>BSBM01000158.1:24880000-29680000 GCA_027924585.1 Larix kaempferi | reverse complement strand
ATTCCAAGCCAAAATTATTCCTCCATTGCTATAGAAATAATCTTTTGGTAATTCGAATTCCTTGAATATGGTTTATGTGTATTTATTCCATGATGAGTTCTTCTAAATCTATTGAGTGTGGGATGTACAATCTATGTTTGTAAACCAACAATCCATATTTCGTCATCTGATAACTTGCATAATTTTGTTTAGGTTTCTCTTATTGTAAACCATTTATTACTTGGACGAAATTTGCATCACCCATAATAGCTTCATTCACTCTAATTTTCAAATCAAATTTACAAGTGCTACTAGTTTCCATATGTATCACTTACATGTCTTTGTTTAGTGCATCTACTACCCTGTTCTCTTTCCCTTTTATGTGATTTATTGAAAAATCATATTCACTCAAGAAAGAGAACCACCTAGCTTGTCTTGATTTTCAAGTGTCGCTAATCAAACAAATGTTTCAACCCAATATGATTTTTCAGGAGTAAAAATCTCTTTCCTATCAAGTAATTGTGCCACATCTTCAATGCATGGATTACAACGACAAGTTCTAGATCATGGGTAACATGGTTTATTTCATGGTCTTTGATTTTTCTATATTCATATAATACCACATGGTTGTGTTTCATGAGGACATCACCAACTCCTTCTCCACATGCATATGTGCACAATACAAAATCTCTTTTTGGATCTACTAATTTTATAATCTAATCATTGGTAAGAAAATATTTTCACTATTTAAAACTCTCCTCACATTTGTAGCACCATACAAACTTTACCCATTTGTTTTTTAATTAAGCTATTGTATTTCCTACTTTGGATAAACCTTGAATCCATCTCCTATAGTACCCTACAAGGCCCAATAAGGATCTCACATTTGTCACATTTTTAGGAGAAGGCCACCTTATTATGGCCTCAATCTTCTTTGGATAACCAACTATTACTTCTTTTGAGATCATGTACCCCATGTAATGGGTCTTCTCTTGATTCGATTCTCACTTGTTGAACTTTTCATATAACTTGTTCTCTCTTAAAATTTGAAAAACCATTCTAAGATGTTCCTCATGCTCTTATTGAAATTTTGAGTAAATAAATATGTCATCAATGAATTCAAGTACAAATGAGTTCAAATACTTACTAAATACATTGTTCATAAGGCACGTGAACATAATTGGTTAATTGGTAAGACCAAATGGTACCAAGACAAACTCATAATGACCATACCTTGTCCTAAATGTTGTCTTGTGTGTGTCTTCATCTTTGATTCTAGCTTGATGATATCTTGTTCTCAAGTCAATCTATGAAAACACATATTCCCCTCTTACTTATCAAACAAGTCATCAATCTAAGGTAATGAGTATTTATTCTTCATTATTACTATGTTCAAGTATTTTTAGTTTATGCATTATCTGAGAATCCCGTCTTTCTTCTTTACAAACAAAAATAGTTCCCCCCAAGATGACACACTTGGCCTATTGTATCCTTTCTCCAATAGTTATTGCAGTCTAATCTTCAAAACTAGTAGTTCCGGAGTACTCATTCTATAAGGATATTTGGAGATAGGTTTTGATCCATGCATGAGATCAAAGGAAAATTCAATATCCCTCTTGGGAAGTAGATCAGGTATCTCATCTAGAAACACATCTTTGAATTCTTGTAATATTGGATAGTCTTCCAACTTGTGTCCCTCACTTTCTATTGAACCCAACACATGAACTGCGTAAAACTAACATCCTATTCTAAAACTCTTATTTAGTTGTATGGATGAAATTTATCTTATGAAATGTCCTTTCATGTGTTTATTACTATTCTTAGGTTTTCATACTCATATATGTTGATGTATATGTAACTTTGGAATGTATTTCATATATATTTATTGTACCCTTATTAGAGATGTGTTATTACTCTATAAGGAAGTGTCGTCATGTGGATTGACAAGTGTCGCAAGTGTGTGTACTTGCCGATGGGTTATTAGACCACCATGTGTGGGGTCGGACCTGAAATATATATATATTATAATGTGGATGTACCTAGCTAGACAAGTCGGCCCCATAAGGTCACCGGGCAAACAGGTTAGTATAAATAGAGATCAGGTGATCTCTATTTAGATCATTCGAAAATTTATATCTCTCTCACTCAGAAAGTGGCGCACTAGTGAGGAGGAGGATCATCTGCTACTAGGAGACTATCTCAGTGTATTTTGGTTGTACTTTGGTTGAGCCATTGCTCTCTCTATCTCTGAGGAAGTTGTGGGGTTTTTCACCTTAGGGTTTTCCCCATGGAAACTCTGTGTCTCTTGTCTCTCATGCTTTTGATTCTTGTGATGCTTTTCATGCTTATTGTGATTGTCATGCATTGATATACTGTATATGTTATTCTCTCAGTGAAGATCTTAGAGTATTGTGAATTAATTCTCAAAATTTAACATGGTATCAGAGCTAACCTGAGAAGAAGACATTTTGCAGTGACGAAAACTTGAGTTTCTTGTTTATTGGGTTTCTCTCCACAGATTTTGGAAAAGCAGTATAGTAGATTGACTCTACTCATCAAGGAGAATCTATCTATCCAATCAGAATTCAATTCTGAGCATTTTCAGATTTGGCCCTAAAAATTACGGTTTCCACAAAAATAGGAATTTCTGAAATCTGAAGATATAGCTGGAAGCTCCTTGCAAAACTTGAAGTTTAGAGCTTTGGATCGAGATTTTTGGCTGGGTAGATCTCTGGTAAACTCAAACCCTAATTCAGGGCTCTCCCTAGTGAACCCAGGAGGACAAAAAGGCAAATTTGAAGGGTAAAACTTTGTTGATCTCAAATTCTGAATGCACTAGGCTGATCAACTCATCAAAGCGCATCTTTCTATCCTTTCAAAAAATTGAAATTCACATTTTGAATTTTTAGTGTTTTTCCGACAAACCCTAATCCGGGACCAGATCCAGTTTTCAACATTTCAAGTGGTAAGACCTAAATCTTTTCTATTTCCATTTGAAGTACTCTTTAAGATGTCTCACCTCACCAAGCTTGAGGATATGCTTGAAGGGGTTGATAACTTCCAAGCTTGGAAGTATAGGATTGGGTTAATCCCGGAAGAGAATGAGTTGGACTCATATATAAAAGAAGACATCCCTATCCCAGAGGATGAAGAGGCCAAGGTATTTGATAAGAAGAACTTGGTCAAGGTAAAGAGAATCATTGTTGATTCTATCAAAGACCATCTCATACCCCATGTGTCTTCTCTAAAGACACCCAAGGAGATGTTTGACTCTTTGACCAAGCTATTTGAAGGGAAGAACATAAATCGGAAGATGACTCTGTGGAATCAATTGAAAGGGGTCAATATGTTGAATGGAGAAACCATTCAATCTTACTTCTCCAAGGTCTCTTAGATCAAGGAGCAACTTGAAGCTGTGGATGAAGTAGTGGACAATGGTGAAGTTGTTATGAGCACTCTGAATGGCCTACCTGGATCATGGGACACCTTTATTCAAGGAATCTGTGCAAGAAAGAAATTGATCTCTTTCAGTAAACTATGGGAGGAATGCTCTCAAGAAGAAGCTAGACTTGTAGCTCGTGAGGAAAAGATGGGAGGTGAAGATCAAGCTCTCGCAACTCACACCAAAAGAAGCAAGCCCAAGAAGGAGCACTCTCGCTACAAAAGATCCTATCAAAAGAATAAGAAGGATCTAAGATGCTTCACATGCAATGAGAAGGGTCACTTTGCTTCAGATTGTCCCAAGAACAAAAGGGATAATAACAACAACTTCAGCAAGAAGAGGAAGGGTAGCAAAAGAAAGTTCCATGCTCATACTGCCGAAGATGATGAACCTCCAAAGAAGAAGGCTAGGGAAAAAAGTGATGATGACTCATCAAGTGAAGAAGAGTATGTTCTAATCTCTACTCTCACAGGTACTATCTCCCATGGTTGTAATGATTGGTCGATTGATAGTGGGGCTTCCAAACTCATGACTGGGTTTAAGGAATCTTTTGTGAATCTATCTGAACATGAATCACCTCATAAGGTGAAACTTGGGGATGATTATCAATACCCAATCAAAGGAAGTGGTGAAGCTTCCTACAACCTAGATTCTGGAAAATCTTGAAGATGAAAGAAGTCCTTTATGTACTTGGGCTCAAGAAGAACTTACTCTCCATCTATGCATTGGATGCAATAGGTATGAGGGTTGCATTTGTGGATGGCCAAGTCCTAATGTGGCCAAAGGGAAAGACCATAGATGATGCAGTAGTGATTGGAGAGAAAGAGGGAGGATTGTATAAATTGAAGGGACAACCTGAACATGCCATGGTGCATGAATCCATGGAGCCAAGTGAACTTTGGCATAGAAGACTTGCTCATATGCATTATAGGGCACTTCCAATTGCAAGCAAGGTTGTAGAAGGTCTTCCTGAAATCAAGACCAAACATGAAGGTGTTTGCAAAGGATGTGCAAAAGGTAAGAACATTAAGAAGGCTTTCCCAAGTAGTGAAAGCAAGGCCAAAGATATCCTGGAAATCATCCACTCAGATGTATGTGGTCCTATGTCATCCAGTTCTCTTAGTGGGTATGTTTACTATGTCTCATTTATTGATGGCTTCTCTAGGAAGACTTGGGTATACTTCTTGAAAAACAAAGATGAGGTGTTTGATAAGTGCAAGGAATTCAAAACCTTGATGGAGAATCAAACTGACAAGAAGATCAAAACATTCAGATCCGACAATGGTGGAGAATTCACCTCAGGTAACTTCAAGAAGCTTTGTAGTGATTCAGGGATTAAAAGGGAGTTGACTGCTCCTTATAATCCTCAACAAAATGGAGTTGCAGAAAGGAAGAACAGAACTATCATGGAAGCAGCAAGGGCAATGCTGCATGACCAAGATCTACCTATGCATCTATGGGCAGAAGCAGCTAGAACAGTTGTATATGTGTAGAACAGAACACCCCACAAGATATTGGACAACAAAACACCAGAAGAGGTCTTTTCTAGTAAGAAACATGAAGTCATCCATCTCAGAATATTTGGTTGTCCAGTATACACTCATGTCCCAAAGGAAAAGAGGACCAAACTAGATCCTTCAGGAAAGAAGGGTATCTTTGTGGGTTACAATGAAAGCTCGAAGGCTTACAGATTATACTTTCCAGGGTTCAAGAATATTGATGTCAGCAAGGATGAATATAGGTTCAAGGACAGGTAATCCAGGAAGCAAAGATCAAGAGGGAGCACACTCCAGCAGCTCCTGCAAGGATGCATATTTTTAGAGGGAGTTGACCATCTTCCTACATTCCACAATAGAAAGGTGTAGAAGAAGCTACTTCAGCAGCTCCTGCCAGGTAGCAAAGACTCAGAGGGAGTCCGCCCAACAAACAAACAAAGATAAGTATTTCAATTATCATTTCTTTCCTGTTTTGTTTGTTTAATAATATTATGCTTATGTTCCTAGACTTAGGAGATGTATTGTGCATATTAGAATGATTGTAGTAATGAACAATATACTACTAATATGCATGTGATGGATAAGTGGCCTATGGCACTGTACAACATTCCAATGCTACTTATCTAGAATGAAACCTCTTTGCTGACATGTTGGGAATAGTGCAAACTCTTAACAATGTTCTGGTAGAGACTGAAAGGCATCTAGAAAGTTGTGGAACATGGATAAATGTTGTATTGAAGCATTGGCTAAGATAAATGCATGACTGCATGACATATTTCTTTATGTGTAAAGAATTTGTTCTGAAAATTATGAGATGTTTCTAATCATGTAATTTAACTTGTTTTGTAGGAAAGACCGTATATCTTCACCTACAAAAGGACTACAACATTTGTTCCAGCAACAAAGATATCTATTGAAGATATTGAAGTTTCCAGGATCTGGGATGAAGAAATGGAATGCCATGATCCGTCGATCATGAAGAAGATGTTTGGGATGCAGTCCCAAGACCTGACAGGGAGTCACATGTGTGCAGATTGAAGAAAGCCTTGTATGACTTGTAGCAAGCTCCCAGAACTTGGTGTGATACAAAGACGAATCTTGCTGTTGAGTTCGATATGAAAGATTTGGGAATGATGCATTATTTCCTAGGTATGGAGGTGTGGCAGA
Organism: Larix kaempferi; assembly: GCA_027924585.1. Taxonomy (NCBI): domain Eukaryota; kingdom Viridiplantae; phylum Streptophyta; class Pinopsida; order Pinales; family Pinaceae; genus Larix; species Larix kaempferi. The sequence goes on along the minus strand of BSBM01000158.1, from coordinate 29,673,916 downwards.
CTGCAGGTGGGATCTTCCTTGGTCAAGGGAAGTACACAGTAGATATCCTGAAGAGATTTGGGATGATGTATTGCAAGGCCATTGCCACACATATGGCATCGAATCTGAAGCTTCTATGTAATGCTTCATCTGAGCCGGTTGATGTCTCTATGTATCGTCAGATGATTGGGTCCTTGATGTACCTGACGAACACGAGACCAGATATTTGATTTGCGGTTAACACATTGAGTCAGTTCCTGACAGATCCAAGGAGTGTTCACCTGGTTGTTGTAAAGCATGTTCTGAGGTACCTAAAGGTTACAGTGGATTATGGGCTCAAGTATGAAGTGAATCAAAAGTTTAACCAGTAGGGTTATGTTGATTCAGATTGGGCTGGCAGTGCTGCAGATAGGAAGAGCACATCTAGGTGTTGCTTCATTATGGGATCAGGTGTGATCTCTTGGTTTAGTAGGAAGCAATCCTGCGTAGCACCGAGTACAGCTAAGGCAGAGTATGTTGTAGCCTATTCAGCTAGTTGTGAGGTAGTATGGCTATGGAAGCTATTGTCTGAGTTATTTGATCTCCCGTTGGATGCTACTGGTATCTTCTGTGATAACCAGAGTTGTGTGAAGTTGTCTAAGAACCCAATGTTTCATGACAGGTCGAAACACATAGAGATCAAATATCACTATATCAGGGATATGGTGCAGAGAGGAGATGTGAAGCTCCTGTATGTTGCGACGGATGAGCAGATTGCAGATGTGCTGACGAAGCCACTAGCCAGGGTGAAGTTCGAGTACTTCAGAGAGAGGCTTGGTGTTCTTCGGATTGATGACACTTCGAGGAAGAAGTGATGGACACCTTTGCTGAAGCAATTCCAAGCATGTTGGTAGGAGGATCCTTCACATGGCTGTGGATATAAGTGTTGGATGATGAGCATCAGGATGATGTTCTGGTTTATGCTGGATATGATCAGTTGGATCATTTATATTTATGTATGTATGCATCATGTTGGATGCTAGATATGATCAGTTGGATCATTTATATGTATATGTATGTACGCATCATGTTGGATGTTGGATATGATCAGTAGGATCATTTGTATGTATTTTTGTATATGCATCATGTTGGATGCTTGGACCATGTATCTGTATATGTATCAGGTGGATACATTGTATGATCAGGTGGACCATGTATGGTGATATGTATCATGTATTTGTATTTGTATTAGGTGGATACACTATATGATCAGGTGGATCATCTATGATGATATGTATCAGGTAGATACTTGGTATGCATCAGGTAGATGCATTGTATGATCAGGATGATCATGGATGACGAGCTTCAGGATGTTTCTCCAGATGATATGCAGCAGGATGTTGCAGTGATGATGATCAGGATGATCATGTGTACATCAGGATGATGTATGGTGAGTATCAAGTTGATACTCTATGGCTGTGGATCAGGTTGTGAAGATGAGCATATAATTTGGCCTTGGGAGATTTACAGATAGTCTTTTGAGGTTTTTCCTATGGCATATAATTTGGCCCTGGTATATCTGGAAAATGCTCTTTCGAGGTTTTTCTCTGGGAGGACATATAATTTGGCCCTGGGAGATCTGTAGATAATCTTTCGAGGTTTTGCCTATGGCATACAATCTGGCCCTGGGATATCTGGCAGATGCTCTTTCGAGGTTTTGTCCTATGGCATATAATATGTTCCTGGGAGATCCGATAGGTTGGGCTGTGTGCCCGTAATAAGTCCTGGGATGCTCTTGCAAGGTTTTGCCATGACCACATATAATCTGCCCCTGGGATATCCTATAGGTAGAGCTGTGTGCTCGTAACAGCCTGGGATGCTCTTGCGAGGTTTTGTGGTGACCACATATAATATGTCCCTAGGAGATCCTATAGGTAGAGTTGTGTGCTTGTAACAGCCTGGGATGCTCTTGCGAGGTTTTGTGATGAGGTCACATATAATATGGCCCTGGGAGATCCTATAGGTAGAGCCGTGTGCTCGTAACATCCTGGGATGCTCTTTCAAGGTTTTGTGACGCACTTAATAAGTCCTGAGGATTCCACAGTATGGCCAGTGATGGAAAATACCTGCAGGTGGTGGGCCTACATCCAGTATGAAAAATGACTGGATCTGTAGAACTTCCTATGATGAGTAGAGTCAGATATTGGTTGAGATAGCAGCAGCAGTGATAATGATGATGACGATGCATTGATGACGATGATCCCGAGAAGAAGACTTGTCTAGCAGATCTGTGACGAGAAATACCTTCCTAGTTAAGAGGGAGTGTTGATGTATATGTAATTTCGGAATGTATTTCATATATATTTATTGTACCCTTATTAGAGATGTGTTATTCCTCTATAAGGAAGTGTCTTCATGTGGATTGACAAGTGTCGCAAGTGTGTGTACTTACCGATGGGTTATTAGACCACCATGTGTGGGGTCGGCCCTGAAATATATATATATTATAATGTGGATGTGCCTAGCTAGACAAGTCGGCCCCATAAGGTCACTGGGAAAACAGGTTAGTATAAATAGAGATCAGGTGATCTCTATTTAGATCATTCGAAAAGTTATATCTCTCTCACTCAGAAAGTGGCGCACTAGTGAGGAGGAGGATCATCTGCTACTACGAGACTATCTCAATGTATTTTGGTTGTACTTTGGTTGAGCCATTTCTCTCTCTATCTCTGAGGAAGTTGTGGGGTTTTTCACCTTAGGGTTTTCCCCACGGAAACTCTGTGTCTCTTGTCTCTCATGATTTTGATTCTTGTGATGCTTTTCATGCTTATTGTGATTGTCATGCATTGATATACTGTATATGTTATTCTCTAAGTGAAGATCCTAGAGTATTGTGAAATAATGCTCAAAATTTAACAATATATATAGTCAAAGGCCTTGTGTGCTTTCAACCAGTTTGTACCAATCAAGACATGATATGATCCAAGTGGTATCCTTTTAAAAAATTCCCTTGTGGAAGACACCTTCATTTCAAGTAGACATGCCTCTACCAACTCACTTTCTTTTATTTTTGTTCATGTGGCCAATTGCACCAACCATGGTTTCTTATGGTTTCTTTTTTAAGAACGAATGATTCAACAACTTCAGGTGCAGCATAGATGTGACTATATCATGGATAAATCAAAATAGAAACATATTACTAAGCAATCTTACCTTCAGATACCACCACTAGATCTACATAAATTATAGGAATGGTCCTTTCAATGTCATTAACCATACTAGCATCTTAGATATTGTTGATAACCCTCTTGTCTTCCTATTTATGGGGGACAAGTACTGATAAAATGGTCTTCTCCACATCCCGAACATTTCATGGATTCTCTTGGTCTCTTCCCCACTATTTCATATGGTTTCTTCTTCTTTGTGAGGGGTTAATTGGATGAATAACTTTTTGTTGATTTCTATATGGAGGAGGTTTAATCTCTTCTATCTTCTTAGCCTTTTGGTTGTTATTTTCCTTCCATGATTTTTTGATACCTAGTTATTCTTGTACCACTAGGACCAATATTATACTTGTAATGTCCCCATTTTGATAGCACCATGGAGAAACCTTGTAACCCATTCAGTCCCTTAGGTTCAGGAGGAAAATTAAATAAATTAACTAGGAATAAAATTGGACTATAGTTGTTTTGTATTAAATTAAATTAGAAATGATGTAATATTTATTTTGAATATTTAATTTTATTAATTATGATATGAGTTGGAAAGTGCCAAGGGACCCATGAGGGCACATAAGGAGAAAAGGATGGCTCTATTAGTTGTCAACCAGTGTTGGAAACTGGAAGAAATCATCCCAAAGAAAGGTGTCAGTGAAAAGAAGGAAACTGAAAAAAGGAAGGAAAAGCATAAAGCAAGGAAAGGCAGAAGGTGGCAGAAAAGCAGGAAAGTCATGAAAAGAAGAAAGTCAGAAGTTTCCTAATTTCTGTAGCCAAGAAGGAATAGTAAAAGCAGAAAGTATTCCATAACTTTGAGCAGAATAGGAATAGTAATTTTTGCAGTCAAGAAGGAATAGTAAAAGCAGAATGTATGCTATTTTGAGCTTCTTATAGTATTCCATAACTTTAATCATTTCAAAGTTCTATATTTATATCATCTTCCAATACCTACTCTAGTTTTTCTTCAAAATTGTTTGTTTTTCAGTAAACTTTCAATATTTGATCTTTTGCTCAGTGAAATTGCATTTTGTCAGTTCATGGACTTAATTAAGATGATAATGAACATCTTCCCTATCTAATGTTTCAAATTCATTGGACTCTTATTCTATTTGGAATTCCTTGAACTCGGACTAGATGTGCAATCCTGAATTGTGCTATTGTTCCCAAACCCACTCAAACCACCATTTCACTTCCAAACTATGAATCACATACCATTTTCTTAATATATTACTATAAACCAAGTATATATACATCCAGTTAAGCACCAGGAGCAGTTGGGATTCCACATAAGTCTTGGGGACTGAAACTACGTGGTCTTCGGACCATCCCAGGCGTGGTGTACCTAGAGAACGTGCCCACCGCAGTATGTATGGACTTAAAAAACCTATTATAAGTGTTTCATACCTGAATATTCCTGATTCAATTCATATCCTTGTCACATATCTTCCAGATTCTTGTGCTTGTTTAAAAATGTCTTCAAAATCCTAGTAAAAAATAATTAGTTCGGCCTCATATTTTCCACTATTTTGGTTTGAATATTTGTAAGTTTTAATAAATGTAATTCAGATCGGATTAGGTACATTACAGTGGTATCATATCACTTTCCTCTACTCTTGTGGGAAGTAAGCTCTCAATTTGAAGAATTTGTAGCCATGATACTAGCACCAACTAATGATGATTTCGAATGGGATGATGTGGAAGCATCTGGTTCTGATGAAGAAATCATCTACATAGATGGAGGATTACCACGAGATGAGAATGGTTACTTTTTTTAGCAAATGGACAATGAATACCAAAGGGCTGAACCACCAATGGTTAGATCAAAATATTATTTAGCAAGGAAGATTGCAACAAGTGAAAACTTGCCTCATCACTATCAGGAGTATCTTGCCTTGGGGGAAGGGATTTGTAAATCCATTCCTTTCAAACATTAATTTTATTTCATATTTGGATTTGAACCCAAGGATGTATATGTGGATTCAATAGAGAGAATCAAACATCAATGGAGAAACCAAGTTGTTCCACTTCTTCAATAAAGAAGAAGAAAAAGGAACCAAATGTGAAGCTCCATTAGAGACATCTGCATATAGTGGCATCATGAGACTCTTTGGATTTTATTCAAGGAGAAATATAAAGATATTGACACTAAGGCTACCAAGGAGCAAGATGCATCAACTGGATTGAAGGACTAAAATAAAAGTACCAATCATCCATCTACCATCATTGAGGAGAGCCATGAACCACCTAGTCCTACAGGTGATGAAGCAAAAGAAAATATCTATCAAGAAGAGCGAAATACATTGCAAGATGTTTGTAATGAAGCGGAAGGTTGTGCAGAAGAATATATAGACACTCTATACATGGATAGTAGAGAATATACTGAAGGATGCATGAGTCTCTATGTTGGTGACATAGAGATCGATTTGGAACAACCTGCTACAGGATGAGTTTCCCATGAGCATGAAAAGGAAGATCTTGTAGCCAAGGAAGAAGGACAAGGATCATCTTCCCAATCACCACTTGAGCTTCATCAATAAGTTGATCCAAAGAAGGAAGAAGAGGATGTTTATCCTAAAGAGCCACGCTTTCTTGCAGGGCCTTTGAAGATGAACGAAAGGAAGATCCATGATGCCTTGAGCATTCTGCATGACACTATTTCATTTGGAACGACTCTACGTCGTGAATCAAATGGAAAGTGGTAAAACCCATGGTAGTCTTGGTGGAGGTGCAGTAAGCCCAAAGTGCAGGAAAGACCATATGGTTCCAATTGGACTTGTGTTGGTTTACTGTCTGTTGAAGAATGGTATTCAAGATCTTGTTGATAGCCTCTACTTGGCCATTCCCTTGGGGGTAGTAGGATGAGGTGTATTGGTGGTCAAACTTCAAAAAGGTGGAAAAATGTTTCCATACAGTGTCTTCAAAGTGTTTTCCATGGTCGTGTATGATTTTCTTGGGGACTCCAAACCGAGTAATGACATGGTTAAAAAAGAAGCGTGCCACAGTCTCAGCTTAGCAGATAAATGTAGGCATGGCCCCGACCCATTTAGTGAAATAGTCGATAGCCACAATGATGTATTTATGGCCATTCGTGTAGGGGGGATTACACTGCATAAAATTGATGGCCCACTTCTAGAAAGGGCCAACTGTGATGACTCGATGGAGAGGGGAAGGAAGGGTCCTGGATTTGGGGGAAAAAAGTTGGAAATTCCAGCAATGTTTGACTATTGTGATGCAATCAGTGAAAAGTGTGGGACAGAAATACCCAGCGCGTGCTAGCTGCTTAATTGTTCTTGAGTTTTTCTAGAAAGACCCAGGTTCTGCACAGTTCTTGGAACCAACAAAACCCCTTTTCATCGGCCCTTTCGGCAACAACCTGCGAACAGACTGAGGTCTCACCCGAGGCGAAGTAATGGGGGGGTGTGGAATCTGGTTTCCACAACCAGGTGATGAGTGCTTCAATAAATATGTCTAGCAGCGTGCTACAGGACTCATGCTATGAATTGGGGACTACGCAAAGTTCACTTCTCCATGGGTAATGCTTAGGCTATCGTGCATCCAAGGACTGCGCGATGTGGAATGGTTCTTTGACAACAGGATAGCGCCACAGAGACTGCGCATCCTCCCAACACTTATGCAACTTCAATAGACCTTACTTAGTGTAAAAGACACATGCAACAACAAAATAGCCAGCAACCCTTGCAAACTTGTACACTATAACAAACAACAAGCTACTGCCTACTTCCGGTGCTGCACTCAGGGAATTGCACTATACCAACTTCGCGAGCTTAAGTGTTTACCCGATTGACTTATGTGTTCAACTAACTTGGAAATACTTCTGCAATTAGCATTCATTCACATATGTGGCTACTTAACATATTATTCCCAACATTATCCTTATGGAGAATACATATAAAAGCAAGAACACATGAGCTCATAAACCATATCTTAACCATTTAGCATAAGCAAATATATATATTCAAGCTCATAAGCAATCACATAACACAGAATTTAACGTGGTTCATCCCCAGGATGGGAGCTACATCCACAGGAACTGTTGTTATATTATCTTTGTGAAAGGTACAATAGTTCCAGTCTGCGCACTTAGCTGCAGACTCTCTTCTCTCTTAAGTAGGTCTCTGCGCACGCAGCTTGCAGAGCCTTTTACAATCGTCTCTCAACAGAGATATCTTCTTCTACAATATTCAAAATGAAGACTAATGACGATTAACCCTTTCCCTTACAAAATGTTCCCTTTTATAGATCGTTCCCTTAGGTCACGTCTTTACAATGCATAGGCCAAAAACCCTTAGGTTACAAAATTGTGCGGTTACCCACCGACTCAACCTATCACACTCGATACCTGCTCCACATGCTTATGGCTATTCTATTGGACCACTCGCATCCTGCACGCCCTTCTGATAGCTGCATCCTTCCTGAAACAGTTAAAATGCATCATGGTGTGTCGCTTTCCGTCCCTCTGGCCTGCCCGTCGCTGTCGACCCAGTGGCTTAGGTTCTAACTATTTTCTGCCACTCTCATTGACAGGTCGCTTTCACCCAACTTCACAATGTTCCATACCCAAAACAGGTCGCTTTCCTCTGCTCGACCTTCCCTTCATTCTTTACCCAAAATAGGTGCCCTTCTGGCACTACGCGGTGCTACCACTTCACGGAGCTGGTACTTAATTGCACGATTCTTACCTTGCCAATACTACACTGCGCTCAACTCCGCAGCTCCGTAAAACTGTCTACATTTGAGATGCATTATAACTTCGTAGCTCCAAAATTGTCTTTTTTCAAAAATGCCTTACTTGGGCCAGGCCCAACAGACACCTAACACTTACATCTGGCTCGTCCCCGAGCCACTTTCCACTTCTGGTTCCATGAGCTGCTATTCCTCCTGCGGGATTATTTTAGCAACGAACTCTTGATATGTTGCGCTCAGCTTAGCAACCGTATCCTTAGAATCTTGTTCAATGACTTTAATGGTTTCTAACACATCTAGTGTTAAGTCATCCTAAGTTTTCTCTTGCACTGAATCATGTGCGTCACAGAGTTCTCTCAGTTTTTCTTCAATCTTCTGTGTTAGTTCATGAGCTTCCTCCTACAGGGGCTATGACTTATCTCCGACTTCAGCCTCCTGTTCTCTTAACACTTGAAGATGTCTTTTGATTTCTTTGACATCTGGAAATCTGTGGAGCCTATCTACTGGTAGCAGGGTCTTCATCTCGGCATTCAGAGCATCTAATGCTGCTTGCTTTTCCTTCAAACTGGTTTGGACCTGCAGCAGCTCAAGGCCCTCTTGTAGTGTATTAAACATTCTTGCTTCATCCAGCAAGTTTTGACACTTTTCTACTTTGTTGGATATGGTCTCTACAGCTTTGCTTCTGCTGCTCTGAGTTCTACCTAATATGGTGGTGTCTTCAGCTGATTCTGTGCTTCCAAGGCGAAAATCTTTGCTTGATAATCAGTCTCCATGCCTTTCATTCTAGTGTTAAGATCACTGACTACCGAGCCGATCTTAAGGATAGTATCTGCGAGATCTAGCTGCTTGTCGCATTCTGGCATCTCCATGCAGACTGAAGCGACAATTTGCTCTATTCATCTTCTTTGGTCCTGTTCACTTTCAAGTTCCTTGGATCTCTTTAAAATTGATTCCTGCAGCTGCTTATAATTTTCTTGCAATTGATGGTGTTGTTTCAGAGCAACCACATTTCTATCATGGATCTCTTCGACAACCTACAAGTATAGATTATGCAGGCCATTTAGTGGCAACATCGCGATGTCAATGTCCACATGTTCTATTCTCTGCGCGCCTGAAGCTAACTGATCGTGTAGTAATATGATGCTTAGTGGGTCAATTTGGACTATGCACAATTTTGGTGGCAAGGTCAGGGCTAGAGATGTTTTCTTTGGTTGTGAAGTGTCCTCTAACATTCCTTTCGATTCTGATTCTCACGGCACGACCAATTCACTCTAGACTTGTTCAAACTTCGTTGTTATCCCTTGCAGAGTGGTGAGATTCTAGAAACTTGCTTGAATCTCCTCATCCTTATTGTCTTTGAGGTTTAGCACATATTCTAGATGCGCGGTGACCGTGGATGCGATCATATCATAATCGTCATCATGCAACTTTGCTTCAGATTGGCCCTTTGAAACCTTCTGCTTCTTTTTCTGGACTTTCTCTGGTACTGAGCTTCCGGGCTCCTTCCTTTTTCCTGATGGTGACTCTTTGACAATTACTGTTGGAATTGGATTACTCTCTTCGGAGTCACTGCTGATGATCATAGATCCTTTGACCTTCCATTCATCCACCCCTTCCTTTATAATAAGGTCGATATCTGCTTCATCCATGTGATAGTTCCCTTGGAACCATTCTGGGTTCTTTTTCTGTGCCTTTGCTGAAATGTAGATGGAATGCATGTCAGCATAAAATTTAAAGTGCGAATACACTTAGTTGTTATATCTTTGGAGATGCACGATGTGCGAACAATGACATCGCACAGCTGCTCGTAGTATGTATAGAAAACTTCATTCGTCGCGCACTGTCTTTTTGACATCAGATTCGCCCACAGGTTTGCATACTTGGGTCCTCCTGCTGTTGCAGTAAGTCATAGTCTTCAAACTTACAGTCCGCGATATTACCCAACATATTTGATTCTAGTTTTACATGCTTGTATATGGACAGAAGTGGGATTTCATACTTAGTATTCCTGGTGAGCTTCAGGGCCGATGCATCCTATGTACGCGGAGATATATACTCAGGAGTCAAAGTTAATGGGATTTCTTTATTGCCGAGTGGAACTTCTGGCAGCTTTGAGCTTATTATCTTCGGCTTTGTCTTCTCCACTGCTGGTTCCTTCCCTTTGGCTTGCATTGGTGCAGTGTGTCATGGTGAATGGCGTGAACCTTAAACTTGTTCTGTAACAACCTTCTTAGCAGGGGTTCTCATCAACCCTTCAAGCCCCATTTTCTTAAACACCCTCACAACCTACTCGACAGTAAACTCTTGCTCAACTGTAGAATCTTCAGATATTCACTAAAATTTCTTTTGCAGAGTCATGGGGTAACTTGACATTCTCGGTAAACAAATTCAATCTATGGCTCACAAAAAAATTTCAAAGTTTTTGTAACGCTAGCAAGCCCAAATGCAGCGGTATTTATCGGCACAGTCGGCCTTAGTCGCACTCATCAATGGCTAGAAGAGCATTAAATGGCATGTCTGTTGGAAAAATACACTGATGATTCGGGTCCTTTCCTTCATTAATTCCTTCAAAACAGTTATTTCCACGTTAAATGCTCAAGCTGTCGTTGGCAGAATCACTGTATAACGGCTAGCTTTGCCACCAACATTTTAACGGCTAGTTTCCTGAAGCATTGCATCGAACTACAAGGCGGGTTGTCACTACTTCGGTGCGGTTACTTTGCAGTGTCGTTCTTCTTCTTCTGAACTTTTCATCCTTCTTATTCTATCTGATATGCGTAGCTACATTTTGAGCTTCGACTGCGCACTTTTTCTTTTCTTTTTCATTTTGTTTTTCTTTTTCTTTTTTTTTCTTTTTTTCATGTGCAGCTTCACTTCAGTTCTGCGCGGTTGATGCATTATTTTCATCAAACTTCGCGTATCAGACCAAAACTGTGTACAAACTCTTTTGCATTTCTAGTGCCCAATTTCAACTGTACTTGGCACTTGGAAATTTTCTTCTTTTCTGATCAGTGAGGGTTCTGCAAAGTTGGACTATCCCTGTAGGGTTTTAGTCTTTTTTTTTTGTAAATAAAAGACATTATATTACTGCAAGATCAAAAGATACATAGTAGGCTTACAGTGGAGCTGGTCAAAGGATCTGAAACCCAAAATTTACAGACTGAAGTGCTACCCAAAAGACAACCAGACGAGAGTCCATGATAACGAAACTCTTCATCACCCTGAACAAATATTCCCAAAACAGGACCCATTACATATCCCTAGTTACATCTTTTCCAAAAACAATCCATAGTACTAATACCCAAAATAGAGACTGATACATCAAAACAAATCCAAAGGCCCATACATCTAAGACTCCTAAACTTAACAGAGACAGACCAGAAAACTCAGGCAACACCTTTCTCCCGAGCGTCAAAGCTCGCCGGTTTCTTGAAAGAAAGATTATCGCTTTACAGAACAGTAGTCGTCAGACTAGGAAAACCTTGTTGAGGCGACTTGCTACCAAAGACCCAATTCCCCTGCGCATCCAGCCCCGCATAGGAGAAAGAGAGGCCCAATTTCTTTGCTATAGCATTGATTTTGCAATGCATTAGCCTATTATCCGCATTGTGAACCTTCCAGGCCTTGACCGGTTCATCATCCCCTTTGCGTTCTCGGTACCTTCCATCACTACATGATCCAGGAGGTTCTTTGTAACCCAATACACCATGACCTTCTGTCGTAGGCCGAGGCACGGCCCACAGTAGTCCCAGGATCAATGACCCACTCTTCAACTTCATTCTTGAGATCCTCGAAAGGGAGAGCCTAGACCTCTTCCCACAGCCGTTGCTCAATATGTTCAATGTACTTCCTGATGGGATCCTGAATACGCTCATGGAAGAACGTAGCATCAGATTGAGCACACAACTAATCCCGAGTCACTCGACCTAGGCTACGGCCCCTAATATTGGCCTTTTTTTTCCTTTCTGGGTGACAGAACCCACCCCAGAAGAATCACCAATATCACGTTTGGGAGCCATTGCAGAGCTCCGCACAAAGAATAGACAATAATCAAGGGGATGCGAATGCGTAAACTACACCCTGGTAGGCCCTCTAACCCAATTATCAGCAGCAAACTATGGACTATCAATACCACTATCGAACCAGAGATAATCCCATCATAGCAAGTGGCCCATATTTAAAGACAGATTTCGCATGATAACAGATTCGGGGAGATTAATGGCCAAGTACCATGAAGTACTGATCGAACCCTAAAGCGTACCATAACCATTATCCAGAAGAATGAGGGCCATAACGAGAATAGATTGAATTCGTATCAAATCCAATAGAGAGACCAAAAAAATCTTGAGACCGTACTTGGCCTTTATTCCCGTAATAACCACCTTGTGATACCTATCACGTCTTTGCATTAATGCACAAATCATCAAATCATCATTCGAATGACCTCCGCCATCCGTCTGGAAACTGTCATGGGAACACGTCGCACACTCTCCACCTGCTGGCTTCTTGAAACATCCTCGGCAGCCAGCTAGAGACACTTGGGGGCCCATTCTTTATCCCCAAAATCTGCCATCTGGCCAAGAGTGTGATCGCCAATCCTAGCAGCACCCAGGTTGGCCAGAAAGTCAGCCAACTTGTTAGCCTCCCGTCTAACATGGTGAAAATAAATCAAGTTATTGGAGCGAACAAGGTGACTCAGGACGTCCCACTGGTGTGAAAGTCGCCTGCTGGTCGTGACATGATCTGTCTTTTTCCCTTGTGCCAGACCTTTGGCCATGTGGATAATGATTCTTGAATCCCCTTCTATCGTAGCTAGGAATAAACCATTCTGAATAACTAGCAACATACCATGAATGAGGCCATCGAGCTCTGTTGAGTTATTCGTATCGTGCCCAAGGTGCCCAAAGAAAACATGAAGACAATCGCTTCTACATTTCTGCATACCCCGCCATAACCAGCAGCCCGAGGATTTCCTCGTGAAGCCCCATCAAAATTGATTTTATATTCCAACTGCCTAGGAGGCGACCAAAGATTGGGATAATAGGTTTACAGATCTCAACCTGTTGTCCCAATCCCATCATATCATCCCGACCAAGACCCCATCCTTTAGCAATTCGTAATTCCCCTTCCGATAGATTCCTGTCTTTGTCAGTCCACTGCCTGCTTCTAATGTTCTCTTGAATGTTCCGGACCAAATTCTCCTAGACTTCCTCTTTATGCTTAATTTTATCCTTGAATATCCTCCCATTCCTTTCCTTTCAAAGATTCCAACACACCATACCAGGGAACATCTGCCAAATCATAGCTAAGATGGGATTGCTAAAATCTTCGGAATTCCAATTGTGAAGAGTATGGTCAGGTTGACCACACTCCCGATCACTTTTTCGGAAAATCGTGGCACCTTTATCCCAAAGGAAAGAGGAAAAATTACAACTATCCAACAAGTTCCCAATAGTTTCCTCATTATTTTTGCTCAAGGGACAGCAGGAGGGCCCTTGAATTCCACGTTTCTTGAGGTTGTCACCGGTTAGAATTCTCTACCAAATGATTAGCCATCAAAAAGTCCCAGTTTTAGGCCATGGGTTCATCTTCCATAATCTTTCCACAGAGTTTCATTAGCATCATCATTGGTAATGCGCAGCTTATACGCCTCCTTGATACTGAAAACCCCTTTCTACTGGTATCCCCATCTGAGTTTTTCAAACCCAATTCTCTTACGAATGTATCTTTCTTGAAGTAATTCCCCAAAATATCTACCTTCATCTTCAATTATAATCCCAGTCCGCCACTGATGATCTAACCAAGATCTGAAAGTATCAAAAGAAGGGGTGGACCAATAGTGACAAACCTTAGCTTTTCCTTCAGTCAGGCCCTAAACCTTTAAATTCTGCCACCTTTGATCAGTCCCAAGTTTGGGGAATTGATTCCACGAGTCCTCCCAGAAGTTCACTAACTCACCATCCCTAGTGTACCAAAATCTATGATCCTAAACCAGCTTCCACCCTTTCTGCGCCTTCATCCATATATGGGAACCCCCAATGTCTGCATTGTATCTGATCAGTTGTTGGGTAGGATAATTCCTGGCATACTTGACATGCCAAAGTTTCGCCCATGGTTCAACGTTATGGTTACACCATCTCCACCATAATTTGGAACCCTGGATGTCACTGACCACCTCCGGATCCCGGAGCCCCAAACCCCCCTTATCCTTTGGGCAGCAAATAATGTCCCATCTGACCAAGCAAATTTAGATTTAGCTTCCCGACCCCCCCAACAGATAGTTACGTTGAATGCTCTTGATTTCTCTCAGCACCGATTTGGGAGAAGAAAGTAAGGAGAAGAGATAAATCGACATGGCCTATAGGACATCTTTGACCAGGGTAAGGCAAGTGGGGAAATTTAAAGGTCTGTTAATCCAACTATTGTATCTACTTCTCATGAGATCCAGAATATCCTGCCATTAAATCCCACGAATAGTACCCTTAGTGAGCGGAGCCCCTGGGAATTTAGTGGGTAGGGTACCTTTAGCGAATCTAAGAATGCAAAGAATGTTGCGCTATGTCGCACATGGAGTATTAAAGAAGAAAACCCGAGACTTGACAAGATTAACCTCAAGCCCAAAGGACTTAGCAAAAAGTTTTAGGATCTTTTTAAAGGCATGGGCTTCTTGGACTGAAGGGTGCCCCATTAACATAGTGTCATCCACAAATTGTTGGTGAGTTTGCTTAATCATTCCTTCATGAAGGTTAAACCCTCTGATTTCCCCCGCTACTGACTTAGAATGGATAAGACGGCCCAGCCCTTCCTCCATAAGGATGAAGAGAAAATGGGAGAGGGGGTCTCCTTGCCTTATGCCACGATAGGATTGGAGAAGCCTAGTTGGAGAACCATTAAGTAGAATCAAAAAGAAGGGAGTAGTGACCAAGTTCATGATCCAACTAACCCAGTCCGCATTAAAACAATAGGCCTCAAGCATACTTCTCATATATTTCCAGCTTAATTTATCATAGGATTTAGCAATATCAAGTTTGATCATCATACCAGGTTTCTTAGTGGTTTGTAAGGAGTGGATAGTTTCGTGAGAAAGGATAGTACCATCCAGAATCTTCCTGCCTTCAACAAAACCCGACTGTTCAGAGCTGATCAAAACAGGGAGCAAGGGCTTCAGCCGATTAGCCACCACTTTAGTGATGATTTTGTAGATAACATTGCACAACGCAATCGAGTGAAATTTGTTAGGTGCCTCATCCCCCTCTTCTTTTGGAATAAGGGTCAGAAACGTGGCATTAAAAGATTTAAGGACTCCACGACTTCTGCGAGATTCTTCCACAATGTCCGCCACCTCCTATTTAATAAGATCCCAGAAAAAATGGAATAAATTAGTTGTGAAACCATCAGGGCTCGGGGCTTTACCCAAATCCATATGCTGCATAGCTTCCTCCACTTCCTACAAAGTCACAGGATTATTCAGGATCTCATTATGCTCGTTGGTAATCAATCTGGGGATTTGTCTGGTTATCTGGATAATAGCGTTACTTCGATCTGTTTGATCCTCCTTAAGAATATCTTCAAAGTGATGAACAAGCTCATCTTCAATTTCCTACCTTGACTCAGCATGGTTACCATTAGCTTTACAAATCTTATAAATCTTGGATTTGTGTCAATTATGGATCATAGAGTTGTGGAAGAATTTAGTATTTTTGTCTCCTTCCTGAAGTCACTGGTTCCTTGATTTTTGCTTCCAATATATCTCCTCATTCTTTTCTCTAGCCTCCAGTTGATTCAAAATATTATATTCTTTCTCTTTGAGTTCATTAGTCCACCCTTCTTCCATCCCTCTCCTATGTAAGAGCTCGGGCTCAGCCACCACCTTTTATTTATCCTGAAAAATGTGCCCAAGGTCCACTTTATTCCACGCTTTGATTTTATCTTTTAGATCTTTTAACTTCTGTTGGACTGATACATCCTGGTTCCCCTGGGAAGGACAATTTCCTGCCAACATTAGCCCACCATTTCTTTGAAATCCTTATGCTCGAGCCCAAATTGCTCAAACCTGAACGATTTGAATAGAGAGGCCTTAGACCATTCCCATTGGAGGCAAATTGGACAATGGTCAGATCCAGCCGAAGGAAGGGCTAAAGCATGAGCCTCCCCCCCATCTCTGACAAGATCCTCCGTGGTCAGAAAGCGGTCAATTCTCGAGGCCACAAGATGGGTTCCTCCTCGCTTATTGTTCCAAGTATAAAGGCCATTGCTGGTCTCAATGTCCACAAGGGGGATTTGGACAATGAAATATTTGAAGCCTTCCTGAAATTTATCCAGGACCCTCCTCCCCCCTTTCTTTTCCTCAAGAGACGAGATCAGATTAAAATCCCATCCTATAATCCAAGATCCCACAGAAACTTGGCCCTCCAGCCATGATAAGAAATTGAGAAAAGCAGATTTTTGGGGGAAAGCACTGGGACCATAGATATTCACCAATCGGCCTGAGATCCTGAAACCCTATCAGTGATCATAGCGCTAAGAGAGAATCGGTTAGCCCACAAGGACGATATGCACAGTGAGTCAAGTTGCCACAAAACTGCTAGACCGCCTGCCATTTCGACCGCATCAATAGCCATACAATCACTTCCTCTCCAAATATTCTATTTCATTCACTCCATAAAATGCACACTACATTTAGTCTCTTGAAGAAAGAGAATATATGGTTTTTAGTGTTTGATCTTTCTTGTTATGGTCTTAATTTTCCTAGGGTGATTGCAACCCCTGATATTCCAAGAACTTAGCTTCATAGAGTAACCTTATTGAATTCAGAGAAGGCTTCCAATAAAGTCGGATATTGGCCATCCTCAATTAAATTAACTCCTATTTTTGTTATTATTTGCTTATTTGTCTTCCTGCCTCTTTTCAAATCTTCCTCCAGGGGTTTCCTCTTACTACCTTTCTGTGGGTCAGAGGCTATCCCTAATTTTTTGGGGACTTTTGAATTGATAATTGCTGCTTGAATAAGTTCTAATTTCCTTCGAGTTACATACCCTTTCCCTTTATTTTCACACACTCTCTCGATCACATCAAGATTAATCTCTCCTAGATCCATTTCTTCATTCCCATCCTCTATCATAGGTTCTGCCAGATTTTCCAATCCCTGACTCTGCTCGATTTCCTCATTTACTGCTTCCATCTGCTTTAAGTCCTCTGATCCTATATTCTTTCCAGCCTCCCCATCTTCCTGTTGTTCCTCGAAGATCTGGAAGGGATTACTGGATTCAATCCCTTTGCCTCGAGACTCCTTAACGGCTTTGTTTTTCCCAACCGGTTTACTCCTTCACTTATTGCGGACCTGCATAAACCCTTCTTTGTATTTTTCACCAGTAGGACCACCTTTACAAGGAGGGGGGGAAGACATTACCTAAGGGAAATTCCTACCCAGGTTCCCGTAAACATGACACTGTCGACACCTAAACGGGAGCTGCTCGTAATCCAGCGGCTGGATCCATTCCTCGTCCTCCCAATTTAGACTGATCGCCTTAGGGAGTTCTTTGGGCAGATCCATATAAACACATATCCGACCATATGCCGTATATCTTTGTTGTTTGGTATGGTCTGCCACTTTTACAAATTCACCAATGGTATTTCCAATAACCTGCAATATCTCCATATCCCAATATTCACATCGAAGGGAGAACAGCCTGATCCAAACAGGGGCAACTGTTACATCCTTAGTCTCTAGATTAAACCTTTCCTTCCATGGTCTAAGGTATAATCCAGCTGAGAAGAAGAAATAAGGGCCACCTTCCATAATTTTCTCACAATCCTCAATGTTGAATAAAATAATGGTGAAAATGCCTTTGGCACCCAATTGTAGGTCGAAATGCCCTTTGGGTTTCCATGTAGTTTTGATCCATCTTTCTAGATCTCATTCTCGAGGCCAAACTCCAACAAATTTTCCAATCAGGGATTTCTCCCTCCATTGCTCTATCCTTTCTCGGATCTTTTCCAATTTGATCTGCATCGCAAGAATGTTCGAGGTTTGGGGGAGGCATCCTCGCGGCCCCATCTTCCACTTGGATCCCTTCTCATCTTGACTCGATTAAGCATTGGATGGGCTTGCCGAATCACCTTCCAGTTGCGGTGTCTTGGGGTTTCTAGTCTCTATCGTGGGCGGCCTGGGGAGAGGTCCTCTACCCATATCCTTCAGATCTGTCAGAGCCACATCCACCACACACCTACCACAACCAGACCATGCTTACTAGGCGTAAATATGTTGTCGTTATTTCGCTTCCTGTACCTTAGGGTTTAACCACACTCATTCGCTCCCAATCACCTTACTCATTGAATCCTGTAGTGTTTTAGTCTACTTCCATTCACCAAACCTGGTAAGTTATCTCTGCCTAACGTGGCTAACTGAACTGCGCCACCATTAGTAACATGCATAACAGTATATGGGCTGAGCTAATGCATTTCAAATTTTCCAGGAAATTTCATAAACTTACTATCATACAGGAGGACAAGGTCACCTACCTGAAAGGACTTGTTTTTGATATGGCAGTCATGCCATGCTTTTTCTCTGTCTTTCTGCACTTGGTGGTGAAATCCTACAATGAAGTGATCCTCTTCCAATCCAACCAAGTGTAGAAGCCTTTCTTCTATTGTTTGTTCCTCCTCCACGCTTGTGAATGCAGCTATCCTTAAGTTGGGTACAATATACTCCATAGGCATCACAACTTCCTGTCCATAGACCAATCTGAAAGGTGTATGGCCTGTCGACGTTTTGCAAGTGGTCTTGTATTCCCATAAAACGGATGGAATGTGTAGATCCCAAACATCCCTGTTTACATTGCATACTTTTGTCAGTGCATTCTCTAGTACCTTGTTAAAAGCTTCAACTGTTCCATTGGCCTGAGGATGGTACAGTGTACTCCTATGATGATAAATTTGGAACTCTTCGGTGAGGGCTTCAATAGTTTTGTTCAAAAAGTGAGTCCCTTGATCACTCATTAAAATCTTCGGGCATCCAAATCGGGTAAGGATGTTCTCAAAGATTAACTGTGCGGCAGTGGCTACACTACAGTCCTTTACTATTTTATCCTCTTCCCATCTGGTGAGATAATTAGCTACGGTGATAATATATCTCGCACCAGTCCTCTTTCCCGGTGGGTTAATAGGTCCCACGAAATCAATATCCCATTTGTCAAATTCTTGTAGTGTCAACTGACGGCATTTCATCTCTTCGCAATGGCTTTCCTGTTCTCTGACAGACATCGCAACTCTGGAAATGTTCCTTTGAATCTTTATGAATTATGGACCACCATAGCCCTGCTCTCAATATCTTTTTCCGTAGTGGCTCTTCCTGCGTAGTGACCTCCTGATACACCTGAATATGTATCAGCCAATATGATGGCTTCTCATGCGCCAACACACATCTGCGCAAAACTTCATCTAGTCCCAACTGGTATAGTTGTCTTGCTATGATAGTGTAGTATGTTGCTCTGACTACGAGCTACTTCTTCTGCTGCATAGTGAACTCTGTGGGTGCCAATCCTGTAGTCAAAAAGTCTACAATATATTTGTAATAATCATCGTAAATTTGTATTGCAAACAACTGCGCATCAGGCAGATTGTCTTCGAGGTTTGTGGGTTCTTCACCTGAATCAATCCTTGAGAGATGGTTAGGTCCTAGGTTTAATCTACCTGGTTTAACAATGATCTCAAAATCATATTCCTGTAATAGTAACAACCATATGCAAATTCTCCCCCCTAACACTGGTTTATTGACCAGGTACTTCAAAGAGGAATCGTCAGTAAACATTGAGAAGTGCGCACTCAGCAAATAGTGTCTAAATTTCTACAGTGCGTAGACCATAGCGAGACCTTCTCTTTCTGTGGTCGTATAGTTATTTTCAGCTGATGAGAGCTTCCTGCTCGAGAATGAAATGGGATGGTCCATGCCTCCCTCTACTAGCTGTGCTAGCACCACTTCAAGTGCAATGGACGAAGCATCAACGTGTACATAAAATTTCTTGTCCCAATACGGAACAACAAGAATAGGCACAGTTACCATTTTCTCCTTTAGTGTGTCTAGGCCTTGCTCACATTCTACATTCCACATGAACTACGCTTCTTTCTTCAATAGCTTCTCCATTGGTTCAGTTATCTGCGCATAACCCTTGATCAATTTTCTATAGTATCATGTATGTCCCAACGTGGTGCGAAGTTGTTTTACTGAGTTCGGCACTGGTAGGTTCACAATAACTGTGATCTTCGCAAGGTCAACCATCAAACCCTTCCTACAAACAATATGTCCCAACAGAATTCCATAGGGCACATAAAAGATGCATTTCTTCAAATTCAAAGAAATCTTATGTTTTCTACACTTAGATAACATCATTCTCAGGTTTTCATAGTGGTTCTTCAGTAAACCAAAGATAGTCCAATCATTAAAATAGACTTCGAAGAACTTATGGATAAAGTCTTTGAATGCAGCCACAAAAACTCTAGAGAATATAGATGGTGCATTCTTCAATCCAAATGGAATCATTGTATACTGATATGGTCCCCATTCAGTAGAAATGTGGTCTTATGTACGTCTGCTTCATCAATCCTGATCTGATGGTAACCAGAAAATCCATCAGTAAAAGAATAGGCCTCATTCCCTCCAACATTGTCCAATACTTCATCTGTAAATGGAGTAGGAAATGGGTTGTGCAGTGAAGCATCATTCAGCTTCCTCAGATCTACACAGATCCTGATCTCACCTTTAGTCTTTTTATCTTGGATAACCATCAGACTTATCCACTCGGACTCTTCAACAGGCTCGATGATCCCTGCATCAAGCATCTTATCAATCTCTGCCTTAACTCTTTCTTTATATCTGGGGTTCAGTCTATAAGGTATTTTCTTTATGGGCTTCACGCCTGGCTTAAGAGGTATCTTCATAATTCCTAGGCCACCCAAAATACCTTTCATTTCGGAAAACTTTGTTGGAAATAAATCCCAATACTGATGCAGAAGTTCAGAAATCTGCGCGACTGTTTCATCATCCCAGTAATCTCCAATGGATGCGAACTTTGTCTCTTCGTTTGTGCCAATGTTCACTTTTCTTGTCTTGACAGGGCCGCTCATATATGGAATTTATAATGTAGGTCTCTCTACATCGCATGCTCCCTCGCATTTAGGTATATTGATGTTGCACAGATCCTCTGCATCACTTTCTTCGGGGTCTTCTTCAGCATCTTCAGGGAGGTTATAAAATTTAAGGGCATGCTCTATATTCCTTGCCCATTCTGGTTGTAGGTTTACAGGTACCCTTACATATTCAAATATCTTTTCTTTGATTTCCTCTAATGCCTCGTTTATACTTGGGCATTCTTCTCTGAATATTCTTTCTTTGATAACTTGCAGAGCTTCGTTTATGCTTGGAATTTCATCTTCAAAGCTGAAGGTTCTCTGGAAGTTCGCAGTCAACATAGACCAATATGTGGTTCCTCTGCGAAGCTTGCTGTTTGTAACCAATCCTCTGGAATCTTCTCCAATGTGTGCACAAACAGATGAACTCATTATGCCCGTGGTCTGTTTATCCATGCTTCTGAACAAATTTCTATGTGATCCCTCGGATCCATTTGTCCATTATACTTTTCAAATGTCAGCGCAACTTTCTCTGTGAATCTGATTTGCATCATGTGTCTGCATTAATCCCATATTGTCAAAGTCAGCTTATACGCAGCCCACCATCTGGAAGGTATAGCGCGCAGTGCTATATCTGGTGCTGGTATGTGATGTTCAGCTACAACTGATATAGTATGTTCTTGAATAAATGTATAGACGTTAGTTGAACCATCATAAGTGGGGATTGGACTTACCTCTGTTCCAATCCAGCGCAGTGACTTCGTGATCTGCGCACATCTTCTTGCTGATACTTCATGCATTCGGCTTTGCCAATTTTCCAATCCTACGTCGGAGTCTGATACGCAAGAACTGTCACATCACCAACTAAGTGCTCCATCCGTCGTAGGATTAATGTAGTCATCCTGATTCTCGCTCATTTTATAGATGCGATCAAGATATTGTGCTTTGGATTCTTCGTGTATCGACTCAGTGTATCCTTTTCCTTGCGAAGGGTCCAAGGGTGCGATGACCCTAATATCGTGCCCTTCAAATATCATATTTTTTTTTTCAGGTTTATGATTGCGAGGTTATCCATCGCCTAGTCTATCCCCAATAATGTCGGATATGGGTTACTGTCATCAGTCATCTCGATAAACTCGAATTCCACGGAACTTCTGACTCCATCGATGTCTACAAGTACATTGGCTAATATCCCAAAAGGTATGACTTTATGCTGATTCACTAACCTCAACTGGATAGGTGACCATGCTAACCTTGGTATCCCCATCTGTTCCCATGTTTGTTTGCTCAAGACATTTACCTCTAATACTAGATCAAGGATTATCTCATCCATCTCATAATCTCCAATCTGCGCACTAAGCCTCATTTCTCTGCCTGTTCTTTTATGGCTCTTTATCTGATGAACTGCGCTTTGGGCAGTATCCGTGGAACGGCTTGATTCATATTGATCTAGTAAATTCTACAATTCTACTACAGTATCTGCGCTCTTCAATAATTTCATGTAGCTCCATAGGAACTGCGCAACAGAAGTGCATGTTTCTACTGTGGTACTGGTTTGATCATACGCTACTAGCATATCTTGTATGTGCGTTGTTTCACTTCGTAAAGGGATTCTTGGAGACATAGATGCTGTCTCTTTGAATATATCCCGTGATTCTTCAAAGGCTTCTTTGTTTTTCTCCAGATTGAAAATAAGTGTTTTCCTAGTAGCTTTTCAGATCCAGGTCGCTTCAGCAGGGGCCTGCTTAGTTTGAAAATATCCAGAAGTCGAAGCTTCTGGTTTTTTGTCTTTTCCTATGGAAACACCACTTAGTATCACAACGTTAATACTTAGATATGTAGTCCTTTTCTCTGCTACGATCATCTGAATATTTGGATTAGGTGCTTCTTGCTTTCTCTTCTGCATTTCGATTGCTAACACTAGGCATGCATCAATGACGTGATCAAAATATTTACAGTAATTATAGGTAGTACACGTATTGGTGCAATCTCTAGATAAGTGACCTAGCTAGACACAGTTATAACAGATCATCTAGCCTCTTCCCCTTCCTTGTCCTGAGCCAGTGTTTCTTCCTCTTCCGCGGAATCCTCCACGGACTCTGTATTCGCCTTGATCATACTGCGCGTTATCCTTGTTCTGCGGTGTTTTTTCTTGAACTTTGTATACTCCACCGTGCGTATGCTCCACATCGTGCTTTCTTTCCAGCATGAGCTCATATGCTCGGCAATTGGAATCATCATGTCCAACATATTTACAGAATGTGCAATATAAATTCTTAGGTGTTCGCACATACTTCTGGATTAACTAACAATCTTCTGGTCGGTTTCCTCTAGTTATACAGATCTCACACCATGGCCCTTGGTTCTGGTTCAGTGGATTTGGTGCTCCAATATCTAGGTAATCTTGAAACAAAGGAAAACATTCCTTCGGGTGTCCTTCTCCCTTACATCTGGTACACCAGATTTCTTCTCTTTGTTCTTTTCCCTTCTTAATGTCCTGCAACTGTAATGTCAAGGTGGCTAGTTGATTCTGGATCTGGACCATTCCTATGCTAGTCTCTCCTATAGGTGAAGATTCTAATTTGATCGCGATCTCCAAGGCTTCTTCCTACGAAGCCACTTTTTATTGCATCAATGGCAGTCTGATATGGGGAAACAACGCGGCTATGAACCACTCTTGGTGTTGTTGCGGTGCTATGTCAAAACAGACCTGGTCTAACAATGTTTTAAACTTCTGGTCGAATTCCCAGACTGTTTCATTAGGTTTTTGATTAATTTCTTTCACTTCTGTTATGCATTGGGATTCATACTTTGGCTTCTTGAACTGTCTTAATAGGGAAACCTTAATATCAACTAGAGTTATATTTTGTCCCTGAGAATACTTCATGAACCAGTTCAAGGCTCTATCTATGAATGTAATGATGAGTTGCGCTTTCTTCACAGCATCATCCTGAACTTGCTTGACACCCCACACAGATTCACATAGAAACCAATGTTGCTTAGGGTCTTCTAGATCCGTTCCTTTAAATATTGGTAGCTTAATATCGTCAGTCATTCTCCTTCTTTGTGGTACAATATTCTGCGTAGTGGTTTGAGTGGTGTTAGGGATGTTACTGCGCAGAATGTTCTGAATCGGAATATTCTAAGTCAGACTGTTATGAGTCAAGATGGTCTGAGTCGGGATGGTATGAGTACTCACTCCTGCGGTGTTACTGGTATTGATGCTTGGAGGATTAGGAATATTAACAGTTGGAGGGTTCTGAACTGGTGGGCTCTGTGAAATAGGAGGTGCGGTATTGTCAACTGGGGGGTTCTGGGGGGTTCTGCGGAGTCGGAGGCTGATAGGTGGCTGATGGAGGTGTTGTGTGGCTACCAATATCAGGTTCTTACTCAGTATCTACGCAGAATCCATGTTCACTAGGATTCTTCTGAGTTGTATACTTATATCTCTTTCTACTTCTCAAGTTTTGTGTATCTTCGTCAAAATCACTATATGTGTTATCTACCATTATAGATTCAAAAACTTCTAGGACTTTTATTGCATTCTTAAAATTCCTTTCTTAGCTAAAAGCATTTTAATATATAAACTCGTATTGTTGAGGTACTTACCTCTGAAACCTTTGAAAAAATATGCTTCTGCTGCACTGTTAGACTTCAAGGTGTCCACAGTGAACTCTGTCACGACGCCTTCTTAAATACTATCAACCCAAAAGTTGACTGCTCGCAAAAGTGGGATATTTACCTCTTTAAGCCTCTGAATAATCTCAAGATTCCACTCGGTAGGTGCTCCTTCTTGGAAACAATCCTTTCACTTTGTGAGTCTTGATATCCACTTGTGCAACTCGTTTCCAAAACTTGCCCAGAAATTTTCGTGAATATCCTTCCACAAGTATTTGTGTAACCACTCTACGTCAGATAGACGCGGATGTCTATTCTCTTTTCTAGCAAAATCTCTCTCTGTCTTTTCCACCCAGTCCCATATTTCTTTTTTCTTAGGCTTCCAAGGTTCTGTACTCATCACCGGTTCTTAGCGCGGCAACATAACCATTTGTTGGCTGCTTAATTGTTCTTGAATTTTTCTAGAAAGACCCAGGTTCTACGCAATTCTTGGAACCAACAAAACCCCTTTTCACTGGCCCTTTCGGAAACAGCCTGCGAACAGACTGAGGTCTCACCCGAGGTGAAGTAATGGGGGTGTGTGGAATCTGGTTTCCACAACCAGGTGATGAGCGCTTTAATAAAGTTGGCTATTAGCGTGCTATAGGACTCATGCTGTGAACTGGGGACTGCACGAAGTTCACTTCTCCGCGGGTAATGCTTAGACTATCGCGCATCCAAGGACTGCGCGATGTGGAATGGTTCTTCGACGATAGGACAGTGCCACAGAGACTGCGCTTCCTCCCAACACTTATGCAACTTCAATAGACCTTACTTAGTGTAAAAAGATGCATTCAATAGCAAAATAGCCTGTAACCCTTGTGAACTTCTACACTATAACAAACAACAAGCTACTGTGCACATTCAGTGATGCGCTCAGGGAATTGCACTATACCGACTTCGCGGGCTTAAGTGTTTACCCGATTGACTTATGTGTTCAACTGACTTGGAAATAATTCTGCAATTAGCATCCATTCACATATGTGGCTACTTAACATATTATTCCCAACATTATCCTTATGGAGAATACATATAAAAGCAAGAACACATGAGCTCATAAACCATATCTTAACCATTCAGCATAACCAAATACACAGATTCAAGCACATAAGCAATCACATAACACGGAATTTAACGTGGCTCACCCCCAGGATGGGAGCTACGTCCACAAGAACTATTTTTATATTATCTTTGGGAATGGTACAATAGTTTCAGTATGTGCCCTCAGCTGCAGACTCTCTTTTTCTTCAGTAGGTCTCTGCACATGCATCTTGCAGATCCTTTTACAATTGTCTCTCAACAGAGATCTCTTCTTCTACAATATTCAAAATGAAGACTAATGAAGATTAACCCTTTCCCTTACAAAATGTGCCCTTTTATAGATCGTGCCCTTAGGTCACGTATTTACAATGCATAGGCCAAAAATCCTTAGGTTACAAAATGGTGCGGTTACCCTCCAACTCAGCCTGTCACAGTTGAAAGCTTCTCCACACGCTTCTAGTCATTCTGTTGGACCACTCGCATCCCGCACGCCCTTGTGATAGCCGCATCCTTCCTGAAACAGTTACAATGCATCGTGGCATGTTGCTTTCCGTCCCTTTGGCATGCCCGTCGCTGTCGACCCGGTGGCTTAGGTTCTAACTATTTTCTGCCACTCTCATTGACAGGTTGCTTTCACCTGACTTCATATTTTTCCATACCCAAAACAGGTCGCTTTCCTCCGCGCAACCTTCCCTTCATTCTTTACCCAAAATAAGTTCCCTTTTGGCACTACGCGGTGCTACCACTTCGTGGAGCTGGTACTTAACTGCACGGTTCTTACCCTGCCGATACTACACTGCGCTCAACTTCACAGCTCCCCAAAATTGTCTACATCTGAGCTGCACTATAACTTGCAGCTCCAAAACTGTCTTGCTTCAAAAATCCCTTACTTGCGCCAGGCCCAACAACGTGGATGACCTTTTGGGAAGTAGCCATTCCGGAGAAGTGGCCACCACAAGCTCCGCTGTGAAAATAATTTAAAACTTGTTTAGCCTCATCATGGGTGAGGCATCGATGTAAGATGGTGTTGACACCGCTTGAATAAAGGACATCAACAAGGAGGAGATATCGGGAAGCATGATGGCATAGACGACACCGATCATCGCGGCCGAGGTTGGGTATAAACTTTTGTGTTCGTAAATATACCAGTATGTCACCATACCATGGATCATCCGATGAGATTGTGAACAAGTGGTCATCGGAAAATTTAGTGATGATAGGTGGTGACGCTGACGAACAGGGTAAGTCATTCATGAGGTGTGCCAAGGAAAGGGCTTTGGTACTCTTGGGTGTTGCAAATTTCAATTCATACTCTTGCGGGATAATAACCCATTTAGCCACACGGCCTTGAAGGAGGTGGCGACTGAAGAGATAGACCATGGGGCTGGAGTATTCCACAATGGTAGTTCGACTCATAAGAATGTAGTGTCGTAACTTTTGAATAGAGAAGACGATGGAGAGGTCCAAATTATCCTCATGGGGGTAACGTAATGGTGGTCCATACAATGCATGACTCACATAATAAATAACCCGTTCTTTCCATGCACTATCTTCTTGGACTAACACACCGGAAACGGCATGTTCAGATGCTGAAACGTAAAGGATAAAATCCTCGAAGAAATCAGGAGGTGAAATCAAAGATGCGGAAGTCAATGCTTGTTTGAGCGCTTCAAAATCCGCATGTGCTTGTTCATCCCAAACGAAAGGGACGTGGATCTGAAGCAAGCGAAGGAAACCATGAAATTTCGTAGCATAGTCTGGAACAAAGCAACAAAGAAATTTGGCTTTCCCTTGAAGGATCTGTAATTGGCGTAATGTACATGGTGATGGGAGGTCCAGAATGGATTTAACCTTCAAAGGATCAACATTGATCCCATTTTGGGAAACAATGAATCCCAATAATCGGCATGCAGGAACGCAAAAGACACACTTGAGGGGGTTCAAGTGGATATTGTTTTTGCAACAACACAAAAATACTGGTCCAAGATCGTCTAGGTGGTTGGACCATTTCTTGGACCGCACAGTGAGGTTGTCCAAGTTCACAAGGATAATATGAACCAATTCATGGAAGCAATAGGTCATGGCCTGCTGAAATGTGGCACCGTCATTTTTAATACCAAAGGGAATAACCCAATAGACAAAGGTGCCCCATGGGGTGGTGAAAGCAGACTTATACTGATCTTCTTTACGGATTTGTATCTGATTATAGCCAGAGAAACTGTCCATGAAGGATAGAATATCGTGACCCACACAAGCATCAATGAGATAATCGATGAACGACATAGGAAAGTTGTCTTTGGGACAAGCTAAATTCAGATCTTGAAAATCGGTACAGACGCGAATGGTGCCCTTTTTTTGTTAATCAAAACAGGTTTGGACACCAAGGTGGTGTAGGAAATGGGATAAATGAATCCGGCTTGGCGTAATTTTTCAATCTCCGCTTTCACAGTTGGTAGCTTGGCAGGGTGAATGGGCCATTTTTTTTGGTGGACAGGTGGGACGTTAGGCCAAGTATCGAAACAGTGCTCAACAATGTTGGGGTCAATACCAGGAATCTCAATATATGACCAAGAAAAAACATCACGAAACTCTTGGAAGAGTTTCTTATAGGAATTAATTTCGTCTTTAGTACAAGAAGCACCTAACGTAGTGATCTCAAGCATAACGGGTAGGATGGAAATATCGACCTGGATGGTAGGAGAAATATTAGCCATGTTACCTTCTTAGAAGGCATCGGGAGCTGGGATGAGGTTTTTAAACCAGTCCACTTTGTTAGCGATGAATTTTTTCATCTCAACGGAAATTTGGTTAGCCGTACTCATGGTAGACTCCTCCATAATGAAATAGGATCGATGATGCATATCATCCCAAGGGAAGTCAGGGGTCGTTAATGTCTTGAGGATTTCTTCGTCACTGTGAAATAGGTGTGTGGATAAGTCAGAAGAGGTAAATCTAGTGGGTGGGGTCAAGGTTGTTCCATTGCTTGTGGAAATCATATAGATCCTGTTGATCTATCCCGAGGAGGAGGATTCAGATGGATGAATATCCTCAATAGTAGTAATGGAGGACTCTAAGGAGAAATAATTTAGTTCATGGAGAACCAGTCAATATTCAGGTAGGTCGGGGCAATTATGGGAATAATGGTCGTAGACTCTGCATATGGCGCAAGAGTGGTTGGTGCGTAGTGATTTGCTACGCGGTTTAGGGGTGGTGTCTATCTCAACAAACGGAATATGGGGGTCATTGTCCAATGTTTTCATGTGATCTTGAATGTTTGGCAATTGGGGACAATTATGGGTAGCATGGACCAAATAATCGCATAACAAGCACTTAGGGGGTGCACGAACTGGAGGGAGAGGTTTCACGGGTTGCGTCGCATGTGGGGCGGTATAAGTTTGCGGGCCTCATTATTATTTGTATATATTGATACAAGCATGGGTATTCCCACCTCGCCCATCTATTTTGATATTATTCCTCATCTATTATTGAGGTAATGTATTTTTAGTTGTAACCTTTGCAGTTTGTATGGAGCACATGTTCCGGTCTCCAACCAGTTTCTTCTCTTCTCCGTCACAATGCTCACATCCATGGAAAAATTCAATACCTATGATGTCTATCATCCATACAATGAGCTCATGCCCTCACACATTAGGGGGCAATCTGTTAACACCCAAAAATTGTTCACTAGCTCATCTCCCTAGTCACATAACCCATTTGTCCGCTTTTCCTACACTTTTGGCCTCCAAAACCCTAAAAAACCTTCAAATGGTTATTGAAAGGGAAAAAAATCATTATTTCCCTCCTCAATTAATGAAATTCCTTCAAAAAAGGTCAAAACCCACCAAAAAGGGTCCAAAATCTCCAAATAAAAGGGGAGAAAAGTCAAGAATAATTTCAAAAAAGAGGGAAAAACCCTAAAACCATTTACCAATACTATTGGTTGCCCAAAACCATGGGTCAAAACTCCACCACCCAAAATCTCTATAAAAGGTGATGGAGACCCCCCATTTCACATCCATCAATCACTCTTCATACCCTTATGTTGCTGAAATTCCTGTTGAACTCTAGCCTATCACCTTGAGCTTATGTTCACCATTTCAGTTGAGTCTTGGCCACCTATTGAGCATTTGGAGAAGGGAAAGGAACTCTGGAGATCGGATGCACTACTCTCCCTACAGCTGCAAGGACTCCAACAACCTCTCCATTTGAGGTAAGAACCATTGCAAACCCTTGTTTTCCCATTAATACAAAAAATTTCAAATTCCATTAATAAGTTCCTCACGATTGTCTATATTTACTGTTATTGTTAGGTTTATTTTTACATCATCACATGCACATGTCACTCTTTTAATATCTAGTTTTTACTCATTATTTTGAACTGCTACTAAGGGTTCCTGAATCCTTAGTAGGTACTCTTTAGCACAAGTTGGTGTGAAAACCCCAGCTATAGCATTGATGTCAAATTCTTGTTGGAGAATTGCATCAATGGAAGAGCCATCTTCTATTGAAGACTTGGAGGCCATTCGGGAAGAAATGACATACATCAAAGGTAACTTTTTGCATTTGATTTCTGATAGATATCATTTGTTAGGTCTTGTGGGGATGTATCATGGTTCATCTTTGAGGGATGCAGAAAGATATTGACAAGCTCACTCTTGAGTTGGAGTCCACCCAAGATTCTTTGAAGAGTACTCAAAGTGCACTTCAAAAATATGAAATTCAGATTGAGTAGCTTCATGAGAAGCTGGAGAGATCACATTCCACCTCCTACATTTCAAACAGACAATCCCATATGGTTGATTGCATTCATGGATTGATGGAGGATCCTCATGTGATGGTGGAACATGAGGAAAATTCTACTTTGTAGGTTTTTGTGAAGGGATATTTGCATTCCTTTTCCAGAACCACTAGTGATTCTATGTGTGTGGCTGATTATGCACATCATGCTTTGAAGGGACCTCATGCACATGGTGATCATGAGGACTATTCAGTGATACAAGTGCTTGAAGGAAGAAATGACATGGAGTATGATTGTAGAGCACTTGCTTCACACCAGGAGGAACCTCATGAGAGGTTTGAACATGAGAAATACTATTTATATTTCCAAGTTCCTATGAGGAAGGAGGACATAGAAGACATTGATCAAGCACTTGATGGGATGCAAAAGGATAGTGAGAACATGCTTGAGAATATTCCATTTGAATTAGCATGCAAGGGTATTTATTCTTCCATTGATTCGGTACATAAGCACATGATAGAAATGGATACTCAAGGATGCACCAATCTAGCTTGTATTGGTAGGAGATTAATGGACACATTCTTCATCATGCAATCTTATGAGGAGCAGCAAAAGTTACGATGGATTCGATATGAACCTTCCAATACACATAGAAGCACATGGGAGTCATGCTTGACTCATTTGGATGGGTTAATAGATGTGGATAGTATTTTCAAAACAATCATTTTCCTCAAGGAATATTATAAGTTGCACCTATGGGTGACTAGATTAAAGTTAGAGGAGCATGGGAAAGGAGATGTTCCTTGTCTCTATCTTGGAATTTTTGCCTTGATATGTGAGCAGAAGAAAGGATATTCATGGCAGCAATTTGGTACTCCCATTGCACATGCATCCATAGACTAGATGAAGAAGCTTGTGGCCGAATAAAGCAGGATGTTGGGAACAAAAGAAGGTAAGAGTTTTGCTTGTTATATATTCCTTGCCTTCCAGTTTGAAGAGCAGTTTTGTATGGAATTGGGAGGGATACATTTTTCCTCAAATACCATTATAAATCATATTCATATGGCTGGTTACATTCATATTTCTATGGAGGATCCTCATGTGATGATGGATCATGAGAAAAATTCATATTTGAAAGCGCTTATGAAGAGGAAAGATGACAAAAATTTTGGCCAAACACTTGTTGATTTAAAGAAGAGTCATGAGGAGGATTTAGCTATGGGAGATATACTTGAGGACATACCATTTGAGGCTGCATGTAGTGTTATTTTTTATCCAAGGATTGGGTAGACAATTATATCACTGAAATTAAGATTCATGGATGCGCAATGCTTTCTTGCATTGGTGAGCATTGTTTGACAAACATGCCTTGGAAGAAATATTTCATGATCTACATTTATGGGTGGAAGGCTTCATCATGAGGAATATGGATGATCACATCCCATATGGATCAGCAAGAAAAGGTGTTTATTCATCCGTGGATGGGATGGGTAGATACATAATAGTGATGGAGACTAAAGAATGTGCAAGCTTGGCTCACATTGGTAATATTTTTCTTTGCATTTGTAGCAGATTTATAGATGCATATGACTGTGTCATATTATGTGAGCAGCAACAAAGAAATTTATTGCAGCCATTGGATGCCTTGGGTACACAAAAATCCAAGTATTGGGTATGCATATATATGGAAGATTTATGACCTTGCATTCATACAATGTGGGATGCAAGAGTGCATGCTAGAAATCAGGTTGCACATGAAGAGGTCCAAACATTGTTGGACCCAATGGTGGAAGTTTTTGGAAGCATGGGAAGTGATGGGATTCCAATATGGTTGTGGGATCCTCGAATTATTTGGAATGCCATAATACTTCAAATGGAATAAATTTTATGAAGATTGCAGCATGATCAAATGGGATCCTAGAGGGATAGATAGCCTTCAACTCCATGAGTCTATCCTTGTGGAACAGTTGGAGAGTTTCCTACAAGGGAAACATTATGATGGATGGACACACTATTCTTCTATTTGGTGGTTTGGGAGTCATCATGAGGCTCTCTATAATGACATGGGGGAGTGTAGATGGGGAAGAAGAAGATACTTCCCAATCCTTAGATTCATTTGGAACCCATGAATCATTCTTGGTCTCAACTATTTCAAGTGGTAGAGGCATGTAGAAGTGTATGGGATAGAAACATCTCTTGAAAGGGATATGGTGCATAAAAATGATCTCTCATTTCACCATTATCATCATATTTCCTTGGGAGAAAAGGTGATGCAATAAAAAAACTCCTTGTTGGGATGAGGATTCCAAAAGAGTTCTCAATGGGATGAAGAAGGTGGTGCATAATTTTCTAATGTTTTCCCCACCAAGTTGCAGCCCCACCATAGATATTATTCAATCAGATACATGGAGGTGTTAATCATCGTGCATGCATTGGCTAAGTGCATAATGTTCTTGAGGGGAAACAAGTTTGATATTGAAATTGGCCATAATGGTTCAATACCAATATTGACACATGTACAAATCAATGTATGGAAGTAGGGATCTCATCTATGATGAAGGTGAGTTTCAAATGGCTCATGTAGCAGCTTGTCGAAGTTGGTGGAAAAGTGCCCAAGTGTTTCATCATACAAATTTGCATTTGCTTGAGGACAAGCAATTTTGGGAGGGGAGGACTGTAATGTACCCATTTTGATAGCACCATGGAGAAACCCTCTAACCCATTCAATCCCTTAGGCTTAGGAGGAAAATTAAATAAATTGACTAGAAATAAAATTGGACTATAGCTGTTTTGTATTGAATTAAATTAGAAATGATGTAATCTTTATTTTGAATATTTATTTTATTAATTATGATACGAGTTGGAAAATTCCAAGGGACCCATAAGTGCGCTTAAGGATATAAGGATGGCTCTATGAGTTTTCAACCAATGTTGGAAACTGGAAGAAAGCATCCCAAATCAAGGTTTCAGTGAAAAGAAGGAAACTGGCAAAAGGAATGAAAAGCAAAAAGCAAGGAAAAGCAGAAAGTGGCAGAAAAGCAAGAAAGTCATGAAAAGCAAAAAGTCAAAATTTTCCTAATTTATACACTCAAGAGGGAATAGTAAAAGAATAAAGCAGTCAAATAGCTTTAAGAAAGTTAGAAAAGGCTAAAATTATCTAGTGGAGGCGAAATTGATGAAGCTAGTGACTCCAAGGAAAAAGCAACTTGCCAAGGAAACATCCACACAACTTGAATTCGAATTTCCAAGAAGTAAACTCATCCTTGGAGGGAAAATCCAAATGAAATCTATAATAAGAGGCTCCCAAATCCATTTCACATATTTTGGATCATTTTTTTTGGTTTTGAGAGATCCAAGATTTCAATTTGACTTGGGAGATGTGACCCTTGTCACAGTTGGGATATGTGCTCCTACTGCTTCAACTGGTTGATTATTCAGTTAGATGTTCTGATGATGGAATACAGCCATTGTAAATTATTTTATTTCAGGTCCTGAATTTAAATCAAGTATGTTTCGAGATCCAGAACAAGCTTTGTGAAGCTAGTAGTCTGAACCTATGAATGTTTCTAGGTATTCTCTATGCTAGTTGTTTCTACTGGAAAATGTCAAGCATGAGCCTCTTCTTAAAGGAATTTTGACTGATATCTTATGTAATATCTATTATTTTGAGCTTTTGATATTATTCCAGAACTTTCATAATGTCAAAGTCCAATATTTATATCATCTTCCAAGACCTACTCTAGATTTGATTCAAAATTGTCTAGTTTTTAGTAAAGTTTCAATATTTGATCTTTTGCTCAGTGAAATTGCATTTTGTTAGTTCCTAGAGTTAATTAAGATCATAATGAACATATTCCATTTCTAATTTTGAAAATTCATTGGCCTATTATGTTGTTTGGAATTCCCTGAACTCAGACTTGATGTGCAGTCCTGAATTGTCATATTGTTCCCAAACCCACTCAAACCACCATTTCACTTTAAAAACTCTGAACCACATGCCCTTGTCTAAATATATGATTGTAATCCAAGTCTAGATACATCTGGTGAAGCACCAAGAGATGTTGGGTTTCCAAAAAACTCCTTAAGACTGAAACTACACGGCCTTCGAACCATCCCAGGCGTGATGTACCTAGAGAATGTGCCCAACGCAGTATGTATGGAATTAAAAAACCTCTTATAAGAGTTTCAAACCTACATATTCCTATTGAAATTCATATCATTTTCTCCTATCTTCCAAAGTCTTGTGCTTGTTTAAAAATGTCTTCAAAATGCTAGCCTAAAATAATTAGTTCGATTTCATATTTTCCACTGTTTTTGTTTGAATATTTGTAAGTTTTAATTAATGTAATTCAGATCATATTAGGTGCATTAAAATCCTTCTTTATTTCCACATCAAGATTATTAGTCTCATCAAACTCAATCATGTATTTATAAGAGTGAGGAAAACCACTTAGAAAGCATTGAATTTTTACCTTCTCGACTTTGATATAGATAGCATATTAGAGAAACTCCAAGCAATTGCTGACATACTCATCCGTATCATATTTCCCAAATATAAGTCATGAAATTCCTTGAATTTGTTATTATAGTACTTCTATGAAATATATTCATGTAGACCACTTCGAATGAATTTTACTCTCATTGATATTCTTTACCTATCTAAGATGATCCCACCATATAGTTTCTATTCCATAAAAATTAAAAATAGGCACCCTTTCTTTCATATTCGCATTATAGTCATGTACTTATAAGTACTTTTGGATACCAAGAATCCAATCCTCTTCTTCTTGACCAGATTTTACCTCACCATCAAAAGTAGGTGGTTTCACTTTTCTAAATTCTCCCATCAAATTATCTTTGTACTCATGTTCTTTTTCCTTTTTAGGGAATATGATTTTGAGATTCTATCCATAGAGTCTTCAGTGGAATTTTTTTTTGATTAGATGATTCAAATGGGGTATGTGTCCCATCATTAGAGATCTTCCCTTTGGTACTTTGAGACCTCCTCCTCAAATGACTCTTACCTAGATTACTAGAAACATGCTTGTGATGTAATTATCCCTAAATTTATGTCAATATATACAATATACCAACATTTAATTTTTTTTTCTCAATGGGCTTTATTTATATTTACATTATCTTCCTTTCAACTTTGAAGTTTTCCATTCAATCCATTCATAATATCTAATGTCTAGAGGAGCCTTTGTATTTGTCCTTCCATTGGATTATGTTTCCATCTAATTTATATTTATAATATATGCTTCATATACTTGAGGATTTTTCATTTCCACCATGAAAACAACTATTTTAATTCCTCAACAAAATTTCCTTGTAAATCTTGATGGGATGCTAGTCTTTGTGCAACAATAACAGCTTACCAAAACACATCTCTAGCCTATAAAAAAATTCTATGAAAATACTAGATGCATATTGGCTCAAAAAATTCACTCTGGTACCAGATGTGGTGTACTTAATCTTGTAGATTAGTGTGGTATCTAAAGATAGACATAGATAGATAATGCTAGAATTCCAATACTATAGTGCAAATTAACATAACAAAGAAAATAAGCAATAGAAATGCAGCAAAAATGGATCTTGTATTATGATATTCAAATAAAGAAGCATTGGTCGTGTGCCTCTTAGGATTGGGTGACCTTTCACTTGAGTAGATCTCTAATACAATAATTTCTTGACAAAACCATTCATTCCCTTGTATATCTTTAAATAGGCTTCCATGATCCAAAACTCTAACGTCAAATAATTAAAAGTATCAATTTCCTAGTTGACCTTAATTAATAGAGAGACACTTTTTACATTGGTTGTGGACTACTAACTACTCAACCTTATTCAACATAGATATCTATATACATTACTTGACTAACTCATAAAGTAAAGGGTTTAAGGTAGGAGCCTAATAAAAGCATATATGCATTGCTTTACCACCAAATGATAAATTTACTTTCACCACCACTAGTTGCAGACCCCTTGAATGGGTATTTACTAAAGAAATGGATGTTAATAAAGTTTATCTCCAAACACTATCTCATCACATCAAAATATCCTTCATCAAAGTGATGCATCTAAATTATCTACTATCTAAATTATCTACTATAGAAGTCCCTAATTAGACTGCATGGATTGACACGTAAAGAATTTGAGTAGCTCATAATATACAAGTTGTTTATGCACTACTTGATATGGATCACCTCCATACATACAAAAATGATCATAGACCCTTTCTCTCCAACCCATAGGAATCCCTACAATATTGTTAAATAACACACCATAAAAATTGTCAATCTTGTGTGGTTTACACATATCTATATCACACCATTTATGTGGCTTATTAAGAAATAGAAATGCCATCACACACTTTTTCCCCATTATTAGGAAAAACATTTATATTCGCATTGGTCAAAGTCTCATATCTTGTGTGTTCATGCCATTTTCAGATGAGAAGTCCCACAAAGTTCTCATGTGCAACCATGGTATCCATGCTAGTTGTTTTATGACGATCAAGCGAAATGTCGTGCTCTACGTATGGTTGTTACCTGTACTCCAACGTGGCCCAACCAGAACCTTAAAATAGATTTTATAAGGGTCATCATGACCATAAACTAAAAAAATAAACATATAAAATTGAAGAGAATGATGCGACCTTTTACCTAGCACTAGTGGGATCAAATTATGTTAGTCCGATTTTCCACAATAAACTATAAATATTTATGGTACAAACCAACTCACCAAATTGAAAATCCACAATTGATTCTTAATTTGTGTGCCCAACCCTACTTACAAGGTTAACCCCAAAGTTATTTTTGCCATGATAGAGCTGAGGAGCTCTATTTACTACATTGTTTGGACAATTGGATTCATTTTTTCTAGCTTGTCCACGTTGTAGCCTTTATGTCTTTCTGTCTACCGTATAGGGACTTCATTCACAACAATTTTCTCACTATTTTCATTTCACTAGTAAAAGCACAAGCACTCATGAACCTTGGTTTTCAAATTGTTTGCATTGTTGATTCAGTATCACAAGCATTTCACGTTGTGGTATTTATTTCATGTGAGCAAGATTTTTTTCGTCTTAGAGCCATTTTTCCCCACCTTTAAAAATAGGACCTATTGACATCCCCTCCATCTATACTTTTCATGTGTATCCCTCTACCTATGTTGAATTTTCCCTATCGGTTTCTTCCTTGAATAAACCTTTAGGCTACCCCTCCTCCACCTCAACATTGCTTAGCTTGGAAATTTCCCACATGTTATTGTATTG
Source organism: Larix kaempferi (assembly GCA_027924585.1). Classification (NCBI taxonomy): domain Eukaryota; kingdom Viridiplantae; phylum Streptophyta; class Pinopsida; order Pinales; family Pinaceae; genus Larix; species Larix kaempferi. The sequence goes on along the minus strand of BSBM01000158.1, from coordinate 29,636,202 downwards.
ATGTGATGATGCGTTTCATTGATATGTTTAAGAATTGAAGTTTAATTTAGAATGAATTAGAAGTCGTTGTTGGCAATGACCTTTCATGTGTTGGTTGGTTGGTTGTATCATTGCTAACTAAACATGGGAAACTAAGGATTAGGTCCTATGTAAGTCATAGTCTAGTTGAAAGTTTCTTAGGATTACCAAGTCATTAGGCAATGCCATACGATTAAGACTAACACAAAGAGGAAAAAAATGGAAAACTCTTTGAGTGTGACACCTTCCTACCATGACAAAGAATTAAAGGGGTTTGGAGAATCAACACTATGCATCTTAAGTAAGAATGGTAATCAAATTCATGTTCCTTGGCTTCTTATGAGAATCACCACCACACATGAGTTTTTAAGAAGAAAGTAGCTTCGGGGTGAACATGAGGCCATATTCACTAATTTATAATATATATAAAAAAATGATATATAAAAATTGATTGCCATTAGTTTTATGTCTTAATTGCCTTAAAAAATTTATGATCATATTTGTCTCAATTTTTTTCTTCTACAACCATAAATATTCATTGATATTAATTTAATAACACTCCTACAACCATAATTATTTTTCTTCTTTTATGGCCATAATTGTCTTGTTCTTTCCTTTGAAGTGCATAATTATTCATCAATATTGATTGACATGATAGTGCTAGAGTTAGAGTCTAGTGGTGGAGCATTTTATGAAAAACCACTTACCCATTAAAAGCTTGAATAGTTCTTCAAATAGCCTTGGAAAATAAGCTACTAATATGGGACAATGGTAAAGCAAGGAATTGGGTTGGTCCAAATAGATGCCATCTTTGTAGAAAAAGTGAAGAATCAAGAAATCACTTGTTTGTATATTGTTCATTTTCAAGTATTGTTTGGTAGGAGGTTACCAAATCTTTGGGAATTAAGGTGAAATGGAAAAATGGGAATTTAGAATAATTTCTATTAGAATGGATTATAGACAAAGCTATTAATGCCCACAAGGCCCTACCTTGTATGTTTATATATGGATTTTGGATGGTTGGGAATCTTATGATATTTTAGCCAGATCTATCTATGACAACTATGCAAGTAACACACAAGATCAGAATGACTTATGAAGGAAATAAGAAGACACTAGACATAAAAAATCAAGGATTCTACAAATGCTAATCATAAGCAAAGAGAATCCCTGGGGATTTTTTGATGGGGCATTCCAGGGGGGCGAGGTTTTGTGGGGTAGAGTGGTCCTTTTTATTGATACCTCACATTAATTTTGTCTACAATATGCTACTAGGATTGGGACAAAAAATATAGTAGAGATCTACGCTCCGTGGATACTTTTGAAGACAATGCATGATCATGGGTATAGACCATTTACAAGTTTTGGGTATTCAAAACTTGTGATAGATTGGACCAACTTGAATCATAATATTGTAAATTTAGACTTGAATCATAATATTGTAAATTTAGACTTGAAACCTATGATGAATCAAATTTTAGAGGTAAATCTCGTTTTCATGATATTTCCTTTACACATGTACACATAGAATTCAACACTAAAGTGGACAACTTATCCAAGGATGTTTTACTCTTGCAGGAGGGTATATTTACTAAACAATCCTTTAGAGGAGGCACTCTCCTACTAGATTTAGAATCTCACATTTACTAATTATGCTTATATTTAGAGTTTATTTGAAGTTTATCATGTCATCTGGATATATGGGATACCATGAATTTTTTGGGGGGTAAAGATTTAGAAAGAAAGAAAAAAACGATCTTGAAAGATTGTTATATGTCATAACAAGAAATGTGCTTGCAAGCAATAAGAGGGTTAATTTTTCATTTTGAAGAAGTCTCATTTTAGATAGAATATACTTCTTTGATTTCAAACTCTGAAATATCAATATAATGTTTTTTTTCTTTGGAAAAAGGTAACACTGTACTAGCATTGGTAATAAATATGGTTCATCACATTCATGAATATAGTTAGAAATATTATGTCCTTAAGTTTAAATATTCAGCCTTATTTTTCCTTCTCGTTCTTAAATATTTGTATAACTAAAAATAAACAAAGGATTGTTGGAAATATAAATACTAAAGAGAAACTACAATTTATATTATTATCTATTAAGTTTGGTTATAGGAATAAATAGAATTTGGTTATAACAATCAATAAATTACATTTTAGGAGACTATAATAGAAATATTAAGTATTTTCATTTTTGCTAAAATCATATATAATTTAGCAATGTGATTATATTTTATAAAATAGTTATTGCTAAGATGCAACGTAATAATAAGTGATTAGTAGATAGTAATCATAGTTTTGTGTTAAGAAAATGCACCTCTTTCTTTCATATGTTTTGGCATTTATATTTAACTAAAATTAAGTAATGTTTAGAATAGGAGGGTGGACTCATTGTCATCCTTCACTTATATGTTGATAATATTTTTCTTCTTGCAAAAACTATTTAACATTTTCACAAACAACTTGAAGTTCTATACCAATTCAAAAAGTTATGACTTACAATTAATATTTATAAAATCAAGATTATGAAAATTAAATCTAAGAAAAGAAGTTATCCTCCAATTTCATTTTGTGATAAGAGCCTTAAATACATGTAATCGTATAAGTACTCATGTATCAATTTCAATTGGTGTTGGGATTGGAACTATAGTGTGACGAAGAGAATCAGTTATGGATCAAAAGATTTGTTTGGTGTAGAAAACAAATGTAAAGCTAATGATATTTGAGACTATGATAAGAAAAACAAATATTTAACACTTTAGTTATCATACTTTTTTTTCCTTGGAAACTTTAGTTATCATACTTTTTTTTCCTCGGAAACTTTAGTTATCATATTTATTATTTACAATTATGAATATTGAGATTGTAGCATTAATTGAGAAAATTCAAAATGCTCCATAACCTATAATTTTCAAAATTAAATGCAATACTCCTTACAACATCCTCTTCATTGAAGTTAGATGTACTTCCATGGAGGCTAAAGCCATGATTAGATATTAAGATTATAAGCATAAATTGCTTAAGTTGAGCCAATACCGATTCATTATTATTGTTGAACTAATATAAGCAATATTCACATCAAGCTTAAGAGAGGTTGGGCTAGAGATTTTGAGGCTTGGCTGAACCATTGGAACATAAAGAAAATAATTAAATTAATAATAGCAGCAATGTTAAGTCTTACATTCCTATGAAGTTTAAATATAAAATTTGAAATGACAATGCAACATTAATAAGAGGAAATTGAAATACCCTAAATATTTTATAAATGATAATTTAAATTATGAGCTTAAAAAGAAAAATGAATTTGCTAAAATTGAGACTATTGCTCATGATCTCCATAGTGAAACTAGTCATTAGACTAACCCAAAAGCACCTTGAGATAGAGTAAATAAATAAAAAATTTGTACACAAAGGTTGAGGATGATCACAATCTTCTTTATTATTTTCTTGTCCTTAATAATATAAGACATAAGTTAGTTTCTTTATCACCTCTTTGCTTATGAAAATCATAATGATGATGATGACAATGATGATTACGAAAAAAATTAAGGATATATACTTATACATCTTGAAGTGTAGAAACTTTGGCAAATATTACTAATTCTTAAAACCCAATTGATAAATGTTTGACTATATATATACATATATATGCAAGTTTATAAGAATATTTTATATAGTTTCTAGAATATGTTATTGATTTGTTGTGCCGAAGAGGCGCATTCTACATTCCAGTAGGGGGATGTGTAACTCCTTATGTGCTCATCTTGTAACTGACACATATACTTTAAAAATATATATATTATAAAAAATAGCATGTTGGCTCAAATTAGATTTAAAATATTTACAACGACATATATATAAAACTACAAAAATTAGAAATTAAAACGGTTCTTCAACATTTTCAATCTAAAAAAGGGTTTACACCTTGGGAGATTTGATCCCTCTCGATGCTTAGTAGATACCATTTTAAAATGAATCTATATTGGTTAGTAAATTAATTCTATCATATCGAAATCACGCGATTATTTTTGAAAAAAAATACAAATTGGTAAACCATTGTTGAAAAAATGAAAATGAAAAACTAATTCTACGATGAAATTTAGTGCTTAACTTTTTTAATTGATAATAATTATCATCTAAAAACCCAACTTTGATTTATTAAACATTAAACAAATAACTAAATAAATTATGTATGTATTTTGTATACTTCAAAATGTTGAAAACAATCTTTCATATTTCTCTATAATTTAATGAATTAAAAAATTATAAAAATAAATAATATTACACATATTTTAAAATTGTTACAAATTATCATCTTAAAAACATTAAACACGATAATCATTACTAATATTATAAGAATATTGTTGATAACATTACCTCAATAAAGATTAAGAATGTAAAAAGCTATCACAAAGTCTAAAATCCGTTATACTTATAGGGATATAAAAAATATCATTTTATAAGATTTTCAACCAATATTTTAACAAACAAAACTTAGTAGTCCAAATTGTAATTAAAAAAAACTCAAAATATATATATATATATATATATTTTGTTATATTTTCCATGAGGAACATGAACCTTGAATTTGTAGCAATTACTTAATACAATTAAGTAATGGAATAAATGCATATAAAATGTTAATATAATCATCGTGGACACCTTATTTGGATTAAGTGGTACGATATGGATGAGTTTGAGTAGAGCACTTAAGAAAGATAAGAATGACGAAACAGTAGAACATCCTTTTGTCAAACGTCCAATTACTTTGTAACTATGGTTTGTTATTTCACAACAAAGGGGGGTGGATTTTTGTTGGAATTGGGATACAATTGAAGATATTTTTTTATTATGGTATCAAAGGTACAAGACACATATCTTTCTTTTGTTATTTTTCATTTGAGGTATCTGGAAGTGACGGAATCACGTCATGTTTGAGGGCATTGAACATCAATATGCTAGGGCATTATTCTATATATTGCAGGTTATATCAGAATCTGCCCCAAAAAAGACTTGTTTGAAAAATATTGTTATGAGAATGCCAAATCTGATAAACTCGAATCCTTATGGATACTTCGATGGTGCTGCTCAGGAAGGTAAATGTGGCATTAGGGGTTTATTGATAATTTCATATAATTGTTATTATGAGCTTTCTCTTGGTGGATGTTTGGGCAGTAATACAAGAGCAGAACTCTTGGTTGTGTGGTCTTTTATATCCTTTGCCCAAACTAAGGATTTAACAACTCTTCAGATTCTCGATGACTCCACAACGATTATTGGATGGGTACTGGGAAAGAGTCTCTTGAATATGACTTCTCTACATTACTGGTAACGACGTATAACCTTACTGCTGGAACAATTTCATGACTACTCTATACAACATATCTCATGTTCTTTCAATCATAGAGCTGACATATTATCCAAAAATGGACTACATATGGAAGAAGGTATTCTACAGGTTACTCCTTTTACTAATCACTATCCAAGGGATATGTTTTATGTTAGACTTTATTAATTTTGGCAAGACAATATTATTTTTTTTTGTAAAAAAGAAGCTCAAGTTTTAGAGGTTTTATGGTTTAGACTTCCTCTGTATTAGTGTTAACTTTTTATGTAATCAGCAGCAATGATTTAAATGGTTTATAACTGAATAGTGCCAAGTATTATCGAATATATTGTAAAACAAAATTTCTATCCTCGAAATAAATATTAGTGTAAGTTTCTTTTATTCATCTTAATAAATAATAAGAAACTTTTTTTTTCATGAAAAAAAAAGAGATAAACATGATATCACATAATGAGCCCTCACCCAAAATGTAGTTAGGGTTCTATACTCAACATTCGGGTTCACATCATTGATAAGATTGGCACACTACCCTCGAGAGTACTAGGGTGACATTATCTAAGTGGGCACGCACAAACTAGTGGGGCTTGTTCCCAAACAAAGCATTGAAGGAAAGTTGACTATTTAACCATGTACGAAGCCATAAAGTAAGAAAGATGGGTAAGTTAGAATCTTATTAGGAGCACTAGAAGGACGACAAGAACTATCAGAGTGACTACAAGGGTTAAAAAAGGGCTAGTAAGATAAAACAAGGTTGCATAGCTAGTACAATATTTACGGAGGCTAGAAATTTGTTGAGATATGAAAAATAGAATATAATGATTGCAAATAGAAATTTGTTAAGACAAGAAAAATATAATGCAATTAGATTTGATCAATCTATCAAAGCATAACAAATAATGTATTATATCATCGTTGTACTCTTTATCTTTTATTCATTTGTTATTTAAATAATGTTTCTATTATCTTTGTACTCTTTATCTTTTACTCATTTGTTATTTATGGGAAATCACTATAGTAACATTTGGCCCTTGACAAATGATATGTAAATGATGTAATATCGTTGATGACTATAAAGAACATGGTTAGGAGTTCAAGGCCAATGCCCTACCAAGGATTCCCCAAATGTGTGTGTGTGTGTGTGAGCAAGCAATATAGTTAGTAAACCATGCGTTGGTCAAGTGCAGTAGCATCGTAAATGTGATGTAAATGTGTATAATAATAATAAAGAAATCCATAGCTGACTATTGAAGGAAACAAGAGCAAGGGGCATGATTCTTCTAAGGTTAGGAAGGGACATGCTAATCCATGAAGCTAGCAAATGAAATCCTTGTGTCAAAGAGAGGACCAACGAGCCATCAATTTCCAAGATTGACTCATGTTCCCCAATCCTTTAATGCTTCCAAGAGGAAGGCAGTTGAGGCGGTTATTATCTTGGGAGAAAGGAAGGCATGGGTTTGAGTTTCTTGTGTTAGTCGCCCTGTAGAACTAGGAATGGAGATAGATTATTGGGTAAGCCGGAAATCAGATTGAAGTCATCCTTAAATTACCTGTCAATTGGGGGTTGGCGTAATCAACTTGACAATCAATCTGCTAGTTAGTAAGTTAGTTTACGTGGTCAAGTAACCCAACCACTCATGTCTAGGGTTATCTATCTCACCCTACCTTGTGTGCAAATAAATCTATCATTCTCACCTCGTGGAGAAGAGTCAACCATTGCTTGATAAGAAGTCTATCATGATTAGTGACAGAGTGGAGAGTGGTTCCATGTTCAGGTTCGTGGTCATGACTGATAGTCGAAGAGGAAATCCGAGAGCGCAGGTGTTATGCGGTCCCTTACTATTCTCAACATCATAGTGGTATTGAAGTTTCTCAATTGTTAACTTATTCCTGTGTGCCCTGAATTCATGTGGATGCTCGTGTTGCAAGCCTATTTCTATAATTTTATGATTATGTTTGACAGAGTGGTGAAGTTTGATTGTGAATCCTCAGTAGCACACCCAGTTTTCACAAGCACACCCTAAATTGTTAAACCTTCCTAGTATCAGTTGTGCGCTTGAAACTCGCAGTTCCTTAATGTTGATGTCAGCCTAAGTATAGTCACTTGTTAGACATTATTATAAAATTAGTGGTATGTTGGACAATGACTGTAGTGAATCCCTTGAAACTCTTTGGTTGTGCACAACCAATATTTGTAAGCTTAGGAAGACAGAACCAACTGGAAAATGATTCGAGGTTTGGGTGATCTTTCTACACACATACACACTAAATAGAACCTAAATGAAGGGGATGCTTGAGGGACAGTTGGGAAGTGATGGGAACGTGATGGGGTACCTTCTTGGTGTTGTGTGGGGTGGGTAATGTGGACCCCAAGCTAGCCAAGTCCATGTGAGGTGTATGTGATTTAGGAGGTAGACCAGATCTATCTGTTTGTCCCTTCCTTAGTTTTTCCTATAGACCTGAGATGTGGACAAGGTGGTATTGAGTACCAAGTGGATTGGAATCCAAGAGCAATATGGAGCATAGAACTAGCTTATGAGACTAGTGGATGTTGGGTCCTTTTGGATGTTGGGTCCTCCTGGAAGATGACCAAGTTTGGGCGGTCTTTCTATGCACACACTAAATAAGACCTAAAGGAAGGTGATGCATGCGGGACTGTTGAGCAGTGAAGGGGAACCTTCTTGGTGTTATATGGGGTGCGTATTATGGACCCCAAGCTGAATGAGTCTGAATGAGTTGAATACAACTCTGAGGAGAGTTTACTAGCTCAGCATTTCCATCCATTACCCTTGCAGCTTGTTATCCTAGCAAAGGTTTTCTTGGCTTGAGAATTGAGTCTATGTGATTGTGGACAACTTGTTACCCCAGCTGAGGCTATCTTGGTTGTGTCCTTGTTCCTATTTGACTGTGAGTGAGATCTAGATAGTTCCATTTTCCTTAAGGAAATCATGCCCATCGCAAGGGTGGCCTCTTAGCAAAAATAGTACATGCTATACAAAGTGCCTATGGTTGGGTGGAATGTTTCTCTTGCACAGTCAGTTGCTTGGGGAAGCTTCATTCAAGATAAGTGGTATTTAATGCATCAATTGTGCTATCCCATTTCCATTGTATGAATGTTGATAAGAATTGATGAAGATGCATGTTGAAAATAGTGATTGTGGATATGAGTTTCTTAGTTAGAAGTAATCATGATTCTTGATATCTAAGTGTTGAATATGTGATATTTCACTTCATGAAATGCTTTCATATAAATGAATGTTTTGTATAATAATTCTCGTTACACATGTAGCGCTAACTCTGTAGGAAGTCAGTGACATGTCACTGCAAGCTAAGTTTCCATGCAGTGGTTGTCCTATGTGGTGGTAGATGCATAGGGATTAAAGGAAATTGCACCATGGGTCATGAGGTAGTTTAGCTTCATGTATGCAGTATACTAGAATTATAAAGTATTAATAAGCGCAAAAGTGTGCTAGGTTAAAATAGTGCATGCAACATTGTGCATGGAATGAAGTAGGATGTGCATAGTGTGTTGCTTAGTGTATCAATATTATGTGGTGTACATTTCTAATTGGAAAATAAAATCAGCATTAGATAGTAAAATCTTGGTACCAAAAAGAAAGAGAAAAAAAGGATACCCCATGGTCACGATTGGAAACTAAGGTCGTTGGGGATGTGACAGAGTAGTATTAGAGTAGGGGTTTCAACACTAGGCCTTTGAGTGCAAAAAGAACCTAGATTGATAATAGTAAAGTGAATATTAAGGTTTTAATGTGTTACCTAATAAACTTCCCTTTGTGCACGGCACTAGAAACAACAATAGTAATACCATTATAGCAAACAAAAGAAGGAAGTAAGCAGAAGAATCGAAAAATTTGCTAGTTGAATGATCATCATGGACGATGTGCAAGATCCCTATGAACATGAATAAGATGTTATTGGAGAATGTGTGCAAGATGGTAATGCAGAAACAAATTCCAATGGAAGGAGTGCACAAATGACACCTTCGGAAATGGTTGAGACTATGAGGAGTTTCAATGAAAGGCTGACTAAGGCACAAGAAGAGAAACATTGGATTAACATTTCCATACTACAGATCCTAATAGAACTTTAGTATAATTATAATTTGGGGTCAAATTAGAATAGTGGAAGCAAGGATGGAAAGAGTGCGAGAGTCACTCTAGAGGAATATCATGATGCTAAGGAAGAGGTGCACGCAGGAGGATAAGGAGCATGTCTCCATTATACACCTTGAGCAACAAATTGAGCAAACTGGGGAACTCATCAGATAGCTCATAGGATTCGACGCAAAGATATAAGAGGAGGAATCCTTGTAAAGAAACTTCCTCTAGAGAATTCAAGAAAGTAAGACCGCCTACATTCAACGGGGAAAGTAAGACAAGACATGAGGCTGAAGCATGGATTCTTGAAATGAAGAAGTACTTCAGGATCCATGGGTTCCCTAAGAATAAGAAGGCCAATATTTCCATTTTTAATTTGAATAGTAGAGATTTAGTTTGGTGGGAGCACCTGTAGCAAGTGAAGGGTCTCAAGGAAAGGAAGATTGAATGGAAGAAGTTTGAAAATTATTTAAAACAAAAATATCTTTCTAAAAGGTACTATAATAATAAGAGCAAGGAGTTCCATGAGCTAAAGCTAGGGAAGATGACAATGGAGTAATATGTAAACAAATTCCTAGAGTTACTTCGATATGTGGATTATCTCAAAAATGAGAAGGAAAAGATTTAGAGATTCTTAAGTGGATTTCCCTATAATTATCGAGACAGAATTGAATTCATGGAGCCCAAGACTTTGGATGCTGCTATCTAGAAGGATATGTATTGCTATGATAAATACAAGGGAAGATTTGAGGAACAACAAATAGGAAGAGAAAATCCCAAGGAAATGTTTGATCCATGGAAGAAAGAGTTCAAACTGTACCCTATAGGAATCTACCAAGGAATTTTTGAGAAGAGCATCTAGTGCAAGGAAGATTCAAGCATGTTATGATAGCAGAAGGAAGACCTAGAGAACCAATGAAATTTTGTGGATGTGGAGAGAATCATAAGCTATATAATTTCTCTCATAGGGAGGAACAACCTTGATGGATACATAACATTGGAGAAGTTGTTACTGTGGAGGACATGGCCAGATCAAATCTTATAATTATCTATGTAGCTTTGGATGATCATCAGTAAACCACCAAGTAGTAGTAGTTGAAGTTGGAGGTAAGTTTGTTGCATAGTTTGTTTACATTTTAATAGACCTAAGATCCAGTCATATTTATATTCATCCTAAGATTGTTGAAGTTTGCGTGCTTAAGAAAAATAAGCATGGAAATTCGTGGCTAGTTTAGTTAGCCATAGGTACTAAGAGGAAAGTAAGTGAAATGGTAGAAAGATGTCCATTAATGTTGGATGGTCTATCTAGCGTAGCAAACCTAAACATCCTACCACTAGGATCATATGATGTTCTTATCCATGTGGATTGTCTATAAAAGCACCGTGCCAAACTTGATTGTTACAATAAGTTTCTTGTATGCATTGATGATGAAGGAAAGCCTCAGTTAGTAAAAGGTGTGTTGAATAAGGTTTCGATAATGCAAGTTACAACGCTACAATTCAGAAGATACCTCAAGAAGAAATGTCAAGAATATGCAGTTTATGTATCAAGATCAGCAAAAGATAGAGGTATATCATTAGAATATTTCCTAGTGATGCAGGACTATAAGGATGTATTCCCAAAATAGGTGTTGGGGATTTTGCCTAAAAGAGATATAGACTTTACAATTAATCTGGTTATTAGGCGCAGCCCCAATGCCTAAGTCCCCTTACAGAATGAGAATTCTAGAGTTGGTAGAGTTAAAAATGGAGCTCCATGAGCTGATGGATAAGAATTACATTAGTCCAAGTGTGTCCCCATGGGGTTCACCAACATTGTTCGTTAAGAAGAATGGAACATTGAGATTGTGTATTGACTATAGAAAACTCACTGTAAGGTCACAGTCAAGAACAAGTATCCTTTTCCCAGGATAGATGATTTCTTTGATCATATCAAAGGAGCCAAAATATTTTCTAAGATTCACTTAAGGTCAGGGTACCATCAAGTCAAAATCATGGAGGAAGGCATCCATAAGACAACTTTCAGAATGCAGTATGGCCACTATTAGTTCGTAGTTGTTTCATTCAGCCTAACCAATGCGCCCTGTACTTTCATGTGCCTCATGAATATTGTGTTCAACCAGTATTTGGGTAAGTTCATCTTGGTATTCCTAGATGACATCCTCATCTATTCCAAAAATGAGGAAGAGCACGCAGAGCATCTAAGATTGGATTGCATGTGATTAGGGCGTAGAAATTGTATGCCAAGCTAAGAAAATGTGAGTTTTATTAGAAGAATATTCAGTATTTGGGTCATGCTGTTTCAGTAGATGGAATATGTGTATATCCCAAGAATATTGATGCTATAGTGAATTGGTCTACACCTAGGAATGTGACAGATGTTTGATCTTTTATGGGTTTAGCAGGATATTACAAAAGATTCGTCAAATGTTTCTCCAAAGTGGCGCATCCTATCACGCCACTGCAGATAAATAATGTGAAGTTCGCATGGTCTGAAAAATGTGAGAAACATTTCCTTTCCAATGCACGAAGGAAATACTTACCAACACTCCTATTTCGAAAACTGTAGATCCAGGTGAAGATTTTGTGGTATGCAAAAATGCCTACATTGTAGGAATGGGATGAGTACTTATGTAGGAAGGGCATGTGATATGTTATAAGTATATAAAGTTAAAATATCATGAGAATAATTATGTGACATGTGATTCAAAGTTAGCAGCAATAGTGCACGCATTGAAGATGTGGAGACACAACCTACTCGGATGGAAATTTGAGTTGCAGACTGATCATATGAGCTTGAAGTATTTGATCTATCAGACAAACTTGAATGTTCGACATGCCAAATGGCTATAATTACTAAGTCAATTTGATCTTGAGAACAAGCATGTCAAGGGTAAGGAAAACAAAGTTGCTAACATGCTTAGCAGAAAGTTTCATGTCACAACCATGAGCATATGCAACATTGACCTTATGGAACGAGTCAGTAGGTCTCAATTAAAGATGAGAATTACACACAAGTGAGTGCATGACTTAGAAAGGGAAATATAGATAGGAAGTAGGAGGGATATCACATGGAAGGAGATGGAATTCTTCTACTCCAAGGATGATTGTACATTATAGACAACACATAATTGAAGAAACTAGTAATGGATGAGATTCATCAGAAACCTTACTCGGGTCACCTAGGTTATCATAAGACTGTCATAGACACCAAAAAGAAGTATTTTTGGCCATTGATGAAGAAGGAAATTGCATAGTACATAGCTAGATGTAAAAAATGCTAACAAGTAAAGTTGAGCACCAACACCCAATAGGATTATTGCATCCAATACCCATCCTTGAGAGGAAGTGGGAACAAATATATGAGGATTTTATTACAGGTCTATCAATGACAGTGAAGAAACATGACTTAGTCATGGTGATGGTGGAGAAACTGATGAAAGCAATGCATTTCAATCTAGTCAAGTCAATGCATAAGACTGCTGACATTATGTGAATTTTTTTCATGAAGGAAATTTTCAAGTTGCATGGATTTCCTAAGGAAATAATTTTAGATAGGGATACAAAATTCACATCAAATTTTTGGAAAGGACTATTTAGGGATCTAGGAACTCAACTCAATTTAAACACAACATACCATCCTCAAACAGATGGTTAGATAGAGAGAGTAAATCAAGTTTTTGAAGATATGCTAAATATGTATGTGATGGATAAGCCATCCAAGTGGAAATATTTCATACATGTGGTTGAATTTGCTTCCAATAACAAACATCAGGCATCATTGGGAATAAGTCCATTTGAAGACATGTATGGAAAAACATACAAGACTCTAGTAAGTTTGGAAATCCACTATACAGAGTGATACTTGGACCGGAAATGCTTAAGGAAATGGAGCAAGAAATAGTTAAGACTAGGTAGAATTTGAAGGAAGTGTGGGACTAAAAGAAGAGCCATGCGAATCTAAAAAGAGTGCATCGAGAATTTAGGGTTAGGGACCATCTTTATACGCTAGTGGAGCCATGAAATATCTCTCTAAATCTTGGAATTTGTTCCAAGTTGGCACTGAGATATTGGGGGGCTTTTGAAGTCCTTGATATAATATGACAAGTTTCATATGGGATTGGTGTGCTTACACATATGAAAGCTCATAATGTTTTCCATGTCTCATTTATTAAAAAGTATATACATGAGCATGATCACGTTATTAATTAGAATGTGATTTAGGTGGAACCCGAGGAAGAGTTCCAAATGGATCCTATGTGCATCATAGGCAGGAAAGAGACTATGATTTGGAGCTAAGCCATCAACCATGTAAAGGTGCATTGGAGGCACTTTGGTCCTGATGAGGATACATGGGAGCTGGAGGATTCCATGAGGTAGGAATACCCATTTTTGTTCAGTTTTGAAGAGCACTAAGGATAGTTTTATTTCAAGGGGGAGGGTACTGCAATGTCCCTAGTTATGACCCTTGACAAATGATATGTAAATCATGTATATCATTGATGATCGTAAGGAACATGGTGAGGAGATCAAGGAAAATTCCCTACCATGGATTCCTCGAATGTGTGTGTGTGTTTCAAAAATAAATATGGTTAGTGAGCCATGCACTGGTTAAGCACAATAGCATTGTAAATGTGCATAATAAAAATAAACAAATCCATAGCTGACTTCGTAAGGAAACAAAATCATGGGGTGTGATTCTCCTAAGGTTAGGATGGGACATACTAATCCATGAAGCTAGTAGATGAAAGCCAAGTGTCCAAGAGAGGAATGATGAGCCATCCATTTCCAATATTGAGTCATGTGCCCCAATCCTTTAATGCTTCCAAGAGGAAGGAAGTTGAGGTAGTTATGTGGGATAGGACGACACAGGTCTGAGTATCTTGTGTAAGTCACCCTATTGAACTGGGAATGGGGATGGATTATTGGGTAATCCATCGATCGAATTGAAGTCATCCTTAAATTAAATGTTAGTTGGGGGTTCGTGTAGTTAGTGAAATAGCCAATTTGATAGTCAGTATTCCAATCGGTTAATCATTTTATTTGATCAAGTAATCTGACCTCTCATGTCTAGGGGGAATCTGTCTCACCCTGTCTTGTGTGGAAATCAATCTATCATTCTGTTGTAGGTACAACAGATCCCATGTTTTAATGAAAACATGGGAGCCCCAAATTTTTGTATGCAAAATTAATGATTAAATTCCATGGTCATTTTGGGGTTTTTCATCACGCTTTGATTGCTTTGCCATGATTGGATTTCCCAGTTAGTAATTTTCCCTTTGAAATTTCTTTCACTTCTGTGTATTTTGTGAGTTGCGGAAAGCTTTGGTTTTCCCAAAAGTTATCCCTTTCCGCAACCCGCAATCCGCAATCCACAATGTGGATTGCGGAAGCTTGGTTCTTAGTTTTGGAATGTTTTCTTTCTGCAACCCACAATCTGCAATGCGAATTGCAGATGCGGAGATGTTTTCTCAATAACCGTGTTTTGATGCGCCTGCAACCAACAACCTGCAACTGCGGATTGCAGGAAGTCTGTCAAAATAAATTGTGCTTTGCATTTCCGCAACCCACAACCCGCAATGCGGATTGCGGATTGTGGAAAGTGTTTAAAGAATAAGTTTGCATTTTATTTTTCCGCAACCCGCAAATTGTGGATTGTGGAATGTTCATATTTTAATTCTCATCATTTGCGTTTCCGCAACCTACAACCCACAATTGCGGATTGCGGAAACTTTTGGTTTGTTGATATTTAGAGTTGCGATTCCGCAACCCGCAATTGTGGATTGCGGGAAGAATGTACATATTTGTGAAATAAACACCCGCAACTTTTCTTCCGCTTCTCACATGTTTAAATTGTAACCGTCAATTTGTCTTGATCCCGTGGATGAGATTACTCTGCGTGATTTCAATAATTATTTGGATTATTTGTTTTTCACCAATTTTCAGATTGCTATCAGGTTTGTGACTGCGATTTTCACCTTCGGCCAAGTTTGAAGTCATGATTATTGATCCGAAAAATCCATAATTATAAGTTGTTTAGATTTGACAGCAAATCATATCTGATATAATTAAAATCGTACCTCATCTTAATCCAAATTTTGTTGACGCATGCTATGTTTTATTTCATTACAGATGTGATAATCACAGTTTTCATATCGAAAGGTTTAATCATGGCAATTCATTACAGTTAGTCATTATGGGATCTTCATTGTTCCTCTTAAATACAAAGATCGATAAGAGAAATTCGTTGCTCGTCATATTTCATAGAAAATTCTTGTTGTTTCCAAAAATTTCTTCATAACAATTACATACTATGAGTGAGATGTAGGAAAATCACAAATATTTTTTGTGATGAGAAAGAACTTCAACGTCTTCAATATCATGGACCTCTGTCACCACCTTTCAAAGCAGATGTTTCTGATGACAGCACTGGTAGTGAAAAAGAAGACTCTGAGATACAATCCATCTGTATACGACTCCCACGGAAGAAAAAGAGGATCACTGGAAAATATGTTGATCAAGATGATACAATCATCCAGGATTTGATAATCAATGAAGCATCTGTAACTCCACCAATTCCCCCAAAAGAAGGACAAGTGGCCGATTTTTTGGTTTTTCAGGACATTGTTGATCATCATGAATCTTCTAAGAAGCTTTTATTAGCCTCTGTCGCAGATAGCTAGTGGACTATGATTACCCTTCACAGTTGTTACGGGATATTGCCTTTGAAACTGTGTGATGAAAATTTTGTGAAAATTTCAGTATTAAGCACTTATGAGGATGTTTTTCTTAGATTAGTAGATTTGGTAATCCCCATTTTATGGGAAGCTTATCCGTTATGACTATTTTGTAAATATTATTTAAAGGGTAGAGGTCTCATGGGGCAAGGGGGGGGGGGCGAATCACTAGAGAAGGACTAGAGAAATGCTGCTTCACTTGAGATCTTGTAATTTTTTGCAGACCTAATGAATCAAAGTTAGTTTCTTTTGGCATCTTCTTTGTTTATGTTATCAAATTTCTTTGATGATATCTGATTTTTTCACCTTAATCATGGAATGAATACTGTTTTAATTTTGCAATCAATCATTAATGCATTGAGCTATGATTTGGATTTGTCTTAATTCATGGTCTATGTATCATAATGTTTTAAGTGAATTTATTTAATTAAAACATTTATCTATTTCTGCAAATGATTAACATAAATTAATTAATTCATGTTAATTTTTCAATTAGCATTTTAGCTACAGGGTAACCATGCATGTGCCTAATATTTAAACTATTATCAGTTAATTTTCATTGCCTGATTGTATTTTGAAGTAATAAGGAAATATCCAGTTTTACATTTCTGTTAAGCTGGTGAAATGACTTATTAAAACTCAAACCAAGTTATCCTGCACACAATCAAAACACTTCCTTTAGACTAGATCTGACTTAGTTTAGATTTCCTTTAAGGTAGAGTTGTTCTAGGTTTAGATCCATTTTATTGTCAGGACACTTTAACTTCCCTCACAGGAAGACTGATCCTTTCAGGATCAAACCCCATAAGTGACAGCGGAGGCCTTTATATCCGTGGGAGTTAACTACACCAAATAGGCTGGGGATAGAATTGTTATTGCGTAGAGCCTTTTGAAGCCTTTCAGTCTGGGTTTTCACCCTCTGTTGTTAGCCTTGGAACCCATTCCAGCAACCTACACAACCGAGGCTTCAACACATTCTCAAATCATGAAGAAGATTCGACCATTGCTTGAGAAGAAGTATATCCTGATTAATGAAAAAGTGGAGAGTGGTTTTGTGTTCGGGTTTATGGTCATGACTCAATGTTAAAGAGGAAATTTGAGAGCACAACTCTTAAGCGTTCGCTTACTGGTCTAAGCATCATATTGGTATCAAAATTTCCCAGATGTTAACTTATGAATGTGCACCCTGAACTCATGTGGATTCCCTTGTTGCAAGCCTGTTTCTATAATTATCTGAGTATGTCTAATAGAGTGGTGAAGTTTTTCTGTGAAACCTCGGAAGCACAACCAGTTGTCACAAGCAAACCCTGAACTATTAAACCTTCCTAGTATTAGTCATGTGCTTGAAACTCTTGGTTCCTTGTTTTTGATGTCATATTGAGTATAGTTTCCTATTAGACCTGATTATAACCTAAGTTTTTTGTTGGACAACGATAGGAGTGAATACCTTGAAACTATTTCGTCGTGCATAGCCAAGATTTGTAAGCATGGGAAGACATAACCTATTCGTAGATGATCAGGGGTTTGAGTGATCTTTCTACGCACACACTGAATAACACCTAGAGGAAGGGGATTCCCGAGGGATTGTTGAGAAGTGAGGGGTAACTTCTTCGTGTTGTCTTGGGTAAGTAATGTGGAACCCAAGCTAGCCGAGTCTGTGCAAGGTGCTTGTGATTATGGAGGTAGACTAGATTTGATTGTTTGTCCCTTCCTTGGTTTTTCCTGTAACCCTGAGATGTGGACATAGTGGTATTGAGTAGAAAGTGGATTGGAATCCAAGAGTGGTATGGAGAAAGAAACTGGATGATGAGACTAGTGGAGGTTTCATTCTCCTAACAAACGAATAGGTTTAGGTGGTATTTCTATGCACACACTTAATAGAACCTGGAGGAAGGTGACGCCTGAGGGACTATTGAGCAGTGAAGGGATACCTTCTTGGAGTTTTGTGGGGTGGGTATTGTGTACCCCAAGCTATCTGAGTCTAATTGAGCTTCTGATAACTCTGAGGAGATTTTACTTGTTCAACATTTCCCTCCATTACCCTTGTATCTTGTTATCCCAACAAAGGATTTCTTGGCTTAAGAATTGAGTCTATGTGACTGTGGACAACCAATTAACCCAATAGAGGATGGATTGGTTGTGGCCTTGTGCCTATTTTACTTTGAGTGAGCTTTGTATAACTCCACTTTCCTTAAGGAAATCATGCTCGATGTAGGGGTGGCCTCTTAGCATAAATAATATATGCTAGACAAAGTGCCTACAGTTTGGTGGAACGTTGCTCTTGTGCAGTTAGTTTCTTAGGGAAGCTTAATTCAAGATAAGTGTTATTTAATGTCTCAAATGTGTTATTTTGTTTTCATTGTATGAATGTTGATTATAATTAATGAAGATGCATGCTGAAAATAATGCTTATGAATGTGAGTTTCTTAGTTAGAAGTAATCATGATTCTTGATATCTAAGTGTTGAATATGTGATATTGCACTTCATGAAATGCTTCGATATAGATGAATATTTTGTATATGAATTCATGTTACGCATGTAGCGCAAACTCTGTAGGAAGTCAGTGATGTGTCACTGCAAGCTAAGTTTCCATGCGGTGGTTATCCTGTGCGGTGGTAGACACTCATGGGCTAAAGGAAGTCGCAACGTGGGTCACATGGCGTTTTGGATTTGCGTGCATAGTATACCAGTGCGATAACGTAATGGTAAGCACAAAAGTACGCCAAATTAAACTAGTACACACAACATTGCGCGCATAATAAAGTAGGATGTGTGCAATGCATTGCTTAGTGTATTAATATTATGTGGCGCATGCTGCTGCATAGCAAATAAACTCAACATTAGACAGTAAGTCTTGGTATTAGAAAGAAAGAGAAAAAAAGGATCCCTCATGGTCACAATAGGCCACTGAGGCCGATGGGAATGTGATAGACATATAATAGGAGTGGAATTCTAACTCCTTACAGACCACCAATGGATTATTTCAAGTAGCATGATTTTTCTTGAATAATAGTAATGAAACAACTTGCATTTATAGATAGTAGATAGCAAGTATGGATGATTGTTATACCATTTTTTACATAAAGTATAGTTTTTTGGAGTCCTCATCGGACCATTTTTTTCCAACAATCTACTTTATTGGAGGCATGATAAGTATCATGCATGAATGCTATGTAAAAACCGATGCAATTATGACTATTACTTCCAACTTTCGAGCCATAAAAGAAATGTAACTTATAAAAGAAGCATTACTTGGAACTGATAAAAAATAATTGTAATAGTGAAAGAAACACCAATTAATATAAATGATATGGAATATATCCACTCTTTGGGAAAAGTGGAAGGTATCCGATAAGGTGCAAAGTCTCAAAACAAAAGATTGGCAATCGCAATATGTTAAAAAGTAGTTGATGTTTAGGTGTGCATACAAATCATCCTGTTTTTAATGATATGAAATCTTGTCGCAAATAAGTCATCTAGTTTTTAATGATTTAAAAGCTTATTGTGAATTATCTTATGGTTGTGATGTTTTCATATATTTAAAACTATATTTAAGTAATAAATATATGGAATGGAATTAATTATTCACTATGGTGAATGCATAGTTAACAAAAATATTGCCTTTAAATAAGCTATAATAATGTGTTACACACATTGGATTATTTTTTATGAATTTTATCATGTATAGTGCATTTAGAACACACAACATGTTTAGAGGTAACAATTTTACATTCTTCTTGTGGGTTATCGAAGGTGTCTGAATCTAGAGGTATACCTATAACTTGGCATGCAACATCACAAGTGTTTCTTTGAAAGGAAATCAATTTCTTGGTGTTCATAGAGTGTATGTAATCATTCACCTATTTTCTTTTTAGTTGATCGAGTGACAAATATCAAGTATTGGATCCAGCTAAGCACACAACCCATTGCAGTTTCACCCATTTATCTATGACCATAAGAAAAAGTAAGGGTATATGGAGTAGAACCAAAGCAACCTAAGATCACAAATTTCCTTCTTGTAACAAAATCCATAACATCCATTCCAATTAGAGATGGATATTTGTGAAAATATAGAACCATCAATAGGTAAAAGAATTGGAGACAAAGGAATATGTGTCACTAGTCCAAGCATTAAGCATCTAAGGTTTCACAACAGCTCAGAAATAGACAGTTACTCTACAATTTACATAAAATATATGTTGTCCTTAGCTATCTTTGTTTTATGTCACACTATACTTATCTCTATTCATTGTTCTATTCAACCAGACATTTTCATCTACCTCTTCCTTGTTGAGAATGCATGTTGTATCTAGGCATGGGAAATTACTTATATCTTTTCCTTGTTGAGAATGGAGATTGTAAGGAGGGAGGGAGATACCTTGGTGTTCACTTAACAAATGATGCAGTTAAGAATTTAAGAAGAATGCAACATGGATTAGGATAATACAACCAACTAAAGTATTGGTAGTAAATTCTTGGTATCGGAATTGTGTTTGCCACAACAATAGATTGTGGGCATAGGGGAGAGAATGACTAATTTTTTAAATTCTTGATCCTAATCAAATGCAATTGGATCAATCAGACTATTGTCTCACTCTTTATATGCTAGTTCCTTCATACTATTCCAAAGGATACAAACTCTTATGGAGTGGAGTCATTGTCAAGGTCCGTTGATTAGTTGGAATTGATTAATGCCAACCAACTAAAAATAATAATACCACTTCTCTAGCAGGAACATGTAAAAAGCCAAGTTCTAGTTATCGAGGCAAATTCAAGTAATCGTAGCTCAATATTAGAGATGGATTTTCCTGTGGTTATTGCAATGGATTCAAGTCATGACAATGGGATCTTACTAATAAGATATTGGACATTGTGAAGGTTATCTATCAACAAAATAGCTCATGGGTACATGCATGAAAGAAAATAACAAGAAAGGTAGTTGATGAACTTTGTGATGAGTAGTAGAGGGAGGAGGGTGTTACATAGCAATTGAACATTGACCAAATATGTGATGGGTAGAAGAGGAAGGAGGTTGCCACATAGAAATCGAACATTAAGTGATTGATTTGTTTTAGAACATCCATCATCGGTCCAAGAAAAATATTTTTTACAAACACATTAGAAGGAGTGAAGTTTGTAATAAAAATTATAGTTATTGTAGCAAATAAAATTTTAGATAAATGATATTTCAGATTTAACTTAATAACATTTTCTTGAAACTCTAGTTAAGGAAATACAAATTATGCAGTCAACCCTAAACAAACTAATAGCCATTCAAGGAAAATTGATTTCAATGTCACTACTTATTGATAGGTATAATAAGGAAACACTCACTTCCAAATCATGTGAAACTCCTCATAATACTTTGTCAAAGTATGGAAATGTGTTTGGTAGACATTCTCAATTCTTAAATCAATTATGATTATGTGACAATGTTTGAGATTTGTGGCTAGAGATTTTAATATCATAATTTCGTTATTAAAAGAAATTGAAATTATAAATGTCTTTAAGACGAAACAATAACTCTAAGAAGATTAAAGTGATTGTCATTGAACGGATACCAAAATGAATTGTACAAAATCATATATGGTAAAAAGTACAACAACATATTTTGATTAAAGCGAGGGACTAAGTAAAATCATGTATATTTATTTCATATTCTTAGTTCCAAAGGAGCATTTAGAGACATATAACTATACCAGGTTGAATTTCTATATGGTTTGAATATATAATATACAATGATATTTTGAGAATTAGGTGGAGATGATTGAAAGGAAGTATAGGTGTAGATTATACTTCCTACACTAATCAATGACAGAATAATCTCTATAAACCAAACACACATAGTTGTAATAATGAGTAACACATAAATATACAACCATAATCGTTATAAAACTAAATAAATATAGTTGTAATAATAAACAACACATAAAAATACAACCATGAAATAAGGATTTCCCTGAGAAGACATTTTAATGAGAAAAACTCCAGGCTCAATGTATTGTTCAACAATTAACAAATGATTACAGTACATTACAAAGTTTTAGCGCTCTCAACAAGAGTGTTCAACAACATTAATGTTCCATAAAATTTTAGGCATCATTATAGTAAGTTAAAGTACTCTCACACTACCTCCAATCTAAGCATTTAATAAGTAAGCATAACAAAACCCTAAACCATTTATGGTTCTCCAATTGAGCATGTTGGAAACCACTATCAATTAATTAGCCAACCCCAACAGTAATTGCCTACTATTGATTAGATTTCATTGTATTCATTTATTGATATAACTCCTCTATTATAGAACTACAAGGTGTATCGCACACATGTCCCAACAAGGATGTGTTAATGGTATATTGCTAGTCTATTATGCCTTAGTATGAATCTTCTTCATGTTTTGAAACATTCATTAACTCACATTGCTATAAGGGATGAGTAATGTCTATACCCAATGCTAACTTGTGATATGCGATATAACTTAACCCAATATAAAATTGAAAAAAAACAACAACAATAGAGTATGGATGAGATATGTATACAACTCAAATTTTTCTAGATAAAATGTATAACAATCATCCAACAATATAGTCTTTTGGTTAATAGTAATTTTTCATTATTCAAGTTTCAATTTTGATTGCAAATTGAGGATTTGGTGTCCCTTTGCACTCATAATATATAATCTCAACATCACATATTTGCAATTTCAACCACTCCAACTAGATTTCACACAAAAATCATCAAAAAAATAATTGAAGTTTTCTTTTAATAAAAAATATGAATTAATATATATCAACATATTAATATTTTTTATTTTATTGAAATTTTTTATTTCTTTGTTGGAGTTTATTATTCAAATTATATTTTTTATTACAGAAATGGATTCAACAACCTTAGTAATAGAATTCCAACAAAATCTAAAATTTTTTACAAATAAAATCTATAATCCTTTATAAATATTTATTTAGATGTAATAAAAATATTTAGTGAGAAACAGTAATTATAATCTTATTACCTCCATTGTAAGTAGGCATTGGATCTCAATGAATGCGTCATGATTGCATTCCGACTCAAAAGACTTTGGCCGGCTGACTGGTCATCCACGGAATAAGAAGTTGGACGACAATATGAGCACTACCATTCTAATTAATTCCACCGCCACCTTCGTCACATCATATTTCATACTCACCTTTACAGGTACAGTTTTCATCATTTCCGAAATTCCTCAGCTTCATCCGGGAGGTTGAACTGGTGCTTGTACCATTTCTTAGAGAAAGGCTAGCTATTACAACAACCCATTACAATTCCCCTACCACCCAAATAATTGAGTCCACGTGGACTCATTAGATCTACTCCACCCACTTAATCTAAAATTCTAAATTGCGTCATATATTCAATTCTTTATTAACTGCGTCGGCTGTTCCATCTTTTCGTCAACCTTTCGCATGAAATTACGTATTATAGATCCTTCTCTATCTGTCCGCATCCTTGTAGCCGTACTAGATGTAGCGAGACATTTTATTTAAATTTTGTAAATATGCAAAGGAGAAAAAGAGATGCCCACCAATCTGGTGCTCCCATGTCAGGCTATAGGATCCTCTAATGTGGTGCTGCCATGTCAGGCTATAGGTTCCTCTAACGTGGTGCTGCCATGTGAGGAATTAAGGGAGAGAGAGAAATGTAGATGAGTTACGGCTCTGATAATGGTGGTGTGAGAATGAGAATAATTGATGAATACATCCACTCCCAGCGTCACGTCTCTTGAGATTCTGAGGTGAAAGCTGCAGTGCACTTACTTGCAAGTTCAAACATTCTGCACATGCGCGTCACCATCCAAAGAAATTCATTGCAAAATGTACCTCCAACCCTCCCTTCCTTTTCATTACCATCTCATCCACTCATCTTAAACTCCCCAATGCTTCTATCTACTTTACCATAATAATTCACACACCTCAAGTCAACTTAACTCCAACAGCTTCGTTCAACTTTGGATAAAATTTTAAATAGGTTCATAATTCTTCTATTTTCAAATATTTCATTATTCTTCATAATTTACGTTAAGTGTTTGGCCTTTTCTTTCCGAGAATCTTCATAGTCACTTACTTTAGCATTTTGTCTCAAATAATTCTCTTATTTTGAATATGATTATCATGAAAGATTGTGTTTCACTCAATTCAATTTTGTCCTTTTTAGTTTTTGGTGTTTTTTTCTTACATAATCTCCATATAATTTTTGGTGTTTTTTTCTTACACAATCTTCATATAATTCTCTTACTTTGAATATGATTATCATAAAAATTATATTTCACTCAATTTAATCTTATCTCTTCTTATGTTTAGTGTTTTTTTCTCACACAATCTTCAAATAATTCTTTTACTTTGAATATGATTATAATAAAGGTTATATTTCATTCCATTTAATCTTGTCTCTTGGTGTTTTTTTACAACACAATCTTCATATTCACCTTTAAGTTTAACATATTCATACTTTAATATATAATTTTATTTCAGTTAATTACACTTTAATTTGAAAAATCTTTGCTATTACAAACTTATTTTTATAAGTAAAAACATTTTTTTTACCATGTAATAAAAAGTATATTTACATACCAACATTCTTAACCACCGTAACCACCGTAAGTAAAAAACAATGGGTATAAAAAACATACCAACTTTCAATGTTGAGTGCCACATGGAAAATCATAAAAAAAGATATGCAATACGAACCTAAATATAAAGGGAACTTAAAAAGGAAACTACATTAACATAAAGAAAATTGAGTATAACTGAAACTTTAATGTAAAATTGAGTACAACGGAAACTTTAATGTAAATATCTTGTAAAGCTCGGTATAATTAAGACTTTAATAGAAATATGGATGAAAATATTATTTTAGAAAGTACATTAAATCTTTATCAATCATTACTTCTTATTATTTGAAACTTATCATGATTTACTTAAAAAAAAGTCATATGATTGTAACCTTATTTATTATCGTGGTGAAGGCATTCATGAAGCATGAAGGAACCGTTGACTTATGTATGAAGTGGTCCCCATAGTGAAGGACTTCGATGTCCAACTTCATTCGATCCGAGGGACAGTAACATACACTACCATCACTACCATTTTGTGAGATTGTTATATTGAGCATAATTAAATAAAAATAATAATCCGTGTGACCAAATTGAATGAAATTTCATGTTCACGGCGATTTTTTTTTTTTAAATTTGATCTAAGGAGACAGGTATATGAAACAAACAATTATATATAACCCTCCGTTTTATAGCTTTTAAGCAAAGATAATAAAAGTAAATGGGCTAAATGATTCTCATAAAGAGGGAGTATAAGTAATTTTGAAACACTTTTACAACTTTCCATACTTTATATTATTTTAAGAAATAAAGGTTATTTTGGTTTAACAACTTTCCATGTTTTATATATTATTTTGAGAAATAAAAGTTAGATTGATTTTGATATTTTTATGGGGTAATAATTAATATACGATTTTCCAATTTTAAACAAGAGTTCTTACTCTAGTGTCTTTGTTTATATAGTATCTTAAATTGAATGTTGGCTAACTACTTTGAGATATCATGATCTTGCACATATTATATTATTGTAATTTATTATATATGTTAATTTAGGTGGACTTACTTTTAGTAGTACAATGATTAGATATATAAAACATCTTGTAAATATTCTCAAGATCAATTAGAAAATAATTATAAATACATGTTATGGTTTAAATTTAAGATGTAGATGTTATGTTCTAGATCCCACCATGTAGATATTACCATGGTGTGTCTACATTGTGGAAGCATGTATTCAAAGAGATTTATCAATATAAAAATCCACCACAAGGTTGTTACGAGAGTAACATATTGCAAGAGGGGAAGCAAGGTGAGGTCCAAGGAGATATATTATTATATTTGCTTCTACCATGACTCATGATCATCCAATCTTTGGATTTTTATGTTTCTATAGGCTTATTAGGAGGGCACACACTTCCCATGAAGGAGGAAGTATGTCATTTGCATTTTCACTGGGGAGATTCATTCATTCAATTCTTCCATGATAAAATTCCATGCAATCATTTTCCTCTCCCTAGTTATTGGAGAGAACCAACATGAAACCATCCATTGCTTCCATGCATGTAACCTGTAAGAGAATCCCATGAGCTTATGGCTAGGGAGAGCCTAGGGACTGGTAGGAATCATTGATATCAAGAGAGAATTTTGGCTAATACTAGAGGGAGAAATATAGTTACATTTCCCATAATATCTAGAGAAGATGGGAGCACCCCAAAACCTTGTTCCCATGTTAAGGTTTTTCTTATTTGAGGCAATGGTTTACCACTGTAGGGATTCTAGAGATATTTTGGTGACCAAATTCTTCCTTCATACACTAGAGCACATGATTAGAAGGATTCCCAAGGGAATATTTAGAAGAGAATGAAAATACCTTCCCTTGTGTTGTATTTGGATGAGGGGTGAAAATAAAAGATGAATGATGTTAAGTTTAAACCAAATAGACTATCAAGATCACTGAAAGAAACATAATCACAAGATAGACACAGAATATACCGTGGGAAACCCTCATGGGGTAGAAAACCCGCAAAGCTTTCCTCAATAAGATGATCAACCAAAATACAAGATGTGCTCCCTCCTACTTTGTCTCCTTAGCAAATCTCCCAGACAAGTGCGCTATCTTTCACAAGTGAGTGAGTGTATCAAATGAGGAACATACCTCCTCTATTTATACACTACACTGACATGTATTTTACACAAGTACATGTAGGCTCGTATTTAACCATTAGGTTAAATACCCTATTATAACTGACTGGGCCGACCCCCACATGGTGGGTCTAATAACCCTAGTTACCACAACCAATCCAGAGGAATAAACATCTCCGGATTCATAGTATAATCACATCGGAGGTATGGAACATCTCCGGAATAAATAATATACAAATATAATATTCTTAGAAGTTACAATATTCAACACTCCCCCTTAACGAGAAGGATATTATAACAGCATCCGCAGGAGCAACGAGTCATACATCATACATGATACATCTATATGTCATCGGAAGCTTTCTTCAGTTCATCATCATCAGTAACTCAACTAGTTACTGGAACATCGACATCACTCGATCATCAGCATCGTCATCACACGATCAACATCGTCATCACACGATCATCAGCATCGTCATCACACGATCATCGGCATCGCCATCACATGATCAACATCGTCATCACACGATCATCAGCATCGACATCACACGATCAACATCGTCATCACATGATCATCAGCATCGATCATCAGCATCGTCATCACACGATCAACATCGTCATCACATGATCATCGGCATCGTCATCACACGATCATATTACAGGATGATCAATCCTGCTCTCTTTAGGACATAGGTCCATGGATGATACAATCCAGATCAAGTTCCAGGATGATCAATCCTTATCTCTTTAAGACAAGTCTCATGTCTGGGGACGATCTAATCCCAACCACAGTGCCAGTCCTTTTTCATACTGGATGTGACCTAGATCAGATCTAGGATTTACTGCCACAGAGCCAGTGCTCTTTCATACTGGATGTGTCACGTCTACAGAGCCAGCCCTGTTTCATGCTGGATGTATCAAATCTATAGAGCCAGCCCTATTTCATGTTGGATGTATCACATCTACAGAGCCAGCCCTGTTTCATGTTGGATGTATCACATCTACAGAGCCAGCCCTGTTTCATGCTGGATGTATCACATCTACAGAGCCAGCCCTGTTTCATGCTGGATGTATCACATCTACAGAGCCAGCCCTGTTTCATGCTGGATGTATCACATCTACAGAGCTAACCCTGTTTCATGCTGGATGTAACCTAGAGCAATTCTAGGATTTGTCACGTACATTTTGAACCGAGGTCCAGGGACGATCCAGTCCTATCATGTGCCTTTTGAACCGAAGTCCAGGGACGATCCAGTCCTATCGTGTACCTTTTGAACCGAGGTCCAGGGACGATCCAGTCCTATCGTGTACCTTTTGAACTGAGGTCCAGGGACGATCCAGTCCTATTATGTACCTTTTGAACCGAAGTCCAGGGATGATCCAGTCCTATCGTGTACCTTTTGAACCAAGGTCCATGGACGATCCAGTCCTATCGTTCAGTTATCGGAGACCTCATGTCTACGGCTCAACTTTAGGACTGAAGTCCAGGGATGATCCAATCCCCTCACATGTTCACCAAGAACTTCATTCTCGAAGACATACGTCTACGGCTCAACTTTAGGACTGAAGTCCAGGGATGATCCAATCCCCTCACAACATGTATAACAAAACATGTATTCTCATCATCAAAAACATGTATAACCAAAACATGTATCATCATCATCAAACATGTATATCAAGACATGTATCATCATCATCATCAAACATGTATCATCATCATCATCAAACATGTATATCAAAACATGTATCATCATCATCAAACATGTATATCAAAACATGTATCATCATCATCATCAAACATGTATATCAAAACATGTATCATCATCATCAAACATGTATATCAAAACATGTATCATCATCATCATCAAAAAAATATAAGAGTCCTAATTCTAAATAATTCTAAGTAACTAAGTGCAGTAAAAAGGTATCCTCATCATTGATGAGACAGACTAGTTATTAGATACTATGCTACTCCCCCTTTCGAGGAGGGTCCCTTTTGAACTACACCAAGCTTGTCTCAGAAGTGTTCAAACTTTACTCGAGACAGAGGTTTGGTCAAGATATCAGCAATTTGATCCTCAGTGCTTATATACTCGAGCTTGATAGCTCCTCTCTGCACCATATCTCGTATATAAAAGTTTCGGATATCTATGTGTTTTGACTTATCGTGAAACACAGGATTTTCAGTCATCTTGATGCAGCTTTGATTATCACACATAATCACAGTGGGATCCATTTCTAAGTCAAACACTCCAGATAAAAGTTTTTGAAGCCATACTGCTTCACAGCTGGTAGAGCAGGCAGCTATATATTCTGCTTCAGCACTATTGAGAGCCACACTAGATTGTTTCTTGCTGAACCAGGAAATCATGGCAGATCCAAGACCATAACATCCACCTGAAGTACTTTTTCTGTCTGAGACACTACCTGCCCAGTCAGAATCTGAGTAACCATGTAACCTGAGTTCATGACCTCCGAGATAATATAGGCCAAAATCTAATGTACCTTTTAGGTACCTCATTACATGCTTTGCAGCTATTAAGTGGACCTTTCTAGGTTCTACTAAATACTGACTTAGAGTATTTACAGCAAAGCATATATCAGGCCTAGTATTAGTTAAGTACATCAATGATCCAATGATTTGTCTGTATAAGGTTATGTCCACTAATTCTGATGAATCATTAACTAACAACTTCAAGTTGGAGTCCATGGGAGTGGCCATGGCTTTACACTCCAACATATCAAATCTTTTGAGAATATCCACAGTATACTTACCTTGATTTAGAAAGATTCCTTTTGGTTCTTGCCATACTTCTAAGCCTAAGAAGTAGTGCATTAATCCGAGATCTTTCATCTCGAATTCTGAAGAAAGCTTCTTCTTGCTTTCAATAATTTGTTTCTCATTTCCAGTTAGAAATAGATCATCTACATATAACAACAATATAACTAGTTCATCATCCATCACCTTGAGATAAAGATTGGGGTCAGCTTTACTTTTGGTAAAGCCCATGCTAGTTAATAAATTGTCAATCCTTCCGTACCAAGCCCTGGGAGCTTGTTTCAACCCATATAATGCCTTTTTCAGTTTGCATACATGAGTCCTTCCGTCATTAACCTCAAACCCTTGTGGTTGCTCTATGTATACTTCTTCCTCAATTACACCATTTAGAAAAGCTGTCTTAACATCCATTTGGTGTAATTTCCACTTCATCATGGATGCAAGTGCCATGATAGTTCTAATTGAAGTATACCTAGCAACTGGTGCAAATGTTTCTTCATAGTCAATTCCCTCCTTCTGAGAGAATCCTCTGGCTACAAATCTTGCCTTGTATTTTTCAATGCTACCATCTGCAGCATGTTTTATCTTGAAGATCCATTTGGAAGAAACCACACTTTTATCTTTTGGTTTGGGGACTATATCCCAAACATCATTTTTCATTATTGACTGATATTCTTCTGTCATTGCTTCTACCCATTCTTTCTTCTGAGCTGCCTCTTCATAGCTGGTAGGTAGTTGATCCACAAGATCACACATTAAAGCCATGTAGTTGGACACTAGCTTTGGTTTCTTTCTTTCTCTAGTGGAGCCTTCAGGAGCTCCATATCTTTCAGCCCCTTGAATAATATCTCTAGCCCATGATGGCCTTCTTTTCTTAGATAAGTCTGAAATATGAGGCTCTTGTGGTTCCAACATATCATGATCCTCTGGAGAATCATCTTCAGGAATGGGCATAGCCTCTGTGATTCTGGGAGAAGTATCTTCTTCATAGATTTCTTCAAGTTGGCACTTCCTAGATTTCTTGAGAGCTGCTTCTTCATCAAACGTTACATCTCTACTTATTTCTATGTGATGAAAACCTGGAATGTAAATTCTGAAGGCTTTGGATGATTCACAATAACCAACAAAAATCCCCTTCTTACCAGAAGGGTCCAACTTGGTTCTCTTTTCTTTTGGAATGTGGATGTACACAGGACACCCAAATATTTTAAGATGACTTACCTCAGGCTTCTTACCTGTAAACACTTCTTCTGGAGTTTTGAAATGAAGAGCACTATGAGATAATCTATTTTGCACATATACTGCTGTCTTGGCTGCTTCAACCCATAGATACATGGGAAGATCTTGGTCATGTATCATGGTCTTTACAACTTCCATGATTGTTCTATTTTTCCTTTTAGCCACCCCATTTTGTTTGGGATTGTATGGAGTAGTTAGTTCCCTTTTAATTCCAACTTCTTTACAAAAGTCCTCAAATTCCTTTGAGGTAAATTCTCCGCCATTATCTGTTCTGAGAATTTTGATTCTCTTATCTGATAGATTTTCTATTAGAGCCTTGAACTCTTTGAATTTTCCAAAGACTTCATTCTTACCTTTCAGGAAGTATATCCAAGTTTTCCTTGAATGGTCATCAATGAATGAAAGATAGTATTCAAACCCACTTAGAGAAGTGGTGGGCATTGGTCCACATACATCTGAGTGTATTAGCTCTAAAATGTTCTTAGTCTTTGTTTCACTCTTTGGAAAGGGGTTCTTGATATTTTCCCCTTTCTTACACCCTTTACATGAGCCATCATGATCAACTTTCAAATCTGGTAATCCTATTACTACCTTGCTTACATAAGGTAAGGATTTATAGTTGATGTGAGCTAATCTTCTATGCCATAGCTCACTGGGGCTAGAGATCTCATGAGCAAGGGCAGCTTCTGGATGGCCCTTGAGCTTATAGAGACCTCCTTCTTCTTCACCAATAACAATTGCATCTTTAATTGTCTTTCCTTTGGACCACATGAGTACTTGTCCATCTATGAAAGCTACTCTAAAACCTTTCTTATCTAGTGCTGAGATAGAGAGAAGGTTCTTCTTTAAACCTGGTACATATAAGATGTCTTTCATCTTCAAGGGTGTTCCTGAATCTAGCTTATAGCTAGCTTCACCAATTCCTTTGATGGGATATTGGTAGTCATCTCCTAGAGATACCTTTTGTGTAGAAGACTTTTCTTCAAGATTTGAGAAGGTCTTCCTTTGACCTGTCATGTGCTTAGAAGCACCACTGTCAATGAGCCATGTATCTTCTCCAGGAGATACAGATCCAGAGAGTGCAGAGAATAGAACATATTCTTCTGGATCTTCTTTCTTCACCTTATATCTTTTCCTTTTAGTCCTTACCTCTATCTCTTCTTCTTCTTCATCTTCTTCCTCTTCTTCTTCTTCACAATCATTTTCTGCCATATGTGCATGGTGTCTTTTGTGGACAAACTTCTTCTTTTGTGAAGGACAAAATCTGGAGATGTGTCCTAGCTTATCACAGTTGTAGCATTTGACTGTGGAAACATCTCTTACTGGAAATGGTCCTTTTCTCTTTTTAGGTCTAGAGAAGTGTTGAGATCCTTTGTGGTCAACTTTCTTGAGATAACCTATTCTTCTTCTTTTGGTATGGGTGGCCAAAGCTTGGTCATCCTCTTTGAGAAGAGCTTCTTTGTTGGCTACCCTAGCTTCTTCTTGAACACAATCCTCCCATACTATATCAAACTTCATGCTCTCTTTCCTGGCACACATGGTTTGTATGAAGGATTCCCAAGGTCTAGTGAGACCATTGGGAGTAGTCATCACAAGTTCATCCTCATCAAGAGTATCACCAATTGCATCTAGTTGTTCCTTGATTTGTGAAACCCTTGAGAAGTAGTCTTGAATGGATTCTCCTTTGTGCATCTTGGTACTCTTAAATTGAGTCCTTAGATTCATCTTCCTATTGATGTTCTTTCCTTCATACATTCTTCCTAGGGCATCATACATTTCCTTTGGAGTCTTCTTGGAGGCCACTTGGGGAATCAAGTGGTCTTTAATAGAATCAGCTATGATTCTCTTTTCCCTAATCAAATCCTTCCTGTGCTTTTCTTTGGCTTCATCTCCTTCTGGTTCTGCAACTTCTTCCTTGATATAATGAGCAAGATCATTCTCTTCAAGAATGAGACCAATTCTGTATTTCCATGCCCGGAAATTCTCTATACCTTCTAGCTTGTCTTCAAGCTTAGTGTTTGGAGCCATCTTCTCTTGGGGGAGTCCAAGAGACAGAGTAGACTTACCTGGAAATGTTACTTTTCACTTTTCCGGAATCTGGAACAGAATTTTATCGCACTTTTGGTAGAATTAGGGTTTGACTTTCCCGGAGTTCTACCCAACCAAAAAGTTCGATCTAGGGCTCAAAAGAATGGTCTTGAGAAGGGATATCCAGCCATGTAATCAGAATTCAAAAATGCCAACTTTTTTCTGAACCCAAATTCTGACTTATCGCACTTTTGGTAGAATTAGGGTTTTGATTTCCCGGAGTTCTACCCAACCAAAAAGTTCGATCTAGGGCTTAAAAGAATGGTCTTGAGAAGGGCTATCCAGCCATGTAATCAGAATTAAAAAATGCCAAACTTATTTTTTTTTTTTTTTTTGAACCCAAATTCTGACTTATCGCACTTTTGGTAGAATTAGGGTTTTGATTTCCCGGAGTTCTACCCAACCAAAAAGTTCGATATAGGGCTTAAAAGAAAGGTATTGAAGAGGGATATCCAGCCATGTAACCAAAATTCAATAATACCAACTTGTTGCTGAAACCCTAACTTTCACCGGAGAGAGAGAGAGAGGTATTCTTACCTTGTGAAAGATGTCCTATTCAGTCTAGCTCTGATACCATGTTAATTTTAAACCAAATAGACTATCAAGATCACTGAAAGAAACATAATCACAAGATAGACACATAATATACCCTGGGAAACCCTCATGGGGTAGAAAACCCATCAAAGCTTTCCTCAATAAGATGATCAACCAAAATACAATATGTGCTCCCTCCTACTTTGTCTCCTTAGCAAAGCTCCCAGACAAGTGCGCTATCTTTCACAAGTGAGTGAGTGTATCAAATGAGGAACATACCTCCTCTATTTATACACTACACTGACATGTATTTTACACAAGTACATGTAGGCTCGTATTTAACCATTAGGTTAAATACCCTATTATAACTGACTGGGCCGACCCCCACATGGTGGGTCTAGTAACCCTAGTTACCACAACCAATCCGGAGGAATAAACATCTCCGGATTAATAGTATAATCACATCGGAGGTATGGAACATCTCCGGAATAAATAATATACAAATATAATATTCTTAGAAGTTACAATATTCAACAAATGAGGGATTGGTGTCCTACCTAGAAGAGTTCCATTGGTTGGTTTTGAGGGTAGATGTTTGGATTGTTTGATTTCTTGGGCACCGTGGACTAGCTATATATATATATATATAATGTTAGGAGTTCCTTCTCCTCCCCAACAATATCATGGGCCAACTTGGTGGTGGAATCTTTATATGATTCCTATAGTTGGGAGGAGAATCACTCCTTAGTAAGCAATTTGATGGATAACCATTGGAATACATATACATGTTTATAGTTGTTACTATGTTGAATGCTATTATTTGTGAGTTTGCTTTAATATTTCAATTAGAATGTACAAATTATGTAATAGATTAATTAATTGGATGAAATATCTATGTTAATAATGTATAAGGGTTAATTATATTTAGAAAATGAAAACATTGTTGTGCTTGGACACTCAATTCACTAGAAATGTACATAATGTTATTATTAAAGGGATTTTGTGCATAACATTTGTACGAGATCATAGGAATGAAATTGAAATTACAACTCATAAATCACAATTGGAAATGAAGTTTTTTTCCTTTTCAAAGTGCCTTGATTTCCAAGGAAATGGGTTTGGATACACTACATTGTCACAACTTATATTTTGATTATCCAAGTTCACCATCCCACAGGTGGGGTAGAATGAAATTGATCAAAATCACTCTACAAGCTTCTCTTAGCTTCCAAATAATTGTTAATCCATTTGATGTGCTTGAATCAAGCACAATAATCCCTTTAGCATGACCTTCTATAACCCTATTATATTATAGAATTTTGGATCATACATATCTAGATTCAAAACAATAAATAAATACATATGCAATCACTCAACAATGTGGAAAAATCATTTCATAAATGAGAAAAATATGAAACAAAGGAAAATAGATATTTCAATAACACATTAAACTATTATATTCCATCTTATTTACAAAGAATGAGTGATCTATCACATATAGGAAATTCAAATAGTTTTAGGAGGCAATTCGAATAACTCATCTAGTACATGAGATCCTAGCTAGGCTTAACCAGAGCCAAAATTCCTTTTGTTAGCCATGCAAACTCTTTGATGTGAGTTAACAACCTCATAACCAACCTAAGTAGACCCTAAGTGGACTTGGTCACTTAAATGCTAGGAACAACTAAGGATAAGTACACACATGTGGTGTTCATCCCTAAAAAGGCTCTGCTAATGCCTAGTAGTGCAAAATAACTCTTAGAGTTGGTTCAAACCATGAATAATGCAGTGGGTACCCATGTTTTACTCCACAACTCTAACTATAATGGATCTTTTCTAAAATCAGGGAAAGAATCTCCAAATTATGTAGTGTACCTACAACAACTAAAAATATATGCTTAGGAGCCCTCGAAATGATAGTTGGCTTATAAATAGTAGTGTAGGATCCTTGTATATTTTAGGAGGAAGATCTAGGGTGGATTATATGGCCAAATTGGATGCAATTTGGACAAGTACACTCATGAGGCCATGGCCTAAGTCTCTAGCTGAGAGAGTGATTCCATGGAGATGGTTATTATTCTCTAACAGATATATTGTATGACAAATGGCTCCATAATATGAAAATGTAATTCTAATGGGGACCATAGAAAATATTGTAAAATGAGCCTACATTATTTGGTTTACACATGTTAATGAAGAGGCATGCACAGATATTTTGGAGAATTAGGGAATTATGGAGGTGAAGAGTAATGAATTCCAAGAATAGGTGGTGTTGATAAACATTATTATAGAATTGAAGCACAAGTTAGTGTGACATAACAAAGGGAATAACACACATATACTACTATATATCACCATGATAAATTGATCTACAATATTATATATATATATATAAACCAAAGTATAACTAGCTTCTATAAAATGAGGAAGACATAGTGAACTTCGATCACCTTAGGTGCACCTACATATCCTACGTTTCTCCCTTGATCCATGCTTTAGTCATTTGAATTGGGGCCACCTTTATTTTGTCCAACTGACTAGATGATTTCCTAGTCAACCTCTTAATCGACATCCTTGGTAAACTTTTGACTATTAACTATTTATCTCTAGAAGATCTATAGGAGATGAACCTATTATTTCAACACTACCCCATTAGCACAACTCTTTGGATATTCAGGAAGTGGAATTTTTATGTACTTGTAAAATCAATCATAATATCGTATTCCTGAAGACTAAGCATAGCATGGAGTTTTCACATACTTTACTTATGTTAATTTATTTATAAAGATATCATCAATTTGATCATTTGTCTTGTAATAAATGAGAGACACAACATTATGTTGTACAAATTATCTCAAATAATGGGCATGAAGCTCCACAAGATTCACTTTATTGTGAACAAAAGGGTTTTCAATTATTTATGTTGCACTTTGGTTGTCATAATATAGTATAGGTGATCCATTTCAAAAAAATGTGAGTTAACACATTAGAATGAGAATTAGGATTTCCTCTACATCAACATTAATACATCAAAATATTCATATTTATGTGGTCGAAAGTGAAAAAAAATATGTTTCTTATAAGACCATAGCATGAGTCTAGATCTAAAATGAAACAGATACCTTGAGTTCGACTTCAACTCAATCCATGAAGTTATGTAACACCAACTTATTGCAAGGTGGGTTGAATAAAATAGGTTTTCCCAACCCTTAATCAAGGTATTTTAAGCCCTCAACCGATATTTTAAGAGCTTGATTGAGTACTTGAATAAGCCCTCGATTGAGTTATTTTGGAGAACAAGCCAAATCCTCAATATAGGTATTGCTTGGGTTAAAGAAACCCTAGATCGAGCTATCATTCTTATACAAAAAAAAATAGTTGCACACTTATATTCATTTGTTTTTTCATTTTGTGCAACGAAACCCATGACTAAGCTTTCAAGCAACATAGCTATTATCCCCCACCAGCTTCAATCATGGCATCTCAACCCAAACATTAGTTAGTTTGTTTTTAATAAATTATAATAATATTTTTTATTTTTCTTGACTACCAAGAGTTATGCTTTTGTATCAAGGCTTCTGGATTTTCACTGTGTAGAAGTTTTAAAGAGTTATGTTGTCAGAATTTTAAATTTTTTATTTAAATTTAATCTATAGTCTCAATATGCAATCAACTTTTAATTTTAATTTTATTTTTTAAATTTTATTGGCGAGTAGAAATCGTGATGTCGGGATTTTATTTATTTTTGTTTAAATTTTAAAATATTTTGTTTCAATTATATCAACTGACAACGCTAACACTACCGTTTATTTTCCCAACAATGTGTCAATAAGTAGAAACGAGGTCAATTTTTTTCAATACTACAGTGACACACATAGGATTGAAAATAAAATCTCACATTTTATTGAGTCGAGACAATGAAAATTCAATCTTATTGCCCTGCTATTAAAAACCATCAGTTAAAAATTAGTCAAACCCAACAATCAACTTGTTTATCACCACTATTCACACAAAATGTACTTGCATCTAGGAAAATAAATCACAACTATAATACATTGTTTCCATTGAAACATCACTAATTGAGACAATGATTGAGATTGAGAAATCCAAAATGCACTTTTCATATTGTAGGAATTCCCATAGACATTGATTGAGACAATAGTAGTTTTGACATTTCATATTGCATATAGGTCACTTTATTCATTTGTTAAGCACGGACAAATTCACCATGGAGATATTCTAGCACCTCTTTTCAACATGAAACAAATATTTATTTCTTGCTAAAGTTATCATGAAACTTTCATGGTTCCTTCAAGAAATTTGTATAGAGAACCCATGAAACAAACTGTTAGCAACATGTACATTCAAACTCTCCAACTAGCCATGATCTTTAGGGATATCAATCATAGTGTTCCCACGATCATACCTCAAATATTTCCTTAAACCTACACTACACTAGTATAAAATAATCATGTTGACATCTAACCATTGAC
Source organism: Larix kaempferi (assembly GCA_027924585.1). Lineage (NCBI taxonomy): Eukaryota > Viridiplantae > Streptophyta > Pinopsida > Pinales > Pinaceae > Larix > Larix kaempferi. The sequence goes on along the minus strand of BSBM01000158.1, from coordinate 29,598,113 downwards.
ACTTCATGGCTATTTTAACATATAACTTTACTTGATAGTCAAAGTGGATGATAATTTATTTTATGCATGCAATAACAAATTCAAATGCAATAAATGTGATATTCTAATGCTATATTTCTCCTATCCCTTTCAAGATATCAAGTCATCCCTTGTTCCTACTTTAAAAAGAATTCCTTCATTCTTAACTTTGATCCCTCATGTTTATTGATCATTTTATCCACCTATCTCTATTTCATATCCCATTCTTGAGATTTCATTGCCTATCTACTTCCTTCAAGTATATTTTCATGGATATCCCCATCTATGGCTTCGTCTATTTTTTGGAATCTTTCCTTCTCTCATATTGCTTGTTGTAGGATTTTCCTTGGACCTTATTTATCTCCTTATTGTCACATCCCCATCCATCATTCCAACCAAAGGAGGGTGTATTTATGAATTACAAGTTTCTAAATTTCACCCCATGGGCCATAAATACAAATTCATAACTAAGAAATGCGTGTGTAGATGTATAATTCAAAACATAAAGGAAACACAAATTTATCCACATACACATCATGCATTAACATGCATATTAATCATAAGAAGCAAATAAAAGCATTCCATATTCATATACACAGAAAATACTCATCTTTTAACAAATAAGATACAAACAACTAGTTGCGTAAGAGCGATTTTCCACTCAAATGTAGGTATCATCTATAGATACCACCCCCAAGTAAGGATATGAGGCCACCAGGGTGAAGAAAACACCTACATGCTTCTCTCTCTTATCCCCCAACCCATTTTTCTCTCATGCTTAGCCAAACAACCCACCTTTGAGCACATGGTACTCTTTTCTACTATCCCACAGAACACAAGGAAGGGATTTCCCTTTACTTCTCCACATTTACCTTAGGAAATACAACCATTATGGTGCTTACCAATGTGTGGAGAAATATTTCAACCTGTTGTATGTTGTTGGATAACCTCCTATAACATTAATTCATGACTTCTCAAGAATGTAGAAGTAGAAAAACATAATGGGTAAAGTTTCCTATCTTTCCCAACCTCTATGCTCACTTACAATCATCTATTTTCTCTAATGTCTACAACTTTCCCTTCACAATTCAAATGTCTTGTTATTTCTCAGTTTGATAATGGTATTTTCAAAGGAATGTACAACAAGAGGAAAACTATGCTTGTTGTAAAAATATGCATGAGAAAATAATTTGTATCTCCAAACGAGATGAGAGGATGATAAAAATATATATGACATATATTATGACCATAGAATATAGGAATCTAACAACAGTCATAGAAGTATAACCATCCCATGCTTCCATAACTACATGAGAGGAATTTCCCCACCAACCTCACACATGAATTCATTGATTGGATTTAATATTAAAAATGAAATGATTAGCTCATTTAAGGTACATGGCTGAAAATGGATGAGTTCTAAATTTGACACTTGGAAATAAAGGATTTAATCTCCCATAGGACCCATTTCCTCTTCCCCTCTAGTGGAATCAAAGCTCTTGTAGTGATCTTTACACAACCATCTTGGAAATTTTTATTATTTTTCCAACATACTATTTACATAGCTTATAAGTTAGCATGAAAATCGAACCACATGGTCCATATATAAATATTTACATTATGCATGCCTATCCATTCACTTGTCGAGCTTTGGCCTTGGGCTTTGCACTAATCCATACTAGAATATTTACATCATTTACATAATCAAATTTCATACATTCCAAGTCAAAACTTGTGTTATTATAATCCCCCACTTGGAATAATTAATTCCTTAGTATTTTCTCAAAATCAGAACAAAATGGATACGCCTCTCTCGTGGCATCCTCTAGCTCCCATGTAGCCTCACCAAGACCAAAGTGCTTCCACTGCACCTTTACTTGTTCATTTTATTGATTCCAAAGCAATGCTACCTTCTTCTCAAGGATTCATAGTGGCTTTGTTTGGAAATATCCCTCAGGTGCCACCTAGATCACATCCCAATAAATCACATGGTTACAATCATGTACGTAATTCTTAATCAAAGAAACATGAAAAACATTATGAGCTCTAGTGTTAGTAGGAAATTCAATTCTATATGCAACTATCCCTATCCTCTCAAGCACTTCAAATGGCCCACAATATCTTGGTGATAGCTTGCACTATAACAAGACCCTATAATTGGCTTCCCTTTCAACTCCCTTTTTGGTTTCTACTAACACATTTAGTGTATTTTTCTTCATTTTCTAGGAAAAGTCAACGCTATTTCATGGGATGGCACTTCTATTGGTGTTTTTTGTGCTTTGTTTAAAAAATGGGCACTAAACTGGATGCTAATTATCATCCACATTAACACCTAATTTAGTGCTTGCTTTAGCGCCAGAATCAATGCCTACTTTTTCTCCCTTTAGCACCAGGAATAATAACTCGAATAACATCAGTATTCATGCCTAGTTTTGCCTCCTTTTTGTGCTAGGAATGGCACTAGGTTTTAAGCCAATAATTGCACCTAGTTTGGATCCCTAGGTTGCACATGGATTTAATCCAGGATTATCACCATGTTTAGTGCCTAGTTTTTCTTCCTATTTTTCAGTAGGTTTAGCACTAAGTTTTGCATCTACAATAACACCTAGTGTAGCATATAGTTTTGCTCCCAAAGTAGCACCAAGTTTTCTCCTAGTATTGTGCCTTGTTTTCCCCTAGTATTGTGCCTTGTTTTCCCCCTAGATTTTCTCCCAAAATAACATTGAGTTTTGCTCCTAGAATTGATCCTAGTTCAACGTATGAGTTGCTTAATAGATGTGATAGAGCCTATTTGTTATAGGAGTTGAGGGTTAGATTTGGAAGGGTTATGTTAGACGTTAATGTCGATGTCTATGATGATAACAATGATGATAAGGACGATGGTAATGATGATGATGATGAGAAGGAGGATGATGCATTTTATTGCACTATTTGACCCAAAGTGACCCTAATGGAACCTAATGACCCTTTTGGCATATGAGAAACCCTAATGGCACCTAAATAACCCTAATGGAATCCAACTATCCCTAACGAAATTTTAATGACCCTAACATCATGATGATGACGATGACGATGCATATTGACAATGATGAATATGGAATTGATGATGATTTTATTATAAGATGATAATAATGACTACAATGATCACATCAATGATGAGGACAATTACTAATTAACACCCATCCATAGTGCCCAGAACATGCTAATGGTGCATGCATTCTTACTCAAAGGCCAAAGCTCCATTACCAAATTCATGTTATAACTAAGCACTTGGATTCCCTTTTCATCATCATAATGATGATCATGACAATGATGATGACAATGACTATGATGATATATATGTGATGCTTATAATGATGATGACGATGAAAATAATGTCGATGTATATGACGATGGTGTTGATGATGATAACAATAATGATGATGATGATAATGAAAATTAGTACTTAAGGCCCATCCCAGTTAGATGCCAATGCTCCTATATGAAATTCATGTAAGGTATTAGGATGCATTTTTCATCATCAAATTGATGACGACGATGATGATGACACCAATGATGATGGTGATGATGACAATGATGATATTGTTGATTTGTATGATGTTGATGTTGTTGATGATGATTATGACGATGATGCCAATTATGATGTTGATGTCAATGATGATGATGCATGTGATTATAGTACTATTTGATCTTGGTTGATTGTAATAGAACCTAAATGATCCTAATGGAATTTGAGTGACCCTAAATAACCCTAATGGCATTTGAATGTCCCTAACAACATTTGAGTGACCCTAATATCACTTGAGTGGCCTAACGGCATGATGATGGTGACGATGATGCATGGAGACAATGATGATGGCAGTGATTGTGATTTGATTATAAGATGATAACAATGACAATGATCACTACATCGATTATTAGGATGGCGGTGATTAAAATTACTAATTAATTAAGACCCGTTCATCCATAGTTCTTAGAACGTGCTCATGATTCCTAATTTCCTACTCAGAGGCCAAAAATATTTTACGAAACTCATGTAATTAGGTATTTGGATGCCTTTTTCATCATTACAATGTCGATGATGATGATGGATATGATATAAATATTTGATATTTATTGATCCTAATGGCACCTGAACAACCCTAATGGCATATGAGTGACCCTAATGTCACCTAAATGAATCTAATGGAATCTGAGTGTCCCTAACAACATTTGAACGACCCTAATGGAATATGAGTGGCCCTAACAACATGACAATGATGATGATGATGCATGATGATAATGATGAAGGCATTGATCATGATTTGATAACATGATGATAATGATGAAGGCATTGATCATGATTTGATAACATGATGATAATGATGAAAATTAATGCCTACATTCCCACTCATAGGTAAAATATATTTTACGAAACTTATGTAATTATGTCGTTGGATGAATTTTTCATCATCACAATGATGATCATGACTGACTGTGATGATATATGATGATAACAATGATGATGACTATGGTGATAATGTCGATGTCTATGATGATGACGATGATGGTAATGTATATAATGAGGATGATGCCAAGGATCATGAAAATTTACAATTATTAAGACCCATACCAGTTAGGCGAGGGAAAATGTCCTTTATGAAATTCTTGTAAGGTAGTAGGATTCCTTGTTCATCATCACAATGTTGATGAGACGAATCACTATCATAATGATATATGATGATGACAATGATGATGTTGTTGATGATAACGTTGATGTATTGTATGATGTTGATGATGATGATTAGGATGATGATGATGTCTATGTCAATAAATATGATGCATGTGACAACACTATTTGATCTTGATTGATCCTAATGGAACCTAAATGACTGTAATGGCATCAAAGTGTCCCTAACAACATTTGAGTGACCCTAATAGCATATGAGTAACCATAACAACATGACGACGACAATGATGATGATGATGATGCATTATGAAAATTATGGTGGCATTTATGACGATTTGTTTATAAGTTGATAATGATGACAATGGGAACTAAATCGAAAATGAGGACGATGACGATGAACATTACTAATTAAGTACATTGACTCATCTATAGTGCTTGAAATGTGCTAATCATGCCTATAATATTCCCACTCAGATACCAAAGCTACTTTATTTATTTCATGTAATTACTTAGTTGGATGTGTTATTCATCATCATAATGATTATCATGATGATGATGATGACTAAAATGACTATGATGATAATGATGATAACTTTGTCTAAAATGTTGATGCCTATGACGATGACGATGATTATAAAAATGATGATGATGATAACAATTACTAATTAACACTCATCCCATCTAAAGGGAAAATGTCTATTGTGGAAAATATTGCACAAGTTCACTCTTCCAGTTGGTAAGGGGCTAAGCCTTGTAGATTGCAGCAAGGACTCAGTCCTTGGAGCCCCTTTTGTATGTGGTTGGTATTCCTCCAAGTGATCCTACAAGATATTCTTAGTGTAGTTCACATTCAAACATAGAAATATTGATTAAAACACAAAATGAAAGAGTTGGGGGGAGAATGCAAACTCCAAGAACAACCAAAGATATGATAAACCACTCTTGTATTTCCCAATGAAATAGTTGTACAATACCTATGAGGTTGGGATTCAAGGGAATCCAACAATATCCCTTAGGGAGGCCTTTCTTGTACAAACTAAATGCTAAGTAGATGGTATACCAATGGAGAGAAACACTTGCCCCTAGATGGAAGGTGGCAAGGGAGCTTGGGAATGCTTACAATGGTAGGAAATGGTGGGCTACAAGGAAGCTCCAACTCAAATAAAGCAGCATAACATTACACTGATTTCTCTCTACAAAATGCATGCTAATGGCTTCCTTTTATAGGACAAGAGGTAGCCAACAAAAAACTAGATACAAATGTGAACTCTCCTCCTTCATGAACTAGCTCCAAGGTACACAAGAGGGGATGATTAATGCCACTAAGTGTGTGAGGAGCCGAATTCAAATATTTGGGGAGGAATGAGTCTTCAATGAGCTAATGAAATTGAGTGGTCTCATCGTTTTGACAGTAGTGTGGATATCGAATGAAAAGTCGCGTGAGTGTAGCGCAGGCGTTTTTTAGGTAATCTGCGCTATAACGTGGGTCAACTGTGTATTACCCGTGCTACCTCTTTGTTTTGTATGTTCCTTGGAACTTATGGGCTCATGCTATGTTTTAGATCTGTTGAGGATGCATGTGGTGATATGCATGATTTATGTTGATGACGCCTTCCTAGATGATTCGCCGAAATGTCACATGTGTGCGACTTTTATGCGTTAACAGATGCCCCCTAATGTATGAGGTTCAGAGGGTACTGTAGAGATGATAATGCATCATGTTTTCTATTGTTTCTCTCTTGTTCTATAGGATGAAGCATATGTGCACAAATAGGGTTCTCCTATGGGGGAAGAATGTTGGTGATGGATTTTAAAGCTATAATAAAGAATAGTTTTTATACAAATGAGGCGGGTATACCCATGCTTGTGAAATGATGGCAAATTTTTTACAATGAGAGAGGATGAAGGTGTTGAATCTACTATATTGTTGGGACATGAATGAAGGTGGCTTCAATCCATATATGAGTAAATAACCCAGGAACTACAGGAACTGTTGAGAAGTGTTGAATAAGTGGAACTATTGGTGACCATGACAAGCCCACTGGGGTGGGGGACCAAACTAGTATGTAAATATTCCTGAGAGCTTCACTTATACCAAATAGACTACTACCATGAGTTCCAATTGTGAACATTGCTATCTTCAAAAGTACGTTTCCCCTTGATGAAATGATGTGTTGATGTTGATAGGTCCCACAAAATCAATAGCCCACTTATCAAAGGCTTTCAATGTTAGTTGTGCAATCAGTGGCATTTCATCTCTATGGGATGGTTTCCTTGTTCTTTGGAAAACATCACAACTATGGAAATGCTCCTTCAAATCCTTGTGGAGTGTAGGCCACCATAGTCCTTCTTTTAAAATTTTCTGCGCAGTATCTCTTCCTGCGTAGTGGCCTCCAGACACCCGTGAATGTGATTCAACTAGTATCAATGGCTTCTCATGTTCTAGCACACATCTGCGCAATACTTCATCTGGTCCTAGCTTGTATAATTGTCCTGCAATTATGGTGAAGTTAGCTGCTTTAACTACCAGTTGTTTCTTCTACTACGTAGTAAAATCTGTAGGTTCCAGACTTGTGGTTAGGAGTTGTACAATGTCCTTATAATAGTCATATTCTATCTGAATAGAAAACTACTGCGCATCTGGTAGACTGTTCTCTAGGTTGGTAGGTTCTTCGCCTGATTCAATTCTAGAATGATGGTCAGGTCCTGAGTTCAGTCTACTTGGATTAACGATGACTTCGAAGTCATACTCCTGAAAGAGTAACAACCATCTCCAGATTCTTCCCCCTAACACTGGTTTATTGACTAGGTATTTCAAATCTGAGTGGTCAGTAAACATACAAAAGTGTGTACCTAACAGATAATGTCTGAACTTCTGCATTGCGTACACCATAGCTAATCCTTCTGTTTCTATTGTGGTATAATTCTTTTTTGTTGAGGACAGTTTTCTACTTGAGAATGCAATAGGATGGTCAATGCCTCCCTCACCTAGCTGAGCTAGCACAATGCCAAGTGCTATGGATGAAGCATCTACATGTACGTGGAATGGTTTACTCTAGTCCGGAAAAACTAAGATAGGCATAGTTACCATACTCTCTTTTAATGAGTCCAATTTTTTCTGACTGTCCTCAGTCCAAATGAACTTCGCTTCCTTCTTCAACAATTTTTCCATAGGCGCAGTGATCTGCGCATATCCTTTTATGAAATTCCTGTAGTAGCTTGTGTGCTCTAATGTAGTGCGTAGCCATTTTACTGAATTAGGTGCTGGAAAATTCACAATAATTGCGATTTTAGTTGGATCCACCATCAACCCCTGTTTACAAACAATGTGTCCCAGTAGAATTCCATAGGGAACACAGAAGATGATTTTCTTCAAGTTGAGGGAGACCTGATGTTGTCTACACTTTGCTAACATCGGTCTTAAGCTGGCATAATGGTTCTTCAATAACCCAAATACTGTCCAATCATCAAAATATACTTCTAAGAATTTATAGATAAAATCCTTGAATGCAACAACAACTACTCTTGAAAAATAGCAGGTGTGTTCTTCAGACCAAAGGGCATAAATATGTACTAAAATGAGCCCCATTCAGTGGAAAATGTGGTCTTGTGCCTGTTTGATGTATCAATTTTGATATGATGATATCCAGAAAATCCATCAGTGAAAGAGTATGCTTCATTCCCTCCAACATTGTCTAACACTTCATCTGTGAATGGAGTAGGAAATGGGTCATGCACGATGCATCGTTTAGCTTCCTGAGATCTACAAAGATCTTAATTTCTCCTTTATATTTCTTTTCATGGATAACCATGGGACTTATCCATTTTGACTCTTCTACAGGTTCAATGATTCCTGCCTCAAGCATCTTATCAAGATCTTCTTTTACCCTTTCTTTATATCTTGGATTTAGTTGATAAGGTCTCTGCTTAATAGGCTTCACATCCGGCTTGAGAGATATTTTCATAACTCTCAAGTCTCCCAAAATGCATTTCATTTTGGAAAAATTCGTAGGAAATAAGTATTCATATTCGTGGAGTAAATCTGCTACCTGCGGGACCGTCTCTTCATCCCAGCAATACCCTATAGAAGTGAACTTCGGTTCTTCAGTAGTTCCAATGTTCACTTTTCAAGTTTTTACTGGATTGCTTAGATTCGGAATTTTCAATGGAGGTCCTTCGACTTCGTGCTCTCCTCCCGACTCAGGTATGTTAACATTACGCGGGTCATCATCCTCTCTTTCCTCTTCATCTTCGTCTAAAGCGAAGTTATAACATTCCATGGCATGTTCTAGCTGTCTTGCGCATTTTGGTTGTTGATACATAGGTTATGGTGTGTTGTTGAATACCTTGTTTTTGATGATCTACAATGCCTCATTTATACTTGGACAGTCATCCTCGAAGCTGAAAGTCGCTTGGAATTTCTGAGCCATGATAGACCATTCTACTATTCCTCTACAAATTTCTGTTTCTGTGTACCAGTTCTTCGGAATTTGCTCCAATGTGTGCACAAACCGATGGACCCATTTTGCTTGCGGTACATGTGTCCATGCTTTCGTGCAAAGTTCTATGTGATCTCTAGGATTAGTTTGTCCATTATATTTTACTTGTACAAACTCAGTCTCTTCCAGAAATCTGATCTCCATCATATGCTTACATTCTTCCCATGTGGTCAAATTCTACTTATGCGCAGCCCACCATCTAGCAGGTGTAGCGCGTAGTGCTATATCTAGTGCTGCTAGCTTGTGTTCATCTGAAATTGATGTAATATATTCTTGAAAAAATGCATGAATATTACTCAAGCCATCATAAGTATGGATTGCAATTACCTCTGTTCCTATCCAGCACAGTGATTTAGTGAGCTGCATGCATCTTCTTGCAGATACTTCATGCATTCTGCTATGCCAATTCTCTAGTCCTGCATCTGATTCTGATATGAAAGAACTGTCACATTGCCAACTCAATGTTCCATCATCATTTGAATTGGTGTAATATGCCTGATTCACTGTCATCTTGTAGATAAGATCCAAATCTTGAGTTCTGCATTCTTCTCTTATTGGTCTAGTGTATCTAGGTCCTTGTGAAGGATCCAAGGGTGCGATGACCCTGATATCTGGTCCTTCGAATATCATCTGCTTCTTTTTCAGGTTGATAATTGTGATTTTATCCATTTCCCAATCTATCCCCAATAGTGAAGGATGGGGTTGGCTATCATCTGCGATCTCAATCACTTCGAAGTCTGCTCTACTTCGCATGCCATCAATGTCAATGAGGACATTTGATAATCTCCCAAAGGGTAGAACCTTTTGCTGATTGGATAGCCTCAACTGTATTAGTGACCATGATAACTTCGGCTTTCCAATTTGTTCCCATGTATGCTTTGTTAAGACATTTACTTCTGAGCCTAAGTCAAGGATAATATTGTCCATTTCAAACTCCCCGATCTACGCATTTAGTCTCATTTCCCTGGCGGTTCTTTTATTATTCTTGATATGATGAACCATTCTATGTGCTTCGTTTACTACATTATGCTATTCGTAATGACTCAGTAGGATTTGTAGCTCTGCTAAGGAATTCTCATGCTTTAAAAACTCTATGCTGCTTTATAAAAGCTGCGCAACAGGAGTCATCGTGCCTGTTGCAGTACATGATCGATCATAAGAAGCAGACATATCCTTCACAGGCATAGTCTCACTTCGCAACTTTATTCTTGGAGTTAAAGGTTCTGGATCTTTGAAGGTTTCTCTTGCTTCCATGAAGACTTATTTTTCTTTGTTCAGGTTGAAAGCAGGTGTTTTTCCAGTTACTTTTCTTATCTAGGCTTCTGTTTAGCTTGGTGGTTCTCAGAATTTGAAGCTTCAGTTCTTTGATATTCGCCTATCATGGCTCCACTTCACGTCACAACATGAATATTACAATTTGTATTCCATTTTTGCTTGCAAAACAGGAAATACCTCAATGACATGCTCAAATGATTTACACTATTTACAAGTAGTACAAGGGTTCATACAGTCTCTAGCTAGATGTCTTGGTTGAGCGCAGTTATAACAAATAATCTTACCTCTTCCTCGTCCTTGTCTAGTGTTTCTTCCTCTTCCTATGAATCCTCCATGTCCTCTATATGTGGCTTGGTCATACTGCACATTTTCATTGTTGTTCCACGTTTCTCCTTGAACTCTATAGACATCATGTTTTCTTTATATCATGATGTCACACGCTCTGCAATTGTTATCATCATGGCCAAATGGATTACAAAATGTGAAATACAGGTTCTTCGGTGTTTGCACATACTTTTGAAGTAAGTAGCAGTCTTCTGGGCAATTTCCTCTACATCGGCAAATATCACACCATGGTCCTTGCAGTTGATTTAATGGGTTTGGATCTCCACTAGCAATGTAATATCTAAATACCGGATAGTGTTCTTTAGAGTGTCCTTCTCCCTTACACTTTGTACACAAAACCTCTTCTCAGGTTTCTTTTCCTTTCTTCATATCTTGCAGTTGTAATGTTAAATTTGCTAGCTGGGTCTGTATCTGAACCATACCTTCACTAGTATCTCCTATAGGCAAAGCCTCTAGTTTCATTTCAATTTCTAGGGCTTTTGTCTGCGAAGTAACCTTTTGTTGCATCAATGGTATCCTGATATGGGGTAATAGTGTAGCTCTAAACCATTCTTGGTGTTTTTGTGGGGCTATGTCAAAGATCACTTGATCTAACAATGCTTTGAACTTTTGATCAAATTCCCACACTGACTCACTCAGTTTCTGCTTAATTTCTTTGAGCTCTGTGATACACTGTGATTCTAACTTGGGTTTTTGAAACTCTCTAATGAGCGTAGTTCTAATCTATGCTAGTGTCCTATTTTGTCCAACATAGTACTTCATAAATCATGTTAAGGCTCTATCCCTGAATGTGGTGACTACCTGTGCTTGTCTAATAGCATCATTGTGTACTTGTTTAACATTCCATACGGCTTCACAAAGAAACCAATGTTTCTATGGGTCTTTGAGACCAGTTCCTTTGAATATAGGAAGCTTAATGTCGTCCACCATTCTTCTTCTAGGAGGCGTAGTGTTTTGTGATGACTTAGGTATACTACTACTTGGAAAGTTCTGAGTACTAGCTCCCGCAGTGTTACTACTACTGTTGTTCTGTGGGTTAGTAGTATTTCCGTCGCTAGATAGAGGTTTCTGCGGAGTAATACGCTGATGGGTAGTTACTCTAAGATCTGTTTCACTATCAGCCTCAACCTGATATGAGTCCCTATTACTTCCTAATTTAATTTCTAGAGAGATACGAGATTCGGGTTCATCAGACCTATTTCCAGTGCTAAACTTGTATCATTTACCACTTCATAATGTATAGATGTTTTCCTCAGTGTCACTGTCTATGTTACTGAACATTACAGATTGAAATCCTAGGAATCTTATTGCATTCTTAAGATACCTTTTTTTTCCTCGAAAAAAAAGCGTAATTTCATTTCATCCTTAAGAGTACGAAATTACATTGAACGTCAACAATCAGCATGAGTGGATGTAGTGGCCACGAAATCTATCTTTAAAGTTTTTGTTTGAAAATAGCATAGCTGTTCTCACCACGTGAGCAATAACATCAATTAAAAAAGATTATAGATATCCTGGGAAAAACGGTATTGATAACAGAGATGTTTTGAGTCAACCTGTACATGTCATATGGTTGCAAAAGATCGAGAGTGAAATTAATTACATCAACTTACTGTTCAGCAGAGTTCAAAAGAAGTGTATCAAGCTTCCAAAAATGCAAGAAAGCAAAAGTCCAAAGATCATTCAATAAAGGGCATGTGGTAAAGTTCCCTGCTAACCCCGTCTATGTGTTCAGTAACTTTCCAAATATCGGGAGCTAGGAGCAGTCCTTCCTTCGAGGCTTTGTCCGCCTCTGAGTTATTCTACCGATATACATGCCTGCAATTAAAAGTATCAAAGATGTAAGAGACATTTTGAATGTGTTCCAAAACAACAGCATTTCTCCGGTTGTTGCACTGATACAATCCATTAACCCAGTTAATCACATTCAATGAGTCCTCAAACACTGAAAAGACCCTGACAGAGTGTTCCATAGCAAAGGAGAGTAAAAGCTTAAGGCTGAGAATCTCAGTCTAGTTGTTGGTCCCTCTCCCAAATCCAAACGAAATCACAAAAAAATGTGAAGGGGACAGAAAAAGAAGAGTCCCTCCCCCAAATAGATCGTTCTGGCAAGCCCCGTCGAAGAAGCCGCAAGGGTGATTTCGATCGATGTCCAACGGTTGAATATTCCTAGGAGTAGTGGGATGTCTGCTACGCTGGAGAGATAAATGGATGCCGCAGCTGTTGATGGCCACTAATGCTGGGAGTCCTGATTTGTCTGAAAACAGACAGCTGTTCCGGGATAGCCAAATTCCCCAGATAACAATAAGGGGAAGGCCTTTATAAGTAGCATACACAGGGTTTTGTGTCCAACGGTGCCAAGCCTCCACAAGGGAGTTCCCTTCCCACAAAAAATATACCTTGAAGATACGAGACACAACCTTCCAAACTTCCTTGATGAAGCTGCAATGGAGAAACAGATGTAATACATTCTCCTCGTGCTGAGAACACAGGTAGCACTTGCTAGGACCCTGCAGGATTCTTTTTTGCAGAAAATCCCAAGTTGGGATCCTGTTAGCTAAGATACACCACATGAAAATTCTAGCCTTGAGAAGGCACTGTAATCTCCATATAGATTTCCACCACCACACTAGTTCCCTGTCCCAGAAGTTCTCACTGATCCACTGATAACCAAATTTTGGAGTATAATTTCCCGAGGGATCCCCATCCCAAATCAAGGTGTCATTTACATCATTGAGAAAGATTTGATCCCTACTGAGAGCTCTCAATTACAATCTAAGTTCATTCTCCTTATCCAAGTCTAAACCAAAGGTTTCAGCTTTCCGCCAAACAGGCCTTCCCATCCAGATATTCTCCTCATCCGCTAAATGATGGAGAACAAAAATTCCCCGCAGCCTCAGTTGCTCGATCAGTCCTGCTGACAGTAGGTGCTGTGCTTCACAACCCACCCAGGGATCTCAGCCAATCCTCAGCTTCCGCCCATTGCCAACGTCCCAAACAAGGTTCTGTTCAATAACATGAAAGGAGGAGACCAGGGCTTTCCAAATAACAGACCCCCCTTTATGTGTCTTGTTCGGGGACCTAATACACTCTTCCACAGAATCCAGTTCAATGTATTTATGTGTCATAACTCTAGCCCAGAAGCCTCCTGATGTGATTAACCTCCATCCACATTTTGCTGCCAAATCCATAGAAAAATTAAAAATGTTTTTGAGTCCCCAGCCTCCCAGAGCTTTAGGAGAAGCTATTCTCTCCCACTTCACCCAAGGTGTCACATGTGCATCCTCCTTACCATTCCACAAAAATATGAAACAGATTTTCCTAGCAGCTTCCAGAGTCCCCTTCGGTATCCATGCTAGGGACATCCAATATACTGGAATGGCTTCCAGCACCGACTTCACCAATACCAATCTACCAGCTCGAGAGAGCCACTTGAAGCTCCAGCTTTTGAGTCTTTTTTCCAACTTTTCCAATAGCCAAACCCAATCTCGTTTCAAATAGTTATTTGGATTTAAATGGAATCCCAAGTATCGTAACCCCTCAGAAAGGGTAAGAAGCTGGAAGGGGAATAGATCAGTGAAGGTGTGAAGTTCCTCCTCACCCAATAGAGAGACAGTAAGTGAGGATTTACCATTATTTATCTCCATTCCAGTTGCAGTGGAAAAGAGATCTAGGATTTCTTTGAATTTAACTGCTTCCCTTCTAGTACCAGAGAAGAAGATCAGAATGTCATCCACAAAGAGCAGATGAGTGAGCGAGGTGCCAGGTGCCACCAGGATCCCTTCAAGTTCTCCCGTTCTCTTAGCTTCCTTAATGGCTCTACTCAAACTTTCGGCTACCAATAAAAATAACAGGGGGGACAAAGGGCAACCCTGGCGCAACCCACGTCCAGAGTGGAAGAAGGGGGTCGCTGCTCCATTCATTGAAACCGAGAAAGAGACAGTAGTGATACAACTCATGATCCAACGAATGAAACCAATCTCAAACCCCAAATGAGTTAGCATAAGTCAAATGTATATCCAACTGACCTTGTCAAATTACTTTGATAGGTCAATTTTTAAAATTACACCTTTCTGCTTGCTGGATTTGATGCTGTGTAAACCTTCCTGTGCTACACCAATTGCTTCATGAATCTGGGGCCTTTCAAGAAATCCGAACTGATCCTCAAAGATATGTGTAGATAAGATAGGTTTGAGTCTTCGGGCAATCACTTTAGTAACAATCTTATACACACAGTTACATAAGGAGATAGGACGAAAATCATCGAGATTGGAGGGGGTGTCCACTTTGGGAATGAGAGCAATGAAAGTAGAGTTAATGCTGGCAGGTACTCTGCCTTCCCGTTTGGAATCCTCAACAAGCTGTAAGAGATCATCACCAATAATGTCGAAAAGTGCAATAAAAAATTCAATCATCTAACCATCAGGCACCCTAGTAATGCTGTCCATCAACATCCTTCCTTCAGCTCATCCACAGTAATGCTGTCCATCAAAATCGGATTATCTGCCTCTTCAAAAAAACGAGGAAAAAGTTGAGCTACCCTGATAACCTCTTCAATGTTCACCCTATTGTTGGCTTTGAAAAGGTCCTGGAAGTGTTTAACCCCAATCCCAGCCAATCCGTCAAAGGTGGCCTGAGAATTACCATCAGAGTCTTCAAGGATCCAAATAGTGTTGACAAATCTTCTGCCTTTAGCATAAGCAAGGAAAAATTTAGAGTTTTCATCCCCACTTTCCAGCCAAATAGCCCTGCTTTTGAGTCTCCAAGCCTCTTCGTTATGTAAAAGGATCCTGTTCCTCTTGTCCATCATATTTACAAGATGTTCCTTTGAATCCTGAGAGTCAAATCCACCTCCTGATCCCTTAGAAATACAGGAAATAGCCTCTTCAATATCCTTGAGCTCCTTGTCCTCCCAACTTCTCTTATCTGCAGCCCAAAATTTGATAGGTTCCTTGAGTAGTTTAATGTTTTCCACAAAATGAAAAGCTGCAGTATGAATAGAACCCTGATGGTACGGTATCCAGTGCTGATGAAACAGTTCAAAGAAGGTTGGGTCCTCCAGTCAAAACTTATTGAATTTTATGGGCGCGGGAGGTTTGATAGGCCTTGCCTTTAGTTCCAGAAAAATTGGCTCATGATCTGAGCATCCTCCCGACCCTATCCATTGCCTGACGTAGAAAAGAGTCTCCACAATCTGTTCAGAAATAAGGAAACGGTCCAGCCTTTTTTCCACTCTATCCTGTCCAGCTCTCATGTTACGCCAGGATGGCTTCAGGCATCCAGGATCCACATCAATCCAGTTGCCTTCAGAGAGTTTCCTAATAAAAAAATTTGAAAGAGGATCCACTTGAGAATGTGGCCTCCAAGTCTTAGCATGCCCAAGAGAAAAATTGAGATCCCCTCCCAGGATCGTTGAATCACCCTTGATCAGGTCTCTATCCAGCAGGGCATTCCAAAACGGTTCACGATCACAATAAGGACCATAAATGTTAACAATAGTAAAAAGTTTGTCAAAATCCAAAGACTTGCAGGTCAATCCTAACACAGAATGCATTCCCCAAAGAGAGGAAACACACACCTTAGCTTCATTCCAACCGATCGCCAAGCCTCCTGAGCGACCCCTGGCATCCAAACCCTCAAAACCCCAACCAGGGAACCAAACCTTAATTCTACTAACAACATCATCACCACTACACATAGTTTCTTGTAACAACAAAATATCAGGATGTTCCAGTTGCAACATCCGTCGCAGCATAGGTCTTTTGGAGGGACCAGCAAGACCTCGTCATTTAAAGGACATAACCTTCATCGGAACCCTTCCTTATGGGCATTCACCACTCTAAGTGCCCTTTCAATAGACAATTGTTTACCCTTCTTAAGGTCCGAACATGCTCTGGTTTTAGCATGGGTAATGAAGGATTTCCTTCCTCTGGGTAAGCGGGGTTTAGGTTTCTCTTTCCCCAGCCCCCCCGCAGAAAGTTTGTTCATAGACCTCAGGAAGTAACCCGACTCCAAGGAGCCGGTGGGTGAAGAGGGTTCAAGAGAGGAGGTCATCAGATCAAGGTGGATTTCAGAATTAGTAACTAGGGGAATTTCTAACAGTGGAGGATCCACGGCAGAGGGTAAATCCATAGAACAATGTGGAATCGAAAGAGATGTCAACAGCTAGGGGGAAATGTGCAGATTCCTAAAGCCATCCACCCAATCTAGACCAGGTAAAGTAAAGTTATTAAAAAAAACACAGAAGAAAGGGTTTGAAAAAGTAACAGAAGAAGAACCTGCTGCCATGTTCAGTGACCGAAGAAAGGAGAGCAGGGGTCCCTCCTGTGCTGAATCCCGAAGTTGTGTGGAATTCGGCTCTTCAGAGACAACATTGATACCTGCAACCGGAACCGATCCTTCCTCCTCCACATTTACAGCTACCTCCTCTCCGCCTAAAGGAACTTCTACATCCGTCCGACTCTCCAAGGGAGCCCCCAAATCAGAACGCTCAAACCCCAGCGGGTCCACAACATCCTCAGCCATAGTCATTCCGACCTCCTTGCCACAATCCAACGCTTTAGAGAATTCCCAAACTTCATACGAACAGGAACAGAGAAATCAATAGCCCGATGTCCGTATTCATGACAACGCCTACACCGGAAAGGCACATTTTCATAGTCCAGGGTTTGTTCAAAGGTGTGAGGTCCCCATTTCAAGTCCATGCCCTCGAATAACCCTTCCCTGACATTAATACTCACCAAAATGCGCGCAACTTTCTGCATCTCCGTTGCCACAAAAGAAAAGTCAGCATTCAGATAAGTTCCCAGAATATTACCAATCCTCCTGAAATGTTCCTTGGTCTAGTAGTGAATAGGGAGACCCGGAAGCCGTACCCAGAGCGGTATAACATCCATTCGTTCACGGCTAGCATCAAAGAGGGGATTCCACGGCTTAAGTAGTAGTGGAAATTTAAGGATAGACCAGTTGAGGCTTAATGCCCACTGCGCGTGTGCGTCCGATGAAAAATGGAAAGCGAACCACCCTCCAGAGAGCCCAACAACACGGGGGATGTAACCACAGTGACCAAGCCAAGCCTCGGAGGCCCAAGAAATCACCGTCTTGTGACTAACAGGTTTTCCATAGACCTGTCCCACCAACACCGACTTGACCATCCCGACAATCTGGTGAATGCCGATGTCTTCCCCTAGCGCGTAGTTTGGTGCCTTGCCTGAATTCTTAATCCATTTCCTCCGGCTCTTCACACGATGGTCCTTAGTTTTCAACCCTGCAGTTCCAGCTTCACGACCACAGTATCGAGGATCAGAGTCCCCAGATGGACTAGAAAACCCACGCTGTTCAACAAAATCTAGATTAGCTGCCATGAAACCGATGGGAGGCGACAGACAGCCTTCCCGTCTAACCTCAGAGCCCACCGCTTCGGCTCTGAAGTCCTGCACAGATATTGGAGGGTTGATACTGTCAGAAGAGTTGATGAAGTCCGACAGCTCGCCAAAAACAGCGCTCAGCGGCTCCGGGGAGGGAGAGGTACAGAAGCCCCTAACACCCCAAATGTTCATAGCTTGTTCCTCCGGTGGAAAACTCGCAACAGGGCCTTCCCAAAATGGCGAGCTGGTCAGAAATGGTTGAATGACGGTCTTCGGGGGTGCATGAGGTCCGTCGGGAGTCTGCCTACCTGCAAAGCCACCAAACCCTAAACTGCTATTCCCCTCTAAATTCCAGAAAGCGCCAGGTGGCGAACACTAGATGTCTTGGTGTCTCAAAGTGTCACTACCATAGTCAACCTCATCCATCGAAACCCTAAAGGAGAGTAGGTGCCATCCCAAGGGGAGAGTAACAGTAAGAAGAAAACCGCCCGGTTAGATACCTTTATTTGCTAACAACATTTTAATATATAAACTGATATTTTTCAAGTACTTACCCCTGAATCTGTTGAAGAAATATGCCTCTGCTGCGCTGTAAGACTTCAGAGTTTCCACAACAAATTCTATAACGTAGACTTCTAGTATTCTGTCGAGCCAGAAGTCTACTGCTCTTGAGATTGGGCTATCCACTGCTTTATGTCTCTGAATCAGTTCTCGAGTCCACACTGTAGGTTCTCCACCTTTAAAACAATTTTTCCGCTCTACGAGCCTCGATATCCACTCATGTATATTGT
Organism: Larix kaempferi; assembly: GCA_027924585.1. Lineage (NCBI taxonomy): Eukaryota > Viridiplantae > Streptophyta > Pinopsida > Pinales > Pinaceae > Larix > Larix kaempferi. The sequence continues at coordinate 29,579,149 of BSBM01000158.1, read as the reverse complement.
TGCTGAATGATGCGAAGAAAATTTTGTGTATGTCAGATAAAAGGTATCTCTGTAACCACTCTTACATAGATAAACGCGGTTGTCTGTTTTCTTTCTTCACAAACTCTTCCTCTGTCTTAGTTACCCAGTTCTATAACTGTGTCCGCTCTAGATTCCAGTTATCAGAGCACATCACCAGCTTAAGCGCGACAATGGAACCATTTTTTGGTTGCTACTTTTATTCTTTAACTTTCTTGTATTGACCCCAGTTCGGCATAGTTAGGAAACTAACAAAATCCTTCTTCACCGGCCCTTTCGGCAACAACCTCCAAATATACTGAGTTCTCACTTGAGGCAAAGCTAAGGGGGAGCTGCATAAGCATGTTTCTATATCTAGGTGATGCACAGATAATAAACTAGTGAGCTGCGCGAAGTCACACCTACTTCACATCTATTTCTTATGCTACAGTGCACACTGGGTCTGCGCTTGCGGGTAGCTACACAACACAATGTAACAACGCACTCTGGGACTGTGCTGTGGGACAATTTTACACTCTACAGGATCCACTGACTTAGTGTTACTTGTGTAACTATGCATTCAACATATTCAAAAGTACTCGCGCATTCAACTATATGTGTTCAATACTTAACATATTATTCTCATCACTCACTTATGTGGAAATACATATAAAAGCGGAAACACACATAACTATAAGCATGAATGTAAACATAAACATAGACATACACAATCATACTCATTCATTCACACAAAACACTTATTTACGTGGTTCATCCATAGGATGGGAGCTACGTCCACGGGAAATGTTGTTTATATTAACGGGAGGGGTCAACAGTTCCAGTCCGCACACACAGTTGTGGATTCTTCTCTACAATAGGTCTCTGCGCACATAGCTGTAGAGCCTTTTTTTCTCTTCTTTCTCTTTAGAATGCTTAGTATTTCTTCCAGACCCTAAAAAGACCAACCCTTCCCTTACAAAATTGCCCCTTTTATAGATCGTTCTCGAGGGTCACATCTTTAGAATCATTGTGGGCCAAAATTCCTATAGTACCCAAAAATCCCCCAAAATTGGTGCGGTTACCCAGCTAACCAGGCTTGTCGTAGTTGATAGATACATCACTTGACTTAGGCCGCCTTTCTGCACCGCTTCTGGCTCTGACGCCTCTTCTAACAACCGCTATTGTGATTGTGCAGCTTTAACTGCGTACTAGCACGTCCCTTTCCGTTGCTCTGCTTCTTTTGTCGCTGTCGATCTGCTGCTCTGCTTCTAATGGTCTCCACCGCCCTGAATGTACTAAGGTGACAGGTCGCTTTCCTCCAAATCCGTGTCGCTCCTCACCCCGCTCTCGGGATTTGCGGAGTCCTTTACCCAAAATAGGTCACTGCTGGACCTCGCTTCGCCAAAACTGTTTCCAAAAATAATTGCTGCGCTGGAGCTATGTTTCAACAAAACTACGCCATGCTTGGACTTCACTTTTCCAACTGCGCTTACCTGGACTTCGCTTTTCCAAAACTGTGGAAACTTGGGCCATGCCCAACAAAAATGAAGGGTAATGGTGATCGGTCAAACAAAAACTATTGAACATATCTAGACTCAAATACATTGATCAAAGGAGACCATGGGTTGCTTCCAAAATAATATGGTGTTCTTGCAATATGAGGTGATGAGGGAACATGTTTGTACATAAATAATAATGGTGGAGTCCCCATAATTTTGGGTGTGTTGGGGGACCAATTTATGATGGGAGGAGTCCCCACGGTTTTGAGTGGGTCGGGGGATGTTTTCCAAGATGAAGTGGGGGTTAACTTGCAGATGCAACGATGGGTTGCCCATGAATCAATGCTATGCAGTGTATACCTACGGGATAACTGAATAGAACTGGTTACTTTTGAGTGTAGGGGCCCCATAGGTGTCTTTGCAGGGGTGATGATACGAGGGATATTGAGAAGGGAAAAGTTCCCATGGAGGTATGAGGGGGATTTTGAGTCATTCTCGTAACATGTGTCTACTTGGTGGAGTAAATGCCTAATTGAAAAATGATACTCTAAGGGAGGGTCTTTTCACGCTGGGTAAAATTACTCATACTTGTGGGGGATTGACATCATGGGTGTCAAATATTGATGACGAGAATGGAAATGGTGCACAAAACCATGGGGGAACATTCTATTCATCGTCAGGATGTTGATGGCACATCAAGGTCATGAATGGGGGGGCCTATGGTTATCAGCGGGAATACTGGGAAATGCATTTGTTATACCTCCATATTCGACAGTGTCGCATCTACACCACAAAAAGAGCTGACGACACTTCCCCTACTGCTTGAACCACCCAGAAGAGATAGATGATGTGTAATCCTTGGAGGCAAATCCACCCTGTCAAGAATTAACCCAGTTGAGACTTTATTTACCCCAACTACCACGCCTTGCTCAGTCATAGGTGCGCGGTAGTCCACACTACCGCGCTATGCTTTGTCCCTGCCATGCGGTACTACCGCGTTATGCTCAGATTGCTGGGCGCAGTACTCTTTTTATAGCCTTTTTGCCATGGTTTGTGGGATTTTGGATTTTCGAGAGATATTGAGGATTGGGATCTCTGATTCGATCCTAACTCATTTTCTGTGATTAGAAACCCTGATCCACTAAGTGCTCCCTAGATCCACCCATCTCTCTTGTTGGTTAACCCTACCATACACTATAAAAGAGAGGCATTCCATGGGAAAGAGGGGAGGACTCTTAGAAGTACCAAACTTATGATCTTGCAGCATTGTGGAGATAGCTAGAGGAGGAAGCAATTGGAGCTGGAGGATTGGCTTGGATATCAAGCAACCTTTGTAAGCATTCTTCAAGTTTGTAATAAAGATAACTTGTCTTGTTTTTCCCATTTCATGTGTATTGTGCAAGTCTTTAGCATGAAATGTATCTAGTCTAGATTTGAATCTAATCTTTACTTCAAGGTATTTGGAAGCTTGTATGCTTGTTCTTTGTTTGATCTCAACAGGTTCTTCATTGGAGCTTTGGATCAAGAGCTAGAAGCGGGACAAACGTCAGTTTGAAAGGTGAGTCATATCTTTCATTGTTTCTAAATGCATGTAATCTTGTTGTGAAAGTTAGTTCAGGAATTTCAAGGTAGAATTTGTTTTGTTTTGTTCTTACCTTAGAGTCAGTTGAGAATCTGCTTTAAGTTAAGAGAATTTTGACTTATCCGTAGGGAAAAATTCTACCAACAAGAATGGAGAATCTGCTGGTTTTGATTTCTGCTTGATTCAGTTCACTGTCATCCATCTTTTGATTGTGATTTTTTATTGCACTTCAAACCAGTTTTGAATCTTGGTCTTTTTTAACCTTTATTCACCCCTCCTCGCTGTATTTTTTCTCCCTGTATGATCACTGAGTCCCCTGGGTTAGCAGCAACCCTGAAAACTCCATTTTCTTTTCTAAAGTTGCACTTTTTTCTTACCTTGCAACAGTACCGCGCCCTTAGAATTCTCTACAGCGCAGTAGTACCGTGTTCTCTGCATTAGTACCAGAGCGGTACTGTAACAGTGCCACACTACAGTCTGACCCTGACACGCGGTAGTGTCTGCATTTTTTTTAATTTTTTTTCTCCTTGCTTGGTTTCCTGAGTCTTTCTCTGCCTTAGGTAGTGTTTGCTGTTGCCTTTTATCATCCTGGTCATTTTACAGTCTGTGTGGTGTGTTTATTTGCTTGTTTGTGAGCTTGATTGTTGTGTGAATTAGTGGTATGATTTGCATATTGGGTCATTTTTCCAGTTTGATTGCATTGGCTTGATTTTCTTTTTTTTTCACCACAACCAACCCAACACTGTTGTTCTCTTTTACTGAACTCTGTAACTTTTACCGTCACATTGTGTTCATCATTTTCAGTAATGAAATAATTATTATTGGATAACAATTCTGTTGTTTGAATTGAAAAAGTCTAGCACCATTATTTTGCATTAGGAAATGAACCATTGAATTTGTCACAGAAATTCTCATATTTGAAGTATCTTAGTTGTAGGATCAGTGCATTAAAAGGAGTGTTTATTTCAGTTTGGCTCTATTTACAAAAAAGAAAACAAATTTTTTTTTCTTGTTTTGGGTTCTTATTGCTTGTGAAAAATTTCATGCATTTTTTATCGAAGAACTCTCTCTCTTCCTTAGCTAGATTTCATCGAAGACAAAGGCTTATTTTGATTCATTCTCATTTGCATGGTTTGAGTCGTCATAACACCATCAAGTTTCATGTCCATTTACCTGATTGAGTAAGACAACCACTAAAATTAATCTCCCTAATTAAACCAACATTAACCTCACTTGAGGAAATCAAAAGAATTTGGTAGTTAGGTAGGACACCGGGGATAGGCATCAAAATAATTCCCCTTTGTCATTTTCATCTGAGACATAGTTGTTGTCTTCTAGGGAACTAAAATCCTATAGTATTTATTGACACGGTCACAGCCAGTTTGTGGAGGGGCCTCCTGACTGTTTCTAACTTTCAGGGGTTAAACGACCGCGAGATTGAGAACCGGACGGACTCTGTGGAATGCCGCACTCCACTTAGCCCTAAGGCAACATCGATCATTGTCTTCCTCGGAAGACCGAAGTACCCAAAACCTTTTCCAATGTGTCATGAACGAGGTAGCTTAGTGACTATTCTATTAGGGCTCTTTTACCCAGGATCCCTTTCGGTAGAGGGATATCCTTCTCATATCGGTCTCTCATGTTGTATTGTTCGACTTGGATTTCATCACCTTGCGAAGGATACAACCTGTTGAGGTCTCCAGCTCTTAGTTAGGAGTTTGCTTGTTATCTCATCTTTGTAGAGGGTCATTTTTCTTTTTAGGGATTGCTTGTTGGCATTCTGGCCATTATTTTTATCAGCTCGCTTATTGAGACATCGGTCTTAGTATAGATTTTAGAGATTGCTTTTTTGTCCTGTGACCCTTGCTTTTTCTAGCTCCTCTTCTGCACACTCGGCTGCATTAGAGTTTTTGAGTTCTTTGTTACAAAACTGCCCCCGATTTTCATTTTCATGTCATCATGTCAGAACCACCACGAAGATCACGACGAGTACAGGGAAAAATCCCTCCACCACCGCCACCGCCACAGACCTTTGGTCCACCTGCATCATGCATTCCCGCTCCTCCTGGCCGCGGTGCTGGTTGAGGGAACATTCCACCGCCAATACATACCACATCATCAGTTCTTCCTGTAACTGCTACTCACAGCACAGTCTCAGAATCTATTGCAGCTTCTTCAACCACTAGCATATTTGAGATTTCCACTGTCACTTCACCCATTGTTATTCCAGATATATCTGCCATAGTGGACACCTTTACAGTGGCTGAATCTAGTACAACCCAAAATACTAGACTAGAGGTCATCCTCCTACCTGATGTCAGCACTTCCCGTCCATTAGATACTTTTCACGATGACACAGACGGATCTGTTGGCACCACCGAATGGTCCGACCAGGATATACCTGGCTGGATTTCAGTCCCAGGTGGGTACGTCGAAATCGTTGAAGATACTCGACATCCAGACACACCTTTTGAACCTGATTATGGCTTCATCACTTCCCAGGCAGAGCTTCCACCTGTTATCACTATGTCACCCAGCGTTCATCCCCAGGAAACCAGTTCTTCTAGCAACATACCTCGTACTATATCTCTACCCCACCTCCCTCCGGGACATCAAATCATGGCTTCCATCCAGTCTAGTATGGTTAGTCTAGCAAATTCCCCGTTAGCATCGGCACGGTTTAAACACGACACGGAGCAAATGCTCTCGACAACGTCTAGATATCCCCCCGTTACTCGTCCTTCTGACTATCGGGATCCGAACATCCCGTCTAGGACAGAGTTTCATCACTCCTATGTAGACAGCTCTGGATCTTCGGACATTACTATACCTAGTTTCCCGCCGGATCCCCAAAACCCTTTTCAGGACATGAACTCAGACCCAGTTTTCGATGGTCCTCCTATCATTGAACACGTTATGGATGACGCCGATATCCCTGGGCTAAATTCCCCACATTTGCTGCCATCACCCATTTTTGGTGCACATTCTATGAGCGATAACCCAATTTTTTCTCCATCCTCGCCTGTCAGATATGGATGACCCCCTCCACAAATCGGTACTTTTGGCGCCGTTGGCCAATCCACACTATCATATTTGGCTAGCGACGGAAGAACACCTAGTCATACTGCTGGACCTTCCGTTTTGACCGGAGGATCACCTTCAGCCACTATTTACACTATCTCAGGAGGTGGACAACCGACTGCAGTGGTCCCCAACTCCAACATGCAAACCCCCCTGGTGGGCCATCAACCCAACTAGCTGGAGGACAACCCTTTGCTGGGAACCCCATTGTTAGTCAACAACGTCCTCCTATAGGGCCATCAACCCAACTAGTTGGAGGAAAACCTTTTGTTGGGAACCCCATTCCTAGTCAACAGCCTCCTCCTATAGGGCCATCCAACCCATCTGCTGGTGGAAAACCCATTGGCTCCACCCAACAACTCTCCCAACCAACAGCATCTGCTTAGTATGGTATGTACAACACACCTGGCAGCGGGCAACCTTATTCCGGTATTCCAACCGGGACTCATCCTCAACAACCCCCGTCAGGTATGCTTCCTTCTTGGGACCCTCAAATCCCACAGAGTGGGGGTTAATCACTTTTTGGAAACTGGAACCAAGCTGGGGGGAAATCTCAGATTCCCCCCAACTTGAATTCTGGCTTCCCTTACGCTTTAGCTGCTACAACTCCATGGAACCCATCCCTTCAATTTCCACTCGCTCCCCAAGGAGGAACGAGCCTTCCATGGACACCACCGTCGCAGCCACCCCCCCAACCCTGCTATGGGAAACCCTCCACTTACTCAATATAGTGGTAACATTCCTGGAACACAACAATTCCAAGGAACTTTTCCCCAACCAAGAGCAACAACTATTCCTGGGTTTCCGCAAACCCAAGGTACCATACCCACTCAGTAGAACACCCACCAACCGGTTACTTACAATCAACCGGTTAACCAGATGGCTTACTACCCACAGAATATCCAGCAGTACCCCCCGGGAAACACATATGGGTATAACACGCAGCAGTATGCTATGCAGGGCCCTCCAGGTTTCTCTGTACCACATGGTTATTACTCATACCCGCAGACTAACCGTCAACTTCCCTTTTTGGCCACACTTGACTTACCTGATTTGTCAAGGCTTATTAACGATCCTATATGACATGAACCTCACTGGCCACCCATTCCAGCCAAACTACCATCGGACATTCCTAAGTTTGATGCTAAGCCCGGGGAAGACCCCAAGAACCACGTGATGACCTTCTATCTTTGGTGTTCATCCAACTCCTTGATGGATGATTCCATTCGACTTCGGCTCTTCCAACGTATGCTTACCGGCACGGCAGCAAAATGGTACATCGAGCTGCCACAACACTCTTTTTGTGATTTCAACACCTTGGCTATGCATTTTCTGACTCATTTCCATCTCCCCATCCGGTATGAGACTGGAACAGAACTATTAACCTCACTGCGTCAAACTACTTCTACACACATTTCGGATCACATCCATGAGTGGCGACGACGCCGTAGGTTAATTAAGGCACCCATTCCAGATCAGCTACTCACTGATTGGTTCACGAAATCCTTTTTGCCTCCCATAGCTGTTGAGATATTGTAACTTCAAAGAATATTATATTTGTACTTTATTATTCCGAAGATGTTTCATTCCTCCGTGAAGATCTTATTGTATATCCGGAGATGTTTATTCCTCCGTCGGAATGTGGTAACTCGGGTTATTAGACTTCCCTAGTGGGGGTCGGCCCTGTATGTGTCATGTGGGTCAAAGGGTTATTAGACCACCCTAGAGGGGTTGGCCCAGTCAATTGTAGTGGGGTATTTAACTTATTGGTTAAATACGAGCCTACGTGTACTTGTGTAAAAGATATGTCAGAGTAGTGTATAAATAGAGGAGGTGTGTTCCTCATTTGATACACACACTCACTTGAGGATAGCACACTTGTGGAGGAGAGGTCTGCTATTGTGGAGGAGGAGATCATGTCTCAGGGTTTCATCTTTGTATATTGCTGGTCATCTATATTGAGGAAGCTTTGCTGGGTTTTCTACCCCATGAGGGTTTCCCAGGATAAATCTCTGTCTCTTGTGTTTATGCTGTGCTTGTTGTTTCTTCAGTGATCCTGTATATGCTATTATTGTGAAATGGAATGTAATGCTGCTATTTTCTGTCTTAGCATATTAAATCTTAACAATAGCTAGAGATATCGCTATGTGCGGGCCGGTTACAGAAGAATAAGCCATCTCGGCAGCCTAGTACATGGATTTGGTCTACACTCAATCCGGTACTTTACATGAACTTCTTCCTCATGCCGCCCACGTTAACATTGATCCAAACAAACCTACCACTGAACCTCCCATTGAAGGTATTGTCGGTTCAGTCAAGACCCAGCCTACTACCAACTCGACGGGACAACAAGCTTCTGCTTCCCCCACTTTACCCCAGGCTGCTTCAAAAACAACTACTTCTCCTGTTATTTCCTCCGAAGTTAACGCAGTTCAATCTACGTCACAACCATCCGGGGGAAAGAAGAAAAAAAATCGTGGTAAACCCAAGAAAAACCAACAGGAGAACCCCAAGCCACAACCCACCCAGAATGACCAGAAACCACGTCGAAATGCTAAGTTTCCCTGCCTAATTTGTCAAGACGATCACTACACATGTGACTGTCCCTACAAGGACGAAGTCAACAAATTTGTTAAAGGATCCTCTCACCCGGCAGTGTTAACTGACCCTTTCCCTCAACAGCAACAGCAGATGGTTGCCCAAGAAACCCCACAAGGGGGCAACCCGACCAATCCAACCCGAGGAGAGACGTCCACAAACCGCGAAATCCTGATGACGAGTAATGAAGAGATTCATATAACCACTCGTTCAAAGACGTATGACAATCCTCCAAGTTCAAACAAACAATCAGAGATAGCCAAAAGAAAATCTCCCGTTGAAGATCCGACTCCTATTTCCCCCCGTACCGGCCATCTCCATATCGAGAGACCACTTACGGATACAGTGCTACGCCCACCCAAGGGCACCATACGAAAGGAGACATTTAATACCAATGCTCGAGCCACCCAAAATTACAATATTGTTGAGGATCTAGCTCAAGCACCTTGCGCCATGTCAACTCTCGAGGTTCTCCAACATTGCCCCATGCAGCGTAGAACCCTACTTTCAGCACTGGGGGCAATGGACCCAGATACTTCAAACTCTATCATGTTTAACTTGGAGCACGCTAAACCTCGGCTTTCTCATCAGTTAGCCTTCCAGGTTCACACAAAAATCTGTGGAAATATCATCCATCGCACTATGTTAGATGAAGGTGCTTCCACGTCGATTATGTCTTTGAACTGCTGGAGAGCCTTAGGCTCACCCGAAGTCACAACTTCTCCCACTACTCTCAGGGCGTTTGATGGACACGGTTTTCAACCTTATGGAATCATTCCCTCAATTGGTGTTGAACTGGGGGGCAAAACAATATCCGTACACATTGAAGTCGTAGATGCACCATTGGATTACAATCTCCTCCTTGGCCGAAACTGGTTTTACGCCATGACCGCCATAGCATCTATAGTCTTCCGGATTGTGCAATTTCCTCATGAAGGGAAAATTGTCACCATTGATCAACTGGATTACTGTATCCCAGACTCCCATCCAAACTCCGCCAACACCGTCCCGTTATTGGATCAACCTCGGTACCGGTTCCAAGACATTGGTGTTGGTCTCATGAAGGATTCATCTCTTATTGGAGTTTTTCCAGAGCTGGGAACCCATGTTCAACCAGTCAACATGATTTCATCGAATGTCACCCCTTCCAATGATTCATGGGTGATTCCGAGTCCCTCTTAGATTGAAGACTACAACAACTCTATGCCTTTGAACAGAAACCTCGCAGCATATAAAGCGATCCAATCAGCCACTGATTGGGTCGACTGTTCTACTCATCATTCCGTGGCACAGCTCTCAGCTGAGACTCATCCATACCCACCACTTTTCGATCCTCTCAATTTGATTTTTCCCACTGACGAATCAATCATGGAGGTTATGTGCGGTGATGAGCCACCATGGGGAGATTTTCATCATCGATCTTCATTCCCCACCATTCATCCACTGGAGCCTGATACAAAACCCAGTTCTTCACTTGGGATGGTTCAAACCAAGTTCCCCACTTCCCTCGATGAGGTATTTTCCGAAGGAAACTTGGCTAATATTATGGCAACTACTCCCATCGATATTTCAGTGAAGCCTGGTATCGTGGAAAACGTACATATCGGCAAAACATGTACTCCCCTCAAAATGGAGTTCTATAGTGCCTACTTCAAAACCTTCCGCGATGTTTTTTATTGGAGTTATGAAGAAATGCCAGGAATAGACCCCTTGATTGTGGTCCATTAAATTCCAACATTCCCTAGTACCCGACCTGTTCGGCAGAAACTTCGACCCGTCCATCCTCGTAAGGCAGCCGCTATTAAAGAAGAAGTTGAAAAATTTTTGCGTGCTGGTTTTATCTATCCTGTCCCATTGACAGAATGGGTATCCAACATCGTTCCCATAGCCAGGAAACAAGGAACGATTAGAGTTTGTGTCGATTACCGCGACTTGAACAAGGCTTGTCCAAAGGACAACTACCCAACTCCGTTCATCGACCAGATCATCGATAACTGTGCCGGGAATGTCATCTTTTCATTTATGGATGGCTTTTCTGGCTATAATCAAATCGTTATCCTCCCAGCTGACCAGCACAAAACGGCCTTTATCTGCCCTTGGGGGATTTTTGCATATCGAAAGTTACCTTTTGGCCTTAAAAATGCCGGGGCAACTTTCCAACGGGCGATGTCATACGCATTTCACGACATCAAACATATTGTAGAACCATATCTCGATGATCTTCCCACTCACTCTCGGACCCGGGAAGACCATCCAGACCACTTAAGTGCCATTTTCGAAAGGTGCCGTCGCTACAATATAAGTTTGAACCTGCATAAGTGCGTCTTTTGTGTAGAAGACGGAAAACTGTTGGGCTTCATAGTCTCCAAAAGCGGGATACGATTAGATCCTGCGAAGGTAGAAGCTATCTTAGCCCTGCCTTCACCCACCAATATTCCAGAACTTCAATGTTTGCAAGGGCATGCAAACTTTCTACGCCGTTTCATCTGCAATCTTTCCGAGATAACAAAAAGCTACATGAGGCTTCTCAAGAAGAACGTTCCCTTTATCTGGGATGATGAAGGCCAACGCTCCTTTGACAATCTAAAGGCAGCCTTAACCAAAGATCCTGTGATCCAACCCCCCAATTACACACGGGACTACATTCTTTATCTCGCTGCTTCGACTTCCACCATCGGTATGGTGCTAGTCCAGGAAGACCAAAATGGCATAGAACATGTGGTATACTATCTTAGTAAGAGTCTTCTCGACTCCGAAACTCGTTATTCACATGTTGAAAAACTGGCTCTGGCAACAGTATTTGTTGTCCAGAGATTTCGTCATTACATTCTACTCCGTCGGACCACTGTTATAGCTAATTTCAATCCAATGTATTATATCCTCACACGTCAAGTGCTTGGGGGCAAATATTCTCGTTGGATCGTCATCCTTCAGGAGTTTGACTTGGAATTTGTCAAAGCCAAGTCCAAGAAGTCTTTGGTCTTTGCAGAGTTGATTTGTACCTTGCCCCGTGCTACTGAGCAATTCGAGCCCATCGATTCTCTTCCTGATGAATCGTTGTTCCTCATTAGCACGTCTGATCCATGGTACGGGGATATTCTATTATATCTCCAAACCCAACGCTTCCGCCCCGACCTCACTTGCGATGAACGGTGACACATCCGGCATCACGCAAAATACTACTTCATAGTCAACGATACTCTTTATCGACGTGGTGTCGACACCGTTCTTCGACACTGTTTGACCTTAGATGAGGCAGAACGCGTTCTTAATGACTGCCACGCTGGAGCATGTGGTGGTCATCTCTTTGGGATGGCTACGACCCAGAAAATACTGCGAGCAGGATACTTCTGGCCCTCAATTTTCAAAGACTACATTGAAACAGTCAAGAAGTGTCCGCCATGTCAATTCTTTCATAGTAAAGCACGTTCGCACCCTGCTCCACTCCATCCTATTATTTCCATCGGCCCTTTTTCCAAATGGGGCATAGATTTCATGCACTGTAAGCCCACTTCAGCCGGGGGGCATAGCTATGTCATAATAGCTGTTGACTATTTCAAAAAATGTGCTGAAGCGATGCCTACGTATGCTGAGGATGGCAAAACAGCAGCGCAATTCATATTCAATCATATTATAGCTAGATTCGGTGTCCCACAATCCATTGTGACCGATCATGGCTCCCATTTCAGGAACCATATGATCGAAGAACTAAGTGCCAAGCTGGGTTTTCGCCATGAAAACTCAACCCCGTATTACCCACAAGCTAATGGCCAAGTTGAAGCCATTAACAAAGTCCTGAAACGAATGATTCAACGTATTGTGGGTACCCAGAAATCCAACTAGAACTCAGCTCTATTCTTAGCACTATGGGCATACCGAACCTCAGTAAAAAGTGCTACTGGATTTACACCATTCCAACTGGTGTATGGTCTAGAAGCCATTTTGTCGATTGAATGTGAAATTCCATCACTTAATATAGCCATAGAGCTACTTACCCACACCAATTCCGAAGATGAACGGTTTCTATACCTAGCTAAGGTAGATGAAACCCGCCGCGACGCCGCTTTAGCTAATGAAGCTCATAAAAAATGCGTCAAAGCTCAATATGACAAATCCGTTCAACCTCGGATCTTCAATGAAGGTGACCTCGTACTTACATATGATCAAATGCACGATAAGCTCGGGAAAGGAAAACTTGAATCTATGTGGTACGACCCCTTTGTTGTAAAACGTGTCTTGGAAAACGGAGCCTATGAACTAATCGATTGTGATGGTACGCCATTGGAACGGCCCTGCAATGGGCTATATCTCAAGCACTTCTACGCGTAAGGTTTTCCGATGCGGGTTACTTGTTGTACATAATGTACTTAGTTTGCTTTTACTCTTTTTTTGGTGTGCGTGTGGACCCCATGTATCCACTCTTACTTTGACTCGTGATTTTATGCGGAGATGTCTGCCTACTTCGGATTCGCTGACGGTGCAAGCCGACATACCCGGAATCTCCCTTCCGCAGCATGGGTAATCTATTCTCCCACTGGCGAGTTGATTTCTTCAGGAACCAATTGTTTAGGTCCTGCAACCAACAATATCGCGGAGTACCATGCAGTTATTGGTCTCTTGACAGAGGTTTCTTCGCTCGGAATTGACTCCATATCAGTCTATTTAGACTCCTAGCTCGTGGTTTCTCATCTGAACCGTGTTTACACAGTTCGCGATCCTATCCTACTTCGTTTATTTCGGAGGGTACGCCTCTTGGAACGATCATTTAATTTCATTTCATATCAACACATAGCGAGAGAATTCAATTGTATAGCTGATTCATTGGCTAATTACATTTTGGATTGGCATCTTGCCCATACATAAACACATCATAAAAGATAAAATGCACAAGTCATTGTAAATAAATAGATCATGAAAATAGGTCCATATCACTGTATATAAGAGTGTCTTTCCAAAATACATAAAGTTTGTGTCAAAGACAAAATTTGGGACCAAATCCCATACAAAAATTTGGCTCTCAAAGCCTACATATCGTATACATGCCGCAAAAGACAAAGAATACCATCTATGGAGATCTGGGAGATCTATCATGTCCCTCGTCAGACTCCTCCCGCTGCTGGTGGTAACACACTACAGCTCGAGCCACCCTACAAAGAAGTCGACCAATACGACTAGGCACACCTACAGTATGCCGCTGGAGATGTAAAGGGACGTCATCCATCCTCATAGCAGGGATACCATGAGTCAACCCCTGTAAGTTCCTCTCTATTCCTGGACGCCTCCTGCTTCGTCTTCATCCTCCTCCTCGTCAGGAATAGCTTGGCGATCAACACCACCGCGACGTAAGGGCGAGTACCCAGCTGGTCTCTGTGGTCCACGATCTGTGACATGCATGCGAACATACATTAGAAGTCTTTTACACATTCTAAAAAAACAATAAAAATCATATATTCAAAAAAGGAAAAAACATATGTCCATGAAGGTCATACCTGAGTTGTCCCAGTCTTCATCCTCTGGCAGTGCCAAGTCGATGTCCTCGCGGAAGTCCACCCCTGCATAGGGGTAGTCATCGATCATCACTATCTGCTCCTCGAGCCAGGAGAAGAAATCCTCACCAAAAGCTAAGCGCTGAGGTCCCCCGAGACATCCTGCATAATCACTCCATCGAGCCATCCATGGCTCGGTAGGTGGACGACGAGGCATAGATATCTGTGGACGCAGTAATGGCACCCTCGCCAAAAAGAAGGTGACTAGGATGCTCCCATAGCCGAATTGGGAATTCTCTCCAACCCTACACTTGTGCACTTGTTCTTTGAGATTAGTCAACACCGCCTCACACCAGTTGAATACTGTTCCAGCCATACAATCCACTGCCAGGTTCATCTGTGTACGGGATGCCTGATGCGGACCCACACTCCCTGCTGCACGTGTGATGGTGAACAAAACAATTTTTAAAGGAAGTTCTGTGATATCTTTTATGACCACTTTGCCGCTTTTCTTACTCGAACCCTGACGGCAGTACCGAGCAATCAGAGCGTCTGTGCTCGTCTCTGAGGCTGTGTATCCAGTAAAGTTCACCCGGGCTCCTCTTTTCGAGAGGACCGTGAGGAAATAAATATCCTCAAGTTGAATTTCGAGGACATGCTCTCCCACTCGGAAAGCTTGAATGTAAGGTTCCCACAATTGAATAAGATGGGTAAGAAGTTTGGCTTGCTGACGAATGCCTTTGGTCTTGAAAAATTTCAACAAGCCACACTCCCGCAACGTGGTCACGGTCGGTAGGTCATTTTCGGCCACCAAATCATCTACTTCATGCTCTCTTTCTTTCCAACTGACCATTTTGACCCAAACAAATTACAAACTCCTGCAAAAGGTCAGGGGAAACATTTAGTAATCATTTAACAACTTGGTTTTAGCAAAAAATTTAAGAAAAATTGATTTTTTCATCTTAAAATTCGTCTTCATCGCGCCTGGGACAAACCTTGCTGCGTGGTACTGCACAGTACCACGTTTTGGTTTAAAGCCATAGCGTGGTACTGTCGAACAATACCGCGTTTCTGGATATGGGCCCCACGCGGTACTGTGAAGGGAGATTTTTGCCCAATAGGGCTTGCCCAAAAAATTATTTTTTCTTACTGAAAGCAAATTGTTCATACATCAAATGAAAAAGAAGCTTGAGAGCTCTTACCTGGCGTACACGGTTGTTGAAACGATTCCCTAAAACTCCCGATATGGATCCTTGAAGTTTTGCTCCTCAAGTGGGTAAAATCTCCTCTTTGGGTAAAAACACAAGTGAAATGGTAACTTCCTCCTTTTACCTATTCTTTATATAGCTTTTTCACCTATTTTTTACTTATTATTTTATATGGATAAAATAAAACCCATTTCACATTACTAATATCCGGTTTTATGAGCATTATTGACAGGATCTCCTTTAAAAAGCGATATATTCACACTGGCGTTTATTCACTGATTGACCTTCATTTTGAGCCTACTCTATCTTTTTCGTGCTCTGGATTAAAACTTGAAAAAGACATTTTGAGCCTACTTTATCTTTTTCGTGCTCTGGATTAAAACTTGAAAAAGATTCCAAGCGCTTTCACATCCATGTCGTGCTTGTCAAACTCAAGTAAATGGTGTCGAGTTCGGTCAGCTTTACTCATGCTCGTTAAAACGATGAGGAAAGTATTATCCTGGTTGTATTTTATTCTCTTTTCGGACCGGAATAATTAAAAATGACGAAAAAGACCATTGGAGTCCATAGTTAAGCTCTTTTCAGACTCCCTAAAATTGAAAAGATTGCCAAGTGATCTTGACTCTTTCACACTTGTAAAAGTATTTGAAAGGTCGTCTATTCGGTGATAGGTTACCCCTTTTTCAGCCCGTTTAGACTATTTACGAGAAAGGTATACCTCAGTTAATTTTGGCTGAGAGAGTTCTCTCGGGAATTGTTTTACACTTTTTCGGGATCGAGGGACTAAATTTACGAAAAAGTACACTGCGGAGCTTCCTTTAAGTTTTTCAGGCTCTCTAAATGCGAAAAACTACCGAGTTTTCCTTCCTTGGACTCGTTAAAATTTAACATCGAAGGACCTACTTTGGGACGAACCCCTCCTTTCTCAGGTTCGTAAAACATGTGAGATTGGACTCATCTATGAGATGAGCTACACTGAGCATCTGTTATCCTCTTCAAGCTCGAAAAACAACAAAGAGGTACTCGTCTATCATGTCGGGGGAATATGGGGGAACAATTCAAGTTTATTTTTGGCAGCTTGTCAGTCGTTACCTTTGAACATGGCATGTGTCTGTCCCTTGTCTATACTGGGTATCTATTTTTCACTGAGTTATGGTCATCATCCTGAGTCGTCTCCCTGGCCATGAGCCTACTCATTCGGTGTCTATCCTCTGCTTTCAATAATCCCTGCTGCCAAGTCATGTTACATGTCGTTATATGTTCAAAGGGTTGCATTGTTCAGAGTCGTTCATTGTGTCAGGCCTCCGCTGTGTCAGTAGATACTCCATTGTTTCATCATCTTATCATTCATTCCGATTTCGTGTCGATGATGTGGGAATCATTATGGCCCACCTTCGACAAGTCTATTCCCATCGACGCCAAATCACTATCCGGGAATTAGACTTAGAGATCAACCAGTAGTACCTTGGTACCTGCATGCCTCAATGGCAGGTTTCCTCGTGTTCGACAGTAGGTTCACATCACTAACCTCTGATTGAACAATCTCTCGAATGCTCGACATCAACTCATATATTCGCATTTCATTGAGATGTACTTCGGATACCTTGGGGTTCATCGTCATCATTGGTGATTTCCCTCGCATTTGTTAACGGTTCATATCATTGACCAGTAATCAAATGGTTTCTACCATGTTCGACTTCAACACTTTGTAATCACATGGTTAGATTCGTATCATTTGCGATCGGGTAGAAGACCCTGGGCACACCTTTGTATCTTGATTGCGTCTAGGTTGCGATGGAGATGTACTTTGTATTGTCGCACAGATCCACTTTTTGTATTGGTCGTTGTTGTGTTATTATTGTCTCATGGATCTACGCTTGTTCATAGTAGCCATGATCTGTCCACAGTCTATATCATCTCAGTACTCATGGATCTGCAATGTATTGGTCGGTAGCCATGCTTTGAGTCATTTGTTTCCGAGCATGGGTATGCCCGCCTCGGTGGTATATCTAACACTTTGTTTCTGTTTCAGCTCCTTGTCGCTCTCCTCGATGCTATCTCTGCACACTATATTCGTAAAGTCGTTCGACCATCAGTTCCTTCTGACCTCACACTTTAGGGGGCATCTGTTATACCTCCATATTCCACAGTGTCGCGTCTCCACCACAAAAAGAGATGACGACACTTCCCCTACTGCTTGAACCACCCAGAAGAGACAGATGATGTGTAATCCTTGGAGGCAAATCCACCCTATCAAGAATTAACCCAGCTGAGACTTTATTTACCCTAACTACCGCGCCTTGCTCAGTTATAGGTGCGCGGTAGTCCACACTACTGCGCTATGCTTTGTCCCTGCCACGCGATACTACCGCGTTATGCTCAGATTGTTGGGCGCGATACTCTTTTTATAGCCTTTTTGCCATGGCCTGTGGGATTTTGGATTTTCGAGAGATATTGAGGATTGGGATCTCTGATTCGATCCTAACTCATTTTCTGTGATTAGAAATCCTGATCCACTAAGTGCTCCCTAGATCCACCCATCTCTCTTGTTGGTTAACCCTACCATACACTATAAAAGAGAGGCATTCCTTGGGAAAGAGGGGAGGACTCTGAGAAGTACCAAACTTATGATCTTGCATCATTGTGGAGATAGCTAGAGGAGGAAGCACTTGGAGCTGGAGGATTGGCTTGGATATCAAGCAACCTTTGTAACCATTCTTCAAGTTTGTAATAAAGATAACTTGTCTTGTTTTTCCCATTTCATGTGTATTGTGCAAGTCTTTAGCATGAAATGTATCTAGTCTAGATTTGAATCTAATCTTTACTTCAAGGTATTTGGAAGCTTGTATGCTTGTTCTTTGTTTGATCTCAACAGGTTCTTCATTGGAGCTTTGGATCAAGAGCTAGAAGCGGGACAAACGTCAGATTGAAAGGTGAGTCATATCTTTCATTGTTTCTGAATGCATGTAATCTTGTTGTGAAAGTTAGTTCAGGAATTTCAAGGTAGCATTTGTTTTGTTTTGTTCTTACCTTAGAGTCAGTTGAGAATCTGCTTTAAGTTAAGAGAATCTTGACTTATCCGTAGGGAAAAATTCTACCAACAACATTATAAACGAAGGGTAAATGGTGTCTATATGCCAGTTGCATAATGATACCTGTGGTAGGGTGTGTGACCCCTTTTGCTGCAGGGTGGATTCTTGTTCTTATAGTAGAAAAACAATATTCTCCGAGATTGTCCTGGTCGAGATCCTGCAAACACGATGCACATACCCAAGTGTAGTAAAAAACGTGACCAAGGTATTGAAACTGTAGAAATCATATAACCAAAACATCTTGTACATGTGGGGTACTGACCAAAAAAATAGTGTGCCAGTAACATTAGTGGGAATACTGATCTATTGGATTCATGTTGAAGAGATCGAACCACTAGTCATGGTGGTGTGAACGGTTTTGAAAATGAAGTTATGGTTTTTCTGTGGCATTAGTTGGAATTTTGGGTCAAATGAATATAAAATAGGGGTGGGGACCACTTTTAGAAATCATTTGTACTTTATGCTACCGACCTCTTAGAGCACGGTTTGAGTGATTCTGGGAGATCCGGTGCACCATTCAATGAGCCGCGAGATTCAATTATGCCTCACCCTTGTACTTTTTAATTTTTTCTATGTAGTTTTATGATTAGGGGTCTCCTGGATGGCTAAGGGCCTTTTAATGGTTTTTGGGGCTGCCATGCGTGATTTTGTAAAAATCCCACGTTGTAGCGTGAGATTTTTGGGGAATCTTGTGCTATTATAGTGCGAGTTTTTTCAAAAATAGTGCATTGTTATAGAGCGAATGAAATGTACCGTGCTGTGTTGCACACAGAACAATAATTGTTCGGTCGCATGCTAGTTTAACATGACCAAATAGTGTGTCAGCCGTGCTTCCTGAGCGGCTGAGTAATATAAATCCCATGCACTCATTCCACACGACTGAATGATGGTTCTGCCGTGCTACACAGGGTTAACTTGGAGACATACGTGCTACATGCAAACCTTTTTAGGGAAGGCCACACTGGTGATTTGTTTGCAAGTCTAATGGGTGGTCATTTCCATGTACATTTTGTTGGTTTCCACTTTATAGATTGCATCATAGATTTTGATTGGAGAGAGAGGGAGTATGATGCCCTACAAGACCGAGTGCTGGAAGATGGGGTAGCGACAGAGGCATTACGCGATGCAGGGCTCTCGAAGTTCTTTAAGAACCCCTTGACGCGATCGAAAAACTACCTACTATGGAGACTATTGGACATGTGGGTCCCAGAACGAGGATATGAGGACCTGAGTATCATGACTTAGGACATTATTTTTTGACGAGTTTGACTGACCAAGGGGTGAGGGAACCATTACCTCCACAGATGGTGGGGAAGATGATCCACACACTAGTAGATTGGTATTATGGTGGTGAACAGAGTTCTATGAACTATGGTGGAGTTCTTGTGAGCCATCTGAGGGCTCTTCAAGTGCAGGCTATTGCGACAGCCATTGTGCATGTATTGGGGGCTACATACGCCAACCAAATTATAGGGGGCCAACTCCAGCTGGTGGAGAGAGTGATGGCTAGTCATCCCTTGGCGTGGGGTCTTTTGTTGCTTCAGTCTATGATGAAACAGATGTCAGATCTGCATCAAAGTGGGGCTTGGATCACCTTATGCGATGGCAGTGTGGTGTGCTCCTATTTCTTCGATCACTACCTGTCACTGAGGCCTCAGGTAGTAGTTCCACCGAGGGGACCACATGAGCCTCAGATGGCCTTTTGGGGGCGTATTATGCCTCGAGCTGTTGGAGATCCCATGGGGGCCTATTATACTCCCTAGTTTTTGGATTTCTAGGAGGGATGCATAGGCTGGTTGGAGAGGTATCCTTGGAGTAGCATGGATTATCGGGGAGATATGGAGCTTCTGATTCCTCCTGGAGGTTTTAACGCTATAGGTACATTTTACGGTTTGTACATTTTGCATATGTATGTGTACATACTTTTATTTCTGTACATTTATGATATACATGTTTATAGAGTACTGATGATGGTTTCCTCCTCTGCGATGCAGATGTAGGTATTGTGAGACCAACTTGTAGGTAGAGACTGTTGAGATATTAGCTAGCTATTGGGGCTGGGAAGGCCATTAGAGGAGTAGGTGAAACCAAGGGTGGTGCTTCCAGAGCAGGAGGAGCCGGTGTTGGAGGAGTTGCGACAAGGGGGAGAAGCTGTCGGGGACTGAATGGTCGCTATGATAGCAGACTTGGAGTGGCGGTTCAGTGGGTTGTCTCTTGGGGTTGATGAGCGGGATTGGGATGACCTCGAGGATGAAGACGTGGAATTGACACTTCACCTAACAGTTGAGTGTGGGCCATATTGGAGGAATATCATGCAACGGGTCACAGTAGTGTGCCACGTGGCACGGGAGATGCAGGGATGAGCGGTCCCTCCTCCATGAAAGAGGCTTCAGCAGGGACCAAAGCCAGTATGAGGGAAGGTTGTGCGGCCTTTGGCTATTTTGGGACCCCAGGATCCACTAGCTAGCGGGGCATCTTGATTTTATGTAGGGATATGAGCCCCAGTTTTGTAGATACATATTTTTTGATGAGCCTATGGGAGGCAGTTTTTGATGTATACCCCATAAGTCTACTATGTATATGCCCCAGGAGGCCATTTTTTGTACTTGACACAAATATTTTTTGATGATATATATATATATATATACCATTTTGGCAGCACATGATGCATGCGTCTCTTTATGTATGTGATGTATGCATATTTTGATTTATGTTTCCTATGTGTTGATGTGATGCATATGCAGTATTTGATATTGACATATTTGTTTTGGGAATATTTTATTGACTATAGGACTTTATGCTGATGATATACATGTATATGTATTCGTATGTGAAACACATAGATGTATTTATGTATGCCTCCTATGCAGGGTTATGCAACCGGGTTATGTACCAAGTGCCAATTCGATACCTCATTGGAGATGGAATCGGTAAATGCATTGACGTTTCTCGGTATATGTGTGAAAGTTATGGTTTTAAACTATCTAATGAGAAGGTGCATGTGTAGAAAATTTTGAAAGAGGAGTGAGTCACGTACACAAAATACATTATTCAACTGCGATACAACTGTGAGATTTTCAATTGCTTAGATCTAGATTCATAACACAATTTCACACGGAATATTTCTGACAAAGAGAGAAGAAGAATAGAGAAGATAAATTGTGGAAATCACTCTGTATATTATTCATCAATATGATAAAAATATATAATACATATTGCATGGAGAAAATCGAATTCCTTGGAGGCAATTTGGAAAGAAAAAAAAGAAAAGGCTTAGAAAAGACAAAAAACCCCTAGGTGGAAAAAGCAGTTTCCAAAATTGTGCTAGAGGCTCACGAATTGGATAAGTATGATATGGAAGCTCATGCGTGAGGTAAATAGAATGCATTTATGGATTTAGAAGGGTATATATGATGTGTAGGTCGAATTGGTCAAGTGGCAAAAGTTTCTAAGTCAACTAGATTTACCTTTTCCACTAGAAAACAGAAAAAATAGGACAAAGCTAACTAAATCATGAAAGCACATTCTAACCTCAGAAATGGAAAGAAATCAGATAGAATAGAATGAAATCTTATTCGGAATATTCTCAAGTGTGCCTTAGTGAATTAATATGGCAAGTGTTCCACTAAAAGACAAAACTGGCCCATTTTACCTAGTCAAAACTCAGGAAATTAATCATAAATGATTAATTAATTTATCCTAAGTCTAAAATGGTATTGGTGGGTTTTTTAATTATCCAACACCCCCCCTTAAGCCTGAATTTATGTGATGGGAATCATAAAAATATCATAAATATAGGTCCCAAGCAACAAGGCTTATGGTCACCCCAATACAAAAAATAACTAGTCCATGTAAATCGAGGAAACAGGGAAAACCTCATGGGAACAAAACCCTTTGTAAAAAATGGACATGCTTGATGTCTTCATGTTGTATTGTTTCTCATTTGGTGGAGCTGAATGAGATGAATGGGTTGCTTCTGAGTAACAGACTTGATGAAGATATTGTGGATGTCATGATCATACATCAATGCATCAATGTGGTGTAGGCAAGAACCATGTGTAGAGGCTCCATGAGGCTCATCTTCTGATGATGGAGGAGAATCATATGAATTTTTCTTGCTGCTATAACATTTATAATAATATATGAAAACATAATCAATTATGGAAATATCTATGCATACTCCTTCCCAAGGAGAAACAATGAACTCAACATGATCAATTTCTTCTGTAGCTGCAATGTGGTGCACTAGTTCTTGTACCTTCTTCTCAAACTGATGTAGAACCTTTTTAATATTGCGAATGAGATCATGCATCTCTGAAATGTCAGAATGTGATTCATATGGAGCAACAACCAGTAAATATGTGGAGTCTCTATGATCGAGCATAGTTTCAGTAGGAAAAGTGTGAGAAACTAGGTCACCCTGACAACTGAGCGAGCCTAGAGAGTGTGAGGACTTGAATTTTGAACCATGAGTGATGGGTTCAGGTCCAGATTTGTGAAGTATCAGTCCAATGATGGCCAAAATCATGTATTTCCAACCAATGAAATATATTAAAGACAAAAGAGCAACAGAGGCAAGCGACACAATGTAGGAAAACATGGAATTGTGTAGTTTCTTAACTGGAGAACTTAGGGGTTGTAGGGTATTTTGTGCATCCAATGGTTGGGAAAATGGTGTGGAAGGTGTCATGAATTGAATATCAGACTGTATATCATATTCTAAATCCGAATCTAGGAAATTTGAATGGAGGTGGAAAGACCTTTCATAAGACAAGTCAGAAGCTAGTAAAAAATGACTAGTTTTGAGAGTAGACTTGGATGAACTAATTGAAGACTGTACCAAGGAAGAAGTGGATGTTTTTGATTCTGATATATCATAATGTGAATCAAAATTAGAGACATAATAATTATCTTTCACTCTAGTACTCAAATCATAAACATGATTACCTTTGGGAGAGGCTTGGAAACAGTGTTCTTGCTCTACAACAAGCTTGCCTTGTTCTTTCTTTGCAAAGTCACGAACATCTATGTTATGCTCTTCAAGCATTTTGGCCATGATTTCCAATTTATTTTTGAAACAATATTTCTCAGGATGAGTGCCTTTGCAGCAATAAGAAAACTTGGGCTTATCCTTCTTCATCTTCTTGGATTTGGAATCTCCATCAAAATCCTCTTCATCTGACAATATCGTTTGTTTGGATTTGTCATTCTTGAAACTCTTTGCTCCATGAGAAACAAGGTGCAAATTATTTGGAGGGTGTTATATCCCTCATTTGGACCATATTTTCCTTCTCCTTAGTGAGTGAATCAATGAATGCATCCGAGCTTGGAATCTTCCAATTAGGAACTGCAAGTCTTGTGGTATGAAAAGTAGACACAAATACTGAGTATTCTGAGCTATGTTTTGACAGAATGGTAAGGATTAAGTGCTCATCCTTCTTATCTATGACACATTGCTTGAGTTGAAGCACTAGGTTATTGAATTTTGAGATTAAATCCTCCATTGAATCTAAATTAATTGGACTAAGTGAGATCATCTCAATCTCCAATAAATGACCTCTGAGCTCGTCCTATTTTCCAAAGAGAGACTCTAGCTTTGTCCACACTTGATTTGGAGTGGATAGAGAATCAATATGGAATAGAAGATCTAGAGATACAGAGAGACAAAGTAACCCATAGGATTCGTCAATCCTATTGAACCATTTGGATTTTAATGAAACAACTCCTGGCTCAGTTTCAAGCCCCATAGTGAATCTATACAATCCTTTGCTCTAAAGATGGATGATCATATGAGGCTTCAAATGAAAGAAATTAAAGGGAGTGAGAGTCACAACTTTGGTTTGTTTTTTATCCATACTGATGCGTTCCTGGTAATGTAAATACCTGCAAAAAACACTCTTATAAATTGATTTGAATCAAGCTAGCTATGATACCATGTGAGATTTTCAATTGCTTAGATCTAGATTCATAAGACATTTTCACATGGAATATTTCTTACAATGAGAGAAGAAGAAGATAGAAGATAAATTGTGAAAATCACTATGTATGTTATTCATCAATATTATAAAAATATATAATACATATTCCATGGAGAAAATCGAATTCCCTGGAGGCAATTTGGAAAGAGCAAAAAGAAAAGGCTTAGAAAAGACAAAAAACCCCCTAGGTGGAAAAAGCAGTTTCCAAAACTGTACTAGAGGCTCACAAATTGGCTAAGTATGCTATGGAAGCTAATGAGTGAGGTAAATAGAATGTATTGATGGATTTATAAGAGTAGATATTATGTGGAGCTCGAATTGTCGAGTGGGAAAATTTTCTAAGTCAACTAGCTTTACATTTTCCACTAGAAAGCAGAAAAAATAGGACAAAGCTAACTAAATCAGGAAAGCACCTTCTAAACTCAGAAATGGAAAGAAATCAAATAGAATTCAATGAAATCTTATCTAAAATATTCTCAAGTGCACCCTAGTGACTTAGGATGGCAAGTGGTCCACTAAAAGAAAAAAATGGCCTATTTTACCTAGTTAAAACTAAGGAAATTAATCATAAATGATTAATTATTTTATCCCAAGTCTAAAATGGTATATGTGGGTTTTTTAATTCTCCAACAACAAGAAGTTGTGAGTTGAGGTGTACTTGTAGATGGTGAATTCCAAGGTGCAATGCATCGCTTAATATACCTATTACAACATTGTACTATGCTAGTTGTTTGTAAGTGACCCCAAGAAAACCCCACCGGTGTGGTGGAGTGTATGGGAGGGGGAATATATAACCTAGGCAGCAGATGTTGGATGTTTGGACCATCGAATGGCATTGTTCGGATATATTATGTAGATGTACTACTAGGAGGTCATATTCATGTTAAGAAGAGAGTTAGTTTACTTTCTAATTCGAGATAATGTGAAATGAAAGTAAAATTTTTTGATACAAAAAATAATATAAACGGTTTGTGTTAGATGTCTTGTTTGTGCTGCGGGGGTAAAACCCACTATTGATTTGTTAATTTTTGGGGAATTCTTGAAGGTGGTATAAGTCTTCATCGAAAGATGAGGAATCACTACAAGTGAGGGCACCGTATAAAAGGGATTCAACATCGATGGTATCTAGTAAGCTTGATTTTACTTCCTCGATTGGTGACATTTGCAGGGTTATACAAAGGGGTTGTAAGTGATCTTGTATTCTCATTGGTGGGTGGTATCTCCACAAGATCGACAAGGTATTGGTATGCATGGATGGAATCATTCTTGGTATTTTTGACTATTGATTTGAGCCATGATGCATGCGATGGTGCTAGGAGGGATCATGTGTGTGGAATGCCCACAAGAAGCGCATTCATTGTGTGGCGATGTTGTCGTAAGATTACACTGTTCTTGTGAAGGTATAGGCTCTATCAGAGTTTCTGGAGCTGGTGCAACTTTTGTGGGAGGGATATTGACGGTGCCACTGATGTGGTGACCACATTAATGGATGTTTATTCTTGGTTTAAGCAAGGGGTTCCTCAATTGTTACTTGAGTGAGACAAACCGTTTCTAATGCTCCTGGGTAGCGAGGGAGTTCGGGGAAACGGTGCATATAGTGCCCATACTGAGTGCATAGGGAACATGCATGATTAGTATGCAATGTTTTGGACTTAGATGTGGGTGAGGGAGGTGTTCCCCCTTTTATTGTCGATGGAGCATGGGTGATGCTAACGGGAGTGTTGAGAAAACTCCTTAGTTCCGGTAGAGTAGGACATAAGTTGGTTTCATGTCCTTGCCTCCCATAAAGGGAACACAGTTGTGTGACCCTTTGAGTGGCAGTATTGATCATTATTGGGGTTTTTAAATCCTATTGTTTGATGCCCCCTAATTTAGGTATAGAATTTACTATTGGGTTGGGTAATTGTTGGGAGCAACCCAAGTGAAGGAAGTGTTGATGAAAAAGGTACAGTTAGGCGAGGCCTAACATTGACCAATTTTTGGAGAATCAAATCCGCAATTCCCGAGAGGAGGCTATGGAGAAAAGCGAATTTGACAGGAGATGACCTGTCCCCTTAGTAAATACCAAGTACTAAGGACAACTAGAGGTAGTTGGAGGAGTTATGGATGAAGCGAAAAATTGTCAACTACAGAAGCAGAGAGTAAAGAAGTGGAATGGTGCAAAGGACATGCCACTATAGATTCAGAGCCACGCGATCAGAGCTGCGACTGTCGGATGAAGCGTCAGAGTTAGAAGAAGCGGTGCAAAAGGACAACAGAGCTCCAATGAAGTTAAGGAAAAGCATGGTCAACAAGAGAACCATTCATTTTGGGTTTAAGGGTACTATGGGGGTTGGCCCATAGTTATTGTAATATGTGATCTTCGGGAACATCTATACAAAGGGAAATTTTCTATAAGGAAGGGTTAGATCTATTTAGACTTATGTTGGATGATGTTAGATGTTATATCTAGACTAAGAGAGATCTAAGAGAGGAAAAGACTCTACAACTGAGTGCACATAGATCTATTGTAGAGAATAGTCTACATATCAGTGCACAGACTAGAACTATTACCCCTTCCAAGTAATATAATAACAATTCCTATGGACGTAGCTCCTATCTGGGGGGTGAACCCTGTAAATACCTATGTATGTGTGTGGATATATGATATATTTTTGTTCATGTTATGATTATACTTATGTATTTTCTTTCATATGTATGTGAATGAGAATGTTATATTAAGTAAGAGGAACACACATGTATGAACGTTGCGAAGTCATGTTAAGTATGATGAATGCCTAGTTACAAGGGTAAACGAACAATGATTCAACGAAGTCTGGAGGTTGTCAATAACTGCGAAGTGCGTAGTTACATGTTGGTATTTTTATGTTAAGTATGTGTTAAACAAGGAGTACATTACAATCTCGCATAACACAACTGTGCATCACCAAGGTTAAATAAACATGATTCTGTAACCACCCATCTTCACTTTGGGTGAGACTTCATCCCGTTCGCAGGTTGATGCCGAAAGGGCCAGTGAAGGGTATTTTGTTGGGTCTACAATATAACTTCACCGAACCCGGGACATCCCAAAGAGAACCAACAAATGGTTCCGTTGTCGCACTAGAACTGGTGGTGTGTGGTGTGGATGAGAAAGAGGATAGAACCAACAAATGGTTCTATTTCCTTGATACTTGTTATGCTAGTGATGTATTAGATTGATGTGGAATCCATAGAAGACAAAAATACAGAACTGGGTAAGCTAGATAGAACTTGAGTTTGTGAAGAAAGAAAACGAACATCCATGTATTACCACAAAACAATGGTTGCAAAGGTATATATTCACTGACCTGCATGAAATTTTCTTTGCATCTTTTTCTACTGAGTTACATGAGTGGATATCAAGGATAGCAGAACGGAAAAACTATTTTCGGGGTGGAGAACCTAAAGTTTGTAATCCACAGTTTATTCAAAGGCTTAAAGGGATTGCCAACAAGATTTCAAGAGTAGTAGATTTTTGGTTGGATAGCTTACTCAAAGGCTATATTACAGAATTTGATGTGGACAAGTTGAAGTCCTACAACGCAGCAGAAGGATATTTATTCCAAGAATTTAGAGGTAAGTACCTAAAAAACCCGAGTTTATATATTAAAATGATACTAGCTAAAAAATGAGTCTTAAGAATGCAATCAAAATCCTAGGGTTTGAGTCTGTAATGTTCAGTAACATAGATAGTGAAACAGACGAAGACATTGGTATTTTGCGTAGTGGAAAAAGATATAAAATTACCACTAGAAAGAGGTATCGTGAAGCTGAACCTTACACATTCCTATAAACTGAGTTAGGGAGTCATATAAATTCATATCAAGCTGATTCTGATAGTGAAACATAACCTGGACGCATTGGCTATCAGCCTATTACTCTGCAAAAACCTATAGTTGAAGAAATAATTATTACTAGTTCCCAGAACACTAGTATTAATACTACAAGAGCAAGTACTCAGAATCAACTAAGTAGTGTTATACCTTCATCATTTCAAAACACTACACCTCCTAGAAGAAGAATGGTAGACGAAAATAAGCTACCTATTTTTAAAGGAACCGATCTAGAAGATCTAGAGAAACATTTGTTTCTCTGTGAAGTTGTCTGGAACGTTAAGCAAGTACATGATGATGCTATAAAACAAGCTCAGCTAGTTACCATATTCAGAGACATATATTTAACATGGTTCATGAAATATTCTGTTGGACAGAACAAAACACTAGTGGATATCAAAACTACTATGATTAGAGAATTTAATAAACCTAAGTCAAAATCTTAGTGCATTACAGATCTAAAAGAAATAAAAAAGAAACCTAAGAACACTGTGTGGGAGTTTGATTAGAAATTCAAAGCCTTGTTAGATCTAGTTAGCTTTGAAATAGCACTGCAACAACATCAAGAATGGTTCATAGATGCACGGTTTCCACACATTATATTACCACTGATGCAATATAAGGTAACCTCGCAAACATAAGCATTGGAAATTGCAATGAAGCTGGAAGCTTCTCCCATAGGAGAGACTAGCACAGGAATGGTACAGATACATACACAGCTAGAAAACTTGACATTACAGCTACAAGTTATGAAGAAAGGAAAGGAAACAAGAGAATAGGTTTGGTGTATTAAATGTAAAGGAGAAGAAAATTCCAAGAAACACTGCCCTGTATTCATAGATTACATCGCTAGTGGAGCATCAAATCCATTAAATCAACCTCAAGGACCATGGTGTGAGATTTGTTGCTATAGAGGTCATCTCCCAAAGGAATGTTACCTACTTTAGAAGTATGTACAGACACCGAAGAACCTGTACTGCACATTTTGTAAGTCAGTTGGCCATGATGATACCAACTGCAGAGTATATGATCTCATGATAAAAAAAAACCTTGATGTATATAGAGTCCAAGGAGAAACACATAACAATAATGAAAATGTGTAGTATGATCAAGGAACATATAGAGGATGTGGTGGATTCAGAGGAAGAGGATGTAACAATGGACAAGGACAAGGAAGAGGTCAGATAGTCTGCTGTAACTGCACACAACTTGGACATTTAGCAAGATACTGTCAGAACCCTTGCACTACTTGTAAGTACTGTAATTCATTTGACCATTTCATTGAAGCATGTCCCATTTTGGAAGGAAAAATGCAAGAGAAAACACCAGAAGGACAGAACCATAATATACAGATGATCGCAGTTGAGAAAATAAATGAAGATCACAACATCCATGTTGTGACGCGAAGTGGAGTTGTGACAGGAAATGACAGGACAAATGAAGCTTCGAATTCTGAAGATCACATAAATAGACCAAATCCTATTGATGGGCCTTGGGTAAGAAAATCACTTGGAAAAATTCCTGCATTCGACCCTAATCAAGAGAAAACGGTATTCATGGAAGCAAGAAAAGGCTTCCAGGACTCAGAACCTTCAACCACAAGGATCCAATTGCGAAGGGATTAAACACCAATATTAGATATGCCAACCTCGTATGATGGATCGCAGAATTCACCAGAACAGACAAGTCCTATTACACAATTGTTACAGAGCTTCATAAAGCTGCTAAGGCATGGAAATGCCTTAAGAGAATTATAGAACGTATTGGGACATTACGAACAACATAATACAGTAAATGATGCACACATAACAGTTTATCATATCAAGAACCATAGAAGGACAAGAAGAGAAATGAGGATAAATGTGCATATCGAATATTTTGAAATGAACCAGGTCATTCTTGACCTAGGCTCAGAGGTGAATGTGCTAACAAAAAAACATGGGAACAAATGGGGAAGCCGAAGTTATATTGGTCTCCTATACAGTTGATGTTAGATAACCACCAGAAGGTTATACCTTTTGGGATATTATCAAGTGTTCTTGTTGACATTGATGGAGTGCGAAGTAAAGCAAACTTTGAGGTTATTGAAATAATAGATGACAATAATCCTTATCCCACATTATTTGGGATTGACTGGGAAATTGATAACCTCGTAGTTATCAATCTAAAGAAAAAACAAATGATATTTGAAGGATCATATATTAGGGTTATTGCACCCTTGTATTGTTCACAAGGACCTAGGTATGTTGAACCAGTACGAAAAAAATGCAGAGCTCAATACCTTGGTTATATATACAAGATGACAGTGAATCAAGCAAATTACATTAATCCTACAGATGATGGAACATTGAGCTGGAGTTGCGACAGTTCTTGCATATCAGAATCAGACGCAGGAATGGAGAATTTCCAGAGAAGAATGCATGAAGTATCAGCAAGACGATGTGAGAAGATAACAAAGTCACTACATTGTATTGGAACAGGAGTAATTCCAATTCCTACTTATGATGGTTTGGGTAATATCCACACATTTCTTCATGAATATTTAGCATCGGTTTCATATGAACATAAGCTATCAGCTTTGGATATAGCATTGCGAGCTACACCTGCTAGATGGTGGGCTGTGCATAAAGAGAACATGAACACATGGGAAGAATGTAAGCACTTGATGGAAATCAAATTTGCAAAAAAACTGAGATTGTACAAGCAAAATACAATGGACAGACTGATCCTAAAGATCATATATATTTTTGATTGAAAACATGGATGCATATACCTAAGACAGAATGGGTTTATATGTTTGTGCACACATTAGATCAAATACCAAAGAACTGGTATACAGAAGTAGAACTTCGTAGAGGCACAACAGATTGGCACATAATGATAAATGACTTTCAATTCACTTTCAGTTTTGAGGATGATTGTCCAAGTGTCAATGAGGCATTACAGATCATTAAAAAGAAGATATTTAATGATGTCTCGTTGCCTATTTATAAGATATCAGATTGGGAAATGCAGTTGGAACATGCCATTGAATGTTATAACTTCGCGCTAGACGAAGATGAAGATGAAGACCCTCGCGATGTGGATATACCTGATTCTGAAGGAAAACGCGACGTACAAGGACCTGACTTAGAAATTCCAGATCTGAGTAACCCTGTGAATACCAGAAAGATCAATATTGGTACCAATGATGAACCAAAGTTTTCTTCTAGTGGGGATTACTGGTCTGAAGAAACAATAGGACAGATAGCAAACCTATTGCACGAATATCAAGATTTGTTCCCTACCAAGTTTTCTGAAATGAAAGGAATTTTAGGTGACTTGGGAGTTATGAAAATACCTCTCAAGCCTGATGCGAAGCCTATTAAGCGAATACCTTACAGATTGAATCCTAGATATAAAGAAAGAGTGAAAGTAGAAATTGATAAAATTCTTGAGTCATGAATCATTGAACCAGTAGAAGATTTAGAATGGATAAGTCCCATGGTAATTCAAGACAATAAAGATAAAGGTGAATCATAATTTGTGTGGACCTTGGGAAATTGAATGATGCATCACTACATGACCCATTTCCTACTCCATTCACAGATGAAGTACTAGATAATGTAGGTGGACATGAGGCATACTCTTTCACAGATGGATTTTCTGGATATCATCAGATCATAATTGCTACAGAAGACAGACACAAGACTACATTTTCTACTAAATGGGGATCATATCAGTACATTGTTATGCCTTTTGGATTGAAGAACACACCTGCTATCTTTTCAAGAGTTGTTGTAGTTTCATTTAAGGATTATATTCATAAATTCTTAGAAGTTTACTTTAATGACTAGACAATATTCGGCCTTTTGAAGAACCATCATGCAAACTTAATAATGATGTTAGAAATTTGTAAATAGTATCATATTTCCTTGAACCTGAAGAAGTGTGTCTTCTGTGTTCCTTATGGTATTTTATTGGGATACATAGTATGTAAGCAAGGATTTATGGTTGATCTAGCGAATATACAAATCATAGTAAATATACTAGCGCCTAACTCAGTTAAGCAGTTAAGCACTAAATTGGGGCACACATGATACTATAGAAAATTCATTAAAGGATATGCGCAGATTAGTGCACCTATGGAGAAAATGTTGAAGAAACAAGCGAAGTACAATTGGACTGAATATTATCAAAAAGGATATTGAAAGAGAAAATGGTTACAACTCCTTTTCTCGTCTTTCCTGAATGGAATAAACCATTTCATGTACATGTAGATGCTTCATATATAGCACTTGGCATTGTATTAGCGCAACCAGGTGAGGGAGGCATCGATCATCCCATTGCATTTGAAAGCAGAAATCTATCTTCAAACATAAAAGAATTATACCATAATAGAAATGGAAGGGTTAGCTATGGTTTACGCATTGCAGAAGTTTAGACGCTATCTACTAGGTTCGCATTTCTGTATGTTCGCTGACCATCCAGCTTTGAAGGACTTGGTCAATAAACCAATGTTATGGGGAAGAATATGCAGATGGCTCTTACTTTTATAGGAATATGATTTTGAAATCATTGTGAAATCAGGAATATTGAATGCAGGACCTGACCATCTTTTAAGAATCGAGTCAGGAGAAGAACCTAGTAATATGGAGGATAATATACCAGATCCGCAATTGTTTGCTATCCATATTGGAGATGACTATTTAAGAGATATTGGAGAATTTCTGACTACAGGATTAGCACCTACAAAACTTACTATGCAGCAGAAGAAGAAATTAGTGGTAAGAGTAGCTAACTTTACTCTAATTGTAGGACAATTATACAAATTGGGACTAGATGAAGTACTACGAAGATGAGGACTGGAACATGAAAGACCTATTATAATGGTTGAAGCACATTCAGGTGTGTCCGGAGGACACTACACAGGAAGAGATACTACGCAATGTTTTTTGAGATCTGGACTATGGTGGCCTACGATACAGAAAGAATCAAAAGAACATTGCTGGAAGTGCGATGTATACCAAAGAATAGGAAATCCACCTTGTAGAGATGAGATGCTATTGATTTGACAACTAACATTGCAAGCCTTTAAAAAATGGGCTATTGACTTTGTGGGACCTATTAACCCACTAGGGAAGTGAACTAGCTCAATATATATCGTCAAAGCTACGGATTATCTAACCATATGGGTAGAGGCAAAACCAGTAAGGGACTATAGAGCAGTTACCGCCACACAGTTCATTTTTGACAACATTTTGACAAGGTTTGTATCTCCAAAGATTCTAATGAGTGATCAGGGAACCCATTTCCTAAACAAAATTATTGAATCCCTAACAGAATAATTTTAGATCTACCATCAAAAGAGTACACCATATCATCCACAAGCTAATGAAACTGTAGAATCCTTTAATAAAGTATTGGAGAATGCATTGACCAAGGTATGTAATACAAACAGGGATGATTGGGATCTTAGAATACCAGCAGTATTATGGGCATATAGAACAAGTTATAAGAAGTTGACAAGTCACACACCTTTCAGATTGGCATATGGACAAGAAGTTGTCATGCCCATGGAACACATAGTACCAATATTGAGAATTGCAACATTCAGAGATATGGCTGATGATTAGACAATGGATGAAATAGTATTGCAGTTGGTTGGATTGGAGGAATATCGCTTCATTGCAGGTTTTCACCAAGAAGTGGAGAAAGATAGACAAAAGGTATGGCATGATAGACACATCAAGAATAAATTATTCCAGGTAGGAGACCTTTTCCTCCTATATGATATCAAATTCATGAAGTTTCTAGGAAAATTCAAAATGCACTGGTCAGGGCCATACATTGTCAAAAATGTTACTAATGGTGGTGCAGTTCAGTTAGCCACATTACTTGGAGAAAAATTGTAAGGACTTGTTAATGGGAATAGAATAAAACCTTATAGAGATGGCCCTACTCCTCTAGGTATCAATTAAGAAATTAAAAGAATTTTTAAGTGTCAAGTGCAGTTAAAATTGGACACTAAAACAGAGGGCAAAGTCTGCACACAGTTTTGTTACAATGCGCAGTTTCACAATATGGGAAGATGTGTTGCGAAGCAAACATAGCAAGCTAAGCTGCGAAGTAAAAGAAGGGAGTCGCGATGTGAAGTTAAAGTTGAAAGAAGGGAAATGCACAGTGAACCTCGTGATTCTCCTAATCATCAACGAAGTAAAATAAAACTAGTCATTATAGTCTTTTGTCGGAAAGTAGTTGTTATACAGTACTTTCGGGAACCAGATGTTTCCGCTATTAAGGCATATTCGTCCGTTGAAGACACATTAAATAAAGGGAAATGAACAATATCTAAGAAATATTTGTACAATATAAATGGAGTTTAATTATAAGTTAGCCATTTTTGGGTGCGCCTTAGTGTCGTTGTGCCTATAAATAGTAAGGACAACATAGTTACCGGTGCAACCACGAATTTTCATTTTTACTGCTTGTAATTTTTTTATATTTTACCAGTCAAGAGCAAGAGTAATCCGACAGTGTATGTCTGAGAAATCAAACCTAGAAGAAATATTAAGAGAATTCTGACATTCTAGTTTGGAAGGAGTCATGAAGATGCCAGTGAAGAAAGCAGTCACAGATAAAGGTGGAACATCTAGAATTTCACCGTGAAATGTACAAGAGCTGAAGCAGAAAGATAAGAAGAAGGCCATTGAGCAAGAGAAACCGAAGGCCACAGGTATTCCAAATCCATTTTCACCAAAAACATATCGTAACAAACCCATTCTTATTATACCAAAATACGTCCCTCCAAGGAGAGATAATGCGGCAGTGGTGTTTCTCACAAAGAATCCGCAGTATGAGATTCCACTGCCTCCCATGTTAAGTCATGTGCACGAAAAGGATAAATTGCTCGACAAGATTCCAGAGTGAAAGTTATCAGATCATGAATTACTACAGGAAACAAAGTACCCGCAGTTTCATTGAGACCAGTACATGTGTAGGAGGCACGATTGATCCAGCAAACAAACAACGATTCAAGCATAAGACTGGATTTCTCTATTTCAGCCATCAAGGTTGTTGAACATGCTGCGCATTCCACACTTTGATAGGATCCCAAAGCTCACAACGGTTTTGCGCACACTACTTTCATATACGCACCAGGGATACTTGTGGTTGGACCAAAATATCAACATCAACATAGATCTCATCTACAAAATCACACACTTGAGCAAAAGAAGTGTTAACCACGCAGTTGAGTTCATAGGAAAGAACAAGGAAAGATAACTTTCCAAGAGAATGAAGAGTGAATTTGGTTTTCTCAAGGGAAACCATGGATATACAACAACTAGAATCAAGGATCAAGCTATTCCATTCACAGTTCCAATGCTTGCAAGAAGAATCCTAAGGAAATGAAGACCGAATGAGGTGCTGACCACTACGATCTCCTTAGCTGCGAAGGCCAAGGATGGACTCTAGTATAACTGGGAAAGCTATGTGTTGAACAAGTTTCTAGATGATGTTAGAGATACATAAGATGGTGGACATCAGTTCCATTATATTTGGTTGTTAGTGTTGATCACATTCGTAGGCTGGAAAGATCCTAAGTATCAACAGAATGTACCAGTATTCGTTGGATATTTCAGAGGACCTAGGTTTGCGAACATGTGGGAACACTCGAAGCCGAACAGAAAAAGGATAAATAACATACAATTGTTTACGTATTATGAGACGCTATTCGAAGTGATCCAGCGCACTCCACGTATTACCAAAGAAATAAAAACTGTGTATGTCCGTAGGATGACATTCAAAGCCAGACTTCATTTCATTTAAATTCAGCCAAGAGAACAAATAAAGCATCCTGAATGGTTTGAAGGGATATATCAACTGGATGCACAGAAAATCGATCTTATCATGGAATATTGGTCTCCTGAGTAGAAGATTGATGCGCCAAAGTTGCTCATCACTACATCAGAGGAAAGCACATAAGAAAATACGCAGAACCTATAAGATGAGCCAAAAAATAATCAATATCAGGGCCAAGATCCAGAAAAAGAACAACAAAGAACTGTTGACTTTCCAGCAGGAGAGAAAAGGAAGAATCTTGACACAGTTGTGCCGGGAGGAGCACAAAGGAAGAAATATAAGGAAAATAAAACTCCACTCGATGTGCAGTTGCATGATGATGATTATGACTGCATCACAGCCCAATTCAATTAGCATATTGAAGAGACACTCACATTGAAGGAAAACAAGCAAGAAGAAGTCCAAGCGGGCATGATATAGAGCCTCACAAAACTGAAGATTTTGGTAGCAAGGGTTGAAAATATCCAATGATACTTAGTAAGGGAATTAGATTTTGAAGACATAACAGGAGAGTCAAGCCACGGGAAAATAAAATCACATGCTTTGACAATGAGACCTCAACTAATATGAATAGAGATGATGAATGTAATATTCTTGAACGATGATCTTAATGAAGGTGCGAAGCAGCTCGCACATATGGAACTAAATGTGGGAATGTTTCCCATCGAAGGACTGCATAATATGCACTTAAAGGTTTTGGAAGAGATCATAGATAGAGACATGGTCTCTTATAAACAACATCTGAAGATGGAGGATAGCTATCAGGAGATAAATAATGAATGCACGCTGAGGACAAATGAGCTAGCATATGCGCAAGAGAAGCAAGAAAAGATGAAGAAATCCGTCACTGAAGTCTGCGCGAAGATCCCAGAGTGTGTAGAAGAGCCAGAAGTAGAAGTGACCATGCTAAAGATTGGTACTGCTGTGGACAATATCAATGTAAAGATGGAGGATATGGAGATTGGATACAAGGATAATATTGTTGACTTAGATTCTCGGAAGCAACTTGACACTCCACCAGATGTGAAAGAAGTGAGAGCCGAAGAGCTGAAGGAATCAATAGAAAACATCTCCGCAGAAGTGGCGAGATGTCAGGACCTATTGGAATAAGTCACCAAAGGTATGGGCTATACTACAAGAGGATCCTGAATTACATAAAATTCAGGATGAAGTTTAGCAAAGGCAGAAGGACCTTGGTTCTTTGAACACGGCCATGAAGGATTTGCCACCAAGGAAAAGGATCCATAACTTCACAGAGACGAAAGAGCTTCAAAAGGAGATGAAAGCTCTAAGGGTAAAGGAAGCTGTAACTTCATCGAAGTTGCAGTTGATGAAAGAAGAGGCACTCGCACTTTCTGAGGAAATTGAGGAGAAACTACAAGAACTCTGCACAACAGAGAGTATAGTGAAGGAGAAAATGCAAGAACCTATATTGGAGATGATGCTCGAAACGATTAAGAAATTTGAGCAAGAAACTAAGGAAGCAGTTGCGAAACCGAGCACAACTTTTCAGGAATTCGCTGCGAAGTCGAACATCCTGAGTGATGCGTAGTTAAATAAGTCTAGTGAAAGTGGCTCGGGGACATTCCATGAGTAAGTGTTAGGGGTATTCTAGGCACAACCCAAGTGAAGTAAGTGTTGATGAAAAAGGTGCATTAAGGAAAGGGATAACATTGACCAGTTTTGGGAGAAGCAACTCCGCAATTCCCGGGAGGAGGGTATGGAGCGAAGCGAAGTTGATAGGAAAGGACCTGTCCCCTTAGTAAAGACAAAGTACTAAGGATGACCAGAGGTAGTTGGAAAAGTTATGGATGAAGCGACAAACTGTCATCTACAAAAGCATAGAGTAAAGAAGAAGAATGGTGCAAAGGACACGCCACTATAGATTCATAGGCGTGCGGTCAGTGCTGCGAATGTCAGATGAAGCGTTGGATTCAGAAGAAGTGGCGCAAAAGGACAACAGAGCTCCAACGAAGTTAATGAAAAGCATGGTCAATAGGAGAACCATGCCATTTTGGTTTTAAGGGTACTATGGGGGTTGTCTCATAGTTATAGTAATATGTGACCTTCGGGCACATCTATATAAAGAGAAATTTTATATAAGGAAGGGTTAGATCTAGTTAGACTTATGTTGGTTGATGTTAGATGTTACATCTAGACTAAGAGAGATCTAAGAGAGGAAAAGACTTTGCAGCTGAGTGCACAGAGATAAATTGTAGAGAAGAGTCGGCAACTGAGTGCGTAGACTGGAACTGTTACCTTTCCAAGTAATATAATAACAGTTCCTGTGGACGTAGCTCACATCTGGGGGGTGAACCACATAAATCTTTGTGTATGTGTGTGAATATATGATATATTTTGTGTTCATGTTATGATTATACTTATGTATTTTATTTCATATGTATGTGAATGAGAATTTTATGTTAAGTGGAACACACATGTATGAATGTTGTGAAGTCATGTTAAGTATGATGAATGCGTAGTTAGAAGGGTAAACAAACAACGATTCAACGAAGTCTGTAGGTTGTCGATAACTGCAAAGTGCACAGTTACATGTTGGTATTGTTATGTTAAGTACGTGTTAAACAAGGAGTACATTACAAGCTCGCATAACACAACCACGCATCACGAAGATTACAAAAACCTGATTCTTTTTGGGTCCTGGAATAGTCCCTTTTTTACCACACTTATTACCTCTTTTTTCCTTGTTTTGTCTTATTTTCATAAACTAGATATATGTCTTTTCCTCAAGTTGAGAATGAATCCTGATAGGTATGATTTATTATTGCCTTACTTTAATAATGCCTAATATTGTTATGGTTATGAATTCCATCCTTTAATTTATGCTAACTTGTGTCTATTTTATTAAGATAAGCTCAAAGCATTGAGAGAAATAGGTGTAGCAACCCTCTAAGCCTGTGGAAGGAATGTACGATTGGTGCTAGCTGTTACTCCTCGATTCTGATTCCATACATTGAATAAAAAAAATGTGATCATCTCTGCACGTGGTAGTTGTAACAAGACTTCGTTGCAATAGGGTATCGCTGTAACAGACAGAGCACTTCCCGGTCAGTTGAGTCCGTTGATCCATTGGAAGCCAGAATAACAACGCTTTTTGTTAAAACCCAAAAAATGCTCACTAGCTCATCTCCCTAGTCCACTTTTCCTACCATTTTAGCCTCTAAAACCTCAAAAAACTCTCAAATGGTCACCAAAAAGGCCAAAATCCATCTTTTTCTCCTCAAAATAGTTAAATTTCCTAAAAAAATACCAAAAACCCTCCAAAGGGGTCCAAAATTCCCAAAAATCAATTAAAAGGGAATAAAATTCAAAAATATATTCAAAAAAGGAAAAAAGAGGGAAAAAGAGGAAAATAAACCCTAAAACTATTTTTACAATACCATTGGTTACCTTAAACCATGGTTGTATCCTCCATCACCCAAAAGCTATAAAAAGGTGATAGAGGCTCCCCATTATTCATCCACATTCTTGCCTATCCTTATGCTGCCAAATTCATTCTTGAGATCTTAATCCCTTCATTTGTGCTTTGATCCACCTTTGGAGTGAACCCTTTTTTGGCCAAATCCCCCATTTGCATTTGGAAAAGAGAAGGAACCATTGGAGCAACTCATCCTTGCAGCTGCTCAAGCTCAACCAACCTCACCATTGAGGTAATCTGTCTTTTGTAAATCTATTTTTTATAAATAAAATTTGTTTTACATGGAAGATCTGACATTTTTTACCATTTATTGTAAGTTTATTATGCACATGTTAGATTACTATTTACTTTTTACATCAGTTTTTTACTGTTTTATTGAAACTGCTACTACAAAGTTAGTAGGTGCTCATTTGCACAAGCTTGGGTGAAAACCCAAGCTACACTTTTCATATACAACAACTTCATTTAATTTCATCCACGACTGTAACTGTTTCTGTTGCGACTCGACAACTTGAAGATCAGAGATCTTCATGGCTACATGAATTTAGTGTATCAGGATTGTATTATGCATGTATAAATGTGGGAAAGCATTCAGAGCCTGGGGTTGGTTAATTGGCATTTGTACGAGCTGTAACAGAGTGTTTGATACTGTGAATTACCATTTTTAATCCAAGGAGCGGAGTTATTCATATTTCTGTGTTTTAATTTGTGTTAGTTCATGACATCTCTGTTAGAAGGCCATGGCCCGCCTTCTCACAAAGATCGCCAAGTTAAGTAAGTATCTTAGTTTACTTCTATTGTGTGGTGTGTATTTACAGTAGATATGTTTTACATAGAATCTGCAACAGTGGTAATTGATAATTGCATTTTCCTTCGGTAGTTAATGATTGCATTCCGAATTGATGCAACTGTGTGGTGTGACAGTCAACTTTGTAGGATAGTTTCCTTTTATGCAAGTGTGCTAGTTAGCTGTTACAGTCAAGCTCAACTCTAGTTTATTTATGTTATTCATCTTTCTTGGAATTTATTGAATTAGTCATATTATGATTGCAATTGGTTTCGATTTCTTACTGTCATCTATAATTTGTAGATTAGATAATTTAGACAGGTCATGGTTAATTCATTGTAGTCCTATATTTTTAGGATTTAACTTCTTGCAAAAGTAAGTGTAGCTTAATTCTTTTTAGATCAGTGATTGCTAGAGTGATGATTGTAGGAAGGTAAATGTATTTTGAATTCTTAGATGGATAAATTAGATTAGCTTTAGCCATGAGATGAGTTTGACTGAGCAGATAGGTAGGATAATTGATCTTCATTCATTCGATTAGTTACTTGAGTGTTTATGCATATATTTTGATAATTACCTTTGAAATAAAAAGACTTCCCTGGGTTGACAATTTATATTGAACATCCTGCGTGTTAGTTGTAATTGATTAGCATATAGGGTGACCAACATTTTGGTACCGTTGCGGGGAGTATTCCCTCCCGTCACGTGGGTGACTCGGGGATGGTAATTGATAGACATAGATGGTAGTTGATTTATTGATTTTGTTAAGCTATGATTATTTGAAGCATGCATGAATATGCGAAGAAAAACTCGGGAACCCCCCCAAAATACTAACATTGCAGGTGGAAGAGGTCGTGGTGGTAACCAAGGTTTGAGAAGACAGACATGCATTGATGAAATAATTTCTAGAGCTGATTCCTCTACCAGACTACCGTGAGCATCTTCAGGAAGAGGAAACTTTGTTCTCCCTAATCTTGAGACATCTGCATCAAACATGGAGAATGCAATGGGACCTTCAACTCCCATTCCTAAGAAGAAACCTCCTGGAGACAAAGGAAGTGTTGCAGGTGCAGTGGGCCAAGAGGATATCTATCGAAGCAACTGGTGCTTAGTGACCGATGAAGAGTGGATAGAACATCGTCAAGAAGTAGCGGAGGAAAGAAGGCGAGAGGAAGAAAGGAGAAGAGAATAAGAAGAAAGAGAAGATGAGGAAAGAAGGAAGAATGAACAAGAGGACCAGAGAGACATGGATAATGAAGAACATGGAGACCGCAAAGAACGCCACAATAACCATGAAGAGGAGGTGGAAGATAATCATCATGGTGACATTGTTTTCACACTTGAATTCCCTATCCTCCAAACACTAGGGGAGGCCCCCATGAAGAATATTTCACCCTCAGTTCTCCCGAAATTCCATGGTAAGTCCTCTGAAGATCCAGATGAATTTATCTTCGAATTTGATATCCTCTATCGCAGCTACGACTATACCTCCAATGTGCATAAATTGAAGTTGTTTCCTACCACTCTCAAGGGAAATGCCCTGCGTTGGTTCATGAGTTTCGGTCGTGATACCATTACTACTTGAGATCAAATGAAATAGACCTTCC
This sequence comes from Larix kaempferi, assembly GCA_027924585.1. Lineage (NCBI taxonomy): Eukaryota > Viridiplantae > Streptophyta > Pinopsida > Pinales > Pinaceae > Larix > Larix kaempferi. The sequence continues at coordinate 29,537,099 of BSBM01000158.1, read as the reverse complement.
TTTCCAAATATCAAGAGTATTGTAGAACCAGAGATAGGAAGGAAGAGTTGTTTAAAATGGTCCAGAAGGAAGAGGAGAGATTGCAAGATTTTGTTGAGAGATCGTTATATAATTTACAAAGGTCGGGTCATGCCGATATTGGGAAAGATGTACTCAAGATTATCGTACTACGTGGGATTAGAGAAGATTTCCTAGACATGCTGAATTTATTGGGAAAGGGGGTTATCTCAAAAGAACCCTTTGAGAATATTGTTGACTTATGTCAAAGATATTCAAGGGGATCCTCTAGAACCAACAATCGGGACAAAGAACGAAATCGAGATGTCTTCACTAGGACACAAAAGTCAGCTAGTGGAGGGTCCACTCAGGAAGAAATAGGAAACCTTCTGGAGAATTTTAAAACATATATGATGAGCTCCGTCTCCTCAGAGTTGGATGTATTGAGAGAAAAACAAAGGCAAGCAGTAGAATATCTGGCACTTGGTGTATTCTGTGCTAAATGCAGGAAGAAGCATCCACTGAAGGAATGTCCGCTTGATAAGGTGGAGGTATGTCAAATATGTGAATTGGATCATGACATCAAGGAATGTCCTTCACTACCCAAAGTCAAAGCAATCCTGCAGGAATCTACTTCAGATGTGGAACAAGCTTATTTCATCGCTCAGAAAAAAAGCCTTGGAAGCCTCATAATCAAGGTATGAACCCAGATCCATTACCTTTTTGGAATAATTTGAATAATTTGAATAATATGAATACACAATTCCCTTCACATTATTCATATTCCAATAACCAATGGCATCCATCCCAAAATCCAATGCAAAATCCTAACCCTTGGACGCTATGGGCACAACAATCAAGCTAGCAAGCTCCTTGGTCTCCTGGTTGGATAAATTCCTACCCTGGGAATCAGTTTTCTCACAACAAAACTCCTCATCAACAATATCCTCCTCAACAATATCCTCACCAACAGTATCAGCAGCCACAACTGCAACTCCAAAACAATGCCACACCAATGAATGTACCCCTATGACCATAGTTTCCTGCTCATCCTAACCCCAACCCAAATAATAAAGAAGTACATCAATTTGAGACTTCCAACATGCCTAATTATTCCATTTCCCCAATTCCCTACAATGCATACACCTACGATCAGGGAGGGTAGTGGAACCTATCATCATCGAAGATATTCCATCCTCGGTGACTGAAGCAAGAATGAATAATCAATTCAAGAATTCAGTTAATACAACAATCCACATCATTGAGGATGTTGAAACTCCTATTGAAACACTAGCTGAAACACATGAAGAAACATACATTGAAACACAACCTACACAACCGACAAGAGAACCGCCATATCCTGAACGATTGGCCTTACAATGAGACAGTGGAACAACCTCAGTTCAATCTCTTAGGGGAATTGAAGAATTTATATGTCAAAATTCCACTGTTACAAGCCCTTCATGACGTTCCCATCTATGCCAAGACCGTTAGAGATTTGTGTGTAAAAAAACTAGGAAGAAAAACTAAGGATCCTCTCATTGTCCATGTAATGGGAAAACTCTCCGAATTAATAAGGGAAAGAATCCCTTGGCTAAGTATGATGATCCTGGAAATCCTACTATTACAATGCACATTGGACACACTCAGATACCTAATGTTTTGGTAGATTTAGGCATAGCTATCAATGTTATGACCATCAAAACTGTGAATAAACTCGGACTCACTAATCTTCATCCAACCCATACCATATTAAAACTCGCTGATAGATCTACAATCAAACCCGAAGGAATTTTGGACAACCTCGTAGTCTTTGTCAATTCATGGGAATACCCTACAGACTTCTTGGTTTTGCAACAGAAGTCACAACTGGGGGGACACCCGCTGATCCTGGGAAGACCTTGGTTAGCCACAAAAGATGCTTGCATCAGCTGCCGGTTGGGGTCCATGACTATCTTAGATGGGACTGACATTAAAATCCTAACTTTATACCCTCTAGCCTGACCAAGCTTAGAAGATGAAACTCCACTTTGGATGGATTTGGAAAAAGAAGAAGGCATTCAGCCGTTATTAATGATAGGGAGAGCCTTAACCTTTAAGGATGAAACTGAGGACGAAACGATTAACAGTTTCATTAGTGAGCCCACATCTGTCAATAAACATGCCTACCAAATTCTGAACAGTACCTTAGATGAAAAAGAACAAGAAAATATAACGGAAGAGACTCTAGTCAGTGATGCCAACATAATTCCAGTACTTAACAACTCGAAAAGCATTCCAGTGGAAATCGAGCCAGGAAAAACATTGAAAATTAATTTGAATCTTGCACCTGATAATCTGGAACGCCTGATCACTTTGCTGAAAAAACACAAGGGAGCATTCACGTGGGAATACATAGATATGAGGGGTATCCCCTCTAATCTGTGTACCGGCTATATTTATATCAAAAGCGACTTCAAACCAATGTGCCAAACTCAACGTCGAATGAACCCAATTTAAGGGATATCGTGAAGGAAGAAATCCAAAAAATCTTGGAGGCAGGATTTATATACCCAATTTCAGACAGCAAGTGGGTTTCCCCACTCGTGATCGTACCTAAAAAGAATGGAAAATGGAGAGTCTGTGTAGATTACAGAGAATTAAATAAAGCAATGCAGAAAGACAATTTTCCTTTACCTTTTATTGATCAGGTTTTAGACACCTTTTCTGGGAAGAAATTATTTTCCTTTCTGGATGGATTTAGTGGTTACAATTAGATCCAGGTAGCCCCCGAAGATCAAGAAAAAACCACCTTCACCTGTCCTTTGGCACCTTTGCATACAGGGTGCTTCCTTTTGGGTTATGTAATGCACCAACCACATTTCAGAGAGCTATGATTGGGATATTTTCTGAGATGGTTAATGATTGCACGGAAATCTTTATGGATGATTTCACTCCATATGGCATTAGTTTTGATGAAGCATTGAAGAATCTGGAAAGAGTTCTAGAACACTGTGAACTGTTGAGATATTGTAACTTCAAAGAATATTATATTTGTACTTTATTATTCCGGAGATGATTCATTCCTCCGTGAAGATCTTATTGTATATCCGGAGATGTTTATTCCTCCGTCGGAATGTGGTAACTTGGGTTATTAGACTTCCCTAGTGGGGGTCGGCCCTGTATGTGTTATGTGGGTCAAAGGGTTATTAGACCACCCTAGAGGGGTCAGCCCAGTCAGTTATAATGGGGTATTTAACCTAATGGTTAAATACGAGCCTACATGTACTTGTGTAAAATACATATCAGAGTAGTGTATAAATAGAGGAGGTGTGTTCCTCATTATACATATACACTCACTTGAGGATAGCGCATTTGTGGAGGAGAGGTATGCTATTGTGGAGAAGGAGATCATGTCTCAGGGTTTCATCTTTGTATATTGCTGGTCATCTATATTGAGGAAGCTTTGCTGGGTTTTCTACCCCATGAGGGTTTCCCAGGATAAATCTCTGTCTCTTGTGTTTATGCTGTGCTTGTTGTTTCTTCAGTGATCCTGTATATGCTATTATTGTGAAATGGAATGTAATGCTGCTATTTTCTGTCTTAGCATATTGAATTTTAACATGGTATCAGAGCTAACCTGAAGGAAGACAAGGTATGGCACTAAAGACACTTGCTTTACTTACGACAATTTGAAGGTTAGGGTTTTACATAGCAAAAACCAGTCATCGTAGCACTTTCACTATAAATCCGTTTTGGCAAAGTTTTAGGATCTGAAATTGTTACAGGACGAAGATAAAATCTCCAGGTACCTTGTGTCCAAAGGAAAACCTCTAATTCGTTGTACTTTGTGATTTATGATCTGTACAATATAGGGTTTCTGCCTCTTCCAGATCTGAGTCAAAATCAGGTGACCTTGGGAAAAAGGTCATAACTTGGGCTAGGAAGCTCCAAATGAAATTTCGTGAACAGTGACAGGTAGTAAACAGGCCGAGCTATCTCAGAAAACTTTTTCAGAGGCCGAAGGTCAAATAGTGACACGTGGCACGCCGTACAAGTTCGCTCTCCTGTATTTTCCCAAAACAGGTCACGTTGCGACATGTGGAATAAATCTCTCTCAGAACATCCAATTGAGGTTAGACCTGTCAGGATGGAAAGCTAACAGGTCAGGATATCTCAGAAAACGTTTTTCAGACCCTGTGGATCAAAAATTTCGGAGTTACACCAGAAACAATCAGGTACATATTTCTGTCAAAACAGAATTATTTTTTGGTACCTTCATTCATGGCTTCCGGAATTTAGGGCTTTGAAGAAAGTTGGAATTTTTGTAATCGGAGACCACGGCTGGATGCTACTCATCAAAATAGAAATTTAGAGACCAAGATCAGAATTTTTGGTTGGGCAGAAGACCGGGTTTGATTAGACCCTAGTTCGGGACTTTGATCTGAAAAGTGGAAAATTAGGGCTTCTGTAAAAATGGGAATTTTTGAAATCTGTGACCACGGCTGGAAGCTCCTCAGAAAAATAGAAGCTTAGAGCTTTGTATCAAACCTTTTGATGGGGCAAAAGAGTGGGCTTCATCAAACCCCAGTTCAGGGTCACGTCCAGTGAATCCAAAAGTTTCAAAGGCAAAATTGAGGAGTGAAACTTTGCAGTTTTCAAATTCTGAATATATCAGTTTGATCAGCTCATCAAGGCGCATATTTCTATCCTTTCGGAAGTTTGAAATTCAAAGTATGAATTTTTGGGGTTTCTCTAACAAACCCATATCCAGCTCAAGGTCCAGTTCTTGCAAATCAAGTGGATAGGGTTAATCCTAGAAGAAGATGGATTGGTCACCTGCATAAGTGAAGGAGTTCCTGTTTCAGAGGGAGATGAGGCTAAGGCTTTACATAAGGAGATTACAAGCGATCTCGACAGGTATGACTCATCGAGGTATGTTTTGAGATTTGTTCATGATTAAGTTTATGGTATGTTTGTCTTCATGTTATTACGGTTAGTACAATCTTGATTTTAGATTTGTTGTATCACCTTAACAAAATTATGAATGCATGATAGAAGATATTCATTGGTTAGGGTGTTGACACTTATGATTGTACTAATGCATTATAATGTTGTGTGAGGTTGATGTTGTCTGCTAACAAGATACAGGTACATCACAAAAGACAAATCAGGCTCCATGACCATGAAAACATGAAGACAAAGACTCATCCATAATCTTTGTTCTACTTACGAGGTATGTATGACTTTGTTATATTATGCTTAACCTATGAGACATGCAGGTTCTAGATCAGGATCTCTAAATCATTGAAGAGATTGTTTAGGTATGTTGTACATAACCAAGTAGGTATACTAATCCAGGTATGTTTCCCATGAATCTTACCTTGTGTTAGGATCCCTTATATAAGTATACTTGATATGATTGGTTATGCTTATTCATAAAGTTAGTAATCAAGGGTTTATGCATGATTTAATTAACCAGAAGAGTACTATGATCAAACAAGAATATGCATGAGTAAAAGAAGACTTACTTGAAACCCTGAATACTAATGATCATGACTATACATATTCAAGATTATTTAGAATTAGAATGTTTTGAGAAAATACTAATGAATGGATGTTTGTGTATGAGATCATGAGGATGACACTAGTGCACACTTGAGCATGCACAGTGGTACAGAATGAATAGAAGTTAAAATGACATATAGAAGATCAAGCGGGAGGCAACCACACAAACATAAAAGATAAGTATTTGAGTTGTTATTTGAAATAGTAAATGATATTTCTTGTATGCATATTTGTATTCCTAGAACATATCATGCTGAGTGCAAACATTCATAGAGCATTGAACATTATACTACTAATATGCATATGATTGGTAAGTTGGACAAACATTCCATTGTTGCTTGTCTAGAATGAAACCTCTTTGCTGACATGCTGAGAGCTGTGCACACTCTCGATAGTATGTTCTGGTAGAGATGGAAGGCATCTAGATAGCCACTGTATGCATACAAGATATGGGAAAGTGTTGTGCCAAAGTATTGGTCAAGATAGTTGCATAACTATGTAAATGATATCTGTATGCATAATAGGTTATCATGATTTCATGATTATGAAGGATTACTAATCATGTACTTAATTTTGTTTTGTAGGAGAGATCATGAAGAATAATGAACACCGAACAAGTGATGGATGTTCAACAAGAAGATTTACAAATCAAACAAAATATAGAAGGCTTGTGGCTAGAAGATTCTCTTAGAAAGAGGAAGAGAATCATGATGATATGTTTGCTCAAGTGGCTAGATAAGACCATTCTCTTAATGGTGCAATTAAAGAAGAAGTGTGAATCAGGTTCTGTATGGGTTCCCAGGATCGATAGTATATTGATGAGAATACATGTGGGGATTGTATCATCCTTGAACACTTGTTCTAAAGTGAGCCGTAGACAGGTGTCTCCGAGAAAGAAAAGGGATTGGATCATCCCTGGACTTTCAGTCCTAAAGAGAGCCGTAGACGTGAGGTCTCCGAGAATGAAGTCCTTAGTGGACAGTTGAGGGGATTGGATCATCCCTGGACTTTTAGTCCTAAAGAGAGCCGTAGACGTAAGGTCTCCGAGAATGAAGTCCTTAGTGGACAGTTAAGGGGATTGGATCATCCCTGGACTTTCAGTCCTAAAGAGAGCCGTAGACGTGAGGTCTCCGAGAATGAAGTCCTTAGTGGACAGTTAAGGGGATTGGATCATCCCTAGACTTTCAGTCCTAAAGAGAGCCGTAGACGTGAGGTCTCCGAGAATGAAGTCCTTAGTGGACAGTTGAAGGGATTGGATCATCCCTGGACTTTCAGTCCTAAAGAGAGCCGTAGACGTGAGGTCTCCGAGAATGAAGTCCTTAGTGGACAGTTGAGGGGATTGGATCATCCCTGGACTTTCAGTCCTAAAGAGAGCCGTAGACGTAAGGTCTCCGAGAAGTGGGGATTGTATCATCCCCGGACCTTGGTCCCTGAATTGATCCGTAGACGTATGGTCTTCGAGAATAAAGTGATGGGGATTGCATCATCCCAAAACCACTAGTTCAAAATGTACGTGAGGACTGCATCGTCCATGAACTGGGTTCAAAATGTATGTGAGGACTGCATCGTCCATGAACTGGGTTCAAAATGTACGTGAGGACTGCATCGTCCATGAACTGGGTTCAAAATGTACGTGAGGACTGCATCGTCCATGAACTGGGTTCAAAATGTACGTGATGGGATTGCATCGTCCCTAGACATGAGACTTGTCTTAAAGTGATAAGGACTAATCCTCCTGTAAGTAGATTGGGATTGCATCATCCCTAGACATGGTGAGGTGTCTTAAAGTGATAAGGACTAATCATCCTATAAGTAGATTGGGATTGCATCGTCCCTAGACATGGTGAGGTGTCTTAAAATGATAAGGACTAATCATCCTGTAAGTAGATTGGGATTGCATCATCCCTAGACATGGTGAGGTGTCTTAAAGTGATAAGGACTAATCATCCTGTAAGTAGATTGGGATTGCATCATCCCTAGACATGGTAAGGTGTCTTAAAGTGATAAGGATTGATCATCCTGTAAGTTGATCTGGATTGCATCATCCATAGACATGAGAGATGTCTTAAATTGAGAGGGATTGATAATCCCATAAGTGGATCAGGATTGTATCATCCTTGGACCTATGTCCTAAAGTGAGAGGGATTGACCATCCCGTAATTGGATCATGTGTGTTGCAGGGTATGTTGCTGTTGTGTATACTTGTATCAGTGTGGATACTTGTATTGATAGATGTATTAGTGAGAATACATGCTTTTGATGATAGATGTATTAGTTAGAATACATGCTTTTGATGATAGATGTATTAGTGAGAATACATGCTTTTGATGATATATGTATTAGTAAGAATACATGTTTTGATGATAGATGTATTGGTGAGAATACATACTTTTGATGATACATGTATTGATTAATGTACTTGTATGGTTGAGGATACTTATGTTGTAGATCGAGATGATCCAGATGTTGTAGATCGAGATGATCCAGATGCTGTAGATCGTGATGATCCAGATGCTGTAGATCGTGATGATCCAGATGCTGTAGATCGTGATGATCCAGATGCTGTAGATCGAGATGATCCAGATGCTGTAGATCGAGATGATCCAGATGCTGTAGATCGTGATGATCCAGATGCTGTAGATCGTGATGATCCAGATGCTGTAGATCGAGATGATCCAGATGGTGTAGATCGAGATGATCCAGATGGTGTAGATCGAGATGATCCAGATGCTGTAGATCGAGATGATCCAGATGCTGTAGATGAGATGATCCAGATGCTGTAGATCGAGATGATCCAGATGCTATAGATCGAGATGATCCAGATGCTGTAGATCGAGATGATCCAGATGTTGTAGATCGTGATGATCTAGATGCTGTAGATCGAGATGATCCAGATGCTGTAGATCGAGATGATATGACAATGCTGATGATCGTGAGATAACGATGCGGATGATCGTAAGATGACGATGCTAATGATCGTGTGATGACGATGCTGATGATCGTGAGATGACGATGCTGATGATCGTATGATGACGATGCTGATGATCGTGAGATGACGATGCTGATGATCGTGTGATGACGATGCTGATGATCGTGAGATGACGATGTTGATGATCGTGTGATGACGATGTTGATGATAGTGAGATGACGATGTTGTTGATCATGTGATGACGATGCTGATGATCGTGTGATGGCGATGCTAATAATCGTGAGGATTCAGATATTGATGTTGCTGTAGTTGTTTGAGTGCTGCAGAAGATAAAGACTCAGTACTGAAGATGTTGATGTTCTAGTATTGAAGATATTCCAGTAACTGGTTGAGTTACTGATGATGTTGAGAAAGCTTCCAATGATTTATAGATGTATCATGTATGATGTTGATGACTCCTTGCTCGTGCAGATGCTGTTATAATATCCTTCTCGTTAAGGGGGGGTGTTGAGATATTGTAACTTCAAAGAATATTATATTTGTACTTTATTATTCCGGAGATGATTCATTCCTCCGTGAAGATCTTATTGTATATCCGGAGATGTTTATTCCTCCGTCGGAATGTGGTAACTTGGGTTATTAGACTTCCCTAGTGGGGGTCGGCCCTGTATGTGTTATGTGGGTCAAAGGGTTATTAGACCACCCTAGAGGGGTCGGCCCAGTCAGTTATAATGGGGTATTTAACCTAATGGTTAAATACGAGCCTACATGTACTTGTGTAAAATACATATCAGAGTAGTGTATAAATAGAGGAGGTGTGTTCCTCATTATACATATACACTCACTTGAGGATAGCGCATTTGTGGAGGAGAGGTCTGCTATTGTGGAGAAGGAGATCATGTCTCAGGGTTTCATCTTTGTATATTGCTGGTCATCTATATTGAGGAAGCTTTGCTGGGTTTTCTACCCCATGAGGGTTTCCCAGGATAAATCTCTGTCTCTTGTGTTTATGCTGTGCTTGTTGTTTCTTCAGTGATCCTGTATATGCTATTATTGTGAAATGGAATGTAATGCTGCTATTTTCTGTCTTAGCATATTGAATTTTAACATGAACAAACCCACTTGTCTCCGAGCACTGAAAAGTGCCACATGATGATGGACGAGGGTGTAGTTCTGGGACACTTTATCTCTTATGCGGGTATCCAGGTAGATCCAGCAAAAATTAAGGTAATTGAAAATATTCCCACTCCTGGAACACATAAAGAGGTACGTAGTTTCCTTGGGCATGCTGGTTATTACAGAAGATTTATAGAAATTTTTTCCAAGTTGGATTCTCCTTTATTTACTTTATTGATGAAGGATGTACAATTTTTTTGGACAGATGCATGTCAAGCAGCGTTTGCAGAGCTCAAGAAAAGTTTGTCCACAACGCCTATTCTACGAGGACCAAACTGGGATTTAACTTTTCATATTTCCTCTGATGCTTCAGACACCGCTATTGGAGCAGTGTTGGGACAGCAGGAAGGTCACAGTCCATATGCAATTTATTACATTAGATAGAATCTAGCCCCCACTGAACTAAACTACACTGTCATAGAAAAATAATTCCTTGCCATTGTTTATGCCATCAATAAGTTTCGTCACTACATTACTGGGTATTCCACTTTTGTGCACACTTATCACCCAACCATTAAGTACTTAATGAATAAAGCTATCACTAATGCTAGAGTAACTAGATGTCTGTTACTGTTACAAGAATTTGAAATTACTATTATAGATAGACTAGGAAAAGAAAATGCAGTTGCTGATTTTCTTTCTCGACTTACTAACGACGTGGATGATGCACCAGTCGAAGATTCTTTTCCTGATGAAAATTTGTTCGTAGTCTCAGCTCATTCCCCATGGTACACAGATGTTGCTAACTATTTGGGTGCAGGAAAGCTTCCAACACATTTATCAAAGAGAGAAAAAATAAAAAATATACAACAGAGTGCAAGATATTGCTGGATAGACGGGCATCTCTTCTACATTGGTCCAGATTTGGAAATCAGAAGGTGTGTAAGGGAGGATTAAATTTAAAATATCTTGAAAGCTTTCCATGATGAGCCCTGTGGGGGACATTTTACTGATAAGAGAACTGGTCATAAGGAATTAAGGATGGGATATTTTTGGCCAACAGTGTTTAAGGATGTGAAAAAATATGTTCAGGCTTGTGATAACTGCCAAAGAATGGGCCAACCAAATAGACTAGATGAAATGCCTCTTCAGCCACAGCTGGTGGTTGAACCTTTTGATAGATGGGATCTAGATTTTGTAGGGCCTATCAACCCTCCCTTGAAGCAGAAATTTTATATCCTGGTTTGCATAGATTACATGACCAAATGGGTGGAGGTTGTTGCTTTGGTCAAGGCCAATGATCAAACTGTAATGGATTTCTTATATGAAGAGATCTTCGCTCACTTTGGATTACCCAAAGAGATAGCTACAGATGGAGTACCGCAGTTTGTGTCCCATAAATTGGAAGCCCTATTGCAGAAATATCACATTCAGCATAAGATAGCCTCGCCATATCATTCACAGGACAATGGTCAAGTGGAAATCACGAATAAGGTGATTGAGGCTATTTTGACAAAAACGGTGAAGAGTCACCGCAAGGATTGGGCTGAAAGAATTCCAGAGGCATTATGGGCATACTGTAACACATGGTGCAACACTATAGGTTTCTCCCCATACGAATTGGTGTATGGTAAGAACAATGTATTTCCCATTGAATTTGAAATTAAAACTCTAATACAACCATAGAAGAAAACCTGCACTTGATAGAGGCTTAGAGGAACCGAGTGAATCAACTAAATGAACTTGACGAGAAGCGCACAACTGTTGTGCATCAGAAAACGTTAATTCAACAACAACGCTCCAAATGGCATGGCAGGTTCATAAAGAAGAAATTCTTCTACGAAGGAGACTGGGATTTACTGTATAATTTAAGGTTTAAGAGGGATTTTAAAGGCAAATTACGTACAAGATGGCTAGGATGCTACCAAATCGACAAAATATTTGACAACGGAACAGTTCGCTTGACCACAATTGATGAAAACTAGACACCATTATTCGCCAATGGTCATCGACTGCGACTGTATCATAAACCGATTTCAATAAACGCATTTATTTCGCATGTTGCAGCTGTTCCAGATTATTAGTTAACGCAAGGGTAGGAATCTTTTCTTTCTCCTACGAATTCTTAAACTGCAATTTCCACACAAGAATCTGTACATAAATAAAGTTGTTGTTATGTTTTCTTTTAATTTGTTTTCTTTTATGCTTTGATCGGTTTGATTTTGAGAAATGTGTACAAGAATCTACTTGAGGAGCAGCGGTCGCAAATGGGCTAGACGATTGTAGGCACCCTATCTCATTTTCCTATTATAAATAACTCCTTGAAGAAAATGAACAATTTAGCAGCATTAACCAATTAGCCGAAGATCTTCCCATTTTCCCTATTTGCGCAGCTGCAACTCCGCCAAATTCTACGCATTTTCCCTATTTGCGCATATGCGACTCCGCCAAATTCTGCCTATTTTTCCTATTTGCGTAGTTGTGACTTCGCCAAATTCTGCCAATTTTCCCTATTTGCGCAGCTGCGACTTCGCCAAATTCTAACCATTCTCCCTATTTGCTCAGCTGTGACTCCACCAAATTCTGCCTATTTTTCCTATTTGCGCAGCTACGACTCTGCCAAATTCTGCCTATTTTACCTATTTGCACAGCTGCGACTCCGCCAAATTATGCTCATTTTTTTCCCTATTTGTGCAGCTGCAACTCCGCCAAATGATGCCCATTTTTTTCCCTATTTGTGCAGTTGCGAATCTGCCAATTTTTTCCATTTTTCCTATTCTTGCAGCTGTAACTCCGCCATATTTGTCTTATTCTACTAGATGTGACTCTGCTAAGACTTGGCCTATTTTTTCTTATTTTCACAGCCATAATCCCGCCAGATTCCTCTTATTCATTAGCTGCAACTCAACTAGATTGCCCATTTCTTGGAAAATATCGACGCCAACCATTCAACTGGGTTGCAATTTAGCCAACTCATTTCACAGCTCCAACCACAGTTCCGCCAAGAATGAAAAAAAAACCATTGGACTGACACATATGTCTACTAGCATGGATGTATTTTCCCGCTCGATTGGTGGCGGCCAACTTATAACAACACATGTGCAATTATGTTTCGAATTGATGGACGTGATGACGAAGTCAGACCCTTGTGGAAAGTTACGACTCAGTTCACATTGCAAAGGAACGAGTTCTGACCATGTACATTATTAGGCATAAATTTAATATGGCAATGATAGTTATGTTTTGTCTTTAGTCCCCGTCAACAACCCGTACCCATTTAACTGCCAAGGAACATGTCAGAATTAGCACTCGCATCCATTACAAGACCGTCACCTTACCCAATCCGTACCAAGACCTGCCAATTGTTCCATTTTCATAACTGTATCAACTTTCCTAAAATACCCAATTCCAACTTCAGTTGTTCGATGAATGTTCGTATGTTGCAACTTCCACATCCGAATTGGTAATTTCTGTATTCACCATCAGAACTACGAAGGAAAGGTGATATGGGTAATCCGGTCTGACATGAACCTGAGAACACAAAGTCCCTGCGTGAAAATGTGGAGGTTTTCACCATCTTTGAAGCAGCTGGGTGGAATGTGTATTTTCAACAATTAAATGGTTTTCACACAGAGACAACATTACAATTTTCCCTTAACCTGACTGATACTGATTTTGAGGTTAGGTGATTGCGCATAGATGTTACAGAAGCAATTGTGGTGGAATTTATTGGTTTGCCTCAAGTTGGGAGGAAATGGTTTGGATAAAAGACACAAATTGCGACTGCAGTGGTGGATTTTCATGTCCCCTCCCGTCTATCAGTTGCAAGGGAGGAAACATGACCAAACATACTGGGCTTATTTGACAATCTCATCCCCACTCATTAGTAAGAAAATTCATGAATAAATAAAAGCTTATGCGTGCATATCATTCTTAATAAACACATCGGAATTACACACTTTCCACACGATTTCATCATGCATTCAACATGTAACAATAGTCATTGATTAAAACATTGTAGAGCACAGAATTAACATAAATCAAACCACAAAGAATACTTATCTTGAAATGTAGTGCAGAATCATACCCAATATAAACACAATGAAATAACCATAATAACACCCACACAGAAGGGAATACATCAGCCTAATTCTTCCAGGAAGAATAATGAAACAATCATTCCATAATCAATCCCATTCTCATGCTATGCACAGGCTTCATGCCAACTAGCTTAAGATAATCATTTCATTCAAATAACATGAATAATTAAACATGCAGAACAGAACACAAAATGAACATACTTTAACCACATAGAACACCTATCTTTATGATGAAGCTGTCCAAACAACTGCCTATGTCAGAGAAACGTTCCACCAAACCATAGGTCTCTTTCTAGCATGTATTCTTTCAGCTGAGAGACCACCCTTGAGCTGTGATGTGTATCCACTGAGGAGGAACTAGACAAGCTCACTCACAACCATGATCTCACACACACAGTCATGCTAAGCCAACGCACAGTTGGGTTTATCAAGCATGCAATAGACAAATGAGGAGGATACTAAGCCAGTGAGCTCAACCATAGAGCTACATACATCTCAAGATAAATTCAAGCAATCCAATCCTCTGTTCAAACATCCACACTTGGATTTCTCACAATTCTGTTATCGAATAACTCAATCCCATCACTATATTTCTAGGCTATAAAAACTGGGTTTTCCAATGGATTTCGGGGTAGCTAATGCTATCAATTTATCCCCAAGGTTGATATCTATGGATCCCCCATTGGATTTCACTTTCAATACCAAGTTCTGGGCGTTTATGGCACTTCAAAACGTGGGTTCTTGCAAAGTTTGCATTTCTGATTTTTCTCATTGCTGGGCATGTGTAATGGATGGAAACTAAAGCTTGGATCTTCAACAATGGAATGGGAATGAGGAAAAATGAATTCCCCTGAGGTAGAGTGACTTGTGGGTCAATAAAACAGAGCCCATACTCTGCTATACAAATTTTTGGGATGCCCATGCTCCATTGAAGCCATTTACTAATTTCCTCAACAACTTTCTTGCATATAATTAAATGTTAGCAAGGAAAGTCAAATGGCTTCTCAAAATGACATTTGGAATCCTATGGTTCATTCCCACAAACCCCTCATCACTCCCTAGTGGATATACATGGCCCCTCTCATTAGTTGCTTCCATAGCCAGTTTTGGTATTTTATTGCATGATGTTTATTTATATCATTTTTACAATACTCCATGGCTTAATAGCACATGGGTAACATAATATCTAATACTTTCCTTTTAACTAAAATTATGAGCATCCACTAGTGGGGCCTTAGCCTTGAACTCCACGCTAGGAAAACATACATCACATGTACACAATGTTTACATTAAAATCTAATATATACTAAGAGTTAAAATGGGGTATTACAATCTCCTCCCCCTTAGAATAACACCGTCCTCAATGTTCTTATACTTAGGAATGCATATACAATTTATACGTCCAAAATTTTCAAAAAATTTGCAGGTATGCCCTGCATTCTATCCTTTACTTGAACTTTCAAGACCAAGTCCTTTGGCTTCCCCAAGATTCTCCTGTTGGTTCTGATCTTCCAGCTCATTGAAAAGTCTGAAAAATTTATGGCTACTATCCTCTTGATGTTCCTTTGTTGGGTAGTTGCGGAGGCAATGATTCCCTCCACATTTCCAACATGTCACTAGTTGCTTTATCTTTTCCTGCTCAATTCCCTTTGAGTCTTCCCACCTAGAACATTTCTTAGTGGACCGATTGGATGAATGTTCCCTCGTTGATCCATTGTCCTTTCCTCAGTGATTGTTTCTAGCATTATTTTTACTTGTCTTTGCAGACAAATAGAGTCTACAAAACCTTATGGTTCATCTTGTTAGGATATTCCTATATTCCATCCTAGTCCCACAAGTATTTTGATCATTTACATTTTCAGTCATGCATGCACCTTTAGGGTTTGCATGAATTCTAGGGTTTGCATGCATTTTGCATGCATCCTAGTCATCAGTCCAACACCTATCCCTTAGTTAGCCAGCCCCTAGGAGCTTATCACTATTCAGTTTTAGCCCTCCAATTGCTTAATGTGCCCTTCTTCCTTGATTTTAGGGAGCAACTTGCCCTTCTTCACCTACCAGTCCAGTTGTCACTCAGTTACACTCAGTTACAGTCAGTTACAGTCAGTTACACTTAGTTACATTGAGTTACACTCAGTTACACCTACCAGAGTTAGTTTGACTGATGGTTGACAGTTACTTGAGCATTGATGACTCCGCTGATGATGATGAAGACTTCCAGTTGCACTCTGATGATCATGAGGACACCTAGTTGTGCTCCGATGACACTCTATTGATCTTATGATCACTCTGAGAGGCTAATTCGAATTGCCACCTTAGGCATTCGAATCCTCTCTACCATTGTACTATTTATTTGTCCATACTGTGATTAATTAATTAGTGTGTGTGAAGTATTATTGCTTCTATCCGAGTTCTACTGTACCATATTATTCTATTGCTCATTATACTGTATTGTTCACTCTTCTTCTATTTTCCTACTTAATCATAATTACTCTTGTGAGGTATACATCATCTCTTAGATCTGCTGTGAGGATTTTCACATGGTATTAGAGCATGTTGAGAGTATTGTTTATCTCCATTCTTGAGAGTTTTTTGCAAGTTATTACCAAGATTTCGAGTGCAACAGTTGCATCAGTTCTGCATTTTTGCAGCAGTAGCAGTTGCAATTATTCTATATTGTTTTTGCAGGTCTTCTACAGCTTCAATGTATCCTGAATTAGAAGAAATCACTCCTCTTTCTCTATTGAACTATGATGAATGGAAACCAAAAATAATAGCATATTTAAAGAGCCATGATCTCATTGATTGCTATTTTGAAAGAGAGTTCGAATCCTCTATAAAGAAGATTAAATGGTTGAATAAAGGTGACATGCACATTGGAAGAATGAAGCCTACTATGACTGATTACATATTGTACCCAACCATCATTGATATTGAAACTCCAAAAGAGTTATGTGCTCATCTGGATGAAATATTCGGCAAAACGAATGATGGATTTGGTCCAAATCCCTTCAAAAGCAAGAAAGGTGATGCATTCGCTCCACTTGATGGTCTCTCAGATCATGATGCATTCGCTCCTCCTGATGGTCTCTCAGATCATGTTGCATTCGCTCCCCTTGATGATCTCTCAGATCATGAACCAATATCATCTCATATTGAAGTTGTTGACAAAGAACTTGCAGATTCTCCACTCATGCTCAAACTTTCTTCTCTTTCTGTGCCAGCTCACACTCTAGATATTGCAGAAGGTCCTAAATCCTCTCTTGCACCAGAGTCTGTTTGTTTGCATCATGATCACATGATTATTTCAGAGGTCAAAACAGCTACTGAAGGTAATGCGTTCGCTCCTCTCCAGCTATGTCCTTTTTTATACTACTATATGATCATAAATTCATGCTTTTAGAAGGTCATTGAAGAATATGGCCATTGCCATTCGCTTGGGATAATTTCTCATGCATCTACTGGTTTTGATCTCACCTCTCATGGTTCAAAGGAGATCTCAAGAAACCATGATTCAAGTCTTGGATCTAATTTGGATTCTAATCAATTACTGCTTGGGATAATTTCTCATGCATATGATAGTTTTGATCTCACCCCTGCTGGTTCAAAGGAGATCTCAAGAAATTGTTTTTTAAGTCTTAAATCTGATTTTGATTTCAAGCAAACATGTAATAGTTATTTTTGGCATAATCTCACCCATGGTGGTTCGAAGGAGAAGACAAAAAGACTATATGCACTTTCACAGATTTGATCCTACCTCAGTTGATTCGAATCACAGGTTTAAGGATCATTCTCATACTGTTGGATTTGTTCTCATCACATTCGATCTGAAGAGAAAGTACAAGCACATGCTTTTTGAGCATGATCCACTTCTTTCCAAGAAGAAGATACCTCCAAACATATGACCAAGCATCACACATGTTTGAGTTTGGAGAATTTATTTTTATGTGTGCCTTACAGTCTATTTTTTGAGGAGGGGGTATGTTTCCCATGGAATTTTCCCACTTCCTTGGTTTAATGATTGTTATTATTCATTGTATTGGGTGACCTTTGGTCTTAGTTACTAGGGCCCAGGATGGATTAAGGGGGGGTGTTAGGATATTCGTATACTCCATCCTAGTCCCACCAGTATTTTGATCATTTACATTTTCAGTCATGCATGCACCTTTAGGGTTTGCATGCATTCTAGGGTTTGCATGCATCCCAGTCATCAGTCCAACACCTAGCCCTTAGTTAGCCAGCCCCCAGGAGCTTCTCACTATTCAGTTTTAGCCCTCCATTTGCTTAATGCGCCCTTCTTCCTTGATTTTAGGGAGCAACTCGCCCTTCTTCACCTACCAGTCCAGTTGTCACTCAGTTACACTCAGTTACAGTCAGTTACACTCAGTTACAGTCAGTTACACTCAGTTACACTTAGTTACATTGAGTTACACTCAGTTACACCTACCAAAGTTAGTTTGACTGATGGTTGACAATTACTTGAGCATTGATGACTCCACTGATGATGATGAAGACTTCCAGTTGCGCTCCGATGATCATGAGGACACCTAGTTGTGCTCCGATGACACTCTATTGATCTTATGATCACTCTGAGAGGCTAATTTGAATTGCCACCTTAGGCATTCGAATCCTATCTACCATTGTACTATTTATTTGTCCATACTGTGATTAATTAATTAGTGTGTGTGAAGTATTATTGCTTCTATCCGAGTTCTATTGTACCATATTATTATGTTGCTCATTATACTGTATTGTTCACTCTTCTTCTATTTTCCTACTTAATCATAATTACTCTTGTGAGATATACATCATCTCTTAGATCTGCTGTGAGGATTTTCACACATCTCATTCTGCTGCTTTTTTAGCTTGAGTAGTTCTCCAAGATTTTCTTGGGTCTTGGAAATTGTTTGAAGAAGAGTTTCATCCAAATCCATTAGCTTTTGGTATGTTGTCATGGCCAATCTACACAACATCCCACTCTTTTCTCACTAGCAACACTTGCTTGTATCAACTGCAACCAATCGCTTCAATTTCTCGCCTGTGAAATACATCATTGCAATTTCTGTTAGACCAAGCATAATATAAAAATTAAGATCAGTCAATTCATTGCCCCATTGACATGCGTAGTCCATGCTTTACCCATGAGACTTTCACACTTTCCATGCTTGCCCAACATACACATGAATTCTTTCATGTTCATCCATTCACAGGAAATTCATTAACTTAGCATTCACAGTTATTTCAAGCAATTAACACAATCATTTCAAGTCATGACATGCATCAAACCATTTTCTGTTTTTATAAATGCATCAATTAAAAAAAGGAAAGAGAGAGCAATAAGAGTTTTCTCCTCTTATTCTTGTTCCATTCTGGAACCCATACCACCACTGTGGTTTTCATGCTCCTAGCCTCTTTCACTTCAACGTGAATGATTGACTTGACCTTCTTGGCTATGCCACTTAGTGTTTGTGGTCTATTCCAGGCCTCTCAACCATGGAGTCCCTCCACATGGTTTGTCTACAACTCTTGGCTGTAAGGACCCACACAGTCCCACTAGCACCATCTTTCATTACTTCTCATGCTGAGTTCTTTAGGAGGGTCACATGTCCACATGTATCCCTAGGATTCCTTCATAGTCCTTGCTTCCAACAATACCTACACTCAAACATTGAATCAATTCACATGTTTAGTTCATTTTCATAGGGTTTATCTCTAAACAAGAGTTTAGGAAATCAAAACCAAATCAAATACACATGTATATTCATAAGCAAGAAGCTGCAAGATAACCAAATACTTATATGTATTGTGCGTTTCCTCTCTGGTCCATAGGGTTCTGCTTTGCTTTTCAAGCCTTGGGATTGCTTATGGACTTGGATGTTCGGCTAGCACACAGGATTCTCCACAACATCAAATAATTAATGTCCAACTAGTAAACCTTCACGCCGACTTGGAAGGAAAATTCACCATGACCATTTCTAGGTCAAGGCTCTACTATGGAGCCTTAGGCATATAACAACCCTTTCATCAACACCTTCACATTATCCAAGTAACAAATGCCAAACCAGTACACTAACTCAGTTTATTAGGCATATAACAACCCTTCATCAAAATCCCCACAACCTCCATAACCTCCACAACATCCTTTCATACACATCAACCCTTCCCCCAAACCCCTCACAACAACCTTTTACCTTGCTTCTTTAGTGTGCAACACCAAATTGTATATGTTTAAGTTGACAGCACAAGTAGTATAGGAAAACTCATCAGCATTGTTTCTCTAAAATTGTAACCATAATTCATAGCATTCACTATCAAGTATTGAAACACCAGGAATGCGTCCACTCCCTAGGGTGTAGTCAATATTGAAAACCCTATCATGACCGACATCGGGGAAGTGTGCACCCCTTTCCAATGTGAGCCATGTAGGACCTACTCATACTCAAGTAGTCTGCCATAATGGAAATAAAATCAAATCATGCCCTGCATATTGACTCTAATAATTAGACATGCATATTCTTAGCTAGGGTCACATAACACTTATCCATTTGCAAATGTAGTCTTTCTTCATTAATGAGGAATGGGGGAACCTTCTCTGAGTTGACAGTCCCTCGGTTTTCCATCCCAACTCCTTTTGATGTTACATAACCCTCATATGTCTTACTGACATAATCTTTACCATCTCACTCATTTTGTTTACCAATCATGCATTGCAGATGGGACATTATCAAAATATCCTATGGCATTTCACCCAAAACCCATTTTCAAGATATGGGATCCTTCCCATGAAGTTTGGCTTATGTAGACCCTCTCTCATGGTCTTACTGCAAGGTGTCTTCCTGGCACACTTATTAAATAGCCAAACAGTCAGCAACATTTAAGAATAAAATTCAAATCTGATTGTTTCATAACCAATCAATGGCACTAATAATTAAATTCAATATGAATTTCCAATTTTGTTTACTGCAGAAATCAATTGCCTTAGTCATGAGGCTATCCTCATACTGTTTGTCTCTTGTAAGTGGCACCACTCTTCCTTTTAGGATTTTATGCTTGCTATCATAACATGAACATCCACTTACAACATGTCCTCCTGACACAATTCTATGCAAGCCAATGGTGATTAGCAATTATCGGCAAATTCTCAAATCTAAAATATACAAGTCCAAATTGTCAACCTATTTTGCATATAAACTATTTTCACAGCCATGCAATCCTTCTCATGAGGTTTGTCTCTTTCACATGGTAGATTCTAGCCTTCATCATGGACTTATCCACCTTGCCATGCCCAGAACAAGCTACCTGAAATTTGAAACTTCAATCAGCCAAACACTTTGTTAGTTTCTATGCATATAATATTTCATTGTTGCTATAGTCACTGGAGCATTTTTCATAATTGTAATGCTCCAAAATTCAAACACTTCCAGCTGTTAACATATCAATATCACCAAAACTCATTTACTTCTCGTGAATCATTATTATACTAAAATTGCAAGGTACAGTCACATCATTTATGCAATTTAAATGAAACTTTAGATACTCATTATTTCACAGTCATATCACTTATACAACTCCGCCCTTCCATAGAGAATTCCGACAGCCCATCGATCATGACTGCCCTCTTCATGCATTTACTATTCTGCATTCATAACAACCCATGAAATGATCCTAGAATTGTCATCAATTCATCATCTCATTCATTATTTAGTTTGCAATAACACCCGCACCATCCCTATGCATTCATGCAATGCATCACAACATGTGCACCCACACTTATGCATGCACATTTACAACATTTACTCAAACATTTCATATGAATGCACTCAATGCATAACTACAAGATTTATAAAATCTCTTAATGCATATCCACTCAATGCTACCTCGTATTGATTCATGAATAGTATGCATTCAAACATATTATGGCCTAACCATGACTACCTCATATAGGATGCATTACCATAATCAAGACCACCAGTCCTCACTTGCTTTGGTTATTAAACTCATAACTAACATACACATGGCATGATATACTTTTATATAAATGTAGTCTAAATTTCTAAACAGTCACATGGTATGAGGCCTCTTGCCTTCACCACTCCATGCTCCACCACACTGTGGCATTCACATGAATGCATTTCAACTCTAAATGCATACTATTTTATGATTACTAAATACATTTCAATGGATTCTTACCCAATCCCTTTTCAACACTTATGCAATCATCATAATTAAACCATTACCTTCATGGCTCTTATTTACACCCTTGATGTTACCTGATTAGTTGTTCTCTTACAAAAGATTGCAGAATTCACCCACCAACTTCTTGATCATTGATTTGTTGCCTTATCCTTCTCTTCATAAGGTTGTTGATCACATGTAACAACATCATCAACATACTTAGCCATGCTTCTGTTGTTCTTTGGTCCTACAACCAATACCAACATCAATAGTGATTTTCAACCACAACATTTACCATTAGTGGTTCATTGCATATGTAGAACTTCACTAGTTTTACTAATATGTAATATCATATGTGTGCACAAACATATGCTCATGCACCGTGCAATGTTTATTAATATGTCAACCGATTCCTATTCATGCCACCCATCTAATCTCTTGCATTTTCAGCATTCCCCTGCCATAATTTTATTTACACAAAGCTTATAAAATATAAATACAGTTAGCAAGACAGAGGTTAAGGAATTCTCCCTTTCCAATCCCTCATCTTTGCATGAAATTCCTCTTCCACATAATAGTTGGTATGATTTCATGGCTTCTAGCAAGCACACAAGGAATCATTAGCTATGATTTTATCACAAAGCATCAATTCAATACATATGCTCATGCATAATATTCCAACTTGCTACTTTCCAGGCATGCAATTCTAGAAATTGCCCATATTGACAACAATCTTTGTCAAAACAGTGACTGACACTTTTCTGCTCTACATAACTATGAGGTATGTTAACCTCCTTCAAATTCTGGTTATGCACCATTGTTCCCTGCTGGATAAGCTTTCCAATTCCTATCCACGTGCTCCATTCTGACTTCGGGTGTGAAAATTACACTACTTAAAAAATGACAATTTTCACCAAAATTCTGAACTTTTACACAGTTGCAAAATACCCTAAACTGCCAACTTCAACCACCTGTGGAAGAAAACCTATGAAGAATCACTAAAAAATTTCTATCTGGAGACATTATTCCATACAACAAGGAACACTCATTAACTTGCGGATCTCTATTCCGATCCACCATTCATCTTTTATAAAATTCTGGGTTTGACTACTTTTCTCTTTTGACATTTTCCAAATTTTCAAATTTTGGGCCAAAAATGACTATTTCCCAAACGGTGCATTTCTGGAAAATATTTGTGTAACGGAATATGTCTGGTTTAATGAGAATATGAAATGTTAGAGTTTAGTAATTTTCTTGAATCCTTCATCTACGGTCTCTTTCATTCACTTCAAGCTTTTCAAAATTTCCAAAAAGTGGCCCAGAATAGTGCCTTTTGGCCTTCACACTCACCCCGACTCCACATCCTTTGGATTTTGGCTCCAAAATTCCAAACTTAATACCGTGCCTGCTCCATGACTGCTCCATATCATTTTTAGCTCAATCCGACATTCTGTCAAGCGTCGGGACACTGATTTATAAAAGCCATTAATTCCAATTTTATGCCAAATTGGAGCATAATGAGCTCAAGATCCTCATTGGACCTTCCATGGCCTTCGTTAATGGCCTCAAAATGCCACTGACCTCATCCAGTTCTAATCCCACATGCTCCTGTAATCCAAAAATCAATTTTCGGACTCTATATATTTTTTTCACCCTGAACCCACAACCCGAAATCCCGAATTGCGGGTGCGGAATTGCATAAATCCAAAACGCAATTTTCAAAAATTTTGTGTTCCTGCAACCCACAACCCAAAACCTGAAATCCGAAATCCGAAAATTGCGGGTGCGGAATTGTGGAAATCCAAAATGCAATTTTTGGAAATCCTCGTTCCTGCAATCCGCAACTGTGGAACACCTTCGTCCCTGCAACTTGTGGGGTTCATATCTCCTTCGTCCCTTAACCAAATGAGACGAGTCTGGTATCGTTGGAAATCTCTTGCAGAGCTCTATGCAATGGTGTGATCCCCTGCCACACTTGAAAACTTTGATTCTACCATTTTTCCAATAAACAATGCCGCCCAAACTTCATCAATACTGCGTTAAAACATTTTGTTACTTGTATACAAACTCAGAGTTTGGCCCAAACAACCCTAGTGCTGCAACATGGGTTCTGATACCACTCTATCACGTCTCGTCCCGTTGATCTGTTGCAAGGGAGGAAACATGACTAAAAATACTGGGCTTATTTGACAATCTCAGCCCCACTCATTAGTAAGAAAATTCATGAATAAATACAAGTTTATGCGTGCAGATCATTCTTAATAAACACAACAGAATTACACACTTTCCACGCACCATTTCATCATGCATTCAGCATGTAACAACAATCATTAATTAAAACATTGCAGAGCACATAATTAACATAACTCAAACTACAAAGAATACTTATCTTGAAATGTAGTGCAGAATCATACCCAATATAAACACAACAGAATAACCATAATAACACCCACGCAGAAGGGAATACATCAACCTATTTCTTCCAGGCAGAATAATGAAACAATCATTCCATAATCAATCCCATTCTCATGCTATGCACAGGCTTCATGCCAACTAGCTTAAGATAATCATTTCATTCAAATAACATGAATAATTAAACATGCAAAACATAACACATAATGAACATAATTTAACCACATAGAACACTTATCTTTATGATGAAGCCGTCCAAACAACTAGCTATGTGAGAGAAAAATTCCACCCAACCATAGGTCTCTATCCATCCTGTATTCTTTCAGCTGAGAGACCACCCCCGAGCTGTGATGTGTATCCACCGACGAGGAACTAGACAGGCTCACTCACAACCATGATCTCACACAGACAGTCATGCCAATCCAACGCACAGTTGGGTTTATCAAGCATGCAAGAGACAAATGAGGAGGATACTAAGCCAGTGAGCTCAACCATAGAGCTACAGACATCTCAAAATAAATTCAAGCAATCCAATCCTCTGTTCAAACATCCACACTTGGATTTCTCACAATTCTGTCATCGAATAACTCAATCCAGTCATTGGATTTCTAGGCTATAAAAACTGGGTTTTCCAATGGATTTCGGGGTAGCTAATGCTCTCAATTTTGCCCCAAGGTTCATATCTATGGATCCCCCATTGGATATCACTGTCAAAACGCGGGTTCTTGCAAAGTTGCCATTTCTATTTTTTCTCACTGCTAGGCATGTGTAATGGATGGAAACTAAAGCTTGGATCTTCAACAATGAAATGGGAATGAGGAAGAACGAATTCCTCTGAGGTAGAGTGAATTGTGGGTCAAGAAAACAGAGCCCCATACTTTGCCATATGAATTTATGGGCTACCCATGCTCCATTGAAGCCATGGACTGATTTCCTCAACAAATTTCTTACATAGAATTAAATGTCAGCAAGGAAAGTCAAATGGGTTCTCAAAATGACATTTGGAAGCCTATGGTTCAATCCCACAACCCCCTCACCACTCCCTAGTGGATACACATGGCCCCTTCTCATTAGTTGCCTCCATAGCTTGTTTTGGTATTTTATTGCATGATGTTTATTTACATCATTTTTACAATGCTCCATGGCTTAATAGCACATGGGTAACATAATATCTAATACTTTCCTTTTAATTAAAATTCTGAGCATCCACTAGCGGGGCCTTGGCCTTGAGCTCCACGCTAAGAAAACATACATCACATGTACACAATGTTTACATTAAAAGCTAATATATCCTAAGGGTCAAAATGGGGTATTACATGGATTTTATTGCAGATAGTGAGAATGGTCATCCAAGAGGCCATGGAATAGTGTTGGAATCATTACCCCGGCCCTGGGATCAAGTTGCAATCTTCCTAAAGAAATACATTTCTTGTTGTAATACCCCATTTTGACCCTTGGGATATATAATCTTTTAATGCAAATATTATATACATGTGATGTATGTGTTCCTAGCGTGGAGTGCAAGGCCAAGGCCTCGCTAGTGGATGCTCGAATTTTATTTAAAGGTAAAGCATTGGATATTATGTTTCCCATGTGCTATTTGGCCATGGAACATTGTAAAAATGATGTAAATAAACATTATGCAATAAAATACCAAAACTGTCTATGGAGGCAACGAATGAGAAGGGGCCATGTGTATCCACTAGGGAGTGGTGAGGGGGTTGTGGGATTGAGCCATAAGCTGCCAAATGTCACCTTGAGAACCCATTTGACCTTCCTTGATGACATTTATTTCTGTTGTAAGGAAGTTGTTGAAGAAATCAGTCCATGGATTCAATGGAGCATGGGCAGCCCAGAAATTCGTATGGCAGAGTATGGGCTCTGTTTTCTTGTACCACAAGTCACTCTACCTCACGGGTATTGCTTTTTCCTCATTCCCATTCCATTGTGGAAGAACCCAACATCATTTTCCATCCAAAAATGAATTCCCAGCAGTGAGAAAAACTAGAAATTGCAACTGTGAAAGAGCCCACGTTTTGAAGAGCCATAAATGCCCAGAATTGGTATTGGACAATGAAATCCAATGGGGGATCCATAGGTATGGACCTTGGAGTGAATTTGGGAGCATTATCTACCCCGAAATTCATTGGAAAACCCAGTTTTGATAGCCCAGAAAACCAGTGACGGGATTGAGTTATTCATTGACAGAATGGTGAGAAATCCAAGTGTGGATGTTTGAACAGAGGATTGTATTGCTTGAATTTAGCTTGAGGTGTTTGTAGCTCTATGGTTGAGCTCACTGGCTTAGCATCCTCATCCTTTCCTTATTGCATGCTAGATAAACCCAGTTATGTGTTGGCTTAGCTACCCCAAAATCCATTGGAAAACCCAGTTTTGATAGCCCAGAAAACTAGTGACGGGATTGAGTTATTCATTGACAGAATAGTGAGAAATCCAAGTGTGGATGTTTGAATAGAGGATTGGATTACTTGAATTTAACTTGAGGTATCTGTAGCTCCGTGGTTGAGCTCACTGGCTTAGCATCCTTATCCTTTCCTTATTGCATGCTTGATAAACCCAGCTGTGTGCTGGCTTAGCATGACCGCTTGAGTGAATCCATGGCTGTGAGTGAGCCTGTCTAGTTCCTCCTTAGTGGATACACAGCCCAGCTCGGGGTTGATCTCTCAGCTGAAAGAATATAGGCTGGACAGAGATCTATGGTTGGGTGGAATGTTGCTCTCACATAGCCAGTTGTTGGACAGTTTCATCTTCAAGATAAGTATTCTCTGTGGTTTGAATGATGTTCATTCTGTGGTTTGACCTGTATGTTAAATTACTCATGTTACTTGGATGAAATGATTATCTTAAGTTAGTTGGCATGAAGCCTGTGCATAGCATGAGAATGAGATTGATTGTTTTGTGATTACTTCACTATTCTGCCTGAAAGAAATAGGCTGATGCATCTCCTTCTGCGTGTATGTGATTATGGTTATTCCACTGTGTTTATTAATTGAGTTGTGTTAATTCGATGGTCTGTAATGTCTTAATTAATGACGGTTGTTTATATGTTGAATGCATGATGAACTATGTGCATCTATAGTGTTTAATTCTACTGTTCTTGTTGAGTATGAATATGCATGCACAAGTTTATTTAACCATGCATTTCTTAAGAATTTGAATGGGGCTGAGATTGCCAATAAGCCCAGTAAGTTGGGCATGTTTCCTTCCTGACATCGAATTGAATGGAAGGGGACGTGACACTTGTGAAGGCAGGTTCAAAATTGTCTATCTCTCTGAATTTCCCCTATTGTCCCATTTACGCCATGGTAATCTACTTAACATGCCATTTTATCGTTTGAGAACCCTACATCACAAGGCTGGTTATGTGAGAACATCTCGGCATCCACTTTCTTCTGTCAGCAATCATGGATTAATTAAATTATTAATCCTAAGGTCACTAGCGCAGTAGAACCTGACTTGGGCACAATTTCTTACTGGGGCTGGGATAATTCGGGAACCTGCATTAGAGATGGGTGGTATTGAAGTAGAGGAAGAGGACCGGATTCCCTCAGATTCAGTTGGGGGGGGATGAAATGTCGGAATATCAGGATCAAATTGTTCAGGAGGGACCTGTTACAACAACAAATTTAGAGGAAATAATTTTAATAACAAAAGCTGCAGCAACAACAGTTGATGTTGGACCAGCCGTAGAGGCTGCAGTAGTAGAAGCCGTGGGTGCAGAAGCTGCATTAGAAGAAGAAATTCAGGAACCAAACCCTCAGTATCAGAGTGGGATCCCGAGATACCAACTTGGGTTAGGAGAGGAAGAATATGCAGAGGTTTTTAACATTAAATCTTCCCCTGAATTGAGGGGAACCATAATTAAGGAGGAATTATTTATGGTTGAAATAGGGAAAGATAACGAATTGGGGAGTGGTCCCTTTGTGCCAGCCTCACAATATTTGGAGACCCCTGTGTGACACTGAAGAAGGAGAAGATCAAAAGGAGAAGGCCACCCATCTGGGCAGGGTAAAAGAAGGAGAAGATCAAAAGGAGAAGGCCAGCCATTTGGGAAGGAGAAAAGAAGGAGAATTAGATCTGTTACAGCAGCAGAAGCGGCATGTGGAACGGGGGCAAGTATTGAAATTACCATTCTTACACCCCTATCACTTGCCATTCCATAAGAACCTGCTGCAAGTGAACCTCAAATTGAAAATCTATTTTATGAGAATGATTTGTTAAAGGATGAAGTACAAATGCTTCAGGATGAATTGCAAAAGTGGAAAGAAGCATGCAAAAAGCAGGCAGAGAAGAATTTGGATACTCTGGTTGAGGCTGCAGACTAGTTAGAGAATTCACCTTTTGTTTTGGAAGCTAGATAGCATTTGGAACCAATATGTTTAGCATGTGGGGATATACTTAAACTTGCAGGGGGTAAAGTCACAATGGTGAAAGCATCGACATGGAAATTTGAAAAAGCAAAGCAAGAAGAAGGAGAATTACCTACAACGGAGCTAAAGGAAAAGAATGAGCCAGAAATGGACATCATACCTGATCAGAAGCTACAAGAGGAGGAAGGAATACAATCCCAACAATATAGAAACACTGAAATCCTCCCAGACCTACCTCAAGACTCAGGGGATCTTAACATGACCCCAAAACAGTCTCAAGATACATAAATAGTCCAAGGAGGATCTCAACAACCTAAAAGCACGGAAGTCATTTCAGAACAGGAGGCTGCTACACAAGAACCAACACTCCAAGAGCTTGTTACTGAATAAGCACCTCAAACAGTAGGCACTCCAAGCAATTCTTAGAATTTGGATGTTGTTACACAAGAACCAACATCTTCAAAATTATTTTTCGAGGTTGCAACTCAAACATAAGATAATGAGATTGGAACACAGGAAGAGGGTGCTGACACAAAAGAACCAGCACCCCTCGACTTGGTTATGGAAGCTGCAGCACAAATTGAGGCAATTGAAACAAGGGATGCTTCTACACAAGAATCCGCAATTCTAATTTGGTTTGTTGATGCAGCCACAAAAGTGGAAGCTGTTGTAACTGATGAAGAAGAAGATTCCAAGTTGTTGACTCAAGACAAGACTATTGAAACACAGGATCAGATGGTCCCAGGTCAAGCTTTGACAATGGTGCCTAAATATAAAACAAAAGTGGTGGAAGCTCAAGAGATCATTGAAATTGACACTGATGAAGAAGGGGATGCAAGTGATGAAAGAACACAGGAATTACTGAGGGAGCTTTCATTGTTGAAACTTGACTTAGTTAAATGGAAAAAACTTGTTGATCAGTGCAAAGAAGGGATGGCCCCTCTCTATGAATACATAAATACTATCATGGAATTGAGAGAGAAGTGGGATGAAGAATTGATCTTCCAGAAATCCCAGTGGGACAATGTTCAAGAAGAATTGGAAGAATTGAGGAAATTCAAGACCATGCAACAAGAAAAAGATCATATGTAAAGTCTCTCTCAGGAATTGTTGAGTTGTAGGGCTCCATTTTTACGGAGAAAAACTTCCTATGGCTCAGGGAAGACCACAACAGACAGATTACTACCAAAAATCAACTCAAATCCCAATGCAATGCTAAGATGTGGACTAAATAACCAACCTTCAACCGGATGTTCGAAATAGATCCCCATTGAGCTTTCAAATCTCTACACTTGAACCTGCAACTTAGTCTCAACAACAAATACAAGCAAGTGCATATAATAAATGAAAGATTTTAGCATAAACAATAGCATGGTCCATGATATAATAAGAAAATGTAACCCAATGTAATTAAACAAACATTTACAAAATCAATTAAACGAGAAAATGAGTATTTCTATTAATGAAAACAAGAAGTACATGATAAAACCTCTTGTTGGCAACTCATCGGAACCAAGAACTAGGTCCCTCCACTTGTGCCTCCACCACTTCAATCCCCCATGCAATGGAAAACTCAAACTATGAAGGAGTTTGATAGGTGAACATAAGAGGTTCACAACAACAAGGATTAATGGATGTAGACTCAAGTCATGGAAAAAATGCAATAGAGTTTCTATGTTTTCTCTTTCCTCCTCCTTCCATGCACCATAAGAGCTCAATATATAACCCTCCAAAGGTAGGTAAAAGGTCGAATCGAGTCATTTTGGGGGTACATGGAGGGCCAAAGGTTACCCTAAGACCTCTTTTTGGAGTGAAAAGGTGATTTTCTATTGTTTTTTACCATTTAAGTCGATGTACGCGGGCTATGTTGGTAGAGCCTACGTATACGCTATTTATAGTGGAACAACTAGCGTACAGGAACAAAAATAGGGAACAATGGGTTCCTGGAGGAAAACATGTGGACTGAGTCAATAAAATGAATACTGAAGGTCAATGAGTGCTGATGCTCAAAAGGTGCAAAAATATGTTGTAACAGATGCCCCCTAATGTGTGAGGTCAGAGAAGGTATTGCGATGACCGAAATACATTATAAATCTCAGAAGTTGAGTGATAGAGACACAAATGGAAGGAGTAGCCCACTCGTCATAATACAATGATATCTATGAATATATGTCGGTACAATACAACAATCTGATACAATGGCCATGAATAAGCAGTATATAGTGAATACATGTCATAGGCGATCATAGCCATGACCCATATACAGTAAGATACGGTCTCCTGCTGAAAAGGAAACCACTGGTGCAAACTGAAGGTAGAAACTACTGATCTATGAGAACAAAATCTCATAAGTACAATCATGATCATAAGTAGCATACTGAATGCCACTGAAGTCTGGGGTCTTCTACACAAATCACCAACAGTGCATGCCCTATCAAGAGAATAAAGGTGCTAATGTTGAACCTGATGTGGCACCGTCTGATTACCAGTTATTGATGTATACCGTTAACAGACGCGAGATAACCCACCAATAATGAAAATGGGAATCAAGGCACATAGTACATTCATCAAAGTGTGAATAAAGGTGATGAGGTCGAACACTATGATGAATCCATCGATCAGGGGACATTGATGTATTCCCAAAAATGTCAATGGTGATAGAACATACCACTAATGACTACAAGCCTCAAGGTAATCACCATACTCTAAGTCTCAATTCCGGAATAAATGGGTTCAAGTCGATGGAACAAAACTCGCTGGAAGGAGGGCATTAATGCATCCCCCATCAACAAGAACAAGGTAACAGCTATGCTGAAAGATTTGGAAGAACTTGGACGAACAGATCGGACTGACTCAAAAGGGATGGCTGACATGCAATAGTCAAGAGATACGAGGAGTGGTCGAATCTGGTTTCAGAAATTCCTTTGAACAAGAGCATGAGAAGATGGATAGAATCAGGTAGCGTAGACTCAAATACTAGATGATAATAACACTGTGCGATGCAGGAGGCATCAACAAAGGGATCCCTAATGGTTGGAAGCTTAACCATCCGGTGGAGTAAAACCTGAGAAACGAGTACAGCTCCTAAGGTCCTACTATAGTCTTGATTCATAATGAATGGAGTGGAGTGAATTCTCTATTCAAAGGCGACACAACAACTACCAACAAGATGTAGTAAATATTTTCCCGTCCGACTTTTTCAGTTATTTGACTTTTTTGGTCTTTTTCATATTATGAAATCTTGAAAAAGAATAAAATTTCTTATAGTACAACAGGTGAGGAAACGAGTGTCAAATGGAAAGCAAACTAGTCCCAAGCAGTGGAACATACCTATGATCAATGAAAGGAAGCATGTGCAAGATGTAGACACTCGGGGGGGTGTTCCCTCATAGTAAAGGGTCATCAAATTGTGAAAGTCAAGTGAAAGCTCTGCTTGGCTCGAAAGGGAAAGTGCTCGGGAACATGGCTAATAACTAAGTAAGCAGGAGCCGACGCAAGGCTTAAGCGACAAGCAGGATAATGAAATTCAATCACAACTTGACATAAATGGGGGAGTCCTCATGGGAGATGCCCAAAATAAGACGAAGTAGAGTATGAATCTTCATCGTGAAGTCATGGCATGACTACAAAGGACTCCCAATCCTAAGGAGGAACAATGGCATGGGCACCAAAAGACATAAAAAGGCCCTAACTAGGGCACCCATGGTCGGACAAGCTCTATTTCCAAATAACCACACTTCTATAACAACGTGAAGGTTCAGTGTCGGTTAAAAAGCAGGGTCTCACCTAGGGTTAATGATCATGGTCATAAGGTCAAATGAAAAATGATAGAGAAAATGACATCTAACCTATATGATGGGTGTAAAATATACCTGCCAAAGGTGCGAAACGGTCGAAAAATTCACTCTCATCGAAAAAATCTGTTCAAAATGGTACTCCAAGACGACATATTAGTCCAAAATAGCTCAAAATGACAAAACAATATAGGAAAGTGGGTTTAAAAAACTATAAATAGTAAAAATAAATTACTTTTACCATTCCATTTTCACTTTTCACCCAAAATATTGTTTTTTGGTTATTTTTTACCTCGATATTCAGTTGTTGATTCTGGGAGTTACGAGCATCAGATCCATGAGATGTTTGGATTAGGTTAGTAGTCTCATCCTCCTCTTCCTTTCCATGGTTTGTATTTCATTTTTTAATGGTTAAATTTTTATCTTCGTAAAGATCTACACCTACTCATCATTGTACGCAAGCTATAGCTTCACGGGTCGCGGGTAGGGCTTCCTGGAGGCGGTCAACGAAGCGTTGACCGCATACAAATGCGACTGTCCACAAGTTTGATCACATACTGCGCCGTCAGGGTTGTTTTTAACACATGGATACTAAAAAATTGCATTATTTTTGCCTCCTGGATGGTCCTAGAGTGGAGAGAAAGGGAACATGACATTGTTGATGAGCATGTACGCCAAGATTTACCCACCCAACAAGCATTACAAGCATGCAGTCTATATAAGTTTTGGAGCATTGGGGGTTTAAGGTCCCAAAACCAATTGCTCCGCAAGTTGGTCGATTAATGGGATGCAGATGCATAGAACTTCGATCTGGATGGTCAACCACTTCTGTTGGAGGTGGAGGATATCTATTTCATCACAGGTTTGTCTTTCCGAGGAGATGTGGCAAGCCTCAGGTCCCGCAATGTAGGAGGTGGAATCAGGATTAGTGATTACATAGACATGTACTGCATTCCTGGCACCCAGAAGGTGGGCATCCAAATTCCTATTGATTCCATTGTGAGCCTGAGTATGAAGATTATAGTTCTTACACTCGGGAGGATATCAGGTTTAGATACTCTACATCAGTCTTCGAGGCCAATGATATTCTATGCGACAAAATGTAGGAGACCGACTGTCTACGACTGGTGCACAACATTGCTAGCTACTATGAAGAGCCAGCTAACGGAGTGCAAGCTTGGGAGGGAAAAGATATTAATTTTTGGAAGCATACTTTGCAGTTTCTTCTTTGAGAGAGTATGGGGCTTCAATTCGAGGGTTGAAGTCCCTCCGCACGGTATCCAAGATCCCACCCAGACCCGATGGGTAGAGGTGCTGACGCGACAGGGTAGTGGCCGACAGGCACCACCATATTTAGAGGAGTTCTTTCACTGGTGGGCACGACAGTTCATCGCCATCGATGACTATCCATACGAGGGTATAGACTTCAGCGGAGATAGAGACATGCCGCTCTCACCAGGGGTCGCGTCCAGAGACATAGGTATGACTACTCTTTTTAAATTTTGTGTATTTTAATTTTTTGTATTTTTTATTATAAGTGAAATGCAAAAATATTTTTGGTGTGGTATCATTTATTGACGTTTGACTATTTGCTCGCAGATCGGGGTCCGCGAAGACCTTAAGGATTCCCCTGGTACCACCATAGAGGCAGGGGAGGCGAGATCGTAGGTGCAGTGGTAGAGCGCACACTGGAGATGTTACAGGTTAACCTCTTTCGTATGACTGCTCAGGTACCATTAATAGAGGTAGAGCATCTCCTGGAGGTGATGCAGCGACATGTAGTCGGGGGTACCAGGTGTATGGGTGCGGTTTCTATGGCATATAGCTAATGTCGTACATTACTATGGTCAAACTCATCCCGTCGAGGTGGCAAGACCTCTCTGCAGCGCTTAGATTCCATGGGGTCTCACTATTTTTGTATCGGATTATATATTTTTGAGAGCTACGGGCTCCAGTGTTTTTCTATGATACCACATTTTGGACATATTATTAATGAAAAACTATGATTATTCGGTTCTACTACTGTGTATGTACAAATGTATGAATGAATGTTATTTGTATGCTTCTTTTTTTGATGTGACAAATGCCAATCTAGGACATAATTAGCATATGCATCAGGTACATGATTTAAACGCCTTGGAACATGAATGTATGCAATAAAACAAATTTGACGCTCCAAGAGTCTTACCCTTAAGAACCTTCGTAGTAATGTAGGATCCCTCACACGGTACTGGTCGTTCAATTGAGACACAACCAGTTGTGAATCCAAGAAGACCTCTAAAGACTGGATACCATGTGAAATGGCATCGCGAAGCAGCTCTACGATGGCACTATACTCAGCCACATTGTTGGATGTAGGACCGAGACAAGCACCTCCTGAAGACACAATTTGATGGTCGGGCGAGTAAATAACCCACGCACCAGAAGCTAGTCTCTATGTATGATAGCTAGCTCCATCTGCGAATCCTAATAACACTGGAGATTTCGCTGACATTTGTCAACCAAACGGAAGTGAATCAACAGACCCGAACAATCAAAAGAAATCTAAAATATGGACAAAAACAAGCCATACAATAGTATACAAAAGTATCAGCTCGAGATAGAAGCTCAAGCATAATACCGCTTGAGGTAGAGCCCATTTCTATGCTCCTTCAAGTCGTTCCCTGTAAAATTAGTCACAGCAGATCTAATGAACAAGTAAATCAATCACAACAGATGAACATAGAAAATATGGTGTAAAACTGTGCAAAACATGCATCAATGCTCAATATCCCAATAAGGGTGAATAATTACAATACAATCTAACTATGACTGAGCAATTCAAATTGACTAAGGAGGTCATTCGAATCACTGAATGGAGTAGCTTGACTCCAACTAGGAGTCCTCATCATCAATCAATGGTGGTCATCAATGCACAAGAACCAGTCATCGATGTGTCAATCTGAGTCTAACTGAGTGTAACATGTGTAACTGAAGTGTGTAGCATTGATATAGGGAAGTGGGCTCAGTGGAGGGCGCAGGGGAGGCTAATTGAAGTCAGAGCAAGTCATCTAGTCAATCTGGAGGTCCAATGGAGTGAAATAGTCGGTCGGGAGTGAAACTAGCCTCAAATCAGGGAGAATCAGAGCTAACTAAGTGTAATTGAAGTGGAACTGCAGTGGTAGGTGAAGAAGTGTGCCCTTCTATGGAAGTAGGTGAGAAGTGGGCGCCTTCATGATTAGGAGGGCTAAATAAATGATGTAAGAAGCTCCCGGGTGCTAGAATAAGGTGGCTAAGGTGCTGGAGGCATCAACCTGGTGACTAGGATGCATGCAAAGTACATGCAAACCCAAGAATTTGCATGCAAACCCTAATTGCATGCAAGGTCCTGAAAATGATGATGTGGATATCCGAACACCCCCCCTCAAGCTATACTATGATGTGCAAAAAAAATAAAGTGGGGCCCTAGTAACTAAGACCAAAGGTCACCCCAATACAATAATAATCCAAACTAATAACAGTCAATAAACCGAGGAAATGGGGAAAACCTCATGGGAAAAATACGCCCCCTCAAAATAGACTGTAGCACACCAAAAGATTTAACTGCTCCAAAATCAAGGAGATATGTCTGGAGGTATCTTACTCTTGGGAGTAAATGGATCATGCTCCAAAAACATGTGCTTGAATTCTCCATCAGTGGATGCAAGCGAATGTGGAGACTTTAAGAACTTGCTCTTCATACCGAAAATGGTGAGAACAAATTTGAAAATATAAGGATGATCCTGGAACCTGTGATTCGAAACAAGTGAGGTAGGAATAGCTCCAATCGGATAAAATAGATCTTGAAACTTGAACTTCTTATCAATAGAAGTTAAATCAGATCCAAAAATAGATGAATGGTTTCTTGAGATCTCCTTTGAACCAACAAGGGTGAGATCAAAACCAAAATCAGCAAAAAGTGCATGAGAATTGAACTCAAGTGAAGGGTAGTGCTCTTCATCTTCATTAAAAATCTGAGAAACTTTGCAAATGATAGAACATAAGTCTATAGGAGGCATGCAATCAAGGAGGGCGAATGCTTCACCTCCAAAATCAGATTTTACCTCCAAAACTTCAAGTAGATCATTATTCTGCATGCCGACAAACTCATGTGAAGGAGAGGATTCAATAACCTCTTCGAAATCTAGAGTATGAGCTGGTTTATCTTGCTCAGAATTTGAAATAGAAGACATTGAGAGAGTGAGTTTTGAATCTACAGGTTATTCTTCATCTTGAACAATTGTTGAGGCCAACACATGATTGGAAAGAACACATAAGGAGATCTCACTGGGCTTGTTCTCCAAAAGGCTAGCAGGATCCTCTTCTTCCTGCTCTCCAAATTCTCTGTCAAGTTGGACCCATAGATCACTTGGATTTTCAGCAGTCTTACTGAGGTAACGCATACAAGGAGACATAGCAAGACATATTTCTCCAAAAGCTCTGTCACAATCATTGAGCCAATCATTCTCCTCTTCATCGGAAACAAAATCTCTTGTAATACCAA
This sequence comes from Larix kaempferi, assembly GCA_027924585.1. Lineage (NCBI taxonomy): Eukaryota > Viridiplantae > Streptophyta > Pinopsida > Pinales > Pinaceae > Larix > Larix kaempferi. Next base: position 29,500,116 of record BSBM01000158.1, on the reverse strand, counting down.
TACACATATCAAAGAGACATTGTCTCTTCAAGCATGCAATCATCTTTGGTTTCCATTCGTCATAGTTGAATGGAGTAAGAAGATTTTGTGAAGAATAATATTCCATATCTGCAATAGTGAATGCAAATGGAGGAAGTAAGAAACTTGCAAATCACAAGCAAACAAGAACCATTATGGAGCAATAGCTGCAACTACAGAAAGTGCTGCAACTTGTAGAAAATTGTTGCAAAGTGAGCAAAAATTTCTCAATATTCATGTAGAACACCTGTAGAAGAGAGATCTTGTCCCTGCCATTGCTCTGATACTATGTAAAATTAGTCACAACAGATCTAATGAACAAGTAAATCAATCACAACAGATGAACATAGAAAATATGGTGTAAAACTGTGCAAAACATGCATCCATGCTCAATATCCCAATAAGGGTGAATAATTACAATACAATCTGACTATGACTGAGCAATATAAATTGGCTAAGGAGGTCATTCGAATCATTGAATGGAGTAGCTTGAATCCAACTAGGAGTCCTCATCATCAATCAGTGGTGGTCCTCAATGCACAAGAACCAGTCATCCAAGTGTCCATCTGAGTCTAACTGAGTGTAACATGTGTAACTGAAGCGTGTAGCACTTATATAGGGAAGTGGGCTCAGTGGAGGGCACATGGGAGGCTAACTGAAGTCAGAGCAAGTCATCTAGTCAATATGGAGGTCCAATGGAGTGAAACAGTCAGTAGGGAGTGAAACTAGCCTCAAATCAGGGAGAATCAGAGCTAACTGAGTGTAACTGAAGTGGAACTGCAGTGGTAGGTGAAGAAGTGCGCCCTTCTCTGGAAGTAGGTGAGAACTGGGCGCCTTCATGACTAGGAAGGCTAAAGAACTGATGTAAGAAGCTCCCGGGTGCTAGAATAAGGTGGCTAAGGTGCTGGAGGCATCAACCTAGTGACTAGGATGCATGCAAAGTGCATGCAAACCCTAATTGCATGCAAGGTCCTGAAAATGATGATGTGGATATTCGAACATTCCCCTCATAGTCTTCCAACTCGTAGGATCCTTTCTCAAGGACACGCCTCACAACGTAGGGACCGTGCCACATGGGGTTAAACTTTCTTGCTCCCAGAGGTTCCTTAGATTGGTCGTAAAGCAGGACCAAGCCACCTTCAACATACTTCCGGGGATGGATAGACCTATCATATGGAACCTTAACACGACGTTTGTTGGAATCTATAGCCACAGTGGCATCTCGACGCTGCTCATCAAGCTTCTCAAGGTGGATCAAATGTTGCTCAACATATCAGGTGTCAGGAAGGATCTCTATAGCTAGTTTCAACGAAGGGATCTCGCATTCAATCGGAAAGATAGACTCCACACCATGTACTAACTGAAATGGTGAGAACCTGGTAGAAGTCTTGACTGCGGTTCGATACGCCCACAAAGAAGGATATCTCTTGCTTTGTCGGATGGTTCATTGGAGAATGGTCTTTAAGGACTTATTTACTGCCTCGACCTGGCCATTCGCCTGGGGGTAGTAAGAAGATGAGTGATCTTACTTAAACCCAAGCTTGAGTGACAAATCCGCCATCATATGGTTTTGGAAGTGTCTTCCATGGTCAGTGACAATCTCTTTCGGGATACCGAATTGAGTTATAATTTGATTGAAAATGAAGTGGGCTGCTGTAGCACCATCGACTTTAACAGTCGACATGGCCTCATCCCATTTGGTAATATAATCAATAGCCACAATGATATGTTGATGCTTCCCAGCCAAGGTTGGGTTTCAATCCATGAAATCTACCCCCCATTTGGTGAAGGGACAGACAGTGATGACCGGATGTAAAGGAGCAAGGCCTGAGTGCATTTTCCGAGCAAACATCTGGCAAGGGTGACATCCCTTCACAACATTTACACAATCTTTGAAGATCGCAGGCCAAAAATAGCCCACTCCAAAGATACGTTGGGCTGTCGCAAGCCCGAATAAGTGACCACCACACGCTCCACTATGGAAATCATTAACTACTAGTTCCGCTTCTTCATGAGTTAAACAATGACATAGGATGGAGTATTTTCCCCAATGATACAAAGTGTCACCGACGATGACATAGTCTTTAGTGTGATGTCTCATGCGCCATCGTTCATCTCGCGAATAGTGCGAAGGGAACTTCAAAGTTTGGAGATATGTAATGATATCCCCATAACAAGGGTCCGTTGACGAGATAAGAAACAAATGTTCATCCAAAAATGAGTCTTCATGGACTACTTCCTCATCAAGTCTCGGGAAATCCGACATAAGCTCAGCGAAAACCAAGGCCTTCATCGACTTCATCGAAGCAAAATCAAGATCAAACTCCTAAAGGATTACAATCCACTTATTATAGTTCCCCCCAATTAGGTGTCATGAGAGCACGAACTGAAATGGATTGACGTGTTCTATAATGGTGGTTTTTCGAAGAAAAATATAGTGTTGTAACAGTTGGAATGCATGAATAGTTGCAAGGGGCAATTTCTCAACATGAGAGTATCTCAGGTCAACGTCTAGTAAATTTCGACTAAGGTAATAAACAACATGCTCTTGGAGCACATCATCCACTTGAACTAAGACCATACCAATCGCCTCTAGAGACGCGGCCACATACAAAAAAAAATATCTAGCAAAGTTGGGTGGACTAAGAAGAGGGGTCGATACCAAAGCTTTCTTTAAGGCATTGAAAGATTGCTGGGCTTGCTCATCCCAGATAAATGGAGTGTCTTTCTTCAAAAGTTGCGCGAAACCTTTGGTAAGATTGGCATAATTCACGATAAAGCGTCATAAGAAAGTGGCTCTGCCTTGGAGGCTTTGAAGTTGAATCAAGTTACACGGGGGAGGCAACCAAAGTATTGCCTCAACCTTTAGAGGATCGACTCTTATACCCTCTTTTGAAACTATGAACCCTAGAAGGCGACCCATTTTCACAACAAATATGCACTTATTGGGGTTCAAAGGAATCTTGTAACACCGACATCTTTCGAAAATGAGGCAGAGGTCCTTGGGGTGGTTCATTCTCTTATGAGAATGGCCAACAAGATCATCCAAGTAAGCCTCCACTATGCGCTTAAGGTCATGAAAAGCGTAAGTCATAGCCCGCTGAAAAGTAGCTTCGACATTTTTAAGGTCGAAGGGCATCTTTCGGTATGAAAATGTACCCCAAGGACATATACAAGTTGTCTTATGTTGATCCTTGGGTTTAATCTGGATCTGATTATAACCTGAAAAACCATCCATGAAATAAAATACTTCGCTTCCCGCACACGCATCCAAGATCTGATCTATGAATGGAGTACTGGGGAAGTTATCCGTAGGACATGCTCGGTTCAGATCTCTGAAATCAGTACATACACGGATGGTTTCCTGCTTCTTGTCCACAGGAACGGGATTGGATACTCATTCTGTAAGGGGAACCAGGTAGATAAAACTAGCTTTGAGCAGTTTCTCCACCTCTGCCTTGATCGCAGATGCCTTCCTAGGATTCACAGCATGAAGCCGTTGTCGAACCAACTTAACATTAGGATAATTTTTATTCTCATGCTCGATAATGCTAGGGTCTATTCCTGGAATCTCCTCATATGACCAGGTGAAAACATCCCAAAATTCTTTGAAAAGCTCGGTGTAAATGCATATCTCCTCGGGAGAACAATCAACACCGATATAAATGTTCTCAATCTTTCTGGGAGTGCGAGAGATTTTGATCGGAATGGTTGGGAAAATGTTAGCCATATTCCCCTCCGCGTAAATCCCATGCGAATCCAAAGAAGCCATAGGGTGACCCAGCCTTCTCTGCTAGAGTCGATCGAAACTCTTCCTTCTCAATAAGGTCAAGGTCGAGAAGAAAATACGATCGATGATGTAGATCTTCCTAAGGCTTATCGCTACCATACATGGCCTCAATGATGGCTTCATCCGAAGGCAAAGTACCATCAAGGAAATCATGCAAGCAATAGGAGTTGAATTCCCATGCGAGCAACATAACGTGATCTTCCTCTTCTGTCTGTGAAGAGGAGATATCCGGCTCTGAAGTGGCTTGTTGAATGTCACAGTAGGAAAGCTCAATTGTAGTTAATGGCATGGCCATTCCGATGTGCGCAATATTTTCAGATGAAGATCTCGTGGAAGGTAAATTCCATGAATCATTAAAATATGATGTACAGAATGGTACATTCTGTAATGAGGATGAGGCACTATCGGAAACGGTTCCTATAAAGGATATTGGTGCAACAAAGTCGAAAGATCCCATCAAACAAGAATACAATCCTACACCAATATTCCTAGTTTTCGGTTGAGAATTTTTTATCGGAGGAAATTTCGTTCTTGGTGATGTAATGGTAAAGGAACTCCTGTAATTGAGCTAATCGACTGTCACAATCTTTCCTTTGTGTGGAAAGCAGATAAATCTAAACACAAAGGACACGATCTCTTGCATAGCATAGATCCAATTCTTACCCAGCAGAAGGTTGTAGTTGATGGGTGCATCAACCACCTCGACTTCAATTGGCACGGTCTTCCCACACAAGTGGACCTCAAGGAAGGGGCTAATACCATGCGGTCTGAATGAATGACCATCGAATGTAGTTAACATGGTCATAGAATTCGACAAAGGAGGGGATCCTAGAGCCTTCCAACAAGCTAAAGACATAACTGACATAGAAGCACTTTCATCAACCATGGTACGTTTAATGATTTTCTGTAGGCACCTAACATGGACTTAGAAAGCCACCTGATAGGGAAACCGAGGCTAAACATCAGTAGTGTCGAACTTGATGATATTCGGGATACACTGATATTGGACACCCAAAGCACATAAAAGGGCAGTCCTATGAGAAGGACAAGCCTGAAGAACCTCGAGAGCTGACATGGAACACGGATTTTGACCCAAATCTTCTACAATGGAGTAGTTCTGGGTGGCTCGAGCATTGGGATTGTGCATCGAGTGCTTAAGAACACCTTTCGGTATCCGTGGCATAGAGTTCGACTTCTCGATATGCAATGGAGTATCAAGAGGAGGGGGATCATTCCCTAATGAAGGTTGTGGAGCTCCATAATCACGAGAGCGAGTAGCAACACTAACTTCCGATTTGACCATATTAACGCATCTGTAACCATCGACAGGGGTAGAGGATGTCAAAGTTTCATAGGTCCCAATACCAGCGATCGAAGCACCCGCAGCCATATTTTGGTGGTGAGGAAGGGGATCCTTCAGCATAGCTGGGCCCTGTTCTATGTGCTTCGCAGCTTCTTCAAGACGAGGAAAAAAATGTGTAAGGTGATCTTCCATGCAAAGCTTACAAGGGAATTTCACTTTACGTCTAGGTTTTTGATCCCCACGAGCATTTCCGTCGTCCCGAGGAGGGTTGGAATTCTCATTCTTAGGATTGCTTTTATTCCTATTATTCCCACCCCTACGATTGTTCTTCCCCTTTTTCTTCCCACCAGGTTGCTGGTTACTTGATGAGTTCGCCGATTGTATAGAGTGAACATCCGATGATTGGGTGGAAACGGGCAAGGCGTGAGCCTGTCCGGGGGTAGATTGGCTAATGGACATATTGTGCATCTGATTTGTAACCAACTCTATAGGACGAGTACTCCTGGATCCAACAATAAAATCAACATGTGGTCTAGGAATAGTCTTGAGCTCATGTCGTGACCGTGGTGCATCAGGTATAATATCATATAAGATGTCGGATTGAGCATAGACTAGGTCTAGCTACTGGGCTTTGAAGATAACTTGTTCCTCGGTCATAATACCGAACAATGAAACATCCTTCAAAAATTAAGGGAGTAAATACCTAAGGAACCACTCCAACAGAAACTTTGGAGGAATGTTGGCTTTCACTAGCCTCTTCCGCCGGCACCACTCCTGAATATGGTCAGAGATGTGCGTGGCTTTGTCCTAACGGAAGGTGGAAAAACGTTCACTTCCAGTATCATAACACAACGGCAACTGAAAGTGGTCTAGGAAAACCAATGCTAAATTGTTGAAACCTCTATATGTGCCCCTAGGAAACTCAACATACCATTTCGCTGCTGCCCCCGGGAGGGTGCGTTGAAATAGCCTCAAACGGATAGAGTCATGGTTCAGGGAATTCGATGAGCACCATAAGTGAAAAGTAGTAACGTGATCACCCAAATCCTCACCCTTCTTCCCCTCAAAATTTGGAATGTCATAAGGGAGCTTGATGGGGACTAGAGGCCATGTAGGATCATGACACACTAGATCATTCGTGATCTTCGAAATATCTGGTAGATTTAATCTAGCAAGAAAAGGGAGCTGAGGCTGTGAAGCTTGAATATGAGCTCCCAAAAGAGACTGGTTTTGTGAACCATAAGTAGGGACTGTACACATCAAAGTTGACACCTGTGGTGCCGATGAACTCTGGTAATAACCGTGAATGTGACTATAAGGATAGTAACCTGCTCCAAACTGGCCCGCATTGGAATACATAGGCACATGCGTAGCAAGGATTCCATGGGAAGGATTGGGATAATAAGTGACCAACTTGAAAGCCATAAGGATGACCTCCATGTTATACCTCTATATTTCACAGTGTCGCATCCCCATCACAAAACAAGTTGACGACATTTTCCCTACTGTTTTAAACCATCCAGAAGAGACAGATGATGAGTCAACCCTGAAGGTGAATCCACCCTGGTAAGTTTTGACCCACCTTAGGCTTTATTCACATACACTACTGCGCCTTGCCAGCTTGCCAAAACGCGGTACTAGACACTACCGCGTGCTGCTTTTTCCCCAAAGCGCGGCAGTGCCGCGTTCTGTAGCATTTGCAAAACGCGGTACTCTTTTTATAGCTTTTTTCCCTTGGCTTGTGGGATCTTGGATTTTCGAAGATAATGGAAGATTGGGTTCCTTGATTCGATCTCAACTCATCTCCTTCGATTAGAAACCCTGATCCACTTATCCCTCCTTAGATCCACCCATCTCTCTTGTTGGTTAACCTCACCATTCACTATAAAAGAGAGGCATGCCATTGGAAAAGAGGAGGACTCTTGAGAGCACCAAACTTATGGTCTTGCAGCATTGTGGAGATAGCTAGAGGAGAAGACACTTGGAGTTGGAGGATTAGCTTGGACATCAAGCACCCTTTGTAAGTAATCTTCAAGTTGTAATGGAATAACTTGTCTTGTTTTTCCAAATCATTTGTGTTAATCTTGCTTTAATGAGATGATTTGTATCTTTCATAGATTTAGATCCTAACTCATGTTTCAGATTGCTAGAGAATAGTGCATACTTGTATTTTGGTTCCTCTTTAACAGGTTCATTTGTGAAGACTTGGAGCTTGGAGCAAATACCAAAGACAAGCATTTGGACATAAGGTCAGTTGAACTCCTTCTATCCTCTTCAGCATTTTAATACTGAGATGTTTGTTAGATCTAGGGATTCAAGGTTGCATTTGTTTCGTTTTGTTCTTAGCCTAGAGTTAGTCTGAGTATGCTTTAGCCTAAGGGAATTTTGACTTATTCACCCCTCCTCGCAGTGTTTATCTCCCTGTTTAATTACTGAGTCCCCTGGGTTAGCAACAACCCTGAAAACTTCATCTTTTATTTCCCAGTTGCGTTTTTCCCTCTCTTGCCACAGTACCGCGCCCTCATAACCACTTCCAGCGCGGTAGTACCGCGTCCTATACGTTAGTACCAGAGCGGTACTTACACAGTGCCGCGCTTCAGGCAGGCTATAGCCCGCGGTAGTGTCTGCAAGTGTTTAAATTTTTTTTATTTTTGCTTGGTTTCCTGAGTTTCTCTCTGCCTCAGATAGTCTTTACTGTTGCCTGTTAGCATCCTAGTTAATTTCCAGTCTGTTTGGTCTGCTTATCACCTAGTTTGTGAGCTTGATTGATTGATTGAACTAAGTGGCACTTTTGACATATTGGTCATTTTTCAATTTGACTGCATTGACTTGACTGCTTCCCCACAACCAACTCAACACCACTGTCTTCTGTTACTGAACACTGTAGTTTTACAGTCATATTGTCATTATCATTTTCAGTAAATTAAAAAGATCATTGGTTGAGAGCAAATTTTGTTGTTTAAATTGAAAAAGTCTAGTGGTATTTTGCATAGGGAAATGAACCATTAATTTTGCCATAGAAATTCTCATTATAGAAGCATTGTAGATTGTAAAATCAGTGCATTGAAAAGAGTGTTTACTTCAGTTTGGCTTTGTTTATAAATTGAAAAGAAAAGACAAATCTTTACTTTGGTTGCTTGTGAAAATTGTTATGCATATTTGATCGAAGAACCTCTATCTTTACCTTAGCTAGATTTCATCGAAGACAAAGGCTTGTTTGTGATTCATTCTCATTTGCATGGTTTGAGTCGTCATAACACCATCAAGTTTCACGTCCACTACCCGATTGCGTAAGGCAACCACTAAAATTAATTACCCTAATTAAACCAACTTTAACCTCACTTGAGGAAATCAAAAGAATTTGGTAGTTAGGTAGGACACCGGGGATAGGCATCAAAATAATTCCCCCTTGTCACTTTCATCTGAGACATAGTCGTTGTCTTTAGGGAACTAAAATCCTCTAGTACTTATTGACACGGTCACAGCTAGTTTGTGGAGGGGCCTCCTGACTGTTTCCAACTTTCAGGGGTTAAACGGCCACGAGATTGAGAACCGGACGGACTCTGTGGAATACCGCACTCCACTTAGCCCTAAGGAAACATCGATCGCTGTCTTCTTCGGAAGGCTGAAGTGCCCAAAACCTTTTCCGACGTGTCATGAACGAGGTGGCTTAGTATCTATTCTACTAGGGCTCTTTTACCCAGGATCCCTTTCGGTAGAGGGTTATCCTTCTTATATCGGTCTCTCATGTTGTATTGTTCGACTTGGATTTCATCACCTTGCGAAGGATACAGCCTGTTGAGGTCTCCAGCTCTTATTTAGGAGCTTGCTTGGCGTCTCATCTTTGTAGAGGGTCATTTTTTCTTTGTAGGGACTGCTTGTTGGCATTCTGGCCATTTTGTTGATTAGCTCGCTTATTGAGACACCGGTCTCAGTATAGATTTTAGAGCTTGCTTTTTTGGCCTGTGAGCCTTGCTTTTTCTAGCTCCTCTTTTGCACACTCGGCTGCATTAGAGTTTTTGAGTTCTTTGTTTACGGTACTGCCCCCGATTTTCATTGTCCTGTCATCATGTCAGATCAACCACGAAGATCACGAAGACAACAGGGCCTAAGCCCTCCACCACCACCACCGCCGCGGACTTCTGGTCCGCCTGCATCACGCATTCCTGCTCCTCCTGGCCGCGGTGCTGGTCAAGGCAACATCCCACCGCCGATACGTACAACATCTTCAGTTACGCCTGTAACTGCCACACACAGCACAGTCTCAGAATCTATTGCAGCTTCTGTAACCACTAGCATGTCTGAAACTTCCACTGTCACCTCACCCACTGTCATTCCAGATTTATCTGTAACAGTGGGCATAGTTACAGCAGCTGAACCTAGCACGACCCAAAGTACTAGACCAGAGGTCATCCTTCTACCGGATGCCAACACTTCTCGTCCATCAGACACTTACCACGATGATATAGATGGATCTATTGGCACCACAGAAGGATCCGACCAGGACATACCTGGCTTAATTTCAGTCCCAAGCGGATACGTTGAGATCGTTGAAGATACTCGTCTACCTGACACACCTTTTGAACCTGATTATGGCTTCATTACTTCCCAGACGGATCTTCCGCCTGTTATTACTACGTCACCCAGTGTTCATCCTCAGGAGACAAGTTCTTCTAGCAACGTACCTCGCACTTTACATCTACCCAACATCCCACCGGGACACGAAATCATGGCTTCCATCCAGTCTAGTATGGTTAGCCTAGCGAACTCTCCATTAGCATCGGCACAATTTAGACGCAACACAGAGCAAATGCTTTCGACAGCGTCTAGATACCCCCCTGTTTCTCGTCCTTCTGACTATAGGGATCCCAACGTCCCGTCTAGCACAGAATTTCATCACTCCTTTGCAGACGGCTCAGGACCTTCGGACTTTATTACACCTAGGTTCCTACCGGATCCCCAACATCTTTTTCAGGATATGAAATCGGACCCAGTTCTCGTAGGTCCTCCTATCATTGAACACGTTATGGACGACACCGATACCCCAGGGCTAAATTCCCCACATTTGCTGTCATCACCTATGTTTGGTGCACATTCTATGAGGGATAACCCAGTTTTTTCTCCGTCCTCACCTGTCCAATATGGACGACCTCCTCCGCAAATCGGTACTTTTGGCGCCGTTGGCCAATCCATGCTATCATATTTGGCTAGCGGCGGAAGAACACCTAGTCATACTGCTGGATCTTCCGCTTCGACCGGAGGATCACCTTCAGCCACCATTTATACTATTTCAGGAGGTGGACAACCGACTGCAATGGTCCCTAACTCCAACTTACAAACCCTCCCTGGTGGGCCATCAACCCAACCAGCTGGGGGGAAACCTTTTGTTGGGAACCCCATTGTTAGTCAACAACCTCCAACTGGTGGGCCATCAACCCAACCAGTTGGAGGACAACTTTTTGCTGGGAACCCAATTCCCAGTCTACAGCCTCCTCATATAGGGCCATCCAACCTAACTGCTGGCGGACAACCTATCGGCTTGATCCAACAAAATTCCCAACCAGTAGCTTCTACTCAGTCCGGTATGTACAATCCACCTGGCAGTGGGCAACTTTATTCCGGTGTTCCAACCGGTCCTTACTCTCAACCACCCCTGTCAGGTATGCTTCCTTCTTGGGATCATCAAATCCCACAGAGTGGGGGGTACTCACTTTTTGGAAACTGGAACCAAGCTGGGGGGCAATCTCAGATTTCCCCCAACTTGAATTCTGGCTTCCCGTACCCTTCGGCTGCTACAACTCCATGGAACCCGTCACTTCAATTTCCACTCGTTCCTCAAGCAGGAACGAGCCTTCCATGGACACCACCGTCGAAGCCACCCCCCAACCCTGCTACGGGAAATCCTCCACTTACACAGTATGGTGGCAACATCCCTGGAACACAACAATTCCAAGGAACTTTTCCCCAACAAGGAACAGCAACCATTCCTGGGTATCAACAACCTCAGGGTACCATACCCACTCAGCAGACCACTTACCAACCGGCCGCTTACAATCAACCGGTTAACCAGATGGCTTACTATATGCAGAACTTCCAACAGTATCCTGCGGGAAACACATACGGGTATAACACACAGCAGCATGCTATGCAGGGCCCTCCAGGGTTCTCGGCACCACATGGTTACTATTCGTACCTGCAGACCAACCGGCAACTTCCCTTTTTAGCCACACTTGATCTACCTGATTTGTCGAGGCTTATCAACGATCCTATATGGCACGAACCTCACTGGCCACCTATCCCAGCCAAACTACCATCGGACATTCCCAAGTTCGATGCTAAGCCCGGGGAAGACCCCAAGAACCACGTGATGACCTTCCATCTTTGGTGTTCATCCAACTCCTTGATGGATGATTCCATCCGACTTCGGCTCTTCCAACGTACGCTTACCGGAACGGCAGCAAAATGGTACATCGAGCTGCCACAACACTCTTTTCGTGATTTCAACACTTTGGCTATGCAGTTTCTGACACATTTCCAGCTTCCCATCCGGTATGAGACTGGAACAGAACTGCTAACTTCACTGCGTCAAACCACTTCCACACACATCTCGGATCACATCCATGAGTGGCGAAGACGCCGTAGGCTAATAAAGGCACCCATTCCAGATCAGCTACTTGCTGATTGGTTTACAAAATCCTTTTTGCCTCCTATAGCCAGAGATATTGCTATGCGTGGACCAGTTACGGAAGAACAAGCCATCTCAGCAGCACAATACATGGATTTAGTATATACTCAATCCGGTACCTTACATGAACTTCTTCCACATGCCCCCCGCGTTCACACTGATCCTACAAAGCCTACTACTGAACCACCCATTGATGGTATCGTGGGTTCAGTTAAGGCTCAGCCTGCTACCAACTCGACGGGGCAACAAGCTTCTGCTTCCCCTGCTTTTACCCAGGCCGCTTCAAAAACTTCCACCTCTCCTGCTGTCTCCTCCGAAGTGAATGCAGTCCAATCTACATCACAACCATCCGGAGGAAAGAAGAAAAACAATCATGGTAAACCCAAGAAGAACCAGCAGGAGAACCCCAAACCACAACCTACCCAAAATGACCAAAAACCACGTCGGAAAGCTAAGTTTCCCTGCTTGATTTTTCAAGATGATCATTATACGCGTGACTGTCCCTACAAGGACGAGGTCCATAAGTTCGTTAAAGGATCCTCCCGACCGGCAGTGCTAACTGACCCTTTCCCCCAACAGCAACAGCAAATGGTTGCCCAAGAATCCCCACAAGGGGGCAACCCGACCAATCCTTCCCGTGGAGAGACGTCCACAAACCGTGAAATCCTAATGACAAGTAATGAGGAGATTAATATCACCACTCGTTCAAAGACGTATGACAATCCTCCAAGTTCAACCAAACAATCGGAGACAGCCAAAGGCAAATCTCCTGTTGAAGATCCGATTCCTATTCCCCCCCCTAATGGTCATCTCCATATCGAGAGACCACTTATGGATACAGTGCTACGCCCACCCAAGGGCACCATACGAAAGGCGACATTCAATCCGAATGCGCGAGCTGCCCAAAACTACAACATTGTTGAAGATTTGGCTCAAGCACCTTGCGCTATGTCAACTCTCGAGGTTCTCCAACACTGCCCCACGCAGCGTAGAACCCTACTTTCAGCACTGGGGGCACTGGACCCAGATACTTCAAACTCCATCATGTTTAACTTGGAGCACGCTAAACCTAGGATTTCTCACCAGTTAGCCTTCCAGGTGCATACGCAAATCCGTGGAAATGTTATCCACCGCACTGTGTTAGATGAGGGTGCTTCCACGTCGATTATGTCTTTGAACTGCTGGAGAGCCCTAGGCTCGCCTGAGGTCACAACTTCTCCTACTACTCTTAGAGCGTTTGATGGACATGGTTTTCAACCATATGGACTCATTCCCTCAATCGGTGTTGAACTGGGGGGCAAAATAGTATCCGTACACATCGAAGTCGTAGATGCACCTTTGGATTACAACCTCCTACTTGGTCGGAACTGGTTTTATGCCATGACTGCCATAGCATCTACAGTCTTCCGGATTGTACAATTTCCTCATGAAGGGAAAATTGTCACTATTGATCAATTGGATTACTGTATTCCAGACTCCCATCCGAACTCCGCCAATACCGTTCCGTTATTGGATCAACCTCGGTACCGGTTCCAAGACATAGGTGTTGGTCTCATGAAGGATTCATCCCTCATTGGAGTTTTTCCAGAGCTGGGAAGACATCTTCAACCAGTCAACATGATTTCATCGCATGATTCATGGGTGATCCTGAGTCCTACTCAGATCCAAGGCTATGGCAATTCCATGCCTTTGAACAGAAACCTCGCAGCATATGACGTGATCCAATCAGCCATAGATTGGGTCGACTGTTCTACTGATCACACAGTGGCGCAGCTCTCGACTGAAACTCATACACACCCACCATTGTTTGATCCTCTCAACTTGATTTTTCCCACCGACGAATCAATCATAGAGGTTATGTGTGGTAATGAACCACCATGGGGAAAGTTTCATCATCGATCTTCATTCCCCACCATTCAGTCACTTGATCCTGACACCAAATCCAGTGCTTCACTTGGGATGGTTCAAACCAAGTTCCCCACTTCCCTCGACGAAGTATTTTCTGAAGGCAACTTGGCCAATCTTATGGCAACCACTCCCATCGACATTTCAGTAAAGCCTGGTATCGTGGAAAACGTACACATTGGAAAAACATGTACTCCTCTCGAGACGGAGTTCTATAATGCCTACTTTAAAACTTTCCGCGATGTTTTCGCCTGGAGTTATGAAGAGATGCCAGGAATCGACCCGTCGATTGTAGTTCACGAAATTCCAACTTTCCCTGGAGCCCGACCTGTTCGGCAAAAGCTTCGACCCGTTCATCCTCGTAAGGCAGCCGCCATTAAAGCAGAAGTTGAAAAACTTTTGCGTGCTGGTTTTATCTATCCTGTCCCATTGACAGAATGGGTATCCAACATCGTCCCTGTAGCCAAGAAACAGGGAACGATCAGAGTCTGTGTTGATTACCGTGATTTGAACAAAGCTTGTCCCAAGGACAACTACCCAACTCCGTTTATCGACCAGATCATCGATAACTGTGCCGAAAGTGTTATTTTTTCATTTATGGATGGCTTTTCTGGCTATAATCAGATCGATATCCTCCCAGCCGACCAACACAAAATGGCCTTTATCTGCCCTTGGGGGATCTTTGCATATCGGAAGTTACCTTTTGGCCTCAAAAATGCCGGGGCAACTTTCCAACGGGAGATGTCTTACGCATTTCATGACATCAAACATATCGTAGAGCCATATCTCGATGACCTTCCCGCTCATTCTCGAACTCGGGAAGAACATCCAGATCACTTGAGTGCCATTTTCGAAAGGTGCCGGCGCTACAATATACGTTTGAACCCGCATAAGTGCGTCTTCTGTGTAGAAGCCGGAAAACTGTTGGGCTTCATAGTCTCCAAAGACGGGATACGTCTAGATCTCGCAAAGGTAGCAGCTATCATAGCCCTGCCTTCACCTACCAATATTCCAGAACTTCAATGTTTGCAAGGGCATGCAAACTTTCTACGCCGTTTTATCTGTAATCTGTCTGAGATAACAAAAGGCTACATGCGGCTTCTCAAGAAGAATGTCCCCTTCATATGGGATGATGAAGCCCAACGCTCCTTTGATAATTTAAAAGCAGCCTTAACCAAAGATCCTGTGATTCAACCCCCCAATTACACACAGGACTACATCCTTTATCTCGCAGCCTCGATTTCCACCATTGGTATGGTGTTAGTCCAGGAAGACCACAACGGCATAGAACATGTGGTGTACTATCTTAGCAAGAGTCTTCTCGACTCTGAAACTCGCTACTCACATGTTGAAAAGCTGGCTCTGGCAACAGTGTTTGCTGTCCAGAGATTTCGTCATTACATCTTACTCCGTCGGACCACCGTCATCGCCGATTTCAATCCGATGTACTATATCCTCACACGACAAGTGCTTGGGGGCAAGTACTCCCGTTGGATTGTCATCCTTCAAGAGTTTGACTTGGAATTTGTCAAAGCCAAGTCTAAGAAATCTCTGGTCTTCGCTGAGTTAATTTGTCACTTGCCCCGTGCTACCGAGCAATCCGAGCCCATTGATTCTCTTCCCGATGAATCATTGTTCCTCATTAGCACGTCTGATCCGTGGTATGGGGATATTCTCTTATATCTCCAAACCCAACGCTTTCGTCCCGATCTCAACCGCGATGAACGACGACGTATCAGACATCACGCAAAATACTACCTTATAGTGAACGATACTTTGTATCGACGTGGTGTCGACACTGTCCTTCGATGCTGTTTGACCTTAGATGAGGCGGAACGCGTTCTCAATGACTGCCATGCTGGAGCATGTGGTGGTCATCTCTCTGGGATGGCTACGGCCCAGAAAATACTGCGAGCAGGATACTTTTGGCCCTCGATTTTTAAAGACTGCATTGAAACAGTCAAAAAGTGTCCGCCATGTCAATTCTTTCATAGCAAAGCACGCTCGCACCCTGCTCCACTCCATCCTGTCATTGCCGTCGACCCCTTCTCCAAATGGGGCATCGATTTTATGCACTGTAATCCCACTTCAGCCGGGGGGCATAGCTATGTCATAGTAGATGTGGACTATTTTACAAAATGGGCTGAAGCGATGCCTACATATGCTGAAGACGGCAAAAAAGCAGCGCAGTTCATATTCAATCATATCATAGCTAGATTCGGTGTCCCACAGTCTATTGTGACCGATCATGGTTCCCATTTTAGGAATCATATGATCGAAGAACTAAGTGCCAAACTGGGTTTTCGCCACGAAAACTCAACCCCGTATTACCCACAAGCTAATGGCCAAGTTGAAGCCATCAATAAGGTCCTGAAACGAATGATTCAGCGCATTGTGGGTACCCAAAAATCTAATTGGCACTCAACTCTGTTCTCAGCACTGTGGGCATACCGAATCTCAGTGAAAAGTGCTACTGGGTTTACACCATTTCAATTGGTGCACGGCCTGGAAGCCATTCTCCCGATTGAATGTGAAATTCCATCACTCAAGATAGCCATAGAGCTACTTCCACACACTACTTCCGAAGAAGAACGGTTTCTATACCTAGCCAAGCTAGATGAAACCCGCCGCGACGCCGCTTTGGCTAATGAAGCTCACAAAAAACGCGTCAAATCTCAATACGACAAATCCGTTCAACCTCGGATCTTCAATGAGGGTGACCTCGTACTTACATATGATCAGATGCATGATAAACTTGGAAAAGGTAAGCTTGAATCTATGTGGTACGGCCCCTTCATCATAAAACGTGTCTTAGAAAAATGAGCCTATGAACTAGTCGATTGTGATGGTATTCCATTGGCACGGCCCCGCAACGGGCTATACCTCAAGCGTTTCTACGCGTAAGGTTACCCCACGCGGGTTACTTCTTGTACATAATGTACTTAGTTTGCTTTTTGCTTTATTTTTAGTGTGCTCGTGGATCTTATGTATCTACTCTTACTTTGAGTCGTGCCTTTATGCGCAGATGTCTACCTACTTTGGATTCGCTGACGGTGCAAGCCGACATACCCGGAATCTCGCTTCCGCAGCATGGGTGATCTATTCCCCCACTGGCGAGTTGATTTCTTCAGGAGCCAATTGTTTAGGTCCCGGAACCAACAATATCGCAGAGTACCATGCAGTCATTGGTCTCTTGACAGAGGTTGCCTCACTCACGATTGACTCCTTATCGGTCCTTTTAGACTCCCAGCTCGTGGTTTCTCATCTAAACCGTGTTTACACAGTTCGCGATCCTACATTACTTCGTCTATTTCGAAGAGTACGCCTCTTGGAACGGTCATTTGATTTTATCACATATCAACACATACCGAGAGAATTCAATTGTATTGCCGATTCATTGGCTAATTACATTTTGGATTGGCATCTTGCCCATACATAAACACATCATAAAAAATAAATAAATGCACAAGTCGTTGTAAATATTTAGATCATAAATAGGTCCATATCACTATATATAAAAGTGTTTTTTCCAAAATACATAAAGTTTGTGTCAAAGACAAAATTGGGGATTAAATCCCATATTTCTTACCCCTCTTACCCCTCTTACCCCTCTTACCCCTCTTACCCCTATTACCCCAGGCTCATCTAAACCACCCGGGCTCAATTGGTTGAATTGGTTGGCTCAGTTGGCTCAGTTGGCTCAGTTGGTTGAATTGGTTGGCTCAGTTGGTTGGCTCAGTTGGCTCAGTTGGTTGGCTCAGTTGGTTGGCTCAGTTGGTTGGCTCAGTTGGTTGGCTCAGTTGGCTCAGTTGGTTGGCTCAGTTGGCTCAGTTGGTTGGCTCAGTTAACGGGCTCAGCTAACAACAATAATCATGTCAAATTACAACAATTTGAATTTGCATAATAACATACATAATACAAAAAATTGGCCCTCAAAGCCTACATATCGTATACATGCCGCAAAAAGATCGAAAGACCATCTATGGAGATCTAGGAGACCTATCATGTCCCTCATCGGACTCCTCCCGCTGATGGTGGTAACACATCACAGCTCGAACCACCTTGCGAAGAAGTCGACTAATACGTCCAGGTACACCCACAGTATGCCTCTGGAGGTGGTAGGGGACATCGTCCATCCGCATAGCAGGGATCCCATGAGTCAATCCCTGCAGGTTCCTCTCAATGTCCCGCACACCTCCTGCCTCATCTTCATCTTCTTCTTCGACAGGATCAGCTGGACGATCCACACCGCCACGACGTAGTGGAGAGTATCCGGCTGGCCTCTGTGGTCCACGGTCTGCAACATGCATGCGAATATGCATTAGAAGTCTTTTACACATTCTAAAAAAGTATTAAAAATTAAATATTTAAAAAGAAAAAATACATATCCATGAAGGTCATACCAGAGTTGTCCCAGTCATCATCTTCTGGCAAAGCCAAGTCGATATCCTCACGAAAATCTACCCCTGAATAGGGATAGTCGTCGATCATGACTATCTGCTCCTCTAGCCAAGAGAAAAAGTCCTCTCCAAAGGCTAGCCGCTGAGGTCCCCCAAGGCGTCCAGCGTAGTCACTCCATCGAGCCATCCATGGCTCAGTAGGTGGACGAGGATGCATAGATATCTGTGGACGCATTAATGGCACCCTTGCCAGGAAGAAAGTGACCAAGATACTCCCATAGCCAAACTGGGTATTTTTCCCAGTTCTACATTTGTGCACCTGTTCCTTCATGTTGGACAACACTGCCTCACACCAGTTGAAAACTGTCCCTCCCATGCACTCTGCTGCGAGATTTACCTGTGTGCGGGTTGCTTGATGTGGGCTCACGCTTCCTGCTGCACGTGTAATAGTGAATAGCAAGGTTTTAAAAGGAAGATTTGTCACCTCTTTTATGGCCACTTTCCCGCTCTTCTTACTCGAACCCGCCTGGCAATATCGAGCAATCAAATCATCCGTGCTTGACTCTGAAGCGCTGTACCCGGTAAAATTTGGCCGGGCCCCTCTTTTCGAGAGGCCCGTGAGAAAGTAGATGTCTTCAAGTTGGATTTCAAGCACATGCTCTCCCACTCGGAAAGCTTCGATGTCAGGGTCCCACAATTGAACAAGGTGAGTAAGGAGCTTAGGTTGTTGGCGGATCCCTTTGGTCTTGAAAAACTTTAGCAAACCACATTCTCGCAATGCGGTCACGGTTGGTAAGTCATTTTCGGCTGCAAAATCGTCCGCTTCGTGCTCCCTCTCTTTCCAACTCACCATTTTGCTCCAAATAAGTTGCAAATCCCTGCAAAAAGGCAAACAAAGGAATTAGTGACTATTTAACAACTTACTTCCAGCAAAAATTTGAGGAAAATTTGATTTTTTAAACTTAAATTTCGCACGTGCCACGCCTGGCGGACACCCTATCGCGCGGCAGTCCACAGTGCCGCGCCTCGTTTTGGGGTTACAGCGCGGCACTGTTCAACAGTGCCGCGTTTTTTCGATAGGGGCCCCGCGCGGTAGTACGGCGGGCGATTCTTGCCTAAAAGGGGTTGCCAAAAAATTAAATTTTTCCCAGTGAAAACAAAAATTTCTTGCATGAAATGAAAGAGGGGCTCAAGCACTCTTACCTGGCGCAGATGGCGGTCGAAATGGTGTCCCAGAACTCTCGGTATCGATCCTTGAAATTTTGCTCCAAAATGGGTAAAAATATCTCCTTTGGGTAAAAAACACAAATGAATAGTAATTTCTATTTTTACCATGCCTTATATAGCATTTTTTCACATTTTTTAATTAATTAATTACTATTTCAAATAATTAAACCCTTGTTCACATTGCTAATGACCGGTTATTGAGCATTTATTGACAGGATCTACGGTAGAAATGGGATGCATTCATACTGGTGTTTATTCATAATTTGACCTTCATATTGAGCCCACTTTATCTTTTTCGTGCTCTGGATTTAAAACTTGAAAAAGATTCCAAGCGTTTTCACACCTGTGTCGTGCTTGTCAAACTCAAGTAAACGGTGTCGAGTACGGTCAACTTTACTCATGCTCGTTAAACGATGAGGAAAGTATTATCCTGGTTGTATTTTATTCTTTTTTGGGACCAGAATAATTTAAAATTTACGAAAAAGACCATAGGAGTCCATAGTTAAGCTCTTTTCAGACTCCTTAAAATTGAAAAGATTGCCAAGTGATCTTGACGCTTTCACACTTGTAAAAGTATTTGAAAGGTCATCTATTCGGTGATAGGTTACCCCTTTTTCGGCCCGTCTAGACTATTTACGAGAAAGGTATACTTCAGTCAATCTCGGCTGGGAGAGTTCTCTCGGGAATTGTTTTACACTTTTTCGGGATCGAGGGACTAAATTTTACGAAAAAGTACATATGGAGCTTCCTTTAAGTTTTTCAGGCTCTCTAAATATGAAAAACTACCGAGTTTTCCTTCCATGGGCTCGTTAAAATATTAACATCGAAGGACCCGCTTTGGGACGAACCCCTCCTTTCTCAGGTTCGTAAAACATGTGAGATTGGACTCATCCACAAAATGAGCTGCACCGAGCATCTGTTATCCTCTTCAAGCTCGTAAAACAAGAAAGAGGTACTCGTCCATCATGTCGGGGAAATATGGGGGAACAAGTCACGTTTATCTATGGCAGCTTGTCAGTCGTTACCTTTGAACATGGCATGTGTCCATCTCTTGTCTATATTTGGGTATCCGTCTCATAGTCATAATCTTGGGTCGTCTCCCTGGCCACGAGTCCACTCATCCGGTGTCTATCCTCTATTTTTCAATAATCCCTGCTGCCAAGTCTTGTTACATGCTGTTATATGTTCAAAGGGTTGCATTGTATCGAGTCATTCATTGTGTCAGGCCTCCGCTGTGTCAGTACATATTCCATTACTTCTTCATCCTATCATATGTGCCGATTTCGTGTCGATGATGTGGGAATCATCATGGCCCACCTTCGACGAGTCTATTCCTGTCGACGCCAAATCACTATCCGGGAATTAGACTTAGAAATCAACCGTTAGTACCTTGGTACCTGCATGCCTCAATGGCAGGTTTCCTCATGTTTGAAAACAGGTTCACCTCATTGACCTCTGATCAAGCAATCTCTCGGATGCTCGACATCAACTCATTCATTCGCATTTCGTTGAGATGTACTATTGATACCTTGGGAATCATTGTCATTATTGGTGATCTCCCTTGCATTTTTTAACGGTCCACATCATTGACCGGTAATCAAATGGTTTCTTCCATGTTCGACTCCAACACATTGTAATCACATGGTTAGATTCGTATCTTTATGCGATCGGGTAGAAGACCCTGGGCGCATCACTGTATCTTGACTGCGTCCAGGCTGCGATGGAGATGTTTCTTGTATTGTCACACAGATCCACTTATTGTATTGGTCGTGGCTGTGTCGTTATTATCTCATGTATCTACGATTGTTCATAGTAGCCATGATCTGTCCACAGTTTACATCATCTCAGTACTCATGGATCTGCAATGTATTGGTCGGCAGCCATGCTTTGAGTCATTTATTTCCGAGCATGGGAATGCCCGCCTCGGTGGTATATCTAACACTTTGTTTCTATTTCAGCTCCGTGTCGCTCTCCTCGATGCTATCTCTGCACATTATATTCGTAAAGTATTTCGGCCATCAGTCCCTTCTGACCTCACACTTTAGGGGGCATCTGTTATACCTCTATATTTCACAGTGTCGCATCCCCATCACAAAACAAGTTGACGACATTTTCCCTACTGTTTTAAACCATCCAGAAGAGACAGATGATGAGTCAACCCTGAAGGTGAATCCACCCTGGTAAGTTTTGACCCACCTTAGGATTTATTCACATACACTACCGCGCCTTGCCAGCTTGCCAAAACGCGGTACTAGACACTACCGCGTGCTGCTTTTTCCCCAAAGCGCGGCAGTGCCGCGTTCTGTAGCATTTGCAAAACGCGGTACTCTTTTTATAGATTTTTTCCCTTGGCTTGTGGGATCTTGGATTTTCGAAGATAATGGAAGATTGGGTTCCTTGATTCGATCTCAACTCATCTCCTTCGATTAGAAACCCTGATCCACTTATCCCTCCTTAGATCCACCCATCTCTCTTGTTGGTTAACCTCACCATTCACTATAAAAGAGAGGCATGCCATTGGAAAAGAGGAGGACTCTTGAGAGCACCAAACTTATGGTCTTGCAGCATTGTGGAGATAGCTAGAGGAGAAGACACTTGGAGTTGGAGGATTGGCTTGGACATCAAGCACCCTTTGTAAGTAATCTTCAAGTTGTAATGGAATAACTTGTCTTGTTTTCCCAAATCATTTGTGTTAATCTTGATTTAATGAGATGATTTGTATCTTTCATAGATTTAGATCCTAACTCATGTTTCAGATTGCTAGAGAATAGTGCATACTTGTATTTTGGTTCCTCTTTAACAGGTTCATTTGTGAAGACTTGGAGCTTGGAGCAAATACCAAAGACAAGCATTTGGACATAAGGTCAGTTGAACTCCTTCTATCCTCTTCAGCATTTTAATACTGAGATGTTTGTTAGATCTAGGGATTCAAGGTTGCATTTGTTTCGTTTTGTTCTTAGCCTAGAGTTAGTCTGAGTCTGCTTTAGCCTAAGGGAATTTTGACTTATTCACCCCTCCTCGCAGTGTTTATCTCCCTGTTTAATTACTGAGTCCCCTGGGTTAGCAACAACCCTGAAAACTTCATCTTTTCTTTCCCAGTTGCATTTTTCCCTCTCTTGCCACAGTACCGCGCCCTCATAACCACTTCCAGCGCGGTAGTACCGCGTCCTATACGTTAGTACCAGAGCGGTACTTACACAGTGCCGCGCTTCAGGCAGGCTATAGCCCGCGGTAGTGTCTGCAAGTGTTTAAATTTTTTTTATTTTTGCTTGGTTTCCTGAGTTTCTCTCTGCCTCAGATAGTCTTTACTGTTTCCTGTTAGCATCCTGGTTAATTTCCAGTCTGTTTGGTCTGCTTATCACCTAGTTTGTGAGCTTGATTGATTGATTGAACTAAGTGGCACTTTTGACATATTGGTCATTTTTCAATTTGATTGCATTGACTTGACTGCTTCCCCACAACCAACTCAACACCACTGTCTTCTGTTACTGAACACTGTAGTTTTACAGTCATATTGTCATTATCATTTTCAGTAAATTAAAAAGATCATTGGTTGAGAGCAAATTTTGTTGTTTAAATTGAAAAAGTCTAGTGGTATTTTGCATAGGGAAATGAACCATTAATTTTGCCATAGAAATTCTCATTTTAGAAGCATTGTAGATTGTAAAATCAGTGCATTGAAAAGAGTGTTTACTTCAGTTTGGCTTTGTTTATAAATCGAAAAGAAAAGACAAATCTTTACTTTGGTTGCTTGTGAAAATTGTTATGCATATTTGATCGAAGAACCTCTATCTTTACCTTAGCTAGATTTCATCGAAGACAAAGGCTTGTTTGTGATTCATTCTCATTTGCATGGTTTGAGTCGTCATAACACCATCAAGTTTCACGTCCACTACCCGATTGCGTAAGGCAGCCACTAAAATTAATTACCCTAATTAAACCAACTTTAACCTCACTTGAGGAAATCAAAAGAATTTGGTAGTTAGGTAGGACACCGGGGATAGGCATCAAAATAATTCCCCCTTGTCACTTTCATCTGAGACATAGTCGTTGTCTTTAGGGAACTAAAATCCTCTAGTACTTATTGACACAGTCACAGCTAGTTTGTGGAGGGGCCTCCTGACTGTTTCCAACTTTCAGGGGTTAAACGGCCGCGAGATTGAGAACCGGACGGACTCTGTGGAATACCGCACTCCACTTAGCCCTAAGGCAACATCGATCGCTGTCTTCTTCGGAAGGATGAAGTGCCCAAAACCTTTTCCGACGTGTCATGAACGAGGTGGCTTAGTATCTATTCTACTAGGGCTCTTTTACCCAGGATCCCTTTCGGTAGAGGGTTATCCTTCTTATATCGGTCTCTCATGTTGTATTGTTCGACTTGGATTTCATCACCTTGCGAAGGATACAGCCTGTTGAGGTCTCCAGCTCTTAGTTAGGAGTTTGCTTGGCGTCTCATCTTTGTAGAGGGTCATTTTTTCTTTGTAGGGACTGCTTGTTGGCATTCTGGCCATTTTGTTGATTAGCTCGCTTATTGAGACACCGGTCTCAGTATAGATTTTAGAGCTTGCTTTTTTGGCCTGTGAGCCTTGCTTTTTCTAGCTCCTCTTTTGCACACTTGTCTGCATTAGAGTTTTTGAGTTCTTTGTTTACGGTACTGCCCCCGATTTTCATTGTCCTGTCATCATGTCAGATCAACCACGAAGATCACGAAGACAACAGGGCCTAAGCCCTCCACCACCACCACCGCCGCGGACTTCTGGTCCGCCTGCATCACGCATTCCTGCTCCTCCTGTCCGCGGTGCTGGTCGAGGCAACATCCCACCGCCGATACGTACAACATCTTCAGTTACGCCTGTAACTGCCACACACAGCACAGTCTCAGAATCTATTGCAGCTTCTGTAACCACTAGCATGTCTGAAACTTCCACTGTCACCTCACCCACTGTCATTCCATATTTATCTGTAACAGTGGGCACAGTTACAGCAGCTGAACCTAGCACGACCCAGAGTACTAGACCAGAGGTCATCCTTCTACCGGATGCCAACACTTCTCATCCATCAGACACTTACCACGATGATATAGATGGATCTATTGGCACCACAGAAGGATCCGACCAGGACATACCTGGCTTAATTTCAGTCCCAAGCGGATACGTTGAGATCGTTGAAGATACTCGTCTACCTGACACACCTTTTGAACCTGATTATGGCTTCATTACTTCCCAGACGGATCTTCCGCCTGTTATTACTACGTCACCCAGTGTTCATCCTCAGGAGACAAGTTCTTCTAGCAACGTACCTCGCACTTTACATCTACCCAACATCCCACCGGGACACGAAATCATGGCTTCCATCCAGTCTAGTATGGTTAGCCTAGCGAACTCTCCGTTAGCATCGGCACAATTTAGACGCAACACAGAGAAAATGCTTTCGACAGCGTCTAGATACCCCCCTGTTTCTCGTCCTTCTGACTATAGGGATCCCAACGTCCCGTCTAGCACAGAATTTCATCACTCCTTTGCAGACGGCTCAGGACCTTCGGACTTTACTACACCTAGGTTCCTACCAGATCCCCAACATCTTTTTCAGGATATGAACTCGGACCCAGTTCTCGTAGGTCCTCCTATCATTGAACACGTTATGGACGACACCGATACCCCTGGGCTAAATTCCCCACATTTGCTGTCATCACCTATGTTTGGTGCACATTCTATGAGGGATAACCCAGTTTTTTCTCCGTCCTCACCTGTCCAATATGGACGACCTCCTCCGCAAATCGGTACTTTTGGCGCCGTTGGCCAATCCATGCTATCATATTTGGCTAGCGGCGGAAGAACACCTAGTCATACTGCTGGATCTTCCGCTTCGACCGGAGGATCACCTTCAGCCACCATTTATACTATTTCAGGAGGTGGACAACCGACTGCAATGGTCCCTAACTCCAACTTACAAACCCTCCCTCATGGGCCATCAACCCAACCAGCTGGGGGGCAACCTTTTGTTGGGAACCCCATTGTTAGTCAACAACCTCCAACTGGTGGGCCATCAACCCAACCAGTTGGAGGACAACTTTTTGCTGGGAACCCAATTCCCAGTCTACAGCCTCCTCATATAGGGCCATCCAACCTAACTGCTGGCGGACAACCTATTGGCTTGATCCACCAAAATTCCCAACCAGCAGCTTCTACTCAGTCCGGTATGTACAATCCACCTGGCAGTGGGCAACTTTATTCCGGTGTTCCAACCGGTCCTTACTCTCAACCACCCCTGTCAGGTATGCTTCCTTCTTGGGATCATCAAATCCCACAGAGTGGGGGGTACTCACTTTTTGGAAACTGGAACCAAGCTGGGGGGCAATCTCAGATTTCCCCCAACTTGAATTCTGGCTTCCCATACCCTTCGGCTGCTACAACTCCATGGAACCCGTCACTTCAATTTCCACTCGTTCCTCAAGCAGGAACGAGCCTTCCATGGACACCACCGTCGCAGCCACCCCCCAACCCTGCTACGGGAAATCCTCCACTTACACAGTATGGTGGCAACATCCCTGGAACACAACAATTCCAAGGAACTTTTCCCCAACAAGGAACAACAACCATTCCTGGGTATCAACAACCTTAGGGTACCATACCCACTCAGCAGACCACTTACCAACCGGCCGCTTACAATCAACCGGTTAACCAGATGGCTTACTATCCGCAGAACTTCCAACAGTATCCTGCGGGAAACACATACGGGTATAACACACAGCAGCATGCTATGCAGGGCCCTCCAGGGTTCTCGGCACCACATGGTTACTATTCGTACCCGCAGACCAACCGGCAACTTCCCTTTTTAGCCACACTTGATCTACCTGATTTGTCGAGGCTTATCAACGATCCTATATGGCACGAACCTCACTGGCCACCTATCCCAGCCAAACTACCATCGGACATTCCCAAGTTCGATGCTAAGCCCGGGGAAGACCCCAAGAACCACGTGATGACCTTCCATCTTTGGTGTTCATCCAACTCCTTGATGGATGATTCCATCCGACTTCGGCTCTTCCAACGTATGCTTACCGGAACGGCAGCAAAATGGTACATCGAGCTGCCACAGCACTCTTTTCGTGATTTCAACACTTTGTCTATGCAGTTTCTGACACATTTCCAGCTTCTCATCCGGTATGAGACTGGAACAGAACTGCTAACTTCACTGCGTGAAACCACTTCCACACACATCTCGGATCACATCCATGAGTGGCGAAGACGCCGTAGGCTAATAAAGGCACCCATTCCAGATCAGCTACTTGCTTATTGGTTTACAAAATCCTTTTTGCCTCCTATAGCCAGAGATATTTCTATGCGTGGACCAGTTACGGAAGAACAAGCCATCTCAGCAGCACAATACATGGATTTAGTATATACTCAATCCGGTACCTTACATGAACTTCTTCCACATGCCTCCCGCGTTCACACTGATCCTACAAAGCCTACTACTGAACCACCCATTGATGGTATCGTGGGTTCAGTTAAGGCTCAGCCTGCTACCAACTCGACGGGGCAACAAGCTTCTGCTTCCCCTGCTTTTACCCAGGCCGCTTCAAAAACTTCCACCTCTCCTGCTGTCTCCTCCGAAGTGAATGCAGTCCAATCTACATCACAACCATCCGGAGGAAAGAAGAAAAACAATCGTGGTAAACCGAAGAAGAACCAGCAGGAGAACCCCAAACCACAACCTACCCAGAATGACCAAAAACCACGTCGGAAAGCTAAGTTTCCCTGCTTGATTTGTCAAGATGATCATTATACGCGTGGCTGTCCCTACAAGGACGAGGTCCATAAGTTCGTTAAAGGATCCTCCCGACCGGCAGTGCTAACTGACCCTTTCCCCCAACAGCAACAGCAAATGGTTGCCCAAGAATCCCCACAAGGGGGCAACCCGACCAATCCTTCCCGTGGAGAGACGTCCACAAACCGCGAAATCCTAATGACAAGTAATGAGGAGATTAATATCACCACTCGTTCAAAGACGTATGACAATCCTCCAAGTTCAACCAAACAATCGGAGACAGCCAAAGGCAAATCTCCTGTTGAAGATCCGATTCCTATTCCCCCCCCTAATGGTCATCTCCATATCGAGAGACCACTTATGGATACAGTGCTACGCCCACCCAAGGGAACCATACGAAAGGCGACATTCAATCCGAATGCGCGAGATGCCCAAAACTACAACATTGTTGAAGATTTGGCTCAAGCACCTTGCGCTATGTCAACTCTCGAGGTTCTCCAACACTGCCCCACGCAGCGTAGAACCCTACTTTCAGCACTGGGGGCACTGGACCCAGATACTTCAAACTCCATCATGTTTAACTTGGAGCACGCTAAACCTAGGCTTTCTCACCAGTTAGCCTTCCAGGTGCATACGAAAATCCATGGAAATGTTATCCACCGCACTGTGTTAGATGAGGGTGCTTCCACGTCGATTATGTCTTTGAACTACTGGAGAGCCCTGGGCTCGCCTGAGGTCACAACTTCTCCTACTACTCTTAGAGCGTTTGATGGACATGGTTTTCAACCATATGGACTCATTCCCTCAATCGGTGGTCAACTGGGGGGCAAAACAGTATCCGTACACATCGAAGTCGTAGATGCACCTTTGGATTACAACCTCCTACTTGGTCGGAACTGGTTTTATGCCATGACTGCCATAGCATCTACAGTCTTCCGGATTGTACAATTTCCTCATGAAGGGAAAATTGTCACTATTGATCAATTGGATTACTGTATTCCAGACTCCCATCCGAACTCCGCCAATACCGTTCCATTATTGGATCAACCTCGGTACCGGTTCCAAGACATAGGTGTTGGTCTCATGAAGGATTCATCCCTCATTGGAGTTTTTCCAGAGCTGGGAACCCATCTTCAACCAGTCAACATGATTTCATCGCATGATTCATGGGTGATCCCGAGTCCTACTCAGATCCAAGGCTATGGCAATTCCATGCCTTTGAACAGAAACCTCGCAGCATATGACGCGATCCAATCAGCCACAGATTGGGTCGACTGTTCTACTGATCACACAGTGGCGCAGCTCTCGACTGAAACTCATACACACCCACCATTGTTTGATCCTCTCAACTTGATTTTTCCCACCGACGAATCAATCATAGAGGTTATGTGTGGTAATGAACCACCATGGGGAAAGTTTCATCATCGATCTTCATTCCCCACCATTCAGTCACTTGAGCCTGACACCAAATCCAGTGCTTCACTTGGGATGGTTCAAACCAAGTTCCCCACTTCCCTCGACGAAGTATTTTCTGAAGGCAACTTGGCCATCTTATGGCAACCACTCCCATCGACATTTCAGTAAAGCCTGGTATCGTGGAAAACGTACACATTGGCAAAACATGTACTCCTCTCGAGACGGAGTTCTATAATGCCTACTTTAAAACTTTCCGCGATGTTTTCGCCTGGAGTTATGAAGAGATGCCAGGAATCGACCCGTCGATTGTAGTTCACAAAATTCCAACTTTCCCTGGCGCCCGACCTGTTCGGCAAAAGCTTCGACCCGTTCATCCTCGTAAGGCAGCCGCCATTAAAGCAGAAGTTGAAAAACTTTTGCGTGCTGGTTTTATCTATCCTGTCCCATTGACAGAATGGGTAACCAACATCGTCCCTGTAGCCAAGAAACAGGGAACGATCAGAGTCTGTGTTGATTACCGTGATTTGAACAAAGCTTGTCCCAAGGACAACTACCCAACTCCGTTTATCGACCAGATCATCGATAACTGTGCCGGAAGTGTTATTTTTTCATTTATGGATGGCTTTTCTGGCTATAATCAGATCGATATCCTCCCAGCCGACCAGCACAAAACGGCCTTTATCTTCCCTTGGGGGATCTTTGCATATCGGAAGTTACCTTTTGGCCTCAAAAATGTCGGGGCAACTTTCCAACGGGCGATGTCTTACGCATTTCATGACATCAAACATATCGTAGAGCCATATCTCGATGACCTTCCCGCTCATTCTCGAACTCGGGAAGAACATCCAGATCACTTGAGTGCCATTTTCGAAAGGTGTCGGCGCTACAATATACGTTTGAACCCGCATAAGTGCGTCTTCTGTGTAGAAGCCGGAAAACTGTTGGGCTTCATAGTCTCCAAAGACGGGATACGTCTAGATCCCGCAAAGGTAGCAGCTATCATAGCCCTGCCTTCACCTACCAATATTCCAGAACTTCAATGTTTGCAAGGGCATGCAAACTTTCTACGCCGTTTTATCTGTAATCTGTCCGAGATAACAAAAGGCTACATGCGGCTTCTCAAGAAGAATGTCCCCTTCATATGGGATGATGAAGCCCAACGCTCCTTTGATAATTTAAAAGCAGCCTTAACCAAAGATCCTGTGATTCAACCCCCCAATTACACACAGGACTACATCCTTTATCTCGCAGCCTCGATTTCCACCATTGGTATGGTGTTAGTCCAGGAAGACCACAACGGCATAGAACATGTGGTGTACTATCTTAGCAAGAGTCTTCTCGACTCTGAAACTCGCTACTCACATGTTGAAAAGCTGGCTCTGGCAACAGTGTTTGCTGTCCAGAGATTTCGTCATTACATCTTACTCCGTCGGACCACCGTCATCGCCGATTTCAATCCGATGTACTATATCCTCACACGACAAGTGCTTGGGGGCAAGTACTCCCGTTGGATTGTCATCCTTCAAGAGTTTGACTTGGAATTTGTCAAAGCCAAGTCTAAGAAATCTCTGGTCTTCGCTGAGTTAATTTGTAACTTGCCCCGTGCTACCGAGCAATCCGAGCCCATTGATTCTCTTCCCGATGAATCATTGTTCCTCATTAGCACGTCTGATCCGTGGTATGGGGATATTCTCTTATATCTCCAAACCCAACGCTTTCGTCCCGATCTCAACCGCGATGAACGACGACGTATCAGACATCACGCAAAATACTACCTTATAGTGAACGATACTTTGTATCGACGTGGTGTCGACACTGTCCTTCGACGCTGTTTGACCTTAGATGAGGCGGAACGCGTTCTCAATGACTGCCACGCTGGAACATGTGGTGGTCATCTCTCTGGGATGGCTACGGCCCAGAAAATACTGCGAGCAGGATACTTCTGGCCCTCGATTTTCAAAGACTGCATTGAAACAGTCAAAAAGTGTCCGCCATGTCAATTCTTTCATAGCAAAGCACGCTCGCACCCTGCTCCACTCCATCCTGTCATTGCCGTCGGCCCCTTCTCCAAATGGGGCATCGATTTTATGCACTGTAAGCCCACTTCAGCCGGGGGGCATAGCTATGTCATAGTAGCTGTGGACTATTTTACAAAATGGGCTGAAGCGATGCCTACATATGCTGAAGACGGCAAAACAGCAGCGCAGTTCATATTCAATCATATCATAGCTAGATTCGGTGTCCCACAGTCTATTGTGACCGATCATGGTTCCCATTTTAGGAATCATATGATCGAAGAACTAAGTGCCAAACTGGGTTTTCGCCATGAAAACTCAACCCCGTATTACCCACAAGCTAATGGCCAAGTTGAAGCCATCAATAAGGTCCTGAAACGAATGATTCAGCGCATTGTGGGTACCCAAAAATCTAATTGGCACTCAAATCTGTTCTCAGCACTGTGGGCATACCGAACCTCAGTGAAAAGTGCTACTGGGTTTACACCATTTCAATTGGTGTACGGCCTGGAAGCCATTCTCCCGATTGAATGTGAAATTCCATCACTCAAGATAGCCATAGAGCTACTTCCACACACTACTTCCGAAGAAGAACGGTTTCTATACCTAGCCAAGCTAGATGAAACCCGCCGCGACGCCGCTTTGGCTAATGAAGCTCACAAAAAACGCGTCAAAGCTCAATACGACAAATCCGTTCAACCTCGGATCTTCAATGAGGGTGACCTCGTACTTACATATGATCAGATGCATGATAAACTTGGAAAAGGTAAGCTTGAATCTATGTGGTACGGCCCCTTCATCATAAAACGTGTCTTAGAAAAAGGAGCCTATGAACTAGTCGATTGTGATGGTATGCCATTGGCACGGCCCCGCAACGGGCTATACCTCAAGCGTTTCTACGCGTGAGGTTACCCCACGCGGGTTACTTCTTGTACATAATGTACTTAGTTTGCTTTTTGCTTTATTTTTAGTGTGCTCGTGGATCTTATGTATCTACTCTTACTTTGACTCGTGCCTTTATGCGCAGATGTCTACCTACTTTGGATTCGCTGACGGTGCAAGCCGACATACCCGGAATCTCGCTTCCGCAGCATGGGTGATCTATTCCCCCACTGGCGAGTTGATTTCTTCAGGAGCCAATTGTTTAGGTCCCGGAACCAACAATATCGCAGAGTACCATGCAGTCATTGGTCTCTTGACAGAGGTTGCCTCACTCAGGATTGACTCCTTATCGGTCCTTTTAGACTCCCAGCTCGTGGTTTCTCATCTAAACCGTGTTTACACAGTTCGCGATCCTACATTACTTCGTCTATTTCGAAGAGTACGCCTCTTGGAACGGTCATTTGATTTTATCACATATCAACACATACCGAGAGAATTCAATTGTATTGCCGATTCATTGGCTAATTACATTTTGGATTGGCATCTTGCCCATACATAAACACATCATAAAAAATAAATAAATGCACAAGTCGTTGTAAATATTTAGATCATAAATAGGTCCATATCACTGTATATAAAAGTGTTTTTTCCAAAATACATAAAGTTTGTGTCAAAGACAAAATTGGGGATTAAATCCCATATACAAAAAATTGGCCCTCAAAGCCTACATATCGTATACATGCCGCAAAAAGATCGAAAGACCATCTATGGAGATCTAGGAGACCTATCATGTCCCTCATCGGACTCCTCCCACTGATGGTGGTAACACATCACAGCTCGAACCACCTTGCGAAGAATTCGACTAATACGTCCAGGTACACCCACAGTATGCCTCTGGAGGTGGTAGGGGACATCGTCCATCCGCATAGCAGGGATCCCATGAGTCAATCCCTGCAGGTTCCTCTCAATGTCCCGCACACCTCCTGCCTCATCCTCATCTTCTTCTTCGACAGGATCAGCTGGACGATCCACACCGCCACGACGTAGTGGAGAGTATCCGGCTGGCCTCTGTGGTCCACGGTCTGCAACATGCATGCGAATATGCATTAGAAGTCTTTTACACATTCTAAAAACGTATTAAAAATTAAATATTCAAAAAGAAAAAATACATATCCATGAAGGTCATACCAGAGTTGTCCCAGTCATCATCTTCTGGCAAAGCCAAGTCGATATCCTCACGGAAATCTACCCCTGAATAGGGATAGTCGTCGATCATGACTATCTGCTCCTCTAGCCAAGAGAAAAAGTCCTCTCCAAAGGCTAGCCGCTGAGGTCCCCCAAGGCGTCCAGCGTAGTCACTCCATCGAGCCATCCATGGCTCAGTAGGTGGACGAGGATGCATAGATATCTGTGGACGCAGTAATGGCACCCTTGCCAGGAAGAAAGTGACCAAGATACTCCCATAGCCAAACTGGGTATTTTTCCCAGTTCTACATTTGTGCACCTGTTCCTTCATGTTGGACAACACTGCCTCACACCAGTTGAAAACTGTCCCTCCCATGCACTCTGCTGCGAGATTTACCTGTGTGCGGGTTGCTTGATGTGGGCTCACGCTTCCTGCTGCACGTGTAATAGTGAATAGCAAGGTTTTAAAAGGAAGATTTGTGACCTCTTTTATGGCCACTTTCCCGCTCTTCTTACTCGAACCCGCCTGGCAATATCGAGCAATCAAATCATCCGTGCTTGACTCTGAAGCGCTGTACCCGGTAAAATTTGGCCGGGCCCCTCTTTTCGAGAGGCCCGTGAGAAAGTAGATGTCTTCAAGTTGGATTTCAAGCACATGCTCTCCCACTCGGAAAGCTTCGATGTCAGGGTCCCACAATTGAACAAGGTGAGTAAGGAGCTTAGGTTGTTGGCGGATCCCTTTGGTCTTGAAAAACTTTAGCAAACCACATTCTCGCAATGCGGTCACGGTTGGTAAGTCATTTTCGGCTGCAAAATCGTCCGCTTCGTGCTCCCTCTCTTTCCAACTCACCATTTTGCTCCAAATAAGTTGCAAATCCCTGCAAAAAGGAAAACAAAGGAATTAGTGACTATTTAACAACTTACTTCCAGCAAAAATTTGAGGAAAATTTGATTTTTTAAACTTAAATTTCGCACGTGCCGCGCCTGGGGGACACCCTATCGCGCGGCAGTCCACAGTGCCGCGCCTCGTTTTGGGGTTACAGCGCGACACTGTTCAACAGTGCCGCGTTTTTCGATAGGGGCCCCGCGCGGTAGTACGGCGGGCGATTCTTGCCTAAAAGGGCTTGCCAAAAAATTAAATTTTTCCCGGTGAAAACAAAAATTTCTTGCATGAAATGAAAGAGGGGCTCAAGCACTCTTACCTGGCGCAGACGGCGGTCGAAATGGTGTCCCAGAACTCTCGGTATCGATCCTTGAAATTTTGCTCCAAAATGGGTAAAAATGTCTCCTTTGGGTAAAAAACACAAATGAATAGTAATTTCTATTTTTACCATGCCTTATATAGCATTTTTTCACATTTTTTAATTAATTAATTACTATTTCAAATAATGAAACCCTTGTTCACATTGCTAATGACCGGTTATTGAGCATTTATTGACAGGATCTACGGTAGAAATGGGATGCATTCATACTGGTGTTTATTCATAATTTGACCTTCATATTGAGCCCACTTTATCTTTTTCGTGCTCTGGATTTAAAACTTGAAAAAGATTCCAAGCGTTTTCACACCTGTGTCGTGCTTGTCAAACTCAAGTAAACGGTGTCGAGTACGGTCAACTTTACTCATGCTCGTTAAACGATGAGGAAAGTATTATCCTGGTTGTATTTTATTCTTTTTTCGGACCAGAATAATTTAAAATTTACGAAAAAGACCATAGGAGTCCATAGTTAAGCTCTTTTCAGACTCCTTAAAATTGAAAAGATTGCCAAGTGATCTTGACGCTTTCACACTTGTAAAAGTATTTGAAAGGTCGTCTATTCGGTGATAGGTTACCCCTTTTTCGGCCCGTCTAGACTATTTACGAGAAAGGTATACCTCAGTCAATCTCGGCTGGGAGAGTTCTCTCGGGAATTGTTTTACACTTTTTCGGGATCGAGGGACTAAATTTTACGAAAAAGTACATATGGAGCTTCCTTTAATTTTTTCAGGCTCTCTAAATATGAAAAACTACCGAGTTTTCCTTCCATGGGCTCGTTAAAATATTAACATCGAAGGACCCGCTTTGGGACGAACCCCTCCTTTCTCAGGTTCGTAAAACATGTGAGATTGGACTCATCCACAAAATGAGTTGCACCGAGCATCTGTTATCCTCTTCAAGCTCGTAAAACAAGAAAGAGGTACTCGTCCATCATGTCGGGGAAATATGGGGGAACAAGTCACGTTTATCTATGGCAGCTTGTCAGTCGTTACCTTTGAACATGGCATGTGTCCATCTCTTGTCTATATTTGGGTATCCGTCTCATAGTCATCATCTTGGGTCGTCTCCCTGGCCACGAGTCCACTCATCCGGTGTCTATCCTCTATTTTTCAATAATCCCTGCTGCCAAGTCTTGTTACATGCTGTTATATGTTCAAAGGGTTGCATTGTATCGAGTCATTCATTGTGTCAGGCCTCCGCTGTGTCAGTACATATTCCATTACTTCTTCATCCTATCATATGTGCCGATTTCGTGTCGATGATGTGGGAATCATCATGGCCCACCTTCGACGAGTCTATTCCTGTCGACGCCAAATCACTATCCGGGAATTAGACTTAGAAATCAACCGTTAGTACCTTGGTACCTGCATGCCTCAATGGCAGGTTTCCTCATGTTTGACAGCAGGTTCACCTCATTGACCTCTGATCAAGCAATCTCTCGGATGCTCGACATCAACTCATTCATTCGCATTTCGTTGAGATGTACTATTGATACCTTGGGAATCATTGTCATTATTGGTGATCTCCCTCGCATTTGTTAACGGTCCACATCATTGACCGGTAATCAAATGGTTTCTTCCATGTTCGACTCCAACACATTGTAATCACATGGTTAGATTCGTATCTTTATGCGATCGGGTAGAAGACCCTGGGCGCATCACTGTATCTTGACTGCGTCCAGGCTGCGATGGAGATGTTTCTTGTATTGTCACACAGATCCACTTATTGTATTGGTCATGGCTGTGTCGTTATTATCTCATGGATCTACGATTGTTTATAGTAGCCATGATCTATCCACAGTTTACATCATCTCAGTACTCATGGATCTGCAATGTATTGGTCGGCAGCCATGCTTTGAGTCATTTATTTCCGAGCATGGGAATGCCCGCCTCGGTGGTATATCTAACACTTTGTTTCTATTTCAGCTCCGTGTCGCTCTCCTCGATGCTATCTCTGCACATTATATTCGTAAAGTCTTTCGGCCATCAGTCCCTTCTGACCTCACACTTTAGGGGGCATCTGTTATACCTCTATATTTCACAGTGTCGCATCCCCATCACAAAACAAGTTGACGACATTTTCCCTACTGTTTTAAACCATCCAGAAGAGACATATGATGAGTCAACCCTGAAGGTGAATCCACCCTGGTAAGTTTTGACCCACCTTAGGATTTATTCACATACACTACCGCGCCTTGCCAGCTTGCCAAAACACGGTACTAGACACTTCCGCGTGCTGCTTTTTCCCCAAAGCGCGGCAGTGCCGCGTTCTGTAGCATTTGCAAAATGCGGTACTCTTTTTATAGATTTTTTCCCTTGGCTTGTGGGATCTTGGATTTTCGAAGATAATGGAAGATTGGGTTCCTTGATTCGATCTCAACTCATCTCCTTCGATTAGAAACCCTGATCCACTTATCCCTCCTTAGATCCACCCATCTCTCTTGTTGGTTAACCTCACCATTCACTATAAAAGAGAGGCATGCCATTGGAAAAGAGGAGGACTCTTGAGAGCACCAAACTTATGGTCTTGCAGCATTGTGGAGATAGCTAGAGGAGAAGACACTTGGAGTTGGAGGATTGGCTTGGACATCAAGCACCCTTTGTAAGTAATCTTCAAGTTGTAATGGAATAACTTGTCTTGTTTTCCCAAATCATTTGTGTTAATCTTGATTTAATGAGATGATTTGTATCTTTCATAGATTTAGATCCTAACTCATGTTTGAGATTGCTAGAGAATAGTGCATACTTGTATTTTGGTTCCTCTTTAACAGGTTCATTTGTGAAGACTTGGAGCTTGGAGCAAATACCAAAGACAAGCATTTGGACATAAGGTCAGTTGAACTCCTTCTATCCTCTTCAGCATTTTAATACTGAGATGTTTGTTAGATCTAGGGATTCAAGGTTGCATTTGTTTCGTTTTGTTCTTAGCCTAGAATTAGTCTGAGTCTGCTTTAGCCTAAGGGAATTTTGACTTATCCGTAGGGCAGAATTCCACATAACACTCCATGAGAATGGGGTCCCATATACCTACTCGAGGAAGGAATACCGGACAAGTGAGGGTCGTATGAAAACAGTATGGGAGCACTCCATGGAGCCGAGGAGCTATCAATAGGAGGGTTTTACGACATCACAAAAGCGTTCGAAGGGACAGGCATAGAGGCATGCAGATGAAAGGATGGAATGAAAGTCATGGATCCAATACCTAATATGAAACCTCCACTCGAAAATGGGTTCACACTAACCCTAGGGGATGACGAAGGAGGTTGTACTCCACCAACAGTCAGATTAGATGGAGGGATGTGACTACTCCCAAACTGATAGGTGGTGAAAGCAGGCATAGTGACCCCAAATCCAACATTAGAGCTAGCATGACTACTAGACATGGTGGACGTAATAGTCGGCGTAAAGTCGGGCATACCATATGAAAAAAGACTTGAGGTCGAAGGGAATGATGAAGTACCATAACCTGGCATCCCATATCAAAAACCAGATGGTTGTGTATCATCGAATGGGTTTGTGCTCGTGGGTGGGGACATCCCAAACCCATGACGAATAGTTTGTGGTGAAATATCCACCCAATCATTTCTCAGAGAGAAAATGATAAGGGGGGGGAGTTCGCTTTGGACTAGCGGGTGGAGTCGAAGGGACTTCGGCTGTGCCAGATGTGGAAATCATGATAAGATCTCTCTGAAGCTCATGAGATGTGTGTATAGGACCAGCAGTAGTCCTCTGACACTTCCCAACAAAAGGCTGCAATGGATCGCTAGCCGATAAACCAGCTAACCTACGATATCAGCGGAGAGGTGGGCCTCGATCGACGATGAATCCAAAAAGTCAACCAATAATTGTCTCCTAAAGACCTACTATATCGTCACAGAGCATATACCTAAAAAAAATATACATCCAAATGCACAAAAACAAGACTGGCTCAAGGGACCTCCCGACACTATAGCCGGTATGTCTCTCCTAGGAGAGGCTTGAGACTCCCAAACTATAACTAGAGGTAATAGAATCAGTTATAAGGGCCCTTAGACTTCACTGTGTGCACAGGGTCAAATCCCTATAAATATAACAACTGTGTTGTTCGACCCCTATCTGACTCAAGATACTCACACTATAACTGCTGCAAGCAGCCTATGTGATACCTAGGTAAAGCAACTAAGGCTGTTATACCTCCATATTTCACAGTGTCGCATATTCACCACAAAAAGAGTTGTCGACACTTCCCCTACTGCTTAAAACACCCAGAAGAGAAAAATGATGAGTGATCCTTGAAGACAAACCGATTCTATCAAGAATCAACCTAGATGAGACTTCATTTACCTTGACTACCGCGCCTTGCTCTATCTTAGGTGCGCGGTAGTCCACACTACCGTGCTATGCTCTTTCTCTGCCATGCGGTACTACCGCGTTATGCTCTATTTTAGAGGCACGGTACACTTTTTTAGACTTTTTGCCATGGCTTGTGGGATCTTGATTTTCGAGAGATTTTTGAGGATTGGTGTCCCTGATTCGATCCTAACTCACTTTCTGTGATTAGTAGGCCTGATCCACTAAACTCTCCCAAGATCCACCCTTCTCTCTTGTTGGTTAACCCTACCACACACTATAAAAGAGAGGCATTCCATGAGCAAAGGGGAGGACTCTTGGAGACATCAAACTTATGATCTTGAAGCTTTGTGGAGATAGCTAGAGGAGGAAGCACTTGGAGCTGAAAGTTGGCTTGGATATCAAGCAACCATTGTAAGTGACTTCAAGTTGATAATAGAACATAACTTGTCTTGTTTCCCAAATCACATGTGTTGATTTTGTTTCAATCATATGATTTGTATCTATTGTAGATTTAGATCCTAACTCATATTTCAAGTTGCTAGAGAATTGTATATGCTTGTATCTTGGTTTCATTTTGACAGGTTCATTCGCGAGGATTTGGAAATTGGAGCAACCATAAAGACAAGCGATTGGATTGAAGGTCAGTTAGATTTCTTCTACTTCTTCTAGCACTTTAATCTTGAGATGTCTGTTTAGATCTAGGAATTCAAGGTAGCATTTGTTTAGTTTTGTCTTAGTTTAGAGTCAGTTAAAGTCTACTTTAATCTAAGAGAATTTCTACCTATCCGTAGGGAGAAAATTCTACAAACAGGCCACCACATATAACCATTGCTCAGGAGGACAGTCGCAGGTGTGATCCATCGTATGGGAAGGGTAAGGAAGCCCAAAAATCAAGAGGCTCAAATCCCCCAAGAGTCCCCAAACACAAACAAATCCTGGAAATATATCCCACGTTCAGCTAGTATTGGAGGGTTATCTCCGCAACCAACCTCTCGTGACCTCGTGCTTAGCTCTAGTTTGAGTAGAGATTCCTGAGAACACTGATGTATACCATGGGTTTCACCACTCCCTAGTCAGACACATAATGTTTGGTTCAATAGTCTTGGATTGTTAACTCACAATGATCTATTCCAAGACTCTAAACCTATACTAGTTGGTGCACCCTATAAAAGAGAAAATCATTTCTAATCAATTTTTAGATTAAGCGTTAATTTTAAATGGTTGTGATTACTCAAAGAATATGGTCGTGAAACTAACGATGTATAAATACTCAATGATATGCACACCTGAAAAATACTAGACTCATCTATCCATAAAAAGGTATGCCACTATATGACAATCAAATGAACGATTAAAAAAAAACAATGCAATCTCTTTATATTTTCATGCTCAAGCAAGTCCTAGTGAAAGCACAAGCACTCTAATGCAAAATGCAATAACATAAAGAAAAATTATTTTTGTATTTTCAAGTATAAATGAAATGAAAATGTAAATGCTTTTGTATTTTTTCAATATAGATGAATAAAAAAATGCAAACAGAATCAGAACTCTTCAGAAAAATGCAAAGCAAGCAAACCAGCATATCCCAAAAAGTAAGACTCAGCCAAGCTAATGAGCTATAAAAACAAAAAATGGTTGGAAACCAAAAGCTCAAAAACTAAAGAAAGAGGAGTTTCTGGTCAATAAAAGAGCATGGAATAGTTAGTAAATAGACCTACTAAGACTCAGGAACACTCAAAATCAACCCAACAACATCCAAAGATCATAAACAAGACAATCCCGAAGTTGTACGCGACTGTTCATAGAACAGTAGCGTCTGTAAATAGGCTACTGTACTAATAGTAGCGGGTAGACGTGAGCTAACCAAAGCTGACCCACGTACAGGGAAAGACAAGTGGACCAAAATTGAATCAAACAGCCTAGAAAAAACAAGTTTTCTAATGCAGATCCAACGGCCAATCAATGACACAAAAGCTCGACAAATAGAAACTCAAAATAAGGAAAAATACCTAAAAATCCCCAAAATGGAGGTTCATACCTAGCGGAGTTGCCATTTCTGTTACGAAGAAAAACTTCCTATGGCTCAGGGAAGACCACAACAGACAAATGAGTACCATAAATAAACTCAAATACCAATGCAATTCTATTATAAATGTAAATGCTAATATGTGGAGTAAATAACCAACCTTCAACCGGATGTTCAAAGTAAATCCCCGTTGAGCTTTCAAATCTCTACACTTGAACTTGCAGCTTAGTCTCAACAAAAAATACAAGACAGTGCATATAATACATGAAATATATTAGCATAAACAATAGCATGGTCCATGATATAATAAGCAAATGTAACCCAATGTAATTAAACAAACATTTACAAGATCAATTGGATGAGAAAATGAGTATTTCTATTAATAAAAACAAGAAGTACATGATACAAATTCTTGTCGATAACTCATCTGAACCAAGAACTAGGTCCCTCCACTTGTGCCTCCATTGTTTCAATCCCCCATACAATGGAAAACTCAAACTATGAAGGAGTTTGGTAGGTGAACATAAGAGGTTCACAACAACAAGGATTAATCGATGTAGACTCAAGTCGCGGCAAAAATCCAATAGAGTTTCGATGCTCTCTCTTTCCTCCTCCTTCCATGCACCATAAGAGCTCAATATATAACCCTCCAAAGGTAGGTGAAAGGTCGAATCGAGTCGTTTCAGGGGTACATGAAGGGCCAAAGGTCACCCTAAGACCGTTTTTTTGGAGTGAAAAGTGATTTTCTATTGTTTTTTACCATTTAACTCGATGTACACGGGCTATATTGGTACAACATGTGTATACAATAGGTCTAGTAGAACAGCTAGCGTACATGAACAAAAATAGGGAACAATGGGTTCCTGGAGGACAAAATGTGGATCTGAGTCAATAAAATGAATACGGAAGGTCAATGAGTGCTGATGCTCACAAGGTGGAAAAATACGTTGTAACACCATCTCCTTCTTACCCTATATTTTTGTATGAATGGATAACTTTATTCAAGTTGAAGGCCAGGGTAAT
Organism: Larix kaempferi; assembly: GCA_027924585.1. NCBI lineage: Eukaryota > Viridiplantae > Streptophyta > Pinopsida > Pinales > Pinaceae > Larix > Larix kaempferi. Next base: position 29,458,881 of record BSBM01000158.1, on the reverse strand, counting down.
TTTTAGGGGTGAAATTTCACCAATTGGCTATTTTTGGGGGGTTTTTTCAAAAAATAAATTTGTTATTTGGTCATTTTTAGTCTCTAATATCTCCTATATTTACATAAAATATTTTTTTTATCATAATATTCGCCAAAATTTACATGTTTCAGTAGTAAATTGTATGTTTCATATTTAATATTCGCTTACCTATCTATATACATGTTTTTTTCAATCCAAAATAATCGCCTACGATACTATACTTAAGTATAATATTAGAATCCTTAAAAAATACCCTGTTGAAGGCATTGAAAGAAGGAAGACCATATCAGCTGATAACTTCCCCTCAACTCTTGGAGACCTTTATACAGAGTGATTTTGGGGATCAAATTTTTTTTGTGTGAATTGTATTTGCACGATAAAGCATGCTATAATGATTATCATTCTAATCATGTGCCCTATTTGGGGGATGTTCAACTGAGAGCCTTCACTTCTTTTGTCACCAATCACGTGAAATGGTGGGATGAATCTCAGACTATCAATAGGAATGAGGATAATTCTACTCTTTGGATCAGAAATGAACCTTGACTCCCAAGAATTCTCATCGCAAAGCATGAAAGGTATCTCAAATATCCTATGAAGACTCAGTATTTGAAGGATCTGCAAAGGACAGTCATCACTACCTGTGTCCAGAAAATCTCCAAACAACAACAGTATTCCCTGGAAGGTAGCGAGCATAGATGGAAAGCTTCTTCCCCATCTTTGAGGGAAGGGGATCCATATTGTTTTGAGAATTTTAAACAAGCTCTTCTTAGGGTGCCTGGGTATGTTAAGTGCATGGAAGCATGTGGACCATTATGGTTGGGACTGATATTCAAGTTTCCTCTCATATGGTTGCCTGTGAGCCCATATAGAAGCAATTATGTTTTGACTAAGAAGGAGGAGAGGCAGTGTTGGAAGAAGTGGTTTGCCTGTAATGGATTTGTGTACTTGGGGGAAGCGCCTGAACTTTCCTTAAAGCTCACCAATATCCACAGATATAGTATGGATTCAGATTCATACTAGTGGAATTTGTTGCATGGGGACATGCAATCAGATAGTTGGGGGGAGATGTTGGGTCCTAGAATAGTCCATTTTTTACCACACTTATTACCTCTTTTTGCCTTGTCTTGCCTTATTTTCATAAACCAGATATATGTATTTTCCTCAAGTTGAGCATGAATCCTAACAGGTATGATTTATTATTTCCTTACTTTATTAATGCCTAAGATTGTTATGGTTATGAATTCTATCCTTTAATTTATGCTAACTTGTGTCGATTTTATTAAGATAAGCTCAAAGAATTGAGAGACATAGGTGTAGCAGCCCGCTAAGCCTGTGGAAGGAAGGTATGATTGGTGCCAGTTGTTACTCCTCAGTTCTGATTCCATACATTGAATAGAAACAACGTGATCATCTCTCCACATGGTAGATGTAATAGGACTTCGCTGCAACAGGGCATCGCTGTAACAGGAAGAGCACTTCCCGGTCAGTTGAGTCTATTGATCCATTGGCAGCCAGAATAACAACGCTTTCCATATACAACAACTTCATTTAATTTCATCCATGGCTGCAACTGTTTCTGTTGCGACTCGGCAGCCTGAATATCAGATATCTTCATGGCTACACAAAGTTAGTGGATTAGGATTGTATTATGCATGTATAAATATGGGAAGGCATTTAGAGCCTGGGTTGGTTAATTGGCAATTGTACGAGCAGTAACATAGTGTTGTAACTGTGAATTACCATTTTTAATACAAGGAGAAAAGTTCTTCATATTTCTGTGTTTTAATTTGTGTTAGTTCATGGAATATCTGTTAGAAGGCCAGGGCCCGCCTTCTCATAGAGATCGCCGAGTTAAGTAGGTATCTTAGTTTATTTATGTTGTGTGGTGTGTATTTATAATAGATACATTTTACAGAGAAGCTGCAACAATGGTAATTGATAATTGCATTTTCCTTTGGTATTTAGTGATTGCATTCTGAATTGTTGCAACTGTGTGGTGCGACAATCGACTATGTAGGATAGTTTCCTTTTATGCAAGTGTGCTAGTTAGCTTTTATAGTCAATCGCAACTCTAGTTTATTTATGTTATTCATCTTTCTTGGAATTTATTGAATTAGTCAAATCCTGATTGCAATGGGTTTCAATTTTTTATTGTCATCTATAATTTGCAGATTAGATAATTTAGATAGGTCATGGTTAATTCATTGTAGTCTGATATCTTTAGGATTTAACTTCTTGCAAAAGTAAGTCTAGCTTAATTCTTTTTAGATCAATGATTGCTGGAGTGATGATTGTAGGAAGGTAAATTTATTTTGAATTCTTAGATGGATAAATTAGATTAGCTTTAGCCATGAGATGATTTTTACTGAGCAGATAGGTAGGATAATTGATCTTCATTCATTTGATCAACTACCTGAGTGTTTATGCATAGATTTTCTAATTACCTTTGAAATAAAAAGACTTCCCTGGGTTGACAATTTATATTTAAAATCCTGTGTGTTAGTTGTAATTGATTAGCATATAGGGTGACCAACAATTCTGTAACCACCCATCTTCGCTTCGGGTGAGACTTCATCCTACTCGCAGGTTGATGCCGAAAACAGTGAAGGGGATTTTGTTGAGTCTACAATAGCACTTCGCCGAACCCAGGTCAGCCCAAAGAGAACCAATAGTAATACGGGACCTTTCAAATTCAATTGTTTGGTGCCCCCATTGGTGGAATTAGTGACGATCAATTGTGGTGTAGTTGCGGATGTCATAGGTTGGGTTGTCGTAACTAAATGTGTTATGGGCCTTGCAGCTGTACTAACTGAAACAAGGGCAAACTCATAATGGGAGGCTGGTGTTAGAACTTATAAAGTTCACAAAAAGGAGATCAATTTACTCTTGATTTGCTAAATTTTGGTCATATTTAGATTCCCCAAGGTCAAAATTTTCAAAGTAACATCATGTCTATGATGAGTCATATAGTATTGAGTCAAGTTTAGAGGTCATGATTATGGCTAAGATGGAAGTAGTGGTGCTAAAATATCAGTGCAATAATGTTTTAAACCATAGCTAACCTTTTCTTTCCCTTATATGCTATCCCCTATCGTTCTATTACACTTTTCAAACTTTTGTAGCATCGGTGGTTGTTTTCAAACTTATAACGCTACCGAAGTTCCTAAATTTTTGTAGCGCTATAGTCCAAATTTGTATTATGGTCGCTATAAAAGTGTCAAATTACAGTTTTGGTTTTCAAAATTTCCAGGGGTTGAATGAAAGGTCACAGAGTCTCATGATTACCATACAATTAATCCATTTCAGTCGTTTGATTCGGTTTAACATACCCGTTTGTCCCCTATTGCATGTAAGTCGAGTCTTCCTTTCATGACATCCATACCCTAGATATTGTGCTTGTTGCTACAGGTGTCAATTTGATGAGTTACGTGGCATATGATACATCATGGAGTTCAATCCAACAAATAAAAAGAGAAATAAGGGATGCATCGTGGTTCGTTTTGAGCCCCAGATTGCAGAATTAGTGAATTAGAACCTCGATGTTAATCATTTTTTTTCTGCGTGCTGGCTGTCTCAAATTCTGTGAGAAACTACAGGGGTATCATAAGAAAATAACAAAGGGTTTTGTGCTCAACTTTTATGGAAGCAAAACTAAGGTGGGTCCTGTGAAATTCAAAGTCTCAACAGAGTCTACTTCTTCTACAACTGAAATAGAAATTCATGGCGACCAATGGTTTAAGGTTATGAAGTTCCAATTGAAAAAATGTGAATAGTTTTTGAAAGAGGAGCATAAGGGAGCTGATCTAATGCATGGGATACCTAAAAATTGGTTGCCGGAGTGATATGAAAGAATGATTTTTTCTATTAAAAAATTCCTCACCTATGGGGGCTTGACTTCATTGGGTGCTTGACTTCATTGGAGATCATTTCACAAAAAGGATATCAATTTACTCTTGATTTCCTAAATTTTGGTCGTATTTAGATTCCCAAAGGTCAAAATTTTCAAAGTAACATCATGTTTATGATGAGTCATATAGTATTGAGTCAAGTTTAGAGGTCATGATTATGGCTAAGATGGAAGTAGTGGTGTTAAAATATCAGTGCAATCATGTTTTAAACCATAGCCACCTTTTATATCCTGTATATGATATCTCCTATCATTCTATTACACTTGTCAAACTTATGTAGCGTCGGTGGTTGTTTTCAAACTTATAGAGATACCGAAGTTCCTAAATTTTTGTAGTGCTACAGTCCAAATTTGTATTATGGTCGGTGCAGAAGTGTCAAATCACAGTTTTGGTTTTCAAAAGTTCCAGAGGTTGAATGACAGGTCATAGAGTCTCATGATTACCATACCATTAATCCCTTTCAGTCGTTTGAATCGGTTTAACATACCCTTTTGTCTCCTAATGAATGTAAGTTGAGTCTTCCTTTCATGACATCCATATGCTAGATATTGTGCTCGCTGCTACAGGTGTCATGTGTATTAGTTTCATAACGTATAATACATCATGGAGGTCGAACCAATGTAGAAAAAGCGAAAGAAGGGAGGCATCGTGGTCCATTTTGAGCCCCAAAATGCGGAATTACTAAATTCAAACCCTGATGTTAAGAATTTTTTTCTATGTGGCGGCTACCTCAGATTCCATGAGAAACTACAAGGGTATCATAAGCAAATAGAAAAGGATTTTGTGCTCAACTTCGATGGAAGCAAAACTAAGGTGGGTCCTCTGGAATTCAAAGTCTTGATAGAGTCTATTTCTGCTGCAACTAAAATACCCATCATGGCGAACAATGGTTTAAGCTTATGAAGTTCCAATTCACAAAATGTGAACAATTTTTGAAAGAGGAACATAAGGGAGCTCATCTAACACATGGGATACCTAAAAATTGGTTTTCAGAGCGATGTGAAAGACTATTTTTTTCTATCAGAAAATTCCTCACCTGTGAAGGAAGATTCAACACAATATATCAGTTCCACTTCAAATTGCTTCTGCATTTCACTGTAAAGAAGTTTTTGGACATTCCTTTATACATGTATAGAAGTCTAGGTAAAATGGCAGATAAAGCACAATTGAAACCTGCGAATGCATAACACTACATTTTCCATTTTGGTTTAATTAAATTGATGGTAATAGAAGATCTTAAGAAATTGAATAGGGATTGGAATACATTCCTTTTCCAAGATGGTTATGATCCTGAAGTGGTAAGCACTCCTTCAAGGAGGAGAAGTACTCTAAGATCAAAGAAAAAAAGGACGCCTAGGGTTTCAAGAAAAGAAATTAATGAAGAGAAATACATGAATGAGGATTAGATCAAAGGTAATATGCCTATGGAAAAGAATTATAGGGTTATTATAGAAATTGAAGACAACCCAGAAAACCAACAAAGTAAAAAGAAAATCAAAGGAAGAAAATTGGAGTTTTCATAAGCAAAAATGGAGGCCAAGAGACCCAAAACTAGGTCAGTTGCTAGCAAGTCATTCAACCAAATGTACAATTACAAGATGAAGCTCCAGAAATGAAAAGTTTGAAATTACAATTGGAGGAAGCACAGTCAACAGTTTCCCAGTTAAAGGAAAGTGACAGAGAACATAGAATAAATGTAAATGAGAGATTGGATATATATTAGAATGCACTAATGGAAGCTAAAGGCATGTTAAGAAGATTTTTTCCTCTACATTTCCAACTCCAAAATATGTACAAGCGAAATAGGTCTAATCAGGAAGAAAATAGAGCTTTGAAAAAGGAAGTACAAGCACTCAGAGAAGAGATTATTGGAGGGAATGTAAACATCCTTCCAAAAGCATCCATTGAAATGGACAATATTAGACCAAAAGATTCCTAAAATAAATTTTGTACACTTAGGAAATATTTTGGAGATAATTGAATGGCATTGTCCATAAAAATGTAGTTTCCAGAACTTTTGTAGTGCCAGCCATACAAAAATAGAGAAAATGCTATAGAAGTTTTGAAAGTCACAGTTTTGTAGCACCAACAATATAAAACAAGGGAAAGTTGCTACAAAAGTTCCTAATTTGCTGCAACTCAGTTTGTATGATGGATTTTGGCTATTATGTGAATAAAACAACATCGAAGCAGCATGGAATCATTGTATGGGGATGTACTTCCACTCCAAAGAACTAATTTTTCATGTAATTAGGGTTTAGTATATGTTTATTTTGGAAGACAAGATTAAGACACTACAACAAATCCTTGAATTAGCGTCCCTTTTTAGTGTAAATTTTTTAATCATTGAGTGGTCGAAGTAGACGCTAAATGGGACACGTCATGGAAAAAACTTAAAGAGTCTAAAATAGTGTCTTTTTTTGCTTCCTAAATAGCATCCTTTCTGATGTCTAAAATAGCGCCCATTTTTTAGCTTCCAAAATAGTGTCCAATTTTGCTTCCTAAATGACGTTGAGGTTTGCTTCCTAAATAACATCCTATTTTGATTCCTAGAGATCGTCCTCTTTTACTTCCTAAATGACATCCCCATTAGTGCCCTATTTGCATCCAAATTAGCATCCAATATTGCATCCATATGTGCTACCACTTTAGCATCCCATTTTTCACCACGTTTTACTTCCAATATGCACCAATTTTCGCTTCCTTTTTCGCATTGTGTTTTGCTACCAAAATGGTGCCAATTTTTTCTTCTATTGTTGCACCATATTTTGCTTCCTATGTAGCACCATGTTTTGCATCCAAAGTAACATATTATTTTGCTACGATATCAACGCCATGTTTGGATTCCTCATTAGCGTCAAGTGTTGCATCATTTTTAACGCCTAGTTTTGCATCTATATTTATGTCAACATTAGCACCATGTTTTGCTACCAATTTAGCATCCATTTTTACTCCGACACTAGCGCCACATTTTTCTTCCCGTTTAGATCCTTGAATTTCTTCTTGTTTTGCTTCCTCATAAACACTGCATTTAGCTTCCCATTAAGCATCTATTTAACACCTACAACTATATCCAAGTGTGTGCTAATATATTTATTATATCAAATTATTATAATTATTTCATTAATTTCAATAGTTCTCATATATCATTTACTTCATAGTTCTGAAATAACATAATGAAACATTCAAATTAATTGTAGATACCATTATTCAAATTAATTGCATAGCATTTGTGAAGTAAATTTGACACAAACAGACAACATTTATCCAAAGTAGTAACATCATCATATATATATTAATTTTCCATGAAAAGATCATCGAAAATTTCCAATATAATAACGATAACATCACCATTATCTCTCATCAAAAGAAGTGAAATTATAAAACATCATCAAATCAATAACCTATCATACAGATCATCATATTAAGGTTAAAAGAACAAGTGAACGATATATATAGTGAAAATACCAATATCACAAGAAATATCTTTTTTAATATCCATATCTAGAAATGCCAAAATGATAAAGGATAATCATATTTTATATGTCAACATAAATCCACCATACAAATAAAAATGACGAAGAATTTAATATGAACTTGGATCATCACAAAAATAAGAATACGTGTCTAGTAGCATCGAGAAAGCAATAAACATCCACAATCTCAATAGTAGCATCAATGGCTACCATCATCATCATCATCACCACCATTATCATCATCATCTTCATTTTCATCCTCATCTATCCCAACATCATTTTCATCTAATCCATTGCATCATTATCAACAATATATTTCTCTGGTGCATTGGTGACAACATAATCTAGATCATCTAAGGAGTCATCTTCACCATTTTTCTGCAAACAACAAGTAATAATCAATTTAAAACATTTGTATTAATTTCATTACATAATATGCATATTTTTTGTTATATTGCAAATATTCGTGTGATAATTTATGCATTCTCACGAGTTTTGCAACCATGAATATAAACATCACCTCATCAACAAATAGTAACCACACATATAAAGTGTATCCACAACCGTGCACACACTCACACATACACACAAGTTTACACCATAAATTTTCATATCACAATAGAACAAGACATAGAGGCAAGGAAAAATAGACATCCTGGTGATTATATATAAAGTGAAGAAAAATATGATATCGCATATGTTACTCGCGTCGACCATTTTTTTGCCTAAAGTTGTTATGTCATTAAATCTCTATATATAACATGTTATTCAATCTATATCTTTTAGATCATATTAACCATGGTTTTCATCTCTCAATCAAGTTCACGGCTAAAGTTGAGAATGAAAGTGGCCTTAAGACCAAGTGTCTTAGGTCATATAATGGTGGGGAATTCACCCTAAATGAATTCAATTTTTTTTATGAAGAGAATGGTATCAAATGACAATATTGTACAGCCAATACCCCATAGCAGAATGGCATTACAAAAAGAAAATATAGGACAGTCCAAGAAGTAGTAAGAACAATGCTCTTAGAAGCAAATGTAGCGGAATTTTTTTGGAGAGAGGTAGTGGCCATATCCGTTTACATTCTAAATAGAGATCAATTTAAAATTAACAGTGATAAGACACCTTATGAGTTGTGGATAGGTAGATCAGCCTCTGTCAGACATATTAAAATCTTTGGAAGTAAGTGTTACATCAAAATAAATAATGAAAACCTAGGAAAATTTCAAACCAGAATGGATGAAGGGATTTTTTTTGGATATTCAATAGAAATAAGATCCTATGAATGTTACAACCAACGTCTGACAAGAATAGTTGAAAGCATGGATGTTAGAGTAGATGAGAAACTGTCGCACAAATTGTCATGTCATGAAGATGAAGAACAGATGGTGAAACATCGAATGAAGACCAGGATGAAAACATAATAGCTGAAAAGGAACAACAACTGGAAGAACAAGGAAAAGAAAAACAAGTATCTACTTCAAATTGTAAGAACTCACGAGCTCACAAGCATTCACTCAAAACAGTGCAAAGAGATCATCTGGAGAACCTTATCATTGGAAATTGAGAAGAAGGAATGTAATTGAGACAAACATCAAAGAGAGATGTGACTCTTTTGTCAAAAATTGAGCCCAAGAACTTCGAAAAAGCTTATGAAGATGAGCATTGGAACAAGGCCATGCAAGAAGAACTCCATCAAATTGAGAAAGCGGTACTTGGGAATTAGTTCCATGTCTAAAAGATAAAAACGTTATTGGCATAAAATGGGTTTACAAAAACAAATTCAATGAAAAAGGAGAAGTCTCGAGAAATAAAGCCAGATTAGTTTGCAAAGGGTATGATCAGTTGGAAGGAATTGACTTTGATGAAACATTTGCACCAGTAGAACAAATGGATATGATCAGAATGTTCCTAGCATATTCTTGTTTCAAGGATTTTAAGATTTACCATATGGATGTTAAAATCTACCTTCCTTAATGGGGAATTAAGTGAAGAAGTGTATACAGAACAACCTGAGGGTTTCAAAGTGGAAGGTAAGGACAACCATGTTTGGAAAATTAAAAAGGCCCTTTATGGTCTTAAACAGGATCCTCAAGCCTGGTACGACCGATTGGATAAATACTTGATTCAACAAGGTTTTCAGAGAGGCGGCACTAATAACAATCTCTACTTCAAAATTGGAAAGAATGAGATGTTAATTACTGTAGTCTACGTAGATGACTTAATTTTTGAAAGCAATGAAGATGATTTTAGTCATGCATTTGCTGAAAACATGGCAAAATAATTTGAGATGTCCATGATTGGTGCATTGTCCTTTTTCCTTGGACTCCAAATTTCACAAAATCATTTGGTATCTTCATATCACAATGCAAGTACTTAAAGGAAATGCTTCAAAGAGTTGGTATGTTAGAAAGTTCTCCTGTTGGAATTCCAATGGTGACTGGCTGCAAGCTTAGCAAAGAAGATGAGTCTCTCTTTGTAGATCAGACACTGTATTAATCTATGATTGGCAGTTTTCTCTACCTCATTGCTTCCCGACCAGACATCATGCAAGCAGTTGGATTAGTAGCAAGATTCCAGGCTAACCCAAAAGAATCACATGTAATCGCTGTAAAAAGGATTTTTAGGTATCTTAAAGGAACATCAGATGTTGGTTTATGGTATCCTCAGAACAAAAAGTTTGATCTAAAAGCTTATTTTGATGCTGACTGGGTTGGAAGCTTAGATGATAGAAAGAGCACAAGTGGCAATGCCTTCTTTTTGGGATATTTTTTGGTTGCATGGTCTAGTAAAAAACAGTCCTCCATTTCTTTATCCACTACTGAAGCAGAGTATATATCAGCAGCAGAATGTTGTACTCAACTCTTGTGGATGAGGCAAACCTTAGAAGATATTAAAGTTGAATGCGATCAACCACTTCCAATCTACTATGATAACACCAGTGCCATCATCATTTCAAAGAACCCAGTCATGCATTCCAAAACTAAACATATCCCTATCAAGTATCATTTTTTTAGGGAACAGGCACATGATCAAAATATCAAGTTGGAATATGTGAACACCAAGGAACAAGTTGCTGATATCTTCACAAAACCACTGCCCAGGGAGGCTTTTGAAAATATGAGGCACTTTGACATTGATGTCAAAGGGGAATCACTCAATGTACCTGTATTGGCCTCTGATGCAACAATATTCTCAAGCTCTCTGCAAGGAAGCAGTACCTTGAACCAGAAAAAATAGAAAAATAGGATACATTTAAAAGGTAATATTACAAGTCAACATAACTGCATAAGGAATTCACACGGCACAATACAACGAAAGGCATTGTCTTCGAAGATCACCATGAATCAGCTAAAATGATGCTTAGAATGGCATCAATGTAAACACTCTAACTTTATTAGCAAGTATAAAGATCCTATGTCCTCAAAAGCAAGAGTTTCTTGGGTGACATTTTAATAAGAAACTTTTGTATTCATTTATCAATACATCCAAGCTTACCTGTATCTTTTGCTCACAGGTTTTACTTTTTTTCCTAACGAAGAGATTTTACCTACCTGAGGATTCTTAGCTATCAGGATTGACATCTTTATGGCTTGAGATACAGTGAAATCGTTCCAATTTTGTTTGTCCAAATAAGTTTGACATTGCTAACAAAAATAACACCCCCATCTGAATGTATAGCAAAATTTTTTGGGGCATGCATCTCATATATAACATCCCTATTTGATTGTTCCATTGATCGACGACAACATACATGTAACAAGATTAGTCACAGTTATGCACGCTTATTTTACCTTGGACATTATTGAAGAAGTATGCCATAATTTACATGCATTCTCATGTTAGTTCTAGTTGTACAAGTTTGGTTCAATATAATAAAATCATTTCAAGTTCTTTTAGTGTCATGTCAGTTCTGGTTGTACATGTTTGGTTCAATATAATAAATTATAAAATCATTTCAAGTCCTTTTAGCGTGGAAAGTAGAAGAATGGATATTACGGATGCTTACATTAGAACAGATCAAATTGCCTAATATTTTGTATTTCTGAACCATTTTTCCCAAAACAAAAAATAAAAGGAAAAAAATTTGCATACAAAACCTTTGCTAGGAATTTCAATAGACACTCAAGATATTAGCTAGGAAAATGATACCAAGGTCTTGAGGCAAGACCTATAACATAATGTGATTGGTGCTCACACAATCACCGCTCAGCATGTGTCCAACTAAATGTCAGATAGGGGTTAGTATTGTTGTATTTTGGTAGCTCCATAAGTGTTTTCACCTAGATAGGAGGAGTACTTCATAGGATGTGATGTGGTCTCATAGCCCATTTGTTTATTTTTTATTTTCATTTGGAGAGCTTAGATTGGGTGTATGCATGCCTTGGGATCATGCTAGGGAGGCGCACTTCTTGATGTGGTAATTGGCACATGAGGAATATATGGCATCATCTACAAGGGCACACATGTTGAGGAGTATGGGCACTTGTCACATGTGGAAAAACCACTTTGGAGGAGGGCATTAGGCACTTGGAGGTTGGGTGCTTGTAACCACCTTACATGGTTTAAGTAATGCTTGAGTTGAGGAGTCATTGATTGGATGGCACACCATCTTGGAGAAGTTGCGCTTGTGGTACAACATTGAAACACATGTGATGTGGCCTAAAACACATTTTGTACAACCAGCTGGTGTTTCAAGGCCATGCCATGGTCCGTTCAATGCATTTCCAAATTGAATTGGGAAATTTTTTGTTTGGTTTGACTGCAAACAATACCATGTACTGAAATGCATGTGGTACAACCTCAAAACACTTGTGATGTGGCCTAAAATGCATTTTGTACAACCAGCTGGTGTTTCAAGGCCATGCCATGGTCTGTACAATGCATTTCCAAATTGAATTGGCAATGTTTTATTTGGTTTGACTGCAAGGACCCACCAATGAGACTCTAACCCTAATTTGAGTTTAATTAAGCGTTAATGACACTTTTAGATGCCTCTCAACACATTAAAAAATAGAAAAAGGATTTCCCCTCATTTTTTCCTCATACAGTTTGAGCAAGTGCAATTGTAGCAAGAAAATTTTCAGTCTTTTGGATAGATTGAGAAAGGACAACTCTAGCTACAAGCAGTATTTTATGGTGTTTTGGGAAGCTTCAAAAACCACTTCCTCTGTTTTTAGGTGAGCAATAATCTTTCTTGGTAGTTATTTGAGTGTTTTCTTAGGGTGTATACTTTCATTATCTATATTACTCATTGAAGATATTTTTTTATTTTCTTTTACAAGAACAATGGCTGCCAACCAATCTCTTTCTCTTGCTCCAACTCCTAATCCCAACAAGAGTTATGACTTCTATCCTCTTTGGAGGCATGTTAAAAAGCTTCATGAATTCACAGTGGTCATTCATGGGAATGGGAGTGCAATCTGTCATCAACCGTATGAGTGCTTTTACCCAATAGAAAGGGAGAAGTATGAGAGAGAGCATAATAAGGATGATAGAATAAGAAGAAAATAGGAAGAGGTTGCTAATGATAATCCTCATGAAATTGACACAAGGAAATTGGAAAATTATGCTCTTAACCCTCTTCTGGAAGACAATATGGATTTGAGCAAATTTATGTTATATCATTCCTACAAAGTGTCTCGGATCATGTGTAACTTGCTTGACCATTTTAACAAAAGTGATCAGTGGTTGCCAAATTTGCAGATTATGCCAACAACCCTATGTAATATGTACCTACTCTAGTGGATTACACGTCTTGCAATTGGGATGCAAAATTTGCAGAATTCGCTACTCGACCCTTAATAGTTACAAAATGTATTTAGTATGTACTTGGCCTAATTTATGATCACACCTCATGCAATTGGGATTCAAAATTGGCAGATCATGTTACTCGACTTGTAAATTCGAAATAGTTACAAAACTTACCTTGTATCTACTTAGGTCTAATGTAGGATGTGTTAGGCAATGTTCAACCAGTAATAAATGTTATATAGTATGAGATATAAAATGTTGATTTCGAAGTTATTTCATATTCAACTATATATTCAAACATATATAACAGTTATTATATAGTGGCAAGGTTAATATATTATTTATCTTATCATAAGTCTGGAAACTAGTTCCATTTCCTATCCTAATCCTCTTTAGGCTTGGAAATTTAAATTTTGAGGGTCCAGAAAATAAATCTAAATGAAACATAGTTTCAAAGTTTCAATATTTTAGAAAATTTCATTATTGAGGATCCAATGAAAAGATAAATCCAAATGGAACTTAGTTTTAAATAGTTTCTATATTTTGCACAGTTTTGGGTGGATTAGTGGATTAGTTTCTAGATTTCCTATGATAATATATCACAACATCCTATCTCAACACATTTATAGAGAAATTCACTAATGTGAAGGTTACAAGGTTGTCATCTTTCAGCTCTTTGAAATGTCAAAAATCCATGTAGTGATTTAACAATCTGGAAAAGGAGTCTATCAAGCTCTTTAAAATCTTGAGCAATAATATGCTTAAGAGTCCTACCACAAACATTTATGGTACATATAGGCCAGACTTGCAAAATAAAAGTTCTATGTTAAGTGCACCACTACATTTTAAGACTAATAATATGGATAATTCTCTGCATCATTTACTTGTAGTGAAAACAAGTACAAGGAATGGGAAAAAGAATGCGGAATGGAAGGCCCAACTTTTCGAGAAGACAAAAACTACTGCAGTGAAAATTATCTGCCCAAGTCAGTAGGAAACATATATAGGTAAACACAAGGAAATGAATATATACCATTCAAGCACCTATCATCTGAAACCAATAGATAAATCACATACATGATCAAATACTAACTTTAAAGATTGAACATACAAGTAATAGTAATACTGGACGACTACACATTAGGATTTTAAAATGTGCCGAGCATTATATTGTCAAGCTTACTTGATTTCATTTTACAATTAATTTTTGTTAAGGAATTTTTACAGGGATCACTAAATTTTCTTCTTGGAATGGCATGGAGCTGTAACAGCTCTGGGTATAGACAACAATCAACTGGGAAACATACACCCTAAATAAATTTGTTCTTAAAATGGATCTGGGATAGGTATACAGAATGGATATGTTTCTTTGTGAACCTCGTAATTGAAGGTGTATCAGTCTTGACATTTATGCACAAACACACACAGTCATGACATTTATGCACAAACACACACAGTCATGACATTTATGATTTAATCTGATGTATTTTTGTGTCAAATTTGAAGTTAAAAAATATCTGTATTTGGTTTTTGTTTGAATATACTAAGTTATAATGCAATTCACTCAAATGCCTTTATTGAACTTAATGGTGAATTTTATCATGTTTTTTGCAATAGCGAACTTTTTTCAAAATTCATTGTCCCTAAATTTGGAGACAAACCAAGTGACTTAACCTAGTTCTTTATTGTTCTCAATCATAACTGTAAGTTAAACACAACGTTATTACCAATTAGTATTTGTTTCTGAATAATGCCAACAAACATGATAATTTGTGGAAATAACTCCATGGCATCAGGAACATATCCATAGGTTGACAACATTTCTAAAACTGATCCAAAATGATAAAAGGAAAATATTTGAATGTGCAATTTTAAAAATTGTAAAGATTTCTGACCTAAGACAATCTATCCAATATGAAATTACCAACTCAAGAATCATACCTGAGAATACATGTCCTTTGATGAAGAGGACTTTTTGAACTATCAAGGGATCGCAGAATAATCAATGGGAAAAATATACCTATTTCTGCCTGCAAACCCATTTTCGATTAGAAAATAGCCTGTGTTTCTCGATGTACAGAGAAACACTACATGGCTTGTAGGTTCTAAAGAAAACAGTGTTAAATCAGGTTATTTCAAACAGATGTTGAACATAAGCTTCTTACCTTCAAGCCTTCTTTGAACCTCAATAATAAGACACTGAAGATACTGGATGCATACTGAACCAAACATAAAAATATGTATCATGTACTCAAGTCTCGAACATCGACAAATGAAAATGGATATATCTCAGTAACGCAACTAACTATGTATTGAATGCCATAAAAAATGATCAGTGCTATCCCTAACACATCACAAGATAATAAGGGCCTTGTGAAGCTCGAGATTATTGACCTGAAAAATAGATGAAGATGGGGAAAAACATGCCCTGAGCAATGCATATGAAAGGTAGCTTCTGACTGAGTCAATAAAATGGAAATTGACAGTGAAAGAGGGACTAACACCTAACAAACCCTGCAAAAAATGATGCTCTCGTTACACTGCATTCACTTTGTGAAATCGATTTCTGAAACAAACCTGTGTATGCCTAGATCACACATTTAAATCTGACGAAAAAGTGTGTCAACTAAAACTTATACCAAGAACTACCAAGTGATAGGCGTATCTCATAATATTTACTGGGTGTAAGAATAACTTACAAAACTCCATCCCCGAGTCTGTGCACAGTTATGTTCTATAGGATTAGATTATAAGTCTGACCCTCGACTGAGTGCATATCGCATCCTAAAAAGTATATATATAAAGATGTCTATACACTCGAACTAGGAACACAGATATTTCATCTCTGTGAAGTGATGAGAAGAGGATAACCTGATCTGTATAGGAAATACCGAGGCCGCCCCTCTTTATGCAATGGGAAGAGTACAACTCTGAAATTATCAAATGGATACAGGGGTACCCTTCTATCAAGTAATGGCTACAAGATTACTCATCTTTAGCATGAATCCGGTTAGGCAAAATTATAGCTAAATAATAATTTGTGTCAAGTAATGGATTGTCTAGATCGCATTCTCCAAAATGGGTTATGATATACTCTGTCAAGTGAATTTACAGTAACATGGAGCATGGGATCGATTTTCCATGAAATAACCTAGATTCCTCATGGAGTTGACTAAATAAATAAATATTCAAAGTACTAGAAAAACAATCCAAGTCCGTGGATGAGATGGTTTACTCAAGGGACCTGAAACCTCTTCTATATTAGAAAAATGCATCTGCTAAAAGATTGTTTGGGTCGATTCTCAAGAATGAGATCGCCTAAATCATTGGGATATTGGTATGCTAATGAACAAAATGCACAATTAGCAGTGTGTTCTCCTGTAGAATCCGCTCTACACAGGAAATTAGTGCATCATAAAAAAAAACGCTTGGGTCCTCTCGTCGAGGCGCCCATCAATGAATGAATGTAATTTATCTTCGAGATATTACTCTTTGCAACCACAAAATTACATCAATCATGCAGAAAATAAAAGGGGCTCTTACCCTCGAATATCATGCATGGAATAGCCAGTGAAAAAGAAAATGATTCGCATATGTCCTCTTGTGCAGAAACCTTGGATGAGTGTAGATCCTTGGGTTGTCTCTCTCTTGGAGAGGCCTCCCTACCATAGTTCTCACAACCTATCTCTGAACACGAGCCCCCCCTAAGACATCCCCCAAATCTCTTCTTCCCTTTGCAAAGATAAAAAACAAAGGTCACTATGTCTCTGTTTACTCCTGTAGACCCCTTGATTGGAGAGTACCCTCTTACATTACTACCATTTAACTAATATACCCAGAAAAACAAAACCACCTCCTCAAATGGACTGCGACCCTCCATGTTATACCCAAAGCGTTTCTTTTTGTAACAAGAGCATCATTTTGTTAGTTTTTCAGAAATTTCAATCTGATCTAGGATCTTAACTAAGAGAATAACATGTACAGCATATCAACAGCATATCAATCATGGACACAATAATGCAAGCACACAAGAGACATAGAGTTTCACCGGGGAAAACCAAGAAGGTGAAAAACCCCGCAACTTCCTCAGAAATAGATAGAGCAATGATACAACCAAAGTACAAGAGATAGTCTTCTCCTAGCAACAAATCCTCCTCCTCACAAGTGCGCCACTTTCCAAATGAGAGAAGAGTGAGTAATGAGTGATCAAATAGAGATCTCCCGATCTCTATTTATACTTGTCCTGTCCTGTCCAATAAACTAATGGGGCCGACTTGTCTAGCTTAGCCTAATAACCCATGGTTAACTTAATCCGGGTTGACCCCACACTTGGTGGTCTAATAACCCATCAAGTATAAGTTACGACACTTACAATATAAATGACGACACTTCTGTATAGAGGAATAATAACATCTCTATAGGAATACAAACACTTCCGTATAGAGGAATAATAACATCTTTGTAGGAATACAATACACATGGGTAAAATACATTCCGAAGTTACATATACATCAACACTCCCTCTTAACTAGGAAGGTATTTCTCGACACAGATCTGCTAGCACAAGTCTTCTTCTCTGGATCATCATCAACGAATCATCATCCTCGAATCATCGTCATCGTCACGGCTACTGCTATCTCAATCAATCTTTGAGTCTACTCGTCATAGGAAGTTCTACAGAGCCAGTCCTTTTTCATACTAGATGTAGGCCCACCACCTGCAGGTCTTCATCATCACTGGCCATACTGTGGAATCCTCATGACTTATTACGTGCATCAACAAAACCTAGCAAGAGCATCCCAGGACTGATTACGAGTACACTGCTCAACCTATCAGATCTCCCAGGGAGCTATTATATGTGACCAAGCAAAACCTAGCAAGAGAATCTCAGGACTGATTACGTGCCCAACACAACCTGCAAGATCTCTCAAGGAGACATTATATGCTACCAAGCAAAACCTAGCAAGAGCATCTCAGGACTGATTAAATGCCCAACACAACCTGCAAGATCTCCCAGGGAGAAATTATATGCCATGGACAAAACCTAGCAAGAGCATTTGCCAGATCTCCAAGGGAGCTATTATATGTCAGCGGAAAAACCTAGAAAGAGCATTTGCAAATCTCTCAGGGCACTATTATATGTCCCTCCAAGAAAAACCTTGAAAGAGCATTTTCCATATCTCCCAGGGCGCTATTATATGCCAGTGGAAAAACCTAGCAAGAGCATCTGCAAATCTCCCAGGGCGCTATTATATGCCAGTGGAAAAACCTAGCAAGAGCATCTGCAAATATCCCAGGGCGCTATTATATGCTTATTTTCACAACCTGTCCACGGCCATAGAGTATCAACCTAATCACACATACATCTGCAAATCTCCCAGGGCGCTATTATATGCTTATCTGCACAACCTGTCCACGGCCATAGAGTATCAACATACATTATCCTGATGTCCATGATCATCCTGATCATCATCTCTGCATCATCCTGATGCAAGTCATCCAGAGCATCGTCCTGATACTCATCACACATGATCATATGATGTATCCACCTGATACATATCATGCATCCACTTGATGCATATCACATTCATGATCCACCTGATCATACAATGTATCCACCCGATACATATCATGCATCTCCCTAATGCATATCATATACATGATCCACCTGATCATACAATGTATCCACTTGATACATATCATGCATCTACCTGATGCATATCATATACCTAATCCAACTGATCATATCCAAAGTAGTAAATGGAGAATCATCCTGATGCTCATCACACAACGCTTACATCCACAGCCATGGGAGGATCCTCCTACCACCATGCTTGGAATGGATTCTGCAAATCTATCCATCACTTCTTCCTTGAAGTGTCATCAATATGAAGAAAACCAAACCTCCCTCTAAAGTACTCAAACTTCACTTTGGCTAGTGGTTTTGTCAACACATCTGCAACCTTCTCATCCATCGCAATATACTCTACTTTGGCTGTACTCAGTGCTATGCGGGATTGCTTCCTTCTAAACCAAGAGATCACACCTTATCCCATACTAAAGAAGCACCCGGAAGTGCTCTTCCTATCTACAGCATTGCCTGCCCAATCTGAATCAACATAACCCTCCAGGTTAAACATTTGATTCGCATCATACTTGATCCCATAATCAACCATACCCTTCAGGTACCTCAGAATATGATTTACAACAACCAACTGAACACTCCTCGGATCTGTCAGGAACTGGCTCAATGTGTTCACCGCAAAGAAAATATCTGGTCTCGTATTTGTCAGGTACATCAAGGACCCAATCATCTGATGATACACTGTGACATCAACCGAATCAGATGAAGCATCACACAGAAGCTTCAGGTTCGATGCCATAGGTGTGGCCATGGTCTTACAGTCCATCATCCTGAACCTCTTCAGTATCTCCACTGCATAATTCCCTTGTCCAAGGAATATTCCATCTGTACTCTGCCACACCTCCATACCAAGAAAGTAGTGCATCATACCCAAGTCCTTCATCTTGAACTCGGAATCAAGCTTCCTCTTCGTGTAGGCAATCAATCTATCATCAGCTGTTACAAACAGGTCATCCCCATACAATAGTAGTATCACTGGATTGCCTTCCTCAACCTTGTAATAAAGGTTGGAGTCCGCTTTACTCTTAGTAAAGCCCAAACTGGATAGGAAGTTGTCTACTCTGCCGTACCAAGTCTTGGGTTCCTGTTTCAAACCATACAGGGATTTCTTCAGTTTGCACACATGAGTCCCTCTGTGATGTGTCTCAAAACCGAGTGGTTGCTCCACATACACTTCCTCTTCGACTACACCATTCAAGAAAGCTGTCTTGATATCCATTTGGTGTATCTTCCATTTCATCACTGCAGCCAGAGAAAGTATTGATATGATGGAAGTGTGCCTGGCTATAGGTGTAGAAGTATCTTCATACTCAATCCCTCTTTCTAGGAGAAGCCACGAGCTACAAACCTCACTTTGTATTTCTCTATGCTGCCATCTGCAGCATGCTTGATCTTTAGAAGTCACAACAGACTTCCCATATGGTCTTGGGACCACATCCCAAACATCATTTTTCATGATCGATTGGTACTCCTCGATCATTGCATCCTGTTACTATATCCCGTATCCTAGGAACTTCATATTCTTTAATAGATAGATTTCTTTAAACTTCATTGCTGGAACAAATGTTGTAGTCCTTCTTTTGTAGGTGATTGTATACGATCTTTCCTACAAAGCAAGTTAAATTGCATGATTAGAAACATCTCATAGTTTTCAGAACAAATTCTTAAACATAAAGAAATATGTCATACAGTCATGCAATTATTTTAGCCAATGCTTCAATACAACATTTATCCATATGCCGTAACTTTCTAGATGCCTTCCAATCTCTACCAGAACATTGTCAAGAGTGTGCACAACTCCCAACATGTCAGCAAAGAGGTTTCATTCTAGATAAGTAGCAATGGAATGTTGTACAGTGCCATAGGCCACTTACCCATCACATGCATATTATTAGTGTACTATTCATTAATGCAATTATTCTAATATGCATAATACACACCCTAAGTCTAGGAACATAAGCATATACATCATTGAGCAATATTATTTAAACACTCAAATATACAAGAAATGACAATTCAAATACTTATCTTTGTTTGTTGGGTGGACTCCCTCTCAATATTTGTTTCCTTGTAGGAACTACTGGAGTGTGCTCCCTCTTGATCTTTGCTTCCTGGATTACCTGTCCTTGAACTTATATCCATCCTCGATCACTATGCATACTTACTAGTATCATCATTGTTTTATCCTCGAGGTCTCATACATACATTCATTAGTATAATCTTAATACTATCAAAATCATTATGATTCTAAGTAATCTTAAACATGTATGGTCAAGATCATTTCATACACATATAATTTATCACAGTTCTTTAACTCATGCATATTCCTATTTGACCATTGGACTTTTCTGGTTATTCATATCATCAATCAAAGTAAGAAGCATAATATGCCTAAACCCATGATTACTCAACCCTATAACTTCATGAATAATCATTATCAATCATACCAAGTATACTTATATAAGAGATCCTATCACAAGGTAGGATTCTAACTTGATATAGGAAAAACATACCTGGATTAGGATGCTAGCTAGTTATGTCTAACATACCTGCATAATGTCGTCTTGCTCTCTTCAATGACTTGTGCTAGTAACCTGCATATCTCATAGGTTAATCATTATAGAACCAAGTTATACATACCTCGTAAGTAGATATTCTATGTGATCCATGAAAATGGATGAATCTATGTCTTCATGTCACCATGGTCATATGTTCTTGAACTAGAACATGATTTGTCTTTCTAGATGTACCTTTCATATTAGCGGACAACATCATCCTCATACAATACCAAAATACATTAGTACAATCATAAGTGTTATAACCTTAATCAATGAATATCTTCTATCATGCATTCATATTTTTATAAAGGTGATACGACAAGTCTAAGATTAATCAAGATTGTACTAACCTTAATGATGACAAACATATCATAAACATAATCATGAATAGAATTCGAAACATACCTATAAGTTATACCTATCGAGATTGCTTGTAATCTTTTTATGTAAGGACTTAGCCTCATCTCCCTCTGAAATAGGAACTTCTTCACTTATGCAGGTGACCAATCCATTCTCTTATAGGATTAAACCAATCCACTTTGATTTGCTGAAACTGGATTTGGAACTGGATTAGGGTTTGTTAGAGAAACCCTAAAAATTCAAACTTTGAATTTCAAACTTCTAAAAGTATAGAAAGATGTGCCTTGATGAGCTAATCAACCTGGTATACTCATAATTTGAAAACTGCAAAGTTTCACCCCTCAAATTTGCTTTTCAATCTTCCAGATTCACTCGAGAGGACCCTGAATTAGGGTTTGAGTTTCTTGGAGCTTCAAAAAACCAAATAGTTTGATCCAAAGCTCTAAACTTCGATTTTTCCAAGGACCTTCCAAATATGGTCATAGATTTCAAAAATTCCCATTTTTGCAGAAGCCCTAATTTTTCACTCTTCCGATCAAAGTCCCGAACTAGGGTTTGATCAAGCCCGGCCTTCTACCCAACCAAAAAATTTGATCTTGGTCTCTAAATTTTGATTTTTATGAGTAGCATTCAGGCGTGGTATCCGATTACAAAAATACCAACTTTCTCCGAAATCCTAATTCCCGGAGCCATGAATGAAGGTGCTCAAAATCCAATTCTGTTTTGACAGAAATATGCACCTAATTGTTTCTATTGTAACTCCGAAATTATGAATCCAAAGGGTTTGAAACTTTGATCTGTGGTATCCTGACCTGTCATCTTTCTAACACCACAGGTATGACCTAAATTGGATTCTTTGAGAGAGAGTTCTGCCAAGTGTCTCAACGTGACCTATTTATGGGATAAAACAAGAGAGCAAACTTGTACAGAGTGCCATGTGTCACTGGTTCACTTTCAACCTCTGAACCTTCGGCTTGTGAAATTACAGTCCATGTCCTACCTGTCACTTTTTACGAAATTGCATTTGGAGCTTCCTATCCCAAGTTATGACCTTTTTTCCTAGGTAACCTGTTTATGACTCAAATCTGGAAGAGGAAGAAACCCTAGATTGTACAGATCATAAAACACAAAGTACAATGAATTAGAAGTTTTGCTTTGGAAAAAAGGTACATGGGGATCCTATATTCGACCTGTAATAGTTTCAGATCCTGAAACCTTGCCAAAATGGATTTATAGCGAAAGTGCTATGATGACTAGTTTTTGTTATATCAAGCCCTAGCTTAGCAAGTGCAACAAGTGTCATAAATGCCATACCATGCCTTCTTTCAGGCTAGCTCTGATACCATGTTAGTTTTTTAGAAATTTCAATCTGATCTAGGATCTTAACTGAGAGAATAACATGTACAACATATCTGCAACATATCAACAGTATATCAATCATGGACACAATAATGCAAGCACACAAGAGACACAAAGTTTCACCGGGGAAAACCAAGAAGGTGAAAAACCCCAACACTTCCTCAGAGATAGATAGAGAAATGATACAACCAAAGTACAAGAGATAGTCTTCTCCTAGCAGTAGATCCTCCTCCTCAAAAGTGCGCCACTTTTTGAATGAGAGAAGAGTGAGTAATGAGTGATCAAATAGAGATCTCTCGATCTCTATTTATACTTGTCCCGTCCTGCCCAATAAACTAATGGGGCCGACTTGTCTAGATTAGCGTAATAACCCATGGTTAACTTAATCCGGGATGACCCCACGCTTGGTGGTCTAATAACCCATTTAACCACATGACTCATACAGGGCCGACCCCATCAAGGTGGTCTAATAACCCATCAAGTATAAGTTACGACACTTACAATATAAATGACGACACTTCCGTATAGAGGAATAATAACATCTCTATAGGAATACAAACACTTCCGTATAGAGGAATAATAACATATCTATAGGAATACAATACACATGGGTAAAATACATTCCGAAGCTACATATACATCAACACATTTTAGACTGCGACCCTCAATCTTATACCAAAGCGTTTCTTCTTGTAATAAGAGCATCATTTTATACACATACAAATGAGGCTCTTGTTACATTGCATTCAGTTTTCATAGCTAAACTGTATGGACACTCCTTACAACACCCCCTTCCCTGCATTACCTATAAGTATTGCATGGATTCTATGCATATATATTTTTTCATGTTCTATTGGTAAAAGGAGGGGTCTACTCTATTGTTGGAAATAAATGGATCATGTTGGTCATAGTGGTCATAAGGATTTACATACTAATGATACAGACATTCCTTATAACATTTCCTTCCTTGCAATAACTATGAGTACTGCATGGATGTTATATGTGTGTGGGTGTGTGTGTCCTTCTGCATACTGTATGCATTAATGGTTTATGCATGTTCCCTTGAAAAGTATGGACTTTGGGGGGAGATGTGAGAGTTTTTCATAGGTAATGTAAACTTTTGGCAAGGGGTAAGGGAAGGAATTTGATAACGATTAAGGGTTTCCTTGTTCGGATATCCACATCATCTTTTTCAGGATCTTACATGCAATTAGGGTTTGCATGCACTTTGCATGCATCCCAGTCACCAGGTTGATGCCTCCAGCACCTTAGCCACCTTATTCTAGCACCCGGGAGCCACTTACTTCAGATTTTTAGCCCTCCTAGTCAAGAAGGCGCCCACTTCTCACCTACTGCCAGAGAAGGGCGCACTTCTTCACCTACCACTGCAGTTCCACTTCAGTTACACTCAGTTAGCTCCAATTCTCCCTGATTTGAGGCTAGTTTCACTCCCAACTGACTGTTTCACTTCCATTGGACCTCCAGATTGACTAGATGACTTGTTCTGACTTCAGTTAGCCTCCCATGCGCCCTCCATTGAGCCCACTTCCCTATATCAGTGCTACACACTTCAATTACACATGTTACACTCAATTAGACTCAGATTGACACCTGGATGACTGGTTCTTGTGCATTGATGACCACCACCGATTGATGATGAGGACTCCTAGTTGGAGTCAAGATACTCCATTCAGTGATTCAAATGACCTCCTTAGTCAATTCAAATTGCTCAGTCATTGTTACTATATTGTATTGTAATTATTCACCCTCATTGGGATATTGAACACTGATGCATGTTTTGCACAGTTTTACACCATTTTTCTAAGTTTCATCTATTGTGATTGATTTACTTGTTCATTAGATTTGTTGTGAATAATTTTACATGGTATCAGAGCCATTGCAGGGACAAGATCTCTTTTCTACAGGTGTTTCTACAAGAAGATTTGAGTGAATTGCTCAAAAATTGCAAAAGTTTTGGCATGAAAGATCTCAAGGGCATTCGCTCTTGTGCATGCAAAGCTTGAAAATACATCTAATACCACTCCAGAAGCTTGAGTTTCCACATAATTCCTGGATCTGATACATTGGACCCATTCAACATTGTTTGATCTCCAATCCCAGGTGTGATGCAACTCTAAAAGGGTGGATTGTTCGACCTCATTGTTCTTGGTTTATTGTGATTTGCAGGTTATTGTCTCCATCATTTGCATTCGCTACTCTGCCCTTGAAAGCTTCTCTACATCAGTGTGCACTCGCTCCTAGCAATGGAATACTCTTCTTCAAATCCTATCCTCACCCCATTCAATTATTTTGATTGGAAAGATGATATGGAGATCATATTACGTTCAAAAGGTTACTACCGAGTCACTCTTGGTCTTGAATTGGAGCCAAACAACTTGTCAGATAGAACCAAACACTACAACAAGCTTGATGAAGCTTATGGTCTTCTTTGTCTCTCCATCTCCAAAGATCTTCACTTCCATCTCAGCGGATTGAAGACTCCAAAAGCTATATGGGAGCAACTTGAAACACTATTTGGCAAGCACGACGAGCTTAGGGCTTTTCAATTAGAGAATGAATTGATTGCCCTTAATCCTGAGAATTTCGAGACCATTAATGAATTCTTCACAAAATTCAAGAACTTGAACTTGCAGTTGAAGAACAGTGGAGTTATCAAAGAGGATAAACAATTGATCCTCTCCATTCTTAGCAATCTTGGTAAATATTATTCGGTATTAGTCTCTACTTTCAATTCCAGTCGGCTAACTACCCCGAATTGGAAGATGCCTACCTTGAATGCCTTCATTGAGTCTGTCAAAAAAGAGCATGACAAGTTGATTCAAATGGGGTCCATAAGCTCCAAAGATTCAGCCCTATATGTTCAAGGACCCAAGATCT
This sequence comes from Larix kaempferi, assembly GCA_027924585.1. Lineage (NCBI taxonomy): Eukaryota > Viridiplantae > Streptophyta > Pinopsida > Pinales > Pinaceae > Larix > Larix kaempferi. The sequence continues at coordinate 29,432,897 of BSBM01000158.1, read as the reverse complement.
TGAATGGTAAAGGAAATCAAAAGAAGGAGAAGCCCAAATTCGAGCCTCACAAGCAAAGAGAGAAAGGCAAACAGACGGATGCACCATCCAGTTCAAAGTTCAAGCAAAAGGGCAAAGAAGGTAACCAAAAATCTAAATTTACTTATTGCAACCATGGCTTTCATCCCGAAACTTCATGTATGAAGAAGACTATAGATCAAATGGCCCTCCTTTTGGAAAAGAACAACATAACTCTTCCTGATGGTGCAAGGAAGAAGGATAGGAATGATGATCATGAAAGAGGACAAGCACTCATGGCAACTGTTTCGAAGCCCACTACTCTCTTGATAGATTCAGGCGCATTGAATCATATGGCTGCAAATATTGATTCTTTTTCCTCATTCGATCCAAACAGCTCCATCCTCATCCATTTGGGAGATGACTCAAAAATTTCTTCAAAGGGCAAAGGTACGATTCATGTAGATCATGGAAGCTTTCAGAATGTTCTCTATGTGTCTTCCTTGGCTTCAAATCTTCTTTCTGTGTATCAAATGATACACATTGGTGAACCGAAGCAAGTTACATTCATCCCTAATACAGTTGAAATTTCTGATATCAAAAGTGGAAGACTTGTTGCAGTCGGAAAGGCAAACCACACTGCAAAATGCTATGAGTTTTCACACTTTATTCCGCTTGCAAAGCCCACTGCTCTTCGCACACATGGTAATGAGGTTAGTAGGCTTTGGCATGAAATATTTGGACATCTTAATTATAAGTATTTGTTGTTGCTATCAAATAAATCCATAGTAGATGGTCTTCCACAACTCCGTTCCTCGAAGGGAATATGCACTGGTTGCATCATTGGGAAGCACCCCGAGCACAGATTCAACCGCGGCAAAGCTAGCAGAGCTTCTACAGTTTTGGGGTTGATACATTCTGATATCAGTGGTCCACTTCCCCATACGTCATTAAATGGTTCAAGGTATGTTTTGACATTTATTGATGATTTTTCCCGCTTTACATGGGTATTCTTTCTCAAAAACAAGTCAGAAGTGCTTGGAAAATTCAAGGATTTTAAGGCTTCTGTTGAGACCGCCACTGAGAACAAGATCAAAGCTCTTAGATCTGATAATGGTGGAGAATATATCAAGGTCGAGTTGCTGCAACTTTGTTCCCAAAGCGGAATTCAGATCCAACATATAGTTCCCTACACACCCCAGCAGAACGGTGTAGCGGAAAGGAAAAATCGGTCACTGAAAGAGATGGCTACATGCATGATTGAATCAAAAGGTTTGGCTGCAAATCTTTGGGCTGAAGCAATCAATGTTGCTGCATACATACAGAACCATGTTCCATATTCATCCATGAAAGGTATGAATCCTTTCGAAGCATTCTTTGGTCACAAACCGGATGTGTCAAATTTGAGAGTTTTTGGCTCTACTGCATGGGCTAGAATTCCTTCCAAAAAGAGACGAGCTTTGGATCCACAAAGTATTGAGTGCATACTGATAGGATATGGGGAAGAATCAAAAGCATATAAAGTCATGGATATCAGATCTAAAAAGATATTCATAGAGCGCATTGTGCAATTTGAAGAACCGCTTCAAGAATTGCAACTAGTCGAGGAAGAGACTGCCGATTCACCGCCTTCACCAGAAGAAGATCCATGCAGCGACAATGAAGGTATGAGTTCTGATATTTTTGATATTTTAGCAGCACATGATGATCATGACATATCAGGTTCGGAATCCGACCATTATGATCCTCCTCAGTTACCAAAGTGGGCCCAAAACACTCTTCAATCTGCTGGTTCGAACCTTGGAAATCCTGCTGATCCGAGACGAACAAGAGCAGATTTTCAAAGAGCAGGTATGGATATTTCTATTGCTGATCCATTACTTCCTGAGATTTGTTATTTGATGGCTGGTTCAGATCCCACATCATACTATTCTGCCCACCGAGATACGAGATGGCAAAGTGCCATGGATGAAGAGTACAGTTCTCTTCAAAAGAACAACACATGGGAGCTAGTTTCTCTTCCACCTAGAAGAAAATTAGTGAAGTGTAAATGGGTCTACCACACGAAAGTTGCTGTTGATGGCTCTATCAGCAAATACAAAGAAAGGTTGGTGGCAAAAGGTTTCTCCCAAGTCCAAGGAGTGGACTACACTGAGACCTTTGCACCGGTTGCAAAGATGGATTCCATCTGCCTTGTTTTGGCTATTTCCGCATCCAAGCACTGGGAAGTGCACCACATGGATGTGAAGAGTGCATTTCTACATGGAGACCTTGCTGAAGAGGTATATATGCAATAGCCAGAGAGATACGCATCAGATCCATCATTAGTTTGCAGATTGAAGAAATCTTTGTATGGGTTAAAACAGGCCCCAAGAGCTTGGTACGCAAAGATGGACTCCTTCCTTCTTTCTCAGAATTTCCAATGATGCAAATCTGATCCGAATGTATATCTTTAGCGAGTTAAAGGTAATTTTTTGGTTATTGTACTTTATCTTGATGATCTTCTCATTACTGGTAGCACTCTTACTTCAATAAACAAGCTAAAAACTGTCTTAAATCTAGCTTTTGACATGAGCGATTTGGGCTTGCTGAGTCACTTTTTGGGCTTGGAGATAGCTCAAAATTTTGATGGGATCACTATATCTCAGCAAAAATATGCTTCCAACCTGTTATTGAAGTTTAATATGGCTGAATGTAAGGCAGCCCCATTCCCATTTCTCTCAGGAATCAGTCTTGAGGAGGGAGATTCTACACCGCTTCCAGATTGCAGTATGTATCGACGGTTGATTGGTTCACTACTTTATTTGACACACTCAAGCCCTGATATTTCATATGCCGTGAGTGCCGTGTCAAGGTATATGTAGCAGCCACATGAGCTTCATTGGCGAGCAGCCAAGCGGATCTTGCAGCATGTGCAAGGTACGAGACAGTTTGGCATACATTATGTTGCAGATTCTGAGCTTGATTTCATTGGTTTTACTGATTTAGATTGGGTAGGTGATAGCATTGATCGGAATTCCACTTCCGGTTATGTTTTCATGATTGGTCATGGTGCTATTTGCTGGTCCAACAAAAAGAAAGCAGCCATTGCACTTTCTTCAGCAGAGGCAGAGTATCGAGGGGCAGTCAATGCCTGCATTCAGGCAGTTTGGTTGCAAGGTATTCTTTCCAAGTTTGGTTTTGGTGGCACTACTTTGACTGTCCTATTTTGTGACAATCAAAGTGCTATCAAGATCTCCACAGATCCAGTTCAGCGGTAGAGAACCAAACACATTGAGATTCATATGCATTACATTCGACAGTTGGTGCATGATCGCACCATCATTCTGCAATATTGCCCTACTTGTGAGCAAATTGCAGACATCTTCACCAAGAGCTTCACTAAGAAGAAGTTCTCTTACCTCCGTTCACTGTTGGGGGTGAGTTCCATCATGGTGGAGACAGATTGATCCATTATTATGCTTTAGCTTGAGGGGGGGGCTTTCTTCCCACTGGGTTTTCCCTCTTTCCTCACTTAGTTTATTTTCAGCATTTTTTGGATTATTGTATTGGGGTGACCTTTGGTCTTAGTTACCAGGGCCCCAAATTATTTTTTGCACATCATAGTCTAGCTTGAGGGGGGGTGTTCGGATATCCACATCATCTTTTTTAGGATCTTGCATGCAAATTCTAGGGTTTGCATGCACTTTGCATGCATCCCAGTCACCAGTTTGATGCCTCCAACACCTTAGCCACCTTATTCTAGCACCCAGGAGCCACTTATTTAATAGTTTTAGCCCTCCTAGTCAGGAAGGCGCCCACTTCTCACCTACTGCCAGAGAAGGGCGCACTTCTTCACCTACCACTGCAGTTCCACTTCAGTTACACTTAGTTAGCTCTGATTCTCCCTGATTTGAGGCTAGTTTCACTCCCGATTGACTGTTTCACTTTCGTTGGACCTATAGATTGACTAGATGACTTGTTTTGACTTCAGTTAGCCTCCCATGCACCCTCCACTGAGCCCACTTCCCTATATCAGTGCTACACACTTCAGGCACACATGTTACACTCAGTTAGACTCAGATTGACACCTGGATCACTGGTTCTTGTGCATTGATGACTACCACCGATTGATGATGAGGACTCCTAGTTGGAGTCAAGCTACTCCATTCAGTGATTCGAATGACCTCCTTAGTCAATTCGAATTGCTCAGTCATTGTTACTGTATTGTATTGTAATTATTCACCCTCATTGGGATATTGAGCACTAATGCATGTTTTGCACAGTTTTACACCATTTTTCTGAGTTTCATCTATTGTGATTGATTTACTTGTTCATTAGATCTGCTGTGACTAATTTTACACTCACCAATCTATAAGGAAGTGCTCAAAACCAGTAGGGATAATTATTGTTCCAAGAAGCACATTCTCCAACCCAACTTGGGGGAAGGTATTCACAAATGAGTGCAACATAACATTGTATTTTCACATTACTTTTTATTTTAAAAAATATGTCTTAATTATAACCTGTGTAGATTCATCTTAACCCTCGATCTATCAAGCACCAAGAGGGACCAAATCCCTCGAGGTGCAAACCTTTCCACAAAAATTTTCATCATCAAGAATATTTTCACCTCAAGATATTTAGCACCCACTAGGCACTTAATACACCCAAGGTTAAGATAGATCTATGCTAGTCATATGGCAGTGCAACTATGATAAAGTGTGTGGTGTCAGTCATTAATAGCTAGCCACACCAATGATGGAGAGGTGATCGGTGTACTAACCATAAGAATGGGGTATCATATGGGTTGTTTGTATTATTACACGTCTCAATTATTTCCTTAGCAGTACACACTCAAGTCCCAAGTACAACTAAATTGCCAAATAATCTAGTGCTTGAGGTGCTTGAGAAGGACTACAGGCATGCTAAAATACTTCTATGTTAACATGTGTAATTTATTTTTTGTATGCTAGTACCCATGGGGATTTGAACTTGTGATCTTCCATTTAAAACTTCTCATCACAATTTATACTCAATACCAATTTCTCTACCCCTCTTGGGATAACGTGTAAGTCTTTAACACTATATTGTGAAATTGCCCACATAAGATCCAAAGAGATGATGTAAACCTCACTATGAAAGAATTTAGGAAGAAGAGAGAAGCAATAGAACATAGATCCAATAGAGGCAGAATAATTACACACATTACATTAATCAGAATAGTAACCGGGTAAATATACAATGCTGAGCATGAGGATTCGAATTCACTAGGTGTAATTCGAATTGTCCTTCATGCACAGATCCATAATCAGTGGAGAGTCATCAGTGCCAAACTAGGAGTCTATCTCATCATCGGTGAAGTCATCAATGCACAAGTAGTGATCAACCGGGAGTCAAACTGAGTCTAACTGAGTGTGGTTGGTGTAACTGGCACATGGAAGCACTGATATAGTGAAGGAGACTCAGTGGGGGCGCTCATGGAGCTAACTGGAGTCAAAACAGTCTATCTAGTCACACTGGAGGTCCAAAAGAGTGATAAGGTCAGTTAGGAGTCAGTTAATCCTTAAATCAAGGAAGAACTGAAGATAACTGAACTAAACTGGACTGGTAGGTGAAGAAAGGCGCCCTTATCATGCAATAACTGAAAAGAGGGCGCACTAAGCTCTAGGAGAGCTAAGACTGATCCGAGAGAAGCTCCTGGGGCTAGTTTGGCAAGGGCTAGGTGCTGGTGCTGCAAACCCTAATTGCATGCAAACCCTAATTGCATGCAAAACCCTAATTTTGCATGCAGGACTGAAAATGTCAGAAATGTTAGAAGGACTAGGATGGAGTATAGGAATATCCTAACACCCCCCATTAATCCATCCTGGGCCATGGTAACTAGGACCAAAGGTCACCCATACAATCAATGAAATGATAAAAAGAATACTGCCTCAATTTTTCTTTTTCTTTTTTTTTTTGTTTTTATATTTTTGAATAACTCAAGGAGCCATTACTCTAAGCAGAAAAGAAGCAAGCTTTCATCAGTGAAAACTTTGCAAAGAGACTTGGTAAGCTAATCCTCTGTAAAGTGCGAATGCAAGTGCTAGAGAATGTGTTGAATGTAGCAAGTCTTTCAGGAACCTTTTCTGTCACTGGAGCGAATGTATCATGATGAGTTTTCCCAAGGAATGGAAGAGTAAACCCCATCATCATGCTGAATCTCTCATGGAGAGGTGGATGGCATAATGCAAGGTTAGCATGCTGCTGAAGTCTAGTAGTTCTGTAAGCAAATACATCATCAACTGTGTTCTTAGTAGTAGCAAGGACTGTGTGAGAACATGTTTCTCTTGAATCTGGACTAAGAATAGGTGTTGGTTCTGAATCTTCTTGAACTATGATCTCAACATCAAAATCTTGATCTTCTTCCTCACTAGAATAGGAGTCACTGGAAGAGAAGTCACTGTGATCCTCATCAGAATCTGAAGGGATAGTTGGAGAGAAGGGCATGAAGTGGGAGAACTCATATGCCTTTGAGGCATGATTAGCAATCCCATTCGCTATAACCTTTCCAGTGGAGATTTCTGTAATCTCTACTGTGTCTGGACCAAAAATCACTTGTTTTGGAGATCCTGTATGAGTCATTTGATATACTGATAACAAATTAGCTGTAAGAGAAGGAACAAATAAGACATTTTTGAACTTACCATGCTCCATATGAACTGTACCCAAACCTTTGGAAGAAATCTGAGAGTTGTCTCCCATGTGAATGGTAGGCCCATCTTGGAGATCCAAAGAGGAGAAGGATTCTTCTTGTGCCATCATGTGGTTGGAAGCTCCAGAATCTATGAGGAGAGCTTTTGTCTTTGAAAAACCAGCCATCAATGCATGACAATCATCAGATCCACTTCCAGAATCAGACATCTTTGCTTCTTTTGGAACAACAATTTGGTTTTGTTCAAGAAGCTTGGTTAGAAGATCAATCTTCTTATGCATGCAGGCATGCTCAGGATGGTTTCCTCTCTTGCAATAGGTACAATTTGGTCTCTTTTGTTTGTCATTCTTGGATCTTGAAGGTTTCTTTCCTTTGCCTTTTTGTCCCCCTTTATCATTCGCTCCACTTGATTCACCAGCCAATAGAGCTAGATCTCTGGAGGTTTTGATGGCACCCATTTGAAACAGTTTGTTCTCTTCTTGAGTGAGAGCCTCAATGAAGTTACTTAAGGTGGGAAACTTCCATCCAGGGATGGACATTCGAACAGAATGAAAGGTAGATACAAAGACAGAAAATTGAGATCCAAGTTTGCTCAATATAGAGAGTATCAATTGCTCATCACTTTTAGTGATGCCACATTGCTTGCAATGCAAAACCAAATTCTGAAATTTGGAGAAGAAATCTTGAATGCTCTCGAAATTGCTAGGTTGAAGGGCAACCAATTCATTCTCAAGAATGTAGCCTCTCAGTTCGTCTTGTTTGCCAAAAAGACTCCTCAATTTTATCCATAAATCATATGGAGACTTCAATCCATCAGCATGAAACAATAGATCATCAGAAATATGAAGGCATATGAATCCAAAGGCTTCATCCATTTTGTTTAGGTGCTTGACTCTCTTTTCAGCTTGATGTGGTATGGCATCTTTTTCTTCAACTATTCTAGTAAACCCTCTTGATTGCAAGAGTATTATCATCTTCCTCTTCCATTCGAAATAATTGAAAGGAGTGAGAAGTATAGAAGAAGGATCATTCGAATTGCTCATCTTGATTGCTTGAACAAGTGCAAAAATAGAAGCTACTGAATCTGCTGCTGCAACTGCTGGAACTTCAAAATACCTGCAAAAAACTCTCAAGAATGGAGGTAGAATATACTCTCAAGGCTCTGATACCATGTGAAATTGCCCACATAAGATCCAAAGAGATGATGTAAACCTCACTATGAAAGAATTTAGGAAGAAGAGAGAAGCAATAGAACATAGATCCAATAGAGGCAGAATAATTACACACATTACATTAATCAGAATAGTAACCGGGTAAATATACAATGCTGAGCATGAGGATTCGAATTCACTAGGTGTAATTCGAATTGTCCTTCATGCACAGATCCATAATCAGTGGAGAGTCATCAGTGCCAAACTAGGAGTCTATCTCATCATCGGTGAAGTCATCAATGCACAAGTAGTGATCAACCGGGAGTCAAACTGAGTCTAACTGAGTGTGGTTGGTGTAACTGGCACATGGAAGCACTGATATAGTGAAGGAGACTCAGTGGGGGCGCTCATGGAGCTAACTGGAGTCAAAACAGTCTATCTAGTCACACTGGAGGTCCAAAAGAGTGATAAGGTCAGTTAGGAGTCAGTTAATCCTTAAATCAAGGAAGAACTGAAGATAACTGAACTAAACTGGACTGGTAGGTGAAGAAAGGCGCCCTTATCATGCAATAACTGAAAAGAGGGCGCACTAAGCTCTAGGAGAGCTAAGACTGATCCGAGAGAAGCTCCTGGGGCTAGTTTGGCAAGGGCTAGGTGCTGGTGCTGCAAACCCTAATTGCATGCAAACCCTAATTGCATGCAAAACCCTAATTGCATGCAAAACCCTAATTTTGCATGCAGGACTGAAAATGTCAGAAATGTTAGAAGGACTAGGATGGAGTATAGGAATATCCTAACATATATGTTTTCAATATAATTTTTTATCATCCAAGAAACTCATATGTTCAATGCATTATCATGATGTTTTCTTCATTTTCTACATAGTCATATTCAAAATTTCGCTGTGTTTCATTCACATCCTATTTTGATCTTTCCAATCCTCTGAATTTACAGGAAAGTTTATAGAGCACATCGTTATTAATTTAAGCAATGGGCTCTCTTTCCAATGTCGATATAAGCTTATCTTGTAGTAATTGTTATCTCATCCATGCATTTTATCAAATACTTTGCGTGCATCCTCTTTTATCCCACATTTAGCATAATTGTTCACAATGGCATTTCCTGCATTTAGCATAACTGTCCACAAGGGCATTCCCTACAAAGATATCTGACTCAAACCTGCATCTAATTATTTCTTCATGGATTTCCATGCCCTTGGGAAGAACTGCCAAGTTGGCACATGCTAACAGGATACTGGAAAAAGTTTCTGAGTTTGGCTTTACACCCTCCAATCGCATTTGTTGAAAGAGTTCCAGTACCTTATCAAAATACACATTCTGTACATATCTTGCAATCATTGCAGTCCATGAAGCTGCCTCTTGCATAGGCATTTTACGGAAGAGCGTGAGAGAATCATCTATAATTGCAGTCCATGAAACTGGGTTTTGCATAGGAATTTTACGGAAGAGCATGAGGGATTCATCTATAATTGTAGTCCATGAAACTGAGTCTTGCATAGGTATTTTACAAAAGAACATGAGGGAATCATCTATATACTCAGTAAATGCTAACCCTGCAACCATTGCATTCCATGACACCACATTTTGTTCAGGAATTTTTTGAAAGAGTTTAAAGGCCTCATCCACATGACCATTGTGAGAATATCCTGAAATCATTGCATTCCTTAATGCAATGTCTCGTCCACATATTTTTCCAAATACGTGGCATGCATCTTTGATACCTCCACATTTGGCATACATATCTACAAGCGCACTCTCGACAAAGACACCAGCTTCAAATCGAGCTCTAATAATCTCTTCGTGTAAGGAGATATGCCAAGTTGACACAGGCAGGTAGAACACTAGGAAAAGGTTTCTGAATTCGGCTTCATGCCGCTTCTTCCCTTATGCCGATAGAGCTTCAATGCCTCCTCTGGGTACCCGTTCGAACAGCCTAAGAGCCTCATAAACATCACCATTTCGTGCATATCCTGCAATCATCCCATTCCATAAAACCACATTCCGCGCTGGCATGTTCTGAAAGATCTCTGAAGCATCATCAAGAAGCATATTCTCCACATACCTAGCAATCATTGCAGTCCACAACACCACATTCCTTTCAGGAATTGCATCAAAAATCACGATAGCCTCACCAATGCTTCCATTCTGCATATATCTTGGAATCACAGCATTCCACAAGAACACATCCCTGTGAAGCATTCTGTCAAACAATTTGTGCGTGCTCTCAATAAACCCACATTTTCCATACACATCTACAACGATATTCCCCACACAGGCATTATATTGTAACCCACTCCGAATTATACCCCTGTGAATCTCCCTGCCATGTTCTAGAGCTTCCAAGTTCACACAGACCGCAAGAACACCAGAAAAAGTGAACTGATTCGGCTGGAAGGGGTATAATTCTGCATTTTCTGAAACTTCTTCAAGGCCTCTTCCCATATTTCGTGCTTAGCATAAGATAAAATCACGTAACTCTCATGAAACTGCATTATGTTCTGGCATTTCGTCCAAACAGCGGCGAGCATCCAAAACACTGCCGCACTTGCCATACATCATCACAAACTTCGTACTCACAAGAACATACCTAGTTTGAACTTGGTTTGAATGACGAGAGAATGGATTATTTTTTCCTTCACTCAAGGCCCGAGAGTTAACACATCCTTGCAAAATAAAAGCATATCCATAGGAGTTTAAAAAATAAGTATTCTTATTAGTAATGATTTCTAAGTGAGGGGAAGTAGGTGTGGGGTTATTTATGATGGCAGAGGAAAGAAATCTAGTAATGTCATAATTATTAGCACTTTGGAAAGAGTTTAAGCATTTAGAGGTGAGTAAGATAACTATTATATATGATTTTGTAATCATCGTTTGTTATCTAAACAAGAATTCTCAATCTTGGGATATTGATTTGTAAAGGATGATATGCAAGGTTCAAATTATTTTTGATCATTTCAAATCTTATGAGTTTTTTCATGTCCTTCAAAAATTAAAATCCTTGGTTAATCAACAAGCAAATAAAGCAAGCTTTCCTTTTGAACAATGGCATTTTAAGAACATGGGGGTCTTGACAATGTTCCATGAAATGCATTTCAATTTGTGTGTTTACCATAGCACCAATGGATAAGTGGTGCTCCATGTACTTGAGTCATTTCATTTTATGAGTGAACTTGACTACAAGTCACACTCAATTCTCTGAAAAGGTTTCATTATGAATTCATTTGTGATGGGATAATTGTTTGGATGTGTATTATTTATTGCATTTGGGCTAAGGTTCTATTGTGAAGGTTGTGTTTCTCCCTCTTAGCCTCTACATGAGATTAATAGAATTGCTCTCCTCCTTCTCTGTGTTGGAAATATTTTAGAGTTTGGTTGTCATCAATTCAAGGATACTCTTCTGCATGAAGGTCATTCCTTTGAAGGTGGCTATTGGAATTACCTACTCCGACAAAACATTGTGGTATGTAGTATGGAGGATATTCATATAAAATGGTATTGGAGCCAGGGTTACCACAACATACATTATCTTCTTTTCTCTCTTGGGTTTTCCTAGGTTACCAATGCCATAGACCCCAACTTGGAGACTTTAGAATTTGGGTAGAATGTCGCCACTAGTTCATCACCTATCCTATGGACAAAAGAGGAGTTGTCAAATATTTGGAGAGTCACTCGTGCATTTAAGGAGGATATGTACCTTGTTGCCTCTACTCAAATTCATGAGGATCATAAGAAACTTGGCAGTCTTTGGTGCACTTTAAACCTTGGATTGAATGTTGAGGGTACCAAATCAGATGGGGTTCTTTACTCTTCGCACAAAGAACCCCAGGTTAGGACGACTCGATATTTTACCTGGGTCTAATGTCGAGGGTACCAAATCAGATGAGGTTCTTTACTCTTCGCACAAAGAACCCCAGGTTAGGATGAATCCTCGATATTTTCCCTGGGTAGTGGAGGTATCAGTATGTAAATACCTAGGTCCAAACTTCGTGCCACAAACTATCACACATGTTTCAGAGTTGAATTCAGAGCAAACCAAATACAAAACCATAAAAAGAAATAAATGTATCATGTGCAAGAAGGATAAGGTTAACTTGGCACTTGGACTTGATGTTGGGATGGATAGGGTTGAAGGACTAATGAGTCAGGATTTGGTCAAAAGGTTTACCGAAAATTTGGTTAAGGGGGAGTCATTGACGATGATAATGATGACATTGATGATAATGACCTAGATGACGATAACAATGATAGTGATGATGATGACCTAGATGATGATGATGATGAACTAGATAAAAATGACAATGATGATGATGATGATAATGATGATTATGAAAATGATGATTATGATGATGATGATGATAATCATCATGATTATCATTGTCGTCATCTGTTGGAGCCTAGGCCACAGCTACGGTAAAGCTGCGAACTTTGAGGAAAAAGCACTAAGTATCGAAGGGAAGAAGTGCTAATTTTGAGTAAGTACCAAATTTTGTGCAGAAGTAAATGGTGCGCAGTACGGTGCCAGATAGATGAGCTCAGCGCAGATTACAGACCGAAAATTGCAGAGCTCGCGCGCACACGTCAAAGGAGAATGAATGTGGACGAGTACAGAGCTCAGCTACCACAATAAATGAAGTGACGGAGTAGAGGGCTCAGCTACCCTCATTAAGGCTAAGTACATAAGTTATGGTTGCTCTAATCAAGTAAGAGCAACAGACCAAAGTATTGAAGGCGAAGGACAAAGAGAAATGAATGAAGAAGCGGCGCCCATACCCGCAATTTGCGCCGGAAGTCACAGAACCTGCAGGAAAAGGCGACGTGACTGCAAGCGGCACCTACAGTACACCTAGCCATGTCTGTGGTTAGGGTTTTTGGGGAATACTGTTGGGAAAGGCCCACAGTTTTGTAAAGGTGCGACCGTCATGGCCACCTATATATGTGTGTAATTGTAAGGGAAGAAGGTTAGACAGACTTAAGTTAGACTTAAGTTAGATAGCTAGCCATTAGAGGTTGAGACATAAGCTAGCTGTTTGAGGTAAGCTAAGCTAGTTAGTCTTCTATTGTGTTGTTAGAAGACTAGAGTTAGAACTATATAGCTGTGAAGCTAATCCCTGAGTTGCAGACAGTCTGAGTCGACGTCTGAACCATTGTAATCTCTGTAGAGAAGAGACTAGATCGAGAGAAGGGCTCCCAGCTGTGTGCGTGGAGTTTCCTGGAAAGATCTAAGGCTGCAGCTGTGTGCGCAGCATATCGTGTAATTTCCATCTTGAGTTAATATAAGATATACTTCCCGTGGACGTGGTTTCCCCGTGGAGGCGACTACATAATTCTCGTGTTATAATGTTGTGTTGTGTGATTGCATGTTTTAGCTCACTATCTGTGTATACATGAACATTGCGTTATCTTTATGAATATGTTAAGTAAGATCTCATAGCCTCCTCGGTAGTTATAATCGTTAAGTCCCGAAGGAATCTGTAGAACGCTGTCGCTGCGGCGACTAAGGAATGCGTTACTGCGTTGGGCGCGCAAGCAGAAATGATACATAGAGTATTGACGCAGAGGCTAATTGCCTCGTGCGCAAAAGCGGAGACACCACGCAGCTAGGCTAGTAAGTCCGAACTCCAGCGCTGTTGCCCTGAGAAGTCTGTGGAAGAGTAAGACGTTCCGCTTGGAGGAATCATTCAAAGGAAGAAAGGGAGAAGATTGCAGTCTCCGCGTCACCTCGGTTAAGGAAACTTGATTCCTTAGCCCCCCATAGCCACTTCGGGTGAGACCTCGAGCTGCTGCGCAGCTCGTTGCCGAGAGGGCCAGTGCGCCAAGGGGTTTTGTTGCTGCGCTTCATTAAAACCCGGGTTTGTCCAAAAAGCAGCCAACATCATCATGATCATGATTATTATATCCATCCTCGTCATCATCATTGTCATGGTCAATATCATCATCATCATTAGTACATTCATGGCCCATGATCCTTATAAGAAAGTGTTGGGGTCTAAGTGTATGATTTATGTCCCCAGGCAATGGTCCAAACCTCAAAATGGTGCCTACATACCACACATAAGCTAAATTTTTAATCTACATGGATTGTGTAGTAGTATGGAACATTAGGAATAACCATGAGTCCTTGAAGCAATTGTTTGGGATTACATCATTATAATTGGATTGATTCTCACTTTGTTATATTATCATTTTCATTTTCATGTCATCATCATCATCATTGTCATCTAGGAATTAATCCTCACTCACAAATGTGAGTTGATGGATATGAATTAAAATAAATATGATCATGAAATCAAGACTGTCATATGAGAAATCCCAAATAATGCCTCTAAGACACTAACCTAACACAACGAACCTGTGTAAATGACCCATGCAATGAATTTATGCACCTTGGAAGCTTCAACCTCTAACCCACTCACCTCGTACCTAACCTCAATGTCTAACCCCTAACCAACTAACATGATAACTCAAAAACCAATTGCAAGTGGAGTACTAAAATGGAGAGACAACATAATGAAAGAAATGATAGAGACAAAAATGATGGATATATCGCCCACAAAGCTCCAACCTTGCATGTAAGTACAAATCTCACCTATGAACCTAACTCATGTGCTAAAAAACTCCTAATGGAACACATATCTCAATTTGAGGGAAAACATAACTTTGAATGTTTTATGAAAGGAGTTTGTATTGTTATTTCATTTTATTCCTTTATACACTGCATAAAGCATTTCAAATCATTACAAAATCATTTTGTTATTTCTTGTTTGTATTGAGACTTGTAATCTAAGGATTCTTTGTGTGGGAATCATGTGATGGTTAGCTGCCCTATGCTTGGCCCATGATCCATAAAGGAAAATATTAAGGTGTAATACTTTGTATTTTGACCTTGGATCAGGGATTGGTCTGTCCTAATAACCTAGATAATTTCCTTTTCTAATAACCTAGATTTTGATCTAACACCATGGATTAGGCTCCAAGAACCATCCTTAATGTTGTAAATATAGAATTGGCTATCATGCCCCACTTGTAATCTTAGGATTCTTTACTTGGGAATCACGTGATGTTTAGGGGCCCTACGGATGGCCCATGATCCATAAAGAAAATTGTTATGGTGTATGACTCTATATTTTGACCCTAGATCATGGCTTGGACTATGGGAACCAACTTAATTGGTTTGAAAAACCTCAACAATGATGATGATTATGATTAAAATGACAATGAGAATGATGATGATGGCAAGGACGATGATACCAATAATGAGGATGATGATCATGATAAGGAATGGTGAGGAAGTGGATGAGAATTATGAGGATCGAACCATGTCTTGGACACTTAAAAGAGTCCCTATGCAGGGCCTATCTAGTGTTTTAGGGTGTTGTAATGTCCCATGATCCCCTTAGGAAATTCATATGGCCTTAGACCCTATGTTTCCTTAAACTCCATGGTCCAATATCACCACACATACCTCTAAAGAGAATATTTGGCCTACATGTGTTGCATGGTTGACATTACAAGTTTTTAAGCACCAAGGATGGTTCTCGATGTATTGGGCATGGTTCAAGGGGGGACACTGATTTCTTAGGATCTAGAAGAGGATTTTAATGCTCATGGACCATGCACATTGTATGTTTTAAGTGAGCTAGAAGAGGATTAGGCCAATTATGTTTATTTGCTCAATCATTGTACACTAAAATTTCAAAGGAGGAGGACTACCTCAATGGTCAATGAACAAAGTTCACTACATGGTTTTGTACATCAGGGATGGTTTTTAGGGTCATGAACATGGTTCAAAGAGGAAAAGAATGTATTAGGGCCTAAAAGAGGCTTTTATCACTCACAGACCATGAACACAATAAAAAACCACCACACAACTCATATAGAGTGAATAATTGTCTTACGTGGATCATATGATTGTTGTTGAAATAATTCAAATGCTATGGATGGTTCTTAGGGCCTTTTGGAGGGTTTAGGAATAAAAACAGAGGTTGCAGGCCCTAAAATTTTCATCTTTATGTGTTATGTATATTCCACCCTATGGACAGATGGGAACTACCTTGGATTACTTTCCCAAGACCTAAGACAGACAGGTGTGGTAGACCAATATGTTTCCATCACTAGATCTAATCAATCACATACAACACATGAGAAAAGAAGAAGAAATATTAACTCACCTTAGCTTATAAGTGCTCCTCTGATGATGGCCACGATTGATGTAGATAAGGTTGAATTGGCTCCAGATCCACTTGATGATCAACCTACACACATATAGACAAAGAAAAACCTTCCTCAAACCTTTATATAAACATGTATAAAATATGCATGTAATTGACATAAAATATTATATCTATACTAGATCTAATCTAGATCTATCAAGTGACTATTCATTATTGCAGTGATACTTGATGTGTGGTCAATCACACTAGCATTGTTTCATGTAATACTTTATTGGCTTAACCTCGAATAAACATTTGGAATCTGGGTGATACTTTTGTCAACATGCCCGGTGCTTTCCCTAGAGCAACATTGGAGTTTTCCGTGGTGCGATTCCTGGCGCAATTCCTGGTGCTATACTTGGCTCTATACATGGCGCTATGTCAGATGATTTTCCTGGCACAATTCCTTTCGAAATTCCTCGTGCAATTCCTGGTGTAATCCCTCACTCTAGACCTGGGGCTATGCCTAGCGCTATTCTGGAAGCTATTCCTAGCACTATTCTGGAAGCTATGCTGGACGTTATTTTGGAAGCTACTATGGATGCTATTTTAGACATTAATGGGGATGCTAATTAGCGTCCAAAATAATGTCTACTTTAAAAAAAGACACAAAAAACACCATTAAAAATGCCATCCCATGGAAAAGCGCCAATTTTGTCCAAAAAATGATGAAAAATACACTAAAAGTGTTAGTGGATGCAAAAAAGGGAGCTAAAAGAGATGCTAATCATAGGGTTTGTTGTAGTGAGATATCAGTTGATATAATGGCTTATTTTATGTCTTAAGTACCTGAATAGATCTACAACAAACATCAATTTGGATAGAATTTTTAGTTAGGGATGTATTTCAAAATTCTGCACGGTTTTGTAGTGCCCATAATGAAAAAACAGAGCTCAGTGCTACAAAAGTTCTAAAGATGTACATTTGGAACATGATCGCTCAAGTCACTCAAATTTTTCTCTTCAAAGGATTAGAACGTGGTCAAAGATGTTGCACACGTGGAGATAAAGTTTTCACCTGCAAAATAGGACTTTGTTGCTCAAAATGGTATTAAATTTTAAAAAGTTTCAACTAAAACCCTAGTATATAGGAATTTGATATTAATGTTTCAAAACTTTGTAACTACTTTATTTTGGATTATGAAGGAGGTATTGAGACTCCTATTTTGACAAGTGTCATTCTATTTTGTAACCAATTACTATTTTGGGCTATAGTTAGGTAGTTCGAATATTTAGTGCGAAAGGAAATAGATCTATATATTGGTAAAGGATACACTTGTAAAGGGTTCGACCAAAGACTATTTGGAGCACTGTGTATTGTTTTTATGCTTAATGGAAGATCAATAAAGAAGTATAGAGTTGTTTTATCCACAAAGATTCATGTGTTTAGGTTCTTTTCAGATGTGTGATTTCTTGTTGTATGTTGTGTCTCTTATCTTAGTTTCGATATGAATGCTATGTCTTCCTTTTCATTACAACAAGTGATCCATAATTCACTTTAAAGTAGTGCTCTAAAATATTTTTCATTTACTCTCAAATTGGATATGAAATCCATCTTTATTGGTGCTTCATATTTAATGGTTTGTTTTATTTCATGCTTCTACCACACTTTCATAAGTTTGATAATATGAAAATATTGTCTACCTTGCCTCTGTTTGTTGAACTACTTCATCACCATTATTTATATTTACAAGTTGATTTCCAAACCTATGACTCCATTTCCCAATGGTTTATCTTTGAATCTTGTTCAACCACCCTTTAAAAAAATGCAACCCTATCATTTCATAAATCTGACCATTGATATTAAATTCTAATATGTTACAAAGTAATAGTGAGTAGCATACTTGCAGAGAGAGCACTCTCTGACTGAAAGGGTCAGCTTTCAGTCTAAAGTAGGTTTGAAACAGTTACCTTAGTGTTTTCCTCCCATAACCAAGGAAAATTTTGAGTGCTAACATCTTGGCGCCATTGCCAGGGATTGAAAGAGACAAATTTTCCCTGGGAGAGAACGACATACAGAAGAAAATACGACCTCTCAGAGCAAACCAAAATCTATATACAAAAATAGGATGTATTTTTCTCTAGCGACTTCATCGTTCGATAAACAAAGGTGATTCCATTGGGAAACCTTGGCTTCAATAGGAGTACACACAAGAATAAATCTAGACCTTGACCCACTAGAGTTTTTCTAAGATCCAGAAATAATTCTCAAAAGAGGAAAGGGAAAGCTCCAAAAAGGTACTTATCAAATTCAAAGGTCTTTATCGTCACCAAAAGAAGAAGTTACTAGCATTGATAGTTGATTGGGAATTTGAGCAATCATTTCTGAGAACAAAATTTGAAACGGGCCTAGCTAAAACTGCTTGATGCTAGGTTTTCTCCCCTTTCCCTACCTGCTGTGTTGCATTATATCCTTCAAAATTATGCTGAGAGAATTGTTTTATTTGATGGGGAAGGGGGTATTAATTCACAACAACATCTAGATAAGTTTAGTGATTTCATATATTTAGAGGAAGTTGATGATGATGATGTTGATAAGAGGTTACTTGCTCAAAGTTTTTCTTGGGAATTAAAAAAGTGGTTCAAAGGGATTCAAGAAAGGAGTATACAAAATTATAATGAATTTGAGACAAGTTCCTTTGGAAGGTGGGAAGACAATAAAAGTCCTTTGTAGATTTTAAACCAATACAATAACCTGAAAAAGAATAATGCAGAGTCTATTTAGGAGTTTTCTACTAGATTCATGATACTATACAATTCAATCCCAACTGATATCAAGCCTCCTATTGGAGCTTCCACATTGTATTATGATGATTCCTTTGAAAGTGATTTTGCATTACTGTTAAGGGAAAGGAATTCTGCAACTTTACCTGATATGTTAAGAGATGATGTGGAAGTGGAAGCCAATATTATGACATTGGGAAAAATGAAACAAAAGGTGGAAACTGATAAAAAGAAAATTAAAGAAGAAATCTGGCCTTCCACATCCAAAACTGTGGATGCTAATTTTGATATGATGATGAGAACAATGGAAATATTGGTGGAGAGACTTTCCTTAGAAAATAGGCATGTTGCTAGAGAACAAAAAGAACCTCAAATTAGAAATCCCAACTTTAGGAGGCCTCTCATTCTTTATGCAGAAGGTTTTCATTTGCACCAAAGGTATTCAATCGACGAAGAGCTTGCATAGAACTTCATAATGCAATTTGAACGGGATCGAATGAACTTTGTTTGTGAAAGAAATTGTAGGTTGAAATTACAGAAAAAAAGGAGGCTATTTTCCAAGAAAAGTTCACAAGACATTGAACAAAGTGTTTTACACATTAAAATTAAAAGTTCAATAAAAGTTATGTAAAAGGGAAAATATTAAAGAACTCATACAAATTCTCTTTCAAATTTATAAAATAAATTTAAATAGGTGTGAGAATACACCTCAACAATTGGTTTCCTAGTCCTAAGGGAGTTTTGAGATCTTCATGGAGAAAGATGAGACCATTTCTCCACCTATCCCTTAAGGTGTCTCTAGATACTAATTTAAGGGATCGTGGGAGAGATATTCTCTTTAACATGTGTGATGAGTAATCATCCATAAATAAAATATAAATACCTGTCATTTGGATAAGGAAAACAAGATTTTTGGAGAAAGCTTTCTAGTAATATTTGTATGAGAAATTTCATCCCAAGATGGGAGAAACAGTTCAGTTCATGTGAGAGCCTTAGTTCTTCTTGGTGAGGGAGGGGAAGGCATCCCAATATCGGTATGAGCCACTTGAAATGAATATCATGTAATTGTACTTGTGAAATCCATATATATTTGAAGGAGATAATAAAGCGACTCAAGGCTTCAATGAGTCTAGAGACGTAGCCAAGAGGTCTGACGAACTCCATTAACAATTCTAGTTTGCATATCTTTTTACATGTTGAATTATTTATTTCATTTTTATATGTTTACAATCAGTTACCAAATTGTCATGTTAACAATGGGAATTTGATATTTAATAAAGTATCTGAATTTGGCTAATAAATTGAAGTTGTTTTTATAACATTCATTTTGGGATCAAGTTTGGCATGAGATTAGTTCCGATATGGTTTTGTATTTATTTTTCTTTTGTGTGGGAGTTTATCATCTTGGTTGTATATCTAATATGGAAATTCCACAAAAAAATTATCCTTCTATTTCGGTATTTGCAAACCTTTGTAGAGATGTAGATTTTTGTGAAAGATTCTTATCCATGGAGAAAAATGTAAGAGAATTATATATTGAGGGAAAGGAAAGTGTTGAGTTGCGAAGACAGTTGAAAGAATTGGCAGAAGAGAAGCAAGAAATTCCATAAAATCTCAAAGATGTGCAGCGTGAGATGCAAATTAAGGAGGAATTGTTAGCCAAGTATCAACAAGCTAGCAATCCAAGAAGTCCTTTTATAGCAGAAGATGACAGAATTTTCACTTTTTGTCCTCATATGAAGGAAGATCATATGTATGTTTAATCTTCAACATATTCAATCAAACAGAAGGATGATACCTCAAGCATGAAAGAATATTGTTTGAGCTAATTTGTTCCCTGGTCAAAAGATAAGGTAAATAATGCTCATTCAATTTCATTACCTACTAATTCTTGTTTAGGATCTTTTGAAGAGCATATTCAAGGGATTGGCATGGAACTCTTGAAAAAGATGGGATACAATGGAGGAGGTCTTGGAACTAATGGCAAAGGTATTGTTCAACATATTATGGTTGAAGAACATCCCCGATACCAAGGATTGGGATATCAGGAGACAACATCTAGTTAAAGCTCTTGGGAAAACTGTTTGTATTATCATAAGCGAAGTCATGTTGCAGACCATTATTGGGATTTGCATCCAGAATTGAAACCAAAATGGTTTCAAATTCGAGAAGGTAAAAGAAAAATGAATGCAAGTAGTGATTCAGAAAGAGTAAACGAATCACCAAGAAATAATTCAGTAAAAAAAAACGAAGGTGTTATCACCCCTATCAATATTCCCGTGAGGGAAGGAAAGGGAACCCCCCTACAGAAACCCCAAAGTT
Organism: Larix kaempferi; assembly: GCA_027924585.1. Classification (NCBI taxonomy): domain Eukaryota; kingdom Viridiplantae; phylum Streptophyta; class Pinopsida; order Pinales; family Pinaceae; genus Larix; species Larix kaempferi. The sequence goes on along the minus strand of BSBM01000158.1, from coordinate 29,411,798 downwards.
TCCCATTGACCTTTCTCACCAAGAGAAGAAGGAGAGAACCCAAAAAGTGGCTAAGTATCAACCAATTCCAAGCCAAATGATCAAGCCTTAGTGAGAAAAGTGAGAAAAATGGGAAAAACAAGGTAGTGGAATTATTCCACAATCCATAGAGGTTGAACGATCAGGATTGAAAAGAAAATCCAGATCTACGGCGGGGAAGCGATCCACAATGCATCCGATCAAGAGATTTTCTGCTTTTCTGCTTTCCCGTAGGCCTGAATTTTCGACTTTCTGCACTCGCATTGTGGATTGCGGAAGTCAGAACGGTATTTTTTCAAGAGCGTAAAGTTGGGTTTCCGATTTCCGCAACCCGCATTGCAAAATGTGGATTTCAGAGGCATAATGTTTCTAGGGGCACAGATTTGGGTTTCCGATTTCCGCAACCCGCATTGCGGAATGCGGATTGTGGAGGCATAATTTTTTCGGGGACACAGATTTAGGTTTTTGATATCCGCAACCCGCATTGCAGAATGCGGATTACGGAAGTGATATTTTAGAGGCATAAAGTTGGATTTTCGATTCCTGAAACCTGCATTGCGGAATGTGGATTGCAGGAGTATAATTGTGGACATGAGATGTTTTACAGGGTGAATTGAAACCGTGGAATATGACGAATTTCATAGGGAAATGGAACGATTGGGAGCCGATCTAGAAGCCAAAGAGAAGCACATCCTAGTTATCCGTCGTAATTAGCCTAAAATGGCCCAATCCGAAGGACAAACAGGTGGTTTCCAAGGCCCAAATGCACACTGACAGTGCGTAGAGTTTCCCACATGCGCATCTAACAGACTCAGAGGAAGTTGGTTCGAGAAGTTCGGCGTGAACGACCTCATCCTTTCCAGTTCAATACTTTTGATAGTAAATGGCCATTTATGGTTGAATTAGTAAGAAGTTTTTAGATCTTTTGTAAGCCTATAAAGGCATGTTCTGAAGAGACCAAAGGCGTGGATGTTTATGGATTAAGAGAGATTAAAATCTATGCGTATGCATCAAACTAAGCCTTTCAATTCATGAGAAGACCCGATTCTGGAGCAGAGATTCTTGTGATGAGTGTTTTGATGTTTATTATTTCCTGTGCATGTGTTCTTCATTTGTATTTCTAGTATCTAGATCAATACTACATGGTATGAAATTCATATTTTATGCTTCGGATGCATATGACTAGGTATTCCACCCTTTCTTCTTGAAGTTGAAGGTTAGAATTCATTTACAAATGCTCTAGCTCTGTGATGGAATTTGTTGCTTTTTCTGCTTTCATCTAGTGATATATTTGACTTGAAAAAACCTCATGTAACTTGCCTCTGTCTCTTAAATTGTGGTTTAAATCAGTCATTTGTGACTATAAATCCACTGAAGTTTGACTCCATGCCCAATGGTGCTCCTGTCCTTAACCCCAGCCAGTTGAAAAATCCCTATAAGTCATTATGTGTAGATCTAGCCACCATTTTTACCTATAACCAGCTTGTGCAAATAATATCCTAAGTGTTGAGTGAATTGTGAAAGAGAGAGCCATCTCTGTGGTTGGAAAGGCTAGTTTCCATCCCCCAAAGCTTGGTTTGAAATAGTTACGTCATGATCCCTTCTGCTGCAACCCAAGATAATATTGAGTGTTAACACAAGGTATGCTTCAGATGACAATTTTAATAGCATAAAAGACATAATTTTGTGTACTTTCTGTGGAAAGAAGAATCATCATATTACAAAATGCTGGAAATTTAAAGCATATGGTCAAAGAAAGGGTGCAATTAAGAGTAAACCACGAAAAGAAAATCCTTCTCTCTAAGTAAAGAAGGAAGATGGATTTGTTCATCATCAACAATTGTGGAAAAGAATTGCACAAGATCATACAAAGAAAATAAAAGCAGGAATCCGGGATACACAAGACGAGGCTTCTACATCCAAAGGAAAGGAGCAACATTCGTTTGATTTGTTGGGTAAGATGTGGTTGTCATTTTTGCAAAATTAAAATAATTTGCAGAATTAGAATCGTTGGTGGACTAGGACAGGGTTCACCCTTATTAGTTTCCTTACTGTGACGAAGAGTCGATCTGATCATGAACCCTCTATATGTTGCTTGTATAAATTCCAATCTCTGTTTTACAATTATTGGTGCTCGACTTCCATAAAATATCCCATCGCAGAGAATCTCCTGCAGAGAAGAAGCCGCATCAACCAAGTACCAATAAAGAAGATTCTGGTGAAGAGGAAAGGCGTGTGGTCCTGTGCTACTTTGTCTCCCAGGAGGCTATCGCGATAGAGATCAGGGTGGATTTGCTAAAGGATCGTACATATGCAGAGGATGGGATTGAAAAACAATGGTATGTAAGTGCATATGTGTAAGGTATCACTAAGGAAGATCAACGGAAGAAGGACCCTACAAATATGCAATGAAGAAGATTGTTGTCCAAGTGGAGGAAATTCTTGCGTGTTGAATCTGTTTTCTCATCCCTATCACACTAGTGCGATGTAGAGATGAGGGGTAGATCGAATCTACACTTTGATATCTATATGTGTGTTTCCTAAGATCTTATATTCAAGCTTTGTTTGGATGCAGTTTTTTAGAGGCATGAATATGTTTGGAGCCAGAGATATTGTGGATCTAGGGGATGAGAGAATTCCAGGCTGATTTATTCACTTTTAATTGATCAAAGGTCTGCATGCTAAGTCGTGGATAATCATTGCTGTAAAGATATGTTGATAAGAATAGATCCATCTGCGTTGAAGATATATGAGTTTATTGAGCACGTGATTGCTCGTAAAGCAGCGTTGTTATCATCCAACTCCTTGTTAAGGTTACCCAGGAGTGAAAATCATGGATCGAGTTTCATCTCATAAGGAGAATGGTGTCGTTCACGGAGTTACCGGGATCTTGACCATGCACGTGGTTAGGAAGTTTTTTCAGTTTGTTGAAAGAAAGACCTGTTTGCTTAGAAGCCGGATATCAACTTGAACAGTTGAACAAATCACGGATACCTGTTACAGGTGTCCATTCTGAAGGTTGATAAGGGTGTCATCATAATATTTTTTTCACGAAATATCCTCCAACATTGACGGCGGGTTTGAGATAAGATCGTGAGAAAACCCCCTGGCTACAACGTTGAAGGAGCAGATTGTGATAGCATAAATGGATCTCGTAAGAAATGATATCATAGATATCTTTACCACCAAGTCCAAATGACGAGCTCATTGGATAAGTGTTGAGTCTGTCTTCAAATCTGGAGAATTGTACTTAAGATAACTAGCACTAGGGTTATTATTACTTCTCAGAAGTTATCGATTCCAGATTCCAGATCATTATAGAGACTAAAGTTCAGAGTTGGTAAATTTCCCTAGTCGCATGGAGATATTTACGTTGAGAGCCAAATAAAATATTGGCATTGTGCCAATAGGGAAACATGCCTCGTCTTTTGGACGCGTAAAAATTCCTGTTTGCAATGGAGGAAGAAGGCCGAATCCTCGTGGAGAGATAAGGCTCATAGAGATGAGGATACAGTTGTTGGTTCATGTACAGTACAATACAGAGCCAAGAGGACATAGGAATGAACTCGAATGGATTTCTATCGGAATTTTGTATGATTGATCTGGTGGCAATATGGCAGTTCAGGTTGTCATTGATGGCAACTAGATGACGTGATCAGAGCAGCAAAACAGAGCAGATTTTTATGGGAGAACAGATGACAGAGCCATGGATGAGAAAGTCAACAAAACAACAGATGGCTAAAAGGCTGTCCCAAGTTGCAGAGTTGGAAGGTCTTAACGTTGATGGAGGCAATGTGAGCATGAATATTCCAATTAGTCTGATTTTGTGAGCAATAGTGTCATGTTTGAGGCAGTGTAGAAATTTGGTAACATTGCAGCTTTAATAGTGAAGCCCTCTATCAACCATTTGCACAACATTTCAGTAACAATTACATGATGCTGGACTGGATGTTAGAAACTTAGAACTATGTTTTTTTGTGATATGGAAAACTAAAGATTTTGGGGTGGACCTTGATTCAAGAATAGCCTTGATTGGTCCAAATGGAGCAGGAAAAAGTACATTATTGAAACTAATGACTGGAGAATTGACCCCATTGGATGGCATGGTGAAGCGCCATAATCATCTTCGCATTACTCAGTTTCACCAGCTGAGTGTGTCTGAACTGCAATACATGATGAATGAATATCCAGGTATTGAAGAAGAGAAGATGCGTGCGGCAATTGGGAAATTTGGTTTGACAGGAAAAGCGCAGATTATGCCTATGCAGAATTTATCTGATGGGAAAAGAAGTCGTGTAATCTTTGCGTGGCTTGCTTGGAGACTACCTCATCTTCTATTGCTAGATGAACCGACTAATCATCTTGACATCAAAACCATCGATTCACTTGCTGAGGCACTTAATAAGTGGGGTGGAGGACCTGTTTTGGTTAGCCACGACTTTCGGCTCATAAACCAAGTGGCCAAAGAGATATGGGTGTGTGAAAATAAGAGGAGGTTTCAGTATGAGGAGGTTAAGAAGAACCCGCTTAATTATGATGCCTGGTTTGATTATGTACACTTTGAAGAAAGTGTCTGCAACAAGGAGAGGATCAGAGAGATTTATGAGAGAGCTATAGCAAATGTACCACCCACAGAGGAGAAGCGCTACTGGAAACGGTATATCTATTTGTGGATAAATTATGCGTTATAAGAGGAACAAAATCAACAACGTGTCCTTCGCACTCGTGGCATTTTTGAAAGGGCATTTGATTATATGAGAACATCTATCTTAGAGCATAAAGAGGAAAGATTTATGCTCTTGGAAGAATGGCTTAATATGGAGAGTAGTTTTGGCAACTTGGGTGATGTAATTTTGGTTCACAAGAAATGGCCAAATGCTATAAGCGAGACTCAGGCACCGCTCGATCAAAAGATCAACGATAGCGATTAACATGTCATTGCGATTTATCCCATATTGGTTGTGTGGGTGAGTCTTTATGTGTTGATATGTGTCAGTCCTCCCTAATTCTTTGGACGCGTAGTGCAAAGGATAGGCGGGGGCGCTGGGTGTTTGGACTCCATGAGAAGCTCACTAGCTCGGCTCCCAGGATGACCTGTCAGGCCCCCTATCCTTTTGGTACACGTGGGAACTCAGTTGTTGACGAGGATAATGACGTGGTAGTGATGTGTTGCGAACGTGGCATAACGTGAAGCTGAGATGGAAAATGGCATGGCATTGACAAAGACGACAAGGTGGATAATGAAGTGGCAGTCCATAAGAGCCAAGAGGAGCCGAAGCTCTTAAATCCTAGAGTGTGTAATCGACGGTCCTATGCTGTGTTGAAAGGGGGCTAAAAGAAAGCTAATACAAAGAGCCGAAGCCCTTATAGGGATAGTGTCATAAAAAAAGGGAGGACATGAAAACTTTATTTATCAAAGCGCTAAGTTAAAAAAGTCTAGGGATAATGTTTTATATATATATATATATATAAACAAATGTAAAATATAGTTATTACTAAAAATTAGTTTAACTTTATTTTTGCTCATTATATGACAAGACATGTTATTTCATGAAGAGGTGTAAAAGAAGGAGTATATATATATATATATATATATATATTATGTGATGAAGTGTGACTTCTTAAATGCATTTGAAGATCAGAAGCAAGAAAAGAATAAGTACAACAGTCCAAGAAGATTATTAAATAAATTTATCTCAAGGGTGGAAGGGTGGAGCTAGGGCAGGTTGGTGCCTGCAAAAGGGAGTCGATGCTTCCTTGTCAGTCGTAGCTGACTAAACAGGGGGTCATAGCCTCCTACTAATTGGTTCTGATGAAGAAGGGTGTGGGTGCATCCCGATCAGTCGGTGCTGATCTAAAAAATCTTCATCTATTGTATAATTGTAAAAACAAGTTTTGTAGATAATAGAAAAGTATTGGTGGTTTACTTTATTGGGTTCCACGATCAACTATTGCGTTCAAAATTATTTTTACATTCATTAAAAGAAAAAATTATGTTTAAGTTTTAGTCACTGATTCACCCCCCCTCTCAGTGACAAGGTCTGATCCAAAAATTGGTATCAGAGCCGGTCTCTTCACTAGTAAAGTTTAACCACTTGAAGAGGAGTATATATCCAAATGGATCAACAGATGAAGATGTCAATAAGAGTCCCCATATTTGATGGTGAAGACTTTGTTTTCTGGAAGATTAGAATGAAAATATATCTGATGTCCATTGGACTGGAAGTATGGGCATTACTTGCAGAAGGATATGATGTTCCAAAAGACATCCCCACAGAAGCAGAATACAGGAAGAAATATTGGTAACATGCAAAGGCCTTAAATACATTACAAGATGGAGTGAGCAAAAAGATCCTCGCAAAAGTATTAACATGTAATAGTGCCAAACAACTCTGGGATAAATTGGAAACTATATATGCAGAAGATTCCAAAGTAAAAAAGGCAAAACTTCAATCCCTCAAGGTACAATATGAAGGTCTAAAAATGAAGGATGAGGAAAATATCTCAGAGTACTTCGAAAGAGTGGACAATCTTGTCAATGCAATTAGAGGTACCAAATTGTGAGTTAGTTGAAAAGATACTAAGAACACTTCCTATGGCATACAATCCCAAAGTATCTACTCTTGAAGACCGAGAGAAAACTAGAAGAACTTACCCTAGATGAATTATATGGAATCCTCATAGCCTACGAATTAATATTAGGTATTGAGAATGTCCCAAAAGGAGAAGCAGCTTTCAAAGTAACTAAGAAAACAAAAAATCAGAAGCAAACATCTCAGGATAACCATCATGATGAATCTAATGTAGAAGAAGACAATTTTATTAAGAAGCTTCAGAAAGGATCAGGGAAGTACAAGGGAAAAATTCCTTTCAAATGTTTTAATTGTGGCAAAGTTGGACACTTTGCAGCCAAGTGTCCTTATCCCAAGAAAGAATATGAAGATGAAGATGACAAAAATAAACCATACTGGAAAAAAGGATAATCCCACTATAAGAAAAAGAATTACAAAGAAAAAAGGAATTTCTACTCTAAAGAAGAGAACAACAGTTCATCTGAGATTAGTGACAGTGATGATGAAGTCCTCTTTCTAGGTATTGAAGAACCCATTGAGCATGAGGAAGATTTAGAAGATAAAGCAGAGGTTAATATGAAAGAAGAACTTCTTAGTGCCTTGGATGAACTAAGAAAACACAAACACAAATATAGACAGCTGAAAAGTTTTGTAGTTGAACAAAAAGAAAAACATGAACAAAAGAATAAAGAGATGGAGAAAATCATAACCAACCTAAAGGATAAAATTCTAGAAGCAAGCAATATAGAGGAAAGTTTGGAAAAATCTCTTAAAGAAAAACAAATGACCCGTGAAAGATTTGAAGCAGAATTAGCTCTCCTAAGAAAAGAACTAGATACAAAACATGTTCAAATAAAATATGAAAACAGCTCTAAGATCTTGGATGAGATTATAACCACACAAAGGGATCTAAGTAACAAAAATGGAATAGGTTATTCACCAGAAGAAAAACAAGGTAACTCAAAATATTATGCAGCTGCTCTCCTTAGTCCAGTCAAGAAGAAAGATGAAGAAAAGGAAAACAATAATCAGAACTCCAAAAAATGATCTTCACCCATCAAGAAGGAATACAAGACAACATCACAGAAAGTTTATCGAAACAGGTATCCTCACATTTTTTTGGTTATTGTTTTGCATGCTCTAACTTTGGACAAAAAGCAATTAATTGTAGAGCATATGGAAGAAAAAACTTGAGGAGCAAGAACTATAACTTTAAAAATAACCAAACAGTTAATCAAGTCAATAGCATACATTATAAACCCTTTATACCTCTGCAAGAAAAAGATTTGGAATGCTTCAAATGTCATAACTATGGACATAAAGAAAGGAATTGCAGATTAATGGAAGTCTCAGAAAAACCAAAGTTCATTAAAGAGCAAAAGAAGCATTGGAAAGAAAAAACATCAAAAGAGGAATGCCCTATTGCCTTGAAAGTCCAAAATAAAGGGGGTCTTTGGTATGTTGACAGTGGCTGTTCAAAACACATGATAGGAGACAAGAACAAGTTCTTGAACTTAAATCAACATAAGGGTAAAGTTACATTTGGTGACAATGCTTCAGGTAACATTCTTGGGAAAGGCACTGTGAATTTGGGAAAAGACAAAGCAAAAAATGTGTTGCTTGTTGAAAACCTGCAACCTAGCCTATTAAGTGTCAGCCAAACATGTGATCAAGGACACATTTTCATCTTTGATTCTCAGAAATGTGAGATTAGGAGAAAGGATTCAGGAAAATTTGTTGGTACTGCTACTAAAACCCCTGAGAATGTATACATTCTAGACACAAAATTGTGTGAGGAATGTCATATAAATGTAGTGGATGAAAGTTGGCTATGGAATAGGAGGATGGGGCATATCAATTTTGATAATTCGGTAAAAGTCAGTAATCTTGGGGCAGTAAGAAACTTACCAAGAATTACAAAACCTTCAAATCCCATATGTAGACATTGTCAACTAGGGAATCAAACTAGAGTAAAATTCAAAACAAAAGAATACTCAACCTCAAATCCTTTAGAGATGGTTCACAGTGATCTTTGTGGACCTACGAGAACCAAAAGTTTGCAAGGAGAGTCCTACTTTATGTTGTTCATTGATGATTTTACTAGAATGGCTTGGGTATTTTTCCTCAAAGAAAAATTAGAAGCATTTAACAAATTCAAAATCTTTAAAACTTTTGTTGAAAATGAAACAGAGGAAAAAATTAAATGTCTTAGATCCGATAATGGTGGTGAGTTCACCTCACCTCAAAGGAGTTTAATCTCTTTTGTGAAACCCATGGAATTAAGAGACAATTTTCTACTGCCAGAACACCTCAGCAAAATGGGATTGCTAAGAGAAAGAATAGAACAGTCCAGGAGGCTGCAAGGACCATGCTCAATGAAGCAAAATTGTCTGTTGGATATTGGAGAGAATCTGCAAGCACATCTATATATATATTAAATAGAGCTCATCTTAGGATCAACAGTAATAAAACTCCTTATGAGATGTGGTATGGGAGAACTCCTTCAGTAAAATACTTCAAAGTCTTTAGAAGTAAATGTTACATCAAAAGGGTTGATGAGAATCTCGGAAAATTTGATGCTAGATCTGATGAAGGCATATTTCTTGGATACTCTCTTACCAAAAAAGCATAGAAATGCTACAATTTCATATTGCATAAAATTGTTGAGAGTGCAGATGTCAAAGTTGATGATTTAAGAAAAAAAAAATTCAAACATGAAGAGACTGTACTGGACAGTGAAGATGAAGATGATGGTGAGCTAGTTGATACACAAGAATATATAGAAGAAAAGGAAGAGACACAAGAAGATGGAATGGATACCAGAGAAGAAGAGGAAGATATTCGAGAAGAAGAGATAAAGGAAGAATCCACAAGAAGATACATGGAGACACCTTCAAGAATAATTCAAAGAAATCATCTTGAAGACTTGATTATTGGAAATAAAAGCACTGGAGTGCATACAAGAAGACAATTGTTATATCAGACAGAAATTGCACTTTTATCACACATTGAGCCTAGCTCAATCAAAGAAGCATGTAAAGATGAGAGTTGGGTCAATGCCATGAATGAAGAATTGGATCGAATTGAAAAGAACAAAACTTGAGAGTTGGTTTCAAGACCAAAAAACAAGAATGTCATTGGAACTAAATGGGTATTTAGGAACAAAATGAATGAAAATGGACAAGTAATTAGGAACAAAGCCAAATTAGTATGTAAAGGGTATGCTTAAGTTGAAGGAGTATATTTCGAAGAAACCTTTGCACCACTGGCCAAATTGGAAGCAATAAGGATGTTCTTAGATTTTGGCATCCATAAAAAGTTGAAAGTATACCAAATGGATGTCAAATCAACATTTCTCAATGGTAACTTAGAAGAGGAGGTCTATATTGAGCAACCAGAAGGGTTTAAATTAATTGATAAAGGAGACTATGTTTGTAGACTAAAGAAACCTCTATGGGCTAAAACAAGCACCTAGAGCATGGTATGAAAGACTAGATTCTTGTCTACAAATACAAGGCTTCAAAGGGGATCATCAGACATTAATCTTTATTGTAAATGTACCGGTGATAGTATGGTTATTGTGGAAGTATATGTTGATGATATCATATTTGGGAATGATGGTGAAGAAATAAGTAAGGACTTTGCTAGTAGGATGCAACAAGAGTTTGAAATGTCCTTACTCGGTGAACTAAAATTCTTCTTAGGATTTGAAATAGTTCAGTCCCAAAAGGGAATTTTTATCCACCAGTCCAAGTATGTTAAAGATATGCTGAAGAGATTCCATCTAGAGGATTGCAAGCTTGTTTGTACACCTATGACAATAGGTTGCAAATTAAGCAAAGAGGATGAGACCAAAGATGTGGATCCAAAACATTACAGATCAATGATTGGAAGTTTACTATAGGTAACAGCCTCCAAACCTGATGTCAGGAAAGCAGTCAGAATGGTGGTTAGATTTCAAGCTACACCAAAGGAGAGTCATGTTCAAGCTGTGAAAACAATCTTTAGTTACTTAAAAGAAACCATAGATATTGGATTATGATACCCTATCAAGAATTCATTCACTTTAAAAGCCTATTTAGATGCAGATTGGGAAGGATTTGTAGATGATAAGAAAAGCACAAGTGGAGGGGCATTCTTTTTGGGAGAGTCACTGGTAGCCTAGATAAGTAAAAAATACACATCAATCTCCCTATCTACCATTGAAGTTGAATATATTGCAGCAGCAGAATGTTGTACCCAAGTTGAATGGATGAGACAAAATTACAAGACATCAAAATAGTGTTTGAAGAACCCATCACTATCCACTATGATAATACAAGTGCTATAAGTTTGTCCAAGAATCTTGTTCAACACTCAAAATTAAAACACATTCCTATAAAGTATCACTATTTAAGAGAACAATCTACAAACAAGCACATTAAACTGGAATATGTCCCAACACAGGAACAAGTGGCAGATATTGTTACAAAACCTTTAAATAGATATATATTTGAATATCTTAGGCAAAAATTAGGGGTGATATCCCCTACAATCTAAACTCTCAAGAAAGTAATGCATCAGAGTGGCATCAATTCAGGGGGATACTGTGATCAAATTCAGGGGGAGTTGTTCAACCCTTTTCCCTTGATGTCAAAGGGGGAGAAATGGAAATTTTGTTGCTATCAATGCCAAAGGGGGAGATTGTTGGCAATATGGCAGTTCAGGTTGTCATTGATGGAAACTAGATGATGTGATCAGAGCAACAAAACATAGCAGATTGTTATGGGAGAACAAATGACAGAGCCATGGATGAGAAAGTCAACAAAACAATAGATGGCTAAAAGGCTGTCCCAAGTTGTAGAGTTGAAAGGTCTTAAAGTTGATGGAGGCAGTGTGAGCATGAATATTCCAATTAGTCTGATTTTGTGAGCAATAGTGTCATGTTTGAGGTAATGTAGAAATTTGGTAACATTGCATCTTTAATAGTGAATCCCTCTATCAACCATTTGCACAACATTTCAGTAACAATTACATGATGGACTAGATGTTAGAAACTTAGAACTATGTTTTTTTGTGATATGGAAAACTATAGATTTTCGGGTGGACCTTGATTCAAGAATAGCCTTGATTGGTCCAAATGGGGCAGGAAAAAGTACATTATTGAAGCTAATGACTGGAGAATTGAACCCATTGGATGGCATGGTGAAGCGCCATAATCATCTTTGCATTGCTCAGTTTCACCATCATTTGGAAGATAAACTAGAGTGAGTGTGTCTGCACTGCAATACATGATGAATGAATATCCAGGTATTGAAGAAGAGAAGATGCGTGCGACAATTGGGAAATTTGGTTTGACAGGAAAAGCACAGATTATGCCTATGTAGAATTTATCTGATGGGCAAAGAAGTCGCGTAATATTTGTGTGGCTTGCTTGGAGACTACCTCATCTTCTATTGCTAGATGAACCGACTAATCATCTTGACATTGAAACCATTGATTCACTTGCTGAGGCACTTAATAAGTGGGATGGAGGACCTGTTTTGGTTAGCCACGACTTTTGGCTCATAAACCAAGTGACCAAAGAGATATGGGTGTGTGAAAATAAGAGGAGGTTTCAGTATGAGGAGGAGGTTAAGAAGAACCGCTTAATTATGATGCATGGTTTGATTATGTACACCTTGAAGAAAGTGTCTACAACAAGGAGAGGATCATAGAGATTTATGAGAGAGCTATGGAAAATGTACCACCCACAGAGGAGAAGTGCTACTGGCAACGGTATATCTATTTGTGGATAAATCATGCGTTATAAGAGGAACAAAATCAACAACGTGTCCTTCGCACTCGTGGAATTTTTGAAAGGGCATTTGATTATATGAGAACATCTATCTTGGAGCAGAAAGAGGAAAGATTTATTCTCTTGGAAGAATGGCTTAATATGGACAGTAGTTTTGGTAGTTTGTGATCCGGATTTATGTGGGAACGAAACAAAAGATAGCATACACAGAATCATATACATAGATATATTGCAAATAACACAGTGATACAGTAAACACATATTCTATTAAATAGCGGAAATAGAACAGACTGTAAAATACAATAGCTAGAATGGTGGTAGCTATCTCTGAGAAGAGATGTGGCCGCTATGCTCATTCGTGCCAAGATGATTACAAAGAGAGGCCGAAAGGGCCTATTTATGATCAGCATGAGGGAAAGAATCCCAAACATCCAAAAACCTAACCCTAGAAGATGAACCGTCATAAAGTTTGTGGCCCCAAGGTGGTTAGTTGAACAGTCAACTTCCCGGGGTCATAACTTTTGCATACGATCTCCGTTTGGGGCGCTCGGTAGCCCGTTGGAAAGGTCTATTCGAGATTTACAACTTTCAATTAAAACCAAATGCATGCCATTGGAAACCATTTGGTCCCCCAAATCGCCAAAAAATGTCATTTAGGGCCTCAAAATGGCTCCGGAAGTTCAGGACCCGAAAAACTGCTAAAAATAGTAATTTACCAAAATTGCCAGAAGCCTGTTTTGAGCCAGTTGGATGAGGTGGGCCGCCACCGATATCCACCTGGATCAGTTTGGGTGATGTAAGTTCGGTTAAGAAGAAATGGCCAAATTCTATAAGCGATACTCAGGCACCGTCCGATTGAAAGATCAATGGTAGCGATTAACACGTCATTGCGATTTATCCCACATTGGTTGTGTGGATGAGTCTTTATGTGTTGATACATGCCGGTCCTCACTAATGCTTTCGACGTGTAGTGCAAAGGATAGGCGGGGGCGCTGGGTGTTTGGATTCCATGAGAAGCTCACCAGCTCGGCGCCCGGGATGACCTGTCAGGCTCCATATCCTTTTGGTACACGTGGAAACTCAGTTGTTGACTAGGATAATGACGTGGTAGTGATGTGTTGCGAACATGGCAGAACATGAAGCTGAGATGGAAAATGGCGTGGCATTGACAAAGATGACAAGGTGGATAATGAAGTGGCAGTCCATAAGAGCCAAGAGGAGCCTAAGCTCTTAAATCCTATAGCCTGTAATCAATGGTCCTATGCTGTGTTGAAAGGGGGATAAAAGAAAGCTAATACAAAGAGTCAAAGCCCTAATAGGGATAGTGTCATAAAAAAAGGGAGGACATGAAAACTTTATTTATCAAAGCACTAAGTTAAAAACGTCTAGGGATAATGTTATATATATATAAACAAATGTAAAATATAGTTATTACTAAAAAATAGTTTAACTTTATTTTTGCTCATTATATGAAAAGACATGTTATTTCATGAAGAGGTGTAAAAGCAGGAGTATATATATATATATATATATATGAAGGTATTATGTGATGAAGTGTGACTGCTAAAATGCATTTGAAGATCAGAAGCAAGAAAAGAATAAGTGCAGCAGTCGAAGAAGATTATTAAAGAAATTTATCTCAAGGGTGGAAGGGTGGAGCTAGGGTAGGTTGGTGCCTGCAAAAGGGATTCGATGCTTCCTTGTTAGTCGTAGTTGACTAAACATGAGGTCGTAGCCTCCTACCAGTTGGTGCTGGTGAAGAAGGGTGTGGGTGCATCCCGAGCAGTCGATGTTGATCCAAAACATCTTCATCTATTGTATAATTGTAAAAACAAGTTTTGCAGATAATAGAAAAGTATTGGTGGTTTACCTTATTGGGTTCCAAGATAAACTATTGCGTTCAAAATTATTTTTACATTCGTTAAAAGAAAAAATTATGTTTAAGTTTTAGTCACTGATTCACCCCCCCCCCTCTCAGTGACAAGGTCTGATCCAACATGATCAAGAAAATTTATTCCAATCTCCTGATCGGCCTCTCTAACCTCGAGCACAGAAAAAATTGATGTACATAGGATCTGGCTAAAAAATGGTTAGAAAACAGGATCGAATCCTTTCATTTAAATGCACAGTCGGAACTATTGATGACGTTTCCCAATTGTTTAAGAACCTACATCCGTAAGAATCAATGGTCAGGAGCATTCAACGGTTAAGAATAATTCGATTAGTGAAAGGATGGATCTGATAGCAGAATATCTATTTGATCTATGTTCCGATTCAATGAACTCCACGGGACACAATGATAAAATACGGTGCATAGCTCATTGTTTATAACATATAATTTGGTGCAAAAATACAGAACTCGGGTAATGTAACTGCATTTTCCTATCGGTCACATGAAGTTGTGAATCGAAGGTTGGAGAGCTCTGGTCTTGCGTATTGATGTAAAGAACTGGTCACATAAAGACATATTGACAGAGCACCAATTGAATGGGACAACAAAACCGAGGGTTTAGATTGCTTATGTTGAGCGTAGGGCATATGACATCCCACGGGGCCAAGGGCCAAAGGATATAAAACATGTATAACTTTGGTAAGCCACTATACCATAATTTTGGGTGCATATATTAGGCCATAAAGTGGGTTTTTGATACACTAGTTAATCCTTTTCAATAGTGTGCTTTTTTTGTTGTTTTAAAACTTTTCCCATGTTTATGTTGGAAAAATGTCGAGCCAAGGGAGGTTAAATTTTTTTTTGATATATGTTGCACATTATTTTGTAGTGGGAATTTAACCACTAATGCACACTTGGAAAAAGTTGCAGCCATGTAGTTTCCTTGTAAAGTTGATGATGAAAAATTATAAAAGGATTTGTTTAACCACTCTTAGGAGCTGAAAAGAGTGAGAGGCATTTTTTTTGTTTTTATGCCTAAATCCTTATTGAACATTGTAATGGCCTTCAAGCCACTATTGAGTGAGAGCCATTGTTTCCTTAGGCCTATTTTGGTCTCTATTGTAAACTTTACCAAAGAGTTCTTATAAACTCTTGGAAAGTATGATATTAAAAAAAAATTGCAATCCAGGTGTGTTAACAATCAAATTAACACCCTTAACAAAGTGGAAGGTAGAAGCAAATTTTACTATGCACCCGCAACATGAAGACGTAAGACAAGTACTTAGGAGAACCGTCCTCTCTTATCTAATCACTACTTCCATGATCGAAAGGATTGAGTGAAGAAAGAGGTAGCCCAAAGAGACAAGGTTAAGTGATTGAACTGCTCAATTGAAGGCTCGAATATAAGTTCCACCAATCAACAGTGAGAAGAAATGCACAAGATTGCATTAATTGTGCTTGAGAATTCTGACTTTGTGAGAAAATCCTAAAAATACTATGGAAAGTGGGTTTTTGAGTAGAAAGAATAAAAAAATCAAGAAAGGGATTATCCCACATTGAAAGAAAAAACTTAAACTCATGAATGGAAGGAAAATTAAATTCTTTCATTTGATATCAAAGGAGAAAATAGACATACTTACAATCTTGCTTGAGATGCCCCCATCCTCCCTTTCCTTGAGCTATACTTCTCCATCCTTGATTTTGATGAATATGAGCTTTCCAATCCTCCAAATCCCCCCAGCATGCCTTTTTTCTTACTGTGTCCTCCTTCACCATGTCCCAAATGCATTTGTTTTATAGTATTGGTAAATGGGATCTCAAGTTTCATCTTTCAATGTTGGATAATCCCTTTCTTGATTTTTTGATTCTTTTTACTCAAAAACCAACTTTCCATAGTATTTTTAGGATTTTGTCACAAATTGAGAATTCTCAAGCACAATTAATGCAATCTTGTGCATTTCTTTTCACTGTTGACTAGTGGAGCTTAGATTTAAGCCTTCAATTGAGCAGTTCAATCACTGAACCTTGTCTCTTTTGTATACCTCTTTCTTCACTCAATCCTTCCGATCATGGAAGTAGTGATTAGATAAGAGAGGACTGTTCTCCTAAGTACTTGTCTTCTGTCTTCATGTTACATGCGCATAGTAAAATTTGCTTCTTCCTTACACTTTATTAAGGGTGTTAATGATTAAAAATTATAAAAGGCTTTGTTTAGCCCCTCTTAGGAGCTAAAAAGAGTGAGAGGCATATTTTTTTGTTTTTATTCTTAAATCCTTGTTGAACATTGTAATGGCCTTGAAGCCACTATTGAGTGAGAGGCATTGTTTCCTTAGTCCTATTTTGGTCTCTATTGTAAACTTGACCAAAGAGTTCTTATAAACTCTTGGCAAGTATGATATTAAAAAAAAATTGTAATCCAAGTGCCTTCAGCCATAAATTTTACGGCAGTTAGCTTCAACATTCCGATTCCGAATAAAAAAGGTGAAGGAGAAGGGAATGTGTCATTTGTAGCTGGTATAGATATTTCAATTGATACTTTTGGAGGCCCAAAAGTGATTTTTAGTGGGGAGATTTGATCGAGGAGGATATCCATAGTTGAAGAATGAAGAATGTTTTCATTCGCACCAATGGCATTCAATCGACGAAGATCTTGTAGAGATATTCCTAATGCAATTCGAACGATATCGAATGAACTTCGTTTGTGAAAGAAATTACAGGTTGAAATTACGGACAAAAGGGAGTCTATTTTCCAACAAAAGTTCATAAGACATTGAACAAAGTGTTTTTCACATTAAAATTAAAAGTTCAATGAAAGTTATGTAAAAGGGGAAAATATGAAAGTGCTTATACAAATTCTCTTTTAAATTTATAAAGGAAATTTAAATAGGTGTGAGAATACACCTCACCAATTGGTTTCCTATTCCTAAGGGAGTGTTGACATCTTCATGGAGAAAGATGAGACCATTTCTCCACCTATCCTTTAAGGTGTATCTAGATCCTAATTTAGGGGATCATGGGAGAGATATTATCCTTAACATGTGTGATTATTAATAATCCATGAAAAAACTATAAAGACCTCTCATTTGGAGAAAGCTTTCTAGTAAGCTTTGTATGAGAAATTTCATCCCAAGATGGGAGAAATAGTTCAGTTCACGTGAGATCCTTAGTTATTCTTGGTGAGGAAGGGGAAGGAATCCCAATATGGGAATGAGCCACTTGAAATGAATATCATGCAATTGTACTTGTGAAAGCCATATATCTTTGAAGGATATAGTAAAGCGACTCAAGGTTTCAATTAGTCCGGAAACATAGCCATGGGTCTGGCAGACTATGTTAACAATTCTGGTTTGCATATCTTTTTACATGTTGAATTATTTATTTCATTTTGATATGTTTACAATTAGTTTCCAAATTGTCATGTTAACAATGGGAATTTGAGATTTCATGAAGTATCTGAATTTGGCTAATAAACTGAACTAGTTTTTATAACATTCATTTTCGGATCAATTCCTCAAATAAGACAAAGGGACCAAAGAAACCAAGTTGGCAAACAAATTAGGCCCCCTTTCCATGAAAATTATGTTGTTGAAGAAGGTGTAGGATTTCCTGAGAATCAAATCCATATATTTGACCATTCTAAACCTCACGTTTATCTGACAAGATAAGACTATGAAAGTGATGCTAAAAAAATGAAGTAAACATGTTATAAAAGGAGTCAGAGCAGTACCAAAAAGGATATTAGAATGCAGTTATTTATTTTCAAAGGAGATACAAGATTAGAAATAGAAATTTTGGTGTGAATACAAGTGAATCTTCTGATGATCATCCTTCTGCAAGTCAACAAAAAAAATATGAGCCTAAAATTGATGTTCCCAAGAAAGCTCTAGAAGGGAAGAAATATGCCAATGTAAAAGAACCAAAAAATTCTCAATCATATTTTAGCCTTGAGAATGAAATATCTAAAATTAAAATCTGTAATGTACCAACTAGTATTAGTGATATAAAAACTCTCTTCTTCACATAATTAATTAAAACAATGTTTATGGAATCTAGTTTGACTGAGGGTGGACAAGATCAAAAGATATGGATGGAAGGTAGGCTCTGATATATGTTGATAACTCTGCACAAAGTACTGAGAACATTTATGTTTCAATATTAGCAAGGCTGAAATCTACTCCAACGCTCTTGGGCCCCTCAACATATGCAGAATAATATGGATCTAAACCTTGACTATAAGATATGGATGAGTGTTTCTGACTCAGAGAGGTTAAATAAAATTAAATATCATTCAATACATCGTAATAGGTCTCTCCATAAAGTTTGAGGAAGTTCTGAGAAATATTGACAAAGATACAAGCAAAATTGCATTTCAGCATTGCACAACCAGTAAAATTCAGGAGCTCCCAAACATGTAGAGAAGGATCAAGAATTATTCAAATAATAAATGTATTCGGTAAAATAAAATTTTAATTAACATCAGGAACATAAATCAACTCATTCTTTCCTCTACTCATTCATTTATGCAACATAGTCTGAAAACTAGTCAATTTTTATGCAAATCTAGAAAGGGTGGAGAAATGTGAGAATAATTTAGACTTCTGTAATTTTAATTGACATGAATCATATAAAAGGTTTAAATTTACTATCATTACATAATATATGGGACAATATTCCTCTCAAAACATTATATAAAAACCTCTCTTCTTCTACACAAGAATCTAGCTCTAGAAATCCATAGGAAGCTTGGAGATTTGAACCATGAACTGACTCGTGCTTCTTCTGAACTTCAAATTCGACTTAATCATCTACAGGAACTGAAAATAAGATCATTTATAATTGATTAATACCATCATCCTCTCACAGGAATTAGGGGCACATATCCTAGCTTTGAATATGGGCATATCTCCCAAGTCTCCGAGGCACAATTGCTCTTAATCAAAACATCAAACTGAAAAAAGATGTGAACGTGATGCACATTGGTTCATTTATATAGAGTGGGTAACTTGAGGAGCAAGTATCCTTAGATAATGAGCCCTCCTTTAGTGGATAATGAAATCTAGCTTTCCTACCTTTTCCTTTTTGCTTTGCTTTCCTCCTTTTTCCCTTTCTGATTGCTTTTCCACTTTCTACTTTGGCTTTTTCTTCTTTTTTTCTGACTTTTTTGAACTTTCCTTCTTTTGTGAACTTTCCTTATCTTCTGACTTTCCTTCTTTCTACTTTTGTGCTTCTTTCTACTTTATGATGTTTTTCCTGAGTTGCTCTACCTTTCTTTCATTTTTCCCGATTTTCTAGATTTATGTGCTTTCTCCTTGACTTCTTCCTCAAGTCTCTCCTCAGTAAACCTTATCCACTAATGCGACCTAATGGAGAATTATATTCATTTATTCAACATAAAAATATTAAATACATCATAAATAAATATTCCAAGTGCATAACAAACTTTGGACACAATTAAATGCACACTCTTAATTAATTAAATGCCTCGAATACAAAATTTAACCCCATGATACTGAAGTTGTCTCCTCAACCCAAGGGATTGGTTGGGTTAGGATATTGATCCAATGTTCACTGTTGAGGGGACATGATAGTCCTCTCCACCCAATATTTATTGTCCTCAATAAATTTCAAACTAGGATGATTCAAGATATGTTCTCCTTCCCAAGTAGCATCCTCACTAGGCAGTCCTTCCCATTGCACCAAAAATTATTTAAGGATTCTGCTCCTTAGCATCTTCTCTCGAACTTCCAAGATCCTTTCAAGGATCGACACCAAATTGACTTCATCATCAAGGGGTGGAAATTTTTGTGAAACTTTGAATTTCTTCCCTATTTCTTTCTTCAAACAGGACACATAGAAAACATTGTGAATCCATCTACCCGGAGGAACATCTAGCGCATAAGCCACTTCCATGATCTTTCTTACAACTTGGTAGGGTCCATAGAATATTGGCTTTAACTTATAATCCCCATTATACTTCAATGATGTCTATCTATAGGGTTTCAACCTCAAATATACCAGATCTCCAACTTGGAAAGCTCGCTCAACTCTATGCTTGTTTGCATGCACTTTTTGTCGGTTATGTGCTACCTGCAAGTTGTCCTTGAGAGTCCTAAGTATGTATTGAATCTCTTGGAGCAAATACTTTGTATTTTTTGTATTACAATCACCAAATATCAGATCATCAAAACTAAGTGCATCATAACCATAAAGAGCTTTGAAGGGAGACATACCAATCGAGAGATGAAAAGTAGTGTTGTAACAAAACTCTCCCAAATGGATCCAAGTGGTCCATGAATTTTGTTGGCCGATGAAATAGTTTCTTAAGTACCCTTCCATCCATTGGTTCAATCTATCTGTTTTTCCATCAGTCTGTGGATGGTAGCTGGTGCTCATGTCCAAACTTGTCCCCACTAACTTGAACAGTTCTTGCCAAAAAATTGCTAGTAAACTTGTTATCCTGGTCACTAATGATGGACTTGGGTATTGTGAGGAACCTCCAACAATTAAATGATGAAAATGCACGATATATCAGAAATAGAAGAACACATAAGAGATTTAATGATCGTGGGACACTTCGAGGGGGAAACCTCCATTGAGCAAGCTCAATAAAAATAACTCATGGATTCTTGCATTGGCCTCAACACATACTTATATACTAATTCTATGCGCCAATACTATGGATCAATACCATGGAATCTATAATACTATGAGACGACTTACAAAGCACATGCATCCAGTACTATGGATCAATACCATGGAACATATAATACTATGGGCTAATAAAAACTATGGATCAATACCATTGAACATATAATACTACGGGACGACTTACAAAGCATATGCGTCCAACAACAATATACTAACAAAGTAAAGAGAAGGGTTGACACGGGTTCCTAACATCCCCCCCCCTTAGAATTAGCTTTGTTCTCAAAGCTTTAGATGTGGAAATTGATGTTGAATCTGAAGGAGTGGTTCCCATGTAGCATCCCCTGGTTGCATTTCGTGCCACTGAATTAATACCTCTGTGATAGATCGAGAGCAAAGCTGATGAGTGCGCTTATTGAGGATGGCCTTTAGCTCCAAAAGGATGGATCCTTCATTATCTAGTTTTGGTAAAATAGTTTGTCCTCTGATGTTGGTGCCAAGAACTTTCCTCAGACAAGAGACATGAAATACTGGTTGAATGTGGGAAGAAGGAGGAAGTTCCAATTTATAAGAAACACACCCAATATTCTGAAGAACCTTATAGGGCCCATATAAATTTGGAGAGATCTTATGATTCCCTTTGAGTTTCAGGGAGGATTGCTTGTAAGTATGTAGATGAATAAAAACCATATAACCTGCTTGAAAAGTGCACTCAGAACGATGCTTATCAACTTGTTGTTTCATTCAATTTATTGCCATGTGAAGATTATCCTGCAAAATATGAAGAATCTAATCGCGGTTTCAAATAATTGTGTGCAACTGCCTGAACTGGTGAACTGTTGGGGGTGTATGGAAGAGGAACTAATGGTGCCTGACCATAGACTACTTCATATGGAGTAATTTTAGATGCAATGTGATAGGAGGTATTGTACCACCATTCAGTGAGAGGGAGCCACTTTTCCCACTGATGTTGTTGTTTGTAGGTGAAGCAACAAAGATAAGTTTCCAAACATTTATTGGTAATTTCAGTATGACCATTTTTTGTGGGTGATACCCTGAACTCATCTTCAATTTGGTGCTAGTGTGGCGAAATAGTTCTATCCAAAAATGACTGGTGAAAGTTGCATCTGGATCCGAGACAATGGAAGAATGGATTCCATGAAGAAGGAAGATCTAGTCTAGGAAAATTTGTGCTACTAAGGAGGCTATATAGGGATGGATGAGGGCACAAAAATTACTATATTTGGAGAGGCAATCAACCACAACCAAAATCACTATCTTCCCTCCAAATTTTGGGAGCCCTTCAATTAAAACCATAGAAATATCTGTCCAAATCCGTGTAGGGATGGGAAAGGGTGCGAGAAATCCCAAAAGGAGTGTCGTTTCACCCTTGTTGAGCTAGCAAGTATCACATTCATCCACCATCTATTGAATTTTCCTTTGAATTTCCTACCAAAATAAGTTATGTTGTGCCCGCTCATACGTTTTGAGGAACCCAGAGTGCCCTGCCGATGGAGAAGCATGGATTTCATAGAAGACAACTTGTTGAATATCTGTGCTTTGGGGAAGCACCAAATGACCCTTGTATCTCAGGGAAGCACCATCCCAAGAGTAATGCGGTACAACAGAAGGTTTGTTGGCCAACCATTGGATTGTGAAAATCCTCACAGCAGATCTAAGAGATGATGTATACCTCACAAGAGTAATTATGATTAAGCAGGAAAATAGAAGAAGAGTAAACAATATAGTATAATGAGCAACAGAATAATATGGTACAGTAGAACTCAGATAGAAGCAATAATACTTCACACACACTAATTAATTAATCACAGTATGGACAAATAAATAGTACAATGGTAGAGAGGATTTGAATGCCTAAGGTGGAAATTCAAATTAGCCTCTCAGAGTGATCATAAGATCAATAGAGTGTCATCGGAGCACAACTAGGTGTCCTCACGATCATCAGAGCGCAATTGGAAGTCTTCATCATCATCCGTGGAGTCATCAATGCTCAAGTAACTGTCAACCATCAGTCAAACTAACTCTGGTAGGTGTAACTGAGTGAAAACTGGACTGGTAGGTGAAGAAGGGCGAGTTGCTCCCTAAAATCAAGGAAGAAGGGCGCATTAAGCAACTGGAGGGCTAAAACTGAATAGTGAGAAGCTCTTGGGGGTTGGCTAACTGAGGGCTAGGTGTTGGACTGATGATTGGTATGCATGCAAACCCTAAAGGTGTATGCATGACTAAAAATGTAAATGATCAAAATACTGGTGGGACTAGGATGGAGTATAGGAATATCCTAACACCCCCCCTTAATCCATCCTAGGCCCTGGTAACTAAGACCAAAGGTCACCCAATACAATGAATAATAACAATCAATAAACCAAGGAAGTGGGAAAATTTCATGGGAAACATACCCCCTCCTCAAAAAACAGACTGTAAGGCACACACAAAAATTAAATGCTCCAAACTCAAGTAGGTGTGATGCTTGGTCGTATGTATGGAGGTATCTTCTTCTTGGGAAGAAGTGGATCATGCTCAAAAAGCATGTGTTTGTACTTGCTCTTCAGTTCGAATGTGATGAGAACAAATCCAACAGTATGAGAATGATCCTTGAACTTGTCATTCGAATCAGTTGAGGTAGGATCAAATCTGTGAAAGTGCATATAGTCTTTTGTCTTCTCCTTCGAACCACCATGGGTGAGATTATGCCAAAAATAACTATTACATGTTTGCTTGAAATCAAAATCAGATTTAAGACTTAAAAAATAGTTTCTTGAGATCTCCTTTGAACCAACAGGGGTGAGATCAAAACTATCATATGCATGAGAAATTATCCCAAGCAGTAATTGCTTAGAATCCAAATTAGATCCAAGACTTGAATCATGGTTTCTTGAGATCTCCTTTGAACCATGAGAGGTGAGATCAAAACCAGTAGATGCATGAGAAATTATCTCAAGCGAATGGCAATGGCCATATTCTTCAATGACCTTCTGAAAGCATGGAATTATGATCATATAGTAGTATAAAAGAGGAGTTAGCTGGAGAGGAGCGAATGCATTACCTTCAAAAGCTGTTTTGACCTCCGAAATAATCATGTGATCATGATGCAAACCAACAGACTCTGGTGCAAGAGAGGATTTAGGACCTTTTGCAATATCTAGAGTGTGAGCTAGCACAGAAAGAGAAGAAAGTTTGAGCATGAGTGTAGAATCTGCAAGTTCTTTGTCAACAACTTCAATATGAGATGATACTGGTGCATGATCTGAGAGACCATCAAGAGGAGGGAATGCATCACTTTGTTTTCTTTTGAATGGGTTGGGACCAAGTCCTTCATTCTCTCTGCCAAATTTTCCATCTAGGTGAGCCCATATCTATTTTGGAGTCCATAACTCCTTTGGAGTTTCAACACCATTACGGTATTTGAATTGGAATCTCTGGCGTGCAAACAAAGAAAACATTATTGCTTGAAAGTGCATGTCACTTTTATTTAACCAGTCAATCTTCTCTTCAGGGGATTCGAACTCTCTTTCAAAATAGCAATAAAAAAGATCATGGATCTTCAAGTCTGCTATCATTCTTGGTTTCCATTCATCATAGTTGAGTGGATCAAGAGGAGTAATTCCTGATGAATACATAGAAGCTGTAGAGGACCTACAAAAACAATATAGAATAACTGCAATTTCTACTGCTGCAAAAATGCAGAATCTGCTGCACTCGAAATCTTGATAATAACCTGCAAAAAAATCTCAAGAATGGAGATAAACAATACTCTCAACATGCTCTGATACCATGTGAAAATCCTCACAGCAGATCTAAGAGATGATGTATACCTCACAAGAGTAATTATGATTAAGCAGGAAAATAGAAGAAGAGTAAACAATACAGTATAATGAGCAACAGAATAATATGGTACAGTAGAACTCAGATAGAAGCAATAATAGTTCACACACACTAATTAATTGATCACAGTATGGACAAATAAATAGTACAATGGTAGAGAGGATTTGAATGCCTAAGGTGGCAATTCGAATTAGCCTCTCAGAGTGATCATAAGATCAATAGAGTGTCATCGGAGCACAACTAGGTGTCCTCATGATCATCAGAGCACAACTGGAAGTCTTCATCATCATCAGTGGAGTCATCAATGCTCAAGTAACTGTCAACCATCAGTCAAACTAACTCTGGTAGGTGTAACTGAGTGTAACTCAATGTAACTAAGTGTAACTGAGTGTAACTGACTGTAACTAAGTGTAGCTGAGTGTAACTGAGTGTAACTGAGTGACAACTGGACTGGTAGGTGAAGAAGGGCGGTGAGTTGCTCCCTAAAATCAAGGAAGAAGGGCGCATTAAGCAACTGGAGGGCTAAAACTGAATAGTGAGAAGCTCTTGGGGGCTAACTAACTGAGGGCTAGGTGCTGGACTGATGACTGGGATGCATGCAAACCCTAGAATGCATGCAAACCCTAAAGGTGCATGCATGACTGAAAATGTAAATGATCAAAATACTGGTGGGACTAGGATGGAGTATAGGAATATCCTAACATGGATGATTTGAGATAATGAGGATTCATTGACATAGCCCTGTTGAACAAATTGCAACCAATTTGGAATAGGCATATAAATAGCTGAAAGAGAAACGTGGTCATCAAATGCGCTAGAAAGAGCATCCACCACCAGATTGTCCTTACCCTTCTTGTAAGTGATCTCATAGTCATAACCCATGAGTTTTCTAACCCATTTCTATTGTACTAGGGAGGAGACCCGTTGTTCCAAGGAACATTCCAGACTATGGTGATCAGTATTGATGCATAAATAATTCCCTAATAGGTATGGCTATTGTCACATACCCTCCCATCAGACCACGCAAGGGAGGGAACATGGCACTAAATTCGGGCATCTAGCCCCATATCCATTAAGTAAAACTCATTGATAATAAAAGACATATACATGTGCATATTGTAATTAAACACAACGGAATTAAAAGCATCTACATATCTAACATACATTCAAGCATTTTCAGGGAAGACATTAAATAAATATATTGCATAATTTAACACATGATAGTACTTATCTTAAAACAAAGCAGTCCCCGAGCAACCAGCTATGCAACTGCAACATTCCACCCAACCATAGGCCAGTTGTGCTTATCAATCTCTTGATACAACTGCCACCCCCGAGTTGGGCATGATTAATACAAGGAAAAAGGGAACAACAGACTCACACATAGACAAAATACACCAAAATCAGCCAAGCCAATCCACGGTTGGGTTTATCAGGCTGCTAAAGCAAAGGGAGGGAATGAATTGCTAAGCTAGTGAGCTCAAGCACAGAGCCATGGATACCTCTACGCTTGGAACCCACAATGCCTACACACTCCACTCAAGGAAGTATTCCCTTCACTAATACACAGTCCCTCAAGCGATACCTTCCATTCTAGTGTTGTCCAAGGTGTGCATAGAAGAGTAGCCAACCCTTTGATCTTTCTGAGAGGTTACTCCCTTCACTAGGTTAATTATTCAACATATGGTTTCTTGTTTCAAATTATCTCTGGAATTTTTCTTAGTGTTGAACAATAATTCTATAAGCAACAAAATATGGTTTTTGAGATGTCTTGCTTATATACTTTTTCTTTGTAATGAAGTGTTTGAGGGATTCTAGATTCCTAGAGTGGGCAAATTTGTCTTGGTTTGCTTTGGTGGTTGGAACACTAGAGTTTTACATTAATGAAATATTGTAGGCCTGTAAATTAACCATCTTGTATTGAATTGGTTTTTCCTATGTAGTATTTTAATTATATTATTGTTGAAAAAATTGTGAAGGATGATTGTTGGGTTGTGGTCTAGTGGTTTAAGTGGGCCATCATCGTACCTAAGTACAAGGTTCAAAATCCAAATCCCATATTAATCATGGCCTAAAAATTTTCATTCTTTCGCGTATGAAACCTAATATAGTAAATTGTATCACTAGTTAGTCTTAGCTTGAAATTCAAGCCACAAAGACAGACCAAACATATATCTCGCCTTAAAAATAAGAACTCATCCATACACGATTTTACAACCACATTTGGGCTCCAATAATATACTTTCAATTCAACCCCATAGATAAGAGGCATTCAAATTCAATTCCCATTATATGCTTCACAAGAGAACTTGGCAATTGCGCCTTTTTGTAGAGACGCCAACAAAACCAATCGAATCAACAACATTCACCACATGATGAAAACATAAAATCCTCTTGTATGGGGGGGGTTACTAATCTTAGAGCTAGAGTTCCCTTAATGAGAAAGCTTCTTCAGCACATACTTGAGCCTTAACCTATTTGTATCCTAGAGTGATGCACCCTCTTTGGAGGAGGAGTTTTTTCTTATTTAGCATTCCTAGCTACTTTCTAAGTTGAATTTGGCATAGTAGTGGGCTTAATCATTGTTTTTTTAACACATTTGATCAAATTTGATATATCTTTGCAAATGCGTTATTGGGAATATTAATTCATCTTCTTACCAATAGGATGCATTTCTTGGCAGGTTTTATTCAACAATCATTTGGTAACAAGATAAGGCTTGGAATGAACATTAGTCATACAAAGAGATTAAATACAAACCTATGATATTAGCTAACTTCATAAGTATGGTGATATTTCTATTGCTACAATTTATACAAGATATAGTAGAAATCATTTTTTCTTTCTGGAAACCTCACATATATATCATTTTCTCTTGTATTTTGAACGTTTAACATACAACTAGCGATTTCTCACTTATGTTGGTGTTCAATGAAATAGTGTAAATATTCTTCCTCGAAGATTCAAATTCAACAAGTATATTCCATAATCATGGAAACTATAGCAGACATACCATATTTATCAGTTGATAATGATATTGATATTGAACACTTCTAGTTATGGATTGGAAAGGCCATAACAATAATATTCCCTATCACTCCCAAAGTAATCTCTACATTGGGGAAAATTAATCACAACTACTCTTTTTCAAATTCTAGATTAAATTTATGCCTTTCTTTATATATCATGCTGTCTCTTTATAGAAACCATTTTGGTGCTCTTTCTCTGTATTAAAAACATTGTACTCAACAATCCCATTGACCTACTTTTGTACTAATTGGTTCGACATTAATAAAATTATCTTATCTTATCCTATATTATCTACTATTGATTCATTTGTTTGTGCACATTTTAAATAGTGATAAGCTATTGGTTGCAACTTGATTTTATTGTTTAGTACTTGTCATTTGATTTCTTCTCCTAAGGATTCTTCCACATTTGGTATGCATGTAATTAATCTTCATTTGCAATACTTGTATTAGCTTAATCGATGCTTGGTTGTTATCTTTAGTTGTTTTTCCCTTCCATTCCCCAATATGTTGTTTAGTTAACTCTGTCATTCCCAAGGGTATCTTGTAGTTCCTTTATCTTATTGTGTGCCTCTTTTATTGCCTCCACTTCCTTGAATGTTTCTTTCATTGTAGCTCGATCTAGATATTGGGTTGTCTTTGTTTGTGCTCTTGCTTATACCATATATCTCTGGTTCAATATACCTTTGGAAGGTAGGAAGTGTTACAATGTATGTTTTATTTTCCAATTGTAGGGTTTGGCTAAAATAGAATTGGTGTCATCGACCAAAAGGTCTCATCTCTAAAATCACCAAGACACTCGACGCTTTGGGGCCATACCATTGAGTCAGGGGTGGATAATGCCATCCCTCCCTTGACCTTACAACATCATAAGCAAGTGTAGGTCCCATCCATGTATCGTTTTTGGATCGTGTTCTCACACACTACGGGTATCCCAATAGGAACTTTATGCTTAAAAAAAAGGTACTAAATAAAAAATCGATTGTTAGGGAAAAATCAATTTTTACTTTCCCTTGTCATAAAGTTAATTTGGTAAACATGTGTTTATCCTCATCACTGTTTTGTTTTTAAATAACACAGTTGGCGCTGGTAGACTGTTGGACTTTTTTCACTAAGGGATTATGAATACAAACATGGCAGGCATGTTTATTTGGTGATTCAAGTTGCATAGGTTCTTGAAATGGCTCCAATTCGTGTATTTGATGTGGCCACATTCTACACTATGTTTAACCAGACAAAGGTAAGATTCTATGACACTTTTGATGTCAAATATTTTTCCCTTACATGTTATGTTACTCAAAACCTGAATCCTTGATGGGTTTAGATCTGAAATCTATGCTACATTATAATCAAAAGGAAAGAATAACTATAGCTAACATTTAGTTATTGGTTTAGTAAAATTTCTTAGAGATATAAATAATTACAGGGATATGTCTTTTGTGATTCTTGTTGCAAATAAATTTTGAATTTGCATTTGAGCGGATTTTATTTCCACTGTCCAAAGATATGAGAAATGCTTATTCTAGAGAATATTAGGTGCTCCATTATGATAAGTGGGTACAGTTCTAGAAGTTAACAATTAAATCATTTTCTTTTTCAATTCTTAGATATAAAAGTAGACATACATGAGACAAGGCTCATGATGGAAAGAAGAAACAATCATTTCACTTCCTTTATACTATAAATTAGATTGTCAGTTGTTTATTAGTAATCACCTCAGTAATAATTCTTTATAATTTCCCAATTAATTGTGATTTCAAACCTATTAACATGAGACCTATCCATGGATTACAACCTTAGGAAGGATCTACACTAGGACATTCTTCATTGTATTGTTGTTTACAATGAAAAATATTTTGTTGTTTACAATTAGAAATGCACAAGTCATGCTTCATTGCTTCCATTTTGGTTTGAGTGGCTATTGTCCACAAGAAGATAGTTTTCTTTAATTAGACTTGGGAAGGAATGCAATATTCTTTAAATTAAGTGTACATATATATGAAGTCCTTCTCTTTGACAAAGAGGCCATCCCAATATTCTTTTCTTGAAGAATGCAATCGGTATAACATAGACTAGTGAGAATATCATTCATGTAAAATTATGATAAGTCTATTAGTTCCAAGGCTTTTGTGTCTTTATGACTGTTTTATGATTGAAAGCCATTGTTGTCTCTAAACACTATTATGTCAAAAAATTTCAGGTTTGACTTGTCTCTGAGCATTAAGGAATCATTTTTTGGAGTTGTGAAGGACATTGAAATAAATTTCTTGCAAAATTGTGGAATTTGTATGGGGAGTGGGGAAAGATCTGGCACAAATGTTAAGACCTGTCAAGATTGTGGAGAAAGGGAAAGTGAGGGAATCTTAGAGGACACCATATGCAATGTATACACTGGTTATTTCAAGCATTTTTAAATTGATGATACTTGTGAAAGTTTGGAATGAACACCAATCACAGCTCTAGGCTCTGATACATGTGACAGAACACACATAGATATAGATCTAGATTCAATAACAACTTCAATTTGAATATTTCAAGAGATAACATAAATATGAGAAGAAGAATATTGAGACAAAACTAGATAAATTCACTCTAGAGATTTATTTCCATTATGCGTTGTTGAGCAAAAGCTAGTACAATATATAGATGCTCTCAAGAGACAAAATTGAGAGGCTTACTGGAAAGTTGAGTAGCTCACAATAATGAGGCTTAGATTGGACCAATTCACCCATAAATGACATGATGCCAAGTGTAACTCATAGATTGGGCCATAATGAGGTTCAATGAGCATAGATGGACCATGAGGAGGTTAGGCTAGTCAAAATAGTGTGAAAGGTACCATTATGAGGGTGGATTAGGTGGTTTAGGATTGAGTGTAAGTTAGGTGGCCAAGGAGTGGCCAAAATAGCCAAGAAAGGGTCAAAATGACTAGATACAGTGCATGGGCACCTATGGTCAAAGACAACTCCTTAAAACATGGGAATCAGGGCGCCTTAGTTCAAGGAGTGGTAATAAATGCTAGAGGTGGCCATTAATAGGCATCCCAACAGCTATTTTGAATATATTTTGGCCCATACTTGGTGGATAAGTCATCATTTAACCCTAACTAACTTCTAACAACCCCAGAATAAGAAAATAGGCACACTTGTGGACAAACTTGGCATTTATAGTAAACCACTAGTCTAATATGTGGACAAACTCCCTAGACTAGGAACTATGAATCCAAACCACACTAGGTAGAACAACATGAAGGTCCATGGCATGAATATGATGGTGATATTGTTCTAACACCCTCCCTTAATCCAAAATGGTAGTGAGCATGAGAAATAGGGCCCAAGCAACAAAGGATTATGGTCACCCTTTACAATTTATTCATCCATGTAAGTGAGGAAAGAGGCAAAACCACATGGGGAAAATCCTCCCTCTAAAATGGACATGAAAGACACCAAAAATAAAGTACTCCAAAACACAAGTAGGTGTGAACTTGTTCATATGTATGGAGGAACCTTCTTCTTGGGAAGAAGAGGAATTTGCTCAACTAGATCATGTACATGTACAACTACATGATGGAAACTGAAGCCATGTAGAACAACTGAGTAAGACTGATAGTAGAGCGAATGCATGTGCTCTTTAGACTTGAAATTCAAACCAACTAGGGTGCTAGGTCCAAAAGAGACTTGATATGCTTTAGAATAAGTGACCCCAAGCGAATAATAAGGCTCTTGAAGCATCAACATAAAACCAAGAGAGTTGTAATCAGCTCCAAGAAGGTGGAACAAGAGTCCCAAGTTTTCCAATGTGATGGCTAAGGCTTCTCCATCTTCAAATGAACTTGAAGAAATTATGCTAGTCATGGTGTAGGAATAAATAGGAAGCAGAAGAGTGCGAAGCAATGAGAGACATTCACTTGACTTCCAAACTTCTCCTTGATCATATTTCGAACCAATACTCTCATATGAAGAAAGAACCTCTTCTAGAGAAGACTCGCTATGATCACCAATCAAAAACCCATCTTCAACATTCGTAATAGAAGACATAGAGAAGAAATAATTGGAATGGAGAGACATCTCTTCTTCTTCTTCTTCAATTTTAATAACTTCTTGAGAAATGCATGAGGTCGAGACCTTTTGAGGGATAACACATGAGAAGGTTTACATTTTCTTGATCTCCATATAGCTAATATCTTCTTTCTGTATGCCAATAGATTTATCTATATTTCTCCAAAGCTCAAATGGGTACTCAAAAGAATCAATGAGATAATGCATTCTTGGAGGTATAGCCAAACACATACTTCCATATGCTCTATCACAATCATTAATCCAATCACACTTATCTTCATAAGACTCTGGCTCGCTCACAGCACCAATGGACACATCAAAGAGACATTTTCTCTTGAGATATGCACACATATTTTCTTTCCACTCTGAATAGTTGAATGGAGAGAGGAGAGGAAAAAATTTTGAATCCATATTGAGGTTGTTGTAGGCACCTACAAAAAACACTCAAGAAAGGATATGGAAATTGATTTGAATCATTCTAGATCTGATACCATGTGAAACTTTGGAATGCACACCAATCATAGCTCTAGGCTCTGATACATGTGACAAAACAAACATAGATATAGATCTAGATTCAATAACAACTTCACTTGTAATATTTCAAGAGATAGAAGAAATATGAGAATAAGAATATTGAGACAAAACTAGATAAATTCACTCTAGAGATTTATTTCCATTATGCATTGTTGAGCAAAATCTAGTACAATATATAGATGCTCTCAACAGAAAAAATTGAGAGGATTACTGGAAAGTTGAGTAGCTCACAATAATGAGTCTTAGATTGGACTAATTCACCCATCAATGACATTATGCCAAGTGTAACTCATAGATTGGGCCATAATTAGGTTCAATGAACATAGATGGACCATGAGGAGGTTAGGCTATTAAAAATAGTGTGAAAGGTACCATTATGAGGGTGGATTAGGTGGTTTAGGATTGAGTGGAATTTAGGTGACCAAGGAGTGGCCAAAATATCCAAGAAAGGGTCAAAATGACTAGATACAGTGCATGGGAGCCTATGGTCAAATCCAGCTCCTTAAAACAGGGGAATTAGGGCACCTTAGTTCAAGGAGTGGTAATAAATGATGGAGGTAGACATTAATGATCCGGATCTTGGGGGCTGAGAACCAGAATGCTTGAATGCCGAGAGAGGAAGAGAGGAGATAGCTTCAAAACTGAAGTGAACAATGAACCAACTGTGAGAAAGACAAAGTAGTGACATCAAACATAGAATAAATATGCCACATGGAGGGGTGAGGCTCAAAAAGGGTTCTTTGAGCCTCACCTCTCAAACTATACTAATAAAGACACTTAGAACCAATACCCCTATAATAACTCAATAAAATAAGAGAAATGTAGGATAGAAACCAAATGAGTAACTTGTATTTTAATGAGAAGGCTTGCTAGGCCTTTATATAGCATTATTACAATGTGGCTTGAGGCCATATCATGGGCCAAAACCATGTGCTACCAAATATCATGGATATGAGAGGGAAGCCTCTCCATTTAATGCTTTTATGATAAATGGGAGAGTGTGGCTTCTCCATTTAATGCTTTTATGGCTTATACATCCGAATTTAGACCATATTCCCCCTAAAATTCGGATCATTCCTTCCCCCTTAGAAAATGATGGTCCCCATCATTTCATGCTAAAACGAGACCCATGATTACAATGTGCTAGTTACCAATGAAGAGAAGGGTTTTGTGTGGTTGACCCATAACCGCGTGTTTTGTGAGGTTGACCCATAACCGTGGGTTTTGCAAGGGTGACCCATAACCATGATGGCAATGACAAGCTTGATTCCAATGAAGAGAAGAGTTTTGTGTGGTTGACTCAAAACCATGGGTTTTGTGTGGTTGACCTATAACCGTGGGTTTTATGTGGTTAACCCATAACCATGGTAGCAATGACAAGCTTGTTTCCACTGAAGAGAAGGGTTTTGTGTGGTTAACCCATAACCGTGGGTTTTGTGTGGTTGACCCACAACCATGATTACAATACATAACTATGGGTTTTGTGTGGTTGACCCATAACCATAGGTTTTGTGTGGTTAACCCATAACCATGCATTTTGTGTGGTTGACCCATAACCATGATTACATTAAGATTTTTAAAAAATAGAAAATTCATGTTCATTGGTGCAGTTGATGTCTTGCTGCAAATCCATTCATAGCTTCTGATGCATGTAATAAAATTGAATTCTATTGAATACCCATTTGAGATCTCGAAGAGAAATTTCCATCCATATAACATACTTGCTCTGGGGTGGCCTAGATATTGAAAAAATGTTTGTTGAAGTTTAAGAGATGCGCGGACACTATTTGCAGACATATGTTGCTTCAGTCGATGATATATCTCAAACCAGAAAGCCAAATGGAAACCACGAAATACCCATTTTAGCTGACAGAAAGAGATTTCTAATGAGCTATGGTAGAGCCTCAAAGACATTTTTTGGAGTCTGTAGCACTTGTTCAAAGTTATTGTACGTCCGGCCGCATTGTGTACAAATATGTACTACTTCAAACAAACATATCTCACAAACCGAAAAACGAAATGAAATTCCGTGAAATATCCATTTTAGATGATGGAAAGAGATTTCCAATGAGCTATGGAAGAGCCTTTGAGACATTCTGTGGAGTCTGTAGCACTTGTTTAAAGTCGTTGTACGTCCGGCCGCATTATGCACAAACACGTGTTACTTCAAACAAGCATATCTCACAAACTGGGAAACGAAAGGAAATTCCATGAAATACCCATTTGAGATGACGAAAATACCTTTCCGATGAGATATGGTAGAGCCTCTAAAACGTCCTGTGAAGCCCATGGCACCTGTTCAAAGTTTGCTGAATGTGAGAGTATTGAGTATAGAGATGCCAAGGGTTTGTAGAGAAGCATGGATTGTTGTAGAGGTTGTGGATCCTCCGTTGAACCCGCATAATGCTTCAAAATATTGTCCCAATGGAGAGCGTACCCACTCTGATACCATTGATCCAGATCTTGGGGGCTGAGAACCGGAATGCTTGAACGCCGAGAGAGGAAGAGAGGAGATAGCTTCAAAACTGAAGTGAACAATGAACCAACTGTGAGAAAGACAAAGTAGTGACATCAAACATAGAATAAATATGCCACATGGAGGGGTGAGGCTCAAAAAGGGTTTTTTGAGTCTCACCTCTCAAACTATACTAAGAAAGACACTTAGAACCAATACCCCAATAATAACTCAATAAAATAAGAGAAATGTAGGATAGAAACCAAATGAGTAACTTGTGTTTTAATGAGAAAGCTTGATAGGCCTTTATATAGCATTATTACAATGTGGCTTGAGGCCATACCATGGGCCAAAACCATGTGCTACCAAATACCATGGATATGAGAGGGTGGCCTCTCCATTTAATGCTTTTATGATAAATGGGAGAGGGTGGCTTCTCCATTTAATGCTTTTATGGCTTATACATCCGAATTTAGACCATATTCTCCCTAAAATTCGGATCAATTAATAGGGCGCCCAACAACTATTTTGACTATATTTTGGCCCATACTTGGTGTATAAGTAATCATTTAACCCTAAGTAAATTCTAACAACCCAAGAATAAGGAAATAGGCACACTTGTGGGAAAACTTGGCATTTATGGTAAACCACTAGTCCAATATGTGGACAAAATCCCTAGACTAGGCACTATGAAGCCAAACCACACTAGGTAGAACAACATGAAGGTCCATGGCATGAATATGATGGTGATATTTTTCTAACAATACTTGTTATTATTTACTTGTTTAGCATATAACAATAAACACTCTATCACTGAAAGTAATACAGGCACATCAAGAACACAATGAACACAATATTTCTCTTGGGGAAACCATAAGGGAGAAAACCTCGGAAAAATATTCCTCAATATAGAAATCACAAAATACAAAAGTAAACCCTAAGACAAAATCAGCTACTCCTCCACTTGTGCGAACTTCTCTCTCTCTCCTATGCGAACTTGCGTGAGTGAATGAGTGAATACAAATGAGAGAGACCTCCTCTATGTATATTCTTCCATTGGGGTGAATTTTCCCCAACAGGGCCGACTTCTCCTAACTGACTAGGATGACTTTTCAAATACAAAATATAATAATCTCTTTTGGTTTCTTCTAGGCCGACATAAAACCTAGGGTTTACATTGACTCTTTCAATGACTCTTTCATTAATAGTTACATCAATAACATCTCTTGAAGGAGGAATACAAATACAATAGACATATAAACAGAATATCTTCCACAGTTACATTCTTTTAACACACTCTCTTAACTAGGAAGGTATTCTACGGGTAACAACAACATATGCACAACTGACTTGTGAAACTCTTTATGCCGTAGGAATATTTTGGATCATCATCTATCTGGGGTATCCTGCGTTGGTGTAGCATCATCAACGTCTACTAGAATGTCATCATCAACATCGTCAACATCATCTGCTACAATATCATCATCAGTAACATCCTTTGTATCATCATCAGCAGCATCCTGTGTATCATCATCAACAACATCCTCTGCTGGATCAAAAACATCATCAGCTGGAACATCTTCTGCTGTAACATCATCGTCAACAAAATCATCAGCTGGAACATCTTTTGTTGTGAGCAACATCATCAGTTGGAGCATCCTTTGCTGGAAAATCCTCATCAACAACATCATCAATTGGAACACTATCAGTCAACTAGTACTAATATTTTGTCCCCGGGAAAGGCATCTATCCTTGTAGATAGGAACTCTATCAGTCAGCCAGTACTGATCTTCTACCCCCAGGAAAGGAATATATCCTTTCGGATAGGAACTCTATGAGTCAGCCAGTATTGATATTCTATCCCCGGGACATGCATCAGTTCTGAAGAACTTGAACACTATCATTCTCACTTTTGAGATAGGTCCCTCTGGACCACACCAACCTTGTCTCGAAAGTATTCCAACTTTACGCGAGATAGAGGCTTAATTCGCACATCAACAACTTGTTCCTTTGTATAAACATACTTAAGCTTCACAGCTCCCTTCTGCACCATATCCTGGATATAGTGGAACTTGATCTCTATGTGCTTTGATCTATCATGGAACATAAGATTCTCTGTCATCTTGATGCAACTCTGGCTGTCACAAAGTATCTCTGTAGCATCAATCTCTGCATCGAACAATCCTTCCAACATCTTGCGAAGCCACACTGATTCGCTACAAGCTGAAAAAGCTGCTACATATTCAACTTATGTTGTACTGATTGCAACACAGGGCTTCTTTCTACTAATCCATGAGATCATACCTGATCCAAAACTAAAGCAACATCCTGAAGTGCTTTTCCTGTCTTCGGCACTTCCATCCCAATCTGAGTCTGTGTACCCAACCTGAACTCACTATTTGAATCATATCCGAGTCCATAATCCAATGTACCCTTTAGGTACCTCATCACATGTTTTGCTGCAATCAGGTGAACACTCCCAGGCTCCACCATGTATTGACTCAATGTGTTCACATCAAAACATATATCTGGTCGAGTATTGTTTAAGTACATCAATGACCCAATAATCTATCTGTACATGGTGGCATCCACTATCTCTGATGAAGCATCATTCAGGAGCTTCAAGTTTGTCACCATCGGAGTAGTCACGGCCTTAAAATCCAACATCCCAAATATCTTTAGGATTTCAACTGTGTATTTTCCTTGGCTCAGGAAAATCTCATCTAGTAACTTCCATACTTCAAGACCTAGAAAGTAATGCATCATACCAAGGTCTTTCATCTCAAATTCTGCTGCAAGATTTTTCTTACATTCGGTGATGGGATTGTCTTCTCCTATTAGGAACAAATCATCTACATACAGTGGTAGTATCATAGGTTCATCATCCATAATCTTGTAATAAATATTAGAATCTGCTTTAATCTTGGTAAATCCCATCAGGAAGCTATCAATTCTTCCATACCATGCTTTGGGTGCCTGCTTCAACTCGCAAAAGGATTTCTCTAGTATGCATACATGTGACTTCCTATCTTCTATTTCAAATCCTTCTGGTTGCTCGATATATACTTCTTCTTCTATCTTCCCATTCAGGAACGTCGTCTTTACATCCATCTGATGTAACTTCCATTCCATCTTGGCTGCTAAGGAAAGAATGGTTCTAATTGAAGTATATCGGTCCACAGGAGAAAAGGTCTCCTCATATTCAATTCCTTCATTTTTTGATAATCCTTGTGCTACAAATATTTCCTTGCACTTTTCAATGCTTACGTCTGTTGAGTGTTTTGTTTTGAAGATCCATTTTTATGATACAACGGATTTATCCTTCGGTCTTGGTACCAAATCCCAAACATAATTCTTAATGATGGATTGGTATTCTTTATTCATAGCATCCATCCATTCCTTCTTCTTCACTGTATCTTCAAAACAATTTGCTTCCTCTTCACCAAGATTACACATCAAGGCTACATAACTGGAGTATGGCCTTGGTATTTTACTCTCTCTACTGGTTCCTTCTAAGGCACCATACCTTCTTGCATCTTGAATTAATTCTTGTGCCCAAGATGGTCTTCTCTTTCGAGAAATATCCTCATGAGGTATCTCCTCAGGTATCTGAGGTTCTACCATTTCATGATCCTCTGGAATAGGATCTTCTTCAATATTTCTATCAGGTACTTTACTTGTTTCTGTAACTCTAGGAGCCTCTTGATCATCTTCATCCTCATGAGTCTTCTTGGATTTTTTGAATGTTGTGTCTTCATTAAATGTAACATCCCGGTTGAGCTTGATCTGGAGGAACCCCGGGATGTATATACGGTAAGCCTTATATTTCTCACTATAGCCCACAAATATCCCTTTATTCCTTGAAGGTTCCAATTTCGATATTTTCTCCTTTGGAATGTGAATAAACACCGGAAATCTAAATATCTTTAGATGACTAACTTCAGGATTCTTACCGGTGAACTTATCTTCTGGGGTCTTGTTTCCAAGAGCACTGTGATAGATTTTGTTTTGCACATATACTGTGGTTCTGGCTGCTTCTTCCCATATATTCATGGGTAAATCTTGATCATTGATCATAGAATTCACTACTTCTATGATTGTTCTATTTTTCCTTTCAGCTACACCATTCTGTTGTGGATGATAGGGAACAATAAGCTCCCTCTTAATCCCTTCTTGTTTACAAAAGTCTTTGAAATCACCTGAAGTATATTCCCCTCCATTATCTGATCTTAAAATATTTATCTTTTTCTAAGAGAGGTTTTCTACAAGAGCCTTGAACTCTTTAAACTTTTCAAAGACTTCATTCTTGTTCTTCAGAAAATCAATCCATGTTTTGAGGGAGTAATCATCAATAAAAGAGGCATAGTATACATACCTGCTTATAGAAGTGGTGGACATAGATTCACAAATATCTGAGTGAATGATATCCATAATAACTTTCGTTTTGCTGTCGCTACTTGGAAATGGGTTCTTTGTACTATTTTTTGAGCACATCCCTCTGCATACTCCTTAATGATCCACTTGGATTTCTGGTATTCTAGTCACCACCTTACTTACTATTGGTTAGGATTTGTAGTGTACATGAGCTAGTCTTCTATGCCATATCTCATAAGGGCTCATAGTACCGGTCATCAATGGTGTATCTGCATGACCCTTCAGTTTGTAAATTCCTCCTTCTTCTACTCCAATGACTACTGCATTGTCAATAGTCTTACCCTTTTTCCACATAAGAACTTCACCATCTATAAAATAAATTCTAAGACCTTTCTTATCTAATGCAAAAATAAATAGAAGGTTCTTCTTCAAACCCGGTACATAAAGGACATATTTCATATTTATGGACTTTCCAGAGTCCAATTTATAAGAGGCTTCTCCCATTCCTTTGGTGGGATATTGATAATCATCTCCAAGATTTACCTTGTGTGGATATTCCCTATGAACAAGATGTGAGAGGGGTTCTTTGTATCTCATCATGTGTTTTGAATCTCTACTATCTACTAGCAAAGTATCACTCCCATGAGATACTGAACCAATGAGGGTTGATATTAGAACATATTCTTCACTGGATTCTTCACCATCTCTGGTTTTGACTTCTTCATCACTATATTCCGTTGCATGCGCATGAAACCTTTTCTTCTGCTTCATATGATGTCCATATTTGGATGGACAATTTATTGCTAGATTGTTAAGATTCAATATGCTAAGACAAAAAATATCAGCATTACATTCCATTTCACAATAATAGCATATACAGGATCACTGAAGAAACAACAAGCACAGCATAAACACAAGAGTCACAGATTTATCCTGGGAAACCCTCATGGGGTAGAAAACCCAGCACAGATTCCTCAATATAGATGATCAGAAAATACAAAGATGTAAATCAAAGACATGAGCTCCTCCTCCTCCATAGTAGACCTCTCCCTCACAAGTGCGCTACTTTCTTAGTGATAGAAGTGTGTGATAAGTGAGGAACATCCTCCTCTACTTATACTAGTTTCCCGACTGAATTTTACACAAGCTAGGTCAGCCCCAACTTAATTACTGGGTTAAACACCCCATTACAATTGACTGGGCCGACCCCTCTAGGGTGGTCTAATAACCCTTTGACCCACATAACACATATAGGGCCGATCCCCACTAGGGAATTCTAATAACCCAAGTTACCACAATCCGACGGAGGAATAAACATCTCCGGATATACAATAAGATCTTCACGGAGGAATGAAACATCTCCGGAATAATAAAGTACAAAAGTAATATTCTTTGAAGTTACAATAATTCAACACTCCCCCTTAACATAAGGATATTATAACAGCATCTGCACAGGCAAGGAGTCATCAACATGATACATCTATAAATCATTGGAAGCTTTCTCAACATCATCAGTAACTCAACCAGTTACTGGAACATCTTCAATACTGGAACATCAACATCTTCAGTACTGATTCTTTATCTTCTACAACACTTAAACAACTATAGCAACATCAACATCTGGATCCTCATGATCATCAACATCTAGATCCTCATGATCATCAACATCGTCATCACACGATCATCAACATTATCATCACACGATCATCAACATCGTCATCACACGGTCATCAAGATCAGCATCATCGTCATCTAGATCAACACAATTAGCAGCATCGTCATCTAGATCATCATGATCAGCAGCATCGTCATCTAGACCATCACGATTAGTATCCACACCAATACAAGTATACACATCATCAATACAAGTATCCTCATCAATACAAGTATACATACAAGTATCCTCATCAATACATATCTTCATCAATACATAGCATCAATACAAGTATCAATACATCAATACAAGTATCCACAATAGCAGCATACCCTACAACACACATGATCTATTTAATACACCTCATCATGTCTAGGGACGATGTAGTCCACTCGTCAACTTAGACAAAGTCTAAGGACCACTTCTCGGAGACATACGTCTATGGATCATTTAAGACACCTCATCATGCCTAGGGATGATGCAATCCCAATCACGTACCTTTTGAACCGAGGTCCAGGGATGATGCAGTCCTATCATTCAATTCTCGGAGACATACATGTACGGATCATTTAAGACACCTCATCATGCCTAGGGATGATGCAATCCCAATCACGTACTTTTTGAACCGAGGTCCAAGGACGATGCAGTCCTATCATTCAATTCTCGGAGACATACGTCTATGGATCATTTAAGACACCTCATCATGCCTAGGGATGATACAATCCTCTCGTCAACTTAAATAGATCCTAAGGACCACTTCTCAGAGACATATGTCTATGGATCATTTAAGACACCTCATCATGCCTAAGGATGATACAATCCTTTCCACTTCTCAAAGACATACGTCTATGTCTATGGATCATTTAAGACACCTCATCATGCCTAAGGATGATACAATCCTTTCCACTTCTCAGAGACATACGTCTATGTCTACGGATCAATTCAAGGGACCGAAGTCCGAGGATGATACAATCCCCACCTGTCCACTTCAGGACTTCATTCTCGGAGACACATGTCTACGGATCAATTCAAGGGACCGAAGTCTAGGGATGATACAATCCTCACCTTTCCACTTCAGGACTTCATTTTTGAAGACATCTGTCTATGGATCAATTCAAGGGACCGAAGTCCAAGGACAATACAATCCCCACCTGTCCACTTCAGGACTTCATTCTCGGAGACACATGTCTATGCATCAATTCAAGGGATCGAAGTCCGGGGACGATACAATCCCCACCTGTCCACTTCATGACTTCATTTTCGAAGATATCTTTCTACAGATCAATTCAAGGGACCGAAGTCCAGGGATGATACAATCCCCATGTGTCCACTAAGGACTTCATTCTCGGAGACACATGTCTACGGATCAATTCAAGGGACCAAAGTCCAGGGACGATACAATCCCCACCTGTCCACTTCAGGACTTCATTTTCAAAGACATCTGTCTACGGATCAATTCAAGGGACCGAAGTCCGGGGACGATACAATCCCCACCTGTCCACTAAGGACTTCATTCTCGAAGACATATGTCTACGGATCAATTTAGAACATGTGTTCAAGGATGATGCAATCCCTCTTCTTTCTCGGAGATGTATGTCTACGGATCCTTTTAGAATCGTGTGTTCAAGGATGATGCAATCCCCTTGTCAACTTAGACCCTATCTAAGGACCATCCACCAACCTCTCTATCGACATCACCAATATAGGTATCCACATCATCGACCTCACTGTCGATGCAGGCAATCTCATCATAAGTGACCACATCACTCCCCCTTTCGAGGAGGGTCCTACCAAGCTTGTCTTGGAAAATACTCAAACTTTACTTGAGGTATAGGTTTGGTTAGTACATCGGTAACTTGTTCACTTGAGATAGAGGTTTGGTTAGTACATCGGTAACTTGTTACAAATTCGAACTTTATAGTTCCTTTCTGCACCATATCTTGTCAGATCTCTATGTGCTTTGACTTATCATGGAACACTAGATTCTATACCATCTTGATACAACTCTGTTTGTCACATAGGATCACCGTTGGGTTTATCTCTAAGTCAAACAATCCTGAAGCCATACTTCTTCACAACTAGCAGAGCAAGTGGCCATATATTCCACTTGTGCTGAGAGCCACACCAGGCTGCTTCCTGCTAAACCACAAGATCATGGCTGATCCCAGATAATAACATCCTCTCTATGTGATCTTCCTATTTGATACACTTCCTGCTCAATCAACATATGTGTAGACATACAATCTGAAGTCATGATCTCCAAGATAACATAGACCAAAGTCTATCGTACCCTTTAGGTACCTCATCACATGATTTGCAACTATCAGGTGAACACATCTAGGTTCCACTAGATATTGTCTCAAGGTGTTTCACAGCAAAGCATATATTCGGCCTGGTATATGTCAGATACATCAATGACCTAATAATCTCTCTGTACAGAGTTACATTCACTAACTCTGATGAGTCATCAGCTAACAGCTTCAAGCCGGAACCCATGAGAGTGGTCGTGGCTTCACATTCCAACATATCAATTCTTCTCAAGATCTCCACAGCATACTTTCCTGGGATGAGAAATATTCCTTCTGAGCCTTGCCATACTAAGAGATCTTTCATTTTCATTTCTGCAGCCATCTATCTGTGCCATCTCTCGTCAGATGGGTCTACTAATATGAGCCTCAATATTATTCAAACTCTGTGGTGAGTTCCTTCTTGCATCCATGTCATCTGTGTATAGAAACCATATTCAACCTTGTAGCAAAGGTTGAGATCCACATCACCCATGGTGATCATTAAGCTCATCAATTGACTATCGATCCTTGGTACCCATACAGAACCTGATTCACACTTCTTCTTTAATTACACCATTAAGAGAATGGTCTTATCTAGCTACTTGGAGCAAACATCTCGTCATGATTCTCTTCCTCTTTCTAAGAGAATCTTCTAGCCACGAGCCTTCTATATTTTGTTTGATTTGTAAATCTTCTTGTTGAACATCCATCACTTGTTCGGTGTTCATCATTCTTCATGATCTTTCCTACAAATCAAAATTAAGTACATGATTAGTAATACTTCATAATCATGAAATCATGTTGACATGATAACCTAGTATGCATACAGATATCATTTACATAGTTATGCAACTATCTTGACCAATACTTTGGCATAACACTTTCCATATCCTGTATGCATACAGTGGCTATCTATATGCCTTCCATCTCTACCAGAACATACTATCGAGAGTGTGCACAGCTCTTAGCATG
Organism: Larix kaempferi; assembly: GCA_027924585.1. Lineage (NCBI taxonomy): Eukaryota > Viridiplantae > Streptophyta > Pinopsida > Pinales > Pinaceae > Larix > Larix kaempferi. The sequence continues at coordinate 29,367,689 of BSBM01000158.1, read as the reverse complement.
TTAGCAAAGATGTTTCATTCTAGACAAGCAACAATGGAATGTTTGTCCAACTTACCAATCATATGCATATTAGTAGTATACTGTTCAATGCTCTATGAATGTTTACACTCAGCATGATATATTCTAGGAATACAAATATGCATACAACCTATTACAAGAAATATCATTTACTATTTCAAATAACAACTCAAATACTTATCTTTTATGTTTGTGTGGTTGCCTCCTGCTTGATCTTCTATATGTCTTTTGAACTTCTATTCACTCTGTACCACTGTGCATGCTCAAGTGTGCACTAGTGTCATCCTCATGATCTCATACACAAACATACATTCATTAGTATATTATAATCTTGAATATGTATAGCCATGATCATAGATAATAAACATTAGTATTCAAGGTTTCAGGGAAGTCTTCTTTTACTCATGCATATTCTTGTTTGATCTGGTTAGTTAAATCATCAATTAGGATAAGAGACATAATATTCATAAACCCTTGATTACTAACTTTATGAATAAGCATAACCAATCATGCCAAGTATACTTATATAAGGGATCCTAACACAAGGTAAGATTCTAACTTGATATAGGAAAACATACCTGGATTAGTATACTTGCTTAGTTATGTCTAACATACCTAATCAATATCTTCTTTGTTCTCTTCAATGATTTAGAGATCCTATGCTAGAACCTGCATATCTCATAGGTTAAGCATAATAGAACAAAGTCATACATACCTTGTAAGTAGAACTTCTATGTGATCAAATATTATGGAGGAGTCTTTGCCTTCATGTTGTCATGGTCATGGAACTTGATTTGTCTTTCGTGATGTACCTGTATCTTGTTATCAGACAACATCAACCTCATACAACACCACAGTGCATTAGTACAATCATATAACCCTAATCAATGAATGTCTTCTATCATTCACATGTATTCATACTTTTATTAGGATGATAAGACAAATCTAACATTAATCAAGATTGTACTAATAAATAATATGAAGACAAACATATTATAAACTTAATCAAGAATCAGATTTCAAGACATACCTATACCTCCTTAAGTCATACCTGTCGAGACTTCTTGTAGTCTTCTTATGTAAAGCCTTAGCCTCATCTCCCCCTAAAACTGGATCTGGAGCTCGATTAGGGCTTGTTAGAGAAACCCTAAAAATTCAATCTTTGACTTTCACACTTCTGAATGGATGGAAGGATGTGTCTTGCTGAGCTGATCAAACTTGCATACTTCAATTGTGAAATCTCCAAAATTTGACCCTTAAAAATTACCTTCGAAACTTCTGGATCTTCTCGACAAGATCCCGAACTAGGGTTTGATAAAGCCCACACTTCTACCTAATCAGAAGGTTCTATCCAAGGCTCTAAACTCTTATTTTTCTGAGGAGCTTCCAGTCGTGGTCACAGACTTCAAGAATTCCAACTTTTGTTGAAGCCCTAATTTTCCATCTTTCCGATCAAAATCCCGAACTGGGGTTTGATCAAGCCCGATCTTCTACCCAACCAAAAAATTCGATCTTGGTCTCTAAATTTCGATTTTCCTTAGTATAATTCAGCCGTGGACTTCGATTCCAAAAATTCCAACTTTCTCTGAAACCGTAAATTCCGAAATTCATGAATGAAGGTGCTCCAAAAATAATTTTGTTTTGACAGAAATATGTACCTAATTGTTTCTACTGTAACTCCGAACTTGTCGATCCATAGGGTTTGAAAACGTTTTCTGTGCTATCCTGACCTATCATCTTTCAATACCGATAGGTCTAACCTCAATTGGATTTTCTGGGAGAGAGTTATGTCAAGTGTCGCAACGTGACCTATTTATGGGATAAAACAGGAGAGCGCACTTGTACAGCGTGCCACGTGTCACGGGTTCAACTTTGGCCTCTGAAAACGTTTTTGGAGATATTAAAGTCTGTGTACTACCTGTCACTTTTTATGAAATTTCATTTGGATCTTCCTAGCCCAAGTTATGACCTTTTTTCCTAGGTCACCTGAGTTTGACTGAGATCTGGAAGAGGCAGAAACCCTAACTTGCACTGATCATAACTCACAAAGTAAAACGAATATGAGGATGTCCTTTGGACACAACGTACTTGAGGATGTTATCTACGACTTGTAAAGGTTTCATATCCTTAACCTTCTCCAAAATGGATTTATAGTGAATGTTCCACGATGACTAGTTTTTTTTATACAAAACCCTAACCTTCAAATTGTTGCAAGTGAAGCAAGTGTCGTAAGTGCCATACATTGCCTTCCTTCAGTTTAGCTCTAATACCATGTTAAGATTCAATATGCTAAGACAAAAAATATCATCATTACATTCCATTTCACAATAATAGCATATACAGGATCACTGAAGAAACAACAAGCACAACATAAACACAAGAGACACAGATTTATCCTGGGAAACCCTCATGGGGTAGAAAAACCAGCAAAGCTTCCTCAATATAGATGATCAGCAAATGAAAAGATGTAAACCAAAGACATGAGCTCCTCCTCCTCCATAGCAGACCTCTCCCTCACAAGTGCGCTACTTTCTGAGCGATAGAAGTGTGTGATAAGTGAGGAACATCCTCCTCTACTTATACTAGTTTCCCGACTGACTTTTACATAAGCAAGGTCGGCCCCAAGTTAATTACTGGGTTAAACACCCCATTACAACTGATTGGGCCGACCCCTCTAGGGTGGTCTAATAACCCTTTGACCCACATAACACATACAGGGCCGACCTCCACTAGGAAAGTCTAATAACCCAAGTTACCACAATCCGATGGAGGAATAAACATCTCCGGATATACAATAAGATCTTCACGGAGGAATGAAACATCTCTGGAATAATAAAGTACAAATACAATATTCTTTGAAGTTACAATAATTCAACATAGATGTCCTATCTTGTGACAAGAGTGACATTCAATGGAGGAGATATCTCTCTTGAATCTCTTTTCCTTTTGATTTCCTTGATATCTTTTGGTAGAGTGTTAGGATATTCCTATACTCCATCCTAGTCCTACTAGCTTTCCAGTCATTTTCATTTTCGATCATGCATGCAAAATTAGGGTTTGTATTCATTCTAGGTCATCAGTCCCAGCACCTAGTCCTTAGCAAACTAGCCCTCGGAGCTTCTTTCAGATCATTTCTAGGCCTCCCAGTGACTACTGTGCCCTCCTCTGCTTCACTGCATGACAAGGGCACCTTCTTCACCTACCAGTCCAGTTATATTCAATTATATTGAGTTATCTTCAGTTATTCCCTTGATTTAAGGCTTAACTGACTCTTTACTGAGTTTATCACTCTGTTGGACCTCCAATGAGACTAGATTGACCATTCTGACTCCGATTAACTCCTATGGCGCCCTCCACTGAGCCTCCTTCACTATATTAGTGCTTCCATGTGCCAGTTACACCAACCACATTCAGTTAGACTCAGTTTGACTCCTGGTTGATCATTACTTGTGCATTGATGACTTCACTAATGAGAAGGTGGACTCCTAGTTAGGCATTGATCACTCTCCACTGATTATGGATCTGTGCATGAAGGCCAATTCGAATTCCTCTTAGTGAATTCGAATCCTCATACTCAGCATTGTATATTTACCAGTTCATTGTTCTGTTAATAGTAACATGTGTAATTATTCTACCTCAATCAGAGTTTCTTTGGATCTAAGTTCTATTACTTGTCTCTTCTTCTATTATTCCTAAATTATTTCATTGTGAGGTTTACATCATCTCTTTGGATCTTATGTGGGCAATTGCACATGGTATCAGAGCCTTGAGAGTATATTCTACCTCCATTCTTGAGAGTTTTTTTGCAGGTATTTTGAAGTTCCAGCACTTGCAACAGTAGATTCAGTAGCTTTCTATTTGCATTTGTTCAAGCAATCAAGATGAGCAATTCGAATGCTCCTTCTTCTATACTTCTCACTCCTTTCAATTATTTCGAATGGAAGAGGAAGATGATAATACTCTTGCAATCAAGAGGGTTTACTAAAGTAGTTGAGGAAAAAGATGCCATACCACATCAAGCTGAAAAGAGAATCAAGCACCTAAACAAAATGGATGAAGCCTTTGGATTCATATGCCTTCATATATCTGATGATCTATTGTTTCATGCTGATGGATTGAAGTCTCCATATGATTTATGGATAAAATTGAGGAGTCTTTTGGCAAACAAGACAAATTGAGAGGCTACATTCTTGAGAATGAATTGGTTGCCCTTCAACCTAGCAATTTCGAGAGCATCCAAGATTTCTTCTCCAAATTTCAGAATTTGGTTTTGCATTGCAAGCAATGTGGCATCACTAAAACTGATGAGCAATTGATACTCTCTATATTGACCAAAATTGGATCTCAATTTTATGTCTTTGTATCTACCTTTCATTCTGTTCGAATGTCCATTCCTGGATGGAAGTTTCCCACCTTAAGTGACTTCATTGAAGCTCTCACTCAAGAAGAGAACAAACTGTTTCAAATGGGTGCCATCAAAACCTCCAGAGATCTAGCTATTTTAGCTGGTGAATCAAGTGGAGCGAATGCAAAAGGGGGACAAAAAGGCAAAGGCAAGAAACCTTCAAGATCCAATAATGACAAACAAAAGAGACCAAATTGTACCTACTGCAAGAGAGGAAACCATCCTGAGCATGCCTGCATGCATAAGAAGATTGATCTTCTAACCAAGATTCTTGAACAAAACCAAATTTTTATTCCAAAAGAAGCAAAGATGTCTGATTCTGGAAGTGGATCTGATGATTGTCATGCATTGATGGCTGGTTTTTCAAAGACAAAAGCTCTCCTCATAGATTATGGAGCTTCCAACCACATGATGGCACAAGAAGAATCCTTCTCCTCCTTGGATCTCCAATATGGGCCTACCATTCACATGGGAGACAACTCTCAAATTTCTGCCAAAGGTTTGGGTACAGTTCATATGGAGCATGGTAAGTTCAAAAATGTCTTATTTGTTCCTTCTCTTACAACTAATTTGTTGTCAGTATATCAAATGACTCATACAGGATCACAAGTAATTTTTGGTCCAGACATAGTAGAGATTACAGAAATCTCCACTGGAAAGGTTATAGCGAATGGGATTGCTAATCATGCCTCAAAGGCATATGAGTTCTCACACTTCATGCCCTTCTCTCCAACTATTCCTTCAGATTCTGATGAAGATCACAGTGACTTCTTTTCCAGTGACTCCTATTCTAGTGAAAAAGAAGATCAAGATTTTGATGTTGAGATCATGGTTCAAGAAGATTCAGAACCAACACCTATTCTTAGTCCAGATTCAAGAGAAATATGTTCTCACACAGTCCTTGCTACTACTAAGAACACAGTTGATGATTTATTTGCTTACATAACTACTAGACTTCAGCAGCATGCTAACCTTGCATTATGCCATCCATATCTCCATAATAGATGCAGCATGATGATGGGATTCTCTCTTCCATCTTTTGGGAAGACTAATCATGTTCCATTCGCTCCAGATACAAAAAAAGTTCCTGAAAGACTTGTTTCATCCTCCACACAGTGGGAGACCTTCCTACATGGGATCAGCTTGCCAAGTTTTTTGCAAAATTTTTCACTGATGAAAGCTTCTTTCTTTTCTACATGATGGTTCTTTGAGTTAGTTACTGTTCTTTTTGAGGGGGGGTATTTTTCCCATGAGGTTTTCCCCATTTCCTCAGTTTATGGACAGTTATGTATTTTATTATCATTTTATTTATTATATGGGTGACCTTTGGTCCTAGTTACCAGGGCCCAGGATGGATTAAGGGGGGTGTTAGGATATTCCTATACTCCATCCTAGTCCTACTAGATTTCCAGTCATTTTCATTTTCAGTCATGCATGCAAAATTAGGGTTTGCATGCATTCTAGGTCATCAGTCCCAGCACCTAGTCCTCAACAAACTAGCCCCCGGAGCTTCTTTTAGATCATTTCTAGGCCTCCCGGTGACTAATGCGCCCTCCTTTGCTTCACTGCATGACAAGGGTGCCTTCTTCACCTACCAGTCCAGTTATATTCAGTTATATTGAGTTATCTTCAGTTATTCCCTTGATTGAAGGCTTAACTGACTCTTTACTGAGTCTATCACTCTGTTGGACCTCCAGTGAGACTAGATTGACCATTCTGACTCCAGTTAACTCCTATGGCACCCTCCACTGAGCCTCCTTCACTATATTAGTGCTTCCATGTGCCAGTTACACCAACCACATTCAGTTAGACTCAGTTTGACTCCTGGTTGATCATTACTTGTGCATTGATGACTTCACTGATGAGAAGGTGGACTCCTAGTTAGGCATTGATGACTCTCCACTGATTATGGATCTGTGCATGAAGGCCAATTCGAATTCCTCCTAGTGAATTCGAATCCTCATACTCAACATTGTATATTTACCAGTTCATTATTCTGTTAATAGTAACATGTGTAATTATTTTGCCTCAATCAGAGTTTCTTTGGGTCTAAGTTCTATTGCTTGTCTCTTCTTCTATTATTCCTAAATTATTTCATTGTGAGGCTTACATCATCTCTTTGGATCTTATGTGGGAAATTTCACATAGAGTGGGTATGTACATCACTCTTCCGTTTCCTTCCACCTTTGGCATCAGTGGGCAAAGCTTGATTTTCATTGTCGTTTAGTTTCTCATCTCTCACTGCTATTATTTCTTCCTCTTGCACACACTCTTCCCATAGTTGTCTGAACTGGATCAATTTCTTTATAGCACAAATACCATGAACAAATGGTTCCCAATCTCTGGGGAGACCATTCAAAGTGGTCATCACAACTTCTGCATCCTCTACCATGTCTCCAATATCTTCTAGTTGTTCTTTTATCTGGGACACTTTGGAGAAGTATGAGTGCATGGACTCAGACTTCAAGTTCTTCACACTCTTGATTTGGTTTCTGAAGGTCATCTTCCTATTGATATTATTTCCTTCAAATAGGTTGGTCAAAGCATCAAACATTTCTTTTGGTGTCTTCTTCGAAGACACATGGGGGATCAAGTGGTCTTTGATGGAATCAACAATGGTCCTCTTTGCCTTGACCATATTCTTCCTATGCCTTGCTTTGGCTTCATCTCCCTCAAGTTATGTAGCTCCTTCCTTTGCATGGTCTTGTAGGTCATTTTTTCAAGGATGAGCATGAATCTATACTTCCATGCCCTGAAGTTCTCATCCCCCTCAATATTCTCATCAAGCTTGGTATTTCTTGTCATCTTTATATAATAAGTACTTCAAATGGAAATATAATAGATTTGTGACTTACTAGAAAATTTGTCCTTCTGAATCTGCTTCTTCCTTGACTTAGGGTTTGTCAGAGAAACCCTAATTTTTCAACTTTGGAATTTTGGAAATTGTTGGCACCCCAACAACTCCCCTTGATTTTGTATAAATAAAGGGTCCCCTCATTTAGAATTTGTAAATATTTAGTTTTTTATTTTCTTAGTTGATTTTCTTGTTTGATTTACTTAGTGGTTTGATGATCTCCTTTGGATTCATGACTTTCTACATTGCCTTCTCTTTCACTTAGCTTTTAAGGAAGGTTGTGACTTTAAATTCTTGGTTGATACTTCTGCTTCCTTGCGATGGTTACTTTGCGACTTCATGATCAATTCATTTTATTACGTCATTCAACTGACTCATTTGTCGATAATTGATCATTTTGTCGTTTGAAGTTTTCTTATCTTCTGGTGGTTGGACGATACTTGCACTCTTTCATTTTTACCTTAGCGAAGTTGATTGTATGTCTGAATTTGAAAGAATTGAATTATCTGGATGCTTTAGTAGTATTGAGAAGTTTTGACTTCGTTTCTTGGTTAAATGAGCTTTTGGCGGATTGAGATCAATAATTTAAATTCTTAATTTTGAGGTGGTTGATTTATGCCTTGAAAGAATATATGTCAAAGAATAGAATTGAGCTAATTATTTTGGATTTAAACATTCTATTGAATTTTATGAGCATTAATTTCTTCATTAAAATATGTATCATGCTCAAAATTTCTTATATTCTTTACACACTCAAATATTCCAATCTAAAATTTTTCATATGCTTAATAAGAATTTATGACAAAATTGGATAAGTATAAAAATCTTATCATAATTGAGTTTTTTATTTATAATGAGGAAAAATCATCTTATTTCATTAAGCTTTGAAATAATTTATAATCCTTTAATTTCTTTTTTCATTTGATAAAGTTATTAACTATTCCATATTCATCATTTATATTTATTAATTTCATATAGTTAAAACTCTATCAAATTCCCTTAATTAAAGTGTTTATGGGTGAAATTGATCATATTTAAAATGGGATTTATTTCTTGGACAATGTATATTTTGGTTATACCCCTTATCTCAAAATTACATGTATTAATGAATTTCCAAGTGAAATATTATTACATGCTATTACGATTTTATTTACAAATGATTTTGAGGAATGGGTCATATTATAAGGAGAGTAAATGAAGGAATGGGTCATATTATAAGGAGAGTAAATGAGTGTAGACAACGGATGACAAAATAAAAATATGCACAATTATTGAAATATTCACTATTATTGAAATTCGTCTTATGTGAACTATTTCAATTCCTTGAAAACTATGCATAAAATTTTCTTTATTTAAAATTGTTTTAGTCTTCTCGTTTATTATATCCTTTTACATTAGATTTAGTTCATCCCATTTGACCATTTGACCAGCTCATGTGATATGTTATTTCGATTACAACATACTTCACTTAAGCCATAAGATCGGATTTTATCTGAATTTGAGCTTGAGGCAAAGAAATTACATGCAAATTGTATGCCACAAGAAACTCTATTGGTTAAGGTATTAGCCAGTCTTTGAATTAACTTGGACTTGTATCACGTCAACTACACCATATTTATGTTCGTGGATGCTAGTTTATGAAAAAGACATCCACCTCTTTGAAGGGATCAACTCCACATCAATCCCGTTTTACATGGTTAAATAGAAGCACGCACTTAATGGTCTCGAGATCCTATTTTGTTGGTTATAAAACTTACGTTGTTCAATGCAAAGATTTCACCCAAATTTTTGAGAGCTTCACGCCAACGGATCTCATTAAACTTCGAAGATTACTATTACGTTTCTTTCGCAGTGTTTGCAGAAATTGTTATAGAAATTGTTGAGAAGTTTTCGCCATTATGTGTCCATTCAAAGGGAGAAGACGCCACCATTGAAGTGCCGCGTTTCAGTCGCCCATTTAAAGAAGGAGATAATGAAGCATCTTATCCCGAAGCCATCCCGTAAATAAACATACCATATTTCTATCAAAACAAGCTATGGTATTATATGTAGAGATTGACGCCAGCAATCAATACAAAGACCGTTCAAATTCCAGTTTGTTGAAACTAATTACAATATGCTACAACTTTGTCAAAGTAGGCGAAAAGAAATCATTGGCGAAGTCCGCTAGAGCAGGGAAGCTATTTATTTATTTTCTTATTATAATTCTTTCAGGAACTCTCTTATTTTTCTCTTTTTTATTCTTGTTGCAGGTGCAGGTTTAACGACGATGAAGGCAATAGAGATTCGTTGGAATTATAAACCACTTTAACAAACAGAACGAAATGGAGGGAGATTTTATCGTGGAGTTCATGCGGTTTGAGGGGAAAGTTTTCGGATCAAACCAATCAGCTTAACAAACAGCAAGAAGAGAAGACACCTGACTGTCTATGTAAACAACCCAGTTTCGACTGCATGAGGGGGGTCTGATCGGCAGAATAGAGATTTTGTGTTCTCGATTCTGTTTTCGCTTTGTAATGTTTCTGTTTGCAAAAGGAAGAAGAGATGCTGCCAGGGGGGAGAACACTTCAGAAAGTTCTGTAAATGACTTTCAGAACTCCGTTTGTTTTTCTCGCATGTAGAAGGAGAACTGTGTATATTATAGTCAAGACAATCAATTGTGCTGAAAGTTCTATACGAGAGTTTCTCTTTGTAGTTCTAGTAACCACTCTTCAGAATATTGGTATCGTTTTAGAACCCATATCTTTCTTGATATCTATATACTCCTCATAGTTTTTCGATCATTATTACCACTTGAATTTGTACTTTGTTACAATTCTGTGTATGTTTATTATATTGCTCGGAACACATAGATATTTTAAAATTTGATTCTGATATTATGTATATCGGTTTTATTTGACTTTTGTTAATTAAACCTGAATATAAAATATCCTATTATATTACTTATTGATGCCTTGTGTTATTAATAAGTACTCAATTAGGTGATAGATCAATCTTAAATTTCAAATATTAAAATATTAAGGTTGTTAATGGTTCTATGAAATTTACATTTTACGATAATGAATAGTTTTTTGTTTATTATTCTTAAATGTGAATGTTATTTTTGAATTGATGATATTGAATATGTGGATTGCTCTCATGATCATATTATCTATTTTATGTTATCTATATTATTATAGAACATTAACATATTAATCATGCTTGCATAGGATAGAAATAGATTTGTTTAATTTTAGTTTTTATTTCATACTGAAAACTACAATTTAGCAGCCATTAATCCTATGTGATTTAGTAGTTGTTAAATCTGTGTGTTTCCAACTATTTAAACTTGCATCATAGATTAAAGTTTGATTGCATTTTAGGATTCAATTACTTGTATTTTAGGAATTCAAATCTCTTGATTGTGAGACTCTCTTTTGAGAGTAAACTCATAAGGCAGCGGGGCCTTTGTTCCTGGAAGAATCACCTATCTCAAACACACCGGAAGCTGCAGTAAGCGACTTGTGTGGGCTGATTCTCCTTAGTTGGCCAGGTCATAAAATCCGGCCAACAGAAATCTAATTGGATGAGCAAATTCTCCTCCTCAAGGAGAGTTGAGCAAAGTACTCCTTCTCCCAATTCAGTGAGAAGATGATCCAAAAACTTGATGCCCTAATTCTCCTAGGCTGTTGTGGGGGACCAAAAAATGAAAATCCACTTCGAAAGAAAGATGTTCCCTAGTGAGGAAAGTTAGATGCACTATATTTTTCATCAAATTTGTGGAGGGAGCTCCCGAAACAAGAAACCCTAGTTTCTACAGTTACGGAGGTTGCACAATGTATTCTTTCAGGCCAACTCTGATACCATGTTAGTATTTACTTGTTTAGCATATAAAAATAAACAATCTATCACTAAAAGTAATACAATCACAGCAAGAACACAATGAACACAATATTCTCTCGGGAAAACCACAAGGGAGAAAACCCCATAAAAATCTTCCTCAATATAGAAATCACAAAGTACAAAAGTAAACCCTAAGACAAAATCAGCTACTCCTCCACTTGTGTGAACCTCTCTCTCTCTCCTATGCGAACTTGTGTGAGTTAATGAGTGAATGCAAATGAGAGAGACCTCCTCTATTTATATTCCTCCGTTAGGGTGAATTTCCCCCAACATGGCCGACTTCTCCTAATTGACTCGGCCCACTTGTCAAAAAAAAAATATAATATAATCTCTTTTGGGTTCTTCTAAGCCGAAATAAAACCTAGGGTTTACATTGAATCTTTCAATGACTCTTACATTAATAGTTACATCAATAACATATCCCGAAGGAGGAATACAAATACAATAGACAAGTAAATAGAATATCTTCCGTAGTTACATTCTTTTAACAATTCTTGTCGACTTTCTAAACATATAATTCACTCGAAAAGACCATGTTACATAAATAAATCCCTTTTTCCCTTTTAAAGTCTTTCTTGATGAACTATTGGTCAAAACATGGGATTCGCAGCTATGTGATTATTGTTAGATTTAAACCAAATAGACAAGCAAGATCTCTGATAGAAACACAATCACAAGATAACACACAATATATCCTGGGAAACCCTCATGGGGTAGAAAACCCAGTAAAGCTTTCCTCAATAAGATGATCAACCAAAATACAAGATGTGCTCCTTCTCCTCTTGACTCCTTAGCAGATCTCCTCAACTAGTGCGCACCCTTTCACAAGTGAGTGAATGATCTAATGAGGAGTTCACCTCCTCTATTTATACTTGACTCTCAACTGACTAAAAGACCTGTTGGGGCCGACCTCACCTGGAGAAGTCTAATAACCCCTAAAATATAACTACAGGGCCGACCCACACATGGTGGGTCTAATAACCCTAGTTAATACTAACCCTCGGAGGAATAAACATCTCCGGATACATAATAGGATTACCTCGGAGGGATGAAACATCTCCGGAATAATAAAGTACAAATATAATATTCTTTGAAGTTACAATATTTAACACTCCCCCTTAACGAGAAGGATATTATAACAGCATCTGCAGGAGCAAGGAGTCACTACACATGATACATCTATAAATCATCGGAAGCTTTCTTCAATTCGACTTCATCAGTAACTCAACCAGTTACTGGTACATCAATATCAACATCACGATCTTTAGCATCGTCTTCACATGATCAGCTGCATCGTCGTCATACGATCAACAGTATCGTCATCACACAATCAACGGCATCGTCATCACACGATCAGCAGCATCGTCATCACACGATCAGCAGCATCGTCATCACACGATCAGCAGCATCGTCATCACACGATCAGCAGCATCGTCATCACACGATCAGCAGCATCGTCATCACACGATCAGCATCATCGTCATCACATGATCAGTAGCATCGTCATCACACGATCAGCAGCATCGTTATCACACGATCAGCAGCATCGTCATCACACGATCAGTAGCATCGTCATCATACGATCATACAAGTATCCTACACAACAATATGAGTATCCCACCGATACAGATAACCATATCATCAATACAAGTATCCTACCGATACAAGTAACCATATCATCAATACAAGTATCCTACCGATACAAGTAATCACATCATCAATACAAGTATCCTACTGATACAAGTAACCACATCATCAATACAAGTATCCTACCGATACAAGTAGCCACATCATCAATACAAGTATCCTACTGATACAAGTAACCACATCATCAATACAAGTATCCTACTGATACAAGTAACCACATCATCAATACAAGTATCCTACCGATACAAGTAACCACATCATTAATACCATTATTTTCTCGGAGACCATTCGTCTACGGATCAATTCAGGGACCGAAGTCCAGGGATGATACAATCCCCTTCACGTACATTTTGAACTATCAGTTCCGGGATGATGCAATCCCCATCACGTACATTTTGAACTATCAGTTCCGGGATGATGCAATCCCCATCACGTACATTTTGAACTATCAGTTCCGGGATGATGCAATCCCCATCACGTACATTTTGAACTATCAGTTCCGGGATGATGCAATCCCTATCACGTACATTTTGAACTATCAGTTCCGGGATGATGCAATCCCCATCACGTACATTTTGAACTATCAGTTCCGGGATGATGCAATCCCCATCACGTACATTTTGAACTATCAGTTCCGGGATGATGCAATCCCCATCACGTACATTTTGAACTACCAGTTCCGGGATGATGCAATCCCCATCACGTACATTTTGAACTATCAGTTCCGGGATGATGCAATCCCCATCACGTACATTTTGAACTAAGGTCCAGGGACGATGCAGTCCTATCTTCTATTCTCGGAGACCTCACGTCTACGGCTCTCTTTAGGACTGAGAGTCCAGGGATGATCCAATCCCCTCAAGTCCACCAAGGACTTCATTCTCGGAGACCTCTCGTCTACGGCTCTCTTTAGGACTGAGAGTCCAGGGATGATCCAATCCCCTCAACTGTCCACTAAGGACTTCATTCTCGGAGACCTTACGTCTACGGTTCTCTTTAGGACTGAAATTCCAGGGATGATCCAATCCCCTCAACTGTCCACTAAGGACTTCATTCTCGGAGACCTTACGTCTACGGTTCTCTTTAGGACTGAAAGTCCAGGGATGATTCAATCCCCTCAACTGTCCACTAAGGACTTCATTTTCGGAGACCTTACGTCTACGGTTCTCTTTAGGACTGAAAGTCCAGGGATGATTCAATCCCCTCAACTGTATCTTCATCCATACAGGTACAATCATATATCACATCAAAACATGTATTCATCACATCAAAACATGTGTTCATCAAAACATGTATACATCAACAATCACATCAAAACATGTGTACATCAAAACATGTATACATCACTAATCAAAACATGTACACATCACATCAAAACATGTGTACATCAAAACATGTATACATCAGTAATCAAAACATGTACACATCACATCAAAACATGTGTACATCAAAACATGTATACATCACTAATCAAAACATGTACACATCACATCAAAACATGTGTACATCAAAACATGTATACATCAGTAATCAAAACATGTACACATCACATCAAAACATGTGTACATCAAAACATGTATACATCACTAATCAAAACATGTATGTATTCTCACTAATACATCATATCAAATCATGTATAAACGATATGTAAGAGTTCTAAATCTAAATAATTGTAAGTAGCTAACAAAACAAAAAAAAATAAGTGACAGAAATACTATGCTACTCCCCCTTTCGAGGAGGGTCCTTCTGGACTAAACCAAGCTTGTCTCGGAAGTATTCAAACTTTACTCGAGACAGAGGTTTAGTCAAGATATCGGCAACCTGATCTTCAGTGCTTATGTACTCGAGCTTGATGGCTCCTCTCTGCACCATGTCTCGTATATAGAAGTAACGGATCTCAATGTGTTTTGACTTATCATGGAACACAGGATTTTCAGTCATCTTAATGCAGCTTTGATTATCACACATAATCACAGTAGGATCCATCTCTAAGTCAAAGATTCCAGATAAGAGTTTCCGAAGCCACACCGCTTCACAGCTGGCAGAGCAAGCAGCTATATATTCTGCTTCAGCGGTACTGAGGGCCACACTAGATTGTTTCTTGCTGAACCAGGAGATCATGGCAGATCCAAGACCATAACATCCACCTGAAGTACTTTTTCTGTCTGAGACACTACCTGCCCAATCAGAATCTGAGAAACCATGCAACTTGAGTTCATTTTCTCTAAGATAGTAAAGACCATAGTCCACTGTACCTTTTAGGTACCTCATGATATGCTTTGCAGCTATAAGGTGAACCTTTCTAGGTTCTACTTGAAACTGACTTAGGGTATTTACAGCAAAGCATATATCAGGCCTAGTATTTGTCAAGTACATCAAAGATCCAATGATTTGTCTATATAGGGTTATGTCCACTAGTTCTAGTAGTTTTAGGTTGGAGTCCATGGGAGTGGCCATAGCTTTACACTCCAACATATCAAACCTTTTGAGGATCTCCACAGTATACTTACCTTGATTTAGAAATATCCCTTTTTGCTCTTGCCATACTTCTAGGCCTAAGAAGTAGTGCATTAATCCGAGATCTTTCATTTCGAATTCTGAAGAAAGCTTCTTCTTGCTTTCAATGATTTGTTTCTCATTTCCTGTTAGAAATAAATCATCTACATATAATAGCAATATAACAGGTTCATCATTCATTACCTTAAGATAGAGATTGGGGTCAGCTTTACTTTTGGTAAAGCCCATGCTTAATAAGAAGCTGTCAATTCTTCCATACCAAGCTCTGGGAGCTTGCTTCAAACCATATAATGCCTTCTTCAGTTTGCATACATGGGTCCTTCTGTCTTTGACCTCAAAACCTTGAGGTTGTTCTATGTATACTTCTTCTTCAATTACACCATTCAGGAAGGCTGTCTTAACATCCATTTGATGCAATTTCCATTTCATCATAGATGCAAGTGCCATGATAGTTCTAATCGAAGTATACCTAGCAACATGTGCAAATGTATCTTCATAGTCAATTCCCTCCTTTTGAGAGAATCCTCTGGCTACAAACCTTGCCTTGTATTTTTCAATGCTTCCATCTGCAGCATGTTTTATTTTGAAAATCCATTTGGAAGAAACCACACTTTTATCTCTTGGTTTGGGGACTATATCCCAAACATCATTTTTCATTATTGACTGATATTCTTCAGTCATTGCTTCTACCCATTCTTTCTTTTGAGCTGCTTCTTCATAGCTAGTAGGCAGTTGATCCACAAGATCACACATCAAGGCCATATAGTTGGACACTAGCTTTGGTTTCTTCCTTTCTCTAGTGGAGCCTTCAGGAGCACCATATCTTTCAGCTCCTTGTATAATATCTCTAGCCCATGCTGGTCTTCTTTTCCTAGATAATTCTGCAACAGGGGGTTCTTGTGGTTCCAGCATGTCATGATCCTCTGTTATGTCCTCCTCAGGGATGTGAACAGTATCTGAGACTCTGGGAGATGTATCTTCTTCATAAACTTCTTCAAGTTGACATTTTCTAGATTTCTTAAGAGCTGCTTCCTCATCGAAGGTTACATCTCTACTTATTTCTATATGATGAAAACCTGGTATGTAAATCCTGAAGGCTTTGGATGATTCACAATAGCCAACAAATATTCCTTTCTTACCAGAAGGATCCAACTTGGTTCTCTTTTCCTTTGGAATGTGGATGTACACAGGACACCCAAATATTTTAAGATGGCTTACTTCGGGCTTCTTTCCAGAAAACACTTCTTCTGGAGTTTTGAAATCAAGAGCACTATGAGATAATCTGTTTTGAACATATACTGCTGTTCTGGCTGCTTCAGCCCACAGATACATGGGAAGATCCTGGTCATGTATCATAGTCTTCACAGCTTCCATGATGGTTCTATTTTTCCTTTCTGCAACCCCATTTTGTTGGGGATTGTAGGGAGTGGTTAGTTCTCTTTTGATTCCAGCTTCCTTACAGAATTCTTCAAACTCTTTTGAAGTATACTCTCCACCATTGTCTGTTCTGAGAACCTTGATTTTCTTTTCTGAGAGATTTTCTATTAGAGCCTTGAACTCTTTGAACTTCCCAAAGACTTCATTCTTACCCTTTAGAAAGTATATCCAAGTTTTCCTTGAATGATCATCAATGAAAGAAAGATAGTATTCAAACCCACTTAGAGAGGTGGTGGGCAATGGACCACACACATCTGAGTGTATTAACTCCAAGATCCCTTTGGTTTTTGTTTCACTCTTTGGAAATGGGTTCTTGACATTCTTGCCTTTCTTACATCCTTTGCATGAGCCATTATGATCAACCTTTAAATCTGGTAGTCCTATGACCACCTTGCTTACATAAGGTAAGGCTTTGTAGTTAATGTGAGCTAGTCTTCTATGCCATAGCTCACTGGGGCTAGAGGTTTCATGAACAAGAGCAGTTTCTGGATGACCCTTGAGTTTATATAAACCTCCTTCCTCTTCACCAATAACAATTGCATCCTTAATGGATTTGCCTTTGGACCACATTAACACTTGTCCATCAATGAATGCAACTCTATAGCCTTTCTTGTCTAAAGCTGAGATTGAAAGCAAATTCTTCTTTAATCCTGGAACATATAGAACTTCCTTCATCTTCATGGGGGTTCCAAAATCGAGTTTGTAGTTTGCTTCACCAATTCCCTTAATGGGATATTGATAGTCATCTCCTAGAGATACCTTTTGGGGAGAATTCTTTTCTTCAAGATTTGAGAGGGTCCTCTTCTGTCCAGTCATGTGCTTTGAAGCACCACTGTCAATAAGCCATGTACCTTCACCAGGGGTTATGGATCCAGAGAGTGCGGAGAAGAGAACATATTCTTCTGCATCTTCTTCTGTGTTTCTTCTTGACCTCCTTTTGAAGAAGGTCCTTTCTTCTTCTTCCCCTTCATCTCTAGGCCTTTTATTGTGAGACCTTTCTTCCTCTATTTCTTCTTCTTCACTATCATCCTCTGCAAGATGTGCTTGATGTCTTTTGAAGTGATTACCCTTTTTCTTCTGTAGAGGGCAATCTTTAGCAATGTGTCCTAATTTGTGACAAGAGTAGCATTGGAAAGAAGAGTAATCCCTTCTTTGAGTAGATCCTCTTTTCTTGTGAAATCTGTGAGGAGGATGAGACTCCTTGAGACCACCTTTCTTGAAGTAGGATTGACTCCTTCTTCTTTTAGTATGAGTGGCCAAGGCTTGGTCATCTTCTTTGAGCAAGGCTTCTCTATTTGCAACCCTAGCCTCCTCTTGTACACAATCTTCCCAAACTACATCAAACTTCATACTTTCTTTTCTGGCACACATAGTTTGAATGAATGACTCCCAAGGTCTAGTGAGACCATTTAGAGCTGTCATCACAAGTTCATCTTCATCAAGGGTATCACCAATGGCATCTAGTTGTTCTTTGATTTGATGGACTCTTGAGAAGTAGTCTTGAATGGATTCTCCTTTGTTCATCTTGGTGCTCTTCAACTGAGTCCTTAGATTCATCTTCCTATTGATGTTCTTTCCTTCATACATTCTTCCTAGGGCATCATACATTTCCTTTGGAGTCTTCTTGGAAGACACTTGGGGAATCAAGTGGTCTTTAATGGAATCAGCTATGATTCTCTTTGCCCTAATCATATCCTTCCTGTGTTTCTCTTTGGCTTCATCTTCTTCTGGTTCTGTAACTTCCTCCTTGATATAATGAGCAAGATCATTCTCCTCAAGAATTAGACCAATTCTGTATTTCCATGCTCGAAAATTCTCTATGCCTTCTAGCTTGTCTTCAAGCTTAGTATTTGGAGCCATCTTCTCTTGGGGGAGTCCAAGAGACAGAGTAGACTTACCTGGAAAGTTACCTTTTACTTTTCCGGAATCTGGAACAGAATTTTATCGCACTTTTGGTAGAATTAGGGTTTGAATTTCCCGGAGTTCTACCCAACCAAAAAGTTCGATCTATAGCTCAAAAGAATGCTCTTGAGAAGGGATACCCAGCCATATAATCAGAATTCAAAAATTACAACTTTTTTCTGAAACCAAAATCTGACGTATCGCACTTTTGGTAGAATTAGGGTTTGGATTTCCCGGAGTTCTACCCAACCAAAAAGTTCGATCTATAGCTCAAAACAAAGGTATTGAAAAGGGCTATCCAGCCATGCAACCAAAAATCAATAATATCAACTTTGGGCTGAAACCCTAACTTCACCAAAGAGAGAGAAAGAGGTATTCTTACCTTGTGAAAGATGTCCTATTCAGTTTGGCTCTGATACCATGTTAGATTTAAACCAAATAGACAAGCAAGATCTCTGATAGAAACACAATCACAAGATAACACACAATATATCCTGGGAAACCCTCATGGGGTAGAAAACCCAGTAAAGCTTTCCTCAATAAGATGATCAACCAAAATACAAGATGTGCTCCTTCTCCTCTTGACTCCTTAGCAGATCTCCTCAACTAGTGTGCACCCTTTCACAAGTGAGTGAATGATCTAATGAGGAGTTCACCTCCTCTATTTATACTTGACTCTCAACTGACTAAAAGACCTGTTGGGGCCGACCTCACCTGGAGAAGTCTAATAACCCCTAAAATATAACTACAGGGCCGACCCACACATGGTGGGTCTAATAAACCTAGTTAATACTAACCCTCGGAGGAATAAACATCTCCGGATACATAATAGGATTACCTCGGAGGGATGAAACATCTCCGGAATAATAAAGTACAAATATAATATTCTTTGAAGTTACAATATTTAACAATTATCACCAACATCAAACAAACAATGCACTACAACACATCAATTACATATTTGATGGCCATTGAAATATTTTCCAAGGCACCAAAGACTGTAATTACCCACCATTAAACTAAAATGAAATGCAAATCCTCAGATATTTCCTTCATGATGAAAAACCTTTATTGGTGACATTCCAATGCTTCATATATTTGATTCATACTGAATTTATATTCATGGGGTCTAACGGAAGAACCTCCATAATTTGAGTGGATGTGCAATATTGGCAAAGACCATGAACCCTGCACCATGAAACAATAGACAGAAAAGGGAAGAATCAATTATTTGTCTGTTTGTGACCTCCCATGACTGATGGAAATATATTTTGAGGCAGAAAAGGGAGGAATCAATAATCTGTTTATTCGGACTTAAAGCTTGTAATCATCTTGTTGTTTTGGAAAACTCATCCTATTTTTCATTTTTTTATTTTTATTTTTATTTTTTAAATTCCTTGAAAAAAAACATAATTTATATTCGGAGAGAGAAAATTACATTGTTCATATGCTTGTTTCTTTTGAGATTCCACATGGATTAATTTAATTCACATATTCTTCCTATAAAACTAGAGAGGCATGCAAGCACTCTTATAAAACACTTTGAGAACTATTCAAAAAGGGACCTTGCTATCCTCAAAGTTCATCATTGTTCATATGCTTTTGACTTGAATATGGTCTGAGAAACACTAGTTTCTTTGAACATGAACAAACATAAACAACAAAAGACCCAAAAACCCAATTTTATATCCATATCCTATGAAAATAAGTCCATTATCCTCTATCAAGATCCTCATCAAAGGACAAATATAGAAATATATGCCCACTACCTTGGTTGTTTATCATTTTTGTATGTGTCATTGTTTACTCTTGTTATAGATCCCTTTGACTATTAAACATCAAGAACTTTGTCCACATAACGATATTTGTTGAAAATCCTGGATTGTGATAGCTTGGTTATTGCATTCAACAATAGTCAAATGTTGCAGAAACAATAAAGTGCTATGAAAATAAATCCAATCTCAAGAAGAAATTTGTTTCCCTCTTGCACCAATATGCTAAAGTGTTAAGTTATAAACACATTTTCATAATCAATTTTAGAATAGATATTGGAGCTTATGCTAGACATTGGTATTTTTAACATGAATAAATTGTTTTATTCTTTCTTATGCCACTTGATTGGTTTAACTCTTAATCTGTTTGGGTTGTCTTTTTTGTTGTAGCATGAGAACCTTTTAGAATTTTATATTGTTCAACATGGAGAGGTAGAATTAACCTATCACTCAGAGTTAGCTTCAGTTTCAGCTACTTCGAAAATTCTTTCTCATGATACTGAGCTAATTGTGCATTCTTTCTTAGTATTTTTTTATTGTTGTTTATTTGGAATGAACAATTTTTCGTGAATCTCCATCATGGCAAATTTTTGGCATTGTTAGTAGTTTGTTTTGCAGAATTATTTAATTCAGTATTAATTGATACCTTGTCTCTTCACCTTTGCAGTGTCGACTTTTCGGAGAATGGAAAAACTCAAGTCTCAAATCATAGGAAGAGGCAAGGACTTCAAGGGAAACATAGGACATATGTTCTATAGCAAGGTGTGCAAGAGCATAGTGGTTGTTGGTTAAATAACGATAAGGGAATCGTTGGATTTCCGTGGGAATTTCCAAGGTTTCACTTAGTGGCCATTGTAATATTTTGAAAAGCCATCAATGTAGATGATTTTCATTTAATGTATGGAGACAGTTTTTTTCATGGACCAATATTAATCCATTAGTAGATATTTGGTTGGAAACTCATATATTTTGTAATACTTGACAATTCATATAATATAATTTACCTGGTTGAAATTATATATGTTTGTACTTGATATTATTTAGTGTTGTAATTAACTAATGCAAATTTGCATGATTCACATGTGTATATATTTGATGAGCATGAATATTGTATGACATTTTTTTTATTTAGTCACGATATCGTGACTAAATTTATTCACGATAATAATGCACATAAATAAAATGAATAAACAACTAAATTAGTCGTTTATATTGATTAATAATGAAAGGAAATGAAATAACATAAAACTACTAAATTAGTCATTTATATAATAATGAATACGAAACTACTAAATAGAGATAAATGAATACTACAAATGATAAATATGTGACTAAAACTCACATATAAATGACTATTAGTAGCTAATTTGTAGTATCTTATAGCTCGACTAACTTCTAGTCGTATTTATTTTAGTCATTCATAGTTTCCTTATTTAGTCGTATATTTGGTCATTGATTTAGTCATTAATTGAGACAATTAATGACTAAATCAATGAACAAATATACGACTAAATAAGGAAACTATGAATGACTAAAATAAATACGACTAAGTTATTCAAGCTATACGATACTAGAAATTAGTTACTATTAGTCTCTGACTCAAAAATAGTCGTTTATATGCAAATTTTAGTCATTTTTTTAGTCACTAATTTCTCATTTTGTACTAGTGATATACCACAGTCACGTTGTCAGCTTCACTTGATCCCTTTGATCTCTTCACCCGATGCTTTCGAAGTGATGAGGAAATCCTTGAAGAGTTAAATGAGACCGACTTTCCTTGGGATGACCTACATCATCATGCTTATTTTATTCCCGCAGAACCTACCACCTCTTCAGTCGATCAGCTTTTGGTCAAATCAAAATATTTTATTCATGACAACGTGGATTGCTTCAAGAACCCCATCCCGGCCTCGGATTCCTTCAAGGAAGGTAAAATGGCTAACATATCACCCATTATAAATGGATATCCCTGTTAAACCCGGTGTCATGGAGAACATTACGTTAGGCACATCTTGCAGCCCAAAAGAAGTCATCGCCTATAAGAAACTCTTTCAAGAGTTCTGCGAGGTTTTCGCTTGGTCATATAGTGAGATTCCCGGCCTAGATCCTTCAATCGTTGAACATCACATTCATACTTGGCCCAACGTTACACCTGTCCACCAAAATAAACAGCCTATGCACCCATCCAAAATTCTAGTAGGTAAGGCCGAAATTGAAAACTTGTGCCAAGCCGATTCATATACCCCATTGCATATACCAGGTGGGTGTCTAACCTTGTTCTCATCAATAAAAATCAAGGCACCAATCACATTTGTACAGAATTCCAAGATTTGAATCTAGCGTGTCCAAAAGACAACTTCCCAACCCCCTTTATTGATCAACTCATTAGTGCATGTACATGCCACAAGGCTCTTTCCCTCATGGATGGTTTCTCTGGTTACAATAAGATTTAGATCCACAAAGAAGATCAGTATAAGACTAATTTTACCACCCCGTGGGGCACCTTCACCTATCATGTTATGTCGTTTGGCCTTAACAATGTCAGAGCCACTTTCCATTGGGTCATAACCTTCCATTTTCATGACTTGGTTCACATCATTCTTGTCTACTTGGACGATCTTATAGCTCACTCCAATAAAATATCACAACACCTAGAATACCTCCGACAAGTCTTCCTCCGATGTCACGAGTACAATATTTGCTTGAACCCCCTCAAGTGCGTGTTTTTCATCCCTGTCGACCGATTGTTGGAAATCATCGTTTCCCAAAAATGTATCATAGTTGATCCTTTGAAGGTTCAATCCATTATTGACCTTCCATCCCCTAGCACCTTGCGCCAATTGCAAATCCTTCAAGGAAAGGCCAATTTTCTCCGCGATTTCATCCCAGACTATGCTACGAAAGTCCATGGTTTCTTGCACTTGCTTCAAACCAACGTTCCTTTCCCTTGGGACAAGAAGGACAAATCTGCTTTTGATGCGTTGAAACAAGCCCTAAATTTCACTCCCTTGATTTCACCACCTGATTTCATGAAGTATTTTATCCTTTACATTTCAGCATCCTATTATGCCATCGCAGTAATTCTAGTCTAAGAAGATAGCGATCTACAAGAGCATGTCATATACTACATGAGTCAAACATTTTCCATCCAACCACAGTGTTACTCCCACAAGGATAAAGTGTCCCTTTCCATCGTCTTCTCAGTTAATAAAATATGCTATTAGATTCGTATGAGCCGAACTACAGTAGTGGAATGCTCCAACCGGATGGTATATCTCTTGATCCATGGCCTCATCCAAAGCTAAGTGGTCAAGTGGATCGTAATCCTTCAAGATTATGAACTTGAATTCATCACACCCAAAATTACCAAGGCACTCACCTTGGAACAACTCATGACCGAATTACCATCTCCGTTTGTGTCATCTCCGATCACGATCAATCTACCCGATCAACATTTGTTCACCATTTCTTCGAATGCATGGTACAAAGACATCCTATTCTATCTACACATGCAAAAATTTGGATCTCACTTCAGTCACGATGATCGATGTCACATATGAAATCAAGCCTCTCGATACCTCCTTCGTGACGATATCCTTTATCAACGTGGTGTCGACACCATTTTACGTCGATGCCTCACACACGACAAGGATAAGCAAGTCTTGAATGATTGCCATCGGGAAACCTACGAAGGATAGTTTTCAGGTATGGGAGCTTCCCAAAAGGTTATCTGCACTGGTTTTTTTTTAGCCGAATATTTTTACTGATTGCATCATGGTATTTAAGCATTGTCACAATTGCTAAGTCTTTGCCCCCAAAGCAAGGACCCCTCCGACACCGCTCCACCTAGTCATCATAGTCGTCCCTTTCTGCAAATGGGCCATTAATTTCATGGAGTGTAATATGAACTCATACGGTGGCCATAAGTACATCATCATGGCCATAGACTAATTCACCAAGTGGTTCGATGCCATGCCTACGTTTAACTTCCAAGATGAGACTGCGGCATGTTTTTTCTTTAATTATTTCATTACATGTTTTGAGGTCCCTACAAAAATCATACAGAACCATGAAAAATAATTTTAAGGATGCCTCCTGGAAAGAGTTGTCCACCCTCCTGAAATTTGAGCATCAGTACACCTCCTCCTATTACCCAAATGGAAATGTCCAAGTTGAGGTTGTCAACAAGATACTTAAAACCATGCTTCAACATATGGTCAATAAATCCAACTGGAATCATATGATCTTTCCAGCCTTATGGGATTACCATACATATACCAAAACCAAAACGGGTTTTACACCATTCCACTTGGTGCATGGCATGGAATATGTTCTCCCCATTGAGTGACAGATCCTATCCTTACACATTGCTGTCGAACTACTCCCAAAAATCTCACCATTGGAGAAACTCTTACTCTTGTTGGAGCAGGAGGATGAAGATCGCCATTCCTCCCTCAAAATGATCAAGGTTTCCAAACATCGATCCCAAGCTCATTATGATACTTGCGTCTATCCCTACGCCTTCAAATAATGCGACCTTGTGCTTGTTTATGACCAATCCCATGACAAGCATGGGAAAGGACAGTTTAAATCCATGTGGCAAGTCCCATACATCATCAAAACCTACCTTTTCAAGGGGGCATATATCCTTGTTGATTCTGAAGGATGCCTCTTGACTAACCCCTATAATGGTTTTTACCTCAATATATTCTACCTTTAACCCCACTGGACACATCAGTTCGAGTTGTATAGTTTTCTTTCTTTTTGTTTTCCACCTTTCTTGACATTTAAGCCTTATGGTTTACTTTCGTGATTGGTACCATATCGATCCCGCTCTCCCCTGGTTTACGTCGGCTTCGCCGATGGCACCCCAACGTATTGGCTACTATATTCTCGTTCACATGAGCTCATCCACCTCGACGGAGTGTGTGTTGGCACTACCACAAATAACCAGGTTGTGTACGATGTTGTGACCGGTCTCTTAACCGCTACCTGCCAGTTGGGAATTTGTCACCTTCATGTGTTTTTAGACTCCCGGTTCCTTGTCACCCAGCTAAAAAACTATTACCAGGTACATGATCATTTACTTTTTATAAATTTCTTGCGCGCTACACAATTTATCTAACATTTTGAATACATTACATTCACTCGTGTCCCCCAAAATCAAAATAGTGTTGCTGTTGATGTATATGTAACTTCAGAATGTATTTCATCTGTGTATTTTATATATATATATTTATTGTACCCTTATAAGAGATGTGTCATTCCTCTATAAGGAAGTGTCGTCATGTGGATTGACAACTGTCGCAAGTGTGTGTACTTGTCGATGGGTTATTAGACTACCTTGTGGGGTCGGCCCTGAATTATATATAATATAATGTGGATGTACCTAGCTAGACAAGTCGGCCCCATAAGGTCACTGGGAAAAAAGGTTAGTATAAATAGAGATCGGAGATCTCTATTTTACACACTCGGAAAAGGTAACTCACTCTCACTCAGAAAGTGGCGCACTAGTGAGGAGGAGGATCATCTGCTTCTAGGAGACTATCTCAGTGTTATTTGGTTGTACTTTGGTTGAGCCATTGCTCTCTCTATCTCTAAGGAAGTTGTGGGGTTTTTCACCTTAGGGTTTTCCCCATGGAAACTCTATGTCTCTTGTCTCTTATGCTTTTGATTCTTGTGATGCTTGTCATATTGTGCTTGTCATGCATTGATATACTGTATATGTTATTGTCTCAGCAAAGATCCTAGAGTATTGTGAATTAATGCTCAAAATTTAACATGGTATCAGAGCTAACCTGAGAAGAAGACATTTTGCAGTGATGGAAGCTTGAGTTCCTTGTTTATTGGGTTTCTCTCCACAGATTTTGAAAAACAGTATAGTAGATTGACTCTACTCATCAAGGCGCATCTATCTGTCCAGTCAGAATTCAATTCCGGGCATTTTCAGATTTGGCCCTAAAAATTAGGGTTTCCACAAAAATAGGAATTTCTGAAATTTGAAGACATAGCTGGAAGCTCCTTGGAAAAATCGAAGTTTAGAGCTTTGGATCGAGATTTTTGGCTGGGTAGATCTCTGAGAAACTCAAACCCTAATTCAGGGCTCTCCCTAGTGAACCCGGGAGGACAAAAAGGAAATTCTGAAGGGAAAAACTTTGCTGATCTCAAATTCTGAATGCACCAGGCTGATCAGCTCATCAAGGCGCATCTTTCTATCCTTTCAGAAATTTGAAATTCACATTTTGAATTTTTAGGGTTTTTCTAACAAACCCTAATCCGGGACCAGATCCAGTTTTCAGCATTTCAAGTGGTAAGATCTAAATCTTTTCTATTTCCATTTGAAGTACTCTTTAAGATGTCAGACCACACCAAGCTTGAGGATAAGCTTGAAGGAGCTGATAACTTCCGAGCTTGGAAGTATAGGATTGGGTTAATCCTGGAAGAAAATGAGTTGGACTCATATGTGAAAGAAGACATCCCTATCCCAGAGGATGAAGAAGCCAAGGTATTGCATAAGAAGAACTTGGTCGAGGAAAAGAGAATCATTGCTGATTCCATTAAAGATCATCTCATACCCCATGTGTCCTCTCTAAAGACACCCAAGGAGATGTTTGACTCTTTGACCAAGTTATTTGAAGGGAAGAACATAAATCGGAAGATGATCCTGCAGAACCAATTGAAAGGAGTAAAGTTTCAGAATGGAGAAACCATTCAATCGTATTTTTCAAGGGTCTCCCAGATCAAGGAACAACTAGAAGCAGTGGATGAAATGGTGGAGAATGGTGAAGTGGTGATGACCACTCTAAATGGCCTACCCAGGTCATGGGATTCCTTTATCCAAGGAATTTGTGCAAGAAAGAAGTTGATCTCCTTCAGTAGACTACGGGAAGAATGCTCACAAGAAGAAGCAAGGCTTGTGGCACGAAAAGAAAAGATGGGGAATGAAGATCAAGCTCTCACAGCTCACACCAAGAAAGGGAAGTCCAAGAGAGAGCCATCTCACTCCAAGAAATCTTCACATCACTTCAAAGAAAGAAGAATATGCTTCACCTGTAATGAGAAAGGACATATTGCCATAAATTGTCCCAAGAACAAGAAGGACAACAACAACTCCAACAAGAAGAAGAAGGGCAGCAAAAGAAGGTTTCATGCTCATGCTGCCGAGGATGATGAACCACCCAAGAAGAAGGCTAGGGCAGAAAGTGATGATAACTCATCAAGTGAAGAAGAGTATGTTCTAATCTCTGCTCTCACAGGTACCATCTCCCATGGTTGTAATGATTGGTTGATTGATAGTGTGGCTTCCAAACACATGACTGGGTTTAAGGAATCTTTTGTGAATCTATCTGAACATGAATCACGCCATAAGGTGAAACTTGGGGATGATTATCAATACCTAATCAAAGGAAGTGGTGAAGCCTCCTACAACCTAGATTCTGGAAAATCTTTGAAGATGAAAGAAGTTCTTTATGTACCTGGGCTCAAGAAGAACTTACTCTCAATCTCTGCATTGGATGCAAAAGGTATGAGGGTTGCATTTGTGGATGGTCAAGTCCTAATGTGGCCAAAGGGAAAGACCATAGATGATGCAGTAGTGATTGGAGAGCAAGAGGGAGGTTTGTATAAATTAAAGGGACAACCTGAACATGCCATGGTGCATGAATCCATGGAGCCAAGTGAACTTTGGCATAGAAGACTTTCTCATATGCACTATAGGGCACTTCCAATTGCAAGCAAGGCTGTAGAGGGTCTTCCTGAAATCAAGACCAAACATGAAGGTGTTTGCAAAGGATGTGCAAAAGGTAAGAACATTAAGAAGGCTTTCCAAAGTAGTGAAAGCAAGGCAAAAAACATCCTAGAAATCATCCACTCAGATGTATGTGGTTCTATGTCATCCAGTTCTCTAAGTGGGTATGTTTACTATGTCTCATTTATTGATGACTTCTCTAGGAAGACTTGGGTATACTTCTTGAAGAACAAAGAGGAGGTGTTTGATAAGTTTAAGGAATTCAAAACCTTGATGGAGAATCAAACTGACAAGAAGATCAAACATTCAGATCTGACAATGGTGGAGAATTCACCTCAGGTGACTTCAAGAAGCTTTGCAATGATTCAGGGATTAAGAGGGAGTTGACTACTCCTTACAATCCACAACAGAATGGAGTTGCAGAAAGAAAGAACAGAACAATCATGGAAGCAGCAAGAGAAATGCTCCATGACCAGGATCTACCTATGCATCTATGGGCAGAAGCAGCTAGAACAGCTGTATATGTGCAGAACAGAACACCCCACAAGATAATGGACAGCAAGACACCAGAAGAGGTCTTTTCTGGTAAGAAACCTGAAGTCAGCCATCTCATAATATTTGGTTGTCCAGTATACACTCATGTCCCAAAAGAAAAGAGGACTAAACTAGATCCTTCAGGAAAGAAGGGTATCTTTGTGGGTTACAGTGAAAGCTCGAAGGCTTACAGAATATACTTTCCAGGGTTCAAGAAGATTAATGTCAGCAGGGATGTAACATTTTATGAAAACTCAACATTCATCAAATCAAGGAAGGCACCTATCGAAGTTTATGAAGAACCTAAGGAAACTAGATTTCAAGACACTACCATGACTGAAGTAGTTCCAGAAGTTGTTCGTGAGTTTTGAAGATCCGCAAGAACTTGTAGATCCACCCCGTGAGGATAACTCTCACAAGAGGAAACCTGCATGGGCTAGAGAGCTCATTCAAGATGTAGAAAGATTTGGCATTCCAGAAGAAGAACACAGAGCAAAGAAGAGAACCAGATCACATACCAGCTATGTTGCTTTACTCTGTGACATTATGAACAAAGAGCCTTCCAGTTATGAAGAAGCAGCGGAAAAGAAAGAATGGAAGGATGCCATGGTTGAGGAATACCAATCAATAATGAAGAATGATGTTTGGGATGTTGTCCCAAGACCTAAAGAGAAGTCTGTTGTGACTTCTAAATGGATCTTCAATATCAAGCATGCTACAGATGGCAGTGTAGAGAAATACAAGGCAAGATTCGTAGCTCGTGGCTTCTCTTAGAAAGAGGGAATAGATTATGAAGAAACTTTTGCACCTGTAGCCAGGTATACTTCCATTAGAACAATACTTGCCCTGGCTGCAGCTATGAAATGGAAAATACACCAGATGGATGTCAAGACTGCTTTCTTGAATGGTGTAGTTGAAGAAGAAGTATATGTGGAGCAGCCACTCGGTTTTGAAATACATGACAGGGAGTCATATGTGTGCAGATTGAAGAAAGCCTTGTATGGCTTGAAACAAGCTCCCAGAACTTGGTATGGTAGGATGGACAGTTTCCTATCTAGTTTGGGCTTTACCAAGAGTAAAGCGGATTCCAACCTTTACTACAAGGTTGAGGAAGGGAATCCTGTGATTCTACTCCTGTATGTGGATGACATATTTGTAACAGGAGATGACAGACTGATTGTAGATACTAAGAGGAAGCTTGCTGCTGAATTCGATATGAAAGATTTGGGAATGATGCACTATTTTCTAGGTATGGAGGTGTGGCAGAGTGCAGGTGGGATCTTCCTTGGTCAAGGGAAGTACACAGTAGATATCCTGAAGAGATTTGGGATGATGGATTGCAAGGCCATGGCCACACCTATGGCATCAAATCTGAAGCTTCTATGTGATGCTTCATCTGAGCCGGTTGATGTCTCTATGTATCGTCAGATGATTGGGTCCTTGATGTACCTGATGAACACGAGACCGGACATTTGCTTTGTTGTGAACACATTGAGCCAGTTCCTGACAAATCCAAGGAGTGTTCACCTGATTGCTGTAAAGCATGTTCTGAGGTACCTGAAGGGTACAGTGGATTATGGGCTCAAGTATGAAGTGAATCAAAAGTTTAACCTACAGGGTTATGTTGATTCAGATTGGGATGGCAGTGCTGCAGATAGGAAGAGCACACCTGGGTGCTGCTTCAGTATGGGATCAGGTGTGATCTCTTGGTTTAGCAAGAAGCAATCCTGCGTAGTACTGAGTACAGCTGA
This sequence comes from Larix kaempferi, assembly GCA_027924585.1. Classification (NCBI taxonomy): domain Eukaryota; kingdom Viridiplantae; phylum Streptophyta; class Pinopsida; order Pinales; family Pinaceae; genus Larix; species Larix kaempferi. The sequence goes on along the minus strand of BSBM01000158.1, from coordinate 29,337,223 downwards.
GGTAGAGTATGTTGCAACCTGTTCAGCTAGTTGTGAGGCAGTATGGCTACGGAAGCTACTGTCTGAGTTATTTGATCTCCCGTTGGATGCTACTGGTATCTTCTATGATAACCAGAGTTATGTGAAGCTATCCGAGAACCCAATGTTTCATGACAGGTCGAAACACATAGAGATCAAATATCACTGTATCAGGGATATGGTGCAGAGGAGCTATGAAGCTCCTGTATGTTGCGACGGACGAGCAGATTGCAGATGTGCTGACAAAGCCACTAGCCAGGGTGAAGTTTGAGTACTTCAGAGAGAGGCTTGGCGTTCTTCAGATCGAGGACACTTCAAGGAAGAAGTGATGGACACATTTGCTGAAGCCATTCCAAGCATGTTGGAAGGAGGATCCTTCACATGGCTGTGGATGTAAGCGCTGGATGATGAGCATCAGGATGATGTTCTGGTTTTTGCTAGATATGATCAGTTGGATCATTTTTATGTATGTATGTATGCATCATGTTGGATGCTGGATATGATCAGTTGGATCATTTATATGTATGTACGCATCATGTTGGATGCTGGATATGATCAGTTGGATCATTTATATATATGTACGCATCATGTTGGATGCTTGGACCATATATCTGTATATGTATCAGGTGGATACATTGTATGATCAGGTAGATCATGTATATTGATATGTATCAGATATGATCAGGTAGATCATGTATGATGATGGATACATTGTGTGGATCATGTATCTATGTATCAGGTGGATACACTATGTATGATGATATGTATCAGGTAGATACGTGGTGTGCATCAGATGGATGCATTGTATGATCAGGATGATCATGGATGACGAGCTTCTCCAGATGACATGCAGCAGGATGTTGCAGTGATGATGATCAGGGTGATCATGTGTACATCAGGATGATGTATGATGAGTATCAGATGATACTCTATGGTCGTGGAACAGGTTGTGCAGATGAGCATATAATTCGTTGCCCTGGGAGGTTTGCAGATAGTCTTTCGAGGTTTTGCCTATGGCATGTAATTCAATGCCCTGGGATACCTGGCAAATTCTCTTTTGAGGTTTTGCTTTGGGAGGACATATAATTTGGCCCTGGGAGATCTGCAAATAGTCTTTCGAGGTTTTGCGTATGGCATGTAATTCGTTGCCCTAGGATATCTGGTGATGCTCTTTCGAGGTTTTGTCCTATGGCATGTAATTTGCTCCTGGGAGATCTGGACAGGATGAAAAAGGCCTCAAATGCTTCAGCCAGGTTTTTCCATGACCACATGTAATTTGCTCCTGGGAGATCTGGACAGGATGAAAAAGGCCTCAGATGCTTCAGCTAGGTTTTGTGGTGGACCACATGTAATGTGCTCCTGGGAGATCCGACAGGTAGAGCCGTGTGCTCGTAACATCCTGGGATGCTTCAGCCAGGTTTTGTGGTGAGATCACATGTAATGTGCTCCTGGGAGATCCGACAGGTAGAGCCATGTGCTCGTAACAGCCTGGGATGCTTCAGCCAGGTTTTGTGATGGGTCACATGTAATGTGCTCCTGGGAGATCCTACAGGTAGAGCTGTGTGCTCGTAATAGCCTGGGATGCTGCAGCCAGGTTTTGTGACGCGCGTAATAAGTCCTGAGGTTTCCACAGTATGGCCAATGATGATGACGACCTGCAGGTGGTGGGCCTATATCTAGTATGAAAAAGGACTGGCTCTGTAGAACTTCCTATGATGAGTAGAGTCAGAGATTGGTTGATATAGCAGCAGCAGTGACGATGATGATGACGATGCATCGATGATGATGATCCCAAGAAGAAGACATGTCTAGAAGAACTGTGTCGAGAAATACCTTCCTAGTTAAGAGGGAGTGTTGATGTATATGTAACTTTGGAATGTATTTGATCTGTGTATTTTATATATATATTTATTGTACCCTTATAAGAGATGTGTCATTCCTCTATAAGGAAGTGTCGTCATGTGGATTGACAAGTGTCGCAAGTGTGTGTACTTGCCGATGGGTTATTAGACTACCTTGTGGGGTCGGCCCTGAATTATATATAATATAATGTGGATGTACCTAGCTAGACAAGTCGGCCCCATAAGGTCACTGGGAAAAAAGGTTAGTATAAATAGAGATCGGATATCTCTATTTTACACACTCGGAAAAGTAACTCACTCTCACTCAGAAAGTGGCACACTAGTGAGGAGGAGGATCATCCGCTTCTAGGAGACTATCTCAGTGTTATTTGGTTGTACTTTGGTTGAGCCATTGTTCTCTCTATCTCTGAGGAAGTTGTGGGGTTTTTCACCTTAGGGTTTTCCCCATGGAAACTCTGTGTCTCTTGTCTCTTATGCTTTTGATTCTTGTGATGCTTGTCATATTGTGATTGTCATGCATTGATATACTGTATATGTTATTCTCTCAGCAAATATCCTAGAGTATTGTGAATTAATGCTCAAAATTTAACAGTTGCAGACCAGACGGCTAATGACATTCTAGAATGGAATATCAGTCACCACATATAGGAATTAAATCATCAACATGCATCATCATCATCATTAAATAAAAGTCTCATCAACATCAAAATATCATAAAAGTGCATCCATGTGCATATATATATATATTGTCATACTGTCTACATCATCACATAGGAATATCTACATAGAGGAGCTCTAATATCTTCCTCATCGTAAATACAATCCTAGTACAACAAAATTTCCCATGCCCATAGCATTGGGGGGGGAATGCATAAACTCCATATTTTGCACCATTCGTACCACTGAAATCATCATTATGAGCCCATAATGATGCTTGAGACCTTTTCTCGCTCTCACCAACCTTTTTTCAATCCCATTCTTTAGTGTCCTCACATTGATTTGTGTGCCATCACGTACATTGATGCATTTATGTACCTCTATATGGTTCCCTCTATCACGACCTATTCATGAGCCCTTCACTCCATCCATACTACATTACTTGCATTGTTTTGCCTCCATTTATCAACCCACAAGGAGGCCCCATTAGTGTTCTACCCAACCTATCAATGGTCCACTCATAAACATCCCCTGATCTGAACACTTCCTCCTTGATTGACTTTCACATATGTACAGTATATGTTTATCCCTTTTCCGGACCAAGCAGACTACTTACGAAAAAGGCACTTAGGGAGTTTTTGTTAAGCTCTTTTGTGACTCCTTAAAGAATGAAAACATCACTGAGAAATATTGATTCCTTTCATGCTTGTTAAAGTATTGAAAGGGATTCTATCTGGTATAATTTTACCCATTCTGGGTCGGATGGACTAATTACGAAAAAGGAATATTCGAGTCCCTTTGGCTAGAAGAGTTCTCCATTTCATATGTTTATGCTTTGTCGGGATTTGGGGAATAACCTATGAAAAATAACACCCCTGGAGTCTTCTTCTTTCTTTCAAACTCTCTAAAATTAAAAGGACCAACGAGCATACACCGTCTTGGGATCGTCAAAATACACATGACGACACTATATCGAGCACACTTATATCCCTTCTTTGAGCTCATTAAACCATGAAGAAGGCCCAAATGGTGCCTTTCGATGCCTGTGCAGATCACATATAGTCCCATATTATGGAAGCATTCCCCATTATGGTCACTTTTATTCATATTATTATGCGATGTGTCATCTTTGGATTCCCCCTGATATCACCTATTAGTTCCCCCCTCTAAGTATCCCCCATTGCAGTCATAGTTCTTAATCCCCTAAGCTATGATCTTCTTCCGGCTTCCCTCTAGATCAGTTTCATATGATTCCATTCAAACCTGACATCATACTCTGAAAAAAGGAAGTTTGAGTGCCATTCCTCAGTGGCCCTCATATCCCCCAACAGTTTCTCGGTCCCATGTCCAGCTCTATCACATCCTTGTTGTATCCCTTGTGCTCATATCAAGGAAACATCATTTCCTTGTTAGTTGTAGGTATCCCTCTATTGACGCCAGGACATCTATTCTAGAGGATAGCCCTAGAGGTCCCTGTACCTTGGCCTCATCACCATCAGTGGTGAGTTCCTAAGAACACCTGATGGGAGTCCTTAGTGCCCCTTAGAATGGTTGTTTCTCACTTGCTCGACTTCAGCTCCAACATCGTATCGTTGAGATTCATACAGGGTGTTGGTCCTTTCAGTTATTAGTTGAATAGCCCATATTTCCCCCGACTCTAGCACATTAGTGAGTCTCTTTGGAACCCCTCTAGTAGTTTGTTCCTGTGGATATTCGAGTTGCATTGGCGACAGTGTTTGGAAGCCCTTCAATCATATGCTTCCTATTTATTTAGTTTAGACACAATCTAGTGTACCTCTGAGATTATGACTCTTAGTCGTTGAGTCCACACCCTTCTTGGGAACCTTCTGATTCAGCAAAGCATCAATTGTTGTGATACTGCATTTAAGATGAATGCCATTGTTTCCAATTTCAGTTCTTCATATCATTCATGGTTGGACCATGATTACATTCCACATTTGCATCCCCTATGTACCATTACAATGTACACAGTAGTTCTTTACGTATTGTTCAGGTACCCTTTGGGACTCATCATTATTTGCAGATATGAAGGGTGTACCACTGAATATATGCAAACCACATATTTACATCAAATATGATTACATAACTATTAGACAACCTCGAAGAATAATGAACCCAACCTTGAAAGACATTGTCAAACAAAATTACAGAAACTTCTTGATGCTAGATTCATCTATCCTTATCTACTAGATAGTGAGTGGGTGTCACCCTTCGTCATAGTTCTGAAAAAAGGGGTGAAAGTGGAGAGTTTGCATAGACTATAGGGATCTTAACAAGGCTACAAGTAAGGACTACATTCCATTATCGTCCATCGATCAAGTGTTAGACTCCCTAGCAGGGAGGAAATTCTTTTCTTTCTTAGATGACGGTTTTAGTGGGTACAACCAAATACAAATATACCCATAGGACCATGATAAGAAAACTTTCACTTGTCCTTGCGGGAATTTTTCCTATAGAGTCCTACCTTTTGGTTTTTGCAATTCCCATGCCACCTTTCAGAGGGAAGTTTTGATTTTTTTTGTTGATTTTATCCATTATGACATGGATAAATTTAAATGATTTCATCCCTTTTGAAAATACCTTTGAGGAAGCCTGGATGAACCTTGAGAAAGTGCTAAAAAGATGCATTGAAATGAGTCTCTACCTAAGCAATGAAAAAGTGAAATGTTGATGGATGCAAGCATAGTCTTAGGGAACCATATCTCCTTGGATGGAATTAAGGGTGTCCCCTCCAAAACCAAAGTGTCATGTCCCCTCATTGATTATCATTGGATTGAGTTCATAACCCAATCAATCCCTTGGGTTAACGAGAAAATCACATTTACTTGGGGTTAATTTTGAGATTGCAGGCATTAATTAATTAGAATTTGTTGATTTTATTTTTCCTAAAGTTTGAAATGCACTTGATGAGAATTATTTGTCATTAGTATATATTTTAATTCAATAGGATAAGTGGATAATTCTCCACAAGGGTGAATTAGAGGATAAGGTTGACCAAGAGGTAACTTGCAAGAGAAGAAAAGATGAAAGCAACCAAAGCTAGGAAAATCAGGATAAAGAAGGAAAAAATAGCAGAAGGCAGAAAAGCATATAAATTCATGAAAAGCATAATAAAGCAGAAAGCATATAAAATCAGAAAAGAGGAGAAAATAGAAAAGTAGGATAAGGAATACAAGCAGGGAAAATGAAGGACAAAGCAGAAAAGTAGGATAAGGAAGAAAAGCAGGAAAATAAGGATAAAGCAGAAAAGTAGGATAAGGTAGAAAAGCAGGAAAAGGAGGATAGAAAAGAAAAAGCATGATAAAGCAACAACAAAAGAAAAAGAAAAAGTAGAAATCAAAAGAAAAATCATAAATCAAAGCATAAAGCAAGGAAAAAGCTAAAGCAGAAAGCAAAGAAACCTTATCCACTCCATGATGGAACCCTAGCCTATATTAATTGCTCAACAATTCACCTCAATCTATAAAATAAGATTACAACTCCATTTCAGGGCTTTTGATAGTTGGAGAATTGGACTGAGTGTTATTGTGCAATAGTGACTTGGGAGATGTGCCCCTAGTCCAAGATGGGAAATGTGCCCCTGATTCCTATGAGAGGATGATGGTATTAAGCCATTTTCATTGATATTATTTTAGGTCCTTAAGCCTGCACTAGTGGATTACGATCTTGTGACAGAGATTTGATAGCTCTCCATGCATATCTATGAGTATTTTCCTAGTCTTTCTTGATGAAAGAGCTTGTTCTTGATGTATCACTTTATTGAGAACTATATGATGTATGAATCAGATACTTATGGATGATATGACTATAATAATGGACCTATGATGTCAATTCTTAATTTTTATTGAATAAAATTCTGATTCCAATACCTCTTCTTGCACCTAGTCTAGCTTTCAATCAAAATGAGCTAGTTTCTAGAACTTGTGTGATGAATGAATGAGTATTGGTCCAAATGAATTGATTTATGTTTCTAATGTTAATTAATATTCCATATGAATCATTCCACTATTAATATCATAAATTCATGAGCCTCTCAGACTATTTTGGAAGTTTTGAATTTAGCTTAGTTGTGCAATCCTGGAAGGCAATTTTTATTGTATGTTTGTGAGAATTCCTTAGAAACTTCCCAAACTTTCTAGAGAAAACCTAGGATTTCCATTGACATTTATTTCATGTTATTTACCCTCCCTAAGTATAAATCCTTCACCATTGGTTCTCAGTCAATGCTTAGTTGAAGTTCTAGTTTGCATATGATGGGGTGCCTAGGAGCCTTGGAGTAGACTTCATCATGGATTATGTTCAAAAAATTAATGGTCCTAGTACATTTTTAAAAGGTTATATCATCTGGTATGATCCTTATTCCTTCCAGATTCCTTTGATTTTCCCTCCTACAGTCAAACTATTCACCAGAGTCCATTGTTTTTCCTTGAGTCTTGTAGGAGAGTTAGTTAGTGTATCATCAGTACTGGTTGGTACATTAAAGTGGTATCATATCTATTTTCTTGGCTCATCTTGTGGAAATCAAATACCAGATGAAGAAATATCTCAAAACAATCTTCAAGTTGCAGCTATGGAACTAGATACAATCATGGAATATGAAGTCTTTGAGTTATACAAGGAAGAAGAAATCATTTACATTGATGGAGGCCTACCAATATATGAGGATGGTTATATTTTTTATCATATGTATATTGAATACCAATGGCCTGAACCACCGATGGATAATCCTAAAAAGGATTTAGAAAAATTGATATATGCATGTGAAAACTTTCCCCACCACTACCAGGAGTATCTATCCTTGGGAGAAAAGATTCGTAAAGCCATTTCCTTCAAAGATTATTTTTATTGCAGACTTGGATTTGAAACCAAGGATGTAGATGAGGATTCTTTTGAGAGTAGCAAACCATCCATGGAGGAACTAAGTTTTTCTACTACCCCAAGTAGAGAAGAAGAAAGAGGAATCGAAATTAAATCCTCATTGGATGCCATTGTTTCTAGCATGAAGAGAATTTTTGGATTCTATTCAAACAAAGTCTCCAATAATATTGATTCTAATGTTACCTAGGAGCAATATGCGTTAGCTAGCTTGAAGGAGAAAAAACATAGTAACAATCAACCATCAAAGGAGAGGAGTAGCAATCTTCTAACAGAAGAGCCATGTGGTTCCTCTAATGAATGCATTGAGCAAGAAAAAGAAGACTACAAGCTAAGGAATAAAGGTAAATCTTATTTTGGTAGCATCAATTACTTCTTGCATCAATCTGATGATTTAGTCCAATGAGTGGTACCTATCTCGTCAAGGAACGACATTGAAAATACTCTCGACAAAGCATATGTATTGTTTGAAAGTATTGTGTCATCCCTACAAGAACAGTTGACCAAGGAACGACATGATAAAGCTGAAGAAACATCCATTCTAATGACCAACAAGTACACTTCCTTTACAAAAGCACATAGTCTATTAGCACAGTATGCCCAGAAGCTGCTACAATTTCAGAAGTATTGTGCAACTGGTATACACATTATTGTAATGTCTTTGTTGAAATGCAAAAAATTGAGACATCATTAACACATTGCAACAACAATGACAGACTCTCGACGAAGCTTTCACACAAACCATATACGACCAAGTCAGTATGGAACATATAAATCTAGAAAAGCTAGAGAAGAAAGAGGATCCGTGGATCAAACAATATCGTGTAAGCCTGTCCAAACTCGACAAGATTGGGCCTCATCTCCATCGATTGATCTCCACTGCCGAAAAAAAACACTAATATTGGGACAAGACATGATAAATATTCAAGACAAACCTGTTCAAGAAAAAATTGAGATCCTGTCTAGCCTCACTGCGCTTACCATTGACATTCAGAATGCACTTCATGTATGGTAATACTTTCAGCATCAGCTTTCAGTATCTGTCGAAGCCATTGTCGAAGTATGTGTCCAACAAAAATTGTCTACCAGCAGCAGTAACAACAAATTCTTATTATTACTCAGTTCCTTACAATTGTGTTATTCAACTCCAGCTAAGTTTTATATCCCTCTTTCTTCGGGATGAAGAAAGGTTTGTTTGGTTGGGGAGATATTGGAGGAGCCTAGTCGGCCACCCGACTAGGTACTCCGTTCGACAACCTTGTAAAACATGTCGAACTATCTTTTCATTCATTACATGTCAAGTGGGTCAGTTGAACCTACGGGTAGTTATGTAACTGTCTGTAAAATATATAAATAGGTTGGAGAGTCGGGTAGTGTGATATATTGTCAATTATCTTTGTACATTTTCTTGTTGAGTAATAGAATGACTTGTTGATTCTATCTCCATTACTTGTCTATTTTTATTATCTTTATACATGCATGTTTATTCTATAATATGTATCATTGGTAACTATGCAATCCCCTCGACTACAACAATATCCCACTGAGTTAATCAAAAAAGATATTGAGGAACATCCTAAGAGGGTAGGCCAAGCCACCATGCAAGAGGTTGTTCACAGTATTGAGATTGAATCCAATCATGGACACCCAAGCTTCTTGTTAGCAAGTTTGATATCCCTACAAGGGCTATGGAAGATGTGATTGGTAGAGGAAAAACCACTAGTGGAGCATATTTGGAGGAAGAGAAAATATCAACCCTTTAAGCATTCTAAGAACATTATTATGGAGGAAAAGACAACTACACTCTAGTTGAGAGTGAACCTGGATATTTGGTGTAGGATCGTACCATCACCACTCCATCTCATAAATAGATAGAGGTGTCACAAAGGTATTACAACCATTCTGATTTTTGAATTCACCAAATTCCTTTGTTTCAGCTTCTTAGGGCAGCCACTTCCGGTGAGAAGGTTAGAAGAAAATATCCTTCTAGTGTTGAGATCCAAATTTTTGAGAAGGTTGAATTTTTAGAAGAGAGTTTGCACGAATCTCAAGAGTTGCATGAGCACACATGTGATGATATGTGTGTGGCTAATAGTTCACATGACATTATGGAGCAACATCATGTCCGAGGTATACATAAGGAGTCTTCATATTTACAAGTGCTTGATGAAAGCATTGACTTGCATGATGATTTTCAGGCACCTGTTTCACTCCAAAGAGATTATGATCCTCTTTCATGTAAGGAATACTTAACTCTGATGAAGGTTGTTGATTACATCCCATTCGGATCAGAAATCAAATAATCCTATTCATCATTGAATTGGATGGATAGCTACATCACCAAGATGAAGACCCAAGATTGTGCAAGACTAGCTCACATTGGTAACAGTTATTTTTGCATTAGTGATGGTCCGATGGATCTATTGTTGCATTTGAGTTTGTTATGTTTAATGAGTAGCATCCAAGGAATATATGGATTCAATATGATGCTTTCCATACATTTCCATTCATACCTTGGATAAAAAATTACATAGCAGATGAGGATTTATCTCATGGAATGATATTCATAGTGAAGCATGGTGACATTGTGAGGGATACTGAGCGCCTCACCACCATTCAAGGCACAAGTATGGACTACTTACATCAAATTGAGGTCATATGGAAATCACTATGTTATGTAGAATTTTGTCCTACGGATAAGCCAAAAATCTCTTAACTTTAAAGCAGACTTTAAACTAACTCTAAAGCAAGAAACAAGTCAAAACAAATGCTACCTTGAATCCCTAGATCTAACAAACATCTCAGGATTAAAATGCTAAAGAGAGTAGAAGGAATTTAACTGACCTTCTATCCAAACGCTTGTTTTTGGTCTTTGCTCCAAGCTCCAAGCCCTCACAAGTGAACCTGTCAAAATGGAACCAAAACACAAGAATGCACTATTCTCTAGCAACCTGAAACATGAGTTAGGATCTAAATCTATGGGAGATACAAATCATATCATTAAAACAATATTAACACAAATGATTTGGGAAAACAAGACAAGTTATTCCATTACAACTTGAAGAATACTTACAAAAGGTGCTTGATGCCCAAGCCAATCCTTCAACTCCAAGTGTCTTCTCCTCTAGCTATCTCCACAATGCTGCAAGACCATAGGTTTGGTGCTCTCAAGAGTCCTCCCCTTTTCCAATGGCATACCTCTCTTTTATAGTGAATGGTGAGGTTAACCAACAAGAGAGATGGGTGATCTAAGGAGAGATAAGTGGATCAGGGTTTCTAATCGAAGGAGATGAGTTGAGATCGAATCAAGGACCCCAATCTTCCATTATCTTCGAAAATCCAAAATCCCACAAGCCAAGGGAAAAAAGCTATTAAAAGAGTACCGCGTTTTGCAAAGGCTGCAGAACGCGGCACTGCCGCGCTTTGGGGAAAGAGCAGCACGCGGTAGTGTCTAGTACCGCGTGTTGGAAAACTAGCAAGGCGCGGTAGTGTGTGGAAATAAAGCCTAAGGTGGGTCAAAACTTGCTAGGGTGAGTTCACCTTCAAGGTTGACTCATCATCTGTCTCTTCTGGATGGTTTAAAACAGTAGGGAAAGTGTCGTCAACTTGTTTTGTAATGGGGATGCGACACTGTGAAACATAGAGGTATAACAGATGCCCCCTAAAGTGTGAGGTCAGAAGGGACTGATGGCCGAAAGACTTTACGAATATAATGTGCAGAGATAGCATCGAGGAGAGCGACACTGAGCTGAAATAGAAACAAAGTGTTAGATATACCACCGAGGCGGGAATTCCCATGCTCGGAAACAGATGACTCAAAGCATGGCTTCTGACCAATACATTGCAGATCCATGAGTACTGAAATAATGTAAACTGTGGACAGATCATGGCTACTATGAACAATCGTAGATCCATGAGACAATAATGACACAGCCACGACCAATACAATAAGTGGATCTGTGTGACAATACAAGGGACATCTCCATCGCAGCCTGGACGCCGTCAAAATGTAGAGGTGCGTCCAGGGTCTTCTACCCGATCGCAAAAAGATACGAATCTAACCATGTGATTACAAGGTGTTGGAGTCGAACATGGTAGAAACCATTTGATTACCGGTCAATGATGTGGACCGTTAACAAATGTGAGGGAAATCACCAATGATGACAATGATTCCCAAGGTATCAATAGTACATCTCAACGAAATGCGAATGAATGAGTTGATGTCGAGCATCCGAGAGATTGATTGATCAGAGGTCAATGATGTGAACCTGCTGTCAAACACGAGGAAACCTGCCATTGAGGTATGCAGGTACCAAGGTACTAATGGTTGATTGTAATATCCCTTTTTCAAATTTTATTAAAATGCCAATTTTTCAACTTTTTCCCCAATTTCGACCTTTGACTAGTTTAACTGTTTTGACCTCCAAATCATCCCAAATGCTCCCAAATCTTCTGTATGAGTGTATTAATGGTATTTAGACTTGAATATCAGGTTCAGGGATGTTTTATGGACCTCCAAATACTGCTGCAAACTTGATTTGTATTCTGATCAATATAGGTAATTTTGACTAGTAATTTGTGCATCAAATCCCCCCCGGGTAACACTGAAAATGGCCTTCCAAATGCCTCCAAACTCCCACAAATTTATGAACAGAGGTATATAATGTGTTAAGTATGTTATTTAGGTCTCATATGCACCATTAATTGATTTTTACTACTGTTATAACTCTCTCACATTCAACAGCAAAAACCCCCAATTCGACCCTTGGGGAAATGGCACTATTTCATCTCCCAATACAACTAAACTGAGTAAAAAGGCTTCAAATGCTCAAGTACAGTACATGAAACTTGTAGAAGACATCCATGGCATTATATTTATCACAAATATATCAGAGAATCATCCATCCATTCGAAATAATCAACATTATAGTGTCATACATCAATGCATTGGGGAAATGGACATTGTTTGCTCATTAATCAATAGTTTTGCATACAACCAGTGGGTATTTCGACCTGAGACTTTCTGAATATGAATAACAGAGGATATGAAGCTATTACAATCATAAATATATAATGAGAAGCTCTCTCAAGAAGCACAAGTGCTCACCAAAAACGCCCTCCCTCAAGGAGCATGAATATGCCTTCAAAACTGGAAACGGTGGAGAGAAAGTGCTGCACTAAACCAAACCATGAGACTTCCTGTAGCTGATACCTGCAAATAAAAACTCCATTAAAGCACCATGAAAGACCTGAGTGGCCTCTCCAAACACCAACTTGGATGGGAATCTTTCACCCTCGAAATTGGCTAAGGCAAGAAACTAGTCATCCACTAGCTCTCTCTTCACAAATGCAATTTTTCTCAAATCATCAAAAGCCATTCTCATACTTGATTTCTACATTTTATAACCAACATTAGCCTTCAAGGGGTCGAAATCCTCTCAATAGATTCAATAATTTTCCATTTAGGAAATATTCCTCATTTGCCACTTGTCTCCTAGTTCCAACCTTCCATCTTCTCCCAAATTCGAATTTGAGTCTCTTTGGATTCCTCCAACTCCATGAGCACCTTCCTTGAGCCTATTTTTGGGGCTGACATGTCATAATGGTCAGGTGTAAGAAGTCAGGTCTGAATTTGGTCATAAATGTCATAGATGCTTCATTATTGTTGTCATAAAACTAGGGAATCTAGCCCAAGTGTCCACTAGTCTCCAATTTGACTCTTCCTCTCCCATGGAGGTTACTATTCCATCCCATTTCGACCTAAGATGCTCAATGCCATGTGTTATGACTTACCAACTCACCCAAGAGTGTTCACCTTCCCATGAATTCGAATTGGCAAGAGAGAGCTGCCATGTGTCATTGAAAAATCAAGCTAGTGTGGGTCCCACCACCTCCATATGTCTCCAAAACCACTTGCCACCTAGAATTTCTCTTGAATTTATTTATTCATCATATTTATTAAATACTTGAACCCTTCTAATGTCTAAATATCATTTATTAGCTTCCTTATTACCATCCCACATGTTCCCATCCAACCTAGGAAACTAGTAGGATTGATGGGATTGTCTTACTATGCACTTATTTGAATGGGGACATTACAGTCCTCCCCACCCAAGATTGCTTGTCCTCAAGCAATTTCAAATTTGGATGCTGTAAAATCTTCTCCTCTTCCCATGTGGAATCTTCATTTGGTAAGTCCTTCCATTGCACTAAATATTCTTTGATGATTCTACTCCTCAACCTTCTTTCCCGTGTCTTCAAAATCTTTTCCGGAACAAGTGTGAGCTGACCTTCATCATCCAAAGGAGGAAGTATTTCTGAAGTGATGATTTGCTGACCAATAGCTTTCTTAAGACAAGAAACATGAAATACATTGTGGATTTTACTCCCTTCCGGAAGTTCTAGTTCATATGCTACTTCTCCAACCTTCCGCACTACCTTGTATGGCCCATAGTACCTTGGTTTTAATTTTTCTGCTCCATTCTTTTTGAGAGATGTTTGTTTATAGGGCTGCAACCTTAAATATACTAAATCATTGACTTGAAAGGTTCTCTCTTCTCTATGTCTATCAGCATATTGTTTTTGCTGATTTTGAGCAACCTGCAAATTGTCTTTCAAGAGCTTTAAAATTTCTTGGCTCTCTTCCACCCAACCTTTAGCCTTTGGGGCTCTACTATCACCAAATATAATGTCAGCAAATGTAAGTGCATCATAACCATATAATGCTTTGAAAGGAGACATTCCTATTGACATATGATAAGTGGTGTTGTAGCAAAACTCACCCAAGTGTAGCCATTTTGCCCATGCTTTTTGCTGCCCTCCCACATAGTTTCTTAGGTATCCTTCTAACCATTGGTTTACCCTCTCTGTTTGTCCATCAGTTTGTGGATGATAGCTGGTACTTGGAGTCAATTGAGTGCCTACCAATCTAAAAATTTCTTTCCAAAAAGCACCCATGAATCTACTATCCCTATCACTGACAATGCTCTTGGGAAGCCCATGCAATCTGAAGATTTCTTTGAAAAAAATATCAGCCACTTGTGCAGCACTAAAAGATGATGTAACAGCAAAAAAATGAGCAAATTTTGTCAACCTATCAACTACCACATAGATACAATCCTTACCCAAGGATTTAGGCAATCCGGTGATGAAATCCATGGAAATACTGTCCCATTTTTGCTCCGGAATGGGCAATGGTTGTAATAGGCCGGCTGGACATGTAAGTTCTGATTTGTTTTGTTGACATGCTTTACATTCATTCACATACTTCTGAACATCTTCCTTCAACCCCTTCCAAAAAAATCTTTGCCTCAACTGTCTATAAGTTTTGAAGATCCCCGGATGGCCCGCTAGTGGGGAATCATGTGCTTCTTGCAAAATTCGGTACTTGAGCTTGGAGTTATGAACTAAATAAATTCTTCCCTTATAATATATCAGCCCATTCAAAATCCTATAATTATCATCCCCTTTGATTCCATCCAACACATCACAAGCAAATTTGTCTTTCGCATATTCAACTAGTAGCATGTTTTTCCAATCCTTGGCAATATCCATGAGAGAAAAAGAAGGCCTTCTTGACAAAGCATCTGCTACTATATTATTCTTTCCTTTGACATATTCAATATCAAAATCATAAGCTTGAATCTTGCTTACCCACTTTTGTTGCCTTTCATTTAGATCTTTTTGGGTGAGAAAGTGTCTTAGACTATTGTGGTCAGTTTTCACCACAAACTTGCTGCCTACCAAGTATTGTCTGAATTTGGCCAATGCATGCATAATGGCCAGCATTTCTTTATCATAAATGGAGTAAAGTTTTTCATGAGGCTGCAACTTTCTGCTCTCAAAGGCTATGGGGTGTTGGCCTTGCTTTAGGACAGCCCCTATTCCTCCACCTGAAGCATCACATTCCACAACAAAAGGTTTAGTAAAATCAGGAAGTGCAAGTATGGGACAACTACTCATTACCTCTTTCATTTTTTGGAAGGCCTTTTCAGCCTCTTCATCCCACTTGAAAGCATCCTTCTTAGTCAAATCAGTGAGTGGAGAAGTCAACTTGGAGAATCCTTTCACAAATTTTCTGTAGTAGGTGCATATGCCAATAAAGCCTCTCAATTCGGTAATATTTTTTGGTGATGGCCATTCCAAGATAGCCCTGATTTTTTCCATGTGTACCTTCACTCCTTCTTGCCCAATAATGTGCCCAAGATACAGTAGTTCTTTCATTCCAAATTCACATTTTGATAATTTAGCAAATAAGGACTCTTCTTGCAAGATTTTCAACACAATCTCTAACTGCTGCAAATGCTCTTCCCATGTTTTACTGTAAATGAGAATATCATCAAAGAAAACCAAAACAAACCTTCTTAGTTGCTTGCAAAATATCCTATTCATACATGCTTGAAAGGTGGCTGGAGCATTTGTTAACCCAAAAGGCATGACAAGAAATTCAAAGTGGCCAAAATGACATCGAAAAGCGGTCTTTTGCACATCTTCATCTTTCATTCGAATTTGGTGATACCCTGATCTAAGGTCAATTTTTGAGAAGTATTTGGCCCCATGCAGCTCATCCATGAGCTCATCAATCCTAGGAATAGGATACCTATTCTTTATAGTCTTTTTGTTCAAGGCTCTAAAATCTATGCACATTCTCAATGTTCCATCTTTTTTCTTCACTAGCACAACTGAAGAAGCATAAGGGCTAGAGCTTGGTCTAATGAGTCCCAACTCTAGGAGTTCTTGGATAGCTTTTTCAATCTCATCTCTAAACCTTTTAGGATGTCTATAAGGTGGTATCTGAATGGGTGAAGTACCCTCCTCCAAAACAATACTGTGCTCAACCCCCCTATCCGGTGGCCTACCATGTGGAAGGTCTCTAAAAACCTTTTCATATTTTTGCAAGAGTCTCTCTATCTCCTTTGGGTGTTTGACAATATTTATAGTTGGCTTGGGAGATGTAATATGACATTCAGCAGCCCATTCTATATCCCCATGCCTCAATATAGATCTCATGCTATTGCAAGTCACTACTTGATTTGGATAAGTGTGTTGCCCTCTCACAACTCTTTGTACTCCTTTTGAATCTTGGAATTTCATTTCGGGAATTTGATAATTTACTGTATGCTCTCCTATTGAATACAACCATTGCACTCCCAAAACCACATTAGTATCAGCAACATCAACCACATAAAAACTATCAACAAAAGTATAGTTACCTACGGTGACTTGCAGCTTTGGAACCCATGTTTTGCATTGCATTGTGTTGTGACCGGGAATGACAACTGTGAAGCCATCAAATGGTTCAATAGGTATCTTTCTTTTCTCTACCATCTCTGCATCAATGAAGTTATGAGTGGCTCCTCCATCTACCAAAACTGAAGTTCTTTGTCCTTGTACCACACCTTTGCAGCGGATAGTATGATAGCGAGGTACTGCTGAAAGCACTGCCATTCTTGCTTTGTCCGGTGAAGGCTGATTTTCTTCTTGTCTTTCCTCTTCTACTGCTGTCTCATATGCCTCTTCTTGATCTGAAATATGT
Source organism: Larix kaempferi (assembly GCA_027924585.1). NCBI lineage: Eukaryota > Viridiplantae > Streptophyta > Pinopsida > Pinales > Pinaceae > Larix > Larix kaempferi. Next base: position 29,320,255 of record BSBM01000158.1, on the reverse strand, counting down.
CCATCTTCATCCATGCCCCCATCATACCCCTCATTATCAGAAAATACTTCTATGTATTGAGCCTTTCCTTTGGTACATTTGTGCCCCGGTGTCCATGGTTGGAAGCATGTGAAGCATAGTTTTTTTTTTCTAAGTTCATCCCTGTTTAGTCCCTCTTTTTTATTCCTCTCAAATGACTCTCTTTGCCAAGGTTTCTTATCATATCCATCCCTTTGCCAAGTTTTCTTTTCAAATTTATAGCTAGGCTTAGGAGGAAATCTCGTTCTAGGAAGCACATTCTGGAGATCCCTAGTCAAGCTCATTGCATCTTTTAATGTAGTTGGCTTGTGGGCTTTGACCAAACCTCTTAAGGGTTCAGCCAAACCTTCAGTGAATAGCAATACTAATCTTCCCATAGATACATCAGCCACCTTGACTGATAATTTTTGAAAGTCCAACATATATTCAGTAGGGGACCCAGTTTGCTTCAATTGAGCTAGTTCTTTGAAAGGCAATTCTGGATCTTTTTGTTCAAATCTTTCTAGTACCCTGTCAACAAATTCTCCATATGTTTTAACCTGATTATGACCCAAGGTTTTCAGCCCATGAAACCACCATTCATTGGCATCTCCTTCCAAATGCAAAATGGCCATTTTTAATGCATCCTCTTCCAACATAGGATTCAGCTGAAAATATACATCCAATTTTTGCACCCAAGTGTTAGCAGAATTTTGAGAAGAACCATCAAAAGTAGGAAGTGACATTTTTCCAATAGCACTATTTAATTCTTTGTTTTGGAATGGACTCCTATTGTCTCCCTTCCTATTAATCTTTTGCATAGCATCAATGTAGTCACTGAGTGGTACACCTCTTTTACACTCTTCATTCAAATCATTCCAATCATTTACTAGTTTCTTGTAATCCAATGCAAGATTGGGCTCTTCTTTGGGTGTGAGAAATTTAGGTGCAGTATGCCTTTGTGTGCTTTGAAATTCATCAGGTCTATTATGAGGTCCTGTACTTGAGAAAATATGCTCATTCCCTTTCATCTTTTCCCCTGAGTGTGAACCGCTATTATCTCCTATTATCCCTTTGCTTTGAAGCTGGCTAATCAACAATTCAAATCCTTGCAACAATTTATCACCTATCCTATCCATGTTTGCTGAAAGTTTAGAGAAACATGGATCTAAGGTTGCAATAAGTTCCTCCTTATGTTTTAATTTGTCATCCTCCTCTCTACCCATGGTTTCAGCAAAAGACTCCTCTTCTTCTACTACCTCTTCTTCAACAAAAACCTCTTCAACTACTGGTTCAAAGGGTGGTGGATTATTCTTTTGACTTCTTGTTAGGACCATCAGGTGCCAAGAACATGCTCTGATACCACTTGTAATATCCCTTTTTCAAATTTTATTAAAATGCCAATTTTTCAACTTTTTCCCCAATTTCGACCTTTGACTAGTTTAACTGTTTTGACCTCCAAATCATCCCAAATGCTCCCAAATCTTCTGTATGAGTGTATTAATGGTATTTAGACTTGAATATAAGGTTCAGGGATGTTTTATGGACCTCCAAATACTTCTGCAAACTTGATTTGTATTCTGATCAATATAGGTAATTTTGACTAGTAATTTGTGCATCAAATCCCCCCCGGGTAACACTGAAAATGGCCTTCCAAATGCCTCCAAACTCCCACAAATTTATGAACAGAGGTATATAATGTGTTAAGTATGTTATTTAGGTCTCATATGCACCATTAATTGATTTTTACTACTGTTATAACTCTCTCACATTCAACAGCAAAAACCCCCAATTCGACCCTTGGGGAAATGGCACTATTTCATCTCCCAATACAACTAAACTGAGTAAAAAGGATTCAAATGCTCAAGTACAGTACATGAAACTTGTAGAAGACATCCATGGCATTATATTTATCACAAATATATCAGAGAATCATCCATCCATTCGAAATAATCAACATTATAGTGTCATACATCAATGCATTGGGGAAATGGACATTGTTTGCTCATTAATCAATAGTTTTGCATACAACCAGTGGGTATTTCGACCTGAGACTTTCTGAATATGAATAACAGAGGATATGAAGCTATTACAATCATAAATATATAATGAGAAGCTCTCTCAAGAAGCACAAGTGCTCACCAAAAACGCCCTCCCTCAAGGAGCATGAATATGCCTTCAAAACTGGAAACGGTGGAGAGAAAGTGCTGCACTAAACCAAACCATGAGACTTCCTGTAGCTGATACCTGCAAATAAAAACTCCATTAAAGCACCATGAAAGACCTGAGTGGCCTCTCCAAACACCAACTTGGATGGGAATCTTTCACCCTCGAAATTGGCTAAGGCAAGAAACTAGTCATCCACTAGCTCTCTCTTCACAAATGCAATTTTTCTCAAATCATCAAAAGCCATTCTCATACTTGATTTCTACATTTTATAACCAACATTAGCCTTCAAGGGGTCGAAATCCTCTCAATAGATTCAATAATTTTCCATTTAGGAAATATTCCTCATTTGCCACTTGTCTCCTAGTTCCAACCTTCCATCTTCTCCCAAATTCGAATTTGAGTCTCTTTGGATTCCTCCAACTCCATGAGCACCTTCCTTGAGCCTATTTTTGGGGCTGACATGTCATAATGGTCAGGTGTAAGAAGTCAGGTCTGAATTTGGTCATAAATGTCATAGATGCTTCATTATTGTTGTCATAAAACTAGGGAATCTAGCCCAAGTGTCCACTAGTCTCCAATTTGACTCTTCCTCTCCCATGGAGGTTACTATTCCATCCCATTTCGACCTAAGATGCTCAATGCCATGTGTTATGACTTACCAACTCACCCAAGAGTGTTCACCTTCCCATGAATTCGAATTGGCAAGAGAGAGCTGCCATGTGTCATTGAAAAATCAAGCTAGTGTGGGTCCCACCACCTCCATATGTCTCCAAAACCACTTGCCACCTAGAATTTCTCTTGAATTTATTTATTCATCATATTTATTAAATACTTGAACCCTTCTAATGTCTAAATATCATTTATTAGCTTCCTTATTACCATCCCACATGTTCCCATCCAACCTAGGAAACTAGTAGGATTGATGGGATTGTCTTACTATGCACTTATTTGAATGGGGACATTACATTGATCTCTAAGTCTGATTCCCGGATAGTGATTTGGTGTCGACAGGGATAGACTCGTCGAAGGTGGGCCATGATGATTCCCACATCATCGACACGAAATCGGCACATATGATAGGATGATGAAGCAATGGAGTATGTACTGACACAGCGGAGGCCTGACACAATGAATGACTTCGAAACAATGCAACCCTTTGAACATGTAACGGCATGTAACAGGACTTGGCAGCAGGGATTATTGATAAGTAGAGGACAGACACCGGATGAGTGGACTCGTGGCCAGGGAGACGACCCATGATGATGACTATAACTCAATGAAAGACGGATACCCAAATATAGACAAGAGACGGACACATGCCATGTTCAAAGGTAACGACTGACAAGCTGCCATAGATAAACTTGACTTATTCCCCCATATTTCCCCGACATGATGGACGAGTACCTCTTTCTTGTTTTACGAGCTTGAAGAGGATAACAGATGCTCGGTGTAGCTCATCTTGTGGATGAGTCCAATCTCACATGTTTTACGAACCTGAGAAAGGAGGGGTTCATCCCAAAGTGGGCCCTTCGATGTTAATATTTTAACGAGCCCAAGGAAGGAAAACTCGGTAGTTTTTCATATTTAGAGAGCCTAAAAAACTTAAAGGAAGCTCCATAATGTACTTTTTCGTAATATTTAGTCTCTCGATCCCGAAAAAGTGTAAAACAATTCCCGAGAGAACTCTCCCAGCCGAGATTGACTGAGGTATACCTTTCTCGTAAATAGTCTAGACGGGCCGAAAAAGGGGTAACCTATCACCGAATAGACGACCTTTCAAATACTTTTACAAGTGTGAAAGAGTCAAGATCACTTGGCAATCTTTTCAATTTTAAGGAGTCTGAAAAGAGCTTAACTATGGACTCCTATGGTCTTTTTCGTAACTTTTAAATTATTCTGGTCCGAAAAAAGAATAAAATACAACCAGGATAATACTTTCCTCATCGTTTAACGAGCATGAGTAAAGCTGACCGTACTCGACACCGTTTACTTGAGTTTGACAAGCACGACACAGGTGTGAAAGCGCTTGGAATCTTTTTCAAGTTTTAAATCCAGAGCACGAAAAAGATAAAGTGGGCTCAAAATGAAGGTCAAATTACGAATAAACACCGGTGTGAATGCATCTCATTTCTACCGCGGATCCTGTCAATAAATGCTCAAAAACTGGACATTAGCAATGTGAACAAGGGTTTATTTCAATTATTTGAAATAGTAATTAATTAATTAATTAAAAAATGTGAAGAAATGCTATATAAAGAATGGTAAAAATAGAAATTACTATTCATTTGTGTTTTTTACCCAAAGGAGACATTTTCACCCATTTTGGAGCAAAATTTCAAGGATCCATACCGGGAGTTCTGGGACACCATTTCGACCTCCGTCTGCGCTAGGTAAGAGTGCTTGAACCCCTCTTTCATTTCATGTAAGAAATTTTTGTTTTCACCAGGAAAAAATTAATTTTTTGGCAAGCCCTTTTGGGCAAGAATCGCCCTCCACACTACCGCGCGGGGGCCCTATCGAAAGGCGCGGTACTGTTGAACAGTACCGCGCTGTATCCTCAAGATGAGGCGCGGCACTGTGGACTGCCGCGCGGCAGGGTGTCCTCCAGGCGCGGCACGTGCGAATTTCAAGTTCAAAAAATCAAATTTTCTCCAATTTTTTGCTGGAAGTAAGTTGTTAAATAGTTATTAATTGTTTTGTTTGCCCTTTTGCAGGGATTTGCAACTTATTTGGAGCAAAATGGTAAGCTGGAAAGAGAGAGAGCACGAAGCGGATGATTTTGCAGCCGAAAATGACTTACCAACCGTGACCGCATTGCGAGAATGTGGTTTGCTAAAGTTTTTCAAGACCAAAGGGATCCGCCAACAACCTAAGCTCCTTACTCACCTTATCCAATTGTGGGATCCCGACATTCAAGCTTTCCGAGTGGGAGAGCATGTGCTTGAAATCCAACTTGAGGATATTTATTTCCTCACGGGCCTCTCGAAAAGAGGGGCCCGACCGAACTTTACCGGGTACACTGCTTCAGAGTCAAGCAAAGATGACTTGATTGCTCGATATTGTCAGGCGGGGTCGAGTAAGAAAAGTGGGAAGGTGGCCATAAAAGAGGTCATAAATCTTCCTTTTAAAACCTTGCTATTCACTATCACGCGTGCAGCGGGAAGCGTGAGTCCACATCAGGCATCCCGCACACAGGTGAATCTCGCAGCAGAGTGCATGTGAGGAACAATTTTCAACTGGTGTGATGCAGTGTTGTCCAATCTGAAGGAACAGGTGCACAAGTGTAGAACTGGGAAAAATACCCAGTTTGGCTATGGGAGCATCCTGGTTACTTTCTTTTTGGCGAGGGTGCCACTACTACGTCCACAGATATCTATGCCCCCTCGTCCACCTACTGAGCCATGGATGGCTCGATGGAGTGACTATGCTGGGCGCCTCGGGGGACCTCAGCGGCTAGCCTTTGGAGAGGACTTCTTCTCTTGGCTAGAGGAGCAGATAGTCATGATTGACGACTATCCCTATTCAGGGGTAGATTTCCGTGAGGATATCGACTTGGCATTGCCGGAGGACGATGACTGGGACAACTCTGGTATGACCTTCATGGATATGTATTTTTTCTTTTTGAATATTTAATTTTTATTGATTTTTTAGAATGTGTAAAAGACGCCTAATATATATTCGCATGCATGTTGCAGACCGTGGACCACAGAGGCCAGCTGGATACTCTCCACTACGTCGTGGCGGTGTGGATCGTCAAGCTGCTCCTGACGAAGAGGAAGATGAAGACGAGGCAGGAGGTGTCCGGGACATTGAGAGGAACCTGCAGGGATTGACCCATGGTGTTCCTGCTATGCGGATGGATGATGTCCCTTACCACCTCCAGCGGCATACTGTGGGTGTTCCTGGTCGTATCAGTCGACTTCTTCGCAGGGTAGTTCGAGCTGTGGTGTGTTACCACCAGCAACGGGAGGAGTCCGATGAGGGACATGATAGGTCTCCTAGGTCTCCATAGATGGTCCTTTGATCTTTTTGCGGCATGTATGCGATATGTAGGCCTTGAGGGCCAATTTTTGTATATGGGATTTGATCCCCAATTTTGTCTTTGACACAGACTTTATGTATTTTTGAAAAAAAAAACACTCTTATATACAGTGATATGGACCTATTTATGATCTAAATATTTACAATGACTTGTGCATTTTATTTTTTATGATGTTTTTATGTATGGGAAAGATGCCAATCCAAAATGTAATTAGCCAATGAATCGGCAATACAATTGAATTCTCTCGGTATGTGTTGATATTTGATAAAATCAAATGACCGTTCCAAGAGGCGTACTCTTCGAAATAAATGAAGTAATATAGGATTGCGAACTGTGTAAACACGGTTTAGATGAGAAACCACGAGTTGGGAGTCTAAAAAGACCGATAAGGAGTCAATCCCGAGTGAATCAACCTCTGTCAAGAGACCAATGACTGCATGGTACTCCGCAATGTTGTTGGTTGCAAGACCTAAACAATTGGATCCTGAAGAAAACAACTCGCCAGTGGGGGAATAAATTACCCATGCTGCGGAAGCAAGATTCCGGGTATGTCGGCTTGCACCGTCGGCGAACCCAAAGTAGGCTGACATCTGCGCATAAAGTCACGAGTCAACATAAGAGTAGATACATAAGGTCCACGCGCACACTAAAAAAGAAAGCAAAAAGAAAACTAAGTACATTATGTACAACAAGTAACCTGCATAGGGTAACCTCACGCGTAGAAACGCTTGAGGTATAGCCCGTTGCGGGGCCGTGCCAATGGCGTACCATCACAATCGACTAGTTCATAGGCTCCTTTTTCTAAGACACGTTTTACAATGAAGGGGCCGTACCACATAGATTCAAGTTTACCTTTTCCAAGTTTATCATGCATCTGATCATATGTAAGTACGAGGTCGCCCTCATTGAATATCCGAGGTTGAACGGATTTGTCGTATTGAGCTTTGACGCGTTTTTTGTGAGCTTCATTAGCCAAAGCGGCGTCGCGGCGGGTTTCATCTAGCTTGGCTAGGTATAGAAACCGTTCCTCTTCGGATGTAGTGTGTGGAAGTAGCTCTATGGCTATCTTGAGTGATGGAATTTCACATTCAATCGGGAGAATGGCTTCTAGGCCGTACACCAGTTGAAATGGTGTAAACCCAGTAGCACTTTTCACTGAGGTTCGGTATGCCCACAGTGCTGAGAACAGAGCTGAGTGCCAATTGGATTTTTGGGTACCCACAGTGCGCTGAATCATTCTTTTCAGGACTTTATTAATGGCTTCAACTTGGCCATTAGCTTGTGGGTAATACGGGGTTGAGTTTTCGTGGTGAAAACCCAGTTTGGCACTTAGTTCTTCGATCATATGGTTCCTGAAATGGGAACCGTGATCGGTCACAATAGACTGTGGGACACCGAATCTGGCTATGATATGATTGAATATGAACTGCGCTGCTGTTTTACCGTCTTCAGCATATGTAGGCATCGCTTCAGCCCATTTTGTAAAATAGTCGACAGCTACTATAACATAGCTATGGCCCCCGGCTGAAGTGGGCTTACAGTGCATAAAATCGATGCCCCATTTGGAAAAGGGGCCGACCACAATGACAGGATGGAGTGGAGTGGGATGCGAGCATGCTTTGCTATGAAAGAATTGACATGGTGGACACTTCTTGACTGTTTCAATGTAGTCTTTGAAAATTGAGGGCCAGAAGTATCCTGCTCGCAGTATTTTCTGGGCTGTAGCCATCCCAGAGAGATGACCACCACATGCTCCAGCGTGGCAGTCATTGAGAACGCGTTCTGCCTCATCTAAGGTCAAACAACGTCGAAGAACGGTGTCGACACCACATCGATACAGAGTATCGTTCACTATAAGGTAGTATTTTGCGTGATGTCTGATACGTCGTCGTTCATCGCGGGTGAGATCGGGACGGAAGCGTTGGGTTTGGAGATATAAGAGAATATCCCCATACCATGGATCAGATGTGCTAATGAGGAACAATGATTCATCGGGGAGAGAATCAATGGGCTCGGATTGCTCAGTAGCACGGGGCAGGTTACAAATTAACTCAGCAAAGACCAGAGATTTCTTAGACTTGGCTTTGACAAATTCCAAGTCAAACTCTTGGAGGATGACAATCCAACGGGAGTACTTGCCCCCAAGCACTTGTCGTGTGAGGATATAGTACATTGGATTGAAATCGGCGATGACGGTGGTCCGGCGGAGTAAGATGTAATGACGGAATCTCTGGACAGCAAATACTGTTGCTAGAGCCAGTTTTTCAACATGTGAGTAGAGAGTTTCAGAGTCAAGAAGACTCTTGCTGAGATAGTACACCACATGTTCTATGCCGTTGTGGTCTTCCTGGACTAACACCATACCAATGGTGGAAATCGAGGCTGCGAGATAAAGGATGTAGTCCTGTGTGTAATTGGGGGGTTGAATCACAGGATCTTTGGTTAAGGCTGCCTTTAAATTGTCAAAGGAGCGTTGGGATTCGACATCCCATATGAAGGGAACATTCTTCTTGAGAAGCCGCATGTAGCCTTTTGTTATCTCGGACAGATTGCAGATAAAACGGCGTAGAAAGTTTGCATGCCCTTGCAAACATTGAAGTTCTGGAATATTGGTAGGTGAAGGCAGGGCTATGATAGCTGCTACCTTTGCGGGATCTAGACGTATCCCGTCTTTGGAGACTATGAAGCCCAACAGTTTTCCGGCTTCTACACAGAAGACGCACTTATGCGGGTTCAAACGTATATTGTAGCGCCGACACCTTTCGAAAATGGCAGTCAAGTGATCTGGATGTTCTTCCCGAGTTCGAGAGTGAGCGGGGAGGTCATCAAGATATGGCTCTACGATATGTTTGATGTCATGGAATGCGTAGGACATCGCCCGTTGGAAAGTTGCCCCGGCATTTTTTAGGCCAAAAGGTAACTTTCGATATGCAAAGATCCCCCAAGGGCAGATAAAGGCCGTTTTGTGCTGGTCGGCTGGGAGGATATCGATCTGATTATAGCCAGCGAAGCCATCCATAAATGAAAAGATAACACTTTCGGCACAGTTATCGATGATCTGGTCGATAAACGGAGTTGGGTAGTTGTCCTTAGGACAAGCCTTGTTCAAATCACGGTAATCAACACAGACTCTAATCGTTCCCTATTTCTTGGCTACGGGAACGATGTTGGATACCCATTCTGTCAATGGGACAGGATAGATAAAACCAGCACGCAGAAGTTTTTCAACTTCTGCTTTAATGGTGGCTGCCTTACGAGGATGAACGGGTCGAAGCTTTTGCCGAACAGGTCGGGCGCCAGGGAAAGTTGGAATTTCGTGGACCACAATCGACGGGTCAATCCCTGGCATCTCTTCATAACTCCAAGCAAAAACATCGCGGAAAGTTTTAAAGTAGGCATTATAGAACTCCGTTTCAAGAGGAGTACATGTTTTTCCAATGTGTACGTTTTCCACGATACCAGGCTTTACCAAAATATCGATGGGAGTGGTTGCCATAAGGTTGGCCAAGTTGCCTTCAGAAAATACTTCGTCGAGGGAAGTGGGGAACTTGGTTTGAACCATCCCAAGTGAAGCACTGGATTTGGTGTCAGGCTCAAGTGACTGAATGGTGGGGAATGAAGATCGATGATGAAAATCTCCCCATGGTGGCTCATCACCGCACATAACCTCTATGATTGATTCGTCAGTGGGAAAAATCAAGTTGAGAGGATCAAACAATGGTGGGTGTGTATGAGTTTCAGTCGAGAGCTGTGCCACTGTGTGATCAGTAGAACAGTCGACCCAATCTGTGGCTGATTGGATCGCGTCATATGCTGCAAGGTTTCTGTTCAAAGGCATGGAATTGCCATAGCCTTGGATCTGAGTAGGACTCGGAATCACCCATGAATCATCAGAAGGGGTGACATGCGACGAAATCATGTTGACTGGTTGAAGATGGGTTCCCAGCTCTGGAAAAACTCCAATGAGGGATGAATCCTTCATAAGACCAACACCTATGTCTTGGAACCGGTACCGAGGTTGATCCAATAACGGGACGGTATTGGTGGAGCTCGGATGGGAGTCTGGGATACAGTAATCCAGTTGATCAATAGTGACAATTTTCCCTTCATGAGGAAATTGTACAATCCGGAAGACTGTAGATGCTATGGCGGTCATGGCATAGAACCAGTTCCGACCAAGTAGGAGATTGTAATCCAAAGGTGCATCTACGACTTCGATGTGTACGGATACTATTTTGCCCCCCAGTTCAACACCGATTGAGGGAATGAGTCCGTATGGTTGAAAACCATGTCCATCAAACGCCCTAAGAGTAGTGGGAGAAGTTGTGACCTCGGGTGAGCCTAAGGCTCTCCAGCAGTTCAAAGACATAATCGACGTGGAAGCACCCTCATCTAACACAGTGCGGTGGATAACATTTCCACGGATTTTCGTATGCACCTGGAAGGCTAACTGGTGAGAGAGCCTAGGTTTAGCGTGCTCCAAGTTAAACATGATGGAGTTTGAAGTATCTGGGTCCAGTGCCCCCAGTGCTGAAAGTAGGGTTCTACGCTGCGTGGGGCAGTGTTGGAGAACCTCGAGAGTTGACATAGCGCAAGGTGCTTGAGCCAAATCTTCAACAATGTTGTAGTTTTGGGCAGCTCGCGCATTCGGATTGAATGTCGCCTTTCGTATGGTGCCCTTGGGTGGGCGTAGCACTGTATCCATAAGTGGTCTCTCGATATGGAGATGACCATTAGGGGGGGGAATAGGAATCGGATCTTCAACAGGAGATTTGCCTTTGGCTGTCTCCGATTGTTTGTTTGAACTTGGAGGATTGTCATACGTCTTTGAACGAGTGGTGATATTAATCTCCTCATTACTTGTCATTAGGATTTGCGGTTTGTGGACGTCTCTCCGCGGGAAGGATTGGTCGGGTTTCCCCCTTGTGGGGATTCTTGGGCAACCATTTGCTGTTGCTGTTGGGGGAAAGGGTCAGTTAGCACTGCCGGTCGAGAGGATCCTTTAACGAACTTATGGACCTCGTCCTTGTAGGGACAGTCACGAGTATAATGATCATCTTGACAAATCAAGCAGGGAAACTTAGCTTTCCGACGTGGTTTCTGGTCATTCTGGGTAGGTTGTGGCTTGGGGTTCTCCTGCTGGTTCTTCTTGGGTTTACCACGATTGTTTTTCTTCTTTCCTCCGAATGGTTGTGATGTAGATTGGACTGCATTTACTTCGGAGGAGACAGCAGGAGAAGTGGAAGCTTTTGAAGCGGCCTGGGTAAAAGCGGGGGAAGCAGAAGCTTGTTGCCCCATCGAGTTGGTAGCAGGCTGAGCCTTGACTGAACCAACGATACCATCAATACGTGGTTCAATATTAGGCTTTGTAGGATCAGTGTGAACGCGGGAGGCATGTGGAAGAAGTTCATGTAACGTACCGGATTGATTATATACTAAATCCATGTATTGTGCTGCCGAGATGGCTTGTTCTTCTGTAACCGGTCCGCGCATAGCAATATCTCTGGCTATGGGAGGCAAAAAGGATTTTGTAAACCAATCAGCCAGTAGCTGATCCGGAATAGGTGCCTTTATTAGCCTACAGCGTCTTCGCCACTCGTGGATGTGATCCGAAATATGTGTAGAAGTGGTTTGACATAGTGAAGTTAGCAGTTCTGTTCCAGTCTCATACCGGATGGGAAGCTGGAAATGTGTCAGAAACTGCATAGCCAAAGTGTTGAAATCATGAAAAGAGTGTTGTGGCAGCTCAATATACCATTTTGCTGCCGTTCCGGTGAGAGTGCGTTGGAAGAGCCGAAGTCGGATGGAATCATCCATCAAGGAGTTGGATGAACACCAAAGATGGAAGGTCATCACGTGGTTCTTGGGGTCTTCCCCGGGTTTGGCATCGAACTTAGGAATGTCCGATGGTAGTTTGGTTGGGATAGGTGGCCAGTGAGGTTCGTGCCATATAGGATCGTTGATAAGCCTCGACAAATCAGGTAGATCAAGTGTGGCCAAAAAGGGAAGTTGACGGTTGGTTTGCGGGAATGAGTAATAACCATGTGGTGCCGAGAACCCTGGAGGGCCCTGCATAGCATACTGCTGTGTGTTATACCCATATGAGTTTCCCGCGGGATACTGCTGGAAATTCTGTGGATGGTAAGCCATCTGGTTAACCGGTTGATTGTAAACAATCGGTTGGTGAGTGTTCTGCTGAGTGGGTATAGTACCTTGAGGCTGTTGATACCCAGGAATGGTTGCTGTTCCTTATTGGGGAAAATTTCCTTGGAATTGTTGTGTTCCACGGATGTTACCACCATACTGTGCAAGTGGAGGATTTCCGATAACAGGGTTGGGGGGTGGCTGCGACGGTGGTGTCCATGGAAGGCTCGTTCCTGCTTGAGGAGCGAGTGGAAATTGAAGTGATGGGTTCCATGGAGCCGTGGCAGCTGAAGGGTAAGGGAAGCCAGAATTCAAGTTGGGGGAAATCTGAGATTTCCCCCCAGCTTGGTTCCAGTTTCCAAAAAGTGAGTACCCCCCACTCTGTGGGATTTGATGATCCCAAGAAGGAAGCATGCCTGACAGGGGTTGTTGAGAGTAAGGCCCGGTTGGAACACCGAAATAAAGTTGCCCACTGCCAGGTGGATTGTACATACCGAACTGAGTAGACGCTGCTAGTTGGGAAGCTTGTTGGATCGAGCCAATAGGTTGTCCGCCAGCAGTTAGGTTGGATGGCCCTGTATGAGGAGGCTGTTGACTGGGAAGTGGGTTCCCAGCGAAAGGTTGTCCTCCAACTGGTTGGGTTGATGGCCCACCGGTTGGAGGCTGTTGACTCGGAACAGGGTTCCCAACAAAAGGTTGTCCACCAACTGGTTGGGTTGATGGCCCACCAGGGGGGATTTGGTAGCTAGGGTTGGGGACCACTGTAGTCGGTTGTCCACCTCCTGAGATAGTGTAAATGGTGGCTGAGGGTGATCCTCCGGTCCAACCAGAAGATCCAGCAGTGTGACTAAGCGTTCTTCCGCCGCTGGTCAAATATGATAACGTGGATTGGCCAACGGCACCAAAAGTACCTATTTGCGGAGGGGGTCGTCCATATCGAACAGGTGAGGACGGGGAAAAAACTGGGTTATCCCTCATAGAATGTGCATCAAATATAGGTGATGACAACAAATGCGGGGAATTTAGCCCAGGGGTATTAGCGTCGTCCATGACGTGTTCAATGGTAGGAGGACCTTCGAAAACTGGGTCCGAATTCATGTCCTGGAAAAGGTTTTGGGGATCCGGCAGGAAACTAGGTATGGTAACATCTGAAGGTCCTGCGCCGTCTGCAAAGGAGTGTCGAAACTCTGTGCTAGACGGGATGTTGCGATCCCTATAGTCCGAAGGACGTGTGTTAGGGGGATATCTAGAGACTGACGAGAGCATGTGCTCTGTGCTACGTCTAAACCGTGCCGATGCTAACGGAGAGTTCGCTAGACTAACCATACTAGACTGGATGGAAGCCATGATTTCATGTCCAGGAGGGAGGTTGGGTAGAGATGTAGTACGAGGTACGTTGCTAGAAGAACTTTTCTCCTGAGGATGAACACTGGGTGGTGTAGTGATAACAGGCGGAAGATCCGCCTGGGAAGTGATGAAACCATAATCAGGTTCAAAGGGTGTGTCAGGTAGACGAGTATCTTCAACGATTTCAACGTATCCGCCTGGGACTGAAATTAAGCCAGGTATGTCCTGGTCGGAACCTTCTGTGGTGCCAATAGATCCGTCTATATCGTCGTGAAAAGTATCTGATGGACGGGAAGTGTTGGCATCCGGTAGAAGGATGACCTCTGGTCTAGTACTCTAGGTTGTACTAGGTTCAGTTGCGGTAACTGTGTCCACTGTAATAGATAAATCTGGAATGATAGTGGGTGAGGTGACAGTGGAAGTCTCGGACGTGCTAGTGGTTGCAGAAGCTGCAATGGATCCTGAGATTGTGCTGTGTGTGGCAGTTACGGGCGTAACTGAAGATGTTGTACGTATCGTCGGTGGAATGTTGCCTCGACCAGCACCGTGGCAAGGAGGAGCAGGAATTCGAGATGCAGGCGGACCAGTAGTCCGTGGCGGTGGTGGTGGTGGAGGGCTTTGGCCCTGTTGTCTTCGTGATCTTCGTGGTAGATCTGACATGATGACAGGAAAATGAAAATCGGGGGCAGTATCGTGAACAAAGAACTCAAAAACTCTAATGCAACCGAGTGTGCAGAAGAGGAGCTAGAAAAAGCAAGGCTCACAGGCCAAAAAAACAAGCTCTAAAATCTATACTGAGACCGGTGTCTCAATAAGCGAGCTGATCAACAAAAATGGCCAGAATGCCAACAAGCAGTCCCTATAAAGAAAAAATGACCCTCTACAAAGATGAGATAGCAAGCAAACTCCTAACTAAGAGCTGGAGACCTCAGCAGGCTGTATCCTTCGCAAGGTGATGAAATCCAAGTCGAACAATACAACATGAGAGACCGATATAAGAAGGATATCCCTCTACCGAAAGGGATCCTGGGTAAAAGAGCCCTAGTAGAATAGATACTAAGCCACCTCGTTCATGACACGTCGGAAAAGGTTTTGGGCACTTCAGCCTTCCGAAGAAGACAGCAATCGATGTTGCCTTAGGGCTAAGTGGAGTGCGGTATTCCACAGAGTCCGTCCGGTTCTCAATCTCGCGGCCGTTTAACCCCTGAAAGTTGGAAACAGTCAGGAGGCCCCTCCACAAACTGGCTGTGACCGTGTCAATAAGTACTAGAGGATTTTAGTTCCCTAAAGACAACGACTATGTCTCAGATGAAAATGACAAGGGGGAATTATTTTGATGCCTATCCCCGGTGTCCTACCTAACTACCAAATTCTTTTGATTTCCTCAAGTGAGGTTAAAGTTGGTTTAATTAGGGTGATTAATTTTAGTGGCTGTCTTTACTCAATCGGGTAGTGGACGTGAAACTTGATGGTGTTATGACGACTCAAACCATGCAAATGAGAATGAATCACAAACAAGCCTTTGTCTTCGATGAAATCTAGCTAAGGTAAAGATAGAGGTTCTTCGATCAAATATGCATGAAAATTTTCACAAGCAATCAAAGTAAGAGATTTTTCTTTTCTTTTCGATTTATAAACAAAGCCAAACTGAAGTAAACACTCTTTTCAATGCACTGATTTTACAATCTACAATGCTTCTATGATGAGAATTTCTATGGCAAAATCAATGGTTCATTTCCCTATGCAAAATATCACTAGACTTTTTCGATTTAAACAACAAAATTGCTCTCAACCAATGATCTTTTTAATTTACTGAAAATGATAATGACAATATGACTGTAAAAACTACAGTATTCAGTAACAGAGAACAGTGGTGTTGAGTTGGTTGTGGGGAAAAAATCAAGTCAATGCAATCAGACTGAAAAATGACCAATATGTCAAAAGTGCCACTTAATTCAATCAACAATCAAGCTCACGAACTAGGTAATAAGCACACCATACAGACTGGAAATTAACCAGGATGCTAACAGGCAACAGTGAAGACTATCTAAGGCAGAGAGAAACTCAGGAAACCAAGCAAAAAAAAAAATAAAAAAAATTTAAACACTTGCAGACACTACCGCGGGTGATAGTCTTTTTGAAGCGCGACACTGTGACAGTACCGCTCTGGTACTAAGGCAGAGGGCGCGGTACTACCACGCTGGAAGAAGTTATGAGGGCGCGATACTGTGGCAAGGGAAGGAAAAAGCGCAACTTGAGAAGAAAAAGTAAGATTTTCAGGGTTGTTGCTAACCTAGGGGACTCAGTAATTAAACAGGGAGATAAATACTGCGAGGAGGGGTGAATAAGGGTTAAAAAGGACCAAAATTCAAACTGGTTTGAAGTGCAACAAAAACTCACAATTCAAAGATAAATGACTGTGAATTGAATCAATCAAGCAGTAATCAAAACCAGCGGAGTCGCCATTCTTGTTATGTAGAATTTTGTCCTACGGATAAGCCAAAACTCTCTTAACTTTAAAGCAAACTTTAAACTAACTCTAAAGCAAGAAACAAGTCAAAACAAATGCTACCTTGAATCCCTAGATCTAACAAACATCTCAGGATTAAAATGCTAAAGAGAGTAGAAGGAATTTAACTGACCTTCTATCCAAACGCTTGTTTTTGGTCTTTGCTCCAAGCTCCAAGCCCTCACAAGTGAACCTGTCAAAATGGAACCAAAACACAAGAATGCACTATTCTCTAGCAACCTGAAACATGAGTTAGGATCTAAATCTATGGGAGATACAAATCATATCATTAAAACAATATTAACACAAATGATTTGGGAAAACAAGACAAGTTATTCCATTACAACTTGAAGAATACTTACAAAAGGTGCTTGATGCCCAAGCCAATCCTTCAACTCCAAGTGTCTTCTCCTCTATCTATCTCCACAATGCTGCAAGACCATAGGTTTGGTGCTCTCAAGAGTCCTCCCCTTTTCCAATGGCATACCTCTCTTTTATAGTGAATGGTGAGGTTAACCAACAAGAGAGATGGGTGGATCTAAGGAGAGATAAGTGGATCAGGGTTTCTAATCGAAGGAGATGAGTTGAGATCGAATCAAGGACCCCAATCTTCCATTATCTTCGAAAATCCAAAATCCCACAAGCCAAGGGAAAAAAGCTATTAAAAGAGTACCGCGTTTTGCAAAGGCTGCAGAACGCGGCACTGCCGCGCTTTGGGGAAAAAGCAGCACGCGGTAGTGTCTAGTACCGCGTGTTGGAAAACTAGAAAGGTGCGGTAGTGTGTGGAAATAAATCCTAAGGTGGGTCAAAACTTGCCAGGGTGAGTTCACCTTCAAGGTTGACTCATCATCTGTCTCTTCTGGATGGTTTAAAACAATAGGGAAAGTGTCGTCAACTTGTTTTGTAATGGGGATGCGACACTGTGAAACATAGAGGTATAACACACTACAAGAACATGAGAAGGTTCTTGAATACCTTCCATTGGGTAGACCACCTAACAAGGTGAATGTGAAATTTAATTCACACCATGATATGATCAATAAATAGCATCCTCTCACAAGTTATCTCACACAACTAGTCAAGAACACTGAAAAATAGTCAAGTATGATGCAAACAAAATTGCTCTATTGAATCAATTTACATCAGACAAAATTGGTAAATTAATTGGCTGAAAATATATAACATTACATCAGATATTCGAAATACAAAGGTTTCCATTCTAATCCTCACAAAATCAGGCTTACTAAAAATATGCAAAACCCCCCTAGGTGGAAACTGTGCTTTCCAAGTCACCTCCAAGGCTCATGAATTTCTGAAGTAGTGATCATATGGTGATGTGGGATGGAAAATCATGATAAATCCATAATTTGGAAGGAATAAACATCATGGTGGATGAGTTGGCCAAAAAACTGTTAAGACCAGTCAACTAGATTTCACCTTTCAACCAAAAAGTGGTAAAAAGTAGTAAGGTGCCTTTAGCACATATTTCATTAAAATTGGAAATATTTTACTACAGGGACAACCCCAAAATTATGTTTTCCAGTTATTTTGGAATTCTAGATCCACTGTTTAATTCCAAATTTAATGAAATATGTGTTAACTTTCTATTCCAGGATTGGATAAGATCAGCTAGAATCAAATCAAATACTATCCAGAATATTCAAAAATGTGCCCAGGTGAGTCTAGGATGCTTGTGGTCCACACAATGATGACTTGTGGTCCACACAATGTGTATTTTAGCCTTCTAACACCTAGGAATTAATAAAAAATTATCAGTAATGCTATCCTAAGGCATTAACTGAAATGGATGGGATTAAATATTCCAACACCCCCCCTTAAGCCTGACTTTATGTGCTAAAAATCAGAAAGAAAATAGGGCCTAGCAAATAGGCATGATCACCCTTTAACATATTTCCTTGTCCATGAAACAAAGAAAGAAGGAAAACCTCATGGGAAAAACCTTCCCTCAAAAATGGAAATAATAAAAATTGAAAGATTGCTGATAAATGCTTCACTCCACCACATGTTCAACCATCCCAAGCAGTGATCTCAGATAGCTGAAAGTATTCTTAGTAAAGGCTTTGGTGAAGATGTCTGCAAATTGCTCAGCTGATGGGAAATATTGCAGATCAATGATGTGATCATGCACTAAGCTCCTAATGTAGTGAATATGGATATCTATATGCTTGGTCCTTTGTCTCTGTACTGGATCACTTGAGACCCTTATAGAACTCTTATTTTCACAAAAGATGATTTTAGGAGTGCTAAAGGAAATCTCAAACTCTAAAAGAATACCCTCCAACCACACACACTGAGTAGAAGCATTCACTGCTCCTCTGTAATCGGCCTCTTCTGAAGATAGTGCAATTTCACTATGTTTCTTACTGGACCAGAAAACAAGACCTCCTCCAAGCATGAAAACAAATCTAGAAGTGGACTTCTGATCAAGGCTATCACCATCCCAATCTGAGTCAGTAAAACCAAGAAGATCTAGGCTAGAATCAACAACATAGTGAATCCCATCAGACTTGGTGCCTTGCACATAGTACAAGTTTCTTTTTGCATCCCTCCAATGAATCACATGTGGATGATCCATGTATCTTGAGGCCACACTCACTGCATAAGAAAGATTAGGTCAAGTATGAGTCAAGTACAATAAGCTTCCAACTAGCTGCCTATACAAGGTGATGTCCACCAATGGTGTAGAATCTGCTTCTTCAAGTCTGACTCCTAAAAGGAAGGGAGTATTTGAAGGCTTGAAATCATCCATATTGAATGTATTTAGTAGGTCAGATGTATATTTGGACTTAGATACCTTAGTTCCATTCCTAGATTGTGAAATCTCAAGACCCCAAAATTGCTTAAGAATTGCCAAGTTAGTCATGGAAAAAGCTTGATGGAAAGAGGTCTTCAATGAATCTATTTGATCAGTAGAGATACTTGTGATTAGTATATCATCAAAATATAACACAATAATAAATATTGAGCCATCAATCAGCTTCACGTAAACATTTGGATCATATTTGCATCTAGCAAAAGATTGTGCCAAGAGAAAGTTGTCCATTTTGGCATACCAAGCCTTGCGAGATTGCTTAAGCCCATATAAGGAATTATTCAACCTGAACACAAGATTAGGATCAGATGTATAGCCTTCTGGATGATGCAGATATATATCCTCCTCAATATCCCCATGGAGGAATGCACTCTTGGCATCCATGTGATGCACTTCCCAGCGCTTAGATGCATAAATTTCCAGAACTAGTCTTATTGAATCCTTCTGTGAAACTGGTGCAAAAGTATAACTGTAGTCAAGGAAATGGACTTGGGAGAAGCCCTTTTCCACCATCCTATCCTTATATTTCACTACTGCACCATCATCTGCAAATTTAGTTTTGAAGATCCACTTACACCTTACCAATTTTCTGCCTGGGGGGAGCTTAACTAGCTCCCATGTCTCATTCTTTTGCAGTGAATGAAAATCCTCATCCATGGAATCCTACCATATTGGGTCATGTTAGGATTCCTCATATGTCTTAGGATCATAATCAACCATCATAAAACATCTCTCATATAGATAAGGATCATTCACATTGAGAGCATTCTCAAATTGTGATCTAGTCCTTGTAGGATCCTCAGGATTTCCCACTAGTTCACTAGCTGCTTGAATTAGCAGACCACTTATTACTTTTTGGTAAATTAGGATCTATAATAATATGGTATTCATCATCATAAATATCAGAAATAGAAAATTCAAAAGGAGCATCACTTACACTTCCAGGTGGTGGTGTGGAGGGTTCTCCAATTTCAACACTTTGCGAGGGCTCTTCTTCAAATTGAACACTCCTCTCAATGAAGGATTTTTGAGAGGGAATGCTCAGAAACTTGTAGCCCTTGGAGTATTCTGAATATCCAACAAAAATACATGGTTGTATTTGGGGTTGCATGGCCCTCCTTTTCTCAAGTGGAACTCTAGCCCAAGCCTTGGAGCCAAAAATCTTGAAATGAGAAACATCAGGTTTGTGCCTAGTCCAAGCTTCAAAAGGAGTGATTCCTTTTAATGATTTGTGAGGAAATCTATTTTGGATGTATGCTGCACAAATTATTGCCTCATCCCAAAGTCTTGGAGACAAATACTTGGCCTCAAGCATGCATGTGGCCATCTCCTTAAGAGATCTGTTCTTCCTCTCAGCAACACTATTCTGTTGAGGTGTGTAGGGAATAGTGTGTTGCATATGTATGCCAGAAGAGGCAAAAAATTGATGAAAATCATATTTAATGTATTCCCCACCATTATCATATCTAAGGATCTTGATATGTCTACCAGACTGGTTCTCAACTGAGGCTTTGAAAAGATTGAACAATTTGAGCACTTCTACCTTTAATTTGAGGAAAAAGATCCAACAATATCTGGAAAAGTCATCTATGAAGGTTAGGATGTATTTGTCATGGTTCAAATACTCATGGTGGAATGTACGTAATATGTCACTATGAATAAGCTCTAGGGGTGTTGAGGTTCGCTTAGTTTTGGCTCTTTCAAACTTATGCTATAGGTGCTTTCCTAGGATGCGGCTTTGACAGACATCTTTAGAAAACCTGATATTGGGCAGCCCTATGAACATGTCTTTCTCATGTATTTGGGAAATATATTTGTATTTAGGTGACCACATATTTCATGCCACAATTTTATTGATTCATTGGCATGGGTAAGTAGAGCAGAAGGTGATAGGAAAGGAAAAAAATGAGAGAATTTATAGATTTTTGAGCTATGGTCAGCAATACCTAAGGCAACGATTCGGCTTGTTGACATTTCACAGATTTCAACATCATTAGGTGTGAAGATCACCCTTTTAAGAGACCCAGTGTGAGTCATATGGTAAACTGACAAAAGGTTTGCAGCAAGTCTTGGAACATACAACACATTAGTGAATGAGCCAAAATCTAGATCAATACTGCCTTTACCTTTGCTTGAAGTTTCACAATCATCACCCAACACAATGGTTGGACCACTAGAATAATTAAGAGAGGAAAATATCTCTCTTGTATAAACCATGTGCCTTGAAGCTCCAGAATCTATGATGAAAGAGGTAGGCTTGGATGTGCTTTCCATCAAAGCATGCACTTGCTCCTTGTCTTCAGAATTATGTCATCCTTCCTTCCTTCTTGCGCTCTCAGGAAGAGAAATATTTGCTTTCTACAGGATTTGATCCATTTGATCAATGGTATTCTTCATGAAGGAGCTCTCAAGATGAAATCCCCTATTGAAATAGTTGCACTTTTCCTTCTCTTGCTTCTTATTTGGATTCCTCTTGAAGTTGGAGAAGTATTCATGAACTTTATGTTTGTCTTTCTTCTGATCAGTGGGTTTCTTGAAATTGCCCTTCTTCTTTCCTTTCGAACTCTTTGAATCTCCAACAGTCAAACAATGATATTTTGATGGATTTTTTATTGCTCCCATCAAGACCAACTTGTCTTGTTCTTGTGTAATATATTCCATGAATTCCGACACAGTAGGACTCTTTCAGTTTTGAACTGCCTTCCTTGTAGCATGGAAGGTCGAAACAAAGACTGAATAATTTGGGCCAAGCTTGGAGAGGATGGCCAAGATAAATTGATAATATTTTTTATCAATTATAAGTTTCTTCAATTGAAGAACAAGTGACTTGAACTTTGAGAATAAGTCTTGAAGGCTATCGAAATTATGTGGACTTAGTGAAACTAGTTCATTATCCAGTTGGTGGCCTCTCAATTCATCTGTCTTGCCAAACAAGCCTTGGAGCTTCTCCCAAAATTGTCTTTGAGTGGTAAGACCATCTATATGGAATAAAATATCCCTGGATGTGCTGAGACATAAGAGACCATAGGATTCATCTCTTTTGTTGTGCCACTTTTCCTTCTCAATGGTTGAGGTAGGCTCAGTTTTAGTTTCCATAGTCACTATGTAGAGGCCTTTTCTCCTCAACATGATCTCGATTTGCACTTTCCAGTCAAAATAATTGAATGGAGTGAGGATGATCTGATGTGACTTATCCATGGAAACTCTTAAATATCTTTTGGATTGGTTTGGGTGCGCCCCTAGATGCTCAGTTGCACCCTCTAGGTAAATGAATGCGCCTTGTGGATGATTGAATGCGCCCTTCTTGAGACTAGTTGGATTCTGAAAGACAGTAGAAGGAGAAAACAATATATTTATAGCTTTTATACCATGTGAAATTTAGTTCACACCAATATCTTATCATGAAATTTCATCCTCTCACAAGTTATCTCACACAACTAGTCAAGAACACTGAAAAATAATCAAGTATGATGCAAACAAAATTTCTCTTTTGAATTAATTTACATCATCCAACCTTGGGAAATTAAGTGGCTGCAAATATATAACATTACATCATAGATTCGAAAGAAAAATATTTCCATTTGAATCCTCATAAAATAAGCCTTACTAAAAATATGCAAAACCACCCTAGGTGGAAAGTGTGCTTTCCAAGTCACCACTAAGGCTCACGAATTTCTGAAGTAGTGATCAGATGGTGATGTAGGATGGAAAATCATGGTAAATCCATAATTTGGAAGGAAGAAACATCATGGAGGATGATTTGGCCAAAAACTGCTAAGACTAGTCAACTAGCTTTCACCTTTCACCAAAAAGTGGTAAAAATCAGTAAAAAGCAATAAGGAGCCTTTCTATTATAGGATTGGATAATATCAGCTAGAATAAAATCAATATTATCTAGAATATTCATAAATGCACCCAGGTGAGTCTAGGATGCTTGTGGTCCACACAATGATGACTTGTGGTCCACACAATGTGTATTTTAGCCAACTACCTAGTCTAACACCTAGGAATTAATAAAAAATGATTAATAATGCTATCCTAAGGTATTAAATGACATGGATGGGTTTAAATATTCCAATAGTGAAGAAGCATAAGGATGAATTGAGGATGGATTTACAATCCATCAATATCTTTCATTACAAGCATGTGAAAAGGTTCAGGGAAGAAGACATGTGAAGGCTAGTATTCAAGTACCATTGTGGGCACATTGAGTTTCTAGTCATGCTCCTTGGCTTGAATTATACACCTACTACATTTCATCCTTGCATATACACCATGGTATATGAACAAATTTGTAAGTATGTTTCCCAATTTTATAATGATATGTTTGTTTGCGGCAATGTTTGGAAAGAATGCTTGGATATTGTGCTAACCCTTATGGCATAGTTATCCTTCCATGAAAATGGATCCAAGTACGAGAGGGAAGTTATTAAGATCATGAATCTTAATCATATGGATGTTCAATTTAGTACCAACTTGCATGATGGGACTGTTTGGGATAGTCACGGTGGACCAAGTTCAAGAAGCAACACAAGAGGCTTCATTAGCTTCTCACAAGTGAGCATTAAGGAAGAATTTTCTTTCTAGATATGAGAGGTCTAAATGATGATTCAAAATACTATGGGAGTGAGGGTTGGTTGTCTCATATCTGCACCACCAAGTTCCACTAACCCATTCCGCCTACAATGGAGTTTCACAAAAGAAGGAATAGAATAAAATTTGATGGAGATTGGGAACACCAATGCTTTTGAAAGAAGAAGGTTGAAACCATATGAGAATCATGACATCATGACAGCCCATCATGCATGTTATGGCATGGTTTAAATAATTTTTTATGGAATATTTTATGGGGGATTCCCATGATTTGTTCCTAGATAAAAACTTCCTTAAATGTGGAGTAAAGGTCCAACAAAAGTTCAACCACACATACAAGCATATCAAGAGGTTCAAAGGTGAGGTTAGAAAGCACATGAAGGAATATTTTTCACCAAGATTCACCAAGATTTATGTGAATCCAATTGAATTCAAGGTACCTTGGTAAAGGAAGAGGAATGGATGGAATAAGGACAAGTAGTTTCTCAAGTTTGATCTCTACCTTTGTTATCACCAATTTAAGAAAAACGAAGAATTCCAATTTGACTATTCAAGACTTCTGAGCATGAGCACTAGTTTATTTGTGACACTTGAAGCATGCCGCAAGAAAATTTGTAAGCATGTGTTTATTATTTTTGTTGACATGTGGGTTCACTATAGGTCGTTAGAGAAATCTTCTCCTATTTTGGGAGTTGCATTGAATGATTGGAAAGAATTTACATTGTTTGAGTGTGAAGTTGGAGGAATAAAGAAAATGTATCTTAATATCATGCTTGAGAAAGGAGAAGTTGATGTCTACATGGAGAGGATTCACTCCACCCTTATTTGTTCCATACCCAAATATGTGCACAAGATATTTCAGCTCCATGAGAAGCATTATCCACACCATAACAAGGATATGCTATCCCATATGTGTGCATTGGTTGAATGCATATTGAGGGTGAGATTGAACTCAATGAGTGGAAGAAACAATGGTTTGCATGTGATCCGATGAACGAGATGATTCATGAAGAACTACATATGACATTCATCCACTTTAAAGTCCCTATCCACTTAGTTACTGATTCAATATTAAAGTAGGATAGTTTGGGATTTGTTCATGTAACACTCTTAGTTAGTCACCATGATTGTTTTGAGACTCATATGAGGGTAAGAGGTTTCTATGGAGGATATCCAAAGAAGATTCTTTGTATCATATTACTATCATACAAAGGAGTGCATCATATTCCAACACCATGTAATGGAGTATACATTCTTGGTTGGCCATATTGATTGGCAACAGTAGCTTGGTGGCAGTGTACAAGTTTCTCAACCCCATATTTTTTAATTGCTTGAGGACAAGCAATATTGGGATGGGAGGAATGGCATGTACCCTCATTTATGATCATTGGATTGAGTTCCTAACCCAATCAATCCCTTGGGTTAAGGAGAAAATCTAATTTACTTGGCGTTAATTTTGAGATTACAGACATTAATTAATTAGAAGTTGTTGATTTTATTTTCCTAAAGTTTGAAATGCACTTTATAAGAATTATTTTTCATTAATATATATTTTAATTCAATAGGATAAGTGGATAATGCTCCACAAGGGTGAATTAGAGGATAAGGTTGACCAAGAGGTAACTTGCAAGAGAAGAAAAGATGAAAGCAACCAAAGCTAGGAAAATCAAGATAAAGAAGGAAAAGATAGCACAAGGCAAAAAAGTAGCTAAATTCGGGAAAAGCATAATAAAGCAGAAATAAGATAAAAGCATAAAGGAGGAGAAAGAATAAAAGTAGGATAAGGCAGAAAAGTAGGACAAAGCAGAAAAGAAGGATAAGACAGAAAAGCAGGAAAAATTAGGATAAAGAAGAAAATCAAGATAAGATAGAAAATTAGGAAAAAGTAGGATAGAAAATCAAAAGCATGATAAAGCAAAAGAAAAATCAAAATCAAAATCAAAAGAAAAATAAAAAACAAGGCAAAAGCTAAAGCAGAAAGCAAATCAAGGAAAAAGCTAAAGCAGAAAGAAAAGAAACCTTATCCACTCCATGAGGGAGCCTTATCCTATATTAATTTCTCAAAAATTCACCTCAATATATAATATAAGGATTACAACTCCATTTCATGGCTTTTGATAGTTGGAGAATTGGAGAATTGGACTAAGTGTTATTGTGCAACAATGACTTGGGAGATGTGCCCCTGATTCCTGTGAGAGGATAATGGTATTCATCCATTGGAATTGATATTATTGAAGTTCCTGAATTCTTCATTGGTGGATTACGAGCCTATGACAGAGATTTGATATCTCTCCATGCAAATCTATGAGTATTTCCCTAGTCTTTCTTAATGAAAGAGCTTGTTCTTGATGTATCTCTTTCTTGAGAACTATCTGATGTATGAATTAGATACTGATGGATTATATGAATTTAATAATGGACCTATGGTTTCAATTCTGAATTTTTACTAAATAAAATTATAATTCCAATACCTCTTCTTGCACCTAGTCTAGATTTCAATGAAAATGAGCTACTTTCTAGAACTTGTGTGATAAATGAATGAGTATTGGTCCAAATTATGAAGTTATTTCTATTTATGATGTTAATTAATATTCCATATGAATCATTCCAAGATTAATATCATAAATTCATGAGCCTCTTAGACTATTTTGTAAGTCCTAAATTTGGCTTAGTTGTGCAATCTTGGAAAGCAATTTTTCATGTATGTTTGTGAGACTTCCTTAGAACCTTCCCAAAATTTTTGGAGAAAACATTGGATTTCCATTTACTATTATTTGATTTTATTTAGCCTCCCTAAGTGTAAATCCTTCACCATTGGTTCTCAGTCATTCCTTAGTTGAAGTTCTAATTTGCATGTGTTGGGGTGCCCAGGAACCTTGGAGTAGACTTCATCCTGGCTTATGTTCGAACATTAATGGTCCCAATACATTGTGCAAAGGTTCTATCATCTTGTATTATCCTCATTTCCTCCATATTCCTTTTATTATTCCCTCCTACAGTCAAACTAGTCACCAGAGTCCATTGTTTTTCCTTGAGTCTCGTAGGAGAGTTAGTTAGTGTATCATCAATCCTGGTTGGTACATAACACAAATTCATTAGCAACATGCCCCCCCCCTCCCCAAAAATCAAATATATGTTAAAAAATTCTTAGGGCATGCTAGATATTGTAGGAGGTTCATCAAATATTTTAGCAAGATAGTAGTTCCTATGTTTATTCTTCTAAAAAAAGGTGCATATTTTGTCTAGAACAATGAATGTTAGGAAGTTTTTGAGTGCATCAAATAAAAATAATGCAATAACCTATCTTACAATTCCCTAATTGGGGTTTCCATTCCAAATTCACTCATATGCATTTGAAAAAAATATAGGTGCAGTTTCGGGACAACAAAAAGAAAAGGAGGATCCATATGCAATCTACTACATCAGCAAGAATTTAGGAGGAGTATAACTGAACTATTATATTACAGAAAAGGAATTTACTATTGTGGTATATGCCATCAACAAATCCAATCATTACATCGCTAATTACCAAGTATTTTTTTCATGTTGATCACTCAACAATAAAATATTTAATGAATAAATCTAATGTTAGTTGTAGAGAAATCAGTTGGTTGTTACTTTTACAAGAGTGTGACATAACAATACTTGATAAACCTAGAAGACATAATGCAGTGGCAGATTTCTTGTCTAGACTAACACATGTTGTAGATAAGGATCTTAAAGATGATGCTTTCCAAGATGAGCATATTGTTTCCCTTTAAAATCACACACCTTGGTTTGTTGAAATAACAAATTATCTAGCCATGGGAAAAATTCCTCAACATTTTATCTATAAAGAGTGTTGCAACATAGTAAGAAAAAGTACCACTTTCTAATGGATCTGTGGCTACTTGTTCAAAGAGGGACGAGATCATATATTGCGAAGGTGTATTAGATAAGATTAGGTTCATGAAATCCTTCTTCCATGTCACGATGAACCCTACAGTGAAAACTATGCAACTAAGAGGATAATGTTCAAAGTTTTGCAGATTGGTTACTATTGGCTAGAATTACACAAAGATGTAGTAACTTATGTTTCAAGGTGTGATGAATATCAAAGGATGGGGAAACCCACAAAGAAATCTAAAATTCCTCCTCATCCAGAAGTGGCATTGGAAGCTTTTGCGAAATAAGGGATACACTTTGTAGGACCCATTGACCCCCTTTCAAACCAAAAGGAAGCCCATATCGGTTTGTACTGATTGTCTGACAAAAAGGCTGGAGGTCAAATCCCTAAGACTAGTAGATGAGGAATCAATAGAAAAATTATTAAATCAATAAATCTTCAGAATATTTGGAGTGCCAAGGGAACTAGTCACAGGTATAGGATCACAATTTACTTCACATCTAGTTAAATACCTCATGAAGCTCAACAAAATAAAGTGAATACAATCATCCTCCTATCATCCCCAAGAAAATGGTCAGGTGAAAGTAATAATCAGAGATGTTGAAAATATATTGAGAAAGACAATTTAGATCCACATCAGAGGTTGGGCCAATAGGATTCATACAGCTACATGGGCCTACAACACAACATGAAATAAAACCGTTGGCTTCACACCTTATGAGCTAGTGTATGGGAAAAATATATTTCTACATATAGAATTTGAACTCAATACTTTAAGAACAACAATGGATCTCAATATGGACCTATCATTGGCACAGGAAGAAAGAATGCTAGACCTCATCCAGTTGGATGAAATCATATAGAAATAACTCCATCATAAAGAACGGATCCAACACCAAATAAATATATAGCATGACAAGTTCATAAATCCCAAGGAATATAAAGAATAGTATTGGGAATTAATTTATGACTCCAGATTTAAATATTTAAAAGGTAAGCTTAGAAAAATATGGCTAGGACCTTATCAAATATAGACAATATATGATAATGGCTCTATCAAAATTAGAACCATTGGTGATGAGCATGAACATCTGTTGGTCAATGAGCATAGATTGAAATTGTACATGAGACCTTTGTCAAGAAAATAATTTACAAAAGGCTTCAAGGAAAGAAATCCCAGTCTGGTAGAGGGAATCAATTCCCATGTGTTACTCTAACTATTGTCAGAAGAATTAAAAAAAATGCAATAATAATTCCTTAGTGAAAACCTCTTTGGGGGTACTTAGGAGAGACTATAGATTGAAAACCTCTTCTAAGACAGACTATTGCCTGTAGAATTTTTTTTTTTTAAAGAGGAAAATTGCAATAAAAAAATCCTAAGTGAAAACCTCTTTCAATGGACTTAGGATAGGTTCTAGATTGAAAATATCCATTGAGATGGTCTGCAATATGTATAATAAAAAAAAGGAAGATATGATTTCATGCCTAATAATTTTTTGTAGGTCTAATGATTTTACTAGTTCCAGTACAAACAAGAATTTCCCAAATAGTAAAATTGATATCCATCCAAGAAACAATCTCTTTAGGTAAAAAATAATTCAAAATATTTTCTACAACATGTGTTCTACATGTTTCTACATTTACCGGAATTTCTACACAATGTAGCTTGCATAAGTTTTCTACAAAATGGCCTCAATAACGCCAAATTTTTTCAAATTTGAATCTACAACCAAATATTCATTATTCATTGCCACATTTTTGGTTTAAGCATAACTATAAGTTATGATTAAGGTGATTTAAGCTCTTAAATGTTTAATATTGTCATCATTAAATTCTAAAATACATGCATGCAAATAGACATTGATCTTATCACTCGATGTGGTCATCATGGCCTAAAGTGGAGGGAGGAACATGTAATGTCCCTTTTTCAATTTTTATAAAATTGCCCAATTTTCCAATTTTTCCCCAATTTCGACCTTTGACTAGTTTTGTTGTTTTGGCCTTCAAATTAACCCAAATGCTCCCAAATATTCTGTAAGGGTATATGAATGATGTTCAGACTTTAATATTAGGTTCAGAGATGATTTATAATCCTCAAAATACTTCTGTAAACTTGATTTATATTCTAGTCAATGTATGGGATTTTAACTAGTAATTTGTGCATCAAATCCCCCCTAGGTAACACTGAAAATGGCCTCCCAAATGCTTCCAAACTCCCTCGAATTTATGAAAAAAGGTAGGTAATGTATTAATAATTTTGTTAAGGTCTCATGTGCACCGTTAATTGATTATTATATCTGTTCCAACCCTCTCCCATTCAGCTGCAAAAATCACCCATTTGACCCTTGGGGAAATGGCACTGTTTCTTCTCCCAATGCAACTAAACTGAGTAAAAATACTTCAAATTCTCAAGTACAGTACATGAAACTTGTAAAATACATCCATGGCAGTATATTAGTCACAAATTCATCATATAATCATCCATTTATTCGAAATCATTAGCATTATAATGATATACATCAATGTAGTGGGGAAATGGACATTGTTTGCTCATTAATCAACAATTTTGCATAAAATCAATGGGTATTTCGAACTGATACTTTATGAATATGAAGAAAAGAGTATATAATGCTTATTACAATCAGAAATACATCAATGGAATCTCTCCCAAGAAGCACACGAGCTCACCAAAAATGCCCTCCCTCAAGGAGCATGAATATGCCTTCAAAAATGGAAATGGTTGAGAGATGGTGCTGCACTAAAAAAAACCACGAGCTTCCTTGTAGATGATACCTGAAAATAAAACTACATTAAATCTCCATGAAACACCTGAATGGCCTCTCCAAACACCAACTTGGATGGGAATCTTTCACCCTTGAAATTGGCTAAGATAAGAAACTAGTCATCCACTAGCTCTCTCTTCACAAATGCAATTTTTCTCAAATCATCAAAATATCTTCTCTTGGTTTATCCATGTATTTTAGAAACATCATTAGAATTCTAAGGTTCCCAATCCATCCATAAACTCAATCCAATTCGAATTAGGGTAAGGGATCAAGATTTTCCATGTGTCTCACCTTTCCTAGCCTTCCACCTTCCACCAATTCGAATGGGGGTCTCTTTGGCTTCTCCAACTCCCATGAGCGCCCTCTTGGAGCCTATTTTTGGGGCTTACATGTCATAATGGTCAGATGTCAGAGGCCAGATCTTCAATTTTTCATAGATGTCATAGATGCTCCATCATTGTTGTCATAGGGGCTAGAGAATCTAGCCCAAGTGTCCACAAGCTTCCAATTTGACTCTTCCTCTTCCATGGAGGTTACCAATCCATCCCAATTAGACCTAAGATGCTCAATTCCATGAGTATGACTTACCAACTCACCCAAGAATTTTCACCTTCTCATGAATTCGAATTGGTAAAAGAGAGATGCCACGTGTCCTTGAAAAGTCAAGCTAGTGTGGGTCCCACATCGTCCATATGTCTTCA
Organism: Larix kaempferi; assembly: GCA_027924585.1. Lineage (NCBI taxonomy): Eukaryota > Viridiplantae > Streptophyta > Pinopsida > Pinales > Pinaceae > Larix > Larix kaempferi. The sequence continues at coordinate 29,289,248 of BSBM01000158.1, read as the reverse complement.
AAACCACTTGCCACCTAGAATTTCTCTTGAATTTATTTATTAAATACTTGAACCCTTCTAATGTCTAAACATCATTTATTAGCTTCCTTTTTACAATTCCACATGTGCCCATCCAACCTAGGAAATTAGTTGGATTGATGGGATTGTCTCACTATGCAATTATTTGAATGGGGACATTACAGTCCTCCCCACCCAAGATTGCTTGCCCTCAAGCAATCTCAATTTACCATGCTGCAAGGTTGTTCCTCCTATATCAGCTGGCCTTCCATGAGGAATGTCTCCCAAAGCCTTTCTATTCCGGTGCTTCATGCTGTGGGAAGAAACTACCTGATTCTGATAGGTGTGGTGCCCTCTCACAACCCTTAGTACTCCTTTTGAATCTTGGAATTTCATTTCAGGAATTTGATAATTTACTGTATGCTCTCCTATTGAATACAGCCATTGCACTCCCAAAACCAGATTAGTATAAGCAACATCAATCACATAAAAACTATTAACGAAAGTATAGTTACCTACAGTGACTTGCAGCAGTAGAATCCATGTTTTGCACTCCATTTTGTTGTGACTGGGAATGATAATTGTGAAGCCATGAAATGGTTCAATAGGTATCTTTATTTTCTCCACCATCTCTGCATCAATTAAGTTATGGGTGGCTCCTCCATCTACCAAAACTGAAGTTCTGTGTCCTTGTACCATACCCTTGCATTGGATAGTATGATAGCAAGGTATTGCTGAAAGTACTGCCATTGTTACTTTGGTGGGTGTGGGTTACTTCACCTCTTGTTTCCCTTCTTCTGTTGTAGTATATCCCTCTTATTGGGCTGAAGTATTTCCTTCTTCCTCCATGCCCCCTTCGACCCATCATCACAAACTACTTCAATGAATTGGGCCTTTCCCTTAGCACATTTATGTCCTGGTACCCACGATTGGAAGCATGAGTAACACAATTTCTTCCTTCTAAGCTCTTCCATGCTTAGTTCCTATTTCTTATCCTTTCTGTATTCATCTTCTTGCCATGGATTCTTATCAGATTCATCTCTTTTCCAAGGTTTCTTTTCAATTCTGAAGTCAGGCTTGGGAGGAAATCTCGTTCTGGGAAGCACATTTTGGAGATCCCTAGTCAAGCTCATTGCATATTTTAATGTAGTTGGCTTATGGGATTTGACCAAACCTTTTAAGGGTTCATCCAAACCTTTAATGAATAGAAATACCAACCTTCCCATAGATACATCAGCCACCTTAACTGATAATTTTTGAAATTCCAACATATATTCAGTAGGGGTCCCAGTTTGCTTCAATTGAGCTAGTTCTTTGAAAGGCAATTATGGATCTTTTTGTTCAAATCTCTCTAGTACCCTGTCAACAAATTATCCATATATTTTAACCTGATCATGACCCAAGGTTCTTAGCCCATGAAACCACCATTCATTGGCATCTCCTTCCAAATGCAAAATGGCCATTTTTAATGCATCCTCTTCCAACATAGGATTCAGTTGAAAATACACATCCAATTTTTGCACCCAAGTGTTAGCAAAATTTTGAGAAGAACCATCAAAAGTAGGAAGTGACATTTTTCCAATAGCACTACTTAATTCTTTGTTTTGGAATGGACTCCTATTGTCTTCCCTCCTTTTCATTTTATGTATAACATCAATATAGTCATTGAATGGTAAACCTCTTTTACACTCTTCATTCAACCCATTCCATTCATTTGCTAGTTTAATACTATCTACCTGAATGTCAGGCTCTTCTTTGGGTATGAGAAATTTAGGTGCAGTATGCCTTTGTGTGCTTTGAAATTCATCAGGTCTATTATGTGGTCTTGTGCTTGAAAAAATATACTCACTCCTTTTTATCTTTTCCCCTGAGTGTGAACCTCTATTATCTCCTATCACCCCTTTGCTTCCAAGTTGGCTGACCAACAATTCCAATCCTTTCATCATTTTGTTACCTATTCTTTCTATATTGGTGGAAATTTTAGAGAAACATGGTTCTAAGGTTGCAATAAGTTCCTCCTGATGTCTTAGTTTTTCATCCTCCTCTCTACCCATGGTTTTAGAAAAAAACTATTTTTCTTCAACAAAAACTTCTTCAATTGCTGGTTGAAAGGGTGCTGGTTTATTTGTTTGTCTTCGCGTTAATACCATCAGGTTCCAATACCATGCTCTGATACCACTTGTAATGTCCCTTTTTCTATTTTTATAAAAATGCCCAATTTTCCAATTTTTCCCCAATTTCGACATTTGACTAGTTTTGTTGTTTTGGCCTCCAAATTAACCCAAATGCTCCCAAATATTCTATAAGGGTATATGAATGATGTTTAGACTTGAATATTAGGTTAAGGGATTATTTATAACCCTCAAAATACTTCTACAAACTTGATTTATATTCTGGTCAATGTATGGGATTTTAACTAGTAATTTGTGCATCAAATCCCCCCTTGGTAACATTGAAAATGGCCTCCCAAATGCTTCCAAACTCCCTCTAATTTATGAAAAGAGGTAGGTAATGTATTAATGATGTTATTAAGGTCTCATTTTCACCATTAATTTATTATTATATCTATTCCAACCCTCTCCCATTCAACTGCAAAAATCACCCATTCGACCCTTGGGGAAATGGCACTATTTCTTCTCCCAATGCAACTAAACTAAGTAAAAATACTTCAAATGATCAAGTACAGTACATCAAAATTGTAAAATACATCCATGTAAGTCTATTAGTCACAAATTCATTAGATAATCATCCATTCATTCGAAATCATTAGCATAATAATGATATACATCAATGTAGTGGGGAAATGGACATTGTTTGCTCATTAATCAACATTTTTGCATACAATCAATGGGTATTTCGACCTGATACTTTCTTAATATGAATAAAAGAGTATATAATTCTTGATACAATCATAAATACATCAATATAAGCTCTCCCAAGAAGCACAAAAGATCACCAAAAACGACCTCCCTCAAGGAGCATGAATATGCCTTCAAAACTGGAAATGGTTGAGAGATGGTGCTGCACTAAAAAAAACCACGAGCTTCCCTATAGCTGATACCTTCAAATAAAAATCCATTAAATATCCATGAAATACCTGAATAGACTCTCCAAACACCAACTTGGATGGGAATCTTTCACCCTCGAAATTGGCTAAGATAAGAAACTAGTCATCCACTAGCTCTCTCTTCACAAATGCAATTTTTCTCAAATCATCAAAATCCCTTCTCTTGGTTTGTCCATGTATTTTATAAATATCATTATCCTTCTAAGGTTCCCAATCCATCCATAAACTCAATCCAATTCGAATTAGGGTAAGGGATCAAGGTTTTCCTTGTGTCTCACCTTTCCTAGCCATTCACCTTCCACCAATTCGAATGGGGGTCTCTTTGGCTTCTCCAACTCCCATGAGCGCCCTCTTGGAGCCTATTTTTGGGGATGACATGTCATAATGGTCAGAGTTCAAAGGTCATATATTCAATTTGTCATATATATCATAGATGCTCCATCATTGTTGTCATAGGGGCTAGGGAATCTAGCCCAAGTGTCCACAAGCTTCCAATTTGACTCTTCCTCTTCCATGGAGGTTACCAATCCATCCCAATTCAACCTACGATGCTCAATGCCATTTGTATGAATTAACAACTCACCCAATATTTTTCACCTTCTCATGAATTCGAATTGGCAAGAGAGAGATTCCATGTGTCCTTGAAAAGTCAAGCTAGTGTGGGTCCCACATCCTCCATATGTCTTCAAAACCACTTGCCACCTAGAATTTCTCTTGAATTTCTTCATTCAACCTATTTATTAAATACTTGAACCCTTCTAATGTCAAAACATCATTTATTATCTTCCTTATTACAATTCCACATGTGCCCATCAAACCTAGGAAACTAGTAGGATTGATGGGATTGTCTCACTATGCAATTATTTGAATGGGGACATTACAAAACCCGAAAAGTGCAAGCCATGAGTCATCGATTGAAGTGACCTGAAATGCATGCAATTGGTCAACAAGGAGGAAGAGAAATATTTATTTGACAGGTAGTAGTGAAGCATATCATGAGAGGATAAGGAAGGATGTGGCAATGAGTAAATCATAAATTCACTTAATATGAATAATGGCTGAAGGTAAGTAAATCTGAGTTCATTTTGAAATTGTCAAAAGTATCAGTTCAAACTGCACTATCTTACAAACTAAGTGAGAAACTGAGGAAGAAGCCAACACATGGCTTCACTTAGGACAAAAAGGAAGTGAGGAAAATATTGACCAAAGTTGGGTAACCCTTACACATTTTGTTTTTGAAAATCATTTGATGATAGTTATTACTCTATTTTGTGGATTTGGTAGTAAAATTCAAATCTTCAACCAAGAAAAACATAGTAGAAGAAGTGTTGAAGGGTGGAATTTGTGCATTATTCACAGCTTCAAAAAACCAGATTAATTGTTCCAATACTATGATAGGGGGATTCATTAGACATCATCCTACAAATTACTCTAATTTTTATAATAATCCCAAGGTGGATGAATATTTTGAGCAATTTGGGTGGATGAATTATTCACGGAAGTTCGATGGGTTGAGTGATGAAGTCACTCAGGAATTCACACTAAACCTGAGGAAGGTCAGTGAATTGGAGTATGTTAGGAAGGTCAAAGGGATCGCTTTTACCATAAATGAATATTCCATAAGTAGAATATCAGTCCTACTGAAAGTGATGAGATGGGACAAATAATATAGGGAGATTGCTTAGAAGGACAAAAATAACTTTTTCAGGTCATACAATACCTTTGAGGAAACAAAGAATGGCGCCCGAAGGGAGTCACTTCCGGAACCTTGGGATGATATTTACCTTGCAGTAATAAAATACATCACATGTGAGGGGATTTTTAGTATAGTACATTCCTTCCATTTCATATGCGTACAGCTAATGAGGAATATTTGATGGAAGAAAGCTAAACAAAGTATTAGTCTTCCTTTGTTTCTACTGAAATATTTAGCAAGAATGAGTCTGAAAGCACAATCTAGAAATATTGATTCATTAGCACACCATTAACTAATTAAGCGGATAATATGTGATTTATTTCATGCATAATATGCCCCACTCCATTGGCATGAGTTCCTGTGTTTAAAGGAAGATGAGTTCCAAGCATATAAAAAGGACTTAGATTCCTACAGAGGTTCCCCTCTTGACCACTTCGGTGGAGAGAAACAAGAAAGAAAACATAGAAGAATCATCTATCTCCACCAATATTACAATATCCACATCAAATAATAAATATGTGTAGGTGAAGGATACCATGAAGGAAGAGGCCCTAACTGACGACGTCGAATATATATTAAATGCATTGATCCAACTAGGTACTCCTGGATCAAAACCCGAGCATCTACTAGACTCTACATTAGACCTGGTTAAGAGGACTAATAGAATAACTAGAGAAAATGGGGAGACAAATCAAGAGATAGAAAGGGAATCAATGGTGGTAGTGGAAAAAAATATATGCAGGATCCCCTGTGAAACAAAAACTGAAGTACCAACATTAGAAGTAGAAAATATCGAGCTATTGAAAGAGAACAACAAATTTAGCATTTAATGAAGCAATCACAATAGAAATAAAAAGAATACCTCCATTGGAAACATGTTTCCCAAGAACATCAACCAGTGAAAAATCCCTGTCACAATGGTTCCTCTGTTGAGAAGTAACAAGAAAGCAATTTCATGGAAGAAAATTTTCAGATTTTGAGAATGCAGTATACTGAGAGAAAAAAGATAGTTGGATACTCATAATAACATACTGGGGAGATATCTACAAGAGTTACAAAAGGAATTGGAACTCAAATCTAGAAGAATAGAATATTTAGAGGCCATAGTAGCAAAATTTTAGGAAATATCCCAAGACTTGTTACAATGTAGACCTTCCTCTAGGGTATACTCATTATTTTTGAAATAGAAATGGTGACATTTTCAAATGAAAAGTATTATGGAATGGATCCTTGGTCAGTTTATAACCCGAAAATATTTTGTAGACACTTGCATAGAATCTAGTGATGAAGAAAAAAACCAGCTTAATGAATTTTACATACACAATTATATCTTGGCCCATCCTTTTAGATGGACCCCCAACCCTTATGTTGGGGATGTGCAACTTAGAGCACCATTTTCATGGATACTTACTGAGAATAACAGATTTGTTTAAATTTCAAAATACCAGAGAATGGAAAGACGTATCCATTTATGAATAATTCTAAAGGATTCCATGCTTCAAAGGGTGATCTCGATCCATCAAGAACTTCTCACAGATTATGAGCTTGTCCCCATCTTGAAGGAGAAGAAAATTGATGCATTTGAACACTTCACAAGGGTATTTGAGAGAAGTAAGGACATATTTATTATGTTAAGATTTAATATGCTAAGACAGAAAATAGCAGCATTACATTCCATTTCACAATAATAGCATATACAGGATCACTGAAGAAACAACAAGCACAGCATAAACACAAGAGACACAAATTTATCCTGGGAAACCCTCATGGGGTAGAAAACCCAGTAAAGCTTCCTCAATATAGATGACCAGCAATATACAAAGATGCAAACCAAAGACATGATCTCCTCCTCCATCATAGCAGACCTCTCCTCCACAAGTGCGCCACTCTCAAGTGAGTGAGTGTGTCAAATGAGGAACACACCTCCTCTATTTATACACTACACTGACATGTATTTTACACAGGTACACGTAGGCTCATATTTAACCAATGGGTTAAATACCCCACTACAACTGACTGGGTCGACCCCTCTAGGGTGGTCTAATAACCCTTTGACCCACATAACACATACAGGGCCGACCCCCACTAGGGAAGTCTAATAACCCGAGTTACCACATTCCAACGGAGGAATAAACATCTCCGGATATACAATAAGATCTTCACGGAGGAATGAAACATCTCCGGAATAATAAAGTACAAATATAATATTCTTTGAAGTTACAATATCTCAACACTCCCCCTTAACGAGAAGGATATTATAACAACATCTGCACGAGCAAGGATTCATCAACATCATACATGATACATCTATAAATCATTGGAAGCTTTCTCAACATCATCAGTAACTCAAGCAGTTACTGGAACATCTTCAATACTGGAACATCGACATCTTCAGTATTGAGTCTTTATCTTCTGTAGCACTTGAACAACTACAACAATATCATCATCTGGATCCTCACGATTATCATCATCACACGATCATCACCATCGTCATCTCACGATCATCAGCATCATCATCACAGAATCATCAGCATCGTCATCACACGATCATCAACATCGTCATCACACGATCATCAGCATCGTCATCACACGATCATCAGCATCGTCATCACACAATCATCAGCATCGTCATCACACGATCATCAGCATCATCATCACACGATCATCAGCATCATCATCTCACAATCATTAGCATCGTCATCACACGATCATCAGCATCGTCATCACACGATCATCAGCATCGTCATCACACGATCATCAGCATTGTCATCACACGATCATCAACATCGTCATTACAGGATCATCAGCATCATCATCACACGATCATCAACATCGTCATCTCACGATCATCAGCATCGTCATCTCACGATCATCAGCATCGTCATCTCACGATCGTCAGCATCGTCATCAATACAGGTATCCATAACAATACAAGTATCCACATCATTAGTACAAGTATTCATGCCAATACAAGTATACATATCATCAATACAAGTATCCATACTGATACAAGTAACCATGTCATCAATACATGTATCCTATCGATACAAGTAACCACATCATGAATACAAGTATCCTACTGATACAAGTAACCACATCATTAATACAAGTATCATACCGATACAAGTAACCACATCATCAATACAAGTATCTTACCGATACAAGTAACCACATCATCAATACAAGTATCCTACCGATACAAGTAACCACATCATTAATACAAGTATCCATATCGATACAAGTAACCACATCATCATAAAAAAAATCACTTTCTCGGAGACCATTCATCTACAGATCAATTCAGGGACCAAAGTTCAGGGATGATACAATCCCCACTTCTCGGAGACCACACGTCTACGGATCAATTCAGGGACCGAATTCCAGGGATGATACAATCCCCACTTCTCGAAGACCACACGTCTATGGATCAATTCAGGGACCGAAGTCCGGGGATGATACAATCCCCACTTCTCGGAGACCACACGTCTACGGATCAATTCAGGGACCGAAGTCCGGGGATGATACAATCCCCACTTCTCGGAGACCACACGTCTACGGATCAATTCAGGGACCGAAGTCCGGGGATGATACAATCCCCACTTCTCGGAGACCACACGTCTACGGATCAATTCAGGGACCGAAGTCCAGGGATGATACAATCCCCACTTCTCGGAGACCACATGTCTACGGATCAATTTAGGGACCGAAGTCCGGGGATGATACAATCCCCACTTCTCGGAGACCACACATCTACGGATCAATTCAGGTACCAAGGTCCAGGGATGATACAATCCCTATCTGTCCACTAAGGACTTCATTTTCGGAGACCATACGTCTACGGATCAATTTAGGGAACCAATGTCCAGGGATGATACAATCCCTACCTGTCCACTAAGGACTTCATTTTCGGAGACCATACGTCTACGGATCAATTCAGGGAACCAATGTCCAAGGATGATACAATCCCTACCTGTCCACTAAGGACTTCATTTTCGGAGACCATACGTCTACGGATCAATTTAGGGAACCAATGTCCAGGGATGATACAATCCCTACCTGTCCACTAAGGACTTCATTTTCGGAGACCATACGTCTACGGATCAATTCAGGGACCGAAGTCCAGGGATGATACAATCCCTCTTCTTTCTCGGAGACACTTGTCTACGGCTCACTTTAGAACATGTGTTCAAGGATGATACAATCCCTTTTCTTTCTCGGAGACACCTATCTACGGCTCACTTTAGAACAAGTGTTCAAGGATGATACAATCCCTCTTCTTTCTCGGAGATACCTGTCTACGGATCACTTTAGAACATGTGTTCAAGGATGATGCAATCCTCACATGTATTCTTATCAATACAAGTACAAGTATCCTCAACCATACAAGTACATTAATCAATACATGTATCATCAAAAGTATGTATTCTTACCAATACATCTTATCATCAAAAGCATGTATTCTCACCAATACATCTATCATCAAAAGCATGTATTCTTACTAATACATCTAACATCAAAAACATGCATAAGTAAAACTAAGTATTCTAAGTATAAGAGTCCTAAATCTAAATATTTCTAAGTATCTAGGTGTAGAGAATAGGTTACCTCATCATCAACCTTGTTGTTCGATGAGACAATCTCATCATCAGTAACTATACTACTCCCCCTTTCGAGGAGGGTCCTTGTGAACTACACCAATCTTGTCTCGGAAGTATTCAAATTTCACTCGAGACAGAGGTTTGGTTGGTAACTTCTTCACTTGAGGTAGAGGTTTGGTTAGTACAAAGGTAACCTGTTACAAATTCAAACTTTATAGTTCCTTTCTGTGTCATATCTTGTTAGTTCCCTATGTTCTTTGACTTATCATGGAACACTAGATTCTATGTCATCTTGATACAACTCTATTTATCACATAGGATCACAGTTGGTTCTATCTCTAAGTCAAACAATCCTGAAGCCAAACTTCTTCACAGCTAGCAGAGCAAGCAGCCATATATTCCGCTTGTGCTGAGAGCCACACTAGACTGCTTCCAGCTAAACCACGAGATCATGACTAATCCCAGACAATAACATCCTCTTGATGTGTTCTTCCTGTCTGATACACTTTCTTCCCAATCAGCATCTGAGTAGCCATCTGAAGTCATGATCTTCAAGATAGCATAGATCAAATTCTATCGTGTCCTTTATGTGCCTCATCACATGCTTTGCAACTATCAGGTAAACACATCTAGTTTCCACTAGATACTGACTCAAGGTGTTCACAACAAAACATATATCTAACCTAGTATATGTTAGATACATCAATGACCCAATAATTTGACTGTACAGAGTTATATCCACTAACTCTGATGAGTCATCCCCTAACAGCTTCAAGTTGGAATCCATAAGAGTGGTCATTCCAACACCTCAAGTCCTTTTAATATTTCTCATCATACTTTCCCTGGTTGAGAAAGATTCCTTTTGAGCCTTTCCATACTTCCAAAAACAAGGAAGTAATGCATCAAACTAAGATCTTTCATTTTTATTTATGCAGCCATCTATCTGTGCCATCTCTCGTTAGATGGGTCTACTGATATGAAACTCAACAACATTCGAACTCTGAGGTGAGTTCCTTCTTGTATCCATGTCATCTATGTATAGAAACCATATTCAACCTTGTAGCAAAGGTTGAGATCCACATCACCCATGGTGATCATTAAGCTCATCAATTGATTATCGATCCTGGGAACCTATACAGAACCTGATTCACACTTCTTCTTTAATTACACCATTAAGAGAATGGTCTAGCCACTTGGAGCAAACATCTCATCATGATTCTCTTCCTCTTTCTAAGAGAATCTTCTAGCCACAAGCCTTCTATAGTGTGTTTGATTTGTAAATCTTTTGTTGAACATCCATCGCTTGTTCAGTGTTCATCATTCATCATGATCTTTCCTACAAATCAAAATTAAGTACAGGATTAGTAATACTTCATAATCATCAAATCATATTGACATGATAACCTATTATGCATACAAATATCATTTACATAGTTATGCAACTATTTTGACCAAAACTTTGGCACAACACTTTCCCATATCTTGTATGCATACAGTGGCTATCTAGATGCCTTCCATCTCTACCAGAACATACTATCAAGAGTGTGCACAGCTCTCAGCATGTCAGCAAAGAGGTTTCATTCTAGACAAGCAACAATGGAATGTTTGTCCAACTTACCAATTATATGCATATTAGTAGCATGATATATTCTAGGAATACAAATATGCATACAAGCAATATCATTTACTATTTCTAATAACAACTCAAATACTTATCTTTTATGTTTTTGTGGTTGCCTCTCGCTTGGTCTTCTAAATGTCTTTTGAACTTCTATTCATTCTGTACCACTGTGCATGCTCAAGTGTGCAATAGTGTTATCCTCATGATATCATACACAAACATACATTCATTAGTATATTATAAACATTATCAAAACATCTAAATAGTCTTGAATATGTATAGTTACGATCATTGATAATAAACATTAGTATTCAAGATTTCAAGGAAGACTTCTTTTACTCATGCATATCATCAATCAAGATAGAAGAAATAATATGCATAATCCTTTGATAACTAACTTTATGAATAAGCATATCTAATCATGCCAAGTATGCTTATATAAGGGATCCTAACCCAAGGTAAGATTCTAACTTGACATAGGAAAACATACCTGGATTAGTAAACCTGCTTAGTTATGTACAACATACCTAACCAATCTCTTCAATGATTTAGAGATTCTGAGCTAGAACCTGCATGTCTCATAGGTTAAGCATAATATAACAAAGTCATACATACCTCATAAGTAGAACAAAGATTATGGATGAGTCTTTGTCTTCATGTGGTCATGGTCGTGGAACTTGATTTGTCTTTTGTGATGTACCTGTATCTTGTTAGCAGACAACATCAACTTCACATAGCACCATAATGCATTAGTACAATCATATAGCCCTACTCAATGAATGTCTTCAATTATTTACATGCATTCATACTGCTACTAGAGTGATAAGACAATTCTAACATTGATCAAGATTGTACTAAATAATATGAAGACAAACACATTATGAACTTAATCAAGAATCAGATTTCAAGACATACTTGAACCTTCTTAAGTCATACTTGTCGAGACTTCTTGTAGTCTTCTTATGTAAGGCCTTAGCCTCAACTCCCCCTGAAACTTGATCTAGAGCTTGATTAGGGTTTTCTAGAGAAAACCTAAAAATTCAATCTTTGACTTTCACACGTTTGAATGAATGGAAGAATGTGTCTTGCTGAGCTGATCAACCTAGCATTCTTCAATTTTGAAATCTCCAAAATTTGACCCCTCAAAATTGCCTTCGAAACTTCTGGATCTTCTTGACAGGAACCCGAACTAGGGTTTGATGAATCCCACCCTTCTGTCCAATCAAAAGGTTCGATCCGAGGCTCTAAACTCTTATTTTTCTGAGGAGCTTCCAGTCGTGGTTACAGACTTAAAAAATTCCAACTTTTGCTGAAGCCCTAATTTTCCATCTTTCTGATCAAAATCCCGAACTAGGGTTTGATCAAGCCTGGTCTTCTACCCAACCAAAAAATTCGATCTTGGTCTCTAAATTTCGATTTTCCTGAGTAGCATTCAGCCGTGGACTCCGATTCCAAAAATTCTAACTTTCTCCGAAACCCTAAATTCCGGAAGCCATGAATAAAGGTGCTCCAAAAATAATTATGTTTTGACAGAGATATGCACCTGATTGTTTCTGCTATAACTCTGAAATTTTTTCTGCACAGGGTCTGAAAACGTTTTCTGTAGTAGCCTGACCTGTCATCTTTCCATCCTAACAGGTCTGACCTCAATTGGATTTTCTGAGAGAGAGTTATGCCAAGTGTCGCAACATGACCTGTTTATGGGATAAAACAGGAGAGCGAACTTGTACGGCGTGCCACGTGTCACTGTTTCAACTTCGACCTCTAAAAACTTTTCCTGAGATAGCTCGCCCTGTTTTCTTTCCATCCTTACAGGTCTGACCTCAATTGGACTCTCTAAGAGAGAGTTATGCCAAGTGTCGCAACGTGACCTGTTTATGGGATAAAACAGGAGAGCGAACTTGTACGGCGTTCCACGTGTCACTGGTTCACCTTCGGCCTTTGAAAATTTTTCCTGAGATAGTACATTCTGTGTACTACCTGTCAGCTTTTACGAAATTTCATTTGGAGCTTCCTAGCCCAAGTTATGACCTTTTTTCCAAGGTCACCTGATTTTGACTGAGATCTGGAAGAGGCAGGAACCCTAACTTGTACTAATCATAACTCATAAAGTACAACGAATCTGAGGGTTCCCTTTGGACACAAGGTACCTGGGGATGTTATCTTCGACTTGTAAACTTTTCAGACCCTGAACCTTCGCATAAATGGATTTATAGCGAAAGTTCCACGATGACAGGTTTTTGCTATGTAAAACCCTAACCTTCAAATTGTCGTAAGTAAAGCAAGTGTCGTAAGTGCCATACCTTGTCTTCCTTCAGGTTAGCTCTGATACCATGTTAATATTTAATATGCTAAGACATAAAATAGCAGCATTACATTCCATTTCACAATAATAGCATATACAGGATCACTGAAGAAACAACAAGCACAACATAAACACAAGAGACACAAATTTATCCTGGGAAACCCTCATGGGGTAGAAAACCCAGTAAAGCTTCCTCAATATAGATGACCAGCAATATACAAAGATGAAAACCAAAGACATGATCTCCTCCTCCATCATAGCAGACCTCTCCTCCACAAGTGCGCCACTCTCAAGTGAGTGAGTGTGTCAAATGAGGAACACACCTCCTCTATTTATACACTACACTGACATGTATTTTACACAGGTACATGTAGGCTCGTATTTAACCAATAGGTTAAATACCCCACTACAACTAACTGGGACGACCCCTCTAGGGTGGTCTAATAACCCTTTGACCCACATAACACATATAGGGCCGACCCCCACTAGGGAAGTATAATAACCTGAGTTACCACATTCCGACGAAGGAATAAACATCTCCAGATATACAATAAGATCTTCACGGAGGAATGAAACATCTCTGGAATAATAAAGTACAAATATAATATTCTTTGAAGTTACAATATCTCAACATATTAAAGAATCCCAATCAAGGTGGAAGGATTCTCCACCTAGACTGTAGATAGTATAGATTCACACCTCCAATTTGATGAGGGCACAATTCAAATCCTAGTCTTACATATCCATTGTAGAGAAGATGGAGCTTGAGTGTAATGGCCTTAGGCTCAATCCACCATTGAGTTTAGCCATCCCATCTATGGAATAATGCAACAAGAAAAATAAAATAGAAGCATGGGGATGATTTGAGTATCCCAAAGGATACTATCATCCAGGGTGTTGACTAGGTGTATAGCTTGGGATGCTAGAATATAACTAGAGGTACCATCCCAATGACAACGAGGAACATCAAGCCTCCCTTCTTGATTACACAAGGATTTGTAATACCTTAAATAGGGTGCAAATGATGGGCTGCAAAAATGGTGAGAACTACCCCATCTATGTCATGGTTCACAAGGATTAAGGATTGGAAATTATCTGAAGGAAGTTATATCAAGAATAATATCACCTCTTTTTGCAAGCATATGTAGTTGAGATTAATGTTTGATTTAAATTATTCATTTAATTGTTTAAACTTCCTTATTTGGTGACTACTACAAGAATACTAATACTTTGAACACAACATGTCACCAATAGACAATTCATGTCCCTACACACTGGAGAAGATAGTTGGGTCACCACAACAACAAAGTATATGGTGATATGAAGTGCCTACCAAGATACATCTCTAAAAAGTGTCTCCACAAATAAGAGAATCAGCTACACAATCTCAAGTTAGTGCACCAAAAGGATGGGACACAATCTCAAAGAGACCTAGTTTGATTGAAGAAACAAGATGTTATTGATGAATCATTTTTACCTATTTTTTATTTAAAGGGTAGAGTGAGAAATCCCAAGGGGATACCACTCCTAGGACATTGGTATTTTGACATACTTGTTATCAACGGTTAAATTTAAATGCTTATTATGTACGTTCAAGTTTTGAATAAATGAAGAGAATGTCTTTTGCAGCACTTGTCAAAGTAGCCACTCGACTTCTGTAGAAGCCTTGGGGAAGGCCCACCCAAGGGAAATACAAGGATACCTTTTTCTTAGGATAGATTTAAAAATTTTATCATTTTATGCAACACTGTAGAGTATTATTGTTTCATGTAGAGTTTCTACATGTTCTATGATTTATCTTGTAGAAATATTTCTTTTAGTATCTGGGCACAAATCTATATTTCTTATGCTTTTAATAGTTCAAGGTTATATTTCTTAGAATTGTCCAATTTATATGCATTCATTTATTATTCGATTCAATTAATAATCACCCTCTGCATCTCAAGTATTTGCATGGACTTAGCAGTTACTCTATTTCCTACGCCTTATATACCTGAGCCATAGTAAGGAAGTTCTTCATCTTAACTATATAGCTAATATTTGGGAAGCTGGTCCCAAATTACCACATTTGGAATAATAAAGAAACATGTGTTGAATTGAATACTTTGATCTTGCATGTCTTAAATTTTTAGTTAGAGGTTATTTTTGTTTTTTAAGAAGTATTTATGGTTCATCAAGTTAGATTCCTTTCATGTTAATCAAAATAATCTTTTCATATGCTGTTATACAAGTCCTTTCCTTTTGTAGACGCATATACGTTTTTGAACCATCTCAATTTTGTACGAATCTATGGGTTGGAAATTAAATGTAAGGTTATAAATATATTGTAATTGTTGAAAACATTATCCCCACCAGGTATCGTTTCCATGTATGCAATATTAGGCTATGACATGACCCTCGTTTTTTAGCATACAATCGCTCCCTATAGGTATATTTTCTCAAATTGGCATATAGGTAATTCCCCTCTGAATAACATCATATGAATCAACCTTCTTTCTCCCCTTTGTTCTTATAGGACCCCTTCTATCTAGATAAGTGGCCTAGTCTACCCACCTCTGCATTCGATCTTACCTAGCAGTAGAGCCTACCTTACATGGATGCCATCAATTAGTACCACCATGCCATTCAGCACCCATGTTGTAATTTTTCTTGTAGGATTGTGAGTTCATCTAGTTTGTGATCTTGTACTTAACCACATATTATTTTTTCATCATTGCTCGTTGGCCAACCCATGGAATCCCAAACCTATCAGCTTTATGGTATTTTAATGTTTTATGTTCTACACTCATGATCCCACCACTCTCTAATTCCCCCCATTCATCATCTCTCAAGGATATTTGTTATGCAACCAAGTCCTAGAAAGAGCATGAAAATAGCATAAATAGACCAGAAAGAGTAATCCATGCCTTAATAATGAACAAAAGAGATGAATAGAAAGCATCTTTGAGGGGGGAACCTCCTTACACAATGTACTAAGTATAGAATACAAGACAAGATGAGATGATTAAGAAAAATGTCTCCTTCCTACATATAGTATACAAAAAGGTACAATTATAATCAATGGACCCAAGCCAACATAACTAATATAATAATACTAATGATAATTACCACTAATAGACCCAAGATGACATCAATAATATGTAATGAGCCACAATATAGGGGGTAATGTGCCAACCTTTACAGATTAACATGCCCCTCCCATTCAAACAAGTGTTGTCATCAACACTTGATTAGTTGTGGATGGTTTTGTATTAAGGACTCATCTTCCCATGTCAAATATTCAACTGGTAAGTTCTTCCACTTGATGAGGTACTTAGTAATATCATGATTGCATAGTTGTTTGGTACTTGTTTCAATGATTTTTCCAGGTACTATTATGAATTTTCCTTCTTCATCATGTTCTATAAATAAAGCTTGAATTGGGATCTTGTCTCCTATTACCTTCTTTAAACAAGAAACATGGAAAAATAGGTGTAACCTTGAAGATAAAGGGAGCTCCAATTTGTAATTCATACTACCAATATTCTGCAACATTTTATAAGGACCATAGTACTTGGGTGCTAATTTATTGTATTTATTTAGCTGCTCGAGGGACATCTGTTTGTAAGGTTGCATCCTCATAAATACCCAATCCCCTTATTCAAAAATACTTTCACTACGATGTTGATATACTTGTTGTTTCATCATGTTTTTTGTCGTAGCTAGGTTGTCCTTCAGTAACTGTAGAACTTCTTGTTAGTGCTCTAAGTGATCTTCCACAACTTGAACATTATATTTTCCTTTTAAGGGAGATGTGATAGATGGAGGATGGTACCCATAAATTTCCATAAATGGAGACATTCTTTATGACATATGGAAGTAAGTATTGTATCATCATATTTCCAAAGATAACAATTTCACCCATTGTGTTTGTTTATCATATGCAAAGAAAAAAAGATAGCCTTCAAAACATTTGTTCACTATCTCAGTTTTCCCATCAGATTGAGTATGATAAGAAGAAATATGAGCCAAATAGGTACCCAAACAAGAAAATAATTCACTCCAAAATGTTCCAGTGAAAATTGGATCTCTATCACTAATTACAAAAATATTTGGGTTTCCATGTAACTTTTGAATTGTTTCCATGAAGGCTACAACAATTGTACTTGCATTAAAAGGGTGAGAGACTGCACAAAAGTGTGCATACTTTGTGATTCTATCAACAACCAACATAATAATATTCTTCCCTTCTGAATTGGGTAGACCTATGATAAAATCCATTGAGACTTCATTCCAGTGTTGACAAGGTATTTCTAATGGTTGTAAAAGACACGGGGTCTTAATTATTTCAACCTTATTTTGATGGCAAACCAAACATTCTTCCATGAACCTTTGAACATTAGATTTAAGAACTTCCCAAAATAATTCCTTCTTGACGCTGTGGTACATTTTTAGGAATCCTAAGTGCCCACCTATAGGAGAGGTGTGTAATTCCAAAAGGATATTTTGTTTGAGTTGGGAGTTCTTACATATATACAATTGATCCTTATACCATAGTGATTCATTTTTGCACACAAAATTATTTGATACATTTGGATCATTTTGTATATTTTGAATGTGTCCACATAGATAGGTCATTCTTCTATTCTTCCCTTGCTACTACTACCCAATCAGGTTGTATAATTCAAAATCACACAAAGTAATGCCTCAACATCCTCATCTTTTCAGGAAAGTGCATCTACCACCACATTTTGGTTCCCTTTTTTATAAATGATTCAAATTCATATCCCAACTTCTTGGTTATCATTTTTGTCATTCTTCTAAATATATTCTATGTTCCAAGAAGTATTTAAGACTATCACGGTATGTTATGACCTTGAAGTGCCTACCTATTAGGTAAGGATGCCATTGCTTAAGTGAATGTAGTATTTCCATTATTCCATTCTCATAAATGGGTTTCTGTAAGTTATTTCCCTTGATTGGTTGAATTTTGAAATCAAGGGGTCATCCTTCTTGCATTAGAACAACACCAATTCCATTTCCCAAGGTATTATATTCCATAATGAAGTTTTTTGTGAAGTCTGGCGTGGTCAAAACAAGAGCTTTGCACATTGCCTCTTTAAGTTTTTCAAATGCTTGAGTTTCTTCTTAAGTCCATGAAATTGCTTCATTCTTCAATAATGTTGTTATAGGTGTTTCTATTCTTCCATAGTTATGAAGAAACTTGCAGTAGTACCCTATCAAACCTAAGAATCCTCTAAGATTCTTCAAGGTTTTGGGAATCGACTAGTCCATCATGGCTTTAATTTTGTTAGGGTTTACCTTGACACCTTCATGAGATACAATATGACCCAAATACTCTACCTTATTTACCCCAAAGAAACATTTGGAAGTTTTTGCATATAGTTTTTTCTCCTTTAGTAGTTGTAGCACCCTGTCAACATGTTGGACATGTTCTTCCCAAGACTTGTCATAGATTAGTATATCATCAAAAAATATCAACACAAATTTTCTAAGGAAGAGCTTGAAAATGGAATTCATTGTTACACCAAAATATCATCATCATGAGTTGTGTGTCCTTCATTTGTCTTGATTCCTAAAGCACTTAGGACAATTGATTGAAGGAAGAGTTGTGGTTATTCCGTTTTCCCTTTTTTGTCACCATGACACACCTTGCACATTGACTAGATTGGTAATGTTGATTAGAAATATAGTATTATTGCTGAAAATGCTAGCCCCACTAGGTATCTTTTCCATGTATGCAAGATTAGGCTATGACATGACCCTCTTGTTTCAGCATACAATCGCTCCCTATAGGTATATTTTCTCAAATTGGCATATAGGTAATTCCCCTCTGAAGAAAATCATATGCATCAACCTTGTTTGTACCCTTTGTTCGTATAGGACCCCTTCTATTCAGATAAGTGGCCTATCCTATCCACCTATGCATTCACTCTTACCTAGCAGTAGATCCTACCTTACATGGATTCCATCAATTAGTACCACAATGACATTCAGCGCCCATGTTGTTATTTTTCTTGTAGGATTGGGAGTTCATATAGTTTTTTATCTTGTACATAACCACACATTAATTTTTCATCGTCACTCATTTTCCAACCCATGGAATCCCAAACTTATCACGTTTATGGAATTTTAATGTTTCATGTTCTACACTCATGATCCCACCACTCCCTCACTTCCCCCATTCATCATCTGTCAAGGATATTTGTTATGCAACCAAGTCCTAGAAAGAGATTGAAAAGATCACAAATAGACTATAAAGAGTAATAAATGTCTTAATAATGAATAAAAGAGATGAATAGAAAGCCTCTTCGAGGGGGTAACCTCCTTACACAATGTACTAAGCACAAAATACAAGACAAGATGATATGATTCAAAAAAAAGATCTCCTTCCTATATATAGTAGACAAAAATGTACAATTACAATTAATGGACCCAATCCGACATAACTAATATAATAATACTAATGAAAATTGCCACTAATAGACCCAAGATGACATCAATAATATGTAATGAGCCGCAATATAGGGGGTAATGTGCCAACCTTTACGGATTAAAATGCCCATCCCCTTCAGACAAGTGTTGTCATCAACACTTGATTAGTTGTGGATTATTTTGTATTAAGGACTCATCTTCCCATGTTGAATATTCAACTGGTAAGTTCTTCCACTTGATGAGGTACTTAGTAATATCCTGATTGCATAGTTGTTTGGTCCTTGTTTCAATGATTTTTTCAGTTTCCAATATGACTTTTCCTTCTTCATCATGCTCCAGAAAGATATTTTGAATTGGGATATTGTCTCCTATTATTTTCTTTAAACAAGAAACATGGAAAAATAGGTGTAACATTGAAGATTAAGGGATCTCCAATTTGTAATCCATCATCAAAATTTGGTCATGTTTCCTTGGTCATGAAGGGAGCTCCAATTTGTAAACATTCATCAAAATTTGAAATGTGGAAGGTGCATTCATAAGGCCAAAAGGCATGACTAGAAATTCATAATGACCTTCATGAGTTCTGAATGTTTTTTTTGGGATGTATTCTTCCTTCATTCTAATATGATCATACCCTGAACGAAGATCCAACTCTGTGAAGTAAAGTGTTCCATGTAGTTCAACTAATAATTCATCAATGACATGAATGTGAAAGTTATCTTTAATGGTGATCTTTTTGAGCTATATATAATATGGACACATACGCCATGATCCCTCCTTATGTACCATTACCAGAAGTGTAGAGTAAGAACCTTGGCTAGGCATAATTATGCCAACTTCTAACATGTCTTCAACTGTATGCTCAATTTCACTCTTCTGGACATAGGGGTATCTGTAAGGTTTGATGTTAGGAGGAAAACTTCCTAGAATTAATTGAATAGCATGATTAAAATATCGAGTAGGTGGAAGACCTTTTGGAGTATCTTGAAATACATTGGAGTATTTATCAATGACCCTTTGAAGATCCAGGGGAATAGGAGGCTTAGATGTTTGAACAACTAGTGAGTATAATTGTGCAATTACACATTTATGTCCATTTTTCAACAATTTTGTCATACCATTAGAACTTATAGAGCTTATAACCTTGTTTGGATTCCTTGTGATACCCCTTAAATCAAATTATTTTCATTCCCAAGAAAATTT
The DNA here is from genome assembly GCA_027924585.1 of Larix kaempferi. NCBI lineage: Eukaryota > Viridiplantae > Streptophyta > Pinopsida > Pinales > Pinaceae > Larix > Larix kaempferi. The sequence continues at coordinate 29,268,326 of BSBM01000158.1, read as the reverse complement.
CTTGAAAATTAAAATCCATTGTTCCCAATAATTGTAACAATTGAACCCCTAATAAAAAATCATCACCATGTTGGAACATTTAAAAAACCCACTATGTCATTCTAGACTTAGGATAAAATTAATTAATCATTTATGATTAATTTCCTGAGTTTTGACTAGGTAGAATAGGCCAGTTTTGTCTTTTAGTGGACCACGTGCTATCCTCATTCACAAAAACGAATTTGGATAGATTCTGGATAAGATTTCCTTGGATTCTGTCTGATTTTATTCCATTCTTGAATTAGAGAGACACTATCCAGATTTAGTTAGCTTTGTCCTACTTTTTCTACTTTCTAGTGGAAAAGATAAAGCTATTTGACTTGGAATCTTTTTCCACTTGACCAATTCGACCTCCACATCATATCTAAACTTCTAAATCCATAAATACATTCCATTTACCTCACTCATGAGCTGCCATACCATACTTGCCAAATTCGTGAGCCTCTAGGACAGTTTTGGAAACTGCTTTTGCCACCTAGGGGGTTTTTGTCTTTTCTAAGACTTTTCTTTTTTCTTTTTCCATATTTCATCAAATCAATTCGATTTTATCCATGGAGGATGTATTATATATTGTTACAATATCAATGAATAACATATAGAGTGTCTTCCATAATTTATTCTCCCTATTCTTCTTCTCTCATTGTCTAAAATATTCCATGGTGAAATTGTCTTATGAATCTAATTCCTTGTAATTGAAAATCTCACATGGTATCAGAGCTAGCTTGATTGAAAACAATTTACAAGAGTGTTTTTTACAAGTATTACCATGACCAGGAGTGCATCAGTATGGAGCCAAATCAAGCCAAAGCTGTGACTCTCACTCCCTTCAATTTCTTTGACTGGAAGGTGCATATGATCATCCAGCTTCAGAGCAAAGTATTGTATAGAGTCGCTATAGGGCTTGAAACTGAGCCAGGAGCTGTTGCATTAAAATCCAAATGGTTCAATAGGATTGATGAAGCTTATGGGTTACTTTGTCTCTCTGTATCTCCATATCTTCTATTACATATCGATTCTCTATCAAATCCAAATGGAGTGTGGACAAAGCTAGAGTCTGTCTTTGGAAAACAAGACAAGCTCAGAGGTCATTTGTTGGAGATTGAGTTGATCTCTCTTAGTCCAAGTAATTTCAATTCTATGGAGTATTTCATCTCAAAATTCAAGAACATAGTGCTTCAACTCAAGCAATGTGGTATAGAGAAGAAGGATGAGCAATTAATCCTTACCTTTCTGTCAAAACTAAGCTCTGAATACTCAATATTTGTGTCTACTTTTAATTCTACAAGACTTGCAGTTCCCAAGTGGAAGATGCCAACCTTGGATGCATTCATTGATTCACTCACTCAAGAAAAGGACAAGATGGTCCAAATGAGGTATCAATCACCCTCCAAAGACTTTGCACTTGTTTCTCATGGAGCAAAGAGTTTCAAGAATGACAAATCCAAACAGAAGATATTGTCAGTTGAAGAGGATTCTGATGGAGATTCCAAATCCAAGAAGATGAAGAAGGAGAATCCCAAGTGTTCTTATTGCTGCAAAGGAAATCATACTAAGAAAAATTTCTTCAAGAATAAATTGGACATAATGGCCAAGATGCTTGAAGAGCATAACATAGATGTTCCTGACTTTGCAAAGAAAGAACAAGGCAAGCTTGTTGTAGAACAAAAACTCTGTCTCCAAGCCTCTCCCAAAGGTAATAATGTTTATGCTTTGAGTGCTATAGTGAAATATAATTTTGATGTCTCTGATATTGATTCACATTTTGATATATCAGAATCAGAAACCTCCACCTCTTCCTTGGAACAATCTTCAGTCAGTTCATCCAATTCTACTCTCAAAACTAGTCATTTTTTACTAGCTTCTGACTTGTCTTATGAAAGGTCTTTCCACCATCATTCAAATATTTTAGACTGTGATTTAGAAGATGATTTACAGTATGATATGTAGGTCATTACATATCCCACATTATATTCCCAACCTTTCGATGCACAAAAGAACCTACAAACCCAAAGTTCTCCAATTAAGAAACTACACAATTCTATGTTTTCCTACACTGTGTCACTTGCCTCTGTTGTACTTTTGTCTTGCATATCTCTCATTGGTTGGAAAGCTATTGTTTTGGAATTATTTGGACTGATATTCCACACATCTGGACCTGAACCCATCACTCATGGTTCAAAAGTCAAGTCCTCACACTCTCCAGGCCCGCTCAGTTGTCCGGGTGATCTAGTTTCTCAAACTTTTTCTACTGAAATTATGTTCGATCATGGAGACTCCACATCTTTACTGGTTGCTTCTCCATATGACTTACATTCTGATATTTCAGAGCTGCATGATCTCATTTTAAATATCAGAAAGGTTCTACATCAGTTTGAGAAGAAAGTACAAGAACTAGTACACCACATTGCAGCTATAGAAGAAATTGATCCTATTGAGTTCATTGTTTATCCTTGGGAAGGAGTATGCATAGATTTTCTTTCCATCATTGATTATGTTTTCAGATCTGATTATGTATGTTACAACAGCAAGAAAAATCCATTTGATGCTCCTTCATCATCAGAAGATGAACTTCATAGAGCTTCAACACATGGTTCTTTCCTACACAACATTGATGCACTAATGCATGATCATGACATCCACAATCTCTTCATCAAGTCAATTACTCAGAAGCATCCCATTCAGCTCATTCAACTCATTCAAATGAGTAGCATGATAGTATGAAGAAATAAAGCATGTCCATTTTTGAGGGAGGGTTTTGTTCCCATGAGGTTTTCCATGTTTCCTCGGTTTACATGGACTAGTTATTTTTGTATTGGGGTGACCATATGCCTTGTTGCTTGGGCCCTATATTTCTGATATTTTTCTAATTCCCATCACATAAAGTCAAGATTAAGGGGGGGTGTTGGAACATTTAAAAAACCCACTATGTCATTCTAGACTTAGGATAAAATTAATTAATCATTTATGATTAATTTCTTGAGTTTTGACTAGGTAGAATAGGCCAGTTTTGTCTTTTAGTGGACCACATGCTATTCTCATTCACAAAAAAAAAATTGGATAGATTTTGGATAGGATTTGCTTGGATTCTATCTGATTTTATTCCATTCCTGAATTAGAAAGACACTATCCAGATTTAGTTAGCTTTGTCCTGCTTTTTCTACTTTCTAGTGGAAAAGATAAAGCTAGTTGACTTGGAATCTTTTGCCACTTGACCAATTCGACCTCCACATCATATATAACCTTCTAAATATATCAATACATTCCATTTACCTGACTCATGATCTTCCATACCATACTTTCCAAATTCGTGAGCCTCTAGGATAGTTTTGGAAACTGCTTTTGCCACCTAGGGTTTTTTTTTGTCTTTTCTAAGCCTTTTCTTTTTGCTCTTTCCATATTGCCTCAAAGCAATTCGATTTTCTCCATGGAGGATGTATTATATATTGTTACAATATCAATGAATAACATACAGAGTGTTTTCCATAGTTTATTCTCTCTATTCTTCTTCTCTCATTGTCTAAAATATTCCATGGTGAAATTGTCTTATGAATCTAGTTCCTAGTAATTGAAAATCTCACACACCACCCATTGGGATAGAAATAATATGACTATTCAATGCATATTCCAAATAGTAATATTCATATTATGGATTTTTCCTAAGAAATTGATAGTTCCTCCATCCACAATCATTACTTGAAATTATGGTGCTAGATATACAAAGCAATTGAGAACTTTGGATAATTTACAATGAATAAAATTATGAGTACTACCAAAATCAATCAACATTGTTACCTTTTGATTGATATATTATTCGATCTTGAGGGTTTGAGGAATACTCATTCCAACCAACGCATGACAAGATATGGTGTGAGTAATCTCTTCAGAATTAATCTCTTATATTTCTTCAGGTGGATATGGTTCATGTTCGTTTTCTTCTTCCTTCACAATATATGTAGAATAATTTCTTATCACCACACTTATCTCCCTTACTATACTTGCTAACACAATTAAAGCATATAAATTTCCCTCTTCTTTCATATAGCTTTTGAGGTTTCAACCTTTGAGGTGGGATAAAAGAAGGAGCATTATTCTCTCTATATGTGTTGGAAGTGGTTCTTCTAGTATCCATTGCCATATTTTTACTTTCAACTCTCCTTTCCAAGATGAAATCCTTCTCTAAGGATGTTGATTCGAACAGGTGTACCTCATGTTGGATTTTATCCTTTAAGGTTCGAATAAAGAGATCCAACAATTTATCATATGGTATTCCCTCCACTCTAAGACTCAACTTTTGAAATTGTTGAATGTGCTCGCTTATTGGACCCTTTTTCCTTAGATTTATCAATTGGGTAAAGAATGAATCGTGAAAATCCTCATAGTGGATCCAAAGAGATGATGTAAATCTCACAATGAAAGAATTTAGGAAAATAGAAGAAGAATAGTGCAGTAGAACATAGATCCAATGGAACTTAGGTAGGTGCAGAATATTCACACATGTTTCATTAGTCAGAATAGTAAAACAGTAATCATACAATGCACAGGATTCGAATACCAAGGGTGTAATTCGAATTAGCCTGCATGGAGAGATGAAAATATCACTAGAGTGTCATCAAAGCACAACTAGAATTATTCATCATCATCAGAGTCATCAGTGCACAAGTAACTGTAAACCATCAGTCAAACTGAGTCTAATTGAGTGTGGTAGGTGTAACTAAGTGTACCTAGCACTAATTGAATGAAGGAGGCTCAGTGGAGAGCGCATGAGGAGCTAACTGGAGTCAGAATGGGCAGTCTAGTCTCACTGGAGGTCCATCGGAGTGATACAGTCAATCTAGCCTTAAATCAAGGAAATAAATGAAGATAACCCAACTTAACTGAAGTACAACTGAATGGTAGGTGAGAGAGAGCACATGAGATGCATGCAACTGCATGTAGGGCGCACTAAGCACTAGGAGGGATAAAACTGATCAATGAGAAGCTCCCAAGGCTAGCTAACTGAAGGCTAGGTGCTGGGACTGATGACTGGGATGCAAGCATGCATGCAAGACTGAAACTACAAATGATGAAAATGTTGGTAGGACTATAATGGAGTATAGGAATATCCTAACACCCCCCCTTAATCCATCTTGGGCCCTAGTAACTAGGACCAAAGGTCACCCATACAATCAAATAAATGAAAAAAGAACTGTCCATAAACCGAGGAAATGGGGAAAACCTCATGGGAAAAATACCCCCCCTCAAAAGAACAGTAAAATAACTCAAAGAACCATCATACTAAGCAGAAAGGAATAAGATTTCCTTAGTGAAAGCTTTTGCAAAAAACTTGGCAAGCTGATCCTCTGTAGGATGCCAATGCAGGTGCTAGATCTGGATCTGGTCTTCTGATGTGCCTCCCACTATGTAGAGAATGTATTGGACGGACCAAGTCTTTCAAAAAACCTTTCTGCCACTGGAACGAATGGATCATGATGAGTCCTCCCAAGGGATGGAAGAGTGAACCCCACCATCATGCTGAATCTCTCATGGAGAGGTAGATGGCATAATTCAAGGTTGGCATGGTGCTGAAATCTGGTGGTTCTGGGAGCAGATGAATCCTCAACTGTGTTCTCAGTAGCTATAAGGAGTGTGTGAGCCCATGTAGGCCTTGTCTCTGGATTGAGAACATGTGTTTTTTCTGGATCTGAATATGAATGTTCTTGAACTTTGATCTCAACATCAAGCTCTTCATCTTCATCTTCATTAGAAGAAGAATCACTCGGATCTTCATCAGATTCCGAAGGAGTAGGAAGAGAGAAGGGCAGAAAATGAGAGAACTCATATGCCTTGGAGGCATGATTTGCAAACCCTTTCTCAATAGTCTTCCCAGTAGAGATCTCTGTAATCTCAATTCTATCGGGACGAAAAGTCACCTTCTTTGGTGATCTGGTGTGAGTCATCTGATATACAGACAACAAATTTGTTGTCAAGGAGGGAACGAATAGAACATTCTTGAAATTTCCATGCTCCATATGTACTGTACGCAACCCTTTGGCAGAGATCTGAGAGTTGTCTCCCATGTGAATAGTAGGCCCATATTTTATATCTAAAGAGGAAAATGATTCTTCAGAGGAAACCATGTGGTTGGAGGCTCTAGAATCTATGAGGAGGGCCTTTGATTTTGAAAAACCAGCCATCAATGCATGGCAATCCTCATGACCATCAGATCCACTTCCAGAATTCGACATCTTTGCAAATTTTGGAATGGCAATTTTGTTATGTTCAAGAAGTTTGGTTAGTTGATATATTTTCTTGTGCATGCAAAATCTCTCTAGATGGTATCCTCTCTTGCAGTAGGGACACTCATATCTTTTATGTTTGTCCTTCTTGGAGTTGGAGGCTCCTTTTGATGGACTTGAATTGTCATTCAGCTTGGATTTAGATGGCTTCTTTTCCTTTCCTTTTTGCCTCCCTTTCACATTCGTCCCATTTGCTTCTCCATCTAGAAGAGCTAGATCTTTGGAGGCCTTGATGGCACCCATTTGAATCAATTTTTCCTCTTCTTGAATGAGAGCTTCAGTAAAGACTTCTAAGGTTGGCATCTTCTATCCAGGGATTGGCATTCGCCCAGAATGGAAGGTAGATACAAAGACATAAAATTGAGATCCAAGTTTGCTCAAAATGGAGAGCACCAATTGATCATCACTTTTAGTGATGCACAATGCTTCCATTGCAAAACCAAGTTCTTAAATTTTGAGAAGAATTCTTGAATGGTCTCAAAATTGCTAGGTTGTAGGGAAACTAATTCATTTTCGAGAGCATGGCCTCTTAGCTCATCTTGTTTACCAAAAAGACTCTCTAATTTTACCCATAACTCATTTGGAGTCTTCAATCCTTCGACATGAAACAATAGATCTCTAGAAATATGAAGGCATATGTAACCAAAGGATTCATCCATTTTATTTAGATGCTTGATTTTATCCACAGCTGAATGTGGTTCGGCTTCTCTTCCCATTGTCTACATCCTGTATAGTTGTCTAGTATACAAGGATATTTTCATATCACCCTTCCAATCAAACTAATTTAAGGGAGTGAGAATTCTAGGAGAGAGAGGAGCATTTGAATTGCTCATCTTGACTGCTGGAGCGAATGCAAAAGTGAAAACTGCTGCTGCAACTACTGGAACTTCGAATTACCTGCAAAAAACTCTCAAGAATGGAGGTAGAATACACTCTCAAATGGATCTGATACCATGTGAAAATCCTCACAATGTGTTGGGTGGGGCCCAAATGGGTTGGAAAAATATACAAGTATGGAAAATTGCACATTGCGCGCTGCGGTAGGAAGAGGAAGCAGTTTTGTTAAGTGCGCATTGCATGCGGCGACAGGCGACAGACAATTTTGAGAAATTACGCGTGTCGCGCAATGACAATGGCTAAGGCACGGCCGCGCAGTAGAATGATGCGCATAGTAGCACATGAGCTATTTTTTGTTCAGAACATGGGTAAAGGTCAGGAGAGGACATGACCTATTTTGGGTAAGGAATAGGTGGATGGCAAATGAAAGCAACCTGTTCGGACATGTGGCGGAAAGCAGTTGAGAAGCTAGGCCACGACGCCGATGGCGACAGGAAGGTGAAGGATTGGAAAGGGACAGGCCATGATGTAGTTGTAACCGTTTGAGGACTACGGCTGTCAGAAGAACGTGTGAGCCACGAGTGGCCCAGCTGGAGCAAGCGGAGTAGGCTGTCGATGGAAACAACTAGGATGGCAGTTAGCCACACCAGTTTTGGAAACCTTAGTGTTTTGGCCTAATGATTGTAAAGACATGACCTACGGGCATGATCTATAAATAAGGAACAATTTTGTAAGGGAAGGGTTACTCTTCAGTTTGGTTAAGTATTTGGGTATTGTAGAATCCTAAGCTTAGAAAGCCATTGCAAAGGCTCTGCAGCTGAGTGCGCAGACTAAGAACGGTTGTACCCTTCCCATAAAGAGAAATATTAACAACCGTTCTTGTGGACGTATCCTCCATCCGGGGGGTGAACCACGTTAAATTCTGTGTTATGTTATTTTTGTGTGTTTATGATTGTTCATTTACTTGGTATGAATGTTTAATGCTGAAGTCCTATGTTATGTGATTGCTTTTATATGTATTCACCGTAGAGAATGGGAATAATATGTTAAGTAATGTATGCATGGAGGAATGTTAAGTATTCAACACTTATGAATCTAAGGATGTATGAATCAGCCAATTAGTCACATCGTTGAACATTGATTTTTAGCGTAGTGTTGGAGTGTGCAGTAATTATATGTTTATTCAATCACCTGCAACTTAATGATAAGAACTTGAATGGGTTAAAGAGATAAAGAATGCTAATTAGGATTGGTTAGAATATCTTGGTAGGGACGCGCAGTCTAGTTGACGTGCCAAGTAATTGAGAATTGCTGTGAAGTAAGTTGTTGATAGCTTACTATCATAACGCAAACGTATCCTGTATCTCACCGTTATTAGAGGCGCAAGTGCGCAAGCGCAATTGCACGCCGAAGTACCCAATGCAGAATAGAAGGTTTGCGCAGTGGTTTGTCCGCAATAGCCCGCAAGGTGTTGCACTGCTTATCATCCTTTCCCCCAATGCATCACCTAGTTGTGGAAACTTGATTCTGCAACCACCCCCTCAGCTTCGCCTCGGGTGAGACCTCAGGCTGTGCGCAGTCTGTTTTTGAAAGGGCTAGTGAATAGGGGTTTTGTTGGTTCCTTGAACCGTGAAGTACCTGGGTCTATGATTGAAAACCTGCAAAAGCTTATTGACAGCCAAAAAATGGTTCCGTTGCTCAGCTAAGACCAGTGATGTGATAGAGTGTTGGAAATTAATGTGTGAAGAAGAATACTAGTTCCCATTGGGTTCAAACAATTGGCATCCCAAAAAGAAAGAGATCTGGGATTGGTGAGACAAGATTGAAAGAGATTTTGCAAGAAAAGAGAACAAACACCCACGTCTATCTGACGTAGAGTGGTTGAACAGATATTTGTGGAGAGAGATTCACCAGATTTTCTGAGCTTCATTTGGAAATGAGTTTCATGAGTGGATCTCGCGACTCGCAGAAAAGAAAACCTGTTTTCAAGGAGGAGTACCTGCAGAGTGGACTCCAGAGCTCACAGCGCAGCTCAAAGCAATAGACAGCCCACTGACGGAAGCAGTCGACTTCTGGGTTGATAACATACTTGAAGGATTTGTAACCGAGTTTGCTGTAGACACATTGAATTCCTACAGTCAAGCTGAGGCATACTTTTTTGAAGGATTCAGAGGTAAGTTCTTGAACAATCTAAGTCTATACATTAAAATGCTTTTAGCTGAGAAAGGAGTTTTAAGAATGCAGTAATATTTTTACGTCTGTCATGGTCAATAGCATTTTTAGTGATTCTGATGAAGAGACACATAATCTAAGAAGTGGAAAGAGATATAAGTTCAATAAAGAAAAGAATCCTGGAGGACCTGTACTCTGCATAGAGACCGAACTTCCATGTGACCTTAACAATCAGACCGCGTCGCCATCAGCCACTATCCACCCTATTACACCTCAGAATCCATCGGTTGTAGAAATTGTACCACCCTTAGATCAGAACCCACCTGCTAGAAGTGTCGCGTAGCCCATTCCGCAGAATCCCAATAGTCTGAATATTCCCTTTATTTTCTCCACGTAGATAGTCAGCACTACCCAGAGCGGTGCACAACCAGGAAGGAGAATGACAGATAACGATATAAAAATATCGATATTCAAAGGAATGGGTCTAGAAGACCCTGATCAGCACTGGTTTCTATGTGAAGCCGTATGGAGTTTAAAGCAAATCCAGGATGATGTTGTGAAGAGAGCGCAGCTCATCACTACTTTCAGAGACCACACATTGCATTGGTTTATGAAATATTCGCAGGCATAGCTGAGAACCCTAACAGAAATTCAGGCTACACTTATCGCAGAGTTTAAGAAGCCAAAGTTAGAATTGTAGTTCATAACAGAATTAAAGGAAATCAAGCAGAAGCCTACCGAATCGGTCTGGGAATTTGACCAAAAATTTAAAACATTGTTAGATCAAGTGAGCTTTGTGATAGCTCCGAAGCAACATAAGGAATGGTTCATTGCTGCGCTGTTGCCCCACATCAGACAACCATTGATGCAGCAGAAGGTTGCGTCGTAGGCAGAGGCCTTAGAGATTGAAATGAAGTTGGAGGCTTCATCGATTGGTGAGAGTAGTACTGGGATGTCACAGATTCAGATCCAGTTAACTACCCTAATGTTAGAATTACAAGGTATGAAGAACAGAAAAGAACAAAGATACAAACACAGACGTGAATTTTGGTGCACCGGATGCAAAGGAGAAGACCATACCAGAGAACATTGCCCTCTATTTCAATATTATCTTGATAGTGGCACACCAAACCCAATCAATATGAATCACAATCAGGCACCGTGGTGTGAAATATGCAGAACCAGAGGACATAGGCCTGAAGACTGTTACCTAATACATAAATATGTAAGAACACCTAAGAGCCTATATTGTAATTTCTGTAAATCAGTTGGACATGACGAATCCAACTGTCACGCATATGAGCTCATGAATGAAAGAAAGCACAATATGGAAGCAATGTGAGGTGCTAGGATGTATCGCATCCAAGAGGAAAATCAACCAAAGAAATAAAACGCCCACTATGATCAGGGTGGATATAGAGGCCATGGTGGTGGATACCGTGGGAGAGGAAGAAATGTCGACCCGGCGCAAGGAAGAGGCCGCGGCTAGGTAATCTGTTATAACTGTGGCCAACCAGGTCACGTTTCTAGAGATTGTACCAACCCATGCACTATGTGCAATTACTGTAAATCATTTGAGCATGTTATTGAAGGATGCCCTGTGCTTGAGGTAGAAATGCAGAAAAGAAGAAGGACATAACCACCGAATCCCAATATTCAGCTAATCGTAGTAGAGAGAAGAACTGCGGATCCAAGTGCAAACGTGGTAACGCACAGTGGCACTGATGCAGGAAGGGACAAAAGTGCAGAAGCTTCGACCTCCGGAATGCGCGACCCTAGGTAGAATCTGAGAGAGCCAGTATGGATTAGGAAAGCTCTTGGGAAAGTGTCAGGTCTAGATTTACAAAAAAATAAGGGATCATTTGAGGAAGCGCGGGAGATGTTCAGAGCAACGCCACCTGGCTCCCTGAGAACACAGCTGCACAGTGAAGTCCAAAAAAGAGAGAATATGACATCGACACATGATCAAACAAATGTCGCAACAGATACAGGGACCTCTGTTGTGCAGTTCTTACGTAGTTGCATGAAATTACTAAAGAACACAGATGCTTACACAAAATTTGAAAAGCTATTGAGGAAGTATGAGCCAAACAATGAGAAGGGGGCTGCCAATGGCGCAGTCCACAATAGTAGGAGTCCTAAAAGAACAGGAATGGAAATGAGACTTACTGCACAGATTGGGGACTATGAGATGGATGAGATCATCCTTGATCTTGGATCCAAAGTAAATGTCTTGACCAAGCAGACATGGCATCAGATGGGTAAACCCAAGTTATAGTGGTCACCTCTACAGTTGAGAATGGCTAATCAAGGGATAGTTATACCTTTGGGGAGATTACCCAACACCATTGTTGACATTGATGGAGTACTCAGCTATGCCAATTTTGAAGTAATTGAAAAAGTGGATGACAGCCATCCTTATCCAGCATTGCTGGGTATCGATTGGGCAATGACTAACTCTTCCATTATTGATTTAAAGACCATGAAAATGATATTTGAAGGCACTTATATCAACGTCATCGCGCCTTTGGACCCTTCGCAGGGAGAACGATATGTTGAACCGATTCAAGAGGAATCCAAAGCTCAAGACTTGGACCTTATCTACAAGATGACAACCAATACTATTGACTATATTAATCCAACTGCGGATGGCACACTCAGTTGGCACTATGACAACTCTTGTGTTTCAGATTCTGATGCTGGACTGGAAAACTGGCAAAGCAGATTACATGAAGTATCTACTAGGAAATGCGTGTGGATCATGAAATCATTGCATTGGATTGGAAAGGAGGTAAGCCCAATCCCTGGCTACGATGGTTTCTCTAATGTTTATTCTTTTATCAATGAATATACTGCAACAATTGCAGACGAACATCGATTACAAGCATTAGATGTGGCGCTGCGCGATACACTTGCCAAATGGTGGGCCGTGCATAAGCAGACATTGAGAACATGGGATCAGTGTAGAATTAAGATGCAAATCAAGTTTGCTAATAAGGTTACCCTATCCTTTGAGAAATATAATGGACAGACAGATCCACGAGACCATATTCGAGTCTGTTCTGAAGCATGGAAGGAGAGGCCACAGACAAAATGGGTGCATATATTTGTGCACACGTTAGAAGAATCGATTCGGAAGAAGTGGTACCTATACCTGGAGTTGCATAGAGGAACAGTGGACTGGTCGGGCCTGACTACAACCTTCCAGCAGGATTTCAGCTTTGAAGATGAGCATCCAAGTATCAATGACGTGCTGTAGGCTATTAAAAAAAAAATATTCACTCCAGACTACACACAAGCAACCCTGACAATACAAGAATTATTTGGCGCAGAAAGCATACTTGCGCGCCTACAACCTGAATGGGAAGAACAGCTAGAGCATGCTTTTGATTGTTATCACATCGATGGAGAAACCAGGGATATAGAAGATAGTGATGAGGAGGACCCGCGCAATATACGAATACCTGAGTCAGAGGGATTGCGTGAGGTAGAAGGACCTCTGCTGGAAATTCCAGATATGAGTGGACCCGTAAAAACAAGGAAAGTAAACATTGGTACCTGTGAAGAGCCAAAGTTCATAGCTATTGGAGATTATTGGGATGAAGATACAGTCGACGAAGTCGCATATATACTACAAGAGAATCGTGAACTATTCCAGACTAAATTCACAGAGATGAAAGGTATACTAGGAGACTTAGGAGTCATGAAAATTCCTCTTAAGCTTGGTGCGAAGCCTGTAAAGAAAAGACCGTATAGATTGAATCTGCACTATAAAGAACAAGTTAAGGCAGAACTCTATAAAATGCTCGATGCCGGGATCATTGAGTCAGTCGAAGAATCTAATTGGATAAGCCTGATGGTTATCTAAGACAAGAAAACAAAGGGCGAGATCAGAATTTGTGTGGATCTCAGAAAACTGAATGATGCTTCAATGCATGACGCATTTCCTACACCTTTTACAGATGAAGTGCTAGATAATGTTGGAGGGAATGAGGCCTATTCTTTTACTGATGGATTATCTGGTTACCATCATATTAGGATTGATTGCGCAGATAGGCACAAGACAACTTTTGCTACAGAATGGGGGTCGTTCCAATACACAGTGATGCCCTTTGGTCTGAAGAATGCACCCGCCATATTCTCTAGATTGGTCATTGCAACATTTAAAGATTTTATACATAAGTTTTTAGAGGTTTACTTTGATGATTGGACCATTTTCGGTTTATTGAAGAACCATGCCACGAACCTCGGGATGATGCTGGAAAAGTGCAGACAGCATCAAATTGCATTAAACTTGAAGAAGTGTATTTTCTGTGTTCCCTATGGAGTCTTGTTGGGACACATTGTGTGCAAACAGGGCTTGATGGTAGACCTTTCTAAGATCACAGTCATTGTAAACTTGCCTACACCCAACTCAGTTAAGCAGCTGCGCACTACACTGGGGCATATCGGTTATTACAGGAAGTTCCTAAAAGGGTATTTGCAAATAACTGCAGCTATGGAAAAGCTACTGAAGAAAGACATACCATTAATTTGGAATGTGAATTGTGAGAAAGGCTTCGACACATTGAAAGAGAAAATGGTCACTGCGCCAATCCTAGTTTTCCCAGATAGGGAGAATCCATTTCATGTCCATGTGGATGCCTCATGCATAGCATTGGGAATTGTTCTTGCACAACCAGGAGAGGGAGGTATTGATCATCCCATTTCCTTTTCCAGTAGGAAGTTATCATCTGCTGAGAAGAACTATACCACTACTGAAAGAGAAGGACTCACTATGGTCTACGCGTTGCAAAAATTCAGACACTACTTGCTTGGTGCGTATTTCTCCATGTTCACTGACCATTCTGCCTTGAAATACTTGGTCAATAAGCCAGTGTTAGGGGGGCGCATATGCAGATGGTTACTACTCTTTCAGGAGTACGACTTTGAGATTGTTGTTAAGCCAAGCAGATTGAATTTGGGACCTGATCATCTATCAAGAATTGAGTCAGGAGAAGAGCCTATGAATCTGGAGGACAATCTTCCTAATGCGCAGTTGTTCACCATATAGGTTGCTGATGATTATTATCAGGACATCATTGATTTTTTGACCACTGGGTTCGCACCCACAGATTTCACTACGCGGTAGAAGAAGCAGCTGATAGTGTGTGCAATAGACTTCACTATAATTACAGATCAGCTATACAAACTGGGTCCGGATGAAGTACTGCGCAGGTGTGTGCTTGAGCATGAGAAACCTTTCATACTAGCTAATGCGCACTCAGGAGTCATAGGAGGCCATTATGTAGGGAGAGCTACTGTAGAAGATATTGCATGCAGGCTATGGTGGCCTACAATACATAAAGATTCGAAGGAACATTGCCAGAATTGTGATGTTTTTCAACGAACAGGGAAGCCATCCCGCGGAGATGAAATGCCATTAAATCCACAGCTGACATTGCAAGCCTTTGAAAAATGCGCTATTGATTTTGTGGGTCCTATTAACCCACCAGGAAAAGAAATGGTGCGAGGTATATCATTACTGCTACCGATTACCTCACCAAATGGGCAGAAGCAAAGCCAGTAAAAGAATGTAGCGTAGCTACAACTGCGAAATTTATATATGAGAATATCCTTACAAGGTTTGGATGCCCGAAGATATTGATGAGTGATCAAGGCACTCATTTTCTGAACAGGACCATTGAGGCTTTGACCAAAGAGTTCCACGTTCATCATCAACGTAGCACATCTTATCATCCATAGGCGAATGGAACTGTCGAAGCGTTTAACAAAGTGTTGGAGAATGCGCTAACCAAGATATGCAACATCAATTGGGATGATTGGTACCTGCACATTCCATCTGTACTATGGGCATATAGGACTACCTGCAAGAAACTGACTGGCCCTACACCTTTTCAGTTGGCCTATGGGTAAGATGCAATAATGCCGATGGAGTACATTGTTCCCAGCTTGAGAATAGCAGCGTTTACAGGCATGGCAGATTGCGCGACACTCGAAGAAAGGCTCCTACACTTGGTTGGTCTAGAGGAAGATCGCTTCGTTGCAGGCTTCCACCAACAAGTACAAAAAGACCGCAAAAAAGCATGGCATGATCACCACATCAAGAACAAGAGCTTTTAGGTAGGTGATCTAGTTCTCTTGTATGATCGCAGATTCATGAAATTTCTGGGAAAATTTAAGATGCATTGGCTTGGCCCATATACTGTAATGCATGTTACTAACGGTGGCAAAGTCCAGTTAGCTACATTGGTCGGAGATACCTTACCAAGTTTGATAAATAGTAGCAGACTAAAGCTTTACCACGATAGTCCAGCTGCGCAGAGTTCTGGATGATTCGGGGAAGCGTACCGCGCAACACTGTTGAAGTTGCGCGCAAAAAAAGAAAAAAGAGAGAAGAGAAGAGCAGCTACGCAGAGCAAGTATAGCTACTAATCACACTGAAAAGATGGGACACCAAGTGCTCATCCCCAAGCAAACAATTTGTTAGACCGCCAACACATTATGACGGAAACCGTTACCATGACATCTGTCGGCCGGTTAGTGGGCCGTTAATTAAACTAGCGGCACTTGGGAAGTTTCACATTTAAGGGAGGATGTGACATCTTGGAACCTATTAAAGATGGAAGTGACCAGTTCATATCGAAATCTAGCTGACAGGATAAGCCATTACCGTGGATTCAACGAAGTTGACAAGCTGGCTTGCCAGGAAACCTTTTGGCATTTAAGGAAACATCATTCGCATCATGGAAAGAATCGACTAACAGGCTCAAGATCATACACACGAGCTGGCAATCAATATGGCTTTAAGGGCCTTGGAAACTGTGGAAGGCCACGTAGCATACCAGCAGCGGCTATAAATAGACCCCGCTCGACCACTTAACCATTTTTACAAAGTGTTTGAACTAGTCGAGAGCCAAGCGATCAGAGCGTCGTATGAGTGAACAGGTTGAGTTGGCAGATATCTCCTGGTTATTTGAGCAAGCAGGGATTCCAGCAGCAATGATGGAGATGAAAGCAGGTGCATCTAGAAGTTCAGCATGGCAGGCTGCAAGAAGCAGCAAGGGCAAAGAAACAGCTTCAGAGCAGGGGGGCTCTGAAGTGCCATTACAACAAATAGCCTCGGCTCAAAACCTGTCGTTTTATCCTGTGCCTGACTACATCCCTCCAAGGAAGATTGATGCCCCACCAGTCAACATAAAAAATAATTTCAAATGCGAAATCCCTCTACCCACCATTTCCACCATGGTGAAGAATGAGGAGAATTTAATGGGTGGCATACCAGGCTACAAGCTGGATGACCAGGACTTACTGGAAAATATGCTGGTAACACCGAAAAATTACCCATGATTTAGACTAAACGCCTATATCAATTGGGTCAAGGACGCACAGACTAGCACCGGTAGGATGGAAGTTCAAGAAAGGCTAAGGGCCATACTGCCATCAGGCTTGTTAAATTTACTGCAAATGCCGCACTTTACTAAGAGTGCTGAGTTTTCCACTGTAGTGTGAACACTGCTTACTTGCGTGCATGAAGGATTCCTATGGTTGGACATGCGCATTGATATCAACATCGACATGATCCATCAGATCACCAGACTAAACAAGTGAGTAGAGGACCCTGCTAACCTCATCATAAAGAAGGCGCAGGATAGAGACCTTAGTACCGAAATAAAAAAAGAGTTCGCGTAGTGCGCAAGGGACGAGGGTTCCCAACGGTCGACATCAATGACCGTGCAACAAAGTTTATGACCTAGTTGCTTGTAGGCAAGTTGTTGCGCAAGTGTAGACCACTTGAAGTACCCGCGGTCGCAATCAGGGCAGCCGCTAATGTATTGCACGGAAAAGATTACAATTGGTGCCAGTTCTTATTGAACGAGTTTCTGGCAGATGTTCAAGATACCCAAGATGATGGAACATCATTCCATTTTAGTTGGCTGCTAGTGTTGATAGCCCTTGTAGGTTGGAAGGAGCCAGAGGGATATCAGGGAGCTGCCACTTTAGCCGGACAAGGCCGAGGAACGCGCTTTTCCAATCTATGGACGAGCCCAAAGGTGTCTAGGCAGTGACAAGCGGCTGAAGTATTCTATGTTTACTATCACCAATTGCGTGACGCAATTATGGCAACACTACGTATTTCCAAACCATTAACTGACGAATACACCTGCATTATGAGGTTTCGCGTGAAAGACACCAATCATTCATTCAGCCAAGAGGTGACATAACAGAGCATGACTTATGGTATCCAGGCTTTTACCGACTAGATGAGCAGGTGATCAAGGGAATGATGGAGTGATGGGAGCCAGAATGGAAAGTTCCCACTTCACGCTGCGTTCGACTATGAGCACAATGTAGAACCTCTTCAGGAGAAGATCGATGTAAAAGACATCGACGAAGAAAATACAGAAACAGATCAGGAAGACAAGGGAGAAACACCAGCAAAGAAGGGAAAGAAGGGTAGACTACCAGTTGGAACGCCCATTAAGGAAGAAAAGGATGACGTGCAGAGTCAAAATACAGCCACGTCTGCAGGAAAGAGAAAGTCCACTGAAGGCCCCTCGTAATCACAAAGCCGGTGCATAAAGAGGAAGGCTGACTACATCCAGATGATTGCGAGACCATTGTAACAAAAGTGCAGGAATCATGGGAAGAGACTCGCGCTGAGAAAAAATCCAAGCAAGAACAACTGCAGTTGACCATAATCCAAGCTATGGAGGAGGTCAAGGACTTGGTAGACCATATGGGATTGGAGCAGTCAGGTTCAGGTTTTGACGGGAAGTCAGGAGAACCAAGTGCGCAAAGACGACCACCTGTTACTAGAAGTAAGTATCTGCGCATCTTGAACCTTGAACTGGGCTACCTTATTTATCCAAATGAAATGGTTAAGGAGGCAATAAAGACTGGGTGCCTCGACTTGAATATTTGGGCCTTACCCCTAGAGGACCTGAACGAGTTGCACATCAGAGTTGCGAAAGAAATTCATGAGAGAGGCCTCACCTCATATGACAAGTGTGCACAGTTAACTGAAGACATCAATCAATTAAGGTAGGAATCAGATAACAACAAGCAATAATTGAGTGTAGCCAAGGAAAAGGGCCGAAAGTTAAAGGAAACCATTTCAGTTGTGTGCGCAAAAATAGAAGAATGCGAAGAAGAAGATGATACGGAGGACACGATAAAGAAAATTAGGGCCAAGGCAGAGTCCCTTACCTTTGAGAAAATAGAAATGGAAGCCTCTTATAAAGGAAAAATCATAGAGCTGGAGGCTAGGCACCCTATCATTCCACCAGATCAGTTCCCAGCTCCAGCTGAGGACCTCAAGGCAACCATGGATGGCATTTCGGTGGAAGTGACGAAATGCCAAGACTTACTTGAACAGATAACTACAGCAGTCACTGGGTTGAGTGAGGATCCTACGCTCCAACAAGTAAGGGAAGAATTAAAACAGAAGCAGCAGCAGGTAGATGTTGCAAGTGTGCAGCTGAGGAATGTGCTGGCAAGAGAGAAAATGCAGAAATTTAATGAGGTCAAGGACCTACAGAAAGAGTTGGAAACACTAAGGGAGAAAGAGGCTGCTACATCGGTCAGGCTGCAGCCTATTGAGCAAGAAGGCCTCGAACTGATGCAGCAATTCGACGCGAAGTTCATAGAACTTCAGGTGGCAAAAGGAACCATGTAGGAACAAGTGGCTCAGGAGAAGGTCTCGCAGGAAACTCTGGAGATGATTCAAGGGTTCAAACGAAAATCCAAGGAAATAGTTGTGGAGTTAGCAGAAACTCTGTAAAGCTTTACATTAAAGCTTGGGACGATGGCAGATGCGGCACCAGTTTCAACAAGTGGAAGTGGCTCGGGGCGAGCCACAGGTGAGTGTTAGGGGCCTGTTGGGCGCGGCCAAAATGGGTTGGAAAAATATACAAGTATGGAAAATTGTGCATTGCGCGCTGCGGCAGGAAGAGGAAGCAGTTTTGTTAAGTGTGCATTGTGCACGACGACATGCGACAGACAATTTTGAGAAATTACGCGTGTCACACAATGACAATGGTTAAGGCACGGTCGCGTAGTAGGACGATGCGCATAGTAGCGCATGAGATATTTTTGGTTCAGAACATGGGTAAAGGTCAGGCGAGGACATGACCTATTTTGGGTAAGGAAGAGGTGGATGGCAGATGAAAGAAACCTGTTCGGATGTGTGGCGACAAACAGTTCAGAAGCTAGGACATGACGCCGATGGCGACAGGTCGGTGAAGGAGTGGAAAGGGACAGGCCATGATGTAGTTGTAACCGTTTGAGGACTACGGTTGTCAGAAGAGAATGTGAGCCACGAGTGGCCCAGCTAGAGCAGGCAGAGTAGGTTGTTGATGGCAACAACTAGGGTGGCAGTTAGCCATGCCAGTTTTGGAAACCTTAGGGTTTCAGCCTAATGATTGTAAAGACATGACCTATGGACATGATCTATAAATAAGGCACAATTTCGTAAGGGAAGGGTTACTCTTCAGTTTGGTTAAGTATTTGGGTATTGTAGAATCCTAAGCTTAGAAATCCATTGCAAAGGCTCTGTAGCTGAGTGCGCAGAGACCTATCTAAGAAAGAAGAGAGTCTGTAGCTGAGTGCGCAGACTAAGAACGGTTGTACCCTTCCCATAAAGAGAAATATTAACAACCGTTCTTGTGGATGTATCCTCCATCCGGGGGGTGAACCATGTTAAATTCTGTGTTATGTGATTTTTGTGTGTTTATGATTGTTCATTTACTTGGCATGAATGTTTAATGCTGAAGTCCTCTATTATGTGATTGCTTTTATATGTATTCGCCGCAGAGAATGGGAATAATATGTTAAGTAATGTATGCATGGAGGAATGTTAAGTATTCAACACTTATGAATCTAGGAATGTATGAATCGGCCAATTAGTCACATCGTTGAACATTGATTTTTAGCGCAGTGTTGGATCGCGTAGTAATTATATGTTTATTCAATCACCTACAACTTAATGATAAGAACTTGAATGGGTTAAAGGGATAAATAATCCTAAGTAGGATTGGTTAGAATACCTTGGTAGGGACGTGCAGTCTAGTTGACGTGCCGAGTCATTGAGAATTGCTGCGAAGTAAGCTGTTGATAGCTTACTATCGTAACACAAAGGTATCCTAAATCGCACCATTATTAGAGGCACAAGTGCACAAGAGAAATTGCTTGCCGAAGTACCCAACGCAGAATAGAAGGTTCACGTAGTGGTTTGTCCGCAGCAGCCTGCAAGGTGTTGCACTGCTTATCATCCTTTCCCCCATCGAATCACCCGGTTGCGGAAAATTGATTCCACAACCACCCCCTCAGCTTCGCCTCAGGTGAGACCTCAAGCTGTGCACAGTCTGTTGCCAAAAGGGCCAGTGAATAGGGGTTTTGTTGGTTCCTTGAACCGCGAAGTACCTGGGTCTATGATTGAAAACCTCCGAAAGGTTATTGACAACCAACAAAGTGGATCCAAAGAGATGCTGTAAACCTCACAATGAAATAATTTAGGAAAATAGAAGAAGAATAGTGCAGTAGAACATAGATCCAATGGAACTCAGATAGGAGCAGAATATTCACACATGTTTCATTAATCAGAATAGTAAAATAGTAATGATACAATGCATAGGATTCGAATACCAAGGGTGTAATTTGAATTAGCCTGCATGGAGAGATAAAAATATCACTAGAGTGTCATCAAAGCACAACTAGAAGTCTTCATCATCATCAGTGGAGTCATCAGTTCAGTGCACAAGTAACTGTCAACCATCAGTCAAACTGAGTCTAACTGATTGTGGTAGGTGTAACTGGCACTAACTGAATGAAGGAGGCTCAGTGGAGGGTGCATGAGGAGCTAACTGGAGTCAGAATGGGAAGTCTAGTCTCACTGGAGTTCCATTGGAGTGATACAGTTAGTTGAGAGTTAGTCTAGCCTTAAATCAAGGAAAGAACTAAAGATAACTCAACTTAACTGAAGTACAACTGAATGGTAGGTGAGAGAGAGCACATGATATGCATGCAATTGCATGCAGGGCACACTAAGCACTAGGAGGGATAAAACTGATTAGTGAGAAGATCTCGGGGCTAGCTAACTAAGGGCTAAGTGCTAGGACTGATGACTAAGATGCATGCAATTGCATGCATGCATGCAATTGCATGCATGCATGCAGAATGCATCCTGCATGCAGAAAAGCATGCAAGCCTGAAACTGCAAATGATCAAAATGTTGGTAGGACTAGGATGGAGTATAGGAATATCCTAACACAAATTTCTCTTATCATCATGATATGATATCAATTATTCTGTAAAAATGGACCAAGAGATAATGGAGTTCTTTTTCTGTTCCCAAATC
Organism: Larix kaempferi; assembly: GCA_027924585.1. Lineage (NCBI taxonomy): Eukaryota > Viridiplantae > Streptophyta > Pinopsida > Pinales > Pinaceae > Larix > Larix kaempferi. Next base: position 29,246,645 of record BSBM01000158.1, on the reverse strand, counting down.
CATTGGTACCACACGAATTGCTCAGGTTCTAATAATAAATATGCAAGGTACCTTTTGGAGATTTGTAACCTAGTGTATATCAAAGAATTGCTCCATCTGAAATATCCATGTTATGGGGTCCTTACCATCAAAATTCCTCATGGAAATCCTGGGGAGTTGGATACCCATTGGGGACCATCCCTAGTTACTTTGATTACTAGAATAAATTTCTCTTGTAATATTCTTATTAATGGAAGGTTTCTCAACATGGACATTATCTTTATCTTCTTGAGTACCTCAGAACACATGATCACCTGTAGGGATATTATCCTTTGAATTTTGTATGAGGTTAGAAATATTTTTCATATTTTACTCCATATTATTATCCATGTTTCCATCGTATTCTCCATATGTCCCACCCTTTCCTCTAAATTAAGTCAATCAACCGTTTTCACAGACCCTTTAATCATATCTTCCAACTTGGACACTCGAAAAGATAGGTCTTCACTTTCATAGTAGGTCAAGGATGAATCCTTTGGTGGTTTGATTGGAGTGTAATTTTTCCACTGCATTTTTATGTAATTTTTAACAATATAAATAGACATCACACCTTGTGTTCACCTCAAATAGATCCTCCTACTAAATTTATTCAAATTTAAAATGGAGTACCTTTTTCAAACCTTGATTTGAAGATTGATTTGTTGCATGAATTTCCAACTGAGGTAACCCTAAAATTAGGCCCTTATGATTATAAAACATCGGCTTGTGATATATTGATATGTCCTCTTTCCAATTCCATATGTTTTTTTGAATTTGGATGTGCCAAAAAAATGTTGTGACAATTTTCCCAACACTTGTTATCTTTTCCTTTTTCGAAGAGCGAGAGTGTATGACATACCATGTCTCCATTTTTTTTTTTTTTTTGAAATTGTTACCCAATATATTGTTGTCTGTATTATTTTAGATTCAATAGGCCCCACTCAATTTGGATCTTGAATTCTCCATATATAACCACTTTTCCCAGAACACTTGTTTTAGACTAGTTTTTGGACTAGTCAGAAACCCTAACTTCCATTGAGTATAAATGTGAACGTATATTGAGTAGGGATATGAAATCATACCACAAATTTATCAGAATGTATTTTAAGTCCTTTTCAAGTTTTTTTGTCTGAAACATTCTAGAAAAAAAAAAATTATAGTGAAAATTCCAAGATGACTCATTTTGAAAGCATCCAAGATCTGATACCAAATTTTATGAAGCCAAGTCCCAAAAAGAGCTTGAAAAGAGCATAAATAGACCTGAAAGAGTAATCCATGCCTTAATAATGAATAAAAGAGATGAATAGAAAGAATCTTTGAGTGGGAAACCTCCTTACACAATGTACTAATTACACAAGACAAGCTGAGATGAGATGATTCAAATGGAAAGGTCTCCTTCCTATATATAGCAAACAAAGAGGTACAATTAAAACTAGTGGACCCAAGACAACATAACTAATATAATAATACTAATGAAAATTACCATTAATAGATCCATGCTAGCATCAACAATATGTAATGAGCCACAATATAGGGGGTAATGTGCCAACCTTTAGGGCTTCACAATATTGTCGCCAATGTCCCACTCTCCATCATTTCCATCTACTATCATTGATTCTATGATTCATTTGGTCATTCATTAGACATGTATCTCCTTGTTTCCTCTCATTACCTCTCGAGTGTCCACACACTTGGGTCACCATTATATAACGATGCTTTTTAGCACCCTCTTTCTCCTATGCTCACACACCTAGGAAACCATAAAAAAAAATGCTCCTTAGTACTTCCTCTCCGATGTCCATACACTTGAAAGGAAATTAAAAATAGTGCTCCTTAGCACCCCTATAGATTGTATATCATCCTATTTCGTGGAAGTATCCTTGGTCATTTTTATTAAGAGAATTATTTGGTGATTCACCCATGTATTCGTACTAATTCCATTCTCCCCCAAAGATGACATTAGTACCCACCCGCTCCCCCTCCATGATTCCTCCCATTGTAGTCATTCCTTGATACCCCTGTTGTATCCCTCACCTGATATCATCACAATTTTCAAATATGCTTCCATATCATCCATGTCTTCATGATATGAATAAAGGAAATTTGAGTCCCCTACTTAGTTACACTCATATCCCCCCATTGGCGTCTCAGTACCTTATTTTTCTCCATCCATTCTTTGGTCATACCCCTCATGCTTCCTTCAAGGAAACCTCATTTCCTTGTTGGCCATTGGTCTCCTTTTATCAACATCAACACATATATTCTAGAGGATAGACCTAAAGTCACCATGTAGCTTGTCCCTGTAACCATCGTTGATTGGTTCCCTTGGACCAACTGGGGGAGACTTCAATGACCTTTATATTGGTTGTTTCTCATGTGCTTGAATTCAGCTTATCATTGCACAATTGAGAATCATACAAGGTAATGGTTCTCTTATCCAATTTGGTCAAAGACCCCAAATATTCTTGTCTTTAGCCATTTTTTGAGTATCTTTGGAAACTATCTAGTCATTTTCTTCATGTGGTATGCGGGATAGATTAGTGACAATGTTAGTAATCCCTCTAGTCATGTGCTTCCTATGGTATCCAATTCTAGTTTCAATTCCCTAGACTTGTTTGATTAATTCATTCAGTCGTTTGAGTCACCTGTGAGAAGTTACTTTGCTATATAATCCTCCCAAATCTTCGGCACCTTCAGTTTCAACAGGGCATCAAGTACTATGATTCCCCATTTCACTAGGATACCATTGTTTTGACATATGTTCTCCATATCATCCATGGTTGGACCAAGATTATTTATCCATTATGTATCTATATTGGGTTCATCTTTGACCCTCACAATGTATTGTATCCAATAGATATTCATTTATTGATCATGCCTCTTTTGTTCTAGATCCTATTTTATATTGATACATTGATACGAGCATGGTTATGCTTGCTTCATCCATATCTTTGATATTATGTACATCTCATCTAGTTTGAGTACTTTTCCTGCAAGTATGGTACTTGGTAGTCCCTCGGGAGGGTGAGTCCTATCCGCCATGATTTCAATATTTAGTTAATCTTCCGCCCCTGTTATCCTTTAAGTATGAAATTCCTATAATTTATTTTGGCCATACGATGAGCTTCTAACCTCACACATCAGGGAGAAATATGTTAACAACCAAATTTTATCACCTTCCATGTCATTAGCTTTGTCATCCTTATACATCATCATTTGACATCATTAGAACCAATTTCCCACCTCATTTCATCCATATGACCTGAGGAAGTGATAAAGTTCCCAAAAAATGAAACTCAAACCATAAAATTGACCAGTCTAGGAGGGGTTGTTGGTTTTCCTTCAAAATCAACAACCAAGTTGTAATTTTTCCCCAAAACGTTGCGACCTAGTCCCAAAAAGTGATTTTCGAGATAAAATTTATTATTTCCTCTTTCCCTAATGTAGAAGGCAACAAAAGTGCACACATACCTTAATGTGGCCAAAATTAGTTTCAAGCCTAGGTTCCAAAACCCTAATTGCTCCACTAAGAAATCAAGGAAATGGAGAATGTTCACATTGAATCTAGATCCTTCTCTTGACCACTCTTGTTCCTATAAAAAAAACTCAGTGTCACCATTCCATACACACGATTTCCATAACATACTTATGCCATTACTCTATCAAAATTCTCCCCAAACTATAAGGGTACCATTACCTACTTTCTACTTCACCATTGAAGATATCACCTTTATGATGTGTTGGGTAGATTAATTGTCTAATTAAATAAACAAATGAAAATCCCATAACATAAATTGTTAACCCGAGGAAGTCTTTTATTTCAAAGCTATCGTGCAAGATCTATGCAATCTTAATTTCTATCTGACACTTTTATCTATGCAATCGAATGAATGTGAATGCTTGTTCTAAAATGAAACACATATCTTAAAATGAAATCACTCTCTTACACTTGCTATGAAAGGAAATCAAATTCACACTTGCTAAAAGAAAACACTATACTGAAATAAACTCACACTAGCATAAATCTAAATATGGACTAACAACACTGTGTAAACTACGGATGAGGCAGAAATCAATTAAATCTCTATCAGTAACAATTTAGCAAATCATGAATGGAGTTGTAATGAAAATAAAATAACTCTCTATCCATTTAACAGAAGAAAGAATAAGCAAAATAGAAATAAAGAAACAATAACAATACATACCAGAGTGAGGGGGCCATGTGTAATGTCCCCATTTTGTCCCTTAGAACATATTTGGATTTCAATGTAAAAATTGTATGCATGTGATGTATGTTTTCCTAACGTGGAGATCAAGGCCAAGACCCCGCTAGTGGATCCTAGTTTTTTTATGTAAAGGAAAGTGGTTTATATTTCATTATCTATGTGATATCAATCCATTGGACATTGTAAATGATGTAAATATTAACATTGCAATAAAAATACCAAGAAAAATGGATATGGAGGCAACTAATAAGAGAGATCCATGTGTATCCACTAGGGAGACGTGAGGGGGTTGTGGGATTGGACCATATACTACCAAATGTCACCCTTAGAACCCATTTGACCTTCCTTGCTAACATTAATTCTGATGCAGAAGGTGTTTGTTGAAGAAACTGTTCATGAAATCGATGGAGTGTGGGAAAACCCCGAATTTTCGGATGGGAGGGTATGTGGATATGTTTTCCTTGACCTGCACGCCACTCTATATCCTGGGAATTTGCATTCCCTAATCCCCATTCCATTAGGCAGGAGCAATCGAATTTTGAACATAGAACAGAGAGCTGAGCAGCGAAGGGAAGACAAATCGCGATTCTGTGAAAACCCTGATTTTTTAGTGCTGAACTTGCCCAGAAATTTGTGTGGGAGATTCAATCCAGTAGGGGATCTGTTGACCCAAACCCTAAGTTAATTTGCAGCGTGTGATATGATCAGAAATTGGTGAAGGAAACCATGTGTTTATGGTCAAGAAACCAGTTGCGGGATGGAGTTGTTTGGCCATAGAAAGTGAAAGAAAACCCAAGTGGAAATGGCACAGAATAATAGGACAGAAGGTAGGGTTGCTTGATAAACCCAGTGAAGGCTAGAGTCTCAAGGATCCAGTAGCTTGGACCTTTCTATGCCTACCCTGAAGAGCACTAGAAGGAAGGTATGGCCTAAGGGAATATGTAGTAGTGAAGGGAATACTTCCTTGTGTTGGGTGTGGTAGGTAATGTGGGTACCAAGACTGTCTGAGTGTGAATTGAGAGTCCTATAGCTCTGTGGTTGAGCTCACTAGATTAGCATCCTCCTCCTTGTCCCTTGCATGCTTGATAAACCCAACTGTATGTTGGCTTAGCATGATTGTTTGTGTGAATCCATGGCTGTGAGTGAGCATGTTTAGCCCTCCTTAGTGGATACACAACCCATCTCGGGGGTGGTATTTTAGTTGAAAGATTATAGGATGGACAAAGACCTATGGTTGGGTGGAACGTTGCTCTCACATAGCCAGTTGCTTGGAAAAATTATTTCTAAAAATAAGTGGTCTATGTGGTGTTAAATGATACTAATTCCTATGTTCTGTTCATTTTTTATTTCAGGTAAATTGAATGGAATGAGAATATTTGATTAACCAATAAGAAGTCTGTGTATAAGCATGAATATGAGGTTGGTGCATTGGTTGTTTGCTTCATAATTTTGATTGTGTTAATATGTTGTAGTTTTACATGTTGTAGATGCATTAACCAAGATTTAATTCCACTATTTTTTTTGCTAAACATTGCACACCTTCTTAGAGGGTTTGTACTTCATCAAATGAGCATTGGGGGATGAATGAGACACTTCCCCTGATGTTTTCATGCCCCCTCTGTGATCAGATGAAGGGAGGGGCCTTGGAAGGGTGATTCCAGGGCTTTTGAAAGTGGGGTAAAGAGGTTTTGATGGAATTCGGGGCAGCGTTTTGGTTGTAAAAGAGGAAATATCAGAGCCTCATGTGGGATAGGGATCCACACCATTGCATAGATATATCCAAGAGCTTTCCAATGGTACCATGTTTTCCCAAATTGGTCTAAGGATGAATAAGTTATGAGCCATAGAATTTGTGCAGTTGGGCTTTCAACTTTCTGAACTCGGAATGTGGATTGTGGATTGCGGAAGTCGAAGGGTGATTCTATGGAGTTATGCGTGGTGGTTCTTATTTCCAACTCCCACAATGTGGATTGCGAATTGCGTAAGTCATAAGATAAAATTTTCCGAAGTTGTGAAATGGTGTTTCCGATTTTCGAGTTCTGCAACGCGGATTGCGAATTGCTGAAGTCGGATAAGCAAAATTCTCGGATTGGATATTGGAGTTCCGATTTTCGAATCCCGCATTGTGGATTGCGGAATTTGGGAAGGTGTTCTTCGACGTCTTGTAATTGGCATTCCAATTTATGAATCATGCATTGTGGATTGCGGATTGTGGAAGTCGGGAAGGTGTTCTTCAACGCCACATAATTGGTGTTCTGATTTCTAAATCCCGCATTGCAGATTGCGGATTACGGAAGTTGGGAAGGTGCTCTTCGACGCCGCATAAATGGCGTTCTGATTTATGAATCCCACATTACGGATTGCAGATTGTGGAATTTGGGAAGGTGTTCTTCGATGCCGCATAATTGGTGTTCTGATTTCTAAATCCCGGATTGCGGATTATGGAAGTCGGGAAGGTGTTCTTTGACGTCGCGTAATTCGTGTTCTGATTTCCGAATCCCGCATTGTGGATTGCGGAATTCAAGAAGGTGTTCTTCAACGTTGTGTAATTTGGTATTCTGAATTTCTGAATCCCGCAATTGCGGATTGCGGATTGTGGAATTGCAGACCGAAGCCATTGCGGCCATGTGCATCGGCAGAGTTGCGGATAAGTTTTGGAAAAAAAAATTATCAGGATTGTTCCCCCATCACTCAAAGGGAACCGAGGGGATCGGGTACGTGATAGAGTGGTATCAGAGCCCAAGTTGTAGAACTGGGGCTACTTGGGCTGAAGTAGAAGGTGCAATAGATTTATAAATTACTCCATGAATATATTTATGTTAAAAATGGATGTTCTATGTTTTATATGTGTTCTTATGATGTCTAATAAATGCCTCTATGATGAAAAGTGCTTACAGATTATAGAATTTTAATAGTGTAGCAGAAAGTAGTAGGAAAGAAGAAAGAAATCTCCAAAGGAAAATGGTAACCATGAATGATGCCCAAGATCCTTACAAGCATGATGAAGACGTGCTAGTAGAAAACGTGCAAGCAGATCATGCAGAGACTGAATCCAATGTAAGAAGGGAACAAATAACCCCTCATAACTTAGTTGAAACCATTATAATATTCAATGAAAGGTTGATGAAGGCTCAGGAAGAACAAAATCAGCTCAATGCTGTTATTTTGCAGAGCCTCACTGATATGCAGAAGAGGGTAAATCTTGGTTCCAACCCAAGCAATGTAAGTAAAGAAGGAATGGGTGTAGAAAGTCGCTCTAGAGGATATTCTAGGAAGAGAACTACAATCCCAAGGAATATTTCAGTGAGAAAAAGGTGTACACGTCCTCCTCAAGATATTCTTCCAGTAGGTTGTGTGACTCAAGAGGCACTCAAAGAAGCCCGAGGCATACTTCTAACAAGTTTGAAGGAGAAGGAAATCCAAAGGAATGCCACAGGGAGAATTTAGTAAGGCAAGGCCTCCCACATTTGATGGAGAAGGTAATATTGGACAAGAGGCAGAGGCCTGGGTTCTTGGGATGAAGAAATACTTTAGGACCCATGACTACTCAGGAAATGAAAAGGCCAGAATTGTCATTTACAATCTAAGTGGAAGAGCTTCAATTTGGTGGGAGCACATCATGCAAGTGAAAGGAATTAGTGAAAGAAGGATCAGTTGGGAGAGATTTAACAGGTATTTCAATGAAAAATACCTATCATATAGGTATTATGAAAACAAGAGGAAAGAGTTCAATGAACTTAGGTTGGGACAGAAATCTATGGATGAGCATGTCCATAAGTTTTTGGAATTGTTGAGGTATGTGGACTATATAAATGATGAGAGGGTTAAGATCCATTATTTCCTTGGAATTCTACCTCGGAATTTCAGAGATAGGATTGATTTTGTTGATACACTAAGTCATGATGAAGCCATTAGGATGGCAGTTCATTGCTATGAACAAAGAAAAGGAAAATCATAGGTCCACCCAGCATGGAAAGGAAATACAAATGGGAGGTTTGAACAATGTAAAAGTGGATTTAATGCACCATTCAAAATTCGGCCAAGGAATTTTATAGAGAGCCAGCAAGAAAGAAGTGGAAACAATCCAACAGTGGAAGTAGAAAGAGAAACAAAAGGGCCACTCCAGTGTTGGGGATGTGGAGGAGACCACGTGCTTAGATAGTTTCCACATCGGAGGGAGAATCACAGAACTTTGCAAAACATAGAAGGAGTAGATACAGTGGAGGATATGGAAAGGGAAATGCCTCGAATATATGCAGCATTGGATAATCATCAAGCAGACCATCAGTAAACAATGGTGGAATTTGAAGGTAATATTGCTAAGTAATCCATTTATGTTTTGATTGACCCAGGATATACTCATAGTTATGTTTCTCCAAAAGTGGTCGAAGGTTGTTCTCTTAGAAAAGTGAAGCACAGTGAGTCTTTTCAAGTTCAATTAACCACAGGGCCCGAGATAAAAGTAAGTGAAGTGGTGATGGAATGCCCCATGGAATTGAATGCACTCCTCACACAAGTAGATTTGAATGTCCTACCATTAGGATCTTATGATGCCCTAATTGGCATGGATTAGTTGGAAAGGCATAGAGCCAAGATAGATTGCTATGAAAAGGTACTTTAATTCATTGATGAAGAAGGTAGACCTGGATTGGTAAAGGGAATTCCCAAGAAAGTTTCAGTAAGACATATTTCATCCCTACAGTTGAAATTTTTTTATAATAAGAGTTTCCAATTATATGCAGTTCACATATCATATTCTTTAGAGGACAATGAGCCAAGGATATAATACTTCTAGTTGTTGCAAGAGTTCCAAGATGTGTTTCCAGACAAGGTGCTTGGACTTCCACCTAAGAGAGATATTGATTTTACCATTGATCTTGTTCCAGGAGCGCCACCAATTTCCAAAACTCCTTATAGAATGAGCACACCAAAATTGGTAGAGTTAAAGATGCAACTACATGAATTAATGGACAAGAAATATTAGGCCTCGTGTATCACCTTGGGGAGCACCAGTGTTATTTTTCAAGAAGAAGGATGGGACTTTAAGGCCGTGTATTGATTACAGACAACTCAATAGAGTGACAATCAAGAATAAGTATCCATTGCCAAGAATTGATGATTTGTTTGATCAAATGAAGGAAGTGAATGTGTTTTCAAAGATTGAATTAAGGTCTGGATATCATCAAGTGAGGATAAAAGAAGAATAAATTCACAAGATATATTTCAGGACAATACATGGTCATTATGAGTTCACAATGGTGCCATTTGGTCTTACCAATGCACCTGCTACATTCATGAGTCTCATGAATAGTGTCTTTGACAAGTATTTGGATAAGTTTGTGATAGTGTTCTTGGATGACATTATTGTTTATTCTAGGAATGAAGAGGAGCATGATGAACATATAAGAATGGTGTTGCAAGTCCTTAGAGAAAACCAACTGTATGCAAAGATGAGAAATTTTGATTTCTATCAAATCAAGGTACATTATTTGGGGCATGTCATCTCAGAAGAAGGAATTGCAGCGTATCTAGAAAAGATTGAAGACATAATGGATTGGCCTACTCCAAAGAATGTTTTAGATGTTAAATATTTTATGGGTCTTGCAGGCTATTATAGAAGGTTCATTGAAGGATTCTCCAAGATAGGTCATCCAATTACATCATTGTAGAGGAAGAATACTAAGTTTGTATGGTCTGAAAAATGTGAGAGAAGCTTTCATCATTTAAAGAAGTTGCTTACCAGTGCTCATGTTTTGAAGATTGCAGATCCAAGGAAGGATTTTGTAGTGTGCACATATGCTTGCATTGAAGGTATAGGTGGAGTGCTCATGTAATAAGGATTTGTGATTTTCTATGAGTCAAGGAAATTAAAAGATAATGAAATTAATTATGCCACACATGATTTAGAACTAGCAGCCATAGTACATGCTCTCAAGATGTGGAGACATTATTTGTTGGGAAGAAGTTTTGATCTTAGAACATACCACATGAGCTTGAAGTATTTGTTTGACCAGTCAAACTTGAATGCTAGTAAAGAAAGATGGATGGAATTTCTCTGTGAATTTGATTTTTAAATTAAGCATGTGAAAGGGAAAGAGAATAAGGTTGTAGATGCTCTCAGCAGAAAATTTCATGGTGCAGCAGTAAGTATGTGCAAATCATATTTGAAGGCAAGAATTATTGAAGCCCAGACCAGTGATGGAACTTACCTTAAGATTAAAGAGAATTTGTAGCAGGTAAATACAGATGAAAGGTGTGCAAGATATCAACTTGGTGAGGATGATATTCTCATGTATCAAGGTACTAGACTGTATATTCCAAATTGTGCAGATTTAAGAAGCTAGTGATGGATGAAATACATCAAATGCCATACTATGGACATCTGGGATATCAAAAGACAATAACAACATCAAGAAAGCAGTACTTTTAGCATGGGATGAAGAAGGACATAGAAAAATACATTGCTAGGTGTCAAAAATTCCAACACGTCAAGGAAGAACATCAACATCCAGCAGGATTATTGCAGCCTTTTCCCATTCCAGAATGGAAGTGGGAAGTTATTTCTATCGATTTTATATAAGTTTTTCCAATGTGTAATACCCCTAGTTTTGAATTGGAATGTATTTATCCAATATTATGTAAATGATGTAAATATGCTAGTGTGAATTCCTAGTGCGGATCTCAAGGACAAGGCCCGACTAGTGAATGTCTAAGCATGTATGATGTTTATATTTTATTTGGACTATTTGTTTGGATTTTATGTTGATTTATAATAATATAAATATTATGTGCATAAATAATAAAATGGTCCAATACTGGTTGTGTAAAGAGAACCAAAGTGGATATGATTCTACCAGAGGGGGAGAGGAAATGGGGTCCATGGGTAACTAAATCCTTGATGCCAAGTGTCAACCTTAGAACTCACACCTAAATTCTATCATGTGCCTTGAATAAGATAATTATCTCATTTTTTTACCATTTTCAAATCATTAATGCATGTGTGTGGTTGGTGGGAAAAGTCACCTCATGTAGTTATTGAAGCATGGGGCTGACTGCACTTTTGTGACAGTTCTGTCATCACAGAAGTTAGTCTGTAGCTTCCAGGATTCCTTTCTTCTACTTCCAGAAGTCATGTCAGTTGTCTTTTCACCATTTTCCCATATACCTTGGAGTCAACCCTCATTTGTCTCATTCTTTCATGTAGATTTGGAGGATGCAGAGGTCTCCCTTGCTTTCCATGAACTTACCATGTTTTTTTGAACCCAGTAAATCGAATTTGGATACCATGCTGCAGATTGGGAAGTGGTTATTGCTGGTTGTAGGTGAGTAGAGAGGTTGGGAAATATAGGAACCCTTACCCTTGAGTTTTGTTTCTCGTAGGTGCTTGAGAAGCCATTTATTGAGGCTGCGGGAGGTTCTATAGCAGCCAATACCAGGTTGTACTTCTTCTATGCACACACTAGAAGCACCCAGCAAGATGGATCACCCAAGAGAAATGTGGATCGTTGAAGGGGATGCCTGAACTAGAAGGGTGTTGTGTGGGGTAGGTATTGTGGAAGCCAAGGCTGTGAGGGTTGAGTGAGACCCCTGTAGAGCTACGTATAAGCATTTGGCTAAGCACGGAGAGAAGAATGGGTTGTGGGCTGAGAGATAGAAGCATGTAGGTGTTTCCTTCACCCTGGTGGACTCATAGCCAAGATTGGGGGTGTCCTCTCAGCAATAGAAATAGTATATGCTCGAAAGAGTGCCTATGGTTGGGTGGAACTCTTACCCAACCAGTTGCTTGGATCTGCATTTCTTAAAGATAGGTACTCTCATGTATTTGAATCTGAAGTGATTTTATTTGATGCATGTAATGTTTATGCTTGTATTTTCATATTAGATGTGTGTCGATAGATTTGAATTCCATTGTGCATGTTTGTTTAGGTTCTGCACACATTGCATATGTTGAAAAACACATTATGTTCTTGGGGTGAAATTTTAGATCCCGGGTTTTCCCAACGTCCCCTCCCAATGGTCGGATTGGGTGAGGGGGGCGTTACACAATGACAATGAGGAAGCATGATTCAATTATGGAAATGGTGTAAAATCTATCAAAGGTAGCTCAATTTATTCCAGTCAAGTCCACTCATAAGGCAAGTGACATAGCCAACATTTTCATGAAAGAGATATTCATATTGCATGGATTTCCCAAAGCAATAGTTTCAGACTAAGATGTAAAGTTCACACCCAATTTTTGGAAGGGACTATTTCAGGAATTATGGACTCAGTTGAACTTTAGTACATCATATCATCCTCAAACAGATGGTCAAACTAAGAGGGTGAATCAAATTCTTGAAGACATGCTGAGGATGTATGTGATGGAAAAACCATCCAAGTGGGAGGACTACCTACACTTGGTAGAATTTGCATACAATAATGGACATCGAGCATATTTGGGGATGAGTAATTTTGAAGTATTGTATGGAAAAGGATGCAGAACTCCAGTGAGTTGGGATAGTCCAGTGAATAGGGTAGTGATTGGACCAGAGATGATAAAGGAAATGGAACAAGAAATTGTTAAAATCGGGCAGAAATCAAAGGCAGCTCAGGACAGGAAGAAGAGTTATGCAGATTTGAAAAGAGTGCATAAGGAATTTGAGATTGAGGATCATTTCTATTTGATATTGAAACCAAGTAAAAGTTCCATAAAGTTTGGGAGTTGTGCCAATTTGGAACCAAGATATTGTGGGCCATTTGAATTACTTGATAGGATAGGACCAATTGCATATAGGATTGCATTGCCTGCTAACATGAGAGATCATAATGTTTTCCATGTTTCTTTACTTAAGACATATGTACATGATCATAATCACATAATTGATTGCAATGTGATACAGGTGGAACCCGAGGGAGAGTTCCAAGTGGGGCATATGTGCATCCTCGACAAGAAGGTCATATTGCTCTGGAACCGAGCTATCAGACATGTTAAGGTGCAATGGAAGCACGTTAGTTCCGATGAGGCTACATGGGAGCTGAAGGATTCCATGAAAGAGGCATTCCCATTTTTGTTCAATTTTGAGAACACTGAGGACGGTGTTGTTCTAAGGGGGAGGGAAATGTAATGTCCCCATTTTGATCCTTAGAACATATTTGGATTTCAATGTAAAATGTGTATACATGCGATGTATGTTTTCCTAGCTTCGAGATCAAGGCCAAGACCCCATTAGTGGATGCTAGGTTTTTTATGTAAAGGCAAGTAGTTTATATTATGTTATCCATGTGCTATCAAGCCATAGGACATTGTAAATGATGTAAATATTAACTTTGAAATAAAAATACCAAGAAAATTGGCTATGGAGGCAACTAATAAGAGAGGGCCATGTGTATCCACTAGGGAGAGGTGAGGGGTTTGTGAGATTGGACCATAGACTTCCAAATTTCACCCTTAGAACCCATTTGATCTTCCTTGTTGACATTAATTCTGCTGTAGAAGGTAGTTGAAGAAACTGTTCATGAAATCGATGATGTGTGGGAAAACCTCAAATTTTTGGATGGAAAGGTATGGGGATTTGTTTTCCTTGACCTGCACGCCACTCTATCTCTTGGGAATTTGTATTCCCTGATCCCCATTCCATTAGGCAGAAGAAACCGTATTTTCAATGTAGAATAGAGAACCGAGCAGCAAAGGGAAGAGAAATCGCGATTTTGTGAAAACCCTAATTTTTTAGTGTCGAACTTGCCCAGAAATTTGTTTGGTTGATTCAATCCAGCAGGAGATCCATCGGCCTGAAACATAGGGTAATTTGCAGCATGTGAGATTCTTAGAAACTGGTGAAGGAAACCCTGTGTTGATGGTCGATAAACTAGCTACAGGATTGATTGTTTTGTCCATAGAAAGTGAAAGAAAACCCAAGTGGAAATGACAGAGAATAATAGGACAGAAGGTAGGGTTGCTTGATAAACCCAAAGAAGGATAGAGTCTAAAGGATCCAACAGCTTGGACCTTTATATCCCACCCTGAAGAGCACTAGAGGGAAGGTATGGCATGAGGGACTGTGTAGCAGTGAAGGGAATACTTCCTTGTGTTGGGTGCGGAAGGTATTGTGGGTTTCAAGACTCTCTGAGTGTGAATTGAGAGGCATCTAGCTTTGTGGTTGAGCTCACTGGATTAGCATCCTCCTCCTTGTCTCTTGAATGCTTGATAAACCCAACTTTGTGTTGGCTTAGAATGACTATTTGTGTGAAGCCAAGATTGCGAGTGAGCATGTTTATCCCTCCTTAGTGGATACATAGCCCAGATCGGGGGTGGTCTCTCAGCTGAAAGAGTATAGGTTGGACAGAGACCTATGGTTGGGTGGAACGTTTCTCTCACATAGTCAGTTGCTTGTACAACTTCTTTCTAAAGATAAGTGTTCTCTGTGGTGTTAAATGATACTAATTCCTATGTTCTGTTCATTTTTTATTTCAATTAAATTGAATGGAATGAGCATATGTGATTAGACAATAGGAATTCTTTGTATAAGCCTGAATATGAGGCTAGTGCATTGGTTGTTTTCTTCATCATTTTTTTGTGTTAATATGTTGTAGTTTTACATGTTGTAGATGCATTAACCAATATTTAATTCCACTATGTTTGTTTCTATGCATTGCACACCTCCTTAGAGGTTTTGTACTTCATCAAACGAGCTTTGGGGGATGAATGAGACACTTACCCTAATGTGTTCATACCCCCTCTATGATCAGATGAAGGGAGGGGCCTTGGCAGTGTGATTCCAGGGCTTTTGACAGTGGGGTAAAGAGGTTTTGATGGACTTTGGGGAAGCTTTTTGGTTGGAAAACAAGAAAGGTCAGAGCCTCAGGTGTTAAAATTCAATATGCTAAGACAGAAAATAGCAGCATTACATTCCATTTCACAATAATAGCATATACAGGATCACTGAAGAAACAACAAGCATAGCATAAACACAAGAGACAGAGATTTATCCTGGGAAACCCTCATGGGGTAGAAAACCCAGCAAAGCTTCCTCAATATAGATGACCAGCAATATACAAAGATGCAAACCCTGAGCATAAGCTCCTTCTTCTCCATAGCAGATCTCTCCTCCACAAGTGCGCCTTTCTCAAGTGAGTGAGAGTGTGTATAATGAGGAACACACCTCCTCTATTTATACACTTCTCTGATATGTATTTTACACAAGTACATGTAGGCTCGTATTTAACCATTAGGTTAAATACCCCATTATAACTGACTGGGCCGACCCCCACATGGTGGGTCTAATAACCCTAGTTACCACAACCAACTTGGAGGAATAAACATCTCCGGATTTATAGTATAATCACATCGGAGGTATGGAACATCTCCGGAATTAAATAATATACAAATATAATATTCTTTGAAGTTACAATATTTCAACACTCCCCCTTAACGAGAAGGATATTATAACAGCATCTGCACGAGCAAGGAGTCATCAACATCATACATGATACATCTATAAATCATTGGAAGCTTTCTCAACATCATCAGTAACTCAACCAGTTACTGGAACATCTTCAATACTGGAACATCAACATCTTCAGTACTGAGTCTTTATCTTCTGCAGCACTCAAACAGCTACAGCAACATCAATATCTGAATCCTCACAATCATCAGTATCGCAATCACATGATTATCAGCATCGTCATCTCACGATCATCAGCATCGTCATCACACGATCATCAACATCGTCATCTCACAATCATCAGCATCGTCATCACACGATCATCAGCATCGCAATCACATGATTATCAGCATCGTCATCACACGATCATCAACATCATTATCTCACGATCATCAGCATCGTCATCACACGATCATCAGCATCGTCATCAATACAGGTATCCATAACAATACAAGTATCCTCATCATTAGTACAAGTATTCATGCCAATACAAGTATACATATCATCAATACAAGTATCCATACTGATACAAGTAACCACATCATCAATACAAGTATCCTACCGATACAAGTAATCACATCATCAATACAAGTATCCTACCGATACGAGTAACCACATCATCAATACAAGTATCCTACCGATACGAGTAACCACATCATCAATACAAGTATCCTACTGATACAAGTAACCACATCATCAATACAAGTATCCTACCGATACGAGTAACCACATCATCAATACAAGTATCCTACCGATACAAGTAACCACATCATCAATACCATTACTTTCTCGGAGACCATTCGTCTACGGATCAATTCAGGGACCGAAGTCCGGGGATGATACAATCCCCATCATGTACATTTTGAACTATCAGTTCCGGGATGATGCAATCCCCATCACGTACATTTTGAACTATCAGTTCCGGGATGATGCAATCCCCATCACGTACATTTTGAACTATCAGTTCCGGGATGATGCAATCCCCATCACGTACATTTTGAACTATCAGTTCCGGGATGATGCAATCCCCATCACGTACATTTTGAACTATCAGTTCCGGGATGATGCAATCCCCATCACGTACATTTTGAACTATCAGTTCCGGGATGATGCAATCCCCATCACGTACATTTTGAACTATCAGTTCCGGGATGATGCAATCCCCATCACGTACATTTTGAACTATCAGTTCCGGGATGATGCAATCCCCTATCACGTACATTTTGAACTAAGGTCCAGGGACGATGCAGTCCTATCCTCTATTCTCGGAGACCTCACGTCTACGGCTCTCTTTAGTACTGAAAGTCCAGGGATGATCCAATCCCCTCAAGTCCACCAAGGACTTCATTCTCGGAGACCTCTCGTCTACGGCTCCCTTTAGGACTGAAAGTCCAGGGATGATCCAATCCCCTCAAGTCCACCAAGGACTTCATTCTCGGAGACCTCTCGTCTACGGCTCTCTTTAGGACTGAAAGTCCAGGGATGATCCAATCCCCTCAACTGTCCACTAAGGACTTCATTCTCGGAGACCTTACGTCTACGGCTCTCTTTAGGACTGAAAGTCCAGGGATGATCCAATCCCCTCAACTGTCCACTAAGGACTTCATTCTCGGAGACCTTACGTCTACGGCTCTCTTTAGGACTGAAAGTCCAGGGATGATCCAATCCCCTCAATTGTCCACTAAGGACTTCATTCTCGGAGACCTCACGTCTACGGCTCTCTTTAGGACTGAAAGTCCAGGGATGATTCAATCCCCTCAATTGTCCACTAAGGACTTCATTCTCGGAGACCTCACGTCTACGGCTCTCTTTAGGACTGAAAGTCCAGGGATGATCCAATCCCCTCAACTGTCCACTAAGGACTTCATTCTCGGAGACCTTACGTCTACGGCTCTCTTTAGGACTGAAAGTCTAGGGATGATCCAATCCCCTCAACTGTCCACTAAGGACTTCATTCTCGGAGACCTTACGTCTACGGCTCTCTTTAGGACTGAAAGTCCAGGGATGATCCAATCCCCTCAACTGTCCATTAAGGACTTCATTCTCGGAGACCTTACGTCTACGGCTCTCTTTAGGACTGAAAGTCCAGGGATGATCCAATCCCCTCAACTGTCCACTAAGGACTTCATTCTCGGAGACCTTACGTCTACGGCTCTCTTTAGGACTGAAAGTCCAGGGATGATCCAATCCCCTTCTGTATTCTCATCTATACAAGAGCAGTTATCACATTAGCATGTATTCTCACCAATACATCAAAACATGTATACATCACACCAAAACATGTATACATCACAACTAGCATGTATTCTTACTAATACATCAAAACATGTATACATCACAACTAGCATGTATTCTTACTAATACATCAAAACATGTATACATCACATCTAGCATGTATTCTTACTAATACATCTAACATCAAAACATGTATACATCACAACTAGCATGTATTCTTACTAATACATCAAAACATGTATACATCACATCTAGCATGTAAAAGTAAAACTAAGTATTCTAAGTATAAGAGTCCTAAATCTAAATATTTCTAAGTACCTAGGTGTAGAGAACAGGTTACCTCAACATCGACCTTGTTGTATGATGAGACAATCTCATCATCAGTGACTATACTACTCCCCCTTTCGAGGAGGGTCCTTTTGAACTACACCAAGCTTGTCTCGGAAGTACACTCAAGACAAAGGTTTGGTTAGTACATTGGTAACCTGTTACAAATTCAAACTTTATAGTTCCTTCCTGCGTCAAATCTTGTTAGATCCCTATCTTCTTTGACTTATCATGGAGCACTAGATTCTATGTTATCTTGATACAACTCTATTTGTTACATAGGATCACAGTTGGTTCTTTCTCTAAGTCAAACAATCCCGAAGCCAAACTTCTTCACAACTCACAAAGCAATCAGCCATATATTCCGCTTGTGCTGAGAGCCACACTAGACTGCTTCCAGCTAAACCACGAGATCATGGCTAAACCCAGATAATAACATCCTCTCGATGTGTTCTTCCTGTCTGAAACACTTCCTGCCCAATCAGAATCTAAATAGCCATCTGAAGTCATGATCTTCAAGATAGCATAGATCAAATTCTATCGTGTCCTTTATGTGCCTCATCACATGCTTTGCAACTATTAGGTAAGCACATCTAGTTTCCACTAGATACTGACTCAAGGTGTTCATAACAAAGCATATATCTAACCTAGTATATGTTGGATATATCAAAGGCCCAATAATTTGTCTGTTCAGAGTTATATCCACTAACTCTAATGAGTCATCTGCTAAGAACTTCAAGTTGGAATTCATGAGAGTGGCCATTCCTTTTAATATTTCTCAGCACACTTTCCCTGGTTGAGAAAGATTCCTTCTAAGCCTTGCCATACTTCCAGACTTAGGAAGTAATGCATCAATCTGAGATCTTTCATTTTTCATTTCTGCAGCCATCTTCTTCTTTCTTTTCATGATCTATTTCTCATTCCCTATAAGAAAGATATTATAATAATAGTATGATCCATAGCCTTAAGGTAAAGGTTAGAAACAACTTTACTTTTGGTAAAGCCCAAGCTTATTAAGAAACTGTCAATTCTCCCTTTGTGACTGAACATCATTCACACTCTGCATTGAATGATTTTCTGCATATCTATCTGTGCCATCTCTCGATAGATGGGTCTACTGATATGAGCCTCAATATTATTCGAACTCTGTGGTGAGTTCCTTCTTGCATCAAAACTTGTTATATGTGTATAGAAATCATATTCAACCTTGTAGCAAAGGTTTAAGATCCACATCACCCATGGTAATCATTAAGCTTGCCAATTTATTATCGATCCTAGGTACCCATACAGAACCTAAATCACACTTCTTCTTTGATTACACCATACTTGGAGCAAACATCTTGTCGTGATTCTCTTCCCCTTTCTAAGAGAATCTTCTAGCCATGAGCCTTCTATATTTTGTTTGATTTGTAAATCTTCTTGTTTGAACATCCACCACTTGTACGGTGTCCATCATTCTTCATGACCTTTCCTACAAATCAAAATTAAGTACATGATTAGTAATACTTCATAATCATCAAAAGATAACCCATTATGCATACAGATATCATTTACATAGTGATGCAACTATTTTGACCAATACTTTGGCACAACACTTTCCCATATCCTGTATGCATACAGTGGCTATCTAGATGCCTTCCATCTCTACCAGAACATACTATCGAGAGTGTGCACAACTCTCAGCATGTCAGCAAAGAGGTTTCATTCTAGACAAGCAACAATGGAATGTTTGTCCAAACATATGCACATTAGTTGTATACTGTTCAATGCTCTATGAATGTTTACACTCAGCATTATATATTCTTAGGAATACAAATATGCATGCAGGCAATATCATTACTAAATAGCAACTCAAATACTTATCTTTTATGTTTGTGTGGCTGCCTCCCGCTTGATCTTCTGTATGTCTTTTGAACTTCTATTCATTCTGTACCATTGTGCATGCTCAAGAGTCATCCTCATGATCTCATACACAAACATACACTCATTAGTATATTCTAAATGCTATCAAAACATTATAGTACTAAATAATATTGAAAACGTATAGTCATGATTATAGTTAATAAACATTAGTATTCAAGATTTCAGGGAAGACTTCTTTTACTCATGCATATCATTGATAAAAGATATAATATGCATAATCCCTTGATTACTAACTTTATGAATAAGCATAACCAATCATTCCAAGTATACTTATATAAGGGATCCTAACACAAGGTAAGATTCATGGGAAACATACCTGGATTAGTATACCTACTTGGTTATGTACAACATACCTAAACAACCTCTTCAATGATTTAGAGATCCTGAGCTAGAACCTGCATGTCTCATAGGTTAAGCATAATATAACAAAGTCATACATACCTCGTAAGTAGAACAAAGATTATGGATGAGTCTTTGTCTTCATGTTTTCATGGTCATGGAGCCTGATTTGTCTTTTGTGATGTACCTGTATCTTGTTAGCAGACAACCTCAACCTCACACAACACCATAATGCATTAGTACAATCATAAGTGTCAACACCCTAACCACTGAATTTCTTCTATCATGCATTCATAATTTTGTTAAGGTGATACAACAAATCTAAAATCAAGATTGTACTAACTGTAATATCATGAAGACAAACATACCATAAACTTAATCATGAACAAATCTCAAAACATACCTCGATGAGTCATACCTATGGAGATCGCTTGTAATCTCCTTATGTAAAGCCTTAGCCTCATCTCCCTCTGAAACATGAACTCCTTCACTTATGTAGGTGATCAATCCATCTTCTTCTAGGATTAACCCTATCCACTTGATTTGCAAGAACTGGACCTGGAGCTGGATATGGGTTTGTCAGAGGAACCCCAAAAATTCAAACTTTGAATTTCAAACTTCCGAAAGGATAGAAATATGCGCCTTGATGAGCTGATCAAACTGATATATTTAGAATTTGAAAACTGCAAAGTTTTACTCCTCAATTTTGCCTTTGAAACTTTTGAATTCACTGGACGTGACCCTGAACTGGGGTTTGATGAAGCCTACTCTTTTGCCCCATCAAAGAGTTTGATCCAAATTTCTAAGCTTCTATTTTTCTGAGGAGCTTCCAGCCATGGTCACAGATTTCAAAAATTTCCATTTTTACAGAAGCCCTAATTTTCCACTTTTCTGATCAAAGTCCCGAACTAGGGTCTAATCAAGCCCGGCCTTCTGCCCAACCAAAAATTCTGATCTTGGTCTCTAAATTTCTATTTTGATGAGTAGCATCCAGCCGTGGTCTCCGATTACAAAAATTCCAACTTTCTTCAAAGCCCTAAATTCCGGAAGCCATGAATGAAGGTACCAAAAAAATAATTCTGTTTTGACAGAAATATGTACCTGATTGTTTCTGATGTAACTCCGAAATTTTTGATCCACAGGGTCTGAAAAATTTTTCTGAGATAGCCTGACCTGTTATCTTTCCATCCTGACAGGTCTGACCTCAATTGGATTCTCTGAGAGAGAGTTATGCCAAGTGTCGCAACGTGACCTGTTTATGGGATGATACAGGAGAGCGAACTTGTACGGCGTGCCACGTGTCACTGGTTCAACTTCGGCCTCTGAAAAAGTTTTCTGAGATAGTACAGTCTGTGTACTACCTGTCACTTTTCACGAAATTTCATTTGGAGCTTCCTAGCCCAAGTTATGACCTTTTTCCCAAGGTCACCTGAGTTTGACTCAGATCTGGAAGAGGCAGAAACCCTATATTGTACAGATCATAAATCACAAATTACAACGAATTAGAGGTTGTCCTTTGGACAAAAGGTACCTGGAGATCTTAGCTTCGTCCTGTAACAATTTCAGATCCGAAAACTTCGCCAAAACGGATTTATAGCGAAAGTGCTACGATGACTGGTTTTTGCTATGTAAAACCCTAACCTTCAAATTGTCGTAAGTAAAGCAAGTGTCTTTAGTGCCATACCTTGTCTTCCTTCAGGTTAGCTCTGATACCATGTTAAAATTCAATATGCTAAGACAGAAAATAGCAGCATTACATTCCATTTCACAATAATAGCATATACAGGATCACTGAAGAAACAACAAGCATAGCATAAACACAAGAGACAGAGATTTATCCTGGGAAACCCTCATGGGGTAGAAAACCCAGCAAAGCTTCCTCAATATAGATGACCAGCAATATACAAAGATGCAAACCCTGAGCATAAGCTCCTTCTTCTCCATAGCAGATCTCTCCTCCACAAGTGCGCCTTTCTCAAGTGAGTGAGAGTGTGTATAATGAGGAACACACCTCCTCTATTTATACACTTCTCTGATATGTATTTTACACAAGTACATGTAGGCTCGTATTTAACCATTAGGTTAAATACCCCATTATAACTGACTGGGCCGACCCCCACATGGTGGGTCTAATAACCCTAGTTACCACAACCAACTTGGAGGAATAAACATCTCCGGATTTATAGTATAATCACATCGGAGGTATGGAACATCTCCGGAATTAAATAATATACAAATATAATATTCTTTGAAGTTACAATATTTCAACATCAGGTGGTATAGGGGTCCACACCATTGCATATATATCTCCAAGATATTTCCAACGGTACCGAGTTTTCCCATATTGGTCTAAGGATGAAGAAGTTATGAGCCAGAGAAGTTGTGTAGTTGGGATTTCGAATTTTTGAACCCGCAATGCGGATTGCAGATTGTCGAAGTTGAAAGGGTGATTCTATGGATTTATGAGTGGTGGTTCCAACTTCCGACTCCCGCGATGTGGATTTTGGATTGCGAAAGTTGGAAGAGAAAATTTTTCAAAGTTGTGAAATGGTGTTTCTGATTTCCGAGTTCAGCAATGTGGATTGCGGAAGTCAAATAAGAAAAATTCTTGGATTGGATATTGGCATTCTGATTTCCAAATCTTGCATTATGTATTGCGGATTGTGGAATTCGGGAAGGTTTTCTTAGATGCCACGTAATTAGCGTTCCGATTTCTGAATCCCGCATTGCGTATTTCGGATTGCGGAAGTCGGGAAGGTTCTGGGTTTCAAACTTTAAATTTTTGCTTTAGATCTTTATTTCAGTAGTTTTTCCCATTTAAAACTATAGATCTGCCATACTAGTCAGCTTCTTGATAGCTTCCCTAGCCATTGGCCCTTTTTGCAGCCCGAAACAGCCCAAAATTTCCATTTTCGGGTTCATTTTTTGACGATCATTTTTTCGTCCGTACATAGTGACTTTCGGCCCCACAGTCGCGTGGTCCATCGCGACTTCAAGCCTTTTTCCCGCGCGGTCCATCGTGACTTTTTGACTTTTTCCTGCGCGGCGCATCGCGAGTTTTTGACCTTTTCCCGCATTGCACATCGTGACTGGGCAAGCTTTTCTCGTGCGGTCAATCGCGAGTGTTTCGCACTTTCCCGCGCGGTCCAACGCGACTTTTGCCCATATCTCCGCGTGGCTCATTGCGGGTTTTGACCCAAAATCCGCGATATTTCCTATTTCGTTTTCGCCAATTTTTTCAAATTTTTTTTGCCCAAAGTAGCTTATTTTTCCAGCATTAATTTCTACAATTTTTACAGCCCACTGTGTTATTATTGCAGCATTATTAAAGTGATATTTTTTAAATACTTCATTTATCTTTTTAAAAATTTTCAGATAATTGAAAGAAAGATTTTTTAAAGTATTTTTGAGATTCTAAGTCTATACATTGCAAAGTTAGAACCATATTTCTAAAAGTTGCTTCATTTTTTGCCCAAGAAATACTCTAAAAATACATTTATTTTTACATCTTTTATGTGCTTTACTTTTTAAAGAAACCATATTTTTTGAAAAGGTTATTAAAGCATTTACATTTGAAATGTCTTTCATTTCTTCGCAAATTAAATTTATTATTTTGATTTGTGATTAAATCGCCCATGCAAGGCACATTGTTTCGATATACACATACACTAGCACACAATCTGTCACCATAATTTCAAGTGAGCCTTAAAAATTACCCTAACTCAACCAATATTATAACCCACTTGGGGAACACAAAAATAATTTTGTAGCTAGGTAGGACTGAGGGGATAAGTATCAAAATAACACCCCTCACTCATTTTTCATGTTGAGACATAGTGATTTGACATTTAGGGTACCAAAATCCCTTATTATTTGTTGACACGGTTTAACACCAATTTATCGGGAAGGCCTCTCCCTTAGGAGGGTTGAAGTAGCCAGACTGGTTCTAGAAGCCTGAGTGGAATACCACTATCCATTCAGTAATCGAAGGATACCTTTCGCAGTGTTGGTTGTGGAGCCAGATCTTCTAGTCTCATAGATGATATTCTATCAGCCGTGTTTGTGCCCCAGTTTTATATGATATGTAGGTGGATTGTACAGTCACCCCAATGGGGGGGCATCGCACCCCCACGGGGTTCCAGGGGCCAGCGGTCCCCCAAGAAATGGGGGTTCGGGGGCAATGCCCCCAAAGAAAATTTTTGGGGCTGTTTTCGCCAGCTGTTTTGCGGGCCCATGGTTTTGGGTATCCCGTGGTATTTTCCCATTGTATTTCCCTAATAAAATAAAGACATTGTAATACGGCTATGGATGATGATGTATTAGGTTTTATGCATTCTAAAGATCTCTGAGATTAGGAGAGAGACTGTGAAACAGAGAAGAGGAAGTGCAGTGGTTGTGCTGCAGGTTGTATCCCTTCACCTTGCTGGACGGTAATAATAATAAGGACTGGCAAATTCAGTGTGGACGTAGCCCAAGTTGGGTGAACCACGATATATCTGTGTCTCTCTTGTTATGTGTATGTGTGATTATATTTGCATTTCTATTTATTTTTATTGCTCTGCGATCCTGTTTTTCTAACAATTGGTATCCGAGCCAAAGGTCTATTTGGCAGTTAAACCCGCAGGAAGCTAGGGTTTCTGGTTCGAGTGGGAGCAATGGCAGAAGAAGGAAAGTTTAAGGTCGAGAAGTTTAACGGCCAAAACTTCGGGTTATGGAAGTTGCAAATGGAGGACTATCTGTACCAGAAGGATCTATTCCTACCGTTGGGAGGGAAAGCAAAGCAGCCGACGGCTATAAAGGACGAAGAATGGGAGGTTCTTGATAGAAAGGCTCTGGGAACAATACGGTTGAGCCTGGCTTCGTTGGTGGCTTTCAATATCTCAAAAGAAATGACAACAAAGGGTTTGATGAGCGCATTGGGTAAGCTGTATGAAAAACCCTTGGCCTCCAACAAGGTATTTCTAATGAAGCGTTTATTTAATATGAAGATGTCTGAAGGTGGATTTGTTACTGATCATTTAAATGAGTTTAATACGGTTACAAATCAGCTAAGTTCTGCAAGTGTGAAATATGATGATGAGGTTAGGGCTCTTCTAATCTTGTGTTCATTGCCAGAAAGCTGGAATAGCTTGGTCATGGCTGTAAGTAACTCTGTCTCTGGTTCAAACACCTTGAAATTTGATGATGTTATTGGTGTTATTCTTAGTGAGGAAATGCGAAGAAAAAGCACAGGTGAGACATCAGGTAATGCGTTGACCATGGAGAGCAGGGGAAGACAAAAGGAGAGAGGAAAGAGCCAAGGTAATCGTGGAAAGTCTAAAACGGGCAGATCCAAGTCCAGACTAGGAAAGATAGAGTGTTGGAACTGTGGAAGAAAGGACATCTGAAGAAAGATTGCAAATCTCTAAAGAAGAAAGGAGATGCACAAAAGGAAACTAACCAGGAAGCAAATGTAGCAGGTGATGTGTTACAAGATGCTTTGATTCTAGCATTAGATAATACTAGTGATTATTGGGTAGTAGATTCAGGAGCTTCATGTCATGCTACACCCCAAAGGAAATACTTTCATGAGTATGTTCCTGGCGACTTTGGACATGTTTTATTGGGTGATGATGAGCCATGTAAAATTGTTGGAATGGGTAAGGTATGGATAAAAGTTAAGAATGGAACTAATTGGTTGTTGAAAGAAGTTAGGCATATTCCTGCTATGAAAAGAAATCTGATCTCAACAGGGCAGTTGGGAGATGGCGGCTGTCTATCTACGTTCGGAGAAAAGTGGTGGAAGATCACTAAAGGATCAATGGTTACAGCAAAAGGAGACAGAGTAGGTATGTTGTATTTATGTCCTCATAATACTGACCATTCTATCTCTTTAGCTTCCACAGGAACAGATACAGCATTGTGGCATCATAGGCTTGGCCACCTGAGTGAGAAGGGGATTCAGATTCTCCACTCAAGGAATTGCTGTCGGATTTGAAGCAGGTAAGTTTGGAATTCTGTGAAAACTATGTTTATGGAAAACAGAAGAGAGTCAGATTTCTCAGAGTTAGGAAACAGAAGAAGAATGGAAAATTAGAGCTTGTGCATACAGATGTATGGGGACCGGCTCAGGTACAATCTCTTGGTGGATCTCAATATTATGTTACATTTATTGATGATGCAACTAGAAAAAATTGGGTTTATTGCATTAGACAGAAATCTGATGTGTTTGCTACTTTTAAGAAGTGGAAAGCTTTGGTTGAGAATGAGACAGGAAAAAGATTGAAGTGTCTCAGATCTGATAATGGAGGTGAGTACTGCGGCAAGGAGTTTGATAGTTACTGTTCATACCATGGGATTCGTAGAGAGAAGACAGTCCCAGGAACACCACAGGAAATTGGTGTGTCAGAAAGGATGAACAGAACGATCATGGAGCGTGCAAGGTGTATGAGACAGCATGCAGGGTTGCTCTTACAGTTTTGGGTGGATGCTGTAAATACTGCTTTTTATTTAATAAATAGAGGACCTTCAAGTGCTTTGGATGGTGGTATTCCAGAGGAAGCATGGACAGATAAAAAGGTAAACTACTCATTTATGAGAACGTTTGGTTGTGAAGCATTTGTCCATATTGATAAAGAAAATAGAACAAAGCTTGAAGCTAAATCCAAGAAATGTACCTTTATTGGATATGGGGTTGATGAATTTGGTTATCGTTTATGGGATTATGAAAATAACAAAATCATCAGGAGTAGAGATGTGATATTCAATGAAAAGGTCATGTATAAAGATTAGTTGCAGGGAAAAAAACAGGAAAAGAAAAACACAGAGTACATAGTGCTTGATGAAATTAAAGAAAATGAAGTTCCGAAGGTGCCAGAAAATCCAGAGTAGCAGCAAGTACCTGAAACTACT
This sequence comes from Larix kaempferi, assembly GCA_027924585.1. Taxonomy (NCBI): domain Eukaryota; kingdom Viridiplantae; phylum Streptophyta; class Pinopsida; order Pinales; family Pinaceae; genus Larix; species Larix kaempferi. The sequence goes on along the minus strand of BSBM01000158.1, from coordinate 29,219,266 downwards.
GCAACTGTAAGAAGATCTACCAGGTTAAGTAGACTCCCTGAATGATACTTTCCTTCAATTTATTATTTATTGATGACTGATTCTGGTGAACCAGAATGTTATGAAGAAGCAATGCAGGTGGAAACTAGAAAGAAGTGGGAGCAAGGCATGAATGATGAGATGGACTCATTGGTAGGAAACCAGACTTGGGATTTGGTTTAGTTGCCTGCTGGTAAAAGAGCATTGCAAAACAAATGGATTTATAGGTTGAAGGAAGAAGAAGGAGGTAAGAAGCGGTACAAGGCCAGACTTGTTGTAAAGGGGTTTGCACAAAAGAAAGGTATAGATTTTGATGAAATATTTTCTCTCGTTGTTAAGATGACTTCAATTAGGACTATCTTAAGCCTAGTGGCGGTAGAAGATTTGCATCTTGAACAGTTAGATGTAAAACAACCTTCCTCCATGGGGATTTGGAGGAAGAAATATATATGCAGCAGCCACAAGGGTATGAGGTCAAAGGTAAGGAGGATCTGGTATGCAGGTTGAAAAAGAGATTGTATGGCTTGAAGCAAGCTCCAAGGCAGTGGTATCTAAAGTTTGATAGGTTTATGACAGAACAAGGTTATAGTAGATGTCATTCTGACCACTGTGTTTATTTCAAGAAGCTAGACAATGGAAGATATATTATCTTGTTATTATATGTGGATGACATGCTTGTTGCAGGGTCTGCCATGCAGTATATAAATGTACTCAAAAGGAAGCTAGCTAATTCATTTGCGATGAAGGATTTGGGTGCTGCAAAGCAAATCCTTGGTATGAGAATAACGAGAGATAGGAAAAATCACAAATTGACATTGTCTCAAAGTGAGTACATACAAAAGGTGTTGGAGAGGTTCAGAATGCAGAATGCAAAAATTGTAAGTACACCTTTGGCTAGCCATTTCAGTCTAAGTAAGGAAATGTGTCCCAAGACACAAGAAGAGACAGATTACATGTCCAAAATTCCCTATCAATCAACAGTTGGAAGCTTGATGTATGCCATGGTGTGCACAAGACCAAATATTGCACATGCAGTGGGAGTTGTGAGCAGATATATGAACAATCCAGGTAAAGAACATTGGAAGGCAGTATAGTGGTTTCTCAGGTATTTGAGAGGTACTACCACTGAGGCATTATGTTTTGGAGGTTCAAACACTGTTCTACAGGGATATGTTGATGCAGATATGGAAGGTGACAAGGATAGCAGGAGGAGCACCACAGGGTATGTGTTTACTGTAGGTGGAACAACAGTAAGCTGGATTTCGAAACTACAGAAGGTTGTTGCACTTTCAACAACAGAAGCAGAGTATGTTGCCATTACAGAGGCTAGTAAAGAGATGATTTGGTTGCATAGGTTTATGGAGGAAGTGGGTAAGAAGTAGAAGGATAGCAGATTGTATAATGACAGCCAGAGTGCCATTCACCTTGCAAAGAACTCAGCATTCCATTCCAGGACTAAACATATACAGCTCAAGTACCATTTCATACGCTCTGTTCTGGAAGATGAACTATTGAAGCTGGAAAAGATACATACTAGCCAGAATCCTGCAGACATGTTCACAAAGGTAGTGACCAGAGAGAAATTGAGTTCGTGCTCGGTTTCAGTTGGCCTTCTAGCATGAAGGGGAAGAGGATAAATTTGCCAAGTCCAAGTCTAGCAGGTGCAACAACGGTGGAGTTGCTGTGATCAGTCTCCAAGTGGGAGATTGTTGGTTGTGGAGCCAGATCTTCTAGTCTCATAGATGATATTGTACCAGTCGTGTTTGTACCCCAGTTTTATATGATATGTAGGTGGACTGTACAGTCACCCTAGCGGGGAGTGTGGGGGGGCATCGCCCCCCCACGAGGTTCCAGGGGGGACCATCCCCCTTGGTTGGGGGGTTTGGGGGCCAGCAGTCCCCCGAGAAATGGGGGTTTGGGGGCAATGCCCCCGAAGAAAATTTTTGGGGCTGTTTTCGCCAGCTGTTTTGTGGGCCCATGGTTTTGGGTATCCCGTGGTATTTTCCCATTGTATTTCCCTTATAAAATAAAGACATTGTAATACGGCTAGGGATGATGATGTATTAGGTTTTATGCATTGTAAAGATCTCTGAGATCAAGAGAGAGACTGTGAAACAGAGAAGAGGAAGTGCAGCGGTTGTGCTGCAGGTTGTATCCATTCACCTTGCTGGATGGTAATAATAATAAGGACTAGCAAATTTAGTGTGGATGTAGCCCAAGTTGGGTGAACCACGATATATCTGTGTCTCTCTTGTAATGTGTATGTGTGATTATATTTGCATTTTTGTTTATTTTTATTGCTCTGCGATCCTTTTTTTCTAACATGCAGTTCTCGTTGTACCACCCTTATGGGAGTACAACGACGATAAAACCAAACTGTAGATTCACTCAACCGAACGTGTCATGAATGGGGTATCTTAGTGGCCAAACTTTTAGGATTGTCTACCCGGTATCCCTCCCGGTAGGGGGATATCTAGACTTTGATTCCACAATTTATATTGCCTGACTTGGATTACATCACCTTGCAGAGGATATACCTTGTCGAGTCATAATACTTTTTAGTTAGGTGTTTGCATGCTCCATTACCTCCTTTTGGTCATAGAGTCTACCTTTTTCTATTTGTAGGAACTGTTTGCATGTTGGTTTCCTGACCACATTTTTTTATTACTCCACTTACTATAGCACAACTGTTATAGTAAGTGTTTTTGAAGTTGATTTTTGGCCTGAGTGCCATTTATTTTTACACTCCCCTCTTGCACACACGGTTTCATTAGGGCTTTAGAGCTTTCCACTCACCACCACCTGGTAGTCTTTTGATAAAACTGTCATCATTGATTCCCTGAGATGGTCTCGGTGCTTCTGGGGAGATCCCCCGCATTACGGTTCCCTTGACGCCACACGTCATCAGAATAGAACCCCGTCATCTGATTCTGACGCACCTCATTTCACATCAGATTCTGAGGCAAAATCCGAAAATCCCACATACACCGCACCCACTACCCCTATGGCTGATTTTTCTTCCAACCCTTTCAACACAGGGACTGTTGGTGGAATGTCTTCCACCATCCTCGCTACCACATTGGCCACCATTCCCATAACCAATGTTGGTATGCCCAACATAGGAACTACATCTACTCTAGGGAGGCCCAACACAGGACCTACACCTACTATAGGTATACCTGTGACTGGAATCACTTCCAGTATACCAAATCTTGGGTCTACTATACCAAATCCAAACCCATCTGTAACTCAAGCTACACTTGGGAATACAGTAGCCACCCATAACCCTTTGATTGGAGGACATATCCCTTTTACACACATTCCCCTAGGAGGCAGTGGCCCAATACATAACGCCACCACCAACACTTATGCCCCCATGACATCATCACACCACTCAGCCAGTTTTCCATTTATGGCTAGCATTAACCTACCAGACTTGGCAAGACTAACTAATGATCCTATTAGACATGACCCCACTTGGCCCCCATGCCCACAAAGCTCCCCTCAAACATCCCAAAATTTGAAGGGAAAGCTGGGGAAGACCCCCAAAACCACATCATGTCGTTTCACCTATGGTGTTCCTCTAACTCCATAGTAGATGATTCTATTTGACTCAGAATTTTACAAAGAACTTTCACTGGCTCTACAGCCAAGTGGTACATTGAGCAGCCACATGGGACCCACCCCACTTTTACATCCCTCCCCTCAACGTTCCTTCAGTTCTTTCAACTACCTGTATGCTATGATGCAGGAGTGGAAATACTTTTGTCTTGTAGACAGAACACCGCTACACACATCATTGATCATATCCATGAGTGGCGTAAGCGCTGTAGCCTCTGTAAGATAAAGCTTGAAAACCGTATCTTTTTGGATTGGTTCCTCAAATCACTCCTCCCCCTCATAGCCAAATATGTAGCTTTTGAACGACCCCAGTCAGAAGAAGAAGCCATCTTAAAAGCCCAGCAGTTCGACCTCATATATGCCCAGTCTGGATATCTATACACCATTTTATCGGATGCCCCGCGTGGCAATCCATCCCTCCATGACGCGTAGGGGCATCCCATGCTGTCGACGATATTATTGGCCAGGTTATGGTGCAAAACAAACCTTTTACCATGATGAGTACAAACAAGTCCCCAGACCTTTCTAGGGCTTTATCTCATTCTGGAGCTACAACTTCGTATTCTCCAGTAACGCACACTCACCACACTCATGGAACCTCATGTCCACCACAGTGTTATGGGCAAGCACCATCAGCTTATGCACCACCTTCATACTATAACCAGCATGCCCACCAAACTCCGATTCAACCACAAGCCCACGTGGCCTCTTATCCTCAATAGGAAACACCTCTTGCTCCAACACTTCCAACAGCTCAAGGTTACCCACAACCAAAACAAGCAACCGGTCCACCTCATAACCCTCCTATTTACTACCCACCGCAACCTACTCCAGATCCTCCATGATCTCAAAACCCACCTACTACCCAAGGGCATGTCTACGCATAGCAAAACCAACCTCAAAACCAGAACAACCAGCGTAACCAAGGAGGTCAACAAAATTGCGGAAGAGGCCATAACCACGAAAAAAACCAGCAACAAAACCAAGGTGGACCACCACCTAATCCCCCAAATAATAACAATGCTGCCCCCCCCCAACCAAAACCATGACTGTCCACCAAAACAAGCCAAAAATAATAACTTGAGAACAAACCATCCATGTTCCATATGTGGAGTCTACGGCCATTACACACATAATTGTCCCCATTTAGATCGAGCGCGTCAACTCTGGACCGATGACTCCCAATGACAAGGACATGCTGCTCAGCCAGCACCTCCTCCTTAGACACAACCCATGATATTGCAGAATCCTCTACCCAACCAAGGAGTAGTAAACACCTGCCCAATGGACCCCCCACAAGGATCCGCTGCACCACAACAACAAATTACCTATGCTGCAACCGATTACCAGCATACAGAGTCAAACACTCACCATTTGCTAATGATGTTATCAAATGATATAAACCTCCAAACGTGTTGAAACCAATATGCCCCCGGTGCACCTGCAAACGTTCTCCCTATGATTGAACAACTAGTTCAGAACACACCTACATCGTTCATCTCCATAGTCAGACCCGGATTATACTCATAATCACCTATGACTTCCACATTCCAATCCATCCCACCCCCTTTGAAGATAACCAATATATCTGATTTGTGCACCCTTTCACAGAACACACATGTACCAAACCAAGAGCCCCCTTTACTCCCACAACCACCCTCAGTGCCAACTCACGTAGGAGCCACACCAATTCATACTATCCCATTTTTATTTCCCCCTTCAGGTGCCATCAGCACACCAGTCATGGCTACACTTAATCTCCCAGGATTGACATTAGGACTACCTGTATGGTACCTACCTGCCCCAACCCCTCCCCCAACATTGAATGTCATTTTACAACCGGTGCAACCCATCAATACTTCTAACTGTCCACCCCGTGGTGTAGCAAACATCTAGAATCGACCACCTCCAATAGCGGCCACCTCATCAACATTCAATTATACTCCCCCACCACTTCGAAACATTGGGGGCAGAGGTCCACAAACCTATACCACTGGACCCACAACTCGCACCCCCCTAGCGACCCCCAAATTAGCGAAGAATCCCCCAACAATCCGCATACCCCCCAAGTGCTCTTTGTGCGACGACATAGGCCATGCCACCCATCAATGTCCACAGTTACCAGCACTTTAAGAACACATGAATATGTTGGCAGATGACGCTGGTATCCCAGTGGTAAAACTTGAACTGCCTCCTCAACCGTGTGATAAATCGCTGCATACCAATCACCCCTATGCGATATGTGGCATTTACGCCCATTACTCACATCACTGCCCTGATCTACCAGATTATAGAGCAACTCTATACAAATTGAATAATGTTGACCTAGAGATATCCCCTCTTCTCATTGAGGAAATATATCGCCCAAAATATTCCTCCTCGGAATAAATTAACACCATTTACACGGTTTCCACTGGAGACCCCTCTATCTGGTCAGCCCCTTCCACTGATCTCTCCGACCCACATTTTCAACCTTTTCAAATCAACGAGGAAACCACATGTCCATAGCATGGGGGCAGGCCCAAAACCTTGCCTACTCATCATCATCATCATTCGCATCGGCGATATTGGGAACATCCACCCACAAGGAGAATCCCCCATCATCATATCATCACTTCAGTATGCCACCACAACCCATAGCCTCATGGTACACCCCCCCGCCAACATTTGGTCAATTCCCTATTGACCCTCTCTAAGACAACACTTGCACCGCATTGACACCTCTGATTTAGGGGGCATAATAGATTACCTCGACCTTGGGATAGGAGGAAGGATCAATCATTTTGAACCTCCCCCATCACACCTATCTCAATTTTTCAATGATCCCATTGTTCAAACCAACACATATGTGATCCACAATCACAAACCCCATACACATAGCGTGGGGGTAATTCATTAACCCCGCTCACTTTTTCACATTTGTGATCTCAACCATTTTTGAGGTCACATGTCACTGGTATATTTGATTTGATTTGATACGCCTAGTATTTCGCCCCCGCGAGTCATCACTTCTCCCCACCACTGCATCCTTCGCTTGGTGGGCTCACCTTTATTTGTAGCCATTTTTTAACCTAGTTATTTCCTTCGACCATTCCGGAGTCCTTATGACCTCCATTTTTCGCACCATTTGCACCGCCAGATTCATATTTCTGTGCCCGTGATGATGCTTGAGATAATATCTCACTCTCACCAAAAAATTTTGGGCATTTTTTTCATACCCCACGCCACCTCAATTTGCATGCCACATCAGCTGTTGTCAGTTTATTGGCATTTTTTATACCATCGGATTCAGTTTTCCGAACTTGTGATGATGCTTGATATCATTTCTCGCTCTCACCACCAGATTTTTCTGGCATTTTTTCACACACTGGTCTCCTCGATTTGCGTTCCACATCGATCATTTCCCATTTTCAAATGATCTTTATATCACCGTATTCAGTTTTCCATGCTTGTGATGATGCTTGAGATCATTTCTCTCTCTCAACCCCATAATTTTTGGGCATTTTTTTTCAAAATGCCCCTCATCGCCTCGGTTTACATGCCACATCGATCATTTCCCATTTTTGATGATCTTTTATGTCGCCGGATTCAGTTTTCCACGCTCATGATGATGCTCGAGATCATTCCTCGCTCTCATCAATACCTTTTTGTTCGGTATAGTTTTATCCCTTTTTCGGGCCAAGCAATTCTTTTACGAAAAATCCACTTAAGGAGTTTCTGTTAAGCTCTTTTGTGACTCCTAAAATAATGAAAAGATCGCCGAGCAACCTTGCTTCCTTTCATGCTTGCTAAAAGTATCTGAAAGGGCGTCTACCTGGTATAAGTTCACCCCTTTTTCGGACCTTGTAGACTAATTACGAAAAAGGAATACTCTAGTCACATTGGCTAGAAGAGTTCTCCATTTGCATCATTTTATGCTTTTTCGGGCCTTGGAGACTAACATACGAAGAAGAACACCAATGGAGTCTACTTATTGCTTTCATACTCTCTAAAATTTAAATCAACCACGAGCAATCACCATCTTGGGCTTGTATAAATCCACAGGACGGTACTCCACCACCAATGCAGAGTCTTCTTATCATTTTTAGACTCCTTAAAAATGAAAGCACTCACGAGCATGAACAGTCCTGGGCTCGGATAAATCCACAGGATAGTACCATTTCAGAGCACACTTTTATCCCTTCTTGGAGCTCATTAAAACTACGAAGAAGGACCCAATTATGCTTTTTCAGTGCCACAACAGATCATATCTACTCATAAGGCAGCTTCCCCAGTATGGTCGCCTTTGTTCAGAGTATTCTGCAATATGTCACCCTGAGAGTCGCCCAAAAGCATCCATCAGCTTGTCCCCCCAGAGTCACTCCAGTCTACAACACATACCCCTAAGCTATGATCCCCACACCTAAAATTCAGTTTCCTATGCTTCCAGGTCAACCATGTCATCATGCTCTAAACAAAGAAAGTTTGAGTCCACCCACTATATGACCCCAGTTATTCCCCATCCCCACAGTACGTCAGTCCTACCATCAGTACTATCACACTTCAGTTGTACACCTCGCAATCCTATCAAGGAAACATCATTTCCTTGATAGTTTCCGGTCTCCCTCTGTTGACGCCAACCAAATATATTCCAGAGGATAGACCCAGAGTTCCCTGTGCCTTGGACTCATCACCATTTGTGATGAATGCCTACGGATCATTTCGAAAGGAGTCCTCAGTGCCTCTCCAAATGATTGTTTCTCACATGCTCGACTTCAACACCTTAATTGCATCGTTGAGACTCGTACAAGGTATCGGTCCTTTTAGTTATTTGTTGAAGACCCCAGATATCACCTGACTCTACCACATTTGAGAGTCTAATTGAGGAAACAACTAGTTACATTTTCCTATGGATATCCAGGTTGTGCTTGGTGACATTATTCAGAAGTACCCCAGTTGTATACTCCCTTGAGTATATGGTTCCATATACTCCTCAGAAGTTGAATCATTTGCTAACTCTACCACATTTGAGAGTCTAATTGAGTCCCTACAGATGTTGGACACCTTTAGCTCCAGTAGTTCATCCACCCTTTTGAAACCTTATTCAGAATGGTTGTTGCTCTGTTCCAGTGTATCAGTTATTGAGATCAGTCATGGTATGATTATGAGTACGTCCCAGCATTATGTCTCCTCTGGACCATTATGATGTACCAACATATTTTGATGTATTATTCAGGTCCCCCTTCTTGGGCCTAATTGTTATGTATTTGTCTTGATACAAGCATGGGTATGCCCGCCTCGTCCATTATCAGAGATTATTCCTCATTCATTTTGAGGCCATGTAATTTTTTAGTTTTTTGCAGCTTCCAAGGGACCGTTGTTCTAGTCTCCAAACGGTCTCTTCTCTTCTCCAAACCCCGGGAAAAAGACAAAAGAACTATGATGTCTATCAGCCATATGATGAGCTCTTTCCCTCACACATCAGGGGGCAATTTGTTAACACCCAAAAAGTGCTCACAAGCTCATTCCCTTATTCACATGACCCATTTGTCCACTTTTTCCACCATTTGAGCCTCTAAAACCTTCAAAAGGTCACCAAAAAGACAATAATACACCCTTTTTCCCCTCAAAATATGTTTTTTTCCTCAAAAAACACAAAAACCCTAAAAAAGGGTCCAAAATTCCCAAAAAATATTAAAAGGGAATAAAAATGTAAAAAATATTCAAAAAAGGAAAAAGGGGGGAAAAAGAGACCTAAACCATTTTGGTCAATACCATTGGTTTCCTTAAACAATAATGGTATTCCCCATCACCAAAAACTATAAAAAGGTTATAGGGGCTCCTCATTATTCATCCACATTTCATCATATCCTTATGCTGCCAAAGTCCCTTTGAGAGCCATTGCCTCCCATTTCGAGTTTGAAGATCCCCATTGAAGCTTTGGAGAAGAAGAGACCATTGGATATTGGAGCTTCTCAACCTTGGAGTTGCTCAATACCCATCATCCTCACCATTTGAGGTAATACAAAATCAAATATTTTTCAAGTTATTGTTCTTCCATAGATCTTATTGCTTATGTTTTGAAATCTAGTTTTTTATTTATTTGCACATGCTTATGTTAGATCAGATTATATTGGTTTATTCATAGTTGTTTTTGTTTTATATTGAAACTGCTATTACAAGTTAATAGGTGCATCATTGCACATGCTTGGCTGAAAAACCAAGCAACATCTTCGATGCCACATAATTGGCATTCAGATTTCTGAATCCTGCATTGTGGATTGCGGAATTCGGTAGGGTGTTCTTTGACGCCGTGTAATTGGCATTTCGATTTCCGAATCCTACATTGTGGATTGTGGAAGTCAGGAAGGTGTTCTTCGACTTCACGTAATTGGCGTTCCGATTTCTGAATCCTGCATTCTGTATTGTGGAATTCAGGAAGGTGTTCTTCGATGTTGTGTAATTTGGTGTTCTGAATTTCTAAATCCCGCAATTGCGGATTGCAGATTGTAGAATTACGGACCAAAGCCATTGCGGTTGTGTGCATTGGAAAAATTGTGGATATGTTTTGGAAAAACAATTATTAGGCTTGTTCCCCCATCACTCAAAGGGAACTGATGGGATCGAGGACATGATACTTTGCATCACCTAGCATGCATGGCCAAGAGACTTACAATATCAAGAAGAAGTTTCACACAGTTGCAAATCCATCAGCACTTTGGTATTATTGAAACAAACTCAGTAATTACATATGTTCAACTCTCTATTACAATAGATGTATTCAATACAATATCATGACTTCCCACCCAACATGAGATTGATTACAGATTTATACATAAAAATATCCCATGAGGATGAGGAACTGAATTCCCAACTTGGAATCTGTTTTAAGAAATTGCTTGTTGACACAGTTCTGTCAACAGGGGTTCACTTCGCATTATTGTCAACAAACACCAACCAGAAACCCTTAAGAAACGGCCTAGAAAGGTTTTACCTTTTCCAGCGACACCCGCAGAGCGAGTGAGATCTCACCCAAGATGTTCAAGGGGGCTACAGGAACCAAATTTCCACAGTAGGGAGAAGACATGCGTTAACCCTTACTTAGTCGCTACAGAAACCAGATATATGCCTTCGCATTATACTAACAATTCACATATACATTCGAAATCCGCATCAACAACATGTAAATAACATTCACGTCAACTTACATCACAAATTAATCGATAGAGAAACAAAACCTTAAACACATCGCATCATTAAATAACATGGATACACAAATAGAAACACAGAATAGAGACATAATTGAACATCCTCATGCATTAACTCATCTCAAAATCTGTGGTACAAAATTCGTAGGAACAATTCCAAGCAACTTAATGTGAATCCATATACACAGAGAAAAACTTGTCGAAGGCATAAAATACATAGATGCCAAATATCACCGTCTACGATCGATGCTCTTAGGCTTACAATTGTGGTTCTATTTATAGACAAATAAGACTATTACAAAATGGTCAAAACGACCCATTCTAACTATATTGGACCAAAACTTGCGCTTTCATCGGCTTCTTATCCTTCACAAATGGTATGTTCCTCCGCTAAAGACCCATTTGTCATTGTCAGCTTCCTCACTTCATGCTCTATAACCCCATGCCAACAGGACCCCAACACAAACTTGTGGCTCTCCCTCGAGCCACCTCAGTTGGACACCTCTAGTGTGTTTACTTGGGACTTGAAGTCGTCGTATGTGTCTTTGATCTGATTGACCACTTCCTTTGCCAATGCTTTGATTTGTGCAAAGTCTTCTACCTATTGTTATGTAGGGTGTTCGCAACTTATTTGTTGTGCTTCCTCCAATTGTTGCTTGAACTGTGTCATTCCAACCATTGCTTTTACCACCAGTAGTTCTTCCTTTGTTTGTAACTTGTCTAGGTGTGTAGTCCTCCTTTTCTGCCTTCCGCGGGCCTTAGTTACCTGATGTTGCATTTATTTCAATTCCGTAGCCTTTGTCATTTGTGTGAGTAAGGGCATCGCTTTAAGCGATCCCTTCAAGGATTCCAACACATGTCTCTTCCTTGCTGAGTTGCGCATTTAGTTTGCTCAGTTGTTATCCTTGGACTAGGATTCCCTGAAACTCTGTGACACCATCTACAATTGTCTAGGATGTCTTTTCCATCTCTGTGATCTCCATCACAGCTTCCTCGATCGCATTCTATCTACCTTGAATCTTCTCTGGTGGTGTGATAGGTACCACCCTTTCCTGCAGGGCTTCATTTTCCTTTGCCAAGTCTGTGATAACCACGCCCAGCTGTATCGCCTTTGCCTCGGCTAAATTATCTTTATCTACTTTTGGTACTTCTTCGCATGCAATTGAAAGCACATGTTCCATCCTTTGCCTATCTTCAATAGCCTTTGCGACGTCTTTCAGTCTTACTTGTTTTTCTTCTTGTAGGTGTTGAATTTCTGCCTCGATGTTCCACACCTATCATTTATGCTGGTTCATAACAAAAAATTTGTCCTTCCTTCTTGCGTTGTGCCTCAACGTTGGAGTCTATTCGTTTTGTGGTTGATGCTCCATCATGACTCGCGGTGCAGGAGTGTTGGTCTTCTTCTGCATGGTTTCCTTCTCCCACATATTCTTGTCTGCTATCTTTATCATATTCTAATGGTTTTGGTTCAGTTTCTAACTGCCCTTTTTCTCGATCTAACATCTCCTTTTCTGCTACTAGGATTTTCCATTCTTGAGGCCATTCATCTATTATGGAATCCAATTCTTCATTTTTCAACTTGTACTGTGTCGCCAGCCACTGGTTTCCTGGGTCTGCGCACACTTGTATGTTGATGACTTGCGGTATGGCTAACAGTCTTGCAACTCCCTGATACTTTTTCATCCCTTCCTTTGTTATTCGTGGAATATTCTCCACATCTATCTTCATCATTTCTAGGTAGATATAAAAAATGATATTGTTGGTCTTTATCTGCTCCTTGTCGGTTATCGCCCATAAATTTTGGTACCGTGCTCCTTGGAACACCATGACTACTAGTATGATCATCCCCTAGTAATCCATTGGTTCCTTCCATGCAACCATCGCAATTAGAATTAGCAGCCAGGAATCAGGGTATTTTTTAAGGATTCTAATATTATACTTAAGTATAGTATCCTAGGCGATTATTTTGGATTGAAAAAAACATGTATATAGATAGGTAGGCGAATATTAAATATGAAACATACAATTTATTATTGAAATGTGTAAATTTTGGCGAATATTATGATGAAAAAACATAATTTATGTAAATATAGGCGATATTAGAGACTAAAAATGACCAAATAGAGAATTTATTTTTTGAAAAAAAGCTCGAAAAATAGCCAATTGGCGAAATTTCGCCCTTAAAAATTACCCTGCCAGGAATACGTGAATGCTTTGCATGTTCCTGTGCAAGTGTAACAACCCCAAAAATTCACTAAAATTTTAAAAATTTAGGTAGCATTAAATGCTTGTATTTGTTGTGTGGATCATTATTAATGTTAAATTTAATATGCCTAAACACCAAACAATTAGTTTTGATGATGACGACTTCTATAACTAGTCGTCTTATTGTAATGAAGGGTTCCTTGTGTACACCCCAAGGCTTACTTAGCTATTGATAGCTAAGGATCCTAATTCTAAATGCAGATTACATGTAAGAAGAGATTACAACTGAAACATACCTTGTGTATGTTAAGAAGGACTTTACTTAACTTCTATTTTCCTTGGTATTAAGATCACATAATATTATCTATATGCACAATACAACTATAAGTAGGATGTTATTTCCCTATAGTGCATTATAATAAATGTTAGTTATTATCAATCTTGTACATATTATGGTTTTATATGAAGTGCATAGTTTTGACTTAGCCCACGAGCTCTACGTAATACACTATTTATTAAGGCTAAAGTGCAACGATACTATTATAATAAGTATGATGAAAACCATGTACTTTGAGTTTGATTTTATGCCTAACATGCTACATGTTGATACAATAATAATGACCCATGATAAGCCTTGGTGGATTATGTGTTGGCAAGCACTCAACTGGTAGCTATGGAATTTATGGTTCATTAACTGTGTTTTGGTGGATTGCATGTTGGTAGCCTTCGTGGAAACTATTCACGTGAAAAATATTGGAAAAGGTGACAACCCTAACTACACTTTGAAATACTCGCCGAGACTTCGAATGGATCATTCATTTGCAGTGGGAGTGGGGAAAGAGGCCGAAAGGCTCTCTATTTTTCAGGGTTTGTAAACCTTGCCTCCCGAGGGTTCGATACTGAGACCTGTAGCTTAGGCCTCGACACCAACAGTTTAAAATGAGCCGTGCTAAATAAAGAGTGGTTTAACCCTATGGGTTTTGATAGTGAAACCATGTTTTCTCCAGTGTTGATGTTGTTGTCGAAGCATTCAGATATACAACGAGTGTTGCAGGTAATGTCAAATTCTAACCCTAGTTTCGTTGAGTTTTTAAATATTAATACTGTTTAAGTTTTAAAGTCTAGTAAGAGTTTTAACCACCTTCATATTTGGTATTTTGGCAGATTCTGTCTTGGCAAATTGTTTGAGTTTGGCTAGACAGAGTGATGAGCTCATAAGGCCCTGGTAAGCCTCGGTGACATCCCAAAGGGTATCCAAAGTACTCCACAGATTTAGTGATGAAACTTTGGCACAAAGCCAGTCTTCGTTTGGCTAGCCGAGATATCAGATTTATTTAAACTTTGATTTATTTCCAGTGGTTAGAATTTTTATAAGCCGTATGGCCATTTTGGATATAGGGAGGATTTGAACCCTCGACCTGCCTTCGTTGGTTTCTCAACGCTTAATGTATTAACACTTGTATTTTTATAAAAATTCAATTTTTATTTTGAAATATGAATTGGTGAGTTTGACTCTTAGTAAAATAATGATTTTGCAAATGAGATTCTTTGTTATCTTTGTTAGGGTTTTTAAACTCGGTCTTGTTTTAGTGGATAAAGGTCGCAGGGGAGGTTGAATCCTCGACCCTGTCTTACGTTTCTTACTTTCGTAAAGTATATAAAATGGATGAGGTTTGCAAGTTTTGAGATGAAGTTTGAAAAGCAACTTTGAACGAAAGAACTCTCGGAAATCTTTAATAATTGTAGGGTTTGTTAATTGTATTACTGTTTGTGAAGCAATAGAATATCTCAGAATTAAATGTTGTTTGCAAAGATAGCCGTAAGGCTGGTCTTTAAAACCCTACTATACATATTTATAGTGTTTTGTAAATGCTTAAGCAGAGGGTTTTGAAACCCTGCACCAGATTTAAGATGAAACCCTTGCAGGTTGTATTATTAAATTTATAAAAAACGTAGTTTGACAGGGTTAACCCTTAGGGTATCAAACCCTGTTTTCGTATCTATTCCTTCGTTTTGCTTAAGCATATGCATTGTATATATAGTATTAAAATGTATAGCTAATGACAGGGTTTGAAACCTGGGTCATTTGTTAGATAAAATAGTTGCTATTCGATTTGTATTATTTAAAGTTTAGTATCAATTGATAGTTAAATCAACTCGTATGTGATAATATTTCACATTACTAGTACTGTATAATAGATATGTATGGTTTCGATCTAATTTCTTTACAGTAATTTCAATTCATATTTTTTGTATGAAAACCTCTACTATGTGTTTCGACCCTATTAGGGTTTTGTAAAGTCAATGTTTAAACTTAAGAAAATGTTCTCTTTAATGGTTTAAAAGTATAATTCGATACTGAAATAAGTCATGTTACTATTTAAGAACTGAGTTGTTTTTCATTAATTCTCTATGTTTATTTAAGATGATTTACAATAAGATAAAGCATTGTTTTAGTTTTAAAAACCTAAAATAGATCTTTTTATAAATATTACAGGTTTACTCTTATGAATAAAACTATTTATGAAACCTTCCAGAACTTTGTCCTATTTATATTGTTTATAGAGTAAGATATTTATAAATATAAATCTTGCACTATAGAATTTTACTTAGATGTAAAGAAAGTTAATAGTTCTATTGTTAATCTATGTGCATAAATACAATCTATTATTCGAATCTATTTACAATGCATCAATATTCAAATCTATCTTTAATTACTCTTCCCTGTACTAGAGTATAACGACACTAAAATAGTGTGTGGAAAAATGCAGGGAACCATTGTTATTCTATCATTCACATTTAATCATAAATTTTTACTATCCATTTGCATTTTAACCTAACAGTTGTATGGTCTTTCAGAATAGATAAATTTACAGAAATAAAATCATTCCTTAGTGGTACAGAATGTATAAGTTTTAATTGTAAACTGATAACATAATAACATTCAGATCCTTAGTAATACTTTGACAGAAATAAATAAGATAACACAATTTGAACCTGATAATTGTAGAAGAAACAAACAACCAAAGGATCTCGGTTCCACCCAACCTTCTCCTGAAGACAACCAAGTAACTTTCATTAGGACCCCCAAGCCTGTTCATTGAACCACCAGGACGAAGATGATGTGTGGAGTAATGGAATAAATTCCTTTGCAACTCAGCAGTAGCACTTGACAGTAGTACTTCCTGCTTTTAGCAATATTGAACTCAGCAATGTGGTTGCACTAGTTCAGAATGAAGTCTTAGTTCACTCAATCACTTCTAACCTTCCCCTCATCGAATCTCTTGTGCTCTCTTCTATTTTTGATTTAGAAATTATCACAAGGTAAGAATGAACATCCCCCGTTGAATTCGATGGGTAGATAAGTAGCATGCCTAAGTCTTTGGTCAGTTTTATTTAGTAAATGAGCCACCTGCTCAATTCCACTTTATTGGGGAACATGACCATAAAAGTAGGGAATTTGCCTCCTGCAATAGTTAGAAGTGAGTTGAGGATGCTTCCAAGTGTCATTTTTCTCTCCACCCCAGTCCATTCCTCCTAGCGGGTCAGTGAACACTCATTCAACAGTCTCCTTTGTATATTTGTCTCCACTATTATTTATTAATAATAAAATATTCAAAGTAATTAATTACAGTCATCCCTGACCCCACTTGGTTAATAGTCATAAAACTTTACAATAAAAATAAAACATAATGTTTTCTTCATAACATAAAATGTCTAGAACGTGGGGTATGTGACAGCAAGCGTTGCATCCTATGCTAGCTCGTTCACTAGGAACAACGACCAATTTATTTGGACCACTATGACACATTTTTCCGCGGAGGAAATCACTCCTCATGTGCACTAGTTCGAACGATTCTTCCTAACCATCTTGATGGCTAGCAGTTTTGTTGCGATCCTTACCGCCTGGTCATTGATGGTGTTTATTTTGTATCCTCGAGTTTCCTTCTCCACCCCATACTTTTCCTTTAGTTTTTTCGCTAAGTGCTTGTCATTATCTTTTCCATTGAAGTACTACAAAGGGTCTTCCCCGTTTTTGGGTAACCCTATTATCTGCACTATCAAATCGACTATTACCGAGATCTTTTCACCTAGCCATAAGTAACCACCGTGAAAAAAAGTGAGGAGCTTCTTTACGCATGCATTCACTTCGGGCCCCCTTCCAAAATGTGACATCTGGGTCAAATTTAGTAGACCTGACTTTTCCAGTCCTAGCTCCCATTGTGCAGTATGCTGCATGACTGGACCATTTTTTCCATGTTGTACATGCTCATATGTTGTAATCATACATTCTAGGTGTAGTAATATATCGTGGTGGCTATATTGTAGCTTGCACAGCTGCGGTATTATATTCCTCACTTTGTGGACCCCCTTTGGGACCGCTAATTCCTTGATAGTATACTTGGAATTCTTCCCTATCCTAACCGTTGGTGCGCTTACCTTCCATGGGGGTACATATCCTGGAATGCCTATTGTGGTCGATCCTGCTGGTATTCCACTCGCTATTGTTTCTTCCTCTGTGGCGGATGATGTGCCCTCCCCTCCTTATACCGGTGTTCTCCAATGGCTCACCTTCGGTCTCCGTTGTGAGCTTACCGGATGAGTATCACTTCTCTTCTGCCTTACTATGCATTCTATTCCAATTTCCAGTTGTTCGTAGATTATGTCGGCCTTTTCCTGTGGTTCTTCATATGTACTTTTTCTATAAACCCTTTTTGCCATCGAAATCTACTTACTCTTTCTTCATATCCTCTAAGATCTCTGTTATGCCTCTTCGCCTGCTCAATGCCAATAGTTCGCTACCTCTTGATTTTATATAATTTCGTCTCCTCTTCCATGGTAATCGAATCGATCTTCGGAAATTATGACCAAATCTTCCACTAACTCACTAAATCTCCGGTTGATTTTCCCAATGCTATGCCTTCATTGGTCCTTTCTTCCGACTCGAGCGGTTATTAATTATGGTTTAATCTGCTCACACCATCTTAATTACGGTATTTATTGCTTGACTTGACCCATTCATACTTCGCCCGACAACAACAAGTATTCACTTGTTCAAACCTTGTCATGATCTTGTCCTTGTCGCTATACCATCGACATACTTCTTAATTTGCATTGTTTTTACTTTGTCACGTTATCTCGATAGGGTCGTCGCTGAGTCTACTTTGCCGACCCTTCACTCTATTTCATCTTTTGGGTGCTCCTTGTACCCGGGATTCAACCGATATGGTTGCTCCTTCATTGGTTTTGCATCAGGATTCAATGAGATCTTCATTTCGCCTAGTTCCCCGAAAATGCCCTTCATTTCCAAAAATTTTGTTGGGAACAGATCTTGAAATTCGTGTAGTAGATCTGTGACTTTTGCGATGGTCGCATCATCCCAATAATCTCCTATGCTTGCGAACTTGGGGTTTTCCTCCAATCCAATATTAACTTTCTTGAGGCGCAGCGGCTACTGAAATTTGTCGAAGGGTATCTTAGGTGCTTCGACATTCCGGCTTCCTTTTGACTCTGGGATATAAGTGGCTCATGGATAATCCTCACCATCCGGTCCTCCCGTCACGTTGTAACATTCCAACAATATTTCTGGTGTCACGGTCCACTGTAATCCCATTGGTTTCTCCATCGAGAATACTTCAATCACCTTCTCCCATATCACCTACAGTGCACTATGGATGAAGGGTTTTTCATCCAAGAAGCTAAAAATCCGACTAAAGTTGATAGTTAGCTCCTCCCATGTAGTTGTTTTGTGTCACAGTTATGTTGTGATGTACCAGTTCCGCAGTACCTCATCCAATGTATGGATGAATGTATGGACCCATTATTTATGTGGTCTGACTCCCCACGTGCTTTGACATTCCTCCAAGTGCTCCCTTGGGTCACTCCTTCCACTGTATTTCCTTCTACAGTACCTATCAGTTTCTCTGAACCTGATCACCATCAATTGTCGACATAGCATCTAGCTCGTTATTATCGACTTGTGCATTTCCAACCATCGCACTGGTGTAGCCTTTAATGATTCCTCTAATGACAACAACCTTTGCGGTTCTACTACTCTTTCTTCAAATTCAGTGATTAATTTAGTCAGGTTGGGAAATCCATCGTATGTTGGTTGTTTGCAGGATTCTCTTGCCACGCATCTCAGCGACTGGGTGATGTGTGCACATCTCTGGAATGATACTTCATGTAGTTGATTATGCAAATTCTCCAGTGCTTCATCAGAATCTGATGATGCCGATCTAACACTATGTCACCCCAGTTCTCTGTCAGTGTTGGGATTAATATATTCCTCTGAGATATTGTACACATTGTCCCATCCTTCCATGAATTCGTCTCGCATTGGCTCGACATACTGTTGTCCTTCTATTGGATCCAGGGGTGCAACTACCCTCATTTCGCTATTCTCAAATGACATTGTTCGTTTTCGTAAGTTGAGCACGCCTTCGTTCTCCATCCCCCAATCTATCCCCAATAACACTGGATAGGGGTCTGTGTTATCAACTATTTCTATCACGTCGAAATCTGCATAGGTTTTGAGTCCCTCTATCTCGACTGGGATGTGACATAATCGGTCGATGGGCATGACCTTTCTCTAGTTCACCAGTTGAAGCTGTACTGTGGACCATACCAGCTGTGGCTTCCCCATTGTCTCCCATGTCTATTTTTTCAAGATATTCACATCCGACCCCAAATCCATAATGATGGAGTCAACATCGAATGCACCAATTTGTGCATTCATCCTCATTTCCATTCCTGTCTTCTTTCTATGTAGTCGATTCATTGTTTGAATCTGTCATCCATCCTCCTATCAGTGTAATAGTCTAGCTATCTCTGCTAGCGCATCCTGGTCTTTCTCAAATTCCAAGCAACTTTCTAAGAAGGACCTCAAGTGTTGATCTTATTCTGTAAGTTTGTCGTGTAAAATGTCGGTGGCATCTCATAAGTGAATTCTTTCTGGCCAATTGTTGGCTGCCTCAACCGTCTCATTGTCTCTTGCGCTTCTAAAAAGATCTCCTTTTCTACCTCCACATTGAATCAGACCTCTTTTCTTGTTGTCGATCAAACACTCAACTATGGCTTGTCTTATCTTGTCGCAACCCCTCCTTTGGTCGACCCCTTATTTCTGCCGAAATCTTCTGTACATTTGGAGGTGGATTTTGACCCTGATTTGGATTCGGTTGAGGTTGAGGTGGGTTTTTATTTTTCCACTTTGAAATAAGCTTGGGACAGTCCTCAACACTATGGTATGGTGCACTGCAATACGTACACTGCGGAACTAGGCTTGGACAATATCTTTGATAATGCTCGACTTTACCACAATTATAGCATACAAATGGCCCTCGACCTCATCCAAAATTTCCTCCCCGACTAGCACCTCCACCTCCACATCTACAGAATCCTCCTCTGAATCCTCCTCGCGGTTGTCGATATGTTTTTTGGTTGTACTACGTAGTCTGATATTGCGATTAGTCGTACTACGGTGAAGGTTGATTGTACACCTTGTGGCTGGCTATAATGGAGGTGCGACTGGTTATACTGCTGATTGCAGTGCGTCTACTGCTGACTGTACTCCGGTTGCTGTTGACTGTACTGCAGTTGTTGTTGTACTAGGGATTTCTCCTCCCCCTTCATAAAATATGTGTCTGTGATCCTTTCCTGGAGCAAGTCGTATGCCCTACAATCCTTCTCTTCATGCCCAATCGATCGACATAAATTGCAGTAAATATTCGTCAGTCTTGACACCATCTTCTGTAAATATATGAATTCTTCCAACCGATGCCCCCTCGTTTGACAGATTCTACACCACGTCATCCCTCCATGGCTTAGTGGATTCAGTGCGCCAGACTGTAAATACTTGCGGAACTCTGGGCACTGGTACTTATGGTGTCCTTCTGATTTGAAACGGGTGCACCATATTTCCTCCCACACCTCTTTTCCCTTCTTCTTGGATTTGTATCGTCAAATTTGTTAGCTGTGCTTGAATGTGATAAATGCCTAATCCCGCTTCGCTAACTCGTGAAGCCTCCAATTTCATCGCGATTTCCAGTGCTTAAAACTTAGATGTGATCTTCCACTACATCAGTGGCCCACGAATGTATGGTACTAGTCCTACATTGAACCACTCCTTGTGTCGTACGTCGCTCATCCAAAAGCTGACTTTCTCCATCAAATTTTTATATCTCTGGTCAAATTCCCGAACTGATTCGTTTGGAAACTACTTAATCTCCTTAAGTTTTGTGATGTATTGTGACTCAGATTTCGGCTTCCTGAATTCATCAATTAATCATGCCCTGATCCGTGGTAGTGTTTTCTCTGGATCTCCTGTAGGAACTTGTATGAATTTCATGAACCATTCTAGCGCATGACCCCTTAAGGTCGTCGCTAGTTGTCCCTTCTTGATGTCATCGTCTTGGACCTACTTTACCGTCCATACCACTTAGCATAAAAACCAATGTTGTTCAGTATCCTCGGTCCCATTACCTTGGAAAATTGACATTTTTAATTTGTCACCTACCATCCTTGATCTCCTACTATTATTTACGGACCCACTACTCTTACCATTGTTTTGACACTTCGGACAACACTATGATGAAATTATGTTTCTTCCTCCAAAATTTGGCATAGTGCGCGGGGTTGTGGGTATGTTGTAAATTGGGTCTTTCCCTCTGCTTCAGGGGTAGCCTGGTCACTTTCTTCATCGCAGTAAGGTCACTTCGTCTTGTGTGGTCCCGTTTCACATTTCTCTATTTTGGTCTCCTCAAGAGACTCTCTCTCAATCTCAATCCTCCTCTTCTTCTCTGGATGTTGGAACCTCACCCCACTTCGTAGGGTACCACAACCTTCCTCATCTTCTCTTAAGAACTCATCGTCACTCATGTCCATCTACCCCATATCATTCTATGAGACCCGCATTCACGCAGTCCCCACAACCTCCGCGCACCAAGATTTACTCGTCAAATTTCATCTTCAGTATACCCTTTTCGATGATAAGCATCTTAATCCAGAATTTTAGTGATAGTAGAAATCTTCCACGGGGTCCCTTGAAATAATTCCTTTTCGCGTTTCTATATGACTTGATTGTGTCGACGATGAATTCAATAATATATCCCTCTAGAATACTATCCACCCAGACGTCGACAACTCTAGATACCTTGTTATCCACTCGCTTCAATTGCTGGATCAATTCAGGTGTCCAATGTTCAGGTTCACCACCTTGGAAATTCTTGTTTTGGAATGTCAGTTGTGCCAACCACTCATGCAACAATATTGGGAATTCATACAAAAATATCATGTGGAAGTCAGAGTATATATATTTATGTAACCACTCAGTCATTGACCATCCGGGTTGGCGATTCTCTTCTTCAGTAAACTCTCATGCCTTCTTGTCGAACCAATCCTCGATCTCCAGTTTCGTCGGATGCCACAACATGTCCTCTCTTTTTCTCTTCACACTACGGTCCCAAAAATAGAACCATTTGTTGACATAGTTCTGTCGATAGGGGTACTTCACTTCACAATGTTGTCAACAAACACCAACCAAAAACCCTTAATCATCGGTCCATAAAGGTTTTACCCTTTCCAGCAACACCCACAGGGAGAGTGAGGTCTCACCCGAGATGTTCAAGGGGGCTGCACGAACCAAGTTTCTGCAGTAGGGAGAAGACACTTGTTAACCCTTACTTAGTCTCTACAGAAACCATATATCTTCCTTTGCATTATACTAACAATTCACACATACATTCGACATCCGTATCAACAACTTACATCATAGATTAATCGATAGAGAAAAATAACCTTAAACACATCGCATCATTAAATAACATGGCGACACAAATAGAAACACGGAATATAGACATAATCGAACATCCTCATGCATTAACTCATCTAAAAATCTGCAGCACAACCTTCGCAGGAACAATTCCAAGCGACTTAATGCAAATCCATATACATAGAGAAAAACTTGTTGAACGAAGAAAAATACATAGATGCTAGATATCACCGTCTACGATCGATGCTCTTAGGCTTACAATTGTGGTTCTATTTATAGACAACTAAGACTATTACAAAATGGTCAAAATGGCCCATTCTAACTATCTTGGACCCAAAACTTGCACTTTCATCGACTTCTTATCCTTCGTGAATGTTCCTTTCCTCTACTGATGACCGCTTTGTCGTTGTTGGATTCCGCACTTCATGTGCTCTAACCCTGTTATACCTTAAAGTTACACTTCAAACCCTAGTGTCGCATCTTTGTACCATGTGACCTAGTGACATTTCTCCCTAATGAATGCTATGTGTTTTCAATACTCTCCTAGGTCTCATCTGGACATCTTGGAGATAAACTCACATGTTGATGACCGAGAAACAACCTTATGTGCCATGTGTCACCTTGTTTGTCTTGATTTTTGCGCCCTACAGATCTATCAGACCTCGAAAATATAGGTTTTTCATGCTCTGCATAACCTATACGCTGCAAAAATTTTGCTTTATGCTCAGTTATAGGGGCGCGAAAATCCTTAATTATCCCTTTGCCTTGGATTTTGGATCTATATCTTTCGAGAGATTACCTTGGGATTTCCACTCCTGATTCGATCCCAACCTCCTCTCTTTGTTTAGTTTGGATGATCCACTAAACCTTCACTAGATCCACCTTCCTCTCATTATGATTAACTCCTCCAAGTGCTATAAGAGAGAGGCTTTCCATGAGCCAAGGGGGAACAACTTGAGGCATCCAACCTATGGTCTTAATATATTTTCAGAGATATCTAGAGGAGAGAATACTTGGAGATGGAGTTTGGCTTGAACATCAAGCATCGTTTGTAAGAACTTTTCAAGCTTCTTAATAAGATAACTTGTCTTGTTTTCCCATTTCATGTGTATTGTATGAATCTTTGATATGAAATGTATCTAGTTTAGATTTGAACTTAACCTTTACTTCAAGCTGTTTGGAAGATCGTGTGCTTGTGTTATACCTCAAAGTTACACATTAATCCCTAGTGTCGCATCCTTATACCATGTGACAAAATGAAATTTCTCCCTAATGATCATCATACATTACTGGTACCCTCCTTGGTCTCATCTGGACACCCATGAGAAAAATCCATTGACTGAATGCCGAAGACATCACCTTACCTGCCACATGTCAGCAAATCTTACCCTATCTGCAGAGATTTTCACACTTTGCACATCTGCTGGGTAGCGATAATTAGGGTTTCCGCGCTATGATCAGACCCTAGGGCGCAATAATTTCGCGTTATGCTTAGACCTAGGGGCGCGAAATTCCCTTTTTAGCCTTTTTTCCATGGACCTTTTTTCCATGGATCTTGGATCTCACCTTTCGAGATATTTTCTTGGGATTACCAACTCTAATTCGATCCCAACCCCCTCTCTCTGTTTAGTATGCTTGATCCACTAAATATTCATTAGATCCATCTTACTCTCCTTTTGGTTGACCCTTCCAAGCACTATAAAGGAGAGGCCTTCCATGAGTCAAAGGGAGGACTTTTGGGGTATCCAACCTATGATCTTGAGACTTTTGCAGAGATAGCTAGAGGAGGAA
Source organism: Larix kaempferi (assembly GCA_027924585.1). Taxonomy (NCBI): domain Eukaryota; kingdom Viridiplantae; phylum Streptophyta; class Pinopsida; order Pinales; family Pinaceae; genus Larix; species Larix kaempferi. The sequence continues at coordinate 29,194,675 of BSBM01000158.1, read as the reverse complement.
CTTGGAGCTGAAAGTTGGATTGGACATCAAGCAACCATTGTAAGCATCTTCAAGTTGTAAAAAATATAACTTGTCTTGTTTCCCAATTCATGTGTGTTGATTATGTTTCAATTACATGATTTGTATCTAGCTAGATTTGGATTCTAACTTGTGATTCAAGGTACTTGGAGAATTGTATATGCTTGTATATTGTCTGATCTTAGCAGGTTCATCGTGAGGACTTTGAGATCTGGACTACAAGTGGGACAAACATCAGAGTGAAAGGTCAGACATCTTCTCTAACTTTCTTCAATACAGAAATCTTGAAATACTTGTCTAATCTAGGATTCACGATCGCATTTGTTTCACTTTTGTCTTAGCATAGAGTCAGTTCATCCTTCTATATCCTAAGAGGGATTCTTTCTATCCGTAGGAAGAAATCTCTACAACAAAAACTGGCGACTCCGCTAGTTTGAACCCCTTTTATTTCAAGTTCTTTTACTTTCATTCATCTTTTGATTCTGAATTTGCTCTTCTTTCAAACCAGTTGTGAAAGTTGGTCTTTTTTTACCTTCATTCACTCCACTCCCCTCTGAATTAGACCTCTGTCAGTGATCAGTGAGTCCTCTAGGTTGGAAAATCCTGGAAGAGTAAAAAAAAATTCTTAAACTCCCTCCCTCATCCTCTTTCTGAGCATTTTCGTGCCCCTGCCACTTCTTATAGAGCGAAAATTACCAAATTTTTGCTACCCATACATTTTCCAAAACGCGATAATTCCTAATTATCAAGCCTGGGTTGCTTGCAGCCATGCAAAAATATCTGTAAAAAAAGGAATTTTCTTCAAGTTTGCTTGGTTACCTTCAGTCAAGTTTAGTTTCTTTGTCTCTGATTTCTTTTCTGGTCTTCATCAAACACGTGTAACCTACCCAGCTGCAATTCATTACTTGCATTTCATCTTTTGAATTTTTGTAGACACTTTGGACATTTTTGGGTTTTAGGTCACTGTCATAGCCATACCTACTTACTCATTCCCTTTTGCATTGTGTCTACACATCTTGTCACCTTTTCACAAAACGCAAGTGTTTTTGTGGTTTGTTTTGTATGATTTCGAGCTTGGATTTTTTAGTTTTGTGACATTGTACCCATTTTGATCACCTCCTTATCATTCTTGCATTTGCTTGGTCCTCTCATCATAGTAAAGTTTTATTACTGTTTTTCAATTCCTTGATTATATTATTTCCAAGACTATATTTTTCTTGTAGCAGTAACTTTACATTCTTGTTATTAAAAAATCAATATTGGAAGACTCTTTGAACATGTCTTGCTTTTTGTTGAAAAGATCAAGTGTATAATTTTGCATTTAGGAAGTGAACCGATTATTATTGATTGTCACATAATTTTACTCATTTGAAATACCATTAGTTGTATATCAGTTGCATTTTGAAAGTAGTTCCATTAGTTTGGCTTATTCAAAAAAGAAAAAGAAAATTTTTTGGAGTGGTTTTTTCATTTCTTTGGAAAAGTTTATGCATTGTGATCGAAGAACTCCCCCTTCACTTTAGCTAGCATTCATCGAACAAAAAGTCTCATTTCTATTCATCTTCATTTGCATGGTTTAATTCGTCATAACACCACAAGTTGCACTTCCATCACCCGATTGAGTAATACATCCCTTAAAATTTATACTCCCTAATTCAACACACTTTAACCTCACTTGAGGAGAAAAAGAATTTGTTAGTTAGGTAGGACACCGGGGATAGGCATCCAAATAATTCCCCCTTGTCATTTTCACTTGATACATAGTTGTTGACCTCTAGGGTGCTAAAATCCTCTTGTACTTGTTGACACAGTCATCGACCATTTTGTGGAGGGGCCTCTCATTTTTTCGGGGGTTAAGCCACGAGGATTGATTCCAGATAAACTTTGTGGAATGTCGCACTCCACTTAGAACCTAAGTCATATCGATCCATTGTCTTCCTTGTACTCTACTGTATAGGTGATATAGGGGTGATAAGATAGAAGTGTCGAAAAACTTCTCCTTCGTGTCATGAACGAGGTAGCTTAGTGACTTTTCTTCTAGGGCTCTTTTACCTGGGATCCCTTTCGGTAGAGGGATATCCTCCCATTTTGTATTGTTCGACTTGGATTTCATCACCTTGCGAAGGATAGAACTTGTTGAGGTGTCCAACTCTTAGTTAGGAGGTTTTTCTTGCTATTTCATCTTCTTAGAGGATCATTTTTCTTTTTAGTGCTGCTTGTTGGCATTTTGGACACCTTTGTTTTAGCTCGCTTACTGTGACACCGGTCTCAGTATAGTTTTTTTCGCTTTCTTTTTTTGGCCTATGAGCCTTGTCTTTTTCTAGCTCCCCTTTTGCACACTCGGTTGCTTTAGGGTTTTTGAGTTATTTTTTACGAGACTGTCCCCGGACCTTGTAATCCCACCATTATGATTGATAAACGAAGATCACGGAGAATACAGGGATGAATCCCTGACCCACCACCACCACCATAGACTTCTGGTCCTCCTGCATCACGTATCCCTTCCCCCACCAATCGCGGTGCTGGTCGGAGTACTATTCCACCACCTATTAGTACTACATATCCAGTTGCTTCTGTACCTATAGATCATGGCACCATCGCAGAACTGCCTACAGTCACTGACCTCGTAGTCCACCTAAGATTCCTACTACCCTCAATACACTGTTATTCCAGAATTTTCTACCACAGTGGACACTACACCAACTGCTGAAGTTAGCACTTCACACGATGTTACACTTGACATCTTCATCCTCCTATATATTAGCACTATACCACACTTAACCACATTATACGATGTCCCTGAAGAGCACATTGAAACTCTTGAATGATCTGATGAAGACACAAGATATTTGACTCGAGTCCCGGGTGGATACGTTGAAATCATTGAAGAAACTGAATTACCCCCTGCACTATTTCAACCTGAGTTCGAATTTTCCACCACGCAAGTGGAACCTCCACTGGACACCACTATCCCATCAGGTATTCCTACTTATGAAACAGGCTCTTCTAGAAATGTACCATTCATGGTGTCCTTCCCTAATCTCCCTTCAAGACACGAGATTATGGCATCTATCCAATCCAGTATGGTTAGTTTATCTAATTCACCCTTAGCATCATAACAATTTAGATGTGATATAGAGAAAATGCTCTCATCGGCTTCCCAATACCCCCCTACACACTCCTCTCCACAACCCATCCTCCTGGTTACCGAGCTCCCCGTCCTTCATCTAGTATGAAGTACCACACATCCTACACCGATGGATCTAGACCCTCAGACAGGACTATACCTGAACTCCTTTTGAAACCCAACAGGATAGCTCACCTTTTTAACCTAGCCTCTACATTTTGGGATGCAAATCCGGGCCAAGCCCTCGATGATCTTCCCATCTTTCCAATCCCTATGGATGTGACGCCCGATAGCCCTCAGTTATACTCCCCCCACTTATTGTCGCACACTATGTTCGACTTAACTTCAGGGGATGCACCCCTTATGAGGGATAACCCCATCTTTTCACCATCACCACCCGAAACACACGGAATATCTCATCCACAAGTCGGTACCTTTGGTGCTATTGGCCAACCAGCACTACCCCATCTTTCTAGTGCTCGTATTGGAAGAACATCTATCGATACTATTGGATTATCCATGCTGACCGGAGGTTCATCTTCGGCCACCATATATACCATTTCCAGAGGGGGACAACCATTTACTAGAACCATCGATCCCAATAACCAACCTCCTCCGGGTGGACCATCAAACGCGCCCGTAGGAGGACAACCATCTATTGGGACCATTTGTCCCAGTAACCAACCTCCTCCAACAGGACCATCCAATCCATCTCTTGGAGGACAACCCCTTGGTGTTATCGGCTACTCAACAAACACCTCCATTTTTTCCATCGGCTCAGCAAGGCCCACAACTTACATCATTTGGAGGAATACCACTTTGTAACGACCCCACAGGCACCATTAAACAACCCCCTCCATTAGCATCATCTGCTCAGTTGGGAACATATAATTCACCTGGTAGTGGACAACCTCATGTTGGCATCCCAACCAGGACCAATTTCCAACATCCCTCATCAAGAACAGTTCCTTCTTGGGGACCTCACATCCCACATAGTGGGGGGTACTCTCTTTTTGCAAACTGGAATCAAGCTGGGGGGAAGCCTACTCAACCTTTAATCCCCCCCAACTTGAATTCTGGCATACCCTAACACTGGTATGGGAAATCCTCCACCCAATCAAGGTCTTGGAAACATTTCTGGGACACAACAATCCCAGGGAACTATACCCCAACAAGGAACATGAAACATTCCTAGAATGCAACAACCCCATGTTATTATACTTGTCATCCCTATTCAGCAGAACGTTCAACAACCAACCACTAGTGTGATTCTGAATCAGACGACAAATCCCATGATTTTGAATACACAAGCGGTTAATCAGATGGTTTATTATCCTCAAAATTTTCAACAGTATCCTGTTGGAAACATGTATCGGTACAATTCGAACCACTATGTTGTGCAGGGTCCCACGAGCATCCCTACACCATACAATTATTACTCATACCCGCAAACCAATCGACAACTTCCTTTCTTGGCCACACTAGACTTTCCTGATTTGTCTAGGCTTATTAACGATCCAATATGGAATGAGCCACATTGGGCACCCATCCCATTCAAACTACCATCAAACATTCCAAAGTTCGATGCCAAGTATGGGGAAGACCCCAAGAACCACGTTATGACCTTCCATTTTTGGTGTTCTTCAAACTCATTGAAGGATGACTCCATTCAATTGCGGCTCTTCTAGTGCACGCTTACCGGCACCGTAGCAAAATGGTGCATCGAGCTTCCACAACACTACTTTCACAATTTCAATACCTTGGCCATGCAGGTTTTGACACATTTCCAGCTCCCCATCCGATACGAGACTGGAAAAAACCTGTTGACCTCGCTACGCCAAAGCACTTCTACGAATATCTCTGATCATATTCATGAGTGGCGTCGACACCGCAGGTTAATTAAAGCACCCATTCCGGACCAATTACTCGCTAATTGGTTCACTAAGTCATTTTTGCCTCCCATCGCCAGGGATATTGCCATGGGAGGACCTGTAACAGAGGAAAAAGCTATTTCTCGTGCTCAATACATGGATTTGGTATATACCCAATCCAAAACTTTATACGAGCTTATTCCTCACACCTCCCGCACCACTACTGATCCAACCAAGCCTACCACTGAACCCCCCATTGACGACATCGTTGGTTCAATTAAGGCTCATCCTGCAACCAAACCGAGTGGGAAACAAGCTACTGCTACCCCCTCTCCACCCCAGGATGCATGTAAAGCTTATACCTCTCCTTCTCCTTCCTCCGAGGTGAACGTAGTTCAATCCACATCACAATCAGGGGAAAGAAGAATAATAACAAAGGAAAATACAAGAAAACTTCTAACCAACAAGAGAACCCCAAGCCGCAACCAATCAACATGGATCCCAAACCACGTCGGGAATCAAAGTTTCCCTGCCTTATTTGTCAAGAAGATCACTACACACGAGACTATCCCTACAAGGACGAAGTCAATAAATTTGTTAAAGGATCTTCCCGCCCAGAAGTGTTAACCGATCCCTTCCCCCATCAGCAGCAACAGATGGTTACTCACGATCCCCCGCAAGGGGGAAAACCAAACAACCCACCCCGTGAAGAAACATCCGCAAACCGCAATGTTTTGATGATGACTAACTAAGAGATCCATATATCCACTCGAGCAAGGACATACGATACCCCTCCAAGTTCAAACGAAATGGAGACAACCCATGGCAAGTCACCTCCCGAAGATCCTTTTATCACCCCTCCCCCAAATGGTCATCTCCACATTGAGAGACCTATCACAGACATAGTACTATGCCCACCCAAGGGCACCATCCGAAAGGCGACATTTAATCCTAACGTGCAAGCAGCCCAAAATTACAATATTGTTAAGGACCTAGGTCAAGCACCATGCGCGATGTCGACTCTCGAGGTTCTCCAACACTGCCCCATGCAACGTAGGACCTTACTTTCAGCACTGGGGGCAGTGGACCCGGATACTTCTAACATGATTATGTTTAACTTGGAGTATTTTAAACCTAGGCTTTCTCACCAGTTAGCCTTCCAGATCCAAACAAAGATCCATGGAAACAACATTCATCGCACTGCCTTAGACGAAGGTGCTTCCACATCGATCATGTCCTTGACTTGTTGGAGAGCCATAGGCTCACCTGAAGTTACACCTTCTCCCACTACTCTCAAAGCATTTGACGGACATGGTTTTCAACCATACGGACTCATCGCTGCGATTGGCGTCGAACTAGGGGTCAAGACAATATCTATACACATCGAAGTTGTAGATGCACCATTGGATTATACTCTTCTACTCGGTCGAAATTGGTTCTATGCCATGACCGCCGTTGCATCCTCCATTTTTCACCTAGTACAATTTCCTCATCAAGGGAAAATTGTCACTATAGATCAGTTAGAATTATGTACTCCAGAAATTCATTCGAACTATTCCCACAACATCCCATTGTTGGGTCAGTCCTAGTACCATTTTGAATATGTTGGCGTTGGTCTTATGAAGGATTCCTCCCTCATCAGAGTATTCCCGAAGCTCAGATCCCCTATCTATGCCATAAACATGATATCGTCAAGTATCACTCCATCCAATGAACCTGCTGATTCTTGGGTGATACCGGGTCCTACAGAGCTTGAAACCTATGGAAATTCCATGCCTTTAAACAAGAACCTCGCAACTTACCAGGTGATCTAGTTAACTACACAGATTGCGTCGATTCTACTACGCATCACGTCGTGGCACAACTCTCGTCTGAGGCTGGCCCATTGTCGCCATTTATTGATCCTCTCACACTGATTTTTCCCTCCGACGAATCGTTTATGGAGGTTATGTGCATCAATGAACCACCTTGGGAAGATTACCATCATCGGTCTTCTTTCCCTACTATCCAAGCGATTGAGCTGACACCAAACCCAACATTTCACTCGAAATTGTTAAAACCAAGTTTCCTAGTTCATTCGATGATGTATTTTTTGAAGGAAACTTGGCCAACATCATGGCAACCACTCCTATTAACATTTCAGTGCAACCTAGTGTCATGGAAAATATTCACATAGGAAAGACATGTACGCCCACCGAGGTGGAGTTCTACACTGCCTTATTCAAAGAATTCTGCCACGTTTTTGCTTGGAGTTATGAAAAGATGCCAGGAATAGACCCATCCATTGTGGTCCATGAAATCCAAACTTTTTCTGGTGCTCGACCGGTTCGGTAGAAACTTTGGCTCGTTCATCCCCACAAGGCAGCGGCTATCAAAGCAGAAATTGAAAAACTTCTACGTGCTGGTTTTATCTATCCTGTCCCATTGATAGAATGGGTGTCTAAAATCATTCTCGTAGCAAAGAAATAGGGTACGATTAGAGTCTACGTCGATTACCAATATTTGAACAAAGCTTTTCCAAAAGACAACTATCCAACTCCGTTTATTGACCAGATTATCGATAACTGTGTCGTAAGTGTCATCTTTTCATTTATGGATGGCTTCTTCGACTATAACCAGATAGAGATACTCCCCGCCGACCAACATAAGACAACCTTCATTTGTCCTTGGGGGACCTTTGCATACCGAAAGCTACCCTTTGGCCTCAATAATGTCGGGGAAACTTTCCAACGGGCAATGTCATATGCATTTCACGACATTAAACATATTGTGGAACCTTATCTCGATGACCTTCCAACCCATACATAGGCTCAAGATGATCATCAAGGTGTCGCCACTACAATATTGGTTTAAATCCACACAAATGTGTCTTTTGTGTTGAAGCTGGAAAACTATTTGGATTCATAATCTCCAAAGACAGCATACGCCTAGACCCAACGAAGGTAGAAGCCATTCTAGCTCTGCCTTCACCCACTGACATACCAACACTTCAAAGTTGGAAAGGGCATGAAAACTTTCTACGTCGTTTCATGTGCAATTTTGCTGAGATTACAAAAGGCTACATGAGGATTCTAAAAAAGGATATCCCTTTCATCTGGGACAATGAAGCCCAATGATCCTTTGACAATCTAAAGGTAGCCCTCACTAAGGATCCCGTAATCCAACCCCCCAATTACACACGGGATTACATCTTATATCTCGCAGCTTCCACTTCCACCATTGGCATGGTGTTAGCCCAGGAAGACACCAATGACATAGAACATGTAGTTTATTATCTTAGTAAGAGTCTCCTCAACTCCAAAACCCGCTACTCGCATGTTGAAAAGCTGGCTCTAGCTACAGTTTTTGTTGTCTAGAGGTTCTACCATTACATTCTTCTCTGTCGGACCACTATCATAGCTGATTTCAATCCAATGTACTACATCCTCACACGCCAAGTGCTTGTTGTAAAATACTCTCGTTGGATTGTTGTCCTTCAATATTTTGACTTGGAATTTGCCAAACCAAAATCCAAGAAATTTTTGGTCTTCGCAGAGCTAATTTGTACTTTGCCCCGTGTCACTGAGAAACCAGAGCCCATCGATTCTCTCCCTGATGAATCGTTGTTTCTCATTGGCACGTCCGATCCATGGTATGGGGATATTATACTCTATCTCCAAACCCAACATTTTCAGCCCAAACTCAATCGGGATGAATGTCGATGCATCTAACACCATGCCAAGTACTATCTTATCATTAGCAATACCCTTTATCACCGTGGTGTCGATACTATTCTATGACATTGTCTAAATTTGGAAGAGGCCGAACACATTCTCAATGACTGCCACTCTGGAGCATGTGGTGGTCACCTCTCTGGGATGGCTACAACCCAGAATATTTTACGAGCGGGATATTTCTGGCCCTCGATTTTCAAAGACTGCATTGAAACGGTCAAGAAGTGTCCACCCTGCCAATTCTTCCATAGCAAAAAAAGCTCGCATCCTGCTCCACTCCATCTTGTTGTTGTGGTCGGCCCCTTTTCCAAATGGGGCATCAATTTCACGCATTGTAATCCCACTTCATCCAGGGGGCATGGCTATGTCATAGTAGCCACAGATTATTTCACAAAATGGGCTGAAGCGATGCCTCCTTTTGCGGAAGATGGTAAAACAAGAGCACAATTCATATTTAACCATATTATAGCTAGGTTTGGAGTCCCGCAATCTATTGTGACCGATCATGGTTCCCATTTCAGGAACCATATGATTGAAGAATTGAGTGCCAAGTTGGGTTTTCATCATGAAAATTCAACCTCCTACTACCCACAGGAAAATGGCCAAGTAGAGGCCATAAACAAGGTCTTGAAGCGCATGATCCAACGCATTGTGGGTACCCATAAGTCCAATTGGCACTTAGCTCTCTTTTCAGCTTTGTGGGCCTACCATACCTCAGTGAAAAGTACCACTAGGTTCACACCATTCCAACTGGTGTATGGCATGGAAGCCATTTTTCCAATTGAATGTGAAATTCCGTCACTGAAGATAGTCATTGAGTTACTTCCCAATACAACTTTTGAGGAGGAACGGTTTCTATATCTAGCCAAGCTAGATGAAACCTACCGCGATGCTGCTTTGGCTAACGAATCCCACAAGAAACGCATCAAATCACAGTATGACAAATCTGTTCAACCTCGTATCTTTAGCGAAGGTGACCTTCTACTCACATATGACCAAATGCATGACAAGTTAGGAAAAGGCAAGCTAGATTCGATGTGGTACGGTCCCTTCATTAAAAAATGAGTATTGGAAAAAGGAGCCGACGAGCTCGTCAACTGTGATGGTATACCTCTGGCACGGCCCGGCAACGGGTTGTACCTAAAATGATTCTACGCGTAGGTTTATCCTGCGTGAGACATCTTGTAAATAATGTACTTAGCTTGTTTTCAATTATTTCTTTTTGTGTGTGTGTGCATGGATTGTATTTCATGTATCCTTATTTACCTTGACTCGTGCTTCTATGTGCAGATGTCTGCCTAATATGGATTTGCAGATGGTGCTAGCCGACACACCCGGAACCTTGCTTCCGTAGCATGGTTTATCTATTCTCCTACTGGAGAGTTGGTATCCTCAGCGGGCACTTGCTTGGGCCCCGCAACCAACAACATTACAGAGTACCATGTAGTCATAGGACTCTTAACTGAATTTTCTTCCCTTGGAATCTGCACCTTTTCGATCTTTTTGGATTCCCAACTCGTGGTGTCCCATCTAAACCGTGTCTACACTATCCGCGATCCTATATTACTTCGCTTATTTAGAAGGGTACGCCTCTTGGAACGATATTTTGATTACATTTCATATCAACATATACCAAGAGAATTCAATTTTGTAGTTGACTCATTGGCTAACTACATATTGGATTGGCATCTAGTTCATACATAAAAATACATCATAAATTCAAACACACAAGCCACTGTAAATGAATGAATCATAGAAATAGATCCACATGTAAATAATCACATATAAAATGTTTTTTCCTGAATTCATATAATAAGATGTGTTTAAAGAAAAAATTTGGGATCTCGTCCCATACAAAATTTGGCCCTCTGGCCTACATATCATGTACATGCTGCAAAAAATAAATACTACTGTCTAAGGATACTAATCGCGCTGCTCATGGTAGCATACCACGGCTCTAGCCACCTTACTAAGGAGTTGGTCGATACGCATGGGCATACCCACGGTATGCCGCTGAAGATGAAGAGGGATGTCATCCATCCTCATGGCAGGGACTCCCATAGTCAAACCCTGAAGATTCCACTCTACATCGCAGATACCTCCTGCTTCTTCTTCTTCTTCATCCTCCTCCTCCTCCTCAGCAGCAGCCTGATGCTATACCACACCCCGGTGCAACGGCGAGTAACCCACTGGTCTCCTTGGTCCATGATCTACGACATGCATATGTACATACATTAGATCTTTATACACATTAAAAAATCACTAAAAATCACATATGTTAAAAATATTTAAAAACACATTGGTGAAGGTCATATACCTGAGTTGTCCCAATCCTCATCCTCAGGCAGTGCCAAGTCGATTTCCTCACAAAAGTCCAACCCTTCATAGGGGAATTTTTTTATCATGATAATCTACTCCTTGAGCCATGAGAAGAAGTCTCCACTGAATGCCAAGACTTGTGTCCCACCGAGCTAACCTGTGTAATCACTCCATCGCCCCATCCGAGGCTCGTTCACAGGACGAACATGCATGGATATTTGAGGACGCAACAATGGCACCCTCTCTAGGAAGAAGGTGACCAGGATACTCCCATACACAAACTAGTGAGTTTCCCCATTTATGCACTTCGTAACCTATTCCTTGAGGTTGGTTAAGACCCCTTCACACCAGTTGAACAGAGTTGGTTCCATGCACTCTACGGAAAGAGTCATTTTCCCTCGGGTTGCATGGTGAGTACCCACACTACCCGCTGCTCATGTTATGGAAAACAATATGGTTCTCATCGGAAGCTCTATCACATCCTTGATGGCCACTTTGCCACTTTTCTTTGAAGAACCCTGTCTGCAGTAGCGTATAATCAAGTCACTTGTACTCTCTTCTGAGGACCTATGCCCATACAGGTTGACCCTTCCCCTCTCTTGGAGAGGCCCATGAGAAAGTAGATATCCTCGAGCTCGATCTCGAGGGTATGATCCCCAATGCAGAAATCCTGAATGTCATTATCCCATAACTGTATAATGTGATTCAGAAGCCTTCCTTGCTTCTGAATGCCCATGGTCTTGAAAAATTTAAGTAACCCATATTCCCGTAGCGCATTCAGCGTCATTTGGTCATCTGCAGCCAATTGATCATCATTCTTGTGTTCTCTCTCTTTCCAATCCACCATCTTGACTCAAATGAGATGCAAACTCTTGTCAAAAGCCAAATAAAGCATTCATGAGAAGCTGGAAAACTAATTTCATGCCAAACATGAGGAACCAACTCATTCTTTTTCTTATTTTTCGCAATTTTTCGTGCCTCGGAATTTTCAGGCAACGTGAAAATTGTAAATTTTCGTGCCCCTGTCAAAGAACCCCACGCGATAATCGGGGAATTTCCGTACTTCCTAACAGAGGGAGGCCGCAAAAATTACAAACGTGAAAAGATGCCCTAGAGGCTCCTAAAAAAAAAAATCAAAAATTGAAATGAAATAAAAAATAAGAACATGAAATGAAAGAGAAGCTCGAGAGCTCTTACCTAGTGCAGATGGCTATCAGAATGGTGCCTCAGATCTCCAAATATGGTCACTTGAATATTTTCCCTCCAATAGGTAAAACTCCCTCTATAAGTGAAAATGGCCAAGTTAAAATGGTAACTTCCTCTTTTACCTCTTATTTATATAAGTTACATGGCTATTTTTGCTCACTATTTTATTATAAATATCTTTTAGGTCAAATTTTTCACATTACTGGTACCTTTTTCCAAGGTTTTATAAACCATTTTTGACAGGGTCTCTATACTTTGTTCACATTGGCGATATATCACTGTTTTGACCTTCATTTGAACTGACTTTATCTTTTTCGTGCTCTAGATTAAAACCTAAAAAAGATTCCAAGCGCCTTTTCACACCCGTCTCGTGCTTGTTAAAATTAAGTAAACGGGGTCAAGCTTAGTCGACTTTACTCATGCTCGTAAAACAATGAGGAAAGTATCATTTTGCTATTATTTTATTCTTTTTCGGACCGAAATGATTAAAAAATTATGAAAAACACCATTGGAGTTCTCTTTAAGCTCTTTTCAGACTCCCTCGTTGCGAAAAGATTGCCAAGTGCACTTGTCTCTTTCACACTTGTAAAAGTATTCGAAAGGGTGTCTATTCGGTGATATGTTACCCCTTTTCCGGCCCGTCTAGACTATTTACGAGAAAGGAATACCTCAGTCAATCTCTAACTGGGAGAGTTCTCTAAGGTATTGTTTTACACTTTTTCGGGACTGGGGGACTAAAATTACGAAAAAGTACATTTTGGAGCCTTCTTTAAGTTTTTCAGACTCTATAAATATTAAAAACTGCCGATTTTTTACTTCTTTGCATTCATTAAAATGTAACATCGAAGGGCCCATCTCTGGGACGAACCCCTCCTTTCTCAGGTTCGTAAAACATGTGAGATCAGACTCATTTATGAGATAAGCTATACCGAGCATATGTTATCCTCTTTAAGCTTGTAAAACAACAAAGAGGTACTCGTCCATCATGTTGGGGGAAAAAATGGGAAATGAGTCAAGTTTACCTTGTTGACAGTGTTGATGTATATGTAACTTCGGAATGTATTTCATATATATATTTATTGTACCCTTATTAGAGATGTGTTATTCCTCTATAAGGAAGTGTCGTCATGTGGATTGACAAGTGTCGCAAGTGTGTGTACTTGCCGATGGGTTATTAGACCACCATGTGTGGGGTCAGCCCTGAAATATATATATTATAATGTGGATATACCTAGCTAGACAAGTCGGCCCCATAAGGTCACTGGGCAAACAGGTTAGTATAAATAGAGATCAGGTGATCTCTATTTAGTTCATTCAGAAAGTCATATCTCTCTCACTCAGAAAGTGGCGCACTAGTGAGGAGGAGGATCATCTGCTACTAGGAGACTATCTCAATGTATTTTGGTTGTACTTTGGTTGAGCCATTGCTCTCTCTATCTCTGAGGAAGTTGTGGGGTTTTTCACCTTAGGGTTTTCCCCACGAAAACTTTGTGTCTCTTGTCTCTCATGCTTTTGATTCTTGTGATGCTTGTCATGGTTATTGTGATTGTTATGCATTGATATACTGTATATTTTATTCTCTCAGTGAAGATCCTAGAGTATTGTGAATTAATGCTCAAAATTTAACATGGTATCAGAGCTAACCTGAGAAGAAGACATTTTGCAGTGACGAAAACTTGAGTTTCTTGTTTATTGGGTTTCTCTCCATGGATTTTGGAAAATCAGTGTAGTAGATTGACTCTAATCATCAAGGCGCATCTATCTATCCAATCAGAATTCAATTTCGAGCTTTTTCAAATTTAGCCCTAAAAATTAGGGTTTCCACAAAAATAGGAATTTCTGAAATCTGAAGACATAGCTGGAAGCTCCTTGCAAAAATCAAAGTTTAGAGCTTTGGATCGATATTTTTGGCTGGGTAGATCTCTGGGAAACTCAAACCCTAATTCAGGGCTCTCCTAGTGAACCCAGGAGGACAAAATGGCAAATATGAAGGGTAAAACTTTGCTGATCTCAAATTCTGAATGCACCAGGATGATCAGCTCATCAAAGCGCATCTTTCTATCCTTTTAGAAAATTGAAATTCACATTTTGAATTTTTAGGGTTTTTTTGACAAACCCTAATCCAGGACCAGATCCAGTTTTCAGCATTTCAAGTGGTAAGACCTAAATCTTTTCTATTTCCATTTGAAGTACTCTTTAAGATGTCTCACCACACCAAGCTTGAGGATAAGCTTTAAGGGGCTGATAACTTCCGAGCTTGGAAGTATAGGATTGGGTTAATCCTAGAAGAGAATGAGTTGGACTCATATATAAAAGAAGACATCCCTATCCCAGAGGATGAAGAGACCAAGGTATTGCATAAGAAGAACTTGGTCAAGGCAAAGAGAATCATTGTTGATTCTATCAAATATCATCTCATACCCCATGTGTCTTCTCTAAAGACACCCAAGGAGATGTTTGACTCTTTGACCAAGCTATTTGAAGGGAAGAACATAAATCGGAAGATGACTCTGCGGAATCAATTGAAAGGGGTCAAGATGTTGAATGAAGAAACCATTCAATCTTACTTCTCCAAGGTCTCTCAGATCAAGGAGCAACTTGAAGCTGTGGATGAAGTAGTGGACAATGGTGAAGTTGTTATGACCACTCTGAATGGCCTACCTAGGTCATGGGACTCCTTTATTCAAGGAATCTGTGCAAGAAAGAAATTGATCTCTTTTAGTAAACTATGGGAGGAATGCTCTCAAGAAGAAGCTAGGCTTGTAGCTCATGAGGAAAACATGGGAGGTGAAGATCAAGCTCTCGCAACTCACACCAAAAGAAGCAATCCCAAGAAGGAGCACTCTCGCTACAAAAGATCCTATCAAAAGAATAAGAAGGATCTAAGATGCTTCACATGCAATGAGAAGGGTCACTTTGCTTCAGATTGTCCCAAGAACAAAAGGGATAACAACAACAACTTCAGCAAGAAGAAGAAGGGCAGCAAAAGAAAGTTCCATGCTCATGCTGCCGAGGATGATGAACCTCCAAAGAAGAAGGCTAGGGCAGAAAGTGATGATGACTCATCAAGTGAAGAAGAGTATGTTCTAATCTCTACTCTCACAGGTACTATCTCCCATGGTTGTAATGATTGGTTGATTGATAGTGGGGCTTCCAAACACATGACTGGGTTTAAGGAATCTTTTGTGAATCTATCTGAACATGAATCACCCCATAAAGTGAAACTTGGGGATGATTACCAATACCCAATCAAAGGAAGTGGTGAAGCCTCCTACAACCTAGATTCTGGAAAATATTTGAGGATGAAAGAAGTCCTTTATGTACCTGGGCTCAAGAAGAACTTACTCTCCATCTCTGCATTGTATGCAAAAGGTATGAGGGTTGCATTTGTAGATGGCCAAGGCCTAATGTGGCCAAAGGGTAAAACAATCGATGATGCAGTAGTGATTGGAGAGAAAGAGGGAGGTTTGTACAAATTGAAGGGACAACCTGAACATGCCATGGTGACATAAAGACAAAGATTCATCCATAGTCATGGATCACATAGAGGTATGTATAATTTGTTTTTGCAAAAGTTAACTAATGAGTTATGCAGGTCATTGAAGAGAACAAGAACACATTGCTAGACATAACTAGCAAATATGGTGACCAGGTATGTGTTTCTTATATCATAGGATCTATCATATAAGTATTCATGGCATGATTGATGATGATTGTTCATAAAGTCATAAGTTTGAATAATCATGGGTATATGCATATTATGTTTCTTACCTTAATTAATGATATGACCAACCAGAAGAGTCATAGGTTTGAGTAATTACAAGTTTAGACATGTTATGATATGACTAACCATAAGAGTCCTATATAAACCTTGAATGCTAATGCTTATTATTTCTGTTTGAAATGATCAAGACTATACATGCTTGAGATTTTTGTGTTTTAATAGTATACTAATGAATGTATGATTTTGTATGAGATCACAACGATAACATAATCATGATACTAATAAGCATGCATAGGGACCAAGGATGAATATGAGTTCAAGAATAGGTAATCCAGGAAGCAAAGATCAAGAGGGAGCACACTCCAGTGGTTTCTGCAAGGGTGCAGATATTCAGAGGGAGTTTTTCGTCTCTCTACATTCTACAATAGAAAGGTGTAGAAGGACTCCAGCAGCTCCTGCAAGGAAGCAAAGACTCAAAGGGAGTCCACCCAACAAACAAACAAAGATAAGTATTTTAATGATCATTTCTTGCATATTTGTTTGCTTAAATAAAATTGTTCAATGATGTATATGCTCATGTTCCTAGACTTAGGATATGTATTGTGCATATTAGAATGATTGCATTAATGAGCAGTATACTACTAATATGCATGTGTTGGGTAAGTGGCCTATGGCACTGTACAACATTCCATTGCTACTTATCTAGAATGAAACCTCTTTGCTGACATGTTGGGAGTAGTGCAAACTCTTAACAATGTTCTGATAGAGACTGGAAGGCATCTAGAAAGTTATGGAACATGGATAAATGGTGTATTGAAGCATTGGCTAAGATAATTGCATGACTGTATGACATATTTCTTTATGTGTAAGAATTTGTTCTAAAACTATGAGATATTTCTAATCATGCAATTTAACGTGTTTTGTAGGAAAGATCGTATACCATCACCTACAAAAGAAGGACTACAACATTTGTTCTAGCAACAAAGATATCTATTGAAGTTCCCAAGATCTGGGATGAAGTAATGGAAGAATGCCATGATCCATCGATCATGAAGAATGTTGTTTGGGATGTAGTCCCAAGACCTAAAGGGAATTTTGTTATGACTTCCAAATGGATCTGTCAGATCAAGCATGCTGCAGATGGCAACATAGAGAAATATAAAAGTGATGAAATAGAAGATACAACGGATGGATTTCAAGACAGCTTTCTTGAATGGTGTAGTTGAAGAAGAAGTATATGTGGAGAAGCCACTTGGTATGGTAGGATAGATAGTTTCCTATCTAGTTTGGGCTTTACCAAGAGTAAAGCGGATTCCAACCTTTACTACAAGGTTGAGGAAGGGAATCCTGTGATTCTACTCCTGTATGTGGATGACTTATTTGTAACAGGAGATGACAGATTGATTGCAGATACTAAGAGGAAGCTTGCTACCGAGTTTGATATGAAAGATTTAGGAATGATGCATTATTTCCTAGGTATGGAGGTGTGACAAAGTGCAGGTGGGATCTTCCTTGGTCAAGGGAAGTACACAGTAGATATCCTGAAGAGATTCGGGATGATGGATTGCAAGGCCATGGCCACACCTATGGCATCGAATCTGAAGCTTCTATGTGATGCTTCATCTGAGCCGGTTGATGTCTTTATGTATCATCAAATGATTGGGTCCTTGATGTACCTGACGAACACGAGACCAGACATTTGCTTTGCTGTGAACACATTGATTCAGTTCCTGACAGATCCGAGGAATGTTCACCTAGTTGTTGTAAAGCATGTTCTGAGGTACCTAAAGGGTACAGTGGATTATGGACTCAAGTATGAAGCAAATCAAAAGTTTAACCTGCAAGGTTATGTTGATTCAGATTGGGCTGGCAATGCTGCAGATAGGAAGAGCACATCTGGATGCTGCTTCAGTATGGGATCATGTATGATCTCTTGGTTTAGCAGGAAGCAGTCCTGCGTAGCACTGAGTATAGCTGAGGTAGAGTATGTTGCAGCCTGTTCAGCTAGTTGTGACGTAGTATGGCTACGAAAGCTACTGTCTGAGTTATTTGATCTCCCGTTGGATGCTACTGGTATCTTTTGTGATAACCAGAGTTGTGTGAAGCTGTCCGAGAACCCCGTGTTTCATGACAGGTCGAAACACATAGAGATCAAATATCACTATATCATGGATATGGTGCAGAGAGGAGCTATGAAGCTCTTGTATGTTGCGACGGACGAGCAGATTGCAGATGTGCTGACAAAGCCACTATCCAGGGTGAAGTTCGAGTACTTCAGAGAGAGGCTTGGTGTTCTTCGGATTGATGACACTTTGAGGAAGAAGTGATGGACACATTTGCTGAAGCCATTCCAAGCATGTTGGAAGGAGGGTCCTTCACATGGCTGTGGATGTAAGCATTGGATGATGAGCATCAGGATGATGTTCTGGTTTCTGCTTTGTATGATCAGTTGGATCATTTATATATGTATGTATGCATCATGTTGGATGCTGGATATGATCAGTTGGATCATTTATATGTATGTATGCATCATGTTGGATGCTGGATATGATCAGTTGGATCATTTATATGTATGTACGCATCATGTTGGATGTTGGATATGATTAGTAGGATCATTTGTATGTATTTTGTATATGCATCATGTTGGATGCTTGGACCATGTATCTGTATATGTATTAGGTGGATACATTGTATGATCAGGTGGATCATGTATGGTGATATGTATCATGTATTTGTATTTGGATCAGGTGGATACACTGTATGATCAGGTGGATCATGTATGATGATATGTATCAGGTAGATACTTGGTATGCATCAGGTAGATGCATTGTATGATCAGGATGATCATAGATGACGAGCTTCAGGATGTTGCTCAAGATGACATGCAGCAGGATTTTGCAGTGATGATGATCAGGATGATCATGTCTACATCAGGATGATGTATGGTGAGTATCAGGTTGATAGTCTATGGCCGTGGATCAGGTTGTGCATATGAGCATATAATTTGGCCCTGGGAGATTTGCAGATAGTCTTTCGAGGTTTTTCCTATGGCATATAATTTGGCCCTGGGATATCTGGAAAATGCTCTTTCGAGGTTTTGCTCTAGGAGGACATATAATTTGGCCCTGGGAGATATGTAGATAGTCTTTCGAGGTTTTGCCTATAGCATATAATCTGGCCCTGGGATATCTGGAAGATGCTCTTTCAAGGGTTTGTCCTATGGCATGTAATATGTCCCTGGGAGATCCGATAGGTTGGGATGTGTGCCCGTAATAAGTCTTTCGGTGCTCTTACGAGGTTTTTCTATGACCACATATAATTTGTCTCTGGGAGATCCTATAGGTAGAGCTGTGTGCTCGTAATAGCCTGGGATGCTCTTGCAAGGTTTTGTGGTGACCACATATAATCTGTCCCTGGGAGATCCTATAGGTAGAGCTGTGTGCTCGTAACAGCCTGGGATGATCTTGCGAGGTTTTGTGGTGAGGTCACATATAATATGGCCCTGGGAGATCCTATAGTTAGAGCTGTGTGCTCGTAACAGCCTGGGATGCTCTTTCGAGGTTTTGTGATGCACGTAATAAGTCCTGAGGATTCCACATTATGGCCAATGATGAAGAAGACCTGCAGGTGGTGGGCCTACATCCAGTATGAAAAAGGAATGGCTCTGTAGAACTTCCTATGACGAGTAGAGTCAGAGATTGGTTGAGATAGCAGCAGCAGTGACGATGACGATGACGATGATCCCAAGAAGAAGACTTGTCTAGCAGATCTGTGTTGAGAAATACCTTCCTAGTTAAGAGGGAGTGTTGATGTATATGTAAATTCGGAATGTATTTCATCTATGTATTTCATATATATATTTATTGTACCCTTATTAGAGATGTGTTATTCCTCTATAAGGAAGTGTCGTCATGTGGATTGACAAGTGTCGCAAGTGTGTGTACTTGTCGATGGGTTATTAGACCACCATGTGTGGGGTCGACCCTGAAATATATATATTATAATGTGGATATACCTAGCTAGACAAGTCGGCCCCATAAGGTCATTGGGAAAATAGGTTAGTATAAATAGAGATCAGGTGATCTCTATTTAGTTCATTCAGAAAGTCATATCTCTCTCACTCAGAAAGTGGCGCACTAGTGAGGACGAGGATCATCTGCTACTAGGAGACTATCTCAGTGTATTTTGGTTGTACTTTGGTTGAGCCATTGCTCTCTCTATCTCTGAGGAAGTTGTGTGGTTTTTCACCTTAGGGTTTTCCCCACGGAAACTCTGTGTCTCTTGTCTCTCATGCTTTTGATTCTTGTGATGCTTGTCATGCTTATTGTGATTGTTATGCATTGATATACTGTATATGTTATTCTCTCAGTGAAGATCCTAGAGTATTGTGAATTAATGCTCAAAATTTAACAAACAGCTTGTCAGTGGTCACCTTTGAACATGGCATCCGTCTGTCCCTTGTCTTCTTTTGGCTATTCATCTTTTTCCACTGAGTTATGATCATAATCTCAAGTCGTCTCTTTGGCCACGATTCCACTCATCGTGTGTTTGTTCTATGCTGTCTATAATCCCTGCTGCCAAGTTCTGCTTCATGTCATTATATGTTCAAAGTGTCTGCGTTGCTTCGAGTCATCCATTATGTCAATTCTTCTGTTGCGTCAGTACATGTCCTTTTGTTCCATTGTTACAATACCTCTCTCATTCCGATTGCATGTCGATGATGTGGGATTCATCATGGACCACCTTCGACGAGTCTATTCCTGTCGACATCAAATCACTATCTAGGAAACCAGCTTAGGAATCAACCATCAGTACCTTGGTTCCTAGATGCCTCAATGGCAGGTTTCCTCATGTTCGACCGTAGGTTTTCATCATTGACCTCTAATTAAATAATCTCACGAGTGCTTGACGTCAATTCATCTATTCACATTTTGTTGAGATGTACTAAGGATACCTTTGGGATCATTGTCATCATTGATGATTTCCCTCGCATTTGTTAATGGTTCACATCATTGACCGGTAATCAAATGGTTTCTACCATGTTCGACTTCAACACCTTGTAATCACATGGCTAGATTCATATCATTTTGGGATCGAGTAGAAGACCCTGGACACATTTCGATATTGATTACGTCCAAGTTGCAATGGAAACTATTGAACAGGTTTCCACATAATCATTACGTGAGTAACCTCATTGTTGTATTGTCACACAAATCCACTTATGTATTGGTCATGGCTGTGTCATTATTGTCTCATGGATCTACGATTTTTCACAGTAGCCATGATTTGTCTACATTCTATATCATCTCAATACTCATGGATCTGTAATGTATTGGTCGGCAACCATGCTTTGAGTCAGTTGTTCCGGGCATGAGTATGCCCGCCTTGGTGGTATTTTTGACATCTTGTTTCCGTTTCAGCTCCTTGTTACTTCCCTCGATGCTATCTCCATGAAATTTATTCGTAAAGTCTTTCGGCCATCAGTCTCTTCTGACCTCACACTTTAGGGGGCATCTGCTATACCTCAAAGTTACACATTAAGCCCTAGTGTTGCATCCTTATACCATGTGACCTAATGACACTTCTCCCTAATGATCATCATACATTATTGGTACCCTCCTTGGTCTCATCTGGACACCTAGGAGCAAAATCCATTGACTGAATGCCGAAGACATCACCTTACCTTCCAGGTGTCACCAATCTGACCCTATCTACAGAGATTTTCGCGCTTTGCACATCTGCTGGGTAGCGACAATTAGGGTTGTTGCGATATGCTCAAAACCCGGGGCACGATAATTTCGTGTTATGCTTAGACCTAGGTGCACGAAAATCCCTTTTTAGCCTTTTTTCCATGGATCCTGGATCTCACCTTTCGAGATATTTTCTTGGGAGTACCATCTCTAATTCAATCCCAACCCCCTCTCTCTGTTTAGTATGCTTGATCCATTAAACACTCATTAGATCCATCTTACTCTCCTTTTGGTTAACCCTTCCAAGCACTATAAAGGAGAGGCCTTCCATGAGACGAAGGGAGGACTTTTGGGGCATCCAAACTATGATCTTGAGACTTTTGTAGAGATAGCTAGATGAGGAACTTGGAGCTATAAGTTGGCTTGGACATCAAGCAACCATTGTAAGCATATTCAAGTTGTAATAAAGATAACTTGTCTTTTTTTCCAATTCATGTGTGTTGATTATGTTTCAATTACGTGATTTGTATCTAGCTAGATTTGGATTCTAACTTGTGATTCAAGGTAATTGGAGAATTGTATATGCTTGTATATTGTCTGATCTTAGAAGGTTCATTGCGAGGACTTTGAGATCTGGACTACAAGCGGGACAAACATCAGAATGAAAGGCCAGTCATCTTCTCTCACTTTCCTCAATACATAAATCTTGAAATACTTGTTTAATCTAGGATTCAAGATCGCATTTGTTTCACTTTTGTCTTAGTATATAGTCAGTTCATCCTGCTTTATTCTAAGAGGGCTTCTTTCTATCCGTAGGAATAAATATCTGCAACAACTTGTCCTTTTTTTTTATCTTAACAGATTCTATTCGAGAGCTTTGGGATCAAGAGCTAGAGGCGGGATGAATATCGAATCGAAAGGTGAGTTATGTCTTTCATCTCTTCTGAATGCATTCAATCTTGTTGTAAAGCTTAGTTTAGGAACTCAAGGTAGCATTTGTTTCTCAATTGTCCTAGCTTAGAACTAATTACATCCTAGTCTATCCTAGGAGAGTTTCTTCTTATCCGTAGGGAGAAATGTCTACAACAAAATTGGCGACTCCACTGTTTTGAATCCATTTTTCCATTTGATTGTGAAGTTTACTTTTAATTTCATTCAATCTCATTGTGAAATTGGGTCTTTTTACCCTCTTTCACACCCCTCTTCTCTGCTTTGGATTATTTTTCTTCAGTTTTACCTCAGTACCTGGTTCCCTAGGTTGGAAAACCCGAGAAAAATCAATTTTTTTCTTAAACATTTTGCCCTTCCTTTTTACTCTGCTCATTTTCGCGACCTGAAGACTCCTTCCAGAGCGAAAATCTGCACATTTTCGTGCCCCCAGTACTCTGTGAAACGCGAAAAATTGGTGTTTTCGTTGCTGGGCTCCATACAACCCTGTGAAAATTACCTAAGATTTTCATTTTTTTAATTTCTGAGTGGTTGCTTACATTTCATTTTTTGGTCTTCTACTCCTGCTTGGTTTGCTGACACTTTGTCAGACATCTGTAACCTATGATTGCAGTCCACTGCTTCCATTTTTGAGTTTCTCTTGTACTTCGTTGCATCATTGTTTATTTGAGAATTTGAAAAGTGTTCTTGTTTTGTTTCATTTACTGTTTGACCTTGGATTTTATGAGTTTTTTGTGATATCAGCACTAGTTTAATTTCCTCCTTACCACAGTCTGCAAAATCTTTGTTCATTTCTAAAATAATCAAGGTCTTATGAGAATTTATATTTGAATTCCTTGATTACATTATTCAAAGAGTTAATTGTTTTGAAATCATATCTCCCTATATTTTTCATCAAAATTGATATTGAAGACCTTTTCTGAAACACTATTTCCCTTTTTTTAGAAGATCGAAGTCACATTTTTGCATTTGGAAGCATATTTTTATTTGATTGCTTGTCACATATTTTTACTCATTAGAAGTAGCATCAATTGTAGATCAGTTTCATCTTGAAAGTAGTTACATTAGTTTGGCATATTCTAAAAGGAAAAAAAAAATTGGAGTGGTTTTTTTCATTTCCTTGAAAAAGTTAGTGCTTACATTTGATCAAAGAACTCTCTCCTTTCCTTAGCTAGAGTTCATTGAAAACAAAAGCTCATTTTGATTCATACTCATTTGCATGGTTTGATTCAGTCATCACACCATGAGTTGCACTTCCATTTACTCAATTGAGTAATACAATAGCCATTAAAATTCATCACCCTAACTCAACACACCTTAATCTTGCTTGAGGATAAAAAAAAATTTGGTAGTTAGGTAGGACATCGGGGATAGGCATCCAAATAAGTCTCCCTTGCCATTTTCATCTGAGACATAGTTGTTGTCCTCTAGGGTACTAAAATCCTCTTGTACTTATTGACATGCTCATCGACCAGTTTTTGGAGAGGGCCTCCCATTTCACGGGGGTAAGCCGTGAGGACAGGTTCCGGATGGACTTTGTGGAATGTCACACTCCACTTAGTGCCTAAGGATATCTATCCATTGTCTTCCTTGTATTTACCGTATAGGTGATACTTGGGCTCAAAGATAGAAGTGCCAGTTCACTTTCTCGGACGTGTCATGAATGAGGTAGCCTAGTGACTTTTCTTCTAGGGCTCTTTTACCCAGGATCCCTTTCAGTAGAAATATATCCTCCCACTTTGGTCTTTCATTTCGTATTGTTCGACTTGGATTTCATCACCTTACAAAGGATACAATTTTTCGAGGTCCCCAAATCTTAGTTAGGAAGTGTGATTTCTATTTCATCTTAGTAGAGGTTCTTTTTGTTTTTAGTGTTGCTTGTTGGCATTCTGGCCACTTTTGTTTCAGCTTGCTTACTGTGACGCCAGTCTCAGTACAGTTTTTTGAGCTTTCTCTTTTGGCCTGCAAGCCTTGTCTTTTCCTAGCTCCCCTTTTGCACACTCGGTTACTCTAGGGTTTTTGAGTTCTTT
Organism: Larix kaempferi; assembly: GCA_027924585.1. Taxonomy (NCBI): domain Eukaryota; kingdom Viridiplantae; phylum Streptophyta; class Pinopsida; order Pinales; family Pinaceae; genus Larix; species Larix kaempferi. Next base: position 29,170,029 of record BSBM01000158.1, on the reverse strand, counting down.
TTTCAGGAGGTTTTCCCCATAATTTGTAATCCTATTACATCAATGATCAAAGGAGATCATGGAGACAGCAGGGGAGAATCCTTGAGCCACCACCACGGACTTCTGGTCTGCCTACTTCATGTATCCCTACCCCTGCTAGTTGGGGGACCGTTCCAACACCTATCAGTCCAACATATTGAGTTGATATGGTACACCCAAACCCTACCATCGTCTCGAAGCCTCTTATAATTACTGAAACTAGTAGTGCACCTGAGACCCATACAGTACCACCATCCACTGTTATGCCTGAAACTTGCACCGCAATGGACACTAAGCTATCCACTGAAGTCCGTACTTCACATGATGTTAGGATAGAAGGAATCACCTTCCCAGATACTAGCACTACACCACAATCTCCCACATTACACGATGTTCCTGAAGGGTACATTGAAACCATTGAAGAATCTGACAAAGACACAACAAACTTGATCGAAGTCCCTGGAGAGTATGTTGAAATCATTGAAGAAACTGAACTACCTCCTACACCATTTCATTCTAATTTTGAATATCCTACTACACAGTTGGAACCCCCACCTGTCACCACTACATCATCAAATACCCATACTTATGAAACGGGCTCTTCTAGTAACGTACCTTTTTGTTTGTCCTTCCCTAATCTCCCTTCAGGACCTAAGATTATGGAATCAATCCAATCCAGTATGGTTAGTCTATCCAACTCACCCCTAACATCAGAATTCTTTAGACGTGATATAGCTCAAATGCTCTCATCAGCTTCACAATATCCCCCTGCATCCACCTCTCAAATGACAAATCATCCTGGTTTCTGAGCTCCCCTACCTCCATCTAGTATGGAATATCATGAATCGTTCATAGACCGATCTGGACCCTCAGACTAGAGTATCCCAGTACTCCTTTTGGATCCTAATGGGGTAGCTCCCATCTTTGATCCAATCGCTACTTTATGGGATACCATTCCGGGCCAAGCCCTCGATGATCTTCGTACCATTCCAATTCATATGGACATGATGGCTGATAGTCCCCGATTATTCTCCCCACACTTATTGTCGTACAACATGTTCGGCTTAACTTCAGGAGATGAACCTCTTATGAGGGGCAACCACCGCTATCTGAAACTGGTGGAAGATCCTCTTCACAAGTCAGCAGCTTTGGTGTCGTTGTCCAATATGCACTACCTCATTATTCTAGTGTTAGTATTGGAAGAAAATATATCCATATTGTTGGATCACCTATTGTGACTGGAGGTCCATCTTAGGCCACCAGATATACCATTTCTGGAGGACAACCGTATATTGGAACCATTGATCCTAGTAACCAACCTCCTCCGGCAGGACCATCGATCCCATCCATCGAAGGAAAACCGTCTATTGGAACCATTAGTCCCAGTAACCAACCTCCTCTGGCCAGACCATCAATCCCATATTTTGGAGGAGAACTGCTTGTTTCCACCCCAAGCGAGGCTACTCAAAAAACACCTCCATCCCTTTCATCGACTCAGCAGGGCCCACACACTACATCTTTTGGAGGTATACCATTTGTTAACACTCCAACCAGCACCATTCAACACCCCCCTCCATCAGCATCATCTTCTCATTGGGGCACATACAATCTACCTAGAAGTGGACAAACTTATGTTAGTATCCCAATCGGAACTAACTTCCAAATTCCCTTGTCAGGTCCAAGTCCTTCTTGGGGACCTCAAATCCCACGGAGTGGGGGGCACTCTTTATTCGAAAATTGGAATCAAGCTAGGGGGAAACCTAACCAACATCAAACTTTCGTTCCCCCTAACTTGAACCCCAGAATTCCTTATCCTAACGCCGTGAATACTCCATGGAACCCACCTCTTCAGCCTCCACCTCCTAATCAAGGTGGACCAAACAATCCATGGACTCCATTCTTTCAGGCACCCCCTAACACAAGTATGGGAAATCCATCATCCAATCAAGGAGTTGGAAACATTCATGCGACACAACAATCCCAAGGGACTACACCTAATGAAGGAACTCGAAAAATCCCTGGGACACAACAATCCCAGGGGACTATACCTACTATCCCCACCCAGCAAAACATCCAACAACCGGTCTCTACTTTGATACTGAATCAGAAGGTAAATCCTATGATTCTAAACACACCAACGGTTAAGCAGATGGTATACTACCCTCAAAGCTTTCAGCAGTACCCTACAAGTAACATGTTTGGGTACAATATGCAGCAATATGTTGTGCAGGGTCCCACAGATATCCCTACAACCTACAATTATGTTGATGCCCCGAATATCACAACATCAAGCAGAAAGAGATTCTCCTCGCTAAACTATATCAATTAGATTGTCCACCGTTTGGTGTGAGGAATCCGTCCGGTTATCGGTTTCGGCTACCATTAGATTTACTTTTTTTTACACCGGTTATGGCCCGATCCACCGTTCTTTTTGAAATTTTATTATTAAGATGATATGCAAGTGCCTAAGCTAATTTAATCTAAATGCAGAATTTGAAGCAAATCTGTGTCTAAAACTGAAATAAATCTAATCTATCCTTGCAAGGAGCAAAACTGTAAATATGAGTAATGTGCTGAAGAGAGCATCCAAAGATCAACAGATAGCCATTAAACCATAAAGATACATCTACATCAAGATATTAAAGATATAAAAGATAGCTTTTAATTCATAAGAAAGCATTCCATTACTCATGTGGAGAAAACATCATTTGCACAAAAAATAATGTAAGATCATCCAAAGCATAGAAATAATTCACAGTAGCACAGAAAGATCTCACTGTAAAATATGAACACCAAAAGAATAGTCCAGCCTGCATTCAAAACCCATTCTCAGGCAAAAAAAGTCCTCTTCAGGCTCTTATTAGGAAAATCCAACTTTCTTGGAGCAAGTGCAAAGTAGTTCGTGCATACTCAGAAAATTCTATTCCCCTGCCAAAAAGTCCTCATTTCCTCTCCTAACTTTCTACTTATAGATTTCCAAAGAGCTCCTTGAGTTGACAAGTGCACCCTAGCTCTAGAAGCTTCTAATTCAGATTTTAGTGTGTAATTAACTATTTCCCAGATTCATGCGACACCTATCAAATGAGACAAAAATGACAGCCAGTTGTCCTATTATACAAAGGTGCAATTTCAGCTTCTCTGCTTAATTAAAACAAAATAAAAATGATTTGTCTATTCTGCTGGGGCTTCTGCCGGCTGACTTGTAGACTCGCCTCCATCAACCAGCTCGCTTGCAAGTACTGGGCCCTCTGCACTTTGAATGTATGATGTCCATTGGTTGATATCTTTTATGATCAGCTTGCTTTGAGAAGATGTTGATTCCTTGGACTCTATTTCATGCTTGAGTAGGTCTTCTTTGATTTGTACCTTTCCCTCTGCATCCCTTTTAGCTATCGCTTCCAATAGGTGAATATACACTGTAGGCTGGAAAATGAACTGCTGAAATTCGTCCTGAGTTAGGACTTCTATCTTTTTATATATGCCAAGTCTTCATCCAGCTCGTTCTGCAGATCAAACATTCGATCTTCTTCTTTTGGGAATTGATAGATGAAGTCAGGGATAATCAGATGACATTCACTATGCGATTCCCTGAGCGCGGAGTATAACACCAAACACTTGCGGACTGTCTTCTTGATTCTCGAACATAGCCTGCTGCCGAAATTCTTGGCAAATTCTAGGATTCCTATATCCAAAACGAATTCATCTCCTGTAGCAGCGCGAAGGTGTGAAGGGAGCTGGGATTTTCCCTTTTTCCATTCAGATTGTCATTTCAATTCTTCCACATAGTTTGCAAACCTGTCTCGAGCTTTTAGGGCCATGGCATCGATTGATGTCATTTTCTTGATCATTTCCTTCACGCTCCAAATTTCTTCCGAGATTAGCATTAACAGCTAATGGATTTTAATCCGTAGATCACATGCTTGTTTGTGAAATGTGGATAAATTCTGCTGGTCCTCCACTGTCTCATTAAGTTGCTTCATCAGTTGTTCTTTTTCTTGAATCAGCCTTTGAATTTGCTGAGCCTTACTTGCTTCTAGCTCTTCCAACTCCTCTATCCGAGCTTTCATATTTTTCAATTAATCTTCAGAGACAGTCAATTGTACTTCTAAGGAGCTTTTTTCATTTTCAAGCTGGAGAACTCCCAAGTTTAGCACTAGATGTTCTCCTAGCAGGTCATTGTACTTTTCTTTCAACCTGTTTGCTTCTAGCACTTCTCTCTTTCTATCTTCTTTGATCTTCAGGCATTGTTCCTTATAATGCTTTATCTTATCTTTCAGAAAATCAATGTTGGCTTTAGTTGCCTTGGTTGATGCTACGGTGCATTGGGCTTGGAATGTGGGGTCGGCATCAGTTCCTGAGACCAATGTGGTTTCTATCACCCATAATTCACAATCATCCTCCTCCGTTTCCTTATTCTTTGTCATGCCCTGTATTTTTTGTACCCTTCTATCAATAATGGCCGTCTTTCGTTCATTAAAATACACAGTATCTAGATCTGCTACTTTGCTCTACTTCTTGGGGTTATATGGGGTCAGTGCTAAGCTCCCTGAATAGGCACTTTCTTCTTGAGTCCCCCCTGGAGTGTGTATTAATGGTGGGTCAATCTCCATATTCTTCGGAGTAGATGGCTCTGACTCGAGAGACTCCTCTATCTGCTCTTTATCCTTCTCTCCTGCTGATTCCTCTTGTTGGTTCTGTGATCCATCAGCTCCTTGACCCAGGGGCCTTTGCTCTTCCTTATGCTACTATTTGGAAGCTTTCTCTTGGGATACCTTATCTTTCTTTTCTTTCTGGATCCTGGCAGCCTCTTCTTGATGTTTCAACTGGGAGTCTTGCTCCTGTTGTTTCCTTGCATTCTTCTCTTGTTGAAGCTTAGCAGCTAGCTCACCTTGAACTCTTGCTTCTTCTTGGTCCTATTGCCGCTTGAGAGCTTGCTCTTGGAGCACTCTGTCTCACTCCAATTCTGATGGATCTCCTGATTGTGAGGCTGATGCCTCTTGTTCCCTTTGGATCAGACAAACGAGTTTTGGCTTTGGGCTTTGGGTACTTTTCTTTTGGAATCTTTTCCCCAACTCAATCATGTTGCGGGAACCCCTGGAGAATTCCTCATCCATGTCCATATGATGGGTGTATTAAAAAGAGACTCTGAGGTCCTGATAATGTTGGCTTACCATACCGTTGGGGTGATGCCTTTTGAAAGGGATTGTGCCAAAATGGAAAACCTCTAAGCCTTGGGCGTAGTTTTCCCCACCTCTTGCTAACGGGAGGCTGTAAGTTCCAATAGTAAATGGCATGGGAGGATACATGCCCTTCCTTCAATCTGTTAAGAACTTGCTTATCGCGCCGATGCCAAAGAGCTATCTCACAGCTTCTTTGTGCACAACGAAATCATTGACATAACGAGGGAGCATGAATGGGGGTTGAGATCCTCCATTCATCCTTATGTATGTGCCTTCCTGAGAGTGATAATAGTCCCCATATGCCCCAATGACAGGTATTGCGTTCTCTGACATACAGTTCGGTTCTTCAGTGAAAATGAGCTGATATAAGGGCATGATGAATCTCTCACAAATCATCTTGTAGTGATTCGTGTAATGACTTGCCCATGTGCACTAATAGGTCAAGAAGAGAGTTGTCTCTTTGGGATTCCATGAGCACCCCAAGTCTGGGAATGAATGCTTACTTAAAAAACAATCCATTAAGTAGGAAGTAATGAAAAAATATTCCTTGTTTTGGATGAGTCCTCGTTGAGCTGCTGTTAGTTGAGAAGCGAGGTTGTCTAAAATTATTTCAGCCCAGTTAAAAAACAGTGCCACTCATAGCTATGTGACAGATCACTGGCACCCATCCGATCTTGAAAATGCTACCATTTGGCATGCTGAAGAGATGGCTCAACATTAGGACGATGAGTCTATAGGGAGTCGTCAGGAGGCTGCTTTCATATTCATTGTTGTTCCTTCTCCTTATCTGCCTATCATTGATTGTCATTTTCCTTGCAGTGTCCAGCGGGTCCATGGTATGCCTTGCTATCCAGTCATTGTCTAAACAAGCTCTGGGTGGTGGCAATTTGTAGGCAGTAGCAACATGCTCGAGAGTGAAAGATGCCAAGTTCAACCCGTCTTTATTGTCTATGAGTCTGGTGTCAGTCTTGATGTAAGGAATCAGCCATCCAATGACTTCAGAACAAGGGAACAACTCGGGGCGAGTTGTTTCCTTATGCAAACCAGACCTTCTGATGTTGGCATAGACCAAAGCGTCTTCTATAGAAGTTGTCTCACTATCTTGAGCCATGATAAATCTGTATAGATCTCCCCACTAACGCATGAGTGGAGCTTCTAGGGGAAACACCAGTGGTAGATCGTGTGTCAGTAAACATTGTTCCTGGTGCAGTATCTAGCAAGATTTCCACTTCAGAATCGGAGTCAACCTTTTGCACGGCTTTCTTTCTAGCAAACCTCCTGAGCATGATAATCCTATGGTGAGCAAGGCAATGTCAACCAGATTTTAGTTAGACCACCACTCTAAGCATTCGCAACATTCTATTGCAAAGCCAAAATGTACCACTTCTAAAAAATAGAGGCTGCCTTAAACAATCACAATTATCTTTACTTCAAGTTTAAGATTAAACCAATAATGCCATTCATTTTACATCAAAGAGGAAACATTAGAGCAACAAGCAAGGTCAATCTTTGATTCTACGCCTTTCATTTTTTAGCGCGCAGGTATCCCCTTAAATGACACACACACTTGCGCGAGTTTGAGAAGAATTCTACGTTAGAGCCTAAATAGAATTTTGCACCGTGCTCAAGATTTCGCGCGCGCCGAGATCAGTTATAAAATGTGCGCTGGGGTACAAGCGGGATTTTATGCGCTAATCCTAAATGTTTTATGCACGTCGGTGCCTAACATTATTCACGCGTTAAAGCCAACATTCTTTCTGTGCTAACACCCCAATGACATCTATGATCTATCCTAACCTTATTTATGCGCTATCGCTAAACATTCTGCGGTGCGCCAGTGTTTGAACGCTTCATGCGCCGACAGCCGATAGTGGAAAATGCGCAAAAGGTGGTCGAATCCTGCAACTATTTAGCTTTTATGAATTGGATTTCTGGGCGAGGTTATGAAGGCTTTGAGTGGGCACGATGGGTGACTTAACACATCATTAGGGCAGCTTCGGTCGGGAGATGTGGATTTTATACGACCTTGGCATGAATGAACAAAGCTTTTGGTTGAGCAGGGCACTTCGGTGTTCATAGTATGAACCTTCAGCTGCAAGAATCGAGAAGGGTTGGGCTTTTCGTGCCGTTGATGCTTGGCAGGGAGTTTTGCAAACAAAACCTCGAGATGCTGTGACTTCTATGAGTTTGAGCAGAAAAGACTCAGTAGCTGCTAAGGTATTGCTGGGACATTTCAGGGGTGCCAAAATGAGCGAAAACTTACTCGAAATGCTGAGGACAAGATGACGAGGCATAGTTCGTGCTCGCAGGCGGTAGAAATACTCTCCGGGTTTCGTTTCGCGCAGAGTGAGCTCGGATTCTCATTTTGAAACCAAGGATGGGGATACACTTTATATTCCCTCAACAAAACATAAAAACACTTTGACGACTATGCAAAGCACTTCTTATGGTTTTAAACAAACATAGAAAAGGAGAGGGACACAGAGCCTACCTGTCAGTCTAGCAGGGTCCGTCAAGGGTGAACATTCCGAGGCAGGAGGTGAACCTGCAGGTGCCCAACGAATAGAATAAATTGCTCTTCTCTAAAATGAGAAACTCTGGTTGTTTGGAGAATGAAGAATGTGTCGAGAACCCCATCGCATACGCTTAAAAAGGGGTGGCATTCATGTCGTACACGACATTAGGTTGGCGAAATCAATTTCACGGGGCTCGAGGTTCTTTGTCATTAAAATGGCACATGGATCTTATTAAAAGGCCCATCAACTCTGTCAGTGCACGGGGATCAATGTGATTTTCACACCACGCGCTGAGTGAAGATTTTCATTTTGCGCTAAGGTAGCAAGCACAGATTCTTGGCGTAGGTTTAAAACATGATTCGCGCTTCAAGCGGCGATCCTGTCATTAAGAACGCGCTCGAAAAACTGTGGCGGAACTTAGCTATGTCGAAAAGACCAAGAGCAGCGCTACAAGCGGAGAGGATAAGCATGGCTTCTACACTAATGGCGTCGATCCTATCATCATAGTTTGCGCTCGGAAGAACGCGCTAGCTTTAATTCTTACCACGAGGTGACCCGTAGCTTCAAGGCGGGGAAGATAAGGATAACTCTTTTGCTTTCAGCGGGCGAGGAAGTGTTATCCCCTGCGCTTTTAGCAGTCAATCTATTCCAAAGATGTGCGCTAGACAAAAGACTTAGGACTTGCCAAAATGGGGTGGCAGAGTTAGAGTCAAAGCTTGCGCCATAGCGGGAAACTTATGGTTAGAGTTGCGCCAAAGCGGCGGAGGATTTAATCTAAATCTTGCGCTACAGCGGGGAAGATAAAAACAAAAACCTACGCTTAAAGGAAAAGGATGACTTTTCCTTAGACAAAATGAGAAGACTCTTTTGGAAACAGGTGATGAAACTCTGCCAGGTTAAAGAAAGACGGCAGGATGAAACAAAGAACTTGTTACAAAAGTGTTAGAAGGAGGGGCCCCAATTACATTTTAAAATCTTCTTTGGGGGGGGATGTTGCAGCAACAACAATTGGTGAATCGCTGGTGAACACAGATATCTGAAAACTATCTCGTTTAGCGGAAGAATTATTTTAAAAGCTATCCACCTTATGTGCAGTAGTCGTCTTAAGCGTTCGAGACACAGCAAAGGAAGAAGTCCTTTTGTCCATTGGTCATTGGGAGAAGGGAGCTTTGATGAAAACATCCTTAAAACTTTCCAAGGGCCAAAATATGAGGTTCATTTTAGAAGATCCATCTTTCAGATGACCACTGCTATCGAACTCCACAGGATTTGCAACAACATCTCATAGACACTATTGCTCTTGCTCCTCATTCCCATGCCGCTTGCATCCTTTTGGATGTTCATATATTTAACAGCTTTGTTGTTTGGGTCTTCCAGAAATATTTTCTTCAAAATGTAATCTTTGATTTTGGCTCATCCATCCGTATTGTCCTTTTGTGTGAGAGATAAATTTTATTGATTTATCAAGCCTCACGGACGGAGAGGATCATAGTTTGAGCTGAGTTCTTTGACATCTTCCTTTGACTTGTATGCTTTTCTTTTATCTCAGCCATGCTTTGATTGAGGTGAGAATTTCTTGGAAAACAGACCCTTGATCATGAGCCTTTTGGATTTTAAATTTGCAGCATGGAGTCATTTCAATACCATATGCCTTCGAGATGTGCTACATTTCCATGGGTCCAACCACAACGATCTTCTTGAGATGTCTTTAAGTGTGAGGGTGGATAGAGCCTGAGGATAGTGGTAAAGATAATCATAGATATCTGCTATTTAAACAAGGGTTAGTGTGACCAAAAGAATAGGATTTCTTCATTCTGGAGAACAATCAGCAAAGCCAAAAGGCATGGGTAAACTTTTCTTTCTAGGGTGCATTTCTGAATTGACGAGTAGCGTGATTTATTGCGAGATCTATCTTCACGAGAGGCTCAATTGCAGGTGACTTAGGGAGACAAACATGTACAAAATCTCACAGGCGATCTAGCTAAAACACACTAAAACAAAGACTAAAAACAAAATAAAAGAAAAGGTTTATTTATGTACAGAAAGCCTCAGTGAGACTACGCAAAGTATTGCTTCAAGGCTAGGCCATTGAGAGGAAGGGTTACTTCCTCTCCTTGGAGGTCTGTCAGCTTGTAAGTGGATGGGCCGAGCTTTGCAGAAATTTGGTAAGGGCCTATCCACAAGTGTTGGAGTTTAGTGTGCATCCCTTTGCCTTCATGATTATGGTCCCATTTCAGGACTAAATCCCCTACTTCAAAACTTCTTTTACCATATTTCCTTTTATCAAACCATCTCTTGACTATATCTTGGTGATGATGGAATTGGTCTTTAGCTTTCTGACGCACTTCTTCAAGTTGAAACAAAGTATTGATCCTAGATTGCAGGACTTGACTACCGGACCCTCGAGAGGCTTGGGACAACTGTAAGGATGGAAGCAAGATATTGGGAGGTAAAATAACGGCTTTGCCATAGACGAGGGTGTAAGGGGAAACCCCTAATGCATTCTTTGGAGTCACCCTATCTTCCCATAAGGCATTTGGGAGAGCTACATGCCAACTTCGCTGGTTTTCTATCATAGTCTTTTTAAGAGTTTGGATGAGATTTTTGTTTGAAGATTTAGCTAATCAATTTCCTTGAGGGTAATAATTGGCTGAATAATGCAATTTAATTCCCCATTCATAAACAAATTCATTTATTTTAAAAGACGAGAAATAGGTGCCATTATCAAATTGATCCGGATCTTGGGGGTTGAGACCCGGAAGGCTTGAATGCTGAGAGAGGAGGAGAAGAGATAGCTTCAAAACTGAAGCAAACAATGAACCAACTGTGAGAAAGGAAAAGTAGTGAGATCTGAGCTATGAATAGCATAGATGGACAAACATAGAATAAATATGCCACATGGAGGGGTGAGGTTCAAAGAGGGTTCTTTGAGCCTCACCTCTCAAACTATACTAAGAAAGACACTCAGAACCAATACCCCAATAATAACTCAATAAAATAAGAGAAATGTAGGATAGAAACCAAATGAATAACTTGTTATTATGAGAAGGCTTTCTAGGCCTGTATATAGCATTATTACAATGTGTCTTGAGGCCATACCATGGGCCAAAACTATGTGCTACCAAATACCATGGATGGGAGAGGGTGGCCTCTCCATTTAATGCTTGTATGATTAAATGGGAGAGGGTGGCCTCTCCATTTAATGCTTTTATGACTTATACATCCGAATTTAGACCATATGCCCCCTAAAATTCGGATCATTCATTCCCCCTTAAAAAATGATGGTCTCCATCATTTCATGCTAAAAAGAGACCCATAATTACAATGTGCTAGTTGCCAATGAAGATAAGGGTTTTGTGTGGTTGACCCATAACCTAGGTTTGTGGTTGACCCACAACCGTTTACATTAGTTTTTTTTTTGTTTTTAAGAAAAGCCAAAAAAAAAAATGGAATAATCATGACTTTGGGGGTTTTGAACATCCTTCTGCAAATTTATTCATAACTTCTGTTACAGGTGATGAAATCCAATTCTGTTGAAGACCCATTTGAGATATTGAATAGATATTTCTGTCGGTATATGGTACACGTTCTGAGGTGGTTCATGGAGTGAGAAAAAGCAGGCCGAATTTGAAGGACGTGCAGCCACGCTGGTTACAGGCATGTGCTATTTCAAATATTGATATCTCATAAACCGGACAACGAAATGAGATTCCACGAAATACCCATTTTAGCTAACAGAAAGAGATTTCCAATGAGCTATGGTAGCCCTTCTAAAACATCCTATAGAGTGTGTGGCACTTGTTCAAATTTGACTGTACGTGCGGCCGCAATGTGTAAAGACATGTGCTACTTCAAACAAGCATATCTCACAAACCAAGAAACGAAATGGAAATCCGTATAATACCTATTTGAGATGACGAAAAATCCTTTGAAATGAGATATGAAATACCCTCTCAAACATTCCGTGGAATCCAGAAAGTCTCTTTAAAGTTTGTTGAAAATGTTGCAAACCAATGGATATAGTGGATCCATGTATGGATGTAGCAGATCCAGATCCATGTATGGATGTAGTGAATTCATATCCATGTATGGATGTAGTGAATCCATGTATGGATGTAGCAGATCCAGATCCATGTATGGATGTCGTGAATCCAGATCCATGTATGGCCCAACAAATGGATTCCGATCGTACCAAAAGGAAGTTGGTGATTGCTTCAAATATTTGAAACTCGTAGAATGCTTGAAAAACTTGTTCCGATGGAGAGCGTACCTACTCTGATACCACTGATTCAGATCTTGGGGGTTGAGACTCGGAAGGCTTGAATGTCGAGAGAGGAGGAGAAGAGATAGCTTCAAAACTGAAGTGAACAATGAATCAGTTGTGAGAAAGACAAAGTAGTGAGATCTGAGCTATGAATAGCATAGATGGACAAACATAAAATAAATATGCCACATGGAGGGGTGAGGCTCAAAGAGGGTTCTTTGAGCCTCACCTCTCAAACTATACAAAGAAAGACACTTAAAACCAATACCCCAATAATAACTCAATAAAATAAGAGAAATGTAGGATAGAAACCAAATGAGTAACTTGTTATTATGAGAAGGCTTGCTAGGCCTATATATAGCATTATTACAATGTGTCTTGAGGACATACCATGGGCCAAAACTATGTGCTACCAAATACCATGGATGGGAGAGGGTGGCCTCTCCATTTAATGCTTGTATGATTAAATGGGAGAGGGTGGCCTCTCCATTTAATGCTTTTATGACTTATACATCCAAATTTAGACCATATGCCCCCTAAAATTCGGATCACAAATACCAGGGAAATTGGAACCCCAAACCTGGTTATTATGTTCTCTTTCAAGAAAGTGATGACTGCATCTTCGTTGATCTTGCGCAGTGGGATAGCCTCCGTCCATCTCGTGAAGTAGTCGGTAGCTGTTAGGATGTATCGATGTTGTAAAGAAGAATGTGGGTTTATCTCTCCAATAACATCTATACCCCATTGTTCAAAAGGTTCTGAGATAATAACTGGCTGCAAAGGTCCTGCTGCCTTAGGTAATTTCCCAACACTTCTTTGGAAAATATCACAATTCCGAGCATAAGCATGAGCATCTCGAAATAAGGTGGTCCAATAATATCCAGCTCTGAGTATCTTGTGAGCCATTGTCTCTCCTGAATAATGTCCACCAGCGGGGCCATCATGCAATTCTTTGACAATCTTACTTGCATCTTCCTTTTCTAGAAATCTAAGAAAAATTCCATCGTAATTTTTTTTGAAAAGTATACCATCAATAATTTGATAAGCTGTTGATTTCAAATGGAGTGCCCTTCTTTGCTTAGAACTCCAGTGCTCTGGTAGATATCCTTGCTGCAAATAATGTACTAGATCTCTATACCACGATTCAGGAGCTGTGAAAATGGGACATACCTCAACTGAATTCAGCTCGGCTTCATTCTTCCAATACTGCTCTTCATCAACTGGATGTTCTGTAAGTAATTTGAATAGGCCTTGACCTTTGATGATGGTGGCTGGTTTAAATTCTAAATCATATTCTTGAAGAGCTGTAACCCAGTTCCCCCTTCTTTCTCCCAACTCCTTTTGCACGAAAAGGGATCTAACAGTCGGGTGGGGAACTATAACTTTAGTTATGTTCTTAAGAATATATGGTCTGAACTGTTTGATTGCTTTGAAGACAGCATACGCATGTTTATCGACCACTGGATAGTTCAGTTCAGCGCCTTGCAGACCAATGTTCATGCACGAGATTGGGTATTCATCTCCTAATTATACCTTTTGCATGAACACAACCGCGAGCGAGTCATATAAAGCAAAAGTATATAAGATAAAATCTTTGTCAAAATCTGGGCTTCTTAAGGAAGGAGCTTTAGCTATGGTTGCCTTAATGTCTCTGAATGCACCCTTTTCTAGGTCTATCCACTTGAACTTTATGCTATGCTTGACCATTTGCTGCAAAGGCTTAACAATTTGAGCAAAATCGGGAACAAATCTTCGGACAAAATTGATAGTGCCCATAAATGACTGCATGGATTTCTTATTATGAGGCATGGAAATTTCATTGATAGCCTGTACTCTCTCTTGATCTATTGAAACTCCCTTTTTCGAAATGATATGACCTAGCAATTTACCTTCATGAACAACGAGCACACTCTTCTTAGGGTTTAAAGAGATACCATATTTCCGGCAACGATAAAAAATATGCTTCAAATGAACAACATAGTCTTCTCTTTTCTTCGAAAAGACTGTCACATCATCTAGATAGACAACAACACAGTGACCTCCCAATCCTCGAAAGGTGATGTCCATTGCTTGCTGAAACGTAGCTCCTGCGTTTATTAGGCCAAAGGGCATCCTTCGATATGCGAACGTTCCCCACTTAGTTCGAAAAGTAGTCTTGAGACGGTCTTCTTCAGCTACTAACACTTGATTGTAACCAGAGAATCCATCAAGAAGGGAGAATAATTCAGATCCTGACACCATCTGGAGAATTTGTTCCATTGAAGGGACCGGATAGTTGTCTTTATCTGAAGCTCTGTTTAAATTCCTGAAGTCAACACATAGTCTTATCTCTCCTGACTTCTTTCTCACGGGAACTAAGTTAGCAACCCACTCAGAATGCCGGACCTTAAAGATTATTTTAGCATCCAATAGCTTCTTCAATTCTTTTTGAATAAGAGGTTCAAGAGTAGGATGCATCCTTCTTAATTGCTGCTGAAATGGCTTGACATCTGCTTTCATTGGTATGACATGTTGAATAATGCGGATGTCCTATGTTTTCAGATCTTCATAAGTCCATGCAAAAACATATTTATATTGTCGAAACAGTTTGATGAACTTATCTCTTTCTCCCGGTGAGCAACATTTGCCAAGGTTAACAAATTTTGGTTCAGCCTCAGTGCCCAAATTAACTAATTCATGCTGCATTGATGAGCTATTGGTCTTGGTATTTGCTGGACTTTTGAACTTGTTCTGAAGGTCAAACAGCATTTCAAGTGACCTCACCCCTTTGGGGATGAAATTTGCCTTAGCTGTATCTTTCTTTTGTAAATCAGAATCGTGTTCTTTTTCATCTATCACAGCTTCTTGGAATATGTCTTCGTTTGTTAGAAAACAGATAATCTGATCGTCATCATCGAAGACTCTGAAGTTTGTGATATTGTCAGGGACAAAAGGCCTAAAAATCAATTCAATTGAGCACTTGTTATTAGTCGTCACCAATCTGGAAGCGGATGTTGCTAATAAATCAGCAGCAGCATTCTACATTCTAGGAACAGATTTTATATTAAAAGCATCAAAATGCATAATTAAATCCCATACCTCAGCTTGGTACCCTTTCAAATGAGGTGAGAGATAGTGAATGGTATCTCTTACCTGTCTCACAACTATTTCTAAGTCGCCGAAAACTTTCAGGTACTTGACATTTAAACCGATGGCTTTCTTTAATCCGTGGACCAAAGCTTCATATTCAGTTGTATTGTTAGTACAATCAAATTCTAGCCTGCATGACAGAAAATACTTATTTCTTTCTAGATCCATCAGAACACAACCGGCCCCGGATCCTTCCAAAGTTTTAGAACCATCAAAGTATAATTTCCAAAATAGATCTTGTGAATCAGCTAAGTTAGTATCTTTATGATCTAAGTCAATGACTAAACTAACTATATTACAGTCAATATCATCAATCCAAGAAAAATGAAGGAGATCGGACTGTTCATCTAATTCATGGCTAATAGTTTCAGACTGATAATTACCCGGATCCATTTCTAAGAAATAATTTCCCAAAACTGAGGATGAGAAGGCTACATCCTCATTCTTTCCTTCTAGTTGAGTTACATTTTGTTTCATGTGCGGTTCTCTTAGAACCTTGATCTGATTCTGCTTGTTTTGATATGGCAACCACAAATGGGACCAATCAATAGCAAAGTAACCGTTCAACTTTGTGGACCAGTCTTTACTTTGGATCAAACCATAGGCTTCAGGAATATCAATTGCCATTATGTCAATGAACTGACAAACTCTAGAATCTGCTGACAACCTAATGAGGACATCTTTCATTTCCCCAATAACTTTGACAACAGTCCTATCTAATTGAATAATTTGGGTAGGAGATGGAATTGGCTGACCGTTAATTTTCTTACAAATAGACAGTGGCATAACATTCGAAGATGCTCCAGAATCTACCAGACAATTATGCACATCGTGATTGAAGATTTCAAAAGTTAAAAGGAAAGGCAATGTCTCAGATTTGGATTTCCCACCGATACTGGCCTCATTAATTTCAGGGTCTTCTTGAGCATCTGTCAACGGAGTACTGGGCTAGGATTGAAAAGCTTGCAACAATTTGTCTCATTGTTGGGGCAAGCTGCACATATCAAATATTGAAACATTTTCCTTCGCTTTCTTAATATCTTCAATAATTTCATATCCCATATCACATTCTTTTGCAATTCTAGTTTGATGATCTATCTTATTCAAATTGACCTTTGGTTGTTGAACTGTTGTTTCAATGTTTGGATTCCTGGCCGTTGTTGGGTTAGCTTTAGGTTGTGTCGGAATGACTATTATATGTCTTCTAGGTATTTCTTTTGAATTTTTCGGTTTGAGAATAGTCGAGCTTGGAATTGGATCTGCAATGGGGCATTTACTACGAGTGTTAATGTTTACAGCAGAGACTGGGTTTTCCATGGGATCATCTTCTACCAATTCAGTTAAAGGTACCCAATCCCATAGCACCATGGTGGTGTCTAGAGATGGTTCCTCTATATCAGGACTTGATTCTTCTGGAGGATCATCTTGATCTGGAATATGTGAATCCAACATTTGGTTCATGACTAAACTCATAGAGTTGATCCATTGTGGGAAGCTTTTTTTCGAGTGTGGCTCTTGATGAAAGGTGCAGAAATGTTCCATCCCTACTTCATTTTGATTTAAAATAGGGGAAGTGTTCATAGGTGGATGAGGTTGATCGTTGTCTTCTCTCTTCTTGTAGAATGGTTTGAAAGGCTTCCTAGATGTACTAGCTACTTTATCTTTCTCGAGATCTACAATTTTATTGGACAATTTCTGCATCATCTTAACTATGTTTTCCATGTTTGCTGACGGCTCTTCTTTATTCCTGGTGAGCAGTAAAGTTTTTTTACTAGCTGCTGGTTTTGTCTCTGCATCTAAGGCATGCTTGGAAATGCTGTCTGCTTCTTCTTCCACCTTTCTAGCTTCTTCAAAAAAAAATTATGAAGGTGGTTTTCTTAGATCTTTTGATGAACATTGCTATAGGCCCTTCAAGAGCTGTTGTATAATATTCAACTAGAGATTCTTCTGCTGGTTTAGTTGCTTCGCTGAAATTATTTAGGAGCGTGGTGAACCTCTGGTTGAAGTCTTGAACCTTTTCTTTATTTTCCATTCTCATGGATAATAACTCTTTCATGAGTGTAGCTACAGTCTTTTGATTTCCATACTTCTTTAAAAAACATTTTTCAAATTCTTCCCAATTGGAAATTGAGCTAGCTTGTAAACTACCAGGAAGAAACTTTTGGTTCAAATGTGTATGGGAAAAGCCTACAAACTACATCTTCATGCTGTACATTTAAAAGATTCAAAGCTAAATAAAAACTCTCGAGATGGTCTTCAGCAGAAATGGCTTTTCCTGGGTCGAATTTAGGCAAGACTTTCTATGGATTTTTAGGCAGATTATGGAATGGCCCAGCTAGATTTAATGCTCCCCTTGCTCTCCAAGCAGGTACATCCATGTTTCTATCTGGAGAATCAGATGGAGAATTGCGTGGTGAATTAAGTGGAGAGTCCTTTGGAGTAACAAGTTCTTCAAGATTTTCTAGATCTTCAAAAATTTCTAGGTTTTCAACATCGATCTCTCTCAGGAGTTCAACAATTTCTTCCAAAGTTAAATTTACGAGTTCTTCAAAATTTTGTACAAGAATCGAATCACGGGTGTACTATCTCTCCTTTTTGGGAGTACTTTTCCTAGGGAGAAAATTTACTGCATTTAAACCACCTAGTTTCCTAACATAAGATCGTGTATGTCTCCTTAAATATTCTATTTCTACAAAAGGTACAGCATACAAGACTTCTTGTTGTTCAGAATCAGAGATGGATTTTTCTTGATTTGTTACTTCAAGGTTTGGGTTGTCTGAAATTCTTGTTTTAAGCGGGTTTTCAGTAACATTTTTTACAATGGGAGATTTTCCTTTATTAGCCATGCACTTCAGGCCCTCCTTCTAGCGCCAAAAACTGTTGATGCCCTGAATAGCCCAGCATCAAGCAGGAAGGGATTCTCCCCAGTAAACTATCCCAATTAGATTGTCCACCGTTTGGTGTGAGGAATCCGTCCGGTTATCGATTCTGGCTATCGTTAGATTTAATTTCTTTGACACCGGTTATGGCCCGATCCACCATTCTTTTTGAAATTTTATTATTAAGATGATATGCAAGTGCCTAAGCTAATTTAATCTAAATACAGAATTTGAAGCAAATCTATGTCTAAAACTAAAATAAATCTAATCTATCCTTGCAAGGAGCAAAACTATAAATATGAGTAATGTACTGAAGAGAGCATCCAAAGATCAATAGATAGCCATTAAACCATAAAGATACATCTACAGCAGGAGATTAAAGATATAAAAGATAGCTTTTAATTCATAAGAAAGCATTCCATTACTCATGTGGAGAAAACATCATTTGCACAAGAAAATAATGTAAGATCATCCAAAGCATAGAAATAATTCACAGCAACACAGAAATATCTCACTGTAAAATATGAACACCACAGGAATAGTCCAGCATGCTTCCAAAACCCATTCTCAGACAAAAAAATGTCCTCTTCAGGCTCTTATTAGGAAAATCCAACTTTCTTGGAGCAAGTGCAAAGTAGTTCATACAGACTCAGAAAATTCTATTCCCCTGCCAAAAAGTCCTTATTCCCTCTCCTAACTTTCTACTTATATCTTTCCAAAGAGCTCCTTGAGCTGACAAGTGTGCCCTAGCTCTAGAAGCTTCTAATTCAGATTTTAGTGTGTAATTAACTATTTCCCAGATTTGTGGGACACCTATCAAATGAGACAAAAATGACAGCCAGCTGTCCTGTTATACAAAGGTAGAATTTCAGCTTCTCTGCTTAAATAAAACAAAATAAAAATGATTTGTCTATTCTGTCGGGGCTTCTACAGACTGACTTGTAGACTCACCTCCATCAACCGGCTCGCTTGCAGGTACTGGGCCCTCTACACTTTGAATCTATGATGTCCATTGGTTGATATCTTTTATGATCAACTTGCTTTGAGAAGATGTTGATGCCTTGGACACTATTTCATGCTTGAGTAGGCCTTCTTTGATTTGTACCTTTCCCTCTGCATCCCTTTTATCTATCGTTTCCAATAGGTGAATATACACTGCAGGCTGGAAAATGAACTACTAAAATTCATCCTGAGTAAGGACTTCTATCTTTTTTATATATGCCAAGTCTTCATCTAGATCGTTCTACAGATCAAACACTCGATCTTCTTCTTTTGGGAACTGATAGATGGAGTCAGGGATAATCAGATGACACCATGTGATTCCCTGAGAGCGGAGTATAACTCACAACACTTGCGGACTGTCTTCTTGTTTCCCGAACTTAGCCTGCTGTCGAAATTCTTGGCAAATTCCAGGATTCCTATATCCAAAACCAATTCATCTCCTGTAGTGGCGCGAAGGTGTGAAGGGAGCTGGGATTTTCCCTTTTTCCATTCAAATTGTCGTTTCAATTCTTCCACATAGTTCGCAAACCTGTCTCGAGCTTTTAGGGCCATGGCATCGATTGATGTCATTTTCTTGATCATTTCCTTCACACTCCAAATTTCTTCCAAGATTAGCATTAACAACTGATGGATTTTAATCCGCAGATCACATGCTTGTTTGTGAAATGTGGATAAATTCTTTTGGTCCTCCACTGTCTCATTAAGCTGCTTCATCAGTTGTTCTTTTTCTTGAATTATCATTTGAATTTGTTGAGCCTTACTTGCTTCTAGCTCTTCCAACTCCTCTATCCGAGCTTTCAGATTTTTCAATTCATCTTCAGAGATAGCCAATTGTACTTCTAAGGAGTTTTTTTCATTTTCAAGCTGGAGAACTCCCGAGTTTAGCACTAGATGTTCTCCTAGAAGATCATTGTACTTTTCTTTCAACCTGTTTGCTTCTACACTTCTCTCTTTCTATCTTCTTTGATCTTCAGGCATTGTTCCCTATAATGCTTTATCTTATCTTTCAGAAAATCAATGTTGGCTTTAGTTGCCTTGGCTGATGCTACGGTGCATTGGGATTGGAATGTGGGGTCGGCATCAGTTCCTGAGACCAATGTGGTTTCTGTCACCCATAATTCACAATCATCCTCCTATATTTCCTTATTCTTTGTCATGCCCTGTATTTTCTGTACCCTTCTATCAATAATGGCCCTCTTCCGCTTATTAAAATACACAGTATCTAGATCTGCTACTTTGCTCTGCTTCCTGGGGTTATATGGGGTTAGCGCTAAGCTCCCTGAATAGGCACTTTCTTCTTGAGTCCCCCCTGGGGTGTTTATTAATGGTGGGTCAATCTCCATATTTTTCGGAGTAGATGGCTCCAGCTCGAGAGACTCCTCTGTCTGCTATTTATCCTTTTCTCCTGGTAATTCCTCTTGTTGGGTCTGTGATCCATTAGCTCCTTGACCCAGGGGCCTTTGCTCTTCCTTATGTTGTTGTTTGGAAGCTTGCTCTTGGGATACCTGATCTTCCTTTTCTTTCTGGATCCTAGCAGCCTCTTCCTGATGTTTCAACTGGGAGGCTTGCTAACTACTGTTTCCTTGCATTCTCCTGTTGTTGAACCTTAGCAGCTAGCTCAACTTGAACTCTTGCTTCTTCTTGGTCCTGCTGCTGCTTGAGAGCTTGCTCTTGGAGCACTCTATCTCGCTCCAATTCTGATGGATCTCCTGATTGTGAGGCTGATGCCTCTTGTTGTCTTTGGATCAGACCAACAGGTTTTGGCTCTGGGATTTGGGTACTTTTCTTCTAGAATATTTTCCCCAACTCAGTCATGTTTTGGGCACCCTGGAGAATTCCTCATCCATGTCCATATGATGGGTGTATTCAAAAGAGACTATGAGTTCCTAACAATGTTGGCTTACCATACCATTGGGGTGATTCCTTTTGAAAGGGACTGTGCCAAAATGGAAAACCTCTAAGCCTTGGGCATAGTTCTCCCCACCTCTTGCTGATGGGAGGCTGTAATCTCCAATAGTAAATGGCATGTGAGGATGCATGCCCTTCCTTCGGTCTGTTAATAACTTGCTTATCGCGCCGATGCGAAGATCTGTCTCACAGCTTCTTTGTGCACAACGAAATCAGTGACATAACGAGGCAGAATGAATGGGGGTTGAGATCCTCCATTCATCCTTATGTATGTGCCTTCCTGAGAGTGATAATAGTCCCCATATGCCCTAATGACAGGTATTGCATTCTCTGACATACAGTTCGGTTCTTCAGTGAAAATGAGCTAATATAAGGGAACAACTTGGGGCGAGTTGTTTCCTTATGCAAACCAGACCTTCTGATGTTGGCATAGACCAAAGTGTCTTCTATAGAAGTTGTCTCACTATCTTGAGCCATGATAAATCTGTATAGATCTCCCCACTGAAACTCAGGAGTGGAGCTTCCAGGGGAAACACTAATGGTAGATCGTGTGTCGGTAAACACTATTTCCGGTGTAGTATCTAGCAAGATTCCACTTCAAAATCAGAGTCAACCTTTTGCGCGGCTTTCTTTCTAGCAAACCTCCTGAGCATGATAATCCTGTGGTGAGCAAGGCAATGTCAACTAGATTTTAGTTAGACCACCACTCTAAGCATTAGAAACATTCTATTGCAAAGCGAAAATTTACCACTTCTACAAAATAGAGGCTGCCTTAAACAATCACAATTATCTTTACTTCAAGTTTAAGATTAATCCAATAATGTCATTCATTTTACATCAAAGAGGAAACATCAAAGCAACGAGCAAGGTCAATCTCTGATTCTGCACCTTTCATTTTTTACCGCGCAGGTATCCCCTTAAATGACACACACACTTGCGCGAGTTTGAGAAGAATTCCGCACTGGCACCTAAATAGAATTTTGCGTCGTGCTCGGGATTTCGCGCGATCCAAGATCAGTTATAAAATTTGCACTGGGTTACAAGCGGGATTTTATGCGCTAATCCTAAATTTTTTATGCGCTGGTGCCTAACATTATTCACGCTCTAAAGCCAACAGTCTTTCTGCATTAATGCCCCAATGACATCTATGCGCTATCCTAACCTTATTTATGCACTATCACTAAACATTCTGCAGTGCGCCAGTGTTTGAACGCTTCAGGCACCGACAGCCAATAGTGGAAAATGCACAAAAGGTGGTCGAATCCCGCAGCTGTTTGGATTTTATGAATTGGATTTTCGAGCTAGGTTATGAAGGCTCTGAGTGGGCACAATGGGTGACTTAACACATCACCGGGGTAGCTTCGGTCAGGAGATGTGGATTTTATACGACCTCGGCATGAAAGAACAAAGCTTTTGGTTGAGCAGGGCACTTCGGTGTTCATAGTATGAACCTTCAACTGCAAGAATCGAGAAGGGTTGGGATTTTCGTGTCGTAGACGCTTGGAAGGGAGTTTTGCGAACAAAACCTCGAGATGCTGAGACTTCTATGAGTTCGAGCAGAAAAGACTCAGTGGCTGCTAAGGTATTGTTGGGAAGTTTCAGGGGTGTCAAAACGGGAAAAAACTTACTCGAAAATCTAAGGACAAGATGACGGGGCAGAGTTCGTGCTCGCAGGCGGTAGTAATACTCTCCGGGTTTCAGTGTGCGTAGAGTGAGCTCGGATTCTCATTTCGAAACCAGGGACGGGGATACACTTTATATGCCCTCAACAAAACATAAAAACACTTTGACGACTGTGCAGAGCACTTCTTACAGTTTTAAACAAACATAGAAAAGGAGAGGGACACAGAGCCTACCTGTCAGTCTAGTAGGGTCCATCAAGGGTGAATGTTTCGAGGTAGGAGGTGAACCTGCAGACACCCGACGAATAGAAGAACTTGCTCTTCTCGAAAATGAGAAACTTCGGCTGTTTAGTGAATGAAGAATGTGTCGAGAACCCCGTCGCATACACTTAAAAAGGGGTGGCATTTATGTCACACACGACGTTAGGTTGGAAAAATCAATTTCACGGGGCTCGAGGTTCTTTTTCATTAAAACGGAACATGGCTCTTATTAAAAGGCCCATCAACTCTGCTGGTGCACGAGGATCGATGCAATTTTCATGCCACGCACCGAGTGAAGACTTTTGTTTTGTGCTAAGGTGGTGAGCACAGATTCTTTCCGTAGGTTTAAAACATGATTCGTGCTTCAAGCGGTGATCCTATCATTAAGAACGCACTCGAAAAACTGTGGCAAAACGTAGCTATGTCGAAAAGACCAAGAGTAGCGCTGCAAGCGGAGAGGATAAGCATGGCTTCCGCACTAATGGTGCCGATCCTATCATCAAAGTTTGCGCTCGGAAGAACATGCTAGCTTTAATTCTTACCATGAGGGGACCTACAGCTTCAAGGCGGGGAAGATAAGGATAACTCTTGCGCTTTCGACCGGTGAGGAAGTGTTATCTCCTGCGCTTTCAGCGGTCAATCTATTCCAATGATGCATGCCAGACAAAAGACTTAGGACTTGCAAAAATGGGGTGGCAAAGTTAGAGTCAAAGCTTGCGCCATAGCGAGAAACTTATGGTTAGAGCTGCGCCAAAGCGGCGGAGGATTTAATCTAAAGCTTGCACTACAACAGGGAAGATAAAAACAAAAACCTGTGCTTAAAGGAAAAGGATGACTTTGCCTTAGACAAAATGAGAGGACTCTTTTGGAAACAGGTGATGAAACTCTGCCAGGTTAAAGAAAGATGGCAGGATGAAACAAAGAACTTGTTATAAAAGTGTTAGAAGGAGGGGCCCCAATTACATTTTAAAATCTTCTATGGGGGGGATGTTGCAGCAACAACAAATTATTATTCATACCCACAGCCTAGTCGACAACTTCCATTCTTGGAAACACTAGATTTTCCTGACTTGTCTAGACTCATTAACGATCTGATATGGCATGAACCACACTGGCCACCCATCCCAGCCAAACTACCATCGGACATCCCAAAGTTCGATGCCAAGCTCTAGGAAGACCCCAAGAACCACGTTATGACTTTCCATCTCTAGTGTTCATCAAACTCATTGATGGATGACTCCATTCGGTTACGGCTCTTCCAGCACACGCTTACCAGCATGGCAGCAAAATGGTATATCAAGCTGCCACAGTACTCCTTTCAAGATTTCAATACCCTGGCCATGCAGTGTTTGACACATTTCCAGCTCCCTATCCGATATGATACTAGAAAAGACCCGTTGACTTCATTGCGTCAAACCACTTCCACCCATATATCTGATCATATTCATGAGTGGCGTCGATGCCGATGGTTAATCAAGGCACCCATCCCGGACCAATTATTGGTTGATTGGTTCACTAAGTCATTTCTGCCCCCCATCGCCATGGGTATTTCCATGGGTGGAACAGTCATGGAGGAACAAGCATTTTCTCGCACTCAGTATATG
Source organism: Larix kaempferi (assembly GCA_027924585.1). Lineage (NCBI taxonomy): Eukaryota > Viridiplantae > Streptophyta > Pinopsida > Pinales > Pinaceae > Larix > Larix kaempferi. The sequence continues at coordinate 29,145,646 of BSBM01000158.1, read as the reverse complement.
GATTTGGTATATACCCAATCTGGAACATTATATGAAATTATTCCTCACGCCTCCCACACCACCACTGATCCAAAAATCCTGCCACTGAACCCCCCATGGATGGTATCGTCGGTTCAGTAAAGGTCCATCCTACAACCAAATCGAGTGGGAAACAAACTACTGCTGCTCCAACTCCAACTCAGGCTACACCCAAGGCTTCTACTTCTCCTGCTCAATCCTCTGAGGTAAACATTGTTCAGTCCTCATCACAACAATCCGGAGGAAAAAAGAAGAACAACAGAGGAAAATCCAAGAAAACTTCTACGCAGCAGGAAAATCCTAAACCACAACAGACCAACAATGATAACAAGCCTAAACGGAAAGTGAAGTTTCCCTGCCTCATCTGCCAGGAAGACCATTACACCAGAGAATGTCCTTACAAGGAGGAAGTCAAAAAATTCATAAAAGGTCCTTCCCGTCTGGCAGTTTTAACCGATCGTTTCCCCCATCAACAACAACAGATGGTCACACACGAAGCCCCACAAGGGGGAAACCAAACAACCCTTCACGAGCAAAAACTTCTGCAAATCGCGACATCCTTATGATGACTAATGAGATGGTTCACATCTCTACACGTACGAAGACATACGATTCTCTAAGCACGAACAAAACTGATACTGCCCAAGGAAAATATCCCTTAGAGAAATCTCCCTCGACACCTCCCCCCAGTGGTCCTCTCTAGATTGAGAGACCTGCTGTTGAAACTGTGTTGCGCCCACCCAAGGCCACCATTCGGAAGGCCATATTCAATCCTGATGCACATGCATCCTAGAACTACAACATCGTGGAATACTTGGCTCAGGCGCCATGTGCCATGTTGACCCTCGAAGTTCTCAAACACTGTCTTACATAACGTAGAACTTTATTATCAGCATTGGGAGCTATTGATCCAGACTCTTCTAACACAATCTTGTTTAACCTGGAATACTTCAATCCTAGGCTTTCCCACCAATTAGCCTTCCAGATCCATACTCGGATCCGTGGAAACAACATCCATCATACAGTTTTGGACGAAGCTGCTTCCACCTTGATTATGTCTTTGACCTGTTGGAGAGCCATTAGTTCTTTGGAAGTGGCCCAATATCCTACTACATTAAAAGCGTTTGATGGACATGGTTTTTAACCATATGGACTCATCCCATCGCTTTCCATAGAGCTAGGGGGAAAAACTGTTTCTATTCACGTGGAAATCATGGATGCTACGTTAGACTACAACCTCTTACTCGGTCGCAGTTGGTTTTATGCCATGACCACCATAGCATCCTATGTTTTACGCTTAGTGCAATTCCCCCATGAAGGGAATATCGCGACCATATACCAACTATATTTTTGCACTCCAGATATACATCAAAATTCCACCAACAATGTCCCATTACTGGGAAACTCTCAGCCTCACTTTGAAGAAATTTGTGTCGGTCTTTTGAAGGACTCCTCCATCATAGGAGTATTCCTAGAAGTTCCACCCCCGGTCTTTTCAATCAACATGATTTCAACAAGCACACCCTCACCCTATGAATCTATTGACTCCTGGGTGATATTGATTCCCTCTGATATTGAAACCCTTGGCAATGCTATGCCTCTGAACTGAAATCTTGAAACCTATCAGGCGATTTAGTCGGCTCCCGACTAGATCCACACACTTGAACACCATCAGGTGGTCAGTCCATCGTCTCGAACCTCTTCATCCTTACCTTTCAGTGTCTCCCTTACACTGATTTTTCCTACGGACGAGTTTATTATGGAGATCATGTCTCTGGATGAACCCCCTTGGGAAGATTACCACCATCGATCATCTTTCCCCACAATTGGAGCGATAGACCCTAACTCTAAATCCACAGTTTCACTGTATAATGTCAACACTAAGACTCTCAACTATACATTTGATGTATTCTCTGAAGGGAACTTAGAGAACATCATGGAGACAATCCCAATTGACATATCCGTAAAACCTAGTGTCGTGGAACACATCCATAGAGGTAAAACATGTACTCCTACGGAGATAGAATTTTACACTGCCTTATTTAAAGAGTTTTACACTGCCTTATTTAAAGAGTTCCGCGACATTTTTGCATGGAAATATGAAGAAATGATAGGGATATACCTATCCATCGTAGTCCATGAAATTCAAGTCTATCCTGGTGCTCGACCAGTCCGACAGAAACTCTGGCCCGTACATCCCCGAAAAACGGCTGCCATTAAGGAAGAAGTTGAAAAATTTCTTCGTGTTGGGTTCATCTATCCTGTCTCATTGACAGACTGGGTGTCCAACATCATTCCCATCGCAAAGAAACATGGTACGATCAGGGTTTGTGTCAATTATAGAGATATGAATAAGGCTTGTCCTAAGGAAAATTATCCCACGCCTTTCATCTACCATATTATCGATAATTGTGCTAGGAGTGTCATCTTCTCATTTATGGATGGCTTCTCCGGCTACAATCAAATAGAGATACTCCCATCTGACCAGCACAAGACAACCTTTATTTTCCCATGGCGGACCTTTGCATACCGCAAGTTACCCTTTGGTCTCAAGAACGCCAGATCTACCTTTCAACGAGCTATGTCATATGCATTTAATGTCATCAAACATGTTGTAGAGCCATATCTGGATGACTTACCCGCTCATTTTGGTACAAGAGAGAATCACCCAGATCATCTGAGTGCCATTTTCTCACGATGTTGCCATTACAACATACGTTTGAATCCACACAAATGCATGTTTTGTGTAGAAGCCGGAAGACAGTTGGGATTCATTATTTCCAAAGATGGCATATGCCTAGACCCTGTCAAGGTAGAAGCTATCCTAGCCCTTCCCTCTCCCACCAACATCACAGAACTCCAGAGTTTTCAAGGGAATTCAAAATTTTTACGCCACTTTGTCTGCAATTTCTCCAAGATAACGAAGGGCTATGTGAGGCTTCTGAAGAAATATGTCCCATTCTTTTGGGATGACAAATCCCAACGGTCATTTGACAATCTAAAGAAGGCCCTCACTAATGCTCCCATCATTCAACCCCCCAACTACACATGGGACTTTATCTTATATCTCGCCACTTCCCTCACCACCATTGGCATTATGATCATGCTGGAAGATGACAACAACAACGAACATGTGATCTATTATCTTAGTAAGAGTTTTTTAGACTCCAAAACCCACTACTCACATGTGGAGAAGCTAGCTCTGGCTACAATATTTGCTATCCATAGATTCTGCCATTACATACTGCTCTGGAAGACTACCATAATCGTAGACTTCAATCCCATGTATTATATCCTAACACGTCAAGTGCTAAGGGGGAAATACTCCTGATGGATTGTAGTTCTCCAAGAATTTGACTTGGAATATTCCAAGGCAAAAGCAAAGAAATACTTAGTTTTTGCCGAGCTTATATGTTCATTGCCCCGTGCCACTGACCAAGTTGAGCCCATCGATTCTCTTCCTAACAAATCGTTGTTTCTCATTGGCACATCTGATCTGTGGTATGGAGATATCGTTTTGTATCTCCAAACCCAACGTTTTCGGCCCGACCTTAATCGAGATGAACGTCGTCATATCTAACATCACACCAAGTACTACTTGATCATTAGTGATACTCTTTATCGCCGTGGTGTTGAATCCATCCTTCGACGTTGTCCAACTCTAGATGATGTTGAACATGCTTTTAATGACTGCCACTATGGAGCATGTGGTGGTCACCTTTCTGGGATGGCTACAGCCTATAATATCTTACGTGCAGGATATTTTTGGCCCACAATCTTCAAAGACTATATTGAGACGGTCAAGAAATGTCCGCCATGCCAATTCTTCCATAGTAAGAAGCACTCACATCCTTCTCCACTCATCAAGTTATTGCCGTTGGCCCCTTTGCGAAATGGGGTATCGATTTTATGCATTGTAAGCCTACTTCAGCGGGGGGGCATGGCTATGTTATAGTAGCCATCGATTATTTTACTAAATGGGATGAAGCAATGCCTACTTATGCAAAGGATGGAAAAACAACTGCACTTTTCATATTCAACCATATCATTGCTAAGTCCGGTGTTCCTCAGGCAATTGTAATCGATCATGGTTCCCATTTTAGGAACCATATGATTGATGAACTTATTTCCAAGTTGGGTTTTCATCACGAAAACTCAACCCCATATTACCCACAGGCCAACGGTCAAGTAGAGGCCATAAATAAGCTCTTGAAGTGTATGATCCAATGCACTGTAAGTACTCAAAATTCCAATTGGCACTTAGCTCTGTTTTCTGCTCTCTGGGCCTATCGAACCTCAGTAAAAAATGCAACCGAATTTACACCATTTCAACTGGTGTATGGCCTGGAGGCTATCTTACATATTGAATGTGAAATCCCATCACTGAAACTAGTCGTTGAGTTACTTCCCAATACGAACTCCGAGGAGGAACGATTTCTATATCTAGCCAAGCTAGATGATACTTGTCGCGATGCTGCATTGGCTAATGAATCCCATAAAAAGCGCGTCAAATCCCAATACGACAAATCCATCCAACCTCGGATCTTCAATGAAGGGGCCTTAGTCCTTACCTATGACCAAATGCATGATAAGTTAGGTAAAGGAAAAATGGAATCTATGTGGTACAGTCCCTATGTCATGAAGCGAGTATTGGATAAAGGATATTACAAGCACGTTGACTGTGATGGCACACCCTTGGCACGGCCCTGCAACAGGTTGTACCTCAAACGATTCTACGCATAGGGTTATCCTATGTGAAACACCTTGTACATTATGTAGTTAGTTTGTTTTTTCATTTGTTTGCGTGTGTATGTTTTTTGGTTTTGTTTACCTTTGTTTGACCCTGACTTGTGCTTCTATGCGCACATGTCAGCTTACTACAGGTTCGCAAATGGTGCTAGCTGACATACCCAGAACCTTGCTTCTGCAGCATGGGTAGTCTATTCCCCTGCCAGCGAGTTGATATCCTCATGTGGCATCTTCCTAATCCCTGCAACCAACAATGTTGCAGAGTACCATGCAGTCATTGGACTCCTGAATGAAGTCACTTCTCTTGGGATCCGTACTTTTTCAATCTACCTGGATTCCCAACTCATGGTATCCCATTTGAATCGTGTCTACACTGTCTGTGAACCTACATTAATTTGATTATTTAGAAGGGTATTCCTCTTAGAACAATCATTTGATTTCATTCAATATCAACATATACCAAGAGAATCCAATATGATAGCTGATTCGTTAGCTAATTATATATTGGATTGGCATCTTGCTCATACATAAAAACACATCATAACACAACACACAAGTTGCTGTAAATAAGCAAACCATAAAAATAGATTCATATGTATAAATATCACATCCAACTGTTTTTTCTGAGTACATATAATAAGATGCGTCCAAAGACAAAATTTGGGATCATGTCCCATACAAAATTTGGCTCTCAGGCCTACATATTGTGTACATGCCGCTAACAACAAACATCGTTATCTAAAGTGCTAGTCATCATCCTTGCACTGCTCATGGTAGCACACCACGGCTCGAGCCACCAGATGAATTAGTCGGTCGATATGCCCTGGAACACCTACATTATTCCTATGGAGATGGAGTGGGATGTCATCCATCCCCATACCAGGAACACCCATGGTCAAACCCTGAATATTCCGCTCTACATCATGGATCCCTCCTGTTTCTTCCTCCTCCTCCTCATCCTCGTCAGCGACGTGATGCTGAACACCTACTCGGCATAGCGATGAATAGCCCGCTGGCCTCCTCGGTCCGCGATATATGGCATGGACATGTACATAAGTTAGATCTTTCCATGCATCAAAAAATCACAAAAAAATCATATATTATTAAAAATACCAAAAACACAACTATGAAGGTCACATACCTGAGCCATCCCAATCCTCATCATCGGGAAGTGCCAAGTCGATATTGTCATGAAATTCTACCCCTTCATAGGGATAATCCTCGATCATGATGATCTGCTCCTCAAGCCACGAGAAAAATTCCTCGCCAAAAGCTAGGTCCTGTGGCCCACCGAGCTGTCCTACATAGTCACTGCACCTCCCCATCCAAGGCTCAATTGCAAGACGTATCAACATACTTACTTGAGGATGCTATAGGGGTACCCTCTCCAGAAACAATGTAACCAGGATACTCCCGTACCCAAACTGACGAGTGTCCCCATTTCTACATTTGGTGACTTGTTCCTTGAGGTTGGTTAAGACCCCTTCACACCAGTTGAATAGTGTCGGTGCCATGCACTCTACAGCGAGAGTCATCTGTCCCCGTGTTGCATGGTGAGGATCCACACTTCCCACCACACGTGTAATGGTATACAAAATAGTTCTCATCGGGATTTCTATCACCTCTTTTATGGGCACTTTCCCACTTGTCTTCCAGGAAACTTGTCTGCAGTAGCGAGCGACATAATCATTTGTGCTCTCTTCTGAGGCCCTGCGTCTAGAAAGGTTGACCCTAGCCCCTCTCTTAGAGAGGCCAGTCAAGAAGTAAATGTCCTTGAGTTCTATCTCTAGGGTATGTTCCCCAATTCAGAAAGCTTGAATATCGCTATCCCATAGTTATATTATGTGATTCAGGATATTTCCCTACTTGCAGATCCCTCTTGTCTTGAAGAACTTCAGTAGACCACATTCCTGCAGCGTAATTAATGTGACTTGATCATTTAAAGCCACCCTATCATCATCTTCGTTCTCTCTCTCTTTCCACTCAACCATATTCTATCAAATAAGCTGCAAACTCCTGCAAAATGCGAAACAAAACATCCATGAGAAGATGAAAGTCTGATTTTATGCCAAACATGAGGAACCGCTTTAAATTTTCCTACTTTGCGTGATTTTCGCGCCTGGGCGTTAATCAGCTGCACGAAAAATGTGAATTTCCGCGCACCTCTTAAACCCTATTACATGAAAATATCAGAATTATCATGCTGCTCAATGAAGGGAGGCCACGAAAATTCCAGAGGGTGAAATTCGTGCCCTAAGGTCCCTCAAAAAATCCAAAAACTAGCCTGAAATCAAGAAATCAAAACATTAAATGAAAGAGGAGCTCAAGAGCTTCTACCTAGCATAGATGATGGTCGAAATGGTGCCCTGGATCTTTGGATATGGTCGCTTGAAGACTTTCCCTCCAATGGATGAAATCTCCTCTTTGGGTAAAAATGGCCAAGGTAAATGAGTAATTTCTCCTTTTACCTTCTATTTATACAAGTTATATGACTATTTTTACTCATTGTTTATTTTAAGAAGCCTTTTTAGGTCAAATTCTTCATATTACTAATATCCTATTTCCAAGGTTTTTTAAACCATTTTTGACAGGATCTCCTGTGTTGTTCACATTGGCGTTATTACACCTGTTAACACCCAAAAAGTGCTCACTAGCTCATTTACCACATTATATGACTCATTTGTCCATTTTCCTACCATATTTCCATTAAAAATCCCAAAAAACCCATTAAAAAGCCTCCAAAAGGCCTAAAATGCCTCCAAAAGGCCAAAAACCATCAAAATAGCCTAAAAAAGGCTAAAAAACCCCCTTTTCCTCCAAAAATAGCAAAAATCCCCTAAAAAGGGAATAAAAATATAAAATAATGAGGAAAAGGAGGAAAAAACCCTATACAGCTGCCCAAAACCATGTGTTTCCTAAAACCATGGGTCAGCACTCCACCACCAAAAAACTATAAATAGGTGATGGAGATCCCTTATTCCATATCCACAATCACAAGCACCCTTACTCTGCCAAAATCTCTCTCGAAACCCTAGTTCACCTTTGAACTATTTTCACCTTGAGAGCCACCTTTGGCCCATTCCCAACATTGGAGAAGGAGAAGGAGCATTCAGAAGCTTGGAGCATCCTCTTGGACACTGCAAAGGGCTTCACCAACCTTGACACTCAAGGTAACATCAATACAAAGTCATTCTTTCATTTTGGTGTTTATGCTTCATGCTTGTCTTAGAAATAATTTAATTTTTTGTTTATTGCATAATTAGTTTAATATACTGAACTGCTACTAAGGAGTCCATTCTCCTTAGTAGGTGCTCATTGGCACAAGCTAGGGGTAAAACCCTAGCTACAGTTTTGGCGACTCCCCTAGTTTTCAAATTTCTGGTTTCCGTTTTTAAATTTTTTCTTTCGGCTGTCCCTTTCGGCCGCTGCATACCGCGTCTTTTTCCTCTGCAGTCGCGTCCCGACCGCGCCTTTCAGGCCTTTACCCGCGATCCGACCGTGGCTCTCAGACTGCTTCCGACGCTCCGCCGGCGGATTCAAGTCTGTTACCTGCGATCCGACCGTGGCTAATCAGCCTGTTTGCCGCGATCTGACTGCGCCTGTCGGCCTTTATTACGCGTCCCGACTGCGGCTTTCTGCCTCTTTCGGACGTCCCGACTGCGCCTGTTAGCCTTTTTGCCGCGACCCGACTGTGTCTTTTTCCAGTTTTCCTGCGTCCCGACTGCCACTGTTGGCTCGATAGCCGCGACCCGACTGTGCCTTTTCCCCTGTTTCCTGCGTCCCGACTGCCTCTGTTGGCCCGATAGCCGCGACCTGACCGCCGCTGTTTCCCTCAAACCCGCGGTCGGCCTGTTCTGATCCGCCACAGACCCGCGGTCTGATTTCTGCTCTTTTCCTGTTTTGAGCCCAGCCCCTCTTGCTGCAATATTTTCTGCATTTGAACAGCCCTCTGTCCCACCTGCAGCCCACTTCCTTACAGCCTTTCTGCAACATAATTTTTGTTCCTTTTACAGAATCTTTTTAAAATTTCAGTATTTTTATTTCAGAAAATTTTGCAAATTAAAAGAATCAATTTCAGCATTATTGATAGATTGGAAGTTGCCCTCCCTTGTGGCACTTCTGTTTTTGGGTTCAACACCTCACGAGCACACACTCTGTCACATTAAATCAAGTGAGCCTTAAAAAGTACCTAACTAAACCAACATTCTAACCCCACTTGGGGAACACAAAAGAATCATTGTAGTTAGGTAGGATCAGGGGGATAGGCTTCCAATAACACCCCTTGGTTATTTCACTTGAGACATAGTTGTTGTCCAACTAGGGAACCAAAATCCCCTAGTACTTTTTGGCACGGTCACGACCAGTTTATCAGAGGGCCTCTCCCTTAGGAGGGTTGAAGTCGGGAGACTGGTTCCGGAGGCCTGAGTGGAATACCGCACTCCATTCAGTAACCGAAGGGCTACCTTTCGCGGTTCGCGGGATATCCCTGTATAGGGGTATTGCGGTCAACGAACTAAATGGCAGATTCACCTTTCTGGACGTGTCATGAACGGGGTATCTTAGTTGCCATTCTTCTAGGATTGACTACCCGGTATCCCTCCCGGTAGGGGGATATCATAGCCACTTGGCTTTCCTACTCATATTGTCTGACTTGGATTTCATCACCTTGCAGAGGATATGTTTAGTTAAGTCAGAATACTTTTAGTTAGGTGTTTGCATGCTCCTTTACCTCCCCTTGGTCTAGTGAGTCCACCATTTTTCTTTTTTAGGAAACCTGCTGCTTGTTGGTATTCTGACCATCTTTGTTGTTACTCCACCTATTGTAGCACAGCTGTTGCAGTGGGTGTTTTGAGTTGGTTGTTGGCCTGAGTGCCTTGCTTTTTAGCTCTCCTTCTGCACACTCGGTTGCATTAGGATTTTTGAGCTGTTTTTATACTCACCTCAACCCACAGAGATTTAGACACCATCTGTCACCATTGAGTCCCCGAGACACTCTCGGCGCCTCAGGGGCGAGCCCCCACAGCACGGTTCTCTTGACACCACACGTCGTAGATTCCGATCATTATCCGTTGATACCACTCATCACAGATCTAGAGCCTTGTCACTCGACTCCACTCGTCAGCGACGTAGGTCTCCGTCACCAGATAGTGACGCACCTTACTTTACCTCAGATTCTGACGAAGAGTCTGAAAACCCTATTTATACTGCCCCTACTAGCCCCATGGCTGGCACGACTTCCACTCCATTTGTCATAGGGACCATTGGTGGCACATCCACCACTACACCAGTTACTACACCTGTTTTTGGTATGCCCTCCATGGGGCAACCATCTACCGTTCCCCTCACGGTACCTATTCCCACAGCGGGAATACCTATCCCCACTACATCAGTGGCTCACACTACCCATGGTGGTGCTGGACCATCCTCCACTACCTCAGTTCCCCCAATTGGGGGCACCACCCTAAATCTTGTCCCTCCACTTGGGGGCACTGGCCCCAACTTGGTCCACAGCACTACTGTGTCACAGCCTTCTTCCAGTTTGTCGTTCATGGCTAGCCTCAACCTACCTGACCTGGCCAGATTGACCAACGATCCTATTCGACACGACCCTATGTGGCCTCATATGCCTACCAAACTACCCTCTGACATCCCTAAATTCGAGGGTAAGGCCGGTGAGGACCCACAGAACCACATCATGTCTTTCCACCTATGGTGTTCCTCTAACTCCATTGTGGATGACTCTGTTCGCCTCCGTCTCTTACAGCGCACCTTCACTGGCTCTGCAGCCAAGTGGTATATTGAGCAGCCTCATGGGACCCACGCCACCTTTTCTTCCCTGGCCTCGACCTTCCTGCAGTTCTTCCAGTTGCCAGTCCGCTATGACGCGGGCGTTGAGATCCTTCTATCTTGTAGACAAAACACGGCTACCCATATCACGGACCACATCCATGAGTGGCGTAGACGCCGTAGCTTATGCAAGATTAAACTAGATGACCGTATCTTCCTCGATTGGTTCCTCAAGTCCCTGCTTCCTGTCATCGCTAAGGATGTAGCTTCAGAAAGACCCCAGTCTGAAGAAGAGGCCATCCTTAAGGCACAGCAGTTCGACCTCATTTACGCCCAGTCGGGTTACCTTTATACCATTATACCTGATGCCCCTCGCGGCGAGTCCTCCCATCATGATGCGCCGGGGGCATCCCACGCTGCAGATGGTATCATTGGCCGTGTTTCTTCGCATCCCCAACCATTTTCTATAGCACGTCCTACCCCTGGCCCCGACCTGTCGCGGGCTACTTCACAGTCTGGAGCAACCAACTCATATGCTCCCATGACACATCACCATTCCCATGGGCCCTCATGTCCACCACAGTGCTTCGGGTATGCGACTCCTGCTTATGCTCCTCCAGTCGCCCCTCAGCCTTACTACCATCAGCAGGCTGCCTCAGCTCCTGCGCCTTCACAAGCCCCACCAGCTTATTATCCGCCCCAGGCAGCCCCTGCGGCACATCCACAACCTGCTCCGCAGTCCTATCAGCAACCCCCTCAAGTTGCTGCACCTGCTCAGCCTCAACCTACATATCATCCTCCGCAGCCTGCTCCTGCACCTGCACAACCTCAAAATCCACCTGCTGCCCAAGGGCAAGTTTACGCCCAACATAACCCGCAGCAAAACCAGAATAACCAACGTAACCAGGGCCAACACAACCGCGGCAAAGGCCGTAATCGGGGAAATAACCAACCTGCAGACCAAGCTGGTCAACCGGCTAATCCCCCTGACAACAATAATGCGGCCCCCGCTAATCAAAACCATGATCGCCCGCCCAAGCAGGCCAAAAACCCCAATTTGCGGACGAACCACCCTTGTTCTATTTGCGGGGTCTATGGACATTACACCCATGCTTGCCCACACTTGGAGCGAGCCCGGCAGCTTTGGGTTGATGAGGCCCATCGCCAAGGGCATGCGGCTCCCCAAGCACCGCCCAACCCCCCCCAACCTCAGCAACCCCCTTTGGTGCTGCAAAACCCCTTACCGACCCAAGGCGTGGTGAACACTCAGCCGTTGGCCCCTCAAGCTAACGTGCAACCCCAACAACAACAGATCACCTACGCTGCCCCTGATCAACCCATGTTCGACTCAGGTACCCACCACTTACTGATGATGTCATCTGCTGACGTCAACCTACAGACCCGTCGGAACCAATATGGCTCCACCTCTGAAGCCCCTCCCACGGATAAAACTACTAACGCCCATCCCACCGATCAGGCGTTACGTATACCTCCGCCGCCCATAGACGGCGCTGCGAAAGCACCTCGTTTCCCACTTCGCCGAATCAACAATAACCCTAACGCGCGCGCTGCGTCAAACTACAACATCGTAGACGACCTAGCCCAATCTCCCGCAGCCATGTCTGCGTTGGAAGTCTTGAAGAACTGCCCTTCCCAGCGCAAGACTTTACTTTCCGCCATCGGGGGGATTGACCCAACTGATTCGCATTTGATGGCGTTTGATTTAGACCAGTCTGAACCACGCCTACCTTCCAGCTTAGCCTTCCAAGTTACTGTCTCCGTTAGGAACCTTGTTATCCATCGGTGCATCATTGATGAGGGTGCTTCCACATGCGTTATGTCTACATTTGTATGGCAGAAGCTAGGATCCCCTCCTCTCCAGCAGTCCACCACTGCGTTACGTGCCTACGACGGTCGTTCGGCCCAGCCCCAAGGCCTTCTCCCCAACGTTCCAGTCCAGTTAGGTGGTAAAACAGTCCTTATTGACATAGAGGTAATCAATGCCCAATTGGATTACAACCTTCTACTTGGCCGCAGCTACATGTATGCCATGCGGGCGGTTGCCTCTTCTGTCTTTCGCACCATGATGTTCCCCCATGAAGGACGCGTGGTTAAGATTGACCAGCTCACCTACTATGATCCCAGTGCTCCGGCGGCACCGGAAAATGTTCTCCCCATGGTTGAACAACCTGTTTCTAGTGCCACCACCTCGTTTGTTTCCTCTACGGGGCCTGGAGTCTACTCAGACGCGCCGATGACCTCCACCTTTCAATCCATTCCTCCGCCGTCATCTACGCCCGAAATGTCTGACTTATGTACCTTGTCCCATGACATCCTACCACCTAACAATCAACCATCCTTGTTGCCTAAACCACCATTGGTACCTAGTCACATTGGTGTTACACCGATCCATACGATCCCCTTCCTAGTTCCTCCAGCAGGAGTAGTAAGCGCCCCGGTCATGGCTACCCTTAGCCTCCCTGGGTTAACCTTGGGATTACCTGTATGGTACCTTTCGCCTCCCGTTCGCCCGCCGACACCTGATGTCGTCCTCCAGCCGGTGCAACCCATGGCTACTACCACTCAGCCACCTCCCGGTGTCCCTACCCCTTCGTCCTCCACGACACCTCCTCCTCCTCCTCAACCCACTGGGGGCAGAGGTCCTCAACCTTACACTGCTGTCCCACCTCCCAAGACAGTCAAGAACCCTCCAGTGTTTCGTGCTCCTCCCAAATGCTCGCTGTGTGACGAGTTGGGCCATGCGACCCACCAATGCCCACAGTTACCCGCATTACAGAAGCACATGCAAATGCTCGATGATGACCCCAACATCCCAACTGTCGAACTCAACCCTACTCCTAAACCTAAAGATAAGTCCCTACGTACCAACCACTCCTGCGCCATCTACGGTATTTACGGGCACTATTCACATCATTGTCCCGATCTCCCGGATTACAGAGCGGCTCTCTATGAGATGAACAATCTGGATCTTGAGACGACACCACCTACCATTGAGGAGATCTATCCCCCAGACTCTTCACCTTCCGGAGAGGTTAATACCATCTACATGATCTCTTCAACCAACACTTCCACTACCCCCTCGTCAACCGATTTGATGACGCAGACTTTCCGTACTGATGAGGAGATTCTTGAGGCCCTAACTGCCCCGGATTATCCTTGGGATGATATGCACCACCGTTCCTATTTCATCCCAGAAGCGTCTTCCTCTAGCACCGCTACCCAATACGCGGTCGAATCCAAAGACTTCCTCCCCACCAAGGTTGACTGGTTCAAGGACCCTATTCCTGCTCCTGATGCCTTCGAGGAGGGCAACATGGCCAACATCTCACCTGTCATCCAAGTTGATATTGCTGCGCCAGGTTGTGCTCCTGAACTCATTACTTTAGGAGCATTCTGCAGTAAACAAGAGATTGAGGACTACACACACCTTTTCAAAGAATTCCGTGATGTCTTTGCCTGGTCTTATACCGAAATGCTTGGTCTTGATCCCGCAATTATAGAGCACCACATTGACACATGGCCTGATGTAACCCCTGTTCGTCAGAAACAGCGCCCCATTCATCCCTCAAAGCTCCCAGCTGTCAAGGCCGAGATTGAGAAGCTGCGCAAGGCAGGGTTCATTTATCCTATTGCCTATACCACATGGGTTTCAAACCCTGTTCCAGTTAACAAAAAGCAAGGCACCATCCGCGTATGCACTGACTTCCGTGACTTAAACTATGCTTGTCCCAAGGACAACTTCCCCACGCCGTTCATCGATCAACTCATAGATGCGTGTGCGGGACATGAGGTCCTCTCCTTCATGGATGGTTTTTCCGGATATAATCAGATTCAGATCCGTAAGGAAGACCAGTACAAAACTGCCTTTACTACCCCTTGGGGCACCTTTGCCTATCGCGTCATGCCTTTCGGCCTCAAAAATGCTGGTGCCACTTTCCAGTGGGCCATGACCTATTGCTTCCACGACTTGGTCCATATCCTGCTAGTCTACCTTGATGACCTTACAGCTCGTTCCCGGAAACGATCAGACCACCTTAACGACCTTCGGCAAATTTTTCTGCGTTGTCGCAAATACCAAATTCGCTTGAACCCACACAAGTGTGTTTTTTGCGTACCGGCCGGCTGATTGTTGGGTTTCATTGTTTCCCAGAAAGGAATTACTGTTGACCCTCTAAAAGTCCAAGCTATTTTAGACCTCCCCCCTCCTCGCACGCTCCGGCAGCTCCAAAGTCTGCAGGGGCGATCTAACTTCCTTCGACGCTTCGTTCCTGATTATGCCACTACGGTACACGGTTTCTTGCGCCTACTCCGCACCCACGTACCCTTCGTCTGGGATGCGCAAGCAGAAGCTGCATTCGAGGCCCTCAAGAAGGCCCTCACACAAGCCCCTCTGATTTCCCCTCCGGATTTCACTCGAGACTTCATCCTTTACGTGTCGGCCTCCGAGCATGCCGTATCTGGAGTCTTAGTTCAAGAAGACGATTCTCACCAGGAGCACGTCATTTACTACGTTAGCCAGACCTTGTCTGGTCCACCATTACGTTACCCATATGAAGAGAAACTTGCCCTCGCAGTAGTCTTTTCCGTTCAAAAATTGCGACACTACATCTTAATGAGTCATACCACCGTCGTTGCCAACTCTAACCCCATGGTATATCTTCTGAACCGGCGGCTACTCCAAGGTCGTGTTGCCAAATGGGTCATTATCCTCCAGGAATATGACCTTACCTTCAAAACACCTAAGAGCACTAAAGCCCTCGCGCTTGCCCAGCTCATTACTGATCTCCCTTCCCTTCTCCCGGCCAAACCCATCTCCGATGAGTTACCCGACAATCACCTGTTCACTATCTCGTCCGATGACCCATGGTACGGTGATATCTTGTTATACCTACGCACGCAGAAGTTCAGACCCAAAGTTACACGAAATGGACGCCGTCGCATCCGCCACCAGGCCTCTCGATATCTCCTCTTAGGCGATGTCCTCTATCGGCGCGGGGTTGACACAATTCTTCGTCGTTGTCTTACCCATGAGGAAGCTGAACACGTCCTTAATGACTGTCATAGCGGTGCCTGCGGAGGCCATTTCTCAGGGATGGCCACCGCCCAAAAGGTCGTCCGCGCCGGATACTTCTGGCCCACACTTTTCACTGACTGCATCACTGCAGTCAAACACTGCCATAACTGCCAACTTTTTGCCCCCAAGGCCCGGACACCTCCTGCTCCGTTACACCCAGTCGTCACCGTTGGTCCCTTTTGTAAATGGGCCATAGACTTCATGGAATGTAGACCCCAGTCTTCCAACGGCCACAAATATATTGTGGTCGCTGTTGATTACTTTACCAAATGGGCGGAGGCCATGCCTACCTTCAATTGTACCGCTGACACTGCTGCCCGCTTCTTCTTCAACCATGTCATAGCTCGATTCGGGGTTCCTAAGCAGTTAGTCTCTGACCATGGTTCACACTTCGAAGATGCCGTCTGGCGTGAGTTATCCACCCTCCTTAAGTATGAGCACCAATTCTCCTCTGCTTACTACCCCCAAGGGAACGGCCAAGTAGAGGCCATCAATAAAATCCTTAAAACCATCCTCCAACGAACAGTTGACAAGCATAAGTCCAATTGGCACCACATGTTGTTCCCTGCTTTGTGGGCTTATCGCACCTCCACTAAGACCGCCACTGGTTTTACACCATTTCATTTAGTTCACGGTATAGAGTCTGTTCTCCCCATCGAGTGTCAGATCCCTGCCTTACAAATCGCCGTTGAGCTTCTCCCTGACACCACCCCCCTCGAGCAACGTCTGCTGCACCTCGAACAAGCCGATGAAGACCGCCGGGCCACTCTCCAGAACATCGAAGCTGCCAAAAACCGCTCCAAAGCCGGTTATGATAAACATGTTCACCCTCGAACTTTCCGCGAAGGGGACCTCGTCCTCGCCTATGACCAAGCCCATGACAAAACCGGTAAAGGGAAGTTTGAATCTATGTGGCAAGGCCCTTACGTCGTGCAGACCTGCCTCGGCAAGGGGGCATACATCTTAGCTGACTCTCAAGGCCGTCCTTTGCGCAACCCTCGTAATGGGTTGTATCTTAAGCGTTTTTACCCATAAAAAAGAAACCCGCGGCCTCATTGGTCTGCGTTGTACAGTACTTTCTTTTTGTTCTTTGTTTTTACAAACCGTTTCCACCACTGGAATCAGCGCGACGTGACCGTCATGATGGTCACCTCGTTGCATTATTTTTGTCCTGTCATTTTTTACCCATTTTTTCAGACGCCACTAGTCGCCTCGGTTTGCGTGCCACATCGGCCGTTCTCCGTTTTTCACATATTTTATATCATCGGATTCATTTTTCCGAGCTGGTGATGATGCTAGAGATCATTTCTCGCTCTCACCTCCAGATTTTCCGGGCATTTTTCAAAATGCCCCCGTCACCTCGGTTTGCGTGCCACATCGGCCGTCACCCGTTTTTGACATCCTTATATCGCCGGATTCATTTTTCCGAGCCCGTGATGATGCTTGAGATCGTTTCTCGCTCTCACTTGGTACAATTTCAACATTGTGTCCCAACACCTTGCTGCCTCGGTTTGCGCGCCACATCGGCCGCCATCGGATTGTTCCACATTTTTACATGAGCCATTCACTCCTGTCATACTGCAAATGTTTCGTTATTTTGCCACCATTTCATCTACCCCGCAAGGAGGTCCATCAGTGTTCCCACCCACCCTCATTCTTGGTCATCATTACTAAACCTCGATTGAACACTTCCTCCTTGCCTGGCCATTCCTTTTGTTCGGTATAATTTTACCCCTTTTTCGGGCCGGACAACTCCTTTACGAAAAAGGCACTTAGGGAGTTTCCGTTAAGCTCTTTTCTGACTCCTAAAAGAATGAAAAGATCGCCGAGCAATCTTGCTTCCTTTCATGCTCGTTAAAGTACCTAAAAGGGCGTCTATCTGGTATAAGTTTAACCCTTTTCCGGACCTGGTAGACTAATTACGAAAAAGGAATACTCTAGTCACACCGGCTAGAAGAGTTCTTCATTGCATCCTTTAATGCTTCTTTGGGCCTTGGAGACTAAATCTACGAAAAAGCAACCCCCTGGAGTCTTCTTATTTGCTTTCAGACTCTCTAAAATTGAAAGCAACCACGAGCATGCACTGTCCTGGGCTCATAAAATCCACACGACAGTACCATTCCTTCATCTCAGAGTCTTCTTATCGCTTTCAGACTCCTTAAAATTGAAAGCAACCACGAGCATGCACTGTCCTGGGCTCGTAAAATCCACACGACAGTACCATTTTACACACACTTCTTCTAGTTCCTTAACCCATGAAGAAGTTTTCCCCCGTGCCTCTTGGCACTTTGATCTATCATCTCGGCAGCACCCCCAATCAGGTCGCCTTTGTTCAGAGTATTCAGCAGTCTTCTGCCATTTTACACCAGCTTGAGTCTCCCTCAGCCAGTTATTCCCCCAGATCCATTACAGCTATGATCCCTTTCCCCTGAGTCAGTTTCATATGCTGCCAGATCATTCCCATTATCATACTCTGAACAAAGGAAGTTTGAGTCCACCCGCTCTACTTGCCCAGTTGTCCCCCCACAGTTTATCAGTTCTGCCATCAGTACTATCACATTTCGGTCTTGTACCTCGCGCTCCTGTCAAGGAAACATCATTGCCTTGCTAGGGGCAGGTCTCCCTCTGTCGACGACAGCTCCTCTATTCCAGAGGATAGGCCCAGAGGTCCCTACGCCTTGGACTTATCACCATCTGTGGTAGGTGCCTACGGATCATTCCGAGAGGAGACATCATTGCCTCTCCGAGTGGTTGTTCCTCACATGCTCGACTTCAGCACCTTGATCGCATTGTTGAGGATCGCGTAGGATTATATCCCATCAGTTTTTAGTCGAAGACCCCGGATTTCCCCCGACTCTAGCACATTGGTGAGTCACTTCGGAACGCCCAGTTGTATGTTCCTGTGGATGTCCGGGCTGCGTTGGCGTTTGTATTCGGAAGCCATCCAGTTTCATGCTTCCTTGAGTACCCAGTTTCAGTTCCAGTTCAGTGTACCTTGGAGAGTATGACCCCAGTCACTATGATCCAGCAGCTCATCAGTTCCTTTGGTACCACACTTAGTAGCACTGTTGATTGTTCCGGTGCACCAGTTCTGCAGTTCACACATGATCCGCTCAGCAGTATGTCCCAGATTTGTGTCCCCTCTGGACTCTTATGATGTACACAGTGGTCATGTATCTTACAGGTCCCCCTTTTTTCGGGCCTTACAGTTATATTTATGTATCTTGATACGAGCATGGGTATGCCCGCCTCGTCCATATATTGAGATTATTCCTCAGTCAGTATTTGAGGTCATGTATATTTCAGGTCCCCATTTTTTGGACCCCATTGTTGTTATTATGTTATATCCTGATACGAGCATGGGAATGCCCGCCTCGTCCATATGATCAGATGATTCCTCATCCTTTATTGAGGTTATGTACTTTTAGTTCTTGCAGTTGTTCGGGATCGTTGTTCCGGGCTCCAGTTTGTTTCTTCTCTTCTCTCCACATCCCAGGAAAACCATTCATGACTTATGATGTCCATCGGCCATACGATGAGCTCCTGACCTCGCACATCAGGGGGCAATCTGTTAACACCCAAAAAGTGCTCACTAGCTCATTTACCACATTATATGACTCATTTGTCCATTTTCCTACCATATTTCCATTAAAAATCCCAAAAAACCCATTAAAAAGCCTCCAAAAGGCCTAAAATGCCTCCAAAAGGCCAAAAACCATCAAAATAGCCTAAAAAAGGCTAAAAAAACCCCCTTTTCCTCCAAAAATAGCAAAAATCCCCTAAAAAGGGAATAAAAATATAAAATAATGAGGAAAAGGAGGAAAAAACCCTATACAGCTGCCCAAAACCATGTGTTTCCTAAAACCATGGGTCAGCACTCCACCACCAAAAAACTATAAATAGGTGATGGAGATCCCTTATTCCATATCCACAATCACAAGCACCCTTACTCTGCCAAAATCTCTCTCGAAACCCTAGTTCACCTTTGAACTATTTTCACCTTGAGAGCCACCTTTGGCCCATTCCCAACATTGGAGAAGGAGAAGGAGCATTCAGAAGCTTGGAGCATCCTCTTGGACACTGCAAAGGGCTTCACCAACCTTGACACTCAAGGTAACATCAATACAAAGTCATTCTTTCATTTTGGTGTTTATGCTTCATGCTTGTCTTAGAAATAATTTAATTTTTTGTTTATTGCATAATTAGTTTAATATACTGAACTGCTACTAAGGAGTCCATTCTCCTTAGTAGGTGCTCATTGGCACAAGCTAGGGGTAAAACCCTAGCTACAACACCTTTTTTACCTTCATTTCGAGCTTACTTTATCTTTTTCGTGCTCTGGACCTAAACCTGAAAAATATTCCAAGCGCTTTTTCACACCTGTGTCATGCTTGTTATGTTGATGTATATGTAACTTCGGAATGTATTTCACATATATGTATATTGTATTCCTATAGAGATGGTATTATTCCTCTATAAGGAAGTGTCGTCACTTATATTGTAAGTGTCATAACTTATACTTGATGGGTTATTAGACCACCTTATTTGGGGTCGGCCCTGTATAAGTCATGTGGGTCAAAGGGTTATTAGACCACTCTATTGGGGGTCGGCCATGTGGGTCAAAGGGTTATTAGACCACCCTATTGGGGGTCGGCCCACTCAGCATTATGTTATGTGGTAAAGTTCGAGCCTACATGAGTTAGGTAAAAAGGCAAGTCAAGTCAAGTATAAATAGAGTGCGGGAGGCACTCTATTTGCTCACTCACTTCTCACACATGCACTCAAGGAGGAGTGGCGCACTTATGGAGAAGGATCTGCTGCTAGGTTATGGCTATCTCTCTTGGTTGGTTGTATCATTGCTCTATCTATCTCTGAGGAAGTTATTGGGGTTTTTCACCTTTATGGTTTTCCCCAAGTAAATCTTTGTGTCTCTTGTGTGCTTGCATTATTGTCTCCATGATTGATATGCTGTAGATATGCTGTACATGTTGTTCTCTCAGTTAAGATACTAGATCATATTGAAGTAAATTCTGAAAATTTAACATGGTATCAGAGCTAGCCTGAAAGAAGGCATGATATGGCATGTATGACACTTGTTGCACTTACGATGCTAGGGCTTGATATAGAAAAAAACCAGTCATCGTAGCACTTTCGCTATAAATCCGTTTTGGCAAAGTTTTCGGATCTGAAATTGTTACAGGACGAAGCTAAGATCTCCAGGTATCTTGTGTCCAAAGGAAAACCTCTAATTCGTTGTACTTTGTGATTTATGATCTGTACAATATAGGGCTTCTGCCTCTTCCAGATCTGAGTCAAAATCAGGTGACCTTGGGATAAAGGTCATATCTTGGGCTAGGAAGATCCAAATGAAATTTCGTAAAACGTGACAGGTAGTACACAGTATGTACTATCTCAGAAAACTTTGTCAGAGGCATAAGTTGAACCGGTGACACGTGGCACGCCGTACAAGTGCGCTCTCCTGTATTATCCCATAAACAGGTCACGTTGCGACATTTGGCATAAATCTCTCTCAGAGAGTCCAATTGAGGTCAGACCTGTCAGGATGGAAAGGTAACAGGCAGAGCTATCTCAAAAAACGTTTTCAGAGGCCGAATTTAAAACAGTGACACGTGGCATGCCGTACAAGTTCGCTCTCCTGTTTTATCCCAAAACAGGTCACGTTGTGACATTTGGCATAACTCTCTCTCAGAGAATCCAATTGAGGTCAGACCTGTCAGGATGGAAAGATAACAGGTCAGGATATCTCAGGAAACTTTTTCATACCCTGTGGATCAAAAATTTTGGATTTACACCAGAAACAATCAGGTACATATTTCTGTCAAAACAGAATTATTTTTTGGTACCTTCATTCATGGCTTCCGGAATTTAGGGCTTTGGAGAAAGTTGGAATTTTTGTAATCGGAGACCATGGCTGGATGCTACTCATCAAAATAGAAATTTAGAGACCAAGATCAGAATTTTTGGTTGGGCAGAAGGCCGGGCTTGATTAGACCCTAGTTCGGGACTTTGATCAGAAAAGTGGAAAATTAGGGCTTCTGTAAAAATGGGAATTTTTGAAATCTGTGACCACGGCTGGAAGCTCCTCAGAAAAATAGAAGCTTAGAGCTTTGGATCAAACATTTTGATTGGGAAGAAGAGTGGGTTTCATCAAACCCCAGTTCAGGGTCACGTCCAGTGAATCCAGAAGTTTCAAAAGCAAAATTGAGGAGTGAAACTTTGCAGTTTTCAAATTCTGAATATACCAACTTGATCAGCTCATCAAGGCACATATTTCTATCTTGTCAGAAGTTTGAAATTCAAAGTTTGAATTTTTGGGGTTTCTCTGACAAACCCATATCCAGCTCAAGGTCCAGTTCTTGCAAATCAAGTGGATTGGGTTAATCCTAGAAGAAGATGGATTGATCACCTGCATAAGTGAAGAAGTTCCTGTCTCAGAGGGAGATGAGGATAAGGCCTTACATAAGAAGATTACAAGCGATCTCGACAGGTATGAATCATCGAGGTATGTTTCGATATTTGTCCATGATTAAGTTTATGGTATGTTTGTCTTCATGTTATTACGGTTAGTACAATTTTGATTTTAGATTTGTCGTATCACCTTAACAAAATTATGAATGCATGATAGAAGATATTCATTGGTTAGGGTGTTGACACTTATGATTGTACTAATGAATTATGGTGTTGTATGAGGTTTATGTTGTCTATTAACATGAAAGGCACACCAAGAAAGACAAATCATGTTCTGGTTCAAGAACATATGATCATGATGACATGAGGACAAAGATTCATCCATTGCCATGGATATCATAGAAGATCCATTTACGAGGTATGTATAACTTGGTTTTGTAATGGTTAACATATGAGACATGCAGGTTACTAGCACAAGTCACTAAAGAGAACCAAAAGACATTATGCGGGTATGTTAGACATAAACTAGCTAGCATGCTAATCCAGGTATGTTTTTCCTATATCAAGCTAGAATCCTACCTTGGTTTAGGATCTTATACTGTTGTGTTGTTGATAATGATTATTCATGAGGTCATAGGTTTGAATAATCATGGTTGTATTCATATTATGTTTCTTACCATAATTGATGATATGACTAACCAGAAGAATCATGAAGGTATAGGTTTGAATAATCACAAGTTTTATGCATATTATATCTCTTATCTTGATTGATGATTCAATTAACCTGAAGAGTCATAGGTTTGAGTAATTACAGGTTTAGACATGTTATGCTTCTTATGATTTGACTAACCATAAGAATCCCACATAAACCTTGAATGCTAATGCTTATTATTCTGTTTGAAATGATCATGACTATACATGCTTGAAATTATTGTGTTTTTAATAGTATACTAATGAATGTATGATTTTATATGAAATCACAAGGATAACACAATCATGATACTAATAAGCATGCATAGGGACCAAGGATGAATATGAGTTCAAGAACAGGTAATTCAGGAAGCAAAGATCAAGAGGGAGCACACTCCAATTGCTCCTGCAAGAAAGCAAAGGAGCACACTCCAATTGTTCCTGCAAGAAAGAAGAAGAAGCTACTTCAGATTAGGACTCCAACAGCTCCTGCAAGGAAGCAAAGACTCAGAGGGAGTCCACCCAACGAACAAAGAAAGATAAGTATTTTAATCATCATTTCTTGCATATTTGTTTGTTTAAATAATACTGTTCAATAATGTATATACTGATGTTCCTAGAATTAGGTTGTGTATTATGCATATTAGAATAGTTGCATTGATGAACAGTATACTACTAATATACATGGGTAAGTGGCCTATGGCACTGTACAACATTCCATTGCTACTTATCTAGAATGAAACCTCTTTGCTGACATGTTGGGAGTTGTGCACACTCTTAACAATGTTCTGGTAGAGATTGGAAGGCATCTAGAAAGTTACGGAATATGGATAAATGTTGTATTGAAGAATTGGCTAAGATAATTGCATGACTGTATGGCATATTTCTTTATGTGTAAGAATTTGTTCTGAAAACTATGAGATGTTTTCTAATCATGCAATTTAACTTGTTGTGTAGGAAAGATCGTATGACATCTCCTACAAAAGAAGAACTACAACATTTTGTTCCAGCAACAAAGATATCTATTGAAGATATTGAAGATATTGAAGTTCCCAGGATCTGGGATGAAGAAATGAAATGCCATGATCCGTCGATCATGAAGAATGATGTTTGGGATGTAATCCCAAGACATGAAAGGAAGTTTGCCATGAATTCCAAATGGAACTATCAGATCAAGCATGTTGCAGATGGCAGCATTGAGAAATATAAAAGTGATGAAATAGAAGATACATCAGTTGGATTTCAAGACAACATGGTGTAGTCATATATGTGTGCAGAACTTGGTATGGTAGGATAGACAGCTTTCTATCCAGTTTGGGCTTTACCAAGAGTAAAGCAGATTCCGACCTTTTCTACAATGTTGAGGAAGGCAATCTAGTGATACTACTTTTGTATGCGGATAACCGGTTTGTATCAGGTGAAGATAGATTGATTACCAACACGCAGCGGAAGCTTACTACCGAGTTCGAGATGAAGAACTTGGGGATGATGCACTATTTGTTTTTGGCATGGAGGTGTGGCAGAGTGCAGATGGAATCTTCCTTGGACAAGGGAAGTATGTAGTAGAGATCCTGAAGAGGTTTGGGATGATGGACTGCAAGGATATGGCCACACCTATGGCATCGAATCTGAAGCTTCTATGTGATGCTTCATTTGAGCTGGTTGATGTCTCTTTGTATCGTCAGATGATTGGGTCCTTGATGTACTTGATGAACATGAGACCAGACATTTGCTTTGTTGTGAACACATTGAGCCAGTTCCTGACGGATCTAAGGAGTGTTCACCTGGTTGCTGTAAAGCATGTTCTAAGGTACCTGAAGGGTACAGTGGATTATGGGCTCAGATATGAGGCGAATCAAAAGTTTAACCTGCAGGGTTATGTTGATTCAGATTGGGCTGGCAGTGCTGCAGACAGGAAGAGCACATCTGGGTGTTGCTTCAGTATGGGATCAAGTGTGATCTCTTGGTTTAGCAGGAAGCAGTCCTGTGTAGCACTGAGTACAGCTGAGGCAGAGTATGTTGCAGCCTGTTCAGCTAGTTGTGAGGCAGTATGGCTACGGAAGCTACTGTCTGAGTTATTTGATCTCCCGCTGGAAGCTACTGGTATCTTCTGTGATAACCAGAGTTGTGTGAAGCTGTCCGAGAACCCAGTGTTTCATGACAGGTCGAAACACATAGAGATCAAATATCACTATATCAGGGATATGGTGCAGAGAGGAGCTGTGAAGCTCCTGTACGTTGCGACGGACGAGCAGATTGCAGATGTGCTGACGAAGCCACTAGCCAGAGTGAAGTTTGAGTACTTCAGAGAGAGGCTTGGCGTTCTTCAGATCGAGGACACTTCGAGGAAGAAGTGATGGACACATTTGCTGAAGCCATTTCAAGCATGTTGGAAGGAGGATCCTTCACATGGCTATGGATGTAAGCGCTGGATGATGAACATCAGGATGATGTTCTGGTTTCTGCTTGATATGATCAGTTGGATCATTTTTATGTATGTATGTACGCATCATGTTGGATGTTGGATATGATCAGTTGGATCATTTATGTATGTATGCATCATGTTGGATGCTGGATATGATCAGTTGGATCATGTGTACGTATTTTGTATATGCATCATGTTGGATGCTTGGACCATGTATCTGTATATGTATTAGGTGGATACATTGTATGATCAGGTGGATCATGTATAGTGATATGTATCATGTATTTGTATTTGTATCAGGTGGATACATTGATGATCAGGAGGATCATGTATGATGATATGTATCAGGTAGATACTTGGTATGCATCAGATAGATGCATTGATGATCAGGAGGATCATGTATGATGATATGTATCATGTATTTGTATCAGGTGGATACATTGATGATCAGGAGGATCATGTATGATACTTGGTATGCATCAGGTAGATGCATTGATGATCAGGTGGATCATGCAGCAGGATGTTGCAGTGATGATCAGGATGATCATAGATGACGAGCTTCAGGATGTTGCTCTAGATGACATGCAGCAGGATGTTGCAGTGATGATCAGGATGATCATAGATGATGAGCTTCAGGATGTTGCTCCAGATGACATGCAGCAGGATGTTGCAGTGATGATCAGGATGATCATAGATGACGAGCTTCAGGATGTTTCTCCAGATGACATGCAGCAGGATGTTGCAGTGATGATCAGGATGATCATAGATGACGAGCTTCAGGATGTTTCTCCAGATG
This sequence comes from Larix kaempferi, assembly GCA_027924585.1. NCBI lineage: Eukaryota > Viridiplantae > Streptophyta > Pinopsida > Pinales > Pinaceae > Larix > Larix kaempferi. The sequence continues at coordinate 29,119,657 of BSBM01000158.1, read as the reverse complement.
ACATGCAACAGGACGTTGCAGTGATGATGATCAGGATGATCATGGATACATCAGGATGATGTATGGTGAGTATCAGGTTGATACTCTGTGGCCGTGGATCAGGTTGTGCAGATGAGCATGTCTGGGAGATCCTATAGGTCGGAGTTGTGTACCCGTAACAGCCTGGGATGCTCTTTCGAGACATTGCTCTGGGAGGACATGTAATTTGTGCCCTGGGAGATCTCAAGTCGGAGTTGTGTACCTGTAACATCCTGAGATGCTCTTGCGAGGTTTTGTCCTATGGCATGTAATTTGGGCCCTGGGAGATTTCAGGTCGGAGTTGTGTACCCGTAACATCCTGAGATGCTCTTTCGAGGTTTTGCCATGACCACATGTAATAGCGCCCTGGGAGATTTCAGGTTGGAGTTGTGTACCCGTAACATCCTGAGATGCTCTTGCGAGGTTTTGTGGTGGACCACATGTAATTTGTGCCCTGGGAGATTTCAGGTCGGAGTTGTGTACCCGTAACATCCTGAGATGCTCTTTCGAGGTTTTGTGGTGGGGTCACATGTAATAGCGCCCTGGGAGATCCTACAGGTCGGAGTTGTGTACCCGTAACATCCTGGGATGCTCTTTCGAGGTTTTGTGACGCACGTAATAAGTCCTGAGGATTCCACAGTATGGCCAGTGATGATGAAGACCTGCAGGTGGTGGGCCTACATCCAGTATGAAAAAAAAAAGGATTGGCTCTATAGAACTTCCTATGACGAGTAGATTCAGAGATTGATTGAGATAGCAGCAGCAGTGACGATGATGATGACTCGATGACGATTATCCAGTGACGATGATCCAGAGAAGATGACTTGTGCTAGAAGAACTGTGCTGAGAAATACCTTCCTAGTTAAGAGGGAGTGTTGATGTATATGTAACTTCGGAATGTATTTCACATATATGTATATTGTATTCCTATAGAGATGGTATTATTCCTCTATAAGGAAGTGTCGTCACTTATATTGTAAGTGTCATAACTTATACTTGATGGGTTATTAGACCACCTTATTTGGGGTCGGCCCTGTATAATTCATGTGGGTCAAAGGTTTATTAGACCACTCTATTGGGGGTCGGCCATGTGGGTCAAAGGGTTATTAGACCACCCTATTGGGGGTCGGCCCACTCAGCATTATGTTATGTGGTAAAGTTCGAGCCTACATGAGTTAGGTAAAAAGGCAAGTCAATTCAAGTATAAATAGAGTGCGGGAGGCACTCTATTTGCTCACTCACTTCTCACACATGCACTCAAGGAGGAGTGGCGCACTTATGGAGAAGGATCTGCTGCTAGGTTATGGCTATCTCTCTTGGTTGGTTGTATCATTGCTCTATCTATCTCTGAGGAAGTTATTGGGGTTTTTCACCTTTATGGTTTTCCCCAAGTAAATCTTTGTGTCTCTTGTGTGCTTGCATTATTGTCTCCATGATTGATATGCTGTAGATATGCTGTACATGTTGTTCTCTCAGTTAAGATCCTAGATCATATTGAAGTAAATTCTGAAAATTTAACATGTTAAAATTAAGTAAACGGTGTCGATCTTAGTTGACTTTACTTGTTCTCATAAAACGATGAGGAAAGTATCATTTTGGTATTATTTTATTCTTTTTTCGGACCAAAGTGATTAAAAATCATGAAAAAGACCATCGGAGTTCTATTTAAGCTCTTTTCGGACTCCCTTGTTATGAAAAGATTGCCAAGTGCACTTGTCTCTTTCACACTTGTAAGAGTATTTGAAAGGACGTCCATTCGGTGATAGGTTGCCCCTTTTTCGGCCCGTCTAGACTATTTACAAGAAAGGTATACCTTAGTCAACCTTTGACTCGGAGAGTTCTCTCAGGAATTGTTTTACACTTTTTCAAATCTGAGGGACTAACTTTACGAAAAATTCCATTTTGGAGTCTTCTTTAAGTTATTTCAAACTCTTTAAACATGAAAAACTGTCGATTTTTCCTTCTTTGGACTCGTTAAAATTTAACATAAAAGGACCCACATTGGGACGAACCCCTCATTTCTCAGGTTCGTAAAACATGTGAGATCAGACTCATCCGTCAGATGAGTTATATCGAGCATCTGTTATCCTCTTCAAGCTCGTATAACAACAAAGAGGTACTCATCATTTATGAGCAAGGAAAATGGGAAATGAGTCAGGTTTACCTTTTCTGGAAACTGGAAAGTCGTCACCTTTGAACATGGCATGTGTCCACACCTTGTCTTCTTTTGGGTATTCATTTCTTCCTGTTGAGTTATGATCATAGTCTTGAGTCATCCTTTTGGCCATGAGTCAACTCACCTTGTGGTTGTTCTTTTCTATCTATAATCCCTACTTCCAAGTTCACCTTCATGCCATTATATGTTCAAAGGGTCTACGTTGCTTTTGAGTCATCCATAATGTCAAACCTTCCATTGTGTCAGTGCATATCCTTTCAAACCGTTACTCCAGATCTCTCTCCTACCGATTTTGTGTCTATGATGTGGGATTCATCATGGCCCACCTTCGATGAGTCTATTCCTGTCGACATCAACTCACTATCCAAAAATTAGACTTAGGGATCAACAATTAGTACCTTGGTACCTGCATGCCTCAATGGAAGGTTTCCTCGCATTCGACAATAGGTTTTCATCATTGACCTTCGATCGAATGATCTCACAAATGTTCAACTTCAACTCATCTATTTGCATTCCATTGAGATGTACTAGAGATACCTTGGGGATCATTGTCATCATTAGTGATTTCCCTTGTACTTGTTAACAGCTTACATCATTCACTGGTAATCAAGTAGTTTATGCCATGTTCGACTTCAAGACATTGTAATCACATGGTCAAATTCGTATCGTTTGGGATCGGGTAGAAGACCCTAGACGTTCTTGATACTATTTTCATGTCCAGGTTGCGATGGTGATTATTGAGTAGGTCTCCATATTGATGACCTCAGTATTGTATTCTCACACATATCCACTATTGTATTGGTCGTGGTTGTGTTATTATCATCTCATGGATATACGATTGTTCATAGTAGCCATGATTTTTTTTCATTCTATATCATCTCAGTTATCATGGATCTGTAATGTATTGGTCGGCAGCCATGCTTTGAGTCAGTTGTTCCGAGCATGAGAATGCCCGCCTCGGTGGTATTTGACATCTTGTTTCCTTGCAGCTCCTCTCCAACTCCCTCGATGCTATCTCAGTGCAACTTCTTTGTAAGTTATTTCAACCATCAGTTTCTTTTGACCTCACACTTTAGGGGCACCTGTTATACCTCAAAGTTACACTTCAAACCCTAGTGTCACATCTTTGTACCATGCGACCTAGCGACATTTCTCCCTGATGAATGCTATGTGTTGTCAACACTCTCCTAGGTCTCATCTAGACATCTTGGAGATAAACTCACCTACTGATGACCGAGAAACAACCTTATGTGCCACGTGTCACCTTGTTTACCTTGATTTTCATTCCCTACAGATCTATCAGACCATGAAAATCTACCTTTTTCGCGCTTTGCATAACCTATACCCCGCAAAAATTTTGCATTATGCTCAGTTACAAGGGCACAAAAATCCTTAATTATCCCTTTTCCTTGGATTTTGGATTTGTATCTTTTAAGAGATTACCTTGGGATTGCCACTCCTGATTCGATCCCAACATCCTCTCTCTATTTAGTTTGGATGATCCACTAAACCCTCACTAGATCCACCTTCCTCTCCTTATGGTTAACTCCTCCAAGTGCTATAAGAGAGAGGCTTTCCATGAGCCAAGGGGGAACCACTTGAGGCATCCAACCTATGGTCCTAAGAGATTTGCAGAGATAGCTAGAGGAGAGAAGACTTGGAGCTAGATTTTGGCTTGGACATCAAGCAACCTTTGTAAGCACTTTTCAATCTTCTTAATAAGATAACTTGTCTTGTTTTCCCCATTTCATGTGTAATGAATGAATATTTGATATGAAATGTATCTAGTTTAGATTTGAACTTAACCTTTACTTCAAGCTATTTGGAATATCGTGTGCTTGTCCTTTGTTTGATCTTAATAGGTTCTATTCGAGAGCTTCGGGATCAAGAGCTAGAGGCGGGACAAACATCGAATCGAAAGGTGAGTTATGTCTTTCATCTCTTCTTAATGCATTCAATCTTGTTGTAAAGTTTAGTTTCAGAACTCAAGGTAGCATTTGTTTCTCAATTGTACTAGATTAGAGCTAGTTACATCCTAGTCTAGCCTAGGAGAGTTTCTTCTTATCTGTAGGGAGAAATTTCTACAACAAACCCCGTGCCAACATTGCTAATTTGAAACACCAGCCGCAATAGTAAATATGGAAAAATACCCTTTAAAGAACCACTCGCAACTCTCAAACCGCTACTATTTTACGTGAATTTCTATCAAATCAGGTAATTGAGGTCATTCTGCACAAAACCCATGTCCCGGATGTTCAAGATTCTTCTTCATCTGCCCGAAAATTGCAACGCAAATCAATGTGTTCTTATCTGGCACGCATCTTTGGTTGGGACCATTTGATCATGTGCTGGAGGCTTCCATGTTGGACCTGAGTACAAATTCAAGATCATAAATCCATGTAATCAAGCCTAAGAACACAACCATGTTGTATATTTCCATGTGGGCATGTGCTAGCATGCCAACTTTGGAGCTGGAACCATGAGTGTTGCTACAAGAGTTTGCTTCATAAACCATCATCAGTAAAGTCATGCATAATAGTCTTCAATTCATCAAAAATAAAGTAAAATAATCATTATTAACCACTGAAGCATCAATGGGAGTAATATGGTATTTTAAGAGTAGTTACAGCAAATGGATGGAAAATGGAATGATAAATGAGAAATAATAGGAATAAGAGGGATGAAATAGGTGTCGATAAGTGATGAAAATAGGGACAAATCCATGACCCAACATCTCCCCCAAACTGAAATTGTTGCATGTCCTCATGCAACCCAGTACTTGTGTATAATCCAAACTAGAAGGACTCATTTGACTGTTGCTTTCATTTTACCATGCATAGTGACCAAAACCACTTTTCTTTCCCACTGACGATGCTAATGGAATATGATGCTTATTTCCAAATAATACTTGAAACTTCTTCTAGCAGTGACTATTGCATTTCTCATGAAAGGACAATATTAAAACATGTCATCGTTAGCAAATCATGAACACAACAAGTGATGATTTCTCAATATAATGTCATATAGATCATCTTAGAATCTGTATGCTTCATGTTCATAGCCATCATACCTTTGAAAGTAGCCCTCAAGTGATTTCTAGCAATTCTGATGGAGTTTCAACAATTGTTATGAATCATTTTCTCACAAAGTACAAAGTGGATTTTATTGAAATTTTTCAGGAATGTTCATACTTTTCTCATGCTTATCCATACCAAAAATCAAGGCTATACGATGCACGGATATCGATATATCCTGCTGCTCAAAATCGGTGTTGAAACTCTACTAAGACACTCTTGAAACGATGCTGAAACAGTTTAATTTCTCTCAAAGTAAAAAATGGATATGGCTCAAAATTTTCATGAAAGTTCTTATTAGTCTAGTGCATCTCTACATTAAATTTGGACAAGACTTGGTTCACAGATTTCGAGAAATGAGCAAATAAGTCACTGAAAGTCTATATTGGAAAATTTTTGTAGGTGTTTCAGTAGTTGTTTCAGCAAAGTTCTTGAACCAATTTCTCACAAAATACAAACTGGGTTTGCTGAAATTTTGCAAACAAGTGTTTACTAGTCCAATTCATATCCACACCAAAAATAAGAGATACCCACATCATGAATGTCGAGAAAAATTCAAATTGGATGTAGGTGATGATGGCCATTTTTTCGAAATACGTGAAACCCTTTTTTCTGAAAATTGGTGAGTATGTTCCCCTTACCACAATTCTTCTGCTCACCAAAAACCAAATCCTTCGGAAGCGTGGATCTTGAGATATAGGAAAAAAGGTTGTAGGTGATGATGCTTATTTCTCAAAAATTGTGCATTGGATTGAGCTGCAACTTACCAGGTTTTTTCATCCTGATATTATGCACTTCCTATCCAAAACTCATGAGAATACACTTCATGGTTTGTGATATATCATTATTTCAATTTCTACATTAGATATGGAAAACTAATGTGCATAAGAAAATAAATTAATTGTCTTAATATTTTCTTTCCTTTGACAACCTGATTCCATTTGTCCACTTTTGAGATTTTTATTTTTAACTTTTTTGAAATGTACAACAACCTCTATCTTCTCCCCCAAACTGAAGACAAATCATGTCCACATGCAATCAAAATCAACTTCAACCCAAGTGCTTGACCAATTCATCATGTGGCCTCTTGTTGTTTGTGAAAGAAAAATACTTTTTATTGTTACCAATGATCAAAGAGAGCTAAGATTGTTGATATGATTCCCTCCAAAAATGCACTCAACATGTTATTTTAGTTAATGAGCTCAACTTCATAATAGTGGCATTAGAAGCCATATCAATCAAGTAAGAATTCATCTACCCAAGATCAATCTTGTTTTCATGAAAACCTATTACTTTGGGTGAAGGTAAAATGTCCATTGGAAGCAAACAATCAAGCAGTAAAGATGGATTGATTTGCAAGGATTTATGGTTTACCTCAACTATTGATCATTTTGAGATATTTTTTTTAGGTTATAGGAGGATGTGCAAATGCTTGTCCTTGTACTCAATAAATTTCCATGGTTGTCTTAAAAACTTGCTGAAAGAAACAAAGGCAAGGGAAATACTTCATATGGCTATTAATAATGATTTTTCTTTCATCAAGAGTGCACTAAGGTTTCAAGATATCAAAGACACCCAAAAACATGTTTTCAAGATTCCATGTGTATGCCACAAACCCGATAGTTATTCACTATTGTAAATTCCTTGAATATGTATAATGGTGCCCTTAAATAACCTCTGAACTGATGCACCATAAATTACTTGTTCTCCTTACTATTGTTCAGAGATTCAAACTTAAAAGCCAAAGTAAAAGTAGCAGTGTATGAACAGTCTTCATGATGCATTAGATCGGTGCATATTACATGGAGTGCACAACAATCTATCTTCAAGATACAATGATTTGCAATCCAACCAAATACCATCTAAAACAATACATTGAGTACAACAATTTATTTTTAAGGGATATGATCTCTCAAATCTAGACTCACCTTCAATTTGCTCAAACTCCTATATTGGCCATGCCCAAATCTTCTGAGAATGCGCTATTGCCATCACCTGTCAAGCCTTCTAACCATCTTTCTTATTTAGGACCAAATCAACAATACTCAAGTTATCCATTTGCATTGGTGAGTGAAGGTAGCAAGCAACAAAAAAAACCCACTCCATCAATTTATTTTCCAAGAAAACCTATTTTCTTTATCAATCACGCACAAAAGAAAATTAACCAAGGCACAGAATATGGGAGAACTAAGCTATATATGTGAATCATCCTGCTCCAAAATACTCATAATGACCATGTTGTTATCAAGAATGCTCATATCCAGATCTTCTATATGTTATATGCTGCTAAAATCGTTGTGATTAAACTGTGTTTCTAGTGTTGCTTCATGTTGAAGATGATCATTAGAAAATGTTTACTATTGTAGGAATCATTAATGATCCATACGTGGGGAAGCGATGCACTGAAGGGGAGGCTGGAAATGTGATTTATTTAAGTCACATGAATAAACCACCAGATTTAGGATATGGAGATCCATTTTTCATAAAGAACCAATCATATATCAGCATTGAAGTGTGTATGACAGCAGTTCTAAATCAATATATGCATCTAGAAACCAAGAGACACATACCTCTAAAATGAATTCTTTGTTTTATGGCAGTATATGCTTCTTCTACTATAGGTTTTTGAAGAGTATAAGAAAGGAATTGTCTTATGATTGGATGTAGAAGGTGTAAGACTGGACTTTAGGTATTTATAGAGAGGAAGAAAATGACAAATTGGTTCGAATGGAGTGAGGTATTAGGTTTGAATGGGAAAGGATGGGAATGAATGGACAAAAGTGGGTATGGGTATAATAGGTAGGGGAATGCTTAGTGGTTTTTCATGAAATATTCCTAAATTTTTAATATATAAAAAACTTATACTAGTTTACCTCAAGTTTTACCTCTATGGAAGCCTTGGTTGACATGAATGTACTTATGCATGCTGGGGCTGATGTAGGCTGCTAACTGCTGCCGAGATATGTAGCTGGAAGCTTAAAGTTATGAAGGCTGAATCTGATCTGAAATGAGGAACTGTGCAAGCTTAACTGAATGAAAAATTATTGTTGAACTGCTGCAACAATAAGAATATGTAGTCTTCGTCCAATATCCACTCTTATGTACAAGTTAATCCATGTGAATGGATGTTATTGAATTCGAACATGGAAAAAAATCGTTGGATTACCAATCAATAATTAAAATTGTTGACCAATGCGAGATAACTCACCAATGATGAAAATGAGTTGTGAAAGTACAATAGTACAACTTGATAGGTATGAATAGATGTGTTGAAGTCGAGTCACCTGTAGGATCTAACAAAAAAGAGACATTGATGTATTCCCTTGATAATCATCGGTGAAATTTACCATTGATGCATGTAAACTCCAAGGTACTATACTTGACTCAAGTCTTGTTTCCCAAATAATGTGTTGAGGTCGATGGGACAAGACCATTGGAAGGTGGACCTTAATTAATTCCACATCATCCAATACGAGTGTATAAAATGATTGGTAGGACTATAGATAATATATATCACTATTAAATAGTTTTTATTTAGCAAAAGGAAAAGGACAACAAGGAAAATGACTCCGAAAGTATGAAACTCATAAATGGAAAGTATATGTGAAGTCATGATGTCGTAGTGATAGAAAATAAAAGGTTAAGGTTGACTATATAAGCTATGGAAATTGGGACTTCTTCATGAATGGATTTTTAGAGATTTGAAAGGAGGAAGGTGAATGAATATATCATAGAACAATTGGCTTCTTGAGAGGTTCCTTTTGGCAACAAATGGTATGACAGGTGTGATGAGCTTAGCTCCTTCAAACTTTCATTGAGACATGCTTTTCTGAAAAGATTGTGATCTTTGAAAATCACTTTTTCATAAAGTAGTATTTTTTATTGTCCTCGAACCTGAAAAAGACTTAGAACTAATCTACAATAAAACGTGATATCTGCAATTCACAAATAGTGCTTAATGAAACAAATTCAAGGAAAAATAAAATACATTTTTACCTGTCAGTAGTGGTGTAGCTTAGACTATCTCATTTTGTTCATGTCTTTTTTTTTTAGTGATTCCAAAAACCATATTAGATCTAATTACTGTAATTTTGTTTTCAAGAAGGATTTTTGTAACAAATAGAGACAAATTAAACTTTGAAAATTGAAGACAAAAATTGATTTAAGCATTTTTTTTTGAATAGTCAACAATTCCAAAGCATTCTTGAAAACATCTCGTAGCCATTCCTTGGATTTCTACTTTCTGATCTTCCAAATCGCAACAAGGCGTAGAAAGAGAGCATACTTATTTGAAATAAAAACTGAAAAACAAAAGAATGGTTTATTATGTTATTCTACCTACCCTATTCTACTTGGAAATAGAAAAATTGTTTCAAGTCTATGCATATTTCCAATTTAACCACATGCGTAACAAGATTAGAAACATATTCACACTCAAGTTTGAAAAATGTAATTTAAATCATATGAGAGTGTGAGAGACCAAATGCGGTAAATAATATGATACAAAGAAGTAAGGAAGAATGAAAGAATGATGTGACCTGATAACTACTTTGAACCATCTTTCAATAGAAATATGATATTCTTGATTCCCTTCTTGGTTTAGATAACACTGCATCTTCTCTTTTGCCTCCTCGATCTCAGGTTCGAATGATTGCTGCCCATTAGATATATGTGAATCATGCAATGTTGGTTCTTCTTTCACTTCTGGAGAGGTGGATAAGTTTTTTACTATTGTCAAGATGTGCTCTACCTGAGAAGAAGAAATCCAAGTTGCTACTAGGATTTGAGAGAGTTCTTCCAAACTCGTGCTCATCCTTGAATCCATCTTGATGGTACTCCTATCTTCATAAATGGATTAGTAGAAGGAGGGGGGTTCTTACAACACCCAAAATTTAACTACAATCTGAATTTAAAGCTAAATGAATTAAACTAGCTGCATAAATAAAACCACTCTTGCAGAAAAGAAATCACACACACTTGCAAAAATGGAAATCACACCACCCTTAAAAGAAAATTCAATCAAATGAAAAACAATCATGCATCTTACATGCCCTGACTCTTATGAGGGCTATCCCATTACAGTATATCGAAGGATGCGTAGCTCTTCACTGGGTCTTACCACCCAGATACCCTAGAATCAGGAACACATCTACCATGCTCTATTTTAACGGTGCATCTACAAAACAATGTCAAATGTACTTTTTCACCATTGATATCTTCCCCAGCAACGATGCCAAAATGTTGGGCATATTAATTGTCTAATTAAATAAAAAAATGAAACTCCCATAACATAAATTTTCAACCCAAGGAAGTGTTTTATTTCAAAGCTATCGTGCAAGATCTATGCAGGCTTAATTTCTATCTGGCACTGTCATTTATGCAATCGAATGAATTTGAATGCTCGTTCTGAAATGAAACACATAGCTTGAAATGAAATCACTCTCTTACACTTGCACTGAAAGGAAATCAAATTCACACTTGCTGAAAGAAAACACTATACTGAAATAAACTCACACTTGCATAAATCGAAATATGGACTAACAGCACTGTGTAAACTATGAATGAAGCAACAATAAATTAAATCTCTATCAGTAACAATTTAACAAATCATGAATGGATTCATATTTCAAATAAAATAACTCTCTATACATTTAACAAAAGAAAGAATATGGAAAATAAAAATAAAGAAAGAAGACCAACACATACCAGAGTGAGGGGGCCTGCCTCACCTAGCATGTGTGGCCAAGAGACTTACAATCTCAAGAATAAGTTTCACACAGTTGCAAATCCAACAAACTCAAGAATTACATCAGTTCAAATCTCTATTACAATAGATGTATTCAATACAATCTCATGAATTCCCCCCAACATGAGATTAATTACAAATTTATACATAAAAATATCTCATGAGGATGAGGAACCGAATTCCCAACTTGGAATCTGTTTTAACAAATTACTAATTTGAAACACCGACCGCAACAGTAAATCTATAAAAATCCCCTTTAAAGTACCACTCGCATCTCTCAAACTGTAGTTGTTTTGGGCGATTTTCTCATTGAATCAATTAATGTAGGTCTTTCTGCACAAAACCCATGTCCTAGATTTTCGAGATTCTTCTTCGTATCCCCAAAAATTGCAACGCAAATTAATGTGTTCTTATCTAACACGCGTTTTTGGTTGGGACCATTTGATCATGAGATGGAGGCTGCCATGTTGGACCTGAGTATGAAATCAATATCATAAATTCGTGTAATCAAACCTAAGAACACAACCATGTTGTATATTTCCATGTGGACGTGTGATAGCATGCCAACTTTGGAGGCTTGAACCATGAGTGTTTCTACAAGATATTGCTTCGTAAACCATCATCAATAAAGTCATGCATAATAGTCTTCAATTCATAAAAAATAAAGGAAAATAATCATTACTAACCATTAAAGCATCAATGGGAGTAATATTGTATTTTATGAGCAGTTACAACAAATGGATGGAAAATGGAATGATAAATGAGCAATAATAGGAAGAAGAGGGATGAAATAGGTGTCGATAAGTGATGAAAATAGGGACAAATCCATGACCCAACATGATGGTTGGTTGGAGATTGAAATGTAACAAAGGAGACCCATGAACCTTACTTTGGATAGTTGTGGAATCCCCATTTCCTCTTCATTGTACCAAGGTGAATATTTATGTACTACTCTTTCTCATGATAATGAAAATTCATTCTTTGATTCTCTACATTTTGTCTTGGTGATCTCTGTGCTTATTTTAATTTAAAGAATGATGATCTCTAGTTTAGTTTTAGTTGTTTTTGTTATAGATTTATTTTTTCATATTGAATATGTTACCAAGGATTTCACAAGCCCTTGGTGGGTGATTTTTGCACATGTGGGTTATTTATCACACCATACACCACAATATCCATATGCTTCATTGGAATATTTTTTTAAAAATTCACCCCATGATGCAAAAATTACATTGCACGTTACTAAGAAAAACCCTTGTTTTGAAAATCGTCGAAATAAACAATGTTCATTCCATGGAGTCACTAGAGAGGGATGTCCCTAGCGATACTCTGATTTCATGATTCTAATAGAACATATGGTTTTTCCATCTAAGTGTCAATTTTAAAGTTATGGTGAGTTTCAACTAACTTTCAAAATCCATTCAAGAATAGTTGGAAAATTTCAATTGGGGACATAAAATCCAATTCAAGCAATGAAATTGAGTGTTGTAACCTCCTGCAAGTTTTTTTGGGCAAGTCCGATATGACCAAAATGTGCACATCCTCAATTGGAAAATTTTCCAAAAATTTACCCTTTAATGCAAAAAGGGCATTGCATGTTACTAAGAAAAACCCTAGTTGCAAAAATGATCGATATAAAAAAAGGTCGATCAATGAACTTGTGGTAGAGTGGTGTCCCTAGAAGTACTCTAATGTCACAATTCCAATGGAATTGATGGTTTTTATATCCAAGTGTTGGTTTTAAATTTATGATGAGTTTCAGCTCGCTTCCCAAATTTTCCATTGAAGGACACTTGGTGAATTTCAATCAAAGGAAAAAAAACCAATACGAGTAGTGTAATTAAATGTTGTAACCTCCTAGAAGTGTGTTTAGGTAGGGATGTGATGACCACTATGTCCACACCTTCGGTTTGAACATTTTTAAAAAACTTACCCTCTAATGCATAAATTGCATTACATGTTACTGAGAAAAACCTTGCTTGCAAAAATCGTCAAAATAAACAAAGACCAGTCCATGAACCTATGGTAGAGTAGTGTCCCTAGCAGTACTCTTATGTCATGGTTCAAATGGAACTGATGATTTCTGTATCTGATCCTCGATTATCAAGTTATGGTGAGTTTCAATTCACTTCCCAAATCCATTCAGGGATACTTGGTGAATTTCAATCGAGGGCATAAAAACCAATCTAAGAAGTGAAACTAAGTGTCGTAACCTCCTACAAGTGTGTTTGCGAAAGGTTGAGATGAACATGATGACCACACCCTTGGTTGGCACAGTTTTCAAAATTTACCTTCTAATGCAAAAAGTGCATTGCATGTTATTGAGAAAAACCTTAGTTGCAAAAATCGTCGAAATAGACAATCATTCGTCCATGGACTCACGTTAGAGTGGTGTCCCTATTTCTACTTCAATGTCATGATTACAATAGAATTTGAAATTTTTTACATCCAAGCCTTGATTATCAAGTTATGATGAGTTTCAACTCGCTTCTGAAATCCATTCAGGGACACTTTGTGAGTTTCAACTGGGAGCATACAAACAAATCTATGCAACAAAATTGATTTTTCTAACCACCTATAAGTGTGTTTGGGAAAATTTGAGATGAACACGATGTCCACACCATGGTATTTTTTAAGGATTCAAATATTATACTAAAGTATAGTAATATAGGTGATTATTTTGGATTGAAAAACACACACACACACACACACACATATATATATATATATGTAGGCGAATACCAAATATGAAAAATACAATTTACTACTGAAATTTGTAAATTTTGGTGAAATTTATGATAAAAAAAAACATATTTTATGTATATATAAGCGATATTAGAGACTAAAAATGACCAAATAGAGAATTTATTTTTAGAAAAAAAACTAAAAAATAGCCAATTGGCGAAATTTCGCCCCTAGAAATTACCCTAGTCCACACACTTGGTTGGCGCACTTTTCAAAATTAACCCTCTAATGCAAAAATTGCATTGCATGTGACTGAGAAAAACCCTAGTTGTGAAAATCATTAAAATAGACAACAATCAGTCCATGGAATCATGGTAAAGTGGTGTCTCTAGTGGTACTTTGACGTCATGATTCTAATGGAACTAATTATTTGTCAATTTGAGTATTAGTTATCAATATATGGATAGTTTCAACTCACTTTCCAAATCCATTCAAATACACTTGGAAAATTTCAACTAGGGGCATAAAAACCAATCCAGGCTACGAAATTGAGTGGTGTAACCTCTTGCAAGTGTGTTTGTGTGAGGCCAAGATGACCACGATGTCCACAACCTCGGTTGGATCATTTTTAAAATATTTACCCTGTAATGAAAAAATTTCATTGCATGTTACTAAGCAATAACCTAGTTCTAATCCTTGGTTATCAAGTTATGGTGAGTTTCAACTTGCTTCCCAAAGCCATTCAATTAGGACACTTTGTGAATTTCACTTGGGGGCATAAAAACCAATCCGATCAGTGGAATTGATAGTCATAATCTCCTTAAAGTGTGTTTGGGAAAGGTCGATATGACCACAATGTCCACACCCTTGGTTGGGATATTTTTCAAAAATTCACCCTCTAACACAAAAAATTGCATTGCATGTTACTTAGCAAAACCCTAGTTTCAAAATTGTCGGAATAAAAAACATTCAGTCCATAGAGTCACTTTTGAGGGGTGTCCCTAGCTATCATTTGATGTCATGGGTCCAAAAGAACTAAAATTTTGTCCATTTAAGTATTAGTTTTCAAGTTATGATGACTTTCAACTCGCTTCCTAAAGACATTCCAAGATAGTTGGGGAATTTCAATTAGGGCATAAAATCCAATCTGAGCAGCTGACTCTTGCAAGTTTGTATGGGAAAGGGCAATATGAAGAAAATTTCCACATGCTCAGCTGGGTTAGTTTTCCAAAATTTATTGTCTCTTTTAGAAATTGCATTGCATGTTACTGAGCAAAACCCTAGTTCTGAAAATCATTGTAATAACCAACATTCAATGCATGGACTCATGGCATAGAGGTGTCCCTAGTGATACTTTGATGTCATGAGGCCAAAGAAACCAATGTTTTGTCCATCCAAGTCTCTATTTTCAATTTATTTTGAGTTTCATCTTGCTTCCTATGGCCATTTAGGGATACTTTACTAATTTCAATCGAGGGCACAAAATCCAATTGGAGTAGCAGAATTGAGCTCCGTTGGAAACAACTTTCAAAAAATCATCATGTGATGGACACCATTGCATTGCATGTTACTTAAGTACCATATATTATAAGTATTTTGCATGCAATTTTAAATATATTGATATTAAGAAACCCATGACTTGAATTTGACTATGTAAAATTATTTTGAATTCTTGACTATGATGATGAATAATTTAATAATAGTGGTTATTAATTGAATTGAACAATTTATCATTGGTTGAGCCATTCATTTTTAGTGGGTCATTACTTGTATGGTCATATGGATAATTAATGTTGCATTTATAATTTATTATAGTCTTGTAAACTTTGTAAGCTTTGTGATTGGTAGACAATGATATGATTAATATGTTAGAAACTTTATCTTAGATAATCATGTAGTCATCTTTTATGAGGCAATATTGGTAAGCATTATGTATAACATTTAATTTGTGATTAAAATGTTTAGCTAAGATAACACTTCATGAACTTGATTCAGAGATGAAAACCATGGCTAATATGCTCTTAAAGGTATAGATTGAACCACACACACACAAACATATTTGAGGTGAATTTCATTATTTTAGGTTGAAGTAATCCCAGTGCTAGTCAAAATTGGTATTGTCTGACATTGAATCATTTCCCACGTTTTAGTAATTGTATCTAAAGGAAGCTACAAGTACTTATTGTAAAGGTGTTGCATGCATATTAATTAATGAATTCTTAATGGATTGATTTGTTATTAAACAAGAGTAGCACAATTGGTGTTATTGAGTGACAATGCTTAAGTTTGAACTCTGAATTATTGACTTCTCATTGGTCCAACTATTGGTATTCTTATGTTATTTAACATGTTGGTTATAAGGTTGAAACCTTGTTGATCTATATAGAAGAAATTTATTGTGTTTACATAACAAATTCGGGCCAAATTTTTGTTTGAAGAGAAAAGTATATGTGATTTCCTATTTTTCTCTACATTATATTTGACAACAATGTCTATTTTTTGCTTGGATTTATGGCTTTTTCTATTATGGATTGGAAATTGATGATGTACATGTGTATGTGTATGTGTGAGTGTGTGTGCATCCATGTGGATACACTTCATATGTGTGATTAGTATCTGTTGATGAGATGATGTTTATATTCATTTTTGTAAAACTCATGAGATGCATAGATTATAACATTATTAAAAATATAGCACAAATATCCATTATTCTAACACTTAATATTCAATGTTTCTTTTGGTTTCTGGAAAACTAGTGAAGGTGATTGCTTGGATGTTGATCCAGACTATGCTGATAGTGGACTAGAGAAATGCGTTGATGATAATGATGATAGATCAGATGAAGATGATGATTAAGTGTTAGAATAATGCATATTTGTGCTCACAAATATGCATTATTCTAACACTTAATATTGAATGTTTCTTTTTGTTTCTGGAAAACTAGTGAAGGTGATTGCTTGGATGTTGATCCAGACTATGCCGACAGTGGACTAGAGAAAGGCGTTGATCATAATGTTAATAGATCAGATGAAGATGATGATGAATATGGTGTTGGGTTTTATTATGGTGATGATGATGATGATGATGATGATGGTGGTGGTGGTGGTGGTGGCGGTGGTGGTGGTGGTGGTGGTGGTGGTAGCCAATGATTCTACTAATGATACCATGGATGTTTATTAGTTTATCCATGCTACTAGACACATATTGTTTCTTTTATGATGATCCAAATTCATATTATGTTTTGATTCATATCGGTTTGTATCATGGATTGATGACGACGTATAAAATTTGATCAACCTTGATCATTTTGACTTTTCTATATATGGATTTCAAAAAACGTATGTATTGTGATATGGGTATTTTCATTATATATATTTCACTTGTTCTTTTTACTTTACTATAATGATCTGTATGATTTTTAATTGATATAATGATATATTTTCATTTCATTTATTTTGATGAAATATAATGATGATGTCATAGGCATTATCATATATATATTTCACTAGTTCATTTTACTTTACTATATGATCTGTATGAGAGTTTACTGATCTAATGATATATTTTACTTTCACTTATTTTGATGAAATATAATGATGATTTCATAGGCATTATCTTGTAAATTTATGTGTTGGAATTTGTCAATGATATTTTGATGGAGAATCAATATGTATGATGATATTACTACTTCAGATGAATGTGGTCCATTTGTCTTAAATTTCTTCATAAATGTTGTGTTGTTAATTTCAATTGCGATATCTACTTAATTTGTATGTTTCGTTATGTTATTTGAGAACTATAAAATAAATGAAATATGAGAACTATTAAACTTAATTAAATAATTATAATAAAGGAGGTCATAACAACGAAGAAAATTGACACTACAAAACATAATGCAAAAGGTGGCAATAATGAGAAAATATTGGAGGCAAATTGGATGAAAATGTAGGTGTTAAATAAGAAGCCTAATGTGGTGCTAATGAGGAAGCAGAAGAAGAAGAAAAATAGGATCTAAAATGGAAGCAAATATGTCACAAATCTAGAAGCAACATTGGACACAAACCTTGGCACTAAATTGGGATCCAATATTGGTGTTATTGAAGAAGCAAAACTAGAATCCAAACCAAAAGCAAAACTAGACTCTGGATGGGATGTTAAATGTGGCATTCATGTGGAAGAGAAAGAAGAAGAAACACTAGGAGAAAAATGGGAAGCAAAATATGGCACTATTGTGGAAGAAAAAATAGATGTTAAACTAGGAGCTAAAGTAGTTTCCAAACATGGTGCTAATGTGGATGTAAATAGGGATGCAAAACTAGGAATTACAAATGATGCAACACTTGGAGCTAAAGAGGAAGCAAAACATGGAGCTAATATGGTAGAAAACATGGTGGCAAAGCTATATGTTAACATGGATGCAAAACATGGTGCTAAAGAGGAATAAAAAGATGGCACGACATGGGAAGAAAAACTTGGCACCAATGTGGAAGCAAAACATGGCGCTAAATGGGAAGAAAAATATGGCACTAATGTGGTAGAAAACATGGATGCAATATTGGATGCTAATATGGATTCCAACTTGGCACTAATGTGGAAGAAAACATAGATGTCAAACTAGATGCTAACTTGGCACCAAATTAGGCATTCAAAGTGGAGAAAATCAACTATCTTATGTATTATTCTAGGTGATAATTGGATGAAATTCATGTTGTAACTAGGCTAAACTGGATAATAAACTAGATGTTATTCTAGACATTATTTTGGATGAAAATTTGGATCCTATTATGGACTAAATTGGAATCTAATTTGGACTCTAAAATAGACACAATTTTAGGTTCTTTAAAAAAAGTCCACAACACACCAAGTTTAGCATAAAGCTGGTCCACTCAATTGGGAAAAAAATTACACAAAAAAGGGACGCTAAACCTGGTGCTAATTTCTAGTTGTGTTGTAGTGTTGGCACAACTTCCAAGCTTCAAAGAAATTTTCCTTGGCCTCACTTGGATGTTAACATGATCTCCAACATTGAATTCCCTATGCACTGTAATGTCCCCTCCCATCATACCGGCATGATAGAGAGAACATGATGCTAAAGCTGGGCATCTAGCCCCATGAACTTTTAAATAAGCATTCACATAATATAAAAAGACATATGGAAATGTATAATTATAAGAAAACACAGCGGAAGAAATTTCAATAACACATCCATCATACATTCAAGATATTCATCAGATAAATAATTGCAAATTTAACACAAGAGAGTACTTATCTTATAACAAAGTAGCCCCGAGCAACTGGCTATGCAACTGCAACGTTCCACCCAACCATAGGCCAGTTGTGATCATCAATATCTCAACACACTGCCACCCCTGAGCTGAGCATGATATCTACAAGGAATCAAGGAACAACAAACTCACACATAGCCCAAAGATACACCAAATCAGCCAAGCCAATCTACAGTTGGGTTTATCAGGCTATTAGGCAATGGAAGGAAGAATTGCTAAGCTAGTGGGATCATCCATAGAGATATGGGTACCCTCTGCAAGATCTATCTAGCTTGGCTCCCACAATACCTACACACCTGGCACATGGAAGTACTCCCTTCACTACTACACAGTCCCTCAGGCCATACCTTCCAATCTCATATTGTTCAAGGTGTGCATAGAAGAGTAACCAACCCTCTTGATCTTCTTGAGAGGTTATCCCCCTCACTAGGTTTATCAAGCCAATTTAGGTCCACTTCCACTCCTAATTTCTTGCTCACAGTTCAAACCAATGCAGGGATGCACCCAACAACAAAAATACAAGTGCTGAAAAATGTGGGCAACCAAAACGAACTGGTAGATGGGAAATAAACCCTGGGAGAGCCATTTGTTTTCAGAAAACATTTATATGCATTCCAGGGGATGAAACGACCTCTATAAACCCCCAAAACGTGACTCCCTTTCTCCCAACCACTGTGCAACACAAAAACGAGCTCCCAGCTATGGAAAAATGCAGAAAATTGGTAAAAAACGTGATGGGGAAATCCCAGCTAGCTCAGACTGCATGAGAGAGGAAAGACTATGGGTTCATAATGGCTTTGGGCACCATTTCATGGGTGTTTTCTTTCCCCAGAAGAAAAAGTACGTTTTTTCAGGTTGATGGCTTGCCCATGCACGAAATTGGCTACCATACCTCTTCATTCCCAAGGCATTAACTGCCTCAACCAATTTCTGGAAGAATTAAATGATTGGGTGCATAAGTCAGAATGGGTAGTTGAGGGTTTATTCATTGGCATTTGGCTTATCACCATTGGCTCAAGGGTTTGAATAATTTCCCTCCCTATTCCTTGTAGAATCATGTCCCCATCTCTTTGTTGCATTGCATAGATAGTTGTGGGTATTTCATTAAAATTCGTATTTACATGATGTCTTAATTTACATTGTGCATGTCCAGCACAAGAACCATAGGCATCTATTTTTTAATTGCCAATACATAAAATGCTAAATCAATGGTGGGGCCTTGGCCTTGAGCTCCTCACCATGATTAAATAACAATATTTACATCATTTACGATTTAATGCAAAGGGGGTCAAAATGGGGACATTACATGCACTTGGTTCTTATCTACATAAATTTTCTATTGATCTTGAGCTTCCTAATGACTCCCAATTTTGGGTAAGGAAATCCATCCATTTCTTGTTATTTCAACACTTGAGAATGCAATAGAGCGAGAAAGGGGATAATATGGATAGTAAGGTTGATGTATGTGGTATGCATTTTAGTTAGGATTATGTGTTGATTACAATTATTTGTTTATCTAACAAATTCTTCCTTTCGATAGCTAAAATTCATATGAGTACTAATTCATTGACTACAACAATGACTTTTAAATGCAGGTCCCTATGGAACATTTTGAGTTAGATCCAAATCATCATAGTTAGTTTGATTTCAACACAATTAGATCCTGATAAACGCATTTAGACCCTAATTAAGCACATTAAACTCCTGTTTAAGCACATTATATCCGTTGGTGCAATCATTCAACCATTGGTATGATCCTCTCATTAGCCGCAAACAAATCATGGTTGAAAATGTTTTAGGAAGACCGAGTTAGACAGATTGTAGCTTGACATCTCTCATCCTCCACATGTTATCCGAGCATGTTCATTGTGTGTTATTGTTCATTAGTGCAATCATGATTGAGCTATTTGAAATCCTTGAGTTGGACTAGAGTCTAATTGAGTTAATTAGGAAATTTCGTTTATTTAAGAATTTTGAACAAGCAAGCTTGGGGTTGTGCCATTTTTTATATGATTATGCTATTGCATTTAGTTTTTATTTTTACAGTTTGAAGACATTTATGCATGTAACTATTTTTCTACATTTAATGGAAAAAGAACTTAGTTGTGCTTATATCTAAGTAGTTCTTAGTTCCTGTGATGATCTTGGATAAGGGCCTATCCAAGTGAATTACAAGAAGATGTGTTTATTAGAGTAGATTCATTTTTCATATCATTTTTATTCAATTTTGTAGGACATTGTAACCCCTATTTTAGTAGGTCTAGACTAATCTCAGTTTAAGAGAACATAGATTTGTTATGAATATCGGTTACCAATTCTTGAAATCTTGGTTTCCAATACTTGATATATCAGTTTCCAATAGTTCTAATGTCAATTTCCAATACAGTGGATGTCGGTTTCCAATACCTAAGATATCGGTTTCCAACAAGGATGTCACCCATAGTATGACAAAAATAACAAGTTCCCTAATTCAAACGAGCAGGAGAAGAATTTGTTTCCCTTTCTTATGAAGATAATGAACCACCTCCCTTTCTCACACGTGACTATTCATCTAATTTTTTGATTTCTAAAAACTAATATATCGGTTTCCAACAGGGTTGTCACCCATAATATGGAAAAACAAAACTAATAATTTCCCTAATTCAATCGAGCAATACAAGGGATCGTTGCACTTTCTTTTGAAGAGAAGGAGCACCTTCCCTTTCTCACACACTATTCATTCTCATTCTCAGGACGAAGAGGATAATTGGCCCTTTCTCGCACTCAGATTTTAATTCCCATCTAAACATTGTTTTTTTAAACATTAGCAGTTTAAGTTTAAGTTTTTTTTGTAAACCAACTCAGACCAACATGCATGTTTATCAAAATCGTAAGCCTATTAATATGACCTTCTTGTTATTCGAAGTATTATCAGACATTTTCGAATCATGTTGGCAGCCAGCAACAACCTCTTTATTTCTTGACAAAGTGAAGAGAGATCAGCTCTTTATGTGATTTCTCAATTCAAAATTATATAGAGCTCCTTCAGAATCTTTGATTCTGAAGGTGCTCTTAATCAAAGAAAAGTAATTAATGATTCTAGAGCTGATAGGGACTTGATCATCAAACTTGGCTTTTGAATGAAGGATTGATAAGTTTCGTAAATTCTCATTAAAATTATTTAAAATATTGAAACGAGTTTATGTGACTTAAGGGTTATTGTGTCAAAGAAATATCATACAACACATTGTTTAGGGTATTATTAGTCTCAAGACTAAGAGAATTTAGGAAGTTAATATCATAAGGGATATCCTATTATGAACATTGTAAATTTCATAGTTAATCGATAAATGAGGTTTGTATAGGAAATGTTTCACATATGATAAATACCCTATATGATGATATATACTATAGTCTGTTAATAGCATGTATAAAGGTTTCGACTTAGTATTGTATATATATATAGTTTGCACATATACGTAAAATAAACACCAAGCTGGCCATTTGATTAATACATACTCAACCTTAAAACGCAATCTATTATTCTTCATATCACGACGTAACATCATAGAACAATGATGATCGTTTGATGAACTGGCCATGCGCTAAATCAACGGTTAAATCAATAAACCTTTGGATCGGTGAGCTGGTATGGAAATGTGGCCTTCACCCCTTGACAGAGTCGACAATTGTATGCATTTGGCAAAACCATGTTGACAGTGTTAATTGCTAACACTCATTTCAAACTACGCCATCGTACCTATTAATTATGAGCCACTGTCAATAATCAATGATCGTAATAATGGTTCTATCAATCGTCATATCGCTAGTTCGCCAAGTTAAGCAGTCTTCATATCGCCGGTTCGCCAAGTTAAGTGGTGATCACTACTGGGCATGGCCAAACGCAGATAAGTTGGCATAAGCCATGGTGTAGCATGAAAGTTGTAATACTTATCACTATCCCGCTAAAATGGTAGGTTCAGAGATTTGATTTGTCATCAGATTTGAAGCATGTGAAGATTTTCTAGCATGTCGTGTGTGTGGATACCTATTCCCTCTGTTTTCACTTTCCCTTTCATTCCACGACTAAGCCCAGACAGTGCTGAAGAAACCATGTCTCCCTGAATCGTTTTGAAATCTCAGGGTATGAAATTATTGAAGCCAATCAGGAGGTTGCCCAGAAATTCGAGAAAATGGGATGGACGCATTTCTTTCAAAGCTTTGATGGGCATCATGTGGAAATTACCAAAATGTTTGCTATGAGTTTTAAAAATGACAGGGTGCGAATTGGGGGTTTCGAATTTGTGGTCAATGAAGACAAAATTGCTGAAGCCACGAAACTTCCTCAGGTGGGAGAACGCTCGTTTAAAGGCCTTATGGTTGATAAGAAGAAATGTTTGGCTTTGTTTACGCCTTTACCAGATAAAACGAAATTGAGGGTAGGCGTACCTGTAAAATTCCTAAAGCCCGAGTGGAGAGCTTACTATGAAATCTTGGTAAGGTACGTAACCTGTTGTGGACGTTTTTCCCATTTGCACTTGTATCATTTACGGTTGTTGTTAGCAGTAAAAGGTTATAAACTTAATTTGCCCTTCTATCTGTGGCAAATCCTTAAGAAAATGTCACAGTCTGTAAGGAATTTCAATAACCCTGATAATAGTCTGTGTCACCATGGATTGATTAAAATTTTACTGCAATTTCAATTATCCGCAAAAGGTCTGTCTCGGGATGAATTTCTAGTCGCTTGTAAATTGGGGCCAACACAGTATTGGCCTAATCCATCTCCTCGAGCTCGTAGAAAACGGAAAATCATAAATCCTGAGGTTAGTAGCTCAGAAGATAATGAACCAGAGGCCGTAACCGTGTCCATAGACGATGAGGTAGATAAAGATGCTGATAGGGTTTCAGTTCCTTGCAATTCTAGGGAAATTTTAAATGAACCAGAACCCGATAAGAATGATGGCAACCCTGTAAAATTAAAAGAGGGATCAGCCGAAGACGAAATTGTTAAACCTGCTGAATGTGATAAAAATTCTATGCGTAAGTTGAATCATTTAGCTCAGGTTTGTTGTGACAAGGAAGGGTCGAGGGTTGGAAACTTATCGTTTTCACGTAGAATCACCAGAAGCATGCATAGTCTTCATTCTACTCCAAGGTATAGGTCTGATCCACAGACTTCCAAATCTACTGCTGCTGAACCTGCAGTTGTAGATATTGAGGATGATATTCCGATGCCTGTCCCTAATGCAATGGATGTAGGGAATTCCACTACTGTGCAGGGGAATGATGCGCAATCAGGTGAGGTTGAGGGAAACCAACCAAAAATAAATGGTGACACTGTAGAACTTGAACCATTGCACAATCAGCATTGTGACAGTCCTCGTTCTCCTCATGTAGCTAGCGAAGACGAAACCCTACAACAGCTATCAGGAAATATCTATCAGGATAAAAAAGCAGAGTTAAAGGAAAGCGCAAACAGTATACGGTCTTGTTGGAAGAAGAAAATAAAACGTTCAAGAAAGAATTGCTAGAATGGATTGACAGGTGGAAAAGGGCCAACGTGAAAAAGAATCAATTCAAGAAATCCAAGAAATCGATATTAAAAACAAATCAGCTGCTATTGGAACGAATTGAAAAACAAAATGTTAAAATTATCAGGTTGAAGGCTAAATTGGCCGAAGCTAGAAGAGTAGTCGCTCTTCATAATGAAGCCTAATAGTTCTTTTTCTTGTTGACAGGTAACGATTATTTTGATTTAGCATGTCTGTAAAATCGGAGATTTTACAGGCATGCATTTATAATTTTGTTTTAATATTTCGGTTAACTGTGTTAAATCGATTTTAATATAATGTATTTATTGAATTTAATGCAGGGGGGTTTTATCACCGCTTTCTTCCAGGAATGCAGGACATGGTGGATGCGTTGGCATAAAAGTATAGCTGATCTGTTACAAGTTGGAGTATTCTGAATGGCCAAGAATGTTCTGAGATGTCTCGACTCAGGCTAGTCGATTCTATTTTTAGTATTTGGTGTAATTAGATGCTTTTATGGTTAAGTAATTTCCTATAATGTTGCATGCAACATTTATAGCAAAAACCGACTCTCACTAGTATATGAATGAAGATTTTTTATGAACTCGGGATGGATGGAGTGTGACAGAAAACTTGTTGAAATATATTTTATTGCTGGTATTATATCAGACTTGAAGCTGAAGCTTTTATATGGATAATACTGGATATCTGCAAATGATGCTGTGACTAGTATTCATTTTTGGATTTTTATATACATATATTTCGGTTTGTCATTTTCTGTTTATATGCAAACTCTGTATGTTGTGCCATACTCATGTTTAAATAATTTTCTCACTTTATCGTCTCAAGTTGGTTATTGAATGAATATGTCATTGTGGTTTTGTTCATTAGTGTGTTCACTATAAACATTAACTTGCATGATATACTTACTGTTTTATTTAAAATTTCATTTGTATGTTAACGGTGAATTTTAAATAAGCATTATCTCAAATTTAAATGACTGTCTTGATAGATAATTATTAATCAGTTTTTGGAAATGAAATTTGACTGTGTGCTTTAGGTTAAATCTCATCTCCATTTACATATAGCAGAGTTATTGTTGTTATAACTTAAACATGTTTTGTTGATATTATACTTCAATTTTCTGTTATCCGATTAATGATTAATCTTAGTTTCAGATTTGCTCTCAGCTGAGATAGGGTAAATAGGGTAGATAGATTAATTAGTTTATTTTATTAAGCATTGTTGACTCATTCTGTGTATTGTAAATAAGCTTTCTTACTTAGAAAATTTTCCAAAAAATTGAAGTCTTTCTTTACGAAAGCAGCCTTAGGACATTTGTAAATACATAGATAGGATAAACATTAGAATAGGTTAGATTTTGCTAGTTTTAAGGTTTCCTTAAGAGACAAACTAGCTGGTAGCAGGACCATTACCTGCGAGGTCTTGTTAATTCAAACACACCGGATACTGCTTTAAGTTGATTGTGTGGATAAAACCTCTTTATTGGCCTAGATTCATAAAATCAGGCCAACAAATGGTGCTAGAAGGAGGGCAGTGAATTAAGTAATGGCAGGTGAAACTAATGAAACATTTCCAACCAACCAACAATCTTCGGAAATTAGTAGATCACGTCTTAGTGAAACTGTAAGGAATATCCTTGAACGTGATCCTATTACTTCTCCATTTACTCCTGCACAAAGTGCTCAAACTCTAGAAGAATCCAGACATATCCTTACTAGAGCTTACGCTAATCAGTTAGGTATTACTCCAATAGATTATGGTCTTCCTAGACAACAGCGACATAACCCACAATTGACCATAGTTACAGAAGATTTGGAAATAACTGATAATACTCCTCAACATCAAGCTGAAAGTTATCAAAGACAGATTACACAAACCAATACCACAAGGAGGTTAATTTCGGGAAGTGGTTCTGATCAGCCACCTTCTCCTCCTGAGTCACCACCCAACAGTCCAAGATCTTCTCATTCTGAGAGTTCTTCTAGTTCTCAAGGAAGTCCAATGGCAGGAAATGCAGGAGGAGGAGGTAATCCTCCACCCCCTCCACCTAATCCACAGCTCCCTTGGTTAAGGGCAGCTGCTGTAGCAATTCCTGGGATACATCACCCATTACCAAAACATTCAGATAAAATTCTTCCTAAGTTTAACCCAGATGACAAAGAACCTGCAGAGGTACATATTGATAAATTCATGTTAGTTGTTCAGACTTTAAATGTTCAGCATGAAGATGTTGTTTGTCGACTGTTTCCTCTCACTTTTGAGGGAAGAGCCTCTACCTGGTACTTTTCATTAGTACAAGGATCTATTACAAATTGGGAGGAATTTAATAAAGTTTTTTTAGATAAATTCGGGGAAGATAAAACACCTGCTCTTTTAGCCCTAGAATTATCTAGAATTAAAATGGAACCCAAAGAAAGGATTAAAGACTTTAATCAAAGGTTTCTAACATTAAAAAATAAAATTCCAATTGCTTCTCAACCACCGGAAGATATAATCATTGAAAATTATACATCAGCCCTACCTAGGAATTCCGGAATGTTTGTTAAGAGAGCTGGAAAAACAACACTGATAGAAACATTTGATGAGGCAATTAAAGTAGAAAAAGATTTCATGTCTTATGAACCAGAAAGGAGTGGTAAAACTGATTCTTTTCCTCGAAAGAAAGTAGAGAGATCTAGTTCAGATAAAGATAAAGCTTTCGATGTGGAACAACTACAGAATGCTATTCGAACGTTAACTAATGAAGTTATTGGGTTAAAAAAGACTAGTTCTGAAGCTTCCCCTTCTAGGGATTACTTCAGAAATCAATTTAGACAAAACCCAAACGCAAACAATAGGAATGCACCCCCAGATATAGCTGCTAATGAAGAGATCTTTAACACAATTCGAGCTGTCCTCTCTTTATCTGAAACAACTAATCAAGAGATAAATCAGAATAAAGAAGATGAAGAATCTGAAAATTAAGATGACTCAGAAGAACCTCAACAAATCAATGGGCACTTCTGGGATAATTTTGTGAAAAAACATGAGAACAGAAGTCCACCCCCAGGACAACACGCATATAATACACGTAGTAAAGCAATTGTAAATACTCCTGGTGCTTCAAGCTCTACTTCAAACACTGATAATAATAACTCACAACCAAACAAACAAACTCAACTCGGCAAACAAACTCAGTCAAATAAGGGTACCCAAACCATTCAAAACGCTCCGAAGTTGGATTTACAATACGACATAATTGAAGATTTGAAGAAGACACGTGCAAACATTAGTATGTACGATCTCCTTCAAATCTATCCAATGCCTGATACTCCTATCATTAATCCTGCAGTAAGCACGATCGTTCCTAATACAAAGCAAAATGTTGCTGCAAACAGTTCAGGCAACGATCCAACAGCAACTGATAAAGGGAAAACATCAATTGATAAAGCTTCTTTGATAGGTAAGAATTCTAAGTCAACTACACCTCCATTCTTACTTACCTTTGAAATTTTTAATAGAAATGTCCACAACTGCATGGTAGACTCAGGAGCGTCTTCTAATGTTATGCCTTTATCTGTATGCAAGAAATTAAATGGCAAATTTGTTCCATCCAATGCACAAATAACTCAATTAGATAGAACAAACGTTAAGGTGGTCGGGGAGATGAAAGATGTCTTAATTAGGATTGCTTGTAATCCTTCAGTTTATCAAATCATAGACATCGTAATTACTGATATACCTGATGCGTATGGACTATTCTTAAGTAGGGATTGGTCTCAACAGCTAAATGGTTTCTTTTCCACTGATTGGTCAACCTTGTGGCTACCAAAAAATGGAAAAGCAAATCAGATAAAGATACAAAGAGAAAGGTACATGAAACATACTGTTACAGAACTACATGATCCTAGTGAACCTGTGTTATTTTCTGATTCCATTATGGGAAACTACATGTATGAGTTAGGTTTTGGAGATTTCAAAGCTGAAAACTCTCTCCTTTCTGAAAGCAACCAGCAATCTGAGATTTGTAATGTAACAGTTATTTCTCCTAACTGTTCCCTTAAGGAGACCATTGGTGATGAAAATAATGTAAATATTGTAAATATCATAGAAAGTAAAGTAATTGCACATAATTCTATTTGGACTCTTTATTTCGATGGTGCAAAATCTAAGGAAGGAGCGGGAGCCGGTTGTCTACTAATAGATCCTCAAGGTAATAAGACTTGTATAGCCTGTAGACTAGAATTTAGTTGTACAAATAATATGGTTGAATATGAAGCTTTGATTCAAGGATTGAAAAAAGCAATCGATTTGGGCATCAAAGAGATTGTGGTCTTTGGCGATTCAGAGATCATCGTTAGACAGGTGCGTAATTCCATTCATTGTTTATCTGAACATTTGCAAAGTTATCAGAAAGAGGTATGGAATCTTATCACATATTTTGATGCATTTAACATAAATTCTGTTCCTAGAAGTCAAAATCAAGAAGCAGACTTATTGGAAAATGTAGCTTCCAAATTGATTCCTTCAGAAAAATTTTCACCAGAATTCTTTTCTGTTGAATTAATTTTTAGACCTTCCATACCTGATAACATTTTTAATTGGCGTGTGTTTGATAATGATACACAGGTACTGCATTTTCTGACAAATGATGGAATCTTTAAAGATTCAGCAATAGATGAAATCACTCACGATGACAATTTAAGAGATTTTTCGGTAATTAATGATTTTTGTTCAGTTGAGAAAGCTTTCGAACAGGTAAAACCCGTTCCCAACTCAGTATTGAGATTAGAAAAGTTTTTTGATCTGCAGGATAAGTTTAAGTCAGTTCCTAATTGTAAAACAAATAGCTCTTGCATGAAATATGAAACTATCAATCTGGGAACGGAATCTAATCCCCAAACTATAAACCTAGGAATAGATTGTGATCCTGTAGAAAGAACAGCTTTCATAAAATTATTCAAAGAGTTTAAAGATATATTTGCGTGGACATATGATGACTTAAAAACATTCAATACTCAAGTCATGCAACATATTATTCCAATTAAACAAGAATCAAAACCTTTTCAGCAGAAATTAAGAAAATATCACCCATCATTAGAACCAACAATTAAAAAAGAACTGAATAAACTGCTAACTGCCAGGATCATTTTCCCTGTCAGGCACACTCAGTGGGTAGCAAACTTAGTTCCAGTTAGAAAGAAAAATGGGGATATTCGATTATGTGTCGATTTTAGAAATTTAAATAAAGCTTCTGAAAAAGATAACTACCCAGTTCCACCCATGGAACAAATTCTTCAGAAAGTATCTGGGGCTGAGATACTATCTCTCCTTGATGGTTTCTCAGGGTACAACCAAATATTAGTCTCCCCGGATGATCAATTAAAAACAGCTTTTAGAACTCCATGGGGAACGTATGCTTACCGTAAGATGCCCTTTGGGTTAATCAATGCGGGAGCAACATTTCAACGAGCAATGGATATTGCCTTTAGAGGTTTGATCAATCATTCAGTCGTTGTCTATTTGGATGACGTTACTGTCTACTCTAAACATCGGCCTGATCATCTTAACCATTTGAGAAAAGTGTTTGAACGATGTAGAAAATTTGGAATATCTTTAAATCCTAAGAAAACAATATTTGCTGTTTCAGAAGGTATCTTGTTAGGATGTGTAGTATCAAAACATGGAATCATGATCGATCCGGAAAGAACACAAGCTATTTCAAAGATTACTTTCCCTTCCAGCAAGAAAGGAATGCAGTCATTCTTAGGGAAAATTAATTTTGTCAGGAGATTCATCCCTAGTTTTTCAGAGACTGTTCGTCCTTTGCAGAAAATGATTAAAAAAGATGCTGTGTTTAATTGGGGACAAACTGAAAAAGAATCATTTCAGAAAATTTTAGAAGCTATTTCAGAAGCTCCTAGTCTTCTAAGTCCAGATTTTAACAAGGATTTTATATTATATACCTTCACTTCTGATATTGCCTATGCAGCAGTGTTAACTCAATTAAACCAACAAAATAATGAGGTTCCAATTTCGTTCATGAGTTCGAATTTCAAAGGTGCTGAACTAAACTATCATGAAGTGGATAAACAAGCTTATGCTGTTTTTAAAGCGGTAAAACATTTTCGTCCTTACTTGTTAAAATCCAAAACAAAAGTAATTGTACCTTATTCTTCAGTAAGAAATTTGTTCGTACAAAAAGATTTAGGAGAAAAAAGGGCACCGTGGATGACAGCTCTTCAAGAATATGACCTAGAAATCAAACCATCAACGATAGTTAAAGGACAAGGGTTGTGTAAACTAGCTGCTGAAGCTGCTCATTTGTCTGATGATAAAACTGAAATTGTCATTGATGAAGATTTACTTACCAGAGAAATTTATTTTTATCCACCACCTCAAGATTCCTGGTACACAGACATACAAGTACTTCTGGAAACAGGGACTGCCCCTGATTACTTAGATCCAAGGAAGAAAAGAGCACTCAGATTGAAATATGCCCCGTACTTATTAATAGATAATGTCCTCTTTCGAAGAAATTCAGATGGGGTATACCTTCGGTGTCTAGATAAAGATGAAACAGAAACAATTCTGAAAGAATTGCATTCTGGACCAGCGGGAGGTCATTTCGGTGGAGAAACCACAGCCCATAAAATTCTTAGGGCTGGTTATTATTGGCCTACCTTGTTTCGAGATTCTTATACTTTCGTCAGAAGGTGTCAAGAGTGTCAACTTGCCGCAGGAAAGGTTAAAAAATCTGCTTTCCCTTTACAACCTGTTTCAGCTGAAAGACCTTTTCAGCAGTGGGGTATCGATATAATAGGTCCAATAAACCCTCCCTCATCAATGCGACACAAGTATATAATAACTGCAACTGATTATTTCACTCGTTGGGCTGAGGCTGCACCGCTGAAAGTTGTGAATACTAATCAAGTTATATTATTTTTGGATTTCTTTATCATAACAAGATTTGGTGTTCCTGATTCTTTGGTCTTTGATAATGCATCATATTTTTCATCAATTGAATTGAGTCAGTTTGCTCTAGAAAAAGGAATAAGAATCAGATATTCAGCTAATTACCATCCTCATGGGAATGGTCTAGCTGAGTCAACAAATAAAAATTTATTGAAAATCCTTAAAAGAACTGTTTCAGTTCACCATCGGAATTGGCATACAGAATTGGTTAATGCTCTCTGGGCAGACAGAGTAACTCCAAAAGTTGCAATAGGTAATTCACCATTTTTCTTAGTGTATGGAACTGAAGCTATTCTTCTGCCGAATTTATTTTTACCTTCATTACAGTTAGCTCATTCTGTACAAGAAGAAGAATGCCCAGCAATGGAGAAAAGAATTAATGCATTGTTAAAATTAGAAGAAGATAGAGAACAGTCAAAACAACACTTTAACAAACATCAACAGATTGTTAAGTCATGGTTTGACCAATCATTTAGTTCTGATCGCGAATTCCAGGTGGGAGACTTGGTCTTAAAATGGGATAAATCTCATGAATTTAAGGGTAATCATACTAAGTTTCAAAAACTTTGGTTAGGTCCCTTTGTTATTTCTGAAAAAATAGGTCCAAGTACCTTTCGATTGCAAACACTTGAAGGACAGTCCGAGACATTCCCTGTGAATGGACTGATTCTTAAGAAATATTTCTGTTAATAATTGCTGTCTAAAATGTATATACTTATTCACTGTTTGTAAATAGTTCATATTTTTGTATATACACTAACAAACTGTATATGAGTCAAATTTCTGTCAATATCAGATATTTCAGGTTGTTAAAATTCATGTATATAACTAGTCCTCAAAACAGAAATATGTAATTAACAACTGTAATTAGTATAAATAAATAAGATCAGTTTTCTCATCAGTCTTGAAAATTTTGATTTAAACTGAAATCTTTTAAAGTTGTTCGGGTTGATCAAAATTTCTTGAGTTTGTAAAAAACCTTCGTTAGTTCTATTTATAAGTGTTTCCCGGATTTTCTTTCAAAAAAAAAAAAAAAAAAGGGATAGCTTATTATATATCTTTTTCGAAGCTCGTGTTTTTGAAAAATCTTTAGATTTCTATCATCGGTTTAGAAAAATTTTGTCATTTGAGGACTGTCTAGCATCTGTTCCAGCTAATAAAAGCTAAAGTGAGAGATGGAAGGTCTCAGTAATGAGCCGGTCTGATCAGAATCATAAATATCACTGGTATGACATTATTAGGAAACTAGTAATGGCTTTTGGTCTTAAAACCAAGAGATAAGGGGTCTCATCACGAGCCAGTTGATTCATTTTCTGGTGGTATTTATGACTGACATTACCATTTGGTTACCACGCTGGGTAATGATCTCTCATTTTAGTTAAAACAAAATTAATAAAAATCCCAATAAAACATAACTTTTGCCTGAAGAATAGGAGGTCTCAGTAATGAGCCGACCTAATCATGATCATCAGTGTTGCCTGGAATAACTTCATTTCTGATCACCAGGGTGATGGCTTTTGATTTTAAATTAAAAGATAGGAGATCTCATCACGAGTCGGCCTGCTTATTTCAGACAACTCTCGTGAATGATACTATCACATTGGGACACCAAACCCAGATAGTAGTCTTCAGACAGAATTATTATTTTAAAAGAACGGCAAAGCAAGAAACAAGAAAATTACTAAACCTCGGAACAGGTTCTAGATAGTTTTCAGAGGAAAGGTATTCGATGCTGATGGTAAGATCATCCTTACTAAGAAGCACTGGTTTCGATAAGGATATTTGTAAGCTTATCTCTAATCATATATTTGTTTCAAGAGATGAAGAATTTCTGGGTTATACTTATGAATCTGAATAAATAAAGGTTTGATATGAATAAAGGATTTTGATTATCTTTAACAGGTTTCTAAGATTTCGTTTTGATCATCTTGTTTTAAGCAGAGATAACTGGTTCTCCCAGGTCGTCGCCATTTGTTGGCAGCCAGCAACAACCTCTTCATTTCTTGACAAAGTGAAGAGAGATCAGCTCTTTATGTGATTTCTCAATTCAAAATTATATAGAGCTCCTTCAGAATCTTTGATTCTGAAGGTGCTCTTAATCAAAGAAAAGTAATTAATGATTCTAGAGCTGATAGGGACTTGATCATCAAACTTGGCTTTTGAATGAAGGATTGATAAGTTTCGTAAATTCTCATTAAAATTATTTAAAATATTGAAACGAGTTTATGTGACTTAAGGGTTATTGTGTCAAAGAAATATCATACAACACATTGTTTAGGGTATTATTAGTCTCAAGACTAAGAGAATTTAGGAAGTTAATATCATAAGGGATATCCTATTATGAACATTGTAAATTTCATAGTTAATCGATAAATGAGGTTTGTATAGGAAATGTTTCACATATGATAAATACCCTATATGATGATATATACTATAGTCTGTTAATAGCATGTATAAAGGTTTCGACTTAGTATTGTATATATATATAGTTTGCACATATACGTAAAATAAACACCAAGCTGGCCATTTGATTAATACATACTCAACCTTAAAACGCAATCTATTATTCTTCATATCACGACGTAACATCATAGAACAATGATGATCGTTTGATGAACTGGCCATGCGCTAAATCAACGGTTAAATCAATAAACCTTTGGATCGGTGAGCTGGTATGGAAACGTGGCCTTCACCCCTTGACAGAGTCGACAATTGTATGCATTTGGCAAAACCATGTTGACAGTGTTAATTGCTAACACTCATTTCAAACTATGCCATCGTACCTATTAATTATGAGCCACTGTCAATAATCAATGATCGTAATAATGGTTCTATCAGTCGTCATATCGCTGGTTCGCCAAGTTAAGCAGTCTTCATATCGCCGGTTCGCCAAGTTAAGTGGTGATCACTACTGGGCATGGCCAAACGCAGATAAGTTGGCATAAGCCATGGTGTAGCATGAAAGTTGTAATACTTATCACTATCCCGCTAAAATGGTAGGTTCAGAGATTTGATTTGTCATCAGATTTGAAGCATGTGAAGATTTTCTAGCATGTCGTGTGTGTGGATACCTATTCCCTCTGTTTTCACTTTCCCTTTCATTCCACGACTAAGCCCAGACAGTGCTGAAGAAACCATGTCTCCTCTGAATCGTTTTGAAATCTCAGGGTATGAAATTATTGAAGCCAATCAGGAGGTTTCCCAGAAATTCGAGAAAATGGGATGGACGCATTTCTTTCAAAGCTTTGATGGGCATCATGTGGAAATTACCAAAATGTTTGCTATGAGTTTTAAAAATGACAGGGTGCGAATTGGGGGTTTCGAATTTGTGGTCAATGAAGACAAAATTGCTGAAGCCACGAAACTTCCTCAGGTGGGAGAACGCTGGTTTAAAGGCCTTATGGTTGATAAGAAGAAATGTTTGGATTTGTTTACGCCTTTACCAAATAAAACGAAATTGAGGGTAGGCGTACCTGTAAAATTCCTAAAGCCCGAGTGGAGAGCTTACTATGAAATCTTGGTAAGGTACATAACCTGTTGTGGACGTTTTTCCCATTTGCACTTGTATCATTTACGGTTGTTGTTAGCAGTAAAAGGTTATAAACTTAATTTGCCCTTCTATCTGTGGCAAAGCCTTAAGAAAATGTCACAGTCTGTAAGGAATTTCAATAACCCTGATAATAGTCTGTGTCACCATGGATTGATTAAAATTTTACTGCAATTTCAATTATCCGCAAAAGGTCTGTCTTGGGATGAATTTCTAGTCGCTTGTAAATTGGGGCCAACACAGTATTGGCCTAATCCATCTCCTCGAGCTCGTAGAAAACGGAAAATCATAAATCCTGAGGTTAGTAGCTCAGAAGATAATGAACCAGAGGCCGTAACCGTGTCCATAGACGATGAGGTAGATAAAGATGCTGATAGGGTTTCAGTTCCTTGCAATTCTAGGGAAATTTTAAATGAACCAGAACCCGATAAGAATGATGGCAACCCTGTAAAATTAAAAGAGGGATCAGCCGAAGACGAAATTGTTAAACCTGCTGAATGTGATAAAAATTCTATGCGTAAGTTGAATCATTTAGCTCAGTTTTGTTGTGACAAGGAAGGGTCGAGGGTTGGAAACTTATCGTTTTCACGTAGAATCACCAGAAGCATGCATAGTCTTCATTCTACTCCAAGGTATAGGTCTGATCCACAGACTTCCAAATCTACTGCTGCCGAACCTGCAGTTGTAGATATTGAGGACGATATTCCGATGCCTGTCCCTAATGCAATGGATGTAGGGAATTCCACTACTGTGCAGGGGAATGATGCGCAATCAGGTGAGGTCGAGGGAAACCAACCAAAAATAAATGGTGACACTGTAGAACTTGAACCATTGCACAATCAGCATTATGACAGTCCTCGTTCTCCTCATGTAGCTAGCGAAGACGAAACCCTACAACAGGTATTAGGAAATATCTATCAGGATAAAAAAGCAGAGTCTAAAGGAAAGCGCAAACAGTATACGGTCTTGTTGGAAGAAGAAAATAAAACTTTCAAGAAAGAATTGCTAGAATGGATTGACAGGTGGAAAAGGGCCAACGTGAAAAAGAATCAATTCAAGAAATCCAAGAAATCGATATTAAAAACAAATCAGCTGCTATTGGAACGAATTGAAAAACAAAATGTTAAAATTATCAGGTTGAAGGCTAAATTGGCCGAAGCTAGAAGAGTAGTCGCTCTTCATAATGAAGCCTAATAGTTCTTTTTCTTGTTGACAGGTAACGATTATTTTGATTTAGCATGTCTGTAAAATCGAAGATTTTACAGGCATGCATTTATAATTTTGTTTTAATATTTCGGTTAACTGTGTTAAATCGATTTTAATATAATGTATTTATTGAATTTAATGCAGGGGGGTTTTATCACCGCTTTCTTCCAGGAATGCAGGACATGGTGGATGCGTGGCATAAAAGTATAGCTGATCTGTTACAAGTTGGAGTATTCTGAATGGCCAAGAATGTTCTGAGATGTCTCGACTCAGGCTAGTCGATTCTATTTTTAGTATTTGGTGTAATTAGATGCTTTTATGGTTAAGTAATTTCCTATAATGTTGCATGCAACATTTATAGCAAAAACCGACTCTCACTAGTATATGAATGAAGATTTTTGATGAACTCGGGATGGATGGAGTGTGACAGAAAACTTGTTGAAATATATTTTATTGCTGGTATTATATCAGACTTGAAGCTGAAGCTTTTATATGGATAATACTGGATATCTGCAAATGATGCTGTGACTGGTATTCATTTTTGGATTTTCATATACATATATTTCGGTTTGTCATTTTCTGTTTATATGCAAACTCTGTATGCTGTGCCATACTCATGTTTAAATAATTTTCTCACTTTATCGTCTCAAGTTGGTTATTGAATGAATATGTCATTGTGGTTTTGTTCATTAGTGTGTTCACTATAAACATTAACTTGCATGATATACTTACTGTTTTATTTAAAATTTCATTTGTATGTTAACGGTGAATTTTAAATAAGCATTATCTCAAATTTAAATGACTGTCTTGATAGATAATTATTAATCAGTTTTTGGAAATGAAATTTGACTGTGTGCTTTAGGTTAAATCTCATCTCCATTTACATATAGCAGAGTTATTGTTGTTATAACTTAAACATGTTTTGTTGATATTATACTTCAATTTTCTGTTATCTGATTAATGATTAATCTTAGTTTCAGATTTGCTCTCAGCTGAGATAGGGTAAATAGGGTAGATAGATTAATTAGTTTATTTTATTAAGCATTGTTGACTCATTCTGTGTATTGTAAATAAGCTTTCTTACTTAGAAAATTTTCCAAAAAATTGAAGTCTTTCTTTACGAAAGCAGCCTTAGGACATTTGTAAATACATAGATAGGATAAACATTAGAATAGGTTAGATTTTGCTAGTTTTAAGGTTTCCTTAAGAGACAAACTAGCTGGTAGCAGGACCATAACCTACGAGGTCTTGTTAATTCAAACACACCGGATACTGCTTTAAGTTGATTGTGTGGATAAAACCTCTTTATTGGCCTAGATTCATAAAATCAGGCCAACAAATCACCACTTTAAATATGGGAGACAGCATATTAGGATTTGACAGGAAAATACCGACTGAAAACTAGCACTATGTTCATATTATGGGTAAAGAGCCATTGATTGTGGTCGGACAAGTCGAGAATGGGTGAGTGTTGGAGATTAATTTCTCCTACCATGTTTTGCATGTATTCATAGCCAATTTTAATGTGGCATTAAACATTCACCCACCAAGTTAATTATTCCATATAATGTATTGAATGTTGCTTGCTACATGGTCGATTGTGGTGGATAATGCATAGCCCATCATTTGTAGTGGTTCAAGGTAATGCTTGAGCCATTATCTATCAAAACCATTGGAATTTTATCAAATCTAGTTCTTAATTTGACAATGGATCGCAAATGTTTGGCGATCCCTTTAGTAGAGTCTTCCATGCATTTCCTTTCTTACATGAAAATATTATTGTATAAATATTTTTGCTTAATGAAACATTTTATGTTTTTCTAGGCCATTTTTCCCCACTGTGTTTTATGTTGTTCCCTTTACTGATACATATCCCTTGGCATCCCCAATAAATAAAAATATAATAGGAAAAGTTTTCAATACAATATATTAAAAAACTACTAACGAAATTTGACCTTGAAATTTTCATTCCATCTAGTTTCAAAATATACAAACAAAATACATATACTATATTCCTACAAAATACATACCCAAACAAAGTACAGTGAGAAAGAAAAACAATATGAAAAAAGGTGGCCCCTATCTATTCCTTAACCCCTATTGCACATATTTTCTAATACCAGGTGCTTATATTCATTGTGCACTAGGTCTAGGAGTGTCTTCTCTTTGTGGTGTATCTTCTTGCAAGACAAAGTTCTCGGATACTCAAGATCCATCAGTGGCAGTGGGTGACCGTAGATTCTGAGCCACTTGTAGCATTCTTAGGATGGCACTCTCATTCTCATTATTTAGGAGTGATAAATCAGTGATATTTTGTCCATACTCATGCACAATCGATGCGAGTGCTTCCCGCTTAATTCCCTGATCATCTTGCATACTATTGAGAGAGTTAACAATACCTCTAAGGCTATCGATCTAAATGGAATTTCTTTTCATCATTTATTCTATACGTGTGTCACCTAACGATTTCGGTGGGCCACTGGCCATACGAATTTGTGGTTTAAATATCATGGATTGAGTTGCAAATACAAAAGCAATGTCTAGAAAATGGTCAATGGATAGCCCCACAACCCGGACAACCACCTATCCACTCTAGGAATATATATTCCTTATAAATACCACCACCTATGCTAATGAGTGGGACTGTAATTTGAAAATTATGTTTTAGAGTTGAAGATGAATCCGCAAATGGATCCACAGAGCTGCAGATGGATCTACAAATGGATCCGCAGAAGGATCAAGTGGGTCCATCTGCGTCTCTGAAGCATAATTGTCATAATTGTCACACAGTCTAACCTCTTGCTAATCAATATTTAATTAGAGGAAATTTGAGGTCTAAAATGGGACTCCTAAGGAAAATAATAAAATAATAGTTAAAATAATGAAATAATATTTATTAACTTTGGAGGAAGAAAGGAAAAAACTACTTTTTTTTGTTCATATTTTCAACATATCTCCCTGTTTTTTTACTCAAATTTCGAGTGGGAGCACTCGTTGATGTCATCATCATGTTTTTTCAGGTATTTCTTTTTTGGGGGGCAGCAGGGTCCATCAAAAGTATGCAATGTGGGTACTATTTGGATCCGCATCCAATGAGTTCTCCTGCTCGAAATTTGAGTAAAAACACAGGGAGATATGTTGAAAATACAAACAAAAAAAGTAGTTTTTTATGACAAATATCTCAAGTCAACCATTATGGTTGACTCATTTTATTGAAATTCTATTGGTTCTTGAATTCCAACTCATAAGAAATTATGGTTGGCTCGTTTT
Organism: Larix kaempferi; assembly: GCA_027924585.1. Classification (NCBI taxonomy): domain Eukaryota; kingdom Viridiplantae; phylum Streptophyta; class Pinopsida; order Pinales; family Pinaceae; genus Larix; species Larix kaempferi. Next base: position 29,080,162 of record BSBM01000158.1, on the reverse strand, counting down.
CTTATAAGGCCCATTTTAGACCCCAAATTTCCTCTAATGAAATGTTATTTTAATTTGCAGCAGATTGATAAATTTCAGTTCTAGGCATATGACACATTTCGTATTTGCATTCAATGATGAGTGTTGTACATGATGCTTATATCCATGATAGATTTCATGTGTCTATATTGGGGAAATCGAGTTGCCTTTAGGTCATCAAAAATGAGCCCTAAGCACACTCCAAAGATATCCATGTGAGAAACTCAGTGTAGGTTTGCACTGTCAAGTACATCAAAAATTAAATTGATGTTGACACTCTATGAAGTACTAGATTTTTTAATAATAAAAATCTTATGGTGGCAATGAAATGATTGATCGTGTTGGATATGTTTAGTCAAATCACCGTATTTTTTATTAATAAAAAGATAATGTTGGCAAAAAAATGATATGGATAGACATGATAAGGTTTCGAGTGTGATTTTTCCCTAGATCTTGAGTGTTCAGCTATTGATGTTTTACCACTAGATTGTCCCCTATGAATATATATTGATGTGATGTGATTCAGGGAACCTCCTTTTATTGCGAATGGAATAAACACTCAACAATTTCGGCCATCCCTTACGACATTTCTCGGTACGATTTCAACACATTTTTTTTAATCATCAGATTCTGAAGACAGAATTCATATTTTTTGTAAATCATCAGATTCTGCTCAAAATGTTTAAACTTGTTCCCTTTATGGTTTCTATTTGAAAAACCTAGGAGATCCCAGTGTGAACCTTCCTTCGTTGTTTATTTCTGCATTTGCTTGTTGGCCATAAATTAGGTTTCCATGTAGATACCCTTCACCTTTTCTTTCTTCTCCTGCAAGGATTGTATTGTAGCTCTCTGTTTCGGAATTGGGAATGCATTTGGGATTGTTTGTGACGCCATGTACCAATATGTGTTCGATATTATCGTGAGAGATCATGGTCTAAAAACCCACCCCATAAATTTCAAGGTGTCTAAAACCATTAAATTTTATTTTCCTAGTCCTCTATTTCTAAAACCGTGGAAAATTCTTGTTTTGTGTCTTCAATCTATGGTCCATTACAGTTTGAAGGGGAGCATGTTATACCTCTATATTTCACAGTGTCGCACCTTCACCTTTGACGACACTTCCCTAAACTACCTAAAACACCTAGAAGGGAAAAAATGATGATGACCCATGAAGACAAACCTGTCCTATCAGGAATCAACCCAACTGAGACTTCATATACCTACACTACCGCTCCTTGCTCTAGCTTAGGGGTGCAGTAGTCCCCACTACCGTGCTATGCGCGGTACTACTGCGTTTTGCTCAGTTGCAGGGGCGTGGTAGCCCTTTTTCCATGGCTTGTGGGATCTTGACCTTCGAGAGATTTTTGAGGATTGGTATCCCTGATTCGATCCTAACTCACCTTCTCAAATTAGTGGGTTTGATCCACTAAATACTCCCAAGATCCATTCTTCTCTCTTGTTGGTTAATCCTTCTACACACTATAAGAGAGAAGCCTTCCATGAGCAAAGGGGAGGACTCTTGGAGACATCAAACCTATGATCTTGAATCTTTGTGGAGATAGCTAGAGGAGAAAGCACTTGGAGCTGGGAGTTGGCTTGGATATCAAGCAACCATTGTAAGTGACTTCAAGTTTGTAATAAAACATAACTTATCTTGTTTCCCAAATCGTGCATGTTGATCTTGTTTCAATCATATGATTTGTTTCTGCTATAGATTTAGATTCGAACATATATTTTAGATTGCTAGAAGATTGTATGTGCTTGTACCTTGGTTCATTCTAACAGGTTCATTCGTGAGGACTTGAATATTGGAGCAACAACTAGGACGAGCAATTAAATCAAAGGTCAGTCAGATCTCTTCCATTTCTTCCAGCATTATGGTATTGAAATATTTGCTTAGATCTAGGAATTCAAGGTAGCATTTGTTATCTTTTTGTCTTAGTTTAGAGTCAGTTAAGTCTACTTTAACCTAAGAGAGTTTCTACCTATCCGTAGGGAGAAATATCTACAACAAAAACTGGTGACTCCGCTGGTTTGAACCCCATTTGATTGATTTATTTCACTTTCAGTCATTCTTGATTGTGGTTTTTCTTTCTTATCAAACCAGTACTGAATTTTGGTCTCTTTGACCTCTATTCACCCATTCTCTCCACACCTTTTCTCCCTCTATGATCAGTGAGTCCTCTGGGTCTGCAGCACCCCTGAAAAATTCAAATTTTTTTTCAAACGTTGTGCTTTTTTCCACCCTTAGAAGCAGTATCGTGCCCTCAATACTACCTACAGAGTGGTAGCACCGCGTACCCAGCGCGGTAGTGTACCAGTACCGCGAGTTAGCCAGTTTATACCACACTGTAGTGTCTGCATTTTTTCATTTTTTCTTTCTTGTTTGGTTTCCTGAGTCATTTTTTGATCTTCTCTGCCTCAGTTTGGTGTTTTCTTGTTGCTTACCACTATCCTGTCCATTGCATAGTCATTTGTGTTTTGTTTATCTCTCAGTGTGAACTTGATTATTTTCTGAGTTAGTGGCATTATTTGCATATTGGGTCACCCCTTCAGTTTGATTGCATTGGATTGATATTCCCATCACAACCAAGTTGTTATTACCGTCCGTTTTTACTGGATTGTGTAAATTTTCATAATCACAGCATTCTTATGAATATCATCTTTTCCATTATTGTTATTTAAATCTATATTGGAAATTGTCATTTAAGAACATTTGTGTTGCTTGGTTTGAAACGATCTAGTTATAATATTGTGCATTAAGAAGTGAACCATTCAATTTGCCACATAAATTCTCATTTTGAAGTATTATAGTTGTAGATCAGTGAAATCTGAAAGAGTGTTTATTTTAGTTTGGCTTTACTTAGAAAAAGAAAACAAAAAGTTTCATGCATTTATGATCGAAGAACTCTCTCTTTTCCATATCTATTTTTCATCGAATACAAGGCTTATTTCGATTCATTCTCACTTGCATGGTTTGGGTCGTCACAACATCACTCAGTTTCATGTCCATTTACCTAATTGAGTAATACAACCACTAAAATTAATATCCCTAACTAAACCAACATTAACCTCACTTGAGGAAATCAAAAGAATTTGGTAGTTAGGTAGGACATCGGGGATAGGCATCCAAATAATTCCCCCTTGTCATTATCATCGGAGACATAGTTGTTGTCCTCTAGGGAACTAAAATCCTCTAGTATTTGTTGACACGTTCATACACCAATTTGTGGAGGGGCCTCCTGACTGTTTTAAATTTTCAGGGGTTAAACTGCCGCGAGATTGAGAACCGGACGGACTCTGTGGAATGCCGCACTCCACTTATCCCTAAGGCAACATCGATCATTATCTTCCTTGTGTTATATGGCCACCATACTGATAATACAAGGGTGATAAGGCAGAAGCACTGAAAACCTTTTCCAATGTGTCATGAACGAGGTAGCTTAGTAACTTATCTACTAGGGCTCTTTTACCCAGGATCCCTTTTGGTAGAGGGATATCCTTCTCATATTGGTCTCTCACGTTGTATTTTTTGACTTGGATTTCATCACCTTGCGAAGGATACAACTTGTTGAGGTCTCTAGCTCTTAGTTAGGAAGTTTGCTTGTTATCTCATCTTAATAGAGGGTCATTTTTATTTTTAGTGATTGCTTGTTGGCATTCTGGCCATTTTTGTTTCTAGCTCGCTTGTTGTGACGCTGGTCTTAGTATAGTTTTTTAGAGCTTTCTTTTTTGGCCTGCGAGCCTTGCTTTTTCTAGCTCCCCTTTTGCACACTTGGCTGCATTAGGGTTTTTGAGTTCTTTGTTATGAGACTGCCCCCGGATTTTGTATATATACCATTATGTCAGAACCACCATGGGGATTACGAAGAATACAGGGACGAAGCCCACCACCACCACCATGGACCTCTGGTCCACCTATATCACGTATTCCTGCCCCTCCTGGCCACGGTGCCGGCTAAGGGAATGTTCCATCGCCGATCTGCACTACATATTCAGTTCCGCCTGTAACTGTTACTGACAGTATAGTCTCAGAACCCCTTGCAGTTTCTACAACCACTAACACACCTGAAACTCCCACTGTCACTTCACCCACTGTTATTCCAGATATATCTGCCACAGTGGACAACACTACAGCGGCTGAAACTAGTACTGCCCAAGATACTAGACCAGAGGTCATCATCCTCCCCGATGTCAGCACTACCCTTCCACTAGAGACGTTCTACGATGTTCCGGAAGGATCTGTTGTCACCACCAAAGGATCCGACCAAGATATATCTGAATTGATTACAGTCCCGGGTGGATACGTTGAAGTTATCGAAGAAAACCAACTTCCTGATACACCCTTTGAACCTGACTATGGCTTTATCACTTCCGAGGTGGAACCTCCGCCTGCTATCACTGCGCCATCTAGTGTTCATCCACAGGAAACCAGTTCTTCCAGGAACATACCTCGTACAGTATCACTCCCCAACCTCCCTTCGAGACACGAGATCATGGCCTCCATCCAATCTAGTATGGTTAGTCTAGCTAAATCCCTGTTAGCGTTGGCACAGTTTAAACGTGATACAGAGTAAATTCTCTCGACGTCTTCTAGATATCCCCCAGCTACCCATCCTCCCAACTATCGGGCTCCCAACATTCCATCTAGCACAAATTTTCATCACTCCTATGCAGATGGTTCCAGACCTTCAGATGTTACTATACCTCTGTTCCCTCCAGACCCCGAAAACCCTTTTCAGGATACAAACCTGGACCTAGTCCTCGATGGTCCTCCTATTGTTGAAGACCCTATGGACAAAACCCCCGACACCCCTCGGTTAAATTCCCCACATTTGCTGCCATCGCGTATGTTTGGCACACATTCTATGAGGGATAACCCAGTATTTTCTCCGTCCCCGCCCATCACATATGGAAGACCCCCTCCACAAATTGGCACCTTTGGCACCATTGGCCAATCGACACTATCTCACCTTTCTAATGTTGGAAGAACACCAAATCATATCGCTGGATCATCCATACTGACTGGAGGTTCACCTTCGGCCACTATCTACACCATTTCAGGAGGTGGTCAACCGACTGTTGCGACCGCTAATCGCAAAAACCAACCCCCTCCTGGTGAGCCATCAACCCAGCCTACAGGAGGACAACCCTTTGTTGGGAACCCCTCTCTTAGTCACCAACCACCTCCCATCAGGCCATCAACCCAGCCTACTAGAGGACAACCCTTTGTTGGGAACCCCATTCCTAGTCACCAACCTCCTCCCATAGGACCATCCAACCCACCTGCTATAGGGAAACCTACTAGTACCATCCAATAACCCCCCCAACTAGTAGCATCTGCTCAGTCCGGTATGTACAACACACCTGGCAGCGAACAACTTTATACCGGTTTTCCAACCAGGCCTCATCTTCAACATCCCTCGTCAGGCACGCTTCCTTCTTGGGGATCTCAAATCCCATAGAGAGGGGGGTACTCATTATTCAAAAATTGGAACCCAGCTGGGGGGCAATCTCAAATTCCCCCCAACTTGAATTCCGGCTTCCCCAACCCTTCGGCTGCAACAACTCCATGGAACCCTTCCCTTCAATTCCCACCTCTTCATTAAGGTGGAACCCATATTCCATGGACACCACTATTACAGCCACCCCACAACCCTGGAACGGGAAATCCTCCACTTACTCAAGGTAGTGGTTACACTCCTGGGACCCAACAACCCCAGGGAACCATTCCCCAACAAGGAGCAGCAACCATTCCTGGGACACAACAACCCCAGGGTACCATACCCACCATCCCCACTCAGTAGAACGTCCAACAACCAGTTACCACTGTGATTCCCAGTCAAGTAATGACTTCCAACACACAATCGGTTAACCAGATGGCCTACTACCCCCAAAACTTCCAGCAGTACCCTGCAGGAAACATGTATGGGTACAACACGCAACAATATGTTGTGCAGGGCCCCTCAGGCATCTCTACACCTTACGGTTACTACTCATACCCGCAGTCCAACCGTCAACTTCCTTTCTTGGCCACGCTAGATTTACCCGATTTGTCGAGGCTCATCAACGATCCTATATGGCACGAACCTCACTGGCCACCTATCCCATCCAAACTTCCATCGGACATTCCTAAGTTCGATGCCAATCCTGGGGAAGACCCCAATAACCACGTAATGACCTTCCATTTTTGGTGTTCATCCAACTCATTGATGGATGACTCCATTCGGCTATGGCTTCTCCAGCGCACGCTTACCGGCATGGCAGCAAAATGGTAAATCAAGCTGCCACAACACTCCTTTCATGATTTTAACACCTTGGCTATGCATTTTTTGACCCATTTCCAGCTCCCCATCCGGTATGAGACTGGAACAAAATTGTTAACCTCGTTGCGTCAAACCACTTCTACGCACATCTCGGACCACATCCATGAGTGGCGTCGACGCCGTAGGCTAATCAAGGAACCCATTCCGAATCAACTACTCACTAATTGGTTCACAAAGTCATTCTTGCCTCCCAAAGCTAGGGACATTGCTATGCACGGGCCGGTCATGGAGGAAAAATCCATCTCGGCTTCCCAATACATGGATTTGGTATAGACCCAATCCGGCACTTTACATGAACTTCTTCCCCACGCCACCCGCATCACTACTGATCCAACTAAGCCTGCCACTGAACCCCCTATCGATGGTATTGTCGGTTTAGTCAAGGCCCAACCTACCATCAAACCGATGGGACAACAAACTCCTGCTTCCCCCACTCCACCCCAGGCTGCTCAAAAATATTCCACCTCTCCTGTTGTCTCCTCCGAAGTGAATGCAGTTCAATCTACGTCACAACCATCCAGAGGAAACAAGAAGAACAATCATGGAAAATCCAAGAAAAATTATAACCAACAGGAGAATCCCAAGCCACAACCCACCTAGAATGACCCGAAACCACGTCGGAAGGCTAAGTTTCCCTGCCTCATTTGTCAAGACGATCACTACACGCGTGACTGTCCCTACAAGGATGAAGTCAACAAATCCGTTAAAGGATCCTCTCATCCAATAGGGTTAACTGACCCTTTCCCTTAGCAACAACAGCATATGGTTTCCCAAGAAACCCCACAAGGGGGCAACCAGAACAACCCATCTCGAGGAGAGACATCCACAAACTGTGAAATACTGATGACAAGTAATGAAGAGATTCACATAACCACTCGTTCAAAGACGTACGAAAACCCCCCAAGTTCAACCAAACAGTCAGAGACAGCCAAAGGCAAGTCTGCTGTTGAAGATCCTTCTCCTACCCCTCCCCCTAATGGCCATCTCCACATCGAGAGACCGTTAACGGACACAGTGCTACACCGACCCAAGGGCACCATACAAAAGGCAACATTTAACCCCAACACACAAGCTGCCCAAAATTACAACATTGTTGAGGATTTAGCTCAAGCACCATGCGCCATGTCGACTCTCGAGGTTCTCCAACACTGCCCTACGCAGCGCAGAGCCTTACTTTCAGCACTGGGGGCAATGGACCTGGATACTTCAAACACTATCATGTTTAACTTGGAGTATGTCAAACCTCAGCTTTCCCATCAGTTAGCCTTCCAGGTTCATACAAGAATCCGTGGAAATAGCATCCATTGCACTGTCTTAGACGAGGGTGCCTCCACGTCAATTATGTCTTTGAATTGTTGGAGAGATTTAGGCTCACTCGAAGTCACGACGTCTCCCACTACTCTCAAAGCATTTGACGGACACGGTTTTCAACCTTATGGATTCATTCCCGTGATTGGTGTTGAACTGGGGGGAAAAACAGTATCTGTACACATCGAAGTTGTAGATGCACCATTAGATTACAATCTTCTACTTGGTCGGAACTAGTTTTACGCCATAGCATCTACTGTCTTTCGGATCGTGCAATTTCCTCATGAAGGGAAAATTGTCACCATAGATCAGCTAGATTACTGTATCCCATACTCTCATCCGAACTCCACCAACACCATCCCGTTATTGGATCAACCTAGGTACCGTTTCCAAGATGTTGGCGTTGGTCTTATGAAGGATTCTTCCCTTATTGGAGTTTTTCCAGAGTTGGGGTCCCGCGTTCAGCCAGTCAACATGGGTTTCATCGGATGTCACCCCTTTCAATGATCCTTGGGTGATACCAAGTCCCACTGAGATTGAAAACTACGGAAACTCCATTCCTTTAAATGAGAACCTCACAGCGTATGAAGTGATCCACTCAACCACCGATTGGGTAGATTCTTCTACCCATCACACAGTGGCACAGCTCTCATCTGAGACCCATTCATCCCCACCACTTATCGATCCTCTCACATTTATTTTTCCCACTGACGAATCAATTATGGAGGTTATGTGCGGTGATGAACCACCATGGGGAAATTTCCATCATTGATCCTCATTCCCCACCATCCAGATGCTTAAGCCCGATACAAAACCCAGCACTTCACTTGGAATGGTTCAAAACAATTTTCCCACTTCGCTCAGTGAAGTATTTTCCAAAGGAAACTTGGCCAACCTTATGGAAACCACTCCCATTGACATTTCAGTGAATCCTGGTGTCGTGGAAAATGTTCATATTGGCAAGACATGCACTCCCACTAAAATGGAGTTCTACACTGCCTACTTTAAAACTTTCTGCGATGTTTTTTCCTGGAGTTATGAAGAAATTCCAGGAATAGACCCGTCTATCTTGGTCCACGAGATTCCAACCTTTCCTGGAGCCCAACCTGTTCGGCAGAAACTCCGACCCGTCCACCCCTACAAGGCAGCCGCTATCAAAGCAAAAGTTGAAAAAAATTTGCGTGCTGGTTTTATCTATCCTATCCCACTGACAGAATGGGTATCTAATATTGTTCCCGTAGCCAAGAAACAAGGAACGATTAGAGTTTTTGTCGATTACCATGACATGAACAAATCTTGTCCAAAGGACAACTACCCAACTCCGTTCATTGACTAGATCATCGATAACTGCGATGGGAGTGTCATCTTTTCATTTATGGATGGCTTTTCCGGCTATAATCAGATCGAGATACTCCCAGCGGACTAGCACAAAACGGCCTTTATCTTCCCATGGGGAATCTTTGCATATCGAAAGCTACCTTTCGGACTGAAAAATTCCGGGGCTACTTTCCAACGGGCGATGTTGTACGCATTTCACAATATCAAACATATTGCAGAGCCGTATCTTGATGACCTTCCCACTCATTCCCAGACAAGGGAAGATCATCCTGATCACTTAGGCGCAGTTTTTGCAAGGTTCTGTCACTACAATATCCATTTGAATCCGCATAAATGTTGAAATATTGTAACTTCAAATAATATTATATTTGTACTTTATTATTTCGTAGATGTTTCATTCCTCCATGGAGATCTTATTGTATATCCGGAGATGTTTATTCCTCCGTTGGAATGTGGTAACTTGGGTTATTAGAATTCCCTAGTGGGGGTCGGCCCTGGATGTGTTATGTGGGTCAAAGGGTTATTAGACCACCCTAGAGGGGTTGGCCCAATCAGTTGTAAATGGGGTATTTAACCCAATGGTTAAATACGAGCCTACATGATTTGTGTAAAAGACAAGTTGAAGTAGTGTATAAATAGAGGAGGTGTATTCCTCATTTAACACACTCACTCACTTGAGAGTAGCGCACTTGTGGAGGAGAGGTTTGCTATGGAGAAGGAGGAGCTTATGCTCAGGGTTACATCTTTGTATATTTCTGGTCATCTATATTTAGGAAGCTTTGTTGGGTTTTCTACCCCATGAGGGTTTCCCAGGATAAATTTGTGTCTCTTGTGTTTATGTTGTGCTTGTTGTTTCTTCAGTGATCCTGTATATGCTATTATTGTGAAATGGAATGTAATGCTGCTATTTTCTGTCTTATCATATTAAATCTTAACATGGTATCAAAGCTAACCTGAAGGAAGGCAATGTATGGCACTTACAACACTTGCTTCACTTGCGACAATTTGAAGGTTTGGGTTTTACATAGCAAAAACCAGTCATCGTGGAACTTTCGCTATAAATCCATTTCTGCAAAGTTTCAGGATCTGAAACGTTTACAGGTCGTAGATAACATCCCCAGGTACCGTTTGTCCAAAGGAAACCCTCAGATTCGTTGTACTTTGTGAGTTATGATTAGTACAAGTTAGGGTTTCTGCCTCTTCCATATCTCAGTCAAACTCAGGTGACCTTGGAAAAAAGGTAATAACTTGGGCTAGGAAGCTCCAAATGAAATTTCGTAAAAAATGACAGGTATTACACAGACTGTACTATCTCAGGAAACTTTTTTAGAGGCCGAAGTTGAACCAGTGACATGTGGCACTCCGTACAAGTTCACTCTCCTGTATTATCCCATAAACAGGTCACGTTGCGACAATTGGCATAACTCTCTCTCAAAGAGTCCAATTGAGGTCATACCTATCAGGATGGAAATATAACAGGGTGAGCTATCTCAAGAAAAAAATTTAGAGGCTGAAGTTCAAACAGTGACACGTGGAACGCCGTACAAGTTCGCTCTCCTGTATTATCCCAAAACAGGTCACGTTGCGACATTTGGCATAACTCTCTCTCAGAGAATCCAATTGAGGTCAGACCTGTTGGGATGGAAATATGATAGGTCAGGATACCACAAAAAAAAATTCAGACACTATGGAGTGAAAATTTTGGAGTTACAGCAGAAACAATCAGGTACATATTTCTGTCAAAACAGAATTATTTTTGGAGCACCTTCATTCATGGCTTCCGAAATTTAGGGTTTCAGAGAAAGTTAGAATTTTTTAAGTCTATAACCACGGCTGGAAGCTCCTCAGAAAAATAAGAGTTTAGAGCCTTGTATCAAACCTTTTGATTGGGCATAAGGGTGGGCTTCATTAAACCCTAGTTCGGGATCCTGTCCAGAAGATCCAGAAGTTTCGAAGACAATTTTGAGGGGTCAAATTTTGGAGATTTCAAAATTGAAGTATGCTAGTTTGATCAGCTCAGCAAGACACATCCTTCCATCCATTAAGAAGTGTGAAAGTCAAAGATTGAATTTTTAGGGTTTCTCTAGCAAACCCTAATCAAGCTCCAGATCAAGTTTCAAGGGGAGTTGAGGCTAAGGCCCTACATAAGAAGATTACAAGAAGTCTCGACTGGTATGACTTAAGGAAGTTCAGATTCAAGTACATCACGAAAGACAAATCAAGTTCCATGACCATGACAACATGAAGACAAAGACTCATCCATAATCTTTGTTCTACTTACGAGGTATGTATGACTTTGATATATTATGCTTAACCTATGAGACATGTAGGTTCTAGCTCAGGATCTCTAAATCATTGAAGAGATTGTTTAGGTTTTTGTACATAACTAAGCAGGTATACTAATCCAGGTATGTTTTCCTATGTCAAGTTAGAATCTTACCTTGTGTTAGGATCCCTTATATAAGTATACTTGGTATGATTGGTTATGCTTAAATTTAATCAAGGGTTTATGCACATTATGTCTCTTATCTTGATTGATGATTTAACTAACCAGAAGAGTCCCATGATCAAACAAGAATATGCATGAGTAAAAGAAGACTTCCGTGAAACCATGAATACTAATGATCATGACTATACATATTCAAGATTATTTAGAATTATAATGTTTTTGATAATATTGAGAATATACTAATGAATGTATGCTTGTGTATGAGATCATGAGGATGACACTAGTGCACACTTGAGCATGCACAGTGGTACAGAATGAATAGAAGTTCAAAAGACATATAGAAGATCAAGCGAGAGGCAACCACACAAACATAAAAAGATAAGTATTTAAGTTGTTATTTGAAATAGTAAATGATATTGTCTGTAATAGGTTGTATGCATATTTGTATTCCTATAATATATCATGCTGAGTGTAAACATTCATTGAGCATTGAAACAGTATACTACTAATATGCATATGATTGGTAAGTTGGACAAACATTCCATTGTTGCTTGTCTAGAATGAAACCTCTTTGCTGACATGCTGAGAGCTGTGCACACTCTCGATAGTATGTTCTGGTAGAGATGGAAGGCATCTAGATAGCCACTGTATGCATACAGGATATGGGAAAGTGTTGTGCCAAAGTATTGGTCAAAATAGTTGCATAACTATGTAAATGATATATGTATGCATAACAGGTTATCATGTCAATATGATTGGATGATTATGAAGTATTATTAATCATGTACTTAATTTTGATTTGTAGGAAAGATCATGATGAATGATGAACACTGAACAAGCGATGGATGTTCAACAAAAAGATTTACAAATCAAACACACTATAGAAGGCTTGTGGCTAGAAGATTCTCTTAGAAATAGGAAGAGAATCATGATGAGATGTTTGCTCCAAGTGGCTAGATAAGACCATTCTCTTAATGGTGTAATTAAAGAAGAAGTGTGAATCGGGTTCTATATGGGTACCCAGGATCGATAATTAATTGATGAGCTTAATGATCACCATGGGTGATGTGGATCTCAATCTTTACTACAAGGTTGAATATGGTTTCTAGACACAGATGACATGGATGCAAGAAGGAACTCACCACAGAGTTCGAATGATATTGAGTCCCATATCAGTAGACCCATCTAACGAGAGATGGCACAAATAGATATGCATAAGATCATTCAATGCAGAGTGTGAATGATGTTCAGTCACAAAGGGAGAATTGACAGTTTCTTGATAATCTTGGGATTTACCAAAAGTAAAGTTGTTCCTAACCTTTACCTTAAGGTTATGGATCATACTATTATTGTATGTAGATGATATATTTCTGATAGGGAATGAGAAACAGATCATGAAAAGAAAGAAGAAGATGGCTGCAGAAATGAAAATGAAAGATCTTAGATTGATGCATTACTTCCTAGGTCTAGAAGTATGGCAAGGCTCATAAGGAATCTTTCTCAACTAGGGAAAGTATGCTGAGAAATCTTGAGAAGAATTGATGTGTTGGAATGGCCACTCTCATGGATTCCAACTTGAAGCTATTAGCAGATGACTCATCAGAGTTAGTGGATATAACTCTGTACAGAAAAATTATTGGGTCATTGATGTATCTAACGAATACTAGGTCAGATATATGCTTTGCTATGAAACACCTTGAGACAGTATCTAGTGGAACCTAGACGAGTTCACCTGATAGCTGCAAAGCATGTGATGAGGTACCTAAAGGATATGATAGACTTTGATCTATGCTATCTTAGAGATCATGACTTCAGATGGCTACACAGATGTTGATTGGGTAGAAAGTGTATCAGACAAGAAGAACACATCGAGAGGATGTTATTGTCTGGGATCAGCCATGATCTTGTGGTTTAGCTGGAAGTAGTCTAGTGTGGCTCTCAGCACAAGCGGAATATATGGCTGGTTGCTCTGCTAGTTGTGAAGAAGTATGGCTTCTGGATTGTTTTATAGATAGACCCAACTGTGATCCTATGTGACAAACAGAGTTGTATCAAGATGGCGGAGAATCCATTGTTCCATGATATGGCGCTGAAAGGAACTATAAAGTTTGAATTTGTAACAAGTTGTCGATGTACTAACCAAACCTCTACCTCAAGAAAAGTTTGAGTATTTTCCGAGACAAGCTTGGTAGGACCCTCCTCGAGAGGGGGAGTGATGTGGTCACTTATGACGAGATTGCCTGCATCGATAGTGAGGTCGATGATGTGGATACCTATATTGGTGATGCCGATAGAGAGGTTGGTGAAACGGTCCTTAGACAGGGTCTAAGTTGACGAGGGGATTGCATCATCCTTGAACACATGTTCTAAAAGGATCCGTAGACATATGGTCTCCGAGAATGAAGTCCCTAGTGGACAGGTGGGGATTGTATCATCCCTGGACTTCAGTTCTAAACAGATCCGTAGACAGATGTCTCCGAAAATGTGGTCCCTAGTGGACGAGGGGATTGTATCATCCCTGGACTTCAATCCTAAATAGATCTATAGATAGATGTCTCTGAGAATGTGGTCCCTAATGGACGAGGGTATTGTATCATCCCTGGACTTCAGTCCTAAAGTGATCCGTAGACAGATGTCTTTGAGAATGTGGTTCCTAGCGAACGATGAGGATTGTATCATCCTTGGACTTCAGTCCTAAAGTGATCCGTAGACAGATGTCTTCGAGAATGTGGTTCCTAGAGAACGATGAGGATTGTATCATCCTTGGACTTCAGTCCTAAAGTGATCCGTAGACAAATGTCTTCGAGAATATGGTCCTTAGCGGACGTATATAGGACTGCATCGTCCCTGAGCGTTTGGTTCAAAATGTACATGATAGGATTGCATCATCCTTGGACTTATGTCCTAAAGTGATAAGGACTAATCATCCTGTTAATTGATTGGGATTGCATCTTCCCTAGACATCGTGAGGTGTCTTAAAGTGATAAGGACTAATCATCCTGTTAATTGATTGGGATTGCATCGTCCCTAGACATGGTGAGGTGTCTTAAAGTGATAAGGACTAATCATCCTGTTAATCGATTGGGATTGCATCGTCCCTAGACATGGTGAGGTGTCTTAAAGTGATAAGGACTAATCATCCTGTTAATCGATTGGGATTGCATCGTCCCTAGACATGGTGAGGTGTCTTAAAGTGATAAGGACTAATCATCCTGTTAATCGATTGGGATTGCATCATCCCTAGACATGGTGAGGTGTCTTAAAGTGATAAGGACTAATCATCCTGTAAATAGATTAGGATTGTATCATCCTTGGACCTATGTCCTAAAGTGAGAGGGATTGATCATCCCGTAATTGGATCATGTGTGTTGCAGGGTATGCTGCTATTGTGTATACTTGTATCGGTGTGGATACTTGTATTGATGATATGTATACTTGTATTGATAAGGATACTTGTATTGATGATATGTATACTTGTATTGATGAGGATACTTGTATGTATACTTTTATTGATGAGGATACTTGTATTGATGATATGTATACTTGTATTGATGAGGATACTTGTATTGATGGTGTGTATACTCGTGATGGTCTAGATGACGATGCTACTGATCGTGATGGTCTAGATGATGATGCTGATGAACGTATGATGACAATGTTGCTGATCATGATGGTCTAGATGACGATGTTGCTGATCGTGATGGTCTAGATGATGATGCTGATGATCATGTGATGACGATGCTGATGATCATGTGATGATCCAAATGTTGTAAATTGTGTGATGATCCAGATGATGTAGATCGTGATGATCCAGATGCTGTAGATCGAGATGATCCAGATGCTGTAGATCGTGATGATCCAGATGCTTTAGATCGAGATGATCCAGATGTTGTAGATCGAGATGATCCAGATGCTGTAGATTGAGATGATGTGATGACGATGCTGATGATCGTGAGGATCCAAATGTTGTTGTATCCATTCGAGTGCTGCAGAAGATAAAGACTCAGTACTGAAGATGTTAATGTTCCAGTATTGAAGATGTTCCAGTAACTGCTTGAGTTACTGATGATGTTGAGAAAGCTTCCAATGATTTATAGATGTATCACATATGATGTTGATGACTCCTTGCTCATGCAGATGCTATTATAATATCCTTCTCGTTAAGGGGGAGTGTTGAAATATTGTAACTTCAAAGAATATTATATTTGTACTTTATTATTTCGGAGATGTTTCATTCCTCCGTGGAGATCTTATTGTATATCCGGAGATGTTTATTCCTCCGTTGGAATGTGGTAACTTGGGTTATTAGACTTCCCTAGTGGGGGTCAGCCCTATATGTGTTATGTGGGTCAAAGGGTTATTAGACCAACCTAGAGGGGTCGGCCCAATCAGTTGTAAATGGGGTATTTAACCCAATGGTTAAATACGAGCCTACGTGATTTGTGTAAAAGACAAGTCGAAGTAGTGTATAAATAGAGGAGGTGTATTCCTCATTTAACACACTCACTCACTTGAGAGTGGCGCACTTATGAGAGAGAGGTCTGCTATGGAGAAGGAGGAGCTTATGCTCAGGGTTACATCTTTTGTATTTGCTGGTCATCTATATTGAGGAAGCTTTGTTGGGTTTTCTACCCCATGAGGGTTTCCCAGGATAAATCTGTGTCTCTTGTGTTTATGCTGTGCTTGTTGTTTCTTCAGTGATCCTGTATATGCTATTATTGTGAAATGGAATGTAATGCTGCTATTTTCTATCTTAGCATATTGAATTTTAACAATAAATGCGTCTTTTGCGTTGAAGCCGAAAAACTTTTAGGATTCATAATCTCCAAAAGCGGCATACGATTGGACCCTGCGAAGGTAGAAGCTATTATAGCCCTACCTTCCCCCACGAACATACCAGAACTTCAAAGTTTGCAGGGGCACGCAAACATTCTACGTTGTTTTATTTGCAATTTCGCCAAGATATTAAAAGGCTATATGAGGTTTCTAAAGAAGAATACCCCATTCATTTGGGACGACGAAGCCCAACGCTCCTTTAATCATCTAAAGGCGTCCTTAACTAAAGATCATGTGATTCAACCCCCCAATTACACACGGGATAACATTCTTTATCTCGCAGCTTCGATTTCCACCATCAGTATGGTGTTAGTCCAAGAAGATAATAATGGCATTGAAGATGTGGTATACTATCTTAGTAAGAGTCTTCTCGACTCCGAAACTCACTATTCACATGTTGAAAAACTGGCTCTGGCAACAGTTTTTGCTGTCCAGAGGTTTCGTCATTACATTCTACTCCGCCAGACCACTGTCATAGCGGATTTCAATCCAATGTATTATATCCTCACACGTCAAGTGCTTGGGGGAAACTATTCTCATTGGATTGTCATCCTACAAGAGTTTGACTTGGAATTTGCCAAAGCCAAATCCAAGAAATATTTGGTCTTTGCCGAGTTGATTTGTAACCTGCCCCATGTTATTGAGCAACCTGAGCCCATCAATTCTCTTCCCGATGAATCATTGTTCCTCATTAGCACGTCTGACCCATGGTATGGGGATATTTTATTATATCTCCAAACCCAACGTTTTTGCCCCGACCTCAACCACGATGAACGTCGACGTATCCAACACCATGCCAAGTACTACCTTATAGTCAACGATACCCTTTACCGTTGTGGTGTTGATACCGTTCTTCGAAGTTGTTTGACTTTAGACAAGGCCAAACACATTCTTAATGACTGCCACGCTGGAGCATGTGGTGGTCATCTCTCTGGGATGGCTACAGCCCATAAGATACTGCAAGCGGGATATTTCTAGCCCTTGATTTTCAAAGACTACATTGAAACGGTTAAGAAATGTCCACCCTGTCAATTCTTTAATAGTAAAACATGCTCGCATCCTGCTCCACTCCATCCTATTATTGTCGTCGGCCCCTTTTCCAAATGGGGCATAGATTTCATGCACTGTAAGCCCACTTCAGCCGGGGGGCACAGCTATGTCATAGTAGCTGTTGACTATTTCACAAAATGGGCTGAAGCGATGCCTACTTATGCTGAAGACGGCAAAACAACAGCATAGTTCATATTCAACCACGGTATAGCTAGGTTTGGTGTCCCACAATCCATCGTGACCGATCATGGCTCCCACTTCAGGAACCATATGATTGAAGAATTGAGCGCCAAGTTGGGTTTTCGTCATGAAAACTCAACCCCGTACTACCCACAGGCTAATGGCCAAGTCAAAGCCATTAACAAAGTTCTGAAATGCATGATTCAGCAAATTGTGGGTACTCATAAGTCCAATTGGCACTCAACTCTTTTTTCGGCATTATGGGCATACCGAACCTCAGTGAAAAGTGCTACCAGGTTCACACCATTTCAACTGGTGTATGGACTGGAAGCCATTTTACCAATTGAATGTGAAATCCCGTCACTGAAGATAGCCATAGAGCTACTTCCCCATACCACTTCCGAAGAGAAACGGTTTCTATACCTAACCAATCTAGATGAAACCTTCCGAGACGTTGATTTAGCCAATGAAGCTCATAAAAAATGCGTCAAAGCACAGTATGACAAATCTGTTCAACCTTGGGTTTTCAACGAAGGCGACCTCGTACTCACATATGACCAAATGCATGATAAACTTGGAAAAGGAAATCTAGATTCATGTGGTATGGCCCCTTCGTTGTAAAACATGTTTGGAGAAAGGAGCCTATGAACTTGTCGATTGTGACGGCACACCACTGGCATGGCCCCGCAATGTGCTGTACCTGTGGGTAGAATTCTTCCCTACGGATAAGTCAGAATTCTCTTAGATTAAAGTAGACTCTTACTGACTCTAAACTAAGACAAAACAAAACAAATGCTACCTTGAATTCCTAGACCTTTAACAGACATCTCAAGATTAAAGTGCTAAAGAAGTAGAAGAGATCAACCTGACCTTCAAGCCAATCGCTTGTCTTTATGATTGCTCCAATATCCAAGCCCTCGCGAATGAACCTGTCAAAATGATAACCAAGATACAAGCATACACAATTCTCTAGCAACTTGAAATATTAGTTAAGATCTAAATCTATAATAGATACAAATCATATCATTGAAACAAGATCAATACATGTGATTTGGGAAACAAGACAAGTTATATTCTATTATCAACTTGAAGTTACTTACAAAGTTTGCTTGATGTCCAAGCCAATTCTCCAACTCCAAGTGCTTCCTCCTCTAGCTATCTCCACAAAGCTGCAAGATCATAAGTTTGGTATCTCCAAGAGTCCTTCCCTTTTCTCATGGAATGCCTCTCTCTTATAGTGTGTGGTAGGGTTAACCAATAAGAGAGAAGGGTGGATCTTGGGAGAGTTAAGTGGATCAGGCCTACTAATCACAGAAAGTGAGTTAGGATCGAATCAAGGACACCAATCCTCAAAAATCTCTCGAAAATCAAAATCCCACAAGCCATGGCAAAAAAGGCTAAAAAAAGTGTACCGCGCCTCTAGAACAGAGCTAACGCGGTAGTACTGCGTGTCAGAGAAAAAGCATAGCGCAGTAGTACGGACTACCGCACACCTAACATGGAGCAAGGCGCGGTAGTGAGGGTAAATGAAGTCTCAGCTAGGTTGATTCTTGACAGGGTAGGTTTGCCTTTAAGGATCACTCATCATTTTTCTCTTCTGGGTGCTTTAAGCAGTAGGGGAAGAGTCGTCAACTCTTTTTGTGGTGAAGATGCGACACTGTGGAATATGGAGGTATAACAGATGCCCCCTAAAGTGAGAGGTCAGAAGGGACTGATGACTGAAAGACTTTACAAATACCGTGTAGAGATAGCATCGAGGAGAGCAACAAGGAGCTGAAATAGAAACAAGATGTTAGATATACCACCGAGGCGGGCATCCCCATGCTCGAAAACAAATGACTCAAAGCATCGTTGCCGACCAATACATTGCAGATACATGAGTACTGAGATGATATAGACTGTGGAAAAATCATGGCTACTATGAACAAGCGTAGATCCATGAGACAATAATGACACAGCCACAACCAATACAAAAAGTGGATCTGTGTGACAATACAAAGGATATTTCCAACACAATCAAGATACAAAGGTGCACCCAGGGTCTTCTACCCGATCGCAAATGATATGAATCTAGCCATGTGATTACAAAGTGTTGAAGTCGAACATGGTAGAAACCATTTGATTACCGGTCAATGATGTGAACCGTTAACAAATGCGAGGGAAATCACCAATGATGACAATGATCCCCAAGGTATCTGAAGTACATCTCAACGAAATGCGAATAGATGAGTTGATGTCGAGCATTCAAGAGATTGTTCGATCAGAGGTCAGTGATGTAAACCTACTGTCGAACATGAGGAAACCTACCATTGAGGAATGCAGGTACCAAGGTACTAATGGTTGATCCCTAAGTCCAATTCCCGGATAGTTATTTTACATCGACGGGAATAAACTCATCGAAGGTGGGCCATAATGATTCCCACATCATCGACACGAAATCGGAGCAAAAGATAGTATAAGATGACGAAACAATGGATTATGTACTGACACAGCGGAGGTCTGACACAATGAATGACTCTGAACAATGCAACCCTTTGAACATATAACGGCATGTAATAGGACTTGGCAGCAAGGATTATTGATAGCAGAGGATAGACACCAAATGAGTAGGCTCGTGGCCAAAGAGACGACTCATGATGATGACCATAACTCAGTGACGATACCCAAAATAGACAAGAGACAAATGCATGCAATGTTCAAAGGTAACGACTGACAAGCTGCCAAAACAAACTTGACTTGTTCCCCATATTCCCCCGACATGATAGACAAGTACCTCTTTGTTGTTTTTCGAGCTTGAAGAGGATAACATATGCTCGGTAGAGCTCATCTCATAGATGAGTCCAATCTCACATGTTTTACGAACCTGAGAAAGGATGGGTTCGTCCCAAAGTGGGTCCCTCGATGTTAAATTTTAACGAGTCCAAGGAAGGAAAACTCGGTAGTTTTTCACATTTAGAGAGCCTGAAAAACTTAAAGGAGGCTCCACTGTGTACTTTTTCGTAAATATAGTCCCTCGATCCCGAAAAAGTGTAAAACAATTCCCGAGAGAACTCTCCCAGCCAAAATTAACCGAGGTATACCTTTCTCATAAATAGTCTAGACGGGCCGAAAAAGGGGTAACCTATCACCGAATAGACAACCTTTCAAATACTTTTACAAGTGTGAAAGAGTCAAGATCACTTGGCAATCTTTTCAATTTTAGGGAGTCTGAAAAGAGCTTAACTATGGACTCCAATGGTCTTTTTCATAATTTTTAATTATTCTGGTCCGAAAAGAGAATAAAATACAACCAGGATAATACTTTCCTCATCGTTTAACGAGCATGAGTAAAGCTGACCAAACTTGACACCATTTACTTGAGTTTGACAAGCACGAGATGGGTGTAAAAGCGCTTGGAATCTTTTTCAAGTTTTAATCCAGAGCATGAAAAAGATAAAGTAGGCTCAAAATGAAGGTCAAACGATAAATGAACGCCAGTGTGAATACATTGTCTTTAAAGGAGATCCTGTCAATAAGTACTCATGAAACTAGATATTAGTAATGTGAAATGGGTTTTATTTTAACTAGATAAAATAATGAGTAAAAAATAAGTAAAAAAGTTATATAAAGGATGGGTAAAAATAGAAAGTTACCATTTCACTTGTGCATTTACCAAAAGAGGAGATTTTACCCATTTGAGGAGCAAAACTTCAAGAGTTCATATATGGATATTCGGGGCACCATTTCAACAGCCGTCTGCGCCAGGTAAGAGCTTCTAAGCCTCTCTTTCATTTCATGTATGGATAACTTGTTTTGAGTAGGAAAAAGTAATTTTTTGGGCAAGCCCTATTGGGTAATTTTCGCCCTTCACAGTACCACGCGGGGGATGTATCGGGAAGCACGGTACTGTGCAACAGTACCGCGCTATGAGGTTAAACAAGGGTGCGGTACTTTGCAATACTTCATAGTCAAGTTTCTCCCGGGCGCAATATAGGCGAAATTTAAGATGGAAAAATTATTTTTTCTCAAGTTGTTAAATAATTACTGAATGTTTCCCATGACCTTTTGCAGGTGTTTGAAACTTGTTTGGAGCAAAATGGTCCCTTGGAAAGAAAGAGAACATGAAGCGGATGATTTGCTGGCTGAAAATGACCAAGAGACTTTGACTGCACTGCAGGAATGTGGTTTGTTAAAATTCTTCAAGACCAAGGGTATTCGTAAGCAGGCAAAGCTTCTCACCCACATTATTCAAATGTGGGACCCCGACATTCAGGCTTTCCGAGTAGGAGAACATATCCTCGAAATTCAGCTCGAGGACATTTACTTTCTCACAAGCCTCTCAAAAAGAGGAGCCCAGGTGAATCTTACTGGATACGCAGCCTCGGAGGCGAGCACAGATGCTTTGATTGCTCGTTACTGCCGTCAGGGTTCGGGGAAGAAAAGCGGTAAGGTGGTCATCAAAGACATTATAGAACTTCCTATAAAAACCATGTTGTTCACCATCACACGTGCAGCAGGGAGTACGAGTCCCCATCAGGTGTCCCGTACGCAGATGAATCTTGCAGTGGATTGTATGGCGGGAACAGTATTCAACTGGTGTGAGGCAGTGTTGACCAACCTCAAAGAGCAAGTGAACAAATGCAGGCTCAGAGAGAATTCCCAATTTGATTATGGGAGCATCTTAGTCACCTTCTTTTTAGCGAGGGTGCCATTGTTGCACCCACAGATAGCTATGCCCCCCCGTCCACCTACCGAGCCTTGCATGGCTCGATGGAGTGATTATGCAGGACGTCTTGGGGGACCTTAGCGTTTGGATTTTGGTGAGTATTTCTTCTCGTGGCTCGAGGAACAGATAGTGATGATTGATGACTACCCCTATGCAGGGGTGGACTTCCGTGAGGACATAGAGTTGGCACTGCTGGAAGATGAGGATTGGGACAAGTCAGGTATGACCTTCATGTACATATTTTTCTTTTTTGAATATATAATTTTTATTTTTGTTTAGAATGTGTAAAAAGACTTTAATGTATGTACGTGTGCGTGTTGCAGATCATGGACCACAAAGACCGGCAGGGTACTCACCGTTACGCCGAGGTGGCGTTGATCGCCAAGCCGTCCCAGACGAAGTAGAAGACGAAGATGAAGCGGGAGGGGTCCAGGAAATAGAGAGGAATTTGCAGGGTTTGACCCATGGTATCCCTGCTATGAGGGTGGACGACATCCCCTTGCATCTCCAGCGGCATACTATAGGTGTGCCTAGGCGTATTGGCTGACTCCTTCGCAGGGTGGTTCGAGCTATAGTGTGTTATCACCAGCAGCGTGAGGAATCTGACGAGGGACATGATAGATCTCCTAGATCTTCCTAGATGGCAATTTTTATCTTTTTGCGGCATGTATACGATATGTAGGCTTTGAGAGCCACATTTTTGTATGGGATTTGGTCCCAAATTTTATCTTTAAACACAAACTTTATGTATTTGGGAAAAACACTTTTATATACAGTGACATGGACCTATTTTTATGATCTATTTATTTACAATGACTTGTGTGTTTTAATTTTTTATGATGTGTTTTTATGTATGGGCAAGATGCCAATCCAAAATGTAATTAGCTAATGAATCAGCTATACAATTGAATTCCCTTGGTACGTGTTGATATGAAATGAAATTAAAAGATCGTTCCAAGAGGCGTACCCTCCTAAATAAACGAAGTAGGATAGGATCGCGAACTATGTAAACACGATTCAAATGAGAAACCACAAGTTGGGAGTCTAAAAAGACCGATAGGGAGTCAATTCCGAGTGAAGCAACCTTCGTCAAGAGTCCGATGACTGCATGGTACTCTGCAATATTGTTGGTTGTAGGACCCAAACAATTGGCTCCTGAAGATATCAACTCGCCAGTGGGAGAATAGACTACCCATGCTGCGGAAGCGAGATTCCGGGTATGTCGGCTTGCACCGTCGACGAATCCGAAGTAGGCATACATCTGCGCATAAAATCACGAGTCAAAGTAAGAATGGATACATGAGGTCCATGCGCACACCAAAAGATGAGTAAAAACAAGCTAAGTACATTATGTACAAAAAGTGACCCGCGTAGGGTAACCTTACGTGTAGAAGCGTTTGAGGTATAGCCCATTGCGGGGCCATGCCAATGGTGTGCCATCACAATCGATGAGTTCATAGGCTCCTTTCCCCAAGACACGTTTTACAACAAAGGGACCGTACCACATAGATTCTAGTTTTCCTTTTTCGATTTTATCGTGCATTTGATCATATGTGAGTACGAGGTCACCTTCATTGAAAATCTGAGGTTGAACGGATTTGTCATACTGAGCTTTGACGCATTTTTTATGAGCTTCGTTGGCTAAAGCATTGTCACGGCGGGTTTCATCTAGCTTGGCTAGGTATAGAAACCGTTCCTCTTTGGAAGTGGTGTGGGGAAGTAGCTCTATGGCTATCTTAAGTGATGGAATTTCACATTCAATCAGTAAAATGGCTTCTAGGCCATACACTAGTTGGAATGGCATAAACCCAGTAGCACTTTTTACTGAGGTTTGGTATGCCCATAGTGCTGAAAATAGAGCTGAGTGCTAGTTGGATTTTTGAGTACCCACAATACGCTGAATCATTTGTTTCAAAACTTTGTTAATGGCTTCAACTTATCCATTAGCTTGTGGGTAGTATGGGGTTGAGTTTTCATGGCGAAAACCTAACTTGGCACTTAGTTCCTCAATCATATGGTTCCTGAAGTGGGAGCCATGATCGGTCACAATGGATTGTGGGACACCAAATCTAGCTATAATGTGATTGAATATGAATTGTGCTGCTGTTTTTCCGTCCTCAGCATAAGTAGGCATCGCTTCAGCCCATTTTGAGAAATAGTCGACAGCTACTATGACATAGCTATGCCCCCCGGCTGAAGTGGGCTTACAGTGCATGAAATCTATGCCCCATTTAGAAAAGGGGCCAACGGCAATAACAGGATGGAGTGGAGCAGGGTGCGAGCGTGTTTTACTATGAAAGAATTGACACGGTGGACATTTCTTGACTGTTTCAATGCAGTCTTTGAAAATTGAGGGCCAGAAATATCCTGCTCGCAGTATTTTCTGGGCCATAGCCATCCCAGAGAGATGACCACCACATGCTCCAGCGTGGCAGTCATTAAGAACGCGTTCCGCCTCATCTAGGGTCAAACAGCGTCGAAGAACGGTGTCGACACCATGTCGATAAAGAGTATCGTTGACTATGAGGTAGTATTTGGCGTGATGTCGGATGCGTCGACGTTCATCGCGAGTGAGGTCGGGGCGAAAGCGTTGGGTTTGGAGATATAATAGAATATCTCCGTACCACAGATCAAACGTGCTAATGAGGAACAACGATTCATCAGGAAGAGAATCGATGGGCTCGGATTGCTCGGTAGCACGGGGCAAGTTACAAATCAACTCAACAAAGACCAAAGACTTCTTGGACTTGGCTTTGACAAATTCCAAGTCAAACTCTTGCAGGATGACGATCCAACGAGAATATTTGCCCCCAAGCACTTGAAGCGTGAGGATATAATACATTGGATTGAAACCAGCTATAACAGTGGTCCGACGGAGTAGAATGTAATGACAGAATCTCTGGACAGCGAAAACTGTTGCCAGAACCAGTTTTTCAACATGTGAATAACTAGTTTCAGAGTCGAGAAGACTCTTACTAAGATAGTATACCACATGTTCGATGTCGTTGTGGTCTTCCTAGACTAGCACCATTCCGATGGTGGAATTTGAAGCTGCAAGATAAAGAATGTAATCCCGTGTGTAATCGGGGGGTTGGATCACAGGATCTTTGGTTAAGGCTGCCTTTAGATTATCAAAGGAGTGTTGGGCTTCGTCATCCCAGATGAAGGGAGTGTTCTTCTTGAGAAGCCTCATATAGCCTTTTGTTATCTCGGAAAGATTACAGATGAAACGACGTAGAAAGTTTGCATGCCCTTGCAAACTTTGAAGTTCTGGAATGTTTGTGGGGGAAGGCAGGGCTAAGATAGCTTCTACCTTCGCAGGATCTAAGCGTATCCCGCTTTTGGAGATTATGAATCCCAAAAGTTTTCTGGATTCTACGCAAAAGATGCACTTATGTGGATTCAAACATATATTGTAGCGACGGCACCTTTCGAAAATGGCACTTAAGTGATCAGGATGGTCATCCCGGGTCTGAGAGTGAGTGGGGAGATCATCAAGATATGGTTCTACAATATGTTTGATGTTGTGAAATGTGTATGACATCGCTCGTTGGAAAGTTGCCTCGGCATTTTTAAGGCCAAAAGGTAACTTTTGATATGCGAAAATCCCCCAAGGGCAGATAAAGGTTGTTTTGTGCTGGTTGGCTGGGAGGATATTGATCTGATTATAGCCAGAAAAGCCATCCATAAATGAAAAGATGACACTCCCGGCACAGTTATCGATGATCTGGTCGATGAATGGAGTTGGGTAGTTGTCCTTTGGACAAGCTTTGTTCAAGTCGCGGTGATCGACACAGACTCTAATCGTTCCCTGTTTCTTGGCTACGGGAACGATGTTAGATACCCATTCTGTCAATGGGACAGGATAGATAAAACCAGCACGCAAAATTTTTTCAACTTCTGCTTTAATAGCGGCTTCCTTACGAGGATGGATGGGCCGAAGTTTCTGCTGAACAGGTCGGGTTCCAGGGAAGGTTGGAATTTCATGGACCACAATCGAGGGATCTATTCCTGGCATTTCTTCATAACTCCAAGCAAAAACATCACAGAAGGTTTTGAAGTAGGCACTATAGAAATCCACTTCGAGGGGAGTACATGTTTTTCCAATATGTATGTTTTCCACGATACCAGGCTTCACTGAAATATCTATGGGAGTGGTTTCCATAAGGTTGGCCAAGTTTCCTTTGGAAAATATTTCGTCGAGGGAAGTGGGAAACTTGTTTTGAACCATCCCAAGTGAAGTACTGGGTTTTATATCGGGATCAAGTGTCTGAATGGTGGGGAATGAAGATCGATGATGAAAATCTCCCCATGGTGGCTCATCGCTGCACATAACCTCCATAATTGATTCGTCAGTGGGAAAAATCAAATTAAGAGGATCGATAAGTGGTGGGTATGAATGAGTCTCAGACGAGAGCTGTGCCACAGTGTGATGGGTAGAACAGTCGACCCAATCGGTGGTTGATTGGATCGCTTCATACGCTGCGAGGTTTCTATTCAAAGGCAAAGAGTTGTCGTAGTCTTCAATCTGAGCGGGACTCGGAATCACCCATGAATCATTGGAAGGGGTGACATTTGATGAAATCATGTTGACTGGTTGAACATGGGTCCCCAGCTCTGGAAAAACTCCAATAAGGGAATAATCCTTCATAAGACCAACACCTATGTCTTGGAACCAGTACTGAGGTTGATCCAATAACGGGACGGTGTTGGCGGAGTTCGGATGAGAGTCTGGGATATAGTAATCAAGTTGATCAATGGTGACAATTTTCCCTTCATGAGGAAATTGCACAATCCAGAAGACTGTAGATGCTATGGCGGTCATGGCGTAAAACCAATTCCGACCAAGTAAAAGATTGTAATCTAATGGTGCATCTACGACTTCAATGTGTACGGATACTGTTTTGCCCCCCAGTTCAACACCAATTGAGGGAATGAGTCCATAAGGTTGAAAACCGTGTCCATCAAATGCCTTGAGAGTAGTGGGAGAAGTCGTGACTTCTGGTGAGCCTAAGGCTCTCCAGCAATTCAAAGACATGATCGACGTGGAGGCACCTTCATCTAACACAGTGCGATGGATGCTATTTCCATGGATTTTTGTATGAACCTAGAAGGCTAACTGGTGAGAAAGCTGAGGTTTGGCCTATTCCAAGTTAAACATAATAGCGTTTGAAGTATCTGGGTCCATTGCCCCCAGTGCTGAAAGTGAGGTTCTACGTTGGGTGGGGGAGTGTTGAAGAACCTCGAGAGTCGACATGGCGCAAGGTGCTTGAGCTAAATCCTCAATAATGTTGTAAATTTGGGCAGCTCGCGCATTGGGATTAAATGTCGCCTTTCGTATGGTTCCCTTGGGTGGGCGTAGCACTGTGTCCGTAAGCGGTCTCTCGATATGGAGATGGCCGGTAGGGGGAGGGATAGTAGTCAGATCTTCAACAGGAGATTTGCCTTTGGCTATCTCGCATTGTTTGTTCGAACTTAGAGGGTTTTCGTATGTCTTTGAACGAGTTGTTATATGAATCTCCTCATTACTCGTCATCAGGATTTCGTGATTTGTGGACGTCTCTCCGTGAGTTGGGTTGGTCGAGTTGCCCCCCTGTGGGGTTTCTTGGGCAACCATCTGTTGTTGCTGTTGAGGGAAAGGGTCAGTTAACATTGCCAGGTGAGAGGATCCTTTAACGAACTTGTTGACTTCGTCCTTGTAGGGACAGCCATGTGTGTAGTGATCGTCTTGAAAAATTAGGCAGGGAAACTTAGCCTTTCGACGTGGTTTCTGGTCGTTGAGGGTGGGTTGTGGCTTGGGGTTCTCCTACTGGTTCTTCTTAGATTTACCACGATTTTTTTTATTCTTTCCTCCGGATGGTTGTGACGTAGATTGAACTGCGTTCACTTCGGAGGAAATAGCAGGAGAAGTAGTAGCTTTTGAAGCAGCCTGAGGTAGAGCGGGGGAAGCAGAAGCTTGTTGTCCCGTCGAGTTGGTAGTAGGCTAGGCCTTGACTGAACCAACAATATCATCAATGGGGGCTTCAGTGGTAGGTTTTGTTGGATCAGTGGTAACGCGGGCGGCATGGGGAAGAAGTTCATGTAAAGTGTCGGATTGGGTGTATACCAAATCCATGTACTGAGCTGCCGAGATGGCTTGTTCTTCTGTAACCGGCCCGCGCATAGCGATATCTCTGGCTATGGGAGGCAAAAAGGATTTCGTGAACCAATCAGCGAGTAGCTGATCCGGAATGGGTGCCTTGATTATCCTACGGCGTCGACGCCACTCATGGATGTGAACCGAAATGTGAGCAGAAGTGGTTTGACGCAGTGAGGTTAACAGTTCTGTTCCAGTCTCATACCGGATGGGGAGCTAGAAATGGGTTAGAAACTGCATAGCCAAGGTGTTGAAATCATGGAAAGAGTGTTGTGGCAGCTAGATGTACCATTTTGCTGCCGTGCCGGTAAGCATGCGTTGGAAGAGCCGTAGTCGAATGGAATCGTCCATCAAGGAGTTGGATCAACACCAAATATGGAAGGTCATTACGTGGTTCTTGGGTCTTCTCCGGGCTTAGCATCAAACTTGGGAATGTCCGATGGGAGTTTGGCTGGAATGGGTGGCCAGTGAGGTTCATGCCATATGGGATCGTTAATGAGCCTCGATAAATTAGGTAAGTCTAGTGTGGCCAAAAAGGGAAGTTGACGATTAGTCTGCGGGTATGAGTAATAACCATGTGGTGCAGAGAAACCTGGGGGGGCCTACATAGCATACTGTTGCGTGTTATACCCATATGTGTTTCCCGGGGGATACTGCTGGAGTTCTGTGGGTAGTAATCCATCTGGTTAACCGGTTGAGTGTTGGTAACCGGTTGGTGCATGTTCTGCTGAGTGGGGATGGTAGGTATGGTACCCTGGGGTTGCTGAAACCCAGGAATGGTTGCTGCTCCTGGTTGGGGAAAATTTCCTTGGAGTTGTTGTGTTCCAGGAATGTTACCACTATATTGAGTAAGTGGGGGGTTTCCCATAGCAGGGTTGGGGGGTGGCTGCGACAATGGTGTCCATGGAAGGTTCGTTCCTCCTTGAGGAGCGTGTGGAAATTGAAGGGATGGGTTCCATGGAGTTGTAGCAGCTGAAGGATAAGGGAATCCAGAGTTCAAGTTGGGGGGAATCTGAGATTTCCCCCCAGCTGGGTTCCAGTTCCCAAATAGTGAGTACCCCCCACTCTGTGGGATTTGAGGTTCCCAAGAAGGAAGCATACCTGACGGGGGATGTTGAGGATGAGGTCTGGTTGGAAAACCAGTATAAGGTTGTCCGCTGCCAGGTGTGTTGTACATACCATACTTAGCAGATGCTGCTGGTTGGTAGGGTTGTTGGATGGAGCCAATGGGTTGTCCTCCAGTAGATGGATTGGATGGCCCTATAGGAGGAGGTTGTTGACTAGGAATGGGGTTCCCAACAAAAGGTTGTCCTCCAGCTGGTTGGGTTGATGGCCCACCAGGGGGAGTTTGGTTGTTGGAGTTGGGGACCACGACAGTCGGTTGTCCACCTCCTAAGATAGTGTAGATAGTGGCCGAAGGTGACCCTCCGGTCAAAACGGAAGATCCAGCAGTATGACTTGGTGTTCTTCCGTCGCTATCCAAATATGATAGTGTCGATTGGCCAACGACGTCAAAAGTGCCGATTTGTGGAGGGGGTCTTCCATATCTGACAGGCGAGGACGGAGAAAAAACTGGGTTATCCCTCATAGAATGTGCTCCAAACATGGGTGATGGCAACAAATATGGGGAGTTTAACCGAGGGGTATCGGGGGTATCGTCCATAGCATGTTCAATGATAGGAGGACCATCGAAGACTGGGTCCGAGTTCATGTCCTGGAAAGGGTTTTCGGGGTCCGAGGGGAACCTAGGTATAGTAACGTCTGAAGGTCCGGAGTCGTCTGCATAGGAGTGGTGAAACTCCGTGCTAGACGGGATGTTGGGATCCCGATAGTCAGGAGGACGAGTAACAGGGGGATATCTAGAGGCTATCGAGAGCATTTGCTCTATGTCGCGTTTAAACTGTGCCGATGCTAACGGGGAATTTTCTAGACTAACCATACTAGACTGAATGGAGGCCATGATCTCATGTCCTGGAGGGAGGTTGGGGAAATATATGGTACGAGGTACGTTGCTGGAAGAACTGGTTTCCTGCGGATGAACGCTAGGTGGCGTGGTGATAACAGGCGGTAGCTCTGCCTGGGAAGTGGTGAAGCCATAATCAGGTTCAAAAGGTGTGTCAGGAAGTCGAGTATCTTCAATAATTTTGACGTACCCACCTGGGACTGAAATCAAGCCAGGCATATCCTGGTCGGACCCTTCGGTGGTGCCAACAGATCTATCAGTGTCATCGTGAAAATTTTCTAGTGGAAGGGAGGTGTTGACATCAGGTAGGAGGATGACCTCTGGTCTAGTATTTTGGGTTGTACTAGATTCAGCCGCTGTAATGTTGTCCACTGTGGCAGATATATCTGGAATAACAGTGGGTGAAGTGACAGTGGGAATCTCAGATATGCTAGTGGTTGCAGAAGCTGCAAGAGATTCTAAGATTTTGCTGTGAGTAATGGTTACAGGCGGAACTGAAGATGTAGTATGTATCGGTGGTGGAATTTTCCCTCGACCAGCACCGCGGCTAGGAGGAGCAGGAATGCATGATGCAGGTGGACCGGAGGTCTGTGGCGGTGGTGGTGGTGGAGGGATTTTGCCTTGTACTCGTCGTGATCCTCGTGGTGGTTCTGACATGATGGCAAGAAAATGAAATCCAGGGGAAGTTTCGTAACAAAGAACTCAAAAACTCTAATGCAGTCGAGTGTGCAGAAGAGGAGCTAGAAAAAGCAAGGCTTGTAGGCCAAAAAAAGCAAGCTCTAAAATCTATACTGAGACCGGTGTCCCAGTAAGCGAGCTGATAAAAAGAATGGCCAGAATGCCAACAAGCAGTCACTAAAAAGAAAAATGACCCTCTATAAAGATGAGATAACAAGCAAACTCCTAACTAAGAGCTGGAGACCTCAACAAGCTGTATCCTTCGCAAGGTGATGAAATCCAAGTCGAACAATACAACGTGAGAGACCAATATGAGAAGGATATCCCTCTACCGAAAGGGATCCTGGGTAAAAGATACCTAGTAGAAAAGTCACTAAGGTACCTCGTTCATGACACGTTGGAAAAGGTTTTGGGCACTTCTGCCTTCTAAGGAAGACAATGATCGATGTTGCCTTGGGGCTAAGTGGAGTGCGGCATTCCACAGAGTTCGTTCGGTTCTCAATCTTGCGGTCGTTTAACCCCTGAAAGTTAGAAACAGTCAAGAGGCCCCTCCACAAACTGGCTATGACCATGTCAATAAATACTAGAGGATTTTAGTTCCCTAGAGGACAACAACTATGTCTCAGATGAAAATGACAAGGGGGAATTATTTTGATGCCTATCCCCGGTGTCCTACCTAACTACCAAATTCTTTTGATTTCCTCAAGTGAGGTTAATGTTGGCTTAGTTAGGGAGATTAATTTTAGTGGTTGTGTTACTCAATCGGGTAAATGGACGTGAAACTTGGTGGTGTTGTGACGACCCAAACCATGCAAGTGAGAATGAATTGAAATAAGCCTTGTATTCGATGAAAACTAGCTATGGAAGAGAGAGAGTTCTTCAATCACAAATGCATGAAACTTTCACAAGCTATTAAAAACCAAAACAAAAAAAAATTCTTTTCTTTTTTGTAAATAGAGCCAAACTGAAATAAACACTTCTTTCCAATTCACTGATCTTACAACTAAGATGCTTCAAAAAATGAGAATTTCTGTGGCAAATTTCAATGGTTCACTTCCTAATGCACAATGATGCTACTAGACCATTTTAATCAAAATAAAACAAATGTTTTCCAATGATAAATTTCAATATGGATTTTAATGATAATAATGGAAACAATGTGACTATGAAAGCTACACAATTCAGTAACACAGAACAATAGTAATGGTCTGGTTGTGATGGGAAGATCAAGCCAATGTAATCAAACTGGAAGGGTGACCCAATGTGCCAGTAATGCCACTAACTCACAAAATAATCAAGCTCACAAAAAGAAATAAACACACCGCAAAGACTGTGTAATGAATAGGATGATAACAGGGAACAGAAAACACCAACTAAGGCAGAGAAAGATGAAAAATGACTCAGGAAACCAAGCAGGGGAGAAAAAATTGACAGTATACAGACACTACCGCGTGTAAGAAGAAGACTATAGCGCGGTACTGTTATACTATGGCTCTGGTACTAATGCAGGATACGCGGTACTATCGCTCTGTGGTCAATGCATGGGGCGCGGTACTATTGCAAAGTATGGAAAAGCACAACTTTTGAAAAGAAAGATGAAATTTTCAGGGTTGCTGCAAACCTAGAGGACTCACTGATCACACAGGGAGGAAAAATACAGAGAGGAGGGGTGAATGAAGGTCAAAAAGACCAAAATTCAATACTGGTTTGAAGAGGAAGAAAAAATCACAATAAAAAAAAGGGTGACAGTGAACTCAATCAATCAAATGGAATTCAAACCAGCGGAGTTGCCATTCTTGTGGGTAGAATTCTTCCCTACGGATAAGTCAGAATTCTCTTATATTAAAGTAGACTCTTACTGACTCTAAACTAAAACAAAACAAAACAAATGCTACCTTGAATTCCTAGACCTTTAACAGACATCTCAAGATTAAAGTGCTAAAGAAGTAGAAGAGATCTAACTAACCTTCAATCCAATCGCTTGTCTTTATGGTTGCTCCAATCTCCAAGCCCTCGCGAATGAACCTGTCAAAATGATAACCAAGATACAAGCATACACAATTCTCTAGCAACTTGAAATATTAGTTAAGATCTAAATCTATAATAGATACAAATCATATCATTGAAACAAGATCAATAGATGTGATTTGGGAAACAAGACAAGTTATATTCTATTATCAACTTGAAGTTACTTACAAAGGTTGCTTGATGTCCAAGCCAATTCTCCAACTCCAAGTGCTTCCTCCTCTAGCTATCTTCACAAAGCTGCAAGATCATAAGTTTGGTATCTCCAAGAGTCCTTCCCTTTGCTCATGGAATGTCTCTCTCTTATAGTGTGTGGTAGGGTTAACCAACAAGAGAGAAGGGTGGATCTTGGGAGAGTTAAGTGGATCAGGCCTACTAATCACATAAAGTGAGTTAGGATCAAATCAGGGACACCAATCCTCAAAACTATCTTGAAAATCAAAATCCCACAAGCCATGCCAAAAAGGGCTAAAAAAAGTGTACCGCGCCTCTATAACAGAGCATAACGCGGTAGTACCGCGTGTCAGAGAAAAAGCATAGCGCAGTAGTACAGACTACCGCGCACCTAACATGGAGCAAGGCGCGGTAGTGAGGGTAAATGAAGTCTCAGCTAGGTTGATTCTTGACAGGGTAGGTTTTCCTTCAAGGATCACTCATCATTTTTCTCTTCTGGGTGCTTTAAGCAGTAGGGGAAGTGTCGTCAACTCTTTTTGTGGTGAAGATGCGACATTGTGGAATATGGAGGTATAACAGTACCTCAAACGTTTCTACATGTAGGTTCATCCTACGCGAGTGTATTGGAGAAAACTCACTATGGTTTGGGAATACCACAACAGACAGATGACTACCAGAAATCTACTCAATTCTCAAAACAATGCTATTATAAATGACAATGTTAAAATAATGGATAAATGTAAGCAACCTCGATCCAACGTTTGATGTAGATCCCCATTGGAGCTTTCAATCCGCGCACATCCAAGCACTGGTAATCTGCAAATTAGTCTTGACAACCAATATCTAACAAGTACATGTGATATATAAATGACATTAACATTATCAATAACAATGGTCCATAATATCATAAGCAAATGTAACCCAATGTATAATAAATGACATTCACACCATGAATGGATGAGAATATGAGTATTTCTATTAATGAACAAGAAGAAGTACAGAGTGATATGACCTCTTGCCGGAAACCAATCTGAACCAAGATCTAGATCAATCCACTTGTGCCTCCACCACTTCAATCCTCCATGAAAGGCAAACTCAAACTAGCAAGGAGTTTGGAAGGTGAACATAACTAGTTCACAACTACAAGGATCAATGAGTGTAGACTCAAGATAGGGAAAAAA
The DNA here is from genome assembly GCA_027924585.1 of Larix kaempferi. NCBI lineage: Eukaryota > Viridiplantae > Streptophyta > Pinopsida > Pinales > Pinaceae > Larix > Larix kaempferi. The sequence continues at coordinate 29,045,795 of BSBM01000158.1, read as the reverse complement.
TCCACTAGAGTGCCTTTACTATTCTCTTCTTCCTCCCGTCCATAAGCCATATGTGCTCAATATATAGTCCTCTCAAAGGTAGATGAAAGGACTCATCGAGACGTTACTTGGGAAAATGGAGAGCCAAAGGTCACCCAATGACTGCTTTTTGGGAGTAAAAAGTGATAAAATAGTGGTTTTTACCATTTTACTTGATACCCGCATGCTATAGGGATGCAACTCATGGCTACGCATGCTATAGTGATGCAACATGCGGGTAGGAACAAAAATAGGGTAAACTGGTATCACTGAAGGATAAAAATGGATCTGAGTCACTGAAATGGATCCTATAGGCCAAAGAATGTTGATGCTCATAGGGTGGAATATTTCTGTGTAACAGATGCCCCCTAATGTGTGAGGTCAGAGACTAAAATGTGCTGCGATGGAAGAAATACATTATAAAACTCAGAAGTGGAGTGATGGAGACACAAGTGGAAAGAACGGCTCACTCATCATAGTACAATAGTATCTCTGAATACATGTTGGTATAGTACAACAATCTGATACAATGGCCATGAATAGGCAGTACATAAGTAAATATATATGGCACAAGTGATCATAGCCATGATCCCTTTACAGTAAGATATGGTATTCTGCTGAAACGAAGACAACTAGTGCAAAACTGGAGGTACAAACTGCTGAAATATGAGAGGTGATATCTCAGATGTAAAGTCAAAGTCATATGTAGCATACTGAATGCCACAATCGCTTGGGGTCTTCTACACAAGTCTTCGACGGTGCAAGTCCCATCAAGTGAATAAAGGAGTTGGGGTCGAACATGATGAGACATCATCTGATTACTGGTCATTGATGTATACCGTTAACAGACGCAAGATGACCCACCAATAATGAAAATGGGCATCAAGGCATAGAGCACAATAATCAAAGTGTGAATAAATGGGTTGAAGTCGAACACTAGGATGAATCCATCGATCAGGGGACATTGATGTATTCCCAAAACTGTCGATGGCGAGAGAACCTGCCACTAATGACTGCAAGCCTCAAGGTACTCAACTGAACTCTAAGCCTCAAGTCCCAGAATAAATGAGTTGAAGTCGACGAAACGAGACTCGCTGGAAGGAGGGCATTAAGGCATCCCCCATCAACCAGCACGAGGTACCAACAATGCTAAAAGATTTGGAAGATCTCAAGTGAAACGGACTGACTCAATAAGGATGGCCGACATGCAATAGTCAAGATATCTGAGAAGTGGTCGACACTGGTTTCAGGACTTCCTTTGAACAAGAGCATGAGCAGATGGATAGACTCAGGCAGCATAGACTTGACATAAACTGTGTAATGCAGGAGGCATTACAGAGGGCTCCATAATGACTGGAAGCTTAACCAATCAGTGGAGAAAACTGAGAAACAAGTACAGCTCCTAAGGCCCAACTATAGTCCGGACTCATAATGTGCAGAGTGGAATGAATGCTCTGTTCAAAGGTGACACAACAGCTGCCAACAAGAAATAGTGACCATAATCCCATCCGGCTTTTTGGAATATTTGATTTTTTTGTCTTTTTCATATTTGGGAAAAGCTTGAAAAAGAATAAAATTGCTTATTGTACAGCAAGTGAGGGAACGAGTGTCAAATAGCTAGCAGACTAGTCCCAAGCAGTGGAACATACCTATGCTCAATGCAAGGAAGTGTGTGCAGGATGTGGACACTCGGGGGTGTGTTCCCTTAGGGTCAAAGGGTCATCAAATTGTGAAGGGAAAATATATAAGCTCTGCAGGGCTCGACAGGGAAAAGTGCTCAGGCACCAAGCTAACAATTGAGTAAGCGGGAGCTGGCACAAGGCTCGAGCGGCAAGCAGGATGATGCAATGCAATCACAACATGATATAACTGAGGGGAGTCCTTAAGGGAGATGGACAGCATAAGACAAAGTAGAGTATGAGTCTTCGTCGCAATGTCATGGAGTGACTACAAAGGACTCCCAATCCTGAGTACAAACAACGGCATGGGCACCAAAAGCATAATGGGGTTCTAACTAGGGTACCCATGTTCGGGAAATCCCTACTGCCACATGACGACACTTCTATAATAGTGTGAAGGTTCCGTTTCAGTCACGAAGCGGGGTCGCACCTAGGGTTTATGAAAAGTGGTCAAAGGTCAAATGCATAATGCATGTGAAAATGGCATCTAACCTATATGCCAGGTGTGAAACGTACCTGTCGTAGGTGTGAAATGGATCAAAACAACTCTCGCCAAGGAAATCTGTTGAAAAAACACTACTCCATGACACGATATTAGTTCATAACGGCCCAAAATGGAAAAAACTATAGAAAAGTGGGTCCAGAAAATTATAAATAGTAATAAAATTTAATAATTTTCAATTCATTTGCACTATTCACCATTTTGGAGTTAAGTGGTAAGTTTGCACCTAAAACTTCAAGCACCGATCGTGGGAGCTACAAGCAACCGTTCAACGAACCGTCCAGAGCAGGTTAGTGGTCACTACCATACCTTTCATTTAAGTGCTTTTATTTCAGTTTTGGTCAGTGGGATTTTTTGTTTGGCCAAGCCCTAAATGGTTTTGGCGCTACCCGTGGGCTGTAAGTGTGCAGGTCGCGGGTAAGGCATCAAACGCGCAGTCAAAAAACTGACTTCCCGCGTCTACCCGCAACTGTCTACAATCTAGCCTGCAGGTATGACCGTGAAGAAGTTTTTAAACATGATATTGACTAAAAATTTCTTGCTTTGCACTCCAGGATGGTTCTAGAGTGGAGGGAGAGAGAGCATGACCAGGTAGATGAGGCCGTGCACAACGATTTGCAAGCACAACAAGCATTGCAAGCATGTGGCTTATATAAATACTGGAGTCTCGGGGACTTAAGGGCCCAAAACCTACTACTCCATCATCTGATGAACTACCGGGATGTGGATGCTCAACACTTCAGTCTCAACGGGAAAACACTGACACTAGATGTAGAGGATATCTATTTTATTACTGGTTTTTCCCGTATAGGGGAAGTGGCTAGTCTTCGGTCATGGACCGTGGGTGGTGCGATCACTGTGCAAGACTACATAGTACGATATTGTCTAGCCAACACACAACCAGTGGGAAGTCAAGTTCCAGTCAACCTCATAACGGATCTGAGTAAAAAGATCATTGTGGAAAATTTGGTGCGGATCATGGGATCCAAAGCACTGCATCAGGCATCCAGACCGGTGATGTTCTACGCATCACAATGCTTGCAGCCTACTATATTCGACTGGTGTACTACTCTCCTGGTGTCTATGAAGACACAACTGACGGAATGCAAAGAGGGGAAGGCTAAAAACTTTGGGTATGGTAGCATCCTCTGCAGTTTCTTCTTTGAGAGAGTTCTGGGACTTAGCCCGAGGGTGGATGTCTCTCCTCACACTCTTTGAGATCCAGCCCTGGCCCAGTAGACTGAGATACTGACACGATAGGGTGGTGGCCGTCTGGCGTCACCATATACTGAGGATTTCTTCCGCTAGTGGAACCGGCAGGTGATCTCTATAGAGGACTATCCCTATGCGGGGATAGACTTCAGACAGGACCGTGACATGCTGCTCCCACTAGGCGCAGCTTTCAGAGACATCTGCGAGTACTCTTTTGGTTTTGTGTTTTTTTAATTTTTATGGATTTTTTTACTATAGTTGAAATGCAAAAAATATTTTTGGTGGTAATGTCATGTGCTAATGGGTGACTGTTTGCTCGCAGACAAAGGCCCAATGAGACCAGAGGGATTCCCGAGACATGGTCGTCGGGGTAGAGATGAGGTGGCAGCAAATGCTACAGCAGGGCGCACACTCTAGACGTTGCGGTGCAACGTATCACGGATGTTTGCTTGATTTCCACTAATAGAGGTGGCCCGACTACCTGAGGCCATGCAGCACCAGGTAGTGGGTATTCCTGGGGAGTGGGTGCGGTTGCTACAGTGGATGGCCAACGCAGCACAATACTACTATGAGACACATCCTGTCGAGGCGGCAACTAGACCTCCTTGGAGGGAGTAGATATCCCAAGGTCTCATCATTTTTTGTATCGATATGTATATTTTTTAGGGCTACGGGCTCCAATCTTGTATGACACTACCATTTTTGGACATATTTATATATATATACAACTTTGGTTCTCGGTTCTACTATATGTGTGTATGGTACAAATGTATGAATGTCTTTGTATTTATGTGCTTCATGATGAATGTGACAAATCCCAATCTAATACATAGTTAGCATATGCACCAGATATATAATTATGACTTTTCGGAATGTGAATATATGTAATGGAAACAAAATGTCTCTCCAAGAGTCGTACCTTAAGGAATATCCGTAGTAATGTAGGGTCTCATACATGGTACTGTCCATTCAGCTAAGACACAACTAGTTGTGAATCCAGGCAAACTTCTAAAGACTGGATACCATGTGAAATGGCATCCCGAAGTAGCTCAACAACGGCACTATACTCAGCCACATTGTTAGATGTAGGACCGAGACAAGCACCTCCTAAGGACACAACTAGATGATCAGGTGAAAGATAACCCAGGCAACAGAAACAAGTTGCTACGTATGTCAGCTAGCACCATCCGTGAAACCTAAGAACGTAGGACATCCCAATAACATCTTTCAATTAAACAAAGGCTAATTAGAAAACCCAACAACCAAAAGGAAATCTAAACTATGTACAGAAAAACTATACAATAGTGTACAAAATTATCAACCTAAACCAAAGGTTCAAGCATAATACCGCTTAAGGTAGAGCCCATTTCGAGGCTCCTTCAAGACAACTCCCTCGTAATCTTCTAACTCATAAGCTCCTTTTTCAAGGACACGCCTCACAATGTAAGGACCGTGCCACTTGGGATTGAACTTGCCTACCCCCAGGGGTTCTTTAGCTTGGTCATACAAGAGTACCAATTCACCTTCAGCATATTGCCGGGGATGGACCAACCTATCAAATTGAACCTTGACACGACGCTTGTTAACATCAATGGCCACAGTGGCATCTTGACGGTGTTCGTCAAGTTGCTCGAGGTGTACTAAACGTTGCTCAATCTTCGTCGTATCAGGGAGGAGCTCTATGGCTAGCTTGAGTGAAGGGATCTCACATTCAATCGATAAAAGTGACTCCACACCATGAACTAACTGGAATGGTGAGAACCTGGTGGCAGTCTTAATTGTAGTTCGATATGCCCACAAAGCAGGATATAACATGATATGCCAATTGGTCTTGCTTTGTTGGATGGTACGTTGGAGAATGGTCTTCAAAGACTTATTTACTGCTTCAACCTGACCATTCGCTTGAGGATAGTAGGAAGACGAGTGTTCCTGAAGAAACCCAAGCTTGAGAGACAAATCCTCCATCATCTTATTTTGAAAGTGACTGCCATGGTCAGTGACAATCTCTTTCGGGATACCGAATCGAGTGATAATCTAGTTGAACACGAAATGGGCTGCAGTAGCACCATCGGCTTTAACGGTAAGCATGGCCTCATCCCATTTGGAAAAATAATCCATGGCCACAATAATATGATGATGCCCCCCAGCCAAAGTTGGTTTGCAATCCATGAAATCTACCCCCCACTTAGTGAAGGGACCGACAGTGACGACTGGATGGAGGGGCTCTGGATGCGAGTGTATGTTCCGAGAAAACACCTGGAAAGGGTGACATCTCTTCATAGCGTTAATACAATCTTTAAAGATAGTAGGCCAAAAATAACCAGCTCGCATAATACGCTAGGCTGTAGCAAGCCCAGATAAGTGACCGCCACACGCCCCCGCATGGCAATCATTAAGTACCCATTCCGCTTCTTCATGAGTCAAGCAACGACAGAGAATGGAATCCTTTCCTCGGCGATACAAAGTGTCATCGACGATAGTATAATCTTTAGAGTGATGTCTCACACGCTGTCGCTCTTCTCGTGAACAATGCGGAGGAAACTTTAAAGTTTGGAGATATCTAATGACATCCCCATACCAAGGGTCCTTGGTCAAGATAAGAAATAAGTGTTCATCCACAAAGGAATCTTCATGAATGACATCCTCATCAAGCCGTGGAAGGTCCGACATAAGCTCAGTGAACACCAATGATTTCACCGATTTTCCAGAAGCAAACTTGAGATCAAATTCCTGAAGGATCACAATCCATTTATTATAATTACCCCCGATAAGGCGTCGTGATAGCATGAACTGAAACGGATTGATATGAGCTACAATAGTGGTTGTTCAAAGCAAAATGTAATGCCATAACCGTTGGACTGTGTGAACAGTCGCAAGTGCCAACTTTTCTACATGGGTGTACCTTAGTTTAGCGTCTACTAAGTTTTGACTAAGATAATAGATAACATGCTCGACAAGTGCATCGTCTATCTGAACCAAGACCATCCCAATAGTCTCTTGAGATGCAACCACATAAAGAATGAAATCTCATGTAAAGTATGGCGGACTAAGCACAGGGGCCAATACCAAAGCTTTCTTATTGGCATCGAAAGACTGCTGGGCTTGCTCATCCCAGATAAAAGGTGTGTCTTTCTTCAATAGGTGTGCGAAACCTTTAGTAATACTGGCATAGTTAGCTATAAACCGACGCAGAAAAGTAGCTCTCCCTTGGAGGCTCTGAAGTTGAAACAGATTACGCGAAGGAGGCAACTAAAGTATTGCCTCAACTTTGAGAGGATCAACTCTAATACCCTCCTTCGAAACTATGAATCCTAGAATGTGACCAATCCTAACAGCAAAGATGCATTTGTTCGGATTCAATCAAATTTTGTAGTGGATACATCATTCGAGAATCATACGGAGGTGCTTGGGGTGGTCCACTCTCTTGCGAGAATGGCCAGCAAGATCATCCAAGAAAACTTCCATAATCTTCTTAAGATCATGAAAGGCATAGGTCATGGCTCGCTGAAAAGTAGCTCCGACGTTTTTTAGGCCGAAGGGCATTTTCCAGTACGCAAAGGTTCCCCATGGACAAATAAATGTCGTTTTATGTTGGTCCATGGGTTTGATTTGAATCTGATTATAACCCGAGAATCCATCCATGAATGAAAACATCTCACTCCCCGCACATACATTCAATATTTGATCAATGAATGGCGTGGGGAAGTTGTCTTTCGGACATGCATGGTTCAAATATCTGAAATCAGTGCATACACGGATCGTTCCCTGCTTCTTATCCATGGGAATGAGGTTTGACACCCACTCGGTAAGGGGAACAAGGTAGATGAAATCAGCTTTGAGCAGTTTCTCTACCTCTTCCTTAATAGCAGCTACCTTCCTAGGGTTCATAGCACGTAAGCGTTGTCAAACCGGTTTAGCATCAGGATACGTTTTAATCTCGTGTTCAACAATGCGGGGGTCTATTCTTGGCATCTCCTCATATGACCAGGAAAAAGCTTCCTGGAGTTCGGTAAACACATCAGTGTAAATAGCAATTTCCTCAGGAGTGCAATCGGCACTGACGTAAACATTCTCAATATTTCCAAGAGTGTGGGATATGTTTATCGAAGTGGTTGGGGAAATATTAGCCATATTCCCCTCCAAGAAAACATCATGCAATTGCAAAAGAGCCACAGGGTGACCAACCATCTCTGCTAGAGTCATCCTAAACTCCTCCTGCTCAATGAGCTCAAGGTTGGGAAGGAAATAAGATCGATGGTGCATATCTTCCCAAGGCCTCTCACTACCACACATGGCTTCGAGGATAGCTTCATCCGATGGCAAAGTATCATCGAGGCAATCGTGAGAGCAAGATGAGTTGGCTTCCCAAACTGGCAGCGTAACAGGATCTTCTTCAACTATCTGGGAAGAAGAGAGATCTGGATCTACAGTGGTTTGTTGGATGTGATCATAAGTGAGCTCTGCTACAAATAAAGGCATAGACATCTCGACGTGCGCAATGTCTCCAGACATAGAATCTACGGATGGAAAAATCCATGGATCACCACAATAGGAAGTCCGGAATGGCATACTATTCGAAGGAGGAGGCGCACTGTCGGAAATGGTTCCAATAAAATTCACAGGTGCAGAATGGTTAAAAGTTCCCATCAATGAGGGGTACATTCCAACACCTATGTTCCCAGTTGCCGACTGAGAATCAGAAACTTGCAGGACTACTGATCCCGTGGATGCTATGGAAGAAGTGCCAACATAATCCAGCTGATCGATCATCACAATCTTGCCTTCATGGGGAAAGCAAATAACTCAAAATATAGTAGATGCGACAGCCTTCATAGCGTACATCCAGTTCCGACCCAGTAAAAGGTTGTATTCGATGGGCGCATCAACCACTTCGACTTCAATAGGCACGGACTTACCTCCCAAGGAGACAACAAGGAAAGGGATAATTCCATGCGGTGTAAAAGATATACTGTCGAATGCAGTGAGTGTAGTTCTAGACGCGAGTAGAGGAGGAGAGCCAAGAGCTTTCCAACAAGTTAACAACATTACTGACGTGGGAGCACCTTCATCAACCATAGTACGTTTGACGAAGCTCTTAAGGCAAACCACCTAGATTTGAAAAGCCACATGGTAAGGCAAGCGAGGTTGGACATCAGTAGTATCGAACTTGATAACACTAGGACTTCCCCCATCCTGAACTCCTAAAGCACTCAAAAGGGCATGCTTCTAAGAAGGACAAGCTTGCAAAACTTCAAGAGCAGACATGGCACATGGGGTTTGGCCCAAATCTTCTACGATGGAGTAGTTATGGGCGGCTCAAGCAGTAGGATTATGCGTGGAGTGCTTGAGAACACCTTTCGGTATCCACGGCATAACAGAAGGCTTCTCGATATGCAAGGAATTATCAGGAGGAGGGGGAGGCTCATTCCCCAAATTCGGTTGTGGTGCACCATAATCACGTTGATGAGTAGAAACACAAACCTCCGACTGAACCATATTCACACATCCATAACCACTAGTATTGGAAGAAGATGTTGTTGTTTCATTAGTACCATAACCACTGGTGGGAGCATGCGAAGCCATGTTTTGGTGATGAGGTAGGGGATCCTTCAACACAACTGGGCTCTATGCCAAATGCTTCGATGCTTCTTCAATACGAGGACATAAGTGAGTAAGATGATCCTCCCCACAAAGCTTGCAAGGGAATTTCACCTTATGCCTAGGTTTACGATCCTTGCCAGCATTACCACCTTCCCGAGGAGGGTTGGAATTCTCTTTACGAGGAGTATTACGATTGCTATTGTTGTTACTTCCATTGTTTCCACCCCTACGATTATTTCTCCCCTTTTTCTTACCACCAGGCTGCTAGTTACCCGACGGTTTCGTTGATTGCACATTGTGTACATCAGACAACGAAGTGGAAGTGGACAAGGTGTGAACCTGTCCGGGAGCAGACTGGTTTAGCGACAAATTTTGCATCTGATTAGCTACCAAGTCTATAGGGCGAGTGCATGCGGACCCCACTATGCCATCGGCATGTGGTCCAGGAACTAACGTGGGCTCATGTCTTGTTCTCAGTGCGTCAGGAATAATGTCATACAAAATGCCAGACTGAGAATAAAGTAGATCTAACTACTAGACTTTCAAGATAGCTTGTTCCTCAGTCACAATGACGAACATCGAAACATCCTTTGCAATGTATGGGAGTAAAGACTTAAGGAACCATTCCAACAGGAACTCTGTAGGAATTTTGGCTTTCACTAATCTCTTCCATCGACACCACTCTTCAACGTGGTTAGAAATATGTGTGGCCTTATTCTGACGGAAGGTGGACAAAAACTCAGTACTAGTCATACCCCACATACCACTTCGTGACTACCCCTGTGAGGGTGCATTGAAATAGTCATAATCAAATGGAATCATGATTCAAAGAGTTGGAGGAGCACCAAAGGTGAAATGTCGTGACATGATCTCCCGGGTCCTCACCACCTTTCCCTTCAAACTTTGGAATGTCCGAAGGGAGCTTGGTAGGGACCAGGGGCCAAGTAGGGTCATGACACACCAGATCATTCGTGAGCTTTGAAATATCCAAGAGATTCAAGCATGCAAGGAACGGGAGCTGCGGCTGGAAAGCTTGATTATAAGCTCCCATAAAAGGTTGGTTAAACGGAACTGTGTTGTAAGATGGACAAAAAGCTTGACCATGAGGGTTAAACTGCTGATAATGAGGACCTAACGGCCCGTAAGCTTTCCCATGGCCATAAGATGGATAACCTCCCCCCGCCTGACCCATTTGAGAGTAAGCAGGTATATGTGCATTTTGAGCACCATATTGTGGTGGTGGGTGATATTGGTGGCCAGCACCGACTATGTTGTAGTAAGGGTTGCCACCATAAGTATGGGGCATGTATGTACTATTCATAGCGGGAACCATGTTGTATTGACCGTAATGGTATGGTATGTTCCCACCCCCAACATTAGGATAAGCTTGAGCAGTCGTGTGGTGACCAGCAGCATGAGAAGTATTCCCAGGTCCAATATGGGTGTGACCAGTAGCAGGGTTGGTGGTGTGATGTCCATGTGGATAGGAAATATTCCCACCCCCTACATTACTATTACTAGTGGTGGCAGTGGACACAAAATTATGCGGTATGTGTCCACCCCCGTGGTTGGGAGGAACGGTATCATGTGCAAAAGTAGTCCTGGGTTGACGAGTAGCAACATGTGTATTAGGTGGTGGATGGCGAGTCATGTTTCGAACAACATTCCGACTAGGTTGGGTATTCCTAGGAGGTGGTTGCGTTCCAACATTAGCATGGTTAGGAATCTGATCAGTCCCCATACTATGTGAGTGGGTGGACAATGTAGTGCCCCCAGCTAGGTTAGTGCCCCCAGTGGGTATAGTATGGCTAACACTTTGACTAGTGCCAGCATGAGTACCAACCATAGTGGAAGGTTCGACAGTATTGTGACTGGGCATACCAAAAGAGAGTGCGGTGGGGTTGACCATAGGGCTGGAATCATCATGAGTCTTAGGCCTCCTATATCTAAAATCACATGGAAATGAAGGAACGAAAGTCTCATCCTATTCTTCCTCCTTGGGTAAGTCGGGCATCCCGTAAAGATAATTATCCGGATTCGAAGGATCAAACGGATCCCAGTCAAGTGGATTAGGCCAAATAGAACCAGGTTGAGTCTCAGGTGGATCACCTCCCCAATCCTCACGAGGAGTCTGGGGATCGGAAGTATCTTCAACTCTACCCGAAGGAGTAGAAAGGTCTTTCCTGATATCAGCATGTGCAGCCATGTAGTCCTCAACGTAATTCTCGTAAGAATCCGAAGACTCAGAGGGATCCCTCCAGCATCCTCTAGCAATACGACGTGTAACCTCGAGTGGCTTTAAACCATCCAAACGATGAGACCGATGGAGAGTAGGGATCCATGCCACATTCTCTCCAGAGAGAGACACGGTGTCTCCTAAAGGCCAACTATCGATCAAAAACCGTAAATCAAAAGCACACACCTAGAGAAACTACAGTCAAGAGCAGACAAACAGAGTGGCTAAATGAGCTCCCGACACTAGAGCCAGTATGTCTCGCCTAGGAGAGGCTTGAAACTCCCAAACTATAGCCGGAGGTAACAGAATCAGTTATAGAGACACCCAGGCTTCACTGTGTCGACAAGGTCAAGTCCACTGCATGAACACAACTGTGTTGTTCAATCCCTATCTGACTCAAGACACAAACAGCATAACCACTACAAGCACCCTGTGAGGTACCTAGGTAAGGCAACTATGTTCACCGCAATATAACCAATGCTCAGGGGGACAGTCGCAGGTGGGACCCGTCATATGGGAAGGGTAGCTAAGCCCGAAGCACAAGAGGATGAACCTCCGGTACCCCCAAATACGAACAAATCCTGGATATATCTCCCACGTTCAACCGGTATCAAAGGGATATCTCCTCAACCAACCTCACGTGATCTCGTGCTTAACTCTAGATTGAGTAGAGCTTTCCTGAGAACACCGATCTATACCATGAATTCCTCCACTCCCTGTTCAGACACCTAATGTTTCGTTCAGTAGTCTTGGATTGTTAACTCATAATGATCTATTCCAAGACTCTAAACCTATGCTAGTTGGTGTACCCTATAAATAAAATAAGTCTAATCAATTTTATGATTAAGCGTTAATTTTAGTGGCTGTGATTACTCAAGGGATATGGTCGTGAAACTAGTGATGTGTAGACTCAATAGTATGCAACATCGTCCAATCCTAGACTCATATATCCAATAAAACAATGTCACTATATGCAAAATCAACCAACAATTCTGAAATAAATATGCAAACTTTTATCTTTTCAATGCACAAGCAGAACCTAAAATGAATGCAACAAGCAATCAATGCAAAATGCAATACATGGAAGTAAAATATTTTTGTATTTTCTCTTAGAAACAGAAAGGAAAATGCAAAAAACTAAATGAATATTTTTTGTATTTTTTCAATATATATGGAATGAAAAAATGCAAGCAAAATCCTACTATTCAGCCACTGAAGTTCCGAGAAGACCACTAAGACAACCCAACAGATCCTAAACAGCAAGACTCAGCCAAAGGAAAGAGCTCAAAAGGAAGAAACCAAGAGGCTAAAACCAAATATTGGTAAAAAACCAAGAGAAACGAAGAGATCTGGTCACAACCAAGGCATGAACAGTCAAGAGAGAGGCCAACAAAGACTCAGGAACCAACCAAACTCACCCAGCAACAACCAATAGCCATAAACAAACAAAATCCAGAGTTACACACTACTGTCGAAGGAATACCTGCGGGTACCCGCGAGCAGTAGTGTAAACAGAGGTGGGTATATGCAGGTAGAACTAAGCCAGCCCGCGGGTGAGGAAAATCAAATTGTCAAATAAAGAGTCCAGAGGCTCAGAAAAAACAAGTTTTCTATAGTGTATCTTAACGGTCAATCAGTGACACAGAGCTTCGATAAACAACAACTCTAATTATGTACTAATGCTCAAAACTTTTCCCAAACATGGATGTTTTCCCCAGAGGAGTCACCATTTCTGTATTGGAGAAAACTCACTATGGCTTGGGAATGCCACAACAGACAGATGACTACCAGAAATCTACTCAATTCTCAAAACAATGCTATTATAAATGACAATGTTAAAATAATGGAGAAATGTAACCAACCTCGATCCAACGTTTGATGTAGATCCCCATTGGAGCTTTCAATCCACGCACATCCAAGCACTTGTAATATGCAAATTAGTCTTGACAACCAATATCTAACAAGTACATGTGATATATAAATGACATTAACATTATCAATAACAATGGTCCATAATATCATAAGAAAACGTAACCCAATGTATAATAAATGACATTCACACCATGAATGGACGAGAATATGACTATTTCTATTAATGAACAAGAAGAAGTACAAAGTGATACAACCTCTTGTCGGAAACCAATCTGAACCAAGATCTAGATCAATCCACTTGTGCCTCCACCACTTCAATCCTCCATGAAAGGAAAACTCAAACTAGCAAGGAGTTTGGAAGGTGAACATAACTGGTTCACAACTACAAGGATCAATGAGTGCAGACTCAAGATAGGGAAAAAATCCACTAGAGTGCCTTTACTATTCTTTTCTTCCTCCCATCCATAAGCCATATGTGCTCAATATATAGTCCTCTCAAAGGTAGATGAAAGGACTCATCAAGACGTTACTTGGGAAAATGGAGAGCCAAAGGTCACCCAATGACCACTTTTTGGGAGTAAAAAGTGATAAAATAGTGGTTTTTACCATTTTACTTGATACGCGCAGGCTATAGGGATGCAACTCGCGGCTACGCATGCTATAGTGATGCAACATGCGGGTAGGAACAAAAATAGGGTAAACTGGTATCACTGAAGGATAAAAATGGATCTGAGTCACTGAAATGGATCCTACAGGCCAAAGAATGCTGATGCTCACAGGGTGGAAGATTTCTGTGTAACAGCGAGATACTTTTTGTACATAATGTACCTAGTTTGTTTTCATTTATATTTTGCATGCACACACGGATCTAATGTATCCATACTTACCTTGACTTGTGCTTTTATGCGGAGATGTATGCCTATTACGGATTCGCTAACGGTGTGAGCCGACACACCCGGAACATCACTTCCGCAACATGGGTAATTTATTTTCCCACTGGCGAATTATTATCTTCAGGAGCCGCTTGCTTGGGTCCCGCAACCAACAATATTGCAGAGTACCATGTAGTCATTGGACTCTTAACAGAGGTTGCTTCCCTCGAAATTGACTCCCTATCGGTCTTTCTAGACTCCCAACTCATGGTTTCCCATCTGAATCGTGTTTACGCAGTCCGCGATCCTATCCTATTTCGCTTATTTCAAAGGGTACACCTCTTGGAGCGATCTTTTAATTATATTTCATATCAACACATACCAAGGGAATCCAATTGTGTAGCTGATTCATTAGCTAATTACATTTTGGATTTGCATCTGGACCACACATAAAAAATACATCATAAAATGAACACACAAGTCATTGTAAATAATCATAAAAGTAGGTCCATGTATATATATATCATTGCATATAAAAACGTCTTTCCCAAAATACATAAAGTTTGTGTTCAAAAGACAAAATTTGGGATTCAATCCCATACAAAAATTTGGCTCTCAAGCCTACATATCGTGTACATGCCGCAAACGATAAACACTACTATCTAAGGAGATCTAGGAGACCTATCAGACTCCTTAGAATCCTCGCGTTGTTGATGATAGCAAACTATATCCCGAGCCACCCTACGGAGGAGTTGGCCAATACACCTAGGCACAACTACGGTATGCCGCTGAAGATGCAGAGGAACGTCATCTATCCTCATAGCCAAAACCCCATGGGTTAAACCCTGTAAGTTACGCTCTATGTCTCGGACCCCTCCCGCCTCATCCGCATCTTCTTCCTCGTCTAAAGAAACTCAATGCTCATCACCACCTCGGCGTAATGGTGAGTATCCTACAGGCCTCTGTGGTCCACGATCTGCGACATGCACATAAATATATATTAAAATATTTTTTACACATTCTCAAAAACAATTAAAAATCATATATTTAAAAAATTAAAAAATACATTAATGAAGGTCATACCTGAGTTATCCCAATCCTCATCCTCCGGCAGTTCCAAGTCTATTTCCTCGCAGAAGTCCACCCCCACATAGGGGTAGTCCTCGATCATCACAATCTGTTCCTCGAGCCATGAGAAGAAGTCCTCACCAAAATCCAAACACTGTGGCCCCCCAAGCCGTCCTGCATACTCACTCCATCGATCCATCCATGGCTCGGTAGGTGGACGGGTGGGCATAGTCAGCTGCGGACGCAACAGTGGCACCCTCTCCAAGAAGAAGGTGACCAAAATGCTCCCGTACCCAAATTGAGAGTTCTCTCCAGTCCTACACTTGGTCACTTGCTCCTTGAGATTGTTCAATACTGCTTCACACCAGTTGAATAGTGTCATTGCCATACAATCCACAGCAAGATTCATTTGTGTACGATATGCCTGATGGGGACTCATACTCCATGCTGCATATGGATCGAAGTTGGTTACATTTCTCCATTATCTTAACATTGTCATTTATAATAGCATTGCTTTGAGAATTGAGTAGATTTCTGGTAGTCATCTATCTGTTGTGGTATTCCCAAGCCATAGTGAGTTTTCTCCAATACAGAAATGGCAACTCCGCTGGGGAAAACATCCATGTTTGGGAAATGTTTTGAGCATTAGTCCATAATTAGAGCTGTTTTTTATCAAAGCTCTGTGTCACTGATTGGCCGTTAAGATACACTGTAGAAAACTTGTTTTTTCTGAGCCCTTGGACTCTTTATTTTCCCATTTGCCTTTCCTCACCCGCAGGCTAGCTTAGCTCAGCTCGCGTATACCCGCCTCTGTTTACACTACTGCTCGTGGGTACCCACAGGTATTCCTTTGATAGTAGCGTATAACTCTGGATTTTGTTGGTTTATGGCTATTGGTTGTTGCTGGGTTGGCTTTGTTGGTTCCTGAGTCTTTGTTGGCCTCTTTCTTGACTGTTTCATGCCTTGGATGTGACCAGATCTCTTCGTTTCTCTTGGTTGAGCCTTCTTGGTTTTTTACCCATCTTTGGTTTTAGCCTCTTGGTTTCTTCCTTTTGAGCTCATTCCTTTGGCTGAGTCTTGTTGTTTAGGATCTACTGGGTTTTCTGAGTGATCTTCTCGGCACTTCAGTGACTGAATAGTAGGATTTTGCTTGCATTTTTTCATTCCATTTATATTGAAAAAATAAAAATAAAATATACATTTAGTTTTTTGCATTTTCCTTCTTGTTTATAAACGAAAATACAAAAATATTTTACTTTCATGTACTGCATCTTGCATTGAGTGCTTGTCGCCTTCATTTAGGTTATGCTTGTGCATCGAAAAGATAAAATTTTGCATCTTTAATTCGGAATTGTTGGTTGATTTTGCATATTAGTGACATTGTTTTATTGGATAGATGAGTCTAGGATTGGACAATTTTGCATACTATTGAGTCTACACATCACTAGTTTCACGATCATATCCCTTGAGTAATTACAGCCACTAAAATTAACGCTTAATCTTAAAATTGATTAGACTGATTTTATTTATAGGGTACACCAACTAGCATAGGTTTAGAGTCTTGAAATAGATCATTGTGAGTTAACAATCCAAGACTACTAGACGAAACATTAGGTGTCTGACCAGGGAGTGGAGGAATCCATGGTATAGATCGGTGTTCTCAGGAATCTCTACTCAATCCAGAGTTAAGCACGAGGTCACGGGAGGTTGGTTGAGGAGATATCCCTCTGATATCGGCTGAACGTGGGAGATGTATCCAGGATTTGTTTGTATCTGGGGGTACCGGAGGTTCATCCTCTTGTGATTCGGGCTTAGCTACCCTGCCCATACGACGGGTCCCACCTGCGACTGTCCCCCTTAGCATTGGTTATATTGCGGTGAACATAGTTTCCTTACCTAGGTACAGCACAGGGTACTTGCAGTGGTTATGCTGTTTGTGTCCTGAGTCAGATAGGGATTGGACAGCACAGTTGTGTTCGTGCAGTGGACTTGACCCTGTCGACACAGTGAAGCCTAGGTGTCTCTATAAATGATTATGTTACCTCCGGCTATAGTTTGGAAGTCTCAAGCCTCTCCTAGGCGAGACATACCGGCTCTAGTGTCGAGAGCTCATTTAGCCACTCTGTTTGTCTTCTCTTGGCTGTAGTTTCTCTAGGTGTGTGCTTTTGATTTACTGTTTTTGATCGATATTTGGCCTTTAGGGGACGTTTTGGTTACATATTCTCTCCGGAGATATCGTGGCGTGGAGCCCTACTCTCCACCGGTCCCGTCGTTTGGCTGGTTTAAAGCCACTTGATTTTTCACGCTATGTTGCTAGAGGACGCCAGAGGGCTCCCTCTGAGTCTTCGGATTCATACGAGACTTACGTCCAAGACATCATGGCTGCACATCCTGATACTGAGGAAAAACCTTCAACTCCTTTGGGTAGAGTTGACCATACTTCCGATCCCCATACTCCTCATGAGGAGTGGGGAGGTGATCCACCCGAGACTCAACTTGGTTCTATTTGGCCTAATCCACCTGATCGAGATCCGTTTGATCCTTCAAATCCAGATAATTATCTTTATGGAATGCTTGACTTACCCGAGGATGAAGAACAAGAAAAGACTTTCGTTCCTTCGCTTCCATGCAGTTATAGATACGGGATGCCTGAATCACATAATGACACTACGATCAACTCCACCGCACTCTCCTTTGGTATGCCTAGTCATAGTACTGTCGAACCTTCCACTATGGTTGGTAGTCACGCAGGCACTAGTCAAAGTGTTAGCCATACTATACCCACTGGGGGCACTACCCTCGCTGGGGACACTACGTTGTCCACCCACACACATAGTATGGGGACTGGTCATGTTCCTCCAAATAATGCTAACATTGGAAGACGACCACCTCCTAGGATTACCCAACCTAACCGGAATGTTGTTCGGAACATGACTCACCATCCACCACCTTATACACATGCCGCTACTTGTAAACCCAAGACTACTTTTACGAATGATACCGTTCCTCCCAACCACGGGGGTGGACATATACCGCATACTTTTGCGTCCACTGCAGCCACTAGTAATGCTAATGTAGGGGGTGGTAATATTTCATATCCACATGGACATCACACCACCAACCCTACAACTAATCACACCAATGTCAGGGATGGGAATAATTCTCATGCTTATGGTCATCACACGGCTGCTCAAGCTAATCCTAATGCTGGGGGTGGGAACATACCATACCATTACAGTCATTACCACACATTTCTCGCTATGAATAGTTCATATATGCCCCATACTCATGGTGGAAACCCTTACTACAACACAGTCGGTGCTGGCCACCAGTATCACCCACCACCCCAATATGGTGCCCAAAACACGCATATACCTGCTTACTCTCAAATGGGTCATCCAATAGGAGGTTATCAATCCTATGGCCATGGGCAAGCTTACGGAACGTCAAGTCCTCATTATCAGTAGTTTAATCCTCATGGTCAAGCTTTTGGTCCATCTTATAACACAATTTCGTTTAATCAACCTTTTATGGGAGCTTATAATCAAGCTTTCCAACCTCATCTCCCATTCCTTGCACGCTTGAATCTCCCAGATCTTTCGAAGCTCATGAATAATTCGGTGTGTCACGACCCTACTTGGCCCCCGGTCCCTACCAAGCTTCCTTCGGACATTCCAAAGTTTGAGGGGAAAGGTGGTGAGGACCCGGGAGATCATGTCACGACGTTTCACCTTTGGTGCTCCCCCAACTCTTTGAATCATGATTCCATTAGATTACGACTATTTCAATGCACCCTCATGGGAGCAGCCGCGAAGTGGTATGTGGAGTTTCCTGGAAACACCTATAGGGGATTCAACGAGATTGCTTTGGTTTTCTTAGACCATTTCCAGTTGACGGTTCGTTATGATAATGGTACTGAGTTGTTGTCCACCTTCCGTCAGAATAAGGCCACACATATTTCTAACCACATTCAAGAATGGCGTCGATGGAAGAGATTAGTGAAAGCCAACATTCCTCCAGATTTCTTGTTGGAATGGTTCCTTAATTCTTTACTTCGATACATTTCTAAGGATGTTTTGATATCCGACATTGTGACTGAGGAACAAGCTATCTTGAAAGTCTAGTAGTTAGATCTACTTTATTCTCAGTCTGGCATTCTGTATGACATTATTCCTGATGCACCGAGAACAAGACATGAGCCCACGTTAGTTCCTGGACCACATGCCAATGGCATCGTGGGGTCCGCATGCACTCACCCTGTAGACTTGGTAGCTAATCAAATGCAAAATTTGTCACTCAACCAGTCTGCTCCCGGACAGGTTCACACCATGTCCACTTCCACTCCGTCGTCTGATGTACACAATGTGCAATCAACAAAACTGTCGAGTAACCAGCAACCCAGTGGTAAGAAAAAGGGGAGAAATAATCGTAGGGGTGGAAACAATGGAATTAATAACAATAGCAATCGTAATACTCCTCGTAAAGAGAATGCCAACCCTCCTCGGGAAGTCGGTAATGCTGGTGAGGATCGTAAACCTAGGCGTAAGGTGAAATTCCCTTGCAAACTTTGTGGGGAAGATCATATTACTCACTTATGACCTTGAATTGAAGAAGCATCGAAGCATTTGGCACAGAGCCCAACTATGTTGAAGGATCCCCTACCTCATCACCAAAACATGGCTTCGCATGCTCCCACCACTGGTTATGGTGCTAATGAAACGGCAATGTCTTCTTCCAATACTAGTGGTTATGGATGTGTTAATATGGTTCAGTCGGAGGTTTGTGTTGCTACTAGTCAGCGCGATTATGGTGCACCACAACCCAATTTGGGGAATGAGCCTCCCCCTCCTCCTAACAATTCCTTGCATATCGAGAAGCCTTCCATTATGCCGCGGAAACCGAAAGGTGTTCTCAAGCACTCCACACATAATCCTAATGCTCGAGCCACCCATAAATACTCCATCGTAGAAGATTTGGGCCAAACTCCGTGTGCCATGTCAGCTCTTGAATTTTTGCAAGCCTGTCCTTCTCAGAAGCATGCCCTTTTGAGTGCGTTAGGATTTTAAGATGGGGGAAATCCTAGTGTTATCAAGTTTGATACTACTAATGTCCAACCTCGCTTTCCTTACCACGTGGCTTTTCAAATCTAGGTGGTTTGCCTTAAGAGCTTCATCAAACGTACTATGGTTGATGAAGGTGCCTCCGCGTCAGTAATGTCGTTAGCCTGTTGGAAAGCTATTGGCTCTCCTCCTCTACTTGCGTCTAGAACTACACTCACTACATTCGACGGTAGATATTTTACGCCACATGGAATTATCCCTTCCCTTGTTGTCTCCTTGGGAGGTAAGTCTGTGTCTATTTTAGTTGAAGTGGTTGATGCGCCCATCGACTACAACCTTTTACTAGGTCGGAACTGGATGTACGCTATGAAGGTTGTCGCGTCTACTGTATTTAAAGTCATTTTCTTTCCCCATGAAGGAAAGATTGTGACGATCGATCAGTTGGATTATGTTGGCACTCCTTCCACAGCATCCACGGGATCCGTAGTCCCACAAGTTTGTAATTCTCAGCCGGAAACTGGGAACATAGGTGTTGGAATGTACCCCTCATTGATGGGAACTTTTAACCATTCTACGCCTATGAATTTTATTGGAACCATTACCGACAATGCGTCTCCTCCTTCGAATAATATGTTATTCCGGACCTCCTATTTAGATGATCCGTGGACTTTACCATCGACGATTTCCACGTCTGGAGACATTGCGCATGTCTGGATGTCTATGCCTTTATCTGTAGCGGAGCTCGCTTACGATCATATCCAACAAACCACTGCAGATTCGGATCTCTCTTCTTCCCACAGTTGAAGAAGATCCCGTTACGCTGCCAGTTTGGGAAGCCAACTCATCTTGCTCCCACGATTACCTTGATGATACTTTACCATCTGATGAAGCTATCCTCGAGGCCATGTGTGGTAGTGTTAGGCCTTGGGAAGATATGTACCATCGCTCTTATTTCCTTCCCAACCTCGAGCTTGTTGAGCAAGAGGAGTTTATGATGACTCTAGCATAGATGGTTGGTCACCCTGTGGCTCTTTTGGAGTCGCATGATGTTTTTGCGAAGGGGAATATGGCCAATATTTATCCAACCATTTTGATCAACATCTCTTGCACTCCCGAAAAGGTGGAGAACGTTTACATCGGTGCCGATTGCACTCCTAAGGAGATTGCTATTTACACTGACTTGTTTATAGAACTCCGAGAAGCTTTCACCTGGTCATATGAGGAGATGCCAGGAATATACCCCCGCATTGTTGAACACAAGATTAGAACGTATCCTGATAATAAACCGGTTCGACAACGCTTACGTGCTGTGAACCCTAGGAAGGCAGCTGCTATTAAGTCAGAGGTGGAGAAACTGCTCAAAGCTGGTTTCATCTACCTCATTCCCCTTACCGAATGGGTGTCAAACCCTGTTCCTGTGGATAAGAAGCAGGGAACGATCTGTGTATGCACTGATTTCAGAGATTTGAACCGTGCATGTCCGAAAGACAACTTCCCCACGCCATTCATTGATCAAATATTGGATGCTTGTGTGGGGAGTGAGATTTTTTCATTCATGGACGGATTCTCGGGTTATAATTAGATTCAAATCAAACCTGTGGACCAACATAAGACGCCATTTATTTGTCCATGGGGAACATTTTCATATCGGAAAATGCCCTTCGGCCTCAAAAACGCTGGAGCTACTTTTCAGCGAGCCATGACCTATGCCTTTCACGATCTTAAGATGATTATGGAAGTTTTCTTGGATGATCTTGCTGTCCATTCTTGCAAGAGAGTGGACCACCCCAAGCACCTCCATATGATTCTCGAACGATGTATCCACTACAAAATTCGATTGAAACCAAACAAATGCATCTTCGCTGTTAGGACTGGTTGCCTTCTAGGCTTCATAGTTTCGAGGGAGGGTATTAGAGTCGATCCTCTCAAAGTTGAGGCAATCCTTCAGTTGCCTCCTCCGTGTAATTTGTTACAACTTCAAAGCCTCCAAGGGAGAGCTACTTTTCTGCGTCGGTTTATAGCTAACTATGCTAGTATTACCAAAGGTTTCGTGCACTTATTGAAGAAAGACACACCTTTTATCTGGGATGAGCAAGCCCAGCAGTCTTTCGATGCCCTTAAGAAAGCTTTGGTATCGGACCCTATGCTTAGTCCACCGGATTTTACACGAGATTTTACTCTTTATGTGGCCACGTCTCAAGAGACTATTGGCATGGTCTTGGTTCAGGTAGATGATGCGCTTGTCGAGCATGTTATCTATTATCTCAGTCGACATTTAGTAGACGTTGAACTAAGATATACTCACGTAGAAAAGTTGGCACTTGCGACTATCCACGCAGTCCAGTGGTTACGGCATTACATTTTGTTTCGAACAACCACAGTTGTAGCTCACATCAATCCATTTCAGTTCGTGCTATCACTACGCCTTATCGGGGGTAAGTATAATAAATGGATTGTAATCCTTCAGGAATTTGATCTTGATTTTGCTTAGGCAAAATCGGTGAAATCACTGGTGTTCGCTGAGCTTATGTCGGACCTTCCACGAATTGATGAGGATGTCATTCATGAAGATTCCTTTGTGGATGAACACTTATTTCTTATCTCGACCGAGGACCCTTGATATGGGGATGTCATTTTATATCTCCAAACTTTGAAGTTTCCTCCGCATTATTCACGAGATGAGCGACGGTGTGTGAAACATCACGCTAAAGATTATACT
The DNA here is from genome assembly GCA_027924585.1 of Larix kaempferi. Lineage (NCBI taxonomy): Eukaryota > Viridiplantae > Streptophyta > Pinopsida > Pinales > Pinaceae > Larix > Larix kaempferi. The sequence goes on along the minus strand of BSBM01000158.1, from coordinate 29,022,956 downwards.
ATTGTCAGTGACACTTTGTATCGCTGAGGAAAGGATTCCATTCTCTGTCATTGCTTGACTCACGAAGAAGTGGAACAGGTACTTAATGATTTCCATGCGAGGGCGTATAGCGGTCACTTATCCGGGCTTGCTACAGCCCAGCGTATCATGCGAGCTGGTTATTTTTGGCCTACTATCTTTAAAGATTGTATTAATTCTATGAAGAGATGTCACCCTTTCCAGGTGTTTTCTCAGAACATACACTCGCATCCAGCGCCCCTCCATCCGGTCATCACTGTCGGTCCCTTCACTAAGTGGGGGGTAGATTTCATGGATTGCAAACCAGCTTCGGCTGGGGGGCATCACCATATTATCGTGGGTGTGGATTATTTTTCCAAGTGAGCAGAAGCTATGCCTACTGTAAAAGCCGATGGTGCTACTGCAGCATATTTCGTGTTCAACCAGATTATCACTCGGTTCGGTATCCCGAAAGAGATTGTCACTGACCATGGCAGTCACTTTCAAAACAAGATGATGGAGGATTTGTCTCTCAAGCTTGGGTTTTGTCAGGAACACTCGTCTTCCTACTATCCTCAAGTGAATGGTCAGGTTGAAGCTGTAAATAAGTCTTTGAAGACCATTCTCCAGGGTACCATCCAACAAAGCAAGACCAATTGGCATATCATGTTATATCCTTCTTTGTGGGCATATCGAACCATAGTTAAGACTTCCACCAGGTTCTCACCATTCCAGTTAGTTCATGGTGTGGAGTCACTTCTACCGATTGAATGCGAAATCCCTTCACTCAAGCTAGCCATAGAGCTCTTCCCTGATATGACAGAGATTGAGCAACGTTTAGTACACCTTGAGCAACTTGACGAGCACCGTCGAGATGCCGCTGTGGCTATTGATGTTAACAAGCGTCGTGTCAAGGTTCAATATGATAGGTCTGTCCGTCCCCGAAAATATGTTGAAGGTGACTTGGTACTTTTGTATGACCAAGCTAAAGAACCCCTGGGGGCAGGCAATTTTAATCCCATGTGGCACGGTCCTTATATTGTGAGGCGTGTCCTTGAAAAAGGATCTTATGAGTTAGAAGACAATGAGGGGACTGTCTTGAAGGAGCCTAGAAATGGGCTCTACCTCAAGCGGTATTACGCTTGAACCTTTGGTTCAGGTTGATACTTTTGTACACTATTGTATAGTTTTTCTGTACATAGTTTAGTTTTCCTTTTGGTATCGGGTCTGTTGATTAGCCTCTGTTTGATTGACAGATGTCAATGGGATTTCCTACATTCTTAGGTTCCACGGATGGTGCTAGCCGACATACGCAATAGCTTGCTTCTGCTGCCTGGGTTATCTTCTCACCCGACCACCTAGTTGTGTCCTCGGGAGGTGCTTGTCTCGGTCCTACATCTAATAATGTGGCTGAGTATAGTGTCGTTATTGAGCTACTTCGGGATGCTATTTCACATGACATCCAGTCTTTAGAATTCCGCCTGGATTCACAACTAGTTGTGTCTCAGCTGAATGGGAAGTACTGTGTACGAGACCCTACCTTACTACAGATATTCCTTAAGGCACAACTCTTGGAGAGACATTTTGTTTCAATTACATATATTCATATTCCAAGAAGTCTTAATTATCTATCTGATGCATACGCTAACTATGTATTAGATTGGCATTTGTCACATTCATCATGAAGCACATAAATACAAAGACATTCATACATTTGTACATACACACATGTAGTAAAACCGAGAACCAAAGTCGTATATATATATAAATATGTCCAAAAATGGTAGTGTCATACAAAACTGGAGCCCGTAGCCCTCAAAAATATACATATCGATACAAAAATGAGACCCTGGGATATCTATTCCCTCCGGGGATGCCTAGCTGCCACCTCGATGGGATGTGTCTCATAGAAATACTGTACTGCATTGGCCACCCGCTGCAGTAGCCGCACCCACTCACCATGAACACCCACTACCTGGCACTGCATGGCCTCAGGTAGTCGGGCTACCTCTATCTGTGGTACTCGAGCAACCATCCGTGATAGGTTGCGCCTCAATGTCTGAAGTGTGCGCTTTGCTGCAGCATCTACTGCCACATCATCTCTACCCTGATGACCATGTCTCAGGAAGCCCTCGGGTCTCACTGGGCCTTTGTCTGCGAGCAAACAGTCACCCATTAGCACATGATACTACCACCAAAAATATTTTTTGCATTTCAACTATAATCAAAAAATCCATAAAAATTTAATAACCATAAAACCAGAAAGAGTACTCACCGATGTCTTCGAACACTGCGCCTGGTGGCAGCAGCATGTCACAATCCTTTCTGAGGTCTATCCCCGCATAGGGATAGTCCTCTATAGCGATCACCTGTCGTTTCCACCAGTGGAAGAACTCCTCAGTATATGGTGACGCCAGACGGCCACCACCCTGTCATGTCAAGATCTCATCCCACCGGGTCAAGGCTAGATCACAGAGACTATGTGGAGGGACATCCACCCTCAGACTAAGCCCCGGAACCCTCTCAAAGAAGAAGCTGCATAGAATGCTACCATACCCAAAGTTTTTGGCCTTCCCCTCTTTGCATTCTGTCAATTGTGTCTTCATAGACACCAGCAGAGTAGTACACCAGTCGAATATCGTAGGTTGCATGCATTGTGATGCATAGAACATCACCGGCCTAGATGCCTAGTGCAGTGCTTTGGATCCAGTGATCCGCACCAGGGTAGCCACAATGATCTTTGTGCTCAGATCCACTATGGCGTTGACGGGCACTTGACTTCCCACCACTTATGTGTTTTGCGGGACAATACTGCGCTATGTAGTCCTAAACAGTGATCCTGCCACCCACGGTCCGAGACCAAAGACTAGCCACCTCCCCTCTATGGGACAGTAATGAAATAGATATCCTCTACTTCCAGTGTCAGTGTTTTCCCATTGAGGATGAAGTTTTGAGCATCCACATCCCAGTAGTCTATCAAGCGATGGAGTAATAGGATTTGGGCCCTTAAACCCCCTATACTCCAGAACTTGTACAAACCACATGCATGCAATGCTTGTTGTGCTTGCAAATTGTTGCGCACAGCCTCATCCACCTGGTCATGCTCTCTCTCCCTCCACTCTAGAACCATCCTGGAGTGCAAAACAAGTAATTTTTGGTCAGTTTCATGATTTAAAATTTCTTCACGACCATACCCATGGGCTAATTTGTATACAGGTGCGGGTACCCGTGGGCAGTCTATTTTTTGACTGCATGTTTCCTGCCCTACCCACGACCCGCATAGTTATAGCCCACGGGTATCGCCGAAGCCATCTAGGGCTTGGCCAAACAAAAAAATCCACTGATAAAAATTGAAATAAAAGCATTAAAATGAAAGGTATGGAAGTAACCACCAACCTGCTCCGAACGGTTCGCTGAACGCTCGCTTGTAGCTCCCACGATCGGCAACTAAAGTTTCAGGTGAAAACTTACCATTAAACTCCAAATTTGTGAATAGTGCAAATGAATTGTAATTTGGAAAATTTTATTACTATTTATAATTTTCTGGACCCACTTCTCTATAGTTTTTGCCATTTTGAGCCGTTATGAACTAATATCGTGTCATGGAGTAGTGTTTTTTAATCAGATTTTCTCGGCGAGAATTGTTCTGAACCATTTCACACCTACGACAGGTACGTTTCACACCTGGCATATAGGTTAGATGCCATTTTCACATGCATTTATGCATTTGACCTGTTGACCATTTTCATAAACCCTAGGTGCGACCCCGCTTCGTAACTGACATGAAACCTTCACACTGCTTTAGAAGTGTCGTTATGTGGTGGTAGGGATTTTTCGAACATGGGTACCCTAGTTAGAACCCCTTATGCATTCTGGTGCCCATTCCGTTGTTTGTCCTTAGGATTGGGAGTCATTTATAGTCACGCCATGACTTTGCGATAAAGACTCATACTCTACTTTGTCTTATGCTGGCCATCTCCCTTAAGGACTCCCCTCAGTTATATCATGTTGTGATTGCATTGCATCATCCTGCTTGTCACTTGAGCCTTGTGCCAGCTCCCGCTTCCTCAATTGTTAGCCTGGTGCCTGAGCACTTTTCCCCTGTCGAGCCCTGCAGAGTTTATATATTTTTCCTTCACAATTTGATAACCCTTTGACCCTGAGGGAACATACCCCCGAGTGTCCACATCCTGCACGCATCTCCTTGCATTGAGCATAGGTATGTTCCACTGCTTGGGACTAGTCTGCTAGCTATTTGACACTCGTTCCCTCACTTGTTGTATCATAAGCAATTTTATTCTTTTTCAATCTTTTCCCAAATATGAAAAAGACTAAAAAAATCAAATATTCCAAAAAACCGGACGGGATTATGGTCACTATTTCTTGTTGACAGCTGTTGTGTCACCTTTGAATAGAGCATTCATTCCACTCCATACATTATGAGTCGGGACTATAGTTCGGCCTTAGGAGCTGTACTTGTTTCTCAGTTTTCTCCACCGATTGGTTAAGCTTCCAATCATTATGGAGCCCTCTGTAATGCCTCCTGCATTGCACAGTTTATGTCAAGTCTATGCTTCCTGAGTCTATCCATCTGCTCATGCTCTTGTTCAAAGGAAGTCCTGAACCAATGTCGGCCACTCCTCAGATCTCTTGACTATTGCATGTCGGCCATCCTTATTGAGTCAGTCTGTTTCACCTGAGATCTTCCAAATATTTCAGCATTGCTAGTACCTCGTGCTGGTTGATGGGGATGCCTTAATGCCCTCCTTCCAGCTAGTCTTGTTCCGTCGACTTCAACTCATTTATTCCGGGACTTGAGGCTTAGAGTTCATTTGAGTACCTTAAGGCTCGCAGTCATTAATGGCAGGTTCTCTAGCCATCGATAGTTTTGGGAATACATCAATGTCCCCTTATCAATGGATTCATCCTAGTGTTCGACTTCAACCCATTTATTCACACTCTGATGATTGTGCTCTGTGCCTTGATGCCCATTGTCATTATTGGTGGGTCATCTTGCGTCTATTAATGGTATACATCATTGACCAGTAATCACACGATGTCTCATCAAGTTCAACCCCAACTCCTTTATTCACTTGATGGGACTTACACCGTCGAAGACTTGTGTAGAAGACCCCAGGCGATTGTGGCATTCAGTATGCTACATATGACTTTGACTTTACATCTGAGATATCACCTCTCATATTTCAGTAATTTGTACCTCCAATTTGCACCAGTTGTCTTCTTTTCAGTAGAAGACCATATCTTACTATAGAGGGATCATGGCTATGATCACTTATGACATGTATCCATTATATACTGCCTATTCATGGCCATTGTATCAGATTATTGTACTATACCGACATGTATTCAGAGATACTATTGTATTATGACGAGTGAGCTTCTCTTTCCACTTGTGTCTCCATCACTCCACTTCTGAGTTTTATAATGTATTTCGGCCATTGTAGCATTCAGTCTCTGACCTCACACATTAGGGGGCATCTGTTACATCGTAATCTTCCACACTGTAAGCATCAGCATTCTTTGGCCTGTAGGATCCATTTTAGTGACTCAGATCCACTTATATCCTTCAGAGATACTATTTTTCCCTATTTTTGTTCCTACCCACATGTTGCATCATTATAGCATGCATACCCACGAGTTGCATCACTATAGCCCGCGGGTATCAAGTAAAATGGTAAAAACCACTATTAATTACTTTTTACTCCCAAAAAGCAGTCATTGGGTGACCTTTGGCTCTCCATCTGCCCAAGTAACGTCTCGATGTGTCCTTTCACCTACCTTTGAGAGGACTATATATTGAGCACATATGGCTTATGGACAGGAGGAAGAAGAGAATAGTAAGAGAACTCTAGTTGATTTTTGCCCTATCTTGAGTCTGCACTCATTGATCCTTGTAGTTGTGGACCATTTATGTTCACCTTCCAAACTCCTTTCTAGTTTGAGTTTTCCATTCATGGAGGATTGAAGTGGTGGAGGCACAAGTGGATTGATCTAGATCTTGGTTCAGATTGGTTGCCGGCAAGAGGTCGTATCACTTTGTACTTCTTCTTGTTCATTAATAGAAATGCTCATATTCTCGTCCATTCATGGTGTGAATGTTGTTTATTATACATTGGGTTACATTTGCTTATGATACTATGGACCATTGTTATTGATAATGTTAATGTCAATTATATATTATTTGTACTTGTTGGATATTGGCTATCAAGACTAATTTGCATATTACAAGTGCACGGATTGAAAGCTCCAACGAGGATCTACATCAAACGTTTGGATCGAGGTTGGTTACATTTCTCCATTATCTTAACTTTGTCATTTATAATAGCATTGCTTTGAGAATTGAGTAGATTTCTAGTAGTCATCTGTCTGTTGTGGTATTCCCAAGCCATAGTGAGTTTTCTCCAATACATGTATGATGTCATGTCCCCAATTTTGGCCTAAGGAAAATTGGACATGGTCACCTAGGAAAAATTCATAAAAACTAATATGGTGGCTAAAATAATTAAATTGCCTAAGTAAAATTATCCTAAGTTTCTCAAGAATAATTATTATGGGAATTAATTTTGACTATGGTCATTAATTCAATAAATTAGGAAGGACATTAATGTTGAGATATTTAATATTTCTAATATTTTTAATGAGTTGGAAATTGGATAAGTGTCCAAGAGGGCGCAAAGGAGATAATTCTTGGTCCATAAGAAGCTTACCAAAGAAATAAATTAGAATAAATCAGTCAAGTCTAAAAAGCAAGGAAAAAAGAAGGAAACTATATAAAGCAAGGAAAATCTAGCAGAAGGTAGAAAAGTTGAAAAGCCAGTGCAAAGCAAAAAAGCAATGGAAAAGCATAATAAATAAGTGAAAGAAAGAAAAGCATAATAAAGGTAGAAGAGAAAAAAGTAGAAGAAAATAAGGAAATTCCTAAAATCGTAAGAAAGAAGAAAAGCAGCAAAAAAGCAGTGAAGATAAGAGTTTCTTGATTTTGAGAGATAAGGCTCAAGGATGATTAGAAAAAATAGGAAAGCAAGCTAAAATCCCTAGGAAAGATATAGACGCTAATTTTAGCCAAGGAGGGAAAAATCATGAAGGCAAGTAGGTCCAATTCAAAAGAAACTTTCCAAAGAAACATTCATTGCACCTATAGTTCAAATTTCCTCAATGGAAAGTCCAAAAAGAGTGGCAGAAAAGCTACAGGTTCAAAATGAGTCAATGAGAGTGACTTGGTTGAGGTGGATCACCACATTGATTGTACCTTGAATCCAATTCATGTTATAAAAGAGTGTGGTGCAATCCAATGCACATATTTTGGATAATTATGTTTTGGTGTTGAAATCTCTTGAGCTCTCAATTCGACTTGGGAGATGTGCCCCTAGTCTCAGCTGGGAAATGTGCCCTTGTTGCTTCCACTAGGTGATTATTCAGTTAGATGCTTGGACGATGGAATTCAGCCATTTTAAATTATTTTATTGTAGATACTTAATTTAAATAAAGTCTGATTTCATATCCAGAACAATCTTTGTGGATCCAGTAGTTCGAATCTATGAGGTTTTCCAATTATTCTCAATGCTAGTTGTTCCTACTAAAAGATTTCAAGCATGAGCCTCTTATGAAATGAATTTTGAATTCTATATAATGTAATGACTTTAATTTTAAGCTTCTTACATTATTACAGAACTTTTGTAATGCCAAAGTTTGATATTTACTTCACCTTCCAAAACCTACTCTAGATTTACTTATGAATTGTCTAGTTTTTAGTAAACTTTCAATAATTGAACTTTTGCTCAGTGAAATTGCATTCTGTCAGTTCCTGGATTTAATTAATATAATAATTAAGATCATCCATGTATGAATTTGTCAATTCTATGGTACTTTATGCCGTTTGTAAAATCCTGAATATTGACTAGTTGTGTAGTCTCGGTATTCCCAAATCTTCTTTGTGATCCCAAACTTCACCAAACCAGGTTTGAAATATAATTTTGAATTCTGATGGAGGGATTTGGGCTTGTAAATAGTCCATACACCTTCTTATTTCATCCCAATTTAGTGTAAGCATCTAGTTTTCATATGCGGGTGTACCTAGGTAGCTTTGGAGTAGACTTCAGCGGAAGCTATTGTCGAAACATAAATGGTTAAAGTACTTTTTGAAAAGGATTCTAAAGTTAGATTATACCATGTTTTTTATTTTATTGTACACATATCCTCATTCACATCAGAGTCTCAAGTCAATCTATTTAATTCTTGGGAGGGTTTAATAGTGACAGTAACTAGCTGTGTCAAATCTAGTTTCAAAACTAGTTACTAGTTTAACAATTTTCCTGATCTAATATTTGTGTTTGAGATAATATATCAAATTAATATGATTGGGGACATTATAGTGGTATCAGAGCACTTTATTCTACTCTTGTGGAAAGTAATCTCTCAATTTGAATAATTTGCAGCCATGTCCATGTTCAGTGAAGAAGATTATGATTAGGATGAGGATGAAGTAATCATCTACATAGATGGAGGATTACCATGACATGAGGATGGTTAATTTAGTGAAAAAATGGAAAATGAATACCAAAGGGATGAACCACTAATTTACAATCCTATGAATCATTTAGCAAAGATGATAGAACCATGTGAAAACATGCCTCACTACTATCAAGAGTATCTTGCTTTAAGGGAAGAGATACGTAAAGATCCTTCTTTCAAAGAATATATTTATTATACATATGGATTTGATATGAAAATATCAAGATCTTTTTAACCAATAAACTTGCATGTGAAATTTGCATGAAAACATTCATAAAATTGTCTTAAAAGATTATTTAAAAATGCTTCAAATCAACACAAAAACACATAAAGAACATATGCAAACTAGAAAAATAACACAACAGCTGATAACGGAGTTCACCCCTCCTGGGCTATGTCTCTTGGCCACTTCCAATGGGAAGGCCAATCGTATTCAGTCTTCAAATATTACAACTTGGGAATTCTGGAAAACACCTATGTTTTCTGTCAGTCAAAAGCATAAACAAACAGCACCACTGAATTCCTTGCGAAATACTGAGAAAAACGAGTATAAACTCGACCACCTTTGGCTAGAAACTTCTCTGGCACACAAAACGAGAAAACAATCTGCACAAAAGACAAACTGTACTAAATGCTCTGTAATTTGTCTCGAGAATTGTGCCCGTACTCCACCTCGGAATCTGTGCAGGTGCTCTGTACTAAACTCTGAATCCTGACTTCTGAACATGCCCATGGCTTGGTTTTTCGTGTCCCTTTTATAACCTGGGCGCTGCAACGTTAAAATAAATATTCCATCAATATGCACTGAAAGGTGTCTCTGTGGCCCCATGGTAAAGGCGCAGGGTTGGGAGGCAGAGATTTTGGGGTCAAACTTGCGGGCCTCTCCTCCTCTAGCGTGTTTTGTATGGTGGCATTATATAGTTAAACCACGTTATATTATAGTTCAAACAGTGCCATTTTTTATGTTATATGGTTATAACATTTGTGATATAGTTGAAATGTGGCGCATATACATTATACCACATAATTTATGGTTTAATACATGGCACTTTTGATATGTAACATGTTATATATCCATGCGCTTACCTCCACTATGGTTTATAACATATTTTCCATTTTTTTATATTTAAACTTTAATAAAGTTTAAACCATATTAATATAACCCTTTGAACCATGTTTGTTTCATGGAGCTTATGGTGACCTTGTATAGGTTTTGGGTTCGATTCCCATAGCTCCAACATAGATTATAGACCATATTCACCATTTTTTAATCATCATTCACGGAACTTCAAATGTATACAACTTCTTCATCCAAAGTCCATTTTTTCAGGAAACAAGCATCGTTGGAAAGCTATCAACGAGACCTTTGACATGGTAACCTTTTTACTGATGTTTGAAGACTTTAAACTTGATCGACTTTAGAAAGATCCTCCTGGATCAGGATTTTGGCCTAGGAATGCAAATGAGGAATCATTGAAGAGTGTAAATTCATGTTGTAATACTACTCCAAGCAAATAAGAAGAAAGAGGAATCAAAAGTGAAGCCTCATTGGATGCCATTGTTTCTAGCATGAAGAGACTTTCTAGATTCTCTTCAAATAAAGTCTCTAAGAATCTTGATTCTAAGACAAATGAGGATAAAGAAGCATTATCTTGCTTGAAGGAGGAAAAACAAAGTACTGATCATAGCGAAGGAGAAGAAATGAGGATCAAATGTGAAGCTTCATTCGAAGTTGGAGAGATCGGAAAGAAAGTAGAAGCACATGTGCATAGGAAGTTGTGCATGCACATGAGGAATCCTGGTGTGATAGCTTTCACAAGGAGGATAAGGATGAGCATCTCAAATCCACCCTCAATCATTGAAGAGGATCATCCAGAGACACTGATGGGTGTCATGATGAGGTACTTACTGATGAGTTCCCAAGCTTTGGAAGAGAATCTATTGATGGATGCTCTCATATCTATATTGGTGACATAGAGATCATCCTTGATGAGGTTGTTGCAAGTCCCAACTCCATGGAGCACGAAGAAGAAGACCTTGTAGCATAAAAATATGAACCAATATCATCTTCCCAGTCACCACTTGAGTATCCATGTGAAGTTGATCCTAAGAAAAAATAAGAAGAGGAGGTTCACTCTCATGAACCGTCCTTCATTGAAGGGTCTTTCGAGATGAGTGAAATGAAGATCTATGACATCCTTAGCATACTCCATGGCACTCAAGAATTGGTATCAAATTCTTGTTGGATATTTTCTTCATTGGAGGAGCCATCCTTCCTTGAAGACATGGAGAATATTCAAAGAGAAATGTGCAACATAGAAGGTAATTTCATCTCTTTGCTTTTTGATAGAAACAATTTGTTTGAGCTTAATGAATGGTTACATGACGCATACTTGAAGAATAATGAGGATATTCATAAGCTAAAAATTTAAAATGAGAAACTTCTTGATAGGTTGCAAGAAATTTGTTCTTCCTCCTATGTTTCAAATTGTCATATGGTATATTGCTTGGAGGATTCTCATGACATGATGGATCATGGGAAACATGGAAATTTTCATGTGCTTGATGTGTTTGAAGATGATCTTGATGAGAGCCAAGCAATTGTTATGGTGGAAGAGGAACTTGGGTTGCCTCTTGATGATGGTTACTCACTTTTTGAAGAAGTGCATGATTCCACTACCTTGGAACCAACCTATGAGGAAATGTTCTCACTTTTGAGGGAGGTGCGTGATCCTACCCCTATGGATCCTTCACAGGATGAAACTTTCGCACTTTCTGATCATTTGGGTGAGTTGGTTCATTCTCCTACATCCTAAAATTCCACATTTTGTAGCATTCATCCTAATGAAGTATGGTTGAAAGGTTTCTTTTTTATGGTACCACATGAGGAGTATGAAACTCCTATCTCTCATTTTGATGATGACATGACTAAAGAACATTCTTCTTTACATTTGTAGAAACATTCTTTGTTACCTTGTGATGATACACATCTTCATGGATGCAAATATGGTACTCCTTTGATCCCCTTGAAGGCTCATTGTTCTCTTTGTTCCTTACTTGATGGGAGAGTTACTTCATCCATTGTTTGGGTGAAATGCCACATGGCAGAATTACTTGACACCTTCCACACATCCTTGAAGCAGCATATATTGCTCTCATTTGATGACTCTCACATTCATGTATGTATTGATTAGACTTTTTTTATCCACTTGAATTCTCCTTGTTCTCTTTACTCCTTGGTTTAAATTTTGGTGGAGGTTCTTCACTCACTTCTTGGATGAAATAACACATGGTTGGTTATTTTGAATCATATTACATTCTTTTAGAGAAACATTATAAGACATGGGATCCTCACCTACGTCATTGAAGCAGATTTGATTGGTCACTTGATGCTCGTGTGCATTTAGAAAATGGTGGTCTACTGTAGTGTCCCCTCCTACCATATCAGCGTGATAGAGAGGACGTGGTGCTCAATCCGGGCAATTAGCCCCATTATTCATTGAATTAAACTCATTGTTACAAAGAACTGTATATGTGCATGAAATAGAAACACAACTGAGATTAAATAAATCCTGTTGAATATCTAACATACATTCAGAATTCTGTGACAGTCATTAAATAAAGACCTCTGCAAAATTATAAAGGATCATATGGAAGTGCATAATCATTTGAATACACAGCGGAAGCAAATTTATTAGCAGATCCATGATACATTCAAAATATTCATCAAATGATAATTGCAAACCCAACACAAGAAAAATACTTATCTCAATAAGGTAGTCCCACGCAACTGGCTATGCAACTGCAACGTTCCACCCAACCGTAGGCCAGTGTGCTCCTCAATCTCTCAGCACCACTGCCACCCCCGAGCTGGGCATGATCTCTAAAAGGAACCAGGGAACAGTAGACTCACACATAGCCAAGCATACACCAAAATGAGCCAATCCAATCTACAATTGGGTTTATCAGGCTGCTAGGAGATGGAAAGGAAGAGTTGCTAACCTAGTGAGCTCCAGCACAGAGCCAGGGATAACCTTGCAAGATCTATCTAGCTTGGCACCCACAATACCTACACACCCAGCACAAGGAAGTATTATTTTCTCTGCTATACAGTCCCTCAAGCCATACCTTCCCTATCTAGTGCTCTCAAGGTATGCATAGAAGAGTAACCAAAGCCCTCTTGATCTTCTTGAGAGGTTGTCTCCCCCACTAGGTTTATCAAGCTACTTCTGTCCACTACCACTCCAAAACTTCAATTCATAGGTTCAAACCAAAATGAGGATGCACACAACAGCAGAACACAATTATGGGGCAGGATAAAACGTTTTTACAGTGGGATGCATGAGATGGGGTTTCAGCTAACTCAGAAAAACGTGGGAACCCACAAAAATGAAATGGGAAGTTGGTGAACAACCCAGGAAGCCAAATCCATTTTTAGTAAAACGTCCAGGGTCAATTCGGGGAAAAAACGACCTCCCTCCTAGTCCCCAATTCGTGGCCTTCCTCTCCCAACTGTTATACAAGGCAAAAACGACTCCCAGGCATGGAAAAATGCAGGATTTAGATGAAAAACGTATGTGGAAAGACCCAGCTAACTCCCCCTGCGTGAATGAGTGAAGACTGCCTATTCAGAATGGCTTTGGGCACCATTTCGTGGGTGATTTCTTGCCCAAGGAGACAAAACACGAATTTCCAGGTTGATGGCTTTCCCATGCACGAAATTGGCTGCCGTACTTCTTCATTTCCAAGGCATTAACTGCCTTAACCAATTTCTTGGAAGAATTAAATGATTGGGTGCATGAGACAAAATGGGTAGTTGGTGGTTTTTGGGTTTCCCCATTGACACATGGATTAATACCATTGGCTCAAGGGTTTGAATAATTTCCCCCCCTTTTCCTTGTAGAATCATGCCCCATCTCTTTTGTTGCATTGCATAGCCGGTTGTGGGTTTTTCATTAAAAATTCGTAATTACATGATATCTTATATACATTGTGCCCATCTCGCACAAGAACCATAGGCATCTATTTTTAATTGCCGATACATGAAACGTTAAATCAATGGTGGGGCCTTGGCCTTGAGCTCCTCACCATGATTAAATTACAATATTTACATCCTTTACGATTTAATACAAAGGGGGTCAAAATGGGGACATTACATTCCCCTCCCCTTACATTAGCACTGTCCTCAGTGCTCATCAAAATTGAACAAAAATGGATATGCCACCCTCATGGCATCCTCCAGCTCCCATGTAGCCTCATCGGGACCGTAGTGCTTCCATTGCACCTTTACCTGTCCGATGGCTCGGTTCCGGAGCAATGTTACTTTCTTGTCTAGGATGCACAATGGATCGGTTTGGAATTCTCCCTCGGGTTCCACCTGGATCACATACCAATTAATCACATGGTTAGGATCGTGTACATATTTCTTAAGCAAAGAGACATGAAAAACATTATGAGCTTTTGTGCTAGCAGGCAATGCAAGTCTATATGCAACTGGTCCTATTCTTTCGAGCACTTCAAATGGCCCACAATATCTAGGTGATAGCTTGGCACAACTCCCAAGCTTCAAGGAACTCTTCCTTGATCTCACTATAAGATATACATGATCCCCAACATTGAATTCCCTATGCACTCTATGCTTATCTGCATAGCTTTTCTGTCTATCCTGGGCTGCTTTTAAATTTTGCCAGATCTTTGCAACCTCTTGTTCCATTTCCTTAAGCAATTCTGGCCCAAGTACAATTCTGTTCACTGGATTGTCCCAAGTCACTGGTGTCCTACACCTTCTGCCATACAAAGCCTCATAAGGACTCATACCCAATGATGCTTGTTGCCCGTTGTTATATGCAAATTCTACCAAGTGTAGATAATCCTCCCACTTGGATGGTTTGTCCATTACATACATGCGGAGCATGTCTTCAAGCACCCGATTTACTCTTTCGGTTTGCCCATCTGTTTGAGGATGGTATGCGGTACTAAAGCTTAGCTATGTACCCAAATATGCAAAGAGACCTTTCCAAAAATTGGAAGTGAACTTGGTATCCCTGTCAGAAATTATTACCTTAGGCAGCCCATGTTATTTGAAAATTTCCTTTATGAAAATATTTGCAATGGCATCGGCTTTATGTGTGGACTTAACCGGTATAAAATGTGCTGCCTTCGTTAACTTGTCCACCACAACCATGATGGAATCATGTTGCCTCTTAGTCATTGGCAATCCTGTAATAAAATCCATGGATATTACTTCCCATTTCCATTCTGGAATTGGCACTGGAAGCAATAAACCTGCTGGATGTTGGTGTTCACTCTTCACCTGTTGACATTCCATGCACTTAGAAATGTATTCAGCAACATCCTTCTTCATGCCTGGCCAGAAATAATATTTTCTTGCTGTAGCAATTGTTTTCTGATATCCTGGGTGACCATAGTATGGAGCTTTATGGATCTCATCCATAACCATTCTCCTTAAATCTGCCGCATTTGGAATATAGACTCTATTCTTATAAGTAAGAAGTCTGCCTTCTTCCAAGTGATAGCCTTCATTCTTCTTGCCAAGGTCTTGCTGCTGCAATTTGTCCTTTATCTGCTCATACACTTCATCCTCAACCATATGGTTAACAATCTGCTGCTTCAAATCTGGTTGGCAAGTACTAAGCGCTGCCACATGCATTTCATGTACCTTCCTACTGAGTGCATCATCCACCTTGTTTTCTTTCCCTTTTATGTGCTTGGTTTCGAAATCAAATTCACACAAAAATTCCAACCATCTAGCTTGCTTAGCATTTAAAGTTGGCTGATCAAATAAGTATTTCAGACCATAATGGTCTGTCCTTAACTCAAATCTTCTTCCCATTAAGTAATGCCTCCACATCTTCAAGGCATGTACTATGGCTGCCAGTTCTATATCATGAGTAGCATAGTTCTTCTCATGCTCCTTCAACTTTCTTGACTCATAGCATATCACGTGGTTATCTTGCATAAGAACTCCTCCAAGTCCTTGATTGCATGCGTCTGTACACAGCACAAAGTCTTTTTTTGGATCTGCAATCTTCAAAATTGGTGCACTTGTAAGAAGATTCTTCAACCGTTGGAAACTTTCCTCACATCTTGGTGACCATTCAAACTTTACCCCCTTCTTTTGCAAAGAAGTGATCGGGTTTGCAACCTTGGAGAATCCTTCGATAAACCTCCTGTAGTATCCAGCAAGGCCCATAAAAGATCTCACATCAGTCACATTCCTTGGAGTTGGCCAATTCATAATGGCTTCAATCTTCTCAGGGTCTACCGATATTCCTTCGTCAGAGATGATGTGACCCAAATAATGAATTCTATCTTTATAAAAGTCACATTTGCTCAACTTTGCATATAGCTTATGCTCCCTTAGTAGTTGCATTGTCATTCTCAAATGTTCTTCATGCTCTTCTTCATTCTTAGAATAGATGAGAATGTCATCTAGGAATACAAGAACAAACTTGTCCAAATACTTGCTAAAAACATTATTCATGAGACACATGAATGTAGCTGGTGCATTGGTGAGACCAAATGGTACCACTACAAACTCATAGTGTCCATACCTCGTTCTAAAGGTTGTCTTATGAATATCTTCTTCTTTGATTCTTACCTGATGGTAACCAGACCTCAAGTCAATCTTTGAAAATACCTTTGCTCCTCTCATTTGGTAAAAAAGGTCATCAATTCGGGGCAATAGGTATTTGTTCTTCACAGTGACTTTGTTCAGCTGCCTGTAGTCGATACATAACCTGAGTGTTCCATCTTTCTTTTTCACAAATAGAACAGGTGCTCCCCACGGGGACACACTTGGCCTAATATATTTCTTTTCCAGCAACTCTTGCAATTGCATCTTCAATTCTAGCAATTCCGGTGTACTCATCCTGTAGGGTGTCTTAGACACTGGTGCCGCTCCTAGCACAAGTTCAATTGTAAAGTCAATGTCTCTCTTTGGAGGAAGTCCTCGAATCTCATCAGGAAAAACATCCCTGAATTCTTGCAATACTTGATAGTCCTCCAATTTAAGAGTTTCACTCTCTGCTGCCTCCAAAATGTGGGCTGCATACAGTTGACATCCCTTCCTACAGAACTTCTTCAGTTGCGTGGCTGAAACCTGTCTAACAGAAGTCACCTTTGGAATGCCTTTTACAACCCTCGGGTTTCCTTCTTCGTCCATGCATTCAAATGTCTTATTGTAGCAGTCAAGTTTAACCCTGTGTGCTTATAACCAATCCATTCCAATGAGAATATCATAGGAACCCAGTGGTAAAATATTCCAATCTACATAAGTGAATAGCCCATCCATCTCTAATGGACATTTCTCTACTATCTCACTAACTTTTCTCTTGGTTCCTGTGGCTAGTTGAACTAACCATGATTTACTATGCTTTAATTTCTTGAAAGCACAAATCTCAACAATTCTAGGAGTGACATAACTGTGAGTAGATCCAGGATCAATCAAAATAGAAACAGATTGCTTAGCAATCTTACCTTCAACTTCAACCACAGTTGATTGATGATCTGCTTGGCGGTCGTCTAGTGCTGCATAGATTCTAGGGATTGTTCTCACCACTTGACCCACAATTCCCGCTCCTTGGATGTTGTGAACTTGATTTGCATTCCCATTCCGATGTGGATAGTTCCTAAGCATGTGGTCTCCTCCACAACCCCAACATTGAAGTGGTTCTCTTGGCTCCTTTGGATCTCTTGGCTTGTCTCCCATCATCCTAGTTGGCTTAGTCACAACCTGTGATAGCTGCCTTTGCTGATTCCTGAATTGAGGAGGCTTGAACCCCTTCTTCCTTTGATCAAACTTTTCATTTTTCCTATCTTTCCATGCTTTATGGAATTCTGGTTTGCTTCTATTCTGATCAAAGCAATACTTGGCCTTTCTTATGTCCTCCTCCAGAGTTCGAGGTTCATCAAACTCAATTCTATCTTTATATGACTGGGGCAGTCCACTTAGGAAACGCTGAATTTTGACCTTATCATCTCGAATATACTTGACATACCTCAGCAGCTCCAAGAACTTGTTTGCATATTCTTCCATGGTCGATTGTCCCAATCTCAGCTCATGGAACTCTTTGATCTTATCATCATAGTACCTATCAGAGAGGTACTTCTGCTTGAAGTATTTCTTGAACTGCTTCCACACAATCTTTCTTTCATTGATCTTCTTCACTTGCCTGGTGTGTTCCCACCATATAGATGCTCTTCCATTCAAGTTGAAGATGGATACCCTTGCCTTCATATTTCCCGAGTAGTCTTGGACTTGGAAATACTTTCTCATCCCAAGAAGCCAAGCCTCAGCTTCTTGACCGGACTTTATCTCTCCATCAAATGTAGGGGGTTTTGCCTTCTTAAATTCCCCATGTGAATTGTTCTTGTAGTGCTTCTTCCTCTTACTCATGTGAGATGAAGAGCTTGAACCCTCAATGGATTCTTCAGAGTCAGATGATTCATTAGAAGATATTTCTGGAGTATATGTCCTGTCTATAGAAACTCTTCTTGGGCTACTGGCCCTCTTACGGGAATTTCTTCTAGAGCTACTTCCACCCCTTTCTGGATTTGATATCTGATGCCCAGAGTTTATTTGCCTTTGGATGTCTGTTAAACTCTGCAGCATGGCTGCATTCAGCTGATTTTGTTCTTCTTGAGATTTAATCATCCTTTCATTATCTTCCCTATAGATTTGCAACTCCACCCTTAGGCTTCTCATGGTGGCTGCAACATCTGGAGGGGTCTCTTGATTTCTCCTCCCATTAGATTCTATTTCAGCATTCTCAACCTGTATGTTCTCCCCCATGGCATCTGTTTCAGGCTCATAGGGATCCTGTGCATCATCCATACTGTTGATTTTCTTGGCCCAATCAAGATCCAAAAATATCTGACTGTATTATCTAGAGTGTTACCCTGCTGTAACTGTGACTCTCTGAAACGTGTTCATCAACACAATTGTTAGCTGCATTACATTCTCAGAATTCACAAATTACTTCATGCACATGGGAAAATATTACGTTGACAATTTGTGAAATCACAAACAACGACATATGAGGGGGAAAAAGAAAAGGGGTTCAAGGGGGATTCCAGAAGCATTCCGCAAAAGCTTTTCGCAAGAACCGCCCGAAACCCCCGGAATCATTTCGCGAACGACTCCAAAGCTACGGAAGCCTTCGCCGAATGGCTCCGCAATTGCGGGGCGTTTGGTAGAAGCCTTCCGCAGTTGCGGGGCATTTGGCTGAACCCTTCCGCAATTGCGGGGCGTTTGGCTGAACCCTTCCGCAATTGTGGGGCGGTTCGGCGACGGCTTCCGCAATTGCGGAGCAGTTCGCCGAACGCTTCCGCAATTGCGGAGCAGTTCGCCGAACGCTTCCGCAATTGCGGAGCAGTTCACCGAACGCTTCCGCAATGGCGGGGCGATTTGCCGAACGCTCACGCAATTGCGGAGCCATTCGGCGAAGGCTTCCGCAGCTTCGGAGCCGTTCGCGGAATGCTTCCGGGGGTTTCGGGTGGTTCTTGCGAAAAGATTTTGCGGAAAGACTTGCGGAATGCTTCCGCAATTGCGAAACGATTCGCCGAAGTCTTCCGCAGTTGCGGAACGATTCGGCGAAGTCTTCCGCAGTTGCGGAACGATTCGTCGAAGTCTTCCGCAGTTGCGGAATGATTCAGCGAAGTCTTCCACAGTTGCGGAACGATTCGCCGAAGTCTTCCGCAACTTCGGAACAGCTCACCAAACCCTTCCGCGATTTCGGAAGAGAATTCCTTCCGCAAATTTCGGAAGAGAAATCCTTCCGCAATTTCGGAAGAGAATTCCTTCCGAAAAACTTCCCTTCGCAAATTTTCGGAAAAATTCTCGGAACGCTTCCGAAATTTCGGAACGATTCGCTGAATGCTTCCGTAGTTGCGGAAGGCATTCGGGAATTCTTTCCGAAATAGTCTTAAACCAAAATTTTTCAAAAACGGACTTAAACCCAAAAATTTTCAAAAACAGACTTAGGAAAATTTTGAAATTTCCCCTTGTAATTGCTATCAGGTTTGGCCTATAGAGGCCCAATGCTGCAACGCAGCTCTGATACCATAATGTAGTGTCCCCTCCTACCATATCAGCGTGATAGAGAGGACGTGGTGCTCAATCCGAGCAATTAGCCCCCTTATTCATTGAATTAAACTCATTGATACAAGGAACTGTATATGTGCATGAAATAGAAACACAACTGAGATTAAATAAATCCTGTTGAATATCTAGCATACATTCAGAATTCTGTGACAGTCATTAAATAAAGACCTCTGCAGAATTATAAAGGATCATATGGAAGTGCATAATCATTTGAATACACAGCGGAAGCAAATTTATTAGCAGATCCATGATACATTCAAAATATTCATCAAATGATAATTGCAAACCCAACACAAGAAAAATACTTATCTCAATAAGGTAGTCCCACGCAACTGGCTATGCAACTACAACGTTCCACCCAACCGTAGGCCAGTGTGCTCCTCAATCTCTCAGCACCACTGCCACCCCCGAGCTGGGCATGATCTCTACAAGGAACCAGGGAACAGCAGACTCACACATAGCCAAGCATACACCAAAATGAGCCAAGCCAATCTACAATTGGGTTTATCAGGCTGCTAGGAGATGGAAAGGAAGAGTTGCTAAGCTAGTGAGATCCAACACAGAGCCAGGGATAACCTTGCAAGATCTATCTAGCTTGGCACCCACAATACCTACACACCCAGCACAAGGAAGTATTATTTTCTCTGCTATACAGTCCCTCAAGCCATACCTTCCCTATCTAGTGCTCTCAAGGTATGCATAGAAGAGTAACCAAAGCCCTCTTGATCTTCTTGAGAGGTTGTCTCCCCCACTAGGTTTATCAAGCTACTTCTGTCCACTACCACTCCAAAACTTCAATTCACAGGTTCAAACCAAAATGAGGATGCACACAACAGCAGAACACAATTATGGGGCAGGATAAAACGTTTTTACAGTGGGATGCATGAGATGGGGTTTCAGCTAACTCAGAAAAATGTGGGAACCCACAAAAATGAAATGGGAAGTTGGTGAACAACCCAGGAAGCCAAATCCGTTTTTAGTAAAACGTCCAGGGTCAATTCGGGGCAAAAACGACCTCCCTCCTAGTCCCCAATTCATGGCCTTCCTCTCCCAACTGTTATACAAGGCAAAAACGACTCCCAGGCATGGAAAAATGCAGGATTTAGATGAAAAACATATGTGGAAAGACCCAGCTAACTCCCCCTGCATGAATGAGTGAAGATTGCCTATTCAGAATGGCTTTGGGCACCATTTCGTGGGTGATTTCTTGCCCAAGGAGACAAAACACGAATTTCCAGGTTGATGGCTTTCCCATGCACGAAATTGGCTGCCATACTTATTCATTTCCAAGGCATTAACTGCCTTAACCAATTTCTTGGAAGAATTAAATGATTGGGTGCATGAGACAAAATGGGTAGTTGGTGGTTTTTGGGTTTCCCCATTAACACATGGATTAATACCATTGGCTCAAGGGTTTGAATAATTCCCCCCCCCTTTTCCTTGTAGAATCATGCCCCATCTCTTTTGTTGCATTGCATAGCCGGTTGTGGGTTTTTCATTAAAAATTCATAATTACATGATGTCTTATATACATTGTGCCCATCCCGCACAAGAACCATAGGCATCTATTTTTAATTGCCGATACATGAAACGTTAAATCAATGGTGGGGCCTTGGCCTTGAGCTCCTCACCATGCTTAAATTACAATATTTACATCCTTTACAATTTAATACAAAGGGGGTCAAAATGGGGACATTACATCTACTTGCTTGGATAGAAAAGCGCCTTCATGATTCTTTGATGAGGCACCTTATTTATGTACATTTTTATGATGTTGTTATGTACTTTGATGATACATATTTTGTACTTATCACGTTTGGAAGGATGCTCATTAGAGAGTGGGATCTTGAGATTCCCCACCTTGATGTAAAATTTTGTGTTACTTTTCTCATTGATGGAATGCACCAGTCATGGGATCCTGGCATTCCACACTTGGTTGAAATAATTTGGAGGATAGTGTACACCTCCTACTTTGATTTATTGTTTTGGGAGACCTTTTGCATGATATCAATGCACAAGCATTGGTACATGGGCATCCCACATTCTGATTTGTATGTATTCACACTATGTATTGATGGGGTGCTCAAGTGTTGGGACCCCGACATCCCATACTTGCTAGATTGGTTCTTGATGGCATTTTGCACTAGGAGAGTGCACAAGAAGTGGGACCCAGGTACTGTTGATCATTGGGAGCTCATTGGGAACACATTTTGGTTGTTGGCTTGATAAAGTAAGCCTCTTCTCTTCCCCATGGGTTCATCTTTGCAGTAGATGGTGATGGTTTCCTACATGGGAAACATATTTTTGGATGGACTTGTGTTTTTCTTGTAGGTTTTTATGATGACTTCCATGTGACTCTTATGCATTCCATAGGAGAATATATATTTCACCTTGTATTCTTGAGGATCACTTGGGATCCTTGCATATATACTTAGTCTTCACTAGATGCATGGTATGACGGTGGAGAAGATGGAGCTATGCTTTGATAGGATGAATCTCAAGGTGTACTTGGGTATAAATCAGAGGTACAATTGATGCACACTTCTATGTTCACTTGTGATTTCCCATATGTTGGAGCTTATGGAGTTCATGTGTGGTCCACATGGTGGTGACTTGGTTCATCACTAAGGTTGGAGTCAATTAGTGATGTGATGCTACTCCCTCATTTTTGTTATGGTTGCTTGAGGACAAGCAAATTTAGGAGGGGAGGACTGTCATGTCCCCAATTTTGGCCTAAGGAAAACTACCCATGGTCACCTAGGAAAAATTCATAAAAACTAATATGGTGGATAAAATAATTAAATTGCTTAAGTAAAATTATCCTAAGGTTCTCAAGAATAATTATTATGGCAATTAATTTTTATTATGGTCATTAATTAAATAAATTAGGAAGGAACATAATGTTGAGATATTTAATATTTCTAATATTTTTAATGAGATGGAAATTGGCTAAGTGGCCAAGAGAGTGCAAAGGAGATAAGTATTGTTCCATAAGAAGCTTACCAAAGAAGGTAGTTAGAATAAAGCAGTCAAGGCTAGAAAGCAATGAAAAAATAAGGAAACTAGATAAAGCAAGGAAAAGATGGCAGAAGGCAGAAAAGCTAAAAAAGCAGTGCAAAGCATAAAATCAATGGAAAAGTAGAATAAAGTTGTGAAAGTAAAAAATAAGACTAAAGGAAGAAGAGCATAAAGAAAAAGAAAATCAAGAAATTCCTAAAATCAAAAGAAAGTAGGAAAAGCAGCAGAAAAGCAGTGAAGATAAGAGTTTCCTGATTTTGAGAGATAAGGCTCAAGGGAATAGCAAAAGCAGGAAAGTAAGATAAAATCCTTAGGAAATATATAGAGAATAATTTTATCCAAGGAGGGAGAAATCATGAAGGAAAGTAGGTCCAAGGTAAAATAAACTTGCCAAATAAACATCAATTGCACCTAGAGTTCGAATTTCCTCAATGGAAAGTCCAAAAAGAGTGGCAGAAAAGCTACAGGTTCAAAATTAGTCACTGAGAGTGACTTGGTTGAGGTGGATGACCACATTCATTTCAAATTGAATCCAATTCATGTTATAAAAGAATGAGGTGCACTCCAATGCACATATTTTGGCTAACTATGTTTTGGTGTTGAAAGCTCTTGAGCTCTCAATTAGACTTGGGAGATGTGCCCCTAGTCTCAGCTGGGAGATGTGCCCCTGTTGCTTCCACTAGTTGATTCTTCAATTAGATGCTTAGATGATGGAATTCATCCATTGTCAATTATTTTATTCTAGGTCCTGAAGTTAAATCAAGTCATATTTCAGATCCAAAACAATCTTTGTGAATCCAGTATTTTGAATCTATGAGGTTTTCCAATTATTCTCAATGCTAGTTGTTCCTACTGAAATATTTCAAGCATGATCCTCTTCTGAAAGGAATTTCAAATTATATCTGATGTAATGAATGTAATTTTAATCTTCTTATGTTATTCTAGAACTTTTTTAATCCCATAGTTTTATATTTACTTCACCTTCCAAAACCTACTCTAGATTTGCTTCTGAATTATCTAGTTTTCAGTAAAATTTAAATAATTGAAATTATTTTCGTGAAATTGCATTCTGTCAATTCCTAGATTTAATTAAGATCATAATTAACATCATCCATGTCTTATTTTTTCAATTATATGGTCCTTTATTCTGTTTGGAAAATCCTAAATATTGACTAGTTGTGCAGTCGTGGTATTCCCAAATCTTCTCTGTGATCCCAAACTTCACCAAAATAGGTCTGAATATAATTTTGAAGTATTATAGAGGGAATGGGTCTTGTAAATAGGCCATCCACATTCTTATTGAATCCCAATTTATTGGAAGTATCTAAGTTTTCATATGTTGGTGTACCCAGGTAGCTTTGGAGTAGACTTCAATAAAAGTTGTTGTCGAAACATAAATGGTCAAAGTACTTTGTGCAAAGGATTCTGAAGTTAGATTAGACCCTATTTTTTTATTTTTTTGCACACATATCCTCATTCACATCAGAGTCTCAAGTCCATATATTCAATTCTTGGGAAGTTTTAATAGTGACAGTAACTAACTGTGCCAAATCTAGTTTCAAAACTAGTTACTAGTTTCACAATTTTCCTGATCTAATCTTTGTGTTTGAGATAATATATCCAATTAATATGATTGGGGACATTAAATACGATGTGGTTTTGTTTCATTATGTACACTTCTAGTACATTGAATGTGTGTACTTTGAAAGAACTATGGTTTTCAACATCATTAGTTTCCATGTATCTTGATGCAACTCTACAAACATGTCTATGTGCTTTTATCCTCTTGCAGTATCCACTTAATCCCTCTGTTTCCACCCCTTATTTGACCGAATTATGTATCCATACCATGCCTTATCTTATTTAAACTACTAATTCATCTATCTCTTTATCCTCCATCCCCCTTGTACACCTAAAAGAACTTGTTGTGTATTTAGATGTGTTGTTTGGGAGTGAAATATGCGTGTGATGCCTTATTAGGAGAACTGTGATGCCTTATTAGGAGAACATGCCAGACCACTGTTTCTATAAAGGTAAAAAAATGTTGACCCATTTATTCCATATTTGGAGAGGGATACACACTAAGGTCAACTTATCCTTGAGACTCTCATCCTTCTCTCTTTTGAATATGCTCTTACATTTTTTCTCAAACACCTGCAAGGTAAATAATAAATGTGGGAAAAATATTTTTTCTATTATATTATAATCAATGCAATTTAAGTATAGAAACTTATCATCCATTCAAGAGAAGGTTTGTTTCCCCTCCCAGGATGATTTGTCTCACCAAAATTATCCTGGTGGTACCTAGCTTTCAAAATTTGTGCAATATACTCTCTCTAAACCCATGTTTTGTTTTACTCATTTTGTTGCTTGCAAAGATTTAGGATTGTAGTCACAAATGTGCCAAGGTCTACAATTTGAGCCATCTTCTCTCATTAATTGATCATGGAGACTACTATATACTTTATTTTTCAATATTTCCTTAGAAGCTTCTATTGTGTTTTGTCCATAAATAATTAAAAGAATGTACATATTCCCTTGAAACATCTTCCTTTGTTACCAATTATGCAAAGTTGTATGATGTCCCAATACCCCCTTTTGTAAAAGGAATCAATAATCCCTCTCTTTTCAGGGTGTTTGGATTTTATACCATCGACTGCATCAATTTAGGCACCCAATTCTTATTGATTGATCTATATTGGTACTCTTCAGGTTCCATGTGACACTGATGGATACCAATTTTGAAAATGTTGCCATCAAATAAGAAAATGGAAGAACTTGTTTTGTTTTCACCCCCTGTTTTTTGAAATATTTTTGTTATCGTTTCCATATTGGACTCAACTAGAGTTTGTCGAAATGATTTGAAAATGCATGTTTTCATATCCTTTTACAAAATATGTGCATACATGTGCCTCCAATATGTAAGGTTCACACCGCAATTTTGATTGATCTTCTTTCTAATATTCATGCAGTGCACAACAGATGATGTTTATTTTTTAAGGTATACACATTTCAAAACAATTTGAATCTCATTATATATTGCATTAGCATGTATTAATATGTTTGGATTCTCATCGTAGTTACCTAACTTCCACCCATACATGTTTGCTGACACGTCTTTCCTTTCCACAGAGTCTTGCATAATGTGTTGTTGATATAATATTTCCTTAAACGTGCATTGTTGTACAATGCAATATTTATCATACTCATTTTCTTTAGCATCTACAATTGATTTAAATTGAATCAGAATTTGTTTTTCATTCACAACTATCGAATTCAAAACAATTCCTACGGTTGTCACACTATCCCCCATCTCAGTGTGAACGTACAGGTCTAGGTATCCATTCTATGGCTCTGCAATCTCTACAAACTAGTTTAAATCTGACTCTTCAATAGGAATTTTCGAAGAGACTTGAATCCTAGGTACAATTACATAAGAGGATCCCAGGTGTGCTATTGAAACGTCTACATGAAATTTAATTTTAAGACTACTTAGTACAAATATAAGATGATAAATATATAATGGTACAACAACAATAAATACAATAAATTTACATGGAATTCTCTAAATACTTACATAAATTACATACAGTAACTCGTTGGAAACTGAAGCCTAGAACTTATTTTGGCATCGATGGAAACTATTTTATGTTAAATTATGTCTTAAAATTTGTAGAGCACAGAGGGAAAATGGTCTAGGAACCTAACTTGATTTCATTAAACAAAAACAATGTATACATGGATTATTCTGGCAGTCGGAAAAGCATTGCACGGTAGACGAGTCAGAAAAGCACACCTAAATTTGTGACCCATTGTCACTTTATAAGGTGGATTTTATAATTCCACGATGGTTCTATGAACCCCGACTCCACATAGCCTCAAACAAATACAAAACAAGAGGCGATGTTTTATGCATTACCACAGGAAAGTAGTGCAACGCGTTGTGGTCTCCCAAGCACACAGTAGTGAAAAGGAACTTATCATAAATCACCACAGATAATGCCCCAAAATGCACATCGGCCATATCAGTGCAGCCCATTATAAATTGTGTTGCATAAAAACAGTGCATAAATTCCTTCCCCGCAATGCTATCCTTTGGGAGGGGAATTAAGGTTTGCTTCTGGTGACTACTATTTAGGTAGTGTTTGGTATTATCGTGTTGGAGAAATTTACAATGTCACTTTATGTTGATTTTGTATCTACGTGAGGTATCCCCACTAGCCAATTCGACCCAACAGAAAACAATTAATAAATTGTAATTTATTGTTCTAGAAGACAAGTCGGCCCTATTGAAAAATTCATCCAAAAATCAAGTAGAAATAAAGGGTGATGTCCTCCTCATTTGTAATATCAAGCAAGTTCGCTCAAGCAAGGAGAAGTTCGCTCAAGGGTTGTAGAAGACTGCTTTTTGGGGTTTCTTTCTTTGGTATCATCTTTCTATGTGACCTCTCTTGTTTCTAGATCACCTTTATATCTATTGTACTTGTACTTTGTACTGAATCTCTGAATAAGAAAGGTTGGTTTGGTTTTTCCCAAATTTGGGTTTTCCCAGGTTAAACTATTGTGTCCCTTGTGTTTCTGTGCATAGTTATTCTTTCAATGATCCTTATGTGTAGTTAAAGTTGAAAGAGATGAAAATTATACTGCTATATTATTAAAATATAACATCGTATCAGAGCAGTGCTAAAAGAGACTAGTGTCGAAAAATAGGGATTCTTATTTCTAGAATTTCCAACCACGTATTTGATTTGGAAATACCATATTGGAACTCACCCTAGGAGGGCGCAACTATTTGTGGAATAAGATATTCATTTAAAGAAGTTTTAGATTTGACCTAAATTCTGCAAGAACTGCAGAAACTGCATAAACTAGGGTTTCAATCTTTGATTTATTTTGTCAACATATTCAAAATAAAATGAGACTCTCTCACCTCGCCTTGGAAGGGTGCATTCATCTGAAACATATTTTTCAAATTCCAAATTTCATTTTTGACCTAACTCCTGTTAGGGTTTCTACAACAAATTTCAGTTTTCAGCCTTCAATCAAGATGACCAACATAAATTTTGAAGATAGACTTGATGGGGCTTCCAACTTCAGCTCATGGAAGTCCAGGGTACTTATTGTCTTAGAAGAAATGATCTTCTAAACTTTGTTGAAGAAGGAGCAACAGAACCAAAAGAAGAAGCACTAAAGGCTCAATGGATGAAGAGTGATGCCAAGACAAGAAGAATTCTAATAGATTCGATTAAGGATCATTTGATCCCTCAAATATCTCAAAAGAAGACATCTAAATCCATGTTTGATAACTTGAAGAAGTTATTTGAGAATAAAAATGTCAATAGGGATCTTGCCTTGAGACAACAACTCTCAAATGTGAAGATGACCATATCAGATTCTATTGCATCCTAATTCATGAAGATTTTGGAAATCGAGGATCAATTGGGAACCATTGGAGAAATAATTGCAGATAGAGAACTAGTCATGATGGATCTGAATGGTCTCCCTCATTATTGGGAACCATTCATTCAAAGTGTGAGTGGAAGATCCAAGCTACCCAAGTTTGATCTTTTTTGGGAATATTGCACACAAGAAGAGACCATACTTGTAGCCAGAAACAATGCTTGTTCCTCTCATCATGAGGAAATCCAAGCTCTTGCTGCACATGCCAAGAAGGGCAAAGGAAAAGAAGAAGAAGG
This sequence comes from Larix kaempferi, assembly GCA_027924585.1. Taxonomy (NCBI): domain Eukaryota; kingdom Viridiplantae; phylum Streptophyta; class Pinopsida; order Pinales; family Pinaceae; genus Larix; species Larix kaempferi. Next base: position 28,994,588 of record BSBM01000158.1, on the reverse strand, counting down.
ATCTTTCACATATTCAATGTTATAACTGCAGAAAGCATGTCCACTATGAAAGACAATGTACCTCAAAGAAGAGAAAGGATCATGCCTTTACCACTAATTTTGATGAAGAGACTCCACTAAAGAAGTCAAGGACTGCATAAGAGTTCTTCTTCATCTCATATCTCTCAGGTATTGTTCCGACTAATAGTAATACTCGGTTATTAGATAGTGGTGCTTCTAATCATATGACAAGTTATAAGGAGTCTCTCTCAAACCTAAATGAGACAGAATCACACCTACGAGTTGTACTTGGAGATGATGTCAGATATATTGTGAAGGGAACTGGGGCCACTCCCTTCAAGTTAGACTCTGGTGATTCCCTTCATTTGGTTGAAGTTCTTTATGTACCAGGAATGAAAAGAAACCTTGTATCCAATTATGCTTTAGAATACAAGGGTTAAAAAGTTTCCTTCTCAGATGGAAAGGTTCTTGCATGGCACAAGAAATCCACTATTGATTCAGCTCATGTGATTGGTGTTCATGAAGAAATCTTATACAGATTGAAAATACGACCAGTGTAGGATATAGTGCATGATTCCCTCAGTTTAAGTGAGCTATGGCACAGAAGTCTTGCTCACTTACACTATATATCACTTCCACCTCTAAGGAATATGGTTATAGGTCTTCCTGAACCCCAAGTTGAGCATGATGGTATTTGTAGAGGGTGTGCACTTGGAAATAATTCCAACGGTTCTTTTCAAAACAGTGACAGTAGGTCCAAGGGAATATTGGAGTTGATACACTCTGATTTGTGTGGACCCATGTAAGTTTCCTCCTTGGGAGGATTTTTGTATTATGTGATCTTCATTGATGACTACTCCCGAAATAATTGGATTTACTTCTTGAAATCCAAGGTATCTGAACAAGTTCAAGGAATTCAAGAACAGGTTGAGAAACTATCCGGGAAGAGGATTAAGTTTCTAAGGTCCTATAATGGAGGAGAGTTCACCTCCTCATATTTCAATGATTTCTGTAAGGAAGCAGGAATTAAGAGGGAATATATTGTTCCTTACAACCCTCAACATAATGGGGTTACAAAGAGGAATAATAGGTCAATCGTAGAGGCGATCAAAGCTATGATTCATGACCAGAACCTACCTATGTTATTATGGGTAGAAGCTTCCAGTACCACATTATATGTCCAGAATAGAGGTCCTCATAATATATTGAGGAACCTTACTCTAGGACAAACCTTCACAGGTGTGAATCCATAATTTGGACACTTGCGAATCTTTGGTTGTTCGGTATACATTCATGTGCCCAAGGAAAAGAGGAAAAAGCTAGAACCCTCAGGGAGGAAGGGTACATTTTTGGGGTATAGTAAGTCGTCAAAGCCTTACAGAATCTACATTCCAGGACAAAAATAGATTGAGGTCAGTAGGGATGTCTCCTTCGAAGAGGCAGCCTTCAGAAGAGCTCGAGAATATCCTATAAATATTGGCAGTGAGGAGCAAGTCACTCCAAAGGAGATGGTGATAGGGTCACAATATAGGTATCAATTGTAGTCATAATTCCCCTTTATACTATTATGAAATAGAAATTAAGCATAAGATCACACCTTTCTGTAGGCTAGGATATGATTTAATTATTATGAAATAATGATGGTTATGTAGTAATCTTTCATGTGCTTATCATGTTTTAATGAGATAACCAAATGGATAAGTGCCTTGTGCAAATAAGCGCAAGTTTAATGATAACTATGAAGATAGAATATTGTGCCTTCCCCAGTCACACATATACACACGCAAGCTCGGCAAAGTCAGTTCCAGATAACCTCATGAAGTAGTGAAAGAATAACTCGAGATCACTCTATTAGTGTCTCCTAATTTCTAGGGACAAATATAGAATATATTTATATCATGGTTTCCAATGAATAAATAGGGGCTCAGGAATAGCGTGAGTCTCCCTTCGATTTTATCATTTATGTTTAGACATTTTCTTTTACACAACAATCAATTTTTTGTACTACGTTGATATGGACTCCCAACCTTATTAATGAAGAAACTGTGTTTCATATTACTTGTGAGTTTATAGTTTAATTAGCTCATGTAATACACTTTGAGGTGGGCACCCTCATTGTGTTGATCAGGACTTGGATTAAAAGCCTTTCATTATTTTTGATGGAGTAGATAGTTGTGATTCGCTTAAAGTATTATTTGTAGCTTAAGATATATTTCTCGAATTTCCTGTTTTCATTTGTAGCTCTGCATAACAGTGTATGTAGTTTCATTATATGGCGCATGTAGTCCTGCAGGTGCATTTTGTAAGAACAATTTAGACAGAGTTACATTTTCATGCATTGGAATAGTTTAGTTAAATTTATGATATCTCGCATTTAAGCCTTGGTTTAGATTAATATCTTTTAAGATTTCATTAATTAAATTATTTCATGTTTCACATAAATATATTTCCTTACCTTAGACTAAGTTTTTAAATCATTTCTTAGAATAGATTCCTCTGCTTTCATAGATTAGAATTATGCTTTCATAAATTAGATTTATGCTTTCATAGATTAGACTTCCATGATTTCATAGATTGTCAGATCATTTCCTTCAGCAAGTAGATGCTATTATTCAACACATTTCCATGATTTCATAAAATAGAGAATTTATATGCCTTCCCGGTAGCAGACATTTCCAACTTCCACAACTTTAGCCAAGATTCTCTCAGCAATTGCACATACAGTGTGTAGTGTCTCTTAATTTTGCATGATCCCTGTCCGATAATTAAAGTAGGACTCATGAACCGTAAGCACTTAAAAAGGACTCCATATCAGTAGACCACCAGATGGTATCATCTCCCTCTCCCTCTTCAACAGTTCAAAGGGAACATGTAGATCCAGTCGATCTTGTAGATCTGATTGATCCTGTTGATCATGTTGATCCATTTAAGTCGATAGATGTTCCTAGAGTTATTGTTGTGGCCAAAAGAGGCATGTTTGGGATCGTTAGACTCTGGAGGATGTAGAGAAAATTGCAACTCCATGTGGTTTTTTTTGGGGAGAGTAATAGGCCTCACATATTTTCAGGATATGTTGCACTGATGTCCCACATCAATGATTTTGAGCCTTCCATCTATGAGGAGGATGCCAGCTAGCAAGTGTGGAAAGATTCCATGATGGAAGAATATAAATCCATCATGAAGAATGATGTGTGGGAAGTTGTGCCAAGACCTGAAGGGAAGTCAATAGTGACTTCCAAGTGGATTTACAAGATTAAGCATGCAGCTAATGGGAGCATTGAGAAGCACAAAGCAATATTTTTGGCTAGAGGATTTTCACAGAAAGAGGGAATTGATTGTGATGATACATTTTCTCATGTTGCTCGGTACACTTCCACTAGGACAATAATTTCTCTTGCTTCATCTATGGGCTGGAAGTTACATCAGATGGATGTGAAGACATCCTTCCTCAATGGTATGATCGAGGAAGAGGTATATATTGAGCATCCAGAGGGTTTTTTGATTCATGGGAAGGAGTTCCATGTGTGCAGACTGAATAATTCCCTGTACGAATTGAAGCAGGAACCATGTGCATGGTATGATAGGATTGATGGATATATGATGAGCTTGGGCTTCACCAAGAGTGAGGTAGACTCCAACCTTTACTACAAGTTTGTGGATGGAAATCCTTTGATCCTAGTGCTTTATGTCGATGACTTGTTTCTCACTGGAGATGAGAAACTTATTGAATGGTGCAAGAAGAAGCTAGCCTCTATGTTTGATATGAAATACCTTGGTTTGATGCACTACTTCTTGAGATTAGAAGTGTGGCAGAGGCATGATGAGATATTCCTGATTCAAGGGAAGTATACTATTGATATCCTGAGGATATTTGGGATGATGGATTGTAATTCCATGACCACACATATGGAGGAAAACCTAAAGAAGTTGAATGACTCAGCTTCTGATTCATACTTGATAGGTCCCACCATGTACATATAGTTTATTGGTTCATTTTGTATATGGTTAACACTATACTAGATATTTTCTTTACAGTGAATGCTCTCAGTTAGTTTATGTGTGAGCCGAGACAGGTACATTGGGTCGTTGCAAAGCATGTGCTGAGGTACTTGCATGGAACTATGGGATATGGACTTAGATATGCTTCCAGTAGTGATATGATATTACAAGGCTATTCGTATTATGATTGGTCAGGGAGTGTTGTGGATAGGAAGAGAACCTACGGGTGTTGCTTCAATTTTGGTTCTATCATGATTTCCTAGTGCAGCAAGAAGCAAACCTCAGTAGCACTAAGTACATTTGAGGCCAAATATATTGTAGTGATTGTTTCGGCTCGTCAAAGTAGTATGGATTCAGAAACTCCATGCAAGATTGTTTGATCATATTTTTGAGCCAACCACGATTCACTGTAATAATCAAATTTGTGTGAAGCTTTCAGTGAATCTTATATCTCATGACAGGTTGAAGCATGTGGATATCAAGTACCACTAAATTAGAGATATGGTATAGAGAGGAGCAGTTGAGCTCCTATATATTCCTATAGAGGATTAGGTTTCCAACATTCTCACCAAGCCTCTTTCCAGTGTGAATTTTGTGTACTTCTATGATCAGCTTGCAGTGGTAGAGAGTTCCTCCCTCAATGAGAGGGAGTTTTGATTTTTACAGCATCAGTGTAAAATTATCCCTGATACTGGGAGAACGATGTGTTCCTCCTTGAGAGGGATATGGAGCTGAAATCCTAAGTTCTATGTAAACTTCTTCTCCTATTTGGACTGTGGCTCTGTATGAGTTCTATGTGAAATCCTTGTCCTATGTGGAGTGTAGTTCTGTGTGGACCGATATGAGTTCTATCTGAACTCCTTGTCCTGTGTGGACTGATATGATTTCCATGTGAGCTCCTGAGTTCTGTGTGAACTCCTTGTCCTGTGTGGACTATGGTTCAGTGTGGACTGATATGTTTTCTGTGTGAAATCGTTGTCATGTGTGGACTATGGTTCTATGTAGATCGATATGAGTTATGTGTGAAATTCTAAGTTCTATGTGAACTACTAATTTCTGTGTGACCTATTGAGTTCTATGCGAACTCCCTGTCCTGTGTTGAATGTGGTTCTATGTGGAATGATATGAGTTCTATGTGAACTCCTTGTCCTGTGTTGATTTTGGTTCTGTGTGGACCGATATAATTTATGCGTGGACTCTTTGTCATGTGTGGACTATGGTTCTGTGTGGACTATGGTTCTGTGTGGACCAATATGCGTTCTATGTGAACTATGTTGGTCACACTTCTCGATGAACTGAGTTGTGTGGATGTCACGTTGATTGCATCCACATGAATAGGAATAGACCTTTCTTATGATAACGAGATGTACTAGACAAGCCATGACAATCAGATGATATACATATGTGTTCCAGTGTGATGATACCTCCATATCTAAGAGGGAATGTTGATGTTGTAGCTACGTGAGGATTCCTCACTATCCAAGTCAGGTCAAAAGAAAACAATTAATAAATTGTAATTTATTATTCTAGAAGACAAGTCGTCCCAGAAAAAATAGACAAGTTGGCCGCAGTGAAAAAGTCAGTCAAAAATCAAGTATAAATATAGGGTGATGTCCTCCTCATTTGTAACATCAATTGAATTCGCTCAAGCAAGGAGAAGTTCGCTCAAGGTTTGTAGAAGACTATTTTCCTGGGGTTCTTTCTTTGGTATCATCTTTCTATGTGATCTTTTTTGTTCTAGATCACCTTTATATATGTTGTACTTGTACTTTGTACTGAATCTTTGAATAAGAAAGGTTGGTTGGGTTTTTCCCGATTTTGGGTTTTCCCAGGGTAAACTATTGTGTTCCTTGTGTTTTTTGTTCATGGTTCTTCTTTCACAGATCCTTATGTGTAGTTAAAGTTGAAAGAGATGAAAATTATGCTGCTATATTATTAAAATCTAATACTTTATATGTACTTGGAAGAATGATATATAACAGAACTATATCATAGGTGCTAATGGCTATCTTTTCAACAAAATTGAATGGGAAATTCTATTTCTTTTTTATGAGTTTAATTGACCCTTCCTTTTGGTAATATTTTCCATTGGGTTGTACCTTGAATGGAAAGGATATCTCTTTGATTTTTTGTGCCAACTATAGCTTCAAGAAACATAAACAATGGCTACGGCCAAAATACAAATTCCAAGGAGGGTTGTGCAGATAGCACCATCTCTGTGCCACTTTAGGTTAGTAATCCAGTCATCTAACCAAAAGAGAGAACCCTTAAAAAGGAGTTACAAATCCTCTTCTATCACCTGAGGTACCTTTCAAATATGCATGAAAAATTTGATTGGATTTACAGCTGAAATATGAGGTGCATGAGGGAAAATATCAGCCGCGAAAGTAATTGTGAGTGTTGAATTTTTAAAAGTAGGCACCACTATTTCAAAATAAAGCAAGCTCAAAGCAAGGGTAGTCGAGGCGCTTGGATCATAACTTCCAAAATAAAGCAAGGGAATTTGGGGTGCCTTAATCATAACTCGATTCTTGAAAACAAGAACATCGATAATGAAATACAATTCAACAACATAGCATTGTCAATTATCCATTAAAATGCATTCAAGAAAACTATTGGGAACCCACATAAGCGTAGTAAAGTTCTAATCCATGTGACTCAAGAACTCAAATGAAGAGTTGTCTACTGTATTTAAATAACATTGAACATCATATAAAAATTCTTTTGATTCAAAATCTAGTGGCATCATTGCCTCGATCCTAGTTCCAAAATTCCTAGAAATTTTATTTCATTTATATGATAGAGTACAATCAAGGGGATTAATTCATCACTACAAACCTGGTATTTATCATCTATTTTTAAAAGAAATTAGAAGTTCTACGATCTTGTACAATGAAGAATGAGGAAAGAAGAAAAGAACAAGGCTAATGTTGCAAATCCTGGCAACTTCTCTAAGCTCTCAAAATATTGGAAATGATAGAACCTCCTTTTGTGCCTCCTCAAGTTGAGCTTAAGTATGTTTGTGGATGTTGACTATGCCCTTAGTTCATAGATACGAAGCATTTTCTTGCTGTCGAAAACTATATCTCTCTGTTGTTGTCGGCGTAACTAATTTTCGAGGACAACTCACCCACAAGCATGAGCCATATGTTAGTTTTTTTCTTCATCAACCTCTCACTATCAAGTTGTTTGACAATTAAACTAATTATAGTATTGAACGACATCGTTGTACCCTGTCTGGTACTAAATAGCATCGGTGAGTAAACTTTCCCAGTATGATACAAGTGGATATCACTTGATGTTGTGTTGCATAAGGACCACTACAAGCAGGAATACATACCACTTGGTTGTGGTATAATATGAAGTGGACTTCTAGACCTCATCGTATTCATCCAAACCTGCAAATAATCAATCTCTATTATGGCCATAAAATGTAGCAATGGCAGTAAGGGGCATAACAGAGTGAGATGTGGCAAGCACATCATAACCCCATTTTCCAAAGGAACATTGTGTTTCTTCACAAAGTCCACTGAAAGTGGTCTTTGAATGTCCATCCAAGGTGTCAACTTCGCAAAGATCACTGAAAGCAAGTAATGGGTGTTATACCTCAATATTACACATTAAATCCTAGTGTCGCATCCTTGCACCAGCGACCTAAATGACGCTTCCCCTTAATGACCATCTGGATATCCAAGAGTGAAATCTATTGCCTGAACACTGAAAGCAACACCATGCCTACCACGTGTCACCCAGATAGACCTCCTCTGCAGGACTTATCACGCTCTGCACAATTGATGGGGCATGATAATTAGGGTTACCATGTTCTTCTCCTACCCTAGGGCACAGTAATACCGCATTATGCTCAAGCCTAGGGGTGCGATAATCCATTTTTAGCCTTTTTTCCATAGACTTTGGGATCTCAACGTTCAAGATATTTTGTTGGGATTTCCACCTTTGATTCGATCCCAACCCCCTCTCTGTTTAGTAGGCCTGATCCACTAAACACTCTCTAGATCCATTATACTCTATTGTTTGTTAACCCTTCCTCATCCTATAAGAGAGAGGCATTCCGTGGGCCAAAAGGAGGACTTTTGGGGCATCAAAACTATGATCATAAGCCTTTTGCAGAGATAGCTAGAGGAAGGACTTGGAGCTGGAGTGGGCTTGGACATCAAGCAACTACTTTGTAAGCACTCTTGAGTTCTCAATGAAATATAACTTGTCTTGTTTCCCTATTTATGTGTATTGATTATGATTCATTTACATAAATTGTATTCAGTATAATATAGATCTAACTTGTGATTCAGTTATTTGGAATAGAGTGTGCACTTGTTTGTGGTGTTGATCTCTATAGGTTCATCACGAGGACTTCGGGATCAAAGACTCGATTGGAAAAACATCGGAAGAGAAGGTCATTTGTCTTCTTTCTCATCTATCAAATGTTAGAACTAGAAACACTAATTTACATCTAGGGAATGAGGTAGCATTTGTTTCTTTTTTGTCTTAGCATAGAGTTGATCTTTGTCACTTTATCCTAAGAGGACTTCTTCTTACCCGTAGGAAGAAATCTCTATAACAAAAACTGGTGACTCCGCTGGTTTGAACCCCTTTCAGTTGAGTTCTTTTACTTTCAGTCATTTTTTACTGTGAAATTGCTCTTCCTTCAAACCAGTCTTGAAAGTTGGTCTCTGTGACCTCCATTCACCCCCCTCCCCTCTGCATCAGACCCTTGTCATCGATCGGTAAGTCCTCTGGGTCTGCAAACCCTTGAAAATTCAAAAAAAAATCTCAATCTGTGCCCTTTTTCTCTTTTTTGATCATTATCGAGCCCCCATCACAGCCTAAAGAGCGATAATTTACCAGTACCACACCCTTCAGTCTTGCTAGAGCGCGATAATTTACCAGTACCGCGTCGGGCCTATGTTAGCCTCACGATAATCTCTGTAAATAGGGTTGTTTTTTCAGTTTGCTTGGTTCCTTCTGGTCATTTTTTACCTTCTCTGCCTTTGGTTGTTTCTCTGTTGCTTATCAGACCTCTGCAACCTACTTAGCTGCAATACAGTGCTTGTATTTTCATTATTTTTGAATTTGTGTAGACTGATTTGCCATATTTAGGTTTGTGATCATTGTTATCACCATACTTGTTCATTACCTATTCCTCCTTGTCTACATATCTTGTCACTATCCGTTTTAGTTGCAAAGTCTTTTATGGTTTGTTTTTCTTTGTTGTGCGCTTGAATTTTTTGAGTTAGTGGCATCATGCCCATATTGATCACCTCCTCATTTTTCTTGCATTGGCTTGATCCTTTCATGATAATCAAGTTTTTGTCACTGTTTCTCTTTCCTTGATGATATAGTCTTAAACATTACATTGTTCTTATAAGCAATATTTTTCCATTCTTGTTATCAAAATCAATATTGGAAACTTTTCTTTTGGAACATTGTCGTGTTTTTATTGAAAAGATCTAGTTTATACTTTTGCATATTAGGAAGCGAATAATTTATCACTGCTTGTCACATAATCTCTCATTTGGAAGCATAAATAGTTGTAGATCAGTTACATTTGAAAGTAGTTTCCATTTAGTTTGGCTTATTTGAAAAAAGAAACAAAAAGTTTGTTTGTTGAGTGGTTTTTTCATTGATTTTGAAAAAGTTCATGCATCGTGATCGAAGAACTCTCCCTTCTCTCTAGCTAGATTTCATCGAATAGAAAGGCTCATTTCAATTCATTTTTATTTTGCATGGTTTGAGTCGTCACAACACCACAAGTTTCACTTCCATTTACCTGATTGAGTAATACAACCACTAAAATTTACACTCCCTAACTCAACACACTCTAACCTCACTTGAGGAAAAAAGAATTTGTTAGTTAGGTAGGACACCGGGGATAGGCATCCAAATAATTCCCCCTTTTCATTATCATTTGAGACATAGCTGTTGTCCTCTAGGGTACTAAAATCCTCTAGTATTTACTGACATGATCATCGACCAGTTTGTGGAGAGGGCCTCCCGTCGTTTTGGGGGTAAGCTACGAGGATTGGTTCTGGACAGACTTTGTGGAATACCGCACTCCACTTAGCTCCTAAGGCATATCGATCCATTGTCTTCCTTGTATTCTCCGGCCACCATATTGGTGATACAAGGGTGATAAGGCAGAAGTGTCAATTTCCTTCTGCGGCGTGCCATGAACGAGGTAGCTTAGTAACTTTTATTCTAGGGCTCTTTACCCCGGATCCCTTTCGGTAGAGGGATATCCTTCCATTATTGGTCTCTCATTTTGTATTGTTTGACTTGGATTTCATCACCTTGCAAAGGATACAACTTGCTAAGGCCTCCAGCTCTTAGTCAGGAGGTTTTTCTTGCTATTTCATCTTCTTAGAGGGTCTTTTTTCTTTTTTAGTGATTTCTTGTTGGCATTCTGGCCACTTTTGTTTCAGCTCGCTTACTGTGACGCAGGTCTTAGTATAGTTTTTAGAGCTTTCTTTTTGGACTGTGAGCCTCGCCTTTTTCTAGATCCCCTTTTGCACACTTGACTGCTTTAGGGTTTCTGAGTTCTTTTATTTGGGACTATCCCCAAAACTTGTATTCCCATCATCATGTCTGATCCACGGAGATCACGAAGAATATAGGGACGAATCCCACCACCACTACCATGGACTTCTAGTCCACCTGCATCACGTATTCCTGCCCCTGCCGGTCGAGGCACTGGCCGGGGGAATGTTCCACCATCTATCCACACTACATCTTCAGTTCCTCCTGTAAATGTAACTCACAGCATGGTCTCAGAACCTCTTGCAGTTCCTGAAACCAGTAACACACATGAGATTTCAGCTATCACTCAACCCACTGTCATTCCAGAAATACCTCCTAAAGTGGAAAACACCGCAGCTGCTGAAGTTAGTACTGCACATGATACTATACCAGAGGCTATCACCCTCCCAGATGTTAGCACTACCCTGCCAACAGACACTTTCTATGATGTTCCTGAAGGATATGTTGGAACTATTGAAGGATTTGATGAAGATGTGTCCAAGTTGATCCCAATCTCAGATGGACACGTTGAAGTTATTCAAGAAACTGAACTACCTAACACACCTTTTGAACCTGAGTTTGACCTTTTTACTTCCTAGGTGGAGCCTCCGCCTGCCACCACTACACCGTCAGGTGTTCACACTCAGGAAACCAGTTCTTCTAGCAACGTGCCATTCACCGTATCCCTCCTTGATCTCCCCTCGGGACAATAAATTATTGCGTCAATACAATCCAGCATTGTTAGTCTCGCTAACTCCCCTTTAGCGTTGGAACAATTCAAATGTGATACGAAGCACATGCTCTCGTCGGCTTCCCAATACCCCCCTGCCACCCATCCTCCTGGTTACTGAGCTCGCCATATTCCGTCTAGCACAGAGTTTCATCACTTCTATGTTGATGGCTCCGGACCTTCAGATTTTACTTCACCCAATCTATTTTCGGACCCTGAACAGATAGCTCACATTTTTTACCCCTCGCGAGATACAAATCCGGGCCAAGCCCTCGATGGCCCTCCAATTTTTCAAGACCCCGTGGACATGACTCTTGATACCCCTCGGTTAAATTCCCCACATTTTCTACCATCCAATATGTTTGGCGTACCTTCAAGGGACACACCACTTATGAGGGATAACCCAATATTCTCTCCATCCCCGCTTGTAATGTATGGAAGACCTCCCCCACAAATCGACGCCACTGGCCAAACGACCATTCCTCATCTTTCTAGTATTGGAAGAACATCCAGTCATACTGTTGGATCATCCATGTTGAGCTGGATCATCCATGTTGACCGGAGATTCATCTTTGGCCACCATCTATACCATTTCCGGAGTCGGAAAACCAACTATTATAACAATCAATCCCAACAACCAACCTCCTCCAAGCGGACCATCCAACCCACCTACAGGAGGACAACCATCTTTTGGGAACACTGGTCCCATCCACCAACCTCCTCCCACTGCACCATCTAACCCACTTGCTACAGGGAAACCCCTTAGTACCATTCAAAGAGGGGCCACTCAACAACCACCTCCTTCTTTCCCATCGGCTCAACAAAGCCCTTTTATTGGAGGAGCACCACTTGTTAACACCCCCATTGGCACCATCCAACAACCCTCTCAATCAGCAACTTCTGCTCGGCTGGGCATGTATAATCCACCTAGCAGTGGACAACTTCATGATGGTATCCCAACTGGATCATATTTCCAACATCCCGCATCAGGTACACTTCCTTCTTGGGGATCTTAAAACCGACAGAGTGGGGGATACTCTTTGTTCGAAAACTGGAACTGGGGGGAAACCGAATCAACCTTATATTCTCCCCAACTTGAACTCTTGCATTCCTTATCCTTCAGCCGATAATACTCCATGGAACCCACCGCTTCAGCCTCCACCCCTTTATCAAGGTGGAACCAATATTTCATGGACACCATTCTTTCATGCATCCCCTAACCCTGGTATGGGTAACCCTCCACCCAATCAAGGTGGCGAAAACATTCCTGGGACACAACAACCCCAGGGAACCATACCCCAATAAGGAACGGGAAACATTCCTTGCACACAACAATCCCAAGGAACCATCCCCCAACAAGCAACGGGAAATATTCCTGGGATGCAACAATCCTAGGGCACTATACCCGTCATCCCTACTCAGCAAAATGTTCAACAATCGGTTGCTACTGTGATTCCGAGTCAAACGGTAAATCCCATGATTTCGAACACACAACTAGTTAACCAGATGGTCTACTACCCTCAAAACTTCCAACAGTATCCTACGGGAAATATGTATGGGTAAAATATGCAGCAGTATGCTGTGCAGGGTCCTACAGGCATCCCTGCACCATACAATTACTATTCATACCCGCATCCCAATCATAAACTTCCTTTCTTGGCTATGCTAGACTTACCCGATTTGTCGCGGCTTATCAACGATCCCATATGGCATGAACCACATTGGCCACCCATCCCAGCCAAACTACCATCGGACATTCCTAAGTTCGATGCCAAACTTGGGGAAGACCCTAAGAACCACGTAATGACCTTCCATCTTTGGTGTTCTTCGAACTCATTGATGGACAAATCCATTCGGATACGGATCTTCCAGCATACCCTCATCGGCATGACAGAAAAATGGTATATCGAGCTGCCACAACACTACTTTCATGATTTCAATACCTTGGCTATGCAGTTTCTGACACATTTCCAGCTCCCCATCTCGTACAAGACTGGAACAGACCTGTTAACATCACTACGTCAAACCACTTCTACACACATCTTGGACCATATCCATGAGTGGCATCGATGTTGTAGGTTAATCAATCCACCTATTCCGCACCAGTTACTCGATGATTGGTTCACAAAGTCATTTCTTCCCCCCATCGCTAGGGATATTTCCATGGGCGAACCTGTCACGGAGAAACAAGCAATTTCTCGCGCTCAGTATATGGATTTGGTATATAACCAATGCAGAACTTTATATGAGCTTATTCCCCATGCCACCCATACCACTACTGATCCAACCAACCCTGCCAGTGAAACCCCCATTGATGGCATCATCGGTTTACTTAAGGCTCATCTTGCCACCAAACCGATGGGACAGCAAGCTACTGCTTCCCCCTCTCCACCCCAGGCTTCTCCCAAAGCTTCTACCTCTCCTTCCCTCTCCTCCGAAGTGAACGCGGTTCAGTCCACGTCACAACCATTCGGGGGAAAGAAGAAGAATAACCACGAAAAATCCAAGAAACCTTCTAACCAATAGGAGAACCCCAAGCCGCAACCAAACAACAATGATCCCAAACCATGTCGGAAAGAAAAGTTTCCTTGCCTGATTTTCCAGGAAGATCACTACACACATGACTGTCCCTACAAGGACAAAGTCAACAAATTTGTTAAAGGATCCTTCCACCCGGTAGTGTTAACTGATCCTTTCCCTCAGTAGAACAACAGATGGTTTCCCACGATCCCCCACAAGGGGGAAATCCGAACAACCCACCCCATGGAGAAACGTCCGCAAACCGTGAAATTCTGATGACGAGTAACGAAGAGATTAATCTATCTACTCGAGTAAGGACATACGATACCTCTTCAAGTTCAAACAAACCCGAGACATCCAATGGCAAGTCTCCTTCTAAAGATCCTGTCGTCCCTCCCCCCAATGGTCATCTCCATATTGAGAGACCTATCACAGACACAGTGCTGCGCCCACCCAAGGGCACCATCCGAAAGGTGAAATTTAATCCTAACACATGAGTAGCCCAAAATTACAATATTGTTGAGGATCTAGCTCAAGCACCATGCGCAATGTCGACTCTCGAGGTTCTCCAACACTGCCCCACGCAGCGTAGAACCTTACTTTCAACACTGGGGGCAATGGACCTGGATACTTCAAACACGATTATGTTTAACTTGAAGTATTTTAAACCTCAGCTTTCTCACCAATTAGCCTTCCAAGTCCAAACAAAGATTCGTGGAAATAACATTCATCGCACTATCTTAGACGAAGGCGCTTCCACGTCAATCATGTCCTTGAATTGTTGGAGAGCCATAGGTTGGAGAGCCATAGGCTCCCCCAAAGTTACAACTTCTCCCACTACTCTCAGAGCGTTTGAAAGACATGGTTTCCAACCGTACAGACTCATTCCTACAATCGGTGTTGAACTGGGGGGCAAGACAGTATCTATACACATTGAAGTCATAGATGCACCATTGGATTATAATCTTCTACTCGGCTAGAATTGGTTCTATGCCATGACCGTCATTGGATCTTCTATCTTTCTTTTGATTTATTTGTAACTTCGGAATGTATTTCATATATGTATATTGTATTCCTATAGAGATGTTATTATTCCTCTATACAGAAGTGTTTGTATTCCTCTAAAGATGTTATTATTCCTCTATACGGAAGTGTCATCATTTATATTGTAAGTGTCGTAACTTATACTTGATGGGTTATTAGACCACCTTGTGGGGGTCGGCCCTGTATGTGGGTTAAAGGGTTATTAGACCACCCTATTGAGGGTCGGCCCTGTCAGCATTATGTTATGTGGTTAAGTTAAGGCCGACCTAGTAAAGATTATTAGGCAAGTCAAGTCAAGTATAAATAGAGTGCGGGAGGCACTCTATTTGATCATTCACTTACTCACTCTTACACTCATTGGAGAGTGGCGCACTAGTGGAGGAGGAGAACTAGCTGCTAGGAGTATATCTCTTATTCTTGGGTTGTATCATTGCTCTATCTATCTCTGAGGAAGTTGTGGGGTTTTTCACCTTTATGGTTTTCCCCAGTGAAACTCTGTGTGTCTATTGTCTCTTGTGTACTTGCATTATTATGTCCATGATTGATATGCTGTAGATATGTTGTACATGGTGTTCTCTCAGTTAAGATTCTAGATCAGATTGAAGTAAATCCTGAAAAACTAACATGGTATCATATCTAGCCTGAAAGAAGGCATGGTATGGCATTTATGACACTTATTGCACTTGCGAAGCTAGGGCTTGATATAGCAAAAACCATTCATCATAGAACTTTCGCTATAAATTAATTTTGGCGCAGTTTCAGGATCTGAAAAATATTACAGGTTGAATATAAGATCCCCACGTACCTTGTGTCCGAAGCACATCATCTAATTCATTGTACGTTTTGTTTTATGGTCCATACAATATAGGGTTTCTGCCTCTTCCGGATCTCAGTCATCAATAGGTGACCTAGGAACAAAGGTCACAACTTGGGCTAGGAAGCTCCAAATTAAATTTCATAAAATGTGGCAGGTAGGGAAAAGACTGTACTTTCATAGGTACGATTTTCAGAGGCCAAAATTGAACCACTGACACGTGGCACTCCGTACAAGTTCGCTCTCTTGTTTTATCCCATAAACAAGTCACGTTGCGAAACTTGGCATAAATCTCTCTCAGAGAATCCATTTGAGGTCAGACCTATAGAGTTGGAAAGATAACAGGTTAAGCTACCATAGGTAGAATTTTCTGACCTTGTAGATCTGAAATTTTGGAGTTACACCAGAAACAATTAGGTGCATATTTCTGTCAAAACAAAATTGGATTTTGAGCACCTTCATTCATGGCTCTGGGAATTTAGGGTTTCAGAGAATGTTAGAATTTTTGGAATCGGAGACCATGGCTGGATGCTCCTCATAAAAATAAAATTTAGAGACCAAGATCAAATTTTTTGGTTGGGCAGAAGTTGAGGCTTGATCAAACCCTACTTCGGGACTTTGATCGGAAAGGTGAAAAATTAGGGCTTCTGCAAAAATGAGAATTTTTGAAATCTATGACCATAGCTGGAAGCTCCTTGGAAACATAGAAGTTTAGAGCTTTGGATAAAACCATTTTGTTGGGTAAAGCTCTGGGAAACTCAAACCCTATGTTAACACCCAAAAAGTGCTCACTACCTCATCTACCCCATTACATGACTCATTTGTCCATATTTCCTACCATATTTGCCTCCAAAACCTTAAAATCCCATTAAAAAGCCTCCAAAATGCCAAAAAACCCCTTTTTCCCCCCAAATAATCAAAAATTCCTCCAAAATAGCAAAAAACCCTCTAAAAAGGGAATAAAAATACAAAAAAGAGGAAAAAGAGGGAAAACGGAGGCAAGAACCCTATACAGCTGACCTAAACCATATGGTTCCCAAAACCATGGGCCAGCACTCCACCACTAAAAACCTATAAATAGGTGATGGAGGCCCCTCATTTCACATCCACAGTCAAATACACCCTTACTCTGCCAAAATCACTCTTAAAACCCTAGCTCACCCTTGAGCTACTTTCACCCTTGAGTGCCCCTTTTGGCCCATTTCCAACCCTTTGGAGAAAGAGAAGGAGCAAAGCTGGAATCTTGAAAGCAACCCGCCTGGACTAATGCAAGAGCTCCACCAACCTTCACATTGGAGGTATAATTAATACAAAAAACTCTTTTTATTATCTTGTCTTGTCTATTTCATGCACATGTTTAGAATAATTACCATTTTACTGTATTGTCTTTCATTTAATGTTTTTATGAACTGCTACTAAGGAGTCCCTTCTCCTTAGTAGGTGTTCATTTGCACAAGCTGGGGTGAAAACACTAGCTACAGTTTTGGCGACTCCCCTTGTGTTCCTTTGAATTTCTAGTTATAGTTTTAAAGTTTTAAACATTTTTAAGTTTCTGCAATATTTTCCTGTTTTTTCCTTTCGGCTGTCCCTTTCGGTTGTCGTAAACCATGTCTTTTACCCCCCGCAGTTGCGTTCCAACCGCGTCTTTCAAGCATTTACCTGCGATCCGACCATGGCTCTCAGACTGTTTCCGGTGACCTACCGGCGGATTCAAGTCTGTTACCTGCGATTCAACCGCGGCTATTAGCTTGTTTGGTGCGATCCGACTGCGGTTGTTAACCCTTTTCCCATGTCCCGTTTGCGGCTTTCAGCCATTTTTCTGCAACCCGCCGGCATCTTTAGGCCATTTTCCCGCATCCCTCTTGCGGCTTCCAGCCATTTTTATGCAACCCGCCGACGTCTTTAGGCCATTTTCCCACGTCCCGCTTGCGGCTTTCAGCCATTTTCTGCAACCTGTCTGCGTCTTTCAGCCATTTTCCCACGTCCCTCTTGCGGCTTTCAGCCATTTTCTTGCAACCCACCTGCGGCTTTCGACCTGTTTCCAACGGTCCGACTGCGTCTTTTGGCCAAAATCCTGCAGCCCATCCGCGACTGTTGAGTTGTTTCCCACGGTCCAACTGCCCAGATTTGCCACAGACCCGCGGTCTGTTTTCTGCCCTTTTTTCCTATTTTGAACCCAGCACTTTACTGTAATATTTTCTGCACCTGCACAGCCATCTGTCCTACCTGCAGCCATACTTCCCTGCAGCCTTTTTTGCAGTATTATTTCTGTTCCATTTACAGAATATTTTTTAAATTTCAGCATTTTAATTGAAAAAGAGAAAATTTTGCATTTCAAAGTTTAAATTCTTTATTGTTATTTTTAGTTAAAAAGTTGCCCACTCCGTGGCACTTTTACTTGGGTTCATCATCTCACACGCACACACTCTGTCACCTAATTCAAGTGAGCCCTAAAATACTACTTAACACAACCAACATTCTAACCCCACTTGGGGAACACATAAGAATTTTTGTAGTTGGGTAGGATCGGGGGGATAGGAATCCAAATAACACCCCTCAGTTGCTTACACTTGATACATAGCTGTTGTCCATTAGGGAACCAAAATCCCCTAGTATTTTTTGGCACGATCACAACGAGTTTTTCAGAGGGCCTCTCCCCTAGGAGGTTTGAAGTCACCAAACTGGTTCCGGAGGCCTGAGTATAATACTGCAATCCATTCAGTAACTGAAGGCTACCTTTCGCAGTTCTCGGGGTATCACCCGTATGGGGATACCACGGCGATAGAACCAAACGACAGATTCACCTTTTCTGGACGTGTCATGAACGGGGTATCTTAGTTGCCTTTCTTCTAGGATTGACTACCCGGTGTCCCTCCTGGTAGGGGGATATCTTTAGCCACTTGGCTCTACTATCCATATTGTCTGACTTGGATTTCATCACCTTGCAGAGGATATGTCTAGTTGAGTCAGAATACTATTTAGCTAGGTGTTTGCATGCTCCCTTACCTCCTTTTGGTCTAGCGAGTCCACTATTTTATTTTTTAGGAAACCTGCTGCTTGTTGGTATTCTGACCATTTCTGTTGATACTCCACTTATTGTAGCACAGCTGTTACAGTAAGTGTTTTGAGTTGGTTGTTGGACTGAGTGCTATATTTTTTGAGCTCTCCTTCTGCACACTCGGTTGCATTAGGGTTTTTGAGTTGTTTTTCACTCAAACACAACCCCCAAAAATTTGACACCATCTGTCACCATTGAGTCCCCGAGACATTCTCGGCGCCTCCGGGGAGAGCCCCCACAGCACGGTTAACTTGACACCACCTGTCATAGACATAGATATTCATCACTTGATACCACTCATCATAGATCTCGAGCCTTGTCACTTGACTCCACTCGTCAACGGCATAGAACTCCGTCACTCGAGCTAGATGCCCCTTATTTTACCTCTAATTCTGAGGCAGAGTCCGAGAACCCCATTTACACTGCACCAACCAGCCCCATGGCTGGCGTGACTTCCACCCCTTTCTTTGTAGGGACCATTGGTGGAGCATCCACCAACACACCAGTTACCACACCTGCCGTGGGTTTTCCCTCGATGGGGCCCCCATCTACCATTCTGATCACTGTACCCATTCCAGTAGATGGCATTCCTATCGCCACTCCATCAGTGACTCACACTACCCTTAGCGGCGCAGGACCGTCCCATACCACTTTCGCCCCTCCACTTGGGGGCATTGGCCCCAACATGGTCACACCCACTAGTATGTCACATCCTTCTACTAGTTTTCCATTCATGGCTAGCCTCAACCTTCCTGACCTAGCTAGACTGACTAATGATACCATCAAACACGACCCTGCGTGGCCTCACATGCCCACCAAGCTTCCCTCCGACATCCCTAAGTTTGAGGGCAAGGCAGGTGAGGACCCCCAGAACCATATTATGTCCTTCCATCTATGGTGTTCCTCCAACTCCATAGTGGACGACTCTGTCCGCCTCCGTCTGTTACAGTGCACCCTCATTGGCTCTGCAGCTAAGTGGTACATCGAGCAGCCCCATGGGACCCATGCCACCTTTACCTCCCTTGCCTCGACTTTCCTACAGTTCTTTCAGTTACCTGTCTGCTATGACGCGGGAGTTGAGATCCTACTGTCTTGTAGATAGAACACGGCTACCCACATCACTGACCACATTCATGAGTGGCGTCGACGCCGCAGCCTCTGCAAAATCAAGTTAGACGACCGTATCTTCTTAGATTGGTTTCTAAAATCCCTCCTTCCTGTCATTGCCAAGGATGTGGCATCCGAAGGACCCCAGTCCGAAGAAGAGGCCATCCTCAAAGCCCAGCAATTTGACCTCATTTATGCCCAGTCAGGTTATCTATACACCATCATACCTGACGCCCTTCATGATGATTCCTCCCAACATGATGCGTCGGGGGCATCCCATGCTGCAAACGGCATCATTGGTCGTATTTCCTCGCATCCCCAACCCTTTTCCATAGCATGTCCTAGCCATGGCCCCGACCTTTTGCGGGATACATCATAGTCCAGAGCAACCAATTCGTATGCTCCCATGGCACATCACCACCATTCCCACGGACCCTCATGTCCACCTCAGTGCTTTGGTCATGCATCCCCCGCTTACACCCCCCCAGTCTCACCTCATCCATATTACCACTAACAGGCTGCATCAGCTCCTGTGTCCTCTCAAGCCCAACATGCTTATTACCCACCACAAGGAGCCCCTACGGCAAATCCCCAACCCGTTCCACATACGTATCAACAACCCCCACAAGGTGCAGCACCTGTGCAGCCTCCCCCTACTTATTATCCACCGCAGCCTGCTCCCGCACATGCACAACCCCAGAACCCACCTACTTCCCAAAGGCAAGTATACGCCCAACAGAATCCGTAGAAGAACCAAAATAACCAGCGCCAACAGGGCCAACAAAACCATGGAAAAGGCTGTAACCGTGGGAACAACCCCCCTCCAGACCAAGGCGGTCAACCTCCCAATCTCCCAAACAACAATAACGCGGCCCCTGCCAACCAGAACCCTGATCGGCCGCCCAAGCAGGCCAAAAATCCTAATTTGTGAACAAACCATCCTTTTTCTATTTGCGGGGTCTATGGCCACTACACACATGATTTCCCACATTTGGAGCGAGCTCGGCAACTCTGGACTGATGATGCCCATCGCCAAGGGCACGTAGCTCCTCAGGTGCCACCCAACCCCCCACCCCCTCAGCATCAACCTTTGGTGCTACAAAATCCCTTACCAACCCAAGGCGTAATGAACACTCAGTCGTTGGCTCCCCCTCAAGGCAACGCACCACCACAACAACAGATCACTTATGCCACTCCTAATCAACCCATGTTAGACTTAGGTACCCACCACTTGTTAATGATGTCATCCGCTGATGTCAACCTCCAAAACCGTCGGAACCAATATGGATCCACCCCTGAAGCCCCTTTCGCCGACAAAAACACTAACACTCATCCCACTGATCAGACGTTACGTATACCCCCGGCTCCACTCGATGGTGCCTCCAAAGCACCTCGCTTCCCACTTCGTCGCATCCACAATAACCCCAATTCTCGTGCTGCGTCAAATTACAACATTGTAGATGACTTAGCCCAATCTCCCGTAGCCATGTCTGCATTAGAAGTCTCAAAAGACTGTCCTTCACACCGCAAGACTTTGCTCTCCGCCATTGGTGCTATTGACCCAAATGATTCACGACTGATGGCCTTCGATTTGGACCAGTCTGAACCACGCCTGCCTTCCACTTTAGCGTTCCAAGTTTCTGTTTCCGTTCGGAATCTTGTCATCCATCGGTGCATTATCGATGAAGGTGCCTCTACATGCATTATGTCCACATTCGTTTGCCAGAAGTTGGGATCCCCTACTCTCCAGCAGTCCACCACTGCGTTGCGAGCCTACGACGGTCGTTCGGCTCAACCCCAAGGTCTCTTAGCTAACGTCCCCATCCAGTTGGCTGGTAAAACCATGCTCATTGACATAGAGGTCATCAATGCCCAACTTGATTATAACCTCTTACTTGGCCACAGCTACATGTATGCCATGTGGGCGGTTGCCTCATCCGTTTTTCGTACCATGATGTTCCCCCATGACAAACGCATGGTCAAGGTCAACCAACTCACCTATTACGATCCCAATGCCCCCGCTGCACCTGAAAATGTTCTCCCCATGGTTGAACAACCTGTTTGTGGTGCAACTACCTCATTTGCTTCCTCCATGGGACCCGGACTTTACTCAGATACGATGATGACCTCAACATTCCAATCCATTTCACCCTCATCACCCGCAACTAAAGTATCTGACCTATGTACCCTTTCCCACAATACACAAACACCCAACAACCAACCGCCCTTATTACCCAAACCACCATTGGTACCTAGTCACATTGGTGTTACACCCATCGACACAATCCCCTTGCTATTCCCTCCCTCGGGCGTAGTAAGCGCCCCGGTTATGGCTACTCTTAGCCTCCCCGGGTTAACCTTGGGATTACCCGTGTGGTATATTTCACCTCCCATTCCCCCGCCGACACCAAATGTCGTCCTACAACCTGTGCAACCCATTGCCACTACTATTCAACCACCTCCCGGTGTCACTACCCCTTCTTCATCTACGACTCCCCCCCCTCTTATTAAGCACACTGGGGGCAGAGGCCCACAACCATACACTGCTGTACCCCCGCCCAAAACAGTTAAACCCCCCCCCTCGTGTTTCATGCTCCCCCCAAATGCTCGTTGTGTGATGAGTTAACCCATCCGACTCATCAATGTCCACACTTACCTGCATTACAGGAACACATGCAAATGCTTGACGACGACCCCACATCCCGGTTGTCAAACTAGATCCAACCCCTAAGCCTCATGATAAATCACTGCGTACTAACCACCCTTGTGCCATATGAGGTATTTATGGCCATTACTCACATCACTGTCCTAATCTCCCATATTACAAAACAGCTCTCTACGAGATGAATAATTTGTACCTTGAGACGGCACCCCCCACAATTGAGGAGATCCACTCCCCGGTATCATCCTCATCCGGAGAAATTAACACCATTTATATGATCTCTTTGACTACCACTCCCTCGTCAATCGATTTGACAACTCAAACTTACCGCAATGATGAGGAGATTCTAGAGGCTCTCACTGCCCCGGATTATCCCTGGGACGACATGCACCATCGTTCCTATTTCCTCCCAGAAGCATCCTCCTCTACCACAGCTACTCAATTCGGGGTTGAGTCCAAAGATTTCCTTCCCACCAAATTCGACTGGTTTAAGGATCCTATTCCTGCTCCTGATGCCTTTGAGGAAGGTAATATGGCCAACATCTCACCCGTCATCCACATAGATATCTCTGACCCACCTGGTGCTCTTGAAATCATTACCTTAGGAGCCTCATGCAGTGAGCATGAGATTGGATAGTACAAAAAACTTTTACAAGAGTTCCGTGATGTCTTTTCCTGGTCCTATACCGAGATGCCTGGTCTTGACCCCGCTATCATAGAGCACCACATTGACACCTCTGAATTTGGGGGCATAATAGATTACCTCGACCCTGGGATAGGGGACATGATCAATCATTTTGACCCTACCCCATCACATCTATCTCAGTGTTTCAATGATCCCATTGTTCAAATCACACATATGTGATCCACAATCACAAACCCCCTGCACATAGCATGGGGGCCGGTCATTAACCCTGCCCACTTTTTCACATGTGTGATCTCAACCATTTTTGCGGTCACATGTCACTTGTATATATGATTTGATTTGATACACCTAGTATTCTTCCCCCGTGGGTAATCATTTCTCCCCACCACTGTATCCTTGGCTTGGTGGGCTCACCTTTATTTGCAACCATTTTTAACCTAGTTATTTTCTTTGACCATTCTAGAGCCCTTATGACCGTCGTTTTTCGCACCATTTGCACTGTCGGATTCATATTTCCGTGCTTGTGATGATGCTTGAGATCATTTCTCGCTCTCACCAGGACCAATATCAACATTGTGTCCCGACACCTTGTCGCCCTGGTTTGCATGCCACATCGGCCGTAGCCCGGTTTTGATATACTTTATATCATCGGATTCATTTTTCCGAGCCCGTGATGATGCTTGAGATCATTTCTCGCTCTCACCCCCAGCTTTTTCGGGTATTTTTCCAAAACGCCCCCCGTCACCTCGGTTTGTGTGCCACTTCAGCCATTCTCCGTTTTTGACACTTTATATCGCCATATTCATTTTTTCGATCTCATGATGATGCTTGAGATCATCTCTCGCTCTCACCAGGTACAGTTTCAACATTGTGTCACGACACCTTGCTGCCTCGATTTGTGCACCACATCAGCCGCCATCGGATTGTTCCACATTTTTACATGAGCCCTTCACTCCTTTCATACTGCAATTATTTCGTTATTTTTCCACCATTCATGATCCCGCAAGGAGGCCCACCAGTGTTCCCCCCTACCCTCGTTCTTGGTCATCATCAATGTTCCTTGATTGAGCACTTCCTCCTTGCCTGGCCATTCCTTTTGTTCGGTATAATTTTATCCCTTTTTCGGGCCGGACAAGTCCTTTACAAAAAAGGCACTTAGGTAGTTTCTATTAAGCTCTTTTCTGACTTCTAAAACAATGAAAAGATCGCCGAGAAATCTTGCTTCCTTTCATGCTCGTTAAAGTACCTGAAAGGGCATCTATCTGGTATAAGTTTAACCCTTTTCCGGACCTAGTAGACTAATTACGAAAAAGGAATACTCTAGTCACACTGGCTAGAAGAGTTCTTCATTGCATCCTTTTATGCTTCTTCGGGCCTTGGAGACTAACACACGAAAAAGCAACCCCCTAGAGTCTTCTTATCGCTTTCAGACTCTCTAAAATTGAAAGCAACCACGAGCATGAACTATCCTGGGCTCATACAAATCCACACAACAGTACCATTCCATTATTTCAAAGTCTTCTTATTGCTTTCAGACTCCTTAAAATTGAAAGCAATCACAAGCATGAAATGTCCTGGGCTTGTATCAATCCACACGACAGTACCATTTTACACACACTTCTTCTAGTTCCTTAACCTGTGAAGAAGTCCCCCCGTGCCTCTTGGCACTATGATCGATCATCTCGGCAGCACCCCCAATCAGGTCACCTTTGTTCAGAGTATTCTGTAGTCTCTTGCCATTTTACACCAGCTTGAGTATCACTCATCCTCGTCACTATCCTTGATCCATTACAGCTATGATCCCTTTCCCACCAGTCAGTTTCATATGCTGCCCGATCATCCCCGCCATCATACTCTGAACAAAGGAAGTTTGAGTCCACCCACTCTACTTGCCCAGTTATCCCCCATAATATGACAGTCCTAACATCAGTACTCTCACACTTTTGTTCTCCACCTCGCGCTCCTATCAAGGAAACATCATTGCCTTGCTAGTTGCCGGTCTCCCTCTGTCGACAATAGCCCCTCTGTTCTAGAGGATAGACCCAGAGGTCCCTGCGCCTTGGACCCATCACCATCTGTGGTGAGTGCCTACGGACCATTTTGAGAGGAGTCATCATTGCCTCTCCGAGTGGTTGTTTCTCACATGCTCGACTTCAACACCTTGATCGCATCGTTGAGAATCGCGCAGGGTTTATATCCCTTCAGTTATTGGTCGAAGACCCCGGATTTCCCCCGACTCTAGCACATTGGTGAGTCACTTCGGAACGCCCAGTTATATGTTCTCGTGGATGTCTGGGTTGCATTGGAGATTGTATTCAGAATCCATCCAGTTATATGCTTCCTTGAGTACCCAGTTCAGTTCCAGTTCAGTGTACCATTGAGGGTATGACTCCCCGTCACTATGATCCAGCAGCTCATCAGTTCCTCTAGTACCACACTCAGCAGCACTGTTGTTATTCCAGTGTATCAGTTCTTCAACTCTGACATGGTCATCCCAACAGTATGTCCCATATTTGTGTCCCCTCTGGACCCTTATGATGTACACAGTGGTTCTCTATGTATCCTATAGGTCCCCCTTTTCAGGACTCACTGTTATTTTTTATGTATCTTGATACGAGCATGGGTATGCCTGCCTCGTCCATATACTGAGATTCTTCCTCATTCATTATTTGAGGCCATGTATATGTCAGGTCCCCATTGTTATTATTATTCTATATCTTGATACAAGCATGGGAATGTCTGCCTCGTCCATATGTTTAGATTATTCCTCATTCATTATTGAGGTCATGTACTTTCATTTTTTGCAGTTTGTTCGGGACCGTTGTTACGAGCTCTATTTCATTTCTTCTCTTCTCCACACCCCAGGAAAACCATAAAATACTTATGATGTCTATCGGCCATACGATGAGCTCCTGCCCTCACACATCAGGGGGCAATCTGTTAACACCCAAAAAGTGCTCACTACCTCATACACCCCATTAAATGACTCATTTGTCCATATTTCCTACCATATTTGCCTCCAAAACCTTAAAATCCCATTAAAAAGCCTCCAAAAGGTCACAAAACCATTAAAAAAGCCTCCAAAAGGCCAAAAAACCCTTTTTCCCCCAAAATAATCCAAAATTCCTCCAAAATAGCAAAAAACCCTCTAAAAGGGAATAAAAATACAAAAAAGAGTAAAAAGAGGGAAAAAGGAGGCAAAAACCCTATACAACTGACCTAAACCATATGGTTCCCAAAACCATGGGCTAGCACTCCACCACTAAAAACCTATAAATAGGTGATGGAGGCCCCTCATTTCACATCCACAGTCAAATACACCATCTGCAGCGTGGGATGCGAAGAAGCACGGCCAATGATACCATCTGCAGCGTGGGATGCCCCCAGCGCATCATGCTGGGAGGACTCGCCGCGAGGGGCGTCAGGTATAATGGTATAAAGGTAACCCGATTGGGCGTAAATGAGGTCGAACTGTTGGGCCTTAAGGATGGCTTCTTCTTCAGACTGGGGTCTTTCTGAGGCCACATCCTTAGCGATAACCGGGAGAAGGGATTTGAGGAACCAATCTAGGAAGATACGGTCGTCAAGTTTGATCTTGCATAAGCTACGGCGTCGACGCCACTCATGGATGTGGTCCGTGATATGGGTAGCCGTGTTTTGTCTACAAGATAGAAGGATCTCAACGCCCGCGTCATAGCGGACAGGCAACTGGAAGAACTGCAGGAAGGTCGAGGCCAGGGAAGCAAAGGTGGCATGGGTCCCATGAGGTTGCTCGATATACCACTTGGCTGCAGAGCCAGTGAAGGTGCGCTGTAAGAGACGGAGGCGAACTGAGTCATCCACTATGGAGTTAGAGGAACACCATAGGTGGAAAGACATGATATGGTTTTGTGGGTCCTCACCGGCCTTGCCCTCGAACTTAGGGATGTCAGAGGGTAGTTTGGTAGGCATATGAGGCCATGTAGGGTCGTGTCGAATAGGATCGTTGGTCAATCTGGCCAGGTCAGGTAGGTTGAGGCTAGCCATGAATGGCAAACTGGAAGAAGGATGAGACACAGTAGTGCTTTGGACCAAGTTGGGGCCAGTGCCCCCAAGTGGAGGGACAAAATTTAGGGTGGTGCCCCCAAGTGGGGGAACTGAGGTAGTGGAGGATGGTCCAGCACCACCATGGGTAGTGTGAGCCACTGATGTAGTGGGGATAGGTATTCCCGCTGTGGGCATAGGTACCGTGAGGGGAACGGTAGATGGTTGCCCTATGGAGGGCATACCAAAAACAGGTGTAGTAACTGGTGTAGTGGTGGATGTGCCACCAATGGTCCCTATGACAAATGGAGTGGAAGTCGTGCCAGCCATGGGGCTAGTAGGGGCAGTATAAATAGGGTTCTCAAACTCTTCGTCAGAATCAGAGGTAAAGTAAGGGGTGTCACTATCTGGTGACGGAGTCCTACGTCGCTGACGAGTGGAGTCAAGTGACAAGGCTCTAGATCTGTGATGAGTGGTATCAACGGACAATGATCGGAATCTATGACGGGTGGTGTCGAGAGAACCGTGTTGTGGGGGCTCACCCCTGAGGCGCCGAGAATGTCTCGGGGACTCAATGGTGACAGATGGTGTCAAATCTCTGTGGGTTGAGGTGAGTATAAAAACAGCTCAAAAATCCTAATGCAACTGAGTGTGCAGAAGGAGAGCTAAAAAGCAAGGCACTCATGCCAACAACCAACTCAAAACACCCACTGCAACAGCTGTGCTACAATAGGTGGAGTAACAACAAAGATGGTCAGAATACCAACAAGCAGCAGGTTTCCTAAAAAGAAAAATGGTGGACTCACTAGACCAAAGGGAGGTAAAGGAGCATGCAAACACCTAGCTAAAAGTATTCTGACTCAACTAAACATATCCTCTGCAAGGTGATGAAATCCAAGTCAGACAATATGAGTAGAAAATCCAAGTGGCTATGATATCCCCCTACCGGGAGGGACACCGAGTAGTCAATCCTAGAAGAATGGCAACTAAGATACCCCGTTCATGACACGTCCAGAAAGGTGAATCTACCGTTTAGTTCGTTGACCGCAATACCCCTATACAGGGATATCCCGCGAACCGCGAAAGGTATCCCTTCGGTTACTGAATGGAGTGCGGTATTCCACTCAGGCCTCCGGAACCAGTCTCCCGACTTCAACCCTCCTAAGGGAGAGGCCCTCTGATAAACTGGTCGTGACCGTGCCAAAAAGTACTAGGGGATTTTGGTTCCCTATTTGGACAACAACTATGTCTCAAGTGAAAGTAACCAAGGGGTGTTATTGGAAGCCTATCCCCCTGATCCTACCTAACTACAATGATTCTTTTGTGTTCCCCAAGTGGGGTTAGAATGTTGGTTTAGTTAGGTACTTTTTAAGGCTCACTTGATTTATGTGACAGAGTGTGTGCTCGTGAGGTGATGAACCCAAAAATAGAAGTGCCACAAGGGGGGCAACTTCCAATCTATCAATAATACTGAAATTGAAAGTTTAACTTGCAAAATTTTCTGAATTAAAAATACTGAAATTTTTAAAAGAATTCTGTAAAGGGAACAGAAATTATATTGCAGAAAGGCTGTAAGGTAGTGAGGCTGCAGGTGGGACAGAGGGCTTTTCAGATGCAGAAAATATTGCAGCAAAAGGGGCTGGGCTCAAAACAGGAAAAGAGCAGAAATCATACCGTGGGTCTGTGGCGAATCAGAACAGGCCGACCGCGGGTTTGAGGGAAACAGCGGCAGTCAGGTCGCGGCTATCGGGCCAACAGAGGCAGTCGGGACGCAGGAAACAGGGAAAAAGACGCATTCGGGTCGCGGCAAAAGGGCTAACAGACGCAGTCGGGACGCCAAAAAGAGGTTGAGAGCCGCAGTCGGGACGCAGGAAAATGGCCGACAGGCGCAGTCAGATCGCGGCAAACAGGCTGATTAGCCACGGTCGGATCGCAGGTAACAGACTTGAATCCGCCGGTGGGGCGTCGGAAGCAGTCTGAGAGCCGCGGTCGGATCGCAGGTAAAGGCCTGAAAGGCGCGGTCGGGACGCGACTGCAGAGGGAAAAAACGCGGTATGCGGCGGCCGAAAGGGACAGCCGAAAGGAAAAAATTTAAAAATGGAAACCAGAAATTCGAAAACTAGGGGAGTCGCCAAAACTGTAGCTAGGGTTTTACCCCTAGCTTGTGCAAATGAGCACCTACTAAGGAGAATGGACTCCTTAGTAGCAGTTCAGTATATTAAACTAATTAAGCTAAAACAAGAATTAAATTACTTCTAAAACAAGCATGAAACATAAACAACAAATTTAAAGAATGGCTTTTTGTATTGATGTTACCTTCAATGTAAAGGTTTGATGAAGCCCTTTGCAGTGTCCAAGAGGATGCTCCAAGCTTCAATATGATCCTTTCTCCTTCTCCAATGTTGGGGATGGGCCAAAGGTGGCTCTCAAGGTGAAAATAGTTCAATGGTGAACTAGGGTTTCGAGAGAGATTTTGGCAGAGTAAGGGTGCTTGTGATTGTGGATATGGAATAAGGGATCTCCATCACCTATTTATAGTTTTTTGGTGGTGGAGTGCTGACCCATGGTTTTAGGAAACACATGGTTTTGGGCAGCTGTATAGGGTTTTTTCCTCCTTTTCCTCATTATTTTATATTTTTTATTCCCTTTTTAGGGGATTTTTGCTATTTTTGGAGGAAAAGGGGGTTTTTTAGCCTTTTTTAGGCTATTTTGAGGGTTTTTTTGGCCTTTTGAAGGCATTTTAGGCCTTTTGGAGGCTTTTTAATGGGATTTTTTGGGATTTTTAATGGAAATATGGTAGGAAAATGGACAAATGGGCCATATAATGTGGTAAATGAGCTAGTGAGCACTTTTTGGGTGTTAACACTCTACCAAAATCACTCTTGAAAACCTAGCTCACCCTTGAGCTACTTTCACCCTTGAGTGTTGCTTTTGGCCCATTTCCAACCCTTTGGAGAAAGAGAAGGAGCAAAGCTAGAAGCTTGGAAGCAACCCTCCTGGACTGCTGCAAGAGCTCCACCAACCTTCACATTGGAGGTATAATTAATACAAAAAACCCTTTTTATTATCTTGTCTTGTCTATTTCATGCACATGTTTAGAATAATTACCATTTTACTGTATTGTCTTTCATTTAATGTTTTTCTGAACTGCTACTAAGGAGTTCTTTCTCCTTAGTAGGTGCTCATTTGCACAAGCTGGGGTGAAAACCCTAGCTACACCCTAATTCAGGGTCCTCCCCAATGAATCCAAAAGATTGAAAAACAAATTTGAGGGGTG
Organism: Larix kaempferi; assembly: GCA_027924585.1. Classification (NCBI taxonomy): domain Eukaryota; kingdom Viridiplantae; phylum Streptophyta; class Pinopsida; order Pinales; family Pinaceae; genus Larix; species Larix kaempferi. Next base: position 28,964,177 of record BSBM01000158.1, on the reverse strand, counting down.
AAACTTTGCAGCTTTCAAATTCTGAGTATACCAGGTTGATCAGCTCATCAAGGCGCATCTTTCTATCCTTTCAGAAGTTTGAAATTCAAAGTGTGAAATTCAAAGTTTGAATTTTTAGGGTTTCCCTAACAAACCCTAATCCAGCTCCAGATCTAGTTTCTGCAAATCAAGTGGATTGGGTTAATCCTAGAAGAGAATGGATTGGTCACCTGCATAAGTGAAGAAGTTCCCGTTTTAGAGGGAGATGAGGCTAAGGCCTTACATAAGAAGATTACAAGCAATCTCAACAGGTATGACTTATCCAGGTATGTTTTGAGATCTATTCATGATTAAGTTTATGATATGTTTGTCTTCATTAAGGTTAGTACAATCTTGATTAACTTTAGACTTGTCGCATCACCTTAATAAAATTATGAATGCAGATATTCATTGATTAGGGTTTTGACACTTATGATTGTACTAATGCATTGTGGTGTTGTATGAGGTTGATGTTGTCCCCTAACATGAAAGGTACATCAAGAAAGACAAATCATTTTCTAGTTCAAAAACATATGACCATGGGGACATGAATACAAAGATTCATCCATTGTCATGGATCACATAGAAGATCTACTTACGAGGTATGTATAACTTGGTTCTATAATGATTAACCTATGAGATATGCAGGTTACTAGCACAAGTCATTGAAGAGAACAAGAAGACATTATGCGGGTATGTTAGACATAACTAGCTAGCATGCTAATCTAGGTATGTTTTTCCTATATCAAGTTAAAATCCTACCTTGTGTTAGGATCTCTTATATAAGTATACATGGCATGATTGATAATGATTATTCATTGAAGTTAGTAATCATGGGTTTGGGCATATTATGCTTCTTACTTTGATTGATGATATGACTAACCAGAAAAGTCCTTTGGTCAAATAAAGAATATGCATGAGTAAAAGAAGTATTCCCTGAAACCTTGAATACTAATGTTTATTATCTGTGTTTAAGATTTTTTTTTTATATTATTGAGATTATACTAATGAACGTATGTATGAGACCTCGAGGATAACACAATGATGATACTAGTAAGTATGCATAAGTGATCGAGGATGGATATAAGTTCAAGGACAGGTAATCCAGGAAGCAAAGATCAAGAGGGAGCACACTCCAGTAGTTCTTTCAAGGAAGCAAATATTGAGAGGGAGTCCACCCTACAAACCAAAAAAAGATAAGTATTTGAATTGTCCTTTCTTACATATTGGTTTGTTTAAATAATATTGTTCAATGATGTATATGCTTATGTTCCTAGACTTAGGGTTGTATTATGCATATTAGAATAATTGCATTAATGAACAGTATACTACTAATATGCATGTGATGGGTAAGTGGCCTATGGCACTGTACAACATTGCATTGCTACTTATCTATAATGAAACCTCTTTGTTGACATGTTGGGAGTTGTGCACACTTTTGTAACGTCCCCTTCTCCTTAGAACAACAGGGAAGGAGACATTAACAACATACCGGGCTTTTGTAAATTTAGCCCCAATAATTTTTGCACATAAATAACTTAACATTTTAAACTTCTATATGCAAATTCGTTTCCATATAAAACACAGCGGAATGAACATGCTAACAAGTACTCAAACAGACAGTAATTGCAATCATATTTACCACAGCAGAGAATGATTCATCATAAAGAGACCCATTCTCATTCGTATGCCATGCATAGAATCCATATTAACTCATTTCATTAAAACATGGCAATTTAACATATTGCAGAATGCAAAAAGGAATAATTTATAATCCACAGAACACTTATCTTGAGAAGATGATGTCCAACGACTGGCTACGTGAGAGAAACGTTCCACCCAACCATAGATCTCTGTCCAGCCTGTATTCTTTCAGCTGAGAGATCACCCCCGAGCTGGGCTGTGTATCCACTAAGGAGGAACTAGTTGGCTCACTCACAGTCAAGGTTTCACTCAAACAACCATGCTAAGCCAACACACGGTTGGGTTTCTCAAGCATGCAATAGGAGGTGGAGGAGGATGCTAGTCCACTGAGCTCAATCCCAGAGCCACATACCCTTCAAACTAGACTCAGCAATCCCATCCTCTATTCATACATCCACAATTGGATTTCTCACAAATCTGTCACAAACAACCCCAAATCCGTCACTCGTTTTCTGAGCTGCAAAAACTGGGTTTTCCCATGGCTTTTGGGGTAGCTATTGCTCCCAAATTCGCCCCAAGATTCCTACCAATGGATCCCCCATTGGATTTCTCTATCCAATACCAAATCGGGACGTTTTTGGCTTCCCAAAACGTGGGTTCTCCCACAGTCGCGATTTCTGGTTTTCTCACTGTTGGGAGCTCGTTTTTGGGTGGAGAAAGATGTCCCATACTTCCACAATGGAATGGGGATAAGGATGGAGCAACCCCCAAGGTGTAGAGTGACTTGTGGGACAAGTCAAAATAGCCCATACCTTCCCATACGAATTTCAGGGCTGCCCATACTCCATCAAAGTCATGGGTTGAAATCTCAACCACTTCCTTACAATTGGCATTAATGTCACCTAAGGAAGTCAATGGGTTCACATAATGACAAATGGCAACCTATGGGTCACTCCCATAGCCCCCTCACCACTCCCTAGTGGATACACGTGGCCCCTTCTCATTCGTTGCCTCCGTAGCCAGCTTTGGACATTTTATATTGCCTGATGTTTATTTACATCCTATTACAATTTCCATGGCTTAAGAGCACATGGTATCAAAATATCAAATTCTTGCCCTTTAAATAAAATTCGGCTTTCACTAGCGGGGCCTTGGCCTTGAGCTCCACGCTAGGAAAACATACATCACATGTACACTTATTTACATTAAAGACTCATATATCCTAAGGGTCGAATTGGGGGTATTACATTCCCCTCCCCCTTAGAACAACACCGTCCTCGGTGTTCCAAGACTTAGGCATACATATACAATTTACACATGTCCAAAACTTCAAAACTTTGCAGATCTGCCCTGCATTCTATCCTTTACTTTGAACTTTCAGGACCAAGTCCTTTGACCTTCACGAGATGCTCCCGCTGATTCGGATCTTCCAGCTCATCCATAAGTCTGAAAATTTTACGGCTGCTACCTTCTTGAGGTTCTCTTGTTGGGCAATTGCGGAGGCAATGATCCCCTCCACACTTCCAACACTTCACTGGTTGCTTCATATTTGCATGCTCAATTTCCTTTGAGTCTTCCCACCTGGAGCGTCTCTTAATCAGACGATTGGATGAATGCTTCTTCATTGATCCACTTTTCTCTCCTTTGCTGATTGCTTTCACAATTCTTTTTACCTCTTTCTGCAAACGAAGAGTGTCCTGCAAGACCTTGTGGTTCATCTCGTTCTGCTGCTTTTGCATCTTGAGCATCTCTCCAAGATTTTCTTGGGTCTTGGCAATTGTTTGAAGAAGACTTCCAGCCAATCCTGATAGCCCTCGGTCTGCTGCCATGGTCAATGGAAACAACTGACCGCACTTTGCTCACTAGCAACACTTGCCTGCACCGGCTGCAACCAATTGGTTCAATTTCCACCTATGAAATTCATCATTACAATTCTCGTTAGGCTAAGCATAACCCAAACATTAAAAATCAGTCAATGGTTTATCCCCAGTTGACATGGATAGTCCATGCTTTACTCATGAGACTTCCACACTTCCATGCTTGCCCAACATACACATGAATCCCTTCATGTTCATCCATTCACAGGAAATTCATTAATTAGCATTCACAATTCACTTTAATCAAATAAACACACTTTTAATTTCAGTCATGCATGCATTCAGCAATTTTCTAATTTTATAAATGCATCAATAAAAAGGAAAGAGAGGGAGCAGTAAGAGTTTCTCCTCTTAGTCTTGTTCCATTCTGGAACCCACACCACCACTGTGGTTTTCATGCTCCTGTCCTCTTTCACTTCAACGTGAATGCTTGACCTGCCCTTCTTGGCTAAGACACGTAGTGTCTATGGTCTATTCCAGATCTCTCAACCATGGAGTTCCTCCACTTGGTTGGTCTAACTCCTAGCTGCTAGGATTCACACAGTTCCACTAGCCCCATCTTTCATTACTGCTCATGCTGAGCTCTTTAGGGTGGTTACATGTCCACATGCATCCTTAAGATGCCTTCATAGTCATTGCTCCCAGCAATACCTACACTCAAACATTGAATTATTTCACGTGTTTAGTTTATTTTCATAGGAAATCATAACCAAATCATATACACATGTATATTCATAAGCAAGAAATCACAAGATAACCAAATACTTATCTGCACTAGACGTCTTCGCTTTATTCCATAGGGTCCTTCTTTGCTTTACAAGCCTTGGAATCGCCTATGGATTTGGGTGTTTGGTCAGCGCACAGGCTGCCCCTCAGCATCTAATAGTCTTGTATGTTTTTTTTTTTTTTCTTCCAGCACGCAGGCTGCTTCACAACATCAAATAACCTTGTATGTTTGGCCAGCACGCAGGCTGCTCCAAATCATCAACAATCTCGCATGTTTGGCCAGCACGCAGGCTGCTCCAAATCATCAACAATCTCGCATGTTTGGCCAGCACGCAGGCTGCTCCAAATCATCAACAATCTCGCTCAACCAGCCACTTTCTGGATTTACCAAGCAACTTTTAGTTCCTTCAGGGTCCTTGCTTCCTGTATTGACCAAGGTTTCCAATCAAAGAAACAATAATGCATCAGCTCACTGTTACAAGCTTTATGCTTGAAACCTTCATTATTTCAAATAAGAAATGAATGAAAATGAATACTTATCTGTACTGTGCATTTCTTCTCTGGTCCACAGGGTCCTGCTTTTACTTTATAAGCCTTGGGATCCTCCTGCGGACTAAGATGTTTGGCCAGCACGCAGGCTGTTCCAAATCATCAAATAATTAATGCCCTACCAGTACACCTTCACGCCGACTGGGTTTACCAAGCATTTGGTGGTGCCCAACCAGTCCCATACCTGGTTGGCCCTCTCCATTGCCGAGCCAGCACATACGTCTGGGTCATCGACCAATGGAAGGTAACTGTGCCACCGACCATTACAGGTCAAGGCTCCACTACTCTGCCTTAGGCTTGCATTAGCCTTTCACGGTATCACAATCCCTCAATGCGCATAACAATTCTTCATCCACACAAGGGTGGCACTTCTTCTCTTATGTAAGCCGGCGGTTCCATTTAGGAATTCTTTAGGTAACTTTCTTAACTGCAGGCTATCATGGCCCCATGATACCCACTCACCCTATGCAAGGGTTACCACTGCTTATACAGTCTTCTTGAGTACTATTTTCTTCACTTTTCTCTTTCAGGTGCAACACTTAGTTTCATATGTATAATCTGTCAACACAAAATGGATAGCGAGCTCATTAGTATCGCTGCTCTAGAATTGTAAACCTATTTCATAACATCCACTATCCAACCTTGAAACACCAGGAATGCGTCCATTCCCTTAAGGCGTAGTCAATATTGGCATCCCTAACATAACTCAGCACCAGAAAGGCGTGCACTCCTTACTGATGTGAGCTATGAAGGTCCTAATCATACTTCAAGCAGTCTTTCATGATGGAAATAAAATCAAAACATGCTCTGCATATTAACTCTAGCAATTAGACACATATATATATCATTCAGGGTTTATGGAAAACTTATCCATTTTGCCGATGTTATTTCCCTTCTTTAATGAGGAATGGAGGCTCCTTCTCTGAGTTGACAGTCCCTCGGTTTGCCATCCCAATTCCTTTTGATGTTACTTAACCTTCATATGTCTTACTGACATATTCTTCACCATCCCACTCATATTGTTTACCAATCATGTAGTGCAGATGAAACATTAATAATGTCTTATGGCATTCCACCTGGAACCCATTTTCAAATCATGGAATCCCTTCCCATGAAGTTTGGCTTCTGCAGGACCTCTGTCATGGTATTCCTGCAATGTGTCTTCCTGGCACACTTACTAAACAGCCAAACAGTCAGCAACATTTAGCAATACAATTTCAAATCCGATTGCTCCATAACCAATCCATGGCACTAATAATTAAACTCAGTATGCATTTGCAACTCTGTCTACTACAGAAATTGGTTTTCTTATCCATGAGGCTATCCTCATATTGTTTGGCTCCTGTAAGTGACACCACTCTACCCATTATGGTCTTATGCCTGCTGCCATACATGAGCATCCACTTACAGCATGTCCTCCTGACACATTTTCATATAAGCCAAACAGTCATTAGCAATTATTAGTAAAATTTCAAATTCGAAACATTTACAAATCTGATATTTACAACTGTTCTTACTAACAGAACTTAGAGCTCTCAACCATGAGAACCTTCTCATAACCTTTGGCTTCTACATGTGGTAGATCCCGGTCTCTACTATGGACTTATCCTCACAGCCATATGTAAGACCTTCCTACCGGAAACTAAAACTTCAATCAGCCAAACATGTCATGAGTATCTATGCATATTATCATTTCATTGCCACAACAATTACTGAGGTGATCTCAGAATTATAATGCTCAATAATTCAAACACCTTCAGCTGTTACATTTGAAATGCAATGAAATATTTACAGTTCTATATATGCATCCTTATCACAATATAATTTCAAGACATAGTCACCATATCCATGCAACTTAAATAAATCGTAAATACTCATTATTCCACAGTCATATCATTCATACAATTCTGTCCTTCCACAAAGTATTCTAGCAGCCCATCGATCATGATTGGGCTCTTCATGCACTTACTATTTTGCATTCACAACAACTCATGAATTGATCCTAGAATTATCATTAATTCGTCATTTCATTCATTATTTATTTTGCAATAACATATGCATCATCCCTATGCATTCATACAATGCATCACAAGATTTATAAAATCTCTTAATGCACATCTACTCAATGCCACCTTGCATTGTTTCATGAGTACTATGCATTCAAGCATATTATGATCGAGACATGACTATCTCATATAACTTGTATTACCATAATCAGGATCACTCATCCTCACTTGCCTTGGTTATTAAGCACATAACCAACATACACATGGAATTATATAAATTCATATGAATGCATTGATATTTCTAAACAGTCATAGGGTGTAAGGATCATTTCCTTCACTTACCCACACCTCACCAAGCTTGGTAGGTTAACAGTCCCAATCGGTATTCAATATCACATGCAAACTATCTCAACATAGCTCAAACATAGTTGAAGGGATCTTACCAAATCCTCTTTCAACATTCATGCAATTTGGCACCAATAATCATTACCTGCATGGTTACCATTAGCATCGCCTGATGTTACCTGATCAGTTGGCCTCTTACCAAGGCTGCTCGGTCCTTTTGCCAACTTTATGATCATAGATTTGTTGCACCATCCTTTCTGCATAAGGTTGCTGGCTTCATGCAACAACATCCCCAACATGTTTAGCCATGCTCTTTGTTATCTTTGGTCCTACAACCAATACCAACATCAATAGTGACTATCAACCACAATATTCTCTATTAACGGTTCATTGCATATGCAGACTTCATTCTTTTACCAATATGCAATATCTCATTCATGCACAAGCATTTCCATATGCACTATGCAATGTTTGTTAAGATGTCATCTAGTGCATATACATCTATGTAATCCCTTACATTTTTAACATTTTTATGCCATATGACAATTTCATAATTATGAGTATGATAACAAACAGGGGTTTAAGGAATTATTCCCTTTTCGATCCCTCCTCGTATCATGGAATTTCTCTTCCATATCATGCAATTGTAGAAATTGCCCATATTGACAACAAAATTTGTTTGTCAAAACAGCCGCTGGCACTCTTCTGCACTAAATAACTATGATATCTGTAGACCTCATTCAAACTCTGGTCATGCATCATTGTTCCCTGCTGGACAAGCTTTCCAATGCCTGTCTTCATGCTCCATTCCGACATCAGGTGCGGAAACTGCATCCCTTCAAAAATGACAACTTTCACTCAAGTTCTGCACATTTTACACAGTTGCATTTTGGTCCCGAATGCTAACTTCAGCCACCTGTGGAAGAAAGTCTATGAAGAATCACAAAAACTTATCTATCGGGCGAAGTTAGTCCATATAACAAGGAACACTCAGAAATTCACGGATTTCAATTCCGATGCACCATTCATCTTCTATGAATTTCTGGATTTCACTACTTCTCACTTTGCACATTTTTCCAAAATTCCAAATTTTGGGCCAAAAACGGCTATCTCCCAAACGGTGCATTTCTGGAAAATCTTCGTCTAACGGAAGTTGTCCGTCTTAATGAGAATATGAAATGTCTAGTTCAGTAAAATTTCCGATTCCCACATCTAGGGTCACTTTTACTGTCCATCAGCTTTTCAAAATCCCGAAAAAGTGGCCCGGAACAGTGCTTTTTGGCCTTCTTGCTCACCCCGACTTCACATCCCTTGGAGTTTGGCTCCCAGATTCTGAACTTAACATCGTTCCTGCTTCATGGCCGCGCCTGATCAATTTCAGCTCAAACCGACCTTCCGTCAAGCCTCAGGACTCTGTCCTTCAAAAGTCACTATTATCCATTTTCGGTCAAATCAGAGTGTAATGGGCTACGGGTCTTCACTGGTCCTTTCATGGCCTTCGTCAATGGCCTCCGAGCCCCACAGGAATCATTCCATTCTGAGTTCGGATGCTCCTGCTATCAAAAAATAAAGTTTTAGCCACTTTACTCTTTTTTTTTTTTTCTTTTTTTTTTTTTTTCGCGTCCGGGCGTGCGGGTCGGTTCTCCGAATGCTTCCGCAATGCGGAGCAGTTCGTCGAACGCTTCCGCAATTGCGGAGCAGGTCGGCGAACGCTTCCGCAATGGCGGAGCGATTCGCTGAATTCTCCCGCAACTGCGGAGCCATTCGGCGAATGCTCCCGCAACTGCGGAGCCATTCGGCGAAGGCTTCCGTCGCGGAGCCATTCGGCGAATGCTCCCGCAATTGCGGAGCCATTCGGCGAAGGCTTCCGCCGTTTCGGAAGACTTTCCCGAATCCTCCCGCGATTTCGGAGCCCTTCGCGGAATCCTTCCGCCGTTTCGGAAGACTTTCCCGAACTCTTCCGCAGTTGCGGAACCGTTCGCGGAATCCTTCCACTGTTTCGGAAGACTTTCCCGAACTCTTCCGCAGTTGCGGAACCGTTCGCGGAATCCTTCCGCTGTTTCGGAAGACTTTCCCGAACTCTTTCGCAGTTGCGGAACCGTTCGCGGAATCCTTCCGCTGTTTCGGAAGACTTTCCCGAACTCTTCCGCAGTTGCGGAACCGTTCGCGGAATCCTTCCGCTGTTTCGGAAGACTTTCCCGAACTCTTCCGCAGTTGCGGAACCGTTCGCGGAATCCTTCCGCTGTTTCGGAAGACTTTCCCGAACTCTTCCGAAACAAACTTTAAACAAAATTTTCGAAAACACTTAGAAAATTTTTCTTCTTTTTCGGAGCATTTCGCCAAATTTTTCCGCGTTACGGGACAACTCGCGGAATCCTTCCGCAAATTTCGGAAGAGAATTCCTTCCGAAAATTTCGGAAGGGAATTCCTTCCGCAAATTTCGGGGCGACTTCCCGAATTCCTCCGCGTTGCGGAAAACTTCGCGGAATGCTTCCGCAGTTTCGGGGCAATTCACCGAATGCTTCCGCAGTTGCGGAAGACATTCGGGAATTCTCCCCGAAACAGTCTTAAACGAATTTTTCAAACAGACTTAGGAAAATTCAAAATCTTTCATTAATTTATCATTCGACAATCCAACCAATGTATTCACCATTAATCTCCAAACAACCAACAATCATGGGCAAGGAAACTCATGAGTATAAGGCGTAATTTGCAAGCTTTCCTAACAACTGACTATTCATGCTGTTATCCAGGAAATTAACAAACAGAACTCATTTCCAGCCATGCTTAACAATAATCAACAACAACAAAACAACAAAACAGCTTAAGATGGCAGAGATTGTCCATGCTCCTTTCTCTGTTTCATAGAATGCCATCAATGCAACTAATGCAAGCAGCTTGCAAAAATCCCCAAACAGTCATGCGATCTTGAGGTTTCTTTAATGCATTTTTGTTCCAATTATAAAATGCATGTACACACACACAATGACTTATATTTCTGTGAAGGGCCCAACAGCCGTAGTGTTGAACCTAGAGCTCTGATACCACTCTGTAACGTCCCCTTCCCCATAGAACAACAAGGAAGGAAACGTTAACAACATACCGGGCTTTTGTAAATTTAGCCCCAATAATTTTTGCACATAAATAACTTAACATTTTAAACTTCTATATGCAAATTCGTTTCCATATAAAACACAGCGGAATGAACATGCTAACAAGTACTCAAACAGACAGTAATTGCAATCATATTTACCACAGCAGAGAATGATTCATCATAAAGAGACCCATTCTCATTCGTATGCCATGCATAGAATCCATATTAACTCATTTCATTAAAACATGGGCAATTTAACATATTGCAGAATGCAAAAAGGAATAATTTATAATCCACAGAACACTTATCTTGAGAAGATGATGTCCAACGACTGGCTACGTGAGAGCAACGTTCCACCCAACCATAGATCTCTGTCCAGCCTGTATTCTTTCAGCTGAGAGATCACCCCCGAGCTGGGCTGTGTATCCACTAAGGAGGAACTAGTTGGCTCACTCACAGTCAAGGTTTCACTCAAACAACCATGCTAAGCCAACACACGGTTGGGTTTCTCAAGCATGCAATAGGAGGTGGAGGAGGATGCTAGTCCACTGAGCTCAATCCCAGAGCCACATACCCTTCAAACTAGACTCAGCAATCCCATCCTCTATTCATACATCCACAATTGGATTTCTCACAAATTTGTCACAAACAACCCCAAATCCGTCACTCGTTTTCTGAGCTGCAAAAACTGGGTTTTCCCATGGCTTTTGGGGTAGCTATTGCTCCCAAATTCGCCCCAAGATTCCTACCAATGGATCCCCCATTGGATTTCTCTATCCAATACCAAATCGGGACGTTTTTGGCTTCCCAAAACGTGGGTTCTCCCACAGTCGCGATTTCTGGTTTTCTCACTGTTGGGAGCTCGTTTTTGGGTGGAGAAAGATGTCCCATACTTCCACAATGGAATGGGGATAAGGATGGAGCAACCCCCAAGGTGTAGAGTGACTTGTGGGACAAGTCAAAATAGCCCATACCTTCCCATACGAATTTCAGGGCTGCCCATACTCCATCAAAGTCATGGGTTGAAATCTCAACCACTTCCTTACAATTGGCATTAATGTCACCTAAGGAAGTCAATGGGTTCACATAATGACAAATGGCAACCTATGGGTCACTCCCATAGCCCCCTCACCACTCCCTAGTGGATACACGTGGCCCCTTCTCATTCGTTGCCTCCGTAGCCAGCTTTGGACATTTTATATTGCCTGATGTTTATTTACATCCTATTACAATTTCCATGGCTTAAGAGCACATGGTATCAAAATATCAAATTCTTGCCCTTTAAATAAAATTCGGCTTTCACTAGCGGGGCCTTGGCCTTGAGCTCCACGCTAGGAAAACATACATCACATGTACACTTATTTACATTAAAGACTCATATATCCTAAGGGTCGAATTGGGGGTATTACAACTTTTAACAATGTTCTGGTAGATATTGGAAGGCATCTAGAAAGTTACGAGATATGGATAAACGTTGTATTGAAGCATTGGATAATATAATTGCATGACTGTATGACATATTTATTTATGTGTAAAAATTTGTTCTGAAAACTATGAGATGTTTCTAATCATGCAATTTAACTTGTTTTGTAGGAAAGATCGTATACCATCACCTACAAAAGAAGGACTACAACATTTGTTCAGCAACAAAGTTATCTATTGAAGATATTGAAGTTCCCAGGATTCGGAAATAATGCCATGATCGAGGAGTACCAGTTGATCATGAAGAATGATGTTTGGGATGTAGTCCAAAGACCTGAAGGGAAGTCTGTTGTGACTTCCAAGTGGATCTATAAGATCAAGCATGCTGTATATGGTAGCATAGAAAAATACAAAGCGAGGATTGTAGCTCGTGGCTTCTCTCAGAAAGAGGGGGTAGACTATGAAGAGACTTTTGCTCCTGTAGCTAGATACACTTCCATTAGATCAGTACTTACTCTGGCTACAATGATGAAATGGAAGATATACCAGATGGATGTCAAGACAACTTTCTTGAATGGTGTAGTCGAGGAGGAAGTGTATGTGGTGCAGCCACTTGGTTTTGAGACACATGATAGAGATTCATATGTGTGCAAGTTGAAGAAAGCCTTGTATGGCTTGAAGCAAGCTCCTAGGACTTGGTATGGTAGGATAGACAACTTTCTATCCAGTTTGGGCTTTACCAAGAGTAAAGCAGATTCCAACCTTTACTACAAGGTTGAGGAAGGCAATCTTGTGATACTCTTATTGTATGCGGATGACCTATTTGTAACAGGAGAGGATAGATTGATTGCAGACACGAATAGGAAGCTTGCTGCCGAGTTTGAGATGAAAGACTTGGGGATGATGCATTATTTCCTAGGCATGGAGGTGTGGTAGAGCACAGATGGAATCTTCCTTGGACAAGGGAAGTATGCAGTAGAGATCCTGAAGAGGTTCGGGATGATGGACTGCAAGGCCATGGCCACACCTATGGCATCGAACCTGAAGCTTATGTGTGATGCTTCATTTGAGCCGGTTAATGTCACGGTGTATCGTCAGATGATTGGATCCTTGATGTAACTGACAAACACGAGACCAGATATTTGCTTTGCGGTGAACACGTTGAGCCAGTTCCTGATGGATCCCAAAGGTGTTCGCGTGATTGTTGTAAAGCATATTCTGAGGTACCTGAAGGGTACAGTTTATTATGGGCTCAAGTATGATGCAAATCAAAAGTTTAACCTAGAGGGTTATGTTGATTCAGATTGGGCAGGAAGTGCTGCAGATAGGAAGAGCACTTCGGGGTGTTGCTTCAGTATGGGATCAGGTGTGATCTCTTGGTTTAGCAGGAAGCAGTCTTGCATAGCACTAAGTACAGCTAAGATAGAGTATGTTGCAGCTTGTTCGGCCAGTTGTGAGGCAGTATAGCTTAGTAAGCTACTATCTGAGTTATTTGATCTCTCCTTGGATGCTACCTATATCTATTGTGACAACCAGAGTTGTGTGAATTTGTCAAAGAACCTGGTGTTCCATGACAGTCGAAGCACATTGAGATCAAATATCACTATATCAGGGATATGGTGCAGAGAGGAGCAGTGAAGCTCCTGTATTTTGCGACGGATGAGCAGGTTGTGAATGTGTTGACGAAACCACTAGCCAGAGTGAAGTTTGAGTACTTCAGAGGGCGGCTTGGTGTTCTCCAGATTGATGACACTTCGTGGAAGAAGTGATGGACACATTTACAGGAGCCATTTCAAGCATGATGAGAGGAGGATCCTTCCCATGGTTGTGGATGTAAGCGCTAGATGATGAGCATCAGAATGATGCTCCAGTTACTGCTATGTATATGCATGATGTTGGATGCTTTGTATGATTAGTTGGATCATGTATATGTATATGCATCATGTTGAATGCTTTGTATGATCAGTTGGATCATGTATATGTATATGCATCATGTTAGATGCTGGATATGATCAGTTGGATCATGTATTTGTATATGCATCATGTTGGATGCTTGATATGTATCAGGTGGATACATTGGATGATCAGTTGGATCATGTATTTGTATATGTATCAGGTGGATACATTGTATGATCAGGTGGATCATGTATTTGTATATGTATCAGGTGGATACATTGTATGATCAGTGGATCATGTATTTATGTATGCATCAGGTAGAGCATTGTATGATCAGGATGATCATGGATGATGAGCTTCAGGATGTTTCTCCAGATGATATGCATCAGGACGATGCAGTGACGATGATCAGGATGATCACGTATGATGAGTATCATGACAATGCTCTAGATGATATGCATCAGGACGGTGCAGTGACGACGATCAGGATGATCACGTATGATGAGTATCAAGATGTACATCAGGATGATGTACATTAGGATGATGTACATCAGGATGATGTACTGTGTGATGATAATCAGTATGATCATGAGCATCAGGATGATGCTTCGTGTGATGATGATCAGTTGGATTATGAGTATCAGGTTGATACTTGGAGGTTAGAGATGATATGTGGCAGGTTGTGCAAGTAGCATGTAATCAGTCCTCAGAGATCTGATAGGTTGAGCTGTGTGCTTGTATAATCAGTCATGGGATGAGGTATTGCTATGGAGACATGTAATTAGTCCGGAAGATTCGAGAGGTTGAGTTGTGTGCCCTTAATAAGTCCCGGGATGCTCTTTAGAGATCTTTTCGGTCGTGTTGCGGAACATAAATGTTCCTGGGATGCTCTTTAAAGGTATTGTCTATTCATATGTAATCAGTCCTGGAGATCTGAGAGGTTGAGCTGTGTGCTCGTAATAAGTCCTAGAATGCTCTTTAGAGATCTTGTCGTTCGTGCTGCGGCACATAAATGTTGGTGGGATGCTCTTTAAAGGTATTGTGAAGGGGATGCATGTAATCAGTCCTAGGAGATATTTCCGGTTGTGCTTAGGCACATAAATGTTCCTGGGATGCTCTTGTCAAGTATTACATCAACACATAAATCAGTCCTGAGAGACCACCTCTATCAGATCGTTCCTATATACGGAAGTGTCGTCATTTATATTGTAAGTGTCATGACTTATACTTGATAGGTTATTAGACCACCTTGTGGGGGTCGGCCCTGTATAAATCATGTGGGTTAAAGGGTTATTACACCACCCTATTGGGATTCGGCCCTGTCAGCATTATGTTATGTGGTTATATTAAGGCTGACCTAGTAAAGGTTATTAGGCAAGTCAAGTCAAGTATAAATAGAGTGCAGGAGGCACTCTATTTGATCATTCACTTACTCACTCTTACACTCGTTGGAGAGTGGCGCACTAGTGGAGGAGGAGAAGATGCTGCTAAGAGTATATATCTTATGCTTGGGTTGTATCATTGCTCTATCTATCTCTGAGGAATTTGTGGGGTTTTTCACCTTTATGGTTTTCCCCAGTGAAACTCTATGTGTCTATTGTCTCTTGTGTGCTTGCATTATTGTGTCCATAATTGATATTCTGTAGATATGCTGTACATGTTGTTCTCTCCGTTAAGATCCTAGATCAAATTGAAGTAAATCCTGAAAAACTAACACTTTCGATTAGTACAATTTCCCCACCAAGGGAGGATTGTCACTATAGATCAGTTAGACTTCTGTACTCATGGCACTCATTCGAACTCCTCCAACACTGTTCCATTACTGGGCCAATCTCAATTCCGCCTCAAGGATGTTGGCGTTGGTCTTATGAAGGATTCCTCCCTCATTGGAGTATTCCCAAAGCTCAGATCCCCTGTACAAACCGTCAACATGATATCATCAAATATCACCTTGTCCAATGATTCTTGGGTGATACCGAGTCCTATGGATATTGAAAAATATGGTGACTCCATGCCATTAAACAGGAACCTCACAACTTATGAGGCGATCCAGTAAGCCATAGACTGGGTCGACCCTACTACGCATCACGCCATGGCACATCTCTCGTCTGAGGATGGCCCATCATCGTCACTTATCGATCCTTTCACATTGATTTTTCCTTCTGACGAATCAATTATGGAGGTTATGTGCGTCAATGAACCACCCTGGGAATATTACCATCATCGGTCTTATTTTCCTACTATCCAGGAGATCGAGCAAGACACCAAACCTAGCAGTTCACTTGAAATTGTTAAGCCAAAGTTTCCCACTTCAGTTGATGATATATTTTTCGAAGGAAACTTAGCCAACCTCATGGAAAATACTCCTATTAACATTTCAGTGAACCCTAGGGTCGTGGAAAACATTCACATAGGAAAAACATGTACTCTCGTCGAATTGGAGTTCTATACTGCCTATTTCAAAACATTCCATGACATCTTCGCTTGGAGTTATGAAGAAATGCCAGGAATAGACCCTTCCATCGTGGTCCATGAAATCCAAACTTTTCCTGGTTCCCAACCAGTTCGGCAGAAACTCTGGCCCATTCATCCCCGCAAGGTAGCAGCTATCAAAGCAAAGGTTGAAAAACTTCTGCGTGTTGGTTTTATTTATCATGTCTTGTTGACAGAGTGGGTGTCTAATATTGTTCCTGCGACAAAGAAATAGGGCACAATCAGAGTCTGTGTCGATTACCGTGATTTGAATAAAGCTTGTCCGAAGGACAACTATCCAACTCTGTTCATTGACCAGATTATCGATAACTGCACCGGGAGTGTCATATTTTCATTTATGGATGGCTTCTCCAGCTATAATCAGATAGAGATACTCCCAGCTGACCAGCATAAAACCACCTTCATTTTCCCATGGAGGACCTTTGCGTACCGAAAGCTACCCTTTGGCCTTAAAAATGCCGAGGCAACTTTCCAACGGGTGATGTCATACACATTTCACGATATTAAACATATTGTAGAACCATATCTTGATGACCTCCTCGCTCATTCTTAGACACGGGAAGATCACCCAGATCATTTGAGCGTCATCTTTGCAAGGTGTTGTCGCTACAATATTCGTTTAAATCCACACAAGTGCATTTTTGTGTTGAATTCGGAAGACTATTGGGATTCATAATCTCCACAGATGGTATACGATTGGACCCCGCGAAGGTAGAAGCCATTCTTGCTCTGCCTTCACCCACAGACATACCAGAACTTCAAAGTTTGCAGGGGCATGCAAACTTTCTATGTCCTTTCATGTGCAATTTTGCCAAGATCACCAAGGGTTACATGCGGCTTCTGAAAAAGAACGTTCCCTTCTTCTGGGATGATGAAGCCCAACGATCTTTTGATAATCTGAAAACAGCCCTTACTAAGGATCCCATGATTCAACCCCCCAATTACACACGGGATTACATCTTATATCTCACAGCTTCCACTTCCACCATTGGCATGGTGTTATTCCAGGAAGACGCCAACGGCATAGAACATGTGGTTTACTATCTTAGTAAGAGTCTCCTCGACTCTAAAACCCACTACTCGCATGTTGAAAAACTGGCTCTGGCTACAATTTTTTATGTTTAGAGGTTCTGCCACTACATTCTACTCCACCGGACCACTTCCATCGTTGATTTCAATCCAATGTACTATATCCTCACATGTCAAGTGCTTGGGGGAAAATACTCCCGTTGGATTGTTGTCCTTCAATAATTTGACTTGGAATTTGCCAAGGCAAAATCCAAGAAATCTTTGGTCTTTGCGGAGCTGATTTGTACTTTTCCCCGTGCCACTGAGCAACTAGAGCCCATCAATTCTCTCCCTAATGAATCGTTGTTCCTCATTAGCACGTCCGATCTATGGTATGGGGATATCATACTCTATATCCAAACCCAACATTTTCGGCCTGAACTTAACCGCGATGAACGTCGACGTATCCGACATCATGCCAAGTATTACCTCATCATCAACGATACCCTTTACCACCGTGGTGTCGATAACGTTCTTCGACATTGTTTAAATTTGGACAAAGCTAAACACGTTCTTAATGACTGCCACTCTGGAGCATGTGGTGGTCATCTCTCTATGGCCCAGAAGATTTTACGAGTGGGATATTTTTGGCCCTCGATTTTCAAAGATTGCATTCAAATGGTCAAGAAATTTCCACCCTGTCAATTCTTCCATAGCAAGAAATGCTCGCATCCTGCTCCACTCCACCTTGTTGTTGCCATCGGCCCCTTCGCCAAATAGCGCATCGATTTCATGCACTGTAATCCCACTTCAGTTGGGGAGCATAGTTGTTTCATAGTAGTTGTCGATTATTTCACAAAATGGGCTGAAGTGATTCCTACTTTCGCAAAAGACGGTAAAACAACAACACAATTCATATTCAACCACATCATAGCAAGGTTCGGAGTTCCGCAGTCTATTGTGACCAATCACGGTTCCCACTTTAGGAACCATATGATTAAAGAATTGAGTGCCAAGTTGGGTTTTCGTCATGAAAACTCAACCCCATACTACCCACAGGCCAACGTCCAAGTCGAAGCCATAAACAAGGTTTTGAAACACATGATTCAGAGCATTATGGGTACTCATAAGTCCAATTGGCACTTAGCCCTCTTCTCGGCATTATGGTCCTACTGAACCTCAGTAAAAAGTGCTACCGGGTTTACACCATTCCAATTGGTGTATGGCCTGGAAGCCATTTTGTCGATTGAATGTGAAATTCTGTCACTGAAGATAGCCATTGATCTACTTCCCAATTCGACTTCCGAAGAAGAACAATTTTTGTATCTAGCTAAGCTGAATGAAACTCACCACAACGCTGCTTTAGCTAACAAAGCCCATAAGAAACACGTCAAAGCATAGTATGATAAATCCGTTCAACGTCGGATTTTCAATGAAGGTGATCTTGTACTCACATATGACCAAATGCATGACAAACTAGAAAAAGGAAAGCTAGAGTCTATGTGGTATGGTCCCTTCATCATAAAGCGTGTATTGGAAAAAGGATCCTATGAGCTCGTTCAATATGACGGTACACCTTTGGTATGGCCCCACAATGGGTTGTACCTAAAATGTTTCTACGCATAGGTTTATCCTGCACGAGACATGTTGTACATAATGTACTTAGCTTGTTTTCAGTTTTTCTTTTGTGTGTGTGTGCATGGATTTTATTTCATGTATCCTCATTAACCTCGACTTGTGCTTCTATGAGCAGATGTCTGCCTACCATGGATTCGTTGATGGTGCTAGCCGACACACCCTGAACCTTGCTTCCATAGCATGGGTTATTTATTCTCCTGCTAGTGAGTTGGTATCTTCAGGAGGCACTTGCTAGGGCCCCGCAACCAACAACATTGCAGAGTACCATGCAGTCATTGGACTCTTAACTGAAGTTTCTTCCCTCGTAATCAACTCCTTATCAGTCTTTCTAGAGTCCCAACTTGTGGTGTCTCATTTAAACTGTATCTACACTGTCCGCGATCCTTTATTACTTCGCTTATTTCGAAGGGTACGCCTCTTGGAATGATCTTTTGATTACATTTCATATCAACATATACAAAGAGAATTCAATTTTGTAGCTGACTCATTAGCTAACTACATTTTGGATTAGCATCTAGCCCATACATAAAGAATACATCATAAAAAAAACACATAAACCATTGTAAATGAATAAGTCATAGAAATAAGTCCACATGTATATAATCACATATAAAAGTGTTTTTCTGAATACATATGATAAAGTTGTGTCTAAAGTCAAAATTTGGGATCCCGTCCCATACAAAATTTTGGCTCTCTAGCCTACATATCGTGTACATGCCGTAAAAAGGTAAAATACTACTATCTAAAGAGATCTAGGAGATCTATCGTGATCATCCTCATATTCGTCACGCTGCTAATGGTAGCATACCACAACCCTAGCCACTCTGCGGAGGAGTTGGCCAATATGACTAGGCACACTCACAGTATGCCGTTGGAGATGAACAGGGACATCGTCCATCCTTAGAGTTGGAAATCCAAAAGTCAAACCCTGAAGATTCCATTCCACATCACGGATTCCCCCCACTTCGTCTTCATCCTCCTCCTCAGCAGCTGCTTGGTGCTTGACCCCACCTCGACGCATCGGCGAGTAGCCTGTTGATCTCCTTGGTCCACAATCTGCGACATGCACATGTACATACATTAGGTCTTTTAACACATTAAAAAATAACAAGAAATTATATATATTCCAAAAATTTAAAATTGGTGAAGGTCATATACCTGAGTTATCCCAATCCTCGTCATCAGGAAATGCCAAGTCAATGTCTTCGCATAAGTCCACCCCTGCATAAGGGAAGTCCTCGATCATCACGATCTGCTCCTCGAGCCACGAGAAGAAGTCCTCACCAAAGGCTAATACCTGTGGACCCCCGAACCATCCTGCGTAATCACTCCATCGACCCATCCTAGGTTCGGTTGCAGGACGGATGAGCATGGATATTTGCGGACGCAACAATGGCACCCTCTCCAAAAATAAGGTGACCAGGATACTCCCATATCCAAACTAGAGAGTCTCCCCATTCCTACACTTGGTGACTTGTTCTTTGAGGTTATTTAACACCCCTTCACACCAGTTGAACAAGGTTGGTGCCATGCATGCTACGGCAAGGTTCATCTCCGCTCAAGATGCCTGATGTGGGCTCACACTACCCACTGCTCGAGTTATGGTGAATAGTATAGTTCTTAATGGGAGCTCTATCACATCCTTGATAGCTACTTTTCCGCTCTTCTTCGAAGAACCCTGTCGGCAGTAACGGGCGATCAAGTCATTGGTACTCTCCACCAAGGTCTTATGTCTCATTAGGTTCACCCATGCCCCTCTCTTAGAGAGGCCAGTAAGGAAGTAGATTTCTTCAAGACCATTTTCAAGTGTATGCTCTCTGACTTGGAAAGCCTGAATATCACTCTCCCAAAACTGTATTAGGTGAGTTAGAAGTTTTCCCTATTTTTAGATGCCTTTTGTCTTAAAGAACTTCAATAACCCACATGCCCGTAATGCATTCAATGTCATTTGATCATCTGCAGCCTCTTGATCATCAGCTTCGTGTTCCCTTTCTTTCCAATCAACCATCTTGCCTCTATTGAGATGTAAACTCCTGTAAAAATCCAATTAAAACATTTATGAGCAAGCTGGAGGGTTGATCTCATCCCAAGCATGAGGAAACACTAAGATTTGTTTTTCCTTTTTTCGCGATTATTGCACCTGGGCATCACCTAGCTGCGCGGTAAAGTGACATTACCATGCCCTCGAGTCACACCACGGAGCGGTAGTCATGGAATCACCACACTTCCCGACAGAGGGAGGTAGCGATAATTCCAGGCGCGAAAAAAGCCCCTTAGGGATTCCTCAAAAAATATTAAACTGCTGAGAAATCAACAAATAAGGACATGAATTGAAGGAGGAGCTTAAGAGCTCTTACCTGGTGTAGATAGTTGTCCAAATGGTGCCTCGGATATCCAGATATGGTCCCTTGAAGTTTCGCCCTTCCAAAGGTGAAAATCCCTCTATGAGCAAAAATAGCAAAGTGAAAATGGTAACTCTCTCTTTTTACCTCTTGCTTATATAAGTTGTATAATTACATTTTTGCTCATTATTTTATTAAATATCTTTTTAGGTCAAATCCTTCACATTACTAATATCTTTTTTCCCATGTTTTATAAACCATTTTTGACAAGTTCTCTCTACTTTGTTCACACTGGCGATTTATAATTGTTTTGACCTTCATTTGAGTTGACTTTATCTTTTTCACACTCTAGATTAAAACCTAAAAAATATTCCAAACGCCTTTTCACACTTGTCTCGTGCTTGTTAAACCCAAGTAAACAATGTCGATCTTAGTTGACTTTACTCGTGCTCGTAAAACAATGAGGAAAGTATCATTTCGGTATTATTTTATTCTTTTTTCGGACCGAAATGATTAAAAATTACGAAAAAGAACATCGGAGTTCTCTTTAAGCTCTTTTCAGGCTCCCTCGTTTCGAAAATATTGCCAAGTGCACTTGTCTCTTTCATACTTGTAAAAGTATTTGAAAGGTCGTCTATTCGGTGATAGGTTAGCCCTTTTTCGGCTCGTCTAGACTATTTACGAGAAAGGTATACCTCAGTCAACTTTTGACTGGGAGAGTTCTCTCAGGAATTGTTTTAAACTTTTTCGGGACTGGGGGACTAAATTTATGAAAAAGTACATTCTGGAGCCTTCTTTAAGTTTTTCAGGCTCTCTAAATGTGAAAAACTACTGGGTTTTCCTTCCTTGGACTCGTTAAAATTTAACATTGAAGGACCCACTTTGGGACGAACCCCTCCTTTCTCAAGTTCATAAAACATGTGAGATCGGACTCATCTATGAGATGAGCTATACGAAGCATCTGTTATCCTCCTCAAGCTCGTAAAACAACAAAGAGGTACTCGTCCATCATGTCGGGGGAAAATGGGAAATGAGTCAAGTTTATTTTGTTGTCATCTTGTCAGTCGTCACCTTTGAACATGACATGCGTCTATCCCTTGTCTATTTTTGGGTATTCATCTATTGTTGTTGAGTTATGGTCATCATCTCGAGTCATCTCCTTGGCCACGAGCCTACTCGTCATGTGTTTATTCTCTGCTACCAATAATCCCTGCTTCCAGGTTCCGCTTCATGTCGTTATATGTTCAAAGGGTTTGCATTGTTCTAAGTCATCCACTATGTCGAAAATTCCACTGTGTCAGTACATATTCGATTGTTCCATCGTTACATACTCTCTCTCGTTTTGATTTCATGTCGATGATGTAGGATTCATCATGGCCCGCCTTCGATGAGTTTGTTCCTGTCGATGCCAAATAACTATCCAGGAATTAGGCTTAGGATTCAACCACTAGTACCTTGGTACCTGCATGCATCAATGGCAGGGGTCCTTGTATTCGACAGTAGGTTTCCATCATTGACCTATGATCGAATAATCTCTCCAATGCTCGACATCAACTCATTTATTCGCATTTCTTTGAGATGTACTATAGATACCTTGGGGATCACTGTCATCATTGGTGATTTACCTCGCATTTGTTAATGGTTCACATCATTGACTGGTAATCAAATGGTTTCTACTATGTTCGACTTCAACACCTTGTAATCACACGGCTAGATTCGTATTGTTTACAATCGGGTAGAAGACCCTAGACACCCTTTTGTATACTGATTACGTCCAGGCTGTGATGGAGATTTTTTATGTATTGTCACACAGATCCACTCATGTATTGGTCGTGGTTGTGTCATTTCTGTCTCATGGATCTACGATTGTTCACAGTAGCCATGATTTGTCTACAGTCTATATCATCTCATTACTCATGGATCTGCAATGTATTGGTCGGCAACCATGCTTTGAGTCACTTGTTTCCGAGTATGGGAATGCCTGCCTCGGTGGTATATCTTACATTTTGTTTCTGTTTCAGCTCCTTGTTTCTCCCCTCGATTCTATCTCTGCAAAGTATTTGTAAAGTCTTTCGGCCATCAGTCTCTTCTGACCTCACACTTTAGGGGGAATCTGTTATATCTCAATATTACACATTAAATCCTAGTGTCGCATCCTTGCACCAGCGACCTAAATGACACTTCCCCTTAATGACCATCTTGATATCCAGGAGTGAAATCTATTGCCTAAACACTGAAAGCAACACCATTCCTTCCACATGTCACCCAGATAGACCTCATCTGCAGGAATTATCGCACTCTACACAATTGATGGGGCGTGATAATTAGCATTACCGCGTTCTTCTCCTACCCTAGGGCATGGTAATACCGCGTTATGCTCAAGCCTAGGGGCGCGATAATCCATTTTTAGCCTTTTTCCATGGACTTTGGGATCTCAACCTTCGATATATTTTGGTGGGATTTCCACCTTTGATTCAATCCCAACCCCCTCTCTATTTAGCAGGCCTAATCCACTAAACACTCTCTAGATCCATTATACTCTATTGTTTGTTAACCCTTCCTCATCCTATAAGAGAGAGGCATTCCATGGGCCAAAAGGAGGACTTTTGGGGCATCAAACCTATGATCATAATCCTTTTGTAGAGATAGCTAGAGGAAGGACTTGGAGATGGAGTGGGCTTGGACATCAAGCAACTACTTTGTAAGCACTCTTGAGTTCTCAATGAAATATAACTTGTCTTGTTTCCCTATTTATGTGTATTGATTATGATTCATTTACATAAATTGTATTCAGTAGAATATAGATCTAACTTGTGATTCAGTTATTTGGAATATAGTGTGCACTTGTTTGTGGTTTTGATCTCTACAGGTTCATCATGAGGACTTCGGGATCAAAGACTCGATTGGACAAACATCGAAACAAAAGGTCAATTGTCTTCTTTCTCATATATCAACTGCTAGAACTGGAAACACTAATTTAGATCTAGGGAATGAGGTCCTTTTTGTCTTAGCATAGATTTGATCTTTGTCAGTTTATTCTAAGAGGACTTCTTCTTACCCGTAGGAATAAATATCTACAACAATGGGTTAGAGCGATCAACGAGTTGCTTTGTATGGAAATAACTAAAATCAATCTAGTGGAGGGACATCATATGATAAAAAAACAAGGGGAAAATCATTAGGCCATGCGGAACTATATGCATGATTACATAAGGATGGAACATAGGATGATGATCATTAAGGTGAACGAGGTAGCGAACTAAGGATAATCAAGAAGGATTTGTGTTCATATATAGTTGTGAGGGGGCGTCGAGCTCGTCGTTTGCATGATGTGGGTTACAGCAAATATTCTGCACTAAACATATTTTTCTAGCATTCCTCAGGGAAAGTGTGTGAGGTTCATTGGATGTTCTTATCCAATAGAACTCTGGCACTTGCATCGGGGAACTCAAGGAGTATATGATGGAACTGGGGAATTATATGTGTAAGTAGAGGGAAATGATGAATCAAAAGGTTATATGAATGGAACGATTAGACTTTGCATATGTTGTAATAATGAAAATGAATATTCTCTCAATATTTACGCACCACCTAATTTGAAGTTGTTGTGGCTTCATAGGGGTGATCATCCTTTTGATCACTCAAAATAGTTACACTATCCTGGGGCAGAAGAAGTTACTTACTGCAACCCCATCGATAATCTGCATTTATTTTGCAAAGGTGGTACGATCTAAACTTGAATGTCAATTAACAGCATTCATCCTTATTTATAACTTGTGCCCTGATACTATTAACAGTCATGGTTTTCAAATTGGGAATGCCATGCAGACTAATTTTGGCCTTAGATGGTAAAGTACCTTCTCAGATTCTGTATTAGGTTGTTATACCCTTAACGATCAATATCTTTTGAAAATACGCGAGGTTTGATCTGAATCGCTGAACGGATAAAATGCATTTAGTTTTACTACACATTCATTCCATCACCAGTGGCTTAGATTTATCTTAGGAATATGCTTGCTTTGATCTAAGTTGTGGATGGAGAGAGATCCTTTTTTAAGTTTTGCTACATGTCTTCGAGTTGTTGATGGTTGAGATTTTCTTTGGTGATATGTATGATTTAATCTTAGTTTTTGGTAGGGATGAGTCCTACTTATCTCCATTTCTCATTCTAATGCCTCCAACGAACGTGATTTACTATAGCGGTATGCATTGTTGCATCTATGCCGTCGACGAGAAATTTCTCCATTTATCTCTACTGCATATCTCAAAGCCTATAATGATCTAGATTTGTATGGACAAGTTGTGTAGTTTCATCTAGGCCGTCGGTGGTGGGGACATCACTTGTGGGAAAATGAGGCTAATCCACCTCCTCCTCATCACTCTAACCATAAAAGGGTGGTAAAGGGCCAGTGCTCCATCTCCTCCTTACAATGACCTCCCATCTGAGTTTACCTCATTAACATACGAAAATCGTAAGGTCCCCCTGTAAAGATACTATTTGTGGCATATAAATTTTTTGTTCAATATAAAAGAACCTTGACATATTACACAGTGACCTACCTGTTCAAAAATTACCACAACGCGCTTTTGAAAAGTAGTGTAAAATAACTACTCATATATAACAACAGATAATTCCCCAAACCATGCCATGGCCATATCCATGTGGACCATTATAAGCCATGTTGCATAAATTCCCCACAATGCATATCCTCTTGAGCACATAGTTATGATAAACATTTTCCTTTTTATCCCCACATTGTAACCCCAATACTACACCACAAACCTGTCATTCGAATTTCCATGTCTACTTATTCGAATGGATCGGTGAGTGTCTCGTCCTCCCAAAAATTACTAGAGCGAGAGAAAGGGCCAGTGCTGAGTGAGTGAGAAAAAGTGTTAGTATCAACATTTCTAAAGTGAAAAATTGGGTTATGACAGTGGCAATATTGGGTTTGAAAAGTGTGTTTTTTAATTCCAATAGTGTGTTCTTTTACTACTAAAAGTATAAAGTGCACTTTTTTATTCCAAATATTATTAAACTATGAATTTCAATTCAAAAATTTCAATCTTTGAATGTATATAATATTTTCAATATTAATATTATTAATATAATTAACAGTGTCTATAAAAGTGTGCCTCTTAGACCATTTTTTGTACTCACAAAGCCTACATTAATAGTATATAGGAAATTTAAACGATAAAATATGCAGTTTGTACTACCAAAGCTACATTAATAATACATAGGAAATATAACTGATAAAATATGTACTTTGAAGTAGATGATGGAAGAAGAAACAAGGTATACAATGAACATCGAGGATTCATTTTGTCCACACATAATTTGTTTTGAAGTACGAGTAGCTATATTAATATATTATGGAAAAATGTATAAAGGTGGTAGAGCAGGTCTTCATATTGAAACAATTTAATTGGTCATCTAGAGTTCTAAGGATAAAAAAACATCAATACTTCATTTAGTCCACACTTATTGTTTTATGAATTAAGAGTAACTATATTAATATATTATGGAAAAACGTATATAGGTGGAAAAGAAGGTCTGGATATCAAAACAATTTAACCAATCATCTACAGTTCTAAGAACCAAAAAACTATGTCTGGCTAGTTAGGAAACCATGTCAAAGAGCCACTGGAATGATTCTAAATACCATCAAAAGTATGCTAGCCCTGAGTTTACGGAAACTAGGAAGGAAGCGGGTTTGCAGTGTTCTATGCGTGAGGAATTCTATCAGAAGGTTTTTCAAAGGATGGCCCCATTCATCCATCCATACATGTGATGACCTCCACGAGGTAAGCGTTCTGGTGTTCCAAGGTCTCTATTTGTTGCTTAAGGTGGTATAAGTCTTTGTCCTTGATCCGAATACCCATGGCTACCATAGACTTGGTGTGTCAATAAAGCTCCAAAGTCCTATAAAACTGATAATTCCGGTATCTAATCCAACCCAAGTCTGTAACTATCCATTGAACCTTCCTTTCAACCTCATCATCTTTCTAGTAGGCCCTAACCAGCTTTGCCTCCTCGTCTACCACATATATCGTCACTTGCTCCTCCTCTGAGACTTTTGTGTGGTAAAAATTTGCTACTTCCATAGCATCCTTGGTTGTGAAAGTCAAACCAACTAGAGAAGGGTTGGACTTTCAATCACAGGGTTCCATAACACCAGGAGTGAGGCAAGTCAAACACCCAAAAACAACAAAATAGAAAACATAGTTTTCAATCCAATGAGAGTGAAGCCAGAACCAGTGAATTTCATGGCATTGTCATCTTCCTTTATTCTAATCGCTTATGGCATGTTAAGCCTTCATTACAAGCTCCAATAATGAATATGGACATAATTTCCATGGGTATGCTTGTCCTTCCTCCTGCACGACATTCCAAAATCACCTCCCTTGCGTATGAAATTTCAGGTTGGCCTCCCTCGAACATTGCAGTACAATCCTCCTACACTACAGAACGGTACCTGCGGTACTAATTTGTTTTGATGGAAGGGACAATTATTTAATGTTCAAGGTAGGATGATGAGCCTCCAATACTTTTCCACCCACCACCTTTTCTCTAGATTGACGATCCTCCACTACTCGTCCACCCAACCACGTTTTCTATGCACCGACAAGCCTCCACTACTCCTCACACGTGAACGTCGTGTATTCTATCCACCTAGGCCTCCACTAGCCTCGCCACATGATCCTAATTCATACCAAACATCCCATCCAAAGAATCATTGATTCTTATTATTCCACACGTAATCTAAAATAAGTGTATTCATATAGTAATAAGAAAGTATTTACAATGCATGAGATCATATATGTCTTTCTACAACTATTTTATTTTAAATAACAATTATGACTACTACCATAACTCTACAACTTAAAGTACAAGAGATCACCTCCAAGGTATAATAATTAAGATCCAACATATTATCCAAAATACAACTTACATGATAATTTAAAAAAACTACTTCAAGCTACTATGTTCATAAAATTATGAACAATACTACACAATGAGTAAAATTTTGATAATATTTCTCAAACTCATCCTAAAGTTAAGCTGATATAGTATATTGGGATAAGAACCCATCGTCCTCTATCCATATGAACATCCATCCCACTCTCGACATTATTCCCCGTCTGCTCTTGTTTCACCTTAACTTATGTCTAAGGAAATGCCCATGCTACTCATTCGAATGGAACAAGTGTGGGAAAGGGCTAGTCCTCCTTGACGCTTCCTCCCAAAATTTACTAGAGAAAGAGAAAGGTCCATTTGCTCGCTCAAATTACAATTGTTAGATTTTCAGAATTTACTTCAATCTGATCTAGGATCTTAACTGAGAGAACAACATGTACAGCATATCTACAGCATATCAATCATGGAGACAATAATGCAAGCACACAAGAGACACAAAGATTTACTTGGGGAAAACCATAAAGGTGAAAAACCCCAATAACTTCCTCAGAGATAGATAGAGCAATGATACAACCAACCAAGAGAGATAGCCATAACCTAGCAGCAGATCCTCCTCCTCCATAAGTGCACCACTCCTCCTTGAGTGCATGTGTGAGAAGTGAGTGAGCAAATAGAGTGCCTCCCGCACTCTATTTATACTTGACTTGACTTGCCTTTTTACCTAACTCATGTAGGCTCGAAATTAACCACATAACATAATGCTGAGTGGGCCGACCCCCAATAGGGTGGTCTAATAACCCTTTGACTCACATGGCCGACCCCCAATAGGGTGGTCTAATAACCCATCAAGTATAAGTTACGACACTTACAATATAAATGACGACACTTCCTTATAGAGGAATAATACCATCTCTATAGGAATATAATATACATATATGTGAAATACATTCCGAAGTTACATATACATCAACACTCCCTCTTAACTAGGAAGGTATTTCTCAGCACAGTTCTTCTAGCACAAGTCATCTTCTCTGGATCATCGTCACTGGATAATCGTCATCGAGTCATCATCATCGTCACTGCTGCTGCTATCTCAATCAATCTCTGAATCTACTCGTCATAGGAAGTTCTACAGAGCCAGTCCTTTTTCATACTGGATGTAGGCCCACCACCTGCAGGTCTTCGTCATCACTGGCCATACTGTGGAATCCTCAGGACTTTTACGTGTGTCACAAAACCTCGAAAGAGCATCCCAGGCTGTTACGAGCACACAGCTCTACCTATAGAATCTCCCAGGGCAACGAATTACATGTGACCTCACCACAAAACCTCGCAAGAGCATCCCAGGCTGTTACGAGCACACAGCTCTACCTATAGGATCTCCCAGGGCAACGAATTACATGTGGTCATGGCAAAACCTCGCAAGAGCATCCCAGGACTGATTACGGGCACACAACCCAACCTATCGGATCTCCCAGGGAAACGAATTACATGCCATAGGACAAAACCTCGCAAGAGCATCTGCCAGATATCCCAGGGCGCTATTATATGCCATAGGCAAAACCTCGAAAGACTATCTGCAGATCTCCCAGGGCAACGAATTACATGTCCTCCCAGAGCAAAGCCTCACAAGAGCATCTGCCAGATATCCCAGGGCGCTATTATATGCCATAGGAAAAACCTCGAAAGACTATCTGCAGATCTCCCAGGGCAACGAATTACATGTCCTCCCAGAGCAAAACCTCGAAAGAGCATTTGCCAGATGTCCCAGGGCACCGAATTACATGCCATAGGAAAAACCTCGAAAGACCATCTGCAAATCTCCCAGGGCAACGAATTACATGCTCATCTGCACAACCTGATCCACGGCCATAGAGTATCAACCTGATACTCACCATACATCATCCTGATGTATCCATGATCATCCTGATCATCACTGCAACATCCTGCTGCATGTCATCTGGAGCAACATCCTGAAGCTCGTCATCCATGATCATCCTGATCATCACTGCAACATCCTGCTGCATGATCCACCTGATCATCAATGCATCTACCTGATACATATACAGATACATGGTCCAAGCATCCAACATGATGCATATACAAAATACGTACACATGATCCAACTGATCATATCCAGCATCCAACATGATGCATACATACATAAATGATCCAGCTGATCATATCCAGCATCCAACATGATGCATACATACATAGATGATCCAACTGATCATATCCAACATCCAACATGATGTGTACATACATACATAAAAATGATCCAACTGATCATATCCAAGCAGAAACCAGAACATCATCCTGATGCCCATTATCCAGCGCTTACATCCACAGCCATGTGAAGGATCCTCCTTCCAACATGCTTGGAATGGATTCAGCAAATGTGTCCATCACTTCTTCCTCGAAGTGTCCTCGATCTGAAGAACGCCAAGCCTCTCTTTGAAGTACTCGAACTTCACTCTGGCTAGCGGCTTCGTCAGCACATCTGTAATCTGCTCGTCTGTCGCAACATATAGGAGCTTCAAAGCTCCTCTTTGCACCATATCCCTGATATAGTGATATTTGATCTCTATGTGTTTCGACCTGTCATGAAACACTGGGTTCTCGGATAGCTTCACACAACTCTAGTTATCACAGAAGATACCAGTAGCATCCAACAGGAGATCAAATAACTCAGACAGTAGCTTCCGTAGCCATACTGCCTCACAACTAGCTGAACAGGCTGCAACATACTCTACCTCAGCTGTACTCAGTGCTACGCAGGACTGCTTCCTGCTAAACCAAGAGATCACACCTGATCCCATACTGAAGCAGCACCCAGATGTGCTCTTCCTATCTGCAGCACTGCCAGCCCAAT
Source organism: Larix kaempferi (assembly GCA_027924585.1). Lineage (NCBI taxonomy): Eukaryota > Viridiplantae > Streptophyta > Pinopsida > Pinales > Pinaceae > Larix > Larix kaempferi. The sequence continues at coordinate 28,933,325 of BSBM01000158.1, read as the reverse complement.
CTGAATCAACATAACCCTGTAGGTTAAACTTTTGATTCGCCTCATATCTGAGCCCATAATCCACTGTACCCTTCAGGTACCTCAGATAATGCTTTACAGCAACCAGGTGAACACTCCTCGGATCCGTCAGGAACTGGCTCAATGTGTTCACAGCAAAGCAAATGTCTGGTCTCGTGTTCGTCAGGTACATCAAGGACCCAATCATCTGGCGATCAACCGGCTCAGATGAAGCATCACATAGAAGCTTCAGATTCGATGCCATAGGTGTGGCCATATTCTTGCAGTCCATCATCCCGAACTTCTTCAATATCTCTACTACATACTTCCCTTGTCCAAGGAAGATTCCATATGCACTCTCCCACACCTCCATGCCAAAAACAAATAGTGCATCATCCCCAAGTTCTTCATCTAGAACTTGGAAGAAAGCTTCCGCTGCGTGTCGGCAATCAATCTATCTTTACCTGTAACAAACAGGTTATCTGCATACAAAAAGTAGTATCACTGGATTGCCTTCTTCAACCTTGTAGAAAAGGTTGGAATCTGCTTTACTCTTGGTAACGCCCAAACTGGATACAAAGCTGTCTATCCTACCATACCAAGTTCTGCACACATATATGACTACACCATACTGTCTTGAGATCCATCTGGTGCATCTTCTATTTCATCACTTTTATATTTCTCAATGCTGCCATCTGCAACATGCTTGATCTGATAGTTCCATTTGGAAGTCATAACAAACTTCCCTTCACATCTTGGGGCTACATCCCAAACATTATTCTTCATGATCGATGGATCATGGCATTCCATTTCTTCATCCCAGATCCTGGGAACTTCAATATCTTCAATAAATAAATTTGTTGCTGAACAAATGTTGTAGTTCTTCTTTTGTAGGAGATGGCATACGATCTTTCCTACACAACAGGTTAAATTGCATGATTAGAAAACATCTCATAGTTTTCAGAACAAATTCTTACACATAAATAGATATGTCATACAGTCATGCAATTATCTTAGCCAATGCTTCAATACAACATTTATCCATATCCCGTAACTTTCTAGATTCCTTCCAATCTCTACCAGAACATTGTTAGGAGTGTGCACAACTCCCAACATGTCAACAAAGAGGTTTCATTCTAGATAAGTAGCAATGGAATGTTGTACAGTGCCATAGGCTACTTACCCATGCATATTAGTAGTATATTGTTCATTAATGTAATTATTCTAATATGCTCAATACATATTCTAAGTCTAAGACCATGAGCATATACATCATTGAACAATTTTATTTAAACAAACAAATATGTAAGAAATGATAATTAAAATACTTATCTTTGTTTGTTCATTGGGTGGACTCCCTCTGAGTCTTCGCTTCCTTGCAGGAGCTGCTGGAGTCCTAATCTGAAGTAGCTTCTTCTACACCTTTCTGTTGTGGAATGTAGAGAGATGGACAACTCCCTCTGAATATCTGCATCCTTGCATAAACCACTAGAGTGTACTCCCTCTTGATCTTTGCTTCCTAGATTACCTGTTCTTGAGCTCATATTCATCCTTGGTCCCTAAGCATGCTTATTAGTATCATGAATGTATTATCCTTGTGATCTCATATAAAATCATACATTCATTAGTATACTATTAAAACACAATAATCTCAAGCATGTATAGTCATGATCATTTCAAACAGAAAATAATAAGCATTAGCATTCAAGGTTTATGTAGAATTCTTAAGGTTAGTCAAATCATAAGAAACATAACATGTCTAAACCTGTAATTACTCAAACCTATGACTCTTCAGGTTAGTTGAATCATCAATCAAGATAAGAGATATATTATGCATAAAACCTGTGATTATTCAAACCTATACCTTCATGATTCTTCTGGTTAGTCATATCATCAATTAAGGTAAGAAACATAATATGCATACAACCATGATTATTCAAACCTATGACTTCATGAATAATCATTATCAACAACAGTATAAGATCCTAACACAAGGTAGGATTCTAACTTGATATAGGAAAAACATACCTGGATTAGCATGCTAGCTATTTATGTCTAACATACTCACATGATGTCTTCTTGTTCTTCTTCAATGACTTGTGCTAGTAACCTGTATATCTCATAGGTTAACTATTACAAAACCAAGTTATACATACCTCGTAAATGGATCTTCTATGAGATCCATGACAATGGATGAATCTTTGTCCTCATGTTATCATGATCATATGTTCTTGGACCAGAACATGATTTGTCTTTCTTGGTGTACCTTTCATGTTAGTAGACAACATAAACCTCATACAACACCATAATGCATTAGTACAATCATAAGTGTCAACACCCTAACCAATGAATATCTTCTATCATGCATTCATAATTTTGTTAAGGTGATACGACAAATCTAAAATCAAAATTGTACTAACCGTAATAACATGAATACATACCATAAACTTAATCATGGAAAATATCGAAACATACCTCGATGAGTCATACCTGTTGAGATCGCTTGTACTCTTCTTATGTAAGGCCTTAGCCTCATCTCCCTCTGAAACAGGAACTTCTTTACTCATGCAGATGATCAATCCATCTTCTTCTAGGATTAACCCAATCCACTTGATTTGCAAGAACTGGACCTGGAGCTGGATATGGGTTTGTCAGAGAAACCCCAAAAATTCAAACTTTGAATTTCAAACTTTCGAAAGGATAGAAATATGCGCCTTGATGAGCTGATCAAACTGGTATATTCAGAATTTGAAAACTGCAAAGTTTCACTCCTCAATTTTGCCTTTGGAACTTCCGGATTCACTGGACGTGACCCTGAACTGGGGTTTGATGAAGCCCACTCTTTTTACCCATCAAAATTTTTGATCCAAATCTCTAAGCTTCTATTTTTCTGAGGAGCTTCCAGCCGTGGTCACAGATTTCAAAAATTCCCATTTTTACAGAAGCCCTAATTTTCCACTTTTCTGATCAAAGTCCCGAACTAGGGTCTAATCAAGCCCGGCCTTCTGCCCAATCAAAAATTCTGATCTTGGTCTCTAAATTTCTATTTTGATTAGTAGCATCTAGCCGTGGTCTCCGATTACAAAAATTCCAACTTTCTCCAAAGCCCTAAATTCCGGAAGCCATGAATGAAGGTACCAAAAATAATTCTGTTTTGACAGAAATATGTACCTGATTGTTTCTGGTGTAACTCCAAACTTTTTGATCCACAGGGTCTGAAAAAGTTTCTTGAGATAGCCTGACCTGTTATCTTTCCATCCTGACAGGTCTGACCTCAATTGGATTCTCTGAGAGAGAGTTATGCCAAATGTAGCAACGTGACCTGTTTTGGGATAAAACAGGAGAGCAAAATTGTACGGCGTGCCACGTGTCACTGTTTTAACTTCGGCCTCTGCAAACGTTTTCTGAGATAGCTCGGCCTGTTACCTTTCCATCCTGACAGGTCTGACCTCAATTGGACTCTCTGAGAGAGAGTTATGCCAAATGTCGCAACGTGACCTGTTTATGGGATAATACAGGAGAGCGAACTTGTACGGAGTGCCACGTGTCACCGGTTCAACTTCTGCCTCTGAAAACGTTTTCTAAGATATTACAGACTGTGTACTACCTGTCACCTTTTACGAAATTTCATTTGGATCTTCCTAGCCCAAGATATGACCTTTTTCCCAAGGTCACCTGATTTTGACTCAGATCTGGAAGAGGCAGAAACCCTATATTGTACAGATCATAAATCACAAAGTACAACGAATTATAGGTTTTCCTTTGGACACAAGATACCTGGAGATCTTAGCTTCGGCCTGTAACAATTTCAGATCGGAAAACTTCGCCAAAACGGATTTATAGCGAAAGTGCTACGATGACTGGTTTTTGCTATATCAAGCCCTAACATCGTAAGTGCAACAAGTGTCATACATGCCATATCATGCCTTCTTTTAGGCTAGCTCTGATACCATGTTAGATTTTCAGAATTTACTTCAATCTGATCTAGGATCTTAACTGAGAGAACAACATGTACAGCATATCTACAGCATATCAATCATGGAGACAATAATGCAAGCACACAAGAGACACAAAGATTTACTTGGGGAAAACCATAAAGGTGAAAAACCCCAATAACTTCCTCAGAGATAGATAGAGCAATGATACAACCAACCAAGAGAGATAGCCATAACCTAGCAGCATATCCTCCTCCTCCATAAGTGCACCACTCCTCCTTGAGTGCATGTGTGAGAAGTGAGTGAGAAAATAGAGTGCCTCCCGCACTCTATTTATACTTGACTTGACTTTCCTTTTTACCTAACTCATGTAGGCTCGAACTTAACCACATAACATAATGCTGAGTGGGCCGACCCCCAATAGGGTGGTCTAATAACCCTTTGACTCACATGGCCGACCCCCAATAGGGTGGTCTAATAACCCATCAAGTATAAGTTACGACACTTACAATATAAATGACGACACTTCCTTATAGAGGAATAATACCATCTCTATAGGAATATAATATACATATATGTGAAATACATTCCGAAGTTACATATACATCAACAACAATAGTATGAGAAAGGGACTATATTCCTTCTCCTCCCAAAAGTCTAAGGGAGTTCCTGTGCTACTCATTTGAATGGAGCAAGAGTGGGAAAGGGCTAGTGGTCCTTGACTCTTCCTCCCAAATATTACTACAGCAAGAGGAAGGGACAATTGCTCACTCAAATTTTAGAGTTTGAGGAAGGGCCCATTCTCCTTATCCTCCCCTATCCTAAACACTCTTCTTCATCACTCTAACCATATAAGGGTGAGAAAGCACCAGTGTTCCTTCTCCTCAATCAAATTTTAGTAGTGTGAAGAAGGGCCAATATAATTAGATTAGGGTGTGAAATGGCCAACATTTCCCCTCACCCTCCCAGCAGTCTAAGGGATTTACCATGATACTCATTTGAATGGAACAAGAGTGGGAAAGGGATAACGCTCCTTGAATTTTCCTCCCATAACAAGAGAAAGTCCCAGCTGCTCACTCAAATTACAAAAGTTTCAGAATGGGCCCATGCTCCTTCTCCTCCTATGCCATAACATTACTCGCTCATAGGAAATTAAGGACACTCCACCTCCTCCTCATCACTCTAAGAATAGAAGGGTGATAAAGGGCCATTGCTCCTTCTCCTCCTTACTCAAATTTCAGAAGTGCTAGGAAAGGCCAGTTTTATTAGAATAGGGTGAGAAAGGGATGATATCGCCACTCCTCCTCCCAAAATTCTAAGGGAGTTCCAATGATATTCACTCGTATGGAACAAGTGTGCGAAACAGTTCTTCTCCTTGACTCTTCCTCCCAAAAATTACCAAAGTGAGAAAAAGGGCCAATTGCTCACCCGAATTACAAGAGTTTGAGAAAGAGCTAATGCTCCTTCTCCTCCCAAAATTCCAAGGGAATTCCCATGTTGCTCATCCTAATGGAACAAGCATGCCAAAGGGCTAGTGCCAATAAAGCTCCAAAGTCCTATAAAACTAATAAGTTCGGTATCTAGTGAAACCCAAGTTCAGAACTATCCCAACCTCGTAATCTTCGTAGTAGGCCCTAACCATCCTGACCTCCTCTTCCACCACATCCATAGTCGCCTACTCCTCCTCCAAGACTCCCTTGTGGTAAACAATTGTTTCTTCCATAGAATCCTTAGCCATGCAAGTTGAACCAGCTAGAGAAGGGCCGAACTTTCCACCACAAGGTGCCATAACACCAGGAGTGAGGCAAATCAAACACCCAAACACAGCAAAATAGAAAACTAATTTTTTAATTCAATGAGAGTGAAGCCAGAACCAATGAATTTAAGGGCATGGAAGAGCTTTCAACTTCCAACTGCCAACTTCAGAGTCATTTAGTAGTTGTAGCATGCTAATGTAATCAATGAGCATGGAGCAGTGAATTATGTAGATGCTCATTGCCATTATAGTAAAAAATCAAAAAATAATGGAAAAATCAACTAGTTAAATGATTTTTTTAGTTTTTACGAAGAAACAACTCAACTTGCCAAATGGAAAGGCGTGGAAATAATATTAATTTAATAGATTTCTCTATTTATTTAGTGAAAGTTACTATCATGGTTGGACATTGGAATTTGGAAATTGTAGTTTTATAAAAGATAAAGGTATTAATACTACTAGTAGTAATATATAATTTGACATTTTAGAAATTTTGTTGCCCTAAAAAAATACGTATAAATGATAAATATACCCTTCACAAAAGATGGTTTACAAAAAAAAAAACAGTATTTTATAGTCTAAATGCCCCATGATGCTCATTTGGCCATCAAATTCCATCAATGATTTACATTCATCTTCAAGAAGTCCAAAAGAAACAAAAAAAGCATGGCATGAAAGTAACATTGGAAACAAGGATATATCAGTCAGATATTTGGTATTTTTATGTGGAAGCAAAATAAAAGGAAAACCCTAAATGCTTGAAACTTCCTAGTTAGGGACATATATCACCGAAGAACTTAATTACAATGGATCAGTAAGATTAAAAACACCTCAATGTCAAGTGTTTACAAAAATGGTGAATGGAGATTGACTAAAATGATATGGACCATAAAACTGGCACGACACCTAGGCGACCGAAGAGCAACAACAAGAGGCATGAACCTATGGACCGACAATATTATCAACGAGAGAAACGGATTCCATGCATGACAACTAGTGCATGAAGAAATATTTGAAGCCTTACCAAGCATGTGAATGAATTGTAACCTGCAAAATTTGTATTCAATGCATTTACCTACCCACCTTAAAAGCTCGCAGCACACCACACCTATAAATACAACACATTTTACATATTTTACACTAAATATATTCTCCAAAGAACCATATATGGAATTGAAGAAAGACACCACACCAACCAATGCCAAAGCCACAAAAAAAAAGGCTCGAATGCGACAAGAGGAAGCAGCCATGACTCCCCTAGAAGGAAGAATCCACTGAATAAAGAAAGCGAAATTGGATGAACCAAATTGGGAAAAATACTATGCAAAAATGAAGACTTGGTAAATATAAGAAGAGAATGGATAGAATATGTCCAGAAGCTCGTTACCGTAAATATTTGAGGCTATCTAAATTCACCCATGTTGAACTCATTTGGAGACCTAAAGGAAATCATAAAAAAATTATTGTTAGTAGACACCACGATGGGAAAATATGGATCAACAAGGCCAGTCCAATCACATACTCCCGAATTGTTGTAATTACCGTATTGTCAAGCAAGGGACTGGAAATAGCTATCACACATCGACCCCAACCGTTAGTCAAAGAATTCACAGGAACACCCTCAGGAAAAAAATCAAAGGGTTTGATAATTAGCAAAGTCGGGTATGAGACGGTTAAATGGGATGCTATAATAATTTAACTATGTTTAACAAGCTCAGGTCGGCCATCCGACTTGAGGATTGACATGCTTGAAGCAATCAAATAGGTCACCTATGAGGCCAAAATACGTAATTGGGCAAACCATCTTGCCCAATTATAAAATATAATTGTGAGAAGTTCCAGGAACGAGCGCGTGCCATCATATTTCCATCATTGCTCATATGGATAGTAATGGTGAAGATTACCCTAGTCGATGAAACAATGTTCACTAGAACTCAACAACCTCTTATGATAAATTTTCATATATTTGCAGGAACAAGGTCGTCATCCAACTCAAACAAAGAAAAAACCTACTTGGAACTCTGGTTCCAAGATAATATGGGTTCTCGACTCCAATGAAAAGGTTTAATATCATACACTTTTTCTTCGACACGTAGGCTATCCATAGCTTGGCAGGTGTCGCACATACTCCCTAGTTTTTTTGTTGTTTGAATTGAGAATATAGTAGATTTTATTCAATGCTTATTTCACTATATCTCCTACGTAGGATGACCAAATACTCTACACTTTATTACTAGAGGGATTGAAAGTCGCATATGGTTGGACATGTGGAATATTGGAGTTGCGATCCTGCCTATGAAAACATACTCTTCTTCATTAACCAGGAAATATATTTTCACAATTCTATGGTAGGTTGCATTACAAAATTATGAAAATTTGTTAGGGTTTTAACTGGTGTAATTTTGATTGCCAACAATATGTGTTTACCTTTCCTCCATCCGATTGTGTTGCTTGAAATATAGATTGTATTTATGCCACAAGTGGGTTTTTTGAATTTTTGTTACATTTTTTACTTATAATCTATTTCATTAACTTGTATAAAAGGGTGGAAAGGCACGAATACCATTGTTTGCACCTGGTAAGACTATGTAATTTTTTGTATTTCTTAGACATGTAACTTATACGAGCTTCAGTTATCCAAGGTTTACCTCTTTTATTGTTTTTATGAGGGGCATTCTTATTATCACCCATATTTGCAGGTGTTTAGGAGGAAAACATTATGGGTTTAAATTCATTAACCAAGTTAGGGTTTCAGTATTGAAACCCAGATCATTTTATGCAATTATTTTGCTTATACTTAGTAATAAATCTTATGTGTTTCCACTCTTATTTAAACTACATGTTATAATTACTAGTTGAGGGTTTTGGGTATTCTCTTCACTCCTTTAATGTTGAAAGATTTTGTTCAATCGTGGAATTCTTCTCCTTACCAGAAGCTATTCTGAACCAAAGTATCAACATCTTCTTATGTTTTTAATTGTTAAAGAGAAAATATTTCTTTTTCAAGATGGATAAGGTTTTAATCCTTTGTAATTTTTTGTAATATTGGCTTATAGAGCTTTAGAATATCTAACTCGTACTCATCCATACAATAGCAGAGCTATTATTCTTTTGTACTCGATTTTGGAAAATAAATATATATATCCAAGTCAACACTTTACTTGTTCTTTTCAATAGTTTTTACCTTATTTACTCTATTCATTTACTTATTACTATATTTTCTTGCACAATAATACTGTAAAAAAATTTAGTTGTTTTATTTTCATTTTTGCTCCAATTTCAAAAACAGTTGAAATGTTTTTTAGGATTTATAATGAAATGAAAGAAACGGTATCACGTCAGGGTGTAGCAGCCGGAAAATCCCATGTAGGCCTTATAAGAGGTTGTTGGTTCAAACCCCGGATAACCGTTCTCCATTGTGGAAAGCTCGGTGGTTGCACCTAGGGGTATAGTGGTAATAGACGGGATTGGACCCCTGGACACCATGTCATGTGAGTACTAGCCCCATCTCAGTTTTCGATTCCCCTAGTACAAAAAAAATGAAAGAAACTGTAGGGTAAAAAACTTCATGTAACTACTTTTTATTAAGTTTAGTTTACTCTGGTATTTAAGCCTTAACTCACGCTAAGAGTGGCTAATTGGTAAATATGTTAGTAATATTCATTTTTCCACCATTTATGGATTTATCCGATATATTAATATACTTATAACCCTAATATAATTTAGGGGGCTAGAAGCATTTTATTGTAATGTATGCTCTACAAAGATTACAATAGATATTTAATCATGTCTTTCAATGATTCCTTAACTACATCTTTATGAATAACCCATAATTAGGTATTTACTATGTTTTATGGAAATATAACATGCAAGAATTTTCATTTTAGACGTCCTAGATTCTTATAAAACCTAGAATATATAATTCATTGTTCTTATTAAAATTAGAGTACATTCATGTGTCCGCATTTTATTATTAAGTACTATATTTAGATATAGTAATGGTGTGATGTATTTTTAATACATCTATTTTATATGTAGTACTTTTAAATAGACATATAGACTAACTTTATATCAGTTTTTAGTATCTACAATACACAGAAAAATACCTATATAAATATGATTTAGCTTGTGCTTATATAACTTCTACTTGCACATATAACACAAAATCTATTTACTTTTTCATATTGCATGCATTTAAAGATAGATACAACACTTAAAAAAATACATGTATGCATTTTTTCCAGTTCTCATTTTGCATGCATTTGTTACACTATAATTTTAAATAGATATATAATAGAAATAATACAACAATTACTCTCTTTGAAAAGGCATAATAATCACGGATAATGAACTTATATGTATTTATAGTTAGCTATCCAAACCAAATTTGAGCATTCCTCGAGCCTCCCAACCTTATACCAACTTAAGAACACATAGTTATTTATGTCCTCAATAGTCACCCCTGAGCTAATCTACAATACCATTAGCGGTGAGCTAGAATAGAATCCAGATGTTTTCTCCAAATCTCCCTCAATGAAGTATTTTCATAGATCTTATCATGTTCTGTCAAGCAATGTACCCTCTTCCATATTTCACACCTAACATTAATGTGCTCAAAACGGTGTGTAATGAATGGTTTTGTGTACACTTGCATGTTATTAATTCAATAATTTCATTATTTTTACCAACCTTCCAAGATGTAAGTACCAATGACACACATTACCTGCCTCATACCACACCTTGTTGTATTCACAATATGAGCATAGAAAATCATTTTGCACTTAGTTGGGTTGAACATGAAATTTTATTGTTACCTTCTCCATAACAATCAGAAAAACTTATTCCCCCTCTTCTTGTTTTATCTCTCCTTTTTTTTCTAGTGGTTCCCTTCTTCTCCTCGTATTTGTCTCGAGAATCCATTGTTCCCATTTGAACCCTCTCTGGTAATGGAGAGGTTTACTAACTTAACTAAAAAGTGACAACTCACCTTAGACTTTAAGAATTAAGGATAACTTTAAGGGAAGATTTTTTTGACCACTAAGTTTCTTTATGAAAATAGGTTCACGTTTTGACTGACTTGTGAACCTTTATCCTAGACTTACCTTACCTCTAATGTGATCATGGCCCCTCATTATTTTGGTTCTTACCAAATCTTCCTTGGATATTTAACTAATAATTATCATTTGTATACAAAATACACTCACGCCATTATTTAATAATGTATATGGGGTGTTATGTTCATTACCTTAATAACATTCTTTAATTATCTTAACAATATCTAATTAAAATAAAATAATTGTATTTAATTTTAAAGGGAAACATTATGGGATATCACATCTTCTCCCCATTAAAACAACACCATCCTCGGTGTATTTAAAATTCATGGCTAACTATCTAACATAGAAATGGATATGAATCTCTCATGGAATACTCCATTTCCCAAGTGGATTAATCTAATTCAAAGTGTTTCCATTGTACATTTTGTTAGAACATTAAAAACCCACTCCATACTTATGATATCATATATTAGTCATTTTGTATTAATTTCCTAGGTGTTGACTAGGTAGTTGGCCTAATTTTGGATTCTTATGCCACCACATGCCATCATGAGTCATAGGGGCGCACATGGATAGATTCTGGATAATGTTTTGTCTGATTTTATGCCATTCCTGGAATAGAAGTGTGCCATCCTACTTTAGAAAGCTTTACTCTGCTTTTACTACTTTTAGTGGATAAGGTAAAGCAACTTTGACTTGGAAACTGGATCTTTTTGGCCAACTCGCCCTCGTTCTTTTTATTCTCTCCAAAAGCCGTGATTTAGTTTCTTTCCATCACTCAATACCTCACATGTCTACTTTTTCCAATTTGTGAGCCTTAGGAGTGATTTTATCACCTAGGAGGGTTTTTTACAAGTTTAGTAAGCCTTGTTTTGTGAATATTTTGAATGCCTTCTTTGGATTTCAAATATCAGATGTAATTATATATTTGTATAGACATTACATAGCCCAAGTTTGGTTGATGTACTCTTATACAATTATATTTTATTGTGTGCATCAATTCAGTGCCTAATTTCAGTGATCTATGCTAGTTTTTGCATTACAATTTGTGAAAGTAATTTGTTTCTTTGCAAGATCATCCTATCAATTAATTTTCACATGGTATTAGACCTCCTCTAGCATCAATATTCTCATGTATTATTGTTTTGCATCTTATGCAGGATCTATTCAGTATCACAGGGGCGCAAACAGTGAATCCACGGAGCAGTCTCAAGCAATCATCTTGACTCCTTTCAACTAATTTGATTGGAAGGCGCAAACGAAAATTTTGTTGAGGAGCAAAGGCCTCTACAGAGTTACTATGGCTACTGAAATTAATCCTACTGCATTCATAGAGAAGGCTAAGTGGCATAACATAAGAGATGAGTCTTATGCTCTCTTGTGTCTCAGTACCTCTAGGGATCTTCTTTTTCATCTAGATGGTCTTACCACTCCTAATGAATTTTGGGTCAAACTCTAAGCTTTATTTGGAAATACTGATGAATTGAGGGGCCACCAACTAGAGAATGAATTAATTTATCTGAGTCCAAGCAATTTTGAGACCCCCCAATACTACTTCTCCAAGTTTAAATCTCGTGTTCTTCAATTGACGCAATGTGGGATTGACAAGAAAGATGAGCAATTGATATTGGCCATTCTTTCAAATTTGGTCGATGATTATTCAGTATTTTTTTCAACCTTCAATGCCACCAAGATCACGGTTTGAAACTAGAAGATGCCCTCTCTAGTAGAATTCATGGAATCACTCACTCAAGAGCAAGAAACGTTGGTCTTGATGGGAACCATAAAGCCATCAAAATATCATGCTTTGGCTGCTGGAGATTCAAAGAATTCAAAAAGAAAGACGAAGGCTAATTCCAAAAAGCCACCAGATCATAATGAAGACAAGAAAAAAGCACAAGAGGATTCCTCAAGATCCAAGAAGAATCCACAGAAAAAGAAGGAGAAAATCAAGTGCACATACTGGAATAGGGGATTTCATCCTAAGAGTTCCTGCATGAAGAAGACCATGGACATGATTTCTCAACTTTTTGAGAAGACCAACATCCCTCTTCCAGATGTCGCAAGGAAGAATGAAGGAGGTTCAAATTATGAAGACAAGGAGAGAGTTCATGCTTTGATGGACATATTCCTCTTTTATCATTGATTCTAGGGCATCCAGACATATGGTGTCCACAAGGGATTATTTTTCCTCTCTTGATTATTCTGGTGGTCCAACAATTGTGTTGGGAGATTACTCATAAACTACTTCCAAAAGTAAAGGCAGAATTGATCTAGACCATGGTTCTCTCTCTAATGTTGTGATTGTCCCAGGTCTTGCTGCCAATATCCTGTCAATTTATCAGATGAATCATACTGGGTCTCCTAAGTGTTGGAATATTTAAATCCTCTTATCTATGTCATTTAATACATTACTAGCATTAATTAATCATTTTATGATTAATTCCTGTGTATTCGACTAGATAATTGCCATTTGAGCCATTGTGTGGACCACAAGGCATCTTTAGGGGGACCACAAGACTTCCTAGTGTAGACCACAAGTTTCCAAATCCACTTGGGCGCATTCCTAAATATTTTGGATAACATTCTGGTGAAAATGTGCTCCAATGATTTTTACTGCTTTTTTGCCTAAGGGGAAAAGCTAGTCAACTAAGGAAACTTTATTTTAGGACCACACATCCTCTATGATGTTTCTTCATTCCATTTTTGGGATTTAGAATTTTTTTTCATCACACATAACCGATAGGTCACTAATTCATAAATTTGTGGGCCTTTGGTGTGACTTGGAGAACACACTTGCCACCTAGGGGGGATTTGCATAGTTTTAGTAAGTCTAATTTTATGATGATCCAGATGGAATCTTTAGCCATTCAAATATTTGTTGTAATTTTATATATTGACAGCCTATTACTTTACCAAGGTTGGCTGATGTATTTTATTCATGAGAGTTAAAACAGTTTGTATCTATTGTGAGTAATTTTCTGTGTTCTTGACTAGTTGTGTGAGACCTTTGTGAGAGTGTGTAATTTCTTGATCAGATCTTGGTGTGAACTGAATTTCACATGGTATAAAATATATCAAGCTATTCCTTTATCCTTATATTGTCTTGTGGGATCCAACCAGTCTCAAGGAGGGCGCAGTAATTCATCCATAGGGCGCATTCTATCATCCAGAAGGCGCAACAAACAAGCTTTGGGCACACCCAAATCACTCCAAAATTAATTTCAGAGCTTCCATGGATCAGTCACATCAGATCATCCTCACTCCATATAATTACTTTTACTGGAAGGTGCAGATGGAGATCATACTGAGGAGCAAAGGCCTCTACAGGGTGATTATGGCAACTGAAGCTCAGCCAACCTCAGCAGTTGAGCAATCAAAGTGGCATAATCGAAGAGATGAAGCTTATGGGATAATGTGTCTCACTACATCCAGGGATATTCTATTCCATCTCGATGGTCTTACCTCTCCCAATTAAGTTTGGCTAAAGCTTCAAGAGTTGTTCGGAAAGACCGATGAATTAAGAGGCCACCAACTGGATAATGAACTAGTTTCATTGAGTCCACAGAATTTCGATAACCTCCAAGATTTCTTCTCCAAATTCAAATCACTTGTTTTGCATCTAAAGCAATGTGGTATTGAAAAAAAGGATGAGCAATTAGTATTGGCCATTCTCTCCAAACTTGGCACCGACTACTCAGTCTTTGTTTCGACCTTCCATTCCACAAGGAAGGCAGTTAAAAATTGGAAGAGTCCATCACTTTCAGAATTCATGGAGTCACTTACACAAGAACAAGACAAATTGGTCTTGATGAGAGCCATTAAAAATCCATCCAAATACCACTGTCTGAATTTTGGAGATTCAAAGAATTCGAAAGGGAAGAAGAAGGGCAATTTCAAGAATCCCACGGGTGAGAGGAAAGACAAGCAGAAAGTTCATGAAGACTCCTCGAATTTCAAGAGGAATCCAAATAAGAAGAATGAGAGTACAAAGTGAAATTATTACAGCAAGGGATTTCATCCTGAAAGCTCTTGCATGAATAAAACCATTGACCAAATGGATCAACTCCTGGAGAAATCCAACATTCCTCTTCCAGAGAGCGCAAGGAGGAAGGATGGAGGAAAAAATTATGATGATAAGGAGAGAGTACATGCACGGATGGAAAACACATCCAAGCCTACCTCATACATTATTGATTCCGAAGCTTCAAGACACATGGTGTCTACAGGTAATTTTTTTACTTCACTTGACTCTTTCAGTGGTCCAAATATTGTATTGGGTGACAATTCTGAAACATCTAGCAAAGGAAAAGGTAGCATAGATCTCAAGTTTGGTTCATTCAATAATGTATTGTATGTTCCTAGACTTTTTGCAAACCTATTTTCATTCTATCATATGACCCACACAGGTATTCCCAAGAAGGTAACCTTTACCCCAAATGATGTTGAGATATGTGAAATTTCCACAGGCTGAATTGTTGCATTTGGCACTGCTGACCATAGCTCTAAAATCTACAGGTTTTCTCACTTTGTGCCATACCCCTCACCTTCTTCTCTTTTAACCCATGCCAATGAGTCAAGAAAATTATGGCATGAAATATTTGGCCATCTGAACTATAAATATATTTCCCAACTTCATGAGAAAGAAATGGTCATAGGGCTTCCCAATATCAGACTTTCCAAAGGTGTCTGTCAATCTTGCATCCTAGGAAAACACCTTGAGCATAAGTATGGGAGATCCAAAACTGAGAGAACCTCTACACCATTGGAGCTTATTCACACTGATATATCAGGTCCATTCCCCCATGAGTCTTTTAACCATGCCAAATACATCCTCATTTTCATAGATGACTTTAGCAGGTATTGTTGGATTTATTTCATCAAGCTAAAATCTAAAGTTTTTGGTCTATTCAAGCTATTCAAAGCCTCGGTTGAGAACCAGTCTGGTAGACATATAAAAATTATCAGATATGATAATGGTGGTGAGTATATCAAATCATATTTTCATAAATTTTGTGCCTCTTCAGGCATTCATATGCAACACACAGTTCCATATACACCTCAACAGAACGGGGTTGCTGAGAGGAAAAACAGGTCTCTTAAGGAGATGGCCACATGTATGCTTGAAGAAAATTCATTGTCTCCCAAGCTATGGGATGAGGCAATAAATTCTGCCACATATATTCAGAACAAAGTACCACACAAAGCTCTCAAAGGTATCACTCATTTTGAGGCTTGGACAGCGCACAAACCTGATATTTCTCATTTCAGGATTTTTGGCTCCAAGGCTTGGGCTAGGATTCCACTTGAGAAGAGGAGGGATATGCAGCCCCAAATCCAACCATGTATTTTTGTTGGCTATTCATAGGACTCCAAAGGGTATAAGTTTCTAAACATGACCTCTCAAAAATATTTCATAGAAAGAAGTGTTCAATTCGAAGAAGAGCCCTCTCAGAATGTTCAAATTGGAGAACCATATTCACCACCACCTGAAGAAGTAAGTGATGTTGTTCTAGAATTTTTTGATTCTGATATTTCTGGTGATGAGGACCATTTTATTGCAGATGCTAATTCACCAACAAATCCTAAATGGGCTACTAATACTTTGCAAGCAGCAGGTGAACTAGTGGGCAATCCTCGGCACACAAGGAGGACTAGATCACAATTTGAGACTGCTCTCAATGTGAATGACCCCTACCTATCTTAGAGATGTTATATGATGGTAGATTCTAATACTAAGACATATGAGGAAGCCTCACATGACCCAATATGGAAGGCTTTCATGGATGAGGAGTTTCAGTCATTGCAAAAGAATGAAACATGGGAGTTAGTCAAGCTCCCCCCAGGCAAAAAACTGGTAAGGTGTAATTGGATCTACAAAACAAAGTGTGCAACTGATGGTACATAAGTTAAGTATAAGTATAGGCTGATAGCAAAGGGCTTCTCCCAATTCCAAGGCCTTGACTATGATGAGACTTTTTCACTAGTTGCACAGAAGGATTCGATAAGACTAGTTCTGGCAATTTCTGCATCCAAGCGCTGGGAAGTGCACCACATGGATGTCAAGAGTGCATTCCTCCATGGGTATATTGAGGAGGAGATTTATATGCAGTATCAAGAAGGTTATACATCTGATACTATCTATGTGTGCAAGTTGAGGAAGTCCTTATATGGGTTTAAGAAAGCCCCCAGGGATTGGTATGCCAAAATGGACAACTTTATCTTGTCACAATCTTATTTTCGATGCAAATATAATCCTAATGTTTATATGAAGCTGATTGATGGTTCAATAATGATTATAGTGTTGTATGTTGATGATTTTCTAATCACAGGTAGCTTGACCGATCAAATAGATTCATTGAAGACTGCTTTGCATCAATATTTTTCCATGAGTGACTTGGAAATTATTAAGCAGTTTTTGGGGCTTGAGATTTCTCAAACAGAGAATGGAACAAAGGTATCTTAGTCCAAATATGCATCTTATATGTTAAATAAGTTCAAGATGGCTGATTTCAATCCTTCAAAAACTTCATTCCTTTCAGGAGTTAGAATTGAAGAAGCAGAATCTACACCCTTGGTTGACAGCACCTTGTATAGACAGCTTGTTGGCAGCTTTCTCTACTTAACTCACACTCAAACTGATCTTGCTTATGCTATGAGTGTGGCATCAAGATACATGGAGCATCCACATGAGATCCATTGGAGGGCTGCAAAAATAATTTTTCACTATGTGCAAGGTACCAAGACTGATGGGATCCAGTATGCTGCAGATTGTAGCCTAGATCTTCTTGGCTTTACTGATTCAAATTGGGCTGGTGATAGCCTTGACAGAAAATCCACATCTGGATTTGTATTCATGCTTGGAGGTGGTCATGTTTGCTGGTCTATCAGGAAACAGAGTGCCATTGCACTATCTTTAGCAGAGGTCGAGTACAGAGGAGCAGTGAATGTTGCTACTCAGTGTGTGTGGTTCTAGGGTATTCTTTCAGAGTTTGAGATTGCCTTTAGTACTCCTACTGTCATCTTTTGTGACAATCAGAGTTTTATAAGGGTCTCAAGTGATCCAGTATGGAGAAAGAGGACCAAGCATATTGAGATACATATGCACTACATCAGAGGATTAGTGCATGACCAGATCATTGATTTGCAGTATTGCCCAACAGGTGAGCAAACTGCAGACATCTTCACCAAGGCTTTTACTGAGAAGACTTTCAGCTATCTGATATCACTGCTTGGGATGGTTTAACATGTGTTGGAGTGAAGTATTGATCAACAATCTTTCAATTTTGATATGTCCATTTTTTGAAGGAAGGTTTTTCCCATGAGGTTTTCCTTCTTTCCTTGTTTTGTGGACCAGGCAGTATTGTACAAGGTGACTAAGTCTTGTTACTAGGCCCTTAGTATTTCTATTTTCTAATATTTAGGACATAAATTCAGATTTATGGGGGGGTTTTGGAATATTTAAATCCTCCTATCTATGTCATTTAATACATTAGTAGCATTAATTAATCATTTTATGATTAATTCCTATGTATTAGACTAGATAATTGCCATTTGAGCCATTGTGTGGACCACAAGGCATATTTGGGGGGGGCATGAGACTTCCTAGTGTGGACCACAAGTTTCCAAATCCACTTGGGTGCATTCTTAAATATTCAGGATAAGATTCTGGTGAAAAATGTTCTCCACTGATTTTTACTGCTTTTTTGCCTAAGGGGAAAAGCTAGTCAATTAGGGAAACTTGATTTTAGGACCACACATCCTCTATGATGTTTCTTCCTTCCTTTTTTTGGGATTTAGAATGTTTTATAATCACACATAACCTACAGGTCACTAATTAATAAATTCATGAGCCTTTGGTGTGACTTGGAGAACACACTTGCCACCTAGGGGGGATTTGCATAGTTTTAGTAAGTCTGATTTTATGATAATCCCAATGGCATATTTTTCCATTCGAATATTTGTTGTAATGTTATATATTTACATCCTATTACTTTCCCAAGGTTGGCTGATGTATTTTATTCATGAGACTTAATACAGTTTGTATCTATTGTGAGTATTTTTTTGTGTTCTTGACTAGTTGTGTGAGATCTTTGTGAGAGTGTATAATTTCTTGATTAGATCTTGGTGTGAACTGAATTTCACACTAAGAAGGTCATATTTACCCCCAACGATGTGGAAATTTCTACAATTTCCATTAATAGAGTTGTTTCCATAGGTATTGTTGATCATAGCTCAAAAGTCTACAAGTTTTCTCACTTTGTGCCTTTCTCATCACCCTCTGCTCTCCTCACTCATGCCAATGAAGAAATCAAACTATGTGTAACGTCCCCTTCCATCATTCTGATGCAAGGAAGGAAACGTGACCAATCTACCAGGCTTATTTGACAATCTCAGCCCCATACATTACTCATAAATTCATAACAATTAAAATCCTTTGTGTGCAGGCTCATACTCAATATAAACACAGCAGAAATAAACATATTTACAAGCACACAAAGAGTAATGCATCATCATATCTAACACAGACATATGATGGTTCATCATACAGAGAATTCAATCTCGTACTCATGCTATGCACAGACTTCATGTCGATTTCATTAAGACAATCATTTCATTTCATTAACATGGGCAATTATCATTCAGAATTAACACACTGCAAAACACATAATGCATATAATATAAATCACAAAAAACACTTATCTTGAAGATGAAGCTGTCCAAACAACTAGCTATGTGAGAGCAACGTTCCACCCAACCATAGATCTATGTCCAACTTGTATTCTTTCAGTTGATCGATCACCCCCGAGCTGGGTTGTGTATCCACTAAGGAGGAACTAAACAGGCTCACTCACAGCCATGATTTCTCTCAACAGCTATGCTAATCCAACTCACAGTTGGGTTTACCGAGCATACAACAGACAAAGGAGGGCAATGCTAAGCCAGTGAGCTCATCCACAGAGCTACAGGCATCTCAAAGGAATTCAACAGTCAAGGCACCCACATTACCTACCACATACAACACAAGGAAGGTCCCCTTCTCTGCTGCACAGTCCCTCAGGCGTCCCCTCCCTCCAGTGCTATTCAGGATGGGTATATAAAGGTCCAGCTGCTAATTCTTGAGATTCTATCCTTCACTGGGTTTATCAAGGAAACCCAACCTCTGCTCAGTCATTCACAATTGGATTTCTCACAATTCTGTTCATCAAATAACTCAATCATGTCACTGGTTTTCCGGGGCTATAAAAACTGGGTTTTTCAATGGATTTCAGGGTATCTAATACTCTCAAATTCGCCCCAAGGTTCATATCTATGGATCCCCCATTAGATTTTACTATCAAATACCAAATCTGGGTGTTGTTGGCTCTTCCAAACGTGGGTTCTTGCAAAGTTGCGATTTATGGTTTTGCTCACTGCTGGGAATTCGTTTTTGGATGGAAAATGATGTTGGGTTCTTCCACACTGGAATAGGAATGAGGAAGAAGCAACTCTCATGAGGTAGAGTGACTTGTGGTATAAGAAAACAGAGCCCATACTCTGCCATACAAATTTCTGGGTTTCCCGTGCTCCATTGAAGCCATGGACTGAAATATTCAACTACTTCCTTACAACAGAAATAAATGCCATCAAGTAAAGTCAAATGGGTTCTCAAAATGACATTTGGCAGCATATGGTTCATCCCCACAGCCTCCTCACCACTCCCTAGTGGATACACATGGCCCCTTCTCATTCGTTGCTCCCATAGCCAATTTTTGGTATTTTATTGCAATATTAACTATTTACATCAATTTACAATATTCCATGGCTTAATAGCACATGGGCAACAAAATGTCAAATCCTTGTCTATTTAAAATAAAATACAAACATATACTAGCGGGGCCTTGGCCTTAGCCTTGAGCTCCACGCTAAGGAAACATACATCGCATGTATACAATATTTACATTAAGGACCAATATTTCATAAGGGTCAAAATTGGGGTATTACATTCCCCTCCCCCTTAGAACAACCCCGCCCTCGGTGTTCTCAAAACTAAACAAAAATGGGAATGCCTCCCTCATGGCATCCTCCAGCTCCCATGTAGCCTCATCGAGGCTAAGGTGCTCCCATTGGACCTTTACCTGCCCAATGGCTCTGTTCCGGAGCAAAGTGACCTTCTTGTCGAGGATGCGCATAGGCTCTACTTGGAACTCTCCCTCGGGTTCCACCTATATCACATTCCAATCAATCATATGATTAGGATCATGTACATAATTCTTAAGCAAAGATACATTGAAAACATTATGAGCTCTTATGTTAGCAGGCAATGCAATTCTATATGCAACTAGCCCTATCCTATCTAGGACTTCAAATGGCCCACAATATCTTGGTGACAACTTGGCACAACTCCCCAACTTGAGAGAACTTTTCCTTGGGCTCACTCTCAAATAAACATGATCCCTAATCTGAAATTCCTTATGCACTCTTTTCAAATCCGTATAACTCTTTTGCATGTCCTGAGCTGCCTTTAAATTTTACCTGATCTGAGCAACTTCCTGTTCCATTTCCTTGATCATCTCTGGGCCAAGTACTACCTTGTTCACCGAGCTATCCCAATTCATTGGAGTCTTGCACCCCTTGCCAATGCTTCAAATGGACTCATTCCGAAGGATGCCTGATGTCCATTATTGTATGCAAATTCTACCAAGTGTAGGAAATCTTCCCACTTGGTTGGTTTGTCCATCACATACATTCTCAGCATGTCTTCAAGGACCTGATTCACCCTCTCAGTTTGGCCATCTGTTTGAGGATGATATGTTGTATTGAAATTCAATTTAGTTCCCAATTCCTAAAACAATCCCTTCCAAAAATTGGAAGTGAACTTTGTATCACGATTAGAAATTATTGCCTTAGGTAATCCATGCAATCTAAATATCTCTCTCATGAAGATATTTGCAATGTCATTAGCCTTGTGAGTGGACTTGACTGGAATAAAGTGAGCTACCTTTGATAGCTTGTCCACCACAACCATGATTGAATCATGCTTCTTCATTGTCATGGGCAGACCTGTTATAAAATCGAAAGAGATCACTTCCCACTTCCATTCTGGAATGGGTAAGGGCTGCAACAATCCTGCTGGCTGTTGGTGTTCTGCCTTGACTTGTTGGCACTTCTGACACCTAGAAATGTACTCAACTATGTCCTTCTTCATACCATGCCAAAAGTATTGCTTTCTTGCTGTTGTTATAGTCTTCTGATATCCTGGGTGTCCAGAGTATGGCATTTGATGAATTTCATCCCATCACTAGCTTCTTCAAATCTGCACTATTTGGAATGTACAATCTATCCTTGTAGATGAGGATATTGTCTTCACCAAGCTGATATCCCGCACACTTTTCATCCACATTACCCTGCTGCAATTTTTCTTTAATTTGAAGGCAAGTTTCCTCATTGTTTTGGGCTTCAATAACTCTTGTCTTCAAATCTAATTTACACACACTTAATGTTGCAACATGAAATTTTCTGCTAAGA
This sequence comes from Larix kaempferi, assembly GCA_027924585.1. Taxonomy (NCBI): domain Eukaryota; kingdom Viridiplantae; phylum Streptophyta; class Pinopsida; order Pinales; family Pinaceae; genus Larix; species Larix kaempferi. The sequence continues at coordinate 28,911,072 of BSBM01000158.1, read as the reverse complement.
GCATATGCAACCTTATTCTCTTTCTCTTTTACATGCTTAATTTCAAAATCGAATTCACAAAGAAATTCCATCCACCTAGCTTGCATAGCATTCAAGTTTGGTTGATCAAAAAAATACTTCAAACTCATGTGGTCTGTTCTAAGCTTGAATCTTCTTCCCATCAAATAATGTCTCCACATCTTGAGAGGATGTACAATGGCTGCTAATTCTAAATCATGTGTGGCATAATTCTTTTCATAGTCTTTTAATTTTCTTGACTCATAGCAAATCACAAATCCTTCTTGCATGAGCACTCCACCTATCCCTTCAATGCAAGCATCCATGCACACCACTAAATCCTTCTTTGGATCTTCTATCTTCAAAACAGGAGCGTTGGTAAGTAACTCCTTTAATTGCTGAAATCTTTTCTCACACTTTTCAGACCATGTAAACTTGATATTCTTCTTCTGTAATGAAGTGATTGGATGAGCTATCTTGGAGAATCCTTCAATGAACCGTCTGTAGTAACCAGCAAGACCCATAAAAGATCTAACATCTGAAACATTCTTTGGAGTAGACCAATCCATGGTGGCATTAATCTTTTATGGATCCACTACAATACCTTCTTCAAAAATGATATGACCCAAATATTGCACCTTCTTTTGGTAAAACCCACACTTGCTTAACTTGGCATACAATTGATGTTCTCTAAGGACTTGCAACACCATCCATAGATGCTCCTCATGTTCTTCTTCATTCCTTGAATAGACAATAATGTCATCCAAGAACATAATCACAAAATTATCCAAATACTTGTTGAACACACTATTCATGAGACACATGAAGGTAACAGGTGCATTGGTAAGACCAAATGGCACCACAGTGAACTCATAATGACCATATCTAGTTCTGAAAGTCGTCTTGTGAATGTCTTCTTCTTTAATCCTCACTTGATGATAACCAGACCTCAAGTCAATCTTTGAAAACACTTTAGCTTCCTTCATTTGATCAAACAAGTCATCAATTCTTGGCAATAGATACTTGTTCTTGACTGTCACTTTATTGAGCTTCCTGTAATCAATACACAGCCTTAGAGTCTCATCCTTCTTCTTAACAAATAACACCGGTGCTCCCCAAGGAGACACACTTGGCCTGATATACCTCTTGTTTATTCATTCTTGTAGCTGCATCTTCAATTCTACCAATTCCGGTGTGCTCATTCTATAAGGAGCTTTGGAATTCGGTGTTGCCCTTGGAACAAGATCGATGGTGAAATCAATATCTCTCTTTGGTGGTAGTCCCGGCACTTCATCCGGAAATACACCTTGGAACTCTTGCAATAATGAGAAATATTCTATCCTTGGACCCTTGTCCTCGGATGAATCTGACATATGAACTGCGTATAATTGACAACCTTTCTTATAAAACTTTTTCAACTGTAAGGCTGAAATTTGTCTTACTAAACTTGCTTGGGAATTTCTCTTACCAATCTTGGTTTTCCCTCTTCATCAATGCACTCAAGTGCTTTCTCATAACAATCCATCTTGGCTCTATGCTTTTACAACTAATCCATGCCAATTAAGGCATCATAAGAACCTAATGGTAGTATATTCAAATATGCATGTGTGTGGAGTCCATTCAATTCTATGGGACACTCCACCACCACTTCACTAACTTTTCTCTTGGGCCCTGTGGCTAATTGAACTAACCAATACTTATTGTGCTTCACTTTTCTAAGAGAACAACCTTCAACTACTTTTGGAGAAACATAACTATGAATAGATCTTGGATCAATCAAAACAGAAATAGATTGCATAGCAATCTTACCTTCAACTTCCACCACTGATGATTGATGATCTGCTTGATGATTATCCAACGCTGCATAAATTCGAGGCGTTTCCCTTGCCATGTCCTCCACTATAGCTACTCCCTTTAAGTTGTGCAACCTTCGGGGATTATCCTTCCGATGTGGACAATCCTTCAGCATGTGGTTTTCTCCACATCCCCAACACTGAAGCGGTCCCTTTGATGCTTTATCTACTGCTACTGCTGGTTTGAATCCACTCCTTGCTTGTTGCCCTTGTGGAAAGGTTCTAGGCTGAATTTTGAATGGTGGATTGAAACCACTCTTCTTTTGGTCAAACCTCCCTCTTAGCTTCCCTTTCCATGTTGGGTTAACCTCCGATTTTCCTTTATTCTACTCATAGCAATGCATTGCCATTCTAATGGCTTCATCAAGACTCGGTGGATTAACAAATTCAATTCTATCTCTGAAACTTTGAGGTAGACTCCCAAGAAAGCATTGGATTTTTATTCTCTCATCCTTAATATAGTCCACATACCTCAACAATTCCAAAAATTTATGGACATGCTCTTCCATAGATTTTTGTCCCAACCTGAGTTCATTGAACTCTTTTCTCTTACTGTCATACTACCTAGAAGAAAGGTATTTCTCCTTGAAGTACTTCTTAAATATTTCCTAACTAACATTCCTTTCACTTGCAAGAGATTGTCCCACCAAATTGAAGATCTACCATTTAGATTGTATATGGCAATTCTGGCTTTTTCATTTCCGGAGTAGTCTTGAATTCTGAAATATTTCTTCATTCGAAGAAGCCATGCCTCAACCTCTTGGCCAGTCTTGTCTTCTCCATCAAATGTGGGAGGCCTTGCCTTCCTGAATTCTCCCTGTGGAATTCCCTTGGACTTCTTTCTCCCCTCAAATATCCTGGGCACATGCCTTTGACTTCTTTGAGAACCTTTGGAGTCACACGATTTGCTAGAAGAAGATCTAGAGGAAGGTGTTCTATGCTTCTTGCTCACAGAACTCTTCCTTGGGCTTGGAGTCCTCTTCTTTGAACGACCTCTAGAACGAATCTCTGCATCTCTTCCGTCTTCACCCACATTGCTTGGGTTGGACCCAAGGTTTATCCCCTGTTGCATATCAGTGAGACTTTGCAAGATAGAAGCATTGAGTTGGTTTTGTTCTTCTTGAGCCTTCATCAACCTTTCATTGAAGCTCACCATGGTCTCAACCAAATTCTGAGGAGTGACTTGCTCCCTTCTCCCATTGGATTCAGTCTCAGCATTCTCTTCATGCACATTTTCTCCTAGAATGTCTTCTTCATTCTCATAAGGATCTTGAGCATCGTTTATGGTCACCATTTTTCCTGTATGCTACCTCTGCTACAATTATTAATTTTATGAGCTGCAAGCACTGTGCATTACGAAAATATTTGTTAGACATCATAAGAATGCATCTAGAAATATACAACAATCAATATTTAACATAATAAACTCATGGAATAATTCACATAGTTGTTATGCATTCATTTCTTTTGCCCATTCATGCAATTCTAGAAATTGCCCATACTGTCAACAATTTGACAAAATAGTCACTGGCACTTTTTTGCTCTAATTATCCATGGTGTGTGATGATTCTATTCAAATTCTGGTCATACACCATTATTCCCTGCTGGACAATATTTCCAATGCATGTCTTCATGCTCCATTCCGACCTCGGGTGTGGAAACTACGTTATTTCTAAAATGACAACTTTCACCAAATTCTGCACATTTTTACACAGTTGTACAATATCATGAACTACCAACTTCAGCCACTCGTTGGAGAAAATATATGAAGAATCACGAAAACTTTTCTACCGGGAGAAGTTAATCCATATAGAAAGGGACACTCAACAACTCGCAGATCTCTGTTCCAATGCTCCATTCATCTTCTATAAAATTATGGGTTTGACTACTTTCCATTTTTTCACATTTTCCCAAAATTTTAAATTTTGGGCCATAAATGGCTATTTCCCAAACGGTGCATTTTTGGAAAATCTTTGTCTAATGGAATATGTCTGGTTTACTGAGAATATGAAATGTTGAGTTCAGTAAATTTCTTGACTCCAAATTAAAGGGTCACTTTCAACCACTGCAAGCTTTTCAAAATCCCAAAAACGTGGCCCGAAATAGTACTTTTTGACCTTCTTGCACACCCCGACTCCACATCCTATGGATTTTGGCTCCAAAACTCCAAACTTAACACTGTGCTTGTTCTATGACCGCCCCATATCAGTTTCAGCTCAATCCAACCTTATGTCCAGCGTCGGGACACTAATTTGTAAAAGCCATTAATCTCACATTTATGCCCAATCGGAGCATAATGGACTCGGGATCTTCACTGGTTCATTCATGGCCTTCATTAATGGCCTCAGAATGCCACTGAACTCATCAAATTTTGACCTTGCATGCTCTTATAATCCAAAAATCAATTTTCTGGCTCTATACTCCTTTTTTTTTTCCCCGCCACACACAGGCCGCAACCCGAAACCCGAAATTAAGGGTTCGGGAAGTCAAGTTTATGTCACGGAATGTAACCATCCCACAACCCGCACCCCAAAACCCGAAACCCAAAATCTTGGGTTCGGGAAGTCAAGCTGCAGTCACGGAATGTAACCATCCCGCAACCCGAAACCCGAAATTGCGGGTTCGGGAAGTCAAGTTGCGGTCACGGAATGTAACCATCCCGCAACCCGCAACCCGAAACCCGAAATTGCGGGTTCAGGATTGCGGAAACCGGAACGCGCAATTTCAAAACTTTGCATTCCCGCAACCCGAAACTCGACATCCGCAACCCTGAAACGCTTCCGACCTTGCGACGTCTAGGGTCCATAACTCCTTCGTCCCTTATCCAAATGGGACAAGTCTGGTACCGTTGGAAAGATCTTGTAGAGATATATGCACCTATGTGATCCTCTTCCACACCTGAGAAATATGACCCTGCCATTTTTCCCATCAAAAATGCCGCCCCAACTTCACCAATACTGCGTTAAAACATTTTGTCACTCGCTTGTAACCCAGAGTTTGGCCCAAGCAGCCCCAGTGCTGCAAGCTGGACTCAGATACCACTCTATAACGTCCCCTTCCATCATTCTGATGCAAGGAAGGAAACATGACCAATCTACCAGGCTTATTTGACAATCTCAGCCCCATACATTACTCATAAATTCAGAAAAATTAAAATCTTTTGTGTGCAGGCTCATACTCAATATAAACACAGCGAAAATAAACATATTTGCAAGCACACAAACAGTAATGCATCATCATATCTAACACAGGCATATGATGGTTCATCATACAGAGAATTCAATCTCGTACTCATGCTATGCACAGACTTCATGTCGATTTCATTAACATGGGCAATTATCATTCAGAATTAACACACTGCAAAACACATAATGCATATAATGTAAATCACAGAAAACACTTATCTTGAAGATGAAGCTATCCAAACAACTAGATATGTGAGAGCAACGTTCCACTCAACCATAGATCTCTGTCTAGCTTGTATTCTTTCAGCTGAGAGATCACTCCCGAGCTGGGTTGTGTATCCACTAAGGAGGAACTAAACAGGCTCACTCACAGCCATGATTTCTCTCAACAGCTATGCTAAGCCAACTCATAGTTGGTTTTATCAAGCATACAACAGATAAAGGAGGGAAATGCTAAGCCAATGAACTCATCCATAGAGCTACAAGCATCTCAAAGGAATTCAACAATCAAGGCACCCACATTACCTACCACACCCAATATAAGGAAGGTCCCCTTCTTTGTTGCACAGTCCTTCAGGAGTCCCTTCCCTCCAGTGCTTTTCAGGATGGGTATAGAAAGTTCCAGCTTCTAATTCTTGAGATTCTAGCCTTCACTGGGTTTATCAAGCAAACCCAACCTCTGCTCAGTCATTCACAATTGGATTTCTCACAATTCTATTCATCAAATAACTCAATCCCGTCACTAGTTTTCTGGGCTATAAAAACTGGGTTTTCCAATGGATTTTGGGGTATCTAATACTCTCAAATTCGCCCCAAGGTTCATATCTATGTGTTATGGGTTAAGAGAATCGAAGTCATCTTTAGGGGGCAATTTTTCAAAATTTCAGTTTACTGTTTTAGTCATTAACTTCAAAGAGCTTTTCTTCCAAATGAAGAAGAATTTGCAGAAACTGAAAGAGGCTTTTTTTCAGCACATGCCCAATTACAAAAACCTCTCTCAAAATGCACACAGCTATCTCCATCTGAGATATACAGCTAGGGCTTTGAAGCCTATTTTTCAGCAAATTTACTTCCTGAAATAAATAATAAAAAAATAAGTTGTAACTGTTTCTATTTTTAGAGTTTCAATTAGGTTTTGAATTCAAGATTAGGTATAGGCCGTATTTCTATATATTGATATGTAAAAAACATTGAAAGGGGGATTTTCAGTAGGAAGGATCCCATTCTGGGTTTTCAAAGTTGTCTCCAGAAATTAATAAAGATCTCATAACTGAGCAGATTTTTTATCAAAGATTCATGTGTTGTTTCAAAATTACAGTCTGTACCTTTTCCCTTTCTCTACATGTGCATGTTTACATTCTTTGTCATGCTTTTCATTATGTCATTTTCTTCTATGCTTAGATGAACGTTCATATAGATTGAGATTCATGTTCTATGCCTCGATTTATCCGCATCTGAATATCCATTTATTTCTCCAAAATTAACAGTGGATTCATTTGAAAATTGATGCCCGTTGTTAGTGGACTATCTTTAATTCTTTCCTTGTCACTTGTAAAATATTATTGACTGTGATAAAATAGCTATCTTACCTTTGTATAAAACATTTGTTTGGTTGCTGATCTATTATTTTTTTGTTTCTCGAATCCATTTCCCAATGGTATCCCTTTCCTTTTTATCTAACCACCTCATTAAAAATCCTTAAGTTTTTATTTATTTTGTACATTTGGCCATTGAGTTTATTGTCAAACTGCTGTCGTGGTGACATTTTATGGTATATTTGCTGAGAGAGCCCTCTCTGGCTTAAGGAGGCCAACTTTCAGTCTAAAGATTGGTTTGAGGTTACCTCAAGGTTTCCTTGATATAGCCCAATAAAAATCCAAGTGCTAACACTATGGATCCCCCATTGGATTTTACTGTCAAATACCAAATCTGGGCGTTGTTGGCTCTTCCAAACGTGGGTTATTGCAAAGTTGCGATTTCTAGTTTTGCTCACTACTGGGAATTCATTTTTGGATGGAAAATGATGTTGATTTCTTCCACACTGGAATGGGAATGAGGAAGAAGCAACTCTCATGAGGTAGAGTGACTTGTGGTACAAGAAAACAGAGCCCATACTCTGCCATACGAATTTCTGGGCTGCCCATGCTCCATTGAAGCCATGGACTGAAATATTCAACTACTTCCTTACAACATAAATAAGTGTCATCAAGGAAAGTCAAATGGATTCTCACAATGACATTTGGCAATATATGGTTCATCCCCACAACCCCCTCACCACTCCCTAGTGGATACACATGGCCCCTTCTCATTCGTTGCTCCCATAGCCAGTTTTTGGTATTTTATTGCAATATCAAATATTTACATCAATTTACAATATTCCATGGCTTAATAGCACATGGGAAACAAAATGTCAAATGCTTGTCCATTTAAAATAAAATACAAACATATACTAGCGGGGCCTTGGCCTTGAGCTCCACGCTAGAAAAACATACATCTCATGTATACAATATTTACATTAAGGACCAATATTTCATAAGGGTCAAAATTGGGGTATTACACTATGGCATGAGATATTTTGGCCACCTTAACTACAAATACATTCATAAATTGCATGATAAGAACATGGTCATAGGGTTTCCCAACATCAAATTTTCCAAAGGAATCTGCCAAGGTTGCATCCTTGGAAAACACCATGAGCATAAGTATGAGAGAGCTAGATCTAAGTGAACCTATACACCCCTTAAGCTTATTCACAATGATATATCAGGTCCATTCCCCAATTTTTCTCTGAATAATGCCAAATATATCCTTACCTTTATTGATGACCTTTCTAGATTTTGGTGGGTCTTCTTTCTCCAATTCAAGTCAAAAGTATTTGTCTTTTTCAAGGTTTTTAAATCCTGTGTAGAGAACCTATATGGTAGGAAGATACGGAACTGATAATGATGGGGAGTATATCAAATCTGATTTTCAAAAACTCTGTGTTGATGCTGGCATCCAGATGAAGCATACAATTACATACATACTTCAGCAGAATGGTGTGGCTAAGTGAAAGAGTAGATCTCTCAAGGAGATGGCTACTTGCATGTTGGAGTCCAATTCTTTGTCTCCAATACTGTAGGTTGAATCCATAAACTATGCAGCCTATATTTAGAATAGGGTTCCACATAAAGCATTGAAAGGAATCACTCATTTTGAATCTTAGACTGGGCACAAGCCTGATGTGTCTCATTTCAGAATTTTTGGCTCAAAGGCATGGGCTAGAATTCCACCTTGGAAGAGAAGGTATTTGCAGCCCCAAAGAAAACTGTGCATATTTTTTGGCTATCCAAAAGAATATAAGCGTTACAAGTTGTTGAATATAACCACTCAAAAATCCTTATTGAAATGAGTGTTCAATTTGAAGAAGAACACTTCTAGGCGGTTGAAATTGGAGAATCCTATGAACCACCACTTGTTGAATTAAGTGAAGTTTCTCATGTAATTTTTTATTATGATATTTATGATTATGAATACCACATGATTGTATTTCCAAGCTCAACTGCAAGGTCTAAGTGGGATGAAAAAAATCTTGAAGAAGCTGGATAACTTGTGGGTGATCCTCAAGATCCTAGTAGGACTAGATCTCAATTTGAGAATGCTCTTTCTGTCAAAGATCCTTTCCTACCTGAGAAGTGTTTTCTAATGATTGAATTTGATCCTCAATCATATGAAGAATCCTCACATGACCCAATATGGCATGATTCCATGGATGAGGATTTTCATTCTCTTCAAAATAATGGAACTTGGGAGCTAGTCAAGCTCCCACCTGGCAGAAAGTTAGTAAAGTGTAAGTGGATCTTCATAACAAAGTTTGCTATTGATGGTGCAGCAATGAAACACAAATAAAGGTTACTAGATAAGGGCTTCTCCCAATTCCAATTTCTTGACTACAATGAGACCTTTGCACCAATTGCAAAGATGGATTCGATAAGACTAGTTTTGGCAATTTCTGCATACAAGCGTTGGGAAGTGCATCACATGGATGTAAAAAGTGTTTTCCTCCATGGATACCTTGAGGAGGATATATATATGTAGCAACTAGCAGGGTATATTTATAATCCTTATATTGTGTGCAGGTTGAAGAAGTCCCTATATGGGATTAAGCAAGCTCCTAGAGCTTGGTATGCCAAGGAGGATAGTTTTCTCCTGTCACAAAGCTTCAACAGATGCAAATCTGATAAAAATGTATAAATTAAGCTAATAAATGGTTATATTTTGATTATTTTGTTATATGTTGATGACCTTTTGATCATAGGAAGATCCATTGATGAGATTGCTTCATTGAATACTGCTTTACATCATGTTTTTTCCATGACTGACTTGGGATTACTTAAACAATTCTTGGGACTTGAGATCTCTCATTCCAACTCAGGAATTAAAGTATCTCAGTCAAAATATGCATCAAACCTCCTAAAGAAATTCAGAATGGAATATTTCAAGCCATCAAAGACTCCCTTCCTTTCAGGAGTAAGACTTGAAGATGCAAAATCTACTCCTTTGGTGAACAGCACCTTGTATAGACAGTCAGTTGGCAATTTGTTGTATCTTACTCACACTCGACTTGATATTGCATATGTAGTGAGTGTATAATCAAGGTACATGTTGAAGCCACATGAGCTTCATTGGATGGATTCCAAAATAATCTTGCACTATGTGCAAGGCACCAAGTCTCATGGGGTTCATTATGTTGCAGATTCTTCCTTGAATCTTCATGGTTTATCAGACTTTGATTGGGATGGTGTAAGGAATTTAGGAAACTTGTATGGCTCTTCTTCACATCCATATACCCCGATAATTGTGTGATATCCATATAAAAACCATTCACAAACCCGGATATCTGTGGTAAATTGGAGATGATTCTTTTTTTTTGTAACATTCTAGGAGGAGAGCTACCATGGATCAGACTGTATGCAACTCTCATTACTTTATTTGTGAATTCTGAAAAGTTTGAGTTGTCTGTTCTTCTTAGTACCAAGTTAGTCCACTCATAGACTGGAAATTGTGTCACTTGATCATATGTGGCTCTCAATCCCAAGTGTTTGAATCTCTTGAAATTTTGATAAAAGAACAGGAAAAATAAGTATGATAGGAACCTAAAATACTAAATTGTTGGAAATTCATCCAACTCTTCATGAATCTTATCAGCCAAGTAGGTACAAAGATCAAAGTGAGGAGGGATTCTACCAGGTTCAGTGGTAAATTTGAGAAAGACTCCTAGGATTACCTCATCAACAGATTTATCATCCTCCAAACTAACAATGGTGCATATGATGGAGATGGATTTTCTGGAGTTTTCAGAGAACACAGTTGTGGAATAGAGAGGTGGAATAGTCGGTATAGCCATTTCAGGTTCCAGATGCTTGGAAAGAAATTAATGGTGCTCATAGGGGCCAAGGTTGTTAAAATCACTTGCTAGGTATTTTTCATTCAAAGGATAGGGGCTAGTGACTCTAGTATACAGAACACATTTCTAAGGGCATCTGGGGTTATGAAACACAGGATTTTGGACATATCTGATGACATGATAACTCACTTGGTGGGGGAGTAATACGTGGAACACCAAGTGAAAAATTTGGGGAAAAAAAAACACCTAGGGCACACTGACCAAGCAAAATTTGAGTTCCAAAGGTTAAATCTATCTTGGTCAGCGAAAACCAAGGTCTTTGATTCTTTGATAGTTTCAACTAGGTCAGAATTGGCGATGATGGTTTTAAAGACGTCGGCCTGGTGATCATAAACGTGCTCTTCCCCTGAGAAACAGGGATTGATAAGGGTTAGTTTGGGTTAAGGTTCCATTTTAACGGGCTGGTTCAGCAAAATTTTAGTAAAAATTAGGGCAAAATTATTGTATTGGAGCTTTGCTGAATTAATGGCAGAAATGAGGATTTCAGTAACAGGGTTGGATAAAAGTGGCATGACGATACCCGGATGAAACTTTGTGCTGACTTGGACTGGTATGCTTTGTGCATGGTTGACATGGTACATTGGTTTTCAAGAGGACACCTCTTCGGTAAAAAGATAATAATATTTTAAACTAGGTCAAAAACATTTTTTATCCCGTGGGTAAAGATGCAATTTACACGTTGGAATCCTAGGTGGAGGAAAAGCAACAATAACGAGACCAATATGATAGGTGGTAGGAAGAAAGAGGGTAAGTCGGAAAGCAGGGGTGCCAGGACCCGTATGACGGATAGCGGGTGGAGATGCAGTTATGGAATGGTGGCGTCTCATACAGATGGCGGGCGAGGATACGGGATGGGATATCAAATAAGTGGAGTTGTAAAGCACTTTTCACAATATTGGGTGAATACCACTTCTGGTTTCCCAAAGTGGTAACACGTCGATGTTTGGTGGCTTAGGAAAATTGCCTTCAAGGAGGCGTGCCTAGTCACTGAGGGCCATGTGTCCTCAGCAGTTTTGAGGACAACATGTTCCCATGGCCACTTTGTGGTAGGTGCATCTTATCGACGCAATTTTGATCTGAGTATTCAATCTAGATCGAGTGCCGATGAACTTGCACGTGCTCTTAATTCCATTATCCTTCTTTCGTTTTATGGGAGCGCTTAATCCCTGGGACATCAATCTATATTGAGATCTAACGGATGTCCACCCTTGATACCATAGTGCCCATATTTAGGCCCACGGAATTTAGTTGTTAATCACTTTAGTCTTCCACCATCATTCCTTAAACTTTCTTAGCCACCAGGGCTGAAAAGCAAAGCAAAGGATATATCCATAGGATATTTTTCTCGCAGGAAAATCCACATACTAGCATCATCTCCATGGGGACAGAGGTATGCTCTATAGGACTTTGAGAACAATAGGATAGTATATGTTTCCTTTGGGCTATGGGGCCTTCTCCTTCCATGAGGTGTTGATCAAATTGAAATAGAATTGTTAGCTCGGTAATTTATTTATTTACATTGAGCTGGAAATAACAGGAATTAAAATACTGTAAATGGCATAAAAACAGTATAAAAATAATACTATGCTACTATGTGAAAATAGATTTTGGAACCTGATTTCAGTATAGAAAAAATATTTTCATAATCCTACCATTGACAACAGCTTCTATCAACTCTCCTTCCAGTTCATGGAGCTTGTAGGTTTTGTTTTCCAGCACTTCGGCAATGATATAGGGTCATATCCAAAGATTTTCAAACTTTCCATGTTTTCCTCTATCTTCCCTTCTTGCATCCCACTTCGAGACTAAATCTCCTAGGTGGAGATACCTTTCTAAATCTCTTCTGTCAAATGTCTTTTTAATCCTTTTTTGGTGTTCCTGTAGTTTTACATTTACCTACTCTATTTCCTGTTGAAGCTCTATCAATTTATATATCCTCCTTACCATGTTGTTTGGTTCTTTTGTTTCATGCTGTATTAATTTGAGTACTGGTAACCCCAACTGAATAACAAGGACTGCTTCTCTTCCATACACCAGCTAAAAAGGATATGTGCCAATTGATCTTTTGACTCTTATTCTATCATCCCACAAAGCATATATGAGATTTACATCCTAGGCCTTTTTGTTGTATGTCAGCATATTTTTAATAATCCTCAACAAGCTTTTGTTTGACGACTCATCCAAACCATTTACTTTTGTTTGACGGACAATCTACCAAGAGAGGACTTGAGGCATGATCTCCCTATCTCAATGCGAGTCTAGAACAAATAGGACAGAATATAAGTCACTTTCCTAGATCTAATTAAGGATCAAGGAACTAGATACGTTCAGCTTACAAATCGCTAATCCTTTTCTCCTTGAATGCTGCTCCAAGCTTGACGATCTTTAGATCCGAGCTGCAAAACCTGTCAAGGAAACAAGACAACAAAACAAGTAAAACGCATCTATACAATAATAGATCTAAGTAAGTAGTCAAGTAGGCGAACTGCACAAGATATCATTAACACAATGATATTTTGGTGGAAAGAAATTATATTACTGTAGTGAAAAGAGAAGTACATAGGATAGAAAGATTACAACCATAGACTTGACATAGCAATCCTCATCCGATCAAACCAATGCCAAAGCCTCCCAAGGAAGTGTGAGTCTCCCAATAGATGAGTAGAGAACTCTCCTAAGATGATTTCACCAGTATGTAGACACTATAGACTTCCTCCCTTTGGAATGGGAGTGACCTTCATTTATATAGGACTAAGTGGATAGGGTATGGATAGGGTAGGTTGAGATATGGTAGGAGAGAGATAGGGGTTCCTTCCAAGAGGTTAGGAACCAAGTGCCAACTCTCCCAAAAGGTCAGGGATAAGGATCCATGTCATCTAGCTTCAAGAATGGGCTCGAAGGAGCTATTTTTGTCCATTAACTGACATCGTCATAGGCTGCAAGAGGCCAACCTGCGACGTCACAGGTTGCATGAGGACAACCTGCGACGACCTCTCAAAACCTAGTATGAATGGATTTGTATCTCTTCCACTTCAATAACTTAGTCAAGGAAAATTCAAGGATGTTTACACTAAGTCTCATGATGGTAATATTTTAGGTGTAACAGAATGCCCCCCAAAGAATGAAGCTGTTTGAAAATTGGACAGGTGAAATGCTTTGACAGAAGGAATGGCAATGGTTCGTCGTACGAACGTCATTGCTGCAGTACAACTGACTCTGAGTACACAGTATCATATGACATATAACATGGTTGCCGACCAATACATTGCATATCCATGATAGTAAAGACTGACTTAACACAATCATGGCTACTAGATACAAACATAGATCCATGATGAGATGATAACATAGCCACGACCAATACAAATGTGGATCTGTGTGATATGACTCAATACAAACTCCATCGCAACCTGGGTAAAACATAATTCCCCAAGGTCTTCAAGCCGAACCCGCAATGATATGAATATATGCATGTGATTACAAATGTCTTGACGTCAAACATGGTAGAAACCACTTGATTACCGGTCATTGATGTATACTGTTAACAAGTACGAGGAAAATCATCATTAATGTCAATGATTCCCAAGGTATCACAGTACATATCATCAAGCATGAATAAATGAGTTGAAGTCGAATACCAGATGAAATATTTCAATCAAGATATAATGATGTAAACTCATGTTGAAAGCGAGGTAGCCTGCCATTGAGGCATGCAGGGCCAAGGTACTTGGTTGGTTTCTAGATTCAATCCTTGGATGATGTGTTGAAGTCGACAAGGATGAATCCATTGAAGGAGGGCCATGATGAATCCCCCATCAACAACACGAAACACGACAAAGATGTGTAGATTGGATCAGATGGTACAGTAACATGCAAGACTGACTCAGAGTAGACCGACATGGTAGTAGGTGCACTGACTGCAGATAATGAATGTTGAGGATATTCTTGAACATGGGCATGGAATGACTTGGAAGTATTGACATGATGAGTACGACACTGAAACCTAATGCAACCGATGATGGAAGCATGCTTTGAATTATTCAAAGGAGTGACAAGACTCAGGAAGTGGGTGAAACTCGAGGACAAATAGATGATCCAAGTGCAGTGTTGGGGCCAAGGTCGCAGCTATAGTAAAAGCTGCGAATTTTGGGAAAAAGCACGAGTATGGAAGGAAAGTGCTAATTTTGGGACAAGCACTAAGTTTTGGGTAAGAAGGAGACGGTGCGCAGTACGGTGCCAGATGGATGATCTCAGCGCAGATCACGGACCGGAAATTGCGGAGCCCGCGCGCACGTCATCGAAGAATGAAGGTGGCTCAGCTACCATAATAAATAAGGCGATGGAGTAGAGGGCTCAGCTACCCTCATTTAAAGGCTCAGTACAGAAGTTATGGTTGCTCGGATCAAGGAGGAGCAACGGACCAGAGCATTGAAGGCGAAGGACGATCGCCCATACCCACAATCTGCGCCGGAATTCATGGAGCCTGCAGGAAGCGGCGACGTGACTGCAAGCGGCGCCTACAGTACACCTAGCCATGTGCGTGGTTAGGGTTTTTGGGGATCACTGTTGGGAAAGGCCAACAGTTTTGTAAAGGTGTGACCGTCATGGCCACCTATATATATGAATAATTGTAATGGGTAGACGGTTGGAGAGTTAGAGAGAGTTAGACAGTACTCAGTTAGAGAGTTAGATGTTAGACTGTTAGATAGCCAGTCTAAAGGATAGATCATGTGTTGATTATCCTTCACTGTATTTCCTACCCAGTGTGTAGAACTAGAGAGGAAATCGGATAGCCGAGGAGCTAATCCCTGAGTTGCCAGACAGTCTGAGTCGATGTCTGTGCCTTTGTAATCTCCATAGAGAGGAGACTAGATTGAGAGAAGGGCTCCCAGCTGTGTGCGTGGAGTTTCCTGGGAAGATCTAAGGCTGCAGCTGTGTGCGCAGCATATTGTATAACTCTATCATTTTCTGGTTAATATAACACTCCCGTGGACGTGGTTTTCCTCGAGGAGATGAGCTTCACATATATCTTCTTGTTATAATGTTTGCGTGAATGATAACTGTTTAAGATCATTACCTGTGTGTACATCTTTTGCATCATCTTTGCGACTGTTTGAGTGAGTTTAGGAAGGTCCTTTATTGTTATAATCGCCAAGTATAGAAGTAGTGGTGGAACGCTGTCGCTGCAGCGACCGAGCTTCGCGTGACTGCGATGAGTGCGCAGGACGAGGAGGTATTTTAGCGCATCGACGCAAGGAATAGGCGCCTTCCGCGCCCGGAGGACGAGACTGCGCAGTGGGTCTGCAGGAAGGAAGGCATCCGCGCAGTTGCGTCGCGAGGCCTGCGGGAAAGTCCGACCGCCGATATTTGAGGAAGAAGGAGATATATAGAACAATCTCAGCGTCACCACGGTTAAGGAAAGCTGATTCCTTAACCCCCCATAGCCACTTCGGGTGAGACCTCGAGCTGCCGCGCAGCTCGTTGCCGAGAGGGCCAGTGCGCCAAGGGGTTTTGTTGCTGCGCTTCATTAAAACCCGGGTCTGCCCAGAAAAGCAGCCAACATGCAGTATGCAAATGCAACTGAGTGCCATGTTCAAGAACGACTAGGTACTACCACAGATAAAGGGTGTAACATAAAAGCTTTCATTTTTCCCCATCATGAACGATGAGTGCCTCATGTGTTATTTACGAGCTTGATGAGGGTAACCAGATGCTTGGTATAGCTCATCTCATAGATGAGTCCAATCCCAAATGTTTTCCGAACCTGGGAGAGGAGGGGTTCGTCCCATGATGGGCCCTTCAATGTGAAAGTTTAACGAGTCCATAGAAGGTAAACTCGATCGTCATTTCATGTTTAGAGAGTCAGAAAATAACTAAAGAATACTCCAGTGATCCTTTTTCGTAAATTTAGCCTCATCGCCCGAAAAAGGGTAAAACAACGCGGGAGAGGACTCTTCCAGTCATGATTGGCTGGAGTATACCTTTTTCGTAAGTAGTGCCCCCTGGTCCAAAAAAGGGGTAAACTATCACCGGGGAGACGATCATTGAAATCCTTTTACAAGCGTGAACGAATCAATTTCGCTTGGCCATCTTTTCCTATTTTAGGACTCTGAAAAGAGCTTAAAAAGGAATCCATGAACAACTTCGTCATGGTTGATAACTGAGTACGACAAAGGAAAAAATAAACTCAGCACAGTTCCTTTTCCGTAAATAGTCTAGCGAGGTCGGATAAAGTGATAAACCTATACTCGTTAGACACACCTTTTGACTCATAATTTTAACGAGCATGATAATGGTATCAAAAGCACTCAGAATCTTTTTCATATTTGAACTAGAGCACGAAAAAGTAAAAACTAAGCTCAAACCACTTTTCATGTTTCAACCAGAGCACGAAAAAAGTGAAAAGTAATCTCAAATACTATCTTACTGTTTTTAACGAGCTCAAAGATAGGTTGGAAGAATGCTCATGATGTCTGCTTCATTTTTTAACGAGCTTGTAAAAGAAAATGAACTATGCTCGGGATAATTCCCATTGGCAGGTTTCTTCCCAACATGATGGCTAGAGGTTGGAATGTTTTCCCCCAGCATAAGAAACTGACGGCTTACTTCTAGTATGATTTCTAGAGGTACTGTTTCATTTTTTAGCGACCTTGATACAGGAAAAGCTCAGGATTATTTTCATGGTTTAATGAGCTCGAAACCTAAAAAGGAAAGTATGCTCGAAAAATGATCCCATTGGTGGATTCTTCCCCAACCTAGTATCCAGAGGTTGGTACATGCCCCCAGCATGATTGCTAGAAGTAAGTGACTTAGCTCCAACATGGTGTGGAGAGGCGATCGAGTTGACTTCAACATAACTTCCAGAGGTTGAAGACATGCCTTGAAGCTTCATTTCATTTTCCTAAGGCATAGGTGGGTGAAAAGAAGGTTCAGGTACTAAGTCTATGAGGAGACTCGAGTCAAAGGGAAAGGATATGTTTCATTTTTTAACGAGCTTGACACGAGAATAGAACTCTGCTCAAAAGACCTGTTTCATTTTTTAAAGAGCTTGACACAGAAAGGGAACTATATGCTCATGAAGCTGTTCTCATTTTTATGCAAGCTTGAAACCAAAGGTAAATTATGCTTAGGGGGCCTATTCCATTTTTTAACAAGCTTGGAATCAAAAACTAATCTATGCTCATGGGAACCTGTTTCATTTTTTAACGAGCTTGACACAGAAAGGGAACTATGATTAGTGAAGTTGGTTTCATTTTTATGCAATCTTGTGTTAACACCCAAAAAGTGTTCACTACCTCATCTACCCCATTACATGGCTCATTTGTCCATTTTCCTACCATATTTCCCTTGAAAACCCTAAAAAGCCTGCTAAAAAGCCTCCAAAAGGCCAAAAATGCCTCCAAAAGGCTAAAAAACCCCTTTTTTCCTCTAAAAATACCCAAAATTCCTCTAAAAATAGTAAAAAACCCCTAAAAAGGGAAGAAAAAATATAAAATAATAAGGAAAATGAGGAAAAAACCCTATACAGCTGCCCTAAACCATATGGTTCCCAAAACCATGGGCCAGCACTCCACCACCAAAAAACTATAAATAGGTGATGGAGACCCCTTATTCCACATCCACAATCAAGTATACCCTTACTCTGCCAAAATCTCTCTCGAAACCCTAGTTCACCATTGAACTACTTTCACCTTGAGAGCCCCTTTTGGCCCATTCCCACCATTGGAGAAAGAGAAGGAGCACATTGGAGCTTGGAGCAACCCTCTTGGACATTGCAAGGAGCTTCATCAACCTTCACATTGAAGGTAATATTAATACAAAACCATTGTTTACAAATTGTTGTTTATTTTTCATGCACATGTTTAGAGTAGTTTCTATTTCTGTTTTAGCTTAATTATTTCCATTTACTGAACTGCTACTAAGGAGTCCATTCTCCTTAGTAGGTGCTCATTTGCACAAGCTAGGGGTAAAACCCTAGCTACAACTTGAAACCAAAGGTAAACTCTGCTCGTAACCTATTTCATTTTTTAACGAGCTTGATTGAGCCAACAAATGATTCCTTTGTCTTGCGACTTGTTGCTGTAAGACTTACTAGTTACGCGACATCTGAGATTGTTGCTGAAGACAACATAAGGTTCTGTTACACTGAGACTTGCTCAGTTAACAAATGTGTTACTGGAATCCTACAGCTAAAGAAATTGGAGATTGGTTTGATTTAAAGGCTAAAGAGTTCGCTGAACAAGAAAATAGAAGCCTTACGTTTCAAACAGAAGACTGGTTACAGAAGTATATTTATGCTGACCTTTACGAAATTTTCTTTGTTACGTTTGCATTGGAGTTACACGCTTGGATAGCCAAGTTAGCAGATTCTAGACCTACGCTGCATGTTGATCGACCCGTCACGTGGACGCCTGAGCTAGTCAGTATTGTGAAGCGGATCGACAATTCTGTTTCCCGCGCAGTAGACTTTTGGTTGAATAGTCTACTGGAAGGTTTCATTACCGAATTTGCAGTCGATACAAGAAAGAGTTTCAGTGAAGCTGAGAGGAGTTTCTTCCAAGTACACAGAGGTAAGTTCTTAAATTCTCTGAACTTATGGATTAAAATGCTTCTGTATGAAAAAGGAAAGCTATGTATTGCTTCTGATGAATAGCATAGACAAGTAATGTCCGTAGATTCTGATAGTGATCCTGAAGTTATTGGTTGCACTCGTAGTGGAAAACGATATAAAGTAGGCCTTGACCAATATTCTTTTGAGTCTAGCCCAGACGATAGCCAAGTCCCTAGAGCAAGCCATATAGAAAGACAAGGGAGTGCTCATATCCCTTATTACCCCTTTACACCGCAAAAACCAGACGGAGCTCAGTATAATCCTACAGTAACACCTTCTAGTAGCCCACACGATACTTCTAGTACCTCTGTACCACCTTTGTTTAACCATCCCGGAGGCACTGCTACAGTACCTCCACCTCAAACCCGCGCAAGAAGGATGGGTGATGACATGAAGCTACCAACTTTTAGAGGAACAGGGATAGAAGACCCTGAGCAGCACTGGTTCTTATGTGAAGCCATTTGGACAATTAAGCAAATTAATGACGATGCTGTTAAACTGGTTCAGTTAGCAACCACACTAAGAGAAAGAGCCTTGACTTGGTTCATGAAATACTCAGCAGCACAGAATAGGACGCTTGCTGAGGTAAGAAATGCTATGATTCGGGAATTTAAGAAACCTAAATCAGAATCACAGTGTATAACAGAGCTCAAAGACATCAAACAGTTACCTACAGAATCAGTATGGGACTTTGACCAGAAGTTCAAAGCCTTGATAGATCAAGTAAGCTTCGAGTTTGCACCACAGCAACATAAAGAATGGTTCATTGCTGCGCTGCTCCCACACATTAGACTTCCTCTTATGCAACAGAATCTCAATACTCAGGAACAAGCTCTAGAAATGGCTATGAAACTAGAAGCTTCGCCAATTGCAGGAACAAGCAACGATGTTGCGCATTTACAGAACCAATTAGCAAACTTAACCTTGCAAGTGCATGATATTAAGAAAGGCAAGGAGATTAAGGAAGAAATTTGGTGTACAAAATGTAAAGCCCAAGGTCATTCAAAGGACCATTGTCCCGTTTTCATAGACTATATTGCAACTGGAGCACCTAATCCTTTACCACAGGCACAAGGGCCTTGGTGTGAAATCTGTAGAACTAGAGGTCATAGACCACAAGAATGTCACTTACTCCAGAAATATGTACAAACCCCAAAGAATCTATATTGTAATTTCTGTAAATCAGTAGGTCATGATGAGAACAATTGTAGAGCATATGATCTTATGATAGAAAGAAAGCATGATGTTTATAGGGTACAAGCAGAGACACAAGGACCCACAGCAGGTCCACCGTATGACCAAACTTGGGACGCCCGAGCAGCAAATTATAGAGGACGCGGACGCACAACAAATTTTGGTCGCGGAAGAGGACAGATCACTTGTTATAATTGCGGAACACAAGGTCATTTTGCTAGGGATTGCCAAAATCCTACAACCCTCTGCAGGTATTGTAAATCTTCCGACCATATCATTGAAGAATGCCCTCAGTTACAGGCTAAGATGCAAGCAAAGACACCACAGGTCAATCAGAATATTCAGTTGATTATTGGAGCAGAAAAAAGAGAACCAGACCCTACAGTTAATATAGTGACACGCAGTGGAGCAACCACTGGTGCGCAAGAGATGGGAACGGGAAAGCAAGCGACGCAATGGGTGCGCCGCGCTAACATTAAACCAGCCCCACTTAACCTGCAGAAGCAAAAAGAAGCATTTAAGCAAGCTCAAGAGTATTTCTCAGATCCGAGAGCTTCAAGTTCTGCCGCAATTCCGCAGAACATTAATAGATCGCAAGTGCTAAGACAAGACAACCTGGTACAAGAACAGGCCACTACAGCTGGAAGGCCTGATGATGATGAGGAGCATGCACTAGGCAGTGTTCAAGCATTCCTGCGACAATGTTTAAAACTGTTGCGCAATGAAAAAGCAACTCTAGAACTCCAACACCTGTTGGATCAGTGCCAAGACTCTGCTTCGACGAACACACCGCAGCGTGCTGTTCACCAGATTAGGAGTCACATTAGAACTGGAAAAGAGATGAGGCTCACAGCACAGATTGGAGCATTTGAAATGGATGAAGTCATGTTAGATTTGGGCTCAGAAGCCAATGTTCTCACTATGCAGACATGGGAACAGATGGGAAGCCCTCAGCTTACAAGATCCCCTATCCAGCTAAGACTCGCAAATCAGCAACGAGTCTCTCCATTGGGCAGATTACCCAATGTACCTATTGATATTGAAGGAGTAAGAAGCTCTGCAGATTTTGAAGTAATCAAAATTATGGATGATAGTAGACCATACCCAGCGCTGTTAGGAATAGACTGGGCATTTGATAATTTGGCTGTCATTAACCTGAAGAAAAGACAGATGACCTTTGAGGATGACCAGATCAGGGTCATCGCACCTCTTGATCCTATTCAAGGACCAAGATATATAGAACCCATTCGCGCAGAAGAGGAAGCGCGCCACATGGAAAGCTTGTACCAGATGACCACTAACCACAGTGACTATGTCAACCCCACGGCAGATGGCCATATCAGCTGGCGATGTGATAGCTCGTGCACATCAGACTCAGATGCAGGATTGGAAAACTGGCAGAATCGTCTACATGAGGTTTCTGCAAGACGTTGCGCCATGATGACTAAATCCATTCGATGGATTGGCACAGAATTAACTGACACTCCAACTTTTGATGGCTTAACTGAAGTAACTAAATTCATACAGGAATATGAACAAAAGCTTCCAGAACAGCAGCGCATACAGGCACTGGATGTAGCATTGCGCGCTACACCCGCAAGATGGTGGATTGCGCATAAGGAGAATATTCATACATGGAAAGACTGTCGCAGATTGATACTGCGCAGATTTCAGGACACCACAGCCGAAGCGCTACGCAAATATGAAGGACAGAGTGACCCCAGGTCACACATTGAAGCATGTATTCAGCAATGGTCAGATATTCCGGAAGATGAATGGGTTCACCAATTCATCCACACATTGGATACAATTCCAAGGAATTGGTATACTGAAACAGAATTGCGCAAAGGCACTCTTACTTGGGCTCTTATGATAGAAAGCTTTCAACTTACCTTCAACTTTGAGTCAGAACATCCAAGCATTGATCAGGCTTTGAAGTGTATTAGAAAGAAGGTATTTGAACACTATCCAGTAACAGAATATTCCCAACCAGATTGGGCTGTCCAGATAGAACATGCCCTGGAATGTTATAACTTCACTGCTGAAGATGAGGAGGACGATCCTCGCAACATCAATATCCCAGAATCAGAAGGGACGCGCAATATTGAGGGTCCTGAGCTTGATATTCCTGCCATCACAGAACACGTCAAGCTCAAGAAAGTTAACATTGGTACAGAAGCTGACCCAAAGTTTGCTTCTATAGGAGATTATTGGGATGATGAAACTGTTGCGCATGTTTCAGATTTATTACGTGACTACCAGGATATCTTTCCTACCAAGTTCACAGAAATGAAAGGCATCCTAGGAGACTTAGGAGTGATGCGCATACCTCTGAAACCAGATTCCAAGCCAGTAAAGCAGCGCCCATACAGGTTGAACCCGCGCTACAAAGAAAAAGTCAAAGAAGAAATTGATAAGATGCTTGCAGCAGGTATTATTGAACCAGTAGAGGAAAGCGATTGGATTAGTCCTATGGTGGTCCAAGAAAAGAAAACGAAAGGTGAAATAAGAATTTGTGTCAACTTGCGCAAACTCAATGATGCATCAGCGCACGATCCATTTCCCACTCCTTTCACAGATGAAGTACTTGATAATGTTGGAGGACAAGAGGCTTACTCTTTCACTGATGGATTTTCGGGATATCATCAGATTAGAATCCATCCGGACGACCGCCACAAGACTACTTTTGCAACTGAATGGGGCTCATTCCAGTATACGGTAATGCCCTTTGGTCTTAAAAACGCACCTGCTATCTTCTCTAGAGTTGTTGTTGCTGTTTTTAAAGAATTTATCCACAAGTTTTTAGAAGTCTATTTTGATGACTGGACTGTATTTGGTTTACTAAAGAACCATATTGCGAATCTGCGCATGATGCTAGAAAAATGTAGACAGCATCAGATTTCCCTTAACTTGAAAAAATGTATATTTTGTGCGCCCTTTGGTATTTTGTTGGGACATATTGTATGCAGACAAGGACTCCTGATGGATCCTGCGAAGGTTGCCATCATTGCTAATTTACCTGCGCCCAACTCAGTTAAGCAATTGCGCACTACATTGGGACATACAGGATACTACAGAAAATTCATCAAAGGATATGCAAGGATCACAGCGCCTATGGAAAGATTGCTGAAGAAGGATTCGAAGTTCCACTGGACAGAAGAATGCCAACAGAGCTTGGACACACTTAAAGAAAAGATGATCACAGCGCCTATTCTAGTTTTCCCGGACTGGAGAAAACCTTTTCATGTTCATGTTGATGCTTCTTCCATAGCATTAGGAATCGTGCTTACACAGTCTGGAGAAGGAAGTATTGACCACCCAATTGCTTACTCCAGCAGAAAGCTATCTACAGCTGAGAAGAATTACACCACTACAGAAAGGGAAGGACTAGCTATGGTGTATGCCCTACAGAAATTCAGACACTACCTGTTAGGAGCTCACTTTAAAATGTATACTGATCATTCTGCTTTGAAATATTTGGTCAATAAACCAGTATCAGGAGGAAGAATTTGTAGATGGCTACTGCTCTTTCAGGAATATGATTTTGAGGTTATTGTAAAACCAGGCAGATTGAATGCAGGCCCTGACCATCTATCCAGGATAGAGTCAGGAGAGGAACCTACAAGTCTCGAGGACAATCTGCCTGACGCACAGTTGTTTTCTATCCAAGCAGCAGACGAATATTATTCTGATATTCTTGAGTTTCTCACTACCGGACAAGCGCCGGCTGAGTTTACAATCCAGCAAAAGAAGCAACTTGTTGTCAGAGCCGCAGACTTCACTTTGATAGCAGGCCAGCTTTATAAGTTGGGCCCTGACGAAATTTTGCGCAGATGTATCTTACCACATGAAAAGAGCTCTATCATCGCAGAAGCGCATTCAGGTACCGCAGGAGGCCATTTCGCAGGAAAGCCGACTGCGCAAAAGATATTAGCCGCAGGTCTTTGGTGGCCGACATTGCACAAGGATACTAAGGAATTCTGTAAATATTGCGATGTGTGCCAGCGCACAGGAAAACCCTCAAGGAGAGATGAAATGCCGCTAAGACCCCAGATCACACTGCGTGCTTTTGATAAATGGGCCATTGACTTTGTAGGACCTATTAACCCACCAGGAAAAAGAACTAGCGCAAGATATATCATTACAGCTACTGAATACCTCACCAGATGGGCTGAGGCAAAGCCAGTTAAGAACTGCGACGCTGCTACTGCCGCGCAGTTCATTTTCGAGAACATTATCACTAGGTTTGGATGCCCAGTGATCCTCATGAGTGATCAAGGTACACATTTCCTCAATGAGACTATAGAGGCCCTCACTGAAGAATTTCAAATGAATCACCATAAGAGTACACCCTACCATCCTCAAGCTAATGGTACGGTGGAAGCATTCAATAAGATCCTTGAGAATGCCCTGACGAAGATCTGTAATCAACAAAGAGATGATTGGGACCTTAGAGTCACAGCTGTATTATGGGCTTACAGAACCACTTGCAAGAAACTAACAGGTCACACACCTTTCAGCTTGGTGTATGGACAAGAAGCAGTTATGCCCATGGAATACATTGTTCCCAGTCTCCGAATTGCGCAAATTACAGAAATGGCAGATCCTGATACTATGAATGAAAGACTTTCGCAACTGCTTGCCTTAGAAGAAGACAGACTTTTGGCCGGATTTCATCAACAGGTACAGAAGGCAAGACAGAAAGCTTGGCATGACAGGCACATTAAGCATAAGCACTTTGAAGAAGGAGACTTGGTACTCCTTTATGATAGTAAATTCATCAAGTTTCCAGGCAAGTTTCGCGTGCATTGGTTAGGCCCTTTTCAGGTAATAAAAATAACAGACGGAGGCGCAGTTCAGCTTGCGAAGCTGGATGGAGAATTACTACCCACAATGATAAACGGGAGTCGGCTTAATCTTTATTGCGACGGCCACTCCGCCCTGTCGACATAATATATTGCTCAAGAGTGCAGATGTCCGGTGTAGTTGAAAGAGACATCGCATTCAGTCTACACGGAAGCTGCGACACACCCTCAGTTTCCAGCTTCCTACGCAGTTCCTTGAAATATCCGCGCATCCTGAATAAAAATTGCTTGAAGAGAGCTTATCGGTGCGCTCTAGCGAAGTTTTGTTTTTGGACCGTTGAACTATCGCTCTTGCGGAGTTCCCTTTGATAAATTGCCGCTTGAAAAAGTTTTGTTGTGGACCCATAGAGGCACAGTTTCCTAAGTTGAAATGACCCGCCGGAAATTTTGAATTACAGCCGTTATGTAGCCACGTTTGAATAAATGAAGGATAAGGCCGCTATTTAAGTCTAGCCGTTCTGACGGATTCGGCTTAATCTCCGAAAGATTTGCATTTAACTCAGGCGCCGAAAGCATTAGCTTCTCCCGGAAGGCTGTCAGAGCCCGTCAATCACAATAAATGCACCGCTACGGCGAGAACGATAGCATGTTGTCAACTCACGTATAGCCGCCTACAGCTAAGTAACCCCACTTGGTCGCATTTACTATCCCCGCTGGCTATAAATACCTCACACTTGTATCATTTTCGGGTTACTGTCTCGAGTTGCATAGTTGTGTTTGAAGATCCAAATTATTGTTTTCAGAGCCGAGTGTGCAGAGTATTTCCCCTTGTTTTCAGCGTCCATACCCTACGCAGGTCCGCCATTTGCTGTCCAGAGTTTTTTTATCTACATTGGTTCACGACGGAGAATTTATCGACTGAAGAAGTTGTTCGTCAATTTCTGCGCCGAGGCTTAGATTTCGGCATGGCCACTCCGGTGACGGCTTCGACCTATGTACACCCTGGTGCTACTGATCCCAGAACATCTCCAGGCACAAGAGCATCTCAGCAGCAGCCGGAGGAACCTGTTCCAGAGCCGCTCGCGTCTATGGTGAACTATATTCCGCCACGTCCAGATGATGCGCCGGATGTACAGATTCCGAAGAATGCAAAGTATCCAATTCCGCTACCGCCACTACCGGCTAGTGTGCGGGTAGAAGGCCAACTATTGGGAAACATTCCATTGGTTAAATTCTCTGATTTTAACCTTGGAGACTATAAGACATATCCTCAGTTCCAGTTGGACCGATATCTGGATATAGTGCATAATCCCACCAGAAAGGTTGACGAGTTTATCCCGAAGGGATTTGCAGCAAATCTTGAGCGCCCTGGACTCTTGAATTTGTTGAAGCTACCGCACTTTGGGCGTAGCAATGAAGTGAACGCAGTCGTTAAAACACTGCTATCCTGCGTTCATGGAGGTTACCTTTGGCTCGGGAGGCCAATTGATCTAAATGTTGATTTGATACACCGCATCACCGGTCTATCTAAGGTTGGTAAGGATCCCAATATCCATTTTGTGGGAAAGGACAAGGACCGAAAATTGGCTGCAAAGCTGGTCCAGAAATATAACTTGACAAGAGGAGGTCGGGCTTATGACCTCACGACAGTAGAAGATGAGGCACTTCGCTTCACAGGAAGTCTGCTTGCAGGCAGACTTCTCACAAAGTGCCGACCAAAAGAAGTTACTGGAGCTATCGTGGAGCTCGCTATCGCAGCTGCGGAGGGAGAACAGTACAACTGGTCTCTCTTCCTGCTGAATTCGTTTCTGGCTGATTGCCTGAATGTGCAGGACAATGCAGCCCAATCATTCCATTTTTCGTGGCTTCTAATTTTATGCGCTCTCATCGGGTGGAAGGAGCCCCCGAATACTCAGTTCCTTCCGCGCCGCGCAAGAGAGGTTGCCGGCATGCGCTACATCAACCTCTGGGATTCCCCTAATCCCGCGAAGCGCAAGATGAATCGCGCTGTCTTTTGTGAGTACTACTATCTCCTCCGAGATACCATACAAGATATGCCAAGGCTGAGCGAGGAGACAGCCACATTGTATGAAGGGAAGTTGGCTTTTACTGCCGACATCCATCAACTTTACCTTCGGCCTTGCGACATTCCAGGTGACTGGGCGCTAGGTCTTTACAGGATGACCACAGAAGATGTCGAAGAAACCATTAAGTCGTGGTCGGACGAATGGAGAGCAGCAGCCGACATCGCACCTGCGATGCCACCCGCCGCTGCGCAAGAGAAGGATAAGGGCAAGGAAGCCCCTGAGCAAAGAAGCGATGAAGGCTCAACAGAACCAGCCACCAAGAAGCAGAAAGTGTCGCATCCCACTGAGGCCATTCCCTCGGGGATCGACAAATACTTGAAAGAGCAATTTCGTGAGATGAGGAACACGCATGCTCACATCCGAAGTGCTCTAGACTTACAGTTTGTAGAATTGAAAGGTCTCGCAGGAAGGATTGCGCAGACCCATGCGCCAGCATCTACTTCGCAGGCGCCACAAGAAATTCCAAGTGATGAGCGAGTTGAAGAACTCACAGAAAGGCGCACTGTCGTGCATATTCCGCCTACCAGCATGACACTTCCAGATCCTCTAGCTGAACTACAGGTAAGCACAGTTGGACCTGTAGAAATAAATTTGTCTTTGATTCCTATAGAAACTCTACAGCTTGTATAGGAGAAAGTTTCTCTTGAGTTGAGAGCTAGAGAGCTCTCTACTTTCCAGGCAAACCAACGACTGCAATCGCAGGAGATAGAGCTGAAAGAAAGTCATAAGAATATCTCTGCGAAGCTTGCACTCTATGAGGCGCAAGACACCGGCATCAGAAACGCAATAGAAGAGATTGCCCAGGAACTGCCGGCTTGCGAGATTCAACCAGACCTCCCTCTGGTTGCAAAAGTTCAAATTATTGGAGGAAGGGTGAAAACCCTGGAGCAAGAAATAGTTGCTATGGCTGAGGACCATAGAACCCAGATTGCTGAGCTAGAAGCTCGTGTTGCCGCGCAGCTTACAGATGATGCGCAGGTACAATTTGAAGCACTGAGCAGAGCTTCCACACAGATGAAAGATCGAGTACAGGAAGCCAAGAATCTGATGAACCAGGCTATGGAAGCTTGGACGGAGCTTGTGAACCTCCCTTTTAAAGTGGGTCTGTCAGAACAGGTGCAAGCTGCAGAACAATCTCTCACTGTTCTGAATGAAGAAGCTAAGCCCTTAACAGGCTTTCCAAAGATGAAGAAAATGGGCGAAGTGCGCAAAATGCAGCAGCAACTGCACAAGCTCAGAACTGGAGATGAGAAGCTCACCAACAGCATTCAGCCATTCATGGATGAGTATGCTGAAATCGTCGCCCAGGTTGAGACAAAAATCAAAGAGATTGCTGAATCTCAGGAGATCATTGATACCCTCACTAAAGATGAAGCAACCGCAGAAACGGTGCAAACAGCTGACGAGTGTATTGAGGAATGTTATGTGGAATTCTGCCCTACGGATAAGTCAAAACTCCCTTAGGCTAAAGTAGGATCTAACTAGCTTTAGACTAAGAACAGACAAAACAAATGCAACCTTGAATCCCTAGATCTAACATACATTTCAGTATTAAAATGCTGAAGAGAGCAAAGGATTTTAACTGACCTTATGTCCAAGTGCTTTGTTTTTGGTGTTTGCTCCAAGCTCCAAGTCTTCACCAATGAACCTGTCAAAGAGTAACCAAAATACAAGTATGCACTATTCTCTAGCAATCTGAAACATGAGTTAGGATCTAAATCTGTAAGAGATACAAATCATGTGATTAAAACAAGATTAACACAAACGATTTGGGAAAACAAGACAAGTTATTCCATTACAACTTGAAGATTACTTACAAAGGGTGCTTGATGCCCAAGCCAATCCTCCAACTCCAAGTGTCTTCTCCTCTTAGCTATCTCCACAATGCTGCAAGACCATAAGTTTGATGCTCTCAAGAATCCTCTCCTTTTCCAATGGCATGCCTCTCTTTTATAGTGAATGGTGAGGTTAACCAACAAGAGAGATAGGTGGATCTAAGGAGGGAAAAGTGGATCAGGGTTTCTAATCGAAGGAGGTGAGTTGGGATCGAATCAAGGAACCCAATCTTCCATCATCTTCGAAAAACCAAGATCCCATAAGACAAGGGCAAAAACTATTAAAAGGGTGCCGCGCTTTGCAAATGATACAGAGCGCGGCACTGTGCCGCGTTTTGTCAAGTTGTAAGGGCGCGGTAGTGTATGGAAATAAAGTCCAAGGTGGGTCAAAACTTGGCAGGGTGGATTTACCTTCAAGGTTGACTCATCATCTGTCTCTTCTGGATGGTTCAAAACAGTAGGGAAAGTGTCGTCGAAATGTGTTGTAATGGGGATGCGACACCGTGAAATATAGAGGTATAACAGATGCCCCCTAAAGTGTGAGGTCAGAAGGGACTGATGGCCGAAAGACTTTACGAATAAAATGTGCAGAGATAGCATCGAGGAGAGCGACACGGAGCTGAAATGGAAACAAAGTGTTAGATATACCACCGAGGCGGGCATTCCCATGCTCGGAAACAAATGACTCAAAGCATGGCTGCCGACCAATACATTGCAGATCCATGAGTACTGAGATAATGTAAACTGTGGACAGATCATGGCTACTATGAACAATCGTAGATCCATGAGACAGTAATGACACAGCCACGACCAATACAATAAGTGGATCTGTGTGACAATACAAGAAACATCTCCATCGCAGCCTGGACGCAGTTAAGATATAGTGATGCACCCAGGGTCTTCTACCCGATCGCATAAAGATACGAATCTAACCATGTGATTACAAGGTGTTGGAGTCGAACATGGAAGAAACCATTTGATTACCGGTCAATGATGTGGACCGTTAACAAATGCGAGGGAGATCACCAATAATGACAATGATTCCCAAGGTATCAATAGTACATCTCAACGAAATGCGAATAAATGAGTTGATGTCGAGCATTCGAGAGATTGCTTGATCAGATGTCAATGATGTGAACCTGCTGTCAAACACGAGGAAACCTGCCATTGAGGCATGCAGGTACCAAGGTACTAATGGTTGATTTCTAAGTCCAATTCCTGGATAGTGATTTGGTGTCGACAGGAATAGACTCGTCGAAGGTGGGCAATGATAATTCCCACATCATCGACACGAAATCGGCACATAGGATAGGATGATGAAGTAATGGAATATGTACTGACACAGCGGAGGCCTGACACAATGAATGACTCGATACAATGCAACCCTT
This sequence comes from Larix kaempferi, assembly GCA_027924585.1. Classification (NCBI taxonomy): domain Eukaryota; kingdom Viridiplantae; phylum Streptophyta; class Pinopsida; order Pinales; family Pinaceae; genus Larix; species Larix kaempferi. The sequence continues at coordinate 28,880,671 of BSBM01000158.1, read as the reverse complement.
TGAACATATAACGGCATGTAACAAGACTTGGCAGCAGGGATTATTGATGAATAGAGGATAGACGTCAGATGAGTGGACTCGTGGCCAGGGAGACGACCCATGATGATGACTATGACTCAATGAAAAAACGGACACCCAAATATAGACAAGAGATGGACACATGCCATGTTCAAAGGTAACGACTGACAAGCTGCCATAGATAAACTTGACTTGTTCCCCCATATTTCCCCGACATGATGGACGAGTACCTCTTTCTTGTTTTACGAGCTTGAAGAGGATAACAGATGCTCGGTGTAGCTCATCTTGTGGATGAGTCCAATCTCACATATTTTACGAACCTGAGAAAGGAGGGGTTCGTCCCAAAGTGGGTCCTTCGATGTTAATATTTTAACGAGTCCAAGGAAGGAAAACTCGGTAGTTTTTCATATTTAGAGAGCCTAAAAAACTTAAAGGAAGCTCCATAATGTACTTTTTCGTAAAATTTAGTCTCTCGATCCCGAAAAAGTGTAAAACGATTCCCGAGAGAACTCTCCCAGCCGAGATTGACTGAGGTATACCTTTCTCGTAAATAGTCTAGACGGGCCGAAAAAGGGGTAACCTATCACCGAATAGACGACCTTTCAAATACTTTTACAAGTGTGAAAGAGTCAAGATCACTTGGCAATCTTTTCAATTTTAAGGAGTCTGAAAAGAGCTTAACTATGGACTCCTATGGTCTTTTTCGTAAAAATTAATTATTCTGGCCCGAAAAAAGAATAAAATACAACCAGGATAATACTTTCCTCATCGTTTAACGAGCATGAGTAAAGCTGACCATACTCGACACCGTTTACTTGCGTTTGACAAGCACGACATAGGTGTGAAAGCGCTTGGAATCTTTTTCAAGTTTTAAATCCAGAGCACGAAAAAGATAAAGTGGGCTCAATATGAAGGTCAAATTACGAACAAATACCAGTATGACTGTATCCCATTTTTACCGCAGATCCTGTCAATAAATGCTCAAAAATCGGACATTAGTAATATGAATAAGGGTTTATTAATTTTGAAATAGTAATTAATTAATTAAAAAATGTGGAAAAATGCTATATAAAACATGGTAAAAATAGAAATTACTATTCATTTGTGATTTTTACCCAAAGGAAACATTTTTACCCATTTTGGAGCAAAATTTCAAGGATCGATACCGAGAGTTCTGGGACACCATTTCGACCGCCGTCTGTGCCAGGTAAGAGTGCTTGAACCCCTCTTTCATTTCATGCAAGAAATTTTTACTTTCACCGGGGAAAAATTAATTTTTTGGCAAGCCCTTTTGGCAAGAATCGCCTGCCGTACTGCCGCGTGGGACCCCTATCGTGAAACGCGGCACTGTTCAACAGTGCCGCGCTGTAACTCCAAAAGGAGGCGCGGCACTGTGGACTGCCGCGCGGCATGGTGTCCTCCAGGCGCGGCACGTGCGAAAATTGAATTTGAAAAATCAATTTTTCCTCAAATTTTTGCTAGAAGCAAGTTGTTAAATAGCCACTAATTACTTTGTTTGCCTTTTTGCAGGGATTTGCAACTTGTTTGAGGCAAAATGGTGAGTTGGAAAGAGAGGGAGCATGAAACGGATGATTTTAGGGCCGAAAATCACTTACCCACCGTGACCGCATTGAGAGAATGTGGTTTGCTAAAGTTTTTCAAGACTAAAGGAATCCGCCAACAACCCAAACTACTTACTCACCTCATTCAATTGTGGGATCCTGATATCAAAGCTTTCCGAGTAGGAGAGCACGTGCTTGAAATTCAACTTGAAGACATCTACTTCCTCACGGGCCTCTCGAAAAGAGGGGCCCGGCCGAATCTTACCGGGTACAGTGCTTCAGACTCGAGCACGGATGATTTAATTGCTCGATATTGTCAGGTGGGTTCGAGTAAGAAGAGTGGGAAAGTGGCCATAAAAGAGGTCACAAATCTTCCTTTCAAAACTTTGCTATTCACTATTACACGTGCAGCAGGAAGCGTGAGCCCACATCAGGCAACCCGCACACAGGTAAATCTCGCAGCAGAGTGCATGGGAGGAACGGTCTTCAACTGGTGTGATGCAGTGCTGTCCCATATGAAGGAACAGGTGCACAAATGTAGAACTGGGAAAAATACCCAGTTTGGCTATGGGAGTATCTTGGTCACTTTCTTCCTGGCAAGGGTGCCATTACTACGTCCGCAGATATCTATGCATCCTCGCCCTCCTACTGAGCCATGGATGGCTCGATGGAGCGACTATGCCGGGCGCCTTGGAGGGCCTCAGCGGCTAGCTTTTGGAGAGGATTTCTTCTCTTGGCTAGAGGAGCAGATAATCATGATCGACGACTATCCCTATTCAGGGGTAGATTTCCGCGAGGATATTGACTTGGCTTTGCCAGAAGATGATGACTGGGACAACTCTGGTATGACCTTCATGGATATATATTTTTTCTTTTTGAATATTTAATTTTTTAATACTTTTTTAGAATGTGTAAAAGACTTCTAATGTATACTCGTATGCATGTTGCAGATCGTGGACCACAACGACCAGCTGGATATTCACCACTACGTCGTGGCGGTGTAGATCGTCGAGCTGATCCTGTCGAAGAAGAAGATGAAGATGAGGCAGGAGGTGTGCGGGATATTGAGAGGAACCTGCAGGGATTGACCCATGGGATCCCTGCTATGCGGATGGATGATGTCCCTTACCCCCTCCAGCGTCATACTGTAGGTGTACCTGGTCGTATCAGTCGACTTCTTCGCAAGGTGGTTCGAGCTGTGATGTGTTACCACCAGCGGTGGGAGGAGTCCGATGAGGGACGTGATAGGTCTCCTAGGTCTCCATAGATGGTCTTTAGATCTTTTTGCGGCATGTACACGATATGTAGGCTTTGAGGGCCAATTTTTTGTATATGGGATTTAATCCCCAATTTTGTCTTTGACACAAACTTTATGTATTTTGGAAAAAACACTTTTATATACAGTGATATGGACCTATTTATGATCTAAATATTTACAATGACTTGTGCATTTTAATTTTTAATGATGTGTTTATGTATGGGCAAGATGCCAATCCAAAATGTAATTAGCCAATGAATCGGCAATACAATTGAATTCTCTCGGTATGTGTTGATATGTGATAAAATCAAATGACCGTTCCAAGAGGCGTACTCTTCGAAATAAACGAAGTAATGTAGGATCGCGAACTGTGTAAACACGGTTTAGATGAGAAACCACGAGTTGGGAATCTAAAAAGACCGATAAGGAGTCAATCCCGAGTGAGGCAACCTCAGTTAAGAGACCAATGACTGCATGGTACTCTGCGATATTATTGGTTGCGGGACCTAAACAAATGGCTCCTGAAGAAATTAACTCGCCAGTGGGGGAATAGATCACCCATGCTGCGGAAGCGAGATTCCGGGTATGTCGGCTTGCACCGTCAGCGAATCCAAAGTAGGTAGACATCTGCGCATAAAAGCACGAGTCAAAGTAAGAGTAGATACATAAGATCCACGCGCACACTAAAAATAAAGCAAAAAGCAAACTAAGTACATTATGTACAAGAAGTAACCCGCGTGGGGTAACCTCATGCGTAGAAACGCTTGAGGTATAGCCCGTTGCGGGGCCGTGCCAATGGCGTACCATCACAGTCGACTAGTTCATAGGCTCCTTTTTCTAAGACACGTTTTATGATGAAGGGGCCGTACCACATAGATTCAAGCTTGCCTTTTCCAAGTTTGTCATGCATCTGATCATATGTAAGTACAAGGTCACCCTCATTAAAGATCCGAGGTTGAACGGATTTGTCATATTGAGCTTTGACGCGTTTTTTGTGAGCTTCATTAGCCAAAGCGGCGTCGCGGCGGGTTTCATCTAGCTTGGCTAGGTATAGAAACCGTTCTTCTTCGGAAGTAGTGTGTGGAAGTAGCTCTATGGCTATCTTGAGTGATGGAATTTCACATTCAATCGGAAGAATGGCTTCCAGGCCGTACACCAATTGAAATGGTGTAAACCCAGTAGCACTTTTCACTGAGGTTCGGTATGCCCACAGTGCTGAGAACAGAGCTGAGTGCCAATTGGATTTTTGGGTACCCACAATGCGCTGAATCATTCGTTTCAGGACCTTATTGATGGCTTCAACTTGGCCATTGGCTTGTGGGTAATACGGAGTTGAGTTTTCGTGGCGAAAACCCAATTTGGCACTTAGTTCTTCGATCATATGATTCCTAAAATGGGAACCATGATCGGTCACAATAGACTGTGGGACACCGAATCTAGCTATGATATGATTGAATATGAATTGCGCTGCTGTTTTGCCGTCTTCAGCATACGTAGGCATCGCTTCAGCCCATTTTGTAAAATAGTCCACAGCTACTATGACATAGCTGTGCCCTCCGGCTGAAGTGGGCTTACAGTGCATAAAATCAATGCCCCATTTGGAGAAGGGGCCGACGGCAATAACAGGATGGAGTGGAGCAGGATGCGAGCGTGCTTTGCTATGAAAGAATTGACATGGCGGACACTTCTTGACTGTTTCAATGCAGTCTTTGAAAATCGAAGGCCAGAAGTATCCCGCTCGCAATATTTTCTGGGCCGTAGCCATCCCAGAGAGATGACCACCACATGCTCCAGCATGGCAGTCATTGAGAACGCGTTCCGCCTCATCTAAGGTCAAACAGCGTCGAAGGACAGTGTCGACACCACGCCGATACAAAGTATCGTTCACTATAAGGTAGTATTTTGCGTGATGTCTGATACGTCGTCGTTCATCGCGGTTGAGGTCGGGACGGAAGCGTTGGGTTTGGAGATATAAGAGAATATCCCCATACCACGGATCAGACGTGCTAATGAGGAACAATGATTCGTCGGGAAGAGAATCAATGGGCTCGGATTGCTCAGTAGCACGGGGCAAGTGACAAATTAACTCAGCGAAGACCAGAGATTTCTTAGACTTGGCTTTGACGAATTCCAAGTCAAACTCTTGAAGGATGACAATCCAACGGGAGTACTTGCCCCCAAGCACTTGTCGTGTGAGGATATAGTACATCGGATTGAAATCAGCGATGACGGTGGTCCGGCGGAGTAAGATGTAGTGACGGAATCTCTGGACAGCAAACACTGTTGCCAGAGCCAGCTTTTCAACATGTGAGTAGCGAGTTTCAGAGTCGAGAAGACTCTTGCTGAGGTAGTACACCACATGTTCTATGCCGTTGTGATCTTCCTGGACTAACACCATACCAATGGTGGAAATCGAGGCTGCGAGATAAAGGATATAGTCCTGTGTGTAATTGGGGGGTGGAATCACAGGATCTTTAGTTAAGGCTGCCTTTAAATTGTCAAAGGAGCGTTGGGCTTCATCATCCCATATGAAGGGAACATTCTTCTTGAGAAGCCGCATGTAGCCTTTTGTTATCTCAGACAGATTACAAATAAAACGGCGTAGAAAGTTTGCATGCCCTTGCAAACATTGAAGTTCTGGAATATTGGTAGGTGAAGGCAGGGCTATGATAGCTGCTACCTTTGCGGGATCTAGACGTATCCCGTCTTTGGAGACTATGAAGCCCAACAGTTTTCCGGCTTCGACACAGAAGACACACTTATGCGGGTTCAAACGTATATTGTAGCGCCGGCACCTTTCGAAAATGGCACTCAAGTGATCTGGATGTTCTTCCCGAGTTCGAGAATGAGCGGGAAGGTCATCGAGATATGGCTCTACGATATGTTTGATATCATGGAATGCGTAGGACATCGCCCGTTGGAAAGTTGCCCCGGCGTTTTTGAGGCCAAAAGGTAACTTCCGATATGCAAAGATCCCCCAAGGGCAGATAAAGGCCGTTTTGTGCTGGTCGGCTGGGAGGATATCGATCTGATTATAGCCAGAAAAGCCATCCATGAATGAAAAGATAACACTTCCGGCACAGTTATCGATGATCTGGTCGATAAACGGAGTTGGGTAGTTGTCTTTGGGACAAGCTTTGTTCAAATCACGGTAATCAACACAGACTCTAATCGTTCCCTGTTTCTTGGCTACAGGGACGATGTTGGATACCCATTCTGTCAATGGGACAGGATAGATAAAACCAGCACGCAAAAGTTTTTCAACTTCTGCTTTAATGGCGGCTGCCTTACGAGGATGAACGAGTCGAAGCTTTTGCCGAACAGGTCGGGCGCCAGGGAAAGTTGGAATTTCATGGACTACAATCGATGGGTCGATTCCTGGCATCTCTTCATAACTCCAAGCGAAAACATCGCGGAAAGTTTTAAAGTAGGCATTATAGAACTCCGTCTCAAGAGGAGTACATGTTTTGCCAATGTGTACGTTTTCCACGATACCAGGCTTTACTGAAATATCAATGGGAGTGGTTGCCATAAGATTGGCCAAGTTGCCTTCAGAAAATACTTCGTCGAGGGAAGTGGGGAACTTGGTTTGAACCATCCCAAGTGAAGCACTGGATTTGGTGTCAGGCTCGAGTGACTGGATGGTGGGGAATGAAGATCGATGATGAAAATCTCCCCATGGTGGCTCATTACCGCACATAACCTCTATGATTGATTCGTCAGTAGGAAAAATCAAGTTGAGAGGATCAAACAATGGTGGGCGTGTATGAGTTTCAGTCGAGAGCTGTGCCACTGTGTGATCAGTAGAACAGTCGACCCAATCTGTGGCTGATTGGATCGCGTCATAAGATGCAAGGTTTCTGTTCAAAGGCATGGAATTGCCATAGCCTTGGATCTGAGTAGGACTCGGGATCACCCATGAATCATCGGACGGGGTGACATGTGATGAAATCATGTTGACTGGTTGAAGATGGGTTCCCAGCTCTGGAAAAACTCCAATGAGGGATGAATCCTTCATGAGACCAACACCTATGTCTTGGAACCGGTACCGAGGTTGATCCAATAACGGAACGGTATTGGCGGAGTTTGGATGGGAGTCTGGGATACAGTAATCCAATTGATCGATAGTGACAATTTTCCCTTCATGAGGAAATTGTACAATCCGGAAGACTGTAGATGCTATGGCAGTCATGGCATAGAACCAGTTTCGACCAAGTAGGAGGTTGTAATCCAAAGGTGCATCTACGACTTCGATGTGTACGGATACTGTTTTGCCCCCCAGTTCAACACCGATTGAGGGGATGAGTCCGTATGGTTGAAAACCATGTCCATCAAACGCTCTAAGAGTAGTGGGAGAAGTTGTGACCTCAGGCGAGCCGAGAGCTCTCCAGCAGTTCAAAGACATAATCGACGTGGAAGCACCCTCATCTAACACTGTGCGGTGGATAACATTTCCACGGATTTTCGTATGCACCTGGAAGGCTAACTGGTGAGAAAGCCTAGGTTTAGCGTGCTCCAAGTTAAACATGATGGAGTTTGAAGTATCTGGGTCCAATGCCCCCAGTGCTGAAAGTAGGGTTCTACGCTGCGTGGGGCAGTGTTGGAGAACCTCGAGAGTTGACATAGCGCAAGGTGCTTGAGCCAAATCTTCAACAATGTTGTAGTTTTGGGCAGCTCGCGCATTCGGATTGAATGTCGCCTTTCGTATGGTGCCCTTAGGTGGGCGTAGCACTGTGTCCATAAGTGGTCTCTCGATATGGAGGTGACCATTAGGGGGGGGAATAGGAATCGGATCTTCAACAGGAGACTTGCCTTTGGCTGTCTCCGATTGTTTGGTTGAACTTGGAGGATTGTCATACGTCTTTGAACGAGTGGTGATATTAATCTCCTCATTACTTGTCATTAGGATCTCGCGGTTTGTGGACGTCTCTCCACGGGAAGGATTGGTCGGGTTGCCCCCTTGTGGGGATTCTTGGGCAACCATTTGCTGTTGCTGTTGGGGGAAAGGGTCAGTTAGTACTGCCGGTCTAGAGGATCCTTTAACGAACTTATGGACCTCGTCCTTGTAGGGACAGTCACGCGTATAATGATCATCTTGACAAATCAAGCAGGGAAACTTAGCTTTCCGACGTGGTTTTTGATCATTCTGGGTAGGTTGTGGTTTGGGGTTCTCCTGCTGGTTCTTCTTGGGTTTACCACGATTGTTTTTCTTCTTTCCTCCGGAGGGTTGTGATGTAGATTGAACTGCATTCACTTCGGAGGAGACAGCAGGAGAAGTGGAAGCTTTTGAAGCGGCCTGGGTAAAAGCGGGGGAAGCAGAAGCTTGTTGCCCCGTCGAGTTGGTAGCAGGCTGAGCCTTAACTGAACCAACGATACCATCAATGGGTGGTTCAGTAGTAGGCTTTGTAGGATCAGTGTGAATGCGGGAAGCATGTGGAAGAAGTTCGTGTAAAGTACCGGATTGAGTATATACTAAATCCATGTATTGTGCTGCCGAGATGGCTTGTTCTTCCGTAACAGGTCCGCGCATAGCAATATCTCTGGCTATGGGAGGCAAAAAGGATTTTGTAAACCAATCAGCAAGTAGCTGATCTGGAATAGGTGCCTTTATTAGCCTACGGCGTCTTCGCCACTCATGGATGTGATCCGAGATGTGTGTAGAAGTGGTTTGACGCAGTGAAGTTAGCAGTTCTGTTCCAGTCTCATATCGGATGGGAAGCTGGAAATGTGTCAGAAACTGCATAGCCAAAGTGTTGAAATCACGAAAAGAGTGTTGTGGCAGCTCGATGTACCATTTTGCTGCCGTTCCGGTAAGCGTACGTTGGAAGAGTCGAAGTCGGATGGAATCATCCATCAAGGAGTTTGATGAACACCAAAGATGGAAGGTCATCACGTGGTTCTTCGGGTCTTCCCCGGGCTTAGCATCGAACTTGGGAATGTCCGATGGTAGTTTGGATGGGATAGGTGGCCAGTGAGGTTCATGCCAAATAGGATCGTTAATAAGTCTCGACAAATCAGGTAGATCAAGTGTGGCCAAGAAGGGAAGCTGACGGTTGGTCTGCGGGTATGAGTAGTAACCATGTGGTGCAGGGAACCCTGGAGGGCCTTGCATAGCATGCTGCTGTGTGTTATACCCATATGTATTTCCCGCGGGATACTGCTGGAAGTTCTGCGGATAATAAGCCATCTGGTTAACCGGTTGATTGTAAGCAACGGGTTGGTAAGTGTTCTGCTGAGTGGGTATAGTACCCTGAGGCTTTTGATGCCCAGGATTGGTTGCTATTCCTTGTTGGGAAAAAGTTCCTTGGAATTGTTGTGTTCCAGGGATGTTGCCACCATACTGTGTAAGTGGATAATTTCCCATAGCAGGGTTGGGGGGTGGCTGCGACTGTGGTGTCCATGGAATGTTCGTTCCTGCTTGAGGAACGAGTGGAAATTGAAGTGACGGGTTCCAAGGAGTTGTGGCAGCCGAAGGGTAAGGGAAGCCAGAATTCAAGTTGGGGGAAATCTGAGATTGCCCCCCAGCTTGGTTCCAGTTTCCGAAAAGTGAGTACCCCCCACTCTGTGGGATTTGATGATCCCAAGAAGGAAGCATACCTGACAGGGGTGGTTGAGAGTAAGGCCCGGTGGGAATACCGGAATAAGGTTTCCCACTGCCAGGTAGATTGTACATACCAAACTGAGTAGAAACTGCTGGTTGGGAAACTTGTTGGAGTGAGCCAATAGGTTGTCCGCCAGCAGTTAGGTTGGATGGCCCTATGTGAGGAGGCTGTAGACTGGGAATTGGGTTCCCAGCAAAAGGTTGTCCTCCGACTGGTTGGGTTGATGGCCCACCAGTTGGAGGTTGTTGACTAACAATGGGGTTCCCAACAAAAGGTTGCCCCCCAGCTGGTTGGGTTGATGGCCCACCAGGGAGGGTTTGTAAGTTGGAGTTAGGGACCATTGCAGTCGGTTGTCCACCTCCTGAAATAGTATAAATGGTGGCTGAAGGTGATCCTCCGGTCGAAGCGGAAGATCCAGCAGTATGACTAGCTGTTCTTCCGCCGCTAGCTAAATATGATAGCATGGATTGGCCAACGGCGCCAAAAGTACCGATTAGCGGAGGCGGTCGTCCGTATTGGACAGGTGAGGACGGAGAAAAAACTGGGTTATCCCTCATGGAATGTGCACCAAACATTGGTGATGACAGCAAATGTGGGGAATTTAGCCCAGGAGTATCAGCGTCGTCCATCACGTGTTCAATAATAGGAGAACCATCGAGAACTGGATCCGAGTTCATATCCTGAAAAAGATTTTGGGGATCCGGCAGGAACCTAGGTGTAGTAAAGTCCGAAGGTCCTGAGCCGTCTGCAAAGGAATGATGAAATTCTGTGCTAGACGGAACGTTGGGATCCCTATAGTCAGAAGGACGAGAAACAGGGGGGTATCTAGACGCTGTCGAAAGCATTTGCTCTGTGTTGCGTCTAAATTGTGCCGATGCTAACGGAGAGTTCGCTAGGCTAACCATACTAGACTGAATGGAAGCCATAATTTCGTGTCCCGGTGGGATGTTGGGTAGATGAAAAGTGCGAGGTACGTTGCTAGAAGAACTTGTCTCCTGAGGATGAACACTGGGTGACGTAGTAATAACAGGAGGAAGTTCCGTCTGGGAAGTAATGAAGCCATAATCAGGTTCAAAAGGTGTGTCAGGTAGACGAGTATCTTCAACGATCTCAACGTAGCCGCCTGGGACTGAAATTAGGCCAGGTATGTCCTGGTCGGATCCTTCTGTGGTGCCAATAGATCCGTCTATATCATCGTGGAAAATGTCTGATGGACGGGAAGTGTTGGCCTCCGGTAGAAGGATGACCTCTGGTCTAGTACTCTGGGTCGTGCTAGGTTCAGCTGCTGTAACTGTGCCCACTGTTACAGATAAATCTGGGATGACAGTGGGTGAGGTGACAGTGAAAGCCTCAGACATGCTAGTGGTCATAGAAGCTGCAATGGATTATGAGACTGTGCTGTGTGTGGCAGTTACAGGCGTAACTGAAGATGTTGTGCGGATCGGCGGTGGGATGTTGCCTCGACCAGCACCGCGGCCAGGAGGAGCAGGAATGCGTGATGCAGGCGGACCAGAAGTCCGTGGCGGTGGTGGTGGTGGAGGGCTTAGGCCCTGTTGTCTTCGTGATCTTCTTTGTTGATCTGACATGATGACAGGAAAATGAAAATCGGGGGCAGTACTGTAAACAAAGAACTCAAAAACTCTAATGCAGCCGAGTGTGCAAAAGAGGAGCTAGAAAAAGCAAGGCTCACAGGCCAAAAAAGCAAGCTCTAAAATCTATACTGAGACCGGTGTCTCAATAAGCGAGCTGATCAACAAAAATGGCCAGAATGCCAACAAGCAGTCCCTACAAAGAAAAAATGACCCTCTACAAAGATGAGACGCCAAGCAAACTCCTAACTAAGAGCTGGAGACCTCAACAGGCTGTATCCTTCGCAAGGTGATGAAATCCAAGTCGAACAATACAACATGAGAGACCGATATAAGAAGGATATCCCTCTACCGAAAGGGATCCTGGGTAAAAGAGCCCTAGTAGAATAGATACTAAGCCACCTCGTTCATGACACGTCGGAAAAGGTTTTGGGCACTTCAGCCTTCCGAAGAAGACAGCGATCGATGTTGCCTTAGGGCTAAGTGGAGTGCGGTATTCCACAGAGTCCGTCTGGTTCTCAATCTCGCGGCCGTTTAACCCCTGAACAGTTAGAAACAGTCAGGAGGCCCCTCCACAAACTAGCTGTGACCGTGTCAATAAGTACTAGAGTATTTTAGTTCCCTAAAGACAACGACTATGTCTCAGATGAAAATGACAAGGGGGAATTATTTTGATGCCTATCCCCGGTGTCCTACCTAACTACCAAATTCTTTTGATTTCCTCAAGTGAGGTTAAAGTTGGTTTAATTAGGGTGATTAATTTTAGTGGCTGTCTTTACTCAATCGGGTAGTGGACGTGAAACTTGATGGTGTTATGACGACTCAAACCATGCAAATGAGAATGAATCATAAACAAGCCTTTGTCTTCGATGAAATCTAGCTAAGGTAAAGATAGAGGTTCTTCGATCCAATATGCATGACAATTTTCACAAGCACTCAAAGTAAAAGATTTTTCTTTTCTTTTCGATTTATAAACCAAACCAAACTGAAGTAAACACGCTTTTCAATACACTGATTTTACAATCTACAATGCTTCTATGATGAGAATTTTTATGGCAAAATTAATGGTTCATTTCTCTATGCAAAATGCCACTAGACTTTTTCAAATTAAACAACAAATTTGCTCTCAACCAAAGATCTTGTTAATTTACTGAAAATGATAATGACAATATGATTGTAAAACTACAGTGTTCAGTAACAGAAGACAGTGGTGTTGAGTTGGTCGTGGGGAAAAGCCAAGTCAAATGCGATCAAATTGAAAAATGACCAATATGTCAAAAGTGCCACTTAATTCAATCAATCAATCCAGCTCACAAACCATGTAATAAGCAGACCAAACAGACTGGAAATTAACCAGGATGCTAACAGGCAACAGTAAAGACTATCTGAGGCAGGGAGAAACTCAGGAAACCAAGCAAAAATTAAAAAAAAAAAATTTACCTACTTGCAGACACTACCGCGGGCTATAGACTGCCTGAAGCGCGGCACTGTGTAACTGTCGCGCTGGTATGAATTCCTAGGACGCGGCACTGTGTAAATGTCGCGCTGGAAGTGGTTCAGAGGGCGCGGCACTGTGGCAAGAGGGAAAAAAAACGCAACTGGAAAAGAAAAAAAATCAAGTTTTCAGGGTTGTTGCTAACCCAGGGGACTCAGTAATTAAACAGGGAGATAAATACTGCGAGGAGGGGTGAATAAGGGTCAAAAAAGACCAAATTCAAGCTGGTTTGAAGTGCAACAAAAGACTGATAATTCAAAGATAAATGACTGTGAATTTGAACCAATCAAGCAGTAATCAAACCCAGCGGAGTCGCCATTCTTGTTATGTGGAATTCTGCCCTACGGATAAGTCAAAACTCCCTTAGGCTAAAGTAGGATCTAACTAGCTTTAGACTAAGAACAGACAAAACAAATGCAACCTTGAATCCCTAGATCTAACATACATTTCAGTATTAAAATGCTGAAGAGAGCAAAGGATTTTAACTGACCTTATGTCCAAGTGCTTTGTTTTTGGTGTTTGCTCCAAGCTCCAAGTCTTCACCAATGAACCTGTCAAAGAGTAACCAAAATACAAGTATGCACTATTCTCTAGCAATCTGAAACATGAGTTAGGATCTAAATCTGTAAGAGATACAAATCATGTGATTAAAACAAGATTAACACAAACGATTTGGGAAAACAAGACAAGTTATTCCATTACAACTTGAAGATTACTTACAAAGGGTGCTTGATGCCCAAGCCAATCCTCCAACTCCAAGTGTCTTCTCCTCTTAGCTATCTCCACAATGCTGCAAGACCATAAGTTTGATGCTCTCAAGAATCCTCTCCTTTTCCAATGGCATGCCTCTCTTTTATAGTGAATGGTGAGGTTAACCAACAAGAGAGATAGGTGGATCTAAGGAGGGAAAAGTGGATCAGGGTTTCTAATCGAAGGAGGTGAGTTGGGATCGAATCAAGGAACCCAATCTTCCATCATCTTCGAAAAACCAAGATCCCATAAGACAAGGGCAAAAACTATTAAAAGGGTGCCGCGCTTTGCAAATGATACAGAGCGCGGCACTGTGCCGCGTTTTGTCAAGTTGTAAGGGCGCGGTAGTGTATGGAAATAAAGTCCAAGGTGGGTCAAAACTTGGCAGGGTGGATTTACCTTCAAGGTTGACTCATCATCTGTCTCTTCTGGATGGTTCAAAACAGTAGGGAAAGTGTCGTCGAAATGTGTTGTAATGGGGATGCGACACCGTGAAATATAGAGGTATAACAAGGAATTGGACTCCGCTATTGCGAAGTGGAAGAAAACATTCGCGGAGACTCAAGCAAAAGCAGATGCGCAAATCAAGCCACCACGCGCTAGTGCGAGTGGCTCGAGGGCGAGCCACAAGTGAGTGTTGGGGGCCTGTTGGGGCCAAGGTCGCAGCTATAGTAAAAGCTGCGAATTTTGGGAAAAAGCACAAGTATGGAAGGAAAGTGCTAATTTTGGGACAAGCACTAAGTTTTGGGTAAGAAGGAGACGGTGCGCAGTACGGTGCCAGATGGATGATCTCAGCGCAGATCACGGACCGGAAATTGCGGAGCCCGCGCGCACGTCATCGAAGAATGAAGGTGGCTCAGCTACCATAATAAATAAGGCGATGGAGTAGAGGGCTCAGCTACCCTCATTTAAAGGCTCAGTACAGAAGTTATGGTTGCACGGATCAAGGAGGAGCAACGGACCAGAGCATTGAAGGCGAAGGACGATCGCCCATACCCACAATCTGCGCCGGAATTCATGGAGCCTGCAGGAAGCGGCGACGTGACTGCAAGCGGCGCCTACAGTACACCTAGCCATGTGCGTGGTTAGGGTTTTTGGGGATCACTGTTGGGAAAGGCCCACAGTTTTGTAAAGGTGTGACCGTCATGGCCACCTATATATATGAATAATTGTAATGGGTAGACGGTTGGAGAGTTAGAGAGAGTTAGACAGTACTCAGTTAGAGAGTTAGATGTTAGACTGTTAGATAGCCAGTCTAAAGGATAGATCATGTGTTGATTATCCTTCACTGTATTTCCTACCCAGTGTGTAGAACTAGAGAGGAAATCGGATAGCCGAGGAGCTAATCCCTGAGTTGCCAGACAGTCTGAGTCGATGTCTGTGCCTTTGTAATCTCCATAGAGAGGAGACTAGATTGAGAGAAGGGCTCCCAGCTGTATGCGTGGAGTTTCCTGGGAAGATCTAAGGCTGCAGCTGTGTGCGCAGCATATTGTATAACTCTATCATTTTCTGGTTAATATAACACTCCCGTGGACGTGGTTTTCCTCGAGGAGATGAGCTTCACATATATCTTCTTGTTATAATGTTTGCGTGAATGATAACTGCTTAAGATCATTACCTGTGTGTACATCTTTTGCATCATCTTTGCGACTGTTTGAGTGAGTTTAGGAAGGTCCTTTATTGTTATAATCGCCAAGTATAGAAGTAGTGGTGGAACGCTGTCGCTACAGCGACCGAGCTTCGCGTGACTGCGATGAGTGCGCAGGACGAGGAGGTATTTTAGCGCATCGACGCAAGGAATAGGCGCCTTCCGCGCCCGGAGGACGAGATTGCGCAGTGGGTCTGCAGGAAGGAAGGCATCCGCGCAGTTGCGTCGTGAGGCCTGCGGGAAAGTCCGACCGCCGATATTTGAGGAAGAAGGAGATATATAGAACAATCTCAGCGTCACCACGGTTAAGGAAAGATGATTCCTTAACCCCCCATAGCCACTTCGGGTGAGACCTCGAGCTGCCGCGCAGCTCGTTGCCGAGAGGGCCAGTGCGCCAAGGGGTTTTGTTGCTGCACTTCATTAAAACCCGGGTCTGCCCAGAAAAGCAGCCAACATGCAGTATGCAAATGCAACTGAGTGCCATGTTCAAGAACGACTAGGTACTACCACAGATAAAGGGTGTAACATAAAAGCTTTCATTTTTCCCCATCATGAACGATGAGTGCCTCATGTGTTATTTACGAGCTTGATGAGGGTAACCAGATGCTTGGTATAGCTCATCTCATAGATGAGTCCAATCCCAAATGTTTTCCGAACCTGGGAGAGGAGGGGTTCGTCCCATGATGGGCCCTTCAATGTGAAAGTTTAACGAGTCCATAGAAGGTAAACTCGATCGTCATTTCATGTTTAGAGAGTCAGAAAATAACTAAAGAATACTCCAGTGATCCTTTTTCGTAAATTTAGCCTCATCGCCCGAAAAAGGGTAAAACAACGCGGGAGAGGACTCTTCCATTCATGATTGGCTGGAGTATACCTTTTTCGTAAGTAGTGCCCCCTGGTCCGAAAAAGGGGTAAACTATCACCGGGGAGACGATCATTGAAATCCTTTTACAAGCGTGAACGAATCAATTTCGCTTGGCCATCTTTTCCTATTTTAGGACTCTGAAAAGAGCTTAAAAAGGAATCCATGAACAACTTCGTCATGGTTGATAACTGAGTATGACAAAGGAAAAAATAAACTCAGCACAGTTCCTTTTCCGTAAATAGTCTAGCGAGGTCGGATAAAGTGATAAACCTATACTCGTTAGACACACCTTTTGACTCATAATTTTAACGAGCATGATAATGGTATCAAAAGCACTCAGAATCTTTTTCATATTTGAACTAGAGCACGAAAAAGTAAAAACTAAGCTCAAACCACTTTTCATGTTTCAACCAGAGCACGAAAAAAGTGAAAAGTAATCTCAAATACTATCTTACTGTTTTTAACGAGCTCAAAGATAGGTTGGAAGAATGCTCATGATGTCTGCTTCATTTTTTAACGAGCTTGTAAAAGAAAATGAACTATGCTCGGGATAATTCCCATTGGCAGGTTTCTTCCCAACATGATGGCTAGAGGTTGGAATGTTTTCCCCCAGCATAAGAAACTGACGGCTTACTTCTAGTATGATTTCTAGAGGTACTGTTTCATTTTTTAGCGACCTTGATACAGGAAAAGCTCAGGATTATTTTCATGGTTTAATGAGCTCGAAACCTAAAAAGGAAAGTATGCTCAAAAAATGATCCCATTGGTGGATTCTTCCCCAACCTAGTATCCAGAGGTTGGTACATGCCCCCAGCATGATTGCTAGAAGTAAGTGACTTAGCTCCAACATGGTGTGGAGAGGCGATCGAGTTGACTTCAACATAACTTCCAGAGGTTGAAGACATGCCTTGAAGCTTCATTTCATTTTCCTAAGGCATAGGTGGGTGAAAAGAAGGTTCAGGTACTAAGTCTATGAGGAGACTCGAGTCAAAGGGAAAGGATATGTTTCATTTTTTAACGAGCTTGACACGAGAATAGAACTCTGCTCAAAAGACCTGTTTCATTTTTTAAAGAGCTTGACACAGAAAGGGAACTATATGCTCATGAAGTTGTTCTCATTTTTATGCAAGCTTGAAACCAAAGGTAAACTATGCTTAGGGGGCCTATTCCATTTTTTAACAAGCTTGGAATCAAAAACTAATCTATGCTCATGGGAACCTGTTTCATTTTTTAACGAGCTTGACACAGAAAGGGAACTATGATTAGTGAAGTTGGTTTCATTTTTATGCAATCTTGTGTTAACACCCAAAAAGTGTTCACTACCTCATCTACCCCATTACATGGCTCATTTGTCCATTTTCCTACCATATTTCCCTTGAAAACCCTAAAAATCCTGCTAAAAAGCCTCCAAAAGGCCAAAAATGCCTCCAAAAGGCTAAAAAACCCCTTTTTTCCTCTAAAAATACCCAAAATTCCTCTAAAAATAGTAAAAAACCCCTAAAAAGGGAAGAAAAAATATAAAATAATGAGGAAAATGAGGAAAAAACCCTATACAGCTGCCCTAAACCATATGGTTCCCAAAACCATGGGCCAGCACTCCACCACCAAAAAACTATAAATAGGTGATGGAGACCCCTTATTCCACATCCACAATCAAGTATACCCTTACTCTGCCAAAATCTCTCTCGAAACCCTAGTTCACCATTGAACTACTTTCACCTTGAGAGCCCCTTTTGGCCCATTCCCACCATTGGAGAAAGAGAAGGAGCACATTGGAGCTTGGAGCAACCCTCTTGGACATTGCAAGGAGCTTCATCAACCTTCACATTGAAGGTAATATTAATACAAAACCATTGTTTACAAATTGTTGTTTATTTTTCATGCACATGTTTAGAGTAGTTTCTATTTCTGTTTTAGCTTAATTATTTCCATTTACTGAACTGCTACTAAGGAGTCCATTCTCCTTAGTAGGTGCTCATTTGCACAAGCTAGGGGTAAAACCCTAGCTACAACTTGAAACCAAAGGTAAACTCTGCTCGTAACCTATTTCATTTTTTAACGAGCTTGAATCCAAAGGTAAACTCTATTCAAACTACTGGTTTCATTTTTTAGCGAGCTTGAAGCCAAAGGTAAACTCTTCTCAAACTACTGGTTTCATTTTTGAGCGAGCTTGAAGCCAAAGGTAAACTCTGCTCAAACTACTTGTTTAATTTTTAATGAGCTTGAAGCCAAAGGTAAACTCTGCTCAAACTATTGGCACCTATCCAGAGGTTGGTAGTGTGCCCCCCAGCATGATGTCCAGAGGCTGGAGATACACCCCTCATGCTTAAGGGGAAAAAACCACTAATACGTGTGGAACGTTCAGGGAAGTTTGTTGAATGGCAGTCATGCGATGATTGGGTGTCACGAAGGAAAGTTGATCAATGGTAACAATCCTCCCATCATAGTGAAAATACATCACTTGAAAGAGTGTGGACACTATGGATTTCATAGCATAGACATAATCACGTCCAAGGAGTAGATTGAAATCTAAAGGACCTTGGACAACCATCACATCAACATAAACAGTTTTACCTCCCAAGGTGGCAGGTAATTGCGGAAGAATCCCTAAAGGTTCAGTGGGCCTTCTATTAAAAGCCAAAATCTGGCCGGTAACCGGCACAAGCTGAGGAGACCCTATAGATTTCCAAGCAGTTAAGGATAAAATACTAACAGAATCTCCCTCATCAACTATAGTGCGAAATATTTCCTTATCGGAAACACCTACAGATATCTGGAAAGGAACATCTGAGGGGAGACAAGATTCTGCTAGACTATTCCAATCAAATTAAATAACCTCAGTACTTGGAGGGGGTCCTGTGGAAACAGACTCTTGCCCCCCATGATTGGAACTGACTAGACAAACATCAGTGGTTATCAATCCACTCTCATCAGGGAGAGTAGGATGAGATGAAGATTGTGTCAAGGTGAGATCTGCAGTCTGAACGCTCTCTGATAGAAGAGTGGGATCGAGTGGAGATGACAGCAACTTAATCACTTCACTCTTGGAAGGAAGAGTGGGATCAATTACAGATGAAACTGAATTGATCACTTGGTTAACCAGTCGGGGTTCGAGGGGAAACTTACTATCACTTGTTGGAAGCACCTATTGGGGACTAGTAATATCTTCGAACCACCGTGAAGCTTCATCCATGCTTGGACAAAGGAAAGTACGGTGCATACCCTTGAATATCAAACAAGGATATAGGACTTTACCCTTCTGATCCTTCACTAACGGGTCACTCGTCAAGGGAGTGTCATCAACATGATGGTCATAGGTTGATGATACAAGCAGTTTGGGGTTTTTAGACCACACTTCTGAAACACAAGAAATACCGAGACAATCCTTGAGAAGGTGATCACCCTTTCAAAGTTTTCAAGGAAACTTGGGCTTACGAGGTGTTCTCATAGAATGAGTTCCATCAGAGGCAGATGGTTAACGCTTGGTCTCTTTCTTATCCTTCTCCTTCTTAATATTCCTTTTCTTCTTCTTCTTCTTCTTCTCTACCTTCTTACTAACACCATATTTTTCAGTAGGAGAAGAGGAAGAGACGGAAGCCAATTCAACTTTTGATGAACAAGGAGAAGGGTCACCATGATATTGATGCTCGTGTGGTGACGGACCTAGGTTCAACACAATTGGTGCACTTGGTGTAACTAGATTGGAGAATAACCATACTGGTAATCCTATCGTCAATCTAGGAAGACTCAACGTAGCCATAAAGGGAGGACCAACAGTTCCACAAGGGGGAATAACAAATGGCATACCCTGGAAAGGGGCCTCTTGGTTGGTAGTCCTGGAAGAGTCTCCCATATATGAACTTCCTAAGAGTCTCTAAAGTACCACACAAATCAAACAGTACTCAAGTCTAAAAGCGACAAGCAAACTGTGTGAATAGGAGTGGATGAAAAGTCAGTATCCTCACAGGATTATCAAGGCTTCGCAACTCGCTATATACCGCAGGGTCCAACAGTAAAACACGACAAGGAGGATTGGGACCGTACCCTTTACTGAATACCCAACTACCTGGACGGCACGTGCGTAGTAATCTCCTCGAGTGTTGTTCTCGGTGTATTGCGATGCCAAGACGGTCAAATGGTTAACTCAGTTAGTCACAAGAATCCTAATGGTGTCTCCCGATATACGCTAGGTACGTGGGAGCTCAAATCCGTAGTGATGCTGTCTAATGCACAATTATACAGCACAAGACCTTCCTATATACTATCGAGTACATGAAACACCTTTCTATATACGCCAAGTACGTGAAACACCTTTCGATATACGCCAAGTACGCGAAGTACTTGGTGGGTACATGAAAGAGCTTCGATATACCTGGTTGGTACATGAAAGAGCTTAGATATACCGATAAGTACATGAAATACTACAATACCCCCGAAATACAGTGCTGGCAAATAACGACAGTTGTCACGCTTAAAGATGTCGGAACACATCTCTAACTTACACACAGTTACTAAATGATTTTAACCTAAGCTAGCGTTAATTTTATCTTGTGCGGTTAGGTGGATGCATGAGGTGAGTACATAAATGTAAACATAATGCAATCCTCAACTACATGATAATGCACATTTTCCTTTCCTTTTCAATGAAAACTACTTAAGGTAAGGAGAGATTTTTCTTTCTTTCAAACCAAAAGTACTTAAGTAGTAGTGAAAAGAAGAATTCCTTCCTAGAGTGCAATAACTCTAACTTTCTACAATAATCATCTAAAAAGCGCAAAGAAAATTAAAGATCCAACAAATCTTAACAATGTATAAGATAAAATAATGAAGCACTCTCAATTTTCAAATGCATGTATCAAAAATGAAACTCGATAACTAAACGCTTTTCATATCTATATACAGAAAGTGAGAGAATATCTACAACACTCTAATCATTCATAAATTCCCAAAGAAAAATGACAAGCACCCAAACAACTCAAAGGCACTCAAGAAAGGATCAAAATCTACCAAATGCAATAATTATAATTCATTTCCTATCTTTTTACACTTGAAAAAGACACATCTAAGCTATGGAAAGAAGGATTCCACAAACGTTTCTAATCAAATGCAAGACAAATAAAAGCACTTAATAATCATGTCTAACTCAAATGTACACAAAACTGAAACAAGCCTTTTCTTCTTCCTATGAGTGTAAGACCAAAAATTCCAAATGATCAAATTAAAGCAAGAAGAATACTTATGTTTTCCAATTTCATGAATATAGCAAAAGAGTGACAAAATCAATCTTTTCTTTGAACTAAAGTGGAGACAAAGAATCAATCTTTTGCAATAATCATTAGATAGCTTAGCATGTAAAGGAAACAAGATGCATAACTCAAGAAAAAGAGGCTCAAAGAGACATGGATATCCCACACTCTTCAAGTCTTTAAAACAAGCCAATCACGCCAAACCAAAAATGATCTCAAAACCTTAATATGGGTCAAAAATGCAAGCAAAACACTAGTTTTTACTCAAGGGGCCAAACATGGATCCAAATCTCAAAAGACCCAAAAAAAACCAACACAAGCAAACCAAATGCAAACAATGTTGAATGACAAGTGCAAAACGAAGTTTGGGATCAGATCTAGTGCAAATATTAGATCAGGTGAGGAGAGGAGGGATAACAAGGTCAAGTGGATGAAGTTGCAACACCGAGGGAGTTTGCACACAAAACCAAAACTCAAATCAGAAATGGAGAAGGGATGCCTGTTTGTCAATTTTGACAGATCGGTGCAGTCTATGTTTGTACACAGAGCGACCATCGCAGGTCACTAATGCGGGAAGTGCGACGATGTCGCAGTCTACCAATGAATGGGCTGCGACGATAGGCCAAAAGACAGAGAACAAAGATCACAAAATCACACAATGTCGCTCTAGATCCACGACCGAGCTACGATGAGCGAGATATAAGTTAAAAAATGAACCAATTCTCCAAACAATGAGCAGTGAAATGGTTTAAAAATGATGAGTACAAACTCATAGGAGGACTACAGACTCTTCAAAGTGAAGATTTGATGGTGAAACAAGGCTTAGAAGGCAAACAAGATTATGGATGGTTTGAAAAAGAAATCAACTGAAAATGGTATTCAAATTGACAACTACGAACAATGTCTTCCCCAGTATGGTTTCCATATTTGTTTGACAGACAATCTACCAAGAGCAGACTCGAGGCATGATCTCCCTAGCTCAACATGAGTCTAGAACAAATAGGACAGAATATAAGTCACTTTCCTAGATCTAATTAAGGATCAAGGAACTAGATACATTTACCTTATAGATCACTAATCCTTTTCTCCTTGAATGCTGCTCCAAGCTTGAGGATCTTCAAATACGAGCTGCAAAACCTGTCAAGGCAACAAGACAACAAAACAAGTAAAACACATCTATACAATAATAGATCTAAGTAAGCAGTCAAGTAGGCGAACTACACAAGATATCATTAACACAATGATATTTTGGTGGAAAGCAATTATATTACTGTATGGAAAAGAGAAGTACATAGGGTAGAAAGATTACAACCATAGACTTGACATAGCAATCCTCATCCGATCGAACCAATGCCAAAGCCTCCCAAGGAAGTGTGAGTCTCCCAATAGATGAGTAGAGAAGTCTCCTAAGATGATTTCACTGGCATGTAGACACTATAGACTTCCTCCCTTTGGAATGGGAGTGAGCTTCATCTATATAGGACTAAGTGGATAGGGTATGGATAGGGTAGGTTGAGATATGGTAGGAGAGAGATAGGGTATCCTTCCAAGAGGTTAGGAACCAAGTGCCAACTCTCCCAAAAGGTCAGGGATAAGGATCCATGTCAGTTGGCTTCGAGAATGGGATCGAAGGAGTATTTTTTTTCCATTAACTGACATTGTCGGAGGCTGCAAGAGGCCAACCTGCGACGTCGCAAGTTGCATGAGGACAACCTGCGATAACCTCTCAAAACCTAGTATGAATGGGTTTGTATCTCTTCCAGGTCAATAACTTAGTCAAGGAAACTTTAGGGATGTTTACACTAAGTCTCATGATGGTAAGAATTTAGGTGTAACAACTTGAGGGTAATATGAAGTGGAATGACCGAATTCAACATTATATTTTAGACCAAATTTAACAATTTTAATAGATCTGAAAGCAGGAGCATTGTCAATGATAATCTTCCTTGGGCATCCAAACCTTGAAAAGATGTTTTCCTCCAAGAATTTCATGATTACATTTTCATTTTCCAATTTGGTGGGGACGGATTCTACCCACTTTGTAAAATAATCAGTAGCAGTCAAAATCCATATGTGTTGGTTGTTGGAGTTAGGATTTATTTCTCCAATAAAGTCCAAACCCCACTACTAGAAAGGTGTTGATGTAATGACAGGCCTTAGGGGAAGAGGTATCAATTTCTATTTCCCTGCAAACATCTGACATTCTACACATGCTCTCACAATGTGGTTAGTATCAACAAACAGGTTTGGCCAATAATATCCATCCCTCAACAATTTTAATGCTATGGCTCTCCAAGCATGATGACCTCCACATACTCCTTTATGAAACTATGTTATGACTTCTTTTGTTTCTTCCTCAATTACACAGTTCAATAGTATTCCTTGAGGATATTTCCAATACAAATATTCATCAAATATGAAATATTTAACTGCCTGTAATTTTAGAGACCTTGCTTGTGATTTTTTAGATAATCTGGACATTTCAAATTCACCAAATAGTAAACAATGTTCCCATACCAGACAGATTCTTCAAAATTTCTTTTTACCTTAATTGTGTCACTTTGAGAATCTTGAATATCTTTTAGATTTTCTTCTTCTGTCAATTCTAGAATTAGATTCAAGTCTAAAGCTTCACAATTCGACTCAGCCAGCAACTTGGCCAATCCGTGTCTTGAACCATCTTGGTGGGTTTGATTTCTAGATCATACTCCTAAATTTTAGAAATACATTTTCCTCTTCTACCTTCATTGTCAGTCTGACACAATATATCTTTAATTGTGCTATGGGAAACATATGCAATTATCTGAGAATGTAAAACATAACATATGAAATATTTCAAAGCTTTAACCATGGCATATTCTTGTTTCTCCATGAGATTGTACTTCAATTCAACATCCCTGAGAGATTTACTAAAAAAGGCTATGTGATATTCATGTCCATCACAGTTCTTTTTCCAAAACACAGCTGCAATTGTGTGAGAGGAAGCAAAAAAAATATTAAGAAAGGATTTGTGTAATCAGGACTTATCAGTACCGATGTTTCCCCAATGGTTTTCTTCAATATTTCAAATTCTTCTTTTGCCTCTTTATTCCATTTAACATCAATACCTTTTTTGAGCATGTTGGTATGGTTTTAATCAATTCAGTAAGATTATGAATGAATATTCTCAAGAAATTTATCATGCCTATGAATGATTGTACTTATTTCTTATTTCTGGGAGACTCAAGTGCTTGTATGGATGCCACTCTTTCAAGATATACCTTCACTCCATCTTTAGATACTATGTTCCCTAGCAACTTACCTTCTCTCAAGTAAAAACTAGACTTCTTGGGGTTTAGAAAAATGCAATATTTTCTGCAATTTTTGAAAGAATGTTTTAAATGGGACAAATGTTCTTCATTAATCTTAAATAATACACTCATATCATCTAGATATATAAATATCAATTTGTCTCTTTCTCCAACAAATGCTATGTCTGTGGCAAGTTGGAAAGTTGCACATACATTCATTAACCCAAATGGCATTTTATCATACATAAAAGTCCCCCAAGGAGTGGTAAAAGTTGTTTTCTCCCTATTTTCTTTACTCATGGACACTTGATTGTAACCTGAAAATCCATCCATAATATATATTTTGTATGCTCCAACAACTTTCTGCAAAATTTGATCCATTTTGGGAAAAGGATAATTATCCTTGAGAGAACACTTGTTAAGATTCCTGAAGTCAACACACAACCTTCTTTCTCCACTCTTTTTTCTGGCATGGGCCAAATTAACAACCCATTCGAAGTGTATAAGAGGAATTATTATTTTAGCATATAGTAATTTCCTCACTTCCCTTTCTATAATGGGAAGCAAAATAGGATTTGTTTGCCTGAGTTTTTCCTTGAAAGGTTTTGTTCCAGGCTTCAAACGGATATTATGATCAATTATTAAAGTATCATAGGTTCTCAGGTATTCATACCACCATGCAAAGACATCTATGTGTTCTTTAAAAATCTTTATGTATCTTTGTTTTACTTTAGCAGGAAGCAGCCTTGAAATTTTAATGTTCTTGGGTTCCTCTTGAGTGCCAATGTTTACCTCTTCCACATCCTCTTCTTTTGGTTGGATTTTAGGGTCATGAGGAACATCATTTTTTCCAAATAATCTTTCTAAAGGAACCATTCCTTTAGGGATGAAGTTACTCTTTAAATGGAAAATATTATGATTTTCTATTTTGTAATTCAGTTTCTCATCGGTTTCTTCTCTTTCTCAATGGTCTGCTTCTTCATCTGTCTCTTGGTCTTGATCAATGCATGTACTAGAAAACTCATCAATCACTTCCAGAAATATTCTAATATGTTGGTCATCCTCAAACACTTTCCAATGTTTGGTATTTTCTGGAATAGATGGCCTATAGATGATTTCAACTTCATGTCTCAACTTAATTTATGTGGTAGGTTTAAAAGAACTTGATGCTATGGCCAATGAATCAACTCTCTGATTTTCTTCTCTATCCTGAATAGTTGTGATATTAAAAGCTTCAAAGAAATTTTCAATTAAATCCCATACTTGATTCATGTAAGCTCTCATTATGGGATGCTTAGTCTGATATTTTCCTTTTATCTGATGTACTATGAGTTCTGAATCTCCAAAAATAGAGATAAGTTTTATCCCCATCTTTCTAGTTCTTTCTAGGCCCAATACTAATGCTTCATATTCAACCACATTGTCTGTGGTCTCAAAATTTAATTTAAAAGACAGTGGAATCTCCTCTTTGGTTGGATAAATAAGAATTACCCTAGCTCTGGCTTCATATTTGGTAGAGGATCCATCAAAGTACATATCCCAAATATGATCATGTTCAGAGTTTACATTCTTTGCTACCATCAATTTCAAATGTTCTTCTTTATAATCATCTCCTGTAGTCAACATACAACAACCCATATCTTCTTCTATAATGTATATAGGATATTTTATAGGGTTGTTTCCCTCACTGAGTATGTAGGAATACCTAGATTCTCTATATAGTCTTTTGGTCTCTCCTGCAAACAGTGGAACAGTAGCATATTTCATGTCCATTTGCATGGTTCCTCCCATCCTTTTTGCACAAGTCCTTGACAGTAACATACCGTACCTTGGAGGTACATCATCTATTACTGCATCAAGAAAAATACTTTTGGATGGCAACTGAGCTTACGTTACTACCACGTCCTTTATCATGCCTACACGCTTTACTTGTTTTGAATCAAAACTGTACAAGTCATGATAAGGTTTAGTAATTTCCAATCCTAATTATTCCATGATTACTTTAGGCGTCAAATTGTGAGAGGCACTTGAATCCAACATACAATTAAGCAACAATTTTCCACGCAGACTCAAGGTTACATAAAAAGGAGGTGTATATTCATTTTTTTCATCTTCAACTACAAGCCCAACCTCAATTGCAGGGGTTTCATCAGCCATGTTCAAGCTATCTGATTGAAAACTTGTATTATTTAGCTTGAGTACTTTCTAAAAAAATTTGGCATAAGGAGGGTGTTGGGCTAATTCAAATAGTCAAATGGACATATTTATTTTGGAAATTTCATGCTGAAAATCAAAAGGTTGAGAGGATTTATCCACTTATTTTTATTCAGTAGGAAGTGCAGCAACTTTCTTATGCATAGGAGGAGGGATAATCTGAATTTCAAAAGAGGATGAGGTATTAGGATTTACTTTGTCAGAAGAAGGATTTTGAATAGGGATGAATTATCAGTAAACTTGATATCTTTTGTATTTTTTACCAATTTATCAGGAGCAGGTTCTTTAGGATGATTTTCTGACAAATTCCTTAACCTTAGAAAATACCTCTTTTTTGCTTTAGGTTCATTCTGATACACATCATATTGTAGTGACCTTTCATACTCTTCCTAAGTAAGATGTATCATATCATCATTATCATTTACCCAAAGGATATCTTCAAGAGGTTCAACATATTCCTCATTGGGAGGTATTTCCACTACATGTTTAGCCTCATTTGTTCTTACTTGTGGCTGTATGGGAGGGTCTTCATTTATCCTATCTCTATTTAGAATTTGAGGATTAAAAGGCCTCCTATACTGATTAGGGTTTCTCTGTCCCAGGACTTACGGATTTCTATATTGATTATTTCCATCTACCTCAAGCCTGGTGAGTTTGTTTGACAGACCTTTCAACATTTTTGACATCTCCTCGATGTTTTCATCTTGACTTTCCTTATTTCTATATGATGTACCATCCTCATCTATGGGATTCATTTTGTCAACATCTTGTCTATGTTTCAATTTACTTGAAGTTGTCATGTTAACTTATACTTCTAGAGCATCATCCTGCATATTCCACAAAGTAGTAGATCTCCTTTCTCTTAAAATCATAGCAAATTCAGATTCATGTGCTCCTACATATGTGACTTTAGCAAAAACTTGTTAAGGTTTAATATCTTGAGGAATATTGTTGTAAATCTTGTTAAACCTTTTATGAAATTCAATAACATTTTCTCCATTCTTTTTCTTTAATGTTGCAAATTCAGTTAGATAGTACAGATGATCTCTCTTTTCACCCCACTATCTCATGAATGACTGCTTCGGGGCAATCCAAGAATTTAAATAATTTTCAAGTAGGGATGTAAACCATTTCCTAACTTCTCCTTTGAAATATTGTACAAAAATTCTCATGTAAACATCATCCTCTTCAATGAGAAGATCATCTGTAAAATCTTGAAAATTCGAAATGTGATCTTCAGCAATAATATCCTTTTCTCCATCATATTTTGGTAAAATCTTTAGATATTTCTCAGGCATGTCATGAATATTTCTTGGCATATTTAAAGCACCAAATCTATTAGCTAACCATGGGTTTACTGCAGGTAGTGGACCTCCTTGTCCTCTTCCAGCCATATTTAAAAGTTCTAGGATAATACTGTGAGCTTGAGGCATGAGTGAAGTCATTTTAGGTGGATTAAATGAGTTATAAGGTCTAGATGTATTAGGAGATGATGATGGAGAGGCGAATTCCTATTCTAAAATAGGATTCAAAGGAGTTTTAGGAATATTTTGCAGGTTTTAAAAATTATTCAAATCTTTAGACCTTTCTTGACTATCTACTGCAGGAGATATCATATTTGAATTAAACATAGGAATACCTTTCCCTTGAGATGTACAAATGTTCCTCCAATGAGTTTGAGAGTCTAGCAGGCTCCAGAATTATTTTGACTGATATTTTGATATTGTGTGTCTCTTTCCAGGATCCAACTTGATCCAATGGAGTCACCAAGTGAAATTCAACCAAGGTATCTGATCTGCTTCACCACGCAGAGCTCAGACCGTCTTCAAATTGTAGCAGGGGAAATATTTATTTCACTTGCGCTCCCCAGTATGGTCATCATTTTTCATGTTAATACCGGAGGAAAATCAGGTTGAAATGACGTACACATGGGCATGATAGAAGCTCAATTATTTAGAGATATTAGAGTTATATCTTTAAGCAATGTGTTTGGGATACATTCTTTTGAAACTTCTTAATCGAATTAGGTTATGCACAACATTAACAGATGTAAAGGCATTTTGCAGAGGAAATTCACATTGTGCTTCAGAATATATGAATGGATGAAGGTGAATTTAACAAATGGAAGACTAGATTTATTCAAGAAGTGACTATGAATGACAAATTTCTTGAATCTAGGTGAACTTTGAACATACTGAATCTTTAGGATGAAGAATTTCAGCAATTCTTACAAATTTGTAAAGCGAAATCACAAGGAATGAAAGTAATGCAGACAGATTTTACATACACAATATAAGTAGGAAACTCCTTACAATTTTGAATCAGACATAAAATATTTAAAAGATGTAACAAAGGCATACATTTATGAATCTATGACATATCTTTTATCTCCAAGCATCATGAACATCAACGATATAATAATGGAACTAAACACTGCAACATATTTCTATTAATCTCATGTATCTTTACACATAAAGCATAATGGAATAACGATGGATTCACTGAAGAGAGGAAAAGACATCTCTCTGAAACATTGATGTGTCTTCAATCTCTTACAAAACCAAAATTACATGGGCTAAATTGTTACTCAACTCTACAAAACTTAGACAGATAAACTCTCTACTAAAATTTCCAACCCCTAATACTGATTACAAGCCACTTTATATAGAGTTTGCAAGTAACCAAATTCGGTTTCTTATACTCTAACAGAAAATTAAATAGAATCTAATTTACTTTTTTACATTTCTATTTTCCAGCATCTAATGTTGAACTTCACATTTTAACTCCTTTTGTTGGAAGTCTTCTTTTTACCCCTCATATAGACATTTGGTTTCCCTGAAGGCTGTCCTATGGGCCCTACTGGAGGGATGTCAGCTTGATTCATCTGGTGCATCATTTGGATATTAACTAGACCTACATGTGGCATAAATGAGATGGGAGGAGGCTGATTTGCAAATGTACTTGGTACATGAGCTAATGATTGTGTTGTTGACTAATCAAACTTTGTACTTGGAGGTTGTGCAATTGTTTCTCTGGGTGGAAACACGTCCTTATGGTATTGGATGACCATTTTCCATTCTTTTCTCAAAGGATGCTTGTCGGCTCTCAGATTATAAGGAAATCTCAGCATTAGTATGTTTCTCATAAATTGTTCTCTATGAACATTGATTTGGAGATAGGTTATCTGACTCTTTAGATCTCCCAACTCCCTCTCTAGTTTTGTAATATCATCTTCTTTCTTACTAACTTCATTTTATAACTCAAGGATTCTATTATCCTTTCCTTCCAATTCCTTTAGGGCTTCATTAAGTTTACCCATTAGGTTGTTGTCTTCCTCAATAGGTTGAGGACTTGATCTCAAATTTGCATGTTCTTCTTCCATTGCATCTATATCAATAGTCTTTGAAGGAGAAGCATATGGTTCACCTGTAGCCTCTATTATATATGTTGTTGCAAACTAACTTTATGTTGCTTATGCAACACCTGATACTTTTGTTATACCTATAGTAGGATGAATCTCCATTGGAACTCCAGGGATCGGAATTAAGGGTTGACCCTTTTTTTGGATTGCAGGATTTTAGGTTGTGGTATTCTCCTCGATGGAAATTTTTGTTGTTGCTAGTTTTAAATTTGCAAATTTCCAGTGAATATCGTCAATTTTCCTTCTTCTTTCCTCTGACAACTACTGGAAATCTATCATGCTGGCATAAATTTTCTATTTTTCCTCTTGTACCTGCTTCAATTATTCAGTATGTACTGGATTTTTTTTAGACATCTTTAATTTCATCTTCAGTGTGGCTATCTCATTATCCTTTTTTCCATGAGTGACTTAATATGAGATCCATCGGAGGGATCAGGCGCTAATTCCACCAATTTTGATTCCAATGAGTTGATGGTGATTTGTTTGTCCCTAGTAGTCCATCTTTCCATCTTATATATTTTTTCAAACTTTTTGAGGGCCAACCTGAGTTTTCTTTCTCTATTTTAACAATTTCAATACACATCATATCACTAGTTTGCTTATAAAAATCCATTTTATAAATCTTATTGAACTCCTTAAAATTTACAATGTGTTCTTCTACTCTCCAGTCACTTATTTTGACAGGATTTGCCACTTTTGGTTCAAGGATAGAGAATCTGAGTGTGTCCCATTGGTGATCTGCTACTGATATCAATGTCCTTCTTGTGGTTGGGAGGTCTTGTCTCAGTTCTTTCACCATATTTATTCCTTTCTCCCTTATATTCTTGTAACCATCCTAAAGATTTGTCCTTACAAGGACTAATTTTACTGATGAAGAACCTTGTATCTTTTGGGGAATGGTAAAATATATGGAGGGATAGTTTACATACTGAATTGGGGGCTTTCTTGGAAAGTCTATCCTTTTTGTCAACGCAGTGATTTCCCTAGGGATTTCGACTGGTTTTGCCTCTACTATTTCCACTAGTGATTCTTCATCACCCTCTGTTGTTTTTTTTCCCTTTTAGGGTCTAGGCCCTATTGGGTTTGATCAATATCCATCTCTTGGGTTTCCTCAACTACCCTCTTTTTTCCAATCAATTGGTGTTATAATTCTTCTTATTCAAAACTCTTTATGGCATCTTGAACTTCCTCCCGAGTCTCTTTGTTTTCCATTCTTTACCAAAGAGGCCTAGTTGGACATACATATGTTGAATTCTTATTTTCAAGCCTTTGTTTAGATATGGCCTGATGTGGATCATATGAAGTTCTTTTAGCCTTCTAGCTGAATCAGGTATACTTCCACATATTGGGGATCATTTAACCCTCTTATGATAAGAGGACCCACTTCTTGTGGCAATAATAATGACCTAGTCTGTCTAAAGTGTTTGAAGTGCAATTCATCTGAGGCCATCTTATGTCTGAAAAAAATTTGTTGCAAAAATTATGGGTTTAAGGAATGTAGGCAACTTGTATGGATCTTCTTCAAATCCATAGACCCTGATAATTGTGTGATCTTCGTATAAAAACCAATCACCAACCTGGATCTCTATGGTAAATTGGAGATGCTTTTTGTTGTTTGGTAACATTCCGGGGGGAGAGCTACCATGGATCAGACTTTATGAAACTCTCATTACTTTATTTGTGAATCCAAAAAATTTGATTTGTTTGCTCTTCTTAGTACCAAATCAGTCCACTCATAGAATGGAATATGTATCCCTTGATCATCTGTGGCTCTCAAGCCCAAGTGCTTGAAGTTCTCAAAATTTTCATAAAAGAGCAGAAAAAATAAGTATGATGGGAACCTAAAATACTCAATTGCTGGAAATTCCTCCAACTGTTCATGAATCTTATCATCCAGGTAGGTACAAAGATCAAAGTGAGGAGGGATTCTACCAGGTTCAGTGGTCGATTTGAGAAACACTCTTGGTGTAACAAACCCAGTGTCACATTAACTTAACTCACATAATAAAAAAAAAAAAAATTCTAAATATTACATGCATAATGTTCATATGCATTATTTAAACTAATGCGCAACAATGCATATCAAAAACATATTAAATAGTCTTTTAGCGGAAGCTTAATTTAATTACATGTTGTGCATCTATGAATTCTAAATTATACTTCATCATTAAGTCACATATTAAATATTTCCCATTAAAATATCTTATAATAGACCCATAATAATTTATGACTTGAACCAACTTCTCTAGTAAATCCTTTTACTAAAACTGCACAGTAAATGTTTTATTAAAACTGCGCAGTAAAATTGTACAATAAAACTGAGCACTAAAACCCTATTAAGATTTGTGCACTAATGAGCATCTAGGTTTACAAACAGTTAAGGAACTAATAAGATAATAATTCAACATAATCATTTAAACTTATTTGGTTAGCCTATGGTTTCTAAATACAAGGCATATTAGTTAAGCCATAACACATGGCATTTGTTTTCAATTTACCAATCAAGTACAAATGCTAATTATGTGCATCATAATACAATTACCAAATATTTCTTTCATGTGGTTTATATTTTCAGCCCATGTTTTTCCAAAACGAGGATACCATTCATGCTAAGTTTTAGTAACAACATTTAAGAGTTGTTAATTATCTTCTTAAGAATTTATTCAACAATAATAATTCAAACATTGGGTATAAAATAAATACTTCACAAATATTTCATTTTTAGTAATGAATTGAACTATGCCCAGTAAACCATTACTTAATAAATATCTCATTTTCCTTAATGGATTGAGTTGTGCGCATTAACCAAGTACATGGCTAATCAATTACTCATTAAGCAATGAGATCTAATTACTCTGCAGTATTAATCAAACTCAGTGAAACTTTCAATTTAATTATTAAACAATAATAGTTTAAGCACACACCATTTCCATCCACATTTCATCTTTAATTCATATGTGGTAACTTTCAATAATCAAATTGAAACAATCAATTTGCGCATGCAATATAATTAAATATCATGCAAAAATAGCCATTTCATGGTTGAACTTCCATCAACCATCATATCAAAGGTATTTGAAATAGATTTATAACAGTTGGGTGAAACATTATCCTACATGCAATTTTACAGGGGGTGATAATTAAATTCATTTTATGGAAAATATACCATAGCTATACATACCAAAAATGCCATTTCCTTGCCTTAATAAGTTATCACAGAAACTTTAATTTCAGCACCGCGCAATTTAAATTCTTGTGGAAAATAAAACCCAGAAATTTAACCAGAAAGAAAATAGATTGCAGAAATAATCATGTGTCAATTCCATGTACGGGAATTCAAACAAACAACTCATAAACTGAAAATGTATCATTTTTCTTTATCATTCATCAATCAAACTAAATTGAGAAATAAAGCATCATTTATAGAATTTAAAACTTATCTAGAAAATAATTGAATTTGGGAAACTGGTTGTGTGGCTTCCACGCTCCACCCAACCGTAGGCAATTTTTCTCATCTATCTCTCAGCAAAATGCCACCCCTGAGATGAGACTCATGCATTCACCAAATAGATATCTCACAAGTCCCATAATTTCTCAGGGTTTTAACACAGGTTTACAAGCATCCAAGAGAATCACTTACAACCAAATCCATACTAAACCACACAATTCCCATTCTGGATTCCTTCTAATCACACCATAGTGAAAACCCATCACTTCTTAACCAGTACAAAGGAATTTCCACTAGAATGGTTCATGCATAATTCACCATTTCATTGACTACAAACCAACAGTCAATCTCAAGTCCATTCCACAATAGGAATTATCACTCGTCAATCTTCACAATTCACAAGGATTAAACATATGTTTATAGGAATCCAGGAAAATATTTTACAGCCAAATACATGCTAAACCACACAATTCCCATTCTGGATTCCTTCGAATCGCACCACAGTGAAAATGCATCACTGCTTAACCAGTACAAAGGAATTTCCACCAGAATGCTTCATGCATATGTTGATGTAATTGTAACTTCGGAATGTATTTCACCTATGTATATTATACTCCTATAGAGATGTTATTATTCCTCTATACGGAAGTGTCGTCATTTGTATTGACAAGTGTCGCAAGTGTCGTAACTTGCAGTGATGGGTTATTGGACCACCAAGTGTGGGTTCGTCCTTGATTAGTATAACCATGGGTTATTAGACTGAGCTAGACAAGTTGGCCCTGCTAGGTTATTAGGCAGGTCAGGTCATGTATAAATAGAGTGCGGGAGGCACTCTATTTGCTCATCTCATTATTCACTTCTAAATCACTCAGAAAGTGGCGCACTAGTTGAGGAGGAGGAGTAGCTGCTAGGAGAAGACTATCTCTTGTACTTTGGTTGTATCATTGCTCTTTCTATCTCTGAGGAAGTTGTGGGGTTTTTCACCTTTATGGTTTTCCCCAGTGAAACTCTGCGTGTCTATTGTCTCATGTGATTGCTTGGTGTGATTGATATGCATTGTTATACTTGATATGCTGACATGTTATTCTCTCAGTAAAGATCCTAGATTATGTTGAATTAATGCTCAAAAATTAACATGGTATCAAAGCTAACCTGAGAAGAAGACATTGTGTAGTTGCGGAAACTAGGTTTTCTTGTTTATTGGGTTTCTCTCCACAGATCTTGAAAGGAAGTAGTGTATTTTGACTCTCCTCAGCAAGGCGCATCTTTTTGTCCAATCAGAATTCAATTCTGGGCACTTTCATTTTTGGCCCTAAAAATTAGGGTTTCCATAAAAATAGGAATTTATGAAATATGAGGACATAGATGAAAGCGCCTTGGAAAAATCAAAGTTTAGAGCTTTGGATCAATATTTTTGGTTGGGTGAAGCTCCATGAAACTCAAAGCCTAATTCAGTGTCCTCCCTAGTGAATTCGGGAGATTGAAAAGAATTTTTGAAGGGTGAAACTTTGCAGATTTCAAATTCCTAATATACCAAGCTGATCAACTCATCAAGGCACATCTTTCTATCCTTTCAGAAAGTTGAAATTCACATTTTAAATTTTTAGGGTTTCTCTGACAAACCCTAATTCAGCACCAGATCCATATTTCTGCAAATTAAGTGGTAAGACCTAAATCTTTTCTATTTCCATTTGAAGTACTCTTTAAGATGTCTCACCACACCAAGCTTGAGGATAAGCTTGAAGGGAATGATAACGTCCGAGCATGGAAGTATAGGATTGGGTTAATCCTGGAAGAAAATGAATTGGACACCTACATAAGTTCGGAGGTCCCTATCCCAAAAGAAGAAGAGGCTAAGGCCTTACATAAGAAGAACTTGGTCAAGGCAAAGAGGATCATTGTTGATTCTATCAAATACCATCTCATACCACATGTGTCATCTCTAAAGACTCCCAAGGATATGTTTGATTCCCTAACCAAGCTATTTGAAGGGAAGAACATAAATCGGAAAATGACTCTGCAGAACCAATTGAAAGGGGTAAAGCTTCAGAATGGAGAGACCATTCAATCTTATTTCTCTAAGGTCTCTCAGATCAAGGAACAACTTGAAGCTGTGGATGAAGTAGTGGACAATGGTGAAGTTGTCATGACCATATTGAATGGCCTACCTAGGTCATGGGACTCCTTAGTCCAAGGAATCTGTGCAAGGATGAAGTTGATCTCATTCAGTAGACTATGGGAGGAATGTTCACAAAAAGAAGCAAGGCTTGTGGCCCGAGAAGAAAAGATGGGGAATGAAGATCAAGCGCTCACAGCACACACCAAGGGAAGCAAATTTAAGAGGGAGAGATCTCATAACAAGAATCATTCTCACTCTCATCACAAGAAGAAAGATCTATCTCATGTTCAATGTTTTGATTGCAATGAAGTAGGACACTTTGCTTCAAATTGTCCCAATTAGAAGAAAGATAACAACAACAAATCCAACAAGAAGAAGAGGTACAACAAGAAGAGGTTTCATGCTCATGCTGGTGAGGATGATGAACCTCCCAAGAAGAAGGCTAAGGCAGAAAGTGATACTTCATCAAGTGAAGATGAATATGTTCTAATCTCTGCTCTCACAAGTACTATCTCTCATGGATGTAATGATTGGCTTATTGATAGTGGGGCTTCCAAACACATGACTGGGTTTAAAGAATCTTTTGTAAATCTATCTGAACATGAGTCACCCCATAAAGTGAAACTTGGGGATGACTATCAATATCCTATCAAAGGAAGTGGTGAGGCCTCCTACAACTTAGACTCTAGGAAGTCTTTGAAGATGAAAGATGTACTATATGTACCTGGGCTCAAGAAGAACCTACTCTCTATATCTGCATTAGATGCAAAAGGCATGAGGGTTGCATTTGTAGATGGCCAAGTCCTAATGTGGCCAAAGGGTAAAACTATAGATGATGCAATAGTGATGGAGAGCAAGAGGGAGGATTGTACAAATTGAAGGGCCAACCTGAACATGCCATGGCACATGAATCCATGGAGCCAAGTGAACTTTGGCATAGAAGGCTTGCACATGTGCACTATAGAGCACTACCAATTGCAAGAAAAGCTGTAGAGGGTCTTCTTGAAATCAAGACAAAGCATGAAGGTGTTTTCAAAGGATGTGCAAAAGGAAAGAACATTAAGAAGGAATTTCCAAGAAGGGAAAGCAAAGCAAAAGGAGTCTTGGAGATCATCCACTCTGATGTATGCGGTCCGATGTCATCCAGTTCTCTGAGTGGGTATGTATACTATGTCTCCTTTCATTGATGATTTCTCTATGAAGACTTGGGTTTAATTCTTGAAGAACAAAGATGAAGTGTTTGATAAGTTCAAGGAATTCAAAGCCTTGATGGAAAATCAAACTGATAAGAAGATCAAGACCTTCAGATCCGACAATGGTGGAGAATTCACTTCAGGTGATTTCAAGAAGTTATGCAGTGATTCAGGGATTAAGAGGGAGTTGACTGCTTCCTACAATCCACAACAGATTGGAGTTGCAGAAAGGAAGAATAGAACAATCATGGAAGTAGCACAGGCAATGCTGCATAACCAGGATCTACCTATGCAAGTCTGGGCAGAAGCAGCTAGGACAATTGTATATGTGCAGAATAGAACACCTCGCAAGATATTGGACAACAAGACACCATAGGAGGTCTTCTCTGGTAAGAAACCTGAAGTCATCCATCTCAGAATATTTGGTTGTCCAGTATATACACATGTTCCAAAGGAAAAGAGGACAAAGCTAGATCCTTCAGGAAAGAAGGGCATCTTTGTGGGGTACAGTGAAAACTCAAATGCTTACAGAATATACTTTCCAGGGTTCAAGAAGATTGATGTCAGCAGGGATGTGAAATTTGATAAGGACTCAGCTTACATCAAATCAAAGAAGGCACCTGTTGAAGATCATGAAGAACCAAAGGAAAACAGATTTCAAGACACCATCATGACTGAATCAATTCCAAAAGCGGATCGTGAAGTTGAAGATCCACAAATACCTGTAGATCCACCCTATGAGAAGAACTCTCACAAGAGGAAATCTGCATGGGCTGGAGAGCTCATTCAAGATGCAGAAAGATGTGGCATTCAAGAAGAAGAACACAGAGAAAGGAAGAGGACTAGATCACATACCAGTTTTGTTGCCCTACTCTGTGATATTATGAAGAAGGAACCTTCCAGTTATGAAGAAGCAGTGGAAAAGAAAGAATGGAAGGATGCCATGGTTGAGGAATACCAGTCGATCATGAAGAATGATGTTTGGGATGTAGTCCCAAGACCTGAAGGGAAGTCGGTTGTGACTTCCAAATGGATCTACAAGATCAAGCATGTTGCAGATGGCAGCATAGAGAAATACAAAGCGAGATTTGTAGCTCGTGGCTTCTCCCAGAAAGAGGGGATAAACTATGAAGAAACTTTTTCTCTTGTAGCCAAGTACACTTCCATCATATCGGTACTTTCCCTGGCTGCAGTGATGAAATGGAAGATACACCAGATGGATGTCAATACAGCTTTCTTGAATGGTGTAGTCGAAGAGGAAGTGTATGTGGAGTAGCCACTTGGTTTTGAGACACATGACAAGGAGTCATATGTGTGCAGACTGAAGAAATCTTTGTATGGCTTGAAGCAAGCTCCTAGGACTTGGTATGGTAGGATAGACATCTTTCTATCCAGTTTGGGATTTACCAAGAGTAAAGCAGATTCCAACCTTTACTACAAGGTTGAGGAAGGCAATCCTGTGATACTACTTCTGTATGTGGATGACCTATTTGTTACAGGTGAGGATGGATTGATTGTTGATACCAATAGGAAGCTTGCTGTCGAGTTCGAGATGAATAACTTCGGGATGATGCACTATTTTCTAGGCATGGAGGTGTGGCAGAGTGCAGATGGGATCTTCCTTGGACAAGGGAAGTATGCAGTAGAGATCCTGAAGAGGTTCAGGATGATGGACTGCAAGGCCATGACCACACCTATGGCATCGAACCTGAAGCTTCTTTGTGATGCTTCATCTGATCCAGTTGATGTCACTGTGTATCGTCAGATGATTGGGTCCTTGATGTACCTAACGAACACTAGACCAAATATTTGTTTTGCAGTGAACACATTGAGCCAGTTCCTGACGGATCCCAAAGGTGTTCACCTGGTTGTTGTAAAGCATATTCTAAGGTACCTGAAGGGTACAATTGATTATGGGCTCAAGTATGATGCGAATCAAAAGTTTAACCTGCAGGGTTATGTTGATTCATACTGGGCAGGAAATGCTGCAGATAGGAAGAGCACATCTGGGTGCTACTTCAGTATGGGATCAGGTGTGATCTCTTGGTTTAGCAGGAAGCAGTCCTGCGTAGCACTGAGTACATCCAAGGCAGAGTATGTTGCAGCTTGTTCGGCTAGTTGTGAGGCAGTATGGCTCCGGAAGCTAATGTCTGAGTTATTTTATCTCCAGTTGGAGGCTACTGGTATCTTTTGTGACAACCAGAGTTGTGTGAAGCTGTCTTAGAACTCGGTGTTCCACAACAGGTCGAATCACATTGAGATCAAATATCACTATATCAGGGATATGGTGCAGAGAGGAGCAGTGAATCTCCTGTATGTTGCGACGGATGAGCAGGTTGTATATGTGTTGACGAAATCACTAGCCAGAGTGAAGTTTGAGTACTTCAAAGAGAGGCTTGGTGTTCTTCAGATTGACAACACTTCGAGGAAGAAGTGATGGACACATTTGCAGGAGCCATTCCAAGAATGGTGAGAGGAGGATCCTTCCCATGGCTGTGGATGTAAGCACTGGATGATGAGCATCAGGACGATGCTCTAGTTACTGCTCTGTATATGCATCAGTTGGATGCTTTGATCAGTTTGATCATGTATTTGTACATGCATCATGTTGGATGCTTAATATATTTATATATGCATCATGTTGGATGCTTGATATATTTTTGTATGCATCATCTTGGATGCTTGATATGATCAGGTGGATCATGTATTTATGCACCAGGTGGATCATGTATTTTTATGTATGTATCAGGTGGATGCATTGTATGATCAGGTAGATCATGTACTTATGTATGTATCAGGTGGATGCATTGTATAATCAGGTAGATCATGTACTTAAGTATGTATCGGGTGGATGCATTGTATGATCAGGTAGATCATGTACTTATGTATGTATCAGGTGGATGCATTGCATGATCAAGTAGATCATGTATGATGATATGTATCAGGTAGATACTTTGTATGCATCAGATGGATATATTGTTTGATCAGGATGATCACAGATGACGAGCTTCGGGATGTTGCTCCAGATGATATGCATCAGGACGATGCTATGATGGTGATCAGGATGATCACAGATGACGAGCTTTAGGATGTTGCTCCAGATGATATGCATCAGGTTGATGCTATGATGATGATCAGGTTGATCATGTGATGATGTACATCAGGATGATGTATGGTGAGTATCGGGTTGATACTTTGTGGCCATGGATAGGTTGTGCAGGTAGCATAGAAAAAGGTCCTTTAAAATCCATACAGGTAGAGTGGTGTGCTCATAACATCCTGGGATGCTCTATCGAGATCCAGACAGGTAGAGCGGTGTGCTCGTAACATCCTGGGATGCTCTATCGAGATCCAGACAGGTAGAGCGGTGTCCTCGTAACATCATGGGATGCTCTGAGTTGGTTTTGCGAAAGTTGACATAAAAAATATCCTTTAAAATCCGGATAGGTAGAGCGGTGTGCTCGTAACATCCTGGGATGCTCTATCGAGATCCAGACAGGTAGATCGGTGTGATCGTAACATCCTGGGATGCTCTGAGTAGGTTTTGCGAAAGTTCACATAGAAAAGATCCTTTAAAATCCGGACAGGTGGAGCATTGTGCTCGTAACATCCTGGGATGCTCTATCGAGATCCAAACAGGTAGAGCGGTGTGCTCGTAACATCCTGGGATGCTCTGAGTAGTTTTTGTGAAGGTCAACATGTAAAATATCCTAGAAGATCCGATAGGTTGAGCAGTAAGCTCGTAATCAGTCCTGGGATGCTCTTTCGAGGTTTTGTTGACACACATAATCAATCCTGAGATTCCACAGTATGGCCAGTGATGATGAAGACCTACAGGTGGTGGGCCTACATCCAGTATGAAAAAGGACTGGCTCTGTATAACTTCCTATGACGAGTAGATTGGATATTGAATGAGATAGCAGTAGTTGTGATGATGACGATGATTCGATGAGGATGATCCAGAGAAGAATACTTGTGCTAGCAGATCTGTGTCGAGAAATACCTTCCTAGTTAAGAGGGAGTGTTGATGTAATTGTAACTTTGGAATGTATTTCACCTATGTATATTGTACTCCTATAGAGATGTTATTATTCCTCTATATGGAAGTGTCATCATTTGTATTGACAAGTGTCGCAAGTGTCGTAACTTGTAGTGATGGGTTATTAGACCACCAAGTGTGGGGTCGACCCTGATTAGTATAACCATGGGTTATTAGACTGAGTTAGACAAGTCGGCCCTGCTAGGTTATTAGGAAGGTCAGGTCATGTATAAATAGAGTGCGGGAGGCACTCTATTTGCTCATCTCATTATTCACTTCTACATCACTCGGAAAGTGGTGCACTAGTTGAGGAGGAGGAGGAGTTGCTAGGAGAAGACTATCTCTTGTACTTTGGTTGTATCATTGCTCTTTCTATCTCTGAGGAAGTTGTGGGGTTTTTCACCTTTATGGTTTCCCCAGTGAAACTCTGTGTGTCTATTGTCTCATGTGATTGCTTGGTGTGATTGATATGCATTGTTATACTTGATATGTTGTACATGTTATTCTCTCAGTAAAGATCCTAGAGTATGTTGAATTAATGCTCAAAAATTAACAGCATAATTCACCATTTCATTGACCACAACCCAATAGTCAATCAGATGCATTTCACAACAAGAATTACCACTCAGCAATCCTCACTCCTTCTTTGTTTGCTCAGACCTTCCATGCACCTGCTTACTCTTCCCCTTCTTCCCATATGATGGAATAATAATTATCTTTTGAGCGCATTCCCCCTCCCCGAATGAAGGAATGCATAAATAATCTCCATTTCTATTTGCAAGCATAGGTTTATGCATGCAAAACTAGAACCACGTTGAATCCTTCATCCACGTTTCCTTATTTTATGCAAACACGTAATTTCCCCAAAATCCCACTTAAATCATAATTATTATTTTAATAATTATTATTTAATTCAATAAAATGGGATTAAATATATTTAACCATGACCTAGGATAAACTTTAGGGATATTTTAAGGTTCTAAAAGGTATCTAATGGTCATGGCATAGTTTCCTCCTAGGCCACTTTTAACCCCCTTATTGTCTTCGGTGAATACATGAGTCCCCAATCTCTTCAGTGTTCCACCTCAGCACAGCCAGTTGTGGATTTTAATATTAAAAATTACAAAATATACATTTGTTCTGCCATATAGCCATTTTCATATCAATATTTACATTATACATATGATCAGCTCAGGGGTTTTAGCAAGGGGTATTACACCTAGGATTACCTCATCAATAGATTTATCATCCTCCAAACCAACAATGGTGCCTATGATGGAGATGGATTTTCTGGAGTTTTCAGAGAACACGGTGTGGCATAGGGAGGTGGAATAGTTGGTATATCCATTCAAGGTTCTATATGCTTGGACAGAAATTGATGGTGCTCATAGGGGTCAAGGCTGTTAAAATCACTTACTAGTGATTTTTCATTCAAAGGATAGGGGGCTAGTGACTCTAGTATACAGAACATATTTC
This sequence comes from Larix kaempferi, assembly GCA_027924585.1. Classification (NCBI taxonomy): domain Eukaryota; kingdom Viridiplantae; phylum Streptophyta; class Pinopsida; order Pinales; family Pinaceae; genus Larix; species Larix kaempferi. The sequence continues at coordinate 28,838,438 of BSBM01000158.1, read as the reverse complement.
TAAGGGAATTTGGGTTCTAAAACACATGATTTTGGACATATCTGATGACATGATAACCTACTTGGTGGGGGACTAATGCTTGGAACACCATGTGAAAAATTTGGGGAAAATAATAGACCTAGGGCACACTAATCGGGCGAGATCAGAGTTCCAAAGGTTAAATATATCTTGGTCAATGAAAACCAAGGTCTTTTCTTCTTTGATGGTTTCAACTGGGTTGGAATTTGCGATGATGGTGTTAAAGACATCGTCCTAGTGATCATAAACGTGCTCTTCCCCTGATAAACTGGGATTCAGAAGGGTTACTTTGGGTTTAGGTGACATTTTGACAAGCTGGTTCAGCAAACTTTTAGTAAAAATTAGGGAAAAAATATTGTATTATGGATTTGTTGAATTAATGGCAGAAAAGAGGATTTTATGAACAAATTTGGATAAAAGTGGTAGGACTATACACGGATGACACCTAGAGGTTGATTTGGACTAATTGGTGCTGAGTCTAACTGGTATACTTCGTTCAAGGTTGACCTGGTATGTTGGTTGTCGGGAGCACACCTCTTCAGTGTAAAAAGATAATAATATTTTAAACTAGGTCAAAAACCTTTTTTATCCTATGGGTAAATATGCACTTTACACATCGGAATCTGAGGTGAAGGAAAAACACCAGTAACGAGACCAATTTGAAAGGTGGCAGGCGAAAAGAGGGTAATTTGGAAGGCGAGGGTGACGGGACTCATATGACATATGGCGGGTGGAGATACAGTTATGGAATGGTGGGGTCTCAGACATATGGTAGGTGGGGATATGGGATGAGCTTTCAAATAAGCTAAGTTGTAAATCACTTTTCACAATATCGGGGGGATACCACTTCTGGTTTCCTAGAGTGGTAATGCGTCGATGTTTGGTGGTTTAGGAAAACTTCCTTCAAGGAGGCGCGGCCAGTCACTGAGGGGCATGTGTCCTTGACGGTTTTGAGGACAATGCACGCCCGAGGCCAAATTTTGGTAGGTGCATCTTATCAACATGCTTTTGATATGATCCATCGATCTAGATCGATCACCGATGAACTTGCACATGCGCTTCTTTCCATTATCCTTCTTGCATTTTATGGGCGCGCTTGATCCTCAAGCCATCTATCTAGATCGAGATCTAATGGCTTGCCTCCCTTGATACCATAGCGCTCGTATTTAGGCCCATGGTATTTAAATTTTGGTCACTTTATTCTTCCTCCATCATTCCTTAAACTTTCGTAGCCCCCAGGGCTAAAAAACAAAGCAAAGGATATTTTTCTTGGAGAAAAATCCACATTCTAATAGGCACACTTGGATATATTCTAGATAATATTTTGTCTTATTCTATCTGATTTTATGCCATTCCTGGAATAGAAGTGCGCCTTCCTGCTTTAGATTTCTTTACTCTTCTTTTTCTGCTTTTAGTGGATAAGGTAAAACTAGTTTGACTTGGCAACTGGATCTTTTTGGCCAACTCGCCCTCCTTATTTTTATTCTCTCCAAAATCCATGATTTAGTTTCTTTTCCATCATTCAACACCTCACATTTCTTCTTTTTACAATTTGTGAACCTTAGGAGTGATTTGGAAAGTGATTTTGTCACCTAGGGGGGTTTTTTACAAGTTTAGTAAGCATGCTTTTGTGAATATTTTGAATGCCTTCTTTGGAGTTCAAATATAATATGTAATTATATATTTGGACAGCCATTACATAGCCCAATTTTGGCTGATGTACTCTTATAGAATTATCTTTTATTGTGTGCATCAATCCAGTGCCTAATTTCAGTGATCTATGCTAGTTTTTGCATGATAATTTGTGAGAGTAATTTGTTGCTTTGCAAGATCGGCCTATGAATTGATTTTCACCCATTTATCTGAGAGAAAACTCGGTTTTGGAGCTATTTTTATCTCTTATCTAATATATGCAGGGGTTATGGCTATAATTTTCCCTCTCGTTCCACCTGAATAACATTCCAATCAATTACACGATTAGGATCATGAATATAATTTTTAAGTAATGAAACATGAAATACATTATGGACTTTGAAGTTGGCTAGCAATGCGGGTTGATAGGCCACTGGGCCTATTTTGTCTAAAAATTCAAAAGTTACACGATATCTAAGAGAAATTTTAGCACATTTCTCCATTTTCAAAGAACTTCTTTTTTGTTTAACTTTCAAGTATACATGTTCTCGAACTCTGAACTCTTCATGTTTCCCTTTTAATTTGCATAACTCTTATGTCGATCGTGAGTTGTTTTCAGATTTTATTTTACTTTATTTAGTACCTATTCCATTTCTTTCAACATGTCAAGTCCGAGCATGATCTTATCCATGGGATTATCCCAAGTAATAGGAATATTACACTTCCTACCATACGGAATTTTAAATTTACTAAACTTTGAAGAGGTTTGATACCCATTATTGTAAGCAAATCCTACTAAGTGCAAGGAATTATCCCAAATGGGTTTGTGTATCTGGCACGTACATGTGGAGCATGTCTCCTAAAATTTGATTGGTTCTTTCCATATGCCCATCTATTTGTAGATGATAAGTTGTATTGAAATTTAACTATGTTCCTAACCTTTCTAAAATCCATTTCCAAAAAATTTAGGTAAACTTAGAGTCTCTTTCTGAAATCATAGTTTTTGGCACTTGATGAAGTCTAAATATTTCTTTTTAAAATATGTATGCAATATTTTTTGCCTTGGAAGTAGATTTAGGTATAAAATGAGTAGCCTAGCTTAATTTATCTACCACAACCATGAGTGCATCATGTTGTCTTTTGGTTTGAGCAAAACCTATTATAAAATCCATGTAAATGACTTCACATTTCCACTCAAGAATTGATAATGGTTGTAACAACCCTATGGGATGTTGTTGTTTAGCTTTAACTTGTTAACATTCAAGACATCTCGTGATGTAATAAACTATATATTTCTTCATCTCAAGCCAATAATAATATTTCCATATTACATTAATCATTTTTTGATAACAAGGATGCCCTAAATAAGGCTCTTTGTGCATTTCGTCCATGATTAATAGTTTTAAATCTGCTAAATTAGGTATATACCATCTACCTTTAAACAATAAAATTTCATATTTATTTAATTGATAATATTGACAAGTCTGGTCAAAATCATTTTGTTACAGTTTTATTTTCATTTGCTCATAATATTCATCATTAGGAAGATCCCTTTTAACTCTTTCTTTCATATCATATTCACTTCTACTAATTGTTGTCATATGAATTGCCTTCATACTTTGACTTAATGCATCAGCAATTCTACTTTATTTTCCTTTACTATTTTTAATATTGAAATCATATTCACTAAGGAAATCCAACCATATAGAAGGTCTAGTATTTAGATTTTGTTGATCAAAAAAATATTTCATCCCAATATTTCCCATCAACGATAGAAATTTTCTTCATGGGAGATAATATCTCCAAATCTTTAAAGCGTGAATTATAGCAGTCAATTCAAGATCCTGAGTAGCATAATTTTATTCATGTTCTTTTGATTTTTTGGATTCATAAAATATGACATGATTTTCTTGTAGAAGTACCCCCCCAGTCCTTCCTTACAGACATTAGTGCAGACTACAAAGTCTTTGTAGGGAACTACAAACTTCAAAATAGGTGTAGTAGTAAGAAGATGTTTTAGTTGTTAAAAGCTCTCTTCACACTTTGGTGACCAAACAAAATTTGTTCCTTTCTTATGTAGGGAGGTAATATGATAAGTTATTTTTTAAAAACCTTATATCAATCTTCTATAGTAACCTGTAAGAACCATAAAGGATCTTACACCAATTACATCTTCAGGGGTAGGCCATTTCATGATAGATTTTATCTTGTTAGGATCTACTACAATCCCTTCTTCGATAATAATGTGACCTAAATATTGATCTCCTTTTGATATAAGTCGCACTTTCTAAATTGGGTATACAATTGGTGTTCCCTTCAAAGATGTTCTTCATGCTCTTTTTCAATTTTAGAGTAGATAAGTATGTCATCAATAAATATTAACACAAAATTATATAAGTATTTACTAAAAATACTCTCCATAAGACACATGAAAGTAGTTGGTGCATTCATAATACCAAAAGGTATGACCCCAAATTCATGATGGCCATATCTAGTTTGAAATGTTATCTTATGAATGTCCTCAACCTTAATCCTCACATGATGATAACTGGACCTCAAGTCAATTTTTGAAAACACATATGACCCTCTTAATTGATCGAACAAGTCATCTATTATGGGTAGATGGTACTTATTTTTTATGGTTACTTTGTTCAATTGTCTATAATCTATGCATAATCTCAAGGCTCCATCTTTTTTCTTTACAAACAGAACTAGTGCCTCCCAATGGGAAACACTAGGTCTAATGTATCATTTTCCCAGCATTTCTTGCAACTGCATCTTCAATTCTATCAAGTCTGGAGCACTCATTCTGTAGGGTGGTTTAGAAATAAGTGCATCTCTAGGAATCAAATCTATGGTGAAAAAAATATCTCTTTTAGGGGTTAATCTTGGTATTTATTCTATGAATACTTCATGGAACTCTTGAAGTACTACAAAGTCTTCAAGTGCTGGTTTAATATCCCCTATTGATTCCAATACATGAACTACATACAATTTACATCCCTTCCTATCAAACTTATTTAGTTGTAAGGATGAGATTTGTCTTATAGAAATAGGATTAGGGATACCTATTACAGTTCTAAATTGTATATCCTCACCTACACCGATAAATGTTTAATTGAAAAATTCCAGCACTACTTTATGTGCCTCTAAACATTCCATTCCTATTAATACATCGCGGGATCCTAAATGTAAAATATTTAAATATGCTACAAAATTCATCACGTTCCATTCTAGTTGACATCTCTCTATCAGTTCTGTTATTTTCTTTTAGTTCCTATAGCTAGCTTGACTAAAAATTCCTTCTTGTGTTTAATTTTCTTTAGAATACATGTTTCAGCTATATTAGCATAAACGTAACTCTAACTAGAGCCAAGATCAATTACTATAGAAACAAGTTGCTTAAAAATTGTATCTTCGACTTCCACCATAGATTATTGGTGGTATGCCTGTCGACCCTCTAGGGAAACATAAATCCTAGGACCCCTTGCAGCGTCATTAACTATGGATTCCACTTATTTTGAATGGTCCTCACATTCTCATTCCTATGTGAACAGTTCCTAAACAATTGTTCCTCGCCACACCCCCATCATTTTAATGGTCCTTGAAAAGGTTCATTTAATTTCCTTCTTGTAATGCTAGTAGTTTTGATTCCACTTTGAGATGGAAAATTTTGTTGAAATTTACTTTTTCTATGAATATTAGCTCGAAAACCTATGGAGTGATTCCTAAACTCTGAGGACTTATTTCCTTTCTTTCTTTGTTTAAACTTTCCCTTTCTCTTATCTTTCCAAGATTTAGGGATTTCATCTCTATGTTCAGTGTAATACCCCCAGTTTTGATTTGGAATGTATTTAATCAAAATTATGTAAATGATGTAAATATGCTGGTATGGATTCCTAGTGTGAAGCTCAAGGCCAAGGCCAAACTAGTGAATGGCTAGGCATGTATAATGTATATTTTTTATTTGGACCATATGATTAGCTTATCATGCCAATTCGAAATGTATGTAAATATTATGTTGAAAATTAATAAAATGATCCAAGCTGGTCGTGTAAAGAGCACTAAAGGGGCTGTGATTCCACCAAAGAGGAATAGGAAGGGGGGCTATGGGAAAACTAAAGCATATGTTTCCATGTGTCGACCTTAGAACTCATCCAATGTTGAAGAATGTAACTTCGGAAGATATTTTTATATGTATTATTTGAGTGATTTGTATTATTTGTATTGTACACCCTACGGGGATTATTATTGATGTAATTGATTATGTAAAATTCATTGAAAGAGTCACCGTAAACCCTAATTGTTAGGTCGTCCTGGAAAGATCTAGAAAAGAATATTTATTGTAAAGTGTACAAGTCGGCCCAGTTAGGTGATTCAAGCCCACCTAATTAGTAAAAAGGTCAGGTGTTTTGTTTAGTATAAATAGGAGGCTCACCCTCCTCATTTAGTTACTTCACTAACTCATATAATTTGCATGAGTAGAGAGTCATTCAAATTAGTTGTTTTTGGAGTCTTCATGTTTTGGGTCTTTACACGATGGATACTATTGTACATTTTGACAAATCTATATAGAAGAGGTTTGTTGGGTTTTTCTGCCCCGAGAGGGTTTTCCCAGGATAAATTTGTTGTGTACTATTGTTCATGTTGTGCTTGTTTATATTTCAGTTCTCCATATTGTTATTTCACTTAAAAATCTAACATGGTATCAAAGTTGGCCTAAAAGAGAAAATTGTGCAGCTGCTGCAACTGCGGAACTAGGGTTTCCATTTCTGGAAACTAGTCATATGGAAATTTTCATTATAACTCACTTTTGGAGAAGGTTCAGGATCTCAAACTTGGACATTTCGAATATGAAATGTTCATGTACCTTGTGTGCGAGTTTCAACCTCATATTTGTTGTAATTTAGGAGATATGGTCAATGCAAATCAGGGTTCCAACCTCTTCCAGAATTCAGTTTTAAACAGGTGACCTAGGGATAAATGCTATGTATTGGGCTAGGTAGATCCAAATCGAATTTCATAAGATGTTCCAAAAAGGGAATGGACTTTAGTTTCGTTGGTGCGAGTTTCAGAACCCTAAGTTGAAACAGTGACACGTCGAAGTCCGTACAAGTTCTCTATACTGAAACAGTCCATAACATGTGACCTTGGGAAACTTAGCATAAGTTCCACTTGGTGAATCCAATATTTCTCTAATCTATGGATTTGGAAAGAGGATAGATGATACTACATCAGAGAGAATGTTTAGACCTTGAGGAGCATAAATTTATGAGATAAATCATAATTAAGACCGGACAATTCAGCGGAATAAATTGAAGAAACTAGGGCATCAAATATTTTGCAGTTCTGTCCACGGAATTAGGAAAAATAGTACATTACTCAGCTCACCTTGAGGAGGCACATATTTTCATCCTCTCATATTTCCAATATCCAGAAGTTTAAAAATTAGGGTTTCTCTAACAAACCTTAGGACCTCCTGAAGCCATATCATAGAAATCAACTTCTGATTGGAGCACCTCACTTGGTAAGTTACACCTTATCTATTTCCATTTGAGGTATCCATTTATCAAGTCTATCAAGATTAAAAACACTACCAAACTTGAGGATAAGCTTGAAGGAGAAGAGAACTTCCGAGCATGGAAGTATAGGGTGATGTTCATCCTAGAAGAGAATGAATTGAACAAGTATGTTACGAAAGTAGTTGCGGAGCTAGAGAGAGATGAGGAGAAGGAAAAACACAATATGAACCTCGTCAAGGATAAGAGGATCACAGTTGATTCCATCAAGGATCACTTGATCCCACACATCTCTTCTTTGAAGACTCCCAAATAGATTTTTGATGCATTGAAGGGACTATTTGAAGGAACCAACATCAATAGGAAGATGACCTTGAGGACTCAACTCAAGGCTGTGAATATGCAAAACAATGAAAGTATCCAGTCATACTTCACAAGGGTCTCTAACATCATAGATCAGCTAAGTGCCATTGGATACAAGGTTGAAAATGCAGAATTAGTGATGACTACCCTAAATGGTATTCCGACATCATGGGAGTCATATATTAAAGGAATATGCTCAAGGAAGAAACGTATCTTGTTCAGTGCACTTTTGGAACCTTGCACTCAAGAGGAAGCTAGGATTGTAGCTTGAGAAGAAAAATTAGGTGATGAGGAAAATCAATCCCTAGCAACTCATACCAAGAAAGGGAAGAAAGAAGATCATCATCACAAGAAATAACAGAAGGGTAAAATACCTACTAAATACTATTCAAGTCTCAGATGCTTCCATTGTGATGAGATGGGACACGTTGCTAGACATTGTCCCAAGAAGAAAGGAAACAAGAAAAGACATCATGCTCATATTGCAGAGGATGATGAACCAACTAGGAAGAAGGCTAAAGAAGATTCCTCCAGTGATGAGGAATATGTATTTTAATCCAAACCAGAAAGATGGAACAACCTCTTATCCATTTCAGCATCGGATAATAAGGGATGCAATTGTGGTTAGTGATGAAGAAGGAAAACATAGATTATGCACTAGTACACAGCTCCATGTGATCTATGGTATAGAATACTTGCTCATCATTTTCAATCAGAAGCAAGAAAGGCACGGGTACTCATAATCATATGATGGAGTAGAGCACACTATCAGAGACTCCAGTAATTCCTGCAAGGAGACTAGGATCAAGAGAGATCCTACCAAACAAACAAAGATAAGTATTTGAATTGTTATTTCCTGTATATCTAATTGATTAAATGATATTATTTTGTCACGTACATATTTATATTCCTATCTGTAGGAATTGTATTATGCATGTTAGAGTGATTGCATTGATGAACAATATACTACTAATATGCATGTGATGGGTAAGTGGCCTATGGTTTTGTACAACATTCCATTGCTACTTATCTAGAATGAAACCTCTATGTTGACATATTGGGAGTAGTGCACACTCTTAATAATGTTCTAGTAGAGATGGAAGGAATATAGAAAGTTAACGTATGAATGTCAGATATGGATGAATGTTGTGTTAAAGCATTGGCTAAGATAGTTGTATGACTGTGTGACCTAAGTATTTATGCATAAGAATTTGTTCTGAAAATTATGAAATGTTTCTAATCATGCAACTGAATTTGACTTGTAGGAAAGATCGTGTACCATCACCTACAAGAAAATAATGAAAAGACTTGTTCTGAAGAACAAGTGACGACAGTTCAACTATGACATTCAAGATTATTTATGGAATAAAGCATACTACAGATGTACAAAGAGAGGGTTATCTCAGAAAGAGGGAGTTGACTATGACGAGATATTACTCTAGTGGCCAGACACACTTCCTCAGTGGTGGATATTACACTATATAGATGGTGTAATCAAAGTAGAAGTGTATATCGAGCAACAGCCAAGATTCGGGACTCTCTATAGAGAACCACATGTGTCTGGATTGAAGAAGGATTTGTATGGGATCAGAAGGCACCCATGGGATAGCATGATGAGATTGAGGATCACCTAGAGTGATGAGATATCAAACTTTGCTACAAGGTTGAAGATAAGGATCTCATATATGGATGCAAGAGAGAACTTGCTACAGATTTCAAGATATTGCTATCCAATGACCTAGAGAGATGACATAGATGGATCCACAAAAGATCATCAGAAGATAAGGCTACCAGTCACTCCAGTGCAGAATACCCCGATGCAGAGAGTACAAGATGTAGAGGGAGGATAGTGCTCAGTTATAGAGGAAGCAGGAAAGCTCTGCTTCAGAGGGAGTTACTACAGCATAGATGGAGAAACATTATCACTTAGCCTCTATCCGTGGAAAAGGTTGTTTGCCCCAATATATCAAGGATATGCTCAGAGTGATACTAGATGTCTCCCATCGCAATGAGGAAGTATATGTGGTACAGTTTGAGACAGGTACCAGAACATGATACGAAAAGATAGATGGATTTTTGACGATCTTGGGCTTTACCAAGAGTAAAGAGGATTCCAACCTTTACTACAAGGTTGAGGAAGGAAATATTTTGATTCTATTGTTATATGTAGATGATTTGTTTCTGACGGGGGAATAGAATCTCATAGCAGAAACGAAGAGGAAGCTTGCCGCAGAGTTTGAAATAAAAGACTTGGGTATGATGCATTAGCTTTTAGGTCTTGAGCTGTGGAAGAATCCAGAATAAATTTTCTATGTTCAAGGAAAGTATGCAGTACAGATCCTAAAGAGATTCGGGGTGATGGATTGTAAGGCCATGGTCACACCTATGGCATTGAATCTGATGTTGAGTGATACTACTTCAAAACTAGTGGATGCCACGATGTATTGACAGGTAATTGGTTCGATGATGTATTTGATGAATACAAGGCCAGACTTATGCTTTGTAGTGAACACATTGATTCAGTGTATGGTACAATCGATACATGTTCACCTGGTTGCGGAAAAGCATGTGTTGCGGTACCTGAAGGGTATGGTTGATTATGGACTCGAGTATGCATCGGATCAGAAGATTAACCTACAGGGTTATGTTGATGTGGATAGGGCCGAGAGTGTCATGGATAGAAAGAGCACATCAGGGTGTTGCTTCAGTTTGGGATAGGGTATGATCTCATGGTTTAGTAGGAAGCAGACGAGTGTGCCACTCAGTATAGCCAAATCCGTGTATATGGCGGCTTGTTCGGCAAGCTGTGAGGCAGTGTGGCTTCGGAATTTGCTATCATGATTGTTTGATCTCGAGTTGGAGGGGACTTGTATCTTTTGTGACAACCAAAGTTATGTGAATTTTTCGGAGAACCTTGTGTTCCATGACAAGTCGAATCACATCGAGATCAGGTATCACTATATCTGGGATATGGTGCAGAAGGGAGCAGTGAGGCTCCAGTATATAGAAATAGAGGAGCATATAATCGATGTGTTGAAAAAGCCTCTGTCAAGAGTGAAGTTCGAGTACTTCAGGGACAAGCTTGGAGTGGTCTAGATCAAGAGGGAGTGATGAGCTCTGATGAGGTAGCAGGTAGTCACGAGATATGTGACGTAATTGAGTCTCCTAGGCTACGAGGGGATATGGATGAGCAGTGAGGTAACACGGGTGGTTGCGGTGTGCAACATAATGGATGCTCTTGGGCTAGACCCACTAGATGGCTGGCTTGGTTCGTGGATGAGGACAGTTGCATCTAGTATGAAAGAGGACCATCTCTGCGGAAAATCCTAGACTTGGTCTAGGTCACATCTAGTATGAAAAACTACTGGCACTGTGGTGGAAAATCCTAGACTTGGTCTAGGTCACATCCAATATGAAAAAGGACTGGCATTGTGGTGTAAAATCCTATACTTGGTCTAGGTCACATCCAGTATGAAAAACGACTAGCACTGTGGTGAAAATCCTAGAATGATGCAATGTGTGCTCCTGGACTGCTCAGTGTAGCAGCGGGTGATCATTCACAGGTCTTGTAATGATGTAATGTGTGCTCCTGGACTGCTCAGTGTAGCAGCGGGTGATCATTCACAGGTAGAAATTCCTAGACTCCGTCTAGGTCACACCCAACATGAAAGAGGGCTGGCTCTGTGTGGAAAATTCCTAGACTCCGTCTAGGTCACATCCATCATGAAAGAGGGTTGGCTTTGTGTGTGAAAGTCCTAGACATGATCTATGTCACATCTAGCATGAAATAGGGTTGGCTATGTGTAACTTCTTATGATATATAGATTCGGGAGATGTCAAATGTCAATAGTTCATGTACAAGAAGTGCAACAGCTGGAAGACGATGGTGACGAAGACTGAAGAATACCTTCCTTGTTAAGAGGGAGTGTTGAAGAATGTAACTTCAGAAGATATTCTTATTTGTATTATTTGTATTGTACACCCTACGGGGATTATTATTGATGTAATTGACTATGTAAAAGTCATTGAAAGAGTCAATGTAAACCCTAACTGTTAGGTCGGCCTGGAAAGATCTAGAAAATAATATTTTCTTGTAAAGTGTACAGGTCAGCCTAGTTAGGTGAGTCAAGACGACCTAGTTAGTAAAAAGGTCAAGTGTTTTGTTTAGTATAAATAGGAGGCTCCCCCTCCTCATTTATTCACTTCACTCACTCATCTAATTCGCATGAGTAGAGAAAGAGAGTCATTCAGAGTAGTTGTTATTGGTGTCTTCTTGTTTTGGGTCTTTGCACGATGGATACTATTGTACATTCTGACGAATCTATATAGAAGAAGTTTGTTGGGTTTTTTCTACCCTTAGAGGGTTTTCCTAGGATATATTTGTTGTGTACTATTGTTCATGTTGTGCTTGTTTATCTTTCAGTGATCCATATTGTTATTGCACTTAAAAATCTAGCATCCAAAATATGTCGTGTGCCTTAAATAATCCAATTACCTTCTTTTGAATATTAAATCCAATCATTGAATGCATATGTGAGGTTGGTGGGAAAATTCACTTCATGTAGTTATTGAAGCATGGGGGTTGTGACATTTATGTCAGCTGTTAGCAGTCCTATTTATTCTATGGTCAGAAGCTATGTCATATTTCTTTTCACCCTTACCTCATATCCCTTGGAGTCAGCACCCTTTTGATCACTCTCTCATTCTCTCATGCATGTGTCTACACTACGTAGAGTTTTCCATTATTGTTCATGACCATTACCAGACTGTGTTTAACCCAGAAATTCGAATTGGAAGACAGAGCTGCATTTTTGGAAGGGAAATAGATGGTTGTAGGTGAGCATGGATTTTGGGCAAGCTAGGAACCCTTACCCATTGAGTTCTGCTACTTTAGGATGCTTTACAAGCCATGGATTAATGTTGCAGGAGGTTCTCCATTAGCATACAACAAGTTGGACTCTTACTGCACACACTGGTAAGCATTTGAAGGGTTGAATTTCCTGAGGGAACTGTGGATCAGTGAAGGGAAATTCCTTCCTTATGTTGTATGGGGCGGTTGTAAGGAGTGTCATGGCTGTGATGGCTTAGTGAGACCCTTGTAGGGATCTGATTGAGATTTTTGGCTAAGCATAGTGAGAAAAATGGGTTGTGGGATGAGAGATAGAATCATGTATGTGTTTCCTTCACCTTGGTGGCCCCATAGCCTAGCTTGGAGGTGGCCTCTCATTAGAAAGAGTATATGCTAGACAAAGTTCCTATGGCTGGGTGGAAAATCGCTCTTACACAACCAGTTGCTTGGATATTCTTTGTTTAAAGATAAGTATTCTTGTGTGTTTGATGTGCAATGATTTTTATTTATATGCATGTGACAATTATGCTTGGAATTGCATGTTATGTGTGTGTGGATCAATTTTATTTCCGTTGTATGTTTTTATTTGCATGTCTGCACATGCATTTTAGCTGTATAAATTCGTCATTATGGATATGGGGTGAAATTTAGAGGCCTTGATTTAGTTAATGTCCCCTCCTACTGGCCGAATTGAGGGATGGGGACATTACATTTTTATATTGATCATAATGTAATTTAGCTTTTCTTATGGTTTCCTCTAGTTTTTTTGGTTCTTCAAACTCAATTTTGTATCGATATGATTGAGGCAAATTGCTTAAGAGTTGTTGTATTTTCACCTTCTCGTCTCTAATATATGGAACATATCTTAATAATTCCAAAAATTTATTAGCCAACTCATCTAAAGTCATCGATCCTAGTTTAAGCTCATGAAATTCTTTAACCTTCCCATGTAATACCTTTCTAAAAGATACTTCTATTTAAATATTTTCTTGAATTCATTCCAATCGACTTTTCTTTCACTAACTTTCTTCACCAATTTAATATCTTGCCACCATATGGATGCCTTACCATTTGGGTTGTAGATTGCTACCCTAGCCTTCATGGTACAAGAATAATGATGGATTTGAAAGTATTTACTCATTCTTAGCAGCTAAGCTTCATCTTATTCCCATGTCTTCACCTCACCATCAAAAGTAGGTGGCTTGATCTTTTGGAATTCTCCTTTAAGATCTCTTTAGATTCTCTCTTCTTCTTCTTTCTTTTTAATGAAAACTTTGAGCTACGACTTATAGAACTTTCTGTAGTAGTCATGTCAACACTAGATAAATTGGTTGAAATATCAATTTCATCAGTAGAACTCAAATCCTTATTTTATGATACCTTCTCTTCAGGGAACCGTTACTAGAATTACTAGAAGCATGTCCATCTTATTTCTAGTTCTTCATGTTAGTCTAATTTTGTAATAATACGCATTTAATTCTTGTTCTTCCTCTTGGGATTTAATCAGTTTTTCATTATCTTATTTAAAACTCGGCATCCCTATTCGTAAACTTCTCATAGTATCAATCATATCTAAAGGTATTTATTGAACTCTCCTCTCATTTGCTTCCATTTCGATGTTTATATATGTTTGATTTGCAGTTGCTTGAAGATTTGGTACCTCCTCTTCCATAGTGAAAATCACTACTAAGGTCTTCCAGTATTACTTCCTTAAGTACGAAAAATTGTTATAGGTTTTCTTTTTTCCCTGTGCATATAAAGAAAAATAAATTTTATGAGTTATATCATTATTTTGAACCCATACACTCTCGTAGAGTTGAAACCTCACTCTCATACCAACTTGTAACCTACCTAAATTTCTCTTTAATTAAAAAGAAAATACACCATAAATTTTTTTAAATAAAACATTTGACATATATGGCTTGTCATGGTATTGTTATAAATGATGTTACACTGTTAACTTATACCCTAATGTGTTTGTGAATCTTTTGTAATATTGGCTCATAGATGAGCCTTAACTTAATATTCAATTTTCCAATTTTTATGAATTTATTCCATATATTAATATACTTATAACCCTAATATAATTTATGGGTCTACAATCATTTTCCCTCTAATGGAGTATATTGTAATGTATGCTCTACAAAGATTACAAAAGATATTTAGTCAATGTCTTTGAATTATCCCTTAACTATAAACTTATGAATAACCCATAATCAAATATTTACTCTATTTTATGGAAAATATAACATGCTAGAATTTTCATTTTAGACATCCTTATTCTTATATTGATTATATTGTAATGTATGCTATATAAAGATTACAAAAGATATTTAGTCAATGTCTTTGAATTATCCATTAACTATAAATTTATGAATAACCTATAATCAAATATTTACTTCATTTTAGACATCTCAAATTCTTATACAACCTAGAATCTATAATCAGTGTTCTTATTAAAAGTAGAGTACATGCATGTGTCCACATTTATTATTAAGTACTATTATTTAGATATAGTACTGGTGTGATGTATATTATTAATACATCTCTATTATATGTAGTACTTTTAAATAGACATATAGACTAACTTTTGTTATGTCTTCATCTCAGGTAAAAGTTTTTATTACTTAATTTTGTTTATATTGCATGATGACATACCTAGAACCTAAACTAATCCCCGCAATGCAGCCTAGAGTGTAAAAAGGGCATGGTGAGCCACAAGGGGGAGAGTCTTAAAGTTGTAGGCGTCATCGTAGTTTTTGGCTTGGTTGAGCGCTTGATTTCAAGTTAAGTTGACTTATGCTTAATATATTTCATTGGTATGCTTATGCTCATATATATTTAAGTGGATAAGCATAGATTTTATTTATATGACTATCAAGCATTAAGCATTAGCCTAATGCCAAACATTAAATGTGTGTGTACATGATCTTAATTAAATTATGCCATATATTGATAACATATATTTATTATATGTTTAGGCAATTACATTTTATGATCATATATTCTTTCTATGACCATGCTTTTATAATTATAAAGAGGCATATATTTTAATTTTAGATTTATGCTTTTTTTCCACTTTGCTAAAATATATATATATATATTTGGTTTAAATATATATATATATTTATATATATTATAATTATGCATTTTATATATGTGGGGAAAGTTTGTGACCTAAATAGGTACATATTTTTAAGTGGTGCTGGTATGCCTTTATGAGAATTGATGCAAGTGCATGTATCTTATTTTTATGATGTTGCTTTTATAAATGCATGAATTCTATGTATATACATATATTTATATATATGATGGTTAAAGTCGATTTTAAGATCCTCTTTAGATTCTCTCTTCTTCTTCTTTCTTTTTGATGAAAACTTGAGCTACTACTTATAGAACTTTTTGTAGTAGTCATTTCAACACTAGAAGAATTGGTTGAAATATCAATTTCATCAGTAGAACTCAAATCCTTATTTTTATGATACCTTCTCTTCAAGGAACCCTTACTAGAATTACTAGAAGTATGTCCATCGTGTTTCTAGTTCTTCATGTTATTCTAATTTTGTAATAATACGCATTTAATTCTTGTTGTTCCTCTTGGGATTTAATCGGTTTTCATTATCTTATTTAAAACTTTACATCCCTATTTGTAAACTTCTCATAGTATCAATCATATCTAAAGGTATTTCTCGAACTCTCCTCTCATTTGCTTATATTTCGATGTTTATATATGCTTGATTTGCAGTTGCTTGAAGATTTGGTACCTCCTCCTCCATAGTGAAAATCACTACTATAGGTTTTATTTTTTCCCTATGCATATAAAGAAAAATAAAATTTATGAGTTATATTATTATTTTGAACTCATAAAATGTCGTAGAGTTGAAACCTCACTCTTATACCAATTTGTAACCTACCTAAATTTCTCTTTAATTAAAAAGAAAATACACCATCATTTTTTTTTGACATATATACTTATCACAGTATTGTTACTAATGTTATTATGTGATAAAGATATATGTAACTAGAACAATTTCTCGATGACTACTGGAATATGAAAGTTTGTCACAACACATACCATGTTCACCAAACTCTTACCAAAATTACATAACAAATTCTTTATTGTCGTAATTTTGTTTAATGTGATATTTGTAAAAACATAATGATTATTATTTTCAAAGCTGGAATGTAAGTATGCCAAACCTAAGCATACGGAAAGATTAGCCAATCTCGAACAAAGGTAATGTCACTAAAGTTTATGATTAACCAAATACAGTCTTAAGGATTTCACAACCCTAAATAAATTAATTAGCTTGTAGAATATATTTAATCTTAAAACATTACAGGCTTACCTTGTAAAGTATTAGTTTCCTTAAATACTATAATATTTTAGTCCTCGCACATAGTATTCTAACCATTCAAATAAAGCTTTGTTTTTACAAGATCTGGACTCTGCTACTGGAGGGTTTGCTTGGACTATGAGAGCCATACGCTTTGATATTCTCGTGATTCTATGGTCGCTTTCATTACTGTCAATAGTCTGTGTTGACCTTTCGTCCATCTTGTTGTGTTGCTTGAAAAATAAATTGTATTTACAACACCAGTTGGGTTTATGAATCATTAGTACACTATTGACTTACAACCTAATGTGTTTGTGAATCTTTTGTAATACTGGCTCATAGATAAGCCTTAACTTAATATTCATTTTTCCATTTTTCATGGATTTATTTCATATATTAATATACTTGTAATCTTAATATAATTTATGAGTTTACAATCATTTTCTTTCTAATTGAGTATATTGTAATGTATGCTCTACAAAGATTACAAAATATATTTAGTCAATGTCTTTGAATTATTTCTTAACTATAAATTTATGAATAACCCATAATCAAATATTTACTCTATTTTATGGAAAATATAACATGCAAGAATTTTCATTTTAGACATTCTTGATCCTTATCTTGATTCTTATATTGAGTATGTTGTAATATATTTTCTTTTTTTCATACGCAGTGTAACCGGCGCCCAATGGTGGGTGAGGACGCCGAATCGAACATGGTCTCGGGGTCGAACCTGGGTGGGGACGGCCACAGCCGACCGCCCCAGTAGTATGTTGTAATATATGCTATACAAAGATTGCAAAAGATATTTAGTCAATGTCTTTGAATTATCCTTTAACTGTAAATTTATGAATAGCCCATAATCAAATATTTACTTCATTTTAGACATCCCAAATTCTTATATAGCCTAGAATCTATAATTCATTGTTCTTAATAAAAGTAGAGTACATACATGTGTCCACATTTATTATTAAGTACTATTATTTAGATATAATATTGGTGTGACGTATATTATTAATACATCTCTATTATATGTAGTACTTTTAAATAGACATAGACTAACTTTATATCAATTTTTAGTATCTACAGAGAGCTATTATAGCTTTGGTTGTGCTTAAAGTACTTCTAATTGCACATTTAACACAAAATCTATTTACTTTTTCATATTGTGTGCATTTAAAGATACCAACAACAACTATAAAAATACATGTATGTATTTTCTTTTCATTTCTCATTTTGCATGCATTTGTTATACTATATTTTTCCATAGATACATAATAGAAATAATACAACAATTTCTCAATTTGAAAAGGCATAATCTTCTTGGATAATATGTGTCCTCGAACCACCCAACCTTAAACCATATTAAGGGCACTTAGTTCTTTATGTTCTCGATAGTCACCCCTAATCTAGGCCATTATACCATTAGAGATGAGCTAGGCTATATTAATCTGGGTTTTTGTCCAAATATCCCTCAAATGAAGTGTTTTCACTAAACTTATCATGTTTTGCTAGACAATGTACCTTCTTACATATTTTACACCTAACACTAAATGTGCTCAGAATAGTGTGCAATGAAAGGTTTTATCTACACTTGCATGTTCTTAAATACAATTTTTCATTATTTTTTCTAGCCTTCCAAGCTGTGAGTACCACGCACTCACATTACCTACCTCATAACAGACATTGTTGTGTTCACAGTATGAGCATAGAAATTCCTTATGCACTCATCTCGGTTGAACTTGAACTTTTGTTGTTACCTTCTCCATAACAATAAGGAAAACTTATTTCCCCTCTTGTTTTTTTTTCTCCCCTTTTTTTCCTAATGGTTCCCTTCTTCTCCTCTTATCTATCTCAAGAAGTTGATGTTCCTATTCGAACCCTTTCTAGTTATGGTGATGTTTACTAACTTAACCAAAAAGAGACACCTAACCCTAAATTTAGGCTTTAAGGCTAACTTTAAGGGAAGAGGATTTTGACCACTCAGCTTCTTTATGAAAATAGGTTCAAGTTTTAGCTGACATGTGAACCCTTGTCCTAGCCTTAACTTAACTCTAACGGGATCATGGTCCCTCATTATTTTGTTTCTACCCAAATATTCCTTGGATATTCAACTAATAGTTATCATTTATGTACAAAATATATTCACATCATTATTTCATAATGTATATGGTGTGTTATGTTCAATAACTTAATAACATTCTTTAACTAGATTAACAATGGCTAATTAAAAAAACTTATGTTTTTAATTTTAAAGGGAAATATTATGATATATCACAATTCATCAACTCAAGAAGAGGATAAGGAGAACAACAAGGACTCATCTTAGTCATATATTGATTCAAATGAGAAACAATTAGAGAATAAGAGGTTTGAATCCCCAACACTTGATCACTCATCACTCCATAATGCACATCATCAAAGGTTCAACTTGGTACCAAGGAACTACTTCAATACCAAGATTGATATGAGAAATTTTGATGGTAATGGGCTAATAACATCAATATTCCATATGGAGCAATTCTTTGATATATACCAAGTGCCAACTTTACAAAAGGTAACTATTGCATCCTTGTATTTAGAACCTGATCAATTGGTATGTTTCCAATGGATTTGTGATGGTAAAAAGGAATCTAAGGTCAGTTGGTCTATGTTTACATATGAATTGATGGCACATTATGAGGATATTAATAGCAACACCTTCTTTATCCAATTGATAGATCTCAAGAAAAGAGGTCCAGTTACATAGCACATTAAGCAGTTTCAAAAGTTGAGTATTAGACTGAAGAACATTCCAGAGGATAATTTGTTGGAACTATTTATGGGAATTTCAAAGGAGAGCATTCAACATGAGGTACTTCTATTCCAACCTAAATCATTGGAGAATATTTTTATTTTAGCAAGGAAGGTTGAAAGTAAAAATATGGCTACTAGAAGGGTTGATACTCACACCTATAGAGAGGGAAATGGCCCCCCCTAACCTCACTCAACCTACAAGGTTAGCGTCTTAGCAAGTGGATAAAAGAATAGAAAAGGGACTATGTTTTAATTGTGACAAGTATAGTAAGGGACATAAGTGCAATGAGAATAAATTATTCTGCATAGATCGTAAAGAGGAAAAATATCCAAAATTGGAACAATCTCAAGATGTAGAACTAAACGATACTACTCCAACCATAAATTGTCATGCAGTGGTTGGAATTAGCAATATCAAACACTCAGTATATAAGGATATATCAAAAAGAAAAATGTAACAATGTTGATTGATTCTAGCAGTATCCATAACTTCATTCATTGCAAATTAGTAAAAGTTCTCAAATGATTTATTTAAACAATAAGAGAGTTTCAAGTAATGATTGCAGACATAGAGACCACAAATTTTTCAAGGAATTTCCATAGCATTAAGCTTACTATGAGGGATTATTTATCGGATAAACCAATAATTGCAATCCAAATGGGTGGTGATGATGTTGTATTAGGAGTCCAATGGTTACAATCATTATAAACAATTGCTCTTAATTTTCATGAGATTCTCCACAGAAGGAAAAGAAATTGAACTCAAAGATATTCCAAGGAAACACTCTAAAGTGATAAGTTCTAACAACATGACAAAATTGCTAAAAATGGCACACCATGGAGTAATTGAAAAATTTTGCTCACTAGAATTTAAAGCATGTATACCCTCTATTATAGTGGATCTCCAAAGAGTTATTGACAATCAATCCAAAATATTTGGAGAGATTTCTAAAGGTATTCCACCTAATCGATATCATGACCATGTTATTCATTTGTAACCGGGAATTGTACCACCTATCATTAGACCCTACAGGTATCCATATGCACAAAAGAGTGGGATTGAAAATATGGTTTAAGAAATATTAGATGGAGGAATCATTCATCCTAGCCAAAGTGTTTTATCTTCACTAGTGGTGATGGTTCACTAAAAGGAAGTTTCATGGAGTATGTGTCCATATTATAGAGAGCTCAAAAAATGGCCATTAAAGATAAATTTTATATACTTGTCATTGATGAATTATTAGATGAATTACAAGGATAAATTTATTTACCAATATGGATCGTTTCTAGATATCATCAAATTAGAATGAAACAATAAGACATTCCAAAAATAGCCTTCATAACACATGAAGGGTATTGTGACTTTGGTGATGTCATTTGGATTTACCAATGCACCTACATTTCAAAGCTTAATGAGTTCTATTTTTAAACCATTCCTTAGAAAATTTGTGATAGTATTTTATGATGATATTATAATTTATAAAAAATATTGGGAAGAGCATGTGCAACATGTTGGCATGGCCTTAAAACTATTGGAGGAGCACCACCAATATGGAAAGCCTTCTAAGTGTGCCTTTGTGATTCAAAAAGTGGAATATTTCGGTCATATTGTATCTCATGAAGGCATAAAATTGGATCCTAACAAAATTAAATCTTTGAGGAATGGCAAGAACCTTGAAGAATATTATAGGATTCTTAAGATTGATAAGATATTACCACAAGTTTATCAAGAATTATGGTCAAATAGTAGAACCTATAACGAGTTTACTAAAAAAGGAGGCATTTTCCTGGACTCAAGGAGAAACCAAATATTTTGAAATACTTAAAGAGGCTATGGGTACAACTCATGTATTATCCATGTCTGAATTCAAAAAAAAAAACCTTATTGTTGAATGCCTCAATGTACGCCATTGGTGTTGATTTAATGCAAAAGGAAGGTTGCTTGTCTTTAAAAGTTGACAACTTAAAGGAAAAAATTTAATCAAGAAATTTATGAAAAGGAATGACCATACTGCATGCAATTAATTTTAGTGTTTCATACAATTATAGCATAATAATTCAATTGCGTAAAATCAATAGGATCATTATAAGAAAGACAAAGCACATAAACAAAGAACACGAGAATTATCCTGGGAAACCCAATCGGGAGAAAATCCAGCAACCTTCGTATAGAGATGTATAATTCTGAGAACGAAGTATAGAGATGAGAGAGAGAAAGTAGAAAGTCTCTCTAACCAAAAACCCTAAAAATAAGCTTCTCCTAAATATTGGTGTGAGCTCCTCTCCAAGTGATGTGAAATTGTTGTGTGTGAGTGAATGAACAAATGAGGCATATGACCTCTCTATTTATACACATGCAAAAATAAAAATAAAAATTATGGGTCGACTTGACTTTTCCGAAACTGGGCTGACCTGACTGGGGCAGTTCTATACATTGTTTGGGGCAGACTGCCCACTATTTTGGGGTAGTTTACCCACTGGGTTGACTTGTCTAATCTGACAGGGCCGACTTGTCTTGGGGAATATAAAAATACATTCAATAATTATTTTATTTACTTAATTGTATCCCCTAGGTTTACATTGATTCTTTCAAGGGTTTACATGATTAATTACATCAAGATCAAATCCTGTAGGAGGTAAAAATAATTACTATAGAATATAATAAGAATAACTTCCGAAGTTGCACAAAATCCAACACTCCCTCTCAACAAGGAAGGTATTCTTCAGTTTTCATCAACATCCGATCATCTGGGTTTCATTTGTACATCTATACTGTCTCAATCATCTCTATACATACTGAAGGTTTTCAACACCTAGACTGTCCCGTCTCATCTGCCGATGGGATCCTCCCATACCTAGTTGAGAACCTAAACGAGCAGAGGTGCACGACCATATACTACTTGTTTGTCTCATCTGCCGATGGGGTACTCCCATAACTGGCTGAGAACCCGAATGAGTAGAGGTACATGTGCAATCATCACATGACCATCTACTACCTGTATGTCTCATCTGCCGATGGGATTTCTCCCATGCGTGGCTAAGAACCTAGACGAGGAGAGGCACATGTGTGTAATTCGACCATATACTACATGTCCGTCTCATCTGCCGATGGGATTTATCCCATACCTGGATGAGAACCTGGACGAGTAGAGGCACCTGGGTGGAACACAACCATCTACTACATGTCTGTCTCATCTTTCGATGGGATTTATCCCATACCTGTCTTAGAACCTAGACAACTAGAGGCACCTGGGTGGAACCCGAACATCTACTACTTGTCTGCCTCATCTGTCGATGGGATTTCTCTCATACCTGGCTAAGAACCTGGACGAGTAGAGGCACCTGGGTGGAACTCGTCCATCTACTTCCTATCTGTCTCATCTTTCGATGGGATTTCTCCCATACTTGGCTGAGAACCTGGACGAGTAAAGGCACCTGGGTGAAAGCAGGGTAAACATCTAGATGTCATCTCTCCCTCTCAAGGAGGGACACATTCTCTTATACTCCAAGTCTTCCATGAAAGTATTCGAACTTCATCCTAGGAAGAGGCTTGGTGAGAACATTTGCAGTCTAGTCATCTGTCAGAACATATTGTAACCCGACTACACCTTTCTGCACCATATCACGTATGAAGTGATATTGAATCTCTATATGCTTCGACCTGTCGTGAAATATAGGATTCACTGACATATGCACACAGCTCTGGCTATCACAGTGAATCATGGTTGGCTTTGGAATCTGACCAAACAATCCTGCAAGAATTTTACGAATTCATACTGCTTATCGGGTTGTTGTCCAAGCAGCCATATACTCAACCTCTACAGTACTGAGTGCTATTGAGTTCTATTTCCTGCTACACCAGGAAATCACTACAGAACCCAAACTACAACAACATCCAGAAGTACTCTTCCTATCTACAGCATATCTAGCTCAATCTGAGTCTATAAACCCCTACAATCTCAATTCACTCTCTGAAGCATATCTCATGCCATATCCCATAGTGCCACGCAAGTATCTGAGCACATTTTTTGCATCAATCCAGTGAATCTGCCTCGGCTTACACATTAACTAGCTGAGAGCATTCACAGCAAAACATATATCTGGTCTGGTTTTCGTTAGATACATCAAGGACCCAATCAGCTGGTGATACATAGTGGGATCAATCAAATTTGAATCTGAATCAGAATCCCTCAGCTTCTTCAAATTTGCATCCATTGAAGTGGCCATGGACTTGCATTCCAACATCTTGAATCTCTTCAGAATATCTATGGTGTATTTTCCTTGACCTAGGAAAATATCCTTCTACATCTTCCATACTTCTAATCCCAAGAATTAATGCATCAATCCAAGATTCTTCATTTTGAACTCAGAGGCAAGTTTCTTCTTACACCATACGATAAGTTTCTAGGTCCAAAATCAGAGGCTCATCATTTGCAACCTTGTAGTAAAGGTTGGGATCTGCATCACTTTGATGCAACTTCCACCCCATGGCTAAGCAATAGCAATGGTCGATTTGATGGAAGTATATCGAGCTATAGGAGAAAATGTCTCATCATAATCGACTCCCTCTTTCTGAGAGAACCCTCTGGCAACAAATCTAACCTTTTGTTTTTCAACACTCGTCTGCTCCATACAAAGTCTGTTGTGCCCATCTAGGCCTCTTCCGACGTACTGCAATATCTATGGGAACATCAACTGGCTCAACTGGATCAATGGAATCAATGGGTTCATCCTCTTCTGCTAAATCCCTATGAACTGAAGGGGTAGATGATCTCATATCCTTTGGTTCTAGCATTTCCTCATCATCGATCTCCATGTCTGATCATCTGCCTTTCCTGACAGCCATTTCTACTTCAAAGGACATATCCTTGTTGACTTCAATATGTCTGGATCCTGGGATGTAGATTCTGTACGCCTTTGAAGACTCATTGTATCCCACGAAAATTCCATTCTTGCCTGAAGGTTCTAACTTCGTCCTTTTCTACTTGGGCACATGTATGTAGACTGGACATCCAAATATCCGGAGGTGGACCATTTTTGGTTTCATTCCTGTGAAAGCTTCTTCTGAGGTCATCCTTTTATTCTAAGGGTCATACTCCTAGAAGCTTCCTGCTGATCATCAATGGGATTCATGTGTCCACCACTTGTTCATCGGAACAAGTCTCGTCATCCTTCTCTTGTAGGCTATATCACATGGTATTTTCTCTATAAGTCAAATCCCGACTGATGATCAATGACATTGCATAATCAAATTTAACCAATGTTTATTTCAATGCAATGAAAATCGTTTACACATGAATCTTGGCTAATACTTTAGCACAACAATCATAAACATGTATATCAAACACATATGGGAACTATCTAGGTGTCTTCTATCTCCACTAGAACATGTCATCAAGAGTGTGCACTACTCTAAGCATGTAGGAAGGAGATATCATCTAGACTATCTCCATCATGTGTTCATGAAATTTTTTGTAGCTCATATGCATAGAAAATATAACAAGAGTCTATAGTACACCAAAAGTAAACTACATGAATTGCTCAACACACTTCCTGATAGATCTGCATATAATGGTTATGAATACATATAAGACAAAACATATCTATGTAAGCAAGAAAACCAAATACTTACCTCTTATTTTATTTTTTTGTGGGCTCCCACTGCCTTCTTGTGGGAACCATGAGAGACCTCTGTTCTGGCAGTCTGGATCTTCATATCCGATAGTTGGTTCCTCAATGTGAGTGTCACATTGATACTACTATGTTCAAATAGATTCTTTATGATTTTGAACATATTTAGCAATCTCCTTTCCTAATATTTGAGGAACCAAGTGGTCTCTAACTGAGTCCACCAAAATCCTTCTTGCTCTGGCATCATTATTTCTCCAGTGAGATTTGGCTTCTTTGGCTTATGGTTCTGGGACCTTCTCATTGACAAACTGCAAGAGATCATTTTCTTCTAGTAAGAGAAGAACCCTAGACTTCCAATAGATGAATTTGGAATCCCCTTCCAGACGATCTTCAAACTTCATTCCAATCATCCTGACTGCAAATCTGAAGCAGAAACCCTAGCAGGAGTTAGGTCAAAAATGAAAGTTGGATTCTTGAAGAAGTGACTCCACGGGGAGATGCTCCCTAGAAAGGCTATTTGAGAAAAGGTAGGGCCAATTCAAAACTATGGAGGGAACAGTAGGTCAAAAACTGAAACCCTAATTTCTATTGCAGCTCCACAACTAGGTCAAAAATTGAAAATTCTCAGAATTGGATTCTGCCTTCACCAAAAGATGTGCCCTCCTTAGAGCAAAATCCCTAAGGCACTTTTTCTGCCAAAATGTTGAGTGAAGGCCTTGAAAGATGAAACCCTAGTTCTGATAATGGCTTCTTCTAGTACCGCTCTGAAACCATGTTAGTGTTTCATAAAATTATAGCATAACAATTCAATTGCATGAAATCAATAGGATCACTAGAAGAAAGACAAAGCACGGAAACAAAGAACACAAGAGTTTGTCCTGGGAAACCCAATCGGGAGAAAACCCAGCAACCTTCGTATAGAGATGAATAATTCTGAGAACATAGTACAGAGATGAGAGAGAGAAAGTAGAAATTCTCTCTAACCAAAAACCCCAAAAATAAGCTTCTCCTAGCTGCAGGTGCGAACTCCTCTCCAAGTGATGCGAACTTGTTGTGTGTGAGTGAATGAACAAATGAGGAATATGACCTCTCTATTTATACACATGCAAAAATAAAATAAAATAAATTGGCCAACCTGACTGGGGCAGTTCTTCCCATTGTTTGGGGAAAACTGCCCATTGTTTTGGGGCAGTTTACCCACTGGGCCGACTTGTCTAATATGACATGGCCGAATTTTCTTGGGGGAATATAAAAATACATTTAATAATTATTTTCTTTACTTAATTTTCTCCCCAAGGTTTACATTGATTCTTTCAAGGGTTTACATGATTAATTACATCAATATCAACTCCCGTAGGAGGTACAAATAATTACTATAGAATATAATAAGAATAACTTCTGAAGTTGCACAAAATCCAACAATTAAGAAATGGAACCCTTAGCTAATAGGAAGACACTTGAAGGTATGAACAGATCATGATAGTCTTAAGTACTTATTGGAACAAATATTATCTTCGAAAGATAAACAAAAATGGGTTACAAAGATGCTAGGTTATGGCTTTGCAATTATATACCAAAAATGAAAACAAAATGTGGTGGCAGATGCACTTCAAAGAAAGAAGAAAACATAGAGGCCTTATTTTATGTTATTTCCACTCTGCAATCTGATTGGGTGGAAGAAGCAAGGATAGAATGGAAGTAGGATTAGAAGGCATGCAAGATAATTCAACAACTACAAGAGGACCCTGGTGCATTACAAAAAAAATTCTAAGAGAATGATTCACTATGGTACCAAGATCACCTACATTTATGTGAGAATTCTGAATTTAAACAGAATATCCTTTTGGAATCACATACTTCTCCTATAGGACGACATTCAAAGTTTTTGAAAACTTACCATAGGATCAAGAAGGTTTTTTTATGGGACAGTCTTAAAAATAATGTCTAAAAGTTTGTGGAAGATTTTTTTGTTTGCTATTAGAATAAGGGAGAGACACTCAAGACACCAAGTCTTGTATAGCCATTATATATACCGAGTCAGCATTGAGAAGAAGTCTCAATGGATTTTATCATAGGTCTACCAAAGTATAAAGGAAATAATTTCATCATGGTAGTGGTGGATTGGCTCACAACATATGCTCATTTTTGTTCTCTTTCTCATCATTTTAAAGCAAGTATAGTAGCTATATCATTCATTGGAATAGTTCTGAAGCTATAAGAAATCCTCAAGATTATTGTAAGTGATAGATATCCAATTTTCACTTGTAATTTTTGGAAGGAAATATTTTATTGTTTGGGTATTCACTGTTGGAATCGATTTAATACTAAGAGGGGGGGTGAATCAGTATTAGTGCAGTTATGAATAGATTTTTACTTTTTTAACATATTTTCCTTAACCTAATCATTGATTTTCAGTCATGCATCCATCATAAATAAACATCATTCACATATGCACCAAAACAAATAACACAGGACACACAGGATTTTTATGTGGAAACCCAAACGGGAGAAAACCATGGAATGCTCTTTTGTAATGAAAATATTACATTCAAGGAAGCATCGACTTCCTATGTTTACCAGCACCAAGTGGAAGGAGGCACCGACCCCCTAGTTTTACAGGCACCGACCTAAAGGAAGCACCAACTCCCTGTGTTCTCCAGCACCAACTACAAGGAGGCTACAACCCCCTGCTCCTTTCCCCATCATGTCGCCCATATGAACAAAATAAGATGTTTTCTTACTGAAATTTGAACATGCACACACTTCTAGTCTTCTGATATTAGTTATGTTGTGCACTACCTTCGTATGTAGACAATTCTCTGTCAATGTGCTGCATACATCACTTGACTTCTCATTCCACTCAATTCTTCACTTCTGCTAATGACTTACTAATGTAATGTGTGCTTCTAATCCTGTAGTATGTGCCAGGATTCACTATGTCTTTCTGCTACTGCACAACTGCACTCACCAACTAATATTGTGCTTTCAATTGATAGCTTGTTGTTATGAGATTGTGCACCAGTATCAGATGGAACTGCGCACTTAATTGGATGTGT
Organism: Larix kaempferi; assembly: GCA_027924585.1. Taxonomy (NCBI): domain Eukaryota; kingdom Viridiplantae; phylum Streptophyta; class Pinopsida; order Pinales; family Pinaceae; genus Larix; species Larix kaempferi. The sequence continues at coordinate 28,810,234 of BSBM01000158.1, read as the reverse complement.
TAGTTTCGTTTAAGTGCCTAGTATTTTAGACAATATGTGACCTACTATGCATCAAGTGATTCATCATGTTCGTTTAATGCACTTGTCTCGGATCATCCTCATAATGTGCATACTAGATTCTGTTGTTGTGCATCTGATGGACTTCTCTACTTTGCACACTTTACTTCAACCTTTGTGCATCAATCAAAATTTTGTGCATGTTCTGATATACTTCAATTCTATCTTTGTGCTTATGTGTTACAACGTCTGTGACTATATGTGTGCTATCTATGATACTGTCAATCAGTCCTCACGCACTTGCGCATACTTCTGTGATTATGCACATTCTATTTTTGCACAACCATCATAGATCTACAACATCATTCTGTGCACCATCGGTATTTCATTATGTTATATGTTCACACTCAGCTCTTCATTAGATCATGTTGTTCTATCCTTGATCCCTTGATGCCCCGAATATAAATCTGTATCTTCCACTTGAATCTCTACAATCTCGCCATCAAGCTTACTTCAAATCTCCAACTTGTATCTCTATTTATACATGTCCTACATGGATTGTATGTCCACAATTTGGATGTGGAATTCCTTCGTCCTTGCTTCACGGATTGTGCCTTTGCTACATGACATATTCTGCGTTGTTGATGTGTCATCCTTTGTGAGTCTTGCGCATCCATGGTCCAATACTTAGTGGGACTTACACCTTAGTGGTGTAGTCTTGCACTCTTGATGTACCATTGATTTGTGGTATGTGTGCATACTTTCTCTTCGACTTGGTGGGACTTTGACCCTTGCGGTATCATCACTTGTGGGACTTGTGCACATGTTGTTTCGTTGGCTGTGAAATTTGCGCATATACTAACTTCAGCCGCTGCACCCTTCTTGGAACTTGTGCACGCTCCAATAACTGAAAGCATCTTCTGATTGGTAATATTTGCGCACTTTTAGGACTGTTCAACCATAAGCTATTTCTTGTTTCCTGCACACTCTTGATATTTGACCATACAATGTTTAGGCTTGCTTGCACATTCCAAAATCTCATCTTGTCATGCTTGCACACTTGCACCTTTGCTTAACCAACTCCTTGACTGCTTGTGCACATGTACCTTTTTCCAACCAGTTCTTTGGTTGCTACCTTGAGAGAGTATGACTTGGTGGACTTGATATCTGCACAAGTACCACATGTAGTAGGATACATTACTTATGTACTTATTTGAACTGGATCTGCATGATGTACCTTCCTTATGAACGTATTCATACTAATCATGCATGATGTATCCTTGGACACACATGAAATTTAGACTGGATGCAACTTCTAGATATACTTATTCATACTGGAATCCATATCTTTCACCAGTTGCGCATATACTTCTTCAAAGTGGCTTCCATATACTTCTTCAAATTGTTGTAGGAATATTGTATCCATTTGTACATTAGCTAACATCAATGTCCCGAACTAAATCACTTGACATCCTCTTTGACATTAGTTGACATCAATGACAACCAAAGTTCAACAATATCCCCATCTGGCATTTATTTCAACACCTTATGAAGTTGTGTATAATATTCTTAAATTGTATGCTTCATCTGTACTTGTCGCAGTGCTCCCCTTGTGTATATGCTCCCCCTAATTTCGTTGGCCTTTTGACTTATGCGCATTATGTTGTCAATACTTCTTCTACTTTTTGTTACTTCTGCGCAGACCGAATGTATTATCAAATTCATGCCATTTTTCCAATGATCTACTTCACGCTCTTTCACGTCTGTCGCATCTTTATGCTATTTATTCAATGATTTGCTTCACGCTCTTTCATGTCTGTTGCATCTTCATGCTATCTCTTTCACACTTTTCTCCACGATGATTCTTCTCAACTGCATTCAGCTTCATGTTATGTGTGCAAGCAGCTTCATGCTTTTCTCCCCCTTTGACATCAATGGAAAAGAGGTTTCATTACTTTCGCAATGTAATTTTTTCTTTCATTTTATTTCGCACATACCTCTACTTCAACTGTTTTCAGGAATGACTCCCCCTAGCTTCATGATTTACTGTTCTTTTGTTGATATCCTGCAGTTTTGCATATTGCTTTCATAATTATCTTTGATTTATTTCTTCAAACAAATGTTACATAACTCCTTCATCTTGATCTCATGTTCCTATCACAACATGTCTTCATCCTTTGCACAGTGATTCATGCAAACATCCTTTAGTACCAGCTGCGTAATGCCAATCTTTTCCTAGTTTTGAGTTGTCTTTTCATTTGCTTCCTTTCTACGCCTGACTGCTTCATCTGTCGCATTTACTGCACCGTCACCTTTCCTTGGCAATCAAATATTTGGCACATTTATCCGCCAATTCAGCATTAAAGCATATATGATACTTAGTTCATGTGGGAACAATTACGTGTCATCATCGTACTTGAGATTTTGGGGCAACATCATTCTGTCGCATGAAGCAATGGATAGGATTTCCGCTTTTCGTGCACCTTTCCAAAGCTTATTAAATCCAGCATTCAATTTTGGTGACTCCAACACCTTCTTCGACTTGCACGATATTGAATGCACATCTCTTAAAATTAATTTCATGTGCATGAACATATTCCATTCAATTCTATAAGAGTTCCATGAGCAATGTTTGGTTCATCACCATTAGCACTTCTACATTTATGTGTCGCAATGCCATCTAGTTCTTTGTCTTTCTTCTAATGGCCTCCTTCTATCAAAGAATGAATAACTCCCTTGAGAATGTGTCACACTTGCAGTTTAGACACAACATTTTGAATTCTAACACATGAGGGTTGACATGGGCGTTTGGCAATGGCAGATGGAGGAAACAGAGTTATGTCGTCAATACACTCAGTCGCAGATGTATCTCGAGCATTATGAACAACTGACTCACATGTCTAGTCGGGTTGACAATCTGGAGCGTCAGCAACATCATATTTTGAATGAATTATCCTTGCTTTGGCCACAGCATACTGAACCACCGTCGTCTGCAACTCTACAACTACTTCCTGTGCGTCCTTCTCTGCAGTGTACTACGTTGGCACCGGTTTACTTGGAGCTTCATCTTGCACACCATCCAGACTCATAAATTGACCTCGAGCTGTGGTTGTAGATTGCTTGAGCACTTCTCAATTTTTCCATATTTACTCGTTTTCTTGTATACTCCCTTTTGGCCTCGGCATGGAGTCCTGACTCATGCAATTTTGTAAACAAATTGATTTTGAATATAATAAAAGTTACATTTCGCATCGACTCATGTCTATCTTTCAGCAATGTTTGTGTTTTTCATTCACATATATGCAACAATTTTTCTTCCATTTCATAACACTTAATTCAGCAATTAATTTGTTCTTCACTTAGTAACAACTTAATGTGTGCATGTATCTGAACTTTCTTTTCTATGACATTTCAAACTTAACACATAACCTCGTGCAACTATGATGAATACTGCGACAGACACTTTCTAACCACACACTTAGCTAACATACCCCTTAAATTCGTAAGATGCATCATGTTGAACTCAAGGGTCTCACTTAATATTTTTCGAGATTAGCAAGAGGGGCAGAAATTTCTTGTTGCATTAGATGCACCTAGATTGTATGCCTATTTAGCGCACTTCTGAGGAGATTTTCTTACCCAAGATTTCTTGTGCACACTTCTGTCTTGATCCTGGACTTGAGAGTCTTCACTATAATTCCTTAGAATGTGATTGTCTTTGCACAATAATTCTTCATCCTGATAGTTCACTACTCTTCGACAGTACATAGCCTTATGCCCAAAACCACCACATGCATAACATCTCATAGTTTGACAATATTTTGCAACATGACCAAAGCAATTGCATATTGCGCACTTCATCCTATCGATCCTTCTTTGGTTAGGATATTGAAAAGAGTTGTAGTTGTTGAAGGAACCATAATATCTAAAAGACTTAACATGATTTGGGAAATGTTCTCTGTCACGTATATTTTTAGATACTTTTTAATAACCAAGGCTTTTTTTTTCTTCTGGTGATCTTTGATTGTCCAGGATTTTGTTCAAGATTGATGTGATGTCTTTGAACTTGTCTTTTACTTCATCATCGATACTAGCCTTATTGTTTTCTTGATGTGCACAAATCACAATGGGATCTTGGACTTGTTTCTTTCCCTTCATTTCAATCAATTTGTATTCTATACAAGATACCTCTTTGTCCTTCTCCTCAAGTTGATTTGTCAACGTCCTGATTTTTTGTGCCAATTATTCCAAAGAAGCTTTCAATGCAGATTTCTCTTCCTCAAGCACTTTAACCCTGTCTTGTGCACAAATCAGTTGTATCTCATAGTTGGATTCTTTTTCATGAATTTCTGTCAAGAGATTCTTTAAATGGCTTGTCCTGTTCTTCATACTTCGACAATTGTTCCTGGAAGAATTTATTCTTCTTTATTGACTTCTTTAAGTCATCCAAAGCACTAATCAATTCACCTTCCCAGTCAATATCTGCAGCATCTTCTTATTCTTCAAATTGATTATTAGTCTTGACCTATGCAACAGGATTTGGAGGTGTAACTGGCTTTGGAGGTGTTTTGAACAATCCACTAAAGAAGTATTTGTCTAGTGATCCTGGCTTGCTTTGTGCAACTGGAGTATTCTTCGAACTGCTCTTCTTCTTTTCATCTCTACTTTCTTCTTACACAAAGGCCATGAAAATTACTTCTTTTGGTTCTTCGTCATAATCGCTTCCTTTATATACATTAATGTCTTCTTCAGTGTACAGACTTTTCTTCTGCTTTGGAATTCTCCTTTTATTTCCAGGTCTGTGTTGAGTGCACGCATTTCTATGTTCATGAGAACTAGATTCTCCCTCGATGTCACTGTCTTCATTTTCTCTGTAAAGACACTTAGAGGCATAAAGACCTACTTCTCCACTTTTGAAACATTTGAAGGGCAGCTTGTTCTTTTACTTACCTCTTCCTCTTTTCATCTTTCTAACAAAGTTTGATTCCTCGTCATCTAACTCGTTGCAACAATCATTGTCATCATCATGCGTGTCCTTCCCAGTAGCTTTAAAAGTGGCTTCCTTTCTGATGGGAGTTTCTTTCTCAATTCTCATCTCGTATGCAGTCAAAATCCCCTTAAGCTCGTCCTTTTTCAAACCTTCAAGATTAGCTTTGTCTTCCAATAAAGACACCTTTGCATCAAACCTTGAGGAAGAGTTCTCAGTATCTTTTGTACCACGTATTATTCTTCCAAAGTGACCCCAAGACTTTTGATAGCATTGACTATCTCATCTACTGGTAATTTTCTCTTCATATTTCATTCTCGGAGATTCAAATAACCCAGAGTAGTTCTGCAACTTTGCTTTCTTGACCTTTTCATCGCCTTCATAGACACCTCTGAGTTTGTCCCAAACATCCTTGGCTGAGGCGCAGTGCATAACCTTGATGAATTCATTATCTGTCCAACCACATAGCAATGTGTTTTTGGCTCTTGCATTGCATTCATAGATTCTCCTTTGTGTTGGATTAACTTGCATGACTATTGGGACATTGCAATCGTCAACAATAGATTGACATACATATGCTCCCAATGATTGCAAATATACTTCCATCCTAACCTTCCAGAAAGTGTAATTGGTGTTGTCAAACCTTGGTGCTATGTTGGTGGAAAGGCCTTCCTACTTGTCCATTTTTGCGCAAGGATCTATCTCACAGATGTTAATATGTTATTGAAGACACCCGCTCTAATATCAATTGTTGGAAGTGATTTAATACTAAGAGGGGGGTTGAATTAGTATTAGCGCAATTATGAACAGATTTTTACTTTTTTAAAATATTTGTCTTAACTTAATCCTTGATCTTCAGTTATGCATCCATCATAAATAAACATCATTCATATATGCACCAAAACAAAGAACACAGTACACACAAAAATTTTACATGGAAACCCAAATGGGAGAAAACCACGGAATGCTCTTTTGTAATAAAAGGATTATATTCAATGAAGCATTGAATTCATGTGTTTACCAGCACCAACTGGAAGGAGGAACGGACCCCCTGGTTTTACAGGCACCGACCTGGAGGAAGCACCAACTCCCTGTGTTCTATAGCACCAACTGGAAGGAGGCTACAACCCCCTGATCCTTTCCCTGTCATGTCGCCCAGATGAACAAAATAAGATGTTGCCTTATTGAACTTCGAACACGTGCACACTTCTGATCTTCTGATATTAGCCTCTGTTGTGCGATACCTTCATATGCAGAAGATTCTCTGTCATTGTGCTACATACATCACTTGGCTTCTCATTCCATTCAATTCTTCACTTTTGTTGATGAATTCATGTATTGTGTGCTTTTGATCCTGCAATTTGCACCATGGTTCACTCTATCTTTATACTAATACGCAATTGTATTCACCAACTAATGTTGTGCTTTCAATTGATAGCTTGTTGTTGTGAGATTATGAACCAGTATCAGATGGAACTACACACTTACTTGGATGTGTCTGTTTTGTTTAAGTTCCACAGTATTTTAGACAATATACGACCTATTATGCATCAATTGAATCATCCTTTCGGTTTAACGCACTTGTCTCAGATCATCCCCATCATGATGTGCATACTAGATTATGTTGTTGTTTTGTTGTTGCGAATCTGATGGAATTCTCTACTTCGCACACTTCACTTCAACCTTTGTGCATCAACCAAACTTCTACGCATTTTCTGATATACTTCATTTGTATCTTTGCGCTTCTGTCTTACAACATCTATGACTATCTGTGTGTTGTCTACAATACTGTCAATCAGTCCTCACGCACTTGCGCATACTTTTGTGATCTTGCACTTTCTATTTTTGCACAATCGTCACAGATCTATAGCATCATTATGTGCACCATCAGTATTTCATTATGTTGCATGTGCGCACTTGGATATTCGCTAGATCATGTTGTTGTGTCCTCGAGCCCTTGATGCCCCGAATATAAATATGTATCTTCCACTTGAAGCTCTACAATCTCGCCATCAAGCTTACTTCAAATCTCCAACTTGTATCTCTATCTATACATGTCCTACATGGATTCTATGTCCACAAGTTGGTTGTGGCATTCCTTCTTCCTTGCTTCACGGATTGTGCTTTTGCCACATGTCATCTTTGTCGTTGTTGATGTATCATCCTTTGTGAGTCTTGCGCATCCATGGTCCACGACTTAGTGGGACTTACACCTTAGTGGTGTAGTCTTGCACTCTTGATGTATCATTGCTTTATGGTATGTGCACATACTTTCTCTTTGACTTGGTGGGACTTTGACTCTTGCGGTATCATCACTTGTGGGATTTGCACACATGTTGTGTCGTCGGTTGTGGAATTTGCGCATATACTAACTTCAACTGATGCACTCTTCTTGGAACTTGTGTGCGCTCCAATAACTGAAAGCATCTTTTGATTGGTAATATTTGCACGCTTTCAGGATTGTTCAACCATAAGTTGTTTCTTACTGCTTGTGCACTCTTGATCTTTTACCATACAATTTTTAGGCTCTCTTGTGCATTCCAGAATCTTCTCTTGTCATGCGTGCACACTTGTACCTTTGCTTAACCAACTCCTTGACTGCTTATGCACATGTACCTTTTTCTAACCAATTCTTTGGTTGCTACCTTTAGAGAGTATGACTTGGTGGACTTGATATCTGTGCAGTTACCACATGTAGTAGGATACATTACTTATGTACTTCTTTGAACTGGATCTGCATGATGTACCTTCCTTATGTACTTCATATTGATCATGCATTATGTATCCTTGGACACACATATTCAGACTAGATGCAACTTCTAGATATACTTCTTCAGACTGGCATACATATCTTTCACCATCTGCGCATATACTTCTTCAAAGTGTCTTCCATATACTTCTTCAAACTATTGTAGGAATATTGTATCCATTTTGATATTAGCTGACATCAATAACTCGAACTAAATCACTTGAAATCCTATTTGACATTAGTTGACAACAATGACAACCAATGTTCAACACTCAGTTGGCTCACATCTCCTCTTACCTCCTCAATCCAATGGGAAAACTGAGATTGTGAATAAATCTATAGAAGGGTATCTTCGTTGATTTGCATATGTTAAACAAATACAATTGGTCAAGTGGTTTCCCTTGACAAAGTGTTTGTACAACATATCTTTCCATACTTATCAAAAATGTCACCATGTATGGCACTTTATGGATATCATTCGTGATCCATCACATCATTCTTGAAAGAGAAAGATAAGGTTCAAACAATGGAGGATCACATACAGCACCAACAAGAGGTTCTCCAATTATTGAAATACAACTTGGCTATAGTACAAAATAGAATGAAACAACAAGCATATCAACATCGTAGTGAAAGGAAATTTGAATTAGGGGATTGGGTAATTGTTAGGCTACAATCGTACAAATAAATGTCCCTCAAGCAACAAAAGGAGGACAGTGAATTAGCACCAAAGTAATATGATCCCTATAAGGTGTTGCAAAGGATTGCAAGCATGTCTTACATATTGGAGTTACCTCCATCTTCACGTGTACCTCCAGTCTTCCATGTTTCTTGCCTAAATACGTAATTGGTGACAAGATCCCAATACAAACTATTTCACCATAAATTATCAAGAAGGAAACATGATACTATAACTTGAAGCAATCCTTGACACATAGATCAAGCATCTATGAAATCAAGCAATAATTGAGTACCTCTTCAAGTGGAAGAACTTTCTATAGAATTGGCGACATGGGAAGTTGAGTTCTTCATGCAAAAACATCCCTAGTTAATCAAGTGTTGAGGAAAACACTTGTTTAAAGGGGAGGGGCATGTCAAGCCCTAGATATTGTGACATTACATTTATATTATTATATTATCATTTCCTTTAATGGTCAGCTAGGACTTTAATTGTAATTGTATGGCTTGGTAGGAGGTTGCATAATTGGGTTATTATTTTTTTATTGTTATGCTATTTTGGGAATTTGGTTCATGACATTGTATCCAAGAACTAGATGCTTTGCAAACTAGATGAACAATGAATATGTTCAACAGGATCCTCCCATGTTCTATTAAAGATGAGGCTATCAGCCAAGAAATAACCAGATAGGAATTACTAAATGGTCAAAGGGTGTCGTCCATCATATTCATGAACATTGTGGGGGCATTAGTGACACAAAAATGCATAACTAAGCAATCTAGCAAACCTTCTTTATATTTAAATGTTGTCTTTCATAAATCCTCCGGTTCAATTAGAACTTGGTGGTACATTGATTTGAGATCAATTTCACTTAAAGAATTTCACTCCTCTTAGTTAATATAGAAAATATTCAATATGAGGGATGGGGTGTCTATTTCTCATTATGATATTATTGATTTGTATTTAATGCAAAGTCACCAAGATCCATCCTTCTTCTGTACTAATACAATTGGGATTCCATTGGATGGAACATTTGGGTGGAACACAACCTTTCTTAATCAATCCCTATATCTACCACTTGATCTCATTATCTTTCACAATAAAGGACTTGTAGACATGGTTGTTGGAAAAAGGCACTCTTGGGATTAGATTGATTAAATACTTCACTTAGCAGTGTAGCGGTATTGATATTGTAAAGTTATTTTCCAGTGACATTGACAACATCAAGTTAGTTGTGGCCTTTTTTACCTAAAATTGGATTTATCTCTTGATTTGATCACTTTCCAAAACACAACACTTGTATACATGGTCGTAGGGAAAAAGGAGCCCTATTGTTATATCAATTCCTTGTTTCTCCTAGATATCAATAAGTGATATCCAAGGAAGCTTGAATGTCAAGAGGGAGGGGATACGAGAGAAATTAACTAGAAACTATACCATAGAAGCCCATGCAAACAAAAGTTGTAGGGATGAAGGAAACCAAAGTGGAAACACACATTAATATTAATCCAAATACAAGAAGTTGCAATATAGATAAATATGTGAGGAAGAGAGAATATCCATTTACAAAGTTTGATGGTTACAATGCATTGTAGTGAGATCCTAAGTGTCGAGCCTCTCCCCTATGACACTCCCTCCTTTTTAATACCGCTTTGATTACTATTAATTTGTCAAAATTGTTGGTATTCCTAATGAAAACTGTTATGGGTGTTATAAAACCATTTTTTCCGATTAAACTTGGGACTTGGAAATAGATTAATTTGAAGTTGCAATAAATTTGAAATTTACCCTTTACATAAAAAAATTGAGCCTTTAATGACTTAGGAAAATAATGACCCTAGGCCTAGGATCTAGGTCATTTCACCTCTCTTATAGAAATGATATTTCCCCGTCATTTGACATGTGCTGAAGAAAAAAGAGGCCATGTCAAGTTATTACAAATTCCACATAATGGTTGTAATAAGAGCATGTTTACAATTTGTTAATTAAAATGAAGAGGGATTTTGCCTAGATAATTTTTAATTGTAGGTTTCTTACCATAACCAAGTTGGAAATGGCAATCTTACTCTTAATCACAAATAAGGTTGTGGGGTTTTATTCTTAATCAATTATTACATGGAAAAAAATATGAATTACAATATCATTTTATAAAATACATTAAAATAAAAATCATGATTCTTGGGCCGCCAACATCTTGTTACATTTTTGCTCATAACTTCTACTAGAAGGGATGGAATCAAAATCTGTCAAATCCCCAATTAAGATATACATCTTTCAAGATATGTAAAGAAGTCATGTCATGGCCTATTATGTGAGAAAATGCATCTTGAAACTCAATGTAATGGTGACGTTACAAGTTTTCTCTATGAAATACATATTAGCATTTGATTGCGGAGTTCTCACAAACTAGGGAACAATATGAAATTCCATTAAAAAAAATGAGCTTATAAATAATGTTTCAAATAATATATGGCACATCCTATGAAACTCACTATGGAACCTATGGCAACTAGCTGGAAGTTGAATAAATGGGTTGTCCTCCATTATATCTATGTTTGGGCCCATACAGCAATCATATTGTTGTGGACGAACTATGAAAACATTGTAATGAGTTTGTCCTAGATTGTTGATGTTGCATATAATTTTCAAGTCGGGTCATAATCGTATGTATTTGCAAGAGGCCATATCAGAGAGAGATGGCGTTTGATAGAAAACAATAAAGTGTTATGCTTGCACCATTGGCTCTCAAAACTAGTATGATGTCATGGCTTCCTTGAAACGTTTGATTAACGAGAGGAACTTGAACATGCAACAATCGGTGGAGTTTATATAGACACGAAAGATGTCGAGGTTTGTAGAGTAATGTGGTCTATTGTAGAGGTTGTGGAATATCCAAAGGCTACATAGAAAGCTTGCATTTTTTCTAAAATGTCGTAGACCGAAGGATGTAGTGAAAATTATGTAATGATGCTTCCACAATAGTAAACAAATCTCTTGAGGGTAGAAAAACCTTTTAATGTGTGTGGACCCACTGCAATGCTTGTGTAATGAATGAATTTTGAAAGTTTCAAATGAAGGTTGCAAATAGTTGCAAATATTCAAATTGAAATTATGCATTGAAACGTTCATTCCAAGGAGTGGTTGCCTCTTTGGTACCAATAATCCATATTATGGATGAAATTAATGGGACACACATTTAATTTGTAGAATCAATGTGTGTCCAATGTATCCACCTTGCTTGCAGGTCTTGAATAATGATAGTTTTGAAAGCCCCACAACCACCCCCCATTTTTAGTGCATTCTTTGGAGGTTGAGTTGAAACACTCCGATCCTATTAAGGATGGAGGCTTCATCAAAAGTATGTTGGATGCCAATTGTTTGAATGGTGGAATCCAAATTCCATCCAATAGAAAAGGAAATTCTAAGATGAAAGGAGTCAAGAAAAAATAAAGGGTAGTGAAGAGGAAGGACTCAAAAGTCAAGGATGGTCACTAGCAAGGATGTTCATGTCAAGTAGGGTCTACAATATGTGGGAAAGATTCTTATTGTAAAATTAAATTGTAAGTAGACACATTTTGAAGGAGACCTTGAACTCAGGGATTTAGTTGGTTTAGGTGTGAGTGATCGGTTGTTGTCCTTCTTTCTTAATTATTTCCAAGGGGTGGATTGGGTTTATGTTTCACTCCAAAAAAAGGATCGGGCATCTATATTGGGGGGATTTCGGCTCTAGGGTGCATCCTTCCTTTCCCTAAAACCCTATAACCCTTCTTTGGACCTTAGGTTAGAAGGTCTTACCAAATATCTGGTATGTGTCAAACTACTAGGCCAAGCGATGAAGTTATGGTATGAATATTTAATTGGAGAAATAGGAAATATCCTTGGGAGAACAATATTGGTTGACATTTCATTTAATTATAGTCTATAGCATTTGGTGGCTAAAATGTTGGTTGAGTTATATGTCAACGAGGGTTTGATCAAAAGTCCAGATATCGCTTCAAGGAGCTCAATGTATAAGCAAGAGTCCCTTCAAGTGCACAATATTCCATTGTAGTGATCATGTTGTTCAAGATTGTCTCACTCCATTTGTGAGGAAGGTTTGGAGAAGGAAGAAAAATGAGGGAAAGGAGGAGGCAATGGAGAAGGTTAAAGAAGCAAAGTCCAAGATTTCAAAATCTCTTGAGCAAGAGTCTAGTTGAGAGACATTGAAACATGAAGTAGAGGAAATTGAGGTTGAAAAGGTTAAATCCAAGGAATTTGATGGTTTAAAACAAAGAATCTTGAAACTTGTGTGGTTGGGAGATGAAAACACAATCATTCAAGACTCGGTCCATAATTAAATTCCATAAAGTCAATGGAAACAACAAGCCATTCAAGTTCCTTCTAATTTCCCTTCAAATATTCATTCTACAAAAAATTGATTACAAAGGAAGTAAGTTTGTTCTATGAGGATTCTAAAAATACTAAAAAGGGAAGGTATTTGATAAAGGAAAACAACCCCACACTCCTATCGATGGACAAAATTATCCTATAGTCTATAAGAAATTATATTACTTTTATTCAAAAGGTGAAATAGTTGTTCATGGAATTTAAACAGTATCCCTAAATTTTTTGGGCTAGAGTGTTTTGAGACAAATGTAGAATAGGGGGCGGTTACTTTATTAGATCTATAAAAGGGGATTATCATGGGGGATGCTTTGGATTGAATGGATTATTTATCGATCCCATCAAGGAGCTCATCCCTAGCTCTATGGGAAAAGAATCATTCCTACAACAAACTCAAGAAAAGGACATTAAGGAGATTCAACAAGGCAGAGAGAAGACCGCAATTGGGGTCCTTGGAGTGGGAAAACCCCAAAAATTGGAAAATGATGAAGATCCTCTCACTAAATATTCATGGACTAGGTTGTAATATGAAGAGACAAACATTGTCCATACTAGTAGAGTTAAAGAAACCTGATGTAATTCTCTTAAAAGAGACCACGGTCTAGGGATAAGTTAGTTGGTAGTTTGAAAATATATTTCAAGTGTTGGGATTATGTGTTGTGGATGACTCTGGGAATTATGGATCCATAATCACTAGATGGATTTCAAACTTGACATCAATAAATTTTTACTCTGCATTTTCAAGTCTATGCATAGAATCATTGTATAAAGAAGTGGGCCAAACAATCATGGTAATTAATGTACATAGACCTTGTGTTGAAAGACAAGAGACTTAGGATAAGTTCTTTTCCTTGGAAGTGGTAAAGGAGGAAAGTCTTATTATAGTAGGAAATTTAAATTTTACAACTAATAGAGATGAAAATTGGGGGTATTTTTCAAGCGTTGATAGGCTTGCAAATTAATTCAAGTATAAAATAAAAATGGCAAGTCTAGTGGATGTAGAAACGATCTCTCTCAAGCCTATTTGGAGAAATAATAGGAAAAAAGGGGCATGTATTTCAAAAAGGCTTGATCACTCTCAGGTTTCTGGTCAATTATTAACACTATTTGATAAAAGGTCATGGATAGATCTGGGGGGTTTATTTGATCATAATCCCATATTCTTTGAATTGATTTATCACAAGGAGAAGTATCCCAACCCTTTTAAATTCAATTTATCTTCACTTGAGGGTGAGGAATGCAAGGAAAGGTGAAAAGGGTATGGAGACGTTTTGGTCTCGACTCAAAACGCTTTAGCCATTTTTCAATTAGCTAAGTCACTCAAATCTGTAAAAAGGTAAAGTGGTAGCATGGGTAGTAGAAGCATATGAAAACATAGACCAACTTTTAAAAGAGGTTGAATCTAAGATTAAAGAGATATATGAGAACAATAGTGCAAGTGTTTTTAGTGTTTAAGAGGCCCAAAGACTTGACTATTTGGAGAGAAAAAAAAAGAGGTTATTGGAAAACAAAGAAGTTGAGTGGAGGATGAAGAGTAGATTTGTATGGTTGTAGAAGAGTGATGAAAACACCAAATTATTTCACCAATTTGAAAATTAGATGGAGAACACTAATTTCATCTGGGAACTTTAGACAATGAAGGTATCAAATTAAGTGGCTTCAAAGATATTGCAGCCATGGGTATAAACCATTTTCAGTGTGTTTATTTAGACCCAAAAAAAGGTAAATCTTCCTAAGATTATCAAGTTAGCTTCATTTTTTCCTTGAATTATGACGGAGGAAGTTAAGAAAAAATTGTATGAACAAGTCTCTAAGGAAGAGCTCCACACATTTCTACACTCTTTCCAAAAGGACAAGCCCTGGCCCAGATGGGTGGGTAGTTGATTTTTTCTTGGACTTCTATGAGCCGGTAGAGATGGATCTTCTAATGGTCATTGAACATATTAGGGTTCCTAGGAGTGTTTTGGGGTCTTTGAATGCTACATTCATTAAACCTATTCCAAAGTGTAATAAACCTACTTTTTATCACTATAGTTCAATCTCGCTTTGTAGTTGTGTTCATAAAATTATAGTCAAGGGAATAGCAGTCATATTGAAAGAGGTGTTTTTAGAGAAAGTCTCTAGAACAATTTGGTTTCCTAGTTGGAAGGAAAATCCAAGAAGCAATAGGGTATAATCAAGAAGGCATGTATTCAGTCAGAACAAGAAAGATGCATGCTTAAGCTATCAAGTTGGACCTCTCCAAAGCATATATCAAACAAAACAAATTGGTTATATCTCAAGATGATGTTAATACATGTATGGTTTAGTTATCCTGTGGTCAAGTGAATTATGGGATGTGTCACATTTATCTCTTGTGTTGTGCCTCTACTTTATCCAAACCTTCAACGGGTCTAAGACAAGGTTGTTCACTCTCATCCATTATATTTCTTATGGTTACAAAAGGTTCAACCAAGAAATTATGGAATTAAAACAAGGGAATACTTGAAAGGGGTCCAAATTGGAAATTTTGTGTCATTCTCTCATTTATTATTTGTGGATGATATTATGTTGTTATTTAATGGTTCAAAAAGGAAAGATAGAAAAAAATATAAACTCAAACAATCTACATTGTGTTGCTATAGGCATGGAAGCGAATGTACAAATGTCAACCATCAATTTCAATGGTTTGAATGTAGAGTATGAAGCTCTAATGAAAAAATTAGAAACTCAGACAATCTACATTGTGTGGCTATAGGCATGGAAGGGAATGTACAAATGTCAACCATCAATTTCAATGGTTTGAATGCGGAGTCTGAAGCTCTCATGAAGGTATCGATTTCCTTTTAGGCACTTTGATTTACGAGAAGGTTTAAAATACCTAGGTTTCATTATCAAACCAAATGGATACAAAAAAAGGTGATTGGGGATGGTTGTTGAGCAAAATAGAGACCAAGATTCATTTTTGGTGCAATGGGTGGCTCTCAAGGGGGCATATTAACGCTTTTCAAGGTTTTCCTAGAACCCATCCATGTGTTGCGGGAATTCTTTAGCTTGGATTCTGAAGGGAGTGCTAGAAAAAAAATATGAAAGATTTGTTGTAATTTTTATGGCGTGGTAAAGGTTAAGGTGTTGCGATTCATTTCCAAAAGCCAAGGAGGGATGGATTTTGTAGCAAATCCAAGTATTTGGGAAGTGTTTGGTTGCAAAGAGTCTATGGAATCTCATTGAGAAGGAAATTCTTTAAAAATATATTACTTTTTAGATATATGTAGCCCATGCTTCTTTATTGGATTCGATAAGGAATCCAATAAAAATATTTAGAATGTTGCAAATCATTGGAAAGACATTATACTCGCATTTCATGTCATTAGAAACTCTCTTACCTGGAAGTTTGGCAATGGAAAGAATGTAAGGATTGGTTCATATCCAATTATGGGATGTGGAGAATAGATTTTTATAAATCCTACTCTAATAAATCATCTTCATTGGAAAAGTGCATTTACATTACATAAATTTATGAATTCTAATGTTACAAATGTTTGGTAGCAAGGTGGAAATCAGATCAATATATTGATATGGTTGGAGAATGGATAGTTAGTTGGTAGATATATCTAAATGAACTGAAAATAATTCACGATAGAGAAAGGGATTATAAGGATTCTTTGATGTGGGCTAAAAATAAAGTTGCAGGTATGTACATTGCAAAGTAACTTAGCTTATGAAGCTTTATTGGATCCTATTCATCAAGAAGAAATGTGGCGGTGGACTAAAATATGGAAAATAAAGGCACCTAAGAAGTCAAGAATATTCATATGTCTCACTATTAAAAATAAGATCCTAACATGGGAAGGCTTACATAAAAGTGGAAGGCGAAGACCAAATATCTGTATGTTATGCATGAGGGAAATAGAAACAATTTCACATCTAGTTATTACTTGTCCATATGCACAACACCTGTGTAAAGATCTAGAAAAATTCATTATAATGGCCAATATCTGGAAAAGTTCTACATTGGAGGAATGTCTTAGAGCTTGGTTTAAAATAAAGGACTAAAATATTTCAAGACGATTCCATGTCTAACTAGATGGGGTATTTGGATGGCAAGTAATGCCCATATTTTTTAAAGGAAGCAAATTCCTACTTTCCAAGTTTACAATCAAGTATGTGGTCTCTTTCATGGATGCAAATTGACTTCAAAGATAAGATAACCACAACAAGTGGGTAACTTACATATTGACAAATCCTCTCGCTAGGGCTTCTTCGATGGTTCTAGACAAGGTCAAGATGACTTTAGCAGTGTAGCCAGTGCCTTGTTCTTGTCAAAGGAGCACTTCATTAGACTTAAGGTTGGTCTAGGAATCGAGTCAAACAATTATGTTGAAATGAAAGCCCTTCATCTTCTTTTGAAGATGGTCATGGACAAAAGGGTTATGAGTTTGGAGATATATGGGGATTCCTCCTTGGTCATTCAATGGATGAAAGGGGTGATCCAAAGTCATTGTGTACAATTAGAAGATTTGGAAAATTAGTTAAAAGAAGTATCACACATGTTTAAGGCTACATCATCCACTCATGTTTATCTTCGATACAATATTTTGGTTGATGTCCTCTCTAAAGAAGGTCAACAAATTGAAATTGGATTATTTATTATGAAAGCCTATATCTAGAATCTTGACATATTCAAGGTCCTCTATCTTTTGACATGATGTCTAGTTTCGATGAGTCATTCTCACAATGTTTTTATTACAATATGTAATTAATATAATGTAACACAGTCATAAGACTTATTTTTTTAGACCTATATTTGGCAGGGAGTTCCTATGTTGGACTATAGAGTGGGATTTATTTCTCTGAGTAATGATCTCTTTTGATCAATATGCATTCAGGAGTAAAGAGGATGATCTATTTACATTCATCTACTTTTGTATTTAGGCTTAAAACACATAAAGTATGTGATTTTCATTCTTTCTTTTGAATAGAAATCATGATTTTCTCCGTGGAAAAAAAAAAAAAGCAATGAAACATAGATCACAAGAAGGGAAAATAAAAAATTATTGTAGAAATAAACCTATACACAATCACCCTACAAGCACTTCAATAATCTACAACAATGGAATGCAACACTAAATAAAGAGGAAAGACATACCCAATGGTACACCAAATTGTTGCAATGCTAAGATTTATTCATGAGTGACTATCTTCATGGTGGTAGCAATCTCTATGAAAAAAAAGATACATGCTACACTCGTGTGCCAACAATGAAAAAACAAAAATCGTCAAAATACAAGACGGCTATGCCCTCGTCTATTCTTTTACAATAAAAACTAAACACAAATAATCTAAAAGACAAATATCACAAGGAATCATGACTATCAAGTCGCTTCATTGACAAGAAGTTATCAACAAGTTGGGTAGACAATGCTTGTACCAACACGAGCGTCATCGACAAGAGGCACTGCCAAGCCCTATGCCAACACAAGCATTGTGAACAAGAGGTGCACTAACAAGGGCATCATCGATAGAGCACCCATCAACAAGAGTCTTCTTGTTGTTGGCGACATCAACAATAGGTGGATTGACAAATCTGGCTGGTATTAAATGTTCTCGATAAGAAGCTTGATGTTGCCAATACTATTGACAAGGAACTTGATTTTGGCGACGACAGTGAAATACCTGGATCACTAAGAAATTAATTTATTGTCAACAATTATGTTGCACTATGTCAAACTAAATGGTAGCATTGTCAAAGAGAAGATTGATGACATTTCGTAAAATACATTGAAGGTCGTTTTCTCCTAGAGTTAGATTTTAAACTTGAGCAAATAGCACTTCATGATCTACTTGTATTTTTTTAAATCAACTTTAGCCATCCTTTTTTTTCACAAACAATTATATTTTGTATTAGAAAAATTATTCCAACCATGCTAATAAGGCTAGTAATATGCATTGCAATCTCTATGAAAGAAGCTCGATGTTGGTGAACTCAATAATAGATGTGTTGACAAAGATCTTGTTGGTATTGATGTTCTCAATAAGAAGCTTGATGTTGTCAATGCCATTGACAAGAAACTTGATGTTGTCGACAACGTTGAAATATCTAGATCACAAAGAACTTGGTTTATCGTCAACAACAATGTTGCACTATGTCAAAATAAATGGTAGTGTTGTCAAAGAGAATATTGATGACATCCTGTATAAAACATTGAAGGCCATTTTCACTCAAAGTTAGAATTTGAAATTGAATGCACTTTGTGATCTACTTGTTTGTTTTTTTAAATCAACTTTGACGTTGTCTTTTTTTAACAAAAACAGTGAATATTTTGTATTAGCAAATCGTCTCAACTACATTAATCAACATAATAATACAAAAAAAGGTTGTCTCATAGTTTATTGTTCAACACTTGATCAAAAACTTGAGAGCTTAATATACAAAAAAGCAATACCATCATTCGCAAAGGATATCCAAGAACTTCCACTGGTATAGACCCTAAAAAACACCAATTATCAATCCTACTTTGCAAAACATAAAGAAAATAATGTTTTAATGAAGGATGTGATTGCTTTAGCCCCCGAGGTGTAGACCAATGGACAATAGGGTGCACTATTAAGGAACTCCTTGTGACATCACGGGTTCAAACCTTGACTAAGCCTTGTGTGTCATGCGTGGGACAACTTGGTATGCCTAGGGGTATAGTGGTAGTGGACCGAAATTGACCTAATGTCGCATGAGTATGAGCCCGACCCCAGCAGTCGACTCCCCTAGATACCAAAAAAAAGACATGATCGCTATGTGCTTCGTCTTGACTAAGAAATTAACGTTAAGTTTCTTGGTTCTCTGTGTCCACATCTACTAGCATTTGGTGGACAATTTCTTCCTCCTTGAGTTCCCCAACACTTATCTCAATGACATTCTAAAATTGGATACAACAAATTTTCATCTCCTATTTAGATTTGTTAACAAATGACGAAGCAAATTGTATTGCGACTCCTAAGGCTTGGATTTGCCTCATTTGTTGGAGCAAAGTTTCCACTGTTACAACATTCTCATTTTTATGGATTTGCCTCCTCCTGCCTCTACAAAGTCCTATGTATATAAATTTCACAAAGAGGACAACACTCAAGGTGGGAGAGATTACCTAAGATATCCATTTTCCACTATGTCCAAATTATCTAGGCCCAAGTTCCAAAATCTTAATTATGCCATACAATTACCTTACAGAGACTCCACAACACACCATAGGTCGCTTCTTTACGAGCAGGCTTCCCAATGATGGATTTAGAGATCACCCAACAAACCCAAGCATTATGCCCAAAAGGCAAATAATCGTCAAATTCACCAAGTGAAAGAGCACGAACCCTAGAAAACCAAGAGTTTCCAAAGACAAAAAATGGAAGCACAAAACCAATTCCCCATCAATCCAAATAGAGATAGAATTTCCACCCTAAACCACTATTAAACCCCCAGTCAAACTCCAACAACAAAGACAATGCGCAGAATGTTCATTCAAACAAACTGAAATAACAAGTTACAACAAATTTAGACCCAAAGGTGCCCAGGCTAAACAAATTAATTGTCGAGGATGAAGCCTAAGTGGTATAGTGCTCCCACAACGTTGGCAACCTTCCCAAAGCAACCTCACTTTATCTACAGCAAGCACAACCAGTAATCGTCTCCATTATCCCATTTGCATACCACCTCATACGGATATATTTTGTATTAGCAAAACCATTCCAACTGCATTAATCAACATAATAATACAATGAGTGCCAAGATGCAATGACCGACATGTCAAGGAAATTACACAACTAGTGGCCATCTCCATTATCCCATTTGCATACCACCTCATTCGATTATATTTTGTATTAGCAAATCATTCCAACGGCAGTAAACAACATGATAAGACAACAAGTGCCAAGATGCAATGGCCAACATGTTAAGGAAATGAGAAGCTTGGCACAAAGATTGGGAAGCCAAAAACACTAGCGAACATAAGGTGACTCACAGCAGCAAATTCTAATGGAAGCACAAATTGACAAGCAAAAGAGCAAAATTTTAATGCTGAAGATAGACAATGAAGGAAGGAAAAGCTTGAGAACAAGGCAGCAAAGGTTAGGGAATAGCAGGAAATAGTCCAATTGGAATTGGAACAACGACCTGGTTTTGAATAACTTAGGAACAAAGTTTCCCAAGAAGCTTTAGTAAGCCCCCCAAGTATTGTTGCAATGGAAGACGACATTGTAGAACAGAACCGTGAAGTCAAGAAGCAGCAAGACAATTCCCACATGGTCTCTCTAGCAAGATTTGCAGTGCCCGAAACTTTTGGGCAAGCTTAACATTCGATATTTTTTCTATGTTATGTAAAATTTTGTTTTTAACAGGACAATTTATTCAGCTGGTACACTCTTTTACGTTTACAAAACTCGCCAAGGGTCTTGTCTAGCAAGTATAGGGTTGGCCTATCAATCCTGTCTAGTTTTGGACCATCAGCTGATATTCTTTTTTATCAAATGGTTGAATGGTTAGGCCGCAGCCCACTACTTTTTTAATATAATCTGTCTTTTTGTTTTAAAAAGAAAATATTCTCCATGCATCTTACATCCAATGTTTTCGGCCCCTTGTATAACACTAGAGCCTCTGCCCGATTGTTTATTCTTTTGTGCAGGAGGGGTATTCTACTACAATCATGTTAGATGTAAATATAATATCACTTTAAGCGTTTCACCCAAATCAAACCTGACATCATCAACGTATGAAGAAAACGCCCTTGAATATGATGTATGATTTCTCATTCTCATTGAAAGCGTCGTAATTCTTAAATGAGAAGTATTCTGGGCTAGGAAACTATTTCCATGTTTGTGGCAAAATAAAAATCCCATTTACAGCATTGAGGGTGAGATTATCGAATCACGGGAACAAGCAAAAGCTCTTTGCATTTATAGAAGACACCTGACAAGCTCATCGCTGATTTTACACAAACTATCTCCACCAAAGTTTATCCGGTATGGTTCCATATTGATAAGGTTCGTTCACAAAGAAAACTTGCACATATAAGTTAAAATTTAACAGTATGCTATATTAACAGATTGAAAGTTAATGTCATTTCAATGGATCCAGAGCCTTGTGATGATACCCTCGAGCCCTTAGCTTAGCTTATTATACACAAACTAGCTACAACAAAATTTCTGGTATAGCTCCATAATGATGACCTTTCTCACAAAGAAATTGTACATAAAATTGAGAATTTAACAGTAAGCTATTCTTGACATATTGAAGTTATTCTCCATATGAAGTTACTGCGATCAAGATCTACAATATTCAATATATGTGAATATTGTAACAAACTTCAGGAAAGGGATTTGGTGAATCATCCTTCGAAACTTGACCTTATTTATAATTAACAAATACTAACATGCTAAATGTACGCAAATCAAACAATGTACCCACCCTCCCAATGACTGGGGCAAGGATTTCAGGTGCGGGTTGCTCAATGGTCTTATGCAGTGCTTGAAACCATATGGCCAGTAGGTTTCAATTACCCTCATTGGAGAAGCAAGTCCACCAGGTAGGCGGGAATCTTCTGATATCATGAAACTAGGTGTACTTTATGAGAAAACCCTGTTTACTCTCTTTTGGACCTCTTCCAGATATAATGATCCCTCTGAATAACTACACTTACTGTGCACCGTGCATTTTGAAAATTTATCTTTCACTATAAAGATTTTTGAAAAAGAAAAAAAGCATGTGTCCAATTTCATAGTACACCTATCTCATATGCACATGTTCCATTATACACCTATCTCGTAGGCATATCTCCAATATCATATTGCATCTAGTTCAAATGTTGATATTCCCAATTTGATAATTCACACCTAAATCCTTTTATGTGACAGACAGACGGGAAACATGGAAACTAGAAAGGTTGAAATACTTCGCATCTGCAAATGCAACAGATTAAATCAACTAGAATTGATAGTCACTTGTGAGAAATAATGCTTTACATGATTTCCAGTCGTCAAAATTATCGGTCACTCAGAATAGTAGAGCTCAAATGTTCCCAGAATATGGCTTCTGAAACTGTCCATCAGTATTTGTTGTGCCATATACAAAGTCTAAACCCCACATACAGAAGAAGCCTAAAACCAGCTCCATATATTGTCCAAAAATTCTCCTCCTCGATAAGAATCTGGCAAACCAAGACCCAAACTCTATTCAGTAGTGAATATTTACACTGCAATTATTACACCTTATCATCATGGAACCACCATCGGGTCTCTTTAGGTGATCTCCCATTTCTGCAATTTTTGACATATCTGTCATTATCCAGTGGCCTTTGCTGCATTTCAAAAGCAATGGCATGTTAAACTATGCAACTCAAGAATTAAGGACTTGTAGCACAAATCTGCTAACAGTGGAATCATGTACCAACACATTGTAACAACAATCAGCTTATAGCCTAGATTCAAGAACCTTGACAGTAGAGCTTGATAACATGGAGAGGATGCTCATGCAGATAGAGCTCACAGTCATGGCTGGAGACCAAGAGTCATAAAGAATATCTGTTCACATAAGACAGCTAATGTGTTATGTCTTTATGTACAACAATAACATTATATCGATTAAAGATAGCAATAAGTAAATCGGCTATAGTTCTGTAACATGTATTTAGTTCGACCGTATTGCAGCTGGAGTTATCATCATTAGAGACAATGGTTTCAAATTAATCAGATCTATCATCTAACATAATACAGGACTGCCTCCTTGTATATAAAATTCCAAACAGAAAATAGTTGAACAAAATATGAAGCCAGGGACTGACATGAAAGGAAAACACTATATGCAGACTAAAGCATATGCTGAGGAGCAGAAGTTTAAAATATCATCGATTAACTTGATACAAGTGAATACACAGAAATAATAGCTGTATCTTGTACATAATCAACTGCTTGTGGTGATTACAAATTGAGATTCACCTTCTGTTCCGGATTCAAAAACTTTCTGGTGGATTCTGCCATTAGTAATTCCATAACTTCACAAAATCTATAAAAGGTGTCACCCACTATATACCAGGTGCACAAAACAAGACATCTCTTTAGCTGTCAGAGATAGCACAAGGTTCAATTTTAATACATTTAACAAGGAATTTGGAATTCTTCCAATCAAAAAGTACCTCTAAGCTCTCCTGATATTGAAAAAACTAAGATCAATATTAGTTAGGAACACTTCTCTTCAATCTTCAAGCTTTTTGAGCATAGGAATAAAATTTTAAAGCAAACGAAATAATTCCTTACTTTTCTCTTAAGGTCCGATAGACCAAAGTTGGTCTCAGTGGACGTTAACCATCATCATCATCAGTACCAAAATAGGCCCTAATGCTCTTTGGTTGGTTGTTGTCAAAGTGTCTAGGGCTAAATTGTCCCTATACTATACCTAAGTCTATGTGCATTTTACAGCAATTTAAACCCTGTATAGAGGATTCTAGATCACTGTGAGCATGATGAATGGAAACCTGACCCCTAAATCTATATATCTAGAATGTTTAATTCGAAAGTGTAGATTATTAAGTTCGACATGTGAAAATATTTAAATTCATCCAAGTTAAAAGGCATCTATGCTCTCAACAAAAAGTGGAAGCTTTAGCTAATGAGGGATCAAGACTTAATCAAGGGGTGGTGAAGATTAACTTTAATAATGATGAAGTTAATCAGAATTAATGCGATATCTCAGTCATCACAGGTGAAATTTAATGAAGGGATATCGTAAATCATTCTGAGATTGGAAGGGAAAAGTGCCATGCTTCTCCTCAATCTTCAGAATGCCTCACTTGGGTGCCAAAGAACATCTTCACGTTCAAAATTATATTTAATGGAGTTTACCCCTTCAAACATGATGCTTTTCATGCTTCTCATTTTTGAATTTTCCTCATTCAGTGCTGAGGCCTGCCAGCTTTCTCCTTCTCTTGTCGTAGCATTCATTAGCACCTCTATTCCTTTCTAGATCGCTCCTCGAACCCCCTCTCTTCTGCACCTATTTCCTGAATCTTTCTGCCCCCCTCTCTTTTGAGTTTGTCAACATGCCATGACAAGGCCAGCCACCTTTCTCCCTCCCTTTTCATCCCCTCTAATCCTTTGCAGACTGTTCCTTGACCCCCTTCGCTTATGCTCCCCTAGCCTGAATCCTCTCTGCCTCTCTCATCTCCCCTGCAGGTATTTAGAGTCTGGTGATGTAGGAACTGGTTCGAGATTTATGCAATAACCAAGGATCACCGAGAGCATACATAGACTGCATAGGCAGAAACTTCAAAGGTGTCTCAACTAGAATTCAGAGGCAGTCAAAAAGTAACATACTCAGGTAAGTGCACCAAATCTCAAGAATCGGTCAGCAGGGAAGGCGCTAGACAATAATGGCTCCTACAAAATGGAATCAGAAATAGACAGCGTGAAGGCACAGGTAGAGAGATTTGGGAAACTAGTCTATCCAGTATCAGATTGCTTGTCAACCCTAACTATAGTCCTCAGTAATCTGGAGTCATCCAGAAAACGTTTTCTGATTCAAAGAGTTTTGTTATATTTTATAAGCATGCGTCCTCCTTAACAGAGCGATGCATTTGTACAGTTGTATCATGATTGTTCTTTTATAAACAAGAGTACTCAACAGAATGATGCAATTGTAAATCTGTATCATGATTGTTCCAAGGATTCTAAGCAATTATATATTTATCTAAGAAAGTCTTGGCATTATTTATTTTCGTTGGATCTTCTCAATCCAAATTTTCCGTCTCTGGAGCACCTTCATAGTTTATGAATTCACTAGAATGCATGGGGATTCAAAGTATATTGTGGGATTGTACAATTACTCCTTTGCGTGCATGGATTTTTCTAGCAATCCCTTGTAGAAGATTTCAAATATTTTGTGCATGTATGTGATGATAGTGTAGTGCAGTGGAGTGATATTATGAGTTCGCCAGAGTTATATATACGGGTCAGTAGGCTCTCATTAGAGCATGCAAGTATATCCATTTGGTGTTGGTTGCACTGAATGTGAGGAACAAAGTTGAGCACCCAAGTTGTATGATCATTTCTATCAGCTCGCCTCTACATGAGAGTCAGTATACTTAATTCCCTCATAGAATTTGTATACTTATCGCCAACCCTTTTCTGCTGTCAAAAATCCATTTATGGAGTTTTCAATCATTTCCTTCACACAAAAAATAATTTTGTTTGAAAATAAAAATTTTGAATTACAGTAAAGGTTGAAAGAAAAGTAATTAGCAACTTTAAATAACAAAGGATCAAATCTAATACACAAATCCTTTCTTTTCCTATGCATTAAAATATTTATTCCCAAATTTCAATAAAAAATGAACTTTAACTTGCTGATTCTTTATCTACATTTAGATCGGATTTGAATGAACAGTGATGAAATAGTAGCCCCAACTACTTCAAATAAACATGGTACATACTTACTCAAATTATTATACATATGGTTAACATTATGTGAATCACTCATTCTGTACAGGGCAGAGAGTAATTTTGGCAATATGAATATAAATGTTCGTTGTAGTCAAACCAAATGAGATATATTTTAACCTTAATGTGACTCAACGCTTCCTACCATTTGTTGGGATGCTTGTGAGAAGAACTAACAAGAATGGAACAGAAAATCTCTGTAGGAGGCCACGGAATGCTGTCTCACTGCAGTTGATCTTCTCCAACTTTCCTTCGTCACTTAGTTATGCACTTGGTACGCTTCTCGCTTTGTTGTTATTATTGTAAACTCTAATGGCAATCTCACCCACAGAGAACATGCATCATCTCATAAGTTATACTTATATCCCATCCATTAAAATTCTTTCAAGACAGAATCCATGACAGTTATTTATATATTTATGCAGATTGAGGTCCATGCACCCAGTAAATCTCATGCTCGGATGTGAATGCATGCTCATCTTATCCTAGGTGTTACCCCCTGAAAATGCATATCTTGTTTTGCATTTTCAGTGGCATCTTTCTCTCACCACCACAGCAGAAACCCATGTAGTTCAGTCATTATTACAGGTTTTGGAAAGAGACTTGGAGGCTATGCACCTTGTTCTATCTTGCCCAAGCATCATTCCATTCATCATCCAAAGCAAGATCAAAGGTGTAGAGGTGTTCTTGTTTGATGAAGGTTTTTCCAAAGGTATATTTGCGTACATTTGGCATGTAGTTGGAGGCATGGTTACATGGCTTACCTTACCTTTTGCTGCATCATTTGATGGAAAGCCTTGTTCCTAGGTTGAACCCATGGTCCGAGACCACATGGATGTGATGTGAACAGGAAGGGAACCTTAAAAGTTGAATGCCTTACTTGGGAGGGTACCACTTGGCACTATGTTACACTTGGGCTTGGTCAAAGGGCCACTTAAGGTTGAAATCCTGTTGATGATTGTAGCTCGAACGGGTACTTCTGCATAGGCTAAGTCTCTAGCATGCAAGAGTCATCCATATTACCTCTCTAGGTACTTGCTCTCTCAAGCAAGTGACTTTTGTATCTCTTTTCTAAGTCTAACTTAGGAAAAGCACATTAACTTAATGTTGGCTAATGACTAAAAGTGAACTTAAGATTAAGCCACAATCGTTGATCTTAAGTGAGGCTTGAGATCTAATCTCAGCCATCCATCACTTTGGGGATTGAGGGTTAGGGTTTTGGTCATTGAGAGGTTATAAAAAGCAGCCTAAGTGAGAGGAGTAGACACACACAGAAAGAGTGAGTGAGATCCCAATGATTGGGTGAAGAAGGACTTTCATCCAAGTGTGCAAGGGCAGGGTCAGAGGAAAGGAGCAAAGGGACACTAAGGGAGATAGCAGCAAACCAGCAAGATCGTAGGACTGATCTTGAGGTTTGTAAGGCTTGGCTATTTGTTGAATTGTATTATTCCTCAGTGGGCCATTATCCCAGGATGGGACCCCAGGATTTTATCTTAATAAAATCATTGTTTGTTGGTTTTTCCCCATTGGGGTTTTCCAGGGTAAACAAGTGTGTCAAGTGTGAATGATTTCTTGTTTTTTCCGCCGTGTAAATACTTAAAACATCAACGTATTTTCATTTATAATTTAAGCAGTAAGATATTGAGAATGAAGATTGGATCTGGTGTTAGAAATTAACATGGTATTAGAGCCAAGTTAGTTCAGAGGGAAATCGTATTTGACGTGGGTTTACTGAAAGAAAGAAAGAAAAAAAGAGTGGCGTACGATCCTCGTACATCATCCGTACGACCCCATCATACCACCGTACAGGCCTGCAGCTGAAGGATGCACGAGGAGAAATTGGGCATGGTCAAGTGACAACCGAGAGGCGGGCGAGCGGAGGCAAGAGCTGGATGCGGCAATAGGTGGAAGCGCAGGATAGCCGATCCACTAGGAAGCTCCGTGAAAGGTAGAAATAGCTGCCAAAAAAGGTTGGATGGGACACGAACCACAAGCTGGGCGAAGAGGACATGGGCGGAGAGCAATTGTCAGCTTGAGAGAAAAAGAGCCGCCAGTCGCCAATCAACGGGTTGTGCCACGAAGCAAAGGAGCAGCCGACGAGAGAGGAGCTGCAGACGCTGGGAGGAGCAGGATGGAGCTAGGAGACAAGAAAGGAACAGGTCGGAGCTGGGAGACAGGGCCGAGGGGAAGAAGGTGCATAAGGATTGGCAGGCAACAAGACAACATGGAGAAGGGATCCACAGGTTAGCTGGATCAATCATTGTAGAAGCAACCGCGTGTAGGAGATTGTCAGCTAAGGGGCATCACGAAAGGCATTGGCTTAGCCTATGCAGGTGTCAGGTGAAGCCGCAAGTTGGGAAGGCACAAGAAATTGGGCACACATGGAGCTGGGAGCTGCAGAGGTCGCAAAGAAGCTGGTGGATCCGTGGAAGAGCGGCCTAAGCAAACGGAGGCAGTCAGGCGCTGGGGGAAGGCCCTACGTGGATCAAGGCGACAGTGAGGGTGTGAGGCAGCAGGAGGAACCAATGGAGGGTCATGGCGTTACGTCGGGAGTAGAGGCAGAAGAGCAGCTGGCCAACAACCCACAACTATCGGCAGGACAACAGCCGCCAAGTCGTAGCCAGCCGCTCCGAGAGGAGCCGCCAGCAAGGCAACAGCCGACAGGGCGATGGCCGCAGGGAAACCGCCACCAAGGTCACGACAGCTTCGGGCAAGCCCAAAAAATTTACCAGGCAGCCTAAAACAAATCCAAGCAGTGCCCAAAAATTCATGCAACCCAGAACAAATCTGAGCAGTGCCCAAAAAATTTGGACAGCCCAAAAAAGGGGTTGGGCAGCAAGCTGAGAGGTTCGAGCAGCCCCAAACAGACCCCAAGCAACAACAGAAGGTTGGGGGCAGCCTCAGGTAGAGGTCTGAGTAGCAGGCAGAAATACGGGCAACATATCCAGGAAATAGTTTTTTCACTAAAATTCTAATTATTTTGTGACCCTTCTAGAAGTTTTAAGATTCTATATATTAGAATCTAATCTCCTCATTTGATATCATCTTATCATTACATATCTCAACTCTGATTATTTCTGCTTCACGTCAAAGGTTTAGGGGTTCCTTGCTGCTACTTGATCAACTATTTTGAGGCCGCCCACCTGCTGAAGTTTACCTTACACCTCAAATTTGAATTAGTTGACTGCTAGGGCTGATGTCCAGGTCTATATGTTGTTGCTACTTGTGATCTGCTGAACCGTGTGTTTGTTAAGGGCTTATTAAGCCCAGATCTGCTACCTGTGAGCTTTTGGAGGACCATTCGGCTACATGTGAGCCTGTCGGCTATCCGATCTGCTTGTTTAGGGTCTGGTTGGGTTCCGATTTGTTTGTTGAGGTCTGATTGAAGTTCAATATGCCTGCTGATCCTTTTATTAGGGTCCAATATGCCTCTTGTGACCCAGCTGTGAGCCTTGGAGCACTGTCCTACCACCCATGAGTCCATAGAGGCTTATTCTACCTACCACAAGCCTGTCTGAAGGTGGTCGTGACCTGATTGGGGTGGCTGCAGCCTGCTGCTATCTTGTTTGTGAGAGTCCTGAGCCCTACAGGTCTGATCTGGTATACTAAGAGCATTTGTATGGAGGTCGTGAGCCTTGTTGAACTATTTTAGCATGCTAAGAGTTTAGTTGTGAAGGTCGTGGCTCTTACAAATCTAAACCTAACTGTCGTAACCCTACTGAAGTCTGCTATTATGTTGATTGTTTTAGATCAAAGTTGCCCTAAGCCAGATATATACTCCTGAGAATTGATCTATATGTCGAGACCTATTTAGGGCCAGATCTACGCATTGAGATTGTTGAGATATTGTAACTTCAAAGAATATTATATTTGTACTTTACTTTTCTGGAGATGATTCATTCCTCCGTGAAGATCTTATTGTATATCCGGAGATGTTTATTCCTCCGTCGGAATGTGGTAACTCGGGTTATTAGACTTCCCTAGTGGGGGTCGGCCCTGTATGTGTTATGTGGGTCAAAGGGTTATTAGACTACCCTAGAGGGGTCGGCCCAGTTAGTTATAATGGGGTATTTAACCTAATGGTTAAATACGAGCCTACATGTACTTGTATAAAATACATATCAGAGTAGTGTATAAATAGAGGAGGTGTGTTCCTCATTACACACACTCACACACTTGAGGATAGCGCACTTGTGGAGGAGAGGTCTGCTATTGTGGAGGAGGAGATCATGTCTCAGGGTTTCATCTTTGTATATTGCTGGTCATCTATATTGAGGAATCTTTGCTGGGTTTTCTACCCCATGAGGGTTTCCCAGAATAAATCTCTGTCTCTTGTGTTTATGCTGTGCTTGTTGTTTCTTCAGTGATCCTGTATATGCTATTATTGTGAAATGGAATGTAATGCTGCTATTTTCTGTCTTAGCATATTGAATTTTAACATGGTATCAGAGCTAACCTGAAGGAAGACAAGGTATGGCACTTACGACACTTGCTTTACTTACGACAATTTGAAGGTTAGGGTTTTACATAGCAAAAACCAGTCATCGTGGAACTTTCGCTATAACTCCATTTTGGCGAAGGTTCAGGGTCTGCAAAGTTTACAGGTCTAAGATAACATCCCCAGGTACCTTGTGTCCAAAGGGCATCCTCAGATTCGTTGTACTTTGTAAGTTATGATCAGTACAAGTTAGGGTTTTCTGCCTCTTCCAGATCTTAGTCAAAATCAGGTGACCTTGGCAAAAAGGTCATAACTTGGGCTAGGAAGCTCCAAATGAAATTTCGTAAAAAGTGACAGGTAGTACACAGACTGTACTATCTCAGGAAACTTTTTCAGAGGCCGAAGGTGAACCAGTGACACGTGTCACGCCGTACAAGTTCACTCTCCTGTTTTATCCCATAAACAGGTCACATTGCGACACTTGGCATAACTCTCTCCCAGAAATTCCAATTGAGGTCAGACCTGTCAGGATGGAAATATAACAGGTCAAGCTATCTCAGGAAAAGTTTTCAGAGGCCGAAGTTCAAACAGTGACATGTAGCATGCCGTACAAGTTCGCTCTCCTGTTTTATCCCATAAACAGGTCACGTTGCGACACTTGGCATAACTCTCTCTCAGAAAATCCAATTGAGGTCAGACCTATCAGGATGGAAAGATGACAGGTCAGGCTACTGCAGAAAAAAAGGTTTCAGACCCTGTGGAGCAAAAATTTCAGAGTTATAGCAGAAACAATCAGGTGCATATTTCTGTCAAAATAGAATTATTTTTGGAGCACCTTTATTCATGGCTTCCGGAATTTAGGGTTTCGGAGAAAGTTAAAATTTTTGGAATCGGAGTCCATGGTTGAATGCTACTCAGGAAAATCAAAATTTATAGACCAAGATTGAATTTTTTGGTTGGGTAGAAGACCGGGCTTAATTAAACCCTAGCTCGGGATTTTGATCAGAAAGATGGAAAATTAGGGCTTCAACAAAAGTTGAAATTTTTGAAGTCTGTAACCACGGCTGGAAGCTCCTCAGAAAAATAAGAGTTTAGAGCCTTGGATCGAACCTTTTGATTGGACAGAAAGGTGGGCTTCATCAAACCCTAGTTCGAGTTCCTGTCCAGAAGATCCAGAAGTTTCGAAGGCAATTTTGAGGGGTCAAATTTTGGAGATTTCAAAATTGAAGTATGCTAGTTTGATCAACTTAGCAAGACACATCCTTCCATTCATTCAGAAGTGTGAAAGTCAAAGATTGAATTTTTAGGGTTTCTCTAGCAAACCCTAATCAAGCTCCAGATCAAGTTTCAGGGGGAGTTGAGGCTAAGGCCTTACATAAGAAGACTACAAGAAGTCTCGACAGGTATGACTCAAGGAGGTTCAGGTATGTCTTGAAATCTGATTCCTGATTAAATTCATAATGTGTTTGTCTTCATATTATTTATTAGTACAATCTTGATCAATGTTAGAATTGTCTTATCACTCTAGTAGCAGTATGAATGCATGTGAATGATCGAAGACATTCATTGATTAGGGCTATATGATTGTACTAATGCATTATGGTGTTGTGTGAGGTTGATGTTGTCTACTAACAAGATACAAGTACATCACAAAAGACAAATCAAGTTCCATGACCATGACCACATGAAGACAAAGACTCATCCATAATCTTTGTTCTACTTACGAGGTATGTATGACTTTGTTATATTATGCTTAACCTATGAGACATGCAGGTTTTAGATCAGGATCTCTAAATCAATGAAGAGATTGTTTAGGTATGTTGCACATAACTAAGTAGGTATAATAATCCAGGTATGTTTTCCCATGTCATGTAGAATCTTACCTTGTGTTAGGATCCCTTATATAAGTATACTTGGTATGATTGGTTATGCTTATTCATAAAGTTAGTAATCAAGGGTTTATGCATATCATGTCTCTTATCTTGGTTGATTATTTAACTAACTAGATCAAACAAGAATATGCATGAGTAAAGGAAGACTTCCCTGAAACCTTGAATATTATCTATAATCATGATTATACATTTTCAAGATTATTTAGAACTATAATGTTTTGATAACATTGATATTATACTAATGAATGTATGTTTGTGTATGATATCATGAGGACGACACTTGAGCATGCACAGTGGTACAGAATGAGTAGAAGTTCAAAAGACATACAGAAGATCAAGCGGGAGGTAACCACACAAACATAAAAGATAAGTATTTGAGTTGTTATTTGAAATAGTAAATGATATTGCTTGTATGCATATTTGTATTCCTAGAATATATGATGCCGAGCATAAACATTCATAAAGCATTGAACAATATACTACTAGTATGCATATGATTGGTAAGTTGGACAAACATTCCATTGTTGCGTGTCTAGAATGAAACCTCCTTGCTGACATGCTGAGAGCTGTGCACACTCTCAATAGTATGTTCTGGTAGAGATGGAAGGCATCTAGATAGCCACTATATGCATACAGGATATGGAAAAGTGTTGTGCCAAAGTATTGGTCAAGATAGTTGCATAACTATGTAAATGATATCTGTATGCATAATAGGTTATCATGTCAATATGATTTGATGATTATGAAGTATTACTAATCATGTACTTAATTTTGATTTGTAGGAAAGGTCATGGACACCGTACAAGTGATGGATGTTCAAACAAGAAGATTTACAAATCAAACAAAATATAGAAGGCTCATTGCTAGAAGATTCTCTTAGAAAGGGGAAGAGAATCATGACAAGATGTTTGCTCCAAGTATGGTGTAATTAAAGAAGAAGTGTGAATCAGGTTCTGTATGGGTACCTAGGATCAATAATCAATTGATGAGCTTAATGATCACCATGAGTGATGTGGATCTCAATCTTTGCTACAAGGTTGAATATGGTTTCTATACACAGATGACTTGGATGCAAGAAGGAACTCACCACAGAGTCCGAATGATATTGAGGCTCATTTTAGTAGACCCATCTAACGAGAGATGGCACAAGATCCATTCAATGCAGAGTGTGAATGATGTTCAGTCTCGAAGGGAAAATTGACAGTTTCTTGATAAGCTTGGGCTTTACCAAAAGTAAAGTTGTTCCTAACTTTTATCTTAAGGTTATGGATCATACTATTATTGTATTTAGATGATATATTTCTGATAGGGAATGAGAAACAGTTCATGAAAAGAAATAAGAAGATGGCTGCAGAAATGAAAAAATGAAAGATCTCAGATTGATGCATTACTTCCTAGGTCTGGAAGTATGGCAAGGCTCAGAAGGAATCTTTCTCAACCAGGGAAAGTATGCTGAGAAATATTAAAAGGACTTGATGTGTTGGAATGGCCACTCTCATGAATTCCAACTTGAAGTTCTTAGCAGATGAATCATTAGAGTTAGTGGATATAACTCTGTACAGACAAATTATTGAGTCATTGATGTGTCTAACGAATACTAGGTCAGATATATGCTTTGCTGTGAGCACCTTGAGTCATTATCTAGTGGAAACTAGATGTGCTCACCTGATAAGCTGCAAATCATGTGATAAGGCACCTAAAGGATACGATAGACTTTGATCTATGCTGTCTTGGAGATCATGACTTCAGATGGCTAATCAGATGCTGATTAGGCAGAAAGTGTATCAGACAGGAAGAACACATCGAGAGGATGTTATTGTCTGGAATTAGCCATGATCTCGTGGTTTAGCTGGAAGCAGTCTAGTGTGGCTCTCAGCACAAGCGGAATATATGGCTGCTTACTCTGCTAGTTGTGAAGAAGTTTGGCTTCAGGATTGTTTGACTTAGAGATAGAACCAACTGTGATCCTATGTGACAAATAGAGTTGTATCAAGATGACATAGAATCTAGTGTTCCATGATAAGTCAAATAAGATAGGGATCTAACAAGATATGACGCAGAAAGGAACTATAAAGTTTGAATTTGTAACAGGTTACCGATGTACTAACCAAACCTTTGTCTCGAGTGAAATTTGAATACTTCCGAGACAAGCTTGGTGTAGTTCAAAAGGACCCTCCTCGAAAGGGGGAGTAGTATAGTCATTGATGATGAGATTGTCTCATCAAACAACAAGGTCGATGATGAGGTAACCTGTTCTCTACACCTAGATACTTAGAAATATTTAGATTTAGGACTCTTATACTTAGAATACTTAGTTTTACTTATACATGCTTTTGATGTTAGATGTATTAGTAAGAATACATGATTTTGATGATAAGATGTATTGGTAAGAATACATACTTTTGATGATACATGTATTGATTAATGTACTTGTATGGTTGAGGATACTTGTACTTGTATTGATGAGAATACATGTAAGGATTGTATCATCCTTGAACACTTTCAGTCCTAAAGAGAGCCGTAGACGTGAGGTCTCCGAGAATGAAGTCCTTAGTGGACAGTTGAGGGGATTGGATCATCCCTAGACTTTCAGTCCTAAAGAGAGCCGTAGACGTGAGGTCTCCGAGAATGAAGTCCTTAGTGGACAGTTGAGGGGATTGGATCATCCCTGGACTTTCAGTCCTAAAGAGAGCCGTAGACGTGAGGTCTCCGAGAATGAAGTCCTTAGTGGACAGTTGAGGGGATTGGATCATCCCTGGACTTTCAGTCCTAAAGAGAGCCGTAGACGTGAGGTCTCTGAGAATGAAGTCCTTAGTGGACAGTTGAGGGGATTGGATCATCCCTGGACTTTCAGTCCTAAAGAGAGCCGTAGACGTGAGGTCTCCGAGAATGAAGTCCTTAGTGGACAGTTGAGGGGATTGGATCATCCCTGGACTTTCAGTCCTAAAGAGAGCCGTAGACGTATGGTCTCCGAGAAGTAGGGATTGTATCATCCCCGGACTTCGATCCCTGAATTGATCCGTAGACGTGTGGTCTCTTGTATCATCCCCGGACTTCAGTCCCTGAATTGATCCGTAGATGTGTGGTCTCCGAGAAGTGGGGATTGTATCATCCCCGGACTTCGGTCCCTGAATTGATCCGTAGACGTGTGGTCTCCAAGAAGTGGGGATTGTATCATCCCCGGACTTCGGTCCCTGAATTGATCCGTAGATGTGTGGTCTCCGAGAAGTGGGGATTGTATCATCCCCGGACTTCGGTCCCTGAATTGATCCGTAGACGTGTGGTCTCCGAGAAGTGGGGATTGTATCATCCCCGGACTTTGGTCCCTGAATTGATCCGTAGACGAATGGTCTCCGAGAAAGTGATTTTTTATTATGATATGGTTACTTGTATCGGTATGGATACTTGTATTGATGATGTGGTTACTTGTATCGGTAGGATACTTGTATTGATGATGTGGTTACTTGTATCAGTATGGATACTTGTATTGATGATATGTATACTTGTATTGGCATGAATACTTGTACTAATGATGTGGATACTTGTATTGTTATGGATACCTGTATTGATGACGATGTTGATGATCGTGTGATGACAATGCTGATGATCGTGTGATGACGATGCTGATGATCGTGTGATGACGATACTGATGATCATGTGATGACGATAATCGTGAGGATCCAGATGATGATATTGTTGTAGATGTTTAAGTGCTACAGAAGATAAAGACTTAATACTAAAGATGTTGATGTTCCAGTATTGAAGATGTTCCAGTAACTGCTTGAGTTACTGATGATGTTGAGAAAGCTTCCAATGATTTATAGATGTATCATGTATGATGTTGATGACTCCTTGCTCGGGCAGATGCTGTTATAATATCCTTCTCGTTAAGGGGGAGTGTTGAGATATTGTAACTTCAAAGAATATTATATTTGTACTTTACTTTTCCGGAGATGATTCATTCCTCCGTGAAGATCTTATTGTATATCCGGAGATGTTTATTCCTCCGTCGGAATGTGGTAACTCGGGTTATTAGACTTCCCTAGTGGGGGTCGGCCCTGTATGTGTTATGTGGGTCAAAGGGTTATTAGACCACCCTAGAGGGGTCGGCCCAGTTAGTTATAATGGGGTATTTAACCTAATGGTTAAATACGAGCCTACATGTACTTGTGTAAAATACATATCAGAGTAGTGTATAAATAGAGGAGGTGTGTTCCTCATTACACACACTCACACACTTGAGGATAGCGCACTTGTGGAGGAGAGGTCTGCTATTGTGGAGGAGGAGATCATGTCTCAGGGTTTCATCTTTGTATATTGCTGGTCATCTATATTGAGGAAGCTTTGCTGGGTTTTCTACCCCATGAGGGTTTCCCAGGATAAATCTCTGTCTCTTGTGTTTATGATGTGCTTGTTGTTTCTTCAGTGATCCTGTATATGCTATTATTGTGAAATGGAATGTAATGCTGCTATTTTCTGTCTTAGCATATTGAATTTTAACAGAGATTTGTTTGGGATCTATACTCTCTGCTCAGAACTTGTTTGTGGTTAAACTTATGTGTTGATACTTATTGAGGTCTGATCTATTATGTTGAGGCTTGACTGAGACTGTCACTGTGTTTTGACTGTCATTGACCATCACTGTTTGACTGTACTACATCCCTCTCATCTCTCTCTCTCAAGTTTGTACTTACCCTCTAGTAAGGGTCAGCTTTTTCCTAGTGATTGACTGGCCTCTGAGAGGCACAGTCTGTTCTGAAAGTAAATTCTTCTGAGTATAAAAATAGGAAGGGTCCCACACTTCAGGTAAGTGTTCTAACTTGTTCTTTTTATTATGATTTAGACATGTTATTGTTAGTTATTCTACTACTGTTGATTACATGCTACTGAAGATTACTTTTACACGGGGACCTACTTGGTAGTGTTAAAGTTGAAAGAGATGAAAATTATGTTTTAAATTATACTGTTTGATTACGACTGTACTATTATGCTTCAGTACTAGTTTGTTGTATTTAATTTTGCATTAAAGTATATGAAAGTTTGATTTCTCTGCATCAAACCCTAACCTAACTAAAATTTAAAACTAAAACACATCCCAAGTGAGAGGAGTAGACACAAACAGAATGAATGAGTGAGTGAGATCTCATTGATTGGGTGAAGGACTTTCTTCCAAGTATGCAGGGGCAGGGTCAGAGGAAAGGAGCAAAGAGGCAATAAGGGAGATAGCATCCAACCAGCAAGATCAAAGGACTGATTTTGAGGTTTGCAAGGCTTTGATATTAGTTGAATTGTATTATTCCTTTGCGGGCCATTATCCCAGGATGGAGCCCAGGATTTTATCTTTAATAAAATCATCGTTTGTTGGTTTTTCCCCATTAGGGTTTTCCAGAGTAAACAAGTGTGTCTAGCATGAATGATTTCTTGTTTTCTCCGTTGCGTAGATAGTTAAAAAATTAGTGTATTTTCATTTATAATTTAGCAATAAGTTACTGAGAATGAAGATTAGATCTAGTATTAGAAATTAACAAAGCCCTCTTTGAGGAGGTGTCTAGGGCATGTTGTCAATAGTAACGGGTGAGACATAAGCTTAATAGAGGAGCTTCCACATATTTGGAAGCATGTTTCCCCTTTGAGGAGAAATTTTTGGGGTGAGGACACATTTTCCCATATTTGGAGGCATATTTCGCATGTTGATGCATCAAAGGGTAAGGACACATTGTTCAAGGCCTTTTCTACATATTTGGAAGCTTTCACCTTTGAAGAGGGATTTGGGGTGAGAACACTTTGCTCAAGGCATTGTTTACATATGGTTGAGGTTGTTAAACCCTCCCTCATATATGATGTAACCTTGAATTATTGGAGGATTTGCTACTGTTATTTTCTGGTTAAGTAAGACCTATTCAGTCCTCTTGATCTTGTTGTGAAATCAAATTTGAAGAAATGATGTATTATTGATTGTTAATAACTTAATTCAATAAAAAGGTTGTCTACTTTGAAAACATCGTCTAGGGTTTCATATTATAATTGTTCCTCCTTTGTTTGTTGGATGCACTATCACAAAAACTAGCACTCTAAATGCAAGGATCAAAAGGTTCTAGCCAAGTGCAACTGCCACCTACTATTACTTCCCATCTCTTCTAGTGAGTTAGATAAATTAATAAAGGGGGATTCCCTATAAGCAACTAAGTGTCAAGAGATAAGGAAAATTACTTAGATTGTTGGTGGATGATGGCTCAAGGGGAAAATTGATGAGTTAGAAAATCCGAAAAGAAATCAAAGATTCCAAAATGATGCTAACTCAAACATTGGCTAAAACATCCATGAACAATTAACCATGGCTTGCAAGTAGAAGATAACCATTGAATGAAAGTAACCAAAAACTTGAGTGAATTTGTCAAGAGATAAACAATTACTTGTTGCCAAGAGGCTAGATCAAGAAACGTAAAACAAGGAGTTAAACATAGCCATAGAAGTTCATCCCACTAAACATTGGTGATATAGATGAGATTGTTGTTGTATAATGAGTGATGAGTTTAGTCCAAATAACCAGCAATGAATTTGAATTTCATTAAACCAATAGGAAGATAGTAAAACCATTGAATGTGTTGATTTAAAGAAATAAAGAAGTGCAAGTGAATCTGAAAAATAACTCAAAAGATATGCAACTTATTGAACCATAAACTCTTATTCTATTGTTGGGGTTGCCAATAGAATAAAGTGATCAATTCCGGAAATTCACCGACAACTTTAAAATATTATTAACAAACCAATGAAGAGTTATAAGATGAGAATTGTGTGGTTATGAACAATGAAAAATCCAGCAACTTAAATGTGTAGAGATGAGTGCAAAATGGCTAGGAAATAACAAGTAACTACTGCAGAAAATTAAAGTACAGAAAATCAGAGTGTCTTAGTTACTTAAGCATGCCATTAACATATATGAGAAGTGTGTTAATATGCTAACAGCAAGTGGTTAATTTTCAGATATGTTAGGTGTGAGTGATATATGCCAATAAATCATGTAGACAACTATCCAAGATCTGAAAAATACTTAGGAATGAGTGTTCAAGAGTGCTTAAGGTGATTAAATAAAAATAACTCTTTAAACACTTATAAAGGTTAAGCCCATCTAAAGATATCTGAAGTAATTTAAATTTAGACCTAAACTAAATCCAAAAACTAGCATTCATCTCAAGTTAATTATGTTTGTGACAAGCAAACAAAAGATTATCATCACATGAAATATAACCATGAAAATAGCATGAACTTAATAAAATGAAGTGTTGCCCTCTAAGTTACCGGAAACGTCTAGGAAGAAAGCAGAATACGTTGTTCCCCGTTTCAAAAACTGAAACGGGGGGGATGCGACTTGGAAACAGAACTGAAATGTTTCCAAGTCGTTTTCAGTTGTTTTTAGGCAGTTTCCTGATTTTCTGAAACGTTTCAACTGCTACTTAGTGAGTTTCCGACTGGAAATGTGATTTTTTGACATGAAAAAAAACAAATAAATAACCCTAAAGGCAACCTATAGAACCCTAACCCTAAATCGTGTTAAAATATAAAGCTACACATGCAATAAAGTCACTTAAGTGACTTAGGTTAAAAATTAAGGTTTTAGGTGTCTTGAGTTTTTTAAACATATGAGGGTTAGGGTTTTTGCCTCTCAAACTCTTCATAAGAACGAGGACCCTCAAAGTAATGCTGCACTGTACCGTCTCATAATAATATTGTGTTGTGTTAGGTGATGTAATCCTATCTAGGGTTTCTTGCTACTTTGGTTTTGTAATGTGGTATCGTAATAAATTGAGGCTCAAAACGTAGATATAAAGCCTAAAAGCTTATAAATCAAGAGCTAAACCCTAATCCTAAATTAATGAATGGTAACCTGAATTTTTATGTCTCGTGGTTTTTTCTCATTGCATTTTTCAAAAATGATAGAGGCTTACTTTAGGTTCAAAAAACCATTGATCTATGGAATTTTATTGCATCAAATGCTTGCCTGCTATGGTGCTAAGTGTTACTGTCTACTATAGTGTCAAGTGTTATTGTCACAGCCTAGTGTAGAAGTACAATGACTATTGTATTGTCCTTTTGATCAGTTTTTTTCACCAATTCCTCACCTTTGTTGCAAATAAACCCTAATGACTTGTATATCTGAGAAAACAACTTGCATATCAAAATTGATACAGTGGCAGCTTCAGCCCTACAAAATAGCATACTGCATTTATGAAGGGTTACATGGACCAGCACTTATTTCCAATAATCCTCCAACAGGCTTCAGCTTTTTTCTTTTTCTTTTTTAAATTAGTATGAACTCTTGACCTATGACCTTATTTACTCCATTGCTAGTACACTCTCGTGCCCCTGTACTTATGTCATGGAGCAAATTATGATAATGCAACTTTTAGCAATTTCCCCATACGATATGCATGTGATGTTGTAATCTTATTTCAAGCATTTTTTCAGTATAAACCATAAAAAGTAAACAACAAATCCAAGGGAACTCAAAGGTGTCTAGAGATGGTGCTATAGCATAGAATGCAATATTGCATGTCATCACACCTTTTGTCATATTGATCAACAAATGAGCTCACTTATTTATACTTGAGTGCCTAACTAATCCCCTTGAAACATGGTTGATTAAGTCAACTTTGATAATCATGTGTGTGTGTGTGCACGCGTGCGCACGTACTACCGTTTCCCCCGTCATAGCGTATCCGACTTTTTTGAAAATTTGTCCTATTTGTCTCCCTCCCCGTATTCATATCCATTTATGTCTCTGTTACAGTGCAGCTTAGGCTAGCCTCAAAGAGAATTGATCTAGCTATCCTTTGCTTAATCTTATGTGTCAGTGTGAGATTAAAGTTAGATTCCATATTTTAAGACCTAAAAATTTAAAGGAACAGAAATTAAATTTGAGTGGCTAAAAGAAAGAGATTAAATTTCTTGACTAGTGCCTTGATGCTTAAAAGAAAAGGGATATAGGGTCATAAGGAAGCAAGGGAAGTTTTTGGTGATCAAAGAGTAGGAGTGGGTAGAATAGTCCATGCCCCTGTCCTAGTCTTTGATAACCAAATATGGTTTCTCTTCAAATCAAATGGAGAACTCAAAAGTTGAAATCCTCCTAGTAACATGCATGCAAATCTATAAGTTCTACTACAAGAAGCACATAACATGAGCTCAAAAATATGCTACTTAGTAATAAAACATGCAAAGCTATGGAAAGACTCTACCTCAATCTTCATGCAAGGCTCATCACACGATAAAAGGATCCACACTTAGACATCATAATCTTGTAGCTTCTACTTAATTCTACAAATTTTACCCAATACACCAACATAAAAAGAAAGTAGACACAAAAATTAGCAAGAGCAAGTTCTATTTTTCAAGTTCTAGCAAAAATTAACATGAGGAGGGTCTCTTATATAGGAAGAGAGGTTAACTCTTCAAGAGAAAATAATAAAATATCATCATGACATGGTCAAAATACCAAAACCCTAACCACCTTCTCATGACATAGTCAAAAATATATAAGCGGTTCGTTATGCCACCTATACAAAATAATAAATATCCAACTAATCCTCATTCCAAGAAGAGAGCTCTACGTGCCAAAAATAGGGGGTGCACCTTCCTCAAGTGGAGAATATGTGGCATGTGGGGACCAAATACGTGAGACACTCCATAAATCAAGTGGTAAAAAAAACGGTGAGTGCTTCAAGGCAGCAAATTTGAAATTGCTAGCTTCCTCAATATTTATCAGATTTTATATTGTAACCACTTTTCGAAAATCCCATGACCACTCTACTTCTGATGCCCTTGAGACGGAAAACTTTTGGGCACTTTGTCAAAACATAATTGCTCCTGAAGCCAAGACGCCCCTCCAAACAAATGTCTCATCAAAAATGTCAAAAGGTACCACATGTGCCTCCAAATGTGTGTACAAGGAGGGCACTCATCACATGGAGACTATACATCATCAATACAATTCAATCCAAGCATTAGACCAGGGTTGCGGGGAATCGCTCTACCCACCATCACTTTGCTCCCAATTCGCAATCCGAGAGGAATCGATCCAGGAATTGCGATTCCTCATCGATTCCTCCCGGGAGCAATTTTGGAATTCGCGATTCTGGGGGATGAAAAAAACGATCCCTGGAATTCCAGGAATCGGTGAGGAATCGATCTGGAATCAACAAT
Organism: Larix kaempferi; assembly: GCA_027924585.1. Classification (NCBI taxonomy): domain Eukaryota; kingdom Viridiplantae; phylum Streptophyta; class Pinopsida; order Pinales; family Pinaceae; genus Larix; species Larix kaempferi. Next base: position 28,767,463 of record BSBM01000158.1, on the reverse strand, counting down.
TCCGGATCAATTCCTCATCGATTCCTAAGTGATTCCGGGCAAAAAAAATCGCTCCCTGACCGACTCCGTGGGATTGGCGGACTTGATGAGGATTTTTTGCATTTTTGCATTTTTTTTTTTGTTTTTTAGGGATTGGCTAGGGTTAATTTGGGCAAATAAAGCCTATTGGACTCCATTTGGACTCATTCTATTCCTCATTTCATTGATTTCACTTCTCTTGCTAGGGCTTTGAGTGGGTTTGCTAGTTGTTTGAGAGCAAATTTGTGGGAGCTTGGAGGGGAGATTAAAGGCTTCTATTTGTGAGAGCTTGGAAGGGAGATTGAAGGCTTCCATAGAGACATTCAACCACCATTGAAGAGCTAAAAGGTAGGCTCTAAAAACCCAATCTTTGTTTGTTTTTGAAAAAATATTTCACTATGTTAAAAAATTTAAACCTTGCAATGTTCTCTTCTCCTACTCTTTCCAATTTCTTCTTCTCCATCATTCTATTGCAGGCAACAAGTGACTCTCATCTTGAATCAAGAAACACGATGGGTATGTGGTTTTGGCTTTTGGTTCCACTTCTTCTCATTATGATGGTGTTGGGAAGTAGATATGGTGGTGGTAGTGATGAGGGGGAAGAGGTAGAGAGTGACACATACCATGGAGAAGAGGAAGAAGGGGAAGAGGGTGATGATGATGAGAGTGAGAGTGATCAGGGGCAAAAACAAAGAGACACAACACCTTTGTGGAAGTATGTGACAAGGCTTGGGGAAGGGAGAGGGGGTGGAACCACAAAGTTTATATGCCCCCCATTGTAATAAAACTTACACAGGTTCATATACCCGTGTGAGAAAGCATTTGTGTGGGATTATGCCATGCAATCAAGGTAAGGCTACTGGAGTCAAAACTTGTGACAAAGTGTCAGCTAAAAGGAGAAGCAAATATAAGATGGAAGAAGAGACCACTCAAAACAATTCCAAGAGATCAAGGGTTGAATCTGAATCCTCACAGAGAATGTTTGGTAGTGGAACTGGATCATCATCGGCTCGATCAGGACCCTCATCTCCCCATGGAATCTCCCCTATGCGAAGAACATTATCAGATTTCCTTGACCAAGGTTGTAGAGATGATGTGGATTCAAAAGTTTATAGGTTTCTCTATGCATGTGGTGTGCCATTCAATGTTCTTCGCTCACCCTATTGGCATGAAATGGTACAAGCCATCAATGGTGCCCCTCAAGGATACAGAAGCCCTGGTATGACAAAGCTAGAACCATGGGACTTGACAGGGAAAGAGCCAAAATCAATGGTGCTCTTGGAAATTTTACAAATGATTGGTCCAACTATGGGGTATCCATGTATCTGATGGGTGGACAAATGTTAAAGGAAAGCCATTGATAAATATTCTTGGCGTTTTTGCTAGCGGTGCGATCTTCCTTTCAGCCCATGACTACTCATATTGCTACAAGACCGGTATTAATATTACACAACCTTTACTTAAAACCATTCAGGAGATTGGTCCATACAATGTCATTCAAGTCATCATTGATAGTGCTGCTAATTGTAAGGCAGCAGAAGCAATCATTGAGGATAAGTATCCCAACATATTTTGGTCAGGGTGTTTGGTTCACACATTGAACCTTTTGATGCATGATATTGTTAAGATGAAGGACCCTAATTACCGATGGATTGGTGCCTTGTACAAGAGAGGTAAGAAAATGATCAAATTTATTACCAATCATAGCATGGCCCACTACATTTTTCGCAATCACTCTAGGTTGGAGCTATTGAAGATTGCAAAGACTAGATTTGCTAGCTACTACCTCACCTTCATGAGGCTTTTGAAGGTAAGAGAGGCATTGGCTAATATGGTCTCAAGTGATCCATGGCAAGAATTAAAAGACAGACCTGCAAGCACAGCTGATAGACATGACTTTCAGGAGGTGGAGGACACCGTTCTTGATGGTCATTTCTGGTCACAGGTTAAGTATGTTCTGCAATTCACCAAGCCAGTTTATAACATCATTCGTTTTGCAGATACAGATCAGCCGGTGATTGGGGAGGTATATGAGCAGATGGATAGCATGCTTGGTCAAATCAAAGACCTTGTTGAGCAAAAAGATGCAATTTTGTATGACCATATTCATAAACATGTGGTCAAAAGGTGGGATAATCTAAATGTTCCACTCCATGCCCTTGCATATGTCCTTACCCCAAAATACTATTCTCCAATTTGGTTGGCCCAACCTGCATCTGGGGGTGGAGTTAGGAAAAAAACCCACACAGATCCAGAGGTGCAAAATGGGTATATGCTTGCATTAGACAAGTTGTTCCCTGATGAGGATGAGTGTGCTCAAGTACGGTGTGAATTGAGCGAATACATCAGTGAGCATGGAGCCTTTGGTACCTTGCATGCAACCAAAGATCGAGATAGATTGGATCCTATCCGTTGGTGGAACATGTATGGCTCTGGAGCCACATATTTGCATAAATTGGCGGTGAGGGTGCTTTCACAGGTTGTTAATAGCTCTTCTGCAGAGAGGTGTTGGAGCACCTACAACTTCATCCACAGTGTAAAGAGAAACAGTTTGAATGTAGAACACGCAGAAAGCTTGGTTTATGTGCACTACAACTTGAGGTTGTTGTCCCATTATTCATTATTGTGAGGCGGCCAAGAATGATAGAACATTTTTTACTTGGGACAACAATCCAGAGGACGCTAATGTGGAGGATGGAGCCATAACATTAGAGCGCTTGGAGGCTGAACTATTGGGTGATCATGATGATCCAATCCATACTAAAAGTACCCATACAGAGATGCCACCCCCAAGCAGCAGCAGCTTTCCAGATGCAGGAGTTTTGCCTTTAGCTTCACAACGTCCAACAGTCCATGGGGGCCATTCATCTTCTTCTCATGTTCCACGATCACTTCTAGCAGCTCCTATTCCACCTAGACCATGAAAAAAGAAATTGGAAGTTTCTCGTGGCAAGCGGAAAGCTTAGTAGATAGTATCATAGATTCATAGTACTTTGTATTTCATTTTCATGTTTATTTTGGCCTATTTTGTAAACATTATGGCCTAGTATGATGGAAAATATTATATGTTGAAATTTGAAGGTTGATGTTGTTGATGATTGATGATTTGATCATTTAATGACAATGTTATAAGTTATAGATCCTAGATGATTGATGTTATATCAATGTGTACTAAATGTTTATATGAATATCTATGTTTTCATGTTTTCTATAGCTAATTTGGCATAATACATGTTTTTTTAAATATATATGCATCAAAATATATTAAAATATATATTATATAAAAAACGGTCCCGAAACGGAAACTTTTGAAAATTTCGCTTTTCGCTCCCGCTCCGCGCTCCCAACAGCCTTGCATTAGACCATATAATTTGTGACTTAGGAAAAATACCTTCTAATATGCAAAACATTAACATAAAAAGGTTTTCAAGTGCACTTTGCTAATTAACTCACTCACTTTAATCTAAGAATTACCATGGTGTAACCATAATTAATTCAGATTTTTTGTTACACCCCTAAGACTAAGTGCAATTCCCAATTTTTTAAATAACGTGAGGGTGTTCGCAAATTAACCATCATAGAAGTGTCACTGAATGCTAGGACTGCCCCTTAGCTTTCAAGAGCTAGAGGTTAATGATTTTTGTCAACATGTGTGCCTTAGAAGGGAGAGCTTTTTCTTGAGTTACGCTTTCCTTGTGCCTATTTTTTCAATCCCTTTTTTATTTTTTTACTTTTTTATATGTCCCATTTGCTTTGGATTTGGCTTTGATAACCTAGGACATAGTGATCCTGGCTTTTTTGCAAGGGGGCATTGCTAACATTTACAACATTTATCATTCAGCTACATTTCCCTTATAGTACTTTGACTCTTTTAACTTTAGCTTAAGCATTCATACATAGGAATAATATGGAGACCTTAGAACATGACATATGATAAGTTAATTGCGAAACAGGGGCAAGATTGAAATGGGTGAAATGGCTAGTGAAATGACATGGCATGAAAAATGGCTACGTAAAATGGTGTGAATGAGATGAAATGAGTGTCACACTTACGTAAATATCTACGGATACACCTAACTCACAAGGCCATACACTTCATCTAAGGAAGAATTATAACCACACCATAATACATCCTTAGCTATGAAACAACAATCTAGGATACATGAGCCATTATAGAGTAACACCATCAACCCCATATGGTCATGTCTACACATAAGAAAGCATTTACCATAAGTCAACTAGATAGCATATGTCATAACACTGGTTTTTAATGAATGTCCCCATCAATCTCTGACACATATCACAGTGCTCTAAGTAGGCTAGAAATATCTCTAGTAAATGTCCATGGGCATTTAAACCATAGATCCCATCTATGGAACTGTCATATGTGATGGAAGATCACACAGGTAATGACCACCAAGTCACCCCTAGATGTCAAGGGGTAACAGGTTGCATGTTATCTTTGTTTCTAGCTTCATGGTTGTGACTTCCAATTAGGTAAAACCTATTCAGTCCTCTTGATCTTGTTGTGATATAAGAATAGAGGAAATGATGTATTGTTGGTTGTTCATTCAATAAAAAGGTTGTCTACTTTGTCATTGTTCCTCCTTAGTTTATTGGTTGCACATTATCCTTGGTTGTATTTTCATGGTTGTGATGGTGCATCTTATACAAGGGCTCTCCCATATTCTTGCATAATCTGAAAAGTTGTTTTGGACTAATAATGGAACATCAGTAAATGGCTTAATTGTGTCTCCTCTATAATATTCGAACCCTCTAACTCTTTGATTTTGACTCCATCACCTAATTAGATAGACATGGTCTTGGTAATCCACCACAGTGTTGCAAATGTAAAAATTCAATGGTTTCCCAACTCGATTACAAGACTAATTCACAATATCAGTTTAATGCCCAACCCCATTCAACCATGACTGCTGAAAATTCAGTTATTCACACATAAAACAATTCTGTAGCTTGAACACAAGGAAAACGTTTACCAACTTAATGAGCAGAAATAAAAACACATTCACAACATGAAAATTTCAGACTAAGAACTTTTTAGCCAAATGGCCCAGGAGAAAATCCCCGACGGGGAAAACCTGTGAGGGAGAGAGTGCTTTATTTCTTCTTCAAAAATTTAGTACAGCAGTATAATAACAGTGAGTACAAACTTATCTCTACCCACGAAGAAAATTAACTCTGCCTCAAAAACTGTGCTGTAGCAGCCACGTTTTCGGTGCCCAATCAGCTTCAAATTCTGTGCCTTTTCAGCACTGTACGGACTGTCAAAATTCAGTCGTATTCCTTGGTAAATGTGCCCAGTGTACCAGCAATAAATCTTCTCCATTTCTGTGCCCTCCACTGCCTAGGAATGTGTGCCCACTGCCACAAGAATAAACTGCTCTTTAATTTATGTACGACCTGCATTAATTGTTGTACAGCCAGCCTTGAAAATCGTGCCAAACAGTCTGGAAATTCTGTACAAATTGCCTCGAAACTCATGCAAATCACTGCTGCTGTACGGTGCCTGGAATTTTGTGCCAGAATCTCTCTGGAAACGCGTGCCCTCCTGCTGCTCGAATCTGTCTTGGCGTGCCAGCAATCAGCCTGTCTCTCTCTCAAACTCAACCTCTCTACTTCTCAAGGAAAGTCAACCTCTTCTCCAACTCTCTTGGTGAGTGAAAATGAAGAATGAAATGTCTTTTATCATTTTTCCCTTGTCTTTTCATTTTCTCTCCTGGGGTAGTTGAACAGTCACTAGATCAAGGACCTACATTGAATCTAGTGGTCTCACATCAATGGATGAGAAAAATCACTTTTCTCTCCATTAAATAATTTATTGAAAATTCACTTTATAACTCTAAAGTGACATTAATTACTTATCTCAAGCAATTAATGCAAGGGTCATGTAACTTGTCCCCTTTTAGTGACACAGACAAAAATCACTAGAGGAACACTTTCCTAGATACAAAATTCAACAGCAAATATCTCCAATTTCACCCAAAATTTCCGATTTTTCTTGTATTTTTCAGGTTACCAATTTTTTTGATATTTTCATAATTCTTCAAGTCTAAGTTTCTTCTTGGTGATATTTTTTAATAATCTCCCCAATATTCCCACTAAATTTCTTTGCAGACCCTCAACGATATATTCCCTGAAACAATGTTTGCAACATTGGGTGACCATCACTTTATTTCTAAAGAATGTCATAAAACAATATTTTCTAGGGTTACCCTCTTATGTCGAAAAAGAACCGTCATAAGGTGACAAGAAGAGTCGTAGCAACAATGGGAAAACTTCATATGTGACCCTAGGGTTTCACTTTGTTCAGGGACTTGAACATCTTTGAGTGCAGATCTGGGTAAACAAATTGGCACCATTGACAGGTACAAAGTTCAGTTCCCAAGATTTGGTAGATTGGCTACAAATATTGATTAGGACATTAAATTTAAGATTTGGTTCATAACTCTTAAGTGTTATTTTCCAGCATATGTTCATGGATATCATTCGAAGTTAGATTAATGTTACGAAGTTCACCACCCGGCATTGATGGTTCATGGATATTTTACAGGATGGTCTCAACATTACAAAATCCATCATTCAGCATCGATGGTTCCTAAGTACCTTAGGCCGAGGGTTACTTGATTACAAAGCTTTGTTCCAACCCTTATATTATTCCAAAATTGTATTGTATGAGTTTTCACGAGTGTTCAGATCAGTATTTTTACGGTCCAAGCACATTTTGTAAATGACTAGAGAGTGTTTGGTGGGCTCACATGGCATATTTACAATTTTGAAAGAGGCGCTAGTCTTGGTCACCTCCTTGCCTACTAGAATTAGCCATTGCCAGGAACTCCCTTGGAATGCATTTTGCCAATACACCCTCAATTACTAACTCGATGCTTTGTGTGATGAGCTGCACCTACTATTTCCAACATAAGTTGACTAGAGAGAGGTGCTCCCTAGTTGAGAGTCAATCCATGCATGTGAGGGACAATTACCTACTATTTTGATGATAGAGAGGAAGCGCTCCACCTTTGAAGCTGTTTTCATGAAGTTTCCTCCTAATGTTAGCCCTAGCCTTAATAGCCTAATGCATGGGCTTATTTTTTGGACTGATTTGCATTCTCTTTTGGCTGAAGTGAACCCTAGCCTATCCTAGACCTTTGTGTGCAATTTTCCTTGAAGAATTCATGGGAGCCCTTTTCACGCATGCATTTAATGCATTGTGTTACGCTTCTGCAATCTACAGCGTTCCAGCAGGTCATTTGGTAGAGAAGGGCTAAAAATTTTCAAAAGGCCAAGTGTGGGGTTGTCCGTGTATGGTTGGCCATGGCCGGGCCCCTTGGTTTTGCTCTTGTAAGTACTATGGCTTGACTTCCCTTTATGGGGCTTTTAGCCCTGGGGTTGGTGTCCGGGGCTTCCAGTTGTGGGCCATTGGGTTCCATGACAACCATGTATTTTCTGCCTTGAGGATGACTATGTTTCATCTAGGGAGGTCATCCCTAGCCTATCAACCCTCTCACACCCCACTTGGACCTTCTTTGCAGCTGTTTAGACCCTCTCTGACCAAATCGACCCTATGGCGTCATCATGTTGATCAAGCCTCAAGCTAAGGCAAGGGGGACGTTGAGGGACTTTTCTAATCACTCTAGGGTTAGTAGGGACATGACGTCCTCCTTAGGCCCACTCTTGCTGTCATAGTGAGGCATTGGCTTGCTTACTTTAGCATTTTCCATCATTTTATGCTTATTTTAGGTTGTTTTAGTATTATTATTGTTTTAATTTTAAATTGACAAATTAAGACATGTAGACTTGATAAAAAAATTAAATGTTGTGCTAAGATGGATATAAATATCCATTATAATTTCATTTGTAATGCACAAGACTGGGGGATAAAATGCTTATTATGATTTTTCTCTTGCTCTATGGTCTCTTCTAAGTGATGCGCAATTCTTGGATGATTTTATTTTTTGCTTGAAGTGAAAATTGGTGTATTTTCTAGGGTTTCATGCACATACAAGGTTGATTGTTGGAAAGACACAAGCACAAGGAGGATCTAGGGATTTTCTTGATCACTCCATTGGTAAAGATTGCTGAGTTCATGCTTCTATGTGGATTGAATGGTAGTAGTAATGCTGCATTTTCTCTGAATTAGGGCTTCTTACCGGCCTTTTGTCAATTTTTGCATGGTAGAAAACGTCTCCTTGAAGAAGTTTTCTCTTGTTTGGGCCTTGGATCTCTGATTTTCGCCCTAATTAGGGTCCTCTAACGAACACTAGAGATTGTTGTTGGATGCCCTAGTTTGGAGACTAGGAGAAATAGTCCAAGAGGAAGGCTGATCACTCATTCCTCATGGCCTAGGGTTTGAGGTGATACTTCAAAAAGCCCTCTATCTTGTCATTTTTACCAAATTTCAAGTATTTGATGTGTAATCTATTCGCATTGCATGATTAGACTAGGTTAGATTAGGTCTGCATTTTCTAATCAGAAAAACCCTAAAAACTACAAAAAAGCAAAAAGCAAAAAATACAAAGTTTTTGCAAAGTCTAAGCCTACAAGGAGCTGCACTATACCTGATTTGTCCACAGAAACCTGAAGGGCGTCATCATTAAACCTGTTTTTAGCCATTAAAACCATAGCCCGGAATCTGCAGTCAACTGTTTCACCAGTTAGGATTTCTGCAATTTTCAAGTTTGATTGGCTTATTTATTTTGGCCAGCCAAGGTGGTTCCTTCTACCTCTAGGGCGAAGTAAATTAGGTCATTAAAGCCTTCTTTAGGGCTGATTTACTGTTTCATTCAAAGCTGATATTTGTATGACAGTCACACCAGTGATAGGCATTTGCTGATTCGCTGCACTCTTGAAGGCCAGCAGGATATGGAATCAGGGCTGATTAGTTGTTAATGATATACACTTGATGTTGATGCTAACATTTTCTGTTAATGGCTGATAAATGTTATGATTAAGGGCTAAAATCGAGACTGGTGTTTACTCTGTTTCACTATTGATATCTGCTGTTGGTAAAGGCTGATTTAGTTACACTAGCACTTGAAACCTACAGCTATAAGTGAATGTACTTTGTATGACCTCAAAAATGCTATTAATCTCTGCTACATACACATCAAAAGAGTGTTGATCTTCTCTGCTGCATACTTATTTTATTGATTAGCTCTTTAGCGTTTGGCATATATACTGGTGATCTACGCTTCAATATTCTATACATTTGATTCACTGAAGTTATCCTATAGTGGCTGCCTGCACCTACACCTACAGGGTCACTACAATACTGATTTACATCCATGTTATTTGCTGATTGAGTAAGTGATAAATTAAGATAGAGCCTGACAGATTAGGTGTGTTTTTCCTCATTGATTATTGGACTCCATTTGAAGGCACTAATCTAGTCAATAAGGTTCAATCCCTAAGCAGTTGAGAGAGTAAACTAAAGTGACAGTGGATTTGGGGTCTCTCCAATGATTTCCATTCACTAGCAAGAAGTATAATCAACTCTACAAACTCACCTGTTAGTTTGAATAGTAACACATTGGATATAGAAAATCACTTGGAAGTTGGAGGAGGTCCGCTCTACTTTGGGAATAACTAGGCCACACTTAGTATACTTAACAGCCCTCTAAACAGCACATATAACAGGCTGCTACAGCAAGATTTAGCAGGAAAAAACACCAGATTCAGCATCTTATCTACAAGTTTTGGCAGAAATAAATCATATTTAGTAGGCTGATTACAGCACTTTAGTTGAGGGTTTATCACAGTAAATGTAGCAACATTTACCAGAACAGATTTGTCATTCACCAAAGGAGTCGGAGGCCTCTAGACAGCAGTTTTATCCTTGCATGTCTTCTACTATCAGCAACTAAGAGGAGCATATCACTTAAAGGAACGCATGGCATGGAAAAGTGTTTACTATAATAAACATGTCTTGTTTTAGACCTTAATCTTCTCTCTCACCTCATGCATCCTCACTTGAAGATCTTTCTTTGCCATCTCACATCTCTATTTCTATTCTCAGGGGAGTTATGGCATAATGTCCAAGTGCCTATTTTATAAAGATGGAAAAGGTTGAGTGAAGCAGGGTTACACGTTATTATTGAGCAGTGAATTTCTTTACGACTCTTGCTTTTCACACAAAAATGGAAAAGGTTGAGTGAAGCAGGATTACATGTTATTATTGAGCAGTGAATTTCTTTACGACTCTTGCTTTTCACACCTTTCTCCAGTTGGAGTAATTGTTAGAGGATATAGTCATCACTGAAAGCTAGAGATTGCTCTCATCGTATTCATGTGATCGCATCCCTGAATACTAGTGTGAAAAGGTGCTTTGGAAGTGGTTGAACACCCCCCTAGAGCTCTTGAACGTGAAACAAATATTCCCAAAAACCCTGTACTTACAACGTTGGAATTAAAGGTAACACTTATTCAGCAGCAACATCTCATTTTTTATCGTGTTTTTATCGAGGCACATATGTCACTATTCATAATTTTGATATTTTGCACTCACTGGTTTTTAGTTTCTGCATGCAAATGTGCACTTTTAGGGGCAGTCTTTTGTGGTCTAACAGCAGAGTTACATGTTTCCCAAGACAAAAAATCAGTGTTCCACCAAGTTTCCAGGACACAGGACCACAGGAGCGGGGAAATGCCCATTGGGTTCCTAGCATGAGGGGGGCACGTCTCTAAGATTATAAAAAATATAAAAAAATCTCAAAATAACAATTCATCACGTGTAAATTCATCATTGTGCAATGTAAATGCTAAATTCAAAATGGTGAAATGATACAAACACAATTCATCGATCACCACTGTTACTGTTATTGCTTGGGTTTTTAACTTTTTTGTTTTTTGTTTTCTTATCTTTTTTATGTTTTTTATACTTTATAGGGGTTTTTGAAAAAAAAATAATGGGGGTGATGCCCAGGGGTCCTGCTTTTCAGGTGGGTACCCACAAGCCCCTCTTTTTACAAAATGTGTCCCACACATTGTTGTAACATTTTGCTTTGTGTTTCGCCATGTTTCGCTAAACAGGGGGTGTGGCAAAACATTTTTCCAGGTGCCCCCCAGTCTTGGGGGTGTAGCAAACACGGGAGGCGCCCCCCAGTCTTGCGGGACGCGTCCCTTTGGAACACTGCAAAAAACCATCCTAAGGTTTAAATCTGTAGTTTTTCTTGCTGTTTTGTTTGTTAAATTACAAATTACAGATCTGAAATTCATAATTACAGCAAGCATTTATTGTAGTTTGGCAGTAGATTTTGATCCCTGAGGTTCACACTTTGTTTACAAAATGCATAGGCATTCCCCCGTCTCATTCAATTTTTTTGCAAAGGTTAATTCAGATAGTAAATGGAATCTAGGATTCAAAGTTTTAATCCAACGTTTAGGGATTTTGATGCAAAGCCCATCATCAGGGACGACTAACTGCCCAAAAGAGATGAGGCAAAGAGTGCTGGAAAGTATGTTAACTGATGGATATAATATTATAAATACCAGAGAAGGCATTTATAATTATTATTTTATATCCCATCTGCTGAGAGATATAATTAATTAATTTCCTTTAATCCAAAATACCAAAGGAACTTTTTTAGGCTCTTCCTCTATTGGACTTTTGAATGAAGGTTTCCAAGCTGTTGCTCAGTTTTCAACCATCATCTCTATTTAGGGTATCTTCAAGTTTTCAATTTCCACAATATCCCTAATGCATCGCTTGGTGAAAGTATCAATACTAACCACGATTTTAGCATCCTCCATACAAATCTGGTGCAATGTGTTTGTCATGTGTTCTGCAAGTGCCAATCTTTTACACAGATGTGGGTGATGTCTACACAGTGCTCCTTCACCCTAGCTTGAAAAGGACGACCTTTTTCCACATAAGCATGGTATGGAGTAGACCCCGTTACTATGTTTAGGAGTAGAGCCCCTTACTGTGTTTAGGATTAACCACATCTTTCACTCTATCCAACATCCTTATGAGGGATTTGGGAGGAGATAAAGCAATCTTTTTTCCTCTTCTTTCTCAATATCCTGCAGTGAAATTGTTGCTTGCATTCCTCTGATTATGGTGTGTGTTTCCACAAAAACTAGCACCCCTAAAGTGCAAGGTCCTCACTAGGGTGTAGCTATATGCAACTATGGATGTAATGCCATTGTCACCTTAACAAATACTTCCCTTCACTTTAGTGACTTGAGAAGTCACAAGGGGGGAATCCCTTAGGAAACTAAGTAAAGAGATATGACAAGATTGTGGATGGATTCATTTTTAAAGAATTAATGAGTTAAAAACATTAAAGATCTTAAAGATTCAGGAAATGACTCATACATTGATTATACATAGACCATAAACCGTTGAGTATTGTTAGAAATGAAGTGATAACAAGTCAAAGTAATAACCACAATATTTGAATGAATTTGCCAAGGAAATAAAGAGACATGTTGCAATAAGAAATGATCAATAACCATGAAATGAAAAATGATATGAACCATGTAAAGTGTATCCCATTAAAAAGTATTGATCAAGCAAAAGTGGATGTAGAAAATTAGTGTTGAGTTAAGTGCAAATAACCAACAATGAAAATGAATTTATTTAAACCAATAACAAAGATAGTGAAACCATGAGATATGCTGATTTAAAGAATTAAAAATGGTTGCAAGTGAATCTGAAAATAACTTAAGAAAATATAACTTATTGGACCATAAGCCCTTATTCTACTGTTGGGTTGCCAATAGAATCTAAGTCACCTGGTTCGAGTTCGTGTTCGAATTCGGCGACCTTGAAATTTGACAAAAATTCGGCAATGAAAAATTTGGTGATAAAATTCGACATTAAGTTCGAGGGACTATACATTTCAAAATTTTAATATATATATAAAATTCTAGGCACTCATTAAACATTATGTAAAATGAAAATTGCATGCCAACATTAACATATATAATTATATTTCAAAAGGATGGTATCTTGTTAAAAATTTAGGAATTTAGGTTAGGTTTTTTGTCTTTTTTTTACCTTTTAAAAATTTTATTGAATAAATTCGATTAAATTCGCCTTGAAGTTCGAATTCGACTTGAAGTTCGACATCAAGTTCGACTTTGAAATTCGGCTTTAAGTTCGGCTTCAAGTTCGAATTTGGTTGAAGTTCGGCGAATTTCGAATTTCAAGGTTGAAATTCGCCAAATGCGGTGACTAAGAATAGAATAGAGTAGTTAAATCTAGAAATACCTTCACAACAAAGTGAAATTGTTAATTAACCTTAGTGATGGAGCTGTGACGATATGGTTAATAACAATAAAATTTCCGGCAACTTAGTGAAAAAGACAAGTAACTAATTGCTTAAGTGAAAAGAATAAAATCTGTTTAGTTACTTGAATATGTCATTAGATTTCAGATCTTGTAGGAAGTGATTGTGTTAATGAACCATTAAAGAATAACCCAAGATCTAAAAATGTTAAATTTTGGTTAGGATTAGGGTTTGATGCAGAAGAATAAAATCAATGTACTTTAATGCAAAATTACTTTTAACAAACTAATACTGAAACGAAATAGTACAGCAATGAATAGAACATAATTTTCATCTCTTTCGACTTTTCATCTTTAACACTACCAGTTGGGTCATTGTGTTAAAGTAATCTTCAGTAACATGTAATTACTAACAGTAATTAATCAACAGTAACATAAGTAAAGAAGACAAGTTTAGGGTACTTACCTGGGGTGTGAAACCCTTCCTGTTTTATACTCAAAAAATTTTGCTTTCAGAATTGAGTTGAGCCTCTCAGAGGCTAGTCAAACACTAGGAACCAACTAATCCTGCTAGAGGGTAAGAACAAACCAGAGAGAGAGAGATGAGAGGATTTGGATACAGTCAAACAAGGATAGTCAACACACAGCACAAGACTCAATACAATAAGCCTCAAGAAATCAGATCACAATTAAACTTCAACTCGTAGATCAGATCCTAATGAGATCTTAGCTCATAGGTCAAATAAAAAAAACCAAGTCTTAATAAAATAGATCTGGTCAAAGACAAGTTTCAGCATAAACAAGTTCTAATCACAGTGAATTAGGTCTTAACCCTAACGATCTAACCAGTGAAGCATGACTCGCCGGGTACTCGTGCATACTCGCAAGTCAGCACGAGTCGAGCTTCACACCGCGTTCTCGCAGTTAACTCGTCGGGGACTCGTCCAACCAGCAGCGAATCACCCACTCGCTATAACTCATGCATACTCGGCCCTAGCTTGCTGTAACTCGTGCATACTCGGCCCTAACTCGTCGGTACTCAGTCAAACTCGCCCATCAAAGAAAAAACACGCCCCCGCGGAAATGAGATCAGACGCAAAGGTTTTCAGCAGTTTGGTTTAGTTTTCAGCTATGTAGCATGGGAACCGCTCCCGGCTTTTCAGAAACTCGTTCCCGAAGTTCCAACGTTTTAGGGAACTTGGGAACTTGTAGGAAACTTTCCCAATCCAACGGGAACTGTTCCGAATGGTTGGGAACTTATTGGGAACTTTTACCCTCTAAAATCGGGAACTTGGGGACTTTTTCTTGTGCGTTTCCTTCACTGGGAGCTTCCACGCATTCTTGATCGCCATGTAGGTTGTTAACTGCATTCTTATTTCCTCGCAACCATAATTTTACATGGTTGACTCAGAATTTTTTCTCTAGAAAACTAAGTTGCAGCAAAAGTCTATTTCGTGCTACCACGTCGATTTGGTGCACAGATCTCTGTCTACCGCCCATGCTAGAGTATTCACTCATCCCTACACTTAATTGTAGTTACCGATAATCAATAATAAATGTAAATCTGTTTTGACCTTTTATATAAATAAAAGAAAGTAAATTTATATATTTTACTATTTACTTTTTGAATAAAAAAAATAAACTTTTAAATAATTGGAAATAGTTTTAAATTTTACTTTAAAACTAAATTCTTATATTACATTTAAAATTTAAATAAAAATTATCTTGATTTTTATTTTATAATAAATTAAATTTGATTATTTATACACCTTTGCAAATATGCTAGCATAGAATGTCTTGTAAACATATAATATTCTAATACATTTTAATCATAGTTGACACAAAACTGAAAACTTACTCTATACATATAGCCACAAATATAGGGACTATAACTTCTAAAGGTTTCCACTTTAGAAAGAGTCTACCTTATATAATCAATGACATGGATCGTAATCTTGATTTTATTGCCATTTCCATCTGCTAAGAGGTTCTAGTTACAACCGTAATATATGGAATAAGCTAAGTCATCTGGTTTCTGCTAAGTCATTTGGTTCTCATATTTTTTTAATTATTTTATTTTTATATTTTTTAATATATATTATTGTCGTTCCCAACGTGTCGTTTCCTACAAATTTGGGGGAAACTTCTAGACGTATCTGATACTCGTACCCATGTTCCCTATGTTCCAGTGTTCCGAAAACTTGTGCAACATAGGTTTTCAGTGTAAACCGATTTGGTGTTCTACGCAATGGATCAACTTGGTAACAAATGAAGAATGGACCAAATTTTTTTAAAATGCCGACTAGGTTTAATGGCCCCTTTCTATATAATAATCGGTGGCAAAAGTAATAGGTCTAGTTCTTGGGCAGCAGAGAAGCAAGCAACTATTTTGCATTAAATCTTAACTGCCAAATCAACAAATTTCGACAGCCAGAAAGGAGATGGCAATCATGTATCGTTTTCATAGTCTCGGTGCTCACTCGCATCAGTGGCACATCTTCCGGATTAATTTTTAAAAATACGACTTTAAGGTTTTATTGATGTATTTATTAAGTACATAAATGATTTTTATCATATACTGGCTTTTAGGTTATTATATTATATATTGAATATTTTTATCATTTAAATAGTAAATATAGATGCATTAAATATAAATGTTTTTATATGTAAATGTATTTAATGTTATTTATTATAATTATATATATTTTTGAGATGGTGTTATGAATTATTTCACAGATTGTGGTTTTATAACTGATATGGATTGGAAATGTCTTTAACGTCTTTTGTGTGCCCAAAATTGACCATATTTTAAGCTTTTTCCTATTTGCCGAGTTTGTCCCGCGTCTTTCCCGAGTCGACAAGTCACATGACAGCTGAGTCTTTGCCGAGTCCGAGTTGTGCAACATTGGATCTAACTACCAGGACTCATGGCCTCCTCAGACATGTACACAGGAAAGTAAAGCAGACCCACAAGCCTTGTGACCTCCACAATTATGCACCCAATAGGAAGATCGAACCCCAGGTAGACACCACAAGTAGATCAACTTGGGAAAGGCTCATGATTATGCATACAACCCTCGTAAGTGACAGATCTGAGCTCGGGTAGTAGAACAAACTTCTCTCAGCGTCACGACAGACTTTAGCAGGCTCACAGTTACCTCAAGGATGGTTCACGGTATACTGAATCAGGTCATCAAATCTCACAATAGGAACACAGTAGACAGATCGGATTCCAATAATGTTTCAATTAGACAGATCGAACCCTAATGAGACCTTAACAGCCAGATCGAACCAATTCAAAACTAGGGCTGACTTCAGGTAGTAGGTTGAGCTCACGGTTGGGCTGAAAGTATGCTCCAAGGTTCACGATTAGGATTTAATACACCCTTAGCAAACCCACGGTTCAGCAGATTGCAAGTAGCAGCAACATAAATACTTAACGTCAACCCCTGACAATAAACCAGTTCAAACTGAGGTGTAGGATAATATTCAGCAGATGGTGGCCTCAAAACAGTTAGGCAAACAGCAGCAAGGAATAAAAAAAACTTTGACGTCAAGCTGAAATAAAATCAGAGCTAAGACAAAATGATGATTAATTGCCAAAGAGAAGTCTCCAATATATAGGATTATGATCTTCTAGAATGATCATTAAATTAAAATTTTAATTAAGTTAGGGTTCCATAGAATTAGGAGGGTACCACTTAGTTAGGACATAAAAAATAAAAGTCACAAGATATAAAATATAAATGACTTAGGGGGGTACCAACACATTATGGTCAAAACAATAAAGTCACCGTTAATAACATAAAAATAAAGTAGAGTGTCTTAGGTGGGCATTAGGGTCATACAATTAAATAGGTGAGGGTACTATGACCAATCAATATGGTACAAGTCAAAACCATACAAGCAAGAGTGGGTATATTGACCCATAACCCCTAGGACCAAAGGGTGTACCTCAAATGTGGACAAACAACCATAGTACCCATAAGACCAACAAATCAAAAATAACTCAAGGTGGGTAAATGACCCTATTAACCACAAGTCAAAGACAAGGTACCACAAGACCAATAATCAACAAGGTGTAAGGACCAAAAGTAAATCAACCAAGGTGGAGAAGGTACAACCAGTCATCTCTCTCTCAAATGTACAAATGTTCCATATAACCTGAAAGTTCATCATCACTGTCTAAGTAAGGGTCCACATTGAATGATGTGATCATGCGGTCTTCTAGACTGCTCCTGAGGTCAAATGTTAGTGGCTCCATCAAGGGGTGGCCAGTCCCTTGAGAAGACCATCTAACTCAACCATCTCAAAGAAGAGAACATCACACATCATCATCTTGGTCCACTGACCAAAATCCACCTGGTTAACTAACCAGGTTTGTCACTGCAGGAACTACTTGGTCCTAGTGACCAAGAATCTGCCTGGTCTTGGACCAAGAGGTATCTGTCTCAACCTGCAGGACCTGTTTGGTCCTTATGACCAAGAAACTGTCTGGTCCCAAACCAGAATACCCTAGAGACAAGTAGGGTCCCTAGCCACAAGCTAGGGACTTTGCCATGGCATCATCAACCTGCTTGGTCCCCGACCAAGAACCCCAGGAGAGGGTCTTACTCTTTACTCTGCCTGGTTAACTTGACCAGGAACCCTAGTTAACCGACTAGGGTACCATCCTCTCTAAGAATGGGTCTCGCAACTACACTAACTTTAACAAAAAAATGTATTAGAACAAACTGTTAAGAGTGCTGAATATTTGAGGAAAATAACTCAAACAATCTTGGGTTTAGCTCATTTAAATGATAAACAAAATAAACTAATTCAGAGCTAAACTTTAACAAATCTGAAATTAACTTTCATCTCGACATTATACAATTTTAAACCAGCAAGCAAAAGGTTACCATAAAGTAAAATTTAACCATAAACTTGTAGTAAAATGGAGTGTAGCCCTCGAGAGGGTTTTAATTTATTTATCTTTTGCCCAATCTTATGTGTGAAATAAAAATTAAATTACAGATTTAAAACCAAACACTTAAAAAGAGAATAAATGATTTGTTGAGGTGGCTAAAATAAACAGTTGAGTCCTTTGATTAGTGTCTAGCTGCTTAAGGAAAGGGCATGGAGTCATAAAGGAAGCAAGAGAAGATTTGGTGATCAAAGAGTAGAAGAGCGTAGAAAGGCTCAAGGCCTTGTCATTGTTTGATAGCCAAATGAGATTTCAATTCAAACTTAATGGAGAACTCAAGAGCTGAAAATTTTCCAAGTTAAACTGCATGCAGAGACTAGAAATTCCACTACAAAAACCAATATATCATGAGCTGAAAATAAAGTTACTAAGTAAAACAAGCTAAACTTTGAGTTGATATTACCTCAACCTTGTCATGCATAGTTCATCATTTGAAGAAATAAAACACACTTGGACATTAAACACTTATATCTTCAATCTACTTCTTCAATATTTCCCAAATATAATAACACAAAAGAAATAGACACAAGAGTAGCAAGAGCAACTTTATTCTCCAAGTTCTAGCAACCAATACAATGAGAGGAGCTTATCTTATATAGGGTGAGAGAGCAACTAACTCCTTTAGAATATGCTGTTGACATAGTCATAAATAGTAACCCTAAATACAAAACTCTTTCCTTGCACCATTTTTATGATCCTTTTATTTTTCTATTTTTTACCAAATCCCTTTCTTTGGATGTGGCTTTGATGAGCTAGGACATAAGGATCGTGACTTTTGCAAGGGGGCACTCACATTTATCATTTGGCTCCATTTCCCTTAAATTACATTGACTCTTTTGACGTTGACTTAGGCATCATACATGGGAATAGTATAAAGACTTTAGAACATGACACGTGATAAGCTAATTACGAAAGGGGGATATGATGGAAATGGGTGAAATGGCTAGTGAAATCACATGGGGTGAAAAATGGCTGGGTAAAATGTTGTGAATGACTTGAAATGAGTGTCAGATTTACTTAAATTCCTAAGGATACACCTAAACAACAAGGTCATACACTTAATCTAAGGAACAATTATAACCACACCATGATGCATCCTTAACTATGAAACAACAATCTAGGATATCCCCCATAGGTCTCTAGCACATATCATGGTGGACTGGGCAAGTTGAAGGTATCTCTGGAAAATATCCATGAACAAACCATAGATCTCATCTGTGGAACTGTTGGATGTGATGGAAGATCACATAGGCAATGATCATCAAGTCACCCTTACATGTTGAGGGGTAACAATGTGCTTTGTGGAAGGCCGCTTTATTTGGTTGTCATCACAGCCATTATCCTTATAAATTGCCAAGAGATGTTGCATTTCTTGATCAAGGTGATCTTGAATAGAGACCCTAATCGCTCGAGTTACAAGAGTGTTAATGACACAATTTTTCTGGGTAGAATGGTGGTGGGAGTCAGCATGTAGATATCTATCGATGTGTGTCTTCTTTCGGTAGACTTAGTGGGACAATGAGCCATCCCCTTTCTTAGCAACCAAGATATCTAGGAAAGGTAAGCGGACATTGTTAGAGATAGTGGTATCTCGGGATGTCCTCACATGTTCAAATGCCTAGCATGGAGGTACACTTGCAGTATAGGCATCGGGAGGAGGTAGAGGGTGAGATGCACTCTACTAGAATCCAACGGTGGATGCATGCGGACCTTTCAAGGTGATTTACCTCAAGAATGCAAGTTTTTGCATGCACAGCTTTTAATTAAAAAACATGCAAAAGTTAAATTTTTTCGTGCACTCATATTAGGGTTTTGGAAACCCTAATTGATCAGTGAGTTATTATAAGGAGGCAGGAGGTCACCGACAGAGGTTACTCAGCAGACTTATCAGAGGGAGAGAAGTTTGAGAGGAGGGCGACTTGTGGATGCAGAGAGGACAACTTTCTGAGAGACGAAGGTGCATCTGCAGAGAGGGAGAGTGAGGGGATCTGAGATAGATTTGTCCTCACTTGCTCAAAGGCACCTATCTGTCATTTATTGTGGGCAGAGAGAGCATCGCAAAGGAGATAGCTCAGAGTTTAGAGCTTGGGCGACTTTGCTAAGAGAGTGGGCGCACTTCCGAAGGAGAGGAGGGCGTAGTTGATCCAGCTGGAGACTAAAGCTGCTAAGACTTGCAAGATAGGTCTTCTTCAGTGATTGAAGAAGATTTGTGACGATCTCAGAGGAGTTTGGCTAAGATCTAAGCTAGGGAAACTTCTCAGTATTGGAGAGAGGGCGCACTTTTCCATGCAAAGAGAGGGGAACATTCTACAGTGAGAGGTTGCAAACTTTCATCTTTGACGGAGCAGATCAAGGCTGTGGACTGAGAGAGGTAGTACATCCCGAGACAAGCAGAGACAAACCTTTAGAGAAGATTCAGATCCGAACAAACAGCATGGGCACATTTCCCAAGAGCAGCAGTTGCAGCTGCTATAGATCTAGGGTTTTATACCCGTTAGGTTCGATTGCATTTTTTTAGTTTTTGTATGTAACTATCCTCTTCTTATTTTGCTCTGGGCTCGAGAAAGAAGAAAGCCCATCAAGGTTGGTTTTCCACATTAGGGTTTCCCGGATAAATTTGTGAGTTCATTTGTGTGATTGCTCATTATTTCTTAAAGTGTTAAGAGATCTGTTAGTGCTTTCTGTTATAAGTCAGTTTGATTATTTGGCTTATAGAGACTCAAAGTCATTGAGATCTCAGGGTTTCCAGAGCGAGTAGTGACCTCTGGAAAGATTAACAGACATCATCTTCAAATTCCATAGTGAACTTTATGCACTCTAACTAGCTATTTAGATGATAAAGGAAGGTGTTTAGTTGAACTCTATCATGTGGCCAAATTGCAATAGTGTCATCAATGTACCTCTTCCATAGTTTTGGTTTGAGATGGGCAAAGTTAATGATTAAGCTCTCAAAGTGCTTCATATATAGGTCAATGTTATCAGAATCGGACCAATGGTCGAATCAGTAGACCCCAAGAACCAAAACCAGACAAAAACTGGGAAACAAACCGAATCAAAACACGATCGAGCAAAAGATATTTTATTTTTTTTTGTGAAAATATATATAATATTTTCACAAAAAATATATATATATATATATATTTTGCTCGATCGTGTTTTGATTCGGTTTGTTTCCCGGTCTTTGTTTGGTTTTGGTTCTTGGGGTATATATATATATATATATATATATTTTGTGAAAATATTTTATATATTTTTTGCTCAATCGTGTTTTGATTCGGTTTGTTTCCCGGTTTTTGTCTGGTTTTTGTCTGGTTTTGGTTCTTGGGGTCGACCGATTCGACCATTGGTCCGATTCTGATAACATTGACCTATATATGAAGCACTTTGAGAGCTTAATCATTAACTTTGCCCATCTCAAACCAAAACTACGGAAGAGGTAAAATGATGACACTATTGCAATTTGGCCACATGATAGAATTCAACTAAACACCTTCCTTTATCATCTAAATAGCTAGTTAGAGTGCATAAAGTTCACTATGGAAGATATATATATATATATATATATATATATATATATATATATATATATATTCATGTGTATCCATGTCAATTCAAACCATTAAACACAAATATGCAAAGTTTCTCATGTATAAGCAAAATAACAAAGGAAAAATTCCAAAAATGAGATGTGATTGATATGGAGGGTGGGAACCTCCTTTGGGTCAAATTAAAATCTCACATGTGGTCCCTTTTTTTTATTTTATTAAAAAAAATTGCTAGTCGTTGTTTTTGGGCCCCCTATCATTATTGTACGGAATGGAACCGGCTAGTTTAGACAAAACTGGTCGCTTCCATATTGAAATCAGCGAGTTCCATACAGAACCAGCCAAAAGAAGCAGTTTGAGCTCATGATTTGGCCCGGAAAACCCTCTAAACCAGTCCAACCGATCGGTTTTGTCAAAACTGGTTGGGTTCTAATAACATTGATATAGGTTAGGCTATTAAAGGGGATGGAGGGGAACCCACAGCCGCACCTTCAATTTCCTTGTAAATCTTACCAGGAAAGATAAAGTAATAGATTTTAAACAGATTCTCACCAAGTTGGTTGTCTTTGGGTCAATGGTGCTTTCATTGACCTCGATGGCTTCATTCAACAAGATCTTGCTAACGAGGGACACCACGTCAAAGCTCACCACGATATCATGTTCATCAATCTTTAGATTCTTTATATTGTCCACAAAGAGCATTGAATCCTTTATGAAGGAAGAAGTATGCCCAACAAGAAGGGCGAGACTTTTCGCAAGATATTTAGCAAGATGATAAGTTAGAAAGTCGATGGTGTTTACAATCAATCTCAAGGAAGCTCCATCTTTGTGTCAAAAACCCGAAATGTTGGATTAAAACTCTAAATTGTAGGTTCCATTTACAATCAAAATTCCCCCTTGTGCAAATAGAATGCACGAGGTGACGATGTACAATCTCTAGTTAACTTGTAGCCCTTCAAATTTCAAGTGTTAACATCAAATATTTAGTGGATTGGATACAGTGATTTGATGAAGGCTTTTCTTCGAAGATCTTATTCTCATTTGGCAACTCCACAAAGGAACGAAGCCCTATTCCAAAATATTTTGAAGTGAATTTTTTTGTAGAGGAGAGGACATCCAGCAAAGTTTAAAGGCGTTTTTGTTAGTTTTTTTTAGTTTTTTAAAAGCATTTTTTAAAAAATCTATCACTAAAAGAAATACAAGCACAGCAAACACAATGAACACAATATTTCTCTCGAGGAAACCACAAGGGAGAAAACCCCTGCAAAACTTCCTCAATATAGAATTCACAAAGTACAAAGATAAACCCCAAGACAAAATCAACTTCTCTTCCACTTGTGCGAACTTCTCTCTCTCTCCTATGCGAACTTGTGTGAGTGAGATGAGTGATTACATTGGGGTGACTTTTCCCCAACTGGGCCGACTTGTCAAATACAAAATATAATAATCTTTTATGGTTTCTTCTAGGCCGACACAAGACCTAGGGTTTACATTGACTCTTTCAATGACTCTTACATTATTAATTACATTAATGACATCTCTCGAAGGAGGAATACAATAATACAATAGACAAGCACAAATAGAATATCTTTCGCAGTTACATTTCTTTAACACTCCCTCTTAACTAGGAAGGTATTCTACGGGTAACAACAACAGTTGCACAATTAACCTGTGAATCTCTATATGTCGTAGGAAGTTTTGGATCATCATATGTCTGGGGTATCATCTGCTGGAACATCTTCATCAGCATCATCATCATCGTCTGCTGGAATATCACCATCAGCAGCATCCTCTGCTGGAACATCATCATCAGCAACATCCTCTACTAGATCATCATCAACAACATCCTCTGTTGGATCATCATCAACAACATCCTCTGCTGGAACATTATAAGCAGCATCATCTGCTGGAACATCATCAACAACATCCTTTGCTGGAACATCATCACCAACATCCTTTGCTGGAACATCAGCAGCAACATCCTTTACTGGAACATCATCAACAAACATCCTTTGTTGGAACATCATCAGTAAACACAATACTGGAACAACAACATCAATCATCAGTAAACAAAAATACTGGAACACTATCAGTCAGCAACTACTGATCTTCAGTCACCCTTGGACCACCATTAGTCACCTAAGGACCGGAACTCTATCAGTCGGCAAGTACTGATCTCCAGTCACCCCTGGACCGACATCAGTCACATCTGGGCCAGCATCAGTCACCTACGGATCGAAACTCCATTAGTCAGCAAGCACTGATCTTCGGTCACCCCTGGATGGGCATCAGTCACCTCTGGACAAGACATCAATCACCTATGGACCGGAACTCTATCAGTCGGCAAGTACTGATCTTCAGTCACCCCTGGATCGGCATCAGTCACCTAAGGACCGGAACTCTATCAGTTGGCAAGTACTGATCTTCAGTCACCCCTGGACCGGCATCAGTCACCCTTGGACCAGCTTCAGTCACCTAAGGACCGGCATCAATCACCCTTGGATCGGCATCAATCACCTAAGAACTGGAATCATCATCATCATCAATCCCTCTTTCGAAGGAGGTCCCTTCGGACCACGCCAAGCTTGTCTCAAAAGTACTCAAATTTTATGCAAGACAAAGGCTTAGTCAACACATCAGCAACTTGTTCCTCTATAGGAACATACTTGAGCTTCACAACTCTCTTCTACACCATATCCCAGATATAGTGGAACTTGATCTCGATGTGTTTTGATCTATCATGGAACACAGGATTCTCTGTCATCTTGATGCAACTCTGGTTGTCACAGAGTATATCCGTCACATCTATCTCTACATCGAACAATCCTGCCAACATCTTGCGAAGCCAAACTGCTTCGCTACAAGCTGAACAAGCTGCTAAATATTAAGCTTCTATTGTATCGAGTGCAACATAGGGCTGCTTTCTACTAATCCATGAGATCATGCATGATCCCAAACTAAAGCAACATCCTGAAGTGCTTTTCCTATCTTCAGCACTTCCAGCCCAATCTAAGTCTGTGTACCCGTACAGCCTAAACTCACTATCTAAAGCATATATGAGTCCATAATCCAACGTACTCTTTAGGTACCTCATCACATGTTTTGCTGCAATCAAGTGAACATTTATGGGCTCCACCATATACTGGCTCAGTGTGTTCACAGCAAAACATATATCTGGTCTAGTATTGGTCAAGTACATCAATGACCCAATAATCTGTTTGTACATGGTGACATCTACTATCTCTGATGAAGCACCATTCAGGAGCTTCAAGTTTGTCACCATCGGAGTAGTCATGGCCTTACAATTCATCATCCCAAATCTCTTTAGGATCTCAACTGTGTATTTTCCTTGACTCGGGAAAATATCATCTGGATATTGCCATACTTCAAGACCTAGAAAATGGTTCTAAGTTTTCCTTTACATCCATTTAATGAAACTTCCATTTCATCTTAGCTGCCAAGGCGAGAATGGTTCTAATTGAAGTATATCTGGCCACAAGAGCAAAGGTATCCTCATAATCAATTCCTTCCTTCTAAGAGAACCCCCGGGCTACGAATCATGCCTTGTACCTTTCAATGCTTTCGTCTGTTGAGTGTTTTGTTTTGAAGATCCATTTTGATGAAACGACTGACTTGTCCTTTGGTCTTGGTACTACATCCCAAACATCATTCTTGATGATGGACTGGTATTCTTCATTTGTAGCATCCAGCCATTCCTTCTTATTTACTGCATCTTCAAAACATGTCGGTTCCTCTTCAACAAGGTTACACATCAAGGCTACATAACTGGAATATGGCCTTGATCTTTTGCTTTCTCTACTGGATCCTTCTGGGGCACCATAACTTCTGCATCTTGTATTAATTCTCGTGCCCAAGCTAGTCTTCTCTTTCTTGGATTTTCTACACAAGGTGTATCCTCAGGTCTCTGAGGTTCTACCATATCATGATCTTCTTGAATAGGTTCTTCTTCAACATTTCTTTCTGGTACATTGTTCGTTTCTGTGACTTTAGGAGCTTCATGCTCCTCTTCATCCGCATGAGTCTTCTTGGATTTGTTGAAGGTTGTGTCTTCATCAAATGTAACATCTTGGTTGAGTTCAATCTGGCGGAATCCTGGGATGTGGATACAGTAATCCTTTGATTGCTCACTATAACCCACAAATATTCCCTTCTTTCCTAAAGGTTCCAACTTCAACCTCTTCTCTTTTGGAATGTGGATAAATATTGGACATCCAAATATCTTTAGATGGCTAACTTCAGGCTTCATACTAGTAAACATCTCTTATGGGGTCTTGTTGCCAAGAGCACTGTGAGAGATTTTGTTCTATACATATACTATGGTTCTAACTACTTCTGTCCATAGATGCATGGGTAAGTCTTGATTATGGATCATAGCCTTCACTGCTTCCATGATGGTTTTGTTCTTCCTTTCAGTTACACCATTCTGTTGTGGATTATAGGGAGTAGTAAGCTCCCTCTTAATCCCTACTTGTTTACAGAAATTTTTGAAATCGCCTTAAGTGTATTCCCCTCCATTATCTGTCCTTAGTATCTTTATTTTCTTTTCATAGAGGTTTTCGACAAGACCCTTAATCTCCTTAAACTTTTCAAAGACTTCATTCTTATTCTTTAGAAAATAAATCCATGTTTTGCGGGAGTAATCATCAATAAAAGAAGTATAGTAAACATACTCGCTTAATGAAGTGGTGGACATAGGTCCACAAATGTATGAGTGAATAATATCCAGAATACATTTAGCTTTGTTGTTAGGTCCACAAATGTCTAAGTGAATAATATCGAGAATACCTTTAGCTTTGTTGTCGCAGCTTGGAAATGGATTCTTCATACTCTTTCCTTGAGCACATTCTTTGCATAATCCTTCATGATCAACCTGGATTTCTGGTAGTCCAGTCACCACCTTACTTACTATTGGTAAGGCTTTGTAATGTACATGAGCCAATATTCTATGCCATAGTTCACAAGGGCTCATGGTACTGGTAATCAGTGGTGTATCTGCATGACCCTTCAGCTTGTAAAGTCCTCCTTCTACTCCATGGCTACTGCTCCAAGGGCTACTACATCATTGATAGTCTTCCCCTTTGGCCACATAAGGACTTCACCATCTATAAATGCAATTCGAAGACCTTTCTTATCTAATGTTGAAATAGATAGAAGGTTCTTCTTCAAACCTGGTACATAAAGTACATCCTTCATGTTCATGGACTTTCCAGACTCCAGAGTCCAATTTGTAAGATGCTTCTCCCATTCCTTTGATGGGATATTGATAGTCATCTCCAAGCTTTACCTTGTGTTGAGATTCCTTTTGTATGAGATGTGAGAGGGATTCTTTGTATCTCGTCATATGTTTTGAAACTCCACTGTCTACTAGCCAAGTATCACTTCTATGAGATACTGAACCAGTGAGGGCTGATATTAGCACATACTCTTCACTGGAGTCTTCATGTTCTTTGGTTTTGACTTCTTCATCACACTCACTATCTTCCGTTGCATGAGCATGAAATCTCTTCTTCTGCTTCTTAGTTGTCCAGATTTGAGTGGACAATATCTTGCAATGTGTCTTGTCTTGTTACAGGAGTAACATTCAACTGAGGATAAGTCTCTCTTGAACTTCTTTTTCTTTTGAGGTCTTTGGGATCTTCTTGGAGAGTCTTCACGAAAACGTACATCGTTCTTCCTTTTCCTTCCACCTTTGGCATGAGTTGCCAAAAAGCTTGATCTTAGGTGTCATTTAGTTTCTCCTCTCTCACCGCTATTCTCTCTTCCTCTTGCACACACTCTTCCCATAGTTGTCTGAACTGGATCAATTTATTTCTAGAACAAATGCCACAAACAAATGGGTCCCAATCTCTAGGGAGACCATTCAGAGTGGTCATCACAACTTCAGCATCTTCTACAGTGTCTCCAATAGCTTCTAATTGTTCTTTGATCTGGGACACTCTGGAGAAGTATGAGTGCATGGACTCAAACTTCAAGATCTTCACTCCCTTCAGTTGATATCTCAAGGTCATCTTCCTATTAATGTTCTCTCCTTCAAACAGTTTGGTCAGGGCATCAAACATTTCTTGTGGAATCTTCTTTGAATACACTTGGGGGATCACGAAAACGTACATCGTTCTTCCTTTTCCTTCCACCTTTGGCATGAGTTGCCAAAAAGCTTGATCTTAGGTGTCATTTAGTTTCTCCTCTCTCACCGCTATTCTCTCTTCCTCTTGCACACACTCTTCCCATAGTTGTTTGAACTGGATCAATTTATTTCTAGAACAAATGCCACAAACAAATGGGTCCCAATCTCTAGGGAGACCATTCAGAGTGGTCATCACAACTTCAGCATCTTCTACAGTGTCTCCAATAGCTTCTAATTGTTCTTTGATCTGGGACACTCTGGAGAAGTATGAGTGCATGGACTCAAACTTCAAGATCTTCACTCCCTTCAGTTGATATCTCAAGGTCATCTTCCTATTAATGTTCTCTCCTTCAAACAGTTTGGTCAGGGCATCAAACATTTCTTGTGGAATCTTCTTTGAATACACTTGGGGGATCAATTGATCTTTGATAGATTCAGCTATGATCCTCTTTGCCTTGACCATATTCTTCTTATGCCTTGCTTTGGCTTGATCTCCCTCTGGTTCTGTAAGTCCTTCCTTTATAAAGTCTTCTAGGTCATGTTCTTCAAGAATGAGCATGACTATATTTCCATGCCCTGAAGTTCTCAACTCCCTCAAGCTTCTCATCAAGCTTGGTATTGTTTGTCATCTTGATAAAATGAGAACCTCAAATGGAAATAGGATAGATTTGAGACTTACCAGAAAAGTTGCCCTTCTGAAAACTGCTTCTACCTTGACCTAGGGTTTGTCAGAGAAACCCTAATTTTCCAACTTCAGGATTTTGGAAAACTGATTGGATGAGCAAATTCGCCTCCTCAAGGCGAGTTAACAAAGTACTCCTCCTCCCAATTCTGTGAGTAGACGATCCAAAAACTTGATGCCCTAGTTCTCTCAAGCTGTAGTGGAGGAGCCAAAAATGAAAATTCTCAGAATTGAAATTTGCTTCGACATAAAGATGTGCCCTAGTGAGGCGAGTTAGATGCACCCTCTTTTTCAGCTGATCTATAGAGGGAGCTCCCAGAACAAGAAGCCCTAGTTTCTGCAGTTGCGGAGGCTGCACAATGTTTCCTTTCACACCTAGCTCTGATACCATGTTAGTTTTTTTATTTGTTTAGCATAATGGCATTAAACAATCTATCACTGAAAGAAATACAAGCACAGGAAACACAATGAACACAATATTTCTCTCTTCTACCTTGACCTAGGGTTTGTAAGAGAAACCCTAATTTTGCAACTTCAAGATTTTGGAAAAATGATTGGATGAGCAAATTCGCCTCCTCAAGGCGAGTTGAGCAAAGTACTCCTTCTCCCAATTCTGTGAGCAGATGATCCAAAAACTTGATGCCCTAGTTCTCTCAGGCTGTAGTGGGGGACCCAAAAATGAAAATTCTCAGAATTGAAATCTGCTTCAACAGAAAGATGCGCCCTAGTGAAGCGAGTTGGATGCACCCTCTTTTTCAGCTGATCTGTGGAGGGAGCTCACGTTACAAGAAGTCCTAGTTTCTGCAGTTGCGGAGGCTGCACAATGTTTTCTCACACCTAACTCTAATACCATGTTAGTTTTTTTTATTTGTTTAGCATAATAATATTAAACAATCTATCACTGAAAGAAATACAAGCACAGCAAACACAATGAACACAATATTTCTCTTGGGGAAACCACAAGGGAGAAAACCTCGGCAAAACTTCCTCGATATAGAATTCACAAAGTACAAAGATAAACCCCAAGACAAAATCAACTTCTCTTCCACTTGTGCGAACTTCTCTCTCTCTCCTATGAGAACTTGTGTGAATGAGATGAGTGATTACAAATGAGAGACTCATCCTCTATTTATATTCTTTCGTTGGGGTGACTTTTCCCCAACTGGGTTGACTTCTCCTAACTGACTGGGCCGACTTGTCAAATACAAAATATAATAATCTTTTATGGGTTCTTCTAGGCCGACACAAGACCTAGGGTTTACATTGACTCTTTCAATGACTCTTACATATTAGTTACGTCAATGACATCGCCCGAAGGAGGAATACAATAATACAATAGACAAGTACAAATAGAATATCTTCCGCAGTTACATTTCTTTAACAATTTTAAGCCTCACCTGATGACTCCAATGATATGGAAAATATGATTGTGATATGTTTTAAAAAATTTAGATCAATTTTTCATTTTGAAGATCTGAAAGTAAAGAAATTTGGAAGTATCCAAGTAGAGTTGGATGCCATAGGGTTTAGCCCTTCGAATTTCTTGGGTATTCCTAGTTATCAAATAAGCTCACCCCTCTAATGTTCAAACATGTTCCGAAGTTCTATGGACACCCTAGTTTGGCTACACAACATGTTACATCTTTCATTGATTTTATTTCAGA
This sequence comes from Larix kaempferi, assembly GCA_027924585.1. Classification (NCBI taxonomy): domain Eukaryota; kingdom Viridiplantae; phylum Streptophyta; class Pinopsida; order Pinales; family Pinaceae; genus Larix; species Larix kaempferi. The sequence continues at coordinate 28,737,197 of BSBM01000158.1, read as the reverse complement.
TTTGGATGTTGTCCATGAAGATGTTATGAAGAAAGTATTTGTAATAACCTTGGAAAATGATGCATTGAAATCCATTTCTGGTTATAGTCCAAAGAAGATATCTTCACTTGCAAGTTTAATCAAAGCATTTTACAAGCGTTGGGATTGTAATTATGAAGAAGAAATTGATAAACCACATGATGCTTGTATAGTGCTTGATGCTTACCATGAAAAGAACAAGGACATACAAGGTCTTATGCTTATATTGCATAGTAACCCTTTGGAGGCACTAGTCGTTGAAATAGAGGAAAAGTTTTAAGTGTTTAATTCCCTTCTTGACTCCATAGAAGAAGGGAGTTATGGATCAGCCATTGAGCAGCTTGGAAATGAATTTCATGAGTCCTTGGATGACCAAATTTCTTTTTCATCACATGAGCCACTTGATAAAGAAGAGTTGGATGAAGTCCCTCAAGACCTTGTTGCAGCACCTTACGATGATCTTGATGAAGATTCCAATGAAGACTATGCATTCTATCCTGTCCGGAGAGAAGCATCTTGCAATGATGATGTGCACTTGCATTAGGACATTCCAGCAGCCATCATCATTCACGAGGAGGACAGGGGTTTGGTAAGTTATGTTCCTCTTCAAATTTCTGAATTTGATGATGGATCCCTTGCTGATTTCAAGATGATAGATATTATAGAGAATCCCTTGGAAGTACAAGAAATTCCAGGTGTTTTTGCTAGCTCATGTCATAGAAAACATGGCAAACCAAGAGGATAATGATGTGGGCACCCTTTCTGTGATTGGAAGACATAGATGGAATGTCGAATGCTGGTTTGTTCATGGAGACCCCATCTATGACACAAATGGTGAGGAGCTTAATGGAGGAGGATATGAATTTGAACCTTGCATTTCAAATCAATATTGGGAGCCATTTGATAGTGCATGAAGCAGAAATTGATGATCCTATTTCTTTTGATCTTGGACAACCAAAAGATGCTGAAGTATGTGATACATATTTTATTATTAACCAACATCAATGTCCTCGTCAAGGGCACATTTTCTACAGCATGAATAATGACATCACTTTACAAGCAGGATTTTCCAGCCATTGATATCTTCAACTAGTACCATTTATTTGTATGAAAAATGACCAAGGAGACGTATTTTCGGTACTGCAATATATTTGGGACAGCAACATGCTTAATCCTTGGTGTGTGGCATTGTTTTTCAGCCTTCCAAAAGAGGGCTTGAAACCCTAAATCATGAGCTGATTTGTAATCCAGAACTGATTTTTTATGGCATGCATCATGTGAAGGATTGATAGACGGCAGTTATTTTTTTGTAGTTTTATCTTGGAGCTTGTTAACACTTGAAACCATCCAGTTCCAAGGCAATTGGAAACAGTGCACTGTCACCATACACTATTTCCCTACACTTCGGGTTAATGCTGCTGATTTTTGTACCTTGAAAGGGTCCCACTAGTGATTTTGTGCCTAAGTCACTAAAGGGAGGAAGTGACATGACCTTTAGCATTAATTTCAAGAGATGTGGAATTAATTTCACTTTAGAGTTATAAAGTGACTTTTTGGTGTATTTAATGAAATTTGAGTGAAATTAAATATCTATGGAGAGAAAAGCGAATTTATCTCATCCATTGATTTTCCATCACAAGATTCAATGTGGGCCCTTGGATCTTGTAACCATTCAGTTACGCTCATTGATCAAACAAAAAGACGGGGGTAAATTGAAGAGGCACTTCATTCACTCCATGAGACTTGGAGAGCGCTTGACCTCTTGAGAAAAGAGAGAGCTGGGAGAGAGAAAGAGAGACTGGCATGAATTCCAACGCAGTTCGAGCAGCAGCAGTGGCACGATTTTCTGAGAGACTGGCACAAAAATCAAGGCACCTTCAGCAGTATAACAGCAGCACAAAAATCGAGGAATTGAGGGAGCAGCAGCACACATTTCCATGAAGTGGCACAATTTTTGAGGAGCAGGTACAAGCAGTCCGTACAGCATTAAATGCACAGGCCATACACTGATTTCTGTTGCTGAGATGGCACAAAATCCAAGGGGTTTACCTGTTGTACTGTGTTGTAGCTACATGAGGTATCCTCACTAGCCAAGCTGACCTTCAAATAAAATAAACAAATAACATGTAATTTTATCATTCCAAAAGAAAAGTCGGCCCAGTTGAGAAAAATCACTCAAAAGTAATGTATAAATAGAGGAGTCGCTCTCCTCATTTGTCACTCACCTCAAGCAAGTTCACTCAAGCAAAGAAAGTTCAACTTTTGGGCTGTAGAAGATATTTTGGAGCTGTTTTCTTTAGCATCTATTCTTCTTATGATTTTATCTTTGTTGTACTGAATCTTTGAGTAAGAAAGGCTTGCTGGGTTTTTCCCGAGTTTGGGTTTTCCTAGGATAAACTATTGTGTCTCTATTGTTTCTGTGCATAGTTATTCTTTCAGTGATCCTATATTGTTTATAATTTGAAAGAGATGAAAATTATACTGCTATATTAAAAAATCTAGCATGGCTTCAGAGCAGTACTGAAGGAGACTATTGCCAGAAACTAGGATTTGTTGTTTCCTCAACTTTCTTCCACATATTTGGCTCGCCCTTAGCATCAATGAACTCTCCCTAGGAGGACGCATCTTCTTGTTGAAGCAGATTTTCATTCTGAGAATTTTCAATTTTGACCTAATTACTACAAGAGGTCAAGAATTAGGGTTTGTTGTTTTATATTGTTCTGACCACAGATCAGGAAGAAAATGAGGCTCATTCAACTCGCCTTGGAAGGGCGAATTCATTTGTGTAAGCAGTTTTCCAAGAATCCAAAGTTCATTTTTGACCTAGCTTTTGCTAGGGTTTCTGATCCAAGTTCCAATTCTTCTTCTCTATCAAGATGCCAAGCATCAAGGTTGAAGATAAGCTTGATGGAGCTTTAAAATTTCGTTCATGGAAGTCTAGAATGCTCGTTGCTCTAGAAGAAAATGACCTTCTAAACTTTGTTGTGAAAGGAGTACCAGAACCTAAAGAAGAAGCAGAAAAGACTCAGTGGAAGAAGAGTGATGCCAAGACAAGAAGGATCCTAATAGATTATGTCAAGGATCATTTGATTCCTCAAATTTCTCAGAAGAAGACAGCTAAGGCAATGTTTGACACACTAAAGAAGTTGTTTGAGAACGCAAATGTCAATAGGGCTCTTGGCCTGAGACAACAACACTCAAATCAAAATGTCGAGATGTCCATATCTTATTCTATTGCATCATATTTCATGAAGATCACAAAGATCAAGGATCAATTGGGCACTATTGGTGAAATTATTGCAGATAGAGAATTAATCGTGATCACTCTGAATGGCCTCCCTCAATCTTGGGAACCATTCATTCAAGACGTGACTAGAAGATCTAAGCTACCAAAGTTTGAAAGATTGTGGGCAAATTGTACACAAGAAGAGACCAGACTTGTGGCTAGAGACAAAGCTCATGCCTCTCATGAAGAAGATCAAGTCCTTATTACACACACCAAGAAAAGAGGAAAGAAGACCTTTAGGCTTTGGTAGAAAAGACAAAGGTAGAAGATCAAGTCCAGCCCCAAAACAAAGGAAGAAGAAAGATCTTTCACAAATCCAATGCTTCAATTGCCAAAAGTTTGGCCACTACAAGAAACAATGCAAATCAAAAAAGTGGAAGGAGCATGCCTCCACAGCTGATGTGGATGAAGAGACCCAACCAAAGAAATCAAAGAATGCAAAAGAATTCTTCATCTCAACCCTCTCTGGAACTGTTCCTACCAGTAATGATACTTGGTTATTAGATAGTGGTGCTTCTAAACATATGACAGGTTATAAAGAGTTTCTCTCAAATCTAGATGAGAGAGAATCACACCTAAGAGTTGTACTTGGAGACGATGCCAGATATACTGTGAAAGGAACTGGGGCCACTTGCTTCCAGTTAGATTCTGGTGATTCTCTACATTCGGGAGAAGTGCTCTATGTGCCTTGAATGAAAAGAAATCTTGTTTCTATCTCCGCACTAGACAACAGGGGTTATAAAGTTGCATTCTCAGATGGAAAGGTTATTGCATGGCACAAGAACTCCACTACTGATTCAGCTAGAATAATTGGTGTTCGTGAAGAAAGTTTATACAGATTGACTATACAACCAATATAGGCTCTAGTCCATGACTCTATCAGTTTGAGTGAGCTATGGCATAGAAGACTTGCTCACCTGCACTATAGAGCTCTTCCTCCTCTAAGGAAGATGGTTACAGGTCTTCTCGAACTCCAAGTTGAGCATCATGGCATTTGCAGAGGATGTGCACTCGGCAAGAATGCCAAGGGATCTTTTCCTAACAATGATACCAGGTCCAAGGGAATATTGGAGTTGGTACACTCATATTTATGTGGACCTATGTCAGTTGCCTCTTTGGGAGGATTTTGGTATTATGTGACCTTCATAGATGACTACTCCCAAAAGACAGGGATTTACTTCTTGAAGTCCAAGGAATCCGAAGAAGTTATGAACAAGTTCAAGGAATTCAAGGCCCACGTTGAGAACCTATCTGAGAAAAGGATAAAGGTTCTAAGGTCCAATAATGGAGAGTACACCTCCTCAGAGTTCAATGATTTCTGAGGAAGAAGGAACCAAGAGGGAGTATACCATCCCTTAAAACCCTGAACAAAATGGTGTTGCAGAAAGAAAGAACAGGTCGATAGTTGAGGTAATCAAGGCCATAATTCATGATCAAAATCTACCTATGTTTCTATGGGCAAAAGCCTCAAGTACCGAAGTATATGTTCAGAACGGAGGCCCGCACAAGATATTGAAGAACATGACTCCAGAAGACACCTTCACAAGTGTGAAGCCAAAATTTGGTCACTTGTGAATATTTGGTTGTCCAATAGACATTCATCTACCCAAAGAGAAGAGAACAAAGTTAGAACCTTAGGAAAGAAGGGTACATTTGTTGGGTACAGTGACTCCTCGAAGGCATACCGAATCTACATCCCAGGTTAGAGGCAGATTGAAATTAGCAGGGATGTCTTCTTCGAAGAGGAGATCTCCTTCAAAAAGGCTAGAAGATCATCCATGGACAGTGAGGAGCAAGAAGCTCCAAATAAGATGGAGTCATCTAAATCTCCCCCTGCCCCTTCGATTCAGTTGATCATGTAGATCCTATTGATCATGTTGATCTAGTAGAGCCAACAGAAGTTCCTAGAGATATTGTTGTTAGTCGGAAGAAGCTTGTCTGGGCTCGATAGACTCTAGAGGATGCAAAAAAGCATGCAACTCCCCCAAGTACCTTCAGGGAGAACAAGAGATCTCGAAGATATTCAGGATATGTAGCACTGATGTCCCACATCATTGATTCTGAGCCTTCCAACTATGAGGAGGCGGCTGCCAGTCAGCAGGTTTGGAAAGATGCCATGGTGGAAGAATATCAATCCATCATGAAGAATGAAGTGTGGGAAGTTGTGCCGAGACCTGAAGGGAAGTCCGTGGTGACTTCCAAGTGGATCTACAAGATTAAGCATGCAGTAGATGGGAGCATTGAGAAGCACAAAGCAAGATTTGTGGCTAGAGGATTCTCTCAAAAAGAGGGAGTCGATTATGATGAGACATTTGCTCCAATTGCACGATAAGCAACCATCAGATCGATCATAGCTCTAGCTTCAACTATGGGATGGAAATTACATCAGATGGATGTTAAAACTGCCTTCCTCAACGGTGTGAATGAGGAAGAAGTCTACATTGAGCAGCCAGAGGGTTTCCAGATTCATGGGAAGGAATCCCATGTGTGCAGACTGAAAAAGGCCCTGTATGGACTCAAGCAAGCACCACAAGCATGGTATGTCAGGATTGATGGATACTTGGTGAGCTTGGGATTCACCAAAAGTGAGGCAGATTCCAACCTTTACTACAAGGTTGAGGATGGTAGACCATTGATATTAAAACTATATGTTGATGACCTGTTTCTAACTGGAGACGAGAAACTTATTGTTTGGTGCAAGAAGATGCTAGCCTCTAAGTTCAAGAAGAAGGACCTTGGTTTGATGCACTATTTTTTGGGTTTAGATGTGTGGCAAACACAGGATGAGATCTTCCTGAGCCAAGGAAAGTATACCATCAATATCCTGAGGAGATTTAGTATGATGGGCTACAATTCCATGACCACACCTATGGAGGCAAACCTGAAGAAGTTGAGTGACTCAACTCCCGAGTCAAAGTTGATCCCACTATGTATAGACACTGATCGGTTAATTGATGTATTTAGTTAACACTATACCAAACACATGTTTTGCAATGAGTGCTCTCAATCAATTTATGTGTGAACCGAGACAGGTACATTGGGCTGTTGCAAAGCACGTGCTAAGATACTTACTGTAAATTTTTCTGAGTTTTATGCTTGCTGGTTTATGTCAACATTTCAGTGGTTTTCATTTACAGCTGGTTTTGCATAGGCTGCAAACTACTTATGGAAAATTTCTGAGACAATTAAACACGCTGAAAATTCATTCTAAAAAACAGAAAAATAATTTTAACAAGCACACCATTAAAATTTGAGACTCGGAATTTTTGGCAACTATGCCCTGGAAAAACCCCCACGGGGAAAACCAATAAGAGAGAGAGAGATTTATTATTTCTTAAGCAAAAATAATGAACAGCAGTACAGTGAAAAATACAACTTATCTTCACCCACAGATGCACCCAACTGGCTGTCTCGAAAACTGTGTTAAGTCACCTCGATTTCTGTGCACAAAATGTCAACCTCGAAATTTGTGTCACTGCCTTGAATATTGTGCAGAAAAACAAACCTCGAATTCTGTGCAGCAAGTACAGTCTGTACAAGACTGTACGGCCCTCAATTTCTGTGCCTAAAATTGCCTCAAGAAACGTGCAGAAGATCACCTCGATTTCTGTGCACAGTGTCTCAATTTCTATGCCTGAGAAATTGCCTTGAAACTCGTGTTGTTCCTCGAAATTTGTGCACAAAATTATCTGGAAAACCGTGCCCAAAATCCATACTGTACGGTGCCTTGGAATGCATGTTGCTGCTAACTCATGCCTCGAAAATCGTGTTGTACAGTACAGCAATAAATGTTGTTGTACGGTCACACTTCTCGAGATTTGTGCCAATAATAAATGTAGCTGTCTCAATTTGCATGCAACTGGAAAAATCTCCACTTGCCTCAAAAATCGTGCCCCTGTTCTCTACTCTCTCTAGCTCTCTTTCTCCTCCTTTGAATCTCTCAAAAGTGAAGTGAAAAATGCCTCCCTCATATTTTTGTTCAAACCCTAGGGTTTCCTAAATCCAATGGATGAGATAGATTTAGATCAACGATGGAAATTAAATGCTCCATTTATTTCTCATAAATAATTAACTTCACTCACCCACTTAAATTTATCGAAAAGTGACTTTCATTTTATAAAGTCTCATTAAGTGCAATTAATGTGAGGGTCACCTTTGTCCCCCTTTCCAAGTGACTTAGGCAAATGTCACTTGGGGAACACTTCCCTAGGTACAAAACTAACACTTACTTGGAACTGTCGCATATGGACTGAGATATGCTTCTAGTAGTGATATGACATTGCATGGATACTCAGATTCCGATTGGGCGGGAAGTATTGTGGACAGGAAGAGCACCTCCGGGCGTTGCTTCAGTTTGGGTTCTACAGTGATTTCCTAGTGTAGCAGGAAGCAATCCTCAGTAGCATTGAGCACAGCCGAGGCAAAGTATATTGCAATGAGTGTTGCAACACGAGAAGCAATATGGCTTCGGAAGCTCTTTGCGAGATTGTCTGGACAGACACTTCAGCTTACCGTGATTCACTGTGATAATCAAAGTTGTGTGAAGCTTTCAGTGAATCCTGTATCCCGTGACAGATCGAAGCATGTGGAGATCATGTACCACTATATTAGAGACATGGTACAGAGAGGAGCAGTTCAGCTCTTGCATATTCCAACTGATGATCAGATTGCCGACATTTTCACCAAGCCTCTTTCCAGAGTGAAGTTTCTATACCTCCGTGAAAGACTTGAGTATTGGAGAATGCTTCCCTCAATGAGAGGGAGTGCTCCTAGTCTAGTAAGGATAGGCAGTCCTGTGTAGACCGAGAAGAGCTCAATCCAGTTACGACAGGCGGTCCTGTGTAGAACGAGAAGAGCTTAGTCCAGTTAGGACAGGCGGTCCTGTGTAGACCGAGAAGAGCTCAGACCAGTTAGGACAAGAGGTCCTATGTAGACCTAGAAGAGCTCGGTCCAGTTAGGACAAGCGGTCCTATGTAGACTGAGATGAGCTCAGTCCAATTAGGACAGGCGGTCCTGTGTAGACCGATATGAGCTTAGTCCATTGAGGACAGGCGATCCTCTATAGACATAAATGAGCTTAGTCCAGTAAGGACAAGCGGTCCTGTGTAGACCGAGATGAATTCTGTGTGAACTAATGTTCCTGTGTGAAACATTCTCCTATGTGGAGAGGACTCTTGTGTAGAGTATACTTATATCCCTATGTGGTATGTTGTCCTATATGGACTGTGTTGACCTTTCTTATGATGACAAGATGTACGAGACCAGCCGTGACGATCAGATGTACGAAACCAGTCGTGACGATCAGATGATGCTCATATGTGTTCCATCATGATGATACCTCTCTAGCTAAGAGGGAGTGTTATTGTTGTAACTACATGAGGTATCCTCACTAGCCAAGTCGACCTTCAAATAAAATGTAATTTTATCATTCCAAAAGACAAGTCGGCCTAGTTGAGAAAAATCACTCAAAAGTAATGTATAAATAGAGTAGTCGCTCTCCTCGTTTGTCACTCACCTCAAGCAAGTTCGCTCAAGCAAAGGAAGTTCGACTTTTGGGTTGTAGAAGATATTTTGGACTTGTTTTCTTTGGCATCTATTCTTCTTGTGATTTTATCTTTGTTGTACTGAATCTCTGAGTAAGAAAGGCTTGCTAGGTTTTTCCCAAGTTTGGGTTTTCCCAGGATAGACTATTGTGTCTCTATTGTTTCTGTGCATAGTTATTCTTTCAGTGATCCTATGTTGTTTATAAGTTGAAAGAGATGAAAATTATATTGCTATAATTAAAAATCTAACATACTGTAGTGGCACAAAAACTAAGACAAGGATAAATTTTGGCACAAAATTCGAGGAGAAACAAACTAAAAATTTGACAACTCATATAGAGCTAAGAAGGCACGAATTTCGAGACTGTTTGCACAGAATTTGAGGCAGCTTCTGCACTATTTTCGAGGCAGCCTGTTGGCCTTTTGGTTGAGATAAGTTGTGCCTGAATAATTATTATTATACTGCTTGTACATTTTGAAGAAGAAATAAAAATACTCTGTCATAGGTTTTCCCCATTGGGGTTTTTCCTGGGGCATTTGCCCAAAAATTTCTAAGTCTGAAATTTTATATTTGTGTGCATTTTTTTATGCTCATAAGTATTGGTAATTTTCTCTAGTGTCTAAAGCACATAATGGTTTATGAGTAACAATTTCATTTGCAACAGTGTTATGTTGAATGGGATTGGGAATTAAACTATGATGTTCTGAGAAAAACTTGAAACCGGGTTGGGAAGTGAAACTTTTTCAAGGTATCAAAGCCAAGTTAGAAGAGAAGAGCGGAGATTTCAGACTTGAGAGGATGAGGTTAGAGGACAGGTTGGACAAGGCAACTAATTTCAATCCTTGGAAACCGAGGATTGCGTTGATTTTGCAGGAGAATGAGTTGTGGGACATTGTGAACAACACTACAGCTAATCCCATGGTGGTGCCCACAACTACAGATGCAGCAACTTTAGCAGCCTTCAACAAGAAGGACATCAAGGCTAAGAGAATTATCCTTGATGCAGTAAAAGCCCATGTGATCCCAAACGTGACTGGTAAGGACTATGCTTATCAAACATGGGATGCCTTAACCCCTATGTACCAAAGTCGAAAGAGCAAGAAGTCGGAAGAAGTCTTGCAGAGGTTCCAATAGTTCAAGGCTCTTGTGGAGAACCAAACAAGGAGGAGGATTCGGGTGTTGCGTTCAAATAATGGGGGTGAGTATATCTCCACTGCTTTCAATGAGTTTTGTGCACAGGAGGGGATCAAGAGACATTTGATAGTTTTGTATACCCCACAGTAGAATGGGGTTGCCGAAAGCAAGAATAGGGCCATTGTGAGTGCAGCGAGAACGATGATTCATGATAAGAGTTTATCTTTCTTTATTTGGGTCGAGGCTTATAGTATTGTTGTATACATTCAGAACAAGAGTCCCCATATAACCTTGGGGTGTATGACTCTTGAGGAGGCATTTACAGGGAAGAGGCCTGAGGTGGGCCATTTCAAGATATTTGGTTGTCTAACTTAATCTCATGTCCCTTCAAAGAAGAGGACAAAGTTGGATCCCACACCAAAAAGGGCATCTTTGTGGGGGCATGATGAGATTTCAAAGGCCTTCTGCATATATCTTCCTTCACAAAGGAGAGTTGTTGTGAGGAGGGGGGAGGTGAGATTTGAGGAGGAGTGGGCCTTCCAGAAGTCTCGGGAGTCAAAGCAGGCGGAGCAGCAGATTTCCACACCTCAGGTGAGCAGTTCATATAGTCCACCTTCGTAGAGTGATGGATCACAACTATCTGGGGTGACTGCTCCACAAGTTTCAGGTGCTTCAAATTCAAGGACAGTCTACAGGTTTACCGGGTATAGGTTCAGGTTCTCGGGTTATAGGTTCACCAACTCCCATTTCACATGGTTCACCAGCTACTGGTTCACCAATTTATGGTTCATCGACCGTAGGGTCAGAGACCACTGGGTCTACTTATTCAAGATAGTCAGCGGGATGTGGATGAGCAACAGAAGTCCCCCCCACCAAAGACTACTTCAGGGAAGAGGAAGCCTAAATGGATTCAAGACACCTTGAAGGAAGCTCAAGAGTAAGTGGGGAATCCCAAGAAACAAGTCTCGGAGAGCAAAGTTCCAGAGAGATTTTGCAGTTATATGGCTATGGTGACTAATCTTTGAGAGTCGAAGCCTTCCACTTTTGAGGAGGCTACAGAGCATCAGGTATGGAGAGATGCCATGATGGAAGAGTACCATTCCATCATGAAGAATGATGTGTGGGAGGTGGTTCCGAGATTGGAGAGGAAGTCAGTTGTGACTTCTCAGTGGCTCTACAAGATCAAGCATGCTGTCAATGGCAGCATTGAGAATTACAAAGTTTGATTTGTAGCGCGGGGGTTCTCACAAGTAGAGGGAATTGACTATGACGAGACCTTCACACCGGTTGCTCGTTACTCTTTGATCAGAGCAGTGATCTCCATTGCAACAGAGATGGGTTGGAAAATCCACCAGATGGATGTGAAGACCACATTTCTCAATGGACTTATACAGAAGGAGGTGTATGTGGAGCAGCCACGGGGATTTGACATACATGGGATGGATTCTCATGTCTACAAGTTGAAGAAAGCTTTGTATGGACTGAAACAAGCTCCCAGAGCATGGTACTCGAGGATAGATTCTTACTTGCTGCAGATGGGATTTCATAAGAGTGAAGCAGATCCGAACCTATACTTCATTGTGGTGGGTGATGATCCACTTATTCTTCTGCTCTATGTTGATGATTTGTTCATTACAGGTACAGAGAGACTCATTGAAAAGTGCAAGCAAGATCTTGCTTCAAAATTTGAGATGAAAGATCTTTTTGATGCATTATTTTCTGGGATTGGAGGTTTGGCACGAGCCTGGTCATATTTTCCTGGGGTAAAGAAAGTATGCAGTAAACATCTTGAGGATATTTCTAATGGAGGATTGCAGGTCGATGGCCACACCTATGATCACCAACTAGAAGAAGCTTAATGTTTTTGAGAGTGAGTTGGTGGATCCTACTTTGTCTCGTCAGCTCATTGGCTTGTTGATGTATCTGGTCAACATGAGGCCAGATCTGTGTTTTGCAATGAACACTCTCAATCAATAGATGGTTGAGCCGAGGAGAGTGCGCTGGGTAGTTGCAAAACACGTGCTCAAGTACTTGGGTGGTACGGTGGATTATGGTTTGGACTACAAGAGAGGGGATGGAGTTAGTTTGGTTGGCTACATGAACTCAGATTGCGCAGGATGTGTGACAAACCGGAAGAGCACTTCCTAGTGTTGTTTTAGTTTGGGCTCGACGGCAGTGTCGTGGTTCAGTCGAAAGCAAAAATCATTTGCACTAAGTTTTGCTAAGGCAGAGTACATGGCAGCCAGCTAGGCTAGTTGTGAGGCCTTGTGGCTTCGCAAGTTGTTGGTGGGATTGTTTGATCAAGAGCTAAGGCCTACAGTGATTTATTGTGGCAATCAGAGTTGCATCAAGCTCTGAGAATCCAGTTTTTCATGACAAGTCGAAGCACATTGAGATCAGATACTATTTGATCTGAGACTATATCCAAAGAGCAGTTGTAGAGTTGCAATACATATCCACTAATGAGCAGGTTGCAGATCTCCTTACGAAATCTTTGGGGAGGGGCAAGTTTCTCTTCTTCAAAGACAAGTTGGGAGTGGTGAAGAACACCTTCCTTGGTAAGAGGGAGTGCTGATTTTTGTACCTTGGAGGTGTTCCCCTAGTGATTGTGTGCCTAAGTCACTAAAGGGGGGAAAGTGACATGACCCTTAGCATTAATTTCATGAGATGTGGAATTAATTTCACTTTAGAGTTATAAAGTGACTTTTTGGTGCATTTAATAAGAATTGAGTGAAATTAAAATATTTATGGAGAGAAAAGTGAATTTATCTCGTCCATTGATTTTCCATCACAAGATTCAATGTTTGCCCTTGGATAATGTGACCATTTGGTTACCCTCATTGATCAAACAAAAAGGCCAGGGAAAATTGAAGAGGCACTTCATTCATTCCATGAGACTTGGAGAGAACTCGACCTCTTCAGAAAAGAGAGAGTTGGGAGAGAGAAAGATAGACTGGCATGAATTCCAAGGCAGTTCCAGCAGCAGCAGTGGCACGATTTTCTGTGAGGCTGGCACAAAAATCGAGGCACCTTCAGCAGTATAACAGCAACACAAAAATCGAGGAAATGCACACAGCTCGAGGAGGGAGCATCAACGTGCATTTCCAGGCAGTGGCACGATTTTCGAGGAGCGGGTACAGGCAATCTGTACAGCATTAAATGTGCAAGTCGTACACTTAATTCTGTTACTGAGATGGCACAAAATCTAAGGAGTTTACCTGTTGTACTGTAGTGGCACAAAAACCGAGACAAGGATAAATTATGGGCACAAAATTCGAGGAGAAACAGACTGAAAATTTGACAGTCCATACAGAGCTGAGTGTTGCCAACTAAGTTGTACTTGGTTGGATTGTCAAGCAAACAGGCAAAGTTGAACATGTCAATGTTCATTTTCGATGATATGATGACCTTCAGGCCTTTTTGAGGGCCCCTTTTTTTTATTTTTTACCACATGTCCATGGCCCTGCGGGGTTTGTAATAAAATGTACTAGCATGGTGTTTTGTAAAGGACTTGGTCCCCTAGGACTTTTTGACTAAGTCAGGTATTCCAAGGAGTTTTTCACCTATTAATTATGTCTTGCATTAGTGCATAACATAATTTTTGGGTTTTTCTCCTGCTCCTCCAAAGCTGGAATACCTAGTGAGATTAACGGGCCTTAGGGGGTTATTAAAGTCCATGGGTCAATGTATATGAACATGCTAGACATTGTTTTTGAGTCATATGGACATGTGCTAAGTCCCCCTAAGTTGTTTTTTAATTTTCGGCAAAAAAAAAATTTCCGTAATTGGGCCATTTTTTTAATGGTTCAATTAAAAATTTTGTAATTGGCATAAAAGTGTCATCTAGGGGTCTTTTTTGCATTGGGGGTGCTCGTTTTCCAACTCAGAACACCCACCTTACCCCTAAACCCACTTTTTATAATGTTTGGGTCATTAATATTTCACTTATGCTCAAAAAAGTCAAAAAAAAAAGTGAAAAAGTCCTGAAAAAATCAAAAAAATGAAAAATGACTCAAAAAAATTAAAAGATTTTTGGAGAGATTTAAGGGTTGATTTATATCAGCACCTTTCTGGGAGCACATTAAGCTGATTTGTATGACATATGGGCAGCCCAAATGGTGGGTTTGACTTCCCCATATCAAGTTGGGCGCTTTCCTCATGTTGGGCGCTTTCCTCATGTTGGGCGCATTTCCCAAGGAGTGGGCTCCCCCATTTCGTGCTGATTTGCAGCCTGTTGCATGGGCACCTTTTGTGCTGATTGGGACAGTCCTAGAGATGGGGAATGGCAGCCCCATTCACTCCCCCATCTCCTCCACCATTCCCCCACTCTCTCCTTTAGCTAGTGCGCCCTCCCTTGCTGATCTTTTCTATAAATTGAGAGCTGCTCTCTCCATGTTGGGTTAGTTGGAGTTGGAGCAAGAGTGATCATTGTAATTTGCTTATCTTTCATTGTGAATAAAGAAAGCTTTGGAGGTCAATTTGTGATGTGCATTGTGTGAGTGGATGAACCATCTTGTGCTTGTATAATGGAGGTAATTTGTGCATAAGCTTTGATATTCTATTCTATTAACTATACTCATTAGAAGGACTGGTATCGATTTATGAGATAGACTAATGCAATTTGTTTATTGTTTAATGTATTGTCATATGTTTGCAAAAGTAATCATGTCTATATGTTTCATTTGTTTATGAGTATTCAGCATTGATTTCTTTTCAAATGTATTTCTACACTTGATCTTTGTTTGCAAAGTGTGTGATGTGCAGGTTATATTAACTGGAAGCGGGTGGATCTTGTTTGTTTTCTCATTTTTCTTAATCTTTGTTTGCAAATGCAGTCCCTTGGAACATCACAAAGACAATCTCCAAAGTTTCAAATTTCAACAAAAGATTTGCTCCATCTCTCTCTCTCTTATTTAAAAATTTTCTTGGTTACTGGTTTTACTTTGGAAAAGAGTAGATCAGATTTGCTCTTTGAAGTCTAATCTTGTTATTGGCAAAGCTTTATCTTCCATTAGATTAGATCTTTCATTATCTAGCATTACAACTTTTTTTTTAAACTTGTTAAAAATTGTTAAAATCTTAAAAAGTTTAAGTTTAAGGTAGTGTTAGATCTGATATAAAAAGTTTTATTTGGCTGTCCAAGAGCTTAGAATTTGCAACTCATAAAGCTTGCAAAGATCCCAAGTAAACAAACCTCATTGCTTGTTTTACTTGGTTAATTTCTTGTATTTTTAACTAGTTTTAGACTTAGAATTTTTGGGGGTTTTTTGGAGGTGTTCCAAAGACACTCTTAAAGTGTTTTGGGGCATCTTATACTAAAGTTTGCTTGCTGGTTTGCAGCAAAAAACGAACAGATAAGAGGAAGTGTTGGCCAAAAATCGAAGATCTAGGCCATCCAGAGTACCCAAAACTTAAATTTTTTCAAACCGGTTACTTTTCTCTTCAGCATTGTAAGCCACCAAGTCATTTCAAAGAGACTGGGGCATTTCTCTCTCATTGTAAAGAAAATTAAACGAGAGCAAGTGGACTAACCAGCGCCCACACACCATCCCCCAGGGGTGGTCTGTGTCGTCTCATTTTCATGGCGCGATTGTTAGATTAGATTTATTTCTTTCATTTCGACATTAAATAAATTTAAATAGGGCTAAAATTTACCTCGTTGGTCCATTCCATTGGTGGGCCATGAGTTCACTCAGGACTTAGATTTTCTCATTTTTTTACAATCTCAAACACCCCCTTGCTTTCCCGAAGTAAGGTTTCAGGATAAGGACTTGCCCGAGTATTGGCCCAAAAAGAGACTCTTGGGACTCTAAAAGAAAGATAAAATATTTGTTCCTAAAAAACTTAAAATTTCCAAAGTCTTCTCCCGTGTGCTCTGTGGCCAACTGCAGCTTAGTCCGAACATGTTGGTACACATCAGAAAGGGGAAGATGACTAGTAATAGGTTTTAACACACCCAAATAAACAACCTACTTGTGAAAATCCGGCACAAAGCGAATATTCTTCTGTTGTGGGTAAATTTCTCAAAGGACGTGGGATAACACTAGGTAGTGACCTCTTGGAAACCATTAGGCTTTCCCTCGTTGGTATAGCATCTGAACACCTCCTTGAGACTCCAATCCAACCCACCTGTCTGAGTGAGAAACCACACAGCGGAATTCCGGACATATTCCCTATACCTTTGTGTATATCAGGAATCCACTAGCCTTTAATAAAAAGATCATTACCACATTAAAAATAAAATAAACCAAGAACAATCGCACAACATTGTCTTTTCATTTCAAGCATTCTTTTAACTCCATTTGTCGGCACTGGTTTATATTGTTATATTTCAATGATGATGATGGATGTTTGCTTATGACAATGATGATGAATGACTTTTTGCTTTATATATATTTATGCTGCATTGTCTTGGTTTACAAAAATATTTTAACTCCTAAATTAGATGCTTTGTCTTTCATAAATTAGACACCATTGTCTTTCAAAAATATTTTAACTCCTAAATTAGAGGCTTTGTTTATTTTCACTTTTTAGGGTCCACCCCCCCTTGGCTTCGCTAGGAAAGCCTAGACGGAGGAGTCGAGTTTCAGGTGACAGCACTTGACTCTGACTTGCTCCCAAGGCCACACCAGTAGCTTGAAGACTTCTGCTGCATTTTCCCAGGTGTGGAACCAGGCGGCAACACTGAGAAGGCACAAATTTCGAGACTGTTTGCACAGAATTTGAGGCAGCTTCTGCACTGTTTTCGAGGCAGCCTGTTGGTCTTTTGGTTGAGATAAGTTGTCCTTGAATTATTATTATACTGTACATTTCGAAGAAGAGATAAAAATGCTCTCTCAGGTTTTCCGCATTGGGGTTTTTCCTGGGGCATTTGCCCAAAACTTTCTGAGTCTGAAATTTATATGTGTGTGCATTTTTTTCTGCTCATAAGTTTTGGTAATTTTCTCTAGTGTTTCAAACACAGAATGGTATATTAATATGAGTAACAATTTCATTTGCAGCAGTGTTATGTTGAATGGGGTTGGGCATTAAACTATGATGTTCTGAGAAAAACTTGAAACCAGGTTGGGAAGTGAAACTTTTACAAATGCTTGCTAACCACTGGGGGGAATCCCTAGTGACGTTAGAAGTCAACTAACAATCAAAAATGAGCAACAACACTTCAATTGAAATAAAAACTTGCTGCACTAAAAAATCTGTGTATAAGAATGAAAAAACAGCAAGCCAATAAATTATTTGAGAGCTGAAAAATACACAGAAATTGATGCAGAAATTTATTATGATTTGGGCACACAACCCAACGCAACTTCAATGAAATAACAACAATAATTTTGATATAAAAATAGAAATTACAGCAACTAATTAGGATTGTTTGTGTTTTTAATGTTGTTTTTTAATGTTTTTGGTTTCTTCTATGACTTTTTATGATCTTTGTGCACGGAAACCAAGAAAAATGTATAGTTTCTTCTGACATTTTATGATCTCCATATGTGGAAACCGAGAAAAAACGTATAATTTCACTCTGTTTCTGTGCCAAAAAAATTACAGCAAGTTAATCTTTATGTAATGCTCCTAAAACAAAAATTGAAGAAGTCTTAAAATTCATACCTTAATATGTCTAAGATGCAAGATTAAATATTGTAGGTGAAAAGTTTATTTAGTGCAAAATAGTAATGAAAACTTAGTGAACCAGTGCCTTTATGGAGTCCAGAAAAGGAGAAAGAAAGTGAATCAAGCGGAAGAAGATCCAAGACCTATTCACTCAAGTCCTGTCAAGATCAATATTAGTAACTTAAGAAAAGTCTAAGAAAATAGAAGTTCCAAGTTTCAACACATGAAAACCTGTAGCTGTCACCAAAGAGAATTATCAATTATGCCTCTTCCTCATTGTATCTTCTTGTTATTTTGATTGGAGAATAAAGCTATCTTTTGCACTAAAGGCCCTTGGATTTCTTGGGATCTTTCTTACATGTGAGGCATATCTTGATGATTCTATCTTGAGGTAACATGTATTTTTCTTCCATTGTCTAATTTCTAGATCCAGTCCAATAGAAGGGTAATCTTACTCATAGTTTTCAAAATCGGAATCGGTCAAGGGTCAACTCGGATTCGAACTCGGAATCGGTAATGAATCAGTCAAGACTCGGCCGATTTGAATTTAATGATTCAGTTTACTCAAAATACATAAAATATTTAAATTTTAAAGAAAAATGAATCAATAATGACTCGGACTCAAAATCGGTAATGAATAGGTCATGACTCGATCAATCTAACCAGTTCGGTACCGAACCGGCCAATTCAGGCATCGACTCGACTGGTTCAGTACCGAACCAGTCACCTAAACCAATTTAAGGGTCGGTCTGGATCGGTTTAGCCTCTGCTTAGTCAAATTGACCGAAAACCGATTCCGATAAAGCCGATTTTTAAAACTGTGATCTTACTACATTGGAATTAAGTAGGGAAGAATCTCTTTGCTTGTTTCATGTTCTAGTCTTGTAGCTTGCTTGTGATTTATCATCTTATGAGTTGTTGCAAGTTCAAATTTGCATAGGGTTGTGTATGTGCTAGAATCTAGATATTGATGGTGTTTGCTTTAGGGTTGGAAGGATTTGCATGAAACCTCAAAGGCCTGGGAGGAATTTGTAATACTTTGCAGGTGTTCCAGCCAAGTACTCTCAAAAAACATCCAAGGAAAACTACTCTAGGACCCCAATTGCCCAAAAGATCGAAGGCACTAGTCCACCACTCCAGCTTATCGACCATAAATAACCCCAAATAAATTTTTTCTTTCTTATTTTTCTAGCGTTGAATATGGTTTCTTCAAGGCTGCAATAATTTTAAATTTCATCCTTCATCAAGCCAAGGTAAGATCTCATGCTTTAACATCATTTTAGGGCTTGATTTTCTTAGTATTAATTATGTTTTACCTTCATGTTATAACAATAAAATTGCAAAAATAAAACAGCCCTAATAACTCCATCAAATCTCATTTCAAGGTTAGAATTTCATGCTAGAGTAATCACTTATGTTTCATGGCTGATTTATGTGGTGAAATGGCTCAAATTTCATCTTAAACAATTCTAAAAATTCCTAACAGCAAACTAATTTTAATTATGAAATCTTTAAGAGCATCTAGCATCTTAAAAAATTTCGTTTTTCATGGTTGAATTTATTTTTTCTTATTCATCTACTGAATTCTGGAAATTTCTGCATTTTCTTGCTTTAGTACTTAATAGCAATCATCTTATAAAAGCAAGTTATCTTTAGTGTTCATCTGGCTAATATTGGATCATGGTTTCATGTTTGTTTAAGCACACCTATATCCGCTAAATTGTTCACTCTTAAATCTGGAAATTGCTTGTGTAATTTTGTTCCTATTGATAAACTTTTTCTCTCACACAACTCTTGATATGTTTCAAATGTGTTTGGATAATTCAATCATTGATAAAGTGGATATTATTGTCTAGTTGAAGCATTGGTATTAAGACATAGAATCAATTTCACATCTGGAGAAGTGATTCTCATCACTTTAAGAAATCTGGAATATCATCTAAATATAATAACTTGATAAAGTGGATATTATTGTCTAGTTGAAGCATTGGTATTAAGACATAGAATCAATTTCACATCTGGAGAAGTGATTCTCATCACTTTAAGAAATCTGGAATATCATCTAAATATAATACCTTGAGTGACACCTTGCTTCAGAAATCTTCTCAAGCAAGGCCTCACTTTGGGCCACGACTTTATATAATTTAAAGCATAAAAGGGACAGCTTATTCCGCCTTTAATGTCACTTTTCGGATGTATTTGTTTACATTGCAACAAATGAACCCACTCTCTAAACATATGTGGCATTTATCTATTGCGAGTTATATTTCTACAAATAACTTTAAATTTCCAGAATTGATGATCCAAATATTCATGATTTTATTATTGTTCCAATGATATCTTGAATATTTCCAGTCAAGTGTTTGATGTATTTGGCATTTCTACTTTATATGTTCAAACCTTACTTGGAAAATTAATTTGATCTAAATCAAATGCATCGCTAAGTTACTTTTCAATCCCCTTAGCTCTTTTCAATAAATCCACAAGGGAAGCCCCCCTTGACCTTGAGAGCTGGTCAAAAGATAGGGAAGTTTGCACTAAGGTGACAATGGTGCATTCTTCTGAGGTTGCTCCTTGATGGAACTAGTGGATTGGAACTTTTCCATCAAAGTGCTAAATCAAGTTGTAACAAAGGTCATAATTATTATTGATAATGTGGGTTTAAAGAATCCTAATAGAGGGCCTATTGGCCAGATAGCCATAGTGCTTGAGTGGGTTGGACACATGCTAACCTTCTCTATAACAAAGTGCTCTTTTGTGCCATGTTCTCTAGGTTGTCTCCTACGGTAGGTTTGTGGTGGTCATAATTATCGTTGTTAATGTGGGTTTAAAGGGTCCCAAACCTAATAGAGGACCTAATGGCCAAATAACCATAGTGCTTGAGTAGGTTGTACACATGCTAACCTTCTCTATAACAAGCTGCTCTTTTGTGTCATGTTCTCTAGGTTGTAAAGCTAAACCTTAACGAAACAAATCCTCTACCTCCTCCGCCAAAACAAAGTTACCTTTAGGCAGATATAATTGTTTTCATAAATGTTACAAAAGGATGATAGACGAGAGATTACCAAAAGAGCTTGTCTAACTTTAGAAAAATATTGATCCTTCTCCCTCTGATAAGGAACTTCAACCTAGAGCTAACAA
This sequence comes from Larix kaempferi, assembly GCA_027924585.1. NCBI lineage: Eukaryota > Viridiplantae > Streptophyta > Pinopsida > Pinales > Pinaceae > Larix > Larix kaempferi. The sequence goes on along the minus strand of BSBM01000158.1, from coordinate 28,716,463 downwards.
GCTAAATCATGCTACAAAGGTAAGGGATCTTCCAAAGGACAAAGCTATTGACCGTAGAGTTATATTGCAAAAGATTAAACATGCAGAACACATCCAAACCTGTTTTAAAGAACACATCGTTGATAACGATCACAATCATATTAACAAATCCGCAATAACGGAGCATTCCTTCCACACCAAGCACCAAATTTGCTTTGATAAAACCAAATTCCTTGCCCCCACCGCTCATTAATCCTCTCGTTTGATCAAGGAAGCTCTTGAAATCGAAAAGCATCCTAATAACTTTAACCGAGAAGACGGCTATAAGCTTAGCCATTCTTGGAAACCCTTAATCCATCATCTCAATTATTAGTTCTTTCTCCCCCTCTTTACCCTGTCCCCCCTTCCCTTTCTCGCTTCCCTTGAACTCTCTCCTTCCCAATTTTTAACCACCTCCCTCCTCTTTCTCTTTTCACTAAGCCACTCTAGCTTAACCCTCCCTTTCTTTCCTTATTTTTTAAAATCCATCATTCTCCCCCTTCTTAATCTATCTTTGTTCTCTTTTTTCTTTTAGTTCTTTCTATCTCTTACTTTTATTTTAGCTTAATAACTTACTTATCTCAACTCCTTAACTCTTTATTACTATATTATAATACTTTGTTAGAAATATTAATCCTTACTCATCTTATAAATTACTTTTTGATATGCTATATTATAATACTTTGTTAGAAATATTAATCCTTACCCATCTCCTTGTAAATTACTTTTTGATATATATCAAAAAGTAATTTACAAGATGGGTAAGGATTAATATTTCTAACAAAGTATTATAATAAAGTAATAATTATAATTATAATACAGTATTAATTGTAATAAAGATTTAAAATATATTATGGAGGTATGAAATTATCATAAGAATAATATAATAATAATATAAAGTAAGGAGGGAAACAATACAAGGCTCGAGATGGTATATCGAAAGTTGCAACGTAGAATATGCCATCTAAGAAATAACATGAGCAAGAGTATTGATAAAGGAATATCGAGTATCGAATAAGAGAAGGCTTAAATAAGGTTCCAATGAAAGAAGGCAAGTTCACCAAGGAACAAGTATTTACACATAGATAAGGTTCTGAAAGGTCCGAACTAGAGGTGAGGATAGACATCTAAAGGTAGTGACAAGCAAAAGGTGATGTTCCAGACAAGGAACAAGTCAAGAAACTAATAAGTAGAACGCGTGGAGATGAGAAACAAGCACTAGAGATGTTGGGGCATATAATAGCGATGTGAGATACAGTTACATTAGTGTCGGAGACATTGAGGCACAAAAAATAGATTGGACACAAATCAATGACATGAATATTCAAGGATAAATGTAGGGTGTCTAATTGAGTCATCATGCGATGTTGTTAGAATCTGAGATACCTCCCAAGATGTTTGTGTTGATTATTTATCATACTTTGAGATTGCAAGAAAGCCGAGGCAGAAGTGTGGTGGAGCCAATAAATCCCAAGAAGCTAAGAACAATGTTGTTGAACAGCACTGAGAAAGTTGAGCCATCTTAGCTCAGCCTATGTTTATTTTTCTATTGTGAAGTGCGACATGGGATTTGTGCTCCATCATATGCCTTGTGGACCTTCTATGGCTTATAGTTCTCAACCATGTGATGTTTGTAATTGCAAGCTTTCATACTATTGTGGCATAACCTTATGATGGGCTTTTGTTCCACAGTAATACTCTCCTCCTCCTTTACTCACATTTTGTTCATGGTACATCCATAATATTTCATGTTTTTTCTCAAAAGGCATATCGATCTGCATTGCAAGCGCTCGGACATGGTAGGACAAGTGTCAAACATTCAATAAACTATTGAATTTTGTTCCATTCCCGCAACTCAAAGACCAATTAAGAATTCCAAAAGACATCTTATTCATAGAATGGATTCAAATATTTTGTTCTTCAAATAGCAACAATAGGCAGAACTAGGCTTCCGTGTTTAGTTCATATCAGTATTTTAAAGTATAGGTCTACTCCTAAATTCACAAATGGCAATGTTGTAGCACATGGTCCCCGTAGAATAAAGGGATCGATCACCGAAAACATATAAGAAACCCAACCAATGTTGGCGTAAAATCCGTCATTATATCTATTATAAGAACAAAATTATTTGTCAAATATGACACCTATAAAAGATAGGTCTTATATTCATAGAAACATTTCCAAAAAAACATTCATTCACAATGTTATACAATTTTGTGTATGGGAATTTTTGCCTTTTTTTTTGCTTCATAGATCAAGCTAAGATCCAGTTTTCAAAGTGCAGAGGTCATCACTACTGCTATCAGTTGTTTCCATGCTCCACCTTGAGATGATCATGACATGTGTATTATATTGCCAATTTGTGCCTCGAGGAAATGTTTTTATGGACAGATGGTTGTAATTGATGATTGTACTAGATGTTATTCATGTTACTAACAATGTTGGTTCTAATAATAATAAAGATGTTCCATAGGCTAGTACTTAGAAGAGATCTTACAATTATGCACATGTCATTGGCTAACAACTCTTAATCTTTGCAGTGACTATAAATCTCCATTGGCTCCAAATATGACCTATCCATCTACATATCACTCCACCCTTATTACTAAATCCCATTAGCTAAAGATTGAAAGATTGACTCTTGACCTCCCCTCTGTGACCCCTTCACCAAGAAGCTCTCCATGTTTCCCCTTGTGTCTTGGGCATGTTTGTGTACTCACAACTTTTAGATCTTTTTTTTGTAAGCTGCATAGAGAAATTATATTAAAGTACAAAAAGAGTTATAGGAACAAGAACATCATGAGGTTTGAGAGCCTTTTGAGGCTTCTTACAGTACCAAAAATATAGAATTAGACCTTGGGTAACCTGCCCATTCAAAGGTTGATAGACCTTTCTCGCATAGGAGTACTGATTATCCATGAAATACATAAATATTGACAAAAACAAATATGGGACTGTTACAAAAATGCAAGTTGGATTCATATCCAAGCTTAATCAAAAGACCTACAAACCAAACTATGAGACAAACCTTCAAAAACAAAATTATAACTGCCATTGCCCACGGAGCCTGTAGAGACAAGTGTCAAGAAAGAAAAGAGAGCAGAATTACTTGGAAATGCCTGGACCAACGATGTCTACATCGCTTGGTTTCTCCTCAAGGATAGGACAACGGTAGTCCTCAAAGCCCGAAGAGCTATCAGCCTTGGCTTTAACTGGGAGCGACAGAGTTTTCCGAAAAGAGTCAGAGTTCCCTGGACCTGCTCGTTCCACACATTTCTGCAAATGCTCGCTGGTGGATGCAATATTGGTGAACTCTGTTGAAAAGTTACTAAGGAAGTGTTGTTCACCTTGTGATGCCTTGGGGTGGACAAGAACACATTAAAAGTGGTCCCTAGTCAATTTAATAAAGAGTGAAGTACTTTATTTTTATAAAGTCACTTTATTAAAAAAATTAAGTCATGGTTTCATCCTAAGTTCATTTAAGTTATTTTTTTAAGTGAGTGATAAATTAAAAGGTTCTCACTTCATTAAATGATACATGTGCACTAAATATCATTTAATTATTATTTTAATGAGCATTTATTGAGAGCCTTTGATCTAATCTAAGCTTGGCCATTGGATGAAGAGGAGGAAGTTGCCATGAACAAAAAGGGAGGAATTAGGGATTGAAGGCATTATTCATTCTTTCATTCACCCAAAGAGATTTTGGAGAGGAAGAGAAGAGAGAAGAAGAAAAGAGAGAAAGAAGAAGAAACCCTAGAAGAATTTTAGGCTGAGCATGAGCATAAATTCTGAGAAGAAGGGTGCAATTTCCAAGACAAATTGTACAGCAGGAGGGCTCGATTTCCAAGACAAATTTTTTCTGTAGATTGCACGCATTTCAAAGCAGTCCGTACAGCAATTAATGAGGTCGTGCTGGCACAGTTTTCGAGGCATTGTTCAAACCGGTCCGTACAGCAATTAATGCAGCCGTACAGCACAGATTTTCAGGCAGAAATCTGACAGTCAGTACAGCAGTTTTGGCATGTTTTTTGAGACAGGAGTTTGGCTTGAATTTCAAGGAGGTCGTACTGCATTTAATGCAGGTTGTACTGCTGTGTTTTCTGGGCACGATTCCCAAGGAGGTTGGCACGTGTGGTTGAGATAAGTACTGCTGTTGTAATTTTTATAATTTGTCTCTGAAGAAATAAAATCTCTCTCTCTAAAACAGGCTTTCCCTTGGGGGTTTTTCCTGAGCCAAGTTGGCTAAAAATTCTGAGTCTAATATTTTTTATGTGGCTGATTTAAATTTCTATAGATGAAAATGTTGTGAAAAATCCTCATGTGTTTCAAGCAAATTGTTAAATTTCTGTTTATGAGAAGTTAATGGGGTTTGGGCATTAAACTCTATGCAAACAAAACTTGAAACCAGGTTGGGGTCAGAAATATTTACAAAGTCTTCATGCCGCTTCTGCTCTTTTGGTTGGTTGAGTGTCAATGTGCTTTAATGGCTTGGAGACATGGGACGTGGCCACAGGGGAGGAAGAGTGTCTAGCCGAAGCAAGGGGTGGAGAGGGAGAGGGATTGTTCCCCTGAAGAAGCTCTTGAGAATGCAAAAGAAGACGGACCAACAAATTCTTAACTGTCCAATAATGGCTGTGCCTCGCTCTGGTTCTCTAGCTAACCAACTGTTGAATAAGCAATTCTTCCTCCCAGTCTTCTATCATAATCCTCAAGTGACCTGGAATTGAACTATCGTAGCCACTTTCGTTGACCTCTCCACGACTCTACCTTCCTTGGTTCCCCCGGCCTCTGCCTCCTCGCCGAGGGGTCGCGCGGAGTCTCCAAGACATCTTCCCGGCCTGTGAGCAAAAGCCAAAGCCAACGCAGCTCACAAAAGGATACCCTAGCAGAGGAGGGCGCAATTCTGGTGCAAGAAGATTCAAGGGCGGCGGATTGTCTGCACTAGCGAGTCGGGACCCTGCAATTGGCATCCAACTCTGCAAACACGGAGGGAGAGAAATCACCACAACAAACCTGTCGCTTAGCACTCCGCATTTGGAATGTTTCTGGCTTGGAAGCTTTAACTCAGCGTTGAAGGCGGCCATTAATTCACACGGTAGAGGAATGATGCCAGAGGTACAGTAGCCAACTCGAGCAAGAACTCGAACGTCCATCACCATGAATGCTTCCCACATCGAAAACATATCCTAGTTAATGAGCTAGGAGGGAATGATGAGGGGACTCCACGTGGTGAGAGGTGGAGGCCTCCGTGGCTGTCTCCTCGTGCTCCGCAGGGCCAAACATGCCACCCGCATCCGAGGCACAACCTTTAGATCTAAGCACCAAAATCACTAATAATTAAAATATGAACTTAATTTCATGTTGGTAACTACTAAAACTCAACACCTTGAACTATTAATGACATATATTCCTTAAATTCCTAGGCACATTTAACTCAGTTTCCATTAGATCTTAATCCTTCACCATTTAAATGCTTGTGTCAGACATTTACCTATTGAACCTAATCATTTCACTGTTACTAATCTTTTTTGAGAGTAGCTTACTTATTATTTCAGATCTTATCTAGTTACTCATTTCGCTTAGGGGAGTATTTCAACCTTGTAAACTTCAAACTCCTTAGCATTCTTCAAATTCCCTGCTCTTGTGGCAAATCCTATATTGGCCAAACGAGTAGAGCCATTCAGGCTCACCTTAAGGAGCACATAGTTGATACTAATCACAATCACCTCTCTAAATCTGCCATTGCAGAACACTCCTACAATTCTAAACATCTTAAATGGTTCGATCAAACCAAAATTCTTTCCCGTGCCTCTCATTACTCCTCATGCCTTATAAGGGAAGCCATTGAAATAGAAAAGAATCCAAACAATTTTAACCGTGATGACGACTACAAATTAAGTCAATCATGGAAGCCTTTAATCTATCATCTAAACCATAAATTCCCATAGTATTTTGAGCCCTTTGTTAATTTCCAAGGCACCTTGTTTACTAGAAATCAATTGAGCAAATACTATGGGAAAGACGGTCTCTACTGGTAAGCACCCGAAAAAGCTTAACTGGGGTCACCTCCTGCGGTTAGTGCAAGTCTACTTTACTTTGGTGGACTTGGGAAACCTAAAGGGAGAGGACTTTATTCGCGTGACACTCAAGGGTATTGTCCTGAGGTTCCACTGGTTTAGCAGTCAATTAATCCTTGCAATCTCAAGGATGCTAGGTTGTGCAACAACAGACATTTTTATTGTTCATACATGAGGATAGAAAGGGAAAGGGTCACTATAGAGCAATGCCAAACAAAGGATGTTTTTGACATTTTTGTCCATACATGGGAGGATAGGGAAGGTCGAGGGAGAAAACATACTCAACCCACAACCAATCAACAATTATGCCAATAGGAGGACCACTACTTCTATGTACACCCCTGTTGGCATAAGGATCATGGTATATTGGGGGACTTATTTGAATCCCTAGCCTTGAATAGCTACCCCCTGAAGCCTAAATGTTGGTTTCGTTTTGTTTGATGACACGTTTGTCATCTGGCCCCATGGACCCTCCACCCTTAATGACTTTCATTCTTATCTCAACAGTATTTTCCCCTCACATTCAATTCACCATGGAGATAGAACAAAACAATTTTCTCCCATTTCTAGATGTTCTTGTCTCCCGCCATCAAGATGATTCCCTCTCTCATCCATTTTTTGGAAAAAAGACCCACACTAATAGATACCTACACGCTCAACCCCACCACCACCCAGCACAAAAGCTTTCAATCCTTAAAACCCTTATATCCAAAGTTGTCTGGACTCCTTGTATCTGACCCACAACATTTAAACAAAGAAAGATCCCATCTCACCAAAGCCTTCCTAGACAATGGTTACTCTATTAACCAAATCAATAAATCCTTTCGGTCTATACTTCATCCCGAACCCAAACCTCCCCAACCCATACCCCCATCTCGAGCTTTAATCTCTCTTCCCTACATCCAAGGCATCATTGATCGCATCACCAAACTCTTAATTAAAATAAGATATTAAAATAGTCTTTAAGCCTCAAAAAACTCTTAAACAGTTATTTCGGAGCTTCAAAGATAAAACTGACACCATTCTTTCCCAAGGGGTTTATCAAATTCCCTGCTCTTGTGGCAAATCCTATATTGGCCAAACGAGTAGATCCATTCAAGCTCACCTTAAGGAGCACATAGTTGATACTAATCACAATCACCTCTCTAAATCTGCCATTGCAGAACACTCCTACAATTCTAAACATCTTAAATGGTTCGATCAAACCAAAATTCTTTCCCATGCCTCTCATTACTCCTCACGCCTTATAAGGGAAGCCACTGAAATAGAAAAGAATCCAAACAATTTTAACCGTGATGACGACTACAAATTAAGTCAATCATGGAAGCCTTTAATCTATCATCCAAACCATAAATTCCCATAGTATTTTGAGCCCTTTGTTAATTTCCAAGGCACCTTGTTTCCTAGAAATCAATTGAGCAAATACTATGGGAAAGACGGTCTGTACTGGTAAGCACCTGAAAAAGCTTAACTGGGGTCACCCCCTGCGGTTAGTGCAAGTCTACTTTACTTCGGTGGACTTGGGAAACCTAAAGGGAGAGAACTTTATTCGCGTGACACTCAAGGGTATTGTCTTGAGGTTCCACCGGTTTAGCAGTCAATTAATCCTTGCAATCTCAAGGATGCTAGGTTGTGCAACAACAGACATTTTTATTGTTCACACATGAGGATAGAAAGGGAAAGGGTCACTATAGAGCAATGCCAAACAAAGGATGTTTTTGACATTTTTGTCCATACATGGGAGGATAGGGAAGGTCGAGGGAGAAAACATACTCAACCCACAACCAATCAACAGTTATGCCAATAGGAGGACCACTACTTCTATGTACACCCCCGTTGGCATAAGGATCATGGTATATTGAGGGACTTATTTGAATCCCTAGCCTTGAATAGCTACCCCCTGAAGCCTAAATGTTGGTTTCGTTTTGTTTAATGACCCGTTCGTCATCTGGCCCCATGGACCCTCCACCCTTAATGACTTTCATTCTTATCTCAACAGTATTTTCCCCTCACATTCAATTCACCATGGAGATAGAACAAAACAATTTTCTCCCATTTCTAGATGTTCTTGTCTCCCGCCATCAAGATGATTCCCTCTCTCATCCATTTTTTAGAAAAAAGACCCACACTAGTAGATACCTACACGTTCAATCCCACCACCACCCAGCACAAAAGCTTTCAATCCTTAAAACCCTTATATCCAAAGTTGTCTGGACTCCTCATATCTGACCCACAACATTTAAACAAAGAAAGATCCCATCTCACCAAAGCCTTCCTAGACAATGGTTACTCTATTAACCAAATCAATAAATCCTTTCGGTCTATACTTCATCTCGAACCCAAACCTCCCCAACCCATACCCCCATCTCGAGCTTTAATCTCTCTTCACTACATCCAAGGCATCATTGATCGCATCACCAAACTCTTAATTAAAATAAGATATTAAAACAATATTTAAGCCTCAAAAAACTCTTAAACAGTTATTTCGAAGCTTCAAAGATAAAACTGACACCCTTCTTTCCCAAGGGGTTTATCAAATTCCCTGCTCTTGTGGGAAATCCTATATTGGCCAAACGAGTAGATCTATTTAGGCTCACCTTAAGGAGCACATAGTTGATACTAATCACAATCACCTCTCTAAATCTGCCATTGCAAAACACTCCTACAATTCTAAACATCTTAAATGGTTCAATCAAACCAAAATTCTTTCCCATGCCTCTCATTACTCCTCACACCTTATAAGGGAAGCCATTGAAATAGAAAAGAATCCAAACAATTTTAACCATGATGACAACTACAAATTAAGTCAATCATGGAAGCCTTTAATCTATCATCTAAACCATAAACTTAATTGATATCATTTCTTTCCATCTCCCTCCCCTCCTTCGGCTTTCCATCCCCCTTTCTTCCACCCCCTTTTTTGTTGTTTCTATTGTTCCTTCTTTCTCCATTTCTCTTAATTATAATTCTACTCTTTTCAACGCTTTATTTCTATCTCTTTTTATGTTTTCTATCTTTTGTTTTATTATTTTCTCCATTTTACTTTTAAAAGATATCACTTTAATTAAACTTATTTCACTATAACCATTTATATTAAATAATTAATTAATTTATCCATAAGTCACTTTCAAGTAACTTTATTAACTATTATATCGAATTAAATTAATTTAATAATAACCGCCTTATATTTGTTACACATCTCGTTTGTTATTGATATTTAGTATTTTGACTTTAAATTAATTTAATAATAACCACCTTATGTTTTTTACACATCTCGTTTGTTATTGATATTTAGTATTTTGACTTTTTATTTATCTGTCTACCTCTTAATTTCATTCTCTCGGTCCATCGCTAATTTTATAATTAAAATTTATTTTACCCTCCTTTGTTATATTATTTTTTATATTCATTATTTAAATTTGGTTTGACTTCCTCTTCTTGTGGAAATGTTTATTTTATTTTTAATTTATAATTTCAATCTTACTGATCTTTCCCTAAATTTTGAATTAATATTTTGACTTTTTATTAATCTGTTTACCCTCTTAATTTCATTCTCTCGGTCCATCTCTAATTTTATAATTAAAATTTATTTGTACCCTCCTTTCTTATATTATTTTTTATATTGATTATTTAAATTTGGTTTGACTTCCTCTTCCTGTGGAATTGTTTATTTTTATTTTTAATTTATAATTTCAATCTTACTAATCTTTCCCTAAATTTTGAATTAAATAATCCCAAATTTTTACCCCCTTAACTTATTTTTCCTAAATAATATGAAATCAATTAATTAGTTTTAATTATTCTTATTCCTCCTAATTATAACAGTATTAAACCTACCCTTCATTCTTGGGTTCTCCCCGTTGATCTGTTATTTTATTTACCTAATTCCTCAAAAGCTGATTTGCCCTTTTCTATATATGCTCAGCTTGATTTTTTTCTTACCATTAGCAACTTCTTCTTTGTGATTCACTGAAGATAAGTGGAAAGTCCACTCAAAAGACTGTTACAAAACTACAACACAGTAAAAACCAAAACCAATGACACTATGTCTCACCACTGTAAAAGCATCCATACTCAGGCTTATTTGTTACTGCAAACCAATCATCACAACTAGTGTCGGATTGTAAGTATTTTTGTAAGTATTTTTAAGGATAGGAGGTACTAATGTGGGATAGTAAGTAGTTTTTAAGGGTAGGAGGTAACGCTAGGAAATTGGACCAAGATTGTTTGAAATGAAGCTCCACAATCAAACACTCACACATGAAATTAACACAAAGGTGGATGGTAAGCTTTTTGGGAAGAAACGTGTGCTGATGTCCAGAATCCAGCATATAACAGTGAGTTGCTACTTATCTTGTTGACGCTAATATTAATTAACATACCTAGACAGATGTGACCGTTGCTATAAATGTGAGCATGCAGAGGACTCGGCTGGAGGAAAATAACCTGCATGAACAAAGAAAAGATATTTCAATTCCAAGACAACTCCAACAAGAAAATCGGATTGCCTTCCACGAAACAACGACATAACTAACCTGTGGAGCCTCCATGGGATAATGCTCAGGAAAATCCACTTGAAGCTGGTAGGTTTCATTTGCATAAAGAGTGCCAGGGGCGCCTGTAACTTCAATAATCCACCTACAAAAAATGTTGCCCAACCCATTAACAGTTTAATACAATCTTGTGAAAGTAATTCGATTGACTCCAGCCCAATCATTCAAGACTGGCATTTCGACCTAAGAAACACTGTTAATAACCTCTACATCAATATAGAGCAAGAAGATTGCACAAACCTTTGTAAATTGTCGGTTACTTTATGTTTGAACCCAGCAGGAGGGTTTACTTGCCATTCAACAAGCTCCTTCTGAAGTCGATTTGTGGCTATTTTGGTGAGACCCTGAACCCATATTTTAAAAAATAATGGTAATAAAAAGGTTTTAAATCAGATCATAATCCAAATATATGCGTTTCATAGTCTGGCATTGAAAGACTAAACTGCAGTTGGGGAAAATTTACGGCCACTCACTCTGTTGGATGTCGAGGTGCTACTCATGGTTGCGCAGAACTTTAAAGGTGACTTCGCTCCTTGGGCGTGGCGGGTCTCCTCAACCTTCCACGCTATTACAAATGGGATTTTACTGCATACAGTCTACCCGTTGGGTGGCCTGGCGGACCAAGAATAACTCTCATCGCCCACGAAGACAAAACCCGGAAAATGAATTCGAACGCACGACAGACTCCGAGAAACAGCGGACCGTAATCGCACACGAGGGTTAAATGAATGTCTCGGTGAATTAATTTTCTTCGTACATTTAAATAATAAATAAGAGCAGACCCCATAAAATAAGAATTAATTAATTAAATCCCACTATAAGTTAGAATTAGTGTCTAGATTCACTCTAAGTTAGAATTAGTATCTAAATTTATATTTTAGCGGAAGATTCCCTTTCTCTTTAGCAGTATATATAGTAGTCTAATGCAATTGCTTATTGAAGTCTTTCTACGCATCGGGATTTCATCCTACATTAATACTCTCTTTGTGGTACCTTCTAAGCTATTTGCATTACATCTGCCTTTAACATTGTTTTCACTTGACTAGATTTTTTATGATATCATTAATAACTACATTTAAATAATAAATAAGCGCAGAACCCTTAAAATAATAATTAATTAATTAAATCTCACTATAAGTTAGAACTAGTGTCTAGATTCACTCTAAGTTAGAATTAGTGTCTAAATTTATATTTTAGTGGAAGATTTCCTTTCTCTTTAACAGTGTATATAGTAGTCTAATGCAATTGTTTATTGAAGTCTTTCTATGCATCGGGATTTCATCCTCCACATTAATACTCTCTTTTTGGTACCTTCTTTGTGGTACTTTCTAAGCTATTTGCATTACATTGTTTTCACTTGATGAGATTTTTTATGATATTATTAATAACTAGTATAGATTTATTTTAAACTTGGATTTATCAAGCATCCAAAAGGATCTAATTTTTTGAGGTGTAATTTTTTTTTAATTTAAACTCAAAAAAATTAATCTCTCTTTATTGATAGATCCAGGTTTAAGTTTTAAGTTTTTATTTTATAGACGAACATTGATTTTTTAAATAATTTTTATTATTTTTTTTCCAGCGAAAAAAATCTACTATTGATATTCATGATTGAATCAAATAGTACAAAGAGTAGCTTGATTCTACAACCGAATCATTCAACGTATGTACATCCAAAAGATACATAACCCATCTATTAAAATCCAGCCATATATGAGCATGACAATGCTGCTGAAAACACATATCTAAGCGGCCAAAAAGGTCAAATCACCTAAGAGAGATAAAGTCCCTACAGATAGCATATAGCATAAAAGCAAAAGAGCAACCCTGTATCCAACAAACTGTAATAGGCCTGAAAATATTTCAACAGGGATCAATCAAAAAAATAAAGGTCACCACTATCCTGAAGGCTATTTTCACACCAATCCTCCCAAAACAATAGACCTTCAGAACCAGATAAGGCTTGTTTAGATAATTTATCTGCAAGAGCATTTTGTTCTCGATAGATGTGCTCAAAATTAATATTCTGGAGTTTGGAAATTTCTAGCTTGGTCCGATTGACCCAGTGTCTCAAGTGCATGACATTGAGCAGAAAATCTCCCGCACCCACTTTATAGTGACCCTGGAGTCTCCATAGACCTTTAAATTAACCAGACCAAAACAATTTGCAACTCTGAGTATGCACCATAAGGCCATTAATTCCGCTTTCATATTTGTTCCCGATCCACAGTTGAGAGGAAAGGTGTAGAAATGTGTCTCATTTAGATAGATGACACCACCTACTGCACAAATACTTGATTGAGAAGCTCCATCAAAAAATAGGACAGGCTGATCAACTTTAAAATTCAAGCAGTAAACCCTGTCATTCTTCAGCTTGAGTTCTTCATCCTTACAGTTAGCTAACATATTTAAAGCTGTCAAGCTGCATTTAACAATATCGGGAGTTGCATTCCTAAAAATAGCACAGTTTCTATGATACCAGATAGCCCAAGGGATACATATTACAATATAAAAATGATGCTTACAATGCCTGAACCAGTTGAGCAGGCATTTATTGAACTCTCCAACATCCCAGCATTGAGTGATATTCAAAGATGATGATATCGCTTCCCAAACTTTCATAGTGAAACTGCATTTAACAAAGAGATGATGTTTGGATTCTTCATCATTTTTGCAAAGAATGCAAAAATTAGGACCAGACCAGCCCCTTTTACATAAGTTGTCCCAGGTCTTTAGTTTGTTTTGCAGCAGTAGCCAAGTGAAACACTTTAATTTGATAGGGATAGTCCACTGCCAAAGACGCTTATACCACCAATCCTGTGGGTAAATAAACTTATCTTGAATGATTCTATTGTACGCGGATTGAGCAGTTACCATCCCCGAGGCTGGATTTCCTCCCCAGTCAACATGGATTTTTTTTAAATACTTTCCATAATTTTTTTATTTTATGACCCAACATGATTTTTTTTAATTATTTTGTTAGGAACGAACATTACAACATCTCCCTCATACTGGGTTGCAGAGCACCTCGCTCCTCTCAGTGCAATTAGTATATTTTTGAGATGGTAGAGAAGGAATGTTAAGTAAAATTAGATTAGTTATATGGTTAAGAGAAGTACTTTTTTATGTTTCCAACAAGGGACATCTATATTTCATGGAGGTTGTATTAATCCTTCTTTACGGGCCAAGATTTTTGTATTTTGTAAAGGAGTGGTCTAACCACGCGACGATTTCGCCTGAAATCGGCGATCCTCCGTCGGTTAGACTACTCCTATAATTTTTCGAAAACGTCGTCCTCTTGCCAGTACTATATCCAGTCCATGGGAAGTAGGCCCTAAGCGCAGGTACCCTGTCCCTTTGTAATGAATGATGTACCGATGTAATGACAATGTCAACAGCTATATCAGCGTTCGATGTCATCCATTCATGTACCCATGCCACAATCCATGGATCAGTCCATACGGCATTGCTTAAAATTTTGAAATTTGAACTTAGTGGTAAATTGGTGGGCTTTGTTGAAATTTGAATGAGACGAGCCTCTTCATGTGGATATTGTTAGTTTGCAGGTAAACGATAATGCCAGTAAATGCTTATGCCAACGATTCTGCTAGACTGAATGAAGAAGAACCCACCATGACCTGTAATACCCATCCATGAGAAGACGATAGATCTGGTTGTTGCAGGCGACCCATATACTTGGTGTTTTCACTGTGAAGATGTCTCCATGGGATGTTTCCTCATTTGTTCATATTTTTAGAACTTGCAATCTATTGCATACCATTCTTATTTTGTAATTTAGTTTGTTGTTTTATCTTACGATATTCTCTGCTTGTTTTCAGCCCCGAAAATATAAAAGAAAATGCATCACTAGTAGTAGAAGAAGAGCAGGTTCTTAAATCAGGACCGGCGAGCTTAATTTCGGAACATGTTCGTAACGGCAGTTTGACCGTGAGAGAAGCTGGCTGGAAGTTAATATGAAGGAATGCCAACCAGTGTATGTTGGTGGGCCTCGAAAACATAATCTGGTAAGGTATTCCTTTGTCAATGTACAGACGGACCATGAATGGTTTGTGTTTGGGGATGCTTTTCTCAACAGTGTGAACATGTAAGATGAAGAAGTGATGAAAACGACGAGCATCTAAAAATTTGACAAAGCGAAGGATTGTGCTACTTATATTGATTATAAGGAACCTACAAAAGTTTTATGTCATTTAGACTTTGTAGTTTACAAAAATATCAGAATTACCAAAAAAACATAGCAACAAAAGAGCGGGCTTGGTGATGAATATGAGATATGACAAGGAGAGACGAGACTGGCATTTGCAAAGAAGCAAATGGTAAAAGGAAATACAATCGGGATAAGAAGAGATCATACAAGCCAGTCTTGGTTTCTTATTTCGAGAAGAAATAGACTCCATGGTGTGAATAGTATTGATTATAACAATGACTGCAATAAGTACGTAGTTCATGTTTTTGTGGATTAGTCTTGTGCTCTTCGTTCTCAATCTGTACTTCCCTATCATTCTCTACCAACAACAACTGTGTATAATAGTATAATTGACTACAACGATGAGTGTAATGGTATGCAAAAACAAATCAAAATGGTATGCTCCCTCCGGACCATTTTTAAAACATTGCTATTTGTTTAATTACGACGTAAGGCGTTTCACAAGTGGGAGTAGACTCCCCGAATCTGACGATTTTTTCCTTGTTAACCATCCGATCACTTTACTAACGATTCGGAGCAGTTCATCCGTCGATCCTCCTCTGCCAGCTATTTGTCCACCGACTTACCTACATTCGATTGCCTCCTACTTGGCCACCGACTTACCTGCATTCAATTGCCTAGCCTGCGAATGTTCTTGAAGCGGTCGAACAAGTTTAACCAGACATCAGGAAGAGTCCTCACGAAGAGTCTTTGGAGGAGTTGTGTGCAGACGGATGTGTGAAGCTGGAGAGCATCAGGGGTTGGCGCAGTGCTATGACCCAAAATAGTTGGCCCGTATGGAAACATTGGTGTATAAATCCTCTAGATCTGGGCGTTACTGGCACCAGACCAGTGTCAATGCCATTGCTTGGGCACTCCACAGCTCCTGCCACATATGCACTGCTGGAGACGACTCACAAGCCTTCGTATGGGATCTCTTTTCCATGAGAAAGCCTGTCGATGGTGGCATGCACGTTTGTCAATCTCTACAATTGTCATTGACGAAATGCTTCAACTAAGATCTGGAATCAGAAGCAAAAAAAATCTGTTTGTATTTCAGGCTGTTCTTCAGGTGCGTTTTGTTGAATCTCCGAGGGTATAATCAGAAAATTATCAACTGAGGTGAGTGGGTATTAATTTTCATAGTTGTCATTGACAGACTATCAGAAATAAAGCAAATTCTATCCCTAACTGCGAATTTCAACTTTTTCTATTCTATGCATAAGTCTTTTATTACAGCTTCTAGCTCTTTCTCCCTTACGAGAACCAGATTCTGCTTCTTAACCTTTAGAAGGATTTCGGGCTCTTTCTCCCCTATGAGAACCAGATTATTCTTTTTAACCTTTAGAAGGATTTCTATGAGTCTTCTAATCTCATCATTTCTATTGCCGGTGGATTCAGCACCAACCCCTAAACTTTGAAGTAGGCAGGAAAGATATTGTTAACGCTGTGTTATCTCGCCATATAGGTATTTCCCCTTATAAGTGTTATAGTACTGGCCCTGGTGTAAGCAACCATAGTGAAATGAAAGGAGGAAGAGTTGAGTAACACGATTGATGATAAGCAAGCCCCGAACGTCCATGGAGATGATACTTACTTACAATTCACCCGTTTGAAGTTCCTCCCCGTACACATTGTATCTTTCAACCTAGTAAGGTTGTGTTGGTAAGGGAAAGAGGGCTTACCCCGTTGTATAGCCATTTCCCTAGATAAAGGCTCTATGCCTGTCTTATTCGAATAGCTGTAATCGGAGCTCTCTTCCCTAGCATTTGCTTGTTTTGCAAGCAGCTTCGCTCCATTCCTGGAAGTTTCTCTTTGGGTATGCCCTTGCACCCAGGTCAGTCCAAGTCAGTGGCAGATATGATAAATGCGATAAAAGGATATAGTTTCGTAACAAGAATCTCCAGTGGATTTCCCAGATGAGGTGGGGTGGTCCCCTCAATGGTAATGATATCCCGTATATGAAGATTATGAAGATGATGGTTTTACCCTGCTGCTAAGCTACTCTGATAGATGATGAATAGATAAAGATGATTATCATTATGGTATCATTATGAGAGATAAAGAGGGTTCGCAGCCTAGCAAACCTAGCATAGATGGCTAGTAGGGGCTACCAAAAACATTGCAGCAACATGTAGAGGAATCGTTTGGCCATGCCCCACAAGCTTCTGCTATGGCATGATTCAAGATGCTCGCTACCTCACAGGTTAGCGCATGCTACACTGTGCCTAGACCTGCTCGCTTTATTGCCGATAAATTTAAAAAGAAACTTTGCTCAAACCCAAATCAAATTTCAAAATTCCAGAAAACCTAAGACAAAATTGAGTTATTCTCTCTAATAGATGCCAGATGCTAGAAATATGGCTTTTGTCGCTTTTCAAAGGTACGCTTCTAACTCATTGGAAGCTCAAGCCATTCCAATCCTGCTAGCTGGCATCCTCAACTAAACCTAGGAGGGCCTATGCCGACAAAGCCCAAGGTTTGACAATGGAGAGGCCAATACAGCTCTCTGTGTGGGGACAAAGCACATTGTACTTCATCAAACCTTTCTATCTTGGATCTCTTTGTTCACTACTATCTTGGATCTCTCTGTGCACTACTGCAAAGAGGTGCTTCTAAACCAGAACTAGGTGAATCAAAATTGATTATTACCTTAAAAACTTTAACGGTGTGGAAATATTGAAATAACTTACTTTATGTGATCTAGTAGTCGATTCTTTGGTAATTCGGACTGTGTGAATGAATGGCAGGTGAGGCACTATCTCTAAAACATAAGTCTCAATGCCTTCACCTACTCAGTCCAACTTCTCCATCATCTGTTTCATCTTGTTAGACACCTCACCTTCCTTCATGCCATTCTTTAGACTCTGCTCAGCTACCATTTCACTCCTTCAGCCACCGACTTATCTCTTTTAGACTCCCATTTCAGGTGCAGAATAACAAATCCGTTTCAGGTATAGAGCAACACAAATTCCTCCTCAAACCTCAGGGCAAGCATGATTCCACCAGTGTCCAAGTTGCATGGGTTGAGAATAACACTTAAAGTTTGTAACGTCCCCACGTCTCTCTATTGTTGGGTTGTGCTCCTTGGGAAGTAGGAAGACCCTACGACTGGCATTGAGGAAAAGCTTAGACACGAGGAACTATATTGTAATGTCACCACATCTCCCTCGATTGCTGGCTGTGATCCTCAGGAAGCAAGAAGACACTGGCGAGTGGCATGCCCTCACATCCTTTGTTTAGTTTTTAAAATAGTAGTTTCAAATATAATGTCATGTAAACTCCCTTTTCAAAAACAAACATTAGTTCAAAACTATGATTATCAGTATTATGATTATCACTTAATGATTTTATATGTTGTGAAGAATGTTATTTATGTAGTGATAAATATTAAAAGGTGGCTAATCTTATCAGGACAATAATATTCTAGTGTTCAAATTCCTTTAATGTTAGATTTATTTTTTTCTTCACCGTCTTTTCTTCACAACCAGTGAGAAGAGACTGAACAGTACGTGGTAGGATCGAAATTCCACAGTTTTGCCCTTTTTGACAATAGTTAATCATATAATCTATTAAAGTAACACAACTACCCCACTAACTGATTTTGATTGCCGAAGGCTTAGATTTTTTTATAATCAAATCCAAAGTCCATTCTGAGCATAATGGATGTTACATGCAATATATCAACAACTCGCAAAGCAATATCTAGCTACAGGAATACTTTAATGACAGGAGATTTCTTTCATATTGACATGTATATTAATTATTAATGTAATGTATATTACGTGTTTTCTTAATTATTTGGACGATCTGTTTGAGTTCAAAGTAGTGAAACAAGCTTTTACAAATGCTTTGGGGGTAATTGACTGAAGCTATAAGAGTGAGAGATGTATTTACCTTGTTCTTCTTATCCTGGTTTCCGATATATAACTGGTTCGACTGCTTCCTGTGGTTATATATTGGGTTATGGGTGAATGGGGGTGTGTAACCGGGTGAGAATGAGATGACTTAAGATCACATAATCCATAATAAAATACCGCATAAGCATAAAAAACATGACGTGCAACAGTTTTATCTCTAATATTGCAATTGGTGGGTAGTGCGGTTCGTCCTTGGAGCTCACTCAAATGTGTTAATGCAGCAGGAGGATTCTAGCGTACGTAGCTCAGATGTTCCATGAGGAAGATGAAAGCCTTCCCGATCAACAGGGAGGGAATGATTTGTATGTGTTTAAAAATACTATTGCCTGCCAAGGACTAACGATTACTCGCGTACCGTACCATAAGAAGGATACAACTTTATAGGAGAGATGCAACGATCCTCCGTACGAGTTTCCATTCGATATTGCTAGGACCAACCTTATTATTCCATTTATTCAATTATTCCAGTCATATCTCTCTCGTATGGATGGTCCTTACCACTCTGTATGCTACCCCAATAACTGCTAGTTTTGCTTATCTTCGTTCCCGAGATAAAAACACTTAGCAATACCACTATGACTGCCAATGTAAACATATACATATTATCCTTGGCTGAGGGCACGCGCTTTCACTAAGATTAAACTCTATAGCAATACGAAATGTCGGGCCTTCCCAATGAAGATAGGATTGGTCCAGCCCAACTATCAAATATCTTAGCATCAATTAATAGCGGTTCTCCAATACAACCATATATTACCCTCTCAAGACCGTTAGCAATAGATAAATGCTGCTACAATTTATGGTAAAATCCCACCATAGTGTTTATCTTGTTTCACTATTGGCTTTTCCCTCCGTTCCTACTATTGATTGGTAAACTATTGGGTCAGAACTTGCTTCTCTATATCTATTTGATTTGCATCTCTGCTACTGAGTAGTCCAACTCGATGCTTCTAAGGTACTCTAAAATGAAGAGGATTTCCTTAAAAAAATATAGATATATAAAGTTTACTTCCTCTTTCTTAAATGTGTTTTCTTTTTTAAGTGTCTGTCATATCATTGAAACATTTTGTATTATTACTTTGAGCTAACAAATATCCATTAAAAATGGTTGGGCCATATAATCTCTGATCCTTTGTCCATGGAGGTGATCCCATATTATACAGGGGATAAAACTTTTTTGAAGGCTTTACTAACTTTAAAAATAGCATTGCATTATTTTTTAGCTATATTATTCCATTTGTTTAGAGTTAACCCTTCCTGCATTCATTATCATTGTTGTACGATCATTTACCCCAAGGAGATATAATTCTTGCTAAGATTTACTGTTTATAAACTTAATCACATAATTAACAACTTGAGGGTGTGTGCAAGAAGATGAGGGTCACTTTAGATGCAATGCTAATTTTTTCAAATCTCGTTCCTGATACCTAAAACATAACGCGTTTATGATATTTACCCCCTGCCATGGTAAGACCCGAGCCTAACATGTCATTGGACATGTAGGCTAGGTAACAATAACGCGTACGCGTTATGTACTTAAAAAACGCGTACGCGTTATGTATTTCCAAATCGCGTACGCGATATGTAAAACTAAAAATGAATTTAAAAACACAGTCGGCCGATTGCCGACCACCCGCGACACTCACGCATCAGTAACGCGAATAGAGGCGAAATTGACCCTGGACGAGGACGCTTTGTGGCCCATTCAACTATCCGTGTTGCTCGATTTAGCTGGAGAGGAGACAAATTCACCGGTGCATTCTCATCTAGTCAGGTAATTTATTCACCCAAATCATTTTTTTGTGATTTTTTAATCCAAATCACTATTTTTTTATTGTTTAACCTAGTTTTGTAATATTGATCAAATTGGGAATAACCCAATTTGTAATTAAATTCACACCTCAAAATGAAACCCTTTTCAAAAAACTCAAAACTTCATAATCAAACCAAAAATTGAAAAAATTAAAACTCCCCCCTTTCTAAGTCACCCGACACGAGGACACGGGACACGAGTGTCCCCACCAGGCTTCAAATTTGAAGCCTTCAGGCCACTTCAAATTTTACCCACACGTCATAGAAGGCCACTTCAAATTTTACCATGCAAAAAAAATTTAATTTCATGGTAAGCCCTTCAATAATTAAATTAACCACTACTGTTTAAAATTGCAACAGAAGGGTAGCTTCAAATTTCACCCATCAACAATTTTTAGTGGGAAATTGGGAATGCGGCTACTAGCTAGGTGACTTGGGAGTGGGACTCGCTTACTCTCCAATATCCACGTGTTCGATCATCCATGGATCATGGACCATTGGGCCTCTAATAATATCATTGAGCAACTTACGTGGACGGGCTTACACTGAGTAGCCCATGGCTTGAACGCTTCGAAGTTCTCGTGTTTGTAGCGAGCGCTTACGTGTTTAACACATTTAATGGCATCAACAAAATTATTAAACCTGGAAGGTGGCTCATACGTGTTGTTGCTAGCGGGCTTACCAAGTTACAAGTTATCACATACCAATTCGTGAATGCTGACTCCGTGAGTTAATTGAGTATTCAATGTATAATATATTATGTTAATATGCCCACGCGAATTTGGCATTTCAGACAAAATCCACAATCCATAAACTTCTTGTAATGTTGCAGGTTGTTGCTCCTGCCCGTGGCCCCTACCTATAGACCTGTGTTTTCTTTGTTGTATCAAGTTAATCCTACCATCTACGGCTCCCAGCCTCACACCCTGTGTTTTCTTTGTTGTATCAAGTCAATCCTGCAGCTCCCAAGTTCCACCTTTTGTTTTCTTTGTTGTATCAAGTCAATGCTGGAATTCCATGCTTCCATGGCTCCGACCATATTGCATGAATAGAAACAAGCTTTTTCTTATACCCCTATTCCACTGTGGTTGAGCTACTTCCAAGTTCCACCTACCCTATCTCCTCCAGTCCTCCAGGATAGTTTGCGGAGCGAAGCTGGCAATGCCAGCCTGCCATAAACATATTTAAAGAAATTCGTTTTCTTTGAGGAGCTCAACTTCAAGGCTGACTAGATTTTTGACATCCTATGAATTTACAGGTCTGCTATATCCACTGAAAAATAAAGCCTCTCAACTTTACTACGTTAGTAAACATTGAAATTTTGATGTACTATTACATTTTCAAATGAAAAGAATAACTTATTATTAATAAAAAAATCAAATCATATTAATAAATTAATGAATTTGAATTTAGCTTCCCAATTATATTAAAATAAATTATACATTTTAATTGATCCACAACCAAATATTATACTGAGAAGGAAATGGAAAAAAAGGAATTTCCTCAACACAACATGCTATTTCCTTATGATGATGCTTTTACGTTTATGATTACCAACCTTGGAATCAGGTTTGGTTATCCGAAGGTGTAATATCTTCTAAGCTAAGTCAATAGGTAGGGATGTTGGTATTGATATAATTATGACAGTTTTATAAAGGATTAGGAACAATTCCGTTGGCTTGTAGATGACATATTTATGGATAAAAAGCTTGTTGTTATGAGATAATGACATCATGCCTCAAAAACATGTCCCATACAATCTAATGTTAATGGGCGCTCTACATAGAAATTGGAATGTCAACATTTGTGAGTACAATAAATATGTGGATGATTTTGGCCTACTACAACTTTAATATATTGAGTGGATTGATAACCTTCACAATTATATAAGAGATTGTAGCTATGACTAGGAGGAGAGTTAACAATGCAACAAAATCAAGTAATCGAATTTTGTGCATAAAATGAACATAAGACTCCCACCAAATTTCACTGAATCTACGTCTTAACAAAAGAACTCATCGTTTCACGGGATTCCACCCCATCAATCCTTTTAACAGTAATGGCCATAACAGTTGCTACAACCCTAGCGCGAGAAAAATCAATCGAGCTACGCATGACAGTACTTGAAACCAGACTTTTTGAACTCCCTATTACGTCATAGGAATCAATACTACTTTCTCCACAACATGTGGCACCCTCAATATCTTCCATCACCGCAATTTACATTTGATAAAAAACTTGTTCCCAAATAGTAATTACCCCATTCTTTGCTCTAAAAAGGCCTCGGTTAACCTAGAATCCAATCCATACAACATGAACACATCCATATATACACATAGAATAAATATTAATAAATTTCTCATCGCCCTTCAATAGTGTTCAATATCTCATAGCCCTTCATAGTGAAATGGGACCCCACCCTTCAAATTTGATCCCTGGTCCCCACTAGACACGGTGACCCCCGGAATTATGACACGTAGGACACGGTGACCCCCGGAATTAATATATTTTTAAAATATATTAAAATTTAAAAATATAGACATATAGATCATCCAATAAAATTTAACATTTACAATTACAAATATTCAATAGAAATTACATTTACAATTACAAATATGAAATATTCAATAGAAATTAGATCATTCACAAATCACAACACATTTGTCATTCACAATCACAAAACACAATGAGACATTGAGACACATAGATGCAAACTCATCACTGCCTTGATCCTCCTCCTCCATGCCTGAATCAACAAACTCATCACTGCCTTGATCCTCCTCCTCCTCGTCTCTGCCAATCTGACTAACTTACTTTTTAATTGTCAAATGTTTAATTTTAAGTTTTAAATGTATGTAAGTAAATGCCATTAAATTGCTTATGTGAGTTTGATTTAATACACGTTCAATTTTGAAGAGACGTCATTATATACCATGTATATGTTTCTAATGATTTTCGTATTAATGTCTTTATTGCAGTTGCGGCTATGGATGCCAATGCCGAAATATTGATTGAGCTTGCCCAATTGAGGGGCATAAGTGAAGCTTTTAGTGGTGGCGACAGGATTCGCCGTTCACTTGCATCAACCTTGGATGCAATTGTGGACACAATTTCACAATCTACGAATGTCCTGTATGATATTGCATCTTACAGAGAAAGAAAAAGACAACAATATGCTGATGGACTAGATTACAATGCAGTAAAAAAGCTAAAAATATCCAAAGAGGTTATATTTGCATTGTTTAGGGACCCTCGGACGGGGGAAATCCCTAATGCAAGCAAGCCGCATATCTCCATTGAGTGGTGCACGTTTCAACCATTTGTTGATAACTGGATGGACAGATGGTACATGGTTTTTGATATGCCACCACACAACAACAGGGAAATTCCCTTATATTTCCTTCGAAAGATGTATGCAGAGTTCGTGTTGCATAAACACGTTAACTATTTTGACATCTTACAGTTCCAGGGGATCGGTGGGGGGATGCCCCAAAACCGACCCAATGCCAGGCTTCGAGACCAGGATCGCCCTATCCCTGCACCTCGCAGGCAGTTGCCTGGGCCAGATGTCCCACTAGCACATCGCATTATTCCGCAGACACGGGATGCATTTTTGAGTTTGGCACGGACGGTTGTTCGCCATGGCAGGATGGTTCAACATATGGGTGAGGAAGGGACATCTGTCCCTGGTGTGGTACATACACCAGCTCGTCACCATGCAGGACCATCAGCTACTGCAGGACCATCAGGACCATCCACTACTGCAGGACCATCAGGACCATCCACTAGTGGAGGACCATCAGCTATTCCCCATCCTAGTACTGATCCTCACGAGTGCACGTCATGTGGTCGTCCCTGCTATGGTATTGCATCAGATGTTGCCTTCAGTGGCTTTTTGAGAGACGTATCTTGATGGTTAATTGTAATAAATTCTTCATTTATTTTCGTCTTTGTACACATATATATAGTTTGAGCTAATATATTAATTTTGTGAACTTGCAGTTAATGATGATTACCGGCAGTGACGCCCCAGAGCCGGATGTTCCAGACTCGACAGGGGGGCATGATGCTACCCATTCGGCAGGCCCATCTTATATACCACCTATTGCCGTATCTCACACCGAGGTAAACATTTTAAAATTTCAGTTTTTTAATACTTGTTAATTTGTTAATTTCCACATACTTTACATTTTAGTTCATTAATGCTATATACGGTCTAATATTTACAATTATTAAACTTGCAGATGGCAGATCCTTCACAGGGGCAAGGTAATGTGGAGGTAGTGCCCATGGTCATACCGTCCCCTGAAACGTCTGGGCTCCAGGTAAACAATTAAAAATGACATTTTTTAAATACATGTTTGTTTGTTGAATCATGCATGTCTAACTACATGAACACTTGCTGACTGTAGGCACCATCCGACACATCTGGCCCATTGCCTGTATTTGCATCTCCCTCCAGGCCATTCGTGAACAAGGGTCGTGTGTATGTGAGGCGTTCTACTCCGAGAAAGACTCCAGCTGCCCACGACCATGGGCTTACTCACACCACGGTAATGTATATCCTTCGATGATATTTGTTGTTTAACTTGAAATCCAGTGCATAAATCGTTTTTGTTAATGTTTGAATTGCATGTTTACTGCAACAGGAACCCGAGTTGTCTGCTGAGAACCTTGCATCGATGGTTGATGCAGCAGTTAGTGCCGCATCTGCAGTGGCGACTGATCACACACAGGTATGTAACTATTTCAACATTATCTTTACATAGTTTATTATTGTTGGACCTATTGTTTATTCATGCATTTCTAACTATTTCAACATTTTTTCATTGTAGCCACCACCAGCAGGAGCAGTGCCTGGCCCCCCTGGTTCAACCATCCTGGATGTTCAACCGACGGCTCCATCTGCTACACAAGCAACACAATCTCCTTTGTCAGTTGAGGTGAGATGTCCTTCAGTGACCAAGTGTTTCATGCACTTTCCATGCACCAGTTGATAATTGTTGAGATAATGTATTAGTGTACATAGTTAGTTGAATTTAACAATTGATATTTAATTTGCAGGATCCAGGGATGCACATTGATCCTAGGGATGTGCCTAGAGGATCAACATCGGGAAAGAACAAGAGAAAGCTTGAGTTTTGATACTTTTGGATAGTTTTGGACACATGTGCTTTTGGATACTTTTGTATATATATGTACTTTTCGATACATTCAGTTTTGGAGACATGTACATTGACTTTATTGTGCATGTACTTTTGGAGACATGTACATTGACTTCATTGGATACATGTACTTTTCGATACTTTTGGATATACATGTACTTTTGGAGACATGCACTTTTGGAGACTTTTGGATATACATGTACTTTTGGAGACATGCACTTTTGGATATATATGTACTTTTGGATACATGTACTTGTGTCATTCTAATGTGTTGATTTGTGTGGATTATCTTTTACTCATGAATGCACTATGTCAAAAGAACAAACTATTATATTCAAAGGTTTCAACGAATTCACTACATGCATGCACTAATTGGTATCTAATTAAAATTTGTGATTTTGGATGATCATTACAAGTTATGTCAAAGTTCTTGCTCGTGTAATTTAATCAAACTAAATGCAATACAATGTTTTCAAGGTTTCAACGAACTCACTCATGCACACCCATTGCCATCAACTACCAATGAAAGTCTAACATTATGAGGTTCTTCTTAAAAAATGGGTAATATTTCCTTGATGATCGTAAATTGAGAACCATTTGTAGCCACTCATATAATACCATCTTCACTTATCTTTGTACATGATAATCCATATAATGTGCTATGTTTTTTAACCTAAACAATCATCAAAAACCTAGAATTATAGGGATATGACAAAGAACCTTATGGGGCACCTTATATATTAACCTTGTGTATACATTAGGATCTTTGTCATACCATTGTTTGAAATGTCATTCAATACCTTCAATTTTATCAACATCAAATTAGTAGACAAAGTGACCCATCTTTGATCTCTTGTATAGGCCTTTGTGTGCCTTATCAATAAGATGTACATCATGAATATTATCATAGGTCTCATACATAGGTGCATCCTCATCCATGCAAACAAAGGTGTCATGGATCAACCTATTATCCCTTTATTCTCAATAATATTAGTATCATTATCTTCCATAGGATCAAATTCAACTCCATCACCCCCCATTATTACTACTCTAAATTACAGCCTTAGGAGTTTTGATCATGTGTTTTTGTCTCTTTAGGAGTTTTGAAATATTATACTCTTTCAAAAATAATATGGAAGTTCAAATATTTAAAAGTGGCTTAAATTATAAAATGGGCGGAAATTCACCAAGTGTCCCTGAACGGCATTTTCATGCGACTTGCAACTCGACATAACTCGGAAACTGGACGTCGGACCGACGAACCGTCGACTCCGTTGGTCTCCTGGCATGCGATTACCTCTAGGGGGCCCTCTCCCTCGTCTCCCCATGGCCCAGTGGCTTCATTGTGCATTCATTTCGTAAACTAGGGTTTTGCTCAGTGTAATTGCATGCAATCTCGCATTGGTGGGTCAACTCTGCAAAAACCTCCCCCGAGCCAGTGTTGGCAGTGTTCCCACGTCGGCATTGCCCACACACACTTGCGGGAGCCAACGGCACGCAATCTTCTTGCTCCATTTGCTTTTTGGCTCCCGGACGGAAATTCACCAAGTGTCCCTGAACGGCATTTTCATGCGACTTGCAAATCGACATAACTCGGAAACCGGACGTCGGACCGACGAACCGTCGACTCCGTTGGTCTCTTGGCGTGCGATTACCTCTAGGGGGCCCTCTCCCTCGTCTCCCCATGGCCCAGTGGCTTCATTGTGCATTCATTTCGTAAACTAGGGTTTTGCTCAGTTTAATTGCATGCAATCTCGCATTGGTGGGTCAACTCTGCAAAAACCTCCCCCGAGCCAGTGTTGACAGTGTTCCCACGTCGGCATTGCCCACACACACTTGCGGGAGCCAACGGCACGCAATCTTCTTGCTCCGTTTGCTTTTTGGCTCCCGGACGGAAATTCACCAAGTGTCCCTGAACGGCATTTTCATGCGACTTGCAACTCGACATAACTCGGAAACCGGACGTCGGACCGACGAACCGTCGACTCCGTTGGTCTCCTGGCGTGCGATTACCTCTAGGGGGCCCTCTCCCTCGTCTCCCCATGGCCCAGTGGCTTCATTGTGCATTCATTTCGTAAACTAGGGTTTTGCTCAGTGTAATTGCATGCAATCTCGCATTGGTAGGTAAACTCTGCAAAAACCTCCCCCGAGCCAGTGTTGGCAGTGTTCCCACGTCGGCATTGCCCACACACACTTGCGGGAGCCAACGGCACGCAATCTTCCTGCTCCGTTTGCTTTTTGGCTCCCGGACGGAAATTCACCAAGTGTCCCTGAACGGCATTTTCATGCGACTTGCAACTCGACATAACTCGGAAACCGGACGTCGGACCGACGAACCGTCGACTCCGTTGGTCTCCTGGCATGCGATTACCTCTAGGGGGCCCTCTCCCTCGTCTCCCCATGGCCCAGTGGCTTCATTGTGCATTCATTTCGTAAACTAGGGTTTTGCTCAGTGTAATTGCATGCAATCTCGCATTGGTGGGTTAAACTTGCTCACCTTGCAAACATCATCCATCAAACAGAAATTTGATGGAGTTGAAATCAATGGATTGCTTGTCACAATAGGCATTCATAAGTTTGCGTAATTGAATACTCCTCTTAATCCCTAAAAAATACTTCATTCCCATCCTGCAGATCCCAAACAATGTCAAAGGTAAGAATGATTTCCATATAATCCAAATATATGTTTTTTTTCAAATATATTTTACATGGAAACATAGCAAAATGGAATCTAATATTTCGTTTGCATTCGGAAGAAAAGATTGGCAAGGCCAACATTGGCTTCCTTTTGGATTAATATCTCCATTTATAATTCCATAGATTTATACAGTTGTCTTAATCCTAACTGTATACATTGCATGAGAATAAACACCATCAATCTCATTTTTGAGAATAAAATGAACATATATGCAATGGTTTCCCTGAAAGATAATTAATGGGGCACTCACTATTTGTTGGCATGTTCCTTAAAGGCGAACCAAACCCTCATGTCTCACTAATAGATGACAATGGTGATCAACTTGTAATCAGTTTGATGGTTATTAAAGGATAATATCTAACACTGGATGACCAAACATGGAAGAAGGTTGGTTATGTATTTCAAGATTAGACTAGGTGAATCTATATACCACTTTACAAACTTAGTTTTCGATACAAACCTCAAACTACAAACAATGCCAAGGAAGCACCCATCAAAGGTATGATACTTCAAGCCTCATTGTGAACATGAAAAGTTAATGGAGATCATTAGTAATAGACATGATCCAAATGGTCTACTTAGATGACCATAGGTAAGTAGATAAGTAAGATTGCCTAACATGGTCACTCTTGTGTTATATTCCAAGGTATATGGGTTGTTTGTTATTTTTGTTAATTTTTCAATTCATTTATGTAGCTTACTCATATTAAATTGTTTATAATGAATTAGTCTAATAATGGTGTCCTTGTATGTGTCCAGATTATCCAAAGAATCATAAGCACATGAAATCCCATCAATAAGAACAATGGTCTTTTTCAACACCACCAAAGAAAAAATCAGAAAAATGAAATGACCTACTTCAAAAATTATTTTATTACTTATTGTGCATGGTCCATCAAACAAAAGGTAAACAAACACAATTATATGGCCTACAATGTAGGTCTTTTGATGCTCTATTTCACAAGGTTTTAACAAACACACTTGTTGTGATCATCATTAAAGTCTACAATTTCTTTCAATGAATGTGCCAAATTGACCTAACAATATAGGAAATTGAAAACCACATCCATTGAAAGGAATAATTCAGTTTTTTTTGTCATGAATTAATTTACTATCATGGATTTATGGCTCCCGGCAGTGTTCCCACGTCGGCATTGCCCACACACACTTGCAGGAGCCAACGGCACGCAATCTTCCTGCTTCGTTTGCTTTTTGGCTCCCGGACGGAAATTCACCAAGTGTCCCTGAACGGCATTTTCATGCGACTTGCAACTCGACATAACTCGGAAACCGGACGTCGGACAGACGAACCGTCGACTCCGTTGGTCTCCTAGCGTGCGATTACCTCTAGGGGGCCCTCTCCCTCGTCTCCCCATGGCCCAGTGGCTTCATTGTGCATTCATTTCGTAAACTAGGGTTTTGCTCAGTGTGGGAGTGTGCAATTTTTGCACACAGGGGTCAACTTTGGAAAATCATCCACCGGGCAAGTATGGCTAGTGTTCCTAGCCCGAACCTGTCTAGACACACCTGCAGGACTCCCCAGAACCCGGTTTTGTTGCATGGTTGGAGTTCTATGCCCCCGGTAGGTATCCAGCAGGTGTCCCTGAAGGCCTTCTGGTAGTGAGACGGGACGAGTCATAGAATGAAGACCGTGGCTCGGATCGACGAACCGTCGACTCCGTTGGATTCAGCACACCGGGATAGTGCCAGGGATGCCCCTCCCCTCCTACCCGGTGGCCCATGTGTCACCTTGCAGGTCCATCTTGGAAACTAGGGTTTTGCTCAGTGTGGGAGTGTGCAATTTTTGCACACGGGGGCCAACTTTGGAAAATCATCCACCGGGCAAGTATGGCTAGTGTTCCTAGCCCGAACCTGTCTAGACACACCTGCAGGTCTCCCCGGAACCCGGTTTTGTTGCATGGTTGGAGTTCTATGCCCCCGGTAGGTATCCAGCAGGTGTCCCTGAAGGCCTTCTGGTAGTGAGACGGGACGAGCCATAGAATGAAGACCGTGGCTCGGATCGACGAACCGTCGACTCCGTTGGATTCAGCACACCGGGATAGTGCCAGGGGTGCCCCTCCCCTCCTACCCGGTGGCCCATGTGTCACCTTGCAGGTCCATCTTTGAAACTAGGGTTTTGCTCAGTGTGGGAGTGTGCAATTTTTGCACACGGGGGTCAACTTTGGAAAATCATCCACCGGGCGGGTATGGCTAGTGTTCCTAGCCCGAACCTGCCTAGACACTTTGGAAACTAGGGTTTTGCAGGTCCATGATGATGATGGCTTGGTCTAAGGTGGTGCTCTCAACTAGCTAATTCATTATGAAATATTTAACAAGACATGAATTAAATTTAATATAAGTGTATTGTTTAATATAGTGAGCATGAATTGAATTAATTTTGTTGGGTGAAGCCAATAACCAACATGATGAACATAATATAATTTTAGGGTTTACTGATCATATGTAAAAAATGGATTAAAAAACACAATTATTATAATTTTAGTTTAATGTTTATCCACTTTAATCCATATATTTTTTAGTTTTGACTATGAATACACAATAATTATTATATATATATGTGTGTGTTTTTGTGTGGATAACTTAGAGATGTATAATAAAAATGGGTAAAAGGTGGTTGTCACTAGAGACTTTCATAGTTGTATAGTGAAAATGTAATAGCTATTAAAATTTGGATTAGAAAATTATTAAAGAAGATAAATTCTATAGAAATGGGTAAAAGGTGGTTGTCGCTAGATTAAGAGAGACTTTCATAGTTGTATAGTGTACAATTGTCTAGTGGTTATGGCAGTGATGTGTAAAATCTTATGATCACATGAAAGAGATCACAAATAGGTTCATAAAACTAAGAACAACAATACTTTGAGCAATTTTTCAAAGGAAACTAGAATAGAGCCAGTAAAGAGAAAAAAATACTAAAAACTTGATTTCATACTAAAATGAATGAAAAATGGTTTTACATAAAGAAATTTGAATTACTCAAGGAACCAATTCGATTGTCTAGTGATTCATAAGGATTTAGTTGGGCTTAACATAGAGCTTAAATGCCCTTAAAGTTAGCTAAGCAACCTCTCAAACATGATTAATATATGGTTTACTGATCATATGAACATAATATAATTTTAATCCATCTCTTGTAAATATGGCATATCAAGAACGCAAAATTGACATATTCATATGAAACATACATGTGAAAATTGAACATATATCAATATTCAATTACAAATAGTGAAAATAGTATAGTATTAAAAGTATGTAACGTACCTGCTCATGCTAGATCCCACCTATTATCATACAACCAAGCCCTCCGGATCATCTCTTATACTGATGGTCTCCATTAGTCTCTCGTGCTCTGTATCCGGTAAGAAGTAGCGTACCTTCGATGTATTTCGACTAGGCATTGTTCGTACCTGAAGGTTTGTGCCAATGATTAAGTTGGTAAAGTGATATACACTTGCACCTGGTTTGTAATCCCTGTAAACATATCCACCCTTCTTTCTTCCATTGTTGTCCCGTGTCAAGTATTCACCTTTAACAACCATAGAACCAGTTGGAAAGTGGTTGTTTTCATCGTCAGTCATGGACACAATGAGGGTTTGCTTTCCATCTATACAGCGTGCCAACCAGTATTCATCACCCCATTCAGTATCTTTTGAGGCAACCACTGCGTATATGTGCCCTGCATTATATGATTGTAGGTATATGATCAAAATATTTTTCGTGCGATACAAGGCCATTAATGTGCATTTGAAGACTACGTAAACAAACAAAAAATGTTAAGGAAATGCATCATACCGGGTTGTACAAGGTCTGATACATGATCAAAATCTGCAGAAATAGATGATTGGTCTTCTTCCAACGGAGTTAACTCAACAATTGCACGCTGATCAAGTGGAAGTGATATGCGATCCCATCCATCAACCCAATCCAATGATTCACACCCATCCCAGTCACCATCACAACAAGGCGGGCAAAAACAAGCAAGTTTTCTGGTCCAAATTTCAAATACTGGGTTATCAGAGCTTCGAACCGAATGAAAGCCACGAGTCCCAGGCACAGTCTTGCATTCCCATGCATGTGAACGATCTATGTCTACCACCTCCCAAAAAAATCTCTCCACATGTCTCTTTCTTGTGGATTCTACTCGCATAGTTGATTCCTCTCCCATTACTGACGTGCACCACCTGACTATAGATTGAGCATTTAGAATAGTAGATTCTGTAGATACTTTCAATTCCTCTCTTCGTAGGGCTGTTTTGACACATGCTCCGGCTCCATCATGCTCTCCTTTACCATGCCCAGTCTCAAAATAGTTCCACATATGTGGCACTTTGTAGTTTTTATGCAATGAACACAACCACTGAAATATGCGTGCATTTTTGAACTGACCAGCACACCCATCAGACCAAATCCAGTGTCGGTCCATCTGTATGTTCCTTCCCTTCAAGTGATCATAGAACATGATGAAGCAATGACGTACATAGTGGAAGTCGTGGCACCTATCATCACTTATGTAGAAGTGATATTCCTTCAGAATTTCTCTTTGCTCTTCAGTGCTATTTGGGCCATGCCTGTATGTGATATGGACCATCAAGGAAACCTGCTCAGAGTGATAATACTGACTTTGGATCTCATTTTGAGGTTGCAGAGTGTAGTTCTTGGCAAAATCAACAACTGAAAGTATAGTACCAAGGGGAAATGTATCTCTGCATATTCTAAACTTCTCATCCTGCCATCGTGCCACGTGGACATGCTGAACATATTGATGTGTCTTTTCAATAAATTCCTTGATGAAGTCACTAACTTGTACCTGGTGACACAAAATGATCTCAATGTCAGTTTTTTGTTGTAAGTAAGGATTGAAATGTAACCGTTACAACATAATTTTATAGATATAAATGCATACCTGAGATGTCACCAATTGTATTTTTTTGCTTTCTTTCCCTGGGACTATTTCATAGTTGATATATTTGAAACTTTTCATGTCTGTAACCATTTTCCCAAATTCACTGTCTCCATTCTCGTGCATACATTGGCTCAATAATGCCATTCCAGCACAGTTGGAGCATGTTCCATCCAAACAAGATTTTGCATAGTATGTTTGCCCCTCGGGCCTATTGCACATGATGCTATGAATGAATTCTCTTGATGAAGTCGGTGGTATTGTCATGGAGCAATCCTGCACAATGTTAGTATGCAACACACGACGAATGTACAAAAATGTTTCATAGTAATATTCATATTCTACATGGTATCTACAACAACAAGTGTTACGAAGAGTATTTATTCTAACATACCATGGCTTACATTTCTCAAAAGATCTTTGCCCCAAGTTCAATTGTCTATGCTCAATCTTAAATTTTTCGTAAAGCTCTGTCTGTGTTATATCAAGAAGATGCTTAGTATGTGGCTCACGATCCTTTGAACCCCTTCTTAGTTTTAGTACATCCTTTCGGTTTGAAGAAGGCCTTGTGTGATCATGCCAAAAACTATGCACTAGTCCCTTTACTGCATCAACTAGCTTCATGTCACGACGTGGCAACCGACCATCAAAGGCCCAAAAATCTGTCTGATCGGTTGTGTCAAGATGTTCTCTTCTAATAGAATACCTACGGAGGGTTTTTACATTCAAATTAACTAGTTTCGATGTAGGCCTGAGAATACGAAGGGCCCTGGTGTTCTTATCTGCAATTGATTGTGACAACACACGACGAGCAGCATTGCGGTCCTTTGAACGTGTGTTCTTACCAATTTTACCAAATGCATCTACTAGGCTTTTAACTATATGAGAACTTGGTTCAGAATTCTTTATCATCTTTATCCCTAACTTTTTCCTAACAACATTCATGCTCCTAGATTTTAACAATGATAAAAATAATCTACATTTATCTCCATCACATTTAGAAACAAAATATTTATCAAGTATCTGTTGAGTTTGATAAGCAATACTACGTTTAGATAGCGTACCTTCAATGGAATTCATAAGTCTTTCATCAACTTGTATACGCTTCGGAGTTCTTCGACGTGTGCTTGCTAATGGAGGTAAGGGGGTTGGAATTGTACCATGTAGCGCATCACCAAGACGCTCTGGCGTTTCAGTAGTAGCTTGGTGTCCTTCATTCTCTTCCTGGTAGTTGGATGGTGGAAGTCCAACATCCTCATCCATGGTCTGTGGAAGTCCAACATCCCCTTGTGGAAGTCCAACATCCTCATCGATGGTGTGGATAACATTCTCTTCTTCAACAGTAGGCAAAATGTCCAACGCCTCTCTGACTTCATCGCTTGTATAACCACATCCGGATAGCAAATTGTGTGTTTCTTCGTGAGCTCCATCTTGAGATGGTAACTTATCACTTTGACTTGAAGTGGGAATTGAAACATCCCCTAATGAGCACCTACGTTTTGCTTCTTGATTACTTCCATGGGGTGCTTGTTCAACAACTATTGTGGAAATTGAAGGTCCCTCTTGTCGTGTATTAATAGGATGAACCATGGTATCCTCTACAATTGGATTTGGATTAGTTTCCAAAGAAAGCCTCCGATTCATCATGTATATTCTTTTCTTTTCTTTCTCTTCTTCAATGACTTCTTGAGGTCTCTTCTTCCTTGTGGATTTGTTTACTCGGTTACGTGCATTCCCCATCACCACAATGATCAATTCAATATAGTTTGTTTTTGTTGCTCCTCAATTACAAGCTCTTCAATAATAAGCAAATGGAAGTTCTTCCTTGTTGGTCTTGAAGCTTGATATCTTACCTTGTGTGCTCCTCAAATATAGGCAAAATGAATATTTCAAAGGCCTTATCTTTGGTGTTCTTCAATTGGAGATTCTTCAAGCTTGCTAATTATTTTCTTCAAATATGGCCATATAACCCAACACCACAGTGAGCAACCATGAAAGATGTCCTCAATGCTGCACCTGCATAAAAAAAAATGATGGAGTTGGTGTAGAATGTGAAAATTTTCAGACGCGGGCTCGTGCTGTTCGAAAAATCGCGGGATTGTTGCTTTCGTTCGGACAGAGTGAAGTTGCTCTCGGACAGCAACAGTCCATTATTTCTGTAGTTAAAAAACGCGTACGCGTTATATAAATATAAAACGCGTGCGCGATATGTAGTTAAAAAACGCGAACGCGATATAGTCAAGCACAATAAATAGGTTAGGTGCACGGCTAGGGCAACGAACAAAATCAAAGAAAACTAATAATTTATATGATTGCATACAAAACAAATGTTTTGTATGGTTTAATACCCCCTAGCTCTCTCCCAATAATCCCTAGATACCCCCTATCTCTTTCTAAATATCTGTCCCTCATTCTCCCTACATGTTTCTTTCATGTTTCTTTCTCTCCCTTCAGCCATGTCTCTACCACCCCACTCTCCATCTCTCCACCTTCTCTTTATCTTCGTCATTATCCCTCCCTATAGCACTCTCTCCCTTCTTCTCCCTTAATCACTAACCCTCTACGCCTTTATCCCTCCCCCCTGCCCTCTCTGTCTTACCTTGTTCCTAGAGCCCCTCCCCCATAAAGGCCTTTAGACCCTCTTCTAAATATTAATCCCTAAGTGCATAAGTGCACAAGATGATGAGGAGGAGGAGGGTGATGACAATGAAGATGATCATGATGTAGATGAAGATGATAAAGATGATGAGGAGGAGGAGGGTGATGACAATGAAGATGATCATGATGCAGATGAAGATGATAAAGATGATAATGTTGATGAAGATGATGGTGATGATGATGAAGATGTTGATGATGATGGTGATGAAGATGTTGATGATGATGGTGATGATGATGGTGATGAAGATGATGGTGACATGATGGAGATGTTGATCTGATGAGGAAGATGATGATGATGATGGTGATGATGGTAATGATGATGAAGATGTTGATGAGGACGATGATGGAGATGAAGATGATGATGATGAAGAAGATGATGATGATGGAGATGTTGTGTTGATGGGGAACCTAGAGATGACAATGATGATGAAGATGGTGATGGTGATGGTGATGGTGATGGTGATGACGATGAAGATTTTGATGATGATGCTGATGGCGATGATGATGAAGATGTTGACGATGATGGTGATGGTGATGTTGAGATGATGATCATGATGATGTTCAGAAGATCATGATGGTGATGATGGTGATGATGATGGAGAAAATGACAATGATGGATATGTTGATGAGGAACCTGCAGATGCCAATGATGATGATGATGGAGATGTTGATGAGGAACCTACAGATGCCAATGATGATGGTGATGATGATGAAGATGTTGATGATGATGGTGCTGGTAATGATGATGACGAAGATGATGGTGACATGATGGAGATGTTGATCTGATGAGGAAGATGATGATGATGATGATGGTGATGATGATGAAGATGTTGATGACGATGATGATGGTGATGAAGATGATGATGATGAAGAAGATGATGATGATGGAGATGTGTTGATGGGGAACCTAGAGATGACAATGATGATGAAGATGGTGACGGTGATGACGATGAAGATTTTGATGATGATGCTGATGGCGATGATGATGAAGATGTTGACGATGATGGTGATGGTGATGTTTAGATGATGATCATGATGATGTTCAGAAGATCATGATGGTGATGATGGTGATGATGATGGAGAAAATGACGATGATGGATATGTTGATGAGGAACCTGCAGATGCCAATGATGACGATGATGGAGATGTTGATGAGGAACCTACAGATGCCAATGATGATGGTGATGACGATGAAGATGTTGATGATGATGGTGTTGGTAATGATGATGATGATGATGATGATGATGATGAAGATGAAGATGATGGTGACATGATGGAGATGTTGATCTGATGAGGAAGATGATGATGATGATGGTGGTGATGATGATGAAGATGTTGATGACGATGATGATGGTGATGAAGATGATGATGATGAAGAAGATGACGATGATGATGGTGATGAAGATGATGATGATGAAGAAGATGACGATGATGGAGATGTGTTGATGGGGAACCTAGAGATGACAATGATGATGAAGATGGTGATGGTGATGACGATGAAGATTTTGATGCTGATGCTGATGCTGATGATGATGCTGATGATGATGATGATGATGATGAAGATGTTGACGATGATGGTGATGGTGATGTTCAGATGGTGATGATGATGATGATGATGATGATGATGATGGAGATGTTGATGAGGAAGGGGGAGATGACAATGATGATGAAGATGTTTATGGTCATGAAGATGATGATGATGGTGATGGTGATGATGATGGAGATGATGGAGATGATGGAGATGGCGATGAAGATGATGATGATGATGATGATGGTGAAGATGATGAAGAAGATGATGATGATGGAGATGTTGACCTGATGACGATGAAGATGATGATTATGGTGATGATGATGAAGATGTTGATGCTGATGATGATGGTGATGAAGATGATGATGATGGAGAAGATGATAATGATGGAGATGTTGATGAGGAACCTACAAATGCCAATGATGATGATGATGATGATGGTGATGACAATGAAGATGTTGATGATGATGGTGATGGTAATGATGATGAAGATGATGATGATGATGGTGATGGTGATGGTGATGTTTAGATGATGATGTTCAGAAGATGATGGTGACATGATGGATATGTTGATCTGATTCAAGAAAGATAATGATGATGATGATGATGATGATGGTGATGATGATGAAGATGTTGATGATGATGATGATGGTGATGAAGATGATGATGATGAAGAAGATGATGATGATGGAGATGTTGATGTTGATGGGGAACCTAGAGATGACAATGATGATGAATATGGTGATGGTGATGGTGATGGTGATGACGATGAAGATTTTGATGATGATGGTGATGGTGATGATGATGAAGATGTTGATGATGATGGTGATGGTGATGTTTAGATGATGATCATGATGATGATAATGATGATGGAGATTTTGATTTGATGAGGAATATGATGATGATGATGATGATGGTGATGATGATGAAGATGTTGATGATGACGATGATGGTCATGAAGATGATGATGATGAAGAATATGATGCTGATGGAGAATATGATGCTCACAACTCCCTCTAGTCTCTCTCTCCCCAACCATCAATCTCTCTCTCTCTCTCTCTCTCTCTGTCTCTCTCTCTCTCTCAAACACACACACATACACACACATTATGTCACTTTCCATTCTCAAACCCATACCCCCTCCATCCATATCTATCTCCAACTTTCTCCCTCCATCCCTCACCCTACCTTCTCTCCCTCCCTCTCTCATCGCCTGTCTCTCACCTTCTATCCCTCCCTCATCTTTCCCTCAACCTATCCCAATCTCTCCATCACTCCCTCTCTCTCCATCGCCACCACTCTCTGCATGTCTCCCACCAACACTTTCTGTCCCTCCCTTCCTATCTCTTATTTCGTTCTATCCCCATCTATCTCTCACTCCCTCCAAATCCATTCCTCCCCATTGTCCCTCTCCCTCCCTCGCTCTATGTCTCTCCCCCCCTTGTATTCTTTATTTCTCTCTCACATCCCCCTTGTCACTCAAGTCTCACTTTCAACTTCTAACCCTATACCTCTTCAGAACCTATTCTACTCCTAATAGTGCTCTCAAGCTCCACTTCCCTTCACCCCCTGTAGCCCATCATGTTTTCATTCCCTTCATCTCTCCCCACTCAAGCTTCCAACATCCTTCTAAGCCCTTGACCCTTTCCCACCCCTATTAAATATTAACCATAGATTCCCTTGACCCTTCCCCACCCCTTCTCAAATATTAAACAAAATTTCCCTTGACTTCTACACCCCCTCTTTCTCAAGTATTAAACATGTATTTTATGATTTGAATAACGCGAGCGCGTTTTGTAACTATATAACGCGTACGTGTTATGTAGTTATATAACGCGTACGCGTTAATTATTTATATAACGCGCACACGTTATTTAGTTATATAACGCGTACGCGTTATTTAAATCTAAAAGCGCGGCAATATTTTTGAATTTAAACAGGCCGAGTCACATGCTCACATGTCAACAATAATCCTATGTGTATGCTTTGGAGTTTGCTTCGGTAATTCCAAACCTGTGCTATGTTAATGAAAAACCAAAGCTAATTGGGTATTTCTTCCAGTTTCTGGAGAAGCCTGTGCTTAGCCACTCGTTACAATATGCTACACAGAGTCATTTTTGACGAAATCTTAGACACAAATAGCATTTTTTCTGCAGATTCCAAATATGTAACTTTTATTTTGAAATATTAATTTTTCCTATTTTCTTTCAATTTCTTTTCTGTCCTACCTCCTTAACTCGTGAAACACATTGTTAGTGTTTCTTCCATAACTTTTTCAATTCTCAATCATTTCAAAAAAAAATTGTATGGTGCACAAGAGGACACTAACCTCCACGTTCTATGAAAAACCCATTTCAAGAATTTTGCATTAAGACCTTCAAAGGCTCTACCCACAAAAGATGTACTATTTTTGAGGTTTGATCACTTAGACAATTATAAAAAAATTATAAAATTACTAATTTAATTTTCGAAAAATAATGGCGCACAAGTGCTATGTGTTCTCTACATGCATGCC
The DNA here is from genome assembly GCA_027924585.1 of Larix kaempferi. NCBI lineage: Eukaryota > Viridiplantae > Streptophyta > Pinopsida > Pinales > Pinaceae > Larix > Larix kaempferi. The sequence continues at coordinate 28,676,388 of BSBM01000158.1, read as the reverse complement.
GATTTTTGTAGCTTGATTCCATCATTTAGGCCCTCAAAGGCTCTACCCACAAAAACATATACCTTATCATTTGCCTGAAAAATAAAAAGTGTCTGTTAGGAAAACTGAAACTTGACATAGCTATGCAAATTTTCAATACATAAAAGTTATATATTCAGAAACGTGATTCAATTTCCTACATTTCATCTTTTTTACTCAATGCAAGATATTTTCCGTAAGTAAATCAAAAAATCCAAGTAAGTTGAGGGATGCCTGCTTTTTCAGTTTTCTATTGCATCTAACGTGCCAAAAGTGACCCTCATTAGCTTGCACTGACCCTTGAGCTTTCTTTTCAATTTTATCCCGAAGTTTATTTATTTAAATCTGAACATGTTGTCTCGAGGTTTTAGTTTGCTGGAGCACTTAAAAGTAAGGCTTGAATTTGCCCATTATATACATTATACTATTCTAAATTAAATTATTAGCACCAACTAAAGATTTTATTCCAGACATTTGATTTACATATTATCCAGAAACTTCTTCAGTACTATTGTTTTATCATCCTCTGTGATCTTTTGGTCCTTTATTGATCTCTATCTGGGGCTTATGTAGCGTAAGTAGGTGTATGTGGTTTGTGTATCAGTTTGTCAAAATAATCTCGCTGTCTGTTGGGTTGTTAAATTCACTGAATTGTTTCTTTGGAAGGTAAGTAAAGTAGGAATAAAGTTGCTAAACTAAAGCAAATCTACCCCCTCCAACCAAATATGTCCCCCTAAAATTGTTAAAGAATTATATCAAGTGCCCACGGTTAAAGAGGTTAATGATAGATTCATTTTATTTTTGATCTTTTTAAGCATTTCCGTGGATTGAAACAACATTTGATTGTTTAAGTATTATTTATTTTGAAAAAAGTGACATGCCCATTTTATAGTAATAGTAATGTTCAAGCATATTTATAGTGTTAATTTTTTATAATAAAGATTATTAATTAAAGAACAATCACAATTCTGAGTGCCTTGTTTTTTTCATAACTTGCTAGACAAACCAGATTATGTGCACAAACTCATTATATCTAGTTTCAACTATATGTATTGTTGTAAATTACATTAACATTGTTGTGTATATTGCATTCCTTATTAATTGCAAATGAGTGCAAGTCCCCAATAAGCTCATTATATCTAGTTTCACCTATGTGGCTTACATTAACAATGGTGTGTATGTTGCAATCTTTATTAAATTTCAAATGAGTGCAGGTCTTCAATAAGCTATAGGATGAAAATTTCCACACCTAATATGCAATTTGTAATGAAGAAAATGAATGGTTTCGTAAAAAATTGTTTGTGAACGCAATGAAGGAGAAATGAAGAAGAGGATTTAACATTTGAAGTGTCCATTGCTATTCAATCTATCTCCTTGATGTTGAAGCTGGGAAACCATAATTTTAACTCAAGTAGAAGGCATTTTGAACCAAGGAATCATGTTACAATATATATTGTAAATCCAAAGTTAAGAAGCCCATCTCGACTCTCCTATTATTACGGTTCTTTATTCTAACGTTAACTTAGATTGGAGAAAATCTCAACTACACTCAAATTTTGGAGCCCATCTTGACTCTCCTATTATTGCGGTTCTTTATTCTAATGTTGATAACTTAGATTGGAGAAAATATCAGCTACACTCAAATTTTGACACATTCTTAAGTTATTTTAGAGGAAACTGATCCTATTAGATTCCATTTGACCAAAGCCAAAAATATATAACATCCTGCCTGCTTTATGATTGCATAAAATCAACAAACTGTAGCTCATCAACATTCACTTGAATTCTTTCTGATATACTTTAAGCGGGCTCAAGAAAGATGGAACCGTGGTCAGTTTCAAAGGAACATGAGTGCCACTAGTAACTTCTGGAAAGCATAACATTGAGCTATTATTTTTAGAGTATACTATAGATGAGTTCATTTTTAGACATCTTCATCACCACTGAAACTCTTAGAAAAGGAGTACTTCTATTTATTTTTTGATATTTTTTCAAATGCAATATTAGTGACTATAAAGAGGATGACGGTGGACACAATCTACTAGGTGTTTGACGTTTTATTTCTACCTATGGCAGTTTTTTTGTAATTTATTATTGGAACATGTTTTGTTCATTTGAATCATGGAGATTTTGTTTGATTCCTATAAATGCGACAACAAATTAAAAGCCTCTTTAGATTTATGTTGGTTCTACTTCTCTTTGTTAAGGAGGATTGACATGGTTCCCATCAGCAATGACAACCTCATTCCAAGTGAGAAAGACTCCAAATTTTGGTTTTTACATGTTATTGGCCATCATTCTATTCACCAATTGTCTGGGGTCAAACATGTGGACCTGCTGTCAAATCAAAAGCTCTGCAATGGCGGGAATATTGTGTTCCTGCTCTCCCCTTTGTACCTGGAAGTGTGCGTTTTGAAAACCTTTCCATTGTACCTGGAGCTATGCGTTTTGAAAATTGTGCCTATCATTGAGTCGTGTTACACCATGAAGAATACATTGATATATACGAATTTGTACAATCTTTCATTAATTCACATCATTGAATGATATATACGAATTTGTACAATATTTCATTAATTCACATCATTAGTGTAATTTCTAAAATGTCTATAGAGCAACGAGCAAGCCACTTGATTCCCTTACAATACAACATTCTTTTATTGAACCCCGATGTGCAATTGCTAGTTACGCCGAAGGTGTATATTAAGGGGTCGGCTCCCCTCGGGCCATCGTCGTCTGTTGATGACCTATGAGGAGTCGCCCTGTGTCATACTCTTACAAACCGGCTTTAACCTGACAGCGACATCGATGCTTTCCTCTGCAGTTTATGAACAAAAATGCCCCTGGAAGGCACTGTGCAAGATTAAACGTTGTATGAGACTGCGGAATGCTGCCGGATAAGGCATTTCCCTGCAATTCGAGGATGTGAAGTGAATTCCATTTCGGAAAGGCATGTAGCTTGCTTGACAGGTTTGCGAAAGAGGAAAAGAACATTGACAACGACGGCGCGGACCATATTTTGTGAGGAAGGCTGCTGTAATGTCCCTTCTTAGGAATTTTATTAAAATGGCAATTTTTCACTTTTTTCCCTAGTTTGACCTTTGACTAATTTTGATCTCTAGGTCCCAAATTTGCCCCAAATGATCCCAAATCTTCTGAGAAGGTATATGAATGATATTAGAACATAAATATATGTTTCATGGATGCCTTTGGACCTTTAAAATACTTCTGCAAATACTCTTTCAATTCTGATCAATGTAGGTAACTTTACTAGTGATTTCCCTTTGACTAATATTGGTCTCTGGGTCTCAAATTGACTCCAAATGCCTTCAAATCTTCAAGGAAGGTGTATGAATGATATTAGAACCTGAATATGATGTTTATGGATGACATATGGCCACCAAAAGACCCCTGTAAACTCTCTTAAGATTCTGGACCAATTATGCAATTTTACTAGTAATTTGGGGTTCAAATCCCCATGGGGTAAGTACTGAAAATGGCTTCCCAAATGCCTCCAAACCCACTCAAATTTATGAAAAAATGTATGTAAGGTGTTAAGTATGTTATTAAAGTCTCATATGCACCATTAATGGATTATTACAACTGTTTTCACCCTCTCCCATTCAACTGCAAAAATCCCCAATTCGACCCTTGGGGAAATGACACTATTTCACCTCCCAATACAACTAAACTGAGTAAAAATTATTCAAATGCTCAAGTACAGTACATGAAACTTGTAGAAGACATCCATGGCAGTATATTGAGCACAAATATATCAGAGAATAATCCATTCATTCGAAATCATCAGCATTACATTGATTCACAACAAGGTAGTGGGGAAATGGCACTCTTCTTTCATTAAAGTTGAGATTTATACATTTATACTTGAAAATTTCTGGAGATGAAGAACAGAGTATTTAATTCATATTACAAAAGAAATGGGGCATTAAAAGCTCCCCCAAAGAGTACAATAGCTCACCAAAAACGCCCTCCCTCAAGGATCAAGAATATGCCATCAAAACTGGAAATGGTTGAAGGAGTGAGCTGCAATAGAAGAAACCATGAGCTGCCCTGTAGCTTACACCTGCAAATAAAGACTCCATTAAAGCTCCAAATGAAAGGTCTGAATGGCCTTTCCAATTACCAACTTGGATGGGAATCTTTCACCCTCGAAATTGGCCAAGGCAAGAAACTAGTCATCCACTAGCTCTCCCTCTTCACAAATGCAATTGCAAATTGTACAAATGATCAAAAGCTGGTTTCATTATTTGTTATTGACATTTATAAACTTCTAATGTCCTCCATGGGTCGAATTCCTTCCAAGATACTTATTGTTGCAGCAACACCCCCCCCAAAATTTTGTACATATTGGGGCCCCTCCTTTCATTTTTTGTAGAAAGTTTGCCTTAAGAAGCTATCCCAGTCGTTATGTGTGTTTTTCAACATAAAATCCTTTTTCCCAATTGAACATCTTGCCATAAAACCTTCCCATTTTTTCCCCCAAGGAACCAAAAGGGAACTTAGAATTTTTTCCCGACGTTTTGGAGTCTCTCGGGCTATCTCCCCGCAGTTGCGGAAGCCAAACGCATAAGCTTCTCGAAAAATGACTTAGAATATTTTGAGCGTGTTGCGGGACGTATGAAGGAAGTTCTTCGGAGCCTTTCAGTCTTCTCTCCCGCAACGGCGATAGTCTTTTACAAACCACTCCCGAAAGAAGACTTAGAATTTTTCGATTGGAAAAACGGGGAAACCATTGGGCAATCCTTCCCGAAACGGCGGAGTTCTTCGTTCAAACCTTCCGCAACCGCGGAAAGATTCCGGTTGTTCTCCCGAAACGGCGGGACTCATTCGCATTAAGCTCCCGAAAAGCCTTATAAACTTTCATAAAAGAGATTTGCGGAAAGATTCCGGTTGTTCTCCCGAAACGGCGGAAGTCTTTTACATAACTCTCCCGAAGAAGACTTAGAATATTTTTCGACCTTTCGTTGAGAGATTGGGTTTTTCTGCCCGAAACGGCGGGAACAGTTTGTGAAATCCTTCCGAAACTCGGAAGAGAAATTAGCAGCTTTCATTGAAAATTTGCGGAAACCTTCGCAAAAGCTTTCCGAAATCCCGCGGAGGAATTCACGATTTCCTTCCGAAACTATCAAGAGACTTAGAATATTTCCTTTTACAGAGCTGTTCATCCTTCTCTCCCGAAGCCACGGAAGCTCTCGGGCTACCCTTCCGAAACGGTGGAAGCCAATCGCATAAACCACTCGGAAAAGGCCTTCGAAATGATTTCGGGAAAATTTGCGGAAGAGCTCAGGATTTGCTCCCGAAACAGCGGGAACCATTCGTCTAAACCGCCAGAAAAGACTTAGAAAATTCTTCGCTAAGAAATTGCGGAAGCTGCTAGTGAATCCCTCCCGAAACTGCGGAAGCCACTTACGAAAGCTTTCCGCAGTTTCGGGAGCCTTCACGTTTTCATCCCAAAGAGGCCGCCAAAAGAACTTAATCACGTCTCGGAAGCCTCTTGCGGAAGCAATTCGCCACTCTCTCCCAAAACAGCGGAAGCTTCCGCGATATCCTCCCAAACGAGTTGAGCTTTGCGGAACGTTTTCTCTTCCGCGTTTCGGAGGCCTTTTGCGGGACCATTCGCCTTCGTTCCCCGAAACGGCGGAAGCGGTTCGCCAGTTTGTCCCGCAAGAGGCGGTTGCACGCAAACCGAGGCGGCCCGATTTGACGCTGGCGTACGATGCATTTAAAATCGATTTTAAAACGCCACCAACCGTATTAATGCCCCACACGTGCCTGGACCATTTAAATAATCGACGGGGTACGAGCCAACCCATTGTCATTTTGTTTATTGTCAAAACCATTGGACGCCGCGCGACCGTTCCAGCTCATCTTGCGCAACCACGTTCGCGGCCACCTCAGTTAGCGTTTCTCGTCGGTGCCAGGTAGGATCTTAACCTTACATTTGTCCCTTCTACACGTCATAGTGCTATTTGGTTGTCTTTTGTTTGAAAATGGTGGGCATTGGTAGGGTTTTGACGGGCAAAACACCCGTCATGGGCGATTTTTACCCGTCAAATACAGTTTGAATTGAGTTCTTCTCGTCATATAAAACAGAGACAGGATAAAACGTTTGTGGGTAGAGACAGCTAGTTTAGACGGTTAGACTTGTTCATTTTTTCCTCCCCGGGTCGCGTGTCTCGTTATTTCAAAAAACTGCCGAGGCCCCATGGACTTTTCATGTCCCCGGTCGAAAGCTTAAGACGTAAAACCCCGGGCCTTTTCGTAAACCTTAGTCCCAACGTGACCTCTACCCAATTCAAATCCCAGGACCGGCGCCATTGCCCCTGTTCAAACCCCGTGAGCGTTTAAGTTACGCGAGCCGAAACCCGAAACTATGGCCACCCGAGCCTTTTCGTCAGTATGTCTCCGGCGCCATCACCCTCGCTCGAACTAAAACTTCCCATAGAACACCTCGGCAAGTGCCGTAAATAACAATAGCATTCGAAGCCCTCGCCGGGTCGTAAATGCGAAAGGGGCTTCCTTTTTTCGTCACAGAGTCTTTCCAACCCGAGCTTCCCCGCCATTAGCCTTTCAAACCGCAGCAATGACGAAAGTTACCCTCTTCCCCAGGGCTAAACCGAAAGCAGGTTGCTTCCGCAACACGCCTACCGGTCCGAGAGCAAATTGTTTCCGCGACATACCTATCCCCTCAGGAGCATCTCAAAACTCATCCCTTCAAAAGATTCAAACGTTTCAATTTATGTTTCATATTGAAATAGTGTTTTTACTTCCTAAATATGCAGCTTCATTGTACTTATCTCATTGACATATTAAAACAATGGTGCTCTCTGTTAAAACCTCACAGTATGTTGCTCAATATCATGATGACTTGTATATGGGTGTTATCAGGGATAAGTCAAGATGCCGAAAGCCGGTAAGAAGAAGGCTAAGATGATAGAAAAGAAGCCGGCGCCACTTAAAACTGAAACTTCACTCCAGGATACTAGGTGCACCACCGGTGTCCCTCCTGAAATCAGATGGGGTGACATCTACAGAATGATCCGGGACCAAGAGATCCCAGATATGTTGCTAAAGGAAGGGCTGATTTATCTCAATATCAGAGCCTCAGGCATAACTAGAGCCGCTACCCGCCCTGAGCTGTTCCCCTGTGCTGAAGTTATCGGATGGATACTCCAACATGCCGATACTGAAGGGAGAGTGATAAATAATAGCGGGAAAGTGGCTATTGCCTCATTTCAACCCGCGTATCTTGCGGCAACATACAAATTTCCCCGTGTCCAACAAGCTCTGACTGATGAATGGTTGAGCCAGATGAACAACGTCGAGATGGCCAAGAAGCTGCTAATGGCAGGCAAACATTTGAGAAAGAAAGGAAGTGATGAATATGACGTGCAGAATCTGAGAGCTCCTTTCAGATTGATCACTTTAATGCTGTGCAGAATCTTCGGCATGCCCGATGGCACAGTATATAAGATTCAGTGGGTCCCTATTATCCACTACGTGGCATTCAAGGGAACTGTGTTTGACTGGGCCACTCTCCTATCAGATAGTTTGGCCTCGATGATAGTTGCTACTAAAGAAGGACTAGCCTTGAAGAAGGCTGAATTTTTCATGTCTTCATATCTAATCGATTGTATTTTGGCCAAGATAGACTTCCCCAAATTGGGATGCACATGGGATAAGGCCACCACCCCGGTCTATATCGCGTTCAAGATGTTGTGGGCTCAGAATTACAAGCCTAGTTACAAACTCATCTGTGAGGGGTTCATCATGCCCCTATATGAGAAGATTTTCAGGGAAGAGCCCAACTGCCTGTCAGAGAATGCTTTGGAAGTCCTTGAGGATTATGGGGATTTTTACTTTTCAGAACAAGGCACCTACCTCAGAATGTTTGGAGGGACTAAGCCCCCATACATTTTGCCGCAGTATGCCACGGACTATGTGGTCCTCAAGGAGGCAGTAAGACAACTCTTCTTGGATGGAATTGGAGCAATGCTCCACAAACAACATAAAGCTTCCTTTCCCCCTCTACCTTTCTGCATAGGTGCTTACAAGTTTTCAGGGGTTGCCTCGGCCGACGAATTTGTTCAAGAGATGAAATCCTTCCACTTCGGTGAGGTAATCTTCCACATAAATGACAGAAGGGGAAGAGTTGCTGAGCACTGTAAGGAGATTTATGCTCACTTCGAGTATTCTCACTATCCTGATGCCGAGGAAGAGGCATTCAGAGGCATCAGCAACATGGCTGAGCTACGGGTCTGTCGCCAAAGCACTGGAGCAAGCTCTAGCTCAACCAAGGCCCAGAAGACCAGCCAGCAGAAGGAGAAAGAAGCTGAGGATGCCCGAGCTCAGGAAGAGCTCAGATTAAGAGAAGAAGCAAGGTTGCAGCAAGAAGCTGAGGAAGCAAGAAAGCAGCAGGAAGCTGAAGTGGCAAGAATGCAGCAAGAAGTTGAAAAGGAAAGCCTGCGAAAAGAGGCTGAGGAAGCCCAAAAGCAGAAAGAGGCTGAAGCTGAGCAAGCTGAGGCGGAGAGAAAGGCGGAAGAAGAATTGAAAGCAAGGGAAGATGCTCAAGCCAGTGGGTCCGGTGTCCAAGACATGGATATAGACACATCTCAAGCAAGTGGCTTTGGTACCCAAAATAAGGGCGTGGACCCAGCTCAGGAAGTCCGGACCCCACCTGAAGAAGACATAGACATCATAAACAGACCAATTGTCCCGTACACGCCATCGGGAAAGCGTACAGTGTCCAAGTGGAATGAGTTCGTCTACGACAAGAAAAGGAAAGCTATGGTCCTCAAATCAGAAGAGAGGATAAAAAGTCCCTTCCATGAAGACATCATTACCCACCGAGAGGTCACTGTAATGAAAAACACAGATCAAGATCCCTTTGCTATGGCATCCGCAGCTGTAGCAACAATAAAGGCATAATTTTCCAATGTAGGGGTTATAGTTAAAGAAAATATATTGACAAAGAAGAGAGCTCGTACGCTACAACAGACTGTGGCTAATGAGCAAGCCCAAAGAGATCTGGTAGTGAACAAGTATAATTGCTTGTACGCCGAGCATAAGGAGCTGTCAAACAAGTACAACCAGCTGGAAGAGGAAAAGGACCAACTGACACTCCAAATGATGATTGTGGAGGCAGAGAAGAATGGAGCAGAAGATAAAGTAGCCCAGCTAGAAGCAGACATTAGCTGAGCGGTTAGAGCAGGCTGAGGGTAAAACAATGGACATGTCTCCCTTCCATGAGCTGTCATGCAACATCCTGAAGCAAGTGTATGACACTCAGGAGCTAATCACTGATGAGGTTTGCAAGCTCAAGGCCATGGTGGTTAGGTTAAAAGAAATCAATGCGGAAGCCCATAGGCTCAAAGCGAAGAATACCCGTGTCAAGGCAAACATCATAAGTCAGATGGCATGGAGAGAGGGAAAAGGGGGTTTCCCCCCGCATCTTCCATTTAAATCAGTGGATAGTTTTAATGAGGACATAGCACTGTTGGAGTTTGGCAGGAACTGTGCCAGTAAGCTGATAGCTAGTGTGCAAAGAACAACAGATAAAATCAGCAGTCTCTACCAAAGGCTCCAAGAGGCACCTGACAAATGCACATTGAGTTTCCCTCAGACCCTGGAGGACTTTCCGGAAAAGGAGCAGCGTTTGTCCCAACTAAAGGAAGAATTGGGCGTTCAAACGAAGTATGTGAAGAGGATTGATGTCCTGGCTATTGATGACCTCCAACATTATATTGGATCGTCATCTCTCCACAACCATCTACTGAAGGAAGTGCATCAAGCTGCAGTAGCAGAAGTTCAAAGCATTAAAGCAGAGCTCGGGAAGAATGTGACTTCTCAGAAAATCTTGTTCCCTGCTGCAGAAAACATAGTCATAAGGGACACAGGTGTGTGGTACAGCTACATAGCAGAGGAGGAAAGGAAAGCTGTAGCAGTAGCAGGAGCATCAGCAGATCCAGGATCTTCTCTCCCAGCAGCCATTCCAGCTACAGCAGTGGGCTCGATTCCCTCTTCCCCAGCAGTGGCAGAAAGTCTAGCCAACTCAATCCATTCTTCCCAAGTAGAAGCAGCATCAGCAATAGGCTCGAGTGTCTCTTCCTAGGCAGCGTCAGCAACAATTAACTTGGGCGATCCTCTGCCAGCAGAAGCTCACGCACAGGATTGAAATCGCTGATTTCAAAGCATTATTTCTGTTATTTTGTATTTGACTCTCAAATGTGTAAAGCGGATAAATTGTGGGACAGCTGTCCATTTTTTTCTTTTAAATAATTTCTATAAATGAAGGGAATCTCATTTTTGTCCATTTTAGGAGAGAATTTTCTGTAGATGACAAGTGGGAGGTGCTAGGTGGCAGCCCAAAGGGCAGATTTGTAATTATAAATAGAAACTAGGAAGAATAGAAGAGGACTTTTGGCAGGGAAGGAAATTTTGGAACCTTTATGAGCTATCTTGTATCGTTTCTGTAAAATTGAAGTTTCTAATAGAAGCCACGGGAGATGGACGTTTTGCATGGGATATTGGACGGATGTATGTTCGACTATTCTAATGACTGTTGTTCTGTAATGTGAGATCATTCTTACCATCTGAACTATTTCTTTGTATCAATGATTTTGCTCCTTCCTGTGCATGCGATTTTCTCTATTCTGTGAACAATGAATGCATTTCATAATGAATCAAGAGCTACCTGCTGATATATTTACCATTGCTGTAGAATTCTCTTGTTGATTAAACGGCTAACTGTTCTTTCTTCAAGATAATTCGTATGGCTCATTGTTCATGCCTTTAATTTGCTCCTTGCAGGGATCTTTAAATTTAATTTCATTTTGTTTACATTTGGATCTGTTTCTGCGTTATTGCTATTTAGATTAGATTTTTTCTTTGCTTCTTTCTCTGTTTCATGAGCAATAGATGCGTTTTACATTAAACTAGAAGCTATCTTCTAAGACCCTTTTATCTGGCTGTAGCTTTACCTGTAAGAATTGACAGCTACCTGTTCTTTCTTTGTGTTATCTGTTACAGACCATTGCCCATCCTTAAAACCTGTTCCCTGCAAGGATAGGTAGATTTATTCCACTTTCTAGACTTAGATTGGTTTTAGTTGCATCTAGATCAAATATTACTAGGCATTTGCATCTCATTTAAAAGACATAAAATCCAAAAGAAAGGTGGATCGGGCCATAACCGGTAGAATCGGATTTAAACTCCAAACCCACGGTTGCCGGAACCGCTAACCGGACGGATTCCCTACACCAAACGGGAGATAGTCTAATTGGGACCATCTCTCGGGGAGAATCCCTTTCTGATTGATGCTACGATATCCAAGGCATCAACAAGACTCATGCCAACTCAAGTTGGGAAGAGATTCCAAAGAACGCCACTTGTACAACAATTCCTAGTCTCCCACTTCCACCAAATCACATGTGGAAGCATCTTAGCTGCCCTAACACCCTTGAGCGCCATCTTGGAGTCTATTTTTAGCCATGACATGTCATATATGTCATATGTCAGCCTTCAGGTCTGATTTGTGTCATAGGTGTCATAGCATCTTCATCATTGTTGTCATGGAGCTAGGGAATCTAGCCCAAGTGTCTCACTAGCTCCAAATTGCCTCTTCCTCTTCCATGGGAGTTACTCTTCCTCTATATTTCGACCTTGGATGAGTCATGTAATGAATAATACCTTTTGGACTCCCCCAAGTATGTTACCATTCACCTTGAATTTGAATTGGTGACAGAATGATGCCAAGTGTAGTGGGGAAATCTAGCCATATGTGGGTCCCACTTCCTCCATGTGTCTTCATGATGAAATGCCACTTTGATTTTCACTTGTATATATTTATTTATCTCCTTTATTAAATATTTATGCCATTCTAATGTTCAAACATCATTTATTATTCCCATTATTCCAAATCCCAAAGCTTCCACCCCGAACCTAGGAAACTAGTAATTTTCCTCCTTGGCAATTGTTTGACCTTTAGAATCAATTTGACAAACTCTGATGAATAAGGCCAATGTGATTAGGCCATTGTGACCCAATGCCAAATTTGGGACATGACAAATCCTCCCTTCCCAATATTGCTTGTCCTCAAGCGATTTTAAACATGGGTGTTGAAGAACCTGCTTTCTGTATAATTCTTTGAAGTTGCCATTGAATTGCCCAACCTCGAGTCTTTGAGTTTCCATGAAGATTTTAGAGAGGAACCACCATGCTTTTTGCTGCACTACTCTGATAAAAATCACTTTATTAAGTGGGGAAATCCATCTCCCATACTGCTTGTTTCCCCAAAAAATTTGAAACCAATGAGATAAAAATTATTCCAGGGTCCCATTGCTTGTATTGAACCCCAATAATTAAGAGTGCTCTGCAACGCACACCATTAGTTAAGAGGATTCCTGGATCCCATTTTCTTGCATGCATCCTTCCAAACATCACGAGTACCAAATATATATCATCAAAGTACATAACAACATAATGAAAATGTACATCAAGGATATGCTTCATCAAAGAATCATGAAAGTGCTTATACCTCCAAGCAAGTAGACCACCATCTTCCAAGTGCATACAAGCTTCAAGTGACCAATCAAATCTGCTCCAATGACATAGGTGAGGATCCCATGTCCTATAATGCTGCTCCAAAAGGATGTGATATGCATCAAAATACTCAACCATGTATTCTTTCATCCAAGAAGTGAATGAAGAATCTCCACTAAAATCTGAACCAAATAATGAGCAGAAAAAACAAGGAGACTTCAAATGACTCAAAGAAGTCTCACCCATACATTCTTGAATGTGAGAGTCATAAAGATATAACAAATTATGTGTCTTGCAACAAAAATGTTTTCCAATCATAAATCTATTCACCCAAGTGCTGGATGAAGTTCCTCCAACATCAAATGAATCAAGTGTCGAGCAAGAAAAACCATGAGTCTTCAAGTGACTCAAATGCATATCATAGGTGCATTCGTGTAGATGTGCATCATCATAAAGTAACAAAGGATGCTGATGCAAATGTGAATAAGAATGTGCTCCAACCATGTCATCATAAAGTTAAATCTAGGAGTTCCAAACTCCTCATGTGGCACCATAAACAAGAACCCTTTCACCCATACTTCATTGAGACTAATGCTGCAAAACATGGAATTGTAGGATGTAGGACAATGAACTAACTTACCCAAATGATAAAAAAGTGCAGAAGTTCCATCATGGGAAGGATCCATATGGGTAGTATCATGCAGCTCCTTCAAAAGTGTGAAACCTTTGTCATAGATTGGTTCCAATGTAGAGGAATCATGCTCTTCTTTAAAAATTGCATAACATTCATCAAGAGACAATTCAAATTCCTCTTCCACCACATCAAGTGTTTGGATATCTTCAAGTTCATCTTCAAACACATTAAGCACATTCAAATTTCCACATTTCTCATGATCCACCATGTTATGAGAATCCTCCAAACAATCTACCATTTGACAATCTGAAACATAGGAGGAAAAACAAGTATCTTGCAACTTTTCAAGAAGTTGCTCATTTTGAATTGTGAGCTTATGAATATCCTCATTATTCTTCAAGTATGCATGATGTGACAATTCATTAAGCTCAAACAAATGGTTTCTATCAAAAAGCAAAGACATGAAATTACCTTTGATGTGGCACATTGTTCTTTGAATCTTCTCCATGTCTTCAATGAAGGATGTTTCCTCCAATGAAGTAGCCCTCCAACAAGAATTTGGCACCAATGCTTGAGTGTCATGGAGAATGCTGAGGGACTCTTGGATATTCTTTTCATTCATCTTTAAGGACCCTTCAAGAAAATGAGGCTCTTGCAAATGAACCTCCTCATCTTCTTCATTTTTGCTTGGACCAACTTCATGAAGCTCAAGCGGTGATGGGGAAGTCGATCTTGGTTCTTCTTCAATTGCTACAACGTCTTCATTATCATGCTTAATGGAACTTGGGCTTGCAGCAACACTTTCAAAAGTGATCTCTATGTCACCAACATAGAGGTGTGAGCACCCATCAGTAGGTACTCCTTCATAGTTTAAGCATCCATCAATAGATGCTCTTTGGTTCATGTCTAAGTTAGAAGGTGTCTCAAAATGATCTTCCATATTTTCAATAGAATCTTCTTCATGCTCTTGTGATGTCTCTTCATTTTTCTCCTTCAAGCAAGCTGATGCATTTTTCCCCTTGTTTTCCTTAGGATCAGTATATTTGGAGTCTCTTCTTGAATAAATCTCAAAAGCTCTCCTCAAGGAGGACATCATTTCATGCACATATATATGATACTCGCTCCAAGGGTTTTTACAAGAAGGACATAAACCTTTCTTCACTAACTCCACATCTTCATTTTTGGGCCTATTTTCAAAAACATGTTCAGCATAGTACTCAAAAGACACGGCATTTTGTGTATTTTTGCTCGAAGCAAGATATTCTTGATATTTTTGATATTGTTGGGGCAAGGTTTTATATTTTTCTCTCCATCTTTGGAACTCGCTCATAGAATTATCCTTGGTTGGTGTGACACACTCATATTCATCAGATCTAAAGTCATAAGAATGATCTTCATTTCTCTTGAAATTGTATCAAGTGTTGCATGATGGCACCTCTTCCTCGTACCATTCACATTCTGCTTCATATTGCTCATAAGCATATGCATATTCCTCGTAAGAATTGTACTCATAGGATTCATCATAATAGTAAGACATGGATGCCAATTATTCTTGACTGTATGTACCTAATCCACAGGTTCAAGGACCATGCTCTGATACCACTGTAATGTCCTTTCTTAGGAATTTTATTAAAATGACAATTTTTCACTTTTTTCCCTAGTTTGACCTTTGACTAGTTTTGATCTCTAGGTCCCAAATTTGCCCCAAATGATCCCAAATCTTCTGAGAAGGTATATGAATGATATTAGAACATAAATATGTGTTTCATGGATGCCTTTGGACCTTTAAAATATTTCTGCAAATTCTCTTTCAATTCTGATAAATGTAGGTAACTTTACTAGTGATTTCCCTTTGACTAGTATTGGTCTCTAGGTCTCAAATTGACTCCAAATGCCTTCAAATCTTCAAGGAAGGTGTATGAATGATATTATAACTTGAATATGATGTTTATGGATGACATATGGCCACCAAAAGACCCCTGCAAACTCTCTTAAGATTTTGGACCAATTATGCAATTTTACTAGTAATTTGGGGTTCAAATCCCCATGGGGTAAGTATTGAAAATGGCTTCCCAAATACCTCCAAACCCATTCAAATTTATGAAAAAAGGTATATAAGGTGTTAATTATGTTATTAAAGTCTCATATGCACCATTAATGGATTATTACAACTGTTTTCACCCTCTCCCATTCAACTGCAAAAATCCCCAATTCGACCCTTGGGGAAATGACACTATTTCACCTCCCAATACAACTAAACTGAGTAAAAATGCTTCAAATGCTCAAGTACAGTACATGAAACTTGTAGAATACATCCATGGCAGTATATTTATCACAAATATATCAGAGAATAATCCATTCATTCGAAATAATCAACATTACATTGATTCACAATAAGGTAGTGGGGAAATGACACTCTTCTTTCATTAAAGTTGAGATTTATACATTTCTACTTGGAATTTCGACCTGAAATTTTTTGGAGATGAAGAACAGAGTATTTATTTCATATTACAAAAGAAATGGGGCATTAAAAGCTCCCCCAAAGAGTACAATAGCTCACCAAAAACGCCCTCCCTCAAGGATCAAGAATATGCCATCAAAACTGGAAATGGTTGAAGGAGTGAGCTGCGATAGAAGAAACCATGAGCTGCCATGTAGCTCACACCTGCAAATAAAGACTCCATTAAAGCTCCAAATGAAAGGTCTGAATGACCTTTCCAATTACCAACTTGGATGAGAATCTTTCACCCTCGAAATTGGCCAAGGCAAGAAACTAGTCATCCACTAGCTCTCCCACTTCACAAATGCAATTGCAAATTGTACAAATGATCGAAAGCTGGTTTCATTCTTTGTTATTGACATTTATAAACTTTAATGTCCTCCATGGGTCGAATTCCTTCCAAGAGACTCATGCCAACTCAAGTTGGGAAGAGATTCCAAAGAACGCCACTTGTACAACAATTCCTAGTCTCCCACTTCCACCAAATCACATGTGGAAGCATCTTAGCTGCCCTAACACCCTTGAGCGCCATCTTGGAGTCTATTTTTAGCCATGACATGTCATATATGTCATATGTCAGCCTTCAAGTCTGATTTGTGTCATAGGTGTCATAGCATCTTCATCATTGTTGTCATGGAGCTAGGGAATCTAGCCCAAGTGTCTCACTAGCTCCAAATTGCCTCTTCCTCTTCCATGGGAGTTACTCTTCCTCTATATTTCGACCTTGGATGAGTCATGCAATGAATAATACCTTTTGGACTCCCCCAAGTATGTTACCATTCACCTTGAATTCGAATTGGTGACAGAATGATGCCAAGTGTAGTGGGGAAATCTAGCCATATGTGGGTCCCACTTCCTACATGTGTCTTCACGATGAAATGCCACTTTGATTTTCACTTGTAAATATTTATTTAGCTCCTTTATTAAATATTTATGCCATTCTAATGTTCAAACATCATTTATTATCTCCATTATTCCAAATCCCAAAGCTTCCACCCTAAACCTAGGAAACTAGTAGTTTTCCTCCTTGGCAATTGTTTGACCTTTAGCATCAATTTGACAAAATCTAATGAATAGGGCCAATGTGATTAGGCCATTGTGACCCAATGCCAAATTTGGGACATGACAAATCCTCTCTTCCCAATATTGCTTGTCCTCAAGCAATTTTAAACATGGGTGTTGAAGAACCTGCTTTCTGTATAATTCTTCGAAGTTGCCATTGAATTGCCCAACCTCGAGTCTGTGAGTTTCCATGAAGATTTTAGAGAGGAACCACCATGCTTGTTGCTGCACTACTCTGATAAAAATCACTTTATTAAGTGGGGAAATTCATCCCCCATACTGCTTGTTTCCCCAAAAAATTTTAAACCAATGAGATAAAAATTATTCCAGGGTCCCATTGCTTGTATTGCACCCCAATAATTAAGAGTGCTATGCAACCCACACCATTAGTTAAGAGGATTCTTGGATCCCATTTTCTTGTATGCATCCTTCCAAACATCATGAGTACCAAATATATATCATCAAAGTACATAACAACATAACGAAAATGTACATCAAGGATATGCTTCATCAAAGAATCATGAAAGTGCTTATACCTCCAAGCAAGTAGACCACCATTTTCCAAGTGCATACAAGTTTCAAGTGACCAATCAAATCTGCTCCAATGACATAGGTGAGGATCCCATGTCCTATAATGCTGCTCCAAAAGGATCTGATATGCATCAAAATATTAGACCATGTATTCTTTCATCCAAGAAGTGAATGAAGAATCTCCACTAAAATTTGAACCAAATAATGAGCAGAAAAAACAAGGAGACTTCAAATGACTCAAAGAAGTCTCACCCATACATCCCTGAATGTGAGAGTCATAAAGATATAACAAAGTATGTGTCTTGCAACAAAAATGTTCTCCAATCATAAATCTATTCACCCAAGTGTTGGATGAAGTTCCTCCAACATCAAATGAATCAAGTGTCGAGCAAGAAAAACCATGAGTCTTCACGCGACTCAAATGCATATCATAGGTGCATTCGTGTAGATGTGCATCATCATAAAGTAACAAAGGATGCTGCTGCAAATGTGAATAAGAATGTGCTCCAACCATGTCATCATAAAAGTTAAATCTACGAGTTCCATACTCCTCATGTGGCACCATAAACAAGAACCCTTTCACCCATACTTCATTGAGACTAATGCTGCAAAACATGGAATTGTAGGATGTAGGACAATGAACTAACTTACCCAAATGTTAAAAAAGTGCAGAAGTTTCATCATGGGAATGATCCATATGGGTAGTATCATGCAGCTCCTTTAAAAGTGTGAAACCTTTGTCATAGATTGGTTCCAATGTAGAGGAATCATGCTCTTCTTTAAAAATTGCATAACCTTCATCAAGAGACAATTCAAGTTCCTCTTCCACCACATCAAGTGTTTTGATATCTTCAAGTTCATATTCAAACACATTAAGCACATTCAAATTTCTACATTTCTCATGATTCACCATGTCATGAGAATCCTCCAAACAATCTACCATTTGACAATCTGAAACATAAGAGGAAAAACAAGTATCTTGCAACTTTTCAAGAAGTTGCTCATTTTGAATTGTGAGCTTATGAATATCGTCATTATTCTTCAAGTATGCATCATGTGACAATTCATTAAGCTCAAACAAATGGTTTCTATCAAAAAGCAAAGACATGAAATTACCTGTGATGTGGCACATTGCTCTTCGAATCTTCTCCATGTCTTCAATGAAGGATGTTTCCTCCAATGAAGTAGCCCTCCAACAAGAATTTGACACCAATGCTTGAGTGTCATGGAGAATGCTGAGGGACTCTTGGATATTCTTTTCATTCATCTTTAAGGACCCTTCAAGAAAACGAGGCTCTTGCAAATGAACCTCCTCATCTTCTTCATTTTTGCTTGGACCAACTTCATGAAGCTCAAGTGGTGATGGGGAAGTTGATCTTGGTTCTTCTTCAACTGCTACAAGGTCTTCATTATCATGCTTAATGGAACTTGGGCTTGCAGCAACACTTTCAAAAGTGATCTCTATGTCACCAACATAGAGGTGTGAGCACCCATCAGTAGGTACTCCTTCATAGTTTAAGCATCCATCAGTAGATGCTCTTTGGTTCATGTCTAAGCTAGAAGGTGTCTCGAAATGATCTTCCATATTTTCAATAGAATCTTCTTCATGCTCTTGTGATGTCTCTTCATTTTTCTCCTTCAAGCAAGCTGATGCATTTTTCCCCTTGTTTTCCTTAGGATCAGTATATTTGGAGTCTCTTCTTGAATAAATCTCAAAAGCTCTACTCAATGAGGACATCATTTCATATACACATACATGATACTCGCTCCAAGGGTTTTTACAAGAAGGGCATAAACCTTTCTTCACTAACTCCACATCTTCATTTTTGGGCCTATTTTCAAAAACATATTCAGCATAGTACTCAAAAGACATGGCATTTTGTGTATTTTTGCTTGAAGCAAGATATTCTTGATATTTTTTATATTGTTGGGGCAAGGTTTTATATTTTTCTCTCCATCTTTGGAACTCGCTCATAGAATTATCTTTGGTTGGTGTGACACTCATATTCATCAGATCTAAATTCATAAGAATAATCTTCATTTCTCTTGAAATTGTATAAAGTGTTGCATGATGGCACCACTTCCTTGTACCATTCACATTCTGCTTCATATTGCTCATAAGCATATGCATATTCCTCGTAAGAATTGTACTCATAGGATTCATCATAATAGTAAGACATGGATTCCAATTATTTTTGAATGTATGTACCTAATCCACGTTGCAAGGACCATGCTCTGATACCACTGCAATGTCCCTTCTTAGGAATTTTATTAAAATGACAATTTTTCACTTTTTTTCCTAGTTTGACCTTTGACTAGTTTTGATCTCTAGGTCCCAAATTTGCCCCAAATGATCCCAAATCTTCTGAGAAGGTATATGAATGATATTAGAACATAAATATGTATTTCATGGATGCCTTTGGACCTTTAAAATACTTCTGCAAATCCTCTTTCAATTCTGATCAATGTAGGTAACTTTACTAGTGATTTCCCTTTGACTAGTATTGGTTTCTAGGTCTCAAATTGACTCCAAATGCCTTCAAATATTCAAGGATGGTGTATGAATGATATTAGAAATTGAATATGATGTTTATGGATGACATATGGCCACCAAAAGACCCCTTCAAACTCTCTTAAGATTCTGGACCAATTATGCAATTTTACTAGTAATTTGGGGTTCAAATCCCCATGGGGTAAGTACTGAAAATGGCTTCCCAAATGCCTCCAAACCCACTCAAATTTATGAAAAAAGGAATGTAAGGTGTTAAGTATGTTATTAAAGTCTCATATGCAACATTAATGGATTATTACAACCGTTTTCACCCTCTCCCATTCAACTGCAAAAATCCCCAATTCAACCCTTGGGGAAATGACACTATTTCACCTCCCAATACAACTAAACTGAGTAAAAATGCTTTAAATGCTCAAGTACAGTACATGGAACTTGTAGAAGACATCCATGGCAGTATATTGATCACAAATATATCATAGAACAATCAATTCATTGGAAATCATCAGCATTACATTGATTCACAACAAGGTAGTGGGGAAATGGCACTCTTCTTTCATTAAAGTTGAGATTTATACATTTCTACTTTGAATTTCGACCTAAAACTTTATGGATATGAAGAACAGAGTATTTAATTCATATTACAAAATAAATGGGGCATTAAAAGCTCCCCCAAAGAGTACAATAGCTCATC
Source organism: Larix kaempferi (assembly GCA_027924585.1). Classification (NCBI taxonomy): domain Eukaryota; kingdom Viridiplantae; phylum Streptophyta; class Pinopsida; order Pinales; family Pinaceae; genus Larix; species Larix kaempferi. Next base: position 28,655,879 of record BSBM01000158.1, on the reverse strand, counting down.
AAAAACGCCCTCCCTCAAGGATCAAGAATATGCCATCAAAACTGGAAATGGTTGAAGGAGTGAGATGCAATAGAAGAAACCATGATCTGCCCTGTAGTTTACACCTGCAAATAAAGACTCCATTAAAGCTCCAAATGAAAGGTCTGAATGGCCTTTTCAATTACCAACTTGGATGAGAATCTTTCACCCTCGAAATTGGCCAAGGCAAGAAACTAGTAATCCACTAGCTCTCCCTCTTCACAAATGCAATTGCAAATTGTACAACTGATCAAAAGCTGGTTTTATTCTTTGTTATTGACATTTATAAACTTCTAATGTCCTCTATGGGTCGAATTCCTTCCAAGAGACTCATGCCAACTCAAGTTAGGAAGAGATTCTAAAGAACGCCACTTGTACAACAATTCCTAGTCACCCACTTCCACCAAATCACATATGGAAGCAGCTTAGCTGCCCTAACACCCTTGAGCGCCATGTTGGAGTCTATTTTTAGCCATGACATGTCATATATGTCATATGTCAGCATTCAGGTCTGATTTGTGTCATAGGTGTCATAGCATCTTCATCATTGTTGTCATGGAGCTAGGGAATCTAGCCCAAGTGTCTCACTAGCTCCAAATTGCCTCTTCCTCTTCCATGAGAGTTACTCTTCCTCTATATTTCGACCTTGGATGAGTCATTAAATGAATAATACATTTTGGACTCCCCCAAGTATGTTATCATTCACCTTGAATTCGAATTGGTGAGAGAATGATGCCAAGTGTAGTGGGAAAATCTAGCCATATGTGGGTCCCACTTCCTGCATGTGTCTTCATGATGAAATGCCACTTTGATTTTCACTTGTATATATTTATTTAGATCATTTATTAAATATTTATGCCATTCTAATGTTCAAACATGATTTATTATCCCCATTATTCCAAATCTCAAAGCTTCCAACCCAATCCTAGGAAACTAGTAATTTTCCTCCTTGGCAATTGTTTGACCTTTAGCATCAATTTGACAAACTCTAATGAATAGGGCCAATGTGATTAGGCCATTGTGACCCAATGCCAAATTTGGGACATGACAAATCCTCCATTCCCAATATTGCTTGTCCTCAAGCAATTTTAAACATGGGTGTTGAAGAACCTGCTTTCTGTATAATTCTTTGAAGTTGCCATTGAATTGCCCAACCTCGAGTCTTTGAGTTTCCATGAAGATTTTAGAGAGGAACCACCATGCTTGTTGCTGCACTACTCTGATAAAAATCACTTTATTAAGTGGGGAAATCCATCTCCCGTACTGTTTGTTTCCCCAAAAAATTTGAAACCAATGAGATAAAAATTGTTCTAGGGTCCCATTGCTTGTATTGCACTCCAATAATTAAGAGTGCTCTGCAACCCACACCATTAGTTAAGAGGATTCCTGGATCCCATTTTCTTGTATGCATCCTTCCAAACATCATGAGTACCAAATATATATCATCAAAGTACATAACAACATAATGAAAATATACATCAAGGATATGCTTCATCAAATAATCATGAAAGTGCTTATACCTCCAAGCAAGTAGACCACCGTTTTCCAAGTGCATACAAGCTTCAAGTGACCAATCAAATCTGCTCCAATGACATAGGTGAGGATCCCATGTCCTATAATGCTGCTCCAAAAGGATGTGATATGCATCAAAATATTCAACCATGTATTCTTTCATACAAGAAGTGAATGAAGAATCTCCACTAAAATCTGAACCAAATAATAAGCAGAAAAAACAAGGAGACTTCAAATGACTCAAAGAAGTCTCACCCATACATCCTTGAATGTGAGAGTCATAAAGATATAACAAAGTATGTGTCTTGCAACAAAAATGTTCTCCAATCATAAATCTATTCACCCAAGTGTTGGATGAAGTTCCTCCAACATCAAATGAATCAAGTGTTGAGCAAGAAAAACCATGAGTCTTCAAGTGACTCAAATGCATATCATAGGTGCATTCGTGTAGATGTGCATCATCATAAAGTAACAAAGGATGCTGCTGCAAATGTGAATAAGAATGTGCTCAAACCATGCTATCATAAAAGTTAAATCTAGGAGTTCCAAACTCCTCATGTGGCACCATAAAAAAGAACCCTTTCACCCATACTTCATTGAGACTAATGCTGCAAAACATGGAATTGTAGGATGTAGGACAATGAACTAACTTACCCAAATGATAAAAAAGTGCAGAAGTTTCATCATGGGAAGGATCCATATGGGTAGTATCATGCAGCTCCTTCAAAAGTGTGAAACCTTTGTCATAGATTGGTTCCAATGTAGAGGAATCATGCTCTTCTTTAAAAATTGCATAACCTTCATCAAGAGAAAATTCAAGTTCCTTTTCCACCACATCAAGTGTTTGGATATCTTCAAGTTCATCTTCAAACACATTAAGCACATTCAAATTTCCACATTTCTCATGATCCACCATGTCATGAGAATCCTCCAAACAATCTACCATTTGACAATCTGAAACATAGGAGGAAAAACAAGTATATTGCAACTTTTCAAGAAGTTGCTCATTTTGAATTGTGAGCTTATGAATATCCTCATTATTCTTCAAGTATGCATCATGGGACAATTCATTAAGCTCAAACAAATGGTTTCTATCAAAAAGCAAAGACATGAAATTACCTTTGATGTGGCACATTGCTCTTTGAATCTTCTCCATGTCTTCAATGAAGGATGTTTCCTCCAATGAAGTAGCCCTCCAACAAGAATTTGACACCAATGCTTGAGTGTCATGGAGAATGCTGAGGGACTCTTGGATATTCTTTTCATTCATCTTTAAGGACCCTTCAAGAAAATGAGGCTCTTGCAAATGAACCTCCTCATCTTCTTCATTTTTGCTTGGACTAACTTCATGAAGCTCAAGTGGTGATGGGGAAGTTGATCTTGGTTCTTCTTCAACTGCTACAAGGTCTTCATTATCATGCTTAATGGAACTTGGGCTTGCAGCAACACTTTCAAAAGTGATCTCTATGTCACCAACATAGAGGTGTGAGCACCCATCAGTAGGTACTCCTTCATAGTTTAAGCATCCATCAGTAGATGCTCTTTGGTTCATGTCTAAGCTAGAAGGTGTCTCGAAATGATCTTCCATATTTTCAATAGAATCTTCTTCATGCTCTTGTGATGTCTCTTCATTTTTCTCCTTCAAGCAAGCTGATGCATTTTTCCCCTTGTTTTCCTTAGGATCAGTATATTTGGAGTCTCTTCTTGAATAAATTTCAAAAGCTCTCCTCAAGGAGGACATCATTTCATGCACACATATATGATACTCGCTCCAAGTATTTTTACAAGAAGGGCATAAACCTTTCTTCACTAACTCCACATCTTCATGTTTGGGCCTATTATCAAAAACATGTTCAGCATAGTACTCAAAAGACATGGCATTTTGTGTATTTTTGCTCGAAGGAAGGTATTCTTTATATTGTTGGGGCAAGGTTTTATATTTTTATCTCCATCTTTGGAACTCGCTCATAGAATTATCTTTGGTTGGTGTGACACACTCATATTCATCATATCTAAATTCATAAGAATAATCTTCATTTCTCTTGAAATTGTATGAAGTGTTGCATGATGGCACCTCTTACTCGTACCATTCACATTCTGCTTCATATTGCTCATAAGCATATGCATATTCCTCGTAAGAATTGTACTCATAGGATTCATCATAATAGTAAGACATGGCTGCCAATTATTCTTGAATGTATGTACATAATCCACAGGTGCAAGGACCATGCTCTGATACCACTGTAATGTCCTTTCTTAGGAATTTTATTAAAATGACAATTTTTCACTTTTTTTCCTAGTTTGACCTTTGACTAGTTTTGATCTCTAGGTCCCAAATTTGCCCCAAATGATCCCAAATATTATGAGAAGGTATATGAATGATATTAGAACATAAATATGTGTTTCATGGATGACTTTGGACCTTTAAAATACTTCTGCAAATCCTCTTTCAATTCTGGTCAATGTAGGTAACTTTACTAGTGATTTCCCTTTGACTAGTATTGGTCTCTAGGTCTCAAATTGACTCCAAATGCCTTCAAATCTTCATGGAAGGTGTATGAATGATATTATAAATTTAATATGATGTTTATGGATGAAATATGGCCACTAAAAGACCTCTGCAAACTCTCTTAAGATTCTGGACCAATTATGCAATTTTACTAGTAATTTGGGGTTCAAAACCCCATGGGGTAAGTACTGAAAATGGCTTCCCAAATGCCTCCAAACCCACTCAAATTTATGAAAAAAGGTATGTAAGGTGTTAATTATGTTATTAAAGTCTCATATGAACCATTAATGGATTATTACAACTGTTTTCACCCTCTCCCATTCAACTTCAAAAATCCCCAATTCGACCCTTGGGGAAATGACACTATTTCACCTCGGAATACAACTAAACTGAGTAAAAATGCTTCAAATGCTCAAGTGCAGTACATGAAAATTGTATAAGACATCCATGGTAGTATATTTATCACAAATATATCAGAGAATAATCCATTCATTCGAAATCATCAGCATTACATTGATTCACAACAAGGTAGTGGGGAAATGGCACTCTTCTTTCATTAAAGTTGAGATTTATACATTTCTACTTGGAATTTCGACCTGAAACTTTCTGGAGATGAAGAAAAGAGTATTTAATTCATATTACAAAAGAAATGGGGCATTAAAAGCTTCCCCAAAGAGTACAATAGCTCACCAAAAACGCCCTCCCTCAAGGATCAAGAATATGCCATCAAAACTGGAAATGGTTGAAGGAGTGAGCTGCAATAGAAGAAACCATTAGCTGCCCTGTAGCTTACACCTGAAAATAAAGACTCCATTAAAGCTCCAAATGAATGGTCTGAATGGCCTTTCCAATTACCAACTTGGATGGGAATCTTTCACCCTCGAAATTGGCCAAGGCAAGAAACTAGTCATCCACTAGCTCTCCCTCTTCACAAATGCAATTGCAAATTCTACAAATGATCAAAAGCTCGTTTCATTCTTTGTTATTGACATTTATAAACTTCTAATGTCCTCCATTGTTCGAATTCCTTCCAAGAGACTCATGCCAACTCAAGTTGGCAAGAGATTCCAAAGAACGCCACTTGTACAACAATTCCTAGTCTCCCACTTCCACCAAATCACATGTGGAAGCATCTTAGCTGCCCTAACACCCTTGAGCGCCATCTTGGAGTCTAGTTTTAGCCATGACATGTCATATATGTCATATGTCAGCCTTCAGGTCTGATTTGTGTTATAGGTGTCATAGCATCTTCATCATTGTTTTCATGGAGCTAGGGAATCTAGCCCAAGTGTCTCACTAGCTCCAAATTGCCTCTTCCTCTTCCATGGGAGTTACTCTTCCTCTATATTTAGACCTTGGATGAGTCATACAATGAATAATACCCTTTGTACTCCCCCAAGTATGTTACCATTCACCTTGAACTCGAATTGGTGAGAGAATGATACCAAGTGTAGTGGCGAAATCTAGCCATATGTGGGTCCCACTTCCTCCATGTGTCTTCATGATGAAATTCCACTTTGATTTTCACGTGTATATATTTATTTATCTCCTTTATTAAATATTTATTCCATTCTAATGTTCAAACATCATTTATTATCCCCATTATTCCAAATCCCAAAGCCTCCACCCCAAACCTAGGAAACTAGTAATTTTCCTCCTTGGCAATTGTTTGACCTTTAGCATCAATTTGACAAACTCTAATGAATAGGGCCAATGTGATTAGGCCATTGTGGCCCAATGCCAAATTTGGGACATGACAAATCCTCTCTTCCCAATATTGCTTGTCCTTAATCAATTTTAAACATGGGTGTTGAAGAACCTGCTTTCTGTATAATTCTTTGAAGTTGCCATTGAATTGCCCAACCTCGAGTCTTTGAGTTTCCATGAAGATTTTAGACTGGAACCACCATGCTTGTTGCTACACTACTCTGATAAAAATCACTTTATTAAGTGGGGAAATCCATCTCCCATACTGCTTGTTTCCCCAAAAAATTTGAAACCAATGAGATAAAAATTATTCCAGGGTCCCATTGCTTAGATTGCACCCTAATAATTAAGAGTGCTTTCCAACCCACACCATTAGTTAAGAGGATTCCTGGATCCCATTTTCTTGTATGCATCCTTCCAAACATCATGATTACCAAATATATATCATCAAAGTACATAACAACATAATGAAAATGTACATCAAGGATATGCTTCATCAAAGAATCATGAAAGTGCTTATACCTCCAAGCAAGTAGACCACCATTTTCCAAGTACATACAAGCTTCAAGTGACCAATCAAATCTGCTCCAATTACATAGGTGAGGATCCCATGTCCTATAATGTTGCTCCAAAAGGATGTGATATGCATCAAAATATTCAACCATGTCTTCTTTCATCCAAGAAGTGAATGAAGAATCTCCACTAAAATCTGAACCAAATAATGAGCAGAAAAAACAAGGAGACTTCAAATGACTCAAAGAAGTCTCACCCATACATCCCTGAATGTGAGAGTCATAAAGATATAACAAAGTATGTGTCTTGCAAAAAAAATGTTCTCCAATCATAAATCTATTCACCCAAGTGTTGGATGAAGTTCCTCCAACATCAAATGAATCAAGTGTTGAGCAAGAAAAACCATGAGTCTTCAAGTGACTCAAATGCATATCATAGGTGCATTCGTGTAGATGTGCATCATCATAAAGTAACAAATGATGCTGCTGCAAATGTGAATAAGAATGTGCTCCAACCATCTCATCATAAAAGTTAAATCTAGGAGTTCCATGCTCCTCATGTGGCACCATAAACAAGAACCCTTTCACCCATACTTCATTGAGACTAATGCTGCAAAACATGGAATTGTAGGATGTAGGATAATGAACTAACTTACCCAAATGATAAAAAAGTGCAGAAGTTTCATCATGGGAAGGATCCATATGGGTAGTATCATGCAACTCCTTCAAAAGTGTGAAACCTTTGTCATAGATTGGTTCCAATGTAGAGGAATCATGCTCTTCTTTAAAAATTGCATAACCTTCATCAAGAGACAATTCAAGTTCCTCTTCCACCACATCAAGTGTTTGGATATCTTCAAGTTCATCTTCAAACAGATTAAGCACATTCAAATTTCCACATTTCTCATGATCCACCATGTCATGAGAATCCTCCAAACAATCTACCATTTGACAATCTGAAACATAGGAGGAAAAACAAGTATCTTGCAACTTTTCAAGAAGTTGCTCATTTTGAATTGTGAGCTTATGAATATCCTCATTATTCTTCAAGTATGCATCATGTGACAATTCATTAAGCTCAAACAAATGGTTTCTATCAAAAATTAAAGACATGAAATTACCTTTGATGTGGCACATTGCTCTTTGAATCTTCTCCATGTCTTCAATGAAGGATGTTTCCTCCAATGAAGTAGCTCTCCAACAAGAATTTGACAGCAATGCTTGAGTGTCATGGAGAATGCTGAGAGCCTCTTGGATATTCTTTTCATTCATCTTTAAGGACCCTTGAATAAAATGAGGCTCTTGCAAATGAACCTCCTCATCTTCTTCATTTTTGCTTGGACCAACTTCATGAAGCTCAAGTGGTGATGGGGAAGTTGATCTTGGTTCTTCTTCAACTGCTACAAGGTCTTCATTATCATGCTTAATGGAACTTGGGCTTGCAGCAACACTTTCAAAAGTGATCTCTATGTCACCAACATAGAGGTGTGAGCACCCATCAGTAGGTACTCCTTCATAGTTTAAGCATCCATCAATAGATGCTCTTTGGTTCATGTCTAAGCTAGAAGGTGTCTCGAAATGATCTTCCATATTTTCAAAAGAATCCTTCATGCTCTTGTGATGTCTCGTCATTTTTCTCCTTCAAGCAAGCTGATGCATTTTTCCCCTTGTTTTCCTTAGGATCAGTATATTTGGAGTCTCTTCTTGAATAAATCTCAAAAGCTCTCCTCAAGGAGGACATCATTTCATGCACACATATATGATACTCGCTCCAAGGATTTTTACAAGAAGGGCATAAACCTTTCTTCACTAACTCCACATCTTCATTTTTGGGCCTATTTTCAAAAACATGTTCAGCATAGTACTCAAAAGACATGGCATTTTGTGTATTTTTGCTTGAAGCAAGATATTCTTGATATTTTTGATATTGTTGGGGCAAGGTTTTATATTTTTCTCTCCATCTTTGGAACTCGCTCATAGAATTATCCTTGGTTGGTGTGACACACTCATATTCATCAGATCTAAATTCATAAGAATAATCTTCATTTCTCTTGAAATTGTATGAAGTGTTGCATGATGGCACCACTTCCTTGTACCATTCACATTCTGCTTCATATTGCTCATAAGCATATGCATATTCCTCGTAAGAATTGTACTCATAGGATTCATCATAATAGTAAGACATGGCTGCCAATTATTCTTGAATGTATGTACCTAATCCACAGGTGCAAGGACCATGCTCTGATACCACTGTAATGTCCCTTCTTAGGAATTTTATTAAAATGGCAATTTTTCACTTTTTTTCCTAGTTTGACCTTTGACTAGTTTTGATCTCTAGGTCCCAAATTTGCCCCAAATGATCCCAAATCTTCTGAGAAGGTATATAAATGATATTAGAACATAAATATGTGTTTCATGGATGCCTTTGGACCTTTAAAATACTTCTGCAAATCCTCTTTCAATTCTGATCAATGTAGGTAACTTTACTAGTGATTTCCCTTTGACTAGTATTGGTCTCTAGGTCTCAAATTGACTCCAAATGCCTTCAAATATTCAAGGAAGGTGTATGAATGATATTAGAACTTGAATATGATGTTTATGGATGACATATGGCCACCAAAAGACCCCTGCAAACTCTAGTAATATTCTGGACCAATTATGCAATTTTACTAGTAATTTGGGGTTCAAATCCCCATGGAGTAAGTACTGAAAATGGCTTCCCAAATGCCTCCAAACCCACTCAAATTTATGAAAAAAGGTATGTAAGGTGTTACGTATGTTATTAAAGTCTCATATGCACCATTAATGGATTATTACAATTGTTTTCACCCTCTCCCATTTAACTGCAAAAATCCCCAATTCGACCCTTGGGGAAATGACACTATTTCACCTCCCAATACAACTAAACTGAGTAAAAATGCTTCAAATGCTCAAGTACAGTACATGAAACTTGTAGAAGACATCCATGGCAGTATATTTATCACAAATATATCAGAGAATAATCCATTCATTCGAAATCATCAGCATTACATTGATTCACAACAAGGTAGTGGGGAAATGGCACTCTTCTTTCATTAAAGTTGAGATTTATACATTTCTACTTGGAATTTCAACCTGAAAATTTCTGGAGATGAAGAAAAAAGTATTTAATTCATGTTTCAAAAGAAATGGGGCATTAAAATCTCCCCCAAAGAGTACAATAGCTCACCAAAAATGCCCTGCCTCAAGGATCAAGAATATGCCATCAAAACTGGAAATGGTTGAAGGAGTGAGCTGCAATAGAAGAAACCATGAGCTTCCCTGTAGCTTAAACCTAAAAATAAAGACTCCATTAAAGCTCCAAATGAAAGGTCTGAATGGCCTTTCCAATTACCAACTTGGATGGGAATCTTTCACCCTCGAAATTGGCCAAGGCAAGAAACTAGTCATCCACTAGCTCTCCCTCTTCACAAATGCAATTGCAAATTCTACAAATGATCAAAAACTCGTTTAATTCTTTGTTATTGACATTTATAAACTTCTAATGTCCTCCATGGGTCGAATTCCTTCCAAGAGACTCATGCCAACTCAAGTTGGGAAGAGATTCCAAAGAATGCCATTTGTACAACAATTCAGAGTCTCCCACTTCCACCAAATCACATGTGGAAGCATCTTAGCTGCCCTAACACCCTTGAGCGCCATCTTGGAGTCTATTTTTAGCCATGACATGTCATATATGTCATATGTCAGCCTTCAGGTCTGATTTGTGTCATAGGTGTCATAGCATCTTCATCATTGTTGTCATAGAGCTAGGGAATCTAGCCCAAGTGTCTCACTAGGTCCAAATTGCCTCTTCCTCTTCCATGGGAGTTACTATTTCTCTATATTTCGACCTTGGATGAGTCATGCAATGAATAATACCTTTTGGACTCCCCCAAGTATGTTACCATTCACCTTGAATTCGAATTGGTGAGAGAATGATGCCAAGTGTAGTGGGGAAATCTAGCCATATGTGGGTCCCACTTCCTCCATGTGTCCTCATGATGAAATGCCACTTTGATTTTCACTTGTAAAGATTTATTTAGATCCTTTATTAAATATTTATGCCATTCTAATGTTCAAACATCATTTATTATCCCCATTATTCCAAATCCCAAAGCTTCCCCCCCAAACCTAGGAAACTAGTAATTTTCCTCCTTGGCAATTGTTTGACCTTTAGCATCAATTTGACAAACTCTAATGAATAGGGCCAATGTGATTAGGCCATTGTGACCCAATGCCAAATTTGGGACATTACAGCTGCCGCCGAGAGGATTGTGCAAAACAATCAGGTATTGAAGATGGGGGAATCGGTAAGCTCGACGGGGATTCCACCCGTGATATTATTCATCGACAGGTCTGCGGAAGGTAAATTGGATAGATTTCCCAGGAGACCTTGGGGTATTGAGCCGTTGAACCTATTATCTACCATGCGGAGACGCCAGAGTGAATGGCACCGGACGAGTCTGGAATGGATCTCGCCTTCGAATCCATTTGAGAAAAGTATGAGCTTTTAAAGCATACCTCGCGAACAGAGATCTGGTGGAACTGGGCCCGTGAAGTTGTTGGTAGAAACGTCCAACCATTGCAGGTTCGAATTTCTCCCTAGCCACTCGGGCGGCCGGCTGGAAAATGAGTTGTTCCAAATGAGAAACGACTCCAGGTTTCTCAGGTCCGCCATCCCTTCCGGAACGGTTCCACCCATTCGGTTGCGGAAGAGGCTCAACAACTTCAGCTTCTTAAGCTTTGTAAAGCTCTCTGGAATTGGGCTCGTGATAAGATTGTTCGACAAATCTACCGACTCTAGCCCGCTGATATTGTTTGGCTGTGGAGGGATGAAGCCTCTTAGGTGGTTTCTGAAGATAAGCATTGAGGTAAGTTTCTCGAGGTTCCCTAATTCCACCGGAAAAAAACCCTGAAATATTTGGTTAAACCAGATGACCTGATTACAGTAGATTTCTACTATATTTATCCATTGCTATTATCCATTAATATTCCATCATCAACACGCTCATTTCATTCTAATAAAAATATTTTGGAAGACAGGGAATCCGTGGGATATTTATATATTCTTAATTCGTCTTTGGAGGTATTTCAAATTTAAACACCAGTCTTTTTTCACATTGTTTCCGTTGAAAATTGTTGACTTAAACCTTGGCTTTTTTATCGTTTCAATTTGTGTGAAATTTGATTTTTCCTCTTTGAGCACTAAGGTTCGTTTAGATAACCATTTTCTCATTTGGCTTTTGATGAAAGCATGGTCTTAGCGTTGAACATCCCTACTTTCCGTTCGTTAGGGGCCCTTAGATATCCAATGTGAAACATATGTCAAAAGCTAAAAATTTAAAGACAAATGCAAACATAGAACCCTAAGAGGGATTCAAATGACGATTACATGCACTCAAATGGCAATTGTAGAGCTTTCCTGTGCTTATTATACGAGCTAAAAATCATGAATATAGAAGGAGCACACCACATATAAGGAAATGTAACTAACATAATAAAATACAAGGATAAGAGTTTATCATTGTATTTCATGAAACTTGATCTTGGGTTTGGTATATGTTTAAAGTAGGTATGTGTGGGCATGTTATCTAATTTAATGGCTTGTTTAAGCTAAGGCCATCTCGTTTGTCTCTTGTTTCACAATCCTGCTTTGCTTCGCTCTTGACTCTAATTGCTCATTTGTGCATTTGTTTGTTTTTGCCTTAACTATGGCTTCCCCAATGTTGTCCACCATCAAACACTCTCTAGGCCCTATACATCGTCCATCAAAGGTCTGTCAGGAGAGCATTGTAGCAGTTCGATGAGCAAGATCAACACACATTGTAATGATCGTGTTGTTGGGAGGTGTTGATCCCATAGGAGACATACACTCTCTAGGCTTTGTATCCATCCATCAAAGGTCCATTAGGAGAGAAACTTAGCCATTCGATGAGAGAGATTGGCACACCTAATATACACAAGCGAGCAAGATACTACTTTTTTCCCTTAATCGCTTGACTTTCTTCTATATGACCTTCCCTTAGCTCAAGACAATTTTGGAATTCTATTTCAGTTGGTTAGCTAAGCTTTTTGCGGAGAGTGGCATGACAAGGAGTAAGCAAAGTAAGAATGCCATTCTGAAGCAAATATTTTCTTTTTTGCTAAAATTCTCAGTCAGGTCGCAATTGTAATATAAATCTAAGTAGAAAAGAGGATTTCAAAAGAACCCGTTAATCTCACTTTCATTTAGTAGCACGGAAATATCCATAATCATCTGGCCCCAATATCATCTGAAGTGGATTGATGACCATAGGATTCACCAAGTTCTTTCATTCGACAGATAACAAAAAGACAAGAAAACAAAAACATAAGTAGGTTGAACTGAAAAGTGGGTGAGCCCTGAATAAACTCGAGTACACACTCCCTTTCGTATAGGATATATGGTTGTGCATATATATCCATGCTTCAAGCCATAAATTTAGCTTAAAATTATGATATTATTGTAGTAACAAAAAGAGGCAATAACTTAAGTTGAGTAGTGGGAGGACCCTAAATAAACCATAGTGGCAAGCTATAAAATACTAAAACTTTGTCAAAAGACTCTAAATAAACTATAGTTCCAAGAAATAAAATACTCAATCATAACCGAAGATAAATATTATTTATGTTCTTATAAGAATTCAATCTAACACTCAAATGTACATCATATACGTGGAGGTGACCTATGCATGATATTGTTTTTATAAAATAAAGGTCTAAATCTATCCACATCAATAATATATATGTAATTTATTAATATGACAGATAACTCGATATCATTCATATCTTAATTATGTTTCTTAAAAGAGGATTACAATATTTACATAAAATATGAAGGAGATCATAGATATTGCAATGCCTAATAACAATTACAATCCGGCCTATATATTTTTAATATACATAAAGATATCTTTAATTTTTCAAAACATTATAAAATTATTTAAATTTACATTAAAATATTTTACTCTAAAATATTTAATTTGATAAATTTAAATTTAAAATTTGTTAAAAGATTTTACTATAAAATATTTAATTTGATAAATAATGAATAATAATGGGAATATTTCATTCCATTTTTTTATAAATAGAAATAAATGATTATAACATTTATTTAATTTTGATAAATAATATTTGAAATGAAATCTAATTCAAAGGTTTATATTTTTATAATTTGTATTTCTCTTAAATTTGAATATGTTATATGCATAGAAATAATTTTAAAACATTAAAACACGTTTTGTTTTGTATTTGGACCAACTCCCACCTCTAATGGATAAACCTATATATGCAAGAGCAACTTTGGGAAGTGTTTCTTGACATATTTTATCGCTGTAATCATTTTAGAAACAATATTCCGTCAAATGGGCACTGATGTCACCCAACTTCGTTTCTGGCAACTCTTGTCAAACATCCACAATGTTACACCAACCTTGGAAGACTAGAGTCTCACATACACATCGACACCTTCATAATATGCATCTAGAGCCCCCTCACAAGAGAGTATTCAACACCATGAGTTCCTTGCATTACATGAAAAAACAAGCTTGAAGGACACATGAAGCATTGTTATGAACAAATAATTTGCAAGTGATTAACCACGGTGTGGAGGAATCATTGATAAAAGAAGTGATGAGAGTGGCAAGAGAGTTTTTCGCGCTACCCATGGAAGAACGAAACAAATTTATTTATGAAGGCATGATGAAGTCAGTGAGATACAACACTAGTTTTAGTCATCGTGAGATACAATACCACATCCAATGCATAGTATTTACATATAGTGTCTTTCAAACCACAACAAATTATAGTCTAATAAATTTATATTTAAATTTATTTTCATTGAAGAGGAATGTGTGATGGATTTACATGGCTTTATGGCTTTATTGTTGACATGGAAGAGCTCATCGTGTCCATTTTATATTTCAATGACTTAGCTTTCGTGTGATCTTATCTTGGACATCGAAGAGCTCACCGTGTCCATTTTATTATAACACAAACCAACTTTATTATTATTGTCAATTTTAATGATGTGGTGCAAGCATAGATTTTGGCTTCTAGACTACGCAAAATTATTTCCATGCAAGTGTCATACAAATTATTGATTACAAAATGTTAATTTATACATTTTTAAAATAATAAAAATATTTAAGAATTAAAAAAATAGACTAATATTCAAAAACCCAAAAACATGGTGAGAATGGTGAGATTGTTAACATGGTTGATCTCAGTCAGCTAAACTATCATTTCTCATAGCATTAAGGATAATGAAAATTTAATGGATATTAATCATTGATTAGAACTAATTTTAAACATGCAATACAAATATACCTCCATCCCATGCCAAACCTATTGAAGAACTATCTACCTAATTATATAATTATAAACTTGAGTTGTTTGTGCTTTGGTTGAGATTGGTCCCCTGGAGGCCCAATGTAACTATCAAATGCCATGACAACATAGGTTGGTAGCTTAAGAGGGGTAGATACATGTGTGTATACAATTTGCATGACCAATCCAAGTGCACCATTTACTAATCCTAATTGGACCCATAAATTGTAGGATAACATTACTCACTTCCCTATACATAGCAATATTTGTTACAACATAAGTATACATATGTGAGTAAAAAATAAGGGGCCAGGTAGTGATCAAGTTTGAGTGGGTACATGATACATTCACTTGTATCCCTGCTTCCTCAATGCATTTTGAGTTCACTCGTGGGCACTTTAAGACAACTTCTTAGAAGGTATGCCTATAAGGTGTTCTGCAACATCTTGGAATGCAACTACATTGATTTTGCGTGTTTGGTCTACAATGATGAATTGGAAAATGTACATGTATTCACATTCATAGACACGTTGATTGCACCTTTGGCAATTCTAAACAATATCCTCAATAGGTGTGAAGAGTCGTCAAAAAATTGAAGGTCACTCAACAGGAAGAGTAGCTGCAATGTAATATGGCTTTCCATTAACCACTTACCACATTGAGATGAGAAATGAAATTATACCTGTTATATAATCCCGATACCTCTTAACAATTGCTTTTGTACTATTTCAAATACAAGAATCTTGTAATGTAAGCATAATTCAAAACTATCTTGTAATGTAAGCATAATTTAGAACTTTTTCAAAAAAAAATTAAACAATCTTTGGCATTACCGTAAGACTCTGTTCGAGTATGGCCCGTTTCAACCTCACTGACATGGACATTCACACTTGTAACTTCAGGTTTGGTGTGTGTCGTTACAGACCTGTCTGAACTAAGGTGCACAAGATTGTGAATAGTAGTTTCTGCTGAAGAATGCATGAATCCATTAGTTTCTACTAAAGATTGCATCAATCCATTAACATCTGCTAAAGAATGGCTAAAGCCATTAGCTTATGCTGAAAAATTATTAGTGGCAATCCTCATATATTCTTTGTGAATTCAATGTTTTCCTGAAAAAATTAAAGTGACACATGTTTATAGGATAAATCCATGGACAATAAGTTTTTAAAATATATTAACATGACATTAATGAAATCAGGATTGTTATGTTAGACTCTGCAATTTAAATGATTCAATCAAGTCAATGATATATTTCTATTTCATTTAACCATCTAAAATACTTAGAAAAATAAATCGCTAGACCTGGCTTTATTATTCATAACTTCATAACATTAGTCATTGCCTGTTCGATTTGAAACCTGCATTGAGACCTACTCGATTTGAAGGTTGAAACCCTGTACATTTTAATTCTATCCCGATAAGCAAATTCAAAAAGATTTACAAGCGGAAGTCTTGTTGCAACAGCACTGTGAGGTGCACCTAGAACAGGAGTAACAATTTTTCCCTTCCCTTTCTTTAATTCGAAGACTTTTAGCATATGTAGAAGACTTGCTTTCCTCAACTGAGAAACAAGATCCCATTATTTTTTAAGGATTTTTTAAAATATTTTTATACCTCCCATTATGTTTCAAATAGCAACAAATCCAATTTATTCTTATTTCTCTCCAATTGGGTTTGGTTTTTGAACTCATTGAATCAGGATTTTCGACCTCCCTTATCAAGGTCATTATCCGCTACCTCAAGCTTGCCTTAGTGATAGTGGACTATTGCTATTTTGACAATAAACGAATACACATTGAATGCATGAAGTGGTGAATGTGTGTTGATGCATGTAAGACACCTGGTTAACGCTCGTATTTTCTAAGACACCTAATATAATCTTTAATACATGGAACCAATTTTGTTATGGTGTCAACCTTGTTTATTAAGAAATCATTGGCATTGTGATCTTTGTCCGTGTTATATTACACTGTGATTAAATGCTACCCATCGGTCAAACATTAATATTTATATGCTTTGGAAAAATTGTAAGAGAAAAACAAAGTAAAACCAATTTTCAATGTAATATTATTATTTTTATTTTGATTGTCCTTATTTTGATAAACCAAACCAATGTAAAATAGGGTGTGTTGAATTTTTCAAAAATTGCAATTCGTATAGAATCAAATAAAAATCCCCCATCCATAGAAAACTCTATCATTCCAAGTTGCATAATGTTTCAACGTGCCCATCCTCAAAGGGAAAATTGTTGTCATGTTTACTAAAATGTTTATTAAGTACAATTTTTTATTAAAAAACAAAATGACATTTATTTTCAATGCTACCTATTTTAAAGGCTTTTTATTGTTGTG
The DNA here is from genome assembly GCA_027924585.1 of Larix kaempferi. Lineage (NCBI taxonomy): Eukaryota > Viridiplantae > Streptophyta > Pinopsida > Pinales > Pinaceae > Larix > Larix kaempferi. The sequence continues at coordinate 28,638,900 of BSBM01000158.1, read as the reverse complement.
GTTGTTATAAGTCAAGTAAAAGAAGAGAGAATGGATGTAAAAGTGAGATTAAGTATACGGAGGGAGAATGGATATGTAAGCAAACTTAATTTTTTTCTAAGAAAGATCATATGTTTAAATTAATTGATGATAATATAATGAAGTTATGAAAGATAAATTAAATGTTACAACTCGAACATTTATTTTATTTTATAGTGAAATATAATCTTGGGAGTAGGCGTTGAGTTGTCACTGACCATCATTAGAAATCTAAATACCATTTATTATCCAAAAGCTCCTCTCATGAATATCACGTGAAAGCATGTACGACTACATATGTAAATAAATCTTTTATGACACATTGAAATGGTATAGAGAATCCAAGAAACCAAGAGATGGTTGTACAGTTGTACAGCATACCAACGACATAAATCTATCTAGTGTAAACATGATCATCTACAATAGAAGTTTGGTTGAAAGGCCATGAAACGAATAAATCACTCATAGGTAGAAGTAGGACCTTTGTCTCTTAAATTTTCAGACATATACATGTGTGGTCATTGTGCCAATAATATGTAATATGGTGGAGTTTGCCTTTACAAAGACTAATTGATCAACATATGATTACAACAAACTCTCCATTTGTACTAAAGCATGTCGGCATTCACTACACTCAAAATTTCTTGTAGAATATTCATACAGTTACTATTGTCATTTACCCAGGTTTTCTTTTTAAAATAATTTTTGCCATTTCGCATGTCATTTTGTCACTTGGAGAATACCTCAAAGAAGATGAGGCTTGAATTAATTCCTTTGTAACAAAAGTTTAAACTTTGCTATTATGTTTATGTCTATGTCGTTCATTTATTTATGAGCTTAATTGTTATAGGTCATGCTCCTCAGTAACAACCACAATTATACACAATTGATTTCAACAATCTCACATAGGGTTTGTAATGTATCTGAAATCGTAGAAGGAAGCCTTAAAATTTTATTAAGGGAAAAAGGCGTTATGGGTAGCCAATTAAAAAAGAACATAATTACAAACGGGGTGGTTTGAAGGTAGAAGGAATCATGCTGCATATATGAAAGAAAGAGGGCACATTATCATCCCACATCAATGAATTTTCCAAGCTAAAGAGAAGCCAAAAAGACCTGGTCGGATGATTCCCTATCCAAGGAACCATGAAGGAGTTGTGAGCCATCGAGAGAGATTGCGTGGTGAAATATTATTGAGATCGCATATCTGTATGAAAGAGAAATTGTCCCATGCGAAAGGAAGGAGTTGTGAAATTGCTTCACATGAAGGTAGTCGTATGAGAAGTTTAGTGACGTTGGTAACAATGAAGGTCAAGGATTAACCTTGACAACGATACCATGTACTTAAACATTAGAAGGAATCCAAATTACACCATCATTCTCCTTCGAATGTTATGCAAAGATGAAAGACACTTCATATGTTTCACTTTGACAAAAGAAAGAGGCATGCATTCATCCTTTGTCCCTTCCACACTTAAAATTGCAACCCTTAATCCCTGCACCCCCCTACCAACTGAAAATACCTATTTTGATTTCCAATATATTTAGAGCCAAACTTGATCATTACTTAGCCCTTTATTGTTTTACTTACATATGTATACTTTTTTGTATGACAAATTAATGTACAAATCATTTTACTTGCCATCTTTTACATGGGTTTCTATTTATTGCTTATTAGTACTTGCAACATAGTTTTCCTTTCAATTTCATCGACTACAATCCCTACCATATATTAGCTAGACTTGCTTTCAAACACACAAAATTATATTGTCTAAGTACACACAACGTTCTCTCCTTTTACAACATATTGAAATTCTTCTCAGCGTTTCATTTCTCCGTTTTGGGGTATGCTAGTTTTAAGTATTAATGGAAATGTTGAAGAACATGAGTTTCGTCGTTATTACCTAAGAGAAAACCATCTCCTTGAAGAAATATTATTCTATTCGTCTTCTTTTATACACTTTTGCAATGTCACACAACATATTCTAAGGCTTAATGTCAAAACAATTTGGAGTACGCGTAAAATATTTAACCAATATAGAAAAGTAACGACTGAGCTTAAGAAGTTTATATTTTGGTATTTTTAAATTTATTGTTTTATTAATTAAAAGAAATGGTACGTGACACATTAGTTGAACTTCTATTTTTTTTTTATTAATTAAAAGACAAGGTAAGAAGCATAAACTAAAAAGATTTATTACATAAATCTTATATTATAATATAAAATTTAGAAAAACAAATTAAGAATATGTTTTAAAAGGTTTATTTATTTATTAAAAAGTAGTGTATTTCTTTTTTCTCAATAGCGTATTTCTTCATATTTAATAATATATGTTTTTTTTTTAAATTTAATATATATATATATATATATATATATATATGTATATATGTATGGTAAAAAAGTTATTAAATTCTTATTCTTATGATTATATTGTATAAAGAAATAATTTTAAAATATATAATTTTTTTATATATTTAAATTGTAAAAAATATTAAACTTAAGAATAATTTAAATATAATTAAATTTAAAAATAAATAAATTTTGATTAAATAATTTAAAAATTATAAAATTCTAAAAACATAGAATGTACAATTGTATATTGACATTAAATATGATTAATCACTATAAATTATTATAAATATATTTTAAAACAAGTAAAATTAGCCGCAAAGCTACTTATACCTGCTTGTTAAAAATGTTTTAATGTAATAGTTTAAAGATGTTTTAATATAGTAGTTGTGAATAAAATAAAAGCTTGGCTAGATTGGTGATGAAAGTAACCTCTCCAATGCTACAAGAAAAAGATCTTGTAATAAGGGGAGAGAGAGAAGGTGGAATAAAAATGACCACATCTTCTATTAGATAAAGGGACAACCAATTGCAAAGCATTAAAACATGGCTTTAAGTTATATAGGGATAAAATGACCATGTCTTCTATGAGATAAAGGGACAACCAATTGCAAAGCAGTGCTCGGCTTTCAATCACATTCGATCTCAGTACTAACCTCTCTAACCTTCTAGATCCCCAAAATTACAATGAGCTAGAGACGCTCCTCTGTAAGCCTTCTTAAAGTCAGATAGACCAAGTTTGGTCCAGTGGACATTAAAGATCATCATCATCATCAAAAAGTATTTTAATTATATTTGTTTTTGTATATATATTTTATAGTGTGTTTTTTTTAAGGTTATAGATTTAAAGAGGCAATATAATGTGTATACATTTTCATAGAGAGAAGTATCCTTTGTTCCATAAACAAATAATTTTATACACTAGTTAAATTTAAATTTTTAAATACACATTAAAAAATGTTTAATATAATAAAAAGTTATATAACTTTAAAATAACAATAATTAAAAAAATTTAATCATATAAGTTAAAATTATCCATTAAGAAAAATTGTTTCTAATTATAATAAATAGTTTAAATCAATATTCCCAATTTAATATAAATGTCAACATTTTTTATAATTTTTCGGCACTTAAATGAAGTTATAAAATGTTTACACGATTATAAAGATAGGGTCGCTAACACAAGTGAAGTTATAAAATGTTTACACCATTATAATGATAGGGTTGCTAATTTAAAAATACCCTGAAAGTTTGCTTACCGTCTCGGTTATTATATTTTAAATTCTTTTTGTCAGATTCAAATAGCGAATAAATTAGGGTATTTTTGGGGTTTGAGAAATTGCAAAGTAAAAAACATGGAGTGCTCCTCGGATTAGGCGCCGATTGCGTGGAATTAATGGTGTAGGCAGCTTCCTGGGAAATGGAGTGGACTGCACTTGAAAAAAATAAAAAAGTTTGTTTGAATTTTTAGAAATTTGAAGGTATTTCGAAGAAATTTAATGGTAATTTGAAGAAATTAAAAGGTATTTTCAGTAGGTTCGGGTTTGTTGTTAAATTTGTTGTAGGTTGGTAGGTGGAGGTAGGCAAGTTTGATTGATGCATCAAAATCCAATTAATGGTGGTTATGATTTTCAAAATCTAATAATAATAATGTAGTACAACAAATAGACAAATGGAAATACTTATTTTTTTGTTTTTTAATTATTTTTTATTAATTTTTATTTCCGACAAATAATGTGAATAGCAGGAAAAAATTGTCCCATCAAAGTTTTCCTCAAATCAAAAATTAGAAAATTGTATTTTCAAAATTTCAAAATTATTTTTTATTTTTAAAAATATTTAGTTTAATATTCTATTTTCTATAAAACATTTAAAAATTATAGAAAAAATATTTTACAAGTTGCATAATAATTAAAAAGTCAGTTGAAATTGACTACAAACCCATTGCTATATACTCTGCCTTCGGCAGGTATAATAATAATAATTTAAATTATATTTATTATAAAAAAGATTATTATTAAAAATAAAGTAATAAACATAATTACAATAATATATTTGAAAACATAAAAATATTGAGTAATATTGAGTATACATGTAGCATTCTTTTATTGGAATATTTATACTTTTGTTAATAATTGAGGAAATATTACTATGGAATGGAATTTTAAAATAAGTATTTTCAACTATTAACATAAAAATATTGAGTATACATGTAGCATTCTTTTATTGGAATATTTATACTTTTGTTAATAATTGAGGAAATATTACTATGGAATGGAATTTTAAAATAAGTATTTTCAAATCTATTAATAGCTTGTACTTTATGACATTTAGAGTGGTGTTGCATATTGTAATAATTAAAACCCCACCAAAATCAAAACAATTATATATTGCATGTAAATAACATTCTAGTTTTATAAGTAGCATATTGCTTGATTACTTGTTTACCTGTGGTAGTGGGAATTGATCTTTGTGCAAAAGTGCAAAAGCAACAAAAGGAAAGTGCATCAACATCATACAATAATGGCAATTCATAAAGATGAATAGAGGTTGTTCTCACAATGGTAGAATGAGCATGTGTTGCCACAAGTGTCTTATATCCTTCCCCTTCAAACAACAATTGTATTAAATTTTTCTTATACCAAACATCATGCAACATCACAAGAGTTGGTCTTCCTTTCCTTTAAAGTTGTTGTTATAGATGTCTATGTGCATCCTCTACATTTTGAAATTTATGATTCTTTTTATATGAACAATCTTCTCCCACATAATCTCTAAAATTCCCTTAAGGTTTGGGGATTGTGAGACATTGATGACAATGATATTGTTTTGGAAAAGCCCTACCATGCATTAAGAAGAAATTATAAGTGTTCATATAGGATTTATATAATGTGTACAAGAATAAACTTTTAAGTTGTTTACTTATATTAAAAAAACAACTTAAAAACATAATTTTGAAAAATCATATCATAATTTATGTATGCCATCATATCCGTGTTAACTACTAATTATAAATATGACAATACCGATAATATTAGGAAACATTTAATAGTACTCCAAATACAATATAAATTGTAGAGTCAACAAATATTAAAAATAAAAATTAACATCAATGAAAATTGGTTATTGTTATAAAACCAAAAAATTATCTTTATAAAAACAAAACCATGTTGACTAATTTTAGAATCCATTATACCTCTAAGAAACCCAAACAATTGCTGAGACGTGGGAAAGCTTCTCTAATTAATTGAAGATCTTCCTAGGAAGAGTTGAAGCCTTTTGGGGAAGAGAAGATTCCTTCAAGACTTTACATATCCTCTTCATTATTGAATCTAATGACCTTAGAATGGCTCTTTTCCTTATTCAACGGGGTTACATATATTTGGGAAGCTCTGATACTTCACCAATTTATGGGATGATGTTGGCGAACTCGAGATATGGAAAACTCACTTGTAAGCTCTATCATCTTTGACAACCATTATTCAGTCAAGTAACACATCTATTTTTTTTATGTTAGAATCTCATTCATTTTTGTGTTCTTAAATGACATAAGAAAGGTTAGCATAATTAAGACACCACTAATTCAGTGAATCAAGTCGTTAGCACTGATAGTTGCTATGACAATATTAATTCATCATATTAGCAAGGACACCCACAATAAACATTATTGTTGTTCATTGTTGATGATAAAATCACTACTTTATCTTGAAAAACATTATGATTTTCAATTTTTCTATAGGTCTTGGAGTCGCCATGGACTAGGCTCTCTAGATCTGTAAAGGATTGTAGGGGAAATAGATGAAAAGTAGTGCGATGGAGGATTTGATTGATGTTGCAAACTGAAAAGAGGAGTTGCAAACTTACCAACTCGATGAGCCCACACGGAAGCACATGCATACATGTGTTGTGCATATACAAAAGCTTATGTATATGCACATATACGAAAGCACTTGCATATGTGTTGTGCATATACAGAAGATTATGTATATGCACATATACGGAAGCGCGCATATACATAAGCTTATGTATATGTTCCACGCATCTATAGGTGCTTCCATATATGCACTTATATGGAAGCGCATGTATATGCATTGTGCGCTTTTGTCTATGCCCATATACAGAAGCTTCCATATATGTGCATATACAGAAGTATCTGTATATACACGCTTCCCCATATAAGGAAGCTTCCATATATGCACGCTTCCACATATAAGGAAGCTTCCATATTTGCACATCATATATGCAGGTGCTTTCGTATATGTGCAGCTTCTGTATAAGTGTTGCGCATATAGGGAAGCACCTATATATGCACTCTGCATACACAGAAGCTTCCGTATATGTGTAGTGCATATACGGGTGCTTCCATATATGTGCATACACAGAAGCACCTATATATGCATTGTACATATACAGAAGCTTCTATATATGCGTTGTGCATATACTGAAGCTTTTGTATATGCGCTATGCATATATGGAAACTATGCATATACGAAAATTGCGCATATACAGACGCTTATATATATGCATGCATATACGGCAGCTTCCATATATGCATAGTGCATATACAATCTCTTTTGAATATGCACATAACAGAAGCACTTGTATATAAGCTGTGTAATTCTGTATATGCGTATATACGGAAGCTCTTCTTCCATATATGATCCTTATCTTAATAAGAAAACACTAAGAAAAACTCACATAAAATAACTTATAAACAAGCTCTTTTAGAATGTAGAAAATTATATAAAGCAACTTATTAACAGTTAAAAAATTAATGTACAGATGACTAAAAAATGGAATCCACAACCACAAATATTTCCATTGGAATGGGGAGGTAGAAGTATAAATCATAGAATTTAGACTATGAATGAGAAACAATCCATTTTATAAAGTAAGAAAATACATTGAAATTAATATTATTAGAAAATCCAATACATCTAATTATTAATTTTAAAAAATAAATCTTATAAAGATTTATGATAAAATTATGTAAAGCAACCTATTCACCACCTTCCCTTACAAATTATGTAAATAAACTAAGCAACCATGTAGTTTCTCATACAAAATTTATAACTAATCCTTTAAAATGAAATGTTAATTTAGCCTTAGCGGTTAAAATGAAATGTTAATTTAGCCTTCGCTGTGAAATTACCAAGTAACAATATGACTTGTTAGGAAGTTTTATAAGCAATATTTTCTAATCAAATGTTAATTTAAATATTTTAAAAGAAATTGGTGAAATATAAATTGGAGTGAAAATAAAATGTTAAGAGAATTTAGAAGTATAATAATACTTACAAATTATTTTATTATGAAAAATTGTGAAATAATTTTTCAAACAAAATTTATAACTAATTTTTTAAAATAAAATGTTAATGGAAGCATTTGTATATGCGCATGATAAAATAAAATAAAACATTAATGCATATATGGAAGCATCTGTATATGCACATATATGAAGCACGCAACGCAAATACAGACGCTTCTATATATGTGCATATACGAAAGCACTTATATATGAGTTACGCATATACAAAAGCTTTCATATATGTGCGCTTCTATATATGCGTATATACGAAAGCTTCCATATATGCGCAACGCATATACATGCACTTCTGTAATGGCTTATTTGCGAGAAAGGGCTCATCTAGTTGATAGGTTTGTATCGCTTCTTTTTAGTTTGCAACATCAATCAAATCCTCCATCACACTACTTTTCATTTTTTCCCATGTAATCCTTCACAAATCTGAAGAGCCTGGTCCATGGCTACTCCAAGACCTCTTGCAGAATTGAAACTCGTAGTGTTTACAACATAAAGTAGTGATTTTATCATCAACAATGAGCAACAATAGTGTTTATTGTGGTTTTCCTTGTTGATATGATGAATTCATGTTGTCATTGCAACTATTGGCTTGATTGATTGAATTATTGGTGTCTTAATTATTTTAATATTTTTTATGTCATTTAAGAACACGGCAATGAATGAGATTCTAACATAAAGAAAGAGATGTGTTACTTCACTGAATAATGGTTGTCAAAGATGATAGAGTTGACAAGTGAGTTTGCCATATCTCCAACGCCGACACCATTCCATAATTTGGTGAAGTATCAGAGCTTCCCATATATAAGTAACCCTATTGAATAGGGAAAAGAGTCATTCTAAGGTCATTAGATTCAACAATGTAGAGGATATGTAAAGTCTTAAAGGAATGTTCTCTTCCCCAAATGGTTTTAACTCTTTCTAGGAAAATCTTCAATTAATTAGAGAAGCTTTCTCACATATTAGCAATCATTTGGGTTTCGTAGAGGTGTAATGGATTCTAAAATTAGTCAACATGGTTTTGTTTTTATAAAAATGATTTTTTGGTTTTATAAAAATAACCAATTTTCATTGATGTTCATTTTTATTTTTATTTGTTAAAGCTCCAAATTGTATTGTATTTGGATTACTATTAAATGTTTCCCAATATAATAGGTATTGTTATATTTATAATTAGTGGTTAACATGGATATGATGGTATTCATAAATTATGATATCATTTTTCAAAATTATGTTTTTAAGTGCATTTTTTATATAATTATTTACAATTTAAGAGTTTATTCTGGTTTACATTACAAAAATTCTATATGAACACTTTTAATTTCTTCTTAATGCATGGCAGGGGTTTTCCAAAACAATATCATTGTCCTCAGTGTCTCACGATCCCCAAACCTTAAGGGAATTTCAGAGACCGTGGGAAAAGATTGTTCATATAAGAAGAATCTTGAATTTCAAAATGTGGAGGATGCACATGGACATCTACAACAACAAATTCAAAGGCAAGGAAGACAACTCTCGTGATGCCGCATGATGTTTGGTATAGGGAAAATTTAATACAATTGTTATTTGAAGGGAAAGGATATAGGACTCTTGTAGCAACATGTGATCATTCTAGACACCATTGTGAGAACGACCTCTATTCGTCTTTATGAATTGTCATTATTGGATGATGTTGATGCACTTTCCTTTTGTTTTTTTTGGACTTTTTCACAAAGATCAATTCCAACTACTCGAGATGAACAACTAATCAAGCATGTATGTTGATTATATTGCTTATAAGACTAGAATGTTATTTACATGCAATATATAATTAATTTGATTTTGGTGGGGTTTTAGTAATTGCAATATGCAACATCATTCTAAATGTCCTAAAGTACAAGCTATTACTATAGTCGAAAATCCCTATTTTAAAATTCCTTTCTATATTAATATTTCCTTTCTTATTTTTTTTACAATAATGGTTAAGAAGCTTTATATTAAAAAAGAAGGACTCATACAAAAAGTGGGAAGACTGTACCCAACAAAAGGAGGGAAGAAGGCACATCATAACCAGTCTTTACATTTCGTAGATAGTAGAGACTCATAGCTAACCGAGAAAGGAGAGAAGACAATCTGCTATAGCAGCCGATTACATATTTAGTACAAAAAAGAAGATAAACAGCACAAAGATAAACCGATGCTTAATTCTCTGTTGAGCGACGAGCCTTTTTCTTGCTCCCTGCTGCTAGATTATCATTGTCTTCCATGCCCAGGATCGCAGATGGGTCGTTGCTCTTGCTGGTTCTAATACAATCCACCTTGGATTCGACGATCCTGAGATAGCTGTGCATAGACTCCATTTTGCCAACAATGCCATCAAAGTATTCCTTCATTTTGCTACTGGTGTTTCTAACATTAGAATTCAAAATTTGGACAAAGGTGGCAAGGTGAGAGATAGTTTTTTTTAGGTCTTTGTTTTCACCTCTCAACTAGCAGACCTAAGATTCGATGTCTTGCAGATGAGAATGCACGCCGGGAGGAGGAATTTCTAGCCCACAAGGGGAGTCCAGGTTCACTATACCCGCATTTTCTTCAGCCACGTTCTAGAGCTTGCCAGTTCCTAACTCCCCATTGCTACCGCACATTTGCTGCAGAGAGCCTTGTTGTAGAGGACCACCATAATTTTGATTGATACCAGCGTCTAAGGGATGCCAATTCTTCCCGTAGTTTTGCTCATAACCAGTCTGAACACTGTTAACAGAGTTCCTTATTCCCTTCCCAACTCCTTGCTGCAACCAGCCTCTACCATTCTCATTGACTTTGGGCTGCCCACGACAGACGTGCTTCATCTTGTTAGCGAGGGAACCTTGTATTTGTTTCTCACTGTTCCCATTCTGCTGCACCATCTCCAAGGCGGAGAGATAACGTTTCAGCCCAATTCCCTCAGTGTTGACCTGAATGGTGTTCTTGCATTGGCGGCATTGTAGTGCCGGGAGGCAAAGCCCTGAGTTACTACCAACATTTCCACTATCCATGCTGCACCACAAACCAAGATGCCTAGACCGAGACAAATCTAAACTCCAGAGGATGCAAAGAAGGAGTGTTTGAGTGATGCCGTCGCCCATAAGCTTGAAATAGGCGCTGGCTTCCTTTCCTTTTGCATGCATTGAAGTCTCGCATGCAAGATAGTAGGAGCCATACTGGGAACGTCGTCGCATTTGCCTTGGGAATGGGAGACGTGATCTTGAATGGATCTTGAGCGTGACCTTTGGTGAATTCATCCACTCGATTAAGGAGGCCATCAATGGTGGCTCAATGAAACTATGGAACATTAGGTGTAAGCAAAGGGTGCTAGAGGAGCCAGGGCGACCCATAGAACTATGGAACCCAATCAATTGCGGAGTTTTGTCCATTTCTAACTACAAGGCCGCGCCGCAGTTAACCCAACTCCAATATTTGCCATGGAGTCAGCTTGTTGATTGTTATTTCTCAGTATGTGGTAGAGGGTGATAGATCTTAATTCTTTGATCTTGTGGAAGAAGTGATAGTGGTACTTAGAGGAGGGTTTATGGATGTTTTTGGCTAAGGCCCTTGCTTCTTTAATCACTAGGAGGGAGTCACCAATAGCTACCAGATCCTGAACATTATTTTCCTTTTCTATATCAATTCATTTGATTAGAGCAAGCCACTCCGCGTCATTGTTTGTCTGCCTTCCAATCCTCCATGCGTAGTCAGTTAGCTTGTTTCCTTCGGAGTCCAGAAGAACTCCCCCCGCACCTGCCAACCCAGTATATTTCCTTTATTATTATTTTTTTGACAGAAATGGTTAAGATCATTGATAATATATAAAAAAGAGGGTTACAACTAAGTGAGGCTAATCAAATTTTCTCTCTGTATGAGTAACAACAATCAAACCTACTTCTTTATGATTCTGCAGATTGATTACATAATCCCTTCCAGTTCCAAGTGTACTGTAACTTCTAATAAACTACCCTAGTAGTAATATGCAAAAAAAGAGCATTTCTAGCAGTCTTGCATTTAAAAAAACTGCACATTAAGCCCATCCTGAGATCCATAAAAAACTATAGCCTATACAGTAAACCATAGTGTGCCTATAACTGGTTCTAAATAACAAAAAAGTCATTAAAATACCACTATCAAGGACCAGCGTCCATTGCTGCACCCACAACATTTGTAGCAGGATTATGTTCGTTGCAGAGGTCCACATAATTTCCAGCAGTCTCCATGTATTTCTTGAGTTTTTCCATCTTTCTGCTAATGACCTCCATCTCACTTTCAGTCACTTTGGTATTATTTTTCTTGCGTGGGTAGGCCGATTCCAGTGTTTCCTTCATATCTTCAATGTTCCCTGCCATGCTTATGAATTGGGCCTTGAGCTCATTGTGTGCCGTGAAGGAGAAATTGTACATTTGATAAATCACTTTCCTGAACTCCATGTTCTCTCCCCTAACCATACGCACCTGCAGCTCCAGGTCTTGAACCCGATCCAATAACTCTACTTCATAACTTGAAAGTCTGCGATTCTCCTCGCTTCTGATCACTTTCTCCACCCCTGCATGCCTTCGACATGAACTTTGGCTTGAGCATTGTTCTTCAAAAACATCCCTACTACGCACATGTTTGCAGCAGTGCCAACCTCGGGAGTGACATTTATTTCCATAAGTGTGCCCAGAGCCGTTACAGAGATGCTCTCCACTACATCCATGACCTTGCTTCGCCATTTCTAAGCCAGAACAGAGTAGGAGCAACGGACCAGAGCTATTTCCTATTTTAGAACACAATCCCGAACCGAGCGAAGTGTGGAGAGCTGTAAAATGAACTGGAGAACAGAGAATTGGGTATTTTAAATGACCGCATGTCAACTAGTTGACAGAGCTGCAGGAAGCCTTTACATCAAGCATGTAAAAGCACTGATCGAGGCTTGGAGAGACCGCCATATATCCATGGGAGATTTCCCAAATATTTTTAATTAATGAACTTATTGAATTGCTGCCATCCGTCATTATGAGGAGTCTAATGAGGTTGACAAGAGAGTTAAGCCATAATCATGCTCTTGGACTATGGGACCCAAGTGGCTTTGGTGTGGTCATTTCTGTATCTAAGCAAACCATAATCTAGCCCAACTCCTAGATTTGCCAATGCGTCTGCTTTCTCATTCAACCCACACAAGATATGAAAGAATGTGAGCTCATGAAAATCGGTACTAATGCAATGGAGAAGATAGTGCATTTTGGTCGACGGATCCTTTCTTTTGGCGATGATACGCCTAGCTTCTCTAATTATGATTAAGGAGTCTCCAAGGATGGTGAGTTTCTTGATTCCTAGACCAACTGCTATCTCCAGTCCTTTGATAAGTCCCAGCCATTCTGCTGCATTGTTGGTTTTCCTCCCGATGCCCCAGGCGAAGTCCTTCTTCTTGTTCCCCTGAGAGTCTAGAATTACTCCCCCCGCTCCTGCCAACCCTGGGTTTCCTTTCGAGGAACCATCGAAGAACAGATAGCTGCTATCCTGCTGAATCATCCACCTTTGAAGTTCATCTTTGTTCATTCTAAGTTGCCAATAAACACATCTCTCCTTCTTTAATGGTGCCGAGCTGAATGGATTGTGGGTCTGATGCAGGAGGTCTGCCATCCAATTTCTTTCAAGAACTGTCAAGGGATCCTGTTGAATACTGACCATTCCTCGCAAGGACAGGACTTCTATCCAGAGGGTCTTAGCAACAATGTATACTCATCTTGGATCGGCAACCTGACCTTCAAAAATTTCTTTGTTTCGAGCTGTCCAAACTTTCCAATTTATGAACCTTGGGAGAGCTTCCCAAGCTCTGGTGAAATTGGGATTTCTGAAGAAGGACCCGTGATAATAGTCTTTCCAACAGTTAAAAACATCACTCCAGATTGTGGGCATTACTAGATTATTTCCCAAACTGCTAGTGGCTAGATTCCAAACTTCAAGAATGAATTTATAGTTGAGAAATAAATGTTCTATGGTTTCTTCAGTTGCTTTGAACAAAACACATCTCATGGGTCCCTCAATTCCTCTTTTCCTCAGATTGTCTGCTGTCAAATTTTTTTTGTGAGCTAGAATCCAGAAAAAGGCGTTCACCTTAGGGAGGCTATCTTGGCTCCAAACCTTATTCTAGTGTATATCTCCTTCATCTCTTTCTTTCCTGGAATGAACATACCTATATCCTTCCTTCACTGCGTATAGTCCAGAATTTCCCCAACCACGTGGATCTTTCAGTTTGCTGCTTACTGGGGCTTGTTCTTGAAGTAGAAGAAGGAGTGCGTGATAGTCTTCTTGTAGGTTAGAGGGAAGATCTAATTCCTTCCAGCCATTCCAACGTCCACTGCTGGACCAATTAGAGATATCCGATAATGAATGGAGATGATTCGAATCCATCCAGTCCTTGAGTTGCCTGAGTTCCTGCTTGAAGTTAGCGGGTGAACTTCTTCCCAAGTTTTCATGCCAAATTTTGATGTGAGCACCATTGCCAGCTATCCACTAGATTTTTTCTTTAACAATGAAGGAAACCTTCTTGCACAGTTCCCATATAGAAGAGACTTTTTTTCTCATATCAATATTATCAATACAACGTTTTCTGGTCCCTCTCATATACTTTTTCTGTAGGGATTTTTTCCACTAGGCATCATTACATGAAACCACTCGCCATAATATCTTAGCCCCAAGAGACAAATTCATGAGACTTGGGTCTTTAACACCAGCTCCTCCTTTATTTTTAGTATTGCAGATAGTATCCCAGCTTATGAGATGAAATTTTTTTGTGCTTTTCTCCTTTCCTCCTTGCCAGAGAAATTTTATGAGCTCTTTGCTTATTTCCTGAGTGATGTCACTTGGAGCCAGGGAAATGGAGCATACATAGATTGGATAGGCGGTCAAAATAGACTTGATCAGGATTATCCTTCTTGCAGGGTTTAGCCAATGCCATCCCCACCCATTTATCTTGTTTTTGATTTTGTCAATTAAACATTGCCAATCTTCTTTCCTTTTTTTCCCTTTGAAAATTGGCACTCCTAGATAATTAAAGGAGTTCCATAGTGAAACTCCTTCAAAACAAAAGATTCTAGCAATGCTGGCTAAGGTTGCTGGTGAGCAATTCCAGCCATAAACTTTGGATTTTAGTTCATTAATTTTTCCATCTGAAGCATTTCAAAAGACCGCGAGAGCTTTTTTGAAACGAGAAGCAATAACAGTGGAGGCCCCTCCTAAAAGAATTGTATCATCAACGAATTGGGCGTTATTAGCATCTCAGACTCCCCTGGAAATCTTAAGACCTTTAAGATCGCCCGTGGATTGAAGTCTATGAAGTCTGCGACTCAGAGAGTCTGCCACCAGAATATAGAGGAACGGAGAGATCGGGCAGCCTTGTCTTAGGCCACGGGAGGCTTGGAAGAAATCAATTGGTCTGCCATTAACCAAAGGGGCTATCCAGGGCCTGATGATGCAGGCTTTTATCCATCTTACAAAATTCTAAGAAAACCCAAACTTGGTTATTATTTCAAAAAGGAAGAAGTGGTTTACCTGATCAAACGCATTTGCCATGTCAAGCTTGATAGCCATGCCTTGCTGCATACTTGTCATACTAGTATGGATCGCCTCTTGAACAATTATGATGTTATCCAAAATTTGCCTACCTGCAATGAACCCTCCTTGAGTCTCTGAGATAAGACGCCCCATGATCTTCTTCATCCTAGTAGCTAGGATTTTAGCTAAGATTTTATAGGATGTATTACATAAAGAAATAGGTCTGAAGCGGTCTACAGAGAGGGATATTTTGTCTTTAGGAATTAAGGCCAAGAAAGAAGAGTTGGTTGCTCCCCCAACCTTCTCCTTTGTCCTGGTCCAGTTTAACATCTTCCTTAGATCCTCTTTAATTAAATCCCAAGCTTCTCTATAAAAGTTAATGGTGAATCCATCGGGCCCCGGAGATTTTCCCATTTGAAGGGACCATATTGCCTCCTTAATTTCATACTCTAAAATGGGTTTATAGAGTTCTCGATTTTCCCTTCGGAGATGATAGGAGGAATTTCAGAGAGAAGATCAGCCTGCGCCCGAGGGTCTTCCTCATTCTTGTCTGAGTATAAGTCATGGAAGTGATGAAGAACATGAGCTTTTATCAGATCTTGATCTAGGAGAACCGTTCCATTGCTGTCTCTAATCTTCTTTATCATTTTGCAACTTAGCCTCACTTTGGTTTGCTTATGGAAGTAACTAGTGCTACTGTCCCCACCCTTGAGCTAGAGCTGTCTGGATTTTAGTCTCCAGATCTCTTCCTCCTTACTAGCTGCTGCCAGAATTTTAGTGCTTAGTTCCTGTTCCTTATATAAATGCGCTGGAGTAATGTCAGTAGTTTCCATATGAACCTGGAGATTTGCAAGTTCATTTTTTAAAGTGATTTTAGCAAAAAATGGGCTTTTGTAGTCCAATTTAGCCCATCTTTTTAGCATATAACGTACATTTCTGAGCATGCTCTCCCAGATATAGCTCGGTGAACCATAGCAGGGATAATTCCAAGCCGTGGTGATTAGAGTCCCAACTTTATCTTCTTTCAACCATAAGGGGTTAAACCGAAAGGGTATAGGGCCAAGGTTTTCAGGTAATGAGAGAGTGAGTGAGATAGGCTTATGATCCGAGGCAGTAGAGGGGATGGCATTAGAGGAAGGAATTAAATTTTTTTGAAGGAGGGAGGAGCTGAAAAGAAATCGGTCAAGTCTAGCAGCTATATGTCCCACCCCCCAGCGTCGATTACTCCAGGTGAATGAACCATTTTTAAGAGGGGGATCAACTAAGTCAAGCTCATAGAACAGGTCTTCCATGTTTTTTCCAAATGGGTCCCTTACCCTCGACCCTCCACGTTTTTTAGACTGGGAGATTGTTGTATTGAAATCTCCAGTGAGAATGATTTCTTTATCCTTTACAATATCCTTGAGACTTATGAGACTATCCCAAAAGGGCTGTTTGTCTTTGTAGTGTGTAGGTCCATAAATCTTGCAAATAAGAAATGAAAGTTTATTTACCAGCTCAGATAGAACCCAATGATGACATTCTTGCAGAACTTTAAAAGAATACTTACTTGTGTAAAAAGAAGCTATGCCTCCAGGAGCTCCTCTTGAACTTATTGCATGACCCTGACCATTTTTCCAGAATTGATGTGAAGTAGCCAGAATATCCACATCACTCATTTTCGTTTCTTGGATTAGTAGGATATCAGGTTTCTCGGTAGTGACTAGATATTTCATTGCTTTGACTTTTACTGCTCCACCAAGTCCCCTACAATTCCAAGAGACGAGCTTTATCATTTTTTCCCAGACTACTGGCCTGCCTGAGCTCTAGTATCTGTCTTCCCCTTGGTATTCTGAATTAGCTTCATTTCTTCAATGCTTCTTTGCCTGCCTAGTTCGAGCTCCCTCTCTGCCTCTTGCTCCCTATGAAATCGATGCGTTTTTCTTCCTCGGGTATTTATGGTTGGCCCAGGTTCAGTGAAGTCTCGAGTTCCTTTGGATGAGGATTCTGGTGAAACCGTCTTTCTTTGACGAACCGCATCTGCCCAAGAATTGCTTGGAGGAGGAGATCTTTCCAGATCTAGGGCTTCACTATCTTTGCGAGGAGTTGGAGTGTCGGTATTGATAATCTGAACCTCATTAATCACTGGAGCAGTTTCAGGGCCCTCAGGCTCATATATTTCCCCTTCTTCCATAATGAGAGCATCAAACTGGTTTTCTGTTGGGATCTCAGGTGCTGGCTGCGTTTTTTCTTTTTCTTTTTCTGAGGGTTTCCTTTGTTGATCAGGTTTTGAAGCAAGAGCAGTCTTCCCTTTCTTCACCTGGTGCCATTCAGCTGCTTGTGATTGTTCTGTTGTTTCTTTAGCCATTTTTGGGCATTTTTTGACAAAGTGGCCATATTCATGGCACTTTTTGCATTTGAACAGAAGCTGCTCATAATCTACTTTCTGTGCAATTCCCAGCCATCCATGCACAGTTTAACTATCTCCGGGAGGCCTTTTCCCAGATCCACCTCCACAAAGATTCTTGCACAAGAGAATAGAGGTCCTTTCGGTTCCGCTCTGTCAATGTATTTCCCAAAAGAGTTCCCTATTGCATGCAGAGATTCATCATTCCAACAATGGAGGGGAAGATGGGGCAAACGGACCCAGACAGGAATTGCCGAAGGCGCATCCTTTTCTGGGTCAAAGGAGAGACTCCATCGATTCAGATAAAGCCCCCGAGGGCCCATAAAATATGGTCCACTACGAAAAATAAGATCTATGTCCTCTTTTTCTTCAAATAAAAAGGTGAAAAAGCCTTTGCCGCAGAAGCAGTGTTGGATTCCTCCTGATAACAAAGGCATCCAGTTTTTGTAATCCAAATGTCCATGGTTTTCGGAGGCGGCCATATCCCAGTGAACTGGCCTATCAATCCTCTTTCACTGAGAGCAAGAGCCTTCAATCTTGAAGCGCCGACATGATCTAAATTTTAGGGGCTTCAGAGAGCTGGACAAAACCATCCCCAGACACTGTATTTGAAGAGGGAGCAGGGGAGGCGGCCACCAAGGTCCTAAATGCCTCATCGAGAGGGCGCCGACGGTCCTCCAGGCTTGGATCTTGAGGAGGATCCATCCCAAACGGGAGAAAATTGAAGCCCTAGCTACTGAAGACGCGCGCAGAGCTCACGTGAACGGATCCGTCTGAATTTTTTTTTTGCATTTTATTTCCTTCATTATTAACAAATATAGAAATATTCCAATAAAATAAATGCTACATATATATTCAATATTTTTATATTTTTAAATATATTATTGTAATTATGTTTATTATTTTATTTTATTTTTAATAATAAGTTATTATTTATAATAAATATAATATAAATTATTATTATTTTAAATATATAGTAATTAATCATTTTAATGTAAATATACAATTGTACCTTAGTGTATTTATACTTTTATAAATTTTAAATTATTTTATCTGAAATTTAATATTTAATAATTTATTTATAAAAAAATTATATATTTTAAAATTATTTTTTTATAAAATATAATCATATTAAAGTTAACTAAAGTTTAATACCTCTTTTCCCAAACAAACAAACATTGTAAAGTTATATAATAATATCTAAAATAATATTTATATTACAATCATTTTTTCTCAAACAAACAAACAAACAAACATCGTAAAGTTATATAATAATATTTATATTATAATATTTTTTATTTCTTAAATAAATAGTAAAAAAAATTATATATTGAATTTAAAAAATATATATATACTCACCAATATTAAGAAATACACTACATTTTAATAAATAAAAATAATAAATAAACTGAATCTTGTTAATTTGTTTTTCTAAATTTTATATTATAATATAAACTTTATGTAATAAATCTTTTTGGTTTCTCCTTTAGAAGGCTTCCCTCAACGCCTCATTTGTTACCTGTTCTTTTAATTAATAAAAAATAAAGTTCAAAGGTAAAATGATTTGCTCCTTAATACTGAAACATAAACTTCTTGTCGTTACTTTTCTCTATTGATTATATATGTTGACACGTACTACAAACTGTACAGTGAGTCTTAGAACATGTTGTGTCATTGGGTATATGAATGGATGGCATCGAACGTTGAGATAGATTGTTGACATTATCATTACACGTGTACATCATTCATTACAAAGAGACAGGGTACCTGCGCTTAGGCCTTACTTCCCATGGACTAGATATAGTATCGGCAAGAGGACGACTTTTTCGAAAACTTATTGGAGTAGTCTAACCGATGGACGATCATCGTCTCCGCCACCGGGCGAAATCGTCGCATAATTAGACAACTCCCATCTCCAAGGTCTCAAGTCCGAGTCCCGACGTATTGAGACGTACCGCTCTCATAGCTCATCCCCTTCTTACGCACACTCGCTCTAGAAAAGGACGATCGTCGATTTCTTTAGGCCAAATTGGTCGACCTTGAGATACGCTCCATCAATAAGATTTGATTTCTCAAATCAAATGGTAATGTCCAAAGAGAAGTGATCAAATTCTTTAATATTCAATGGCAAACAACAATACAATCCAAAAAAAAATTAATTATTTTAATTAAATTACTAATATAAATTGAACTATAGAATGCAAATATTGGCAAGGTGCAACTTGAGATAAATCTCACGAATTGATCTGAGTGTAAATGTTAATAGTTCACGGTATCTTAATGATTCAAAGAATTAATCCAGGGTTATTACAATTGAGAGAGAGAAAAGAACCATATATTCAAGGTAGAAGGACTTTGAATGCTAATTTTAAAGGGATGAAAATAATACGTGTATTTAAATTTGTGAAGCAATCAATTTAGTTAGATTAGTATTTTTTTAAATTAATAAGTGTGAGTGTAAAGTGGGATTAAATTTATGTATTATTAATCTCATCATAGATGTTTACTAAATGGTTGATTAGTTACTAACAACTTAAAAGTGGTTTCTAAAGTTTAATAAATGACTGCTAAAAAATGGTCTTGATAAGTTCAATGGCATGTAGGTTGAGGTTGAAAATTTCTAGATTGGTCATACTTAAAGTTATTAAAGTTGATTATTTTCCTTATCGTATGAGAATTAGTTATGTGTTAAGTTATGTGAATGTAAGATAATGATGGTCTTTTTTAATACATTAAATTCAATACAATATAAAAGGATGCACAATATTTTTTGATACATATACATTGAATCTATATTTTGAATAAAAAGATGAAATGTAAAAAATTGAATAACCTTTTTGGATATATAATTTCTATTTATGATATGGATGATTACTTAAAATTAACTCAAGCTAACTTTTGAACTCCATAAATTCTCTCAAATTTACTAATGCAAATGGGTTTCCTTAATTTCAATTTATTTTAATTTTAATTTTAATTTGTTAGAAATTTAAAAGATGAGTTTTAAGTTAGTTTACAAATAAGGAATCTGTTCTCCCCGATTGATTTGCATTTCTATTGAGTAGCACAAGTAGAAATTCTAGGATTTGGATTTTATCTTTTCTAAAAGTAAATGAATATGATCCATCCTTAGTCGATCAAAATCAAACTCATCTTATGTTGTATATAAGCACAACTCGAGTTTGTAATAGGGGAGAATTTGGAGATAATTTGAAGGATAGATGAAGAAATATAAGAAATAATTTGTGTTTCATTTATCTCCTGGTTCCAATTGGGTATGATTGTAAGCGTTGTGATTAAAACCTCTGTATGCATGTAGGATGAATCCTTATTTATGAAAGAATTCTTAATATTGCCTTGTTGTGGTTAAAATGGAATTCTATTGAATTCGAGTTCGGCCTTTTATAATTCCTTTCAAGATATAAATAGAGTTAGATTTTGTTTTCCTTTTGGTTTATTTTAAACCCAGTTCGTTGTTTTCATTGTCGAATATCTGTTCACAATGAAATGTTGTTTATGGATTCCAGTGATCTAACAAAATGATAAGCGTTTTCTTGAGGAATCAAGTGCGTTCTACTTGGGTTAAATTGGAGTTCATTTCCTCTCATAGATCAACAACTGAGGAACATTTTTGGTTAAGACTTCTGCCAAGTTTAAAAGGAGTTCAATAATTCGAAATCCAAACCACCGTTTTATGTAAGAGTATGTGTGGCAAAATTCTGTAGATTGTGGGCCATTTGTGGTTTAATAAAAACCACCTCTTCCTCTATCTGAAATAACGTAAATGTGATGTGGGTTTCCAAAGATACGATAAAAGTTTTAAGCCTGGGTTCAAGCATTGGATTGTATGAAATGGATGTTTATCAATTTAAATGCTGCAAGTGCTAACCATTGAATCTCATGTGTGGTCTTATGACAACTTGAAAGTTGAATTAAGAGTTGGATTGAAGAGAATGTTAAGCACCTGTAGTTATCATAAAGTCACAAAGGATATCATGTGATTTGGTATCAAGAGGAAGAACATAGAAATAGTTCAAAGAATTATATGCAAGGCAGGTTCTACCTATCACCAACGTCATTTTTTGTATCAAAGCTAGAAGTTCTTGTCAGAGCTAAAGAAGAGTTTCTCTGTCAAGATATGGCATTTAGAGTCAGAGGTAGAGGCCAAGGTTGAGGAGGACAACCAGTTGCGAATGCAGAAGTTCTTGAAGAGGTGAGGAACATTCAAGCATGATTAGAGGCCATGAAAGTTGTTCGAGGACATGACCCTGACATGGAAGATGTCAGTGACAGGGAAGGAGAAGAGACTTCAGCAAAAGAGGAAGAGCATGCTAAAGAGACTATGGAGATAAGACTGCTCAAGTCAGTCTTAGGAGCTAGCTTTAAACCCAGGAAAAAAGCCCCAACTTATGATGATAGTCTAAAATATGAAGAATTGGTTGACTGGATTAGTGTAATTTGGATAAGCACTTTGATTACGAAGAAGTTGATGAAGAGAAGAGAGTTAAATTTACAGTGACCAAACCCAGATATCATGCAGCTCTTTGGTGGGATGGTGTGTAGGTTGAGAGAAGAAACAAAAGCAAACAAAAGATTAAAAGTTGGAGCAGAATGGTGGCTAAGCTAAATGGTAAATTTTTACCCAAGGATTATCGTCTTTCTTTGTTTAAGCAAATGCAGAATTTGAAACGGAGGTTATTGTCAGTTAGAGAATACACTGAAGAACTCTATAAGGTTAACATTAGAGATGGATACATAGAAGACACCTCTGAAAAAGTTGCAAGGAACATCAATGGTTTGAGGCTTGACATTCAAGATGAAATTAGTTTGCTATTTCCAAAGGCTATGGAAGATGAATATCAATTTTCTTTGAAGGCTGAAAAAAATTTGACCAGAAGACAAGGAAAGGGTCGTGGTTCAGCCAAGGAAAAAGGATAGACTGATTGAACAAGAACAATTGCAAGAACAAAAGGAAGAAGCCAACGACCCAAATCAGCAAAGATAATCAATTAAAGGTAATGATTTTAGAGGAAAGGAATATAATTCAAGAGGTAGAGGAAAAAAATTCCAAATTAGATGTTTCAGGTGCAATCAACTTGGACATAGGTCATTTGAGTGTCCTGAGAATGTTGCCACCAGACAAGGGAGTGCACAAGTAACCCAGGATGATGAAGCAAATGTGGAGGCACACGTAACCTAGGATGATGAAGCAAATGTGGAGGCACCTGTACATGAGAATGCACCAGAGTTTGGAGAGTCTTTGCTAATGAAGAGATTTTTGTTGAAGCTAACCAAAGAGATCAAAGAACCATCATAGAGGAAAACTCTATTCAGGATTGCCAGCAAGGAAAAAGGTAAGTGATGTAAGGTTATAATTGACAGTGGTAGTACTGATAATTTAGTGTCCACAGAGATGGTTGAGAAATTGGGCTTGAAGAAGGTCATACACCATACTCCATACAAGGTTTCTTGGTCACAAAAAGGCCATCATCTTTTGGTTAATGAAGAATGTAAAGTGTAATTCCAAATTGGCAGCTACAAGGATAAAGTGTTGTGTGACATCATGCAAATGGATATTTGGCACATTTTTTTTGAAAACCTTGGAAATATGATAAGAGAGCAATGTATGATGGAAGGGACAACCTTTACACTCTTGAGAAAGATGGATAAAAACAAACATTTTGTTTTTATCCATTGAAAGAGGAAAGTGAAGAAGTTCAAAATCCGTTACTGAATTTGAGTAAAAAGCAGTTTCTGGGGATGAAACA
Source organism: Larix kaempferi (assembly GCA_027924585.1). NCBI lineage: Eukaryota > Viridiplantae > Streptophyta > Pinopsida > Pinales > Pinaceae > Larix > Larix kaempferi. The sequence goes on along the minus strand of BSBM01000158.1, from coordinate 28,615,513 downwards.
GAGTACAAAATGCTTTAAAAACAAAAGGCAGTTGTTGAGGTAATTAATTTGCTTATAGAAGATAATTTTTTTTATACTAAACATCAAGATATGATGTTTAATGAGTTTTAAAACACATATTATCCAAATATATATACTGCAAAATCTGTAATGGAAGAATAAATTTTGATAAATAATCAGCAGCAAGAGGTTGTAAGTGAGAAACTTCCAATTATTGTTGAAGATAGTATGAATATTAAACCTTGTAGACAAGCTTTGGTGAAAGATCAAAACTAAGTGCTTCAGGAATCAGCTCGCAACCAGAGGTTCTAGTTACACTTTGTCTTGACAGTGATCTATGTGGTAGTCATCTTTATGACTATGAAGGGATTTCAAATTTTATATGGAATGCATCCTGGGAGTTTGGGAAAAGTAGGAATGAGAAGCGATAATGGAGAGGATTTCGCTACAATAGTACAGGAGTTACATGAACAAGTACAAGGACAATTACAGGGAAGCAACAATAGATATAAACAGAGGATAGATTTGGTGAAAAGAGAAGTACATTTTAATATGACATACATATATATTTACAGGGAAAATGTAACAAACAATATGACAATTACTCCTGACATCATGGATGGTTAGACTGAGCATTGCCAAGAGCAGTTATTGATGGGTTTTACTAATTACTTTAAACCCTAACCAAGATCTAATCCTATGTAAGAAATTAAACTTAATGCACAGCGGAACTTAGAAATCAAGCTTAATGCACAGCGGAACTCACTTTCCATCTTCAAAGGTCGCGGACAGCTTCCAAGGCTTTGGGTTGATACGCTCCTGGTCTTGACTTGAGTTGTTGGCTCTCGAATCCTTCCAAGAACTTGCAATCCTTTTCTCTGGAGAGTATCCTGTCTTCAAATGGAGCAGACAATTTTTCTGGATGATTGCAAGCCTTGGAGACTCAGCCCTTTTATAGCAGTGCCAAAGAAAAAGATTCTAATCCTAGGGCTGCTGAAATTTAGCTAATACTTGGGAAACAAGTCTGAAAAGAAATCTGGAGTTTCCGATTTTATAAAAAACTTCAAATCGGGAAACTTCAGAAAAAACTGAAATAAATCAGAATAAATTCTGATTTCCTTATTTAGCTCAATTTATTACTGCTATTATTTTAATCAACTATAATCGGTCCATTAACAATTATAATTGATTAACATTATTCTATATGTATTTGTATCCAAATCCTTATTTAAATACGTATAATGCCATGACTTAATTAATCACATTGTTTGGCATGTTTTAATCATTACATAAATGTAATCTTTCGACAGTATTTGATATCATAATCATAATGCACGTATGTCCAACTTAATTATTGTAATTAGACGTCTCTAAATCCAACAATCTCCCACATGGACAAGTGCAACCTTTTGATTATATATCCTTAACTTTATTGCATGCAACTTTTCTATCTTTACTTATCGTATTTCTTAAACAATTCCGTCCATCAATTATGCTAACAAAGGACTTAAGCGGCACTTATCACATTTATTCGCAACTAAACCGACATAAATCACGCTGCCAACATAACTGAATGACATGAATCTGATTTGGACATATAGTTTAGAAATTACACGCAAGTGTGATTAGACGTGCCTATTTCTAATTGAGTCACCTTTACTTTACTGTATGAGGTCAAAAGTTTAAATTTTAAAGAAAGAAATAATGAAACTGAAACTGAATGCAACTTGTATATATCATCAAAAATTGTTTACAATTGCATTACATAGAACATCAAAAACAAAACTTAAAACATATTCAGACTCCCACATTTTCTAACTATCCTAAATAGATATTACACCCATACGGGCAACATGTTCGTGAAACTTCTTGGGTGGTAATCCTTTAGTAAGAGGATCAGCAATCATGGAGTCTGTACCTATGTGTTCTATACATAATTCATTATTCTGCACTCTCTCTTTTACAACCAAAAACTTAATATCGATGTACTTTGACTTTGACGAACTTCGGTTGTTGGTTGCGTATAACACTGCTGAATTGTTGTCACATAATAATTTGAGTGGTTTCTGAATAGAATCCACAATTTTCAGACTTGTGACAAAGTTCTTCAGCCATACGCCATGATTAGATGCTTCATAGCATGCAACAAATTCAGCTGCCATAGTGGAGGAGGCTACCAATGACTGTTTAGCGCTCTTCCATGACACGGCACTGCCTGCCATCATAAAGATGTATCCTGATGTTGAATTCATGCTGTCGACACATCCTCCAAAATTAGAATCAGTATATCCAATGACCTCGAGCTGTTCCGATCTCCGATACGTGAGCATATAGTCCCTTGTTCTCTTTAGGTATCTCAACACTCGCTTGGCTGCCTTCCAGTGTTCCATACCTGGGTTACTCAAATATCTCCCTAGCATTCCAGTGATGAACGCAATATCCGGACGTGTGCATACTTGTGCATACATGATGCTACCCACGGCTGAGGCATAGGGAATATCTTTCATGATGTTTTTATCTAAGTCAGTTTGGGGACATTGTTTTAGACTAAACTTATCTCCTTTTGATACAGGGGTATCTCCTGGTTTGCTGTTTTCCATGCCAAATCTTGTTAGAATCTTATCGATATAGTTCCTCTGGGATAACCTTAGAATACCTTGAGATCTATCTCTAAGTATTTCAATCCCTAGAGTAAATGATGCATCACCAAGATCTTTCATTTCAAAGTTCTTAAATAAAAAATTCTTAGTTTGATGCAACATGTCCTTATCGTTACTGGCAAGCAATATGTCATCTACATATAAAACCAAGAAAATAAATTTACTCCCACAGAACTTAAGGTATATGCATTCGTCTACTATGTTAGACTCAAAACCAAATGAGCTAACAATTTTGTGAAATTTATGATACCATTGTCGAGATGCTTGTTTTATCCCATAGATAGATTTCTTAAGTCTGCAAACCATAGACCCTGCATCACCTGATACAAAGTTCTCTGGCTGCTTCATATAGATCGTTTCATCAATGTCACCATTGAGAAACGCCGTCTTTACATCCATCTGATGAAGTTCTAAATCATAATGTGCTACAAGCGCCAATATAATCCTTAAAGAGTCTTTCGATGAAACTGGAGAGAAAGTCTCTTTATAATCAATGCCTTCTTTCTGTGTGAAACCTTTCGCAACAAGACGTGCCTTGTATTTTTCAACATTGCCTTTAGAATCCCGCTTAGTCTTAAATATCCATTTGCAACCAACGGGTTTCTTGTCTTTAGGCAACGGAACGATATCCCAAACGTCATTGTCATACATAGATTTCATCTCTTCATTCATGGCATTAATCCACATTTGAGAGTTAGAGCTTTCCACAGCTTGTTTGATATTAACAGGATCATTTTCAAACATGCCAATGTCAAACTCATGTTCTTGAAGATATGCATAATCCTTAGATTGTGTAGATCTTTTCTCTCTAGTAGATCTCCTAATTGGCACAGGTACTAGATTTTCTTGAGGTTCATTTACAACTTGATCTTCAACAGGAGGAGGAACATCATTATCAATTTCTGAATCTCCCACAGGCCCTAGGCCATCAACATTTGTCATGTCAATGTCAGGGTTTGGGTTGGGTTCAGGTCCATTTGTGTTCTCTATTCCATGTTGAGTTTCTAACTGAGTTATTTGTGATGATGAAGTTTGCATATTGTCAGAAGATGTATTTCTAAACGCAATCGGAATTTGAACAAAACCAGGACTTTGGTCCATAGTCTCATTTCTAAACGCAATCGGAATTTGAACAGAACCAGGACTTTGGTCCATAGTCTCATTCGCATTCGTCTCTTCTTCTTCAAAAATACTATCTTTTGTCATATCTCCCCCCACAAACTCATTATCCTCAAAAAATTTCGCACTTCCTGACTCGAAAATTGTATGTTCTGTTGGATTATAGAATTTGTATCCCCTAGATCGTTCAGAATAGCCTATAAAGTAACAACTAATGGTCCTTTCGTCCAGTTTCTTTTCATTTGGCTTATAAGGCCTAGCTTCACATGGACATCCCCAAACTCTCAAATGATTCAAGCTAGGCTTGCGCCCAACCCATAACTCGTAAGGGGTCTTGTTAGCTGCTTTAGTAGGCACTCTATTAAGTATGTATGCTGCAGTCTTTAAGGCTTCTCCCCACAAATTCTCAGGTAGAGTTGTACGAGCAATCATACTTCTCACCATGTCTTTAAGGGTGCGATTTCGCCGTTCAGCAACACCATTCATTGCAGGCGAACCTGGCAACGTATACTGAGGCACAATTCCGCATTCCTCTAAGTATTTTGCAAAGGGACCTTGACGTTGTTCTCCTGATCCATCATAACGACCGTAGTATTCACCACCACGATCAGAACGAATGGACTTTATACGTTTGTTAAGTTGTAACTCAACTTCCGTTTTGAACTTTATGAACACGTCTAATGCTTCCGCCTTTTCTTCTATTAAGTAAATATGACCATATCTTGAATAATCATCTATGAATGTGATAAAGTAACGGTGACCATTTCTTGTAGCTTTTGGAAAAGGACCACAGATATCCGTATGAATCAATTCTAAGACATCATTACATCTTTTTGCATCATACTTACGTTTATTAGTTTGTTTTCCCTTTATACAATTCACACAATCACTTAAGTTTGTAAAATCTAAAGGTTGGAGAATATCATTAGACACTAGACGTTCTATCCTTTTCATAGAGATATGTCCTAATCGCTTGTGCCATAATGTTGGAGATTTCTCGCAAGTTAATTTACGTTTTCTATTATCTACATGCAGTGCCTCTGAATGTGAAGTGTCTATATCTAGAAAATAAAGATTATCATAAGAAGACAGGATACCAGAAGCAAGAAGCTTAGAATTTTGACACAAACTGAAATTTCCATTACCAAATGAACATACATAACCATTTTTGTCCAAATAAGATATAGAAATTAGGTTCCTTCTGAAAGATGGAACCACTAAAGCATCAAAACTTAAATAAAATCCTGTCTTACATAATAATCTAAATTTTCCTATGCTTTTCACTTCTACTTTGTTGCCATTTCCTACGTAAATGTAGCGCTCCGCCTCACTTGGCTTGTGATGGCTTAGGCAACCCTGCATCGACATACTGATGTTAGTCGTTGCACCTGAATCTATCCACCAAGTATATCTAGATACAGAACTTAAATTAACTTCAGAACAAACTAAAGCAAGAGACATACCTTTCTTTGCCAACCATGCATGATAGTTAGTGCAGAATTTCTTTGTATGTCCTGACGCTTTGCAGAAAAAATAGTTCCTTTCTTCTGCTTTTGCAGAAGTATCTTCCTTCTTGCTTTTCTGCGCGGCATTGTTTGCAGCTTCCTTGGCAACAAACTTGCGCTTCTTGCCTTTACCCTTATGATTAGATGTTACTACATGAGCACTTTCCCCCTTAGTCATTTTCTATCTCTCTTCCTCCTGCACCAACTGAGCCTCAAACTCAGGTAGTGTCCATGTCCCTTTTTGACAATTATAAGTCATCTTGAATTGACTAAAGTTGGACGGGAGAGACAGAAAAATGAACTCAATGAGAACTTCATCAGAGATGTCATAATTATGCCCTTTCAAGGCACGTTGTAGTCTTGTCATCTCAATAACATGCTCTCTAACCCCTTCTTTTCCCTTGTATTTTATTGTTGCCAACTTCACAAAGAGTGTACTAACTTCAGTCTTTTTACTCTTTGTGAATTTCTCTTCAAGGGCCTTAAGGTATTTAATAGCGCCGGTCTCTGTATCAGGTATTATGCCCCGAAAAGTCTCATGGATCGTTTGCTTCATCACCATTATGCACATGCGATTTGAATGCTCCCATATATCAATATCAGCCTTCTCTTGGGGAGTTTCTTCACCCTCTTTATTGGGCTTGGGGCGATCAAATCTCAGTGCAGTGTCCAATTGCATGATCCCTAAGACTAATTTCAGCTTTTCTTCCCACTGTTTGAAATTGTTCCCCATGAGGGGCTTAATTTGACTTAGATTTGACATTATGTTTAGATCTGAAAATTGAAGAACAAAAGGAAAAAATTAGATATTATGCATCACGATTTTAATCATAATTCTAAAATCCATCTAAAGGCCCAAATCAAATTATGTGCTCCATTGAATCTTTTAGCCAAAACACCACTCAATAATGAAAAACACCTTTGGGCGCAATCATTACCTTATTGTCTTTTCCGCCTTTGGGCCAGATTGACATATCCATTTGCTAACTACCAGGCCAGTCAAGTGGGGAAGGCAGGTCACTAACGGACCTAGTGCACCAAGCCCCAAATGCTTTTCTAGACATTGCCAGCATATGTGTGTTGCAAATTATTTGTTATACATCACCCTTATGCACCAAACAACTTAGCAGGTGCCAACCCTCCTTTGGGAAAGCTAACACCCACGTCCATTGAGCTTGTCATGAGTCATCCTTGCAATCGTCTTACACAGAGCGGTTCGTTTTGCGAACATCAATGCTTGACTCATGCGAAAACAACACATGTATACATAAAATTCCTTTAGTTAGATTCCAAAATTATACCTAAAATCATCACCCTTATTTGTTAATTTAACAGTTGATAATATGTGCTTGTTCAAGTAAAATATTAACATCTCAAAAAGAAAGTATCACATTCAGAAATACTAAACTTAAGATTGCCATTTCTAGGCAGACAGTATAGAATGTTATTTACTGTTGCAACATCAAAATTTTAGCTTAAATGAATGAGCAATCTTTATAATTGTCAAAGGTCAATTTTTTTTTTTTTTTTTTTGAGAATTTAAAATTCTAAACAGATTTTGCCTTCTAAATTTATACTTAGTCTGGATCACATTTCAATGTTAAATTTAACCAGAATTAATTCATGTGAATTTAGAACCCTGATAGATCTTTTCTGTGTAATGCCGTAGATCCAAAAAAAAGGGATGAAAAAGTTGGTTACTGTGAAATTTTTCAGTCAAATTTACAGTAAAAGATGATTGAAGTTATTCCACTTCGAACTTTACGAATCAATAAGCATGCAATTCAAAATAACTTTCCCATAAAATGAAATGTTCATAAGAATCCGATACTGTCAAGTTAAGGTAAAGTGTGATCGATATTCATAATCCGTAAAGAAAAGATCTGGTTCAATTCCTATTGCTTGCATAAATGAAGTCAGTTTAAATGCTGAAGTCAGTTTAAATGAAGTCAGTTGGGATTTTCAAAAAATGAATTGCTAGAAATACTTGACAATCAAAAATGTATGTTTTGTTTGTCAAAACTCATTTGCCTCGTACTCCTTCACATGTTAATATTATGAAAAGATCAGCCACGCCATCAAAGAGAGCATCAGCACCTTGTCCATCAAACAAGCAGTTTGGAAAAGAAAAAGAATTCACGCCATTACATAGCTCAACACAGACAGTATTCAATGATGTCAATAGCATACAGTTTTCAACAATTAATAAGAAACATTCACATCCAGTCTTAACATACAACCTTCGAGGATTAATAAGCAACAGTATTCAACGATTCAAATGTTGCAATAACTCTAACTCCAACGCAACAAAATAAAAGCGATCAATCAATTATCGCCGTGCAACTCAACCATTTTTTTTTTCTTTTTCAAGATGGACGTTGCAGGTTCCACATTGGAGGAGAGGGGCACAACATTGGAGAGTGCACAGTAAAACTTATATCAGAAAAACATAAACGTAGGCAAATGAAGGCAACAAAGTTTAAAATAAAACCATATTCCTGCCATAGCTAATACCCTGGATCAATTTCCAGCAAGGCGTAAACCCAGCTATCCTGTGACCACTGGATTCGAATCCTGGCACTTATAAAGATTAACTTCCAGCAAGGCGAAAACACGGGTTACCAGATCCGATTTCGTGGCACAGTAAAACTCAAAAAATATGGGTAAGAATAGAAGCAAGGTTTTCCAGAAAAAAAATAAAAATCAGAACTGTCTCTTATTCACCAGACAGAGATCGAACCAAAAAAAAACGCGAATGCAAGCCATCATCGGTGGCCAGATCTGAAATCGTGGTATTGACAGGGTTTAAGGAGATCATACTCCAAACGGCAATGAACCCAGATCGATTTCTGAGCTGAAAATGATAACTTTGACCAGATCGATTTTCCATAAATCGAGCACCAAACAGAGATTACAAAAGAATTAAAAAACAATGCTTCATAAACGTTTTCACACACAATATTTCTTAAAAAACACATCTCATACTCAGGGGATCACACGCAGCAATTTCAGCCATGGAGACTTGGATTTCAAACTGCAATTCTCACATAAGGGAGGCTCTGATACCAATTGATGGGTTTTACTAATTACTTTAAACCCTAACCAAGATCTACTCCTATGTAAGAAATTAAACTTAATGCACAGCGGAACTTAGAAATCAAGCTTAATGCACAGCGGAACTCACTTTCCATCTTCAAAGGTCGCGGACAGCTTCCAAGGCTTTGGGTTGATACGCTCCTGGTCTTGACTTGAGTTGTTGGCTCTCGAATCCTTCCAAGAACTTGCAATCCTTTTCTCTGGAGAGTATCCTGTCTTCAAATGGAGCAGACAATTTTTCTGGATGATTGCAAGCCTTGGAGACTCAGCCCTTTTATAGCAGTGCCAAAGAAAAAGATTCTAATCCTAGGGCTGCTGAAATTTAGCTAATACTTGGGAAACAAGTCTGAAAAGAAATTTGGAGTTTCCGATTTTATAAAAAACTTCAAATCGGGAAACTTCAGAAAAAACTGAAATAAATCAGAATAAATTCTGATTTCCTTATTTAGCTCAATTTATTACTGCTATTATTTTAATCAACTATAATCGGTCCATTAACAATTATAATTGATTAACATTATTCTATATGTATTTGTATCCAAATCCTTATTTAAATACGTATAATGCCATGACTTAATTAATCACATTGTTTGGCATGTTTTAATCATTACATAAATGTAATCTTTCGATAGTATTTGATATCATAATCATAATGCACGTATGTCCAACTTAATTATTGTAATTAGACGTCTCTAAATCCAACAGTTATCTAAAGCTAAACCTGTGCAGATAGAAGCATTCTTGGACAAGAAGACTGATAAAATGACCAGGAACAATGAGCATTATGAATATCTGGTGAAATGGAAAGGTCTTCCAATCGAAGAATTCACTTCCATAATGGCAGTAGAGTTCAATACCTCATGGATAGGAGTCCATGAACAAATTATTCCTCGGGATTTTGATGCAGGAGCATCGCTCAAAGATAACTTTTGACCTCCAGAAGGTCTTTCAAATTTACTAAAGGGAGTGGGTTCCTTTAATTTCAATTTATGTTAATTTGAATTTGTTAGAATTCTGAAAGGCGAGGTTTAAGTTAGTTCACAGATAAGGGATCTTTTTTCCCAAATTGATTTGAATTGCTATTGCTATTTTGAATAAGTAAATAGGACAGTTACACGTTCTAGGAGTTGGATTTGATCTTTTCTAAAAATAAGCAAATTTGATCCATCCTCAGTAGATCGAAATCAAATTCATCTTACTATATATATAATCACAACTCAACTTTGTAATAGGGGGGAATTTGAAGGACAGATGGAGAAATAGAATAAATCATCAGAGTTTTTGGGTTTCATTTATCTCCTTGTTCTGATTGGGTTGGCTGTAATCAATGTGATTAAAACCTCTATATGCATGTAAGATGAATCCTTATTTATGAAAGAATTCTCAATATTACCTTATTACCTTGTTGTGGTTAAAATGGGATTCTATTGAATTCAAGTTCGGCATTTTATAATTCCCATCAAGATCTAAATAGAGTTAGAGTTTGTTTTCCTTTTGGTTTGTTTTCCTGGTTTGTTGTTTTCATTGTCAAAGATATGGTCACAATGAAATGTTATTTATAGATTCCAGCAATCTAACGAAATGATAAATGTTTACTTGAGGAATCAATTTCATTCTATTTGGGTTGGATTGGCGTTCATTTTCCTCTCATAGATCAATGACTGAGGAACATTTCAGGTTGAGACTTGCACTAGGTTTAAAAGGAGTCCAATAATCCAAAATCCAAACTATTGTTTTAGGTAAGAGAATGCGTGGCAAACTTCTGTATATTTTGGTCCATTGGTGGTTTAATAAAAAACACCTCTTCCTGCATCCGAAATAACATAAATGTGATCTGGGTTTTCCAACGATACAATAAAAGCTTTAAGCCTGGGTTAAAGCATTGGATTGTATGAAATGGATGTTTATCAATTTAAAAGTTGCAAGTGCTAACCATTGATTCTCATGTGTGGTTTTATTACGACTTAAAATTTGACTTGAGAGTTGGATTGAAGAGAATATTAAGCACCTAAAGTTATCATAAAGTCACAAAGGATATCAATGGTGATTTGGTATCAAGCACCTAAAGTTATCATAAAGTCACAAAGGATATCAATGGTGATCTGGTATCAAGAGGAAGAACATAGAAATAGTTCGAAGAATTATATGCAGGGTAGGTTCTACCTATCACCTGCATCAATTTATTAAGATTTTTTATAAATATCTCAATTTTGATTTTTTCTAAGGTTGACATTTTTCTGATGGGAGTATATGTCAATGGTGGTGCATGTGAAGCAATTTTAGTGCAAGGCAATTTTTGGAAATGAGTGTTGGTGCACTGTTTGAATGTCTTAACAGTAATTTGAAATCATTAAATAAAGAAAAAGTTAAAGGAGAAAGTTAGAAACCTAGTTTTTTGCATTAATGAATTATGTCACAATAATATACATACATATATATAAATACATATATATAGAAAGAGGGAGAGAGATTGTAGAAACAATTTTTTGTATGTTTGCAAATTCATCATCTATGAGTATGTGTAACATGATGTAGTGGTTTGTCAAACAAAGCTACAAGATGTTGAATTTGCTATGGTTTATGCATTTGAAACCACTGTCTTGGTTACTCCGAACCTAGGTTTTAAGAAGGTTTACAATATGAGATATGACACATAATACATGACACGTGGTGGGATTATTGTTATTAAATGTGAGTGTGTTCTTTTGAAATTCAAAGTTAATAAATGTGATAAGTTCTTGCTTACACTTTCAATTTCACTTCACAAAAATGCATGTATGATTTTGTGCACTTTCTAGTGGTACAAAGCATGGCACATTATTGATGACATTAATTGGTGCAAAAACAAGATCCATCCCTCTAGTGTTGGAATTGTTTTGATCAAAGACACATTAGGCCAACTACACACACCCATAGAAACTAATAATTTTCTTACTATAATGTGCAAGATGCTAAGGGCATACTACACTTAATTGGCCACTCATAGCTTACTTGCCTACTGATAAATAATGATACCAAGGACAAGGAAAGTATTAACTTCTTAATGTGGTTTCAATTGATTAAGGTTGTCTCTCCATTAGGAGGGGATTGACAATGCAATTGGATCAACATTAATGGGGTTGAGTCTAATACCCCAATTTGCATGACTACCCAATAAATTGTTAAACACATTGAATTCCAAAAGAAAAAGTAGTCATTCCCATTCCCTTTATGATCAACTTGTAGTGGAATAGTAGTCCATGAGTAATCTAGGCTCGAGAAACCTGCATTCTAGTGAAGAAGGTGCCATTGAAAAAGATCAAGTATATCGCTATATTGTTTCTTTCGTATTTTGATTTTAATAACATGGAGATCCCTTTTCTCCCCCCACCCCAAAATTATGTTTTCATTTGTGTATTTAGGAATTATATGTTTGGAGGTGGAATTATTTGCTTGACAACAATTCATTTCAATTAGTTAAAATTTCAAATTGCATTAATTATCATTTATTAATGGTATGAAAGTTTTGAGGAAGTTTATTTGTTGCGTGTGTACAGATTTGTAATAGATTGGACATATGAAGGACATCTTTCCATTGGATCACATGTTACAATAAAGAGGCTAGCCAATTGTCCTAAGGTATTCCTCTATTCTCTATATATGTTATCTTTAAGTACTTAATTGGAATTAGAACTTGAGTTGTTGTTATCTCACTTGCTCTGCCAATAACTTGACCCTAGTTATTGGGAAGTATTTCCATAAACAAAGATAGTGATTCCATTAGGCATCGGACTTAGAATATCTTGTTTCACAAAATGGGTAAAGTCGTAGACAAAATTGGGATACTGATCCCTTAATGGTGTTATATAATTCCATTGTTACAAAAAGGGATATACATATAAGTTATGCCTCATGCACAAGCAAGGAATGAAACTCTTGATAAACAACTATCATAGAGGCTAGTCCCTAGAAGAGTTGTACCTATTGGCGTGATGCTTCTACTACTTGATTCCAATGTTGCTCTAGCAAGTCCTTGGTCTGCACCATAAGAATCATGATTCTAGGGTATCCAAGTAAACAAACTAGGCCTACATATGCATAACCAAAATATTTTATTAGTTAATTTACACACTAAAAAAAATACCTCTAAAACATAAAAAAATATATATGGCGATAAAAAAATTATAAAACATTGAAAATTGAAAAATTATATTTATTGATGTCTCCCCATTATGTATCCAAAGAAAGTTCCATATTTGGATCATTCTGGAAGTCAATCCTATTTTATGGATAGTCATCTATGGTGATCACTTACTAATACCACTATTCAAAGAAATCATCATTGAATGCATTCAACATCTATCCTCCCCTGAGTTGATAAATAATGTCTTACCATACACCCATCCCAAGCTCTCTTGTCCCATTCTATATGTAGTTAGTTTGTGGGTACATCACTGAGACTCTCTCCATGAAGAATAATACCAATGAAATATCGTAACCAAAATTTTTATGATTTCCCAATTTGCAATCAGCTAGTTGAGCCTTCATCTTGACAAGCATAGTTGTTGCCTAGATGAATATTGTGGATCTCAAGAACTCTAGTACTGATCCGAGTCGTGTCCAGGAAGCACGAGGGGGACAACAGTTCGACTGAATGAGTCGGCTCTGTTATGGCGAAAGCTATAAAGAATAATCAGAATGAGCAAAGCAGGATTACACTACATAGATAAACACAATATGTGCAGACAATATGCAGGAATGAGAACTATTCTTCTATTCGATGTAAAACAGGTAAATCATTGATTGATCGATGTTATAATATTATACATGCTTATATAGATTTCTGAGACACTTGGGTGCCTTCCCATTACGTTCAATTACAAAGAAGAAGTTAGAACAGTTCAACAGTTCAACCGTTACAGTCGACTGGAAGACAGAGAGACAGTCTGTCGAAGTTCGATAGTCGTTGGTCGCATGTCGACGCTACTTGTCGATGTCATGAACTGTGAATTTGCTGAACATGTCGAAGGTGCGAATGTGTCGAGGTGTGTTGAAGTCGAGACTTGTCATATTTGTGTCGAATTCGGAACCTTTCGGAGCTAACCTGTTGAAGATAACTTGTCGAGTTGAAGTCGTGTCGAAGTTGCATCAACGTCGATGACTTTCCAACTGCGATGCGGATCAGACCTCCTTCCTTAATAAACAATGGACCCATTGTTTGCTCGCGAAGGTGAGGAAACTTGTCGGTTAATTCAATAACAGAGTACCACTTTCCTTGAGATGGGATCTGGCCAGCCTTGGCAACCTGAAACAAGGGAATTGTGTTGGTCCTTATATGGCGTCCTCGTCGTCCCACAATGGTGTCACAAGGAAGAGGTTCCTGAACATCTGGATGGATGTCTTCGGGTTCTGATGTCTGCAAGTCGTTCTGTTCCAACAAGGGTGCATGGTATGGTCGAAGTAGATCCACATTGAATACTGGATGTAAACCCAAGCATGCAGGAATGTCGAGCTGGAAAGCGTTTTCACCAATTTGTCAAAGAATACTGTACGTACCATATTGCAAAGGCTTGAGCTTCTTGAATGGGCCTGTGAAGCACTCCTTCTTGAGATGTAACCAGACCTAATCCCCAATTTGGAATGAATGAGGAATACGATGCTTTTCGTGTCGGGCCTTCGCTTTCTCGCTTGCTCTGTGCAAAATTTCCTGTGCTTGCTTCTGGATGTTGCATATCTGATCTTTGAACTTGACTGCTTTATCAACTTCTCGCTGGCTGTAGTTGGTGTCGCTCGGCTGTGTCGAGGATCTGATCAAGTCGATAGACGCTGAGGGATGAAATCCGTAACAGACTTTAAATGGACTCTTTCCTGTAGACCTGTGCTGGGCATGATTGTAGCTGTGCTGGATGTATGGAATAATTTCATCCCGTGTGCGTTGGTGCTGGTGATTGTACATGCAAAGAAGTTGTACTACCAAGCGATTCACAACTTTCGTTTGTCCATCGGTCTGAGGATGGAAAGTTGTCGACAATGAGAGTCGTGTGTCTAGCAATTGCCAGAGGGTCTTCCAAAAGATGCTGACGAATTTGGAATCTTGGTCGAAAATAATGGTCATTGGTAAACCATAGTGTTTCCAAACATGTGTAAAGAAGAGCTGAGCAGTCTGTTGCACTGTCGTGGTCTTCTTACATGGTATGAGAATGGCCATCTTGGAAAATTGATCAACTACTACTAAGATCGCGTCATGCTGATGTCTGGTAGTAGGATAACCCATCAAGTAGTCCATAGAAATAGATTCCCATGGTCGACTAGGAACTAGTAGAGGTGTATACAATCCCTGTCGTCAATTAGGTGGCTTAGCAATGGCACAAACCACACATGATCGAATGTACTTGTTGACGTCGGATTTAAGTGTAGGCCAAAAGAAATACTTCTGCAGAATAGCAAGTGTCTTTGCTACTCCAAAGTGTCATGCAGTCTTGCTGTAGTGCACGTCCCAAATGAGCTGTTGTCGGTGCTCACCAGTCGGTACACAAAGCTGTCCAAGTTTGTATAGCAAGTTATCCTTCAATAAATAGTCAGAGTCTGAGGTCGACGACTTGTTAGTCTGTAACTGTCGGTATACTGCTTAGAAGTCACTGTCGCCCTCATACAACTGTGGCCAAGTGGTTGTGTCGTATCCCTGCACACTCATCACTGTCAAAAGGAGAGTAATGGGTGATCAACTGAGGTAATCGACGACGGCATTAGCTTTACCTTTTTTGATACTTAATCACGAACTGGAATTGTTGTAGGTAATTAATCCACTTGAGTTGTCGGTTTGTTTGCAACTTTGATTGTGTCGGAGCGAAATGTAGAGGCTTGTGATCAGTGAGAATGACCGTTTCCTTGCCAAGGATGTAATACCTACATTGCTTGAGATCTTGCACAATGGCGTACATTTCTTTTTCGTACGTCATGTATCTTATAACCGTGTCATTAAAAGTCTCGGAATGAAAAGCGACTGGGTGACCGGATTGAGTGATCATTGCGCCCAAGGCATAGTCCGATGCGTCCGTCTCAATCTCAAAGGGCTGATGCAAATCAGGTAACACAAGTATTGGTGCAGTGCAGAGCTTGTGTTTGAGTTGTTCAAAAGCTTCTTGTTGTGTTGCTGTCCACTGGAATACAGTTTTCTCGTTTCCCTTCGTCAACTGATTCAAGGGCCAGGCTATGTGACTGAAGCTGAGTATGAATTGTCGATAGAAATTCGCCAAACCAAGAAAAATTCTTAGTTCTTGAATGCTTCTAGGAATGGGCCAATCTTTGAGGATTTGTACTTTTTCTGGGTCGACATGAATGCCTGCAGAGTCAATTGCATACCCCAAATATTTGATGTTGGTCATCGCAAAAGAACACTTGTCCATGTTCAGATAAAGCCGATGCTGTTGGAGAGTGTCGAAGACTTGTCGAAGATGTTCGACATGTTCTTCCCATGATCAACTGAAAATCAATATATCGTCAAGGTAGACAATAACCCATTTTCCGATGAAAGGTTTAAGAAGGTTATCCATATGTCGCATGAAGGTCGCAGGTATGTTGGTTAAGCCGGAAGGCATGACTAACCATTCAAACAATCCTTCCTTGTTTTTGAAAGCAATTTTCCACACATCTGAGGGCTCGATTGGAATCTGATGGTATCCCGACTTGAGGTCGAGCTTAGTAAAGAATTTATCACCTTTCAGATAGTCGATGAGCTCGTCTATCAATGATAGAGGGTATCGATTCTTCACTGATATTTTGTTGAGAGCTATGTAGTCGATGCACATGCGCCAAGTCCCATCTTTCTTCATAACTAGAACAATTGGACTTCCACAAGGAGAGGAGTTGGGTCGGATATGACCTTTGTCAATTAATTCTTGGATCAGTCTGCAGATCTATTAATTTTCGAGAATGGATCTTCTATAAACAAATGCGTTAGGAAAAGAAGAAATAGGAACAAGTTCAATGGAGTGTTTTACCTGACAATGTTGAGGTACTCCATCTGGAGCTTGAAAGAGGTTCTGGTACTCATCAAGAATATGATCGACTTGTTGCTTCTGTCGAGAGTTGCATTGGTCAGTGACTCGAATCGTTGCTGCAGTATTCTTAGAATGTTGCGGCTTGATCATGATTATTGCGAACTTCTGAGCATGATTGATGAGTTTCTTTGTCTGTTTGGAAAATATCAGTGCAACCGCCGGTGTAGGTTGACGCTTTGGTATGCTGAACCATCGATTTTGGATTTTGACAATCACCTTTTGAGGTCGTGACTGATAACTTCCATGTCTATCCTAGAGGTAAGGTTTCCCAGACAGGGCGTCGACTACGAAGAGTGGTGCCATGTAGCAAAGTACTTCATCTTCAAAAGGATTTACGAAGTAGGCAAGTTTTCATTATCAAGTGATCCGAAGTTCTTGTCCATCCTTCATCCAACCGATGTTGTAAGGCTGAGGATGCAGAGTGGTAACAAGACCTAGTTTCTTCACGAGATCTTCAGAAACAAAGTTCTTCTGGCTCCCGTTGTCCATAATAAGATGCAATGGGTTGCTCTGGACCCATATCCGTGTATGGAATAGGTGCTCTCGTTCCTCCTTGTCGACGATAGTCGAGGTTGCTGGAGTGGTCGGGGTCAAAAGAGTCGTTGCGTTTGGATCCGATTCTTCCATCGTCTTGTCGAATGCGTCGGAGGTTGACACTTTTGCCAAAAATGTCTTCCGAGCTTTGCATTCAGACGTATCATGCCAATATGAGTGGTGTCAATTGCACCATTTTTCGGTTGATGGTTGTTTGTTACGTTCCCTCTTGTGAAAAGGCTTCTTTCCGCAGTATGGATTTGGCGGTGTCAGCTGAGAAAATTTTGACTTGTTGAAGTCGGCTAGTGCCTTCTTGTCGGGTGGTCGTCCTGATGTCGGCTTTGTCGCGAAGCGCGCTTTTCCTTTCTACTTGGTTTCCAATTTGCTAGCATAGTGGAAAGCATCTACAAGCGTATTGACAGTCAGAAATTCCATGTCCCGCTGAATGTACTGGGACAATCCGCTAACATACTTCAGAACAAGCAATTTCTCTTCTTCTTGGACGCCAAGTCTAGCCATGAGTCGGTAGAACTCATTGGTGTAACTCTGTACTGATTGATCTTTCCATTTCCTTAGCTGCTGCCACTTCTTATACTGTTGCTCGAGGTATTTAGGCAGGTAAAATTCCTTTTGGATGTGTTCGATGAATTTATCCCATGTGTCGATGGGGTCTTCTCTTTTCTCCATCTTTGTCGAGAGGTTCTCCCACTAGCAGTGCACAGAGGTTGACATCTTTAAGGATGCAATGGTGATCTTTTCAGCTTCGGAGAGTTGATTTATAGCGTAATAGGATTCCAATTGTAGTACCCAATTGTCGAAGGATTCCGCATCAATCTTACCTTCAAGATTGGATATGTCCAAATTCATTTACACTTTGAAGGGCTTGATTTTATCGGAGTGAATTCTCATCGAATATTCTTCGAATGTCGAAGCGAATCACATGAGAATCTCGTTGAACTGGGCAAACATTTCAGTTCGTTGTCGAGTCAGAGCTTGCTCAATAAGCTGCGATGTCTCGTCGACTGCATGTCTATTGTCTATTTCTTTTGTCATCTTTCGAGGTAGCATCTGCTTGGATTGCTGAGATTGCGAGCGAGTTTGAATCGGAATAAGTTAGGTAACTTCGAGAGAAGTGTATACGCAGAACTTAAGCACGAAAACTAAATGCTCTGATACCAATGATCCGGGTCATGTCCAAGAAGCACGAGGGGGACAACAGTTCGACTAAATGAGTCCGCTCTATTATGGCGGAAGCTATAAAGAATAAGCATAATGAGCAAAGCAAGATTACACTACACAGATAAACACAATATGCGTAGACAATATGCAGGAATGCGAACTATTCTTCTATTCGATGTAAAACAGGTAAATCATTGATTGATCAATGTTACAATATTATACATGCTTATATAGATTTCTGAGACGCTTGGGTGCCTTCCCGTTACACTCAGTTACAAAGAAGAAGTTAGAACGATTCAACAGTTCAACCGTTACAGTCGACTGGAAGACATAGAGACAATCTGTCGAAGTTTGACAGTCATTGGTCGCATGTCGATGCTGCTTGTCGATGTCGCGAACTGTGAGGTTGTTGAACATGTCGAAAGTGCGAATGTGTCGAAGTCGAGACTCGTCAAAGTTGTGTCAAATTCATAACCTGTCAGAGCTAACCTGTCGGAGATAACTTGTCGAGTTGAAGTCGTGTCGAAGTTGCATAAATGTCAATGACTTGCCAACTGCGTTGCGGATCAAGTAAATAGTACAACTTTATGTGTGGAAGTGGATCTTTCCATCCATGTAATGCTTAGAATGATATTTTTGAGATTGAGGCTTACAATCTTTCCGGTGGGGACTTGGGAGATTACTTAATATGCATTTGCATTACAATACACATAAATGTACTCTTGGATGGTGAGGATTCCACCCCTATGTCCTCCTCCCTTTAATTGTTTTGGTGTAATGTGCTAAGATAATATTGTAAGGAAGTAGATATCTTCAACCTCAATCTTCAATATGGCATCATTGTTCACAAATGCATTATGATCCTCCCAATAACTTACTAGTAGTTGGAGTAATTGTTTTTTAGCCCACATATTTGGACACTTGAATAACTTCAGAAGTATGCAATCTTGAAGTGCATCCAAGAATTTAGGATCTTATAAGGTATGTATACCAACTTCTTCATGCTCTCTTTCCCTCCAAATAATCACCATACATTCAAAGAAAAAGAGGGAGTTCAATTTCATTTGTTTAGCTAGTTTACAAGGTCCCTTACACTTTTTCTTAATGGTAGGGACATTGCCCCATATTTTTTCTTTTTGGAATGTGGGGAGGGAAGTTTCCTCATGATGCATGAAACGAAAAGGTGCAGTACCATAGATGGGAGACTTTATGAGGTTCTCCACCAAGAAAATATTGACCAAAAAGGAAATTGAATGGATGAAAATGCAAGTTGGGGCGTGTTGGTCCTGGGGAAGTTTTAGCGTGGTTTGGAAACCAGATTTGGTATGAATGGGGACTAGAAGAAGTGATCTACAAAAATAGGACCGAATCCAATGAAGTGGCCAAGGAATAAGGGATAAGGGGCGTTTGACTTCATCAACGATGGAGTTAGTTGGGAGAAATTACAGTTTTGTGTCCACTTACATTAATGAGTCTAAGTAGTGGGATCGAGAGGACTATAAAGAAGTCCTATATATATGTAATGGTTGGGGAAGTACTAGAAGTGCTATATATATGTATGAAACATGGAAAACTAGATGTACTCTTGAGAATGAAAAGAGCTCCAATTTGTAAGCCATACTACCAATCTTCTGCAACACGTTATAAGGACCATAATACTTGGGTGCTAATTTATTGTCCTTATTTAGTTGCATGAGGAACATTTGTTTGTAAGTTTGTAGCCTCAGAAATACCCAATCCCCTTCTTTGAAACTCCTTTCACTGCAATGGTTATCAACTTGTTGTTTCATCCTATTTTTTGACATAGCCAGGTTCTCCTTGAGTATCTGGGGAACTTCTTGCTAGTGCTCTATGTGATCTTCCACGGCTTGAAATTTAGATTTTCCTTTTAAGGAAGATGTGATAGATGGAGGCTGGTACCCATAAAGTGCCATAAATGGAGACATTTTTTATGATGTATGGAAGGAAGTATTGTACCACTATTCTGCCAAAGAAAACCATTTCACCCACTGTGTTTGTTTATCAAATGCAAAGCAACGAAGATAGCCTTCGAAACATTTGTTCACTATCTCATTTTTCCCATTATATCGAGGATGATAAGATGAACCGTGAGAAAATTGGGTACCCAAACAAGAAAATAATTCAGTCTAAAATTTTCCAATGAAAACTGGATCTCTATCACTTACAATAATCTTCAGAATCTCGGATTTCCATGTAACTTCTGAACAATTTCCATAAAGGTTGCAACTAATGTACTTGAATTAAAAGGGTGAGAGAGTGCATAAAAATGTGCATACTTTGTGAGTCTATCAACAACCACCATAATAACATTCTTTCCTTCTAACTTGGGTAGACCCGTGATAAAATCCATTGATACTTCCTCCCAATGCTGGAAAGGTATGTCTAATGGTTGTATAAGTCTCGGGGTATTAATTGTTTCACCCTTATTTTGTTGGAAAACCAAACGTTCAGCCACGAACCTTTGAACATGATATTTAAGACCTTCCCAAAAAAATTTCTTCTTAACTCCGTGGAATTTTTTCAGGAATCCAGAGTGCCCACCTATAGGAGAGGTGTGTAATTCTAAGAGGACCTTTTGTTTGAGTTGGGAGTTTTTGCATAAATATAAGCGATCCTTACACCATAGTGAATCATTTTTCCACTTGGGATCATTCTGTATCTTTTGAATGAACGTCCACACAGATAGGTCATTTTTCCATTCTTCCCTTGTTGCTACTACCCAATCTAGTCGTAGAATGAAAATTCATAAAGTAATGCCCCAACATCTTCATCTTTTATGGAGAGCGTATCTGCCATCACATTTTGTTTCCCTTTTCAATAGATGATTTCAAATTCATATCCCAACATCTTGGTTACCCATTTTTGTTGCTCTTCCGAAGATAGTTTTTGTTCCAAGAAGTATTTAAGACTATCATGATCTGTTTTAACCTTGAAGTGCCTATATATTAGGTAAGGATTCCATTTCTGAAGAGCATGTAGTATTGCCAACATTTCCTTCTCATAAATGGGATTTTGTAAGTCTTTCCCTTGATTGGATGACTTGTTAAATCAAGCGTGTGTCCTTATTGCATTAGAACATCACCAATGCCATTTCCTGAAGCATCACATTCCACAATAAAGGTTTTTGTGAAGTTTGGTGTGGCCAAGATAGGAGCTTTGCACATTGACTCTTTAAGTTGTTCAAAAGCTTTAGTTGCCTATGGATTCCAAGAAAATGCATCTTTCTTCAATAATGTTGTTAAAGGCATTGTTATTCTTCCATAGTTCAGAACAAAGTTGCAATAGTACCATGTCAGACCTAAGAATCCTCGAAGATTGTCTAGGGTTTTTGGAATCGGCCAGTATATCATGGCTTTAATTTTGTCAGGGTCTACCTTAACGCTTTCATGAGATACAATATGACCCAAATAATCTACCTCCTTTACCCCAAAGAAACATTTGGAAGGTTTTTCATATAGTTGTTTCTCCTTTAGTAGTTGTAGTACATTGTCAACATGTTGAACATGTTCTTCCCAAGACTTCCTATAGATTAGTATATCATCAAAGAATACTAGCACAAATTTTCTAAGGAAAGGATTGAAAATGGAATTCATCAAACCTTGAAATGTGGAAGGCGCATTTGTGAGACCAAATGGCATGACTGGAAATTCATAATGAAATTCATGAGTTCTGAATGTTTTTTTTGGATGTCTTCATCCTTCATTCTTATCTGATGATACCTGGAATGGAGATCCAACTTTGTGAAGAAAACTACTCCATGTAATTCATCATTGACAGGAATGAGAAACTCATCTTTAATGGTGATCTTGTTGAGCTCTCTATAATATGGACACATAGGGCCATGATCCACCTGGCTTGTGCAGCATTACCACTAATGCAAAGTAAGAACTTTGGCTAAGCCTAATTATTCCATCCTCTAACATTTATTCAACCATATGCTCAATTTCACTCTTTTGTCCATAGGGTTATCTATAAGGTTTGATATTAGGAGGAACACTTTTTGGAATTAAATGAATAACATGATCAAAATCTCAAACAAGTGGAATACCTTTTGGAATATCTTCAAATACCATAATCAATTAACATTGAATGAAATTATGAGTACTACCAAAATCAATTAACATTGTTACCTTGATGTATCCTTCGATATTGAGAGTTTAAGGAGTGTTAATCCCAACCAATGCATGATATGATATGGTGGGATTAATCTCTTTAGAAGTAGTCTTTTCTATTTGTTCATCTTGACAAGGTTCTTTTTCTTTTGCTTCTTCCTCTTCACAATCTATGTAGAATAATTTATTCTCACCACACTTATGTCCCTTACTATACTTGATATCACAATTAAACCATATAAATTTTGATCTTCTTTCATCCAGTTGTTGAGGTTTCAACCTTTGAGGTGCGTTAGAAGAAGGAACATTATTCCCTCTATATGTGTTGGAGTTGGTCCTTCTAGTAGCCATCGCCATATTTTTACTTTCAGTTTTCCTTGCCAAACTAAAAGCAGTATCCAATGATTTAGGTTCAAGGATACTTATCTCATGTTGAATGTTATCCTTTAAAGTTCCCATAAAGATATCCAACAAATTACCTTCTGAAATATTCTTCACTCTAAGGCTTAACTTTTAAAATTGCTTGACGTGCTCTATAACTGGACCTTTTTGTTTGAGATTTATCAATTCACTAAAGAAATTGTTGCTCTTAATATCATTGTAATGTGCAATAAATTCTTCCATGAATATAAACCAAGAGATAATAGAGTCTTTTTACTTCACAAAGCCATTGGTACCATACAAATTGATCAGGTTCTAAATATAATGATGCAATATTTACATTTGCAAAGTTGGCACTTGGTGTAGATCAAAGAATTGCTCCATCTAGAATATCCATGTTTTTGGATCATTTCCATCAAACTTTCTCATGTCAATCTTGGGAATAAAGTAGTTATTTGGACCTGATTTGAACCCATGATGATGGAGTAGATCATTATATTTTGGGGACTCAAACCTCTTATTCTCTAATTGTTTTTCAATTTTCTCAATACGTGACTGGAATAAGTACCCCTTTTCCTCCTTATCCTCTTCTTGAGTATATGAATGTATAGGAAGGCTAAGTATTATATCATTTAGTAGTGTCTTCAGATATTCCAGAGCCCCTTTTCTAGCCATCCCTTTGAGATCTTCTTTACTATCCATATTATTTTCCAAGTTAACTAAATCAACCATTTTCACAGTCCTTTTCATCATATCTTCCAACTTGGACACCCTAAAAGATATGTCTTCACTTTCATCGTAGGTTAGGGATGAATCCTCTGGTGGTTTGAGTGGAGTGTGACTTTTTCCACTACCTTTTGGTGGAATTTTGAACAATATGAATATATATCACACCTTTGGTTCACCTTAAATAGATCCTTCTACTAAAAGTTATTCAAATTTAAAATGATTTACCTTTTTCCAACCCTAATTTAAAGACTGATTTGTTAGCTGAACATTCAACTGAGGTAAACCTGAAATTTAGGCCCCTATGAGTCTAAAATATCAACTTGTGGTAGATTGATATGTATTCTTTCCAATTTTGTAGCTCACGTTGAATTTGGATGAGCCAAAAAAAAGTTGTGATAATTTTCCCAACACTTGTTAATTTTGGTCTTTTCAGAAGAGCGAGAGTGTACGGATTGCCATGTATCCAATTTTTTGAATATGAATATGAAAATGATACCATAGATATTATGGTCCATCTTATTTCTGATGCAATTGGTATCACTCAATTTGGATCTTGAACACTCTATATATAACAATTTTCCCTAGAAAACCTGTTTGAGACTAGCTTTTGGGCTAGTCAGAAACCCTAACTTCCCGAGGGTATAACTCCGAACCTGTATTGAGTGAGGATTTGAACATTTTACCAAAAGGTAGTTTGACCTATTTTCTATATGGGTTCTGAGTTTCGCTATCTAAAACCTTGTATAAAAAAAAATAGCGAAAATACCAAGATGACTTGTTTTGGAAGCGTCCAAGCTCTGATACCAAATGTTAAGCAACAAATTTACAAAAAGAGCATGAAAAGAGCAGAAATATACCATAAAGAGTAATCCACACCTTTAATGAAGAAAATAGATGAATAGAAAGCCTCTTCGAGGGGGAAATATCCTTATACAATGTACTAAGTACACAAGACAAGATAAGATGCTCAAATGAAAAGATATCCTTCCTATATATAGGATATTAAGAGGTACAATTAGAACTCACTAACCCAAGCCGACATAACTAATATAACCATACTAATGACAATTACAACTAACGGACCAAATCCAACATCAAAACTAATGTAATGCACCACAATATAAGGGGAAATGTGCCCACAGTTAGGGGTTAACAGGTTCGGAGCATGAGCGACCCTTGATTTTAGTTGAAGCTCATTATGGTGTTGCGGGAGGTCATTATGCAAGGAAAGAAATTGCAAAGAAAATATTGAGGGCGGTACTATGGTGGCCTACCCTATATAAGGATGCCAAGGAATATTGCAAATCTTGTGATATTTTCCAAAGAATTGGGAAACCATCAAGGAGGGATGAGATCCCATTAGTACCAAAGGTCACGTTGTAAGCCTTCGACAAATGGGCTATTGATTTTATTGGATCAATTAACCCAGCTGCGAAGAGTTCGGGAGCAAGGTACATTATCACTGCAATCAATTATCTAACTAGATGGGTTGAATCCAAGCCAGTAAAAGAGTATACTACTCTCACTACTACGAATTTTTTATTATAAAATGTGATCACTAGATTTGGATGCCCCACGTTTTATTAAGTGACTAAGGAATTCAATTTATAAACAAGACTATTGAAGAACTTACACAAGGATTTCATATTCACCACCAGAAGAGTGCCCCATATCATCCTCAGGCTAACGGAAATGTCGAATATTTTAAGACTTTGGAACAAGCTTTGACTAAGGTTTGTAATTTGAACCGTGACGACTAGGATTTAAAGGTCCTTGCAGTTTTATGGGATTATCGAACAACTTGCAAGAAGTTGACGGGTTAGACACCTTTTAGGTTGGTATACGGGAATGAGGTTGTTATGTCAATGGAATATATTTTACCTAGTTTAAGAATTGTTGTGTTTATAGAGATGTCGGATATCGGTGCAGTAGAGGAATGGCTATTGCAGTTGCTGCAATTAGAGGAAGATATATTTCTCACAAGTTTTCATCAGCAAGTTTAGAAGGGACGAGAAAAGGCTTGGCATGATCGTCACATACAGTAGAAGTAGCTCCAAGAGGGATATTTAGTTCTCTTATATGACAGTAATTTCTTTAAACATCTAGGTAAGTTGAAAATACATTGGCTAGGGCCTTATGTGATTAAGTACATAACAAGAGGAGGTGATGTCCAACTGTAAAAACTTAATGGTGCAATTATGAAGGGACTAATCAATGGGATTCAACTGAAACTCTATAGGGACAACCACAACTCCTGTCAAGAATGAGAAAAAATGGCGAATCCTAGGTGCCAAATGCAGTTGAAATAGGAACTGGGCATTGAACTAAGTCTGCATATGTTAAAAAAAATAAATTAAGTTGTTCTTTGTGTCGAAGTTGGAATCTATACATATGTCGAAGTCTCTAATATGTCAAAGGCAACTGGGATTATATTTAAAACTTGCATGTGGAATTGAAATGACTGGAAAACTACTTAAAATCCACATTAATGAAAAAGAAAAAGATGACGGTCGGAAGACAGTAAATGCAATAAATTTGGAAAGCCAGAAAAATAGTGGGATTGGTCCACTCATGATAGTGGCAATAAATGTCGTCTTAATTAAGGAATTATGCATAATATTTGGTCAGATGCATGAAATCTATGGACATCATGTTGAAAATATCGGATTATGAGACATTAAAACATAACGTGCTTGGGAATTCAGGCTCATTGTGCATTGTTGAGAAACGAGAGAAGAGTAGAGACGAAGAAGAACATACTGAGCAAATGATCATGCATGAATGGACACGTGGTGATATCATTCAATACTTCATGACATCTGGAGTATCGAGAGCTCAAGGAGATATAGAGATGGTCTGGTATCAGGTACTAGTAACTTCTTGTTCAATAAGGAGCACAAAGGACACTGCATCCATGGAGTCATGAGGCGTGAAGTAAGCATAGAAATGATGCAGGGGAATCCACATCTGTAATGTCATCTGGGCTACCATAGTACAATTCGTCGAGAAAAAAGAATGCTAAACCAGTTTGGGTTCCTAAGAATGCTAAATACACACTTGTCACGCCTAAGATCCCAACAAGAGTTTTGCAGGTAGGAGATATGATGGGGAAGGTGTCAAACTTAAAGTATGTCGACCATGATCCGACAGACAAGTTGAAGTTCCTAGATTTTGTGACGGATAAGCATTCGCAGATGGTACCCAATGCGAAAGGAGGAGCTTGTATCCTATAATCGTTAGAGTGTGCTTCAAGGTTGGAAAAATTAGGTCTATTGGGTCTCTTGAAGATTCCACACTTTGGACAAAGTCTGCAAGGTAATTACTGCTAAAGAAACCCTTATTGTGTGTCCATGGTGGATTCCTATGGTTAAACTAGTAAATTTTTACTGATATAGACCCGATAGCAAGGGTTCCAGGTTTGCCAAATCACAGGTTGGATCCGGCAGCCTATTGTGTGGGGAAGGAGAAAGACCAAGTGCTTGCAAATAAAATGAAGGATAAGTATGAGATGGAGAAGAGAAATTTGGGTTATGAGGCAACCTCTATTAAATATGAGGTTATTTGATTTGCAACGAGAAATCTGGAAAGTAAGTTTCTGTGGAAATGTCATCCCAACCAATTTCTTGCATCAGTAATTAAATTAGCATAGCAGTGTATTGAAGGTATCCAGATGAATTGGGCGACATTCATGCTTAGTGAGTTCCTGAGTGACTGCCGAGATGCGCAAGAAGGAGGTACTATTTTTCACTATTCATGGTTGTTATTATTGATTTCTTTGGTTTCTTGGGAAGAGACGATAAATTCTTAGTTTGTAGTAGTACCACCTAGCTGTCCTATGGCCGCATAGTTTGCATCCTTATGGGTTAGTGATAATGCATATTGGCAGAGGGATTCTAATATAATCCTTTACATTTATAAGGAAGATATTCAATATAGAATTATCAAGGTTCCTTGAATAGAACCTCATGTGGTGGATCTCTTTAATAATATCATCCGGTTTAAGGCCACACCACAACATATGTATATTAAAGCTCAAGGGGATCCAAATCAGGAGTGGTTTCCCACCCACTACAAGTTGACGGAGCGAGATATTGGTGAAATAATTAATGAATAGAGAGAGGAATGGAAGGTTCCCTATAATGTATCATATTTGATTAAAAGGTACATTAACTCCAAAAAATTGCAAAAATTAAACAACAAAATATAGCTTTGACAAAACTAGTTAATTTGACTAGGATTCACACAGAAGAATTCAAAACACTTCAAACTCTTTCTAAATTCTCCCCATAAATAGGTTAGGACCTACTAAGGATTTGGAATAGATGAAAAACAGGCCAATACCTTGACAATGGCACTTTTATGGGTGCTTCACGCTTGGGAATATTTCCTTGGAAAAACCAAGGCTATCAATGCACATTCCCTGAGGACTTTTGTGGAAACCCAATGCTTCTGGTGCTCATTGAAGGTAATCAGACCTATTGTATAATAAGTGGCTCACATCAGACCTGTTACAACATAATTATAGAGGTTTGGTAGCAATTAGATAAGTTTTGGAGGCTAAATAAAGAAGTACGCTACCTAGGACTGCTCAACTAGTCTATCTCCAGACTTCTCCAAACACACTTAAGGGGTATCAAATCTCAAAATAATATTCATAGAGGGGTTTATCAGACTCTTGAGGACTTGTATAAGCTTACATAGAGTTAAATGAGTTCATATAACATATTTTATAAAACATACTGTAAAACTAGTCAAATTTGAATATAGTGAGAGCTAGTCTAGGAAAATTAGAGTTCAAACCAATTCAAAAGCTTTCGGATTTCCTTGAAGTATTGAGATAAGAACTTATTAAAAGAGAATGGAACACCATAAAACTTAAAAATGTGAAATAACAACATTTGGAGTATTTATTAACCAAAACTTACAACCACTCATTGTCTTAAATAAATCTTACATGAAAGAGCAATATTCTTCAATAGAGTGAATAAAGGAGAAGAAGATACCACTGGATCAGAGTTATGAATAGAAGAATAGAATTTTGGATACTCATGGAATACTTCAAAACCTCATATCTTAGTCACAGGAGCGCATCCCTCACATAAGCTAATCACCGGATGGATCTCTTCATAGATGATTCCTTTAGCTTGTGCAATTCTCTTCATCACCCTGAAAGCTTGAATTCCTCTTGGAGAATGATGGATCAGACTTGAAACTAGAGATATAATGGCTGCTATGGAACTCAATAACTGACTGGAACAAATGTGAAATGGGGCATATCTCCCAAAGCAAGGCTAGGGACACATCTCCCAGGCCTCTGAGAAGCTAGCTCTCAAGACAAATCACTAGACTGGAAAAAGATGTGAAAGTGGTGTGCCCTCCTTATTTTATAAGTCAATTGGTCACTTATATGCATTGACTGTGGTCTCTTTTTTTTCTCATGCACCCTCCTTGACTGAATTTAGCATCTATGCTTTTTCCTGCTTTTACTCTTGATTTGTTTCCTTTCCTCTTCGGACTACTTTTCTTGCTTTTGGAAACATCCTTCTTTTCTCTGCTTTTCCTGTGATTTTGCCTGCTTTTATGAT
Organism: Larix kaempferi; assembly: GCA_027924585.1. Taxonomy (NCBI): domain Eukaryota; kingdom Viridiplantae; phylum Streptophyta; class Pinopsida; order Pinales; family Pinaceae; genus Larix; species Larix kaempferi. The sequence continues at coordinate 28,586,553 of BSBM01000158.1, read as the reverse complement.
CCTTCCTACTTTGTGTACTTTCTTGCTTTTCCTACCTGCTTTCTGCTTTTTCTGAACTGGCTGCTTTTGTGTTTTTTTTCTATCTTTTTGCTGGCTTTGTGGATTTTTTCTGGATTTTCTCATCATTTCCATTTGAGTTGAAAACTCATTAGTCCAACTTGACCTCATGCGCCCTCCTTATCCATATAGCACATGCCTCTAAACTACATAAATTAAATATAATTAAAAACATATTAAAATTTAACATAGTATTTTTTATCCTAAGTTTAAAATTTAATATTTTGGCAAATAATACATCAAAATTTAACCCCTTTTCACTTATTAGCATTTTCTCAAACTATAGGGGTTGATTAGGTAGTAAAATGATCATGGGGCCCTCATGGAGGGGACATTACAGTCCTCCCCGCCCAAAATTTCTTGTCCTCAAGCAATTGTAATCCAATTCCAAAGAGATCCACCATGCTTTTGTTGTGCTACTCTGATTATTACCCCTTCTCAAGGGATCACTCTGTCCTATGCAATTGTATGGTCAACCCAGCTGAAAGAGATGAATTCAAGGGTGATCTATGGGTCCAACTAAGCGTCAAAATATGCAAGGTGGTTAATACACCCTCCTTTTCCAGCTGCAAACTGTAGAACAAAACAATGCCAGGATCCCACTGCTTGTGTTGAATTCCTCCAAGCATCACTGTTATCACTTGTAGCAATCTATCATTCCCTGGAATTCTGGGATCCCACCAATCAATTGGGAGTTCATCACTCATACTGATTTGTAACTCTGTGAGCTTCTCCAACCAAATGCAAAGCTCCGTTTGTGCAACATGCACACTAGTACTAAGGCCCACAACATTAATACTTGTCTCACACAACATACTCAGGTGAAAACCCCATGTCCTATTATGAAGTTTGAAGGAATTACATAACATCCATAGATACCCTTGTTTCTCCCTCAAGATCGATTCTTTCACTAATGAATTCAACCCATAATATTCTTGGTGCAAAACTAGTGCTTGGCCAACCTCCTTCATGACAGTTCTTTCCTCAAGCACATGTAATGCAAATTACTCTCCAGGTTCTAACCTCATGTTGTGTGATGTCACCATTTGATGAGGATATGTGTTGATGCCTTAAAGAACTACCTGATTTCCAAAATAATCTATGAAACTTATTTGAGGCACTTGATAATTCATGGAATTCTCACCAAGGGAGTATAACCATTGTACTCCCAACACCAAGTTAGTATCGACAACATTAACAACATAAAAATTATCTATTAAGGTATAATCTCCTATGGTTACTTGTAGATTTGGAATCCATTTAGTGCAACTCATGGATTTATTACCTGGTATGATGACCGTGAAACCTTCAAAGGTTTCAGTAGGCCTAGCTTCATTCTTACCACCAAGGCTGAATCAATGAAATTGTGGGTAGCACCTCCATCAACCAAAATTGTAACTCTATGTCCCTAAACCACTCCCTTGAATCTGAGAATGTTGAAGCAAGGTACTCTTGTCATGGATGCAATATTTCCACTTGTTGGTGGTAGTTGTTCTTCACCTGTTGTCTCATATCCACCATCTTCTCCGACAAGTGCTTCCTCATTTTCCTCCTCAACTTTGCTCTATGAGAATACCTCAAATGTATTGTGCCTTTCCTTTTGCACATTTGTGACCCAGAACCCGTGGCTCTTGGCATGTGAAGCACAACTTTCTCCTCCTTAACTCATCTATGGTATTTGATAACATTGTTCCTCTCAAAACTTCTGGTTGGACCCTTTTGAAAGGTTCCCTTATCCTTGATCTTAGGAGGTGAGTTTATCTTAGGTGGGAATCTATTTTTAGGAATAGCCTCTTGAATATATATGATTTTATTCATGGAATCCTGCAATGTTGCAGGTTGGTGAGCTTTAACCATTCCTTTGAGTGGCTCTACTAGTCCTTCTGCAAACAAAATAAATAAGCAAGATTTTGATATGTCATTCACCATGACTGCCACCTTTTGAAATTCTAAAATGTAAGCCTCGGGATTTCCATTTTGCTTCAACTGGGAAAGATCTTTGAATGACAATTCAGGATCTATTCTATTAAACCTATTCACCAATATTCTTGTGAACTCCTCATAGGAGGTCATCGTATCATGCCCCAAGGTTCTCAATCCATGAAACCACCAATGATTAGCTTCCCCTTCAAAATGCAAGGTGACCATCCTAATGGCATCCCTTTCAGCCATATAATTTAACTGAAAATAAGTATCTAGTTTCTGCACCCAAGGGCTAGCAATACATTTAGAGGATCCATCAAAGTAAGCGAGGGAGATCTTACCAATGGTTCTCTGCAACTCAAAATTTTTAGTGGAACAATTGGAATGTTGGTAACCTCCTCTTGGCTTATCTCTGTCTTGGTAGTCACAATACTCCTTGAATTTCAAGTGCCTCTTGAACTCTTCCCCCAAGGCCATGTATTCTGCTAGTCGAACCTCCAAGGATTCAACTACTTCAAACTGGATCTCAAGTTCATCTGATATAGGTTGAAGGAACTTGGGCATAGTAGGGCTTGGTACATCCTCGAATTCATGTGTCCTATTGTGAGGCCTAGTTTTAGAGAATAGAGTCTCACCAAGTATCTTCTTCCCTTCATGTTGGGAGCCAATGTTGCTCCCTTCTCCATCTCTGTTCACCAACTGCTTGGCAAGGCACTCTCGAGTTTCTTGACCCAAAATGATGATGCTCTAGGATATGTCTTGCATTCCTTTAATAATGCTCTGAAACATTTATCTAAAATCTTCTATTTCATCCATGTTAGTCATATCCTTTCCTCCTTGAAGCTTTTCTCTAGTGGACTCCACCTCGTCCTCAACACGGGGCTCTTCCGGACCTTTTCCTTTAGGTGGTAGAACTCTCTTGGGACTCATCACAATTAATCAAGAGAAGGTTAAGAGGACCATGATATGATACCACTATAATGTACCATATTTGATTAAAAGGTACATTAACTCCAAAAACTTGCAAAAATTAAACAACAAAATATAGCTTTGACAAGACTAGTTAATTTGACTAGGATTCACACAGAAGAATTCAAACCACTTCATACTCTTTCTCAATTCTCCCCAGAAATAGGTTAGGACCTGATAAGGCGTTGGATCATATGGAAAACATGCCAATACCTTGACAATGGCACTTTAATGGGTGCTTCACGCATGTGAATATTTCCTTAGCAAAACCAAGGCTATCAATGCACATTCCCTGAGGACTTCTCTGGAAACCTAGTGCTTTTGGTGCTCATTGAAGGTAATCAGACTTGGGATAGACTAATTAGCTCATATAAGACCTGTTAAAACATAATTAAATAATTTTAGTAGCAATTAGATCAGTTTTGGAGGCTAAATAGAGAAGTATGCTACCTAGGATTGCTCAACTAGTCTATCTCCAGACTTCTCCAAACACACTTAAGGGGTCTCAAACATAAAAATCAGAGTCATAGAGGGGTTTATCAGACTCTCAGGGACCTATCTCAGCTTACAGATATTTAAATAATTTCATATAACATATTTTATAAAAGATACTGTAAAACTAGTCGAATTTCAATGCAAGGAGAGCTAGTGTAGGAAAATTGGAGTTCAAACCAATTCAAAAGATTTCACATTTCCTTGAAGTATTGAGATATGAAATTAATAATAGATAATGGAACACCAAAAAACTTAAACAACATGAAATAACAAGATTTGGAGGATTTATTAACTCAGAATTACAACCACACATTGTCTTCAATGAATCTTACATGAAAGAGCAGTATTCGTCAATAGAATGAAGAAAGTGGAAGAATATACCACCGAATAAGAGTTATGAATAGAAGAAGATAATTTTGTATGCTCATGGAATTATTAAGAACCTTAGATCGTAGTCACAAGAGCGCATCCCTCACATAAGCTAATCACCAGATGGATCTCTTCATAGATGATTCCTCTAGCTTATACAATTCTCTTCATCACCCTGGAAGCTCGAATTCATCTTCGAGGATGATTGATCGGACCCAAAAATCGATCTCTAATGGATACTATGGCACTCAATAACTGAATGGAACAAAGGTGCAATGGGGCATGTTGAGCTGTAACTTTCTTAGGTTGACCCGGGTTCTGTGTACTAGTGACTTAAAGACCCAACAAACCCCTTTTCACCGGCCCTTTCGGCAACAACCTGCGAGTAGGATGAGGTCTCACCCGAGGTGAAGTTATGGGGGATTACAGAAGCAGGTTTCTGTAACTGTGGTGATGCGCAAATATGGAACTAGTTTCTAGCGAAGTTACTCTTAGTTTGCATATGCTTCAATTATAACAGCGCTAATATGTGACTGTGCACTTTGTAGTTCCAACAGTACATGCTCCGTTGAATCACTTTATTCATTAACCCTTAATTATGTAACTACGCATTTATCACATTCATTAACATTTAGCATAATCAAACATGTTTTTTCACCACTTAGCATGTTACTCTCGTCAACATACACATGGAAATACATATAAAAGTATAACATACATAAACACAAAATACTCATAAACCCAATCACATGACATAGATATTTACGTGGTTCACCCCCAGATGGGAGCTACATCCACAAGAATTGTTCTATATATTAGAAGGAAGGGTTTAATAGTCCCAGTCTGCACACTCACCCACAGACTCTTCTCTACAATAGATCTATGCGCACACAGCTGCAGACTCTTTTTCTCTCTTTGATATTAACAAAACCCACAATAACTATCAAAATCAACAAAATCTAACCCTTCCTTATACAAAATTTCCCTTTATATAGATTGTTCCAGAAGGTCACATCTTTACAATAGGTATGGGACAAAACCCAATAGTACCCTTAAACCCAAAATGGAACGGTTCTCCTATTGACCATGCTTTGTATTTACTTCGTTGGAGCTCTATTGTCCTTTTGCACCGCTTCTCTGGCTCTGACTCTTCTTCTGACAGTCGCAGTTCTGACCACGTGGCTCTGACACTTACATGGTGCTTCCTTTACACCATTTTTCCTCTCTACTCTTCGCTCCTATAGCTGATAGTCTGTCGCTTCATACATAATTGCTCCAACTACCTTGACCGTCCTTAATATTTCATCTTTACGAAGGGGACAGGTCCTTTTCTACCAACTCTGCGTAGCTTCATACCCTACTCCCAGGAATTGCGGAGTTGCTTCTCCCAAAATTGGCCAATGTTAGGCCTATCCTAACTTGTACTTCTGCCATCAAAACTACTGCATTTGGGCCTCTCCCAACAGTCCCCTAACACTTACATGTGGCTCGTCCCTGATCCACTTCCGCTTGGATGCTTTGATTGTGCATCCCCTGGGGTACTCAACTTCACAGTGAAGTGCTGAAGAGTTGCGCTCAACTTTGCAACTGCTTCCTTAGTCTCTTGCTCAAACTCCTTAATTGTTTCAAGAATCTCCTCTGAGATGGATTCCTGAAGTTTCTCCTTTACTGTATTCTACATAGTGTGGAGTTCTTATAGTTTCTCCTCATCTCCTCTGAAATAGCAAGCGCTTCTTCCTGCATGGGTTGTAACTTCGCCAAAGTGTCATCCTCCTTCATCCTCAATGCTTTCAACTCTTTCTGCAACTGCTTTGTCTCTGCAAACTTCTGGATTCTTTGCCTTGGTGGCAATTACTTCATAGCCATGTTCACATAATCAAGCTCCTTTTGCCGATGTTGTACTTCATCCTGTATCTTCTGTAGATCAGGGTCTTAGTGCATCGTGGCCCATACTTTGGTGATTTATTCAAGTAGGTCTTGACATCTCGTCACTTCTGTGGAGATGTTTTATGTTGATGTCTTCAACTCTTCAGTTCTTGCTTCCTTCACATCCTGCGGAGTTCCAGGTTGCTGCTAAGATTCTAAGTTAGCAATCTTTTCTTTGTCAGTGATATCCATGTCCACCATTTCCTCCTTAATATTGTCCACAGTGGCACTAATCTTAAGTATGGTTGCTTCTACTTTTGGTTCTTCTTCACATTAAGGTATATTCGCACAGACTGCTGCAACTGTTTCTTTTAGCTTCTGCTCCTTCTCTTAAACACCGACTATCTCTCTAGTTGTCTGCGCGGATTCGTCCTTTAGTTCTTTATAACTTTCCTCCAGTAGCATATGTTGGTTATAAGAGACAATGTCTCTATCCTGGATTTCTTTCACAACCTGTAGATGAAGATTATGTAATGCTTCGAGGGGTAACATCCCAACATTAATATCCACGTGTGCGATCTTCTTCGCACCTTCAGCAAGTCCAGTGCTCGGGAATATGACATTGATGGGTTCAATTCGGACTAACCGGGGTTTCGTTTTCAAGGAAGGTGTTCTTCTCTTCCGCTGGCTTCACTTGCTTGATTTACCTTCAGAGTCTGATTCTCGTATCAAGTCCTGTTGAACTTGTTCCATCCTTACTACCATGCTTTTAAGTTCTGCGAGGTTTTCTTTCAGGCTCGCTTGGACTTCTTCGCTTTTTCTCTACTTCAGGGTGAGTGCTTCTTCCATGTTCTCACTAACTCATGATGCGATGCATTCATAATGATCCACGGGTAACTGGACATCGAGCGGGGATCTAGTTTCCTTATGCTTCTTCTTTTGTGGTCTTGCCGACACGGTGGTGTCGAGGTTCTTTTGCTTTTCTCCTGCTGATACTCCAACAGTGTCTTGCTGAACCTCTTCTTAGTATGGATATTTGACTTGTGCACTTGTCATTTATTCTTCTTGGTTCTGCACATCTCCAGCTTCGCTTTCATCTGATGTAGTGATGAGCGTTTATGGCGTATCAACCTTCCACTCTTGCGGCCAGTCTTCCATAATTAGTTCAATTTGCTGTGCATCCAACTGGTACAAACCTTCAAACCATGTAGGGCTCCCCTCTTTTCCTCTTGTCTGAACATAGATGAAATGAAGGTCGGCTATGAATGTCATCTTGCGGATGTACGCAGTCGTTACCTCCTTGGTAATACACAGAGTGTTCTGGATCACTTTGCATAACTGCTCGTAGTATGTAAACAATTTTTCATTATTAAGCTATTGTCTCTTTGGCCTCGTGTTTTCCCACATGTTTGCAAACCTAGTTCCTCGGAAATCCCCCATGATGACTGGTACATTCCGTTGGTACAGAGGCTCTTTCCATCCTACGAATGCAATCAACACCAGTCACCAGCTATAGTGGAAGTGATTTCCACTCTCTTGAGTTTCGTGGACATCGTCCAAGAACTCATTCAGAAAATAACTTGACCAATTATACAAAATTCCATCCTTAGCCTTCACAGCTAAAGAAACTACAGCAGCCAGCACCTCGGTCAGTCTGCATTTTCTCAAAACTTTTCTTGCGAGCAACTGGGCTGTAAAGCACGTATATTTATCTTAGATTCCAGCTGTGATATACCCATGGCTTACTTTGAGCAAGATGAATTCTTCCTTCATTCTCTTCGCAAGCTCATTATCTTTGGTTTTGCCTATGAACTCCGTTACGGGATCAACACCTCTCTTGCTTAAGTGTGTAATCCAATAGATGAGCTCAATGTTAATGTCAATCTTGCGGTATAGCCACAAGTATCCTTGATGCATGCATGAGAGTAGGGTGTGCACAACTGCGGTGAAATCAGGACTTCGATCAAAATGTGGGACGCGTAGAAGGTTCATCAATCTTGACGGCTCTAGCAGCGTAAGCTAGTCTTGTGCATGGAGCGTGGATTGCTTCGTTACTTCGTTATACCTTTGGCACATGTACTGATCGGGATGAATCTAAGGGTACTTTTCCTGCTGCAACAAGTCGTGATCCGTGAACTTTCAATCTAGAATCCGGCCAAGCAAGTTCTTCTGTATGCACACATGGCTTGACATGGGTGGCAAGGGAATGTCATACTGTGGATTCTTCAGAAGCTTCACAGGGGGTGCATCGGCTCTTCGCGAAAGGATATACTCAGGTGTAAGGAATATGGGCCTCTCACGGGGTGTTTCTTGTTGTCCTGGCTTTGGAATCTCCTTGGCTCTTGGCCTCTCTGGTTCAGTGCTCAATTGTTTACCCTTTTGCTTCGGCTCTAGTACGTTACATGGTGAACTTCTAGAAAGGGCGCCTTTCTCTGGGACGCCTTTCTTCATGGGTGTTTTCATGACGCCTTCTAATCCTGAATCACAGAAGTATTTTAAGATGTCGTCTAATTTTGATTGCTCATACATTCACTCTTGGAGTGCTTGTTAAGTTTCAATATGCTAAGACATAAAATATCAGCATTACATCCCATTTCACAACAATAGCATATACAGGATCACTGAAAGAACAACAAGCACAACATAAACACAAGAGACCCAAATTTATCCTGGGAAACCCTCATGGGGTAGAAAACCCAACAAAGCTTCCTCAATATAGATGATCAACAAATACAAATATTTAATCCTCAACCATGAGCTCCTTCTCCTCCATAGCATGTCTCTCTCTCTCACCTATGCACCATTCACAAGTGAGTGAATAATGAGTGAGTGTGATAAATGAGGAACACACCTCCTCTATTTATACACTACTCCAACTTGTCTTTTACATTAACTAGGTCGGCCCCATATTTAACCACTGGGTTAAACACACCATTACAACTGACTTTGGGCCGACCCCACTAGGGAAGTCTAATAACCCAAGTTACCACATTCCGACGAAGGAATAAACATCTCCAGATATACAATAAGTTCTTCACGGAGGAATGAAATATCTCTGGAATAATAAAGTACAAATATAATATTCTTAGAAGTTACAATATCTCAACACTCCCCCTTAACGAGAAGTATATTATAACAACATCTGCAGGAGTAAGGAGTCATCAACTACATGATACACGATACATCTATAAATCATTGGAAGCTTTCTCAACATCATCAGTAACTCAACCAGTTACTGGAATATCTTCAGGTCTTCAATACTGGAGTATCAACATCGTCAGTATTGCGTCTTCACCTTCTGCAGCACTCGATCAGCTACAACATCGTCATCATCTGGATCACCCGATCAACAGCCTCAACATCTGGATCTACTGATCATCATCATAACAACATCAACTGGATCCTCTCGATCAACAACATCACATCATCAACTGGATCCTCTCGATCAACAACATCACGTCATCAACTGGATCCTCTCTATCAACAGCATCACATCATCAACTAGATCCTCTCGATCAACAACATCACGTCATCAACTGGATCCTCTCGATCTACATCATCTGGATCATCTCGATCTACAACATCTGGATCATCTCGATCTACATCATTTGGATCATCTCGATCTATAGCATCTGGATCATCTCAATCTGTAGCATCTGGATCATCTCGATCTATAGCATCTGGATCATCTGCAACACACATGATCCAATTACGGGATGATCAATCCCTCTCACTTTAAGACACCTCTCATGTCTATGGACGATACAATCCAGATATACTTACAGGATGATCAATCCTAATCCTTTTAAGACAAATCCATGTCTAGGGATGATGCAGTCCTTGATCCATTTAAGACAAATCCATGTATAGGGACGATGCAGTCCTTGATCCATTTAAGACAAATCCATGTATAGGGACGATGCAGTCCTTGATTCATTTAAGACAAATCCATGTCTAGGGACGATGCAGTCCTTGATCCATTTAAGACAAATCCATGTCTAGGGACGATGCAGTCCTTGATCCATTTAAGACAAATCCATGTCTAGGGACGATGTAGTCCTTGATCCATTTAAGACAAATCCATGTCTAGAGATGATGCAGTCCTTGATTCATTTAAGACAAATCCATGTCTAGGGACGATGCAGTCCTTGATCCATTTAAGACAAATCCATGTCTAGGGATGTTGCAATCCCGACCACAGTGCCAGTCCTTTTTCATACTGGATGTGACCTAGATCAGATCTAGGATTTACCACCACAGAGCCAGTCCTTTTTCATACTGGATGTGACCTAGATTAGATCTAGGATTTATCACGTACATTTTGAACCAACTGTTTAGGGACGATGCAGTCCTATCATCAATTTTCGGAGATAGATGTCTACGGATCAATTCAGGGGACCGAAGTCCAGGGATGATACAATCCCTCTCATCCACTAGGGACTTCTTTCTCAGAGACATATGTCTACGAATAAATTCAGGGGACCGAATTCCAGGGATGATGCAATCCCTCTCGTCCACTAGGGACTTATTTCTCGGAGACATATGTCTACGGATCAATTCAGGGGATCAAAGTCAAGGGATGATGCAATCCCTCTTGTCCACTAGGGACTTCTTTCTCGGAGACATATGTCTATGGATCAATTCAGGGGATCGAGGTCCAGGGATGATGCAATCCCTCTCGTCCACTAGGGACTTCTTTCTCGGAGACATATGTCTACGGATCCATTCAGGGGACCGAAGTCCGGGGATGATGCAATCCCTCTCGTCCACTAGGGACTTCTTTCTCGGAGACATATGTCTACAGATCTCTGTTAGAACATGTGTCCAAGGATGATAAAATCCACTTGTCAAATTAGACCCAGTCTAAGGACCATTCACCAACCTCACTGTCGGTATCACCGATACAGGTATCCACATCATCGACCTCACTGTCGGTATCACCAATACAAGTATCCACATCATCGACCTCACTGTTGGTATCACCAATACATGTATCCACATAATTGACCTCACTGTCGGTGTAGGCAATCTCATCATAAGTGACCACATCACTCCCCCCTTTTGAGGAGGGTCCTTCTGAACTACACCAAGCTTGTCTCAGAAATACTCAAACTTTACTCAAGACATAGGTTTGGTCAATATATCAGCAACTTGTTCATCAATGCTTACATACTCGAGCTTGATAGCTCCTTTCTGCACCATAACCCATATATAGAAATATCGGATCTCTATGTGCTTTGACTTATCATGGAGCACTGGATTCTATGTCATCTTGATACAAATCTGGTTGTCACACAGGATCACAGTGGGGTCCATCTCTAAGTCAAATAGTCCTGAAAACAGTTTCCGAAGCCAAACTGCTTCACAACTAGCAGAGCAAGCAGCTATATATTCCGCTTCTGCTGTGCTGAGAGCCGCACTAGACTGCTTCCCACTGAACCACGAGATCATGACAGATCCCAGACAATAGCACCCTCTCGATGTGCTCTTCCTGTCTGATACACTACCTGTCCAATCAACATCTGTGTAGCCATGCAGTATGAAGTCATGATTTCCAAGATAATATAGACCAAAATCTATCGTACCCTTTAGGTACCTCATCACATGCTTTGCAGCTATCAGGTAAACTCATTTAGGTTCCACTAGATACTGACTCAAGGTGTTCACCGCAAAGCATATATCTGACCTGGTATTCGTCAGATACATCAATGACCCAATAATCTGTCTGTACAGAGTCACATCCACTAACTTTGATGAGTCATCAGCTAACAACTTCAAGTTGGAATCCATGGGAGTGGCCATGGCTTTTGCATTCCAACATATCAAATACTTTCCCTAGTTGATAAAGATTCCTTCTGGGCCTTGCTATACTTCCAGACCTAGGAAGTAATGCATCAATCCGAGATCTTTCATCTCAAATTCTGTAGCTAGATTCTTCTTGCTTTCCATGATCTATTTCTCATTCCCTGTCAGAAATAGATCATCCACATATAGTAATAGTATGACATGTTCATCATCCATAACCTTAAGATAAAGGTTAGGATCAAATTTACTTTTGGTAAATACCAAGCTTGTCAAGAAGCTATCAATTCTCCCTCTGTAACTGAACATCATTCACACTCTGCATTGAGTGATCTTTTGCATATTTATCCGTGCCATCTCTCGTCAGAGGGGTCTACTGATATGAGCTTCAAGATCATTCAAACTCTGTGGTGAGTTCCTTCTTGCATCCATCTAAGAGAAGAATTCCATCTGTATATGGACACCATCGTCAACCTTGTAGCAAAGGTTGAAATACGCATCACCCATGGTGATCATTAAGCTCATCAAATGACTATCGATCCTGGGTGCCCATACAGAGCTTTCTTCAATTACACCATTAAGAGAATGGTCTTATCGAGCCACTTCGAGCAAACATCTTGTCATGATCCTCTTCCTTTTTATAAGAGAATCTTCTAGCCACGAGCCTTCTATAGTATGTTTGATTTGTAAGTCTTCTTGTTGAACATCCATCACTTGTTATTTGGAACAGGTGTTCATCATCATTGCACATGATCTTTTAAATCAAAGTTAATCACATGATTAGTAATAATTCATAATCATCAAATTATGATAACCTACTATGCATACTGATATGATTCACATAGTCATGCAACTATCTTGACCAATATTTTGGCACAACACTTTTCCATATCTTGTATGCATACAGTGGCTATCTAGATGCCTTCCATCTCTACCAAAACATACTGTCAAGAGCATGGACAGCTCTCAGCATGTCAGCAAAGAGGTTTCATTCTAGATAAACAGCAATGGAATGTTTGTGTTAGAAAAACAGGATCGTAGAGCAATAACAATAAATAGAAATGCAAATATAATCACACACACATTACAAGAGAGACACAGATATATCGTGGTTCACTCCAACTTGGGCTACGTCCACACTGAAGTTGTCAGTCCTTATTATTATTCCGTCCAGCAAAGTGGAGGGATACGATCTGCACCACAGCCGCTGCACTTCCTCTTCACTGTCTCACAGTCTCTCTCCTGATCTTAGAGATCTTTACAATGCATAAAACCTAAATCATCTTGCCCTAGCCGTATTACAATGTCTTTCTTTTATAGGGGAAATACAATGGGAAAATACCTCGGGATACCCAAAACCATGGGTCCGCAAAACAACTCGTTTCCCTGTTTCCTGATTTATAGAGAACGCACTCCTGTTCAAGGAGAGTCGGCATTTAGACAGTTAGTTAGGTTCAACATGAAGAATCATATAAATATGGACCTCTCGGGTAGCGAGAGCTCTCTGTTGACATTTTGGAGAAACATTGTTTTACGTTTTTGCACTATTGAGATACTTCTGAGTTACAAACCTTTGTGAAGACATGGAGTTTATATTTTAATAGAATATTGATGTTAAATCCCAGTCAGCGTCTATAAGTTTCGTTCCCTCTTGAGTACGGGTTGGAGAGGGCCCCTCCAACACGTAAGTCAGGGGATTTCCATTTTTCAGGTATTTTCGATTATGTGTTTTACAGTGATGAAAATTTATATCGCATATGGAAGCATTTGAATGATGCATTGATTCTGTAGTAATTTATAATACGTTCTGTAGTTCAGCAACACAGTTTCAGTAGTCCTGTAGTTCCTTTCTTCCAACGCACATTTTAACCAACGATTCCATATGTATTAGCATTGCTTTCAAAAGTCATGGTTTAGATCTAAGGTTTATCAATATTTCCCATCACGATTAATTGCTTTGATTTCTTAATAATGGATGTGTAGCATGAGATGATTGCACTTCAACTTAGTTTTGATATTTAAATGATTTAGATCAGAATTCCAGTTTTATGCATAAGTAATTACAGACCTTGCTTTCTTTAATTTAGAATAGATTTGTTATGGCATTTCACTTTCATAGTCTAGATTCACCATTCTGCATTAGGTAGATTCATAGGAATATCTCTTTCACTTTCAGCATTTCTAATTCTTTAAAATAGATTTACTGCTTTTAGCATTTCTAATTCTTTAAAATAGATTTACTGCTTTTAGCATTTCTAATTCTTTAAAATAGATTTACTGCTTTTAGTATTTTAATTCTTTAAAATACATTTACTACTTTTAGTATTTTAAATCTTTAAAATAGATTTAGTGTTTTTCAGTATTTAATTCCTTAGTATAAACAGTTTTATGTATGGAGTAGACAACCCTTAAAACATTGATACCAACACCCAACCTCGACAAAGATTATCCTATAAGAGCACAGATAGTGCATGCACCTCTAAAGTTTGTACGTCCCCCGGGTTGACAATTAAAGTAGTCTCTTAGTACAGCTGCCCTCATTAGGCATCCATATTGGGAGCTCACCACTTTTTGGCGTCGTTGCCGGGGAGGTGCTAAATCTTTTAGGAGACATCACCTAAAAACAACACAAAAAGAAAACAAAAATTACATAAAACAAAAACATAAATAATTTTTTTACCAATGAATGCCTCGTCGGCAAAGGGATAGGTTTGGACGCTTTCTCCCTAAGCATCCCATGAGAAACAACAGTAATAACAGTTCTGACCATTCTCAGCTTGAACTCTTACACTCTGAAAATGAAACTGACCCCACATACGATCCAAACAGAGACAACTTCGCTACCAGTTCCAGTTCAAACACCACGATGGTAAACGAAGAGGAGGAACCTAGGGAGCTTTTCACCTTTTCCATTAGCATACCTCTTGGAGATGCCAGGATGAAGAACACCAATCCTAATAATCTACCAAACTTCCATGGTTTGACTTCAGAAGATCCTAACACATTCCTGTTTGAATTTGAGGTAGTTTGCAGATCATTTGATTACACTACTGATGCACAAAAGCTAAGGATTTTTCCTTCCACATTGAAAGACCTATCACTTCGGTGGTTCATGAGCCTTGAAGGGAATAGTATCTTTAGCTGGGATAAAATGAAATAGGCATTCTTAGAAGAATATAGGGACTACTGCAAGGCCAAAGATACCAGGGATGAAATCTTTAGGATGCAACAAGGAGAAAGAGAGTCATTAGAAGATTATGCCCAAAGATTTCAACTCAGCTACAAATGAGCCAGTCATTGCACCTTGGATCCTGAATCACTAAAACTTGTCCTTCTTAGAGGTGTAAAAGAAGAGAATTTTGAAGTCTTAAATCTTCTAGGAGATGGAGATATATTCCAAAAATATTTTGACCAGATCCTACAAATCTTCAAAAACTACTCTAGATCTAGGAAAACTAAGAAGGGGACAAGGGATACACACACATCTACTGGTGGATCAACATCTTCAGGACCAACACTTCCAAAATTTGATTTAGGAAACCTGCTAGATGACATGAAGACTGACATCCTGCAATCCCTGGCCATGTAACTTGATTCTCTTCAAATAAAAAAGAAGCAGGATGAAATTAGCCAAGCCTTGGCAGTATTCTGTCCTCGTTGTAGAAAAAAACATGAGAAGGGGCAGTGCACCTTGAACACAATAGAAGTATGTGGTCTCTGCACTGACGACTATTCCACTGATAAATGTCCCCTTTTACCCTCATGTAAGGCAGCTATTCAATACCCAACAGCTAAAGGAGCAATAGAACAGCTCTGTTTTATAAATCAGAGGAGGAATAATTTTGTTAGACCATATCAACAGAGCAATCAAGCCTATTATAATCAAGGACATCCAAATTGGAACTCTGCACCAACTCCATGGCAGGCACAGCCAAATCAAAACCAATGGTAATAGAATCAGCAAACATATCAACCATCCTATCAACAACCGTATTATCCACCGTCTTATCGTCAATACCCCCCAACTTTTCCAACCACCACAAATTATGCAAATCAATACCCCCATCCATCAAATTGGAGGGCGCCATTACAACAACCACTTATTATGCCACCCCCACAACCTCAGCCACCCCCCAGACCACCACACATTCCATCCCAACCAATCCCAAATCCTAATAATAACAGACCTCCACAACAGCAACATACATATAATGCTAATACCACACAATTCCCTACCTATGTTGTAGATACCATAGAAATAAATGAAATAAACCTGCGATCTGGACAAACGTTGCAGAATACATCTCCACACAACATCCAACAACCTGAAGCTCAAGAACAAACAACAGAACCCTATGTTCAACATCCAGACGAATCAGACCCTCATGAGGATGAAACCCAACCACTCCCACGCAATGAAAACCCTCCATTTCCAGAAAAACTCATCCGAAGTACAAAAGAAGAGGAAGAGAATACAATTTTAAACGAATTCAAGCACTTAAACATCCAAATCCGATTTTACAAGCCATAAGGGATGTGCCCATCCGCAACAAATTTATTAGAGAGAATTGCCCAAAAGAAACCAGGAAGGAGGAAGCGTGACCCACCAACTATAAATGTAGTGGGACAATTGGCCGATTTAATGATGGGTGTCATAATAAACCCTAAATATCTTGATCCTGGTAGTCCTGTAGTAAACGACACCATAAATAACAAGCAAATAAATAAAAGCTTAATAGATTTGGGAGCTGCGATCAATGTCATGACTAAGGAAACCATGTTATACCTGGGACTCCAATCAATGGTCAGACTGTTGGCTATAACTGACGCAGAGGTTTTCTATAAGACCCAGGTTCTTTGCGGTTTCCCTTTTTACCAACAAAACCCCTTCGCACCGGCCCTTTCGGAAATAACCTGTGAGCAGGTTGAGGTCTCAACCGAGGTGTATCTATGGGGTACTGCGGAATCAGGTTTCCACAGTAAGTGTTATACCTCTATGTTTCACAGTGTCGCATCCCCATCACAAAACAAGTTGACGACACTTTCCCTACTGTTTTAAACCATCCAGAAGAGACAGATGATGAGTCAACCTTGAAAGTGAATCCACCCTAGCAAGTTTTGACCCACCTTAGGCTTTATTTACACACACTACCGCGCCTTGCTAGTTTTCCAAAACGCGGTACTAGACACTACCGCGTTCTGCTTTTTCCCCAAAGCGCGGCAGTGCCGCGTTCTGCAGTCTTTGCAAAATGCGGTACTCTTTTAATAGCTTTTTTCCCTTGGCTTGTGGGATTTTGGATTTTCGAAGATAATGGAAGATTGGGGTCCTTGATTCGATCTCAACTAATCTCCTTCGATTAGAAACCCTGATCCACTTATCTCTCCTTAGATCCACCCATCTCTCTTGTTGGTTAACCTCACCATTCACTATAAAAGAGAGGTATGCCATTGGAAAAGAGAGGGACTCTTGAGAGCACCAAACTTATGGTCTTGCAGCATTGCGGAGATAGCTAGAGGAGAAGACACTTGGAGTTGGAGGATTAGCTTGGGAATCAAGCACCTTTTGTAAGTATTCTTCAAGTTGTAATGGAATAACTTGTCTTGTTTTCCCAAATCATTTGTGTTAATCTTGTTTTAATGATATGATTTGTATCTTTCATAGATTTAGATCCTAACTCATGTTTCAGGTTGCTAGAGAATAGTACATTCTTGTGTCTTGGTTCCATTTTGACAGGTTCACTTGTGAGGACTTGGAGCTTGGAGCAAATACCAAAAACAAGCGTCTGGATAGAAGGTCAGTTAAACTCCTTCTACTCTCTTTAACATTTTAATCCTGAGATGTTTGTTAGATCTAGGGATTCAAGGTAGCATTTGTTTTGACTTGTTTCTTGCTTTAGAGTTAGTTTAAAGTCTGCTTTAAAGTTAAGAGAGTTTTGGCTTATCCGTAGGACAAAATTCTACATAACAAGAATGGCGACTCCGCTGGTTTTGATTACTGCTTGATTGATTTAATTCACAGTCATTTATCTTTGAATTGTGAGTTTTTGTTGCACTTCAAACCAGTTTGAATCTTGGTCCTTTTTGACCCTTATTCACCCCTCCTCGCAGTATTTATCTCCCTGTTTAATTACTGAGTCCCCTGGGTTAGCAACAACCCTGAAAATCTTACTTTTTCTTCTCAAGCTGCGCTTTTTCCTTCCCTTGCCACAGTACCGCGCCCTCATAACTGCTTCCAGCGCGGTAGTACCGCGCCCTCTGCCTTAGTACCAGAGCGGTACTGTCACAGTGCCGCGCTTCAGCCAGAATATCACCCGCGGTAGTGTCTGCAAGTGTTTAAATTTTTTTTATCTTTGCTTGGTTTCCTGAGTTTCTCTCTGCCTTAGGTAGTCTTTACTGTTGCCTGTTAGCATCCTGGTTAATTTCCAGTCTGTATGATGTGCTTATTACCCAGTTTGTGAGCTTGATTGTTGATTGAATTAGTGGCACTTTTGACATATGGGTCATTTTTCCAGTTTGATTGCATTAACTTGATTTTTTCACCATAATCAACTCAACATCATTATTCTCTGTTACTGAATACTGTAGTTTTTACAGTCATATTATCATTATCATTTTCAGTAAATTAAAAAGATCATTAGTTGAGAGCAATTTTGTTGTTTAAATTGAAAAAGTCTAGTGGTATTTTGCATAGGGAAATGAACCATTGATTTTTCCATAGAAATTCTCATCGTAGAAGCATTGTAAATTGTAAAATCAGTGCATTGAAAAGAGTGTTTACTTCAGTTTGGCTTTGTTTATAAATCGAAAAGAAAAGAAAAATCTTTTACTTTGATTACTTGTGAAAATTTTCATGCATATTTGATCGAAGAACCTCTATCTTTACCTTAGCTATATTTCATCGAAGACAAAGGCTTATTTGTGATTCATTCTCATTTGCATGGTTTGAGTCGTCATAACACCATCAAGTTTCATGTCCACTACCCGATTGAGTAAGACAGCCACTAAAATTAATCACCCTAATTAAACCAACTTTAACCTCACTTGAGGAAATCAAATGAATTTGGTAGTTAGGTAGGACACCGGGGATAGGCATCAAAATAATTCCCCCTTGTCATTTTCATCTGAGACATAGTCGTTGTCTTTAGGGAACTAAAATCCTCTAGTACTTATTGACACGGTCACAGCTAGTTTGTGGAGGGGCCTCCTGACTATTTCCAACTTTCAGGGGTTAAGCGGCCGCGAGATTGAGAACCGGACGGACTCTGTGGAATACCGCACTCCACTTAGCCCTAAGGCAACATCGATCGCTGTCTTCTTCGGAAGGGTGAAGTGCCCAAAACCTTTTTCGACGTGTCATGAACGAGGTGGATTAGTATCTATTCTACTAGGGCTCTTTTACCCAGGATCCCTTTCGGTAGAGGGATATCCTTCTTATATCGGTCTCTCATGTTGTATTGTTCGACTTGGATTTCATCACCTTGCGAAGGATACAGCCTGTTGAGGTCTCCAGTTCTTAGTTAGGAGTTTGCTTGCTATCTCATCTTTGTAGAGGGTCATTTTTTATTTATAGGGACTGCTTGTTGGCATTCTGGCTATTTTTGTTGATCAGCTCGCTTATTGAGACACCGGTCTCAGTATAGATTTTAGAGCTTGCTTTTTTGGCCTGTGAGCCTTGCTTTTTCTAGCTCCTCTTCTGCACACTCGGTTGCATTAGAGTTTTTGAGTTCTTTGTTTACGATACTGCCCCCGATTTTCATTTTCCTGTCATCATGTCAGATCTACCACGAAGATCACGAAGACAACAGGGCCAAAGCCCTCCACCACCACCACCGCCACGGACTACTGGTCTGCCTGCATCACGCATTCCTGCTCCTCCTGGCCGTGGTGCCGATCGAGGCAACATTCCACCGCCGATACGTACAACATCTTCAGTTACGCCCGTAACTGCCACACACAGCACAGTCTCAGGATCTATTGCAGCTTCTACAACCACTAGCACGTCTGAGACTTCCACTGTCACCTCACCCACTGTCATTCCAGATTTATCTGTTACAGTGGACACAGTTACCGCAACTGAACCTAGTACAACACAGAGTTCTAGACTAGAGGTCATCCTTCTACCGGATGCCAACACTTCCCGTCCATCAGATACTTTTCACGATGATATAGACGGATCTATTGGCACCACAGAAGGGTCTGACCAGGATATACCTGGCTTAATTTCAATCCCAGGCGGATACGTTGAAATCGTTGAAGATACTCGTCTACCTGACACACCCTTTGAACCTGATTATGGTTTCATCACTTCCTAGGCGGATCTTCCGCCTGTTATCACTACGTCACCCAGAGTTCATCCTCAGGAGACAGGTTCTTCTAGCAACGTACCTCGTACTATAGTTCTACCCAACCTCCCTCCGGGACATGAAATCATGGCTTCCATCCAGTCTAGTATGGTTAGCCTAGCGAACTCTCCATTAGCATCGGCACGGTTTAGACACAGCACAGAGCACATGCTCTCGTCAGCCTCTCGATATCCCCCTGACACTCGTCCTTCGGACTATAGGGATCCCAACATCCCATCTAGCACAGAGTTTCAACACTCCTTTGCAGACGGCACAGGACCTTCAGATGTTACCATACCTAGTTTCCTGCCGGATCCCCAAAACCTTTTCCAGGACATGAAGTCGGACCCAGTTTTCGAGGGTCCTCCTACCATTGAACATGTCATGGACGACGCTAATACCCCTGGGCTAAATTCCTCGCATTTGTTGTCATCACCTATATTTGGTGCACATTCTATGAGGGACAACCCAGTTTTTTCCCCGTCCTCACCTGTTCGATATGGACGACCCCCTCCGCAAATAGGTACTTTTGGTGCCGTTGGCCAATCCACGTTATCATATTTGACCAGCGGCGGAAGAACTCTTAGTCACACTGCTGGATCTTCCGGTTGGACCGGAGGATCACCCTCAGCCACCATTTACACTATCTCAGGAGGTGGACAACCGACTACAGTGGTCCCCAAATCTAGCTACCAAATTCCCCCTGGTGGGCCATCAACCCAACCAGTTGGTGGAAAACCTTTTGTTGGGAACCCTGTTCCGAGTCAACAACCTCCAACTGGTGGGCCATCAACCCAACAAGTTGGAGGACAACCTTTTGCTGGGAACCCACTTCCCAATCAACAACCTCCTCATATAGGGCCATCCAACCTAACTGCTGGCGGACAACCTATTGGATCAGTCCACCAAGCTTCCCAACCAGCAGCATCTACTCAGTTCGGTATGTACAATCCACCTAGCAGTGGGCAACTTTATTCCGGTGTTCCAACCGGGCCTTACTCCCAACAACCCCTGCCAGGCATACTTCCTTCTTGGGATCATCAAATCCCACAGAGTGGGGGGTACTCACTTTTTGGAAACTGGAACCAAGCTGGGGGGCAATCTCAGATTTCCCCCAACTTGAATTCTGGATTCCCTTACCCTTCAGCTGCTACAGCTCCATGGAACCCATCACTTCAATTTCCACCCGCTCCTCAAGCAGGAACGAGCCTTCCATGGACACCACCGTCGCAGCCACCCCCCAACCCTGTTATGGGAAATCCTCCACTTGCACAGTATAGTGGCAACATCCCTGGAACACAACAATTCCAAGGAACTTTTCCCCAACAAGGAACAACAACCATTCCTGGGTATCAACAGCCTCAGGGTACTATACCCACTCAGCAGAACACTCACCAACCGGTTGCTTACAATCAACCGGTTAACCAGATGGCTTACCATCCACAGAATTTCCAGCAGTATCCCGCGGGAAACTCATATGGGTATAACACACAGCAGTATGCTATGCAGGGCCCCCCAGGGTTCTCGGCACCACATGGTTATTACTCATTCCCGCAGACCAACTGTCAACTTCCCTTTTTGGCCACACTTGATCTACCTGATTTGTCGAGGCTTATCAACGATCCTATATGGCAGGAACCTCACTGGCCACCTATCCCAGCCAAACTACCATCGGACATTCCTAAGTTCGATGCCAAACCCGGGGAAGACCCCAAGAACCACGTGATGACCTTCCATCTTTGGTGTTCATCCAACTCCTTGATGGATGATTCCATCCGACTTCGGCTCTTCCAACGCACGCTCACCGGAACGGCAGCAAAATGGTATATCGAGCTGCCACAACACACTTTTCGTGATTTCAACACTTTGGCTATGCAGTTTCTGACACATTTCCAGCTTCCCATCAGGTATGAGACTGGAACAGAACTGCTAACTTCACTGTGTCAAACCACTTCTACACACATCTCGGATCACATCCACGAGTGGCGAAGACGCCGTAGGCTGATAAAGGAACCTATACTGGATCAGCTACTTGCTGATTGGTTTACAAAATCCTTTTTGCCTCCCATAGCCAGAGATATTTCTATGCGCGGACCGGTTACAGAAGAACAAGCCATCTCGGCAGCACAATACATGGATTTAGTATATACTCGATCCGGTACTTTACACGAACTTCTTCCACATGCCTCCCGCGTTCACACTGATCCTACAAAGCCTACCACTGAACCACCCATCGATGGTATCGTTGGTTCAGTCAAGGCTCAGCCTGCTACCAACTCGACGGGACAACAAGCTTCTGCTTCCCCCGCTTTTACCCAGGCCGCTTCAAAAGCTTCCACCTCTCCTGCTGTCCCCTCCAAAGTGAATGCAGTCCAATCTACATCACAACCATCCGGAGGAAAGAAGAAAAACAATCGTGGTAAACCCAAAAAGAACCAGCAGGAGAACCCCAAGCCACAACCTACCCAGAATGACCAGAAACCACGTCGAAAAGCTAAGTTTCCCTGCCTGATTTGTCAAGATGATCATTATACGCGCGACTGTCCCTACAAGGACGAGGTCCACAAGTTCGTTAAAGGATCCTCTCGCCCGGCAGTGCTAACTGACCCTTTCCCCCAACAGCAACAGCAAATGGTTGCCCAAGAATCCCCACAAGGGGGCAACCCGACCAATCCTTCCCGTGGAGAGACGTCCACAAACCGCGAAATCCTAATGACAAGTAATGAGGAGATTAATATCACCACTCGTTCAAAGACGTATGATAATCCCCCAAGTTCAAACAAACAATCGGAGATAGCTAAAGGCAAATCTCCTGTTGAAGATCCGATTCCTATTCCCCCCCCTAACGGTCATCTCCATATCGAGAGACCACTTATGGATACAGTGCTACGCCCACCCAAGGGCACCGTACGAAAGGCGACATTCAATCCGAATGCGCGAGCTGCCCAAAACTACAACATTGTTGAGGATTTGGCTCAAGCACCTTGCGCTATGTCGACTCTCGAGGTTCTCCAACACTGCCCCACGCAGCGTAGAACCCTACTTTCAGCACTGGGGGCACTGGACCCAGATACTTCAAACTCCATCATGTTTAACTTGGAGCATGCTAAACCTAGGATTTCTCATCAGTTAGCCTTCCAGGTGCATACAAAAATCCATGGAAATGTCATCCACCGCACTGTGTTAGATGAGGGTGCTTCCACGTCGATCATGTCTTTGAACTGCTGGAGAGCCTTAGGCTCACCCGAGGTCACAACTTCTCCCACTACTCTTAGGGCATTTGATGGACATGGTTTTCAACCATATGGACTCATTCCCTCAATCGGTGTTGAACTGGGGGGAAAAACAGTATCCGTACACATCGAAGTCGTAGATGCACCTTTGGATTACAATCTCCTACTTGGTCGGAACTGGTTCTATGCCATGACCGCCATCGCATCTACAGTCTTCCGGATTGTACAATTTCCTCATGAAGGGAAAATTGTCACTATTGATCAACTGGATTACTGCATCCCAGACTCCCATCCGAACTCCACCAATACCGTACCGTTATTGGATCAACCTCGGTACCAGTTCCAAGACATAGGTGTTGGTCTCATGAAGGATTCGTCCCTCATTGGAGTTTTTCCAGAGCTGGGAACCCATCTTCAACCAGTCAACATGATTTCATCGCATGTCACCCCTTCTGATGATTCATGGGTGATTCCGAGTCCTACTCAGATCCAAGGCTATGGCAATTCCATGCCTTTGAACAGAAACCTTGCAGCATATGACGCGATCCAATCAGCCACAGATTGGGTCGACGGTTCTACTGATCACACAGTGGCACAGCTCTCGACTGAAACTCACCCACCATTTTTTGATCCTCTCAACTTGATTTTTCCCACTGATGAATCAATCATAGAGGTTATGTGCGGTGATGAGCCACCTTGGGGAGATTTTCATCATCGATCTTCATTCCCCACCATTCAGTCACTTGAGCCTGATACCAAATCTAGTGCTTCACTTGGGATGGTGCAAACCAAGTTCCCCACTTCCCTCGATGAAGTATTCTCCGAAGGAAACTTGGCCAACCTTATGGCAACCACTCCCATCGATATTTCAGTAAAGCCTGGTATCGTGGAAAACGTACACATTGGAAAAACATGTACTCCTCTTGAAACAGAGTTCTATAATGCCTACTTTAAAACTTTCCGCGATGTTTTTGCTTGGATTTATGAAGAGATGCCAGGGATCGACCCGTCGATTGTGGTCCACGAAATTCCAACTTTCCCTGGCGCTCGACCTGTTCGGCAAAAGCTTCGACACGTTCATCCTCGTAAGGCAGCCGCCATTAAAGCAGAAGTTGAAAAACTTTTGCGTGCTGGTTTTATCTATCCTGTCCCATTGATAGAATGGGTATCCAACATCGTTCCCGTAGCCAAGAAACAGGGAACGATTAGAGTCTGTGTTGATTACCGTGATTTGAACAAGGCTTGTCCCAAGGACAACTACCCAACTCCGTTTATCAACCAGATTATCGATAACTGTGCCGGAAGTGTTATCTTTTCATTTATGGATGGCTTCTCTGGCTATAATCAGATCGATATCCTCCCAGCCGACCAGCACAAAACGGCCTTTATCTGCCCTTGGGGGATCTTTGCATATCGAAAGTTACCTTTTGGCCTGAAAAATGCCGGGGCAACTTTCCAACGGGCGATGTCCTACGCATTCCATGACATCAAACATATCGTAGAGCCATATCTTGATGACCTTCCCGCTCATTATCGAACTCGGGAAGGACATCCAGACCACTTAAGTGCCATTTTCGAAAGGTGCCGGCGCTACAATATACGTTTGAACCCGCATAAGTGCGTCTTCTGTGTGGAAGCCGGAAAACTGTTGGGCTTCATAGTCTCCAAAGACGGGATAGGTTTAGATCCCGCAAAGGTAGCAGCTATCATAGCCCTGCCTTCACCTATCAATATTCCAGAACTTCAATGTTTGCAAGGGCATGCAAACTTTCTACGCCGTTTTATCTGCAATCTGTCCGAGATAACAAAAGGCTACATGCGGCTTCTCAAGAAGAATGTTCCCTTCATATGGGATGACGAAGCCCAACGCTCCTTTGACAATTTAAAGGCAGCCTTAACCAAAGATCCTGTGATTCAACCCCCCAATTACACACAGGACTACATCCTTTATCTCGCAGCCTCGATTTCCACCATTGGTATGGTGTTAGTCCAGGAAGACCACAACGGCATAGAACATGTGGTGTACTATCTCAGCAAGAGTCTTCTTGACTCTGAAACTCGCTACTCACATGTTGAAAAGCTGGCTCTGGCAACAGTATTTGCTGTCCAGAGATTCCGTCATTACATCTTACTCCGCCGGACCACCGTCATCGCCGATTTCAATCCAATGTACTATATCCTCACACGACAAGTGCTTGGGGGCAAGTTACTCCCGTTGGATTGTCATCCTCCAAGAGTTTGACTTGGAATTTGTCAAAGCCAAGTCTAAGAAATCTCTGGTCTTTACTGATTTAATTTGTAATCTACCCCGTGCTACTGAGCAATCCGAGCCCATTGATTCTCTTCCTGACGAATCATTGTTCCTCATTAGCACGTCTGATCCGTGGTATGGGGATATTCTCTTATATCTCCAAACCCAACGCTTCCGTCCCGATCTCACCCGCGATGAACGACGACGTATCAGACATCACGCAAAATACTACCTTATAATGAACGATACTCTGTATCGACGTGGTGTCGACACCGTCCTTCGACGCTGTTTAACCTTAGATGAGGCGGAACGCGTTCTTAACGACTGCCACGCTGGAGCATGTGGTGGTCATCTCTCTGGGATGGCTACGACCCATAAAATACTGCGAGCATGATACTTCTGGCCTCAATTTTCAAAGACTGCATTGAAACAGTCAAGAAGTGTCCGCCATGTCAATTCTTTCATAGCAAAGCACGCTCGCATCCTGCTCCTCTCCATCCTGTCATTGCCGTCGGCCCCTTTTCCAAATGGGGCATCGATTTTATGCACTGTAAGCCCACTTCAGCCAGGGGGCATAGCTATGTCATAGTAGCTGTGGACTATTTTACAAAATGGGCTGAAGCGATGCCTACATATGCTGAAGACGGCAAAATAGCAGCGCAGTTCATATTCAATCATATCATAGCTAGATTCGGTGTCCCACAGTCTATTGTGACCGAACATGGTTCCCATTTTAGGAACCATATGATCGACGAACTAAGTGCCAAACTGGGTTTTCGCCACGAAAACTCAACCCCGTATTACCCACAAGCCAATGGCCAAGTTGAAGCCATTAATAAAGTCCTGAAATGAATGATTCAGCGCATTGTGGGTACCCAAAAATCCAATTGGCACTCGGCTCTGTTCTCAGCACTGTGGGCATACCGAACCTCAGTGAAAAGTGCTACTGGGTTTACACCATTTCAACTGGTGTACGGCTTAGAAGCCATTCTCCCGATTGAATGTGAAATTCCATCACTCAAGATAGCCATAGAGCTACTTCCACACACTAATTCCGAAGAAGAACGGTTTCTATACCTAGCCAAGCTAGATGAAACCCACCGCGACGCCGCTTTGGCTAATGAAGCTCACAAAAAACGCATCGAAGCTCAATACGACAAATCCGTTCAACCTCGGATCTTCAATGAGGGTGACCTCGTACTTACATATGATCAGATGCATGATAAGATTGGAAAAGGTAAACTTGAATCTATGTGGTACGGCCCCTTCATTGTAAAACGTGTCTTAGAAAAAGGAGCCTATGAACTAGTTGATTGTGATGGTATGCCTTTGGCAAGGCCCCGCAACGGGCTATACCTCAAGCGTTTCTACGCGTGAGGTTACCCTACGCGGGTTACTTGTTGTACATAATGTACTTAGTTTGCTTTTTGCTTTCTTTTTTAGTGTGCACGTGGACCTTATGTATCTACTCTTACTTTGACTCGTGACTTTATGCGCAGATGTCTGCCTACTTTGGATTCGCCGACGGTGCAAGCCGACATACCCGGAATCTTGCTTCCGTAGCATGGGTGATTTATTCCCCCACTGGCGAGTTGATTTCTTCAGGAGCCAATTGTTTAGGTCCTGCAACCAACAACATCGCAGAGTACCATGCAGTCATCGGTCTCTTGACAGAGGTTGCTTCACTCGGGATTGACTCCCTATCGGTCTTTTTAGACTCTCAACTCGTGGTTTCTCATCTAAACCGTGTTTACACAGTTCGCGATCCTACATTACTTCGTTTATTTCGAAGAGTACGCCTCTTGGAACGGTCATTTGATTTTATCACATATCACCACATACCAAGAGAATTCAATTGTATTGCCGATTCATTGGCTAATTACATTTTGGATTGGCATCTTGCCCATACATAAAAACATCATAAAAATAAAATGCACAAGTCATTGTAAATATTTAGATCATAAAATAAGTCCATATCACTGTATATAAGAGTGTTTTTTCAAAAATACATAAAGTTTGTGTCAAAGACAAAATTGGGGATCAAATCCCATATACAAAAAAATGGCCCTCAAAGCCTACATATCACATACATGCCGCAAAAAGATCAAAAGATCATCTATGGAGACCTAGGAGACCTATCATGTCCCTCATCGGACTCCTCCCGCTGCTGGTGGTAACACACCACAGCTCGAACCACCCTGTGAAGAAGTCGACTGATACGACCAGGTACACCCACAGTATGCCGCTGGAGGTGGTAAGGGACGTCATCCATCCGCATAGCAGGGATACCATGGGTCAATCCCTGCAGGTTCCTCTCAATGTCCCAGACACCTCCTCCCTCGTCTTCATCTTCCTCTTCGTCAGGAGCAGCTTGACGATCCACACCGCCACGACGTAGTGGAGAGTATCCAGCTGGCCTCTGTGGTCCACGGTCTGCAACATGCATGCGAATATATATTAGGCGTCTTTTACACATTCTAAAAAAAAAAAAGCAATAAAAATTAAATACTCAAACAAAACAAAAAAAAAAATATATATATATATATATATATATATCCATGAAGGTCATACCAGAGTTGTCCCAGTCATCATCCTCCGGCAAAGCCAAGTCGATATCCTCACGGAAATCTACCCCTGAATAGGGATAGTCGTCAATCATGACTATCTGCTCCTCTAGCCAAGAGAAGAAGTCCTCTCCAAAGGCTAGCCGCTGAGGTCCCCCGAGGCGTCCAGCATAGTCACTCCATCGAGCCATCCATGGCTCAGTAGGTGGACGAGGGGGCATAGATATCTGCGGACGTAGTAGTGGCACCCTTGCCAAAAAGAAAGTGACCAGGATGCTCCCATAGCCAAACTGGGTATTTTTCCCAGTCCTACACTTGTGCACTTGTTCCTTCAGATTGGACAACACTGCATCACACCAGTTGAAAACTGTTCCTCCCATGCACTCTGCTGCGAGATTCACCTGCGTGCGGGATGCCTGATGTGGACTCACGCTTCCCGCTGCACGCGTGATAGTGAATAGCATGGTTTTTACAGGAAGATTTATGACCTCCTTTATGGCCACTTTCCCACTTTTCTTACTCGAACCTGCCTGGCAATATCGAGCAATCAAGTCATCTGTGCTTGATTCTGAAGCGGTGTACCCGGTAAAGTTCGGCCGGGCCCCTCTTTTCGAGAGGCCCATGAGGAAATAAATATCCTCGAGTTGGATTTCAAGGACATGCTCTCCCACTCGGAAATCTTGAATGTCGGGGTCCCACAATTGGATAAGGTGAGTAAGGAGCTTAGGTTGCTGGCGGATCCCTTTGGTCTTGAAAAACTTTAGCAAACCACATTCTCGCAATGCGGTCACGGTTGGTAAGTCATTTTCAGCTGCAAAATCATCCGCTTCGTGCTCTCTCTCTTTCCAGCTTACCATTTTACTCCAAATAAGTTGCAAATCCCTGCAAAAAGGCAAACAAAACAATTAGTAACTATTTAACAACTTACTTCTGGCAAAAAATTGGGGAAAATTTGATTTTTTGAACTTGAAATTCGCCCGTGCCGCGCCTGGAAGACACCCTACCGCGCGGGAGTCCACACTACCGCGCCTCATTTTGAGGGTACAGCGCGGTACTGTTCAACAGTACCGCGCCTTTCGATAGGGCCCCCACGCGGTAGTGTGAAGGGCGATTCTTGCCCAAAAGGGCTTCCTAAAAAATTAATTTTTTCCTGGTGAAAGCAAAAATTTCTTACATGAAATGAAAGAGGGGCTCAAGCACTCTTACCTGGCGCAAACGACAGTCGAAATGGTGTCCCAGAACTCCCGGTATGGATCCTTGAAATCTTGCTCCAAAATGGGTGAAAATGTCTCCTTTGGGTAAAAAACACAAATGAATAGTAATTTCTATTTTTACCATTCCTTATATAGCATTTCTTCACATTTTTTAATTAATTAATTAATTACTATTTCAAATAATTGAAATAAACCCTTGTTCACATTGCTAATGTCCAGTTTTTGAGCATTTATTGACAGGATCCGCGGTAAAAATGAGATGCATTCACACCAGTGTTTATTCGTAATTTGACCTTCATTTTGAGCCCACTTTATCTTTTTTGTGCTCTGGATTTAAAACTTGAAAAAGATTCCAAGCGCTTTCACACCTATGTCATGCTTGTCAAACTCAAGTAAACGGTGTCGAGTATGGTCAACTTTACTCATGCTCGTTAAACAATGAGGAATGTATTATCCTGGTTGTATTTTATTCTTTTTTCGGACCAGAATAATTTAAAATTTACGAAAAAGACCATAGGAGTCCATAGTTAAGCTCTTTTCAGACTCCTTAAAATTGAAAAGATTGCCAAGTGACCTTGACTCTTTCACACTTGTAAAAGTATTTGAAAGGTCGTCTATTCGGTGATAGGTTACCCCTTTTTCGGCCCGTCTAGACTATTTACGAGAAAGGTATACCTCAGTCAATCTCGGCTGGGAGAGTTCTCTCGGGAATTGTTTTACACTTTTTCGGAATCGAGGGACTAAATTTTACGAAAAAGTACATTGTGGAGCTTCCTTTAAGTTTTTTAGGCTCTCTAAATATGAAAAACTACCGAGATTTCCTTCCTTGGACTCGTTAAAATATTAACATCGAAGGACCCACTTTGGGACGAACCCCTCCTTTCTCAGGTTCGTAAAACATGTGAGATTGGACTCATCCATGAGATGAGCTATACCGAGCATCTGTTATCCTCTTCAAGCTCATAAAACAAGAAAGAGGTACTCGTCCATCATGTCGGGGAAATATGGGCAAATAAGTCAAGGTTATCTATGGCAGCTTGTCAGTCGTTACCTTTGAACATGGCATGTGTCCATCTCTTGTCTATATTTGGGTATCCGTCTTTCATTGAGTTATAGTCAGCATCATGGGTCGTCTCCTTGGCCACGAGTCCACTCATCCTGTGTCTATCCTCTATTTATCAATAATCCATGCTGCCAAGTCCTGTTACATGCCGTTACGTGTTCAAAGGGTTGCATTGTTTCGAGTCATTCATTGTGTCAGGCCTCCGCTGTGTCAGTACATACTCCATTGCTTCATCATCCTATCATATGTGCCGATTTCGTGTCGATGATGTGGGAATCATCATGGCCCACCTTCGACGAGTCTATTCCTGTCGACACCAAATCACTATCCGGGAATTAGACTTAGAGATCAACCATCAGTACCTTGGTACCTGCATGCCTCAATGGCAGGTTTTCTCGCGTTTGACAGTAGGTTCACATCATTGACCTCTGATCAAGCAATCTCTCAGATGCTCGACATCAACTCATTCATTCGCATTCCGTTGAGATGTACTATTGATACCTTGGGAATCATTGTCATCATTGGTGATCTCCCTCGCATTTGTTAACGGTCCACATCATTGACCGTTAATCAAATGGTTTCTACCATGTCCGACTTCAACACCTTGTAATCACATGGTTAGATTCGTATCTTTTTGCGATCGGGTAGAAGACCCTGGGCGCATCACTGTATCTCGACTGCGTCCAGGCTGCGATGGAGATGTCTCTTGTATAGTCACACAGATCCACTTATTGTATTGGTCGTGGCTGTGTCATTATTGTCTCATGGATCTACGATTGTTCATAGTAGCCATGATCAGTCCACAGTTTACATTATTTTAGTACTCATGGATCTGCAATGTATTGGTCGGCAACCATGCTTTGAGTCATCTGTTTCCGAGCATGGGAATTCCCGCCTCGGTGGTATATCTAACACTTTGTTTCTATTTCAGCTCAGTGTCGCTCTCCTCGATGCTATCTCTGCACAATATATTCGTAAAGTCTTTCGGCCATCAGTCCCTTCTGACCTCACACTTTAGGGGGCATCTGTTATACCTCTATGTTTCACAGTGTCGCATCCCCATCACAAAACAAGTTGACGACACTTTCCCTACTGTTTTAAACCATCCAGAAGAGACATATGATGAGTCAACCTTGAAAGTGAATCCACCTTGGCAAGTTTTGACCCACCTTAGGCTTTATTTACACACACTACCGCGCCTTGCTAGTTTGCCAAAACGCGGTACTAGAAACTACCGCGTTCTGCTTTTTCCCCAAAGCGCGGCAGTGCCGCGTTCTGCAGTCTTTGCAAAACGCGGTACTCTTTTAATAGCTTTTTTCCCTTGGCTTGTGGGATTTTGGATTTTCGAAGATAATGGAAGATTGGGGTCCTTGATTCGATCTCAACTCATCTCCTTCAATTAGAAACCCTGATCCACTTATCTCTCCTTAGATCCACCCATCTCTCTTGTTGGTTAACCTCACCATTCACTATAAAAGAGAGGGACTCTTGAGAGCACCAAACTTATGGTCTTGCAGCATTGCGGAGATAGCTAGAGGAGAAGACACTTGGAGTTGGAGGATTAGCTTGGGCATCAAGCACCTTTTGTAAGTATTCTTCAAGTTGTAATGGAATAACTTGTCTTGTTTTCCCAAATCATTTGTGTTAATCTTGTTTTAATGATATGATTTGTATCTTTCATAGATTTAGATCCTAACTCATGTTTCAGGTTGCTAGAGAATAGTACATTCTTGTGTCTTGGTTCCATTTTGACAGGTTCACTTGTGAGGACTTGGAGCTTGGAGCAAATACCAAAAACAAGCGTCTGGATAGAAGGTCAGTTAAACTCCTTCTACTCTCTTTAGCATTTTAATCCTGAGATGTTTGTTAGATCTAGGGATTCAAGGTAGCATTTGTTTTGACTTGTTTCTTGCTTTAGAGTTAGTTTAAAGTCTGCTTTAAAGTTAAGAGAGTTTTGGCTTATCCGTAGGACAAAATTCTACATAACAGTAAGTGATAAGTTGCTTGGATGGACGTATTGCGCAGCACCATAGATGTTGTGTACTGCGAGGTGAGACCGCATAGCGATGAGCAACGGTGCGGTCCGCACCACTACGTCTTCTACCGCAGGACTTCTACCGAAGCTGCGAACAATGCAGCTCTATTCCTTACTTGGATTATCTTGAAAGCACTTAAGGCACTGAGATGAATATCATTCACCCATTCATTTAGGCGCTTAACCGACTATTCTTCTAAGATTCATTCGTTAACTCAGGTTGTTATGATTTTGAACATAGACGACTGATCTAATCCACTGTTATACATTCCTTTGCTGTATAGAAGAAAGTACTTAACCAATTGACTGATTCCCTGCCTTCATACATCAGACTAAATGTTCACCCTTCAACTATCCATACGGAGCTTAACATATCATTTCCATACTTTCCTAATGGCAAATGCATATAAAAGTTCTCTCATAACAGTATGCAAAGAAACATTTAGACATTCATCGACAGAAAACACAAGTAATCATTCATTCATAAACACAGTCGCACAACACGATATTTAACGTGGTTCACTTCCCCGGGTGGGAAGCTACGTCCACAAGAACGGTTGGTAATATATTTCTTTTAAAAGGGATGGGGACAACCGTTCTTAGTCTGCGCACCCACCTACAGATTATCCTTCCTCTCAAACATAGGTCTCTGCACACACAGCTGCAGAGCCTTTACAATCTTATCGACTCAAGAGATTTTACAATACAAAAAGTCATACAAACGTGACAACCTCCAAAATGTAACCCCATCCCATACAAAATTGTCTTCTTAAATAGATAATTCCCGAAGGTCTTGTATTTACAATGTTGAATACCTAAACCCAAAATCCTTAGGGTTTACAAAACTGCGCAGGTTTCCCTAAACTGGCTTGCTGGCTCCTGGTAGCGTCTGCTTCATTGTGGTAGTTCTCCACATCTTCATTCTATCGCTATCGGCCTCCCTGTCGCACGCGTGCCAACAAGCTGTTTCCGTCAAACCATTCACCTCTAACAGTCTCGCCCACCAAGCGTGCAAGATGTCGCTTTCCTTAACAAACTCGCATGTTGGCCGCCTTCCTGATTTACTCCTACCCACCGCTCGACACTTCTGGAGCATCTTTCCCAAAAGTAGGTTGCTACCGGTTTGACCAGTACTTGTACCTGTCCTTCGTCCAACATTCCACTTTGCTAGCGCCACGTGGCCTCCTATCTCTGCAGCACTACTTCTGTGCAGTACTAATCTTCGCAACATCGCACAAAACATGGCTACTGTGCGCCTCTTCGCAGCATCCTCAGTACTTAGCCAAAATTTAATCTGTTTCAGAGCTGCGCTCAGCTCAGGTTCTTCTGCCTTCAAAATTGTTACCAAAATTGGACCAGTTGGGCTAGGCCCAACATGCCCCTAACACTTACATGTGGCTTGTCCCCGAGCCACTTTCAATGTCCACCATCGTAATCTGCTCTCCGATCTGTGCAGTCAGCTTTGTTGCGAACTTACTGTAAGTGTTCGTCAGTTTCTCCATTGTTTCTTTAAATTCCTGCTCAACCTGCTTGACTGTATCAAACATCGGTGGTGTTATCTCTTCTCTGATTTGGGCTTCTACCTGTTCCTGGTTTTTGCGCAGCTCTTTCAGTTTATCTTATATCTGCTGCGACACCACGGTGGCATCTTCTAGTAGTGACTGCGACTGATTGTCTAACACAGTCTCCTTTTCCCTTAATACTTGGACTTCCTTCTTTAGGCTGGAAATCTCCCTGAATTTCAGTGGCCTATCTCTTGCTGGCAGAGTCTTTACCTCTGCATCTAGTGCTTCCAACGCGGTCTGTTTCTCCTTTACTGTGGTCTTGATCTGCTGCAACCCTGGATTCTCTTCAAGGGCTATGAATTCCTTCAAGGATTCGTCAAGCAAATTCTGGCACCTCTCAACCTCTGCTGTAATGCTCTCTGCTGCGATCTTTACCGCTTGACCTCTCAACTGCTAATCAGTGACTACAACCTCTGGTTTGATCTTTGTTTTCAGCAGGTTGATGTCGGCTTCATAGAGGACTATATTTTCCTCCATCTTTGACTTAAGGGTGCGCACCGTGTCCCTTATTTTCAAGACAGTATCCGCAGGATCGTCTTGGATCTGTACTTCTCCAATATCTTCTGCAATAGAGTTAATGGTAGCCTCCAATCTCTGCCTTCGTGCTTGTTCGTCCTCCAGCAACATTCTGCTATGCGAGATGGGCTCCTCGAGATGTCTATTTGCCACTTGTAGCTCCGCTTCTGCTTTCCTTGAGTCCACAGCTCTGTCGCGTAGCTCGTCCCCAATCTATGCATTCAAAAAATTTAGGCCTGGTATCGAGATTTTTGCTAAGTCAAGCTCTACTCGCTCGACATTTGTCGTATCCAGGGCCACGTCCTCTGACATGGGCAATGTGATCGCCGATGGATCAAGGTAGACAAGTCTTGTTTTGATTGGTAGCACAACAACAAGTTGTGCTAGCCTCGGCTGCGAGGTTCCTGCGGACCTCCCTTTTGCTGCTGGGTCGCGCGGCAAGGCCAGGGTATTGTGCACATCTTCGACTTTTTTCATTAGCCCTTGCATCGCGACCCAGTTCCTCTGCAGGTCATCTTGGATGGCCTTATCTTTTTTATCTTTATCGGCCATGAACTCTTCTAGCTGCTCGTTGACTCTATCTGCTATCATATCAAATTCATCCTACTTGAGTACTGTGTCAGATGTTGCTTTCATCGCTTTCATTTTCTTCCTCGCCTTTGGCTGCATTGGGATCTCTGGTTCCTTCCTCTTCCCCGTCTCTTCCAGGATTGGACATGGTGGTGGAATTATTTCATCATCCTCTGAATCTGTGGGGACATCGAAAACTTCTTCCACATAGTACTCCGCGGGCCAATATTTCATAATGTTCTCGATGTCCTCTTCTGTCATGTGGTAGTTCCCAGGGAAAAACTGTGGCTTCTTCATCTTTTCCTTTGGGGAAATAAACACACAGTGCATGTCAGCAGTAAAGTTAACAATGCGTATGTATTTGCTTGTTACCTGCTTTGTTATCCTTGGCGTATTTGCGATGACGGTGCACAGCTGCATGTAATACTGGTAGAACACTTCTTGAGTTGCATGCTAGTGCTGCGGATCGAGATTTGCCTAGAGGTTCATGTACCTGACTCCTCTGGGTTCTGATTTATCAAAGCTGACACTGACGTAGTCCTCTGGCTCCTTCCATCCAATAAATGCAATGAGGACAATCAACCATGTGAAATGGAAGTTGCCTCCATTCAACTGAATGTCATTAAGCTTTGCCATGAACTCATTCAATAGATATTGGCACCAGTTGAACTCGATGCCTTCAGCTGTTGCTGCACCGAGCAATACTGCGCCCGCAGGCACCTCCAGGGGTCTCGCCGTCCGTAATATCTTTGCTGCGAGCAACTGGGTGACAAACTTGGTTGTTCTGTCTTCAATTTATTTAGTAGGAAAACCCCGTTTTCCTTTCACTAGTGCATGAGTTTTCTTCATCTTGGCCACTGCATCCTTTTCTTGGCTTTTCCCTTGGAAGAATGAATTTGGGTCTTTTACCCACTTACCTAATCCCGTAATGTGTTGGATTGAGTCAATGCCTATATCAACTGGCCAATCCATCCATAGATAACCTTGGTGGATTCATTCCATCAAGGTACGAACCACTACATCCAGCTCAGCTAAGCGTTCAAAGTGGGGTAGTCGCAGTAGGTTCAGTAGTCCTGGCTGCACTACCGATGTCAACCAGCTTTCGGCAACCAGATTGAGGGTTCCTTTGGCATCTTTCTTCCAGCACATGTACTGGTCTGGATGAAAGTCTGGGTACTTGGGATCATGTGGCTCGTCTCTCTGCACTCCCAAGAGGTCATAGTACTCCCATTTATAGTCCGGTATCTTGCACAATAGGTTGGTTGTAATTTTGACATGCTTCGAAATTGGGGACAAGGGAATGTCATATTTTGCACTTTTGGCTAGCTTATAGACAGGGGAATTTAGTGCCCGGGGTGAGATGTACTCGGGGGTCATATTCAGAGGGATTTCTTTCGTAAAAATTGGTTGCCTTAGCAACGTCGAACCGGACTTTGGCTTATTGGTTCGAGGTCTAGTGATTGTCTCCTTGCCCTTGTCTTGCATGGCTGGATTGGTTCTTGGTGATCTACGGGATCCTTGGCCTTGCTCTGTTACAACCTTCCTTGCAGGGGTTTTAATTAACTCTGGAATCCCTCCGTGCTGAAATACTCTAAGTGTTTCTTTAATGGTAAGCTCTTCTTCTCGATAGAAAGGTTCAAACATTCACAGGTTAGATGGGGGGTATGGTAGCCAGACAACAGATGGATATTAGTACAAGGGGTGGTTGCAAGAAAATTCTAAGTTCTCAGTAACGCCCGCGAGTCCTCCAACGGTGTTATTTATAAGCGCAGTTGACCTTCTCCCGTGCCCTTCAATGGATAAATATGCATTAAATGTGTCCTCTGGCAGCCGAATCCGTCGGATTTTCCAGTCCTTTCCTTTGTCAGTCTGTCCAGAACAACTATCTTCCCTTTAAATGCTGAAGCAATTGCTGCAACGGTCATCTAACGGCTATTTTATCAAAAGTACTGTAATGGCTATTTTTCTCAGGGTGCTGCACCGAACTGCGCGGCAGGCCACTTACACTCCTGCGCAATTGCTTCGCAGTGCAAATTTTTTATTTATTTATTTTTTAATTTTAATTTTAATTTTAATTTTTTTTTTTTTTTGCGCAGCTTCAACACTGCTGTGCGGTACATACATCATCTTTCTTATCATACATGTATAGCCTCCTTTACACTTCTAGTTCCCAATTTCAACTGTACTCAGCACTTAGAAATTTCTTCCTCCGCTTGTTATCCAAGGTTCTGCGAAGCAGTGCTATCATGGTATAGCTTTATCCTGCTTCCATTTATCAAAGTTGGCAACTTATCACTAGCTAAATTGGCTAACTGGACTACACCAGTGTTAGTAACATGTATCACAATATATGGGCCAAGCCAATGCATCTAAAATTTGCCAGGAAACTTCATGAATTTGCTATCATACAGGAGGACTAGGTCACCTACCTGAAAGCACTTGTTCTTGATATGGCGATCATGCTAGGATTTTTCACGGTCCTTCTGAGCTTGTTGGTGGAAGCCGACAATGAAGCGATCTTCCTCCAACCCAACAAGGTGTAGCAACCTTTCTTCTAGTGCTGCGCAGTATGCCATCCCTGTGAACGCAACGATCCTTAAACTAGGGACAATATATTCCATTGGCATTATAGCCTCTTGCCCATAAGCCAACTTAAAATGTGTATGACCTGTCAATTTCTTGCATGTAGTCCTGTATGCCCATAACACAGATGAGATGCGCAGATCCCAATCATCTATATTTACGTTGCAGACCTTAGTGAGTGCGTTCTCCAGTATTTTATTGAAAGCCTCAACAGTGCCATTCGCCTGTGGATGGTATGGGGTACTGCGCTGATGGCGAATGTGGAATTCCTCTGTAAGTGCCTCAATGGTCTTGTTCAAAAAGTGAGTGCCTTGGTCACTCATCAAAATCTTCGGACAGCCAAATCTTGACAATAATTCATCAAAAATGAACTACGTAGCAGTCCTTTACTGGATTTGCTTCTGCCCATTTGGTGAGGTAATCAGTAGCAGTATTAATATACCTCGCACCAGTTCTTTTCCCTGGTGGGTTTATAGGACCCACAAAATCGATTGCCCATTTCTCAAACGCCTGCAAGGTCAACTGTGGATTTAATGGCATCTCATTTCTTTGCGAAGATTTCCCTGTCCTCTGACAGACATCACAGTTCTTGCAGTGTTCTTTAGAATCTTTGTGGATCGTGGGCCACCATAGCCCTGCACGCAATATCTTCTGCGCGGTAGCCCTTCCTGCATAGTGACCTCCCGCGATCCCTGAATGCGTGTCTGCTAAAATGAATGGTTTCTCATGATGTAGTACGCATCTGCGTAGGAATTCATCCGGTCTGAGTTTGTATAACTGACCTGCAATTATAGTGAAGTCTGCGGTGCGCACCACTAGCTGCTTCTTCTGCTAGATAGATAATTCCTGCGGTGCCAGCCCTGTTGTTATAAAATTAATGATATCCTTATAATAGTCATCAACAACCTGTATAGCAAATAACTGTGCATCAGGCAGACTGTCTTCAATGTTCGTCGGCTCTTCTCCTAACTCAATCCTTGACAGATGATCAGGTCCCAAGTTTAGTCTTCCTGGCTTAACAACAATATCAAAATCATACTCCTGGAATAGCAACAACCATCTGCATATGCGCCCCCCTAACACTGGCTTATTGACCAAGTATTTCAATGCAGAATGGTTAGTGAACATAAGGAAGTGCGCACCAAGCAAGTAATGCCTGAATTTATGTAGGGCATATACCATTGCAAGGCCTTCCCTCTCGGTAGTAGTATAGTTCTTCTCTGCTGTTGAGAGCTTCCTGCTTGAAAATGCAATGGGGTGGTCAATACCTCCTTCTCCTGGTTGAGATAATACAATTCCCAGGGCAATGCATGATGCGTCCACATGGACATGAAATGGCTTTGTCCAGTCTGGAAGGACTAGAATCAACGCAGTGACCATCCTTTCCTTTAGTGTATCAAAACCCTGTTCACATTCCGTGTTCCAAATGAATGGTGCGTCTTTCTTTAGCAGCTTTTCCATTGCCGCGGTTATCTGCGCGTAACCCTTTATAAATTTCCTGTAGTATCCAGTATGGCCTAAGGTAGAGCGCAACATCTTAACGGAAGTTGGTGTTGGCAAATTCACAATAATGACAATCTTCGCAGGATCCACCATCAATCCTTGCTTACAAACAATGTGGCCAAGTAGAATCCCATAAGGAACACAAAAAATAGACTTCTTTATATTTAAAGAGATCTGATGCTGTCGACACTTCTCAAGCATCATTCTGAAGTTTGCACAATGGTTCTTCAATAGACCAAACACATTCCAATCATCAAAATAGGCCTTGAGAAACTTATGCATAAACTCTTTGAATGCTGCGACGACCACTCTGGAAAATATGGCAGGTGCGTTCTTCAGGCCAAAAGGAATTACTGTGTATTGGAACGACCCCCATTCTGTAGCAAAAGTCGTCTTATGCCTGTCTGTAGGATCAATCCTGATCTGTTGATACCCCGAAAAACCATCGGTAAAAGAATAGGCCTAATTCCCTCCAACATTATCCAACACTTCATCTGTGAAAGGGTGGGGAATGGGTCGTGCATGGAAGCATCATTCAATTTTCTGAGATCAACACAAATCCTGATCTCATCCTTCTCTTTCTTGTCTTGAACGACCATGGGACTAATCCATTTTGATTCCTTGACAGGTTCAATGATTCCTGCTTCAAGCATCTTATCCAGCTCTGCGCGTACTCTTTCCTTGTAGCACGGGTTTAGTCTGTACGGTCTTTGCTTTATAGGCTTTGTGCCTGGATTCAAAGGTATTTTCATAACTCCTAGGTCTCCTAGAATTCCTTTCATTACTATAAATTTTGTTGGAAATATCTCCTGATAGTCACGCAAGGTGTCTGCTATCTCTGCAACAGTCTGATCGTCCCAATAGTCTCCGATTGCTGCGAACTTCGGTTCTTATTTTGTGCCAATATTCACCTTCTGTGTCTTTATTGGTCTGCTCATATTTGGGATTTCTAACGGAGGTCCTTCTACGTCACATACACCCTCCGATTTTGGTATGTTTATGTTGCGCGGATCATCATCATCATCTTCTTCATTTCTATCATCGATGTCTTTAGCTAGGTTGTAACACTCGATAAAGTGTTCTTCGTGTTCCTTCCATTCTGACTGTAGGTGCGTAGGGATGCAATCTACCCTGAAGAATTCCTCCAACGTCATATTTCTGTGAGGAAAGTCTTCCCTAAATATGCATTCCTTAATTATCTTCAATGCCTCATGGATCAGTGGGTTCTCATCCTCGAAGCTGAAGTCCTTCTAGAAGTTCGCAGTCAACATTTCCCAATCTGTGGTTTTTCTGCGCAACTCCAGGTCTAGGTACCATTTATTTGGAATGTCATCATCCAGCGTATGTACAAATAGATGCACCCATTTTGTGTGTGGCCTTTCTGCCCATTCCTGTGAACAACTTTCAATGTGTTGGCTAGGATCTTTCTATCCATTAAACTTTTCAAAGGGTAAGGTAACCCGGTCAGCAAACTGAATCTGCATCTTAATTCGGCATTGATCCCAAGTGGTCAATGTCTGCTTGTGCGCATTCCACCATCTGGCGGGTGTGTCGCGCAGTGCCATATCCAATGCTGGTAATCTGTGCTCATCTGCAATAGATGCAGTGTATTCTTGGATGAGAGTATAGACATTAGCAGAACCATCATATGTGGGAATAGGACTTAGCTCCTTCCCGACCCAGCGCAGTGATTTCGTAACCTGCGCGCACCTTCTTGCTGATACTTCATGCATCTGGCTTTGCCAATTTTCTAGCCCTGCCTCCGAATTAGAGACGCAGGAGCTGTCACATCTCCAACTGAGTGTACCATATGCAGTAGGGTTAATGTAATCTTCCTGGTTCGTTGTAAGTTGGTATAGTCTGTCCAAGTCTTGAGCCTTGGATTCCTCCTGAATCGGCTCGCTGTATCTGTCACCATCTACAGGATCCAACGATGCGATGACCCTAAGATGCTTCCCTTCAAATATCATCTTTTTCATTTTTAAGTTGATAATAGCCAAGTTATCAATAGCCCAGCCAGTTCCTAGCAGTGCAGGAAAAGGATGACTATCATCCACAATCTCGATAACTTCAAAGTCTGCATGACTTTGGACTCCATCGATATTGACTATCACGCCAGCTAACCGGCCAAAAGGTATGACTTTCTCTTGGTTAGCCATTCTCAACTGGATAGGTGACCATGACAACTTTGGTCTACCCATCTGCTGCCATGTCTGCTTAGTTAAGACATTTACTTCGGATCCCAGATCAAGGATGACTTCATCCATTTCAAAATCTCCAATCTGCGTGGTAAGCCTCATTTCTCGGCCTGTTCTTTTATGCTTCCTTATGTGATGTACTATGCTATCATAAGTCTCTCTTCCGGTCGGCGTCTCATACTGGTTTATGAGTTTCTGCAGCTCTACTATGGCATTTTCACTTTTAAGTAGTTTCATGCAGCTCTACTATGGCATTTTCACTTTTAAGTAGTTTCATGCAGCTTCACAGGAACTGCGCAACGAAGGTGCTAACATCCGTCGCAGTGCTTGTTTTATCATAAGCTGCTGGCATGTCTTCAACATGCGGTGGTTCACCGCGCAATGGGATCCTCTATGACTCTGTTGCTGGTTCTCTGAAGGTATCCCGTGCATCGACAAAGACTTCCTTGTTCTTTCGTAGGTCGAGATCAGGTGATTTTCCCGGAGCTTTCCTTATCCATACTGTCTCAAGAGGAGATTTCTTTGTATGAGCCTCCTCTGACGTGGACACTTCTACTCCCCTATCACGGCCTGTCTGACCGCCACTGCACGTGACCACATTGATGCTCAGGTCTACTTGTCTTTTCTCTACTGCGATCCACTGGACGT
This sequence comes from Larix kaempferi, assembly GCA_027924585.1. Classification (NCBI taxonomy): domain Eukaryota; kingdom Viridiplantae; phylum Streptophyta; class Pinopsida; order Pinales; family Pinaceae; genus Larix; species Larix kaempferi. Next base: position 28,544,787 of record BSBM01000158.1, on the reverse strand, counting down.
TCGTGTTTGGTGCGTCCGCCTGTCTTCTTTTCTGCATTTCCACCTCTAGCACTGGGAAATCTTTAATAACATGCTCAAATGATTTAAAATAATTGCACATAGTGCATGGGTTAACACAATCTCTGGATATGTGACCTGGCTGGCCACAATTATAACAAATGACCTGGCCATGGCCTCTTCCCTGCGCCGGACTAGTATTTCTTCCTCTGCCGCGGTATCCACCTCCACGACCTCTGTATCCTCCTTGGTCATATTCGACATTTTCTTGTTTTGACTGGTTATCTTCTTGTACACGGTATAAGACAACACCTCTGATTGAGTCCATATCCTGTTTTCTCTCATTCATTAGCTCATATGCGCGGCAGTTGGACTCATCATGTACAACTGATTTACAGAAATTGTAGTATAAATTTCTAGATGTTTTCACATATTTTTGTATAAGATAGCAGTCTTCGGGTCTTTGTCCTGTAGTTCTACAAATTTCACACCATGGGGCCTAATTCTGATTTAATGGGTTGGGCGCACCACTATTAAGATAGTCGCGGAATAACGGGAAATGCTCTCGGTCATGGCCTTCTCCTTTACAACCTGTACACCAGACCTCATGTCTAGGTTCATACCTTTGTTCCTTGTCATTCTTCATGGTTTGCAGCTCTAGTGTCAGGGTGGTTAGCTGGTTCTGGATCTGAGACATCCCAGAACTAGTCTCACCAATCGGCGAAGCCTCTAGCTTCATTGCGATCTCCAAGGCCTCTGCCTGCGATGTAACCTTTTGCTGCATTAATGGTAATCTAATATGGGGCAAAAATGCAACAATGAACCATTACTTGTGCTATTCCAGAGCTATAACAAAGCTCACTTGGTCTAATAGGGTCTTTAACTTCTGATCAAACTCCCAAACCGTTTTAGTCGATTTTTTCTTTATTTCTTTCAGCTCAGTTATACACTGAGATTCAGATTTGGGTTTCTTAAACTCAGCCACGAACGCAGCTTTAATTTCTGCGAGTGTTCTCGGCTGTGTAGTAGAGTATTTCATGAATCAATGTAAAGCTCTGTCCCTGAAAGTTGTGATGAGCTGTGCTCTCTTCATTGCATCATCCTGGATTTGTCTTACACTCCATACAGCTTCACAAAGAAACCAGTGTTGGTCAGGGTCTTCTAGGCCAGTTCCTTTGAATATCGGTAGTTTCATATCTGTGTTTGCCATTGTCCTATTAGGTGGTGGAGCGCCAGGATTAGTGCGCAGCTGCTGTAAAGGGATCTGTGTAGTGAAAAAAATGGGATTATCGGGAGAGACAGACTGGGCTGAGTAATCTGCGGGGTGGGCTGTGTAGTGGGTGGGTTCTGAGATAAGGGTTGCGCGGTTTCTGCAGCCGGTGGGTTCTTAGGAGTAAATGGTGGTGCAACTTCGTTTTCAAGGTCACAAGGAATCTTGGTATCTATGTGGAGGCGTGGGTCTCTGGGGTTCTTATTAAAGTTATATCTCTTACCACTTCTAAGATTATGAGTATCTTCGTTAGAATCACTAAATATACTGTTTACCATGACAAACTTAAGAATATTACTGCATTCTTAAAACACCTTTCTCAGCTAACAACATCTTAATGTATAGATTGAGATTGTTCAACAACTTACCTTGGAATCCTCCGAAAAAGTATGCTTCTGCTTGGCTGTAGGATTTGAGTGTGTCTACAGCAAATTCTGTTACAAAGCCTTCTAGCATATGATCGACCCAAAAATCAACTACGCGTGTCAATGGGCTATCTATTGCTTTGAGCTGCGCTGTGAGCTCCGGAGTCCACTCTGTAGGAACTCCTCCTTGAAAACAAGTTTTCTTCTCTGCGAGCCGTGAGATCCACGCATGCAACTAGTTGGGAAATGATGCCCAGAAAATCTCGTGAATATCATTGAACATATATCTATCCGACCACTGTGTGTCACTTAGACGTGGATGTCTATTCTCTTTCCTATTAAAGTCTCTTATGGTCTTATCCCACCAAGCTTGGATTTCTGTCTTTTTAGGATGCCAGTTGTCAGAGCCTTCCAGGAACTGGTATTCTTCATCACACATCACGATTGCAACTCATCACATATTCCAGCGTGGAAATGGAACCATTTGTTGGCTATAACTGACCCAGAGGTTTTCTGTAAGACCCAGGTTCTTCGCGGTTTCCCTTTTTACCAACAAAACCCCTTCGCACTGGCCCTTTCGGCAACAACCTGCGAGCAGGTTGAGGTCTCACCCGAGGTGTATCTGTGGGGTACTGCGGAATTAGGTTTCCACAATAAGTGATAGGTTGCTTGGAAAGACGTATTGCGCAACACCACAGATGTTGTGTACTGCGAGGTGAGACCGCGCAGCGATGAGCAACGGTGCGGTCCGCACCACTATGTCTTCTACTGCGGGACTTCTACCGAAGCTGCGAACAATGCAGCTCTATTCTTTACTTGGATTATCTTGAAAGCACTTAAGGCACTGAGATGAATATCATTCACCCATTCATTCAGGTGCTTAACTGACTATTCTTCTAACATTCATTCATTAACTCAGGTTTTTATGACTTTGAACATAGACGACTGATCTAATGCACTGTTATACATTCCTTTGCTGCATAGAGGAAAGTACTTAACCAATTGACTGATTCCCTGCCTTCATACATTAGACTAAATGTTCACCCTTCAACTATTCATATGGAGCTTAACATATCATTTCCATACTTTCCTAATGGAAAATGCATATAAAAGTTCTCTCATAACAGTATGCAAAGAAACATTTAGACATTCATCGACAGAAAACACAAGTAATCATTCATTCATAAACACAGTCGCACAACACGATATTTAACGTGGTTCACTTCCCCGGGTGGGAAGCTACGTCCACAAGAATCGTTGGTAATATATTTCTTTTAAAAGGGATGGGGACAACCGTTCTTAGTCTGCGCACCCAGCTGCAGACTATCCTTCCTCTCAAACATAGGTCTCTGCGCACACAGCTGCAGAGCCTTTACAATCTTATCGACTCAAGAGATTTTACAATACAAAAAGTCATACAAATGTGACAACCTCCAAAATGTAACCCCATCCCATACAAAATTGTCTTCTTAAATAGATCATGCCCGAAGGTCATGTATTTACAATGCTAAAGACCTAAACCCAAAACACTTAGGGTTTACAAAACTGTGCCGGTTTCCCTAAACGGGTTTGCTGGATCCTGGTAGCGTCTGCTTCATCATGGCGGTTCTCCACGTCTTCATTCTATCACTATCATCCTCCCTACTACACGCGTGCCAACAGGCTGTTTCCGTCGAACTGTTCACCTCTAACGGTGTCGCCCACCAAGCGTGCCATACATCGCTTTCCTTAACAAACTCGTACGTTGGCCGCCTTCCTGATTTACTCCTGCCCGCCGCTCGGCACTTCTGGAGAATCTTTCCCAAAAGTAGGTTTCTACCGGTCTGACCGGTACCTGTACCTGTCCTTCGTCCAACATTCCATTTTGCTGGCTCCACGTGGCCTCCTATCTCCGCAGCACTGCTTCTGCGTAGTACTGATCTTCACAGCATCGCACAAAACATGACTACTGCGTGCCTCTTCGTAGCATCCTCAGTACTTAGCCAAAATTTAATCTGTTTCAGAGCTACGCTCAGCTCAGGTTCTTCTGCCTTAAAAATTGTTACCAAAATTGGACCAGTTGGGCCAGGGCCAACATAGACTAACCACAACAGTACTCCAACTAGTAGACACATCCACTGTGAAACCCGAAGGAATGCTAGAAGACATTATGATCAATATTGAATCATGGGAAAAGGCAACTGATTTTATAATAATTGAAATCAAAATCAAACTTAGTGGATATCCAATTATACTAGGTAGACCTTGGTTAGCAACTGCGGATGCTTACATAGGTTGCAGATCAGGAAATATGACAATCACCAGTGGGCATGCCAGGAAGAAAATCACAATCTACCCACCAACAATGAAATCTTCAGAGTTAGAATATCAAAGTTGGAATGATGATTACCAGAACACACCAAATAACAACCTCCAACCTATCCTAACAATTGATGCTGCAATAACACTAAAAGCAATAGATGAAGATGGCCATATAGATATATTTATACAAAATGTATCTTCTAACAATCATAATATTCAAGAATTTTTTTCCAAAGAAATGGGTGACAGTTCAAAACAGAACATGGATGACTTATGGACAGAAGTACTGGAAGAACAGATTGAAAAGGTAAAAGTCGTGGAAATTCACCCTGGCAAAACAGTCAACATAAATTCCAATTTGGAACTAGAGAAAGAAAAGAAATTAATGAAGATACTAGAAGAATAGAGTAAAGCATTTGCATGGACATATGCAGACATGAAAGGAATACATCCTAGTATCTGCAAACACTACATTTACATCAAAGAAGGTTCTTCTCCTATCAGACAACCACAAAGAAGGCTGAACCCTGCATTAAAAGACATAGTCAAAGTGGAATTACGAAAGTTATTTAGATGCAGGGTTCATCTATCCAATATCTGATAGTGAGTGGGTCTCACCACTAGTTATAGTACCCAAAAAAGGAGGCAAATGGAGAATTTGTGTGGACTACAGGGAGCTAAATAAAGCAACCAAGAAAGATCACTTTCCACTTCCATTTATAGATCAGGTGCTAGATACATTATCTGGAAATAAGTATTTTTCATTCTTGGACGGTTTTAGTGGGTACAACCAAATTTTAATACACCCAGCTGATCAAGATAAGACAACCTTTACATGCCCATGGGGAAATTATGCCTATAGGGTCCTACCCTTTGGTTTACGTAACTCCCCAACAACATTTCAAAGAGCCATATTGAGTATTTTCTCCGATTTTATAAATGACAAAATGGAAGTCTTTATGGATGATTTCACACCCTATGGACAGAACTTTGACCAGGCATTGAAAAATCTTGAATTAGTATTAAAAAAATGTATTGAAATGAGCATGTGCCTAAGCAATGACAAATGCAGGATGTTAATGGAAGAAGGCATCGTTCTAGGACATCATATATCACAAAGGGGGATAGAGGTTGATCAAGCCAAAGTCTCAGTAATCAGAATGCTGCCACCACCTGTCAAACAAAGGGATGTGAGAAGTTTTCTTGGACAGACAGGATACTACAAAAGGTTTATTGAAAATTATAGCAGAATTGCTGCCCCAATGTTTGCACTTCTCACAAAAGGCAATGAGTTCATATGGACAAGTAATTGCAGGACAACATTTGAAAGTCTTAAGAAGAAAACAATCACAGCACAAGTACTCCAAGGACCGAACTGGGAAATTCCATTTCGCATCCACACAGATGCATCGGATAAAGCAATCGGATCTGTGCTTGGACAAGAACAAGGCAAGAAACCCTATGCCATATACTATATAAGCAAAAATTTGGCTGGGACAGAACTCAACTACACAGTCACAGAGAAGGAATTTCTAGCAGTCATACATGCAATTAATAAATTCAGGCATTACATCACAGGATACAAAATTTTTATCCACACTGACCACTCAGCAATCAGATATCATATGAACAATCCTAATACTAGTGCAAGAATCATTAGATGGATGCTACTTCTACAAGAATTTGACATTACTATAATAGATAAACTAGGCAAGCATAATGTTGTAGCAGACTTTTTGTCAAGAGTCACACATGGACAAGATAATGAATTGATTAAAGATAACTTCCCTGATGAGCACCTTTTTTCCATATCAATAAGAAGTCCATGGTTTTCTGACATAGCAAACTATTTAGTATCCGGGAAGTTTCCAGATCATTACAGTTATAAAGAAAAGACAAAAGTAATAAGACAAAGTGCCACATACACATGGATAGAAGGCATGCTTTTTAAACAGGGACCAGATCAGATACTCAGAAGGTGCATAAGAGAAGATGAGGTGCATGACATAATGCATGCCACACACAATGAACCATGTGGAGGACACTATGCTGCAAAAAGGACGGCCTATAAAATCTTGCAAACAGGATATTATTGGCCAACACTCCACAAGGATAGTTATGAATATGTTTCACACTGTGATGATTGCCAGAGAATGGAAAAACCAACACAAAAACAAGAGATGCCACTCCATCCACAAATCTCCTTGGAGGCATTTGAAAAGTGGGGAAAATATTTTGTTGGCCCATTCAACCCATGGTCCAATAAGAAAAGCTACATCCTCGTATGCACTGATTACCTTACAAAATGGACAGAGGTAGCAGCACTGGCTGCTGCAAATGAAACCAGTGTGGCCAAATTATTTACTGAACAGATCTTTCACAGGTTTGGGGTGCCAAGAGAAGTAGTTTCTGATCAGGGCCCACAATCTACATCAAATTTAATTGAAGACTTGATGAAAAGAAACAATGTAAAGCACAGACAGTCATCCTCCTACCACCCTCAAGAAAATGGTCAAGTTGAGGTAACCAACAGGGAATTAGAGAGAATCTTGACAAAAAATGTCCAACTTCACAAAAGGGATTGGGCTGACAGACTTAGTGAAAAGCAGTTTGGGCTTACAATACTACATGGAAAACAACTATAGGATTCACACCTTATGAACTAGTCTATGGAAAAAAGGTCATGCTGCCAATCGAATTTGAAATAAAGACATTAAGAATTGTAGCAGATTTACATATGGAACTATTAGAAATTAAAAAAGAATGCATACTACAGCTGAATCAACTGGATGAGCATCGCCAACAAGCACTTACACATACCGAAATCATCCAACAACAAAGAAAAAAATGGCATGACCAACATCTAAAGGATAAAAAGTTCAACGAAGGTGATTGGGCACTACTTTATGACTCCAGATTTCACACATTCAAAGGGAAGCTAACCACTAGATGGCTTGGACCTTACATTATATAGAAGATTTATGAAAATGGAGCTGTGAGAATTATTACAATTGATGAAGAGGAATTCCCCATGATAGTGAATGGGCATCGCCTAAAAAATTACAAGAAACCACAGTCAAAAGAAGAATTTACACAGGTACTCTACCAGCAACATTTGATGTTGATAGAGGACGTGGCAAATTAGTGAAATTCAACTCATTCAAAAAAAAAACAAGAAAAAGAGAAAAAATATAGAAAAAAAAGAGAAAAAAACGAAAAAAGAGAAAGGAATGAAAAATTCATAAAAAGTAACAGGAAAATTACAGGGCCACGTATATCCCTATGAAAGATCTATCTTTACTATTGCAAAGCAAAATATCAACCACAATTCAAGCGAGCCGGATATTCATTCAAGAGAGCCAACAAAAATATCTAGCACTATAGGAACGATCCGAGCACACTCTTCATTCAACTCTGCCATATCATCATGAGAGCTTGACCATACTTCAAGAGAGCCTGCAATTGATTCAAGTGAGGCTTCCATTTATTCAAGAGATCCAGTCACATACAGCCATGCAATCATCCAATAGGAACCATCATCACATGAGTCGTATCAACAACTGTCACAACTTTCAAAAGAAGACACTTCAACAAATTCAAAAGGGCAAAAAGGAAAAAGCATCCCACACACGTAACTACTGACATGCAGAAATCTACTACAGAATCCGCCATCCATGAAAAATGAACCAGATCATCAATGAAGGTATGCATACATAGCAAGGTAATCTCTAGAACGATTTTATTTTGTTCTTAAGGTAAAACATTATCCCACACTACATTTGTTTCTAGTCAGCTGAGGACAGCTTCTATTTTAAATCGGCGGCATGGTAGAATGACCTTAATAAGTCATGATCGCTACCTAATTCCTATCACCTTAATAAGTCATGATCGCTACCTAAGTCCTGTCACCTTCAACAAATCATGATCGCAACCTTCATCAGATGAAGTACAGAGATCGATCATGGGAATACAGAGATCTTTATTGGGAAAAAAGGGATTAAAAATGGCAAGTACAAGAATGATGGAAAGGATAGGTGCGGAAAGACAGTAAGTAAGGCTGCATAATATTCCATGATTTTGCATATAAGGAACCTCTCGGAATTCCCAAGAAGCAACAAACCAAAAGCTAGTGCGCTCACTCAGCTAGCATTGCAATCCTCGAGCCTGTAGGAAGAGCCCGACTAGTTGAGGGTATAAACCACATTCCAAAGTTCTGGTTTTGTCTGATCATAAAGAAGATTCTAAAATGACAAAGGGTTTCAAGAAAAGTGAACCAGAGGATCACAACACCATTTATTAGAGCCTGAGAGTCCTGCAGATCATTCGCAATGCAGGCTAGATGCCTTTCATCCTTGGACTGAGAGGATACAATACAGGGGTAGCTTAGGAGTTTGCAAGAAAATTCAAACATATTAAGGATGAATAGTACGTCACCCGAGTGAAGGGGTTACGTATCAAGTTGAATGAGCAGGTAATTGCCAAATTCACTGGCCTGCAGAGAGGTTTTTGCATTGGAGCAGGGATGACAGGGAGGCAAACCAGGAAGAAAAAACAACATTCTTCGAGCAAGGAGAGGTCTATGACGAAGACAAGAACGGATTCAAAAGACTCTCCATGCCAGTGCCATGGGAGGACGTGGCTGAAATTGTTCTGAGGTACATCAAATGCTCTGGTAGGTTAAGATATGTTCCCATCTTTCATTTTCGGATCCTAGAGCTGTTAAGACACAGAACCCAACATCCACCAAACAACAACATTAGTATTCCATTTTACCTGCTCCAATCCCTAGCAGAAATGATCAAGAAGGTGGCGAAAGGTAAGGAGGATGCCTTGGCCCATCATGGGCTAATCAAGTTAATCATTTGAGAGGAATTAAAGGCGCAGATACCAGAGCTTTCGTGGGAAGAATTCGTGCTGGTATCTGCAGAAGATGTTCAAAGGATGAAAAGTACACCCACAGCTAGCATACCACCAGGAGAAATGAACAAATCTGCCTCTGCATCAGGGGCGAAAAGGAAGATTGACCTGGACCATGTGGCAGAGACCCTGGTGAAAATCAAGCATTCAAGAGAGGACTCCCCCAAGGAAAACCTAGAGATTCCTACCAAAAATCAAGAGCCGAAGAGAAGGAGTAAGAGATTCACCCAAGCATCCCGAATCCGAATAGACAAGGAAAAGAGTAGAGAACCCAGTCCCATTGTTCAAAATGTGTCGGATGGGGATGATGATTAGTGGGTAGATCAGAGAGACCCCACTACAGAAGAGGAGCAGGATGAGCAAGAAATGCAAGATGAAGAAGAAGAAATGTATAAAGAAGAAGAGTAGAGCATACAAGAGCAAGGCAACTTCCAAGGGAACCCTCCAGAACATAATGAAAACCCCAAGGTCGTTACCAAACTCGCTGAGGCATGGGCATAATTGGAAAAGCTCAGAAATGAGCTGGCAACGTTAGGAATTGGGCTAGGAAGCCAGCCCACACCTTCCCCGTTCTCAGCTGAGAAGACACAAATCTTGAAGATGCATTATGTAGAGGAGCTATGGCTGGCTGAGCAGAAGAATTCAGCGCTTCAAGAAAAATTGGTTGAGGCACAAAAAAAATTAGCCAAAAAGGACCAGGATATTACCAAATTGAAGGATGTTTTGGCCACTACTGCTGACATATATGATAGACTGTGGGAACTCAGACCGCCGTTGGCAATATATGCAGTTTATATACAGGAGAAATGGGGCAAATTCCAGCTCCAGAGGTTGAAGGAAGGACTCCCTATAGAGATAAGCACTCCCAAAGAGTTTATGGATGCATCTTTGAACTCCACAGAGCTGGAGAAGGACCAATTGAGTGAATTCTTCTTGCATAATTTCATAGTTTTTGGCTCGCCCAACTGGTCGCCAAACCCATATTTGGGTGATTTCCAGTTGAGGGCATTATGTTCGTGGATGAACCACGAAATTGAGTGAGCCCAGGACTACCGTATCTATGTTGAATCAAAATGGGAAACCCCATTGATGGTCAGAGTAGAGCCAACTCACCCTAAAGGGGTAATCTAAAACCATAGGATCCTCACCCATGACGACGAACTGATCCCCATTCTCCTTGCAAAATAGCAAGAGGCTATGACTCATTTTGACATTACACTCCGAAGCACACAGAAGGAAGTTCATGAATCCATTAAGGAAAGGTGGAACAGAGTGGCAAACGATCTAAAAGGAAAAGAACTCCACTCCCCCCTCAGGCTTAATGATGCTCTTTTCAAGGCCACACTCTACAAGGAATCTCTGGCAAGAAATCAACTCAGATGGATAGGGATGAGGCTGAATCCCCCATTCTTTCTTTCTCTAGTCATCAAAGGACAGATTAATGAAGAGGAAGAGAGGAGGGCATGGGCCAAGGAGGATCAGAATTTTGGATATCAGAGGTAGGCCCTTGGGATCCCTAGGGTGGTAGCATGGGACACCAGGGAGGTCGTCGAAGAATTGAATAAGTCACCCAAGGATGGGTGAATACTTCAAGTACGGGAGAGAATGGTGAGTCCAATTTTCAGGTATTTGATAAACCTTTTTCCCGCAGTCAATCTCAAGCAATGGCGAAGAAACACACTCATTTGTGAGAAAAATGTTTTACTTTAATTATTTAATGAAGTTGTTTTTGACGATTATTCTTGTATGTTTAAAATGCGTATTCAATAAACTAATTCTGTGGAAATCAAGCGTGATTGAGTAGGTTCAGGGGCATTAAAGGACAAACGCATAGAAGACTGAGGGATCATGCAGCTCGATGCCCTGTTTCCTGATTTATAGAGAACGTACTCCTGTTCAAGGAGAATCAACATTTAGACAATTAGTTAGGTTCAACATTAAGAATCATATAAATATGGACCTCTCGGGTAGAGAGAGCTCTGTGTTGACATTTTGGAGAAAGATTGTTTTACGTTTTTGCACTATTGAGATACTTCTGAGTTACAGACCTTTGTGAAGACATGGAGTTTATATTTTAATAGAAGATTGATGTTAAATCCCAGTCAGCATCTATAAGTTTCGTTCCCTCCTGAGCAAGGGTTGGAGAGGGCCCCTCCAACACGTAAGTCAGGGGATTTCCATTTTTCAGGTATTTCCGATTATGTGTTTTACAGTGATGAAAATTTATATCGCATATGGAAGCATTTGAATGATGTATTGATTCTGTAGTAATTTATAATACGTTATGTAGTTCAGCAACATGGTTTTAGTAGTCCTGTAGCTGCTTTCTTCCAACGCACATTTTAACCAACGATTCCATATGTATTAGCATTGCTTTCAAAAGTAACGGTTTAGATCTAAGGTTTATGAATATTTCCCATCATGATTAATTGCTTTGATTTGTTAATAATGGATGTGTAGCATGAGATGATTGCACTTCAACTTAGTTTTGATATTTAAATGATTTAGATCAGAATTCCAGTTTTATGCATAAGTAATTACAGACCTTGCTTTCTTTAATTTAGAATAGATCTATTATGGCATTTCACTTTCATAGTCTAGATTCACCATTCCGCATTAGGTAGATTCATAGGAATATCTCTTTCAATTTCAACATTTCTAATTCTTTAAAATAGATTTACTGCTTTTAGCATTTCTAATTCTTTAAAATAGATTTACTGTTTTTAGTATTTTAATCCTTTAAAATAGATTTACCGCTTTTAGTATTTTAATTATTTAAAATAGATTTACTGTTTTTCAGTATTTAATTCCTTAGTATAAACAGTTTTACGTACTGAGTAGACAACCCTTAAAACATTGATACCAACACCCAACCTCGACAAAGATTATCCTATAAGAGCACAGATAGTGCATGCACCTCTAAAGTTTGTATGTCCCCTGGGTTGACAATTAAAGTAGGCTCTTAGTACAGCTGCCCTCATTAGGCATCTATATTGGGAGCTCACCACTTTTTGGTGTCGTTGTCGGGGAGGTGCTAAATCTTTTAGGAGACATCACCTAAAAACAACACAAAAAGAAAACAAAAATTACATAAAACAAAAACATAAATACTTTTTTTACTAATGAATGCCTCATCGGAAAAGGGATAGGTTTGGACGCTTTCTCCCTAAGCATCCCAAGAGCAATAATGGTAATAACAGTTCTGACCATTCTCAGTTTGAACTCTTACACTCTGAAAACGAAACTGACCCCACATATGATCCAAACAGAGACAACTTCGCTACCAATTCCATCTCAAACACCACGATGGAAAACAAAGAGGAGGAACCTAGGGAGATTTTCACCTTTCCCATTAGCATACCTCTTGGAGATGCCAGGATGAAGAACATCAATCCTGATAATCTACCAAAATTCCATGGTTTGACTTCAGAAGATCCTGACACATTCCTGTTTGAATTTGAGGTAGTTTGCAGATCATTTGATTACACTACTGATGCACAAAAGCTAAGGCTTTTTCCTTCCACATTGAAAGACCTATCACTTCGGTGGTTCATGAGCCTTCAAGGGAATAGTATCTTTAGCTGGGATAAAATGAAACAGGCATTCTTAGAAAAATATAGGGACTACTGCAAGGCCAAAGATACCAGGGATGAAATCTTTAGGATGCAACAAGGAGAAAGAGAGTCATTAGAAGATTATGCCCAAATATTTCAACTCATCTACAAACGAGCCAGTCATTGCACCCTGGATCCTGAATCACTAAAACTTGCCCTTCTTAGAGGTGTAAAAGAAGAGAATTTTGAAGTCTTAAATCTTCTAGGAGATGGAGATATATTCCAAAAATATTTTGACCAGATCCTGCAAATCTTCAAAAACTACTCTAGATCTAGGAAAACTAAGAATGGGAAAAGGGATACACACACATCTATTGGTGTATCAACATATTCAGGACCAACACTTACAAAATCTGATTTAGGAAACCTGCTAGACGACATGAGGACTGACATCCTGCAATCTCTGGCCATCTAACTTGATGCTCTTCAAATAAAAAAGAAGCAGGATGAAATTAACCAAGCCTTGGCAGTATTCTGTCCTCGTAGTAGAAAAAAACATGAGAAGGGGTAGTGCACCTTGAACACAATAGAAGTATGTGGTCTTTGCACTGACGACCATTCCACTGATAAATGTCCCCTCTTACCCTCATATAAGGTAGCTATTCAAGACCCAACAGCTGAAGGAGCAATAGAACAACTCTGTTTTATAAATCAGAGGAGGAATAATTTTGTTAGACCATATCAATAGATAAATCAAGCCTACTATAATCAAGGACAGCCAAATTAGAACTCTGCACCATCTCCATGGAAGGCACAGCCAAATCAAAACCAATGGTAAAAAAATTAGCAAACATATCAACCATCCTATCAACAACCGTATTATCCACCGTCTTATCCTCAATACCCCCCACCTTTTCCAACCACCACAAATTATGCAAATCAATACCCCCATCCATCAAATTGGAGGGCGCCATTACAACAACCACTTATTATGCCACCCCCAAAACCTCAGCCACCCCCCAGAACACCACCCATTCCATCCCAACCAATCCCAAATCCTAATAATAACAGACCTCCACAACAGCAACAAACATATAATGCTGATACCACACAATTCCCTACCTATGTTGTAGACACCATAGAAATAAACGAAATAAACCTGCGATCTAGAAAAACGTTGTTGAATACATCTCCACACAACATCAAACAACCTGAAGCTCAAGAACAAACAACAGAACCCTATGTTCAGCATCCAGACGAATCAGACCCTCCTAAGGACGAAACCCAACCACTCCCATGCAACAGAAACCCTCCATTTCCAAAAAAACTCGTCCGAAGTACAAAAGAAGAGGAAGAGAATACAATTTTAAACAAATTCAAGCATTTAAACATCCAAATCCTGATTTTACAAGCCATAAGGGATGTGCCCATCTGCAACAAATTTATTAGAGAGAATTTTCTAAAGAAACCAGGAAGGAGGAAGCGTGACCCACCAACTATAAATGTAGTGGGACAATTGTCTGATTTAATGCTGGGTGTCATAATAAACCCTAAATATCTTGATCCTGGTAGTCCTGTAGTAATCGTCACCATAAATAACAAGCAAATAAATAAAATCTTAATAGATTTGGGAGCTGCGATCAATGTCATGACTAAGGAAACCATGTTATACCTGGGACTCCAATCAATGGTCAGACCAACCACAACAGTACTCCAACTAGCAGACACATCCACTGTGAAACCCGAAGGAATGCTAGAAGACATTATGATCAATATTGAATCATGGGAATATCCAGCTAATTTTATAATAATTGAAATTAAAAGTAAACTTAGTGGCTATCCAATTATACTAGGTAGACCTTGGTTAGCAACTGCGGACGCTTACATAGGTTGCAGATCAGGAAATATGACAATCACTACTGGGCATGCTAGAAAGAAAATCACAATCTACCCACCAGCAATGAAATCTTCAAAGTTAGAATATCAAAATTGGACTGATGATTACCATAACACACCAAATCACAACCTCCGACCTATCCTAACAATTGATGCTGCAATATCACTAAAAGCAATAGACGAAGATGGCCATATAGATAGATTTATACAAAATGTATCTTCTAACAATCATATTATTCAAGAATTTTTTTCCACAGAAACAGGTGACAGTTCAAAACAGAACATGGATGAATTATGGATAGAAGTACTGGAAGAACAGATTGAAAAGGTAAAAGTCGTGGAAATTCACCCTGGCAAAACAATCAACATAAATTCCAATTTGGAACCAGAGCAAGAAAAGAAATTAATGAAGATACTAGAAGAATAGAGTAAAGCATTTGCATGGACATATGCAAACATGAAAGGAATACATCCTGATATCTGCAAACACTACATTTACATCAAAGAAGGTTCTTCTCCTATCAGACAACCACAAAGAAGGCTGAACCCTGCATTAAAAGACATAGTCAAAGTGGAATTACAAAAGTTATTAGATGCGGGGTTCATCTATCTAATATCTGATAGTGAGTGGGTCTCACCACTAGTTATAGTACCCAAAAAAGGAGGAAAATGGAGAATTTGTGTGGACTATAGGGAGCTAAATAAAACAACCAAGAAAGATCACTTTCCACGTCCATTTATAGATCAGGTGCTAGATACATTATCTGGAAACAAGTATTTTTCATTCTTGGATGGTTTCAGTGGGTACAACCAAATTTTAATACACCCAGCTGATCAAGATGAGACAACCTTTACATGCCCATGGGGAACTTTTTCCTATAGGGTCCTACCCTTTGGTTTATGTAACGCCCCTACAACATTTCAAAGAGCCATATTGAGTATTTTCTCCAATTTTATAAATGACAAAATGGAAGTCTTTATGGATGATTTCACACCCTATGGACAGAACTTTGACCAGGCATTGAACAATCTTGAATTAGTATTAAAAAAATGTATTGAAATGAGCTTGTGCCTAAGCAATGACAAATGTAGGATGTTAATGGAAGAAGGTATCGTTCTAGGACATCATATATCACAAAGGGGGATAGACGTTGATCAAGCCAAAGTCTTAGTAATCAGAACGTTGCCACCACCTGTCAAACAAAGGGATGTGAGAAGTTTTCTTGGATAGACAGGATACTACAAAAGGTTTATTGAAAATTACAGTAGAATTGCTGCCCCAATGTTTGCACTTCTCACAAAAGACAATGAGTTCATATGGACAAGCAATTGCATGACAACATTTGAAATTTTTAAGCAGAAAACAATCACAGCACCAGTACTCCAAGGACCGAATTGGGAAATTCCATTTCACATCCACATAGATGCATCGGATAAAGCAATCGGATCTGTGCTTGGACAAGAACGAGACAAGAAATCTTATGCCATATACTATATAAGCAAAAATTTTGCTGGGGCAGAACTCAACTACACAGTCACAGAGAAGGAATTTCTAGCAGTCATACATGCAATTAATAAATTCAGGCATTACATCACATGATACCAAATTTTTATCCACACTGACCACTCAAAAATCATATATCTTATGAACAAGCCTAATACTAGTGCAAGAATCATTAGATGGATGCTACTTCTACAAGAATTTGACATTACTATAATAGATAAATCAGGCAAGCATAATGTTGTAGCAGACTTTTTGTCAAGAGTCACACATGGACAAGATAATGAATTGATTAAAGATAACTTCTCTGATGAGCACCTTTTTTCCATATCAATAAGAAGTCCACGGTTTGCTGACATAGCAAACTATTTAGTATCCGAGAAGTTTCCAGATCATTACAGTTATAAAGAAAAGACAAAAGTAAGAAGACTAAGTTCCACATACACATGGATAGAAGGCATACTTTTTAAACAGGAACCATATCAGATACTCAGAAGGAGCATAAGAGAAGATGAGGTGCATGACATAATGAATGCCACACACAATGAACCATGTGGAGGACACTATGCTGCAAAAAAGACAACCTATAAAATCTTGCAAATAGGATATTATTGGCCAACACTCCACAAGGATACTTATGAATATGTTTCACACTGTGATGATTGCCAGAGAATGGGAAAACCAACACAAAAACAAGATATGCCACTCCATCCACAAATCTCCTTGGAGGAATTTGAAAAGTGGGGATTTGATTTTGTTGGCCCATTCAACCCACAGTCCAATCAGAAAAGCTACATCCTCGTATGCACTGATTACCTTACAAAATGGGCAGAGGTAGCAGCACTGGCTGTTGCAAATGAAACCAGTGTGGCCAAATTCTTTACTGAATAGATCTTTCACAGGTTTGGGGTGCCAAGAGAAGTAGTTTCTGATCAGGGCCCACAATTTACATCAAATTTAATTGAAGATTTGATGAAAAGAAACAATGTAAACCGTAGACAGTCATCCTCCTACCACCCTCAAGCAAATGGTCTAGCTGAGGTAACCAACAGCGAGTTAGAGAGAATCTTGACAAAAACTATCCAAATTCACAAAAGGGATTGGGTTGACAGACTTAGTGAAGCAGTTTGGGCTTACAATACTACATGGAAAACAACTATAGGATTCACACCTTATGAACTAGTCTATGGAAAAAAGGTAATGCTGCCAATCGAATTTGAAATAAAGACATTAAGAATTGCAATAGATTTACATATGGACCTATCAGAAATTCAAAAACAACGCATGCTACAGTTGAATCAACTAGATGAGCACCGCCAATAAGCACTTACACATACCGAAATCATCCAACAACAAAGAAAAAAATGGCATGACGAAAATCCGAAGGATAAAATGTTCAACGAAGGTGATTGGGCACTACTTTACGACTCCATATTTCACACATTCAAAGGGAAGCTAACCACTAGATGGCTTGGACCTTACATTATACAGAAGATTTATGAAAATGGAGTTGTGAGAATTATTACAATTGATGAAGAGGAATTCCCCATGATAGTGAATGGGCATCACCTAAAAATTTACAAGAAACCATAGTCAAAAGAAGAATTTACACAGGTACTCTACCAACAACAATTGATGCTGATAGAGGACGCGACAAATTAGTGAAATTCAACTCATTCAAAAAAAAAAACCAAGAAAAAAGAGAAAAAATATAGAAAAAAAGAGAAAAAAAAACGAAAAAAGAGAAAGGAATGAAAAATTCATAAAAAAGTAATAGGAAAATTACAGGGCCACATATATCCCTATGAAAGATCCAACATTACTATTGCAAAGAAAAATATCAACCACAATTCAAGCGAGCCAGGAAATTCTCAAACAGATTCAACAATCAAGCGAGCCGAATATGCATTCAAGAGAGCCAACAAAAATATCTACCACTATAGGAACAATCCAAGCACACTCTTCACTCAACTCTGCCATATCATCACGAGATCCTGACCATACTTCAAGAGAGCCTGCAATTGATTCAAGCGTCGCTGCCATATATTCAAGTGAGCCTGCAATTGATTCAAGCGAGGCTTCCATTTATTCAAGAGATCCAGTCACATACAACCATGCAATCATCCAATACGAACCATCATCACATGAGTCGTATCAACAACTGGCACAACTTTCAAAAGAAGACACTTCAACAAATTCAAAAGGGAAAAAAGGAAAAAGCAACCCACACACGTAACTACTGACATGCATAAATCTACTACAAAATCTGCCATCCATGAAAAACACACCAGATCATCAATGCAGGTACGCATACATAGCAAGGTAATCTCTAGAACGATTTTATTTTATTCTTAAGGTAAAACATTATCCCACACTACATTCGTGAGGACAACCACTATTTTAAATCAACGGCATGGTAGAATAACCTTAATAAGTCATGATCGCAACCCTCATCAGATGAAGTACAGAGATCGATCATGGGAATATAGAGATCGATCATGGGAAGAAAGGGATTAAAAATGGCAAGTACAAGAATGATGGAAAGGATAGGTGCAGAAAGACAGTAAGTAAGGCTGCATAATATTCCACGATTTTGCATATAAGGAACCTCTCGAAATTCCCAAGAAGCAACAAACCAAAATCTAGTGCACTCACTCAGCCAACATTGCAATCCTCGAGCCTGTAGGAAGATCCCGACCAGTTGAGGGTATAAACCACATTCCAAAGTTCTGGTTTTGTCTGATCATAAAGAAGATTCTAAAATGACAAAGGGTTTCAAGAAAAGTGAACCAAAGGCTATGACTCATTTTGACATTACACCCCGAAGCACACAGAAGGAAGTTCATGAGTCCATTAAGGAAAGGTGGAACAGAGTGGCAAACGATATGAATGGAAAAGAAATCCACTCCCCCCTCAAGCTTAATGATGCTCTTTTCAAGGTCACACTCTACAAGGAATATTTGGCAAGAAATCAACTCAGATGGATAGGGATGAGGCTGAATCCCCCATTCTTTCTTTCTCCAGTCATCAAAGGACAGATTAATGAAGAGGAAGAGAGGAGGGCATGGGCTAAGGAGGATCAAAATTTTGGATATCACAGGCAGGCAGGGATCCCTAGGGTGGTAGCATGGGACATCAGGGAGGTCATCGACGAATTGAATAAGTCACCCAAGGATGGGTGAATCCTTCAAGTATGGGAGAGAATGATGAGTCCAATCTTCAGGTATTTGATAAATCTTTTTCCCGCAGTCAAGTTCAAGCAACGACGAATAAACACACTCATTTGTGGGAAAAATGTTTTACTTTAATTATTTAATGAAGTTGTTTTTGACGATTATTCTTGTATGTTTAAAATGCGTATTCAATAAACTAATTCTATGGAAATCAAGTGTGATTGAGTAGTTTCAGGGGCATTAAAGGACGAATGCGTAGAAGACTGAGGGATCATGCAGCTCGACGCCGTATTTCCTGATTTATAGAGAACGCACTCCTGTTAAAGGAGAATCGGCATTTAGACAGTTAGTTAGGTTCAGCATTAAGAATCATATAAATATGGACCTCTCGGGTAGCGAGAGCTCGCTGTTGACATTTTGGAGAAACATTGTTTTACGTTTTTTCACTATTGAGATACTTCTGAGTTACAGACCTTTGTGAAGACATGGAGTTTATATTTTAATAGAAGATTGATGTTAAATACCAGTCAGCGTTTATAAGTTTCGTTCCCTCCTGAGTATGGGTTGGAGAGGGCCGCTCCAACACGTAAGTCAGGGGATTTCCATTTTTTAGGTATTTCCGATTATGTGTTTTACAGTGATGAAAATTTATATCGCATATGGAAGCATTTGAATGATGTATTGATTCTGTAGTAATTTATAATATGTTCTGTAGTTCAACAACACGGTTTCAGTAGTCCTGTAGCTGCTTTCTTCCAATGCACATTTTAACCAACGATTCCATATGTATTAGCATTGATTTCAAAAGTCATGGTTTAGATCTAAGGTTTATGAATATTTCCCATCATGATTAATTGCTTTGATTTGTTAATAATGGATGTGTAGCATGAGATGATTGCACTTCAACTTAGTTTTGATATTTAAATGATTTAGATCAGAATTCCAATTTTATGCATACGTAATTATAGACCTTGCTTTCTTTAATTTAGAATAGATCTGTTATGGCATTTCACTTTCATAGTCTAGATTCACCATTCCGCATTAGGTAGATTCATAGGAATATCTCTTTCACTTTCAACATTTCTAATTCTTTAAAATATATTTACTACTTTTAGCATTTCTAATTCTTTAAAATAGATTTACTGCTTTTATTATTTTAATCCTTTAAAATAGATTTACTGCTTTTAGTATTTTAATTCTTTACAATAGATTTACTGTTTTTCAGTATTTAATTCCTTAGTATAAACAATTTTACGTATTGAGTAGACAACCCTTAAAACATTGATACCAACACCCAACCTCGACAAAGATTATCCTATAAGAGCATAGATAGTGCATGCATCTCTAAAGTTTGTACGTACCCCGGGTTGAAAATTAAAGTAGGCTCTTAGTACAGCTGCCCTCATTAGGAATCCATATTGGGATCTCACCAACTATACAACCTGCTATCCTTCTGCTTCTTACCCAATTCCTCCATAAACCTCTTCAACCAAATCATCTCTTTACTAGCCTCTGTAACAACAACATACTCTGCTTCCATTGTTGAAAGTGCAACAACCTTCTGCAGTTTCAAAAGCCAACTTACTTTTGTTCCACCTACAGTAAACACATACCTTGTGGTGCTCCTCCTGCTATCCTTATCACCTGCCATATCTACATCAACATATCCCTGTAGAATAGTGTCTGAACCTCCAAAACATAATTCCTGAGTGGTGGTACCTCTCAAATACCTGAGAATCCACTGTACTGCCTTCCAATGTTCTTTACCCGGATTGTTCATATATCTGCTCACAACCCCCACTGCTTGTGCAATATCTGGTCTTGTGCACACCATGGCATACATCAAGTTGCCAACTGTTGATTGATAGGGAATCTTGGACATGTAATCTGTCTCTTCCTGTGTCTTGGAACACATTTCCTTACTTAGACTAAAATGGCTGGCCAAAGGTGTACTTACTGGTTTTGCATTCTGCATTCTGAACCTCTCCAACACCTTTTATATGTACTCACTCCGAGACAATGTCAATTTGCGATTTTTCCCATCTCTTGTTATTCTCATACCAAGGATTTGCTTTGCAGCACCCAAATCCTTCATCGCAAATGAATTAGCTAGCTTCCTTTTGAGTACATTTATATCTTGCATGTTAGACATTGCAACAAGCATGTCATCCACATATAATAACAAGATAATATATCTTTCATTGTCTAGCTTCTTGAAATAAACACAGTGGTCAGAATGACATCTACTATAACCTTGTTCTGTAAAAAACTTGTCAAATTTTAAATACCACTACCTTGGAGCTTGCTTCAAGCCATACAAACTCTTTTTCAACCTGCATACCAAGTTCTCCTTACCTTTGACCTCATACCCTTGTGGCTGCTGCATATATATCTCTTCCTCCAAATCCCCATGGAGAAAGGCTGTTTTTACATCTAACTGTTCAAGATGCAAATCTTCTACCGCCACGAGACTTAAGATAGTCCTAATTGAAGTCATCTTAACAATAAGAGAAAATATTTCATCAAAATCTATACCTTTCTTTTGTGCAAACCCCTTTACAACAAGTCTGGCCTTGTACCGCTTCTTGCCTCCTTCTTCTTCCTTCAACCCATAAATCCATTTGTTCTGCAATGCTCTTTTACCAGCAGGCAACTGAACCAAATCCCAAGTCTGGTTTCCTACCAATGAGTCCATCTCCTCATTCATGCCTTGCTCCCACTTCTTTCTAGTTTCCATCTGCATTGCTTCTTCATAACATTCTAGTTCACTAGCATCAGTCATCAACAAATAATACATTGAAGGAGAGTATCTTTCAGGGAGTCTACTTAACCCACTAGATCTTCTTACAGTTGCAGGAGTTTCAGGCACTTGCTGCTGTTTTTGATTTTCTGGCACCTTTGGAACTTCATTTTCTGTAATTTCATCAAGTACTGTGTACTCTGTGTTTTTCTTTTCCTGTTTCTTTCCCTGCAAATGATCTTTATACATGACCTTTTCATTGAATATGACATCTCTACTTCTAATGATTTTGTGATTTTCATAATCCCATAAACGATAACCAAAATCATCAACTCCATATCCAATAAAGGTACATTTCTTGGATTTAGCTTCAAGCTTTGTTCTATTTTCTTTATCAATATGGACAAATGCTTCACAACCAAACGTTCTAAAAAATGAGTAGTTTACCTTTTTATCTGTCCATGCCTCCTCTGGAATACCACCATCCAAAGCACTTGAAGGTCCTCTGTTTATTAAATAAACAACAGTATTTACAACATCCGCCCAAAAATATAAGGGAAACCCTGCATGCAGTCTCATACACCTTGCACGCTCCATGATTGTTCTGTTCATCCTTTCTGACACACCATTTTCTTGTGGTGTTCCTAGGAATTTCTTCTCTCTACGAATCCCATGGTATGAACAGTAACTATCAAACTCCTTGCCACAGTACTCACCTCCATTATCAGATCTGAGACACTTCAACCTTTTCCCTGTCTCATTCTCAACCAAAGCTTTCCACTTCTTAAAAGTAGCAAACACATAAGATTTCTGTCTAATGCAATAAACCCAAGTTTTCCTACTTGCATCATCAATAAATGTAACATAATAATGAGAGCCACCAAGAGATTGTACCTGAGCCGGTCCCCATACATCTGTATACAGTAGCTCTAACTTTTCATTCTTCTTCTGTTTCCCAACCCTGAGAAATATGACTCTCTTCTGTTTTCCATAAACACAGTTTTCACAAAATTCCAAACTTACCTGCTTCAAATTTGGCAGCAACTTCCTTGAGTGGAGAATCTGCATCCCCTTTTCACTCATGTGGCCAAGCCTATGATGCCACAATGCTGTATCTGTTCCTGTGGAAGCTAAAGAGATAGAATGGTCAGTATTATGAGTAAATAAATACAACGTACCTATCCTGTCTCCTTTTTCTATCACCATTGATCCTTTAGTGATCTTCCACCACTTTTCTCCAAATGTAGATAGACAGCCGCCATCTCCCAATTGCTCGGTTGAGATCAGATTTCTTTTCATAGCAGGAATATGCCTAACATCTTTCAACAGCCAGTCAGTTCCATTCTTAACTTTTATCCATACCTTACCCATTCCAACAATTTTACATGGCTCATCATCACCCAATAAAACATGTCCAAAATCTCTAGGAACATACTCATGAAAGTATTTCCTATGGGGTGTAGCATGACATGAAGCTCTTGAATCTACTACCCAATAATCACTAGTATTATCTAATGTAAGAATCAAAGCATCTTGTAACACATCACCTGCTACATTTTCTTCCTGGGTAGTTTCCTTATGTGCATCTCCTTTCTTCTTTAGAGATCTGCAATCTTTCTTTAGATGTCCTTTCTTTCCACAGTTCCAACACTCTATTTTTCCCAGTCTAGACTTGGATCTGCCTATTTTAGACTTGCCACAATTACCTTGGCTCTTTCCTCTCTCCTTTTGTCTTCCCCTGCTCTCCATGGTCAACGCATTACCTGATGTCTCATTTGTGGTCCTTCTTCGCATTTCCTCGCTAAGAATAACACAAATAACATCATCAAATTTCAAGGTGCTTGAACCAGGGACAGAGTTACTTATAGCCATGACCAAGCTATTCCAACTTTCTGGCAATGAACACAAGATTAGAAGAGCCCTAACCTCATCATCAAAGTTCACACTTACAGAACTTAGCTGATTTGTAACCGTATTAAACTCATTTAAATGATCAGTAACAGATCCACCTTCAGACATCTTCATATTAAATAAACGCTTCATTAGAAATACCTAATTGGAGGCCGAGAGTTTTTCATACAGCTTACCCAGTGCGATCATCAAACCCTCTGTTGTCGTTTCTTTTGAGATATTGAACACCACCGACGAAGCCAGGCTCAGCCGCATTTTTCCTAGAGCCTTTCTGTCAAGAACCTCCCATTCTTTGTCCTTCATGGCTGCCGGCTACTTTTCTCTTCCTCCCAACGGTAGGAATAGATCCTTTTGGTACAGATAGTCCTCCATTTGCATCTTCCATAACTGGAAGTTTTGGCTGTTAAACTTCTCGACCTTAAACTTTTCTTCTTCCGCCATTGCTCCCACTCGAACCAGAAAACCCTAGCTTCCTGCAGGTTTATTTTCCAAATAGACCTTTGGATCTGATACCAATTGTTAGAAAAACAGGATCGCAGAGCAATAACAATAAATATAAATGCAAATATAATCACACACACATTACAAGAGAGACCAAGATATATCGTGGTTCACCCCAACTTGGGCTGTTAAAATTCAATATGCTAAGACAGAAAATAGCAGCATTACATTCCATTTCACAATAATAGCATATACAGGATCACTGAAGAAACAACAAGCATAGCATAAACACAAGAGACAGAGATTTATCCTGGGAAACCCTCATGGGGTAGAAAACCCAGCAAAGCTTCCTCAATATAGATGACCAGCAATATACAAAGATGCAAACCCTGAGCATAAGCTCCTTCTCCTCCATAGCAGACCTCTCCTCCACAAATGCGCCTTTCTCAAGTGAGTGAGTGTGTGTATAATGAGGAACACACCTCCTCTATTTATACACTTCTCTGATATGTATTTTACACAAGTACATGTAGGCTCGTATTTAACCATTAGGTTAAATACCCCATTATAACTGACTGGGCCGACCCCTCTAGGGTGTTCTAATAACCCTTTGACCCACATAACACATTTAGGGCCGACCCCCACTAGGGAAGTCTAATAACCCGAGTTACCACATTCCGACGGAAGAATAAACATCTCCGGATATACAATAAGATCTTCACGGAGGAATGAATCATCTCTGGAATAATAAAGTACAAATATAATATTCTTTGAAGTTACAATATCTCAACACTCCCCCTTAATGAGAAGGATATTATAACAGCATCTGCCCGAGCAAGGAGTCATCAACATCATACATGATACATCTATAAATCATTGGAAGCTTTCTTCAATTCATCATCATCAATAACTTGACTAGTTACTGGAACATCAACATCGTCATCAGCATCGTCATACGATCATCAGCATCGTCATCACACGATCATCATCATCATCGTCACAAGATCATCAACATCGTCATCACACGATCATAAGCATCGTCATCATACGATCATCAGCATCGTCATCACACGATCATCATCATCATCGTCACACGATCATCAACATCGTCATCATACGATCATCAGCATCGTCATCACACGATCAACAGCATCGTCATCACACGATCAGCAGCATCGTCATCACATGATCAGCAGCATCGTCATCACACGATCAGCAGCATCGTCATCACATGATCAGCAGCATCGTCATCACACGATCAGCAGCATCATCATCACACGATCAGCAGCATCGTCATCACACGATCAGCAGCATCGTCATCATACAATCAGCAGCATCGTCATTACACGATCAGCAGCATCGTCATCACACAATCAGATTTACAGGATGATCAATCCTGCTCTCTTTAGGACATGAGTCCATGGATGATGCAATCCAGATCAAGTTCCAGGATGATCAATCCCTATCACAACTACAGAGCCAGCCCTGTTTCATGCTGGATGTATCACAACTACAGAGCCAGCCCTGTTTCATGCTGGATGTATCACAACTACAGAGCCAGCCCTGTTTCATGCTGGATGTATCACAACTACAGAGCCAGCCCTGTTTCATGCTGGATGTATCACAACTACAGAGCCAGCCCTGTTTCATGCTGGATGTATCACAACTACAGAGCCAGCCCTGTCTCATGCTGGATGTATCACAACTACAGAGCCAGCCCTGTTTCATGCTGGATGTATCACAACTACAGAGCTAGCCCTGTTTCATGCTGGATGTATCACAACTACAGAGCCAGCCCTGTTTCATGCTGGATGTATCACAACTACAGAGCCAACCCTGTTTCATGCTGGATGTATCACAACTACAGAGCCAGCCCTGTTTCATGCTGGATGTATCACAACTACAGAGCCAGCCCTGTTTCATGCTGGATGTATCACAACTACAGAGCCAGCCCTGTTTCATGCTGGATGTAACCTAGAGTAATTCTAGGATTTGTCACGTACATTTTGAACCGAGGTCCAGGGACGATTCAGTCCTGTCGTTCAGTTATCGGAGACCTCATGTCTACGGCTCTTCTTTAGGACTGAAGTCCGGGAATGATCCAATCCCCTCACATGTTCATCAAGAACTTCATTATCGAAGACATACGTCTACGGCTCTTCTTTCGGACTGAAGTCCAGGAATGATCCAATCCCTTCACATGTTCATCAAGAACTTCATTATCGAAGACATACGTCTACGGCTCTTCTTTCGGACTGAAGTCCAAGAATGATCCAATCCCTTCACATGTTCATCAAGAACTTCATTATCGAAGACATACGTCTACGGCTCTTCTTTCGGACTGAAGTCCAGGAATGATCCAATCCCTTCACATGTTCATCAAGAACAGAACATGTATCCTCATCATCAAAACATGTATAACCACAACATGTATCATCATCATCAAAACATGTATAACCACAACATGTATCATCATCATCAAAACATGTATAACCACAACATGTATCATCATCATCAAAACATGTATAACCACAACATGTATCATCATCATCAAAACATGTATAACCACAACATGTATCATCATCATCAAAACATGTATAACCACAACATGTATCATCATCATCAAAACATGTATAATCACAACATGTATCATCATCATCAAAACATGTATAACCACAACATGTATCATCATCATCAAAACATATATAATCACAACATGTATCATCATCATCAAAACATGTATAACCACAACATGTATCATCATCATCAAAACATGTATAATCACAACATGTATCATCACAACTAGCATGTATTCTTACTAATACATCAAAACATGTATGCATCACACCAAAACATGTATACATCTAGCATGTATTCTCACCAATAAATCTATCATCAAAAGCATGTATAAGTAAAGCTAAGTATTCTAAGTATAAGAGTCCTAAATCTAAATATTTCTAAGTAACTGGGTGTAGAGAACAGGTTACCTCATCAACGACCTTGTTGTTTGATGAGACAATCTCATCAGTAGTGACTATACTACTCCCCCTTTCGAGGAGGGTCCTTTTGAACTACACCAAGCTTGTCTCAGAAGTATTCAAACTTCACTCGAGACAGAGGTTTGGTTGGTAACTTCTTCACTTGATGTAGAGGCTTGGTTAGTACAATGGTAACCTGTTACAAATTCAAACTTTTAGAGTTCCTTTCTGTGTCATATCTTGTTAGTTCCCTATGTTCTTTGACTTATCATGGAACACTAGATTCTATGTCATCTTGATACAACTCTAAATATCACATAGGATCTCAGTTGGTTCTATCTCTAAGTCAAACAATCCTAAAGCCAAGCTTCTTCACAACTAGCAGAGCAAGCAGCCATATATTCCGCTTGTGCTGAGAGTCACACTAGACTGCTTCCAGCTAAACCATGAGATCATGGCTAATCCCAGACAATAACATCCTCTCGATGTGTTCTTCTTGTCTGATACACTTCCTGCCCAAACAGAATCTGAATAGCCATCTGAAGTCATGATCTTCAAGATAGCATAGATCAAATTCTATCGTGTCCTTTATGTGCCTCATCACATACTTTGCAACTATCAGGTAAACACATCTAGTTTCCACTAGATAATAACTCAAGGTGTTCAAAGCATATATCTAACCTAGTATATGTTAGATATATCAAAGACCCAATAAATGACTGTACAGAGTTATATCCACTAACTCTGATGAGTTATCCCCTAACAGCTTCAAGTTGGAATCCATAAGAGTGGCCATTCCAACACCTCAAGTCATATTTCTCATCATACTTTCCCTGGTTGAGAAATATTCCTTCTGAGCCTTGCCATACTTCCAGACCTAGGAAGTAAAGCATCAAATTGAGATCTTTCATTTTTCATTTCTGCATTGAATGATCTTCTGCATATCTATCTGTGCCATCTCTCGTTAGATGGGTCTACTGATATGAGCCTCAATATCATTCGAACTCTGTGGTGAGTTCCTTCTTGCATCCATGTCATGTGTGTATCATATTCAACCTTGTGGCAAAGGGTTGAGATCCACATCACCCATGGTGAACAATAAGCTTATCAAATTATTATCGATCCTAGGTACCTATACAGAACCTGATTCATACTTCTTCTTTAATTACACCATACTTGGAGCAAACATCTTGTCGTGATTCTCTTCCCCTTTCTAAGAGAATCTTCTAGCCATGAGCCTTCTATATTTTGTTTGATTTGTAAATCTTCTTGTTTGAACATCCACCACTTGTACGATGTCCATCATTCTTCATGACCTTTCCTACAAATCAAAATTAAGTACATGATTAGTAATACTTCATAATCATCAAAAGATAACCCATTATGCATACAGATATCATTTACATAGTGATGCAACTATTTTGACCAATACTTTGGCACAACACTTTCCCATATCCTGTATGCATACAGTGGCTATCTAGATGCCTTCCATCTCTACCAGAACATACTATCGAGAGTGTGCACAACTCTCAGCATGTCAGCAAGGAGGTTTCATTCTAGACAAGCAACAATGGAATGTTTGTCCAAACATATGCACATTAGTTGTATACTGTTTAATGCTCTATGAATGCTTACACTCAGCATTATATATTCTAGGAATACAAATATGCATGCAGGCAATATCATTACTATTTCAAATAGCAACTCAAATACTTATCTTTTATGTTTGTGTGGCTGCCTCCCGCTTGATCTTCTGTATGTCTTTTGAACTTCTATTCATTCTGTACCACTGTGCATGCTCAAGAGTCATCCTCATGATCTCATACACAAACATACACTCATTAGTATATTCTAAATGCTATCAAAACTAAATAATCTTGAAAACGTATAGTCATGATTATAGTTAATAAACATTAGTATTCAAGATTTCAGGGAAGTCTTCTTTTACTCATGCATATCATTGATAAAAGATATAATATGCATAATCCCTTGATTACTAACTTTATGAATAAGCATAACCAATCATTCCAAGTATACTTATATAAGGGATCTTAACACAAGATAAGATTCATGGGAAACATACCTGGATTAGTATACCTACTTGGTTATGTACAACATACCTAAACAATCTCTTCAATGATTTAGAGATCCTGAGCTAGAACCTGCATGTCTCATAGGTTAAGCATAATATAACAAAGTCATACATACCTCGTAAGTAGAACAAAGATTATGGATGAGTCTTTGTCTTCATGTTTTCATGGTCATGGAGCCTGATTTGTCTTTTGTGATGTACCTGTATCTTGTTAGCAGACATCCTCAACCTCACACAACACCATAATGCATTAGTACAATCATAAGTGTCAACACCCTAACCAATGAATATCTTCTATCATGCATTCATAATTTTGTTAAGGTGATACAACAAATCTAAAATCAAGATTGTACTAACTGTAATAACATGAAGACAAACATACCATAAACTTAATCATGAACAAATCTCAAAACATACCTCGATGAGTCATACCTATCGAGATCGCTTGTAATCTCCTTATGTAAAGCCTTAGCCTCATCTCCCTCTGAAACATGAACTCCTTCACTTATGTAGGTGACCAATCCATCTTCTTCTAGGATTAACCCTATCCACTTGATTTGCAAGAACTGGACCTGGAGCTGGATATGGGTTTGTCAGAGAAACCCCAAAAATTTAAACTTTGAATTTCAAACTTCCGAAAGGATAGAGATATGCGCCTTGATGAGCTGATCAAACTGATATATTCAGAATTTGAAAACTGCAAAGTTTTACTCCTCAATTTTGCCTTTGAAACTTTCGGATTCACTGGACGTGACCCTGAACTGGGGTTTGATGAAGCCCACTCTTTTGCCCCATCAAAAGGTTTGATCCAAAGCTCTAATCTTCTATTTTTCTGAGGAGCTTCCAGCCGTGGTCACAGATTTCAAAAATTCCCATTTTTACAGAAGCCCTAATTTTCCGTTTTTCTGATCAAAGTCCCGAACTAGGGTCTAATCAAGCCCGGCCTTCTGCCCAACCAAAAATTCTGATCTTGGTCTCTAAATTTCTATTTTGATGAGTAGCATCCAGCCGTGGTCTCCGATTACAAAAATTCCAACTTTCTCCAAAGCCCTAAATTCCGGAAGTCATGAATGAAGGTACCAAAAAATAATTCTGTTTTGACAGAAATATGTACCTGATTGTTTCTGGTGTAACTCTGAAATTTTTGATCCACGGGGTCTGAAAAAGTTTCCTGAGATAGCCTGACCTGTTATCTTTCCATCCTGACAGGTCTGACCTCAATTGGATTCTCTGAGAGAGAGTTATGCCAAATGTCGCAACGTGACCTGTTTTGGGAAAATACAGGAGAGCGAACTTGTACGGCGTGCCACGTGTCACTGTTTGACCTTCGGCCTCTGAAAAAGTTTTCTGAGATAGCTAGGCCTGTTATCTTTCCATCCTGACAGGTCTGACCTCAATTGGATTTTTTGAGAGAGAGTTATGCCAAGTGTCGCAACGTGACCTGTTTATGGGATAATACAGGAGAGCGCACTTGTACGGAGTGCCACGTGTCACTGGTTCAACTTCGGCCTCTGAAAACATTTTTTTGAGATAGTGCAGACTGTGTACTACCTGTCACTTTTTACGAAATTTCATTTGGAGCTTCCTAGCCCAAGATATGACCTTTTTCCCAAGGTCACCTGATTTTGACTCAGATCTGGAAGAGGCAGAAACCCTTCAAATTGTCGTAAGTAAAGCAAGTGTCTTTAGTGCCATACCTTGTCTTCCTTCAGGTTAGATCTGATACCATGTTAAAATTCAATATGCTAAGACAGAAAATAGCAGCATTACATTCCATTTCACAATAATAGCATATACAGGATCACTGAAGAAACAACAAGCATAGCATAAACACAAGAGACAGAGATTTATCCTGGGAAACCCTCATGGGGTAGAAAACCCAGCAAAGCTTCCTCAATATAGATGACCAGCAATATACAAAGATGCAAACCCTGAGCATAAGCTCCTTCTCCTCCATAGCAGACCTCTCCTCCACAAATGCGCCTTTCTCAAGTGAGTGAGTGTGTGTATAATGAGGAACACACCTCCTCTATTTATACACTTCTCTGATATGTATTTTACACAAGTACATGTAGGCTCGTATTTAACCATTAGGTTAAATACCCCATTATAACTGACTGGGCCGACCCCTCTAGGGTGGTCTAATAACCCTTTGACCCACATAACACATTTAGGGCCGACCCCCACTAGGGAAGTCTAATAACCCGAGTTACCACATTCCGACGGAAGAATAAACATCTCCGGATATACAATAAGATCTTCACGGAGGAATGAATCATCTCCGGAATAATAAAGTACAAATATAATATTCTTTGAAGTTACAATATCTCAACATGGGCTACGTCCACACTGAAGTTGTCAGTCCTTATTATTATTCCGTCTAGCAAAGTGAAGGGATACAACCTGCAGCATAGCCATTGCGCTTCTTCTTCACTATCTCACAGTCTCTCTCCCGATCTTAGAGATATTTGCAATGCATAAAAGCTATTACATCTTGCCCTATCCATATTACAATGTCTTTCTTTTATAGGGGAAATACAATGGGATACCCAAAACCATGTGCCCGCAAAATAACTGGTGTAAATAGCCCCAAAATTTTTTCTCGGGGGCTACGCCCCCCAACCCCCTTTCTTGGGGGCACTGCCCCCAAACCCCCGCCGAGGGACCGCTGGCCCTCAGACCCCCCAGACAAGGGGGATGGTCCCACTGGAACCCCGTGGGGGGGCGATGCCCCCCCACACCCACCCACTGGGGTGAGTGTACAGTCCACCTACATATAATATAAAACTGGGGTACAAACACGGCTGAAACAATATTATCTATGAGATTGGAAGATCTGGCTCCACAACCAACAGTTTGTCCAATCTTACCCATCATTTGCATATTAGTAGTATACTGTTCAATGCTATATGAATGCTTACACTATGCATGATATATTCTAGGAATACAAATATGCATACAAGCAATATCATTTACTATTTCAGAGATTCAAATAACAACTCAAATACTTATCTTTTATGTTGAGTGGTTGCCTCCCGCTTGATCTCTATATGTCTTTGAACTTCTATTCATTCTGTACCACTATGCATGCTTAAGTGTGCACTAGTGTCATCCTCATGATCTAATACATAAACATACATTCATTAGTATAATCTCAATACTATCAAAACATTTTGTATGGTCATGATCATTTCATACACAGGTATACTTAGCTAAGATCCTATCACAAGGTAGGATTCTAACTTGATATAGTAAAACATACCTGAATTATCATGCTTGGTTATGTCTTAACATACCCAAACAATATCTTATTTGTTCTCTTCAATGATTTAGAGACCTTGTGCTAGAACCTGCATATCTCATAGGTTAAGCATAGTAGAACAAAGTCATACATACCTCGTAAGTAGAGCTTCTATGTGATCAAAGATTATGGATGAGTCTTTGTCTTCATGTCATCATGGTCATAGAACTTGATTTGTCTTTCTTGATGTAACTGTATCTTGTTAGCAGACAACATCATCCTCATACAACACCACATGTGCATTAGTACAATCATATAACCCTAATCAATGAATGTCTTCTATCATTCACATGCATTCATACTTTTACTAGGGTGATAAGACAATTCTAAGATTAATCAAGATTGTACTAACCTCAATAATATGAAGACAAACATATCATAAACTTAATCATGAACAAATTTCAACAAATACCTGTATCTCCTCAAGTCATAACTGTCAGGATTGCTTTTAACCCAATCCAGTGGATCTGAAACTGGATTAGGGTTTGTTAAAGAAACCCTAAAAATTCAAACTTTGAATTTCAAACTTCTGAATGGATGGAAAGATGTGCCTTTCTGAGCTGATCAAGATGGTATAATTTAATTTTGAAAACTGCAAAATTTGACCCCTCAAAATTGCCTTTGAAACTTATGGATTCACTAGACAGGACCCCGAACTAGGGTCTGATAAATCCGACCCTTCTTCCCAATCAAAAGGTTCGATCCAAAGCTCTAAAATTCGATTTTTCTGAGGAGCTTCCAGCTGTGGTCATAGACTTCAAAAATTACAACTTTTGCAGAAGCCCTAATTTTCCACCTTTTCGATCAAAATCCCGAACTAGGGTTTGATCAAGCCCAGCCTTCTGACCAACCAAAAATTTTGATCTTGGTGTCTAAATTTCAATTTTTCTAAGGTGCATTCAGCTGTGGTCTCCGAATCTAAAAATTCCAACTTTCTCCGAAGCCCTAAATTCCCGCAACAGTGATAAGCCAAGAATGAAGGTGCTCAGAATCCAATTCTGTTTTGACAAAAATATGCACCTGATTGTTTCTGGTGCATCTTTGAAATTATGAATCCACAGGGTCTGAAAATTTGGCTTGGGGTAGCCTCACCTGTCATATTTCCAACCCCATAGGTTTGACCTCAATTTCATTCTCTGAGAGAGAGTAATTCCAAGTGTCGCAACGTGGCCTGTTTATGGGATAAAACAAGAGAGCAAACTTGTATGGTGTGCCACGTGTCACTAGTTCAACCTCGGCCTCTGAAAACCTTACCTGAGAAACTACAGTCTGTTCTATACCTGTCACTTTTTACAAAATTTCATTTGGAGCTTCCTAGCCCAAGTTGTGACCTTTTTTCCTAGGTCACCTGCTTATGACTGAGATATGGAAGAGGCAGATACCCTAACTTGTACTGATCATAAATCACAAAGTACAACGGATTATAGGCTGTTCTTTGGAAAAAAGGTACAAGGGGATGTCATATACTACCTGTAAAGGTTTCATATCTTGAACCATCGCCAAAATGGATTTATAGCTAAAGTTCCACGATAGATGGTTTTTTCTATATAAAACCTTAACCTTCAAATTGTCGCAAGTGAAGCAAGTGTCCTAAGTGCCATACATTGCCTTCCTTCAGGCTAGCTCTGATACCATGTTAGGTTTCAATATGCTAATACAGAAAGTATCAGCATTACATTCCATTTCACAACAATAACATATACAGGATCATTGAAAGAACAAGCACAACATAAACACAAGAGACACAGATTTATCCCGGTAAACCCTCATGGGGTAGAAAACGCAGCAAAGCTTCCTCAATATAGATAATCAACAAATACAAAGATGAAATCCTCAACCATGAGCTCCTTCTCATCCATAGCATATCTCTCTCTCTCACCTATGCATAATTCACAAGTGAGTGAATAATGAGTGAGTGTGATAAATGAGGAACACACCTCTATTTATACACTACTCCGACTTGTCTTTTACATTAACTAGGTCGACCCCATATTTAACCACTGGGTTAAACACACCATTACAAATGACTTTGGGATGACCCCACTAGGGAAGTCTAATAACCAAATTTACCACATTCCGACGGAGGAATAAACATCTCCGGATATACAATAAGTTCTTCACGGAGGAATGAAACATCTCCGGAATAATAAAGTACAAATATAATATTCTCAGAAGTTACAATATCTCAACACTCCCCCTTAACGAGAAGGATATTATAACAACATCTGCAGGAGAAAGGAGTCATCAAATACATGATACACAATACATCTATAAATCATTGGAAGCTTTCTCAACATCATCAGTAACTCAACCAGTTACTGGAATATCTTCAGGTCTTCAATACTAGAGTATCAGCATCATCAGTATTGAGTCTTCACCTTCTGCAACACTCGATTAGCTACAACATCGTCATCATATGGATCACCCGATCAACAGCATCATCGTATGGATCTATTGATCATCATCATAACAACATCAATTGGATCCTCTCGATCAACAACATCACATCATCAGTTGGATCCTCTCGATCAACAGCATCACGTCATCAACTGGATCCTCTCGATCAACAACATCACATCATCAACTGGATCCTCTCGATCAAAAAAATCACATCATCAACTGGATCATCTCAATCAACATCATCACGTCATCAACTGGATCCTCTCGATCTACGGCATCTGGATCATCTCGATCTACAACATCTGTGTTGTTCGGGAATTCTGCCCTATAGCGAGGAGAGGAACACTACCAACTTCTGGGGTGACAGGTAAATACATCAATCATATCACATATGATTTTACAAAAGGAAAGAGATCAAGGTTTATGAAGGCATACCTTATTAACGACGTTTGATCCTAGCTTACGCTTGCTCCTTTGATCAATCCTCCACTTGATCTTCCGTTTGACAAACTTGCAATACAAAGATACCTTCCTCAGTGTATCTTGACTGATATAACAATTATGAAATTGAAATATAATTTAAACATCAAGTACAATCAAGCATTTAATCCAAACAAATATGCAATCCATTAGACATTTGATTGGGACGGGAAGGGCATTTCAACCTTTATTGTCAAAAGTAAATAATTAGTACAAGTATACCTGATCATTCAGAGTGCTTGTGCAACCAGATCCTGGGATCCTGCACTTCACACTAACTTGGAATTCCTCCAGCGTAACAACCCTTAATGCATAGTTTCTCCTCCTCTCTCTCATCTATCCCCCTTGTATTTATGGGACAAGGTAGGCAGTTTGGATCTAGAGGTAGTTTGATTGGGAAGTTGCAAAACCAACTGCAACTAATCCCAATTTGTCAAATTAATATATTTTTGATTACTTTTTAAGATGTGCGTGAGTATTTCACAAATAGAGTAGCGCACCATATGAAACTTCACTGCTTTACAACCAGCGTTTGCATGATTTTTTAAGGTGTGTGCTAGTTGGTTTACGCAAAGTAGGGCATACTAACAGGTGTGTGCTACTATTATGCTTGTGGAGTAGGGCACACTCCAAGAAATGTGCTACTATCATGCATGTAGGGTAGAGCACATGTCAAAAGGTAGGGTAAAACAAGATTTTGTGAGCTGCTGAGGGGCAAATCAAGTCCATGTATCATCTAGGGAAATCTTGCTCTTCAATCCATGTTGTCCTTTTGTGTGATCGACAGCTTAATGTGATCACAGACGGAGAAGTGCATATTTGACCTATAACAAATGCCCCCTAATGTGTGAGGTCAGAGGGAAATGATGGCCGAAATACATTATAATGTGTGAGCAAGAAACCACAGAACCAAGTCATAGAAGTACCTGAAATAAAGATAAAGGTCAGCGAGCAATTAAAATCTTGACATCATATAGATGTGTAGCATGATACAACATGATCTCCGATACATAACTAGGAGATGTATATATAGCATGGCCACTGAAATACAAGCGTGTATCCATGTCAGAATGAGAGATCATAGCCATAACAACAAATTGGATCTATGTCTCATGGAGAGCCAAAATGAGTGAGGCCCAGTCTTGCACAGCTTGGGTGATAAGATAATGAGGTGATGTTATCAAAATCCCAAGGTCTTCATCCAAAACAACCCAAGGTACAAGCCCTAACCATGTGAATAAATGAGCTGAAAGTCGAACATGGGGGGTATCATTTGATTACCGGTCATTGATGTATACCGTTAACAAACGCGAGGGCTTCCACCAATAATGATAATGGGGCCTAAGGTACCTAGTACGATCCAACAAGTGTGAATAAGTGGACTTGGCGTCGAATGCTTGAGGAACCTATCAAATAAGAGACATTGATGTATTCTCATAATTCGACAGCAAGGAAAATTTCCATTGGTGACTACAATCCCCAAGGTACTAACCGAAACTGTAAACTTCATTCCCAGAGCAAAATGAGTTGATGTCGATGGGAAGAAGTCTGCTGGAAGGGAGGCCTTAAGGAATCCTCCATCATCCAACACGAGGAACACTCAAATGGTATGAGCTGATGTGATGTAGTACAAGTAACAAGACTGACACTAGGAAAGCCAACACATGAGGTCAGGATAAACTGTAGAATGTCCGACACAGGCTGTATCCTTGAACAGTGAGCATGACACAAAGTGACTTTGGCAGTTTTCAACATGACGGGGAAGTGATATAAGCCTGTAATGTAGGAGACATTAGCAGACCCTCTATATGGTTGGAAGAATAACCAACCAGGGGAGTAAACAACCCGGAGATCAGGCTCACCCTAAGGTCAAAAGACTAAACCCAACTAAAATTATAGACTCAAATAGGTGATGTGTTCAAGGATAGGACTGGCTGAACTACCTTTGAAACTGCAAGATGTTATATACCCTTCTTATCCCTTATTCTTTTTAGATAAAATAATACCTTTCTTGTTGTTTTAATGAGTCCAAGAAAGAATGAAAATTCAATAGATCCAACCATGTAAAGAGTTTAACGAGCCCATGGGAGGAAGACTCAGGACCTTCTTCATTGTTTACAGAGTTCAAAGAAAAGATAGTAGAATACTCTATAATACTGATCTCTAGATTTTAATATCGAGCCAAGATCTGTTCTGGCTCGCCGGTGTTTTCAATTTTAAGGAGTCTGAAAAACTAAAACAATAACTTCATACATACACCTACTCGTGGATTTTAATATTGAGCCCAAGTAGGTTAATGCTCGCCGGTGTTTTCCTGTTTATAGAGTCTGAAAAACTTAAAAAATCTTCTTTTTACCCTCTCGTGGATTTCACATCGAGCCCGAGTAGGTGAGTGCTCACTTGGTGTTTTCATGTTTCGAGAGCTTGAAAACCCTAAAGAAGGCTCCAAAAGGTCCTTTTTTGTAAAGTTAGTCTCCTCCCCCGAAAAAGTGTAAAACAATGGAAGAAGAAATCTTCTAGCCACGGATGACTAGAGTATTCCTTTTTCGTAAGTAATCCACAAAAGTATGGAAAAGGGTTAAACTTATACTTAAGCAGATGGGCCTTTAGTTCCTTTAACGAGATTGAAGAGGACAAGTTTGCTCGACAATCTTGTTTAGGTTTCAATAGTCCAAACAAGAGCTTAAAATGACTTAAATGACAGCTTCTAGGATCATGACTCATGACCTGCCAAAGACTAGGATCTCAACAACCAAGTTAGTATGAACGACAAAAAATATTCAATGACATGAAATTTCGACCATAAAATACTTAGCATGGTTTGTCAATAAAGAAATTAAGTCATAATAGATTGATGCTACGAAAATCTAGTAAAAATTTGAGAGATATAGGTTGAAATCATCTTACCAACATTTGTAGGTATTTAATGATTAAATAGATCATTTCTATGCAATTTGAAACTATAGACTTTTCACAAAAGTGGGTAAAAAATCAAATTCAAATTCATATATGTAATTTCAACTTGAAAACTCAAATATCACATTTGGAATTCTAGGGAAAGTTTTTGGAGCAAACCCTTGATCTTCAACCATTCATAGCGATCAAATCGAGCAACTATTCAACTTCAAATCTCTTCCAAGTAAGTTCTTTTCATCCCAACTTGCATTTTGATGGTTTATTTGTCAATTTTTATGCTTAAAAATCAATTTCTAGCCATGCTCAACTCATGAAGTGCATGTGCGCTACTGTGTAAGAGGGAAAGTAGGGCATACTGGAGGTGTGCGCTACTATTCCTCAAGGAAAGTAGTGCCCAAATGTGACTGTCTACCTTAAGGAGTAGCGCACACCCCTGAACATGGAGAAAAACATGTCGAAGACTAAAAATTGGACTTCTTTTGGCAGGATGGTGCTTGTTTGGAGGGAAAGGGAGCATGGAGAGATGGATAGGGTGGCTATGCAAGACTCGACAACTCTACATGCACTTCGAAGATGTGGTTTGTTAAAATTCTATAGAACCGTCAACATGAGGGCACTCAACCAATTGCTTCAAAGACTCATTAAGTACTCGGATGCAGATGCCAACGTGTTTGATATCCGGGGAGAAACCCTAGACCTCACCATTGATGACATATACTTCATTACAGGACTCTCTAGGAGGGGAGATCTTGTAAACCTGAAAGGGTCCTCACGCAATGTGGGTGCCATGTTTGTGAAAGAATACGTGAATGCATACTGTGTGGTGGGTATTGAGAAATCAGGAAGTCAAATTCTTATTTCTTCTATTAATAGTCTCCCTTTGAAAGTTATTGTAAGTATGTTGAGCCGAATGGAAGGGAGTGCCACACAACACTTAGCCTCAAGGAACTATATGCATATTGGTATCAAATGCTTGCAAGGTCATGTGTATGACTGGTGCACTAGTCTGTTGGAAAACATGAAGCTTCAACTCTCGGGGTGTAAGACCAGGAGAATGAAGAACTTTGGATATGGCAGCATTCTTTGTGCCTTCTTCTTTGAGAGGGTACCTGCTTTTAGTTTGGGCATGAATTTTCCCCTTGTCATTCCTCGTGAGCCGAGATTGGGCCGTTGGGGTGACATTTTTCTCCGCCATGGTGGTGGTGAAAGCCACTTTTGCTATCATACCGATGATTTCTGGGGATGGTGGGAGAGACAGGTGCCAACATTTGAGCAGTTTCCATATGCTGGTTTAGACCTCCGTCATGATCTAGAGCTGGTACTTCCTCCAAGTGGTGCCTGGGGAGAGATAGGTATGTTTATGTTTTTGAAAAATATTTAATTTTTTCAATTTAAAGTATATTATTTTTATGATGAGTTTGAAAATACTAAAACAAGGTGTCATGTGCAGATGTTGGACCAGTTCGTCCAGATGGACATCTTACTATTTTCGTGAGGCCCATTGATGTGGGTACAGCTGATGCTACGCTAGGGTCTATAGAGAGGAAGATGAGTTGGTTGAATCATGATATTCCCACATATCGCATTGAGCGTATGCCCGTTGACATGCACGAGGATGTAGTAGGTGTTCCCCCAACCTAGATTAGATTGCTGCGAAAAGTAGCCAGGCTGGTCATATGTTACCGAGAGGTATTGGATGATGATGAGGCCCCACCTTATCCATAGGAGAAGGACATTTTATTTATTTTGAGGCCATCGAGCTTAATTTTGTATCTTATGACTTGACTTTGTGATAGACTTATGTTCCAAACTCATACTATTTTTTGATACAGTATCGAATATATATATAGTATCGGTTTATATTTACATGTGTGTGTTTAAATTTATGTGCAATGCTTATTTATGGAAGTGTATGATACAAATTCCAATCTAGAACATAATTTGCAAATGAATCAACTAATGCATTCAAATTTCTTGGAATGTGTTGATATATAATGGAATCAAACTGTCTTTCCAATAATTTAACTCACAGAAACTGTCGTAGCAAAATAGGATCTCTAATCTGATAAACACCCGTCAACTGAAATACAACTAGTTGCGAATCAAGTCTTACCTCCAAATGTGAAATGCCCTGGATAAGAGCATCTCGGAGAAGTTCTATGATCACACAGTACTCAGCTATGTTATTCATCGTGGGACCCAAACAAACCCCCCCCAAAGAAACCAGTTGGCCAGTCGGTGAGTAAATGACCGAAGCTGCTGAAGCCAACTATCGGGTGTGGCGACTGGTGCCATCAGCAAATCCTAAAAAGTGTTCATTCGACATCTAAAACAAAAAGTGAGAAAACACACATAAGGTTAACTAACAATCACAAGCAAAAACTAGTTCTACAAAATGTACAACTATAATACATGAAAAATCACAAATGCCTAAGCGTAGTACTTCTTCAGGTAGAACCCATTTCTAGGCTCAGGCAGCTTATTATCCTCGTAGTCTGTTAGCTCATAAGCTCCTTTCTTCAGTACTTTTGTGATTATGTAAGGATCGAGCCACATGGACTTGAACTTGCCATCCCCTAAAGGTTCCTTGTTCTGATCCCAAAGCAGAACAAGGTCTCCTTTGAGAAAAACCCTAGGTCTGATAGACTTATCGTATTGTCCTTTGACTTGTTTCTTATGGAATTCATTTTCCGTGAGCACATCGTGGCGCTGCTCATCTAGATGCTCTAAATGTAGCAAACGTTCTTCTAGTACTGAATTTTCTGGTAACAGTTGGACAACCAACTTTAATGAGGGAATCTCGCATTCAATCTGAACGATTGCTTCTATCCCATGCACACGTTGGAAGGGAGAGAACCCGGTAGGAGTATTTACGTTTTCTCGGTAAGCCCAAAGAGTAGGATAAAATATGATGTGCCAGTTATTTCTACTAACATTAACGATTCTTTGTAGAATAGTCTTCAAAGTTTTGTTAACCGCTTCGACCTAACCATTTTCCTGTGGATAGAATGAAGATGAATGCTCCTGACGAAAAACTAGAATGGTATAAAGCTCGGTCATCATGCTGTTCTGAAAATGACGACCATGATCTGTCACGATCACTTTGGGTATGCCAAACATTGCGATAATATGATTGAATACCAAATAAGCAGCGGTTTCTCCATCCTCTTTAATAGTAGGCATTGCCTCGGCCCACTTGGTGAAGTAGTTGACGACAACGATAATATAACGATGGCCTCCAGCCAAAACTAGATTACAAGTCATATAATCAACCCCCCATTTGGTGAAGGGACCTACTGTGATCATAGGATGAAGAGGAGCTGGATGTGCTCTCATTTTTCTGGTGAAAAACTGACATGGACGACAGCGTTTCACAGCTTCCACACAATCTTTAAAGATTGTAGGCCAAAAATACCCGGCACGTAGTATTTTCTGAGCTGTTGCCAACCTAGAAAGATGACCCCCACAAGATCCACTGTGAGCATCATTCAATACTGACTTTGCTTCTTCTAAATTCAAACAATGTCGTAATATGGAGTCTATCCCACATCTGTACAAAGTGTCAGAAATAATGAGATAGTTTTTCGCATGACTTTTCAGTTTGCATCGTTCTTCTATAGAAAAAGTGGCAGGACACCTTAAAGTCTGGAGATATACTAAAATATCTTTGTACCATGGGTCAAAGGAGGCAATAAGGAAGATATGTTCATTCGGGAATGATGACTCTTCCTCAATATGCACTAAGTCACTCGAAAATTCTGAAATTAATTCATTGAACACTAGTGATTTATTCGACTTGGCAGACTGAAAAACCAAATCGAACTCTTGCAGGATTACAATCCATTTATTGTATTTCCCACCGATCATACATCGAGTGAGAATGTATTGGAAAGGATTGACCTCCGCAATCACAGTAGTGGTTCGTAAAAGGATATAGTGACGAAGGCTCTGCACTGCATAGACCGTAGCTAGTGCTAACTTATCAACATGTGAATATTTAATCTCAGGAGCTATCAATGCATGCGAGAGATAGTAAAAGACGTTCTCTTGGAGATTGTCGTCCTCCTGAACTATTACTATGGCAATTGTGTAAATTGATTGTTATACCTTTATATTCCACAGTGTCGCATCTCCACCACAAAAAGAGCTGACGACACTTCCCCTACTGCTTTAAACCACTCAGAAGAAAAATATGATGAGTGAACCTTGAAAGTAAACTTACCCTGACAAGTTTTCACCCAACTGAGACTTTATTTACCCTAACTACCGCACCTTGCTCAGTTATAGGTGCGCGGTAGTCCACACTACCGCGCTATGCTTTGTCCCTGACACGCGGTACTACCGCGTTATGCTCAGATTTCAGGGCGCGGTACTCTTTTTATAGCCTTTTTTCCATGGCTTGTGGGATTTTGGATTTTCGAAGAACTTGGAAGATTGGGGTCCCTGATTCGATCTCAACTCATTTTCTATGATTAGAAACCCTGATCCACTTACTTCTCCCTAGATCCACCCATCTCTCTTGTTGGTTAACCCTACCATACACTATAAAAGAGAGGCATTCCATGGGAAAAGGGGAGGACTCTTAGAAGTACCAAACTTATGATCTTGTAGCATTGTGGAGATAGCTATAGGAGGAAGCACTTGGAGCTGGAGGATTGTCTTGGGCATCAAGCAACCTTTGTATGCATTCTTCAAGTTTGTAATAAAGATAACTTGTCTTGTTTTTCCCATTTCATGTGTATTGTACAAGTCTTTAGCATGGAATGTATCTAATCTAGATTTGAATCTAATCTTTACTTCAAGGTATTTGGAAGCTTGTATGCTTGTTCTTTGTTTGATCCCAACAGGTTCTTCATTGGAGCTTTGGATCAAGAGCTAGTAGCGGGACAAACGTCAGATTGAAAGGTGAGTCATGTCTTTCATTGTTTCTGAATGCATGTAATCTTGTTGTGAAAGTTAGTTCAGGAATTTCAGGGTGTAAAATTAGTCACAGCAGATCTAATGAACAAGTAAATCAATCACAACAGATGAACATAGAAAATATGGTGCAAAACTGTGCAAAACATGCAGCAGTGCTCAATATCCCAATAAGGGTGAATAATGACAATACAATCTGACTCATGTGAGTGAGCAATTCGAATTGACTAAGTAGGCCATTCGAATCACTGAATGGAGTAGCTTGAATCCAACTAGGAGTCCTCATCATCAATCGGTGGTGCTCATCAATGCACAAGAACCAGTCATCCAGGTGTCAATCTGAGTCTAACTGAGTGTAACAAGTGTAACTGAAGTGTGTAGCACTGATTAAGGGAAGGAGGCTTAGTGGGGGGCGCATGGGAGACTAACTGAAGTCAGAACAAGTCATCTAGTCAAACTGGAGGTCCAACGGAAGTGAAACAGTCAGTCGGGAGTGAAACTAGCCTCAAATCAGGGAGAATCGGAGCTAACTGAATGTAATTGAAGTGGAACTGCAGTGGTAGGTGAGGAAGTGCGCCCTTCTCTGGCAGTAGGTGAGAAGTGGGCGCCTTTAAGCCTAGGAGAGCTAAAACTCTGAAGTAAGTGGCTCCCGAGTGCTAGAATAAGGTGGCTAAGGTGCTGGAGGCATCAACCTGGTGACTAGGATGCATGCAAAATGCATGCAAACCCTAGAATTTGCATGCAAACCCTAATTGCATGCAAAATCACAAGCAAAGATGATGTGGATATCCGAACACCCCCCCTCAAGCTAGAATATGATGTGCAAAAAATAATGTGGGGCCCTGGTAACTAAGACCAAAGGTCACCCCAATACAATAATCCAAAACTAATAACAATCAATAAACCGAGGAAATGGGGAAAACCTCATGGGAAAAATACCCCCCCTCAAAATAGACTGTAGCACACAAAAGATTTAACTGCTCCAAAATCAAGTAGATATGTCTAGAGGTATCTTACTCTTGGGAGTAAATGGATCATGCTCCAAAAACATGTGCTTGAATTCTCCATCAGTGGATGCAAGCGAATGTGGAGACTTTAAGAACTTGCTCTTCATACCGAAAATGGTGAGAACAAATTTGAAAATATGAGGATGATCCTGGAACCTGTGATTTGAACCAAGTGAGGTAGGAATAGCTCCAATCGGATCAAATAGATCTTGAAACTTGAACTTCTTATCAATAGAAGTTAAATCAGCTTCAAAAATAGATGAATGGTTTCTTGAGATCTCCTTTGAACCAACAAGGGTGAGATCAAAACCAAAATCAGCAAAAAGTGCATGAGAATTAAACTCAAGCAAATGGTAGTGCTCTTCATCTTCATTAAAAATTTGAGAAACTTTGCAAATGATAGAACATAAGTCTATAGGAGGCATGCAATCAAGGAGGGTGAATGCTTCACCTCCAAAATCAGATTTTACCTCCAAAACTTCAAGTAGGTCATTATTCTGCATGCCGACAAACTCATGTGAAAGAGAGGATTTAGGAACCTCTTCAGAATCTAGAGTATGAGCTTGTTTATCTTGCTCAGAATTTGAAATAGAATACTTTGAGAGAGTGAGTTTTGAATCTACAGTTTCTTCTTCATCTTGAA
Source organism: Larix kaempferi (assembly GCA_027924585.1). Lineage (NCBI taxonomy): Eukaryota > Viridiplantae > Streptophyta > Pinopsida > Pinales > Pinaceae > Larix > Larix kaempferi. The sequence continues at coordinate 28,499,987 of BSBM01000158.1, read as the reverse complement.
CAATTGTTGAGGCCAAGACATGATCGGAAAGAAGACATAAGGAGATCTCACTGGGCTTGTTCTCCAAAAGGCTAGCATGATCCTCTTCTTCCTGCTTTCCAAATTCTCGGTCAAGTTGGACCCATAGATCACTTGGATTTTCAGCAGTCTTATTGAGGTAGCGCATACAAGGAGACATAGCAAGACATATTGCTCCAAAATCTCTGTCACAATCATTGAGCCAATCATTCTCCTCTTCATCGGAATCAAAAACTCTTGTATTACCAATGCACATATCAAAAAGACATTGTGTCTTCAAGAATGCAATCATCTTTGGTTTCCATTCATCATACTTGAATGGAGTAAGAATATTTTGTGAAGAAGAAGTCTCCATATTTGCATTAGCGAATGCACATGGAGGAAGTAAGAAACCTGTAAATCACACACAAACAAACACTATGTTTTCAGCCTTGCATGCACATGAGCGAATGCACATGAGATTTTGCATGCCGCTGCTAAAATATATTGGTGAGCAAAAATTGCTCTCTCTTCATGTAGAACACCTGTAGAAAAGAGATCTTGTCCCTGCAATGGCTCTGATACCATGTAAAATTAGTCACAACAGATCTAATGAACAAGTAAATCAATCACAACAGATGAACATAGAAAATATGGTGCAAAACTGTGCAAAACATGCAGCAGTGCTCAATATCCCAATAAGGGTGAATAATTACAATACAATCTGACTCATGTGAGTGAGCAATTTGAATTGACTAAGTAGGCCATTCAAATCACTGAATGGAGTAGCTTGACTCCAACTAGGAGTCCTCATCATCAATCGGTGGTGCTCATCAATGCACAAGAACCAGTCATCCAGGTGTTAATCTGAGTCTAACTGAGTGTAACAAGTGTAACTGAAGTGTGTAGCACTGATTAAGGGAAGGAGGCTTAGTGGGGGGCGCATGGGAGACTAACTGAAGTCATAACAAGTCATCTAGTCAAACTGGAGGTCCAATGGAAGTGAAACAGTCAGTCGGGAGTGAAACTAACCTCAAATCAGGGAGAATCGGAGCTAACTGAATGTAACTGAAGTGGAACTGCAGTGGTAGGTGAGGAAGTGCGCCCTTCTCTGGCAGTAGGTGATAAGTGGGCGCCTTTCAGCCTAGGAGAGCTAAAACTCTGAAGTAAGTGGCTCCCGAGTGCTAGAATAAGGTGGCTAAGGTGCTGGAGGCATCAACTTGGTGACTGGGATGCATGCAAACCCTAGAATTTGCATGCAAACCCTAATTGCATGCAAAATCACAAGCAAAGATGATGTGGATATCCGAACACAAGGTAGCATTTGTTTTGTTTTGTTATTACCTTAGATTCAGTTAGGAATCTGCTTTAAGTTAAGAGAATTTTGACTTATCGTAGGGAAAAATTCTACCAACAAGAATGGCGACTCCGCTGGTTTTGATTTCTTCTTGATTGATTCAGTTCACTGTCATCCATCTTTTGATTGTGATTTTTTATTGCACTTCAAACCAGTTTTAAATCTTGGTCTTTTTTGACCTTTATTCACCCCTCCTCGCTGTATTTTTTTTCTCCCTGTATGATCACTGAGTCCCCTGGGTTAGTAGCAACCCTGAAAACTCCATTTTCTTTTCTCAAGTTGTGCTTTTTTATTACCTTGCCACAGTACCACGCCCTCTGCACTGATTACAGTGCGGTAGTACCGCGTTCCCTGAGTTAGTACCAGGGCGGTAGTTTAGTAGTACCGCGCTTTATCCTCATTCTGCCCCACGGTAGTGTCTGCAATTTTTTAAATTTTTTATCCTTGCTTGGTTTCCTGAGTCTTTCTCTGCCTTAGGTAGTGTTTGCTGTTGCCTGTTATCATCCTGGTCATTTTACAGTCTGTGTGGTGTGTTTATTTCCTTATTGTGAGCTTGATTATTGTTTGAATTAGTGGCATTTTTGGCATATTGGGTCACTTTTCCAGTTTGATTGCATTGGCTTGATTTTTTCAACACAACCAACCCAACACCACTGTTCTCTTTTACTGAACCCTGTAGCTTTTACAGTCACATTATTTCCATCATTTTCAGTAATTAAAAAATTATCATTTGAGAACAATTCTGTTGTTTGAATTGAAAAAGTCTAGTAGCATTATTGTGCATTAGGAAATGAACCATTGAATTTGCCACATAAATTCTCATATTTGAAGCATCTTAGTTGTAGGATCAGTGCATTAAAAGGAGTGTTTATTTCAGTTTGGTTCTATTTACAAAAAGAAAACAAAAAATTTCTTGTTTTGATTTTTAAATTGCTTGTGAAAAATTTCATGCATTTTTGATCGAAGAACTCTCTCTCTTCCTTAGCTAGATTTCATCGAAGACAAAGGCTTATTTTGATTCATTCTCATTTGCATGGTTTGAGTCGTCATAACACCATCAAGTTTCACGTCCATTTACCTGATTGAGTAAAACAACCACTAAAATTAATCTCCCTAATTAAACCAACATTAACCTCACTTGAGGAAATCAAAAGAATTTGGTAGTTAGGTAGGACACCGGGGATAGGCATCAAAATAATTCCCCCTTGTCATTTTCATCTGAGACATAGTTGTTGTCTTCTAGGGAACTAAAATCCTCTAGTATTTATTGACACGGTCACAGCCAGTTTGTGGAGGGGCCTCCTGACTGTTTCTAACTTTCAGGGGTTAAACGGTCGCGAGATTGAGAACCGGACGGACTCTGTGGAATGTTGCACTCCACTTAGCCCTAAGGAAACATCGATCATTGTCTTTCTCGGAAGGCTGAAGTTCCCAAAACCTTTTCCAACGTGTCATGAACGAGGTAGCTTAGTGACTATTCTACTAGGGCTCTTTTACCCAGGATCCCTTTCGGTAGAGGGATATCCTTCTCATATCGGTCTCTCATGTTGTATTGTTCGACTTGGATTTCATCACCTTGCGAAGGATACAACTTGTTGAGGTCTCCAGCTCTTAGTTAGGAGTTTGCTTGTTATCTCATCTTTGTAGAGGGTCATTTTTCTTTTTAGGGACTGCTTGTTGGCATTCTGGCCATTCTTTTTATCAGCTCGCTTATTGAGACACCGGTCTCAGTATAGATTTTAGAGCTTGCTTTTTTGGCCTGCGAGCCTTGCTTTTTCTAGCTCCTCTTCTGCACTCTCGGTTGCTGTTGAATTTAAACCAAATAGACAAGCAAAATCTCTGATAGAAACACAATCACAAGATAAACACACTATATATCCTGGGAAACCCTCATGGGGTAGAAAACCCAGTAAAGCTTTCCTCAATAAGATGATCAACCAAAATACAAGATGTGCTCCTTCCTTCTAAGTCTCCTTAGCAGATCTCCTCAACTAGTGCGCACTCTTCCACAAGTGAGTGAATGATCTAATGAGGAGTTCACCTCCTCTATTTATACTTGAATCTCAACTGACTAAAAGACCTGTTGGGGCCGACCTCACCTGGAGAAGTCTAATAACCCCTAAAATGTAACTACAGGGCCGACCCACATATGGTGGGTCTAATAACCCTAGTTAATACTAACCATCGGAGGAATAAACATCTCCGGATACATAATAGGATTACCTCGGAGGGATGAAACATCTCCGGAATAATAAAGTACAAATATAATATTCTTTGAAGTTACAATATTTAACACTCCCCCTTAACGAGAAGGATATTATAACAGCATCTGCAGGAGCAAGGAGTCACCACACATGATACATCTATAAATCATCGGAAGCTTTCTTCAATCTATCCTCATCAGTAACTCAAACAGTTACTGGTACATCACTGTCAACATCAACATTAACATCACGATCAGCAGCATCGTCATCACACGATCAGCAGCATCGTCATCATATGATCAGCAGCATTATCACCACACGATCAGCAGCATCGTCATCACATGATCAGCAACATCGTCATCACATGATCAGCAGCATCGTCACCACACGATCAGCAGCATCGTCATCACACGATCAGCAGCATCGTCATCACACGATCAGTAGCATCGTCATGATCAGCAGCATCGTCACCATACGATCAGCAGCATCGTCATCATATGATCAGCAGTATCGTCACCATACGATCAGCAGCATCGTCATCATATGATCAGCAGTATCGCCACCATACCAATACAAGTATCCATAATGATAATATGAGTATCCATACCGATACAAGTAACTACATCATTGATACAAGTATCCTACTGATACAAGTAACCACATCATTAATACAAGTATCCTACCGATACAAGTAATCACATCATCAATACAAGTATCCTACCGATACAAGTAACCACATCATCAATACAAGTATCCTACCGATACAAGTAACCACATCATCAATACAAGTATCCTACCGATACAAGTAACCACATCATCAATACAAGTATCCTACCGATACAAGTAACCACATCATCAATACAAGTATCCTACCGATACAAGTAACCACATCATCAATACAAGTATCCTACCGATACAAGTAACCACATCATCAATACAAGTATCCTACCGATACAAGTAACCACATCATCAATACAAGTATCCTACCGATACAAGTAACCACATCATTAATTATTTTCTCGGAGACCATTCGTCTACGGATCAATTCAGGGACATAAGTCCGGGGATGATACAATCCCCACTTCTCGGAGACCATACGTCTACGGATCAATTCAGGGACATAAGTCCGGGGATGATGCAATCCCCACTTCTCGGAGACCACACGTCTACGGATCGATTCAGGGACATAAGTCCGGGGATGATGCAATCCCCACTTCTCGGAGACCACACGTCTACGGATCGATTTAGGGACATAAGTCCGGGGATGATACAATCCCCACTTCTCGGAGACCACACGTCTACGGATCGATTCAGGGACATAAGTCCGGGGATGATACAATCCCCACTTCTCGGAGACCACACGTCTACGGATCGATTCAGGGACATAGGTCCGGGGATGATACAATCCCCACTTCTCGGAGACCATACGTCTACGGTTCTCTTTAGGACTGAAAGTCCAGGGATGATCCAATCCCCTCAACTGTCCACTAAGGACTTCATTCTCGGAGACCTCACGTCTACGGCTCTCTTTAGGACTGAAAGTCCAGGGATGATCCAATCCCCTCAACTGTCCACTAAGGACTTCATTCTCGGAGACCTCACGTCTACGGCTCTCTTTAGGACTGAAAGTCCAGGGATGATCCAATCCCCTCAACTGTCCACTAAGGACTTCATTCTCGGAGACCTCACGTCTACGGCTCTCTTTAGGACTGAAAGTCCAGGGATGATCCAATCCCCTCAACTGTCCACTAAGGACTTCATTCTCGGAGACTTCACGTCTACGGCTCTCTTTAGGACTGAAAGTCCAGGGATGATCCAATCCCCTCAACTGTCCACTAAGGACTTCATTCTCGGAGACCTCACGTCTACGGCTCTCTTTAGGACTGAAAGTCCAGGGATGATCCAATCCCCTCAACTGTCTTCTCATCCATACAGGTATAATCATGTATCACATCAAAACATGTATACATCACATCAAGACATGTGTACATCAAAACATGTAAGCATCACATAATCAACACATGTACACATCACATCAAAACATGTGTACATCAAAACATGTATACATCACTAATCAAAACATGTACACATCACATCAAAACATGTGTACATCAAAACATGTATACATCACTAATCAAAACATGTACACATCACATCAAAACATGTGTACATGTATACATCACTAACATGTATATCAAAACAAAACATGTATACATCAGACATGTATTCTCACTAATACATCATTTCAAATCATGTATACATCTAGCATAAAAGATATGTAAGAGTTCTAAGTCTAAATAATTGTAAGTAGCAAAACAAAAATAAGTGACAGAATTGTTATCAAATACTATACTACTCCCCCTTTCGAGGAGGGTCCTTCTGGACTAAACCAAGCTTGTCTCGAAAGTGCTCAAACTTTACTCGAGACAGAGGTTTAGTCAAGATATCAGCAACCTGATCCTCAGTGCTTATATACTCGAGCTTGATGGCTCCTCTCTGCACCATGTCTCGTATATAGAAGTAACGGATCTCAATGTGTTTTGACTTATCATGGAACACAGGATTTTCAGTCATCTTAATGCAGCTTTGATTATCACACATAATCACAGTGGGATCCATTTCCAAGTCAAAAATTCCAGATAAGAGTTTCCGAAGCCACACCGCTTCACAGCTGGCAGAGCAAGCAACTATATATTCTGCTTCAGCGGTACTGAGGGCCACACTAGATTGTTTCTTGCTGAACCAGGAGATCATAGCAGAACCAAGACCATAACATCCACCTGAAGTACTTTTTCTGTCTGAGACACTACCTGCCCAATCAGAATCTAAGAAACCATGCAACTTGAGTTCATTGTCTCCAAGATAGTAAAGGCCAAAGTCCACTGTACCTTTTAGGTACCTCATTATATGCTTTGCAGCTATAAGGTGAACCTTTCTAGGTTCTACTTGAAACTGACTTAGGGTATTTACAGCAAAGCATATATCAGGCCTAGTATTTGTTAAGTACATCAATGATCCAATGATTTGTCTATATAGGGTTATGTCCACTAGTTCTGATGAATCATTAACTAGTAGTTTCAGGTTGGAGTCCATGGGAGTGGCCATAGCTTTACACTCCAACATATCAAATCTTTTGAGAATCTCCACAGTATACTTACCTTGATTTAGAAAGATTCCTTTTGGCTCTTGCCATACTTCTAGGCCTAAGAAGTAGTGCATTAGTCCGAGATCTTTCATTTCGAATTCTGAAGAAAGCTTCTTCTTGCTTTCAATGATTTGATTCTCATTTCCGGTTAGAAATAGATCATCTACATACAACAGCAAAATAACAGGTTCATCATTCATCACTTTGAGATAAAGGTTGGGGTCAGCTTTACTTTTGGTAAAGCCCATGCTTGTTAAGAAACTGTCAATCCTTCCGTACCAAGCCCTGGGAGCTTGCTTCAAACCATATAATGCCTTTTTCAGTTTGCATACATGGGTCCTTCCGTCTTTGACCTCAAAACCTTGAGGTTGTTCTATGTATACTTCTTCTTCAATTACACCATTCAGAAAAGCTGTCTTAACATCCATTTGATGCAATTTCCATTTCATCATGGATGCAAGTGCCATGATAGTTCTAATTGAAGTATACCTAGCAACAGGTGCAAATGTTTCTTCATAGTCAATTCCCTCCTTTTGAGAGAACCCTCTGGCTACAAACCTTGCCTTGTATTTTTCAATGCTACCATCTGCAGCATGTTTTATTTTGAAAATCCATTTGGAAGAAACCACACTTTTATCTTTTGGTTTGGGGACTATATCCCAAACATCATTCTTCATTATCGACTGATATTCTTCCGTCATTGCTTCTACCCATTCTTTCTTTTGAGCTGCTTCTTCATAGCTAGTAGGTAGTTGATCCACAAGATCACACATCAAGGCCATATAGTTGGATACTAACTTTGGTTTCTTTCTTTCTCTAATGGAGCCTTCAGGAGCACCATATCTTTCAGCTCCTTGAATAATATCTCTAGCCCATGCTGGTCTTCTTTTCCTAGATAATTCTGCAACAGGAGGTTCTTGTGATTCCAGCATGTCATGATCCTCTGGAATGTCCTCTTCAGGGATGTGAACAGTCTCTGAGATTCTGGGAGAAGTATCTTCTTCATAAGCTTCTTCAAGTTGACACTTTCTAGATTTCTTGAGAGCTGCTTCCTCATCGAAGGTTACATCTCTACTTATTTCTATATGATGAAAGCCTGGTATGTAAATCCTGAAAGCTTTGGATGATTCACAGTAGCCAACAAATAATCCTTTCTTACCAGAAGGATCCAACTTGGTTCTCTTTTCCTTTGGAATGTGAATGTACACAGGACACCCAAATATTTTAAGATGGCTTACCTCGGGCTTCTTTCCAGAAAACACTTCTTCTGGAGTTTTGAAATCAAGAGCACTATGGGATAATCTGTTTTGAACATATACTGCTGTCCTGGCTGCTTCAGCCCACAGATACATGGGAAGATCCTGATCATGTATCATAGTCTTCACAGCTTCCATGATGGTTCTATTTTTCCTTTCTGCAACCCCATTTTGTTGGGGATTGTAGGGAGTAGTTAGTTCTCTCTTGACTCCAGCTTCTTTACAGAAATCTTCAAACTCTTTTGAAGTATATTCTCCACCACTGTCTGTTCTGAGAATCTTGATTTTCTTTTCTGAGAGATTTTCTATTAGAGCCTTGAACTCTTTGAATTTTCCAAAAACTTCATTCTTGCCCTTTAGAAAGTATATCCAAGTTTTCCTTGAATGATCATCAATGAATGAAAGGTAGTATTCAAAACCACTTAGAGAGGTGGTGGGCATTGGACCACATACATCTGAGTGTATTAACTCCAAGATACCCTTAGTCTTTGTTTCACTCTTTGGAAAGGGGTTCTTGACATTCTTCCCTTTCTTACATCCTTTGCATGTGCCATCATGATCAACCTTCAAATCTGGTAGTCCAATGACCACCTTGCTTACATAGGGTAAGGCTTTGTAGTGAATGTGAGCTAGTCTTCTATGCCATAGCTCACTGGGGCTAGAGGTCTCATGAACAAGGGCAGCTTCTGGATGACCCTTGAGTTTATATAGACCTCCTTCCTCTTCACCAATAACAATTGCATCCTTAATAGATTTTCCTTTGGACCACATTAACACTTGTCCATCAATGAATGCTACCCTGTAGCCTTTCTTGTCTAAAGCTGAGATTGAAAGCAAATTCTTCTTCAATCCTGGAACATATAAAACTTCCTTCATCTTCATGGGAGTTCCAGAATCGAGTTTGTAGTTTGCTTCACCAATTCCCTTAATGGGGTATTGATAGTCATCTCCTAGAGATACCCTTTGGGGAGAAGTCTTTTCTTCAAGATTTGAGAGAGTCCTTTTCTGTCCCGTCATGTGCTTTGAAGCACCACTGTCAATAAGCCATGTACCTTCTCCAGGGGTTATAGATCCAGAGAGTGCGGAGAAGAGAACATATTCTTCTGCATCTTCTTCTTCATTTCTCCTTGACCTTCTTTTGAAGAAGGTCCTTTCTTCTTCCTCTTCATTTCTAGGTCTCTTATTGTGAGACTTTTCTTCCTCTACTTCTTCTTCTTCACTATCATCTTCTGCAAGATGAGCTTGGTGCCTTTTGTAGTGAGTGCCCTTTTTCTTCTGTAGAGGGCAATCTCTAGCAATGTGTCCTAATTTGTGACAAGAGAAACACTGGAAAGAAGAGTAATCTCTTCTTTGATTAGATCCTCTTTTCTTATGAAATCTGTGTGGAGGATGAGACTCCTTGTGACTATCCTTTTTAGAGTAGGATTGATTCCTTCTTCTTTTGGTGTGGGTGGCCAGGGCTTGGTCATCCTCTTTGAGCAAGGCTTCTCGATTTGCAACCCTAGCCTCCTCTTGAACACAATCCTCCCAAACTACATCAAACTTCATACTTTCTTTTCTGGCACACATAGTTTGAATGAATGACTCCCAAGATCTAGTGAGACCATTTAGAGCAGTCATCACAAGTTCATCTTCATCAAGAGTATCACCAATGGCATCTAGTTGCTCTTTGATTTGAGAGACTCTTGAGAAGTAGTCTTGAATGGATTCTCCTTTGTGCATCTTGGTACTCTTCAACTGAGTCCTTAGATTCATCTTTCTGTTGATGTTCTTTCCTTCATACATTCTTCCTAGGGCATCATACATTTCCTTTGGAGTCTTCTTGGAAGACACTTGGGGAATCAAGTGATCTTTAATGGAATCAGCTATGATTCTCTTTGCCCTAATCAGATCCTTCCTGTGTTTTTCTTTAGCTTCATCTTCTTCTGGTTCTGCAACTTCCTCCTTGATATAATGAGCAAGATCATTCTCCTCAAGAATGAGACCAATTCTGTATTTCCATGCCCGGAAATTCTCTATGCCTTCTAGCTTGTCTTCAAGCTTAGTATTTGGAGCCATATTCTCTTGGGGGAGTCCAAGAGACAGAGCAGACTTACCTGGGAAGTTACTTTTCACTTTTCCGGAAACTGGAACAGAATTTTATCGCACTTTTGGTAGAATTAGGGTTTGACTTTCCCGGAGTTCTATCCAACCAAAAAGTTCGATCTATAGCTCAAAAGAATGCTCTTGAGAAAGGCTATCCAGTCATGTAATCAGAAATAAAAAATTACAACTTTTTTCTGAAACCAAAATCTGACGTATCGCACTTTTGGTAGAATTAGGGTTTGGATTTCCCGAAGTTCTACCCAACCAAAAAGTTCGATCTATAGCTCAAAAGAAAGGTATTGAAGAGAGCTATCCAGCCATGCAACCAAAAATCAAAAATACCAACTTTGGGCTGAAAACCCTAACTTCATCAAAGAGAGAGAAAGAGGTATTCTTACCTTGTGAAAGATGTCCTATTCAGTCTAGCTCTGATACCATGTTGAATTTAAACCAAATAGACAAGCAAAATCTCTGATAGAAACACAATCACAAGATAAACACACTATATATCTTGGGAAACCCTCATGGGGTAGAAAACCCAGTAAAGCTTTCCTCAATAAGATGATCAACCAAAATACAAGATGTGCTCCTTCCTTCTAAGTCTCCTTAGCAGATCTCCTCAACTAGTGCGCACTCTTCCACAAGTGAGTGAATGATCTAATGAGGAGTTCACCTCCTCTATTTATACTTGAATCTCAACTGACTAAAAGACCTGTTGGGGCCGACCTCACCTGGAGAAGTCTAATAACCCCTAAAATGTAACTACAGGGCCGACCCACATATGGTGGGTCTAATAACCCTAGTTAATACTAACCATCGGAGGAATAAACATCTCCGGATACATAATAGGATTACCTCGGAGGGATGAAACATCTCCGGAATAATAAAGTACAAATATAATATTCTTTGAGGTTACAATATTTAACAGTTGCATTAGAGTTTTTGAGTTCTTTGTTACGAAACTGCCCCCGATTTTCATTTTCCTGTCATCATGTCACAACAACCACGAAGATCACGACGAGTACAGGGCAAGAGCCCTCCACCACCACCACCGCCACGGACCTCTGGTCCACCTGCATCACGCATTCCCGCTCCTCCTGGACATTGTGCTGGTCAAGGGAACATTCCACCGCCGATACATACCACATCATCAGTTTCACCTGTAACTGCTACTCACAACACAGTCTCAGAATCTATGGCAGCTTTTGCAACCACTAGCATATCTGAGATTTCCACTGTCACTTCACCCAATGTTATTCCAGATATATCTGCCACAGTGGACACCTTTACAACGGCTGAATCTAGTACTGCCCAAAATACTAGACCAGAGGTCATCCTCCTACCTGATGTCAGCTCTTCCCGTCCATCAGACACTTTTCACGATGACACAGACGGATCTGTTGGCACCACCGAAGGGTCCGACCAGGACATACCTGGCTTGATTTCAGTCCCAGGTGGGTACGTTGAAATCGTTGAAGATACTTGACTTCCTGACACACCTTTTGAACCTGATTATGGCTTCATCACTTCCCAGGCGGAGCTTTTACCTGTTATCACTACGTCACCCAGTGTTCATCCACAGGAAACAAGTTCTTCTAGCAACGTACCTCGTACTATATCTCTACCCAACCTCCCTCCGGGACATGAAATCATGGCTTCCATCCAGTCTAGTATGGTTAGTCCAGCGAAATCCCTGTTAGCATCGGCACGGTTTAGACACGACACAGAGCAAATTCTCTCGACAACGTCTAGATATCCCCCCGTTACTCGTCCTTCTGACTATCGGGATCCCAACATTCCGTCTAGCACAGAGTTTCGTCACTCCTTTGCAGACGGCTCTGAACCTTAGGACGTTACTATACCTAGGTTCCCACCGGATCCCCAAAACCCTTTTCAGGACATGAACTCGGACCCAGATTTTGATGGTCCTCCTATCATTGAACACGTTATGGATGACGCCAATACCCCTGGACTAAATTCCCCACATTTGCTGCCATCACCCATTTTTGGCGCACATTCTATGAGGGATAACCCAGTTTTTTCTCCATCCTCGCCTGTGAGATATGGAAAACCCCCTCCGCAAATCAGTACTTTTGGTGCCATTGGCCAATCCACACTATCATATTTGGCGAGCGGCGGAAGAACACCTAGTCATACTGCTGGATCTTCCGTTTTGACCGGAGGATCACCTTCAGCCACCATTTACACTATCTCAGGAGGTGGACAACCGACTGCAGTGGTCCCTAACTCCAACATGCAAACCCCCCCTGGTGGGCCATCAACCCAACCAGCTGGGGGACAACCCTTTGTTGGGAACCCCATTGTTAGTCAACAACCTCCTCCTATAGGGCCATCAACGCAACTAGTTGGAGGACAAACTTTTGTTGGGAACTCCGTTCCTAGTCAACAGCCTCCTCCTATAGGGCCATCCAACCCATCTGCTGGCGGACAACCCATTGGTTCCACCCAACAACTCTCCCAACCAACAGCATCTGCTCAATATGGTATGTACAACACACCTGGCAGCGGGCAACCTTATTCCAGTGTTCCAACCGGACCTTATTCTCAACCTCCCCCGTCAGGTATGCTTCCTTCTTGGGACTCTCAAATCCCACAGAGTGGGGGTTACTCACTTTTCAGAAACTGGAACCAAGCTGGGGGGAAATCTCAGATTCCCCCCAACTTGAATTCTGGCTTCCCTTATCCTTCAGTTGCTACAACTCCATGGAACCCATCCCTTCAATTTCCAATCGCTCCCCAAGGAGGAACGAGCCTTCCATGGACACCACCGTCGCAGCGACCCCCCAACCCTGCTATGGGAAACCCTCCACTTACACAGTATAGTGGTAACGTTCCTGGAACACAACAATTCCAAGGAGCTTTCCCCCAACTAGGAGTAGCAACTATTCCTGGGTTTTCGCAACCCCAGGGTACCATACCCACTCAGCAGAACACCCACCAACCGGTTACCTACAGTCAACCGGTTAACCAGATGGCTTTCTACCCACAGAACTTCTAGCAGTATCCCCCGGGAAACACATATGGGTATAACACGCAACAGTATGCTATGCAGGGCCCTCCAGGTTTCTCTGCACCACATGGTTATTACTCATACCCGTAGACTAACCGTAAACTTCCCTTTTTGGCCACACTTGACTTACCTGATTTGTCGAGGCTTATTAACGATCCTATATGGCATGAACCTCACTGGACACCTATTCCAGCCGAACTACCATCGGACATTCCTAAGTTCGATGCTAAACCCGGGGAAAACCCCAAGAACCACGTGATGACCTTCCATCTTTGGTGTTCATCCAACTCCTTGATGGATGATTCCATTCGACTTCGGCTCTTCCAACGTACGCTTATCGGCACGACAGCAAAATGGTACATCAAGCTGCCACAACACTCTTTCCGTGATTTCAACACCTTGGCTATGCAGTTTCTGACTCATTTCCAGCTCCCCATCCGGTATGAGACTGGAACATAACTGTTAACCTCACTACGTCAAACCACTTCTACACACATTTCGGATCACATCCATGAGTGGCGACGACGCCGTAGGATAATTAAGGCACCCATTCCGGATCAGCTACTCGCTGATTGGTTCACAAAATCCTTTTTGCCTCCCATAGCCAGAGATATCGCTATGTGCGGGCCGGTTACAGAAGAACAAGCCATCTCGACAGCCCAGTACATGGATTTGGTATACACTCAATCCGGTACTTTACATGAAATTCTTCCTCATGCCACCCGCGTTAACACTGATCCAACCAAACCTACCACTGAACCTCCCATTGACGGTATTGTCGGTTCAGTCAAGGCTCAGCCAGCTACCAACTCGACGGGACAACAAGCTTCTGCTTCCCCGCTTTACCCCAGGCTTCTTCAAAAACAACTACTTCTCCTGCTATTTACTCTGAAGTGAACGCAGTTCAATCTACGTCACAACCATCCGGGGGAAAGAAGAAAAACAATCGTGGTAAACCCAAGAAAAACCAGCAGGAGAACCCCAAGCCACAACCCACCCAGAATGACCAGAAACCACGTCGAAAGGCTAAGTTTCCCTGCCTAATTTGTCAAGATGATCAATACACGTGTGACTGTCCCTACAAGGATGAGGTCAACAAGTTCGTTAAAGGATCCTCTCGCCCGGCAGTGTTAAATGACCCTTTCCCCCAACAGCAATAGCAAATGGTTTCCCAAGAAACCCCACAAGGTGGCAACCCGACCAATCCCACCCGCGGAGAGACGTCCACAAAACCGTGAAATCCTGATGACGAGTAATGAAGAGATTCATATAACCACTCATTCAAAGACGTATGACAATCCTCCAAGTTCAAACAAACAATCGGAGATAGCCAAAGGCAAATCTCCCGTTGAAGATCCGACTTCTATTCCCCCCCCTACCGGCCATCTCCATATCGAGAGACCGCTTACGGATACAGTGCTACGCCCACCCAAGGGCACCATACGAAAGGCAACATTTAATCCCAATGCTCGAGCCGCCCAAAATTACAATATTGTTGAGGATCTAGCTCAAGCACCTTGCGCCATGTCGACTCTCGAGGTTCTCCAACACTTCCCCACGCAGCGTAAAACCCTACTTTCAGCACTGGGGGCAATGGACCCAGATACTTCAAACTCTATCATGTTTAACTTGGAACACGCCAAACCTAGGCTTTCTCACCAGTTAGCCTTCCAGGTTCACACAAAAATCCATGGAAATATCATCCACCGCACTGTGTTAGACGAAGGTGCTTCCATGTCAATTATGTCTTTGAATTGCTGGAGAGCTTTAGGCTCACCCGAAGTCACGAATTCTCCCACTACTCTCAGGGCGTTTGATGGACATGGTTTTAAACCTTATGGACTCATTCCCTCAATTGGTGTTGAGCTGGGGGGAAAAACAGTATCCGTACACGTTGAAGTCGTAGATGCACCATTGGATTACAATCTCCTACTTGGACGGAACTGGTTTTATGCTATAACCGCCATAGCATCTACAGTCTTCTGGATTGTGCAATTTCCTCATGAAGGGAAAATTGTCACTATTGATCAACTCGATTACTGCATCCCAGACTCCCATCCGAACTCTGCCAACACCGTTCCGTTATTGGATCAACCTCGGTACCGGTCCAAGACATAGGTGTTGGTCTCATGAAGGATTCTTCCCTCATCGGAGTTTTTCCAGAGCTGGGAACCCATGTTCAACCATTCAACATGATTTCATCAAATGATTCATGGGTGATTCCGAGTCCCTCTCAGATTGAAGACTACGACAACTCTATGCCTATGAACAGAAACCTCGCAACATATAACGCGATCCAATCCGCCACCGATTGGGTCGACTGTTCTACTCATCATTCCGTGGCACAGCTCTCGGCTGAGACTCATCCATACCCACCACTGTTCGATCCTCTTAATTTGATTTTTCCCACTGACGAATCAATTATGGAGGTTATGTGCGGTGATGAGCCACCATGGGGAGATTTTCATCATAGATCTTCATTCCCCACCATTCAGCCACTTGAGCCTAATACAAAACCCAGTACTTCACTTGGGATGGTTCAAACCAAGTTCCCCACTTCCCTCGACGAGGTATTTTCTGAAGGAAACTTGGCTAATCTTATGGCAACCACTCCCATTGATATTTCAGTGAAGCCTGGTATCGTGGAAAACGTACATATCGGCAAAACATGTACTCCCCTTGAAATGGAGTTCTATAGTGCCTACTTCAAAACTTTTCGCGATGTTTTTGCTTGGAGTTATGAAGAAATGCCAAGAATAGACCCCTCGATTGTGGTCCACGAAATTCCAACCTTCCCTGGCACTTGACCTGTTCGGCAAAAACTTCGACTCGTCCATCCTCGTAAGGCAGCCGCTATCAAAGCAGAAGTTGAAAAACTTTTGCGTGCTGGTTTTATCTATCCTGTCCCATTGACAGAATGGGTATCCAACATCGTTCCCGTAGCCAAGAAATAGGGAACGATTAGAGTCTGTGTCGATTACTGTGACTTGAACAAGGCTTGTCCAAAGGAAAACTACCCAACTCCGTTCATCGACCAGATCATCGATAACTGTGTCGGGAGTGTCATCTTTTCATTTATGGATGGCTTTTCTGGCTATATTCAGATCGATATCCTCCCAGCTGACCAACACAAAACGGCCTTTATCTGCCCTTGGGGGATTTTTGCATATCGAAAGTTACCTTTTGGCCTTAAAAATGTCGGGGAAACTTTCCAACGGGTGATGTCATACGCATTTCACGACATCAAACATATTGTAGAACCATATCTTGATGATCTTCCCGCTCACTCACGGACCCTGGAAGACCATCCAGACCACTTAAGTGCCATTTTCGAAAGGTGCCATCGCTATAATATACGTTTGAGCCCACATAAGTGCGTATTTTGTGTAGAAGCCGGAAAACTGTTGGGCTTCATAGTCTCCAAAAGCAGGATACGATTAGATCCTGCAAAGGTAGCAGCTATCTTAGCCCTGCCTTCACCCACCAACATTCCAGAACTTCAATGTTTGCAAGGGCATGCAAACTTTCTACGCCGTTTCATCTGCAATATTTCCGAGATAACAAAAGGCTACATGAGGCTTCTCAAGAATAACATTCCCTTTATCTGGGATGATGAAGCCCAGCGCTCCTTTGACAATCTAAAGGTATCCTTAACCAAAGATCCTGTGATCCAACCCCCTGATTACACACGGGACTACATTCTTTATCTCGCAGCTTCGACTTCCACCATCGGTATGGTGCTAGTCTAGGAAGACCAAAATGGCATAGAACATGTGGTATACTATCTTAGTAAGAGTCTTCTCGACTCCAAAACTCGTTATTCACATGTTGAAAAACTGGCTCTGGCAATAGTATTCGCTGTCCAGAGATTTCGTCATTACATTCTACTCCGCCGGACCACTGTTATAGCCGATTTCAATCCAATGTATTATATCCTCACACGTCAGGTGCTTGGGGGAAAATATTCTTGTTGGATCGTCATCCTTCAGGAGTTTGACTTGGAATTTGTGAAAGCCAAGTCCAAGAAGTCTTTGGTCTTTGCAGAGTTGATTTGTACCTTGCCCCGTGCTACTGAGCAACCCGAGCCCATCGATTCTCTTCCTGACGAATCGTTGTTCCTCATTAGCACGTCTGCTCCATGGTAGGGGGATATTCTATTATATCTCCAAACCCAATGCTTCCGCCCCAACCTCACTCGCGATGAACGGTGATGCATCCGACATCATGCAAAATACTAGCTCATAGTCAACGATACTCTTTATCGACGTGGTGTCGACACCGTTCTTCGTTGCTGTTTGACCTTAGATGAGGCAGAACACATTCTTAATGATTTCCACGCTGGAGCATGTGGTGGTCATCTCTCTGGGATGGATACGACCCATAAAATACTGCGAGCAGGATACTTCTGGCCCTCAATTTTCAAAGACTGCATTGAAACAGTCAAGAAGTGTCCGCCATGTCAATTATTTCATAGTAAAGCACGCTCGCACCCTGCTCCACTCCATCCTGTTATTGCCGTCGACCCTTTTTCCAAATGGGGCATAGATTTCATGCACTATAATCCCACTTCAGCCGGGGGGCATAGCTATGTCATAGTAGTTGTCGACTATTTCACAAAATGGGCTGAAGCGATGCCTACGTATGCTGAGGACGACAAAACAACAACGCAATTCATATTCAATCATATTATAGCTAGATTTGGTGTCCCATAATCCATCGTGACCGATCATGGCTCCCATTTCAGGAACCATATGATCGAAGAACTAAGTGCCAAGCTGGGTTTTCTCCATGAAAACTCAACCCCGTATTACCCACAAGCTAATGGCCAAGTTGAAGCCATTAACAAAGTTCTGAAATGAATGATTCAACGTATTGTGGGTACCCAGAAATCCAACTGGCACTCAGCTCTATTCTCAGCACTATGGGCATACCGAACCTCAGTGAAAAGTGCTACTGGGTTTACACCATTCCAACTGGTGTATGGCCTCGAAGCCATTTTGCCGATTGAATGTGAAATACCATCACTTAAGATAGCCATAGAGCTACTTCCACACACCGCTTCCGAAGAGGAACGGTTTCTATACCTAGCCAAGCTAGATGAAACCCGCCGCGACGCTGCTTTAGCTAATGAAGCTCATAAAAAATGCGTCAAAGCTCAATAATGTTGCCCTACACGGGTTACTTGTTGTACATAATGTACTTAGTTTGCTTTTACTTTCTTTTTGGTGTGCATGTGGACCTCATGTATCCACTCTTACTTCGACTTGTGATTTTATGCGCAAATGTCTGCCTACTTTGGATTCGCTGATGTTGCAAGCCGACATACCCGTAATCTTGCTTCCGCAGCATGGGTAGTCTATTCTCCCACTGGCGAGTTGATATCTTCAGGAGCCAATTGTTTAGGTCCTGCAACCAACAATATTGCGGAGTACCATGCAGTCATTGGTCTCTTGACGGAGGTTGCTTCACTCGGAATTGACTCCATATCAGTCTTTTTAGACTCCCAACTCGTGGTTTCTCATCTAAACCGTGTTTACACAGTTCGCGATCCTATACTACTTCGTTTATTTCGGAGAGTACGCCTCTTGGAACGATCATTTAATTTCATTACGTATCAACACATACCGAGAGAATTCAATTGTATAGCTGATTCATTGGCTAATTACATTTTGGATTGGCATCTTGCCCATACATAAACACATCATAAAAGATAAAATGCACAAGTCATTGTAAATAAATAGATCATGAAAATAGGTCCATATCACTGTATATAAGAGTGTTTTTCCAAAATACATAAAGTTTGTGTCAAAGACAAAATTTGGGACCAAATCCCATACAAAAATTTGTCTCTCCAAGCCTACATATCGTATACATGCCGCAAAAGACAAAAAAGACCATCTATGGAGATCTGGGAGATCTATCATGTCCCTCGTCAGACTCCTCCCACTGCTGGTGATAACACACTACAGCTCGAGCCACCCTACGAAGAAGTCGACCAATATGACTAGGCACACCTACAGTATGCCACTGGAGATGTAAAGGGGCGTCATCCATCCTCATAGCAGGGATACCATGAGTCAACCCCTGTAAGTTTCTCTCTATGTCCCGGACACCTCCTGTTTCATCTTCGTCCTCCTCCTCGTCAGGAACGGCTTGGCGATCAACACCACCGTGACGTAAGGGCGAGTACCCAGCTGGTCTCTGTGGTCCACGATCTGCGACATGCATGAGAACGTACATTAGAAGTATTTTACGCATTCTAAAAAAGAAATAAAAATTATATATTCAAAAAGAAAAAATATATATCCATGAAGGTCATACCTGAGTTGTCCCAATCTTCATCCTTTGGCAGTGCCAAGTCGATGTCCTCGCAGAAGTCCACCCCTGAGTAGGGGTAGTCATCGATCATAACTATCTGCTCCTCGAGCTAGGAGAAGAAATCCTCACCAAACGCCAAGCGCCGAGGTCCCCCAAGATGCCCTACATAATCACTCCATTGAGCCATCCATGGCTCGGTAGGTGGACGGCGGGGCATAGATATCTGTGGATGCAGCAATGGCACCCTCGCCAGAAAGAAGGTGACTAGGATAGTCCCATAACCAAATTGGGAGTTCTCTCCAACTCTACACTTGTGCACTTGTTCTTTAAGATTGATCAACACCGCCTCACACCAGTTAAATACTGTTCCAGCCATACAATCCACTGCCAGGTTCATCTGTGTACGGGATGCCTGATGCGGACCCACACTCCCTGCTGCACGTGTGATGGTGAACAGTATGGTTTTTACAGGGACTTCTATAACATCTTTTATGACCACTTTGCCGCTTTTCTTACTCGAACCCTGACGACAATACCGAGCAATCAGAGCATCTGTGCTCGTCTCTGAGGCTCTGTATCCAGTAAAGTTCACCCAGGCCCCTCTTTTCGAGAGGCCCGTGAGGAAATAAATGTCCTCGAGTTTAATTTTGAGAACATGCTCTCCCACTCAGAAAACTTGAATGTCAGGGTCCCACAATTGGATAAGATGGGTAAGAAGTTTGGCTTGCTGACGAATGCCTTTGGTCTTAAAGAATTTCAACAAACCACACTCCCGTAATGCAGTCACGGTAGGAAGGTCATTTTCGGCCGCCAAATCATCTACTTCATGCTCTCTTTCTTTCCAACTGACCATTTTGACCCAAACAAATTGCAAACTCCTGCAAAAGGTCAGGGGAAAAATTTAGTAACTATTTAATAACTTGGTTTCAACAAAATTTTTGAGAAAAATCGATTTTGTCATCTTAAAAATCATCTTCATCATGCCTGGGGCACATCTTGCCGCGCGATACTGTGCAGTACCGCGTTTTGGCTTAAATACATAGCGTGGTACTATCGAACAGTACCACGTTTCCCGACATGGGACCCACGCGGTACTGTGAAGGGCAATTTTTTCCCAGTAGGGCTCACCCAAAAAATCATTTTTTCTTACTGAAAGTGAATTATTCATACATCAAATGAAAGAGAAGTTTGAGAGCTCTTACCTGGCGCAGACGGTTGTTGAAACGGTGTCCTGAAACTCCCGATATGGATCCTTGAAGTTTTTGCTCCTCAAATGGATAAAATCTCCTCTTTGGGTAAAAACAAAAATGAAATGGTAAATTTCTATTTTTAACCATCCTTTTATAGCTTTTTCACCTATTTTTTTTTAATTATTATTTTATATGGTTAAAATAAAAATCCATTTCACACTGCTAATATCCGGTTTTATGAGCACTTTATTCACAGGATCTCCTTCAAAAGGCGATATATTCACACTGGCGTTTATTCATTTGTTTGACCTTCATTTTGAGCCCACTTTATCTTTTTTGTGCTCTGGATTAAAACTTGAAAAAGATTCCAAGCGCTTTTACACCCGTGTCGTGCTTGTCAAACTCAAGTAAATGGTGTCGAGTTCGGTCAGCTTTACTCATACTCGTTAAAACAATGAGGAAAGTATTATCTTGGTTGTATTTTATTATTTTTTCGGACCAGAATAGTTAAAAATTACGAAAAAGACCATTGGAGTCCATAGTTAAGCTCTTTTCAGACTCCTTAAAATTGAAAAGATTGCCAAGTGATCTTGACTCTTTCACACTTGTAAAAGTATTTGAAAGGTCGCCTATTTGGTGATAGGTTACCCCTTTTTCGGCCCGTCTAGACTATTTACGAGAAAGGTATACCTCAGTCAATCTCGGCTGGGAGAGTTCTCTCGGGAATTGTTTTACACTTTTTTGGGATCGAGGGACTAAATTTACGAAAAAGTACATTGCGGAGCTTCCTTTAAGTTTTTCAGGCTCTCTAAATGTGAAAAACTATTGAGCTTTCCTTCCTTGGGCTCATTAAAATTTAACATCGAAGGACCCACTTTGGGACGAACCCCTGCTTTCTCAGGTTCGTAAAACATGTGAGATTCGACTCATCTATAAGATGAGCTACACCGAGCATCCGTTATCCTCTTCAAGCTCGAAAAACAACAAAGAGGTACTCGTCTATCATGTCGGGGGAATATGGGGAACAAGTCAAGTTTGTTTATGGCAGCTTGTCAGTCGTTATCTTTTAACATGGCATGTGTCTGTCTCTTGTCTATATTGGGTATCCATTTTTCACTGAGTTATGGTCATCATCCTGAGTTGTTTCCCTGGCCACGAGCCTACTCATCCGGTGTCTATCCTCTGTTATCAATAATCCCTGCTGCCAAGTCCTGTTACATGCCGTTATATGTTCAAAGGGTTGCATTGTTCAGAGTCATTCATTGTGTCAGGCCTCTGCTGTGTCAGTACATACTCCATTGTTTCATCATCTTATCGTTCGTGCCGATTTCGTGTCGATGATGTGGGAATCATTATGGCCCACCTTCGACGAGTCTATTCCTGTCGACACCAAATCACTATCCAGGAATTGGACTTAGAGATCAACCATTAGTACCTTGGTACCTGCATGCCTCAATGGAAGGTTTCCTCGTGTTCGACAGTAGGTTCACATCATTGACCTCTGATCGAACAATCTCTCGAATGCTCGACATCAACTCATCTATTTGCATTTCGTTGAGATGTACTTCAGATACCTTGGGGATCATCGTCATCATTGGTGATTTCCCTTGCATTTGTTAACGGTCCACATCATTGACTGGTAATCAAATGGTTTCTACCATGTTCGACTTCAACACTTTGTAATCACATGGTTAGATTCGTATCATTATTGCGATCGGGTAGAAGACCCTGGGTGTACCTCAGTATTTTGATTACGTCCAGGTTGCGATGGAGATGTCCTTTGTATTGTCACACAGAAGCACTTATTGTATTGGTCGTGGCTGTGTCATTATTGTCTCATGGATCTATGCTTGTTCATAGTAGCCATGATCTGTCCACAGTCTATATCATCTCAGTACTCATGTATCTGCAATGTATTGGTTGGCAGCCATGCTTTGAGTCATTTGTTTCCGAGCATGGGGATGCCCACCTCGGTGGTATATCTAACACTTTGTTTCTGTTTCAGCTCCTTGTCGCTCTCCTCGATGCTATCTCTGCACACTATATTCGTAAAGTCTTTCGGCCATCAGTCCCTTCTGACCTCACACTTTAGGGGGCATCTGTTATACCTCTATATTCCACAGTGTCGCATCTCCACCACAAAAAGAGATGACGACACTTCCCCTACTGCTTTAAACCACTCAGAAGAAAAATATGATGAGTGAACCTTGAAAGTAAACTTACCCTGACAAGTTTTCACCCAGCTGAGACTTTATTTACCCTAACTACCGCGCCTTGCTCAGTTATAGGTGCGCGATAGTCCACACTACCGCGCTATGCTTTGTCCCTGACACGCGGTACTACTGCGTTATGTTCAGATTTCAGGGCGCGGTACTCTTTTTATAGCCTTTTTGCCATGGCTTGTGGGATTTTGGATTTTCGAAGATATTGGAAGATTGGGGTCCCTGATTCGATCTTAACTCATTTTCTGTGATTAGAAACCATGATCCACTTACTTCTCCCTAGATCCACCCATCTCTCTTGTTGGTTAACCCTACCATACACTATAAAAGAGAGGCATTCCATGGGAAAAGGGGAGGACTCTTAGAAGTACCAAACTTATGATCTTGCAGCATTGTGGAGATAGCTAGAGGAGGAAGCACTTGGAGCTGGAGGATTGTCTTGGGAATCAAGCAACCTTTGTAAGCATTCTTCAAGTTTGTAATAAAGATAAATTGTCTTGTTTTTCCCAGTTCATGTGTATTGTACATGTCTTTAGCATGGAATGTATCTAATCTAGATTTGAATCTAATCTTTACTTCAAGGTATTTGGAAGCTTGTATGCTTGTTCTTTGTTTGATCCCAACAGGTTCTTCATTGGAGCTTTGGATCAAGAGCTAGTAGCGGGACAAACGTCAGATTCAAAGGTGAGTCATGTCTTCCATTGTTTCTGAATGCATGTAATCTTGTTGTGAAAGTTAGTTCAGGAATTTCAAGGTAGCATTTGTTTTGTTTTGTTCTTACCTTAGAGTCAGTTAGGAATCTGCTTTAAGTTAAGAGAATTTTGACTTATCCGTAGGGAAAAATTCTACCAACAGTGATGCCGCTAGATATAAGAGGAAATCGTTTGTATAATCAGACGGGCTTAACAAGGGGGCTAATAGTAATGCCTTTTTCAAGGCCTCAAACAATGCTTGAGCAGCCTCATCCCACAAAAAGTAGGTATCTTGTTTAAGGAGTCTCATGAAAACCTTTGTAATTTTGGCATAGTTTATGATAAAACATCGTAGGAAGTTAGACATGCCTTGCAGACTTTGGAGTTGTCTCAAGGTGCGAGGAGGAGGAAGATTTACAATTGCCTTAAATTTTAACGGGTCGACCATTATGCCATGACTGGATACAATGAAACCCAGTAATCGTCCAGAATCGACGCATAATACACACTTATTAGGATTCAATCGAATCTTGTATTGTCTGCCCAGTTCAAACACAAGTCTCAAGTGAGATGGATGATCTCATCTCTTGCGAGATTGCGTTGGGAGGTCATCCAGGTAGGATTCAACTATGTGATTGATATCGTGAAAAGCGAAATTCATTGCTCGCTGGAACGTGGCTCCAGCATTCTTTAAGCCAAACGGCATCTTCTGATAAGCAAAGGTTCCCCATGGGAAAATAAAATCCGTTTTGTGTTGATCTTCGGGTTTGATTTGAATTTGATTATATCCCAAAAATCCATCCATGAAAGAAAACATCTCGTGTCCCGTGCACACATCTATGATCTAGTCAATAAAAGGTGTGGGGTAGTTATCTTTCGGACAATCTTTGTTCAGATCCCGGAAGACAGTACAGACTCGAATAGTACCTTGCTTTTTATCAACCGGAATAGGATTCGAAACCCATTCCGTCATGTCGATCGGATAGATAAATCCAACTTTAAGCAATTTTTCAACCTCCGCCTTAATGGTGGCCGCTTTTCGAGTATTCACTGGACGAAGCTTTTGTCTCACAGGTTTTGCATTAGGATACGTTGTGATGACATGCTCAACAATGGCAGGATCGATGCCTAGCATCTCCTCATAAGACCAGGCAAAAATATCACAGAATTCTTTAAAAAGTTTGGTATACATAGCGATCTCTTCTGGAGAACGATGTGCTCCAATAAAAATGTTTTCCACGACCCCGGGTTTTGTGGAAATGTTAATCGGGATGGTTCTCGATATATTAGCCACATTCCCTTCAGCGTACACAGTGCTTGAAGTGGAAGAGGACAAATCAAAATTCCCACCAAGTCTCATCGAAAACTCTCCTCTCTCTATCCTGTCTAGATTTGGAAGAAGGTAGGACTTGTGGTGCATGTGTTCCCAAGGCTGGTCCAGGCCCATCATGGCATCCAAAATGGCTTCGTTAGAAGGAAAAACCGTGTCTAAACAGTCAAAAGATTGGGTCGAGTCTATTGACCATGCAGGAGCATAGTCCATATCTGACTCAGCAGAGACTGGCGGAGTCATGATATGTTTCGTTGCATCATGCTGTGCTTCCATGTATGGTACTTATACAATGGATAAAGGCACTAAGGGTTTTGATACAGTAGGAAGGATCCACGGATCAGTCCTTAAACCGACCGTGAAAGTTTCAGTAGATGTACCTTCATCAGAACGCATAAAAAGAATGGGAGAGGGTAGGTCAAAAGTGCGTATTAATGACCCGTAAAGCCCTGCTCCTAAACTCTCATTTACTGGGGCAGATTGATCAACTAAAGGAACAGTGGATTTCGATGAAGTTTGGTTGTTTCGCCTGAGAGAATGAAAGTTGATCGACCGTGACGATCTTACCTTCGTGAGGGAACATAACAACTCAGAAAAATGCCGATGCAATATCTCGCATGGCATATGTCCAGCTCCTGTCTAACATAATATTGTAATCAAGAGGAGCGTCTAGAACTTCAATCTCTGTAGCAACTGTCTTACCGGCCAGTGTGATGTCGAATGATGGCAGGACTCCGTGTGGACGGAAGGTTCTGCCATCAAATGCAGTAAGCAGTGTGTTAGAGGGGGATAACTTGGGAGACAAGGCTTTCCAACAAGAAATCGACATTACACATGTAGACGCGCCTTCATCTACGACAGCTCATCCAATGGTCATAGGACCATGAACTACCTCTATCTGAAGAGCAACGTGGTACGGAAACAGATATTTGATATCAGACATATCAAAACAAACAGTCATGTTGGATGATTCCACACTTCCAATCCCTGCTAGAAGTGCATTTTGTTGTAATGGACAACTTTGAAAGAATTCTAAGGTGGACATAGCACAAGGGGTCTGGGCTAGATCTTCGATCACATTGTAGTTGGTAGCAACCCGTGCGTTGGGATTGTGCGAATCCCGTTTCAAGACACCTTTCAGGATCTTGGGCAATGAATCCACAAGTATGTGGAGAGGAGTGGAAGATTTAGGAATATCTTTATCCTTATTCTGTGAATTCGGGGTATAATTTCTTGCCCGCATTTGTAAAAGAGCATCAGAGTTAACCATATCAATAAAAGTTTGATCAACTGAAGCATGGGTGGTGCCCCCAACATTGGAGGTGCCAAAAGATGATCCCTTTCCTTTTGGAAATGGATCTTTAAGGATGACAGGTTTCTTTTCTTGAAGCAGCTTCTGGGCTTCTTCAATTAGAGGGAACTGGTGAGTGAGGTGGTCCTGCTTGCAAATCTTGCAAGGGAACTTGGCCTTCTTCTTTTCTCTGTTACCCTCCTCGGCATTTTCTTTGTTTTTGGGATTCTGTTGGTTTCCCTCTCCTTTCTTTCCCTCTCCTTTCTTTCCCTTCTTTTTATTGTTGGGCTGCCGAGGGCCCTTTTGATTAGTTTGAACCCGTTGTACAGATTCAGTAGTAGAAGGAGAGGTTGTGACGGGAGTCACTTCTGCAGTCGATTGTTTGAACGATAAGGCATGAAATTGTTTAGTCAATGCTTCGAAGGCTACATAATCAACTGAACCTACTATGCCGTCAGCATGTGGTCCAGGTTTTGGTCTACCTAGATCAATGTTTGATCGTGGTGCATCAGGTATAATCTCGTAAAGGATCCCAGACTGAGCATAAACCAAGTCTAGTTGCTGGGTCCTTAAAATGGCTTCTTCTTCCGGTGACACCCCAGAAGTAGCTACTTCCTTATAAATGTAAGGGAGGAGTGATTTCAGATACCACTCTAATAAGAATTCTGGGGGGATATTGGCCTTAATGAGCCTCTTCCATCTTCGCCACTCCTGAATATGATCAGATAAGTGGGTGGCTTTGTTTTGTCTAAAGGTAGACAAAAGATCTGTCCCGGCATCATATCGAACAAGAAGCTGGAAGTGGTTCAGGAAGACTACGGTGAGATCCCGAAAGTTAAAAAAGGTGGCTGCAGGTAACTCAATGTACCATTTGGATGCAACACCGATCAAGGTTCTTTGAAAAAGTCTCAACCTAACGGAATCTTCGTTCAACGAGTTCGAAGAACACCAAAGATGAAAAGTGGTAACATGATCACTAGGATCCTCACCAGTTTTACCTTTGAATTTTGGGATGTTCGAAGGTAGCTTAGTGGGAGCTGGTGGCCACGTAACGTTATGGCACACCAGATCGTTCGTTAACTTGGAAAGATCTGGAAAATTCAGAGTTGCCAGAAATGGTAAACAAGGTCTATAAGATGGAATTTGATGAGCTAGAGTCATGAAGGGGGAACCTCCCGTAGTTTGACCCATAAACTGCTGGTTAGGGTTGCCCCCAGCCATTTGTCGGTAGGGGTTTCCCCCAACCATCTATTGGTAGGGGTTTCCCCCCACCATCTGCTGGTAGGGGTTTCCCCCAGCCATCTGTTGTTGTGTGAAAGTGTTGTTGAAATTCCCCCACCCAAATGAAAGTGGGTTGGTACCCTGTGTATTCGTCCACTGTGGCTGGGTGTTAGCCCCGCCATATTGTTGGTTAAAAATACTACCCCCTCCTTTAGAAAACAATGAAAAGGGGATATTTCCTGCAGGTATATTACTTTGATTCATATTGTAACCTACAAAGGTGTTAAAACCAGGGGTAGTCGAGGTGGACGGTGCAGTCATGGTATTCATGACAGGCATAGTTGCAGAGGCATTCGGCCCTACATTGGGTGTGGAAATCCAAGTACTAGGTATATGGTATGACTGTTGAGTCACAGGAGGTGGGGTTACATTCACTGCATTATTGGGTCCAAAAGTAGAGGTAGAGGCGTATTTCAAAGCTGTTGAGCTTGGCATGCCTAACGTACCAACGTTAAAACTGAAGGACGGAGTTGAAACAGAAGTTGTCTGTGTCGAACTCAGTGTAGTAGTGGAAGGAGGATTTACAATACTTGTATTCATACCCATTGTGGGAGTCTGTGGAAGTCCCTGTTCATCTCCTGGGTTAGTCATAATATGCCCAGGTGTGAAAAAATATGCACTATACTCGGGTTGCTAGAAACCAACAAGTACCAGAAATGGATCATTAAGTCCAGAAATAGGAGGGTTAAAAGGAGTGTTAAAATCACTAGAAGTAATATCCTCAACCTCGACAGTATTAAGAACTTGTTGATTCGGGGTTCTAGGTTGTGGTTCACCAGGAACCTCTATTTAACCAGTGAGTTCAAAAGGACCACTGGAGTCAGTCCTCCGTGGTGGTGGTGGCGGTAGTGGCTCCACACTGGGTGGGGGAAGGTTTTGCAACCTCCGAGACCTACGAAGCTGTTGGTCTTCCAGAATTATATAAAAATAACACTAAGTAAAAACCTAGTGGCCACTAAAACTAAGGGGCAAACAACATACCACTAAAAAATCCTATGTAATCAAACCAATCAAATGGATAGAAAATACTCTCGGAAGTAAGTCTGGGATGATTAGGGCCTAGAACAGACTAACAGAGTATTGATGGTCAGTTTCGTGGTGTCCACCGGAGGTCCACTGGGTGCAAGCGCTTGAATCGCCAAACCGCTTTCCCAAGATTACTTCCATAGGGTTAGCTTCCATGCTTGTTCAAGGTGAAGTGGGAATAACTGCCCATTCTACCTGTGTAGGATCCTAAAGGTCTGATACTAAGGCTACCATACATACGAAATATCCTGGGGGGATCGTCATCAGCCTAGTCAAAACGCATGGGAAGGGTAGCAAGGCTTGAAGTCCGAAAGGACCCCCGCACGCGAATCAACTCTGGTTTTTGGTCAAAAGGAAAGTGAGGGGATATCCTCAACAATTTCGATCTCCCATGGCCTCGTGCTTAACTCTGGTTTGAGTAGAGCATCCCAAGGTTATTTGATATATATGGGTTTACCTAAATGAAAGTTGTACTACAATTGTTGCGTAATGAAGCCAGTTGCGAGCAGTTTAAGGTGATTTAATTTCGTAACTCTAGCCTAAGCTAGTTGATGTCGTGTACACCTAAAAAGAAAATGTTTCTAGTTGATTTTATTATAGATTCTTTTTAAGGAAAATTTTTACTCAACGGGGTAGTGCATTGTGTGGAAATGGTTTGAGAAAGTAAAGTGCAAAAGAAATGACTTTCAAAGCAACAAAAGACTCTTTTTCTTTTTCCGTTTATGCTCTTTCCAAAATGAAAAAATAAGCAAAACCAAAAACTAATCTCTTTTTTCGTTTCTTTTCAAATTTAAAACAAAGTAAACTACACTACTTCGAAATGATCATAAGCCTTACTAATTTAAACTACCAAAATCATTTTTTTCTTTTTCTGATATACGTAAAAGAAAAAGAACTCAAAAATGGAAGCAAGTAAGACCTAAAAGAGTAATGTAAGTAAGGAAAAGCAAATCTAAAGCTCACCACAAACAAATCGATGATTTAATGAAGACTTGTCCTACAAAGTTTTTTCAAAGGAAAAAGCTTTGGGCTTGGAAGACAAAGTGAAAAGAAAAGAAGGATAAGAGACACTTCAAATGGAAAGGTACACCTCAAAGGTTACTCCAAAGCATCAAGAACCCTAAAGAGCACTAAGCCAAGAAAATGGTAGGCAAGCAAACCAAATATGGCCTTAAAATCACAAAGACTCAAATGGAAGCAAACTAAAAGACTTCAACTTACTTGAAACTGAAAACTTGACAAAGCAATCAGGAAGTGTCTAGACTCAAAAAGCTTTTGAAAACACCCTAAGGACTCTAGCTCGGGGTCAAACCCTAAATCAAAGGCCAAGACACCGTCAAAGTGTGCTTAGTGTTGCTACAAACAACAAATGTCGTAAACAAAGGTTTGTATACCTGCAACAAGCAATTAGGGTACGGAAAAGCATCTATGTTCAACTAGGAACAAGGCACGATTTCCAAAAAGAGTCACAAACAAGCATGTTGGCTTAAAATCACCCAGAGGTTTCCAATTAGACCTAGGTTGTTTGCGGTTCTCCCTTTTGACCAACAAAACCCCTTCGCACCGGCCCTTTCGAAAACAACCTAGGAGCAGGTTGAGGTCTCACCCAAGGTGTATCTTATGGGGTACTGTGGAATCAGGTTTCCATAGTAAATGATGAGTTGTTTATATGAACAAGCTGTGCAGCGCAGGACAGAAGGAGTGCGCTGCAGGACAAAGCGATGCAGTATGCAGTAGGGTCGATACTGCGAGCAGTACTACGCCGTGAGCAGTCCTACGCGGTGATGGAAACACTGCGGGCTACACTAAAGAATTCTTACTGCTGCGAGTCTTCTACTAGAACTGCGAGTCGACCACATTGATTCTTTACTTGGAAGATCTTGAAAAGACTAAGGCACTGAAATGAATATCACTTGTCCATTCATTCAGGCACTTACTGGTTATCTTTCTAGCATTCATTAAAGAACTTAGATTATTACAACGTGAACTGAAATGATAGACGCGACTAACTGTGCTGTGTTCCTTCACTGTGTTTAAGAAAGTATTAAGCTTAACTGACTGATTCATGATCTTAACATATAATTGAAATGTTCACCATTCATCTGTTCCCGTGGAACCTAGCATATCATTCCCAACTTCTCCTATTGGTAAATGCATATCAAAGTTCCCCTATTACAACATGCAAGGAAATATTCAAACATTCATGCTACAGACAATACAGATAGTCATTCATTCATAAAACATAATCGCATAACACAGGATTTAACATGGTTCACTTTCCCGGATGGAAAGCTACGTCCACAAGAACAATTGGTATTATATTTCTCTCAAAAGGGGATGGGGAAACCGTTCTTAGTGTGCACACTCAGCTGTAGACTCTCCTTTCTCTCGGCTAGGTCTCTGCGCACACAGCTGCAGAGCCTTTACAATATTCTCAGGATGGAGAGCTTTCTCAATAAAAAAGGTTATATTATGATTAGTATAGAAACTAGCCTCTAGCCACCAAAAATAGAGCAACCCCATCCCATACAAAATTGTCTTCTTAAATAGATCATGCCCGAAGGTCATGTCTGTACAATGTTGAATACCTAAAACCCAAAACCCTAAGGGTTTCCAAAACTACGCCGGTTTCTCAAACTGGCTTGCTGGCTCCTGGTAGCGTTTACTTGATCGTGGCGGATCTCCATGTCCTTATCTTGTCGCTATTGGACTTCCTATTGCACGTGTGCCTATAGGCTGCTTCTGTTGAACCGTTTCTCTCTAACGGTTTTACCTTCTAAGTGTGCCAAATGTCGCTTTCCTTAACAACCCACGCGTGGTCGCCTTCCTGATTTGCTTATGTCCGCCGCTCGGCAATCCTGGAATATCTTTCCAAAAATAGCTGCTACCAGTCCAACCGATACCTGCACCTGATACTTGTCCAGCACTCCGCTTTGCTATCTCCACGTGGCCTCCTAACTCCGCAGCACTGCTTATGCGTAGTATTGGTCTTCGCATCACTGCCAAAACTTCGATGCTGCGCGTAACTTCGTAGTCTGGTCAAAAGTTGGATGTTGTGCGCAACTTCGCAACGTCCTCAATACTTAGGAAAAATTGTATTTCTGAGCTACGCTCAGCTCAACATTCCCTTCTTGCCTCAAAAAGGTGTTTCCAAAACTTTGTCTCAACCTGGGCCCAACATGCCCCTAACACTTACATGTGGCTCATCCCCGAGCCACTGATTGTTTCAGCTGTCTCACTCTGCGCCGCGACCGGTGGAACAAACTTGGCCACGAACTCGTCGTATGTGTTGTGCAACTTCTCCACTACTTCTCTTGTATCCTACTCAACCTGTTTAACTGTCTTAAGTAGTTTTGGAGTTATTTCTTGACCAATTTGGCCTTGTACCTGCTCCTGGTTCTCGCACAGTTATGCTAACTTGTCTTCAATCTACTGCAATACCGCCATGGCATCCTCTAGGAGTTGCTGTGACTGATTATCCATCTCAGACTCTTTTTGTCGTAATTCCTAGACTTCTTTCTTTAAGTCGGATATCTCCTTGTATCTCGGCGACCTCTCTCTAGGTGGTAGAGCTTTAACCTCTGCATTCAACTTGTCTAGCGCGGTCTCTTTTTCTTCTACCACGGTCTTGACCTATAGCAACCCTTGATCTTCTTTAAGGGTCGTGATTTCCTGTGAAACCTTATCCAGGAGAGATTGGCACTTAGCCATCTTAGTTGTAATGCTTTTCGAGGCAACTCTCACTGCTTGTTGTTTGACTTGCTGTTCAGTTAAGTGGTGTCTGCGTATTCAGCTTATCCTTAAATGTGGCAATATCGGCCTCATAATAAATCTCTTTATCTTGCATCTGTGACTGCAAGAATCTCACCTTATCTCCGATCCTTAGCACTGTGTCTACTAGATCATCCTGGATTTCTATACCTTCAATATCCATGGCAACAGTAGAAATGGTAATATCCAAATTCTTTCGGCAGGCCTGTTCATCGCATAGCTGCATGTATGCGCGTAGCTCCAGCTGCATGTTTGCTGTAGTGAGCTCTGCTTGTGACTTCATTGACTCAACCGTCCATTCATGCATCTCCTCAATGATCTGCATGTGGATGAAGTGGAAGCCTGGTAAGGGGATTTTGGCTAAGTAGAGCTCTACCCTCTCAACTCCCTTTGTGTCCAACACGACTTGTTCTTCCATTGGCAATGCAACAGCCAATGGGTGCACATGGACAATTCTGGTCTTCGATGGCAGCGTTATTGCTAACTATGGCGGTTCTTGCTGCGAGGTCCCTATCGACCTTACTTCAGCTCCTGCTTCTCGGGGAAAGGTAAGGCTTTTCTGGACATTGTCCATCCATTTTCTTCATCAGACCTTGCATTGCGAGCCGCGTCTTCTCCAGGTCATCTTGGATGACCATGTCCTTCTTTTGTTTAACCGCCATGAGCTCCTTCATCTGCTATGAGACTGTTTCGGCTATCATCTCGTAGTCATCATCATTGAGGACTGCCTCCAATTGAATCTTTGTGGCCTTCACCTTCTTCCTCGACTTTGGCTTATGCGAAGTCTCAGGTTCTTTCCGCTTTCCTATTTATTCAGTAATTGGGCATGGGAGCGGGATTGGCTCATCTTATGCTGAGTCTGTCTCCATGTTCATAACCTCTACGTGGAACTCTAGTGGCCAGTCTTTCATGAGATCTTCAATGACCTGCTCATACATGTTGTAGTTCCCTAGGAACCACTCTGGTTTCTTCGTTTGTGCTTTCAGCGATATGAAGATACATTTCATATCTGCCTCAAAGTCGATGACGTGGATATACTTCGCTGTGACCTGCTTTGTAACGCGGGCTATCTTTGTGATTGCATCGTGCAGCTGAATATAGTAATGATAAAAGACTTCTGCTGTCACATGTTGGCACTCTGCATTTGTGTTCACCCAAAGGTCAGTGAACTGAAATCCTCTCGGATCATTGGTCTCCATAATGACACCCACATAATCTCGCGGCTCCTTCCATCCACAAAAAGCAATCAGGACGATGAGCCAGGTGAAATGGAACTGGCCGCCATTCACCTGTGTGTCATTGAGTTCTTCAAGGAACTCATTCAACATAAACTGACACCAATTAAAGTTGGTGCCTTCAGCCACTGTGGCACCAAGGAGTATTGCGCCCGCAGGAACATGCGAAGGCCTAGCTGTTTTGAGTATCTTGCCTGCGAGCAGCTGTGTTACAAATTTTGTTGCTCTGTCCTCTATATCTTCCGTTGGGAAACCTCTTTTTCCCTTCACCACTAGATGGGTTTTCTTCATCTTCTCAACATCCTCTTTTTCTTTGCTCTTCCCCTGGAAGAATTGCTTAGGATCCGTACCACACTTGCTTAGCCTGGTGATGCGGTGGATCAAATCGATGTTAATATCGATGTTTCTGTCGAGCCATAGATATCCTTGGTGGATTCGCGCCATGAGTGTGTGAACCACGATATTAAGTTCTGGAGAACGGTCAAAATGTGGCAATCTTAGCAAGTTCAGTAGCCCCGACTGAGCGACAGGTGTTAGCCAGCTCTCGGTAACCAGGTTAAGAGTTCCCTTGGCATCCTTTTTACAGCACATATACTGGTCTGGTTTAAAATCTGGGTACTTGGGAACATCTGGCTCTTCCTTCTTCATTCCCAAGAGGTCATAATCCTCCCATTTACATTCTACTATCTTTCCCAGCATATTCTTAGCAGTGTTTACATGTTTTGAGATAGGTGACAATGGAATGTCATATCTCACATTCCTGGATAATTTAAACACAGGGGCATTCAGTGCTCGCGGGGAGATATATTCGGGTGTTAGCTTCAAGGGTTCTTTCTGGAAGATCGACGATTTCAGCACCGTCTGGGTTGGTTTTTGGGTCTTGCTTCGTGGGGCAGTTACTTCTTTTCCTTTATTTTGCATGGATGGATTAATTCTTGGTGATTTGTGGGAACCTTCACCTTGTTCTACATTGAGCTTCTTAACTGGAGTTTTCATTAACTGCTGAATCCCTCTGTGCTGAAAGATCCTTAATGTTTCTTCAATGGTCAGTTTTTCTTCTCTATAGGAAGGTTCGGACATTCACTAATGAGATAGAGGCTAAGGCAGATAGAATATAGATGACTACTAGCTCGGGGAGGTTAATGGCAGATAGAATATAGATGACTACTAGCTCGGGGAGGTTAATGACAAGAAAATTCTAAGTGCTCGGTAACGCCGGTGAGTCTCCCAACGGTGTTATTTATAGGTGCAGCAGACCCCCTCTCGTGCCCTTCAACGGCTAGATAGGCATTTAATGTGGTGTTCTTTGGTGAATTTGAGCGGATCCTTCGGTCTTTTCTATCGTCAGCATGCTCAGAACGACTATTTTCTCTTTAAATGCTAAAGCAGTTGCTGCAACGGTCATCTAAAGGCTAATTTTCTAAAAAGCCATGCAACGGCTATTTTTCTCTGAGTGGTGTGCTGAACTGCGCGGCAAGCCATCTGCAACCCTGTGCAGATACTTCGCAGTGCCAA
This sequence comes from Larix kaempferi, assembly GCA_027924585.1. NCBI lineage: Eukaryota > Viridiplantae > Streptophyta > Pinopsida > Pinales > Pinaceae > Larix > Larix kaempferi. Next base: position 28,465,041 of record BSBM01000158.1, on the reverse strand, counting down.
AAATTTCCAACTGCGCGGCTTCCACTTTTTTTTTTTCTTCCGCCCGTGCAGCTTCGATAGTGCTGCGCAGTGCATAGATCATTCTTCTTATCATACATGTACATACTCCTTTATATTTCTAGTGTCCAATTTAAACTGTACTTGACAATTAGAACTTCCTTCCTTTGCTCATTATTCAAGGTTCTGCGAAGCAGTGATATCATGGTATAGGTTTAGCCTGCTTCCATTTACAAGGTTGGCAAGGTATCATGTAATGTCCCCATTTTGACCCCCTTTGTATTAAACCGTAAATGATGTAAATATTGTAATTTAATCATGGTGAGGAGCTCAAGGCCAAGGCCCCACCATTGATTTAGCGTTTATGTATCGGCAATTAAAATAGATGCCTATGGTTCTTGTGCGAGATAGGCACGATGTAAATAAAACATCATGTAATTATGAATTTCAATGAAAAACCCACAACCGGCTATGCAATGCAACAAAAGAGATGGGGCATGATTCTACAAGGAAAAGGGAGGGAAATTATTCAAACCTTGAGCCAATGGTATTAATCCATGTGTCAATGGGGAAACCCATAAACCACCAACTACCCATTTTGTCTCATGTACCCAATCATTTAATTCTTCCAAGAAATTGGTTAAGGCAGTTAATGTCTTGGGATGGGAGAGGTATGGCAGTCAGATTTTCGTGCATGGGCAAGCTACCAACCTGAAAATCGTATTTTGGCTTGCTGGGCAAGAAAAACCCCCACGAAATGCTACCCAAGGCGATTTCCTCAGGCATTACGTTCTTCCTCTCACGCAGCTTGAGCTCACAGGAAGTTATCCTCACGTTTTTCACCATAACCCTGCGTTTTTCCATGCCCAGGAACTCGTTTTTGGATTGTGCAATAGCTGGGGAAGGAGGGACGCAAATTGGGACTGAGGGAGAGGGCGTTTTTGCCCTGGGGCGTTTTTTTTCTGGAATGGGTTTTGCTTCCCAAGTCGAAATTCCCAAGTGCCAATACGTTTTGAGTCTACCCACGTTTTTCTGAAGTCCAGGAAACCCCATCTCATGCATCCCGCTGTTGGAAACGTTTTCTCATGCTCAACAAGTGTAGGTTGCTGTTAGGTGCATCCCTGTTTTGTTTGGAACCCATGAGCAAGAAACTGGAATGGTAGTGGACAGAATTGGCTTGATAAACCTAGTGTAGGGAGTATCCTCTCAAGAAGATTAAGAGGGCTGGCTACTTTTCTATGCACACCCTGAGAGCACTAGAGAGGAAGGTATGGCTTGAGGGACTGTGTGGCAGTGAAGAGAATACTTCCTGGTGTTGGGTGTGTAGGCATTGTGAGTGCCAAGCTAAATAGATCTGAGAGAGGTACCCATAGCTCCTTAGTTGAGCTCACTAGCTTAGCAATTCTCCCTTTCCATCTCCTAGCAGCCTGATAAACCCAATTGAAGATTGGCTTGGCTCATCCTGGTGCATGCTTGGCTATGTGTGAGTCTGCTGTTCCCTGGTTCCTTGTGAGATCATGCCCAGCTCGGGGGTGGCAGTGGTGCTGAGAGATTGAGGAGCACACTGGCCTACGGTTGGGTGGAACGTTGCAGTTGCATAGCCAGTTGTGTGGAACTACTTTCGCATAAGATAAGTATTCTTGTGTTTTATCTTTGCAATTGTTCCTTTAATGAATAGATGGAATGTGTTATGGATGGGCTAATGAATTTACTTCTGCAGTGTATTCAACGATTATGCATTTCCATATGATCTTTTATAATACTGCAAAGATCTTTATTTCATAACTGACACAGAAACGTGAATGCATGTTAGATATCAGCATGTTTTATTTAATCCTTGTTCTGTTCTATAGCATTGCACATATACCTGTTTTATATCAATGAGTTAATTATAATGAATATGGGACAAATTGCCCGGATTGAGCACAGTGATTCTCTCTATCTCGCTGGTATGATAGAGGGGACACTACATATCACCAGCTAAGTTGGATAACTGGACTGCACCAGTGTTAGTAACATGTATCATAGTATATGGGCCAAGCCAATGCATCTTAAATTTACCAGGGAATTTCATGAATTTGCTATCATACAGGAGGACTATATCACCTACCTGAAAACACTTGTTCTTTATATGGCGATCATGCCATGCTTTCTCACAGTTTTTCTGAGCTTGCTGATGGAATCCTGCGATGAAGCGATCTTCCTCCAAGCCCAGTAAGTGTAGCAATCTTTCTTCTAGAGCTTCTCAATCTGCCATCCCTATGAATGCAACGATTCTAAAACTAGGGACAATATATTCCATAGGCATTATAGCCTCCTTCCCATAAGCCAACCGAAAGGGTGTTTGTCCTGTCAATTTCTTGCATGTAGTCCTGTATGCCCATAACACAGATGAGATGCGCAGATCCCAATCGTCTCTATTTACATTGAATACCTTAGTGAGTGCGTTCTTCAATATTTTATTGAAAGCCTCTACAGTACCATTCGCCTGTGGATGATATGGAGTACTGCACTGAGGATGAATGAGGAATTCTTCCGTAAGCGCCTCAATAGTCTTGTTCAAAAAGTGAGTACCTTGGTCACTCATTAAAATCTTTGGACAGCCAAATCTGGTGAGTATTTCTTCAAAAATAAACTGCGCAACAGTACTGGTGCTGCAGTCCTTAACTGGCTTTGCTTCTGCCCATCTGGTGAGGTAATCAGTAGCTGTGATAATATACCTTGCACCAGTTCTCTTCCCTGGTGGGTTTATAGGACCCACAAAGTCTATTGCCCATTTTTCAAATGGCTGCAGTGTCAACTGTGGATTCAATGGCATCTCATCTCGGCGTGATGGTTTTCCTGTCCTCTAACAGACATCACAGTTCCTGCAATGTTCTTTGGCATCTTTATGGAGCGTAGGCCACCATAGCCCTGCGCGCAATATCTTCTGCGTGGTATCCCTTCCTGCATAGTGACCTCCAACGATTCCTGAGTGTGCGTCCGCTAGAATAAATGGCTTCTCATGATCGAGTACGCATCTTCACAGGACTTCTTCCCGCCCAATTTTGTATAACTGGCCTGCAATTATAGTGAAGTCCACGACGCGCACTACTAGCTGCTTCTTCTGTTGGACCGATAGTTCTTGCGGTGCCAGCCCTGTTGTTAAAAAATTAATGATATCCTTATAGTAGTCATCAGCAACATGTATACTAAATAACTGCGCATCAGGCAGACTCTCTTCAATATTCATCGGCTCTTCTCCTGACTCAATCCTTGACAGGTGATCAGGTCCCAAGTTCAGTCTACCTAGCTTAACAACAATCTCAAAATCATACTCTTGGAACAGTAACAACCATCTGCATATACACCCCCCTAACACTGGCTTGTTGACCAGGTACTTCAATGCAGAACGGTCAGTGAACATCAAGAAGTGCGCACCAAGCAAGTAATGCCTAAATTTCTGTAGAGCGTATACCAATGCAAGGCCTTCCCTCTCCGTAGTGGTATAGTTCTTCTCTGTTGTGGAGAGCTTCCTGCTCGAAAATGCAATGGGGTGGTCAATACCTCCTTTCCCCGGTTGAGCTAATACAATTCCTAATGCAATGCATGACGCGTCGACATGGACATCAAATGGTTTTGACCAATCTAGGAAAACTAGAATTGGCACAGTCACCATCTTTTCTTTTAATGTGTCAAAACCCTGTTCGCATTCTGCGTTCCAAATGAACGGTGCGTTCTTCTTCAGCAGCTTCTCCATTGCTGCGGTTATCTGCGCATAGCCCTTTATAAATTTCCTGTAGTATCTAGTATGGCCTAAGGTAGATCGCAACATCTTGACTGAATTTGGTGTTGGTAAGTTTGCAATAACTGCAATCTTCGCAGGATCTACCATAAATCCTTGCTTACAGACAATGTGGCCAAGTAAAATTCCATAGGGCACACAGAAAATACACTTCTTCAAATTCAAGGATATTTGATGCTGTCGACACTTTTCTAGCATCATGCGGAGATTCACGTTATGATTTTTCAATAGATCAAACACAGTCCAATCATCAAAGTATGCTTCTAGAAACTTGTGCATAAAATCTTTAAAGGCTGCGACGACGACTCTGGAGAATATGGCGGGTGCATTCTTCAGACCAAAAGGCATGACGGTGTACTAGAATGACCCCCATTCTGTAGCAAATGTCGTCTTATGCCTATCCGCAGGATCAATCATGATCTGATGATAACCAGAGAAACCATCAGTCAAAAAATATACCGCATTTCCTCCAATGTTATCAAGCACTTCGTCTGTGAATGGAGTAGGAAATGGGTTGTGCATGGAAGCATCATTCAGTTTTCTGAGATAGACACAAATCCTAATCTCGCCTTTTGCTTTCTTGTCCTGAACAACCATGGGGCTAATCCATTCGGATTCTTCGATTGGTTCAATGATTCCTGCCTCTAGCATCTTATCTAGCTCTGCGCGGACTTTTTCCTTGTAGTGCGGATTCAATTTGTATGGCCTCTGCTTGACAGGCTTAGCACCTGGCTTTAAATGTATTTTCATGATCCCTAGGTGTCCCAAAATTCCTTTCATCTATGTAAATTTTGTTGGAAACAGTTCCTGATACTCATGTAAGGTATCTGTGATCTCTGCAACAATATGATCGTCCCAATAATCTCCTATTGATGCGAACATTGGCTCGTTGTCTGTGCCAATGTTCACCTTTTGTGTTTTTACTGGTCCAGTCATATCTGGGATTTCCAATGGAGGTCCTTATACCTCACGTGTACCTTCTGACTCTGGTATATCTATGTTGCGTGGGTCCTCATCATCATCTTCATTTGTATGATTGGTATCTTCAGCTAAGTTGTAACACTCGATAAAGTGCTCTTCATGTTCCTTCCATTCTGATTGTAGGTGTGCAGGAACGCACTCTGTCCCAAAAAAATCTTGCAATGTCATGTTTTGATGAGGACAGTCGTCCTGGAATATGCGCTTCTTGATTAGCTGTAATGCCTCATGGATTAATGGATTCTCATCTTCAAAGCTAAAGTCCTTCTGGAAGTTCGCAGTGAGCAGCTCCCAATCAGTGAGTTCACTGTGCAAATCCAGGTCTAGGTACCATTTTTATGGGATACCCGCATCCAATGTATGTACAAATAAATGTACCCATTCTGTAGGTGGTATTTCCACCCATTCCTTTGAACAGATTTCAATGTGGTGGCTAGGGTCTGTCTATCCATTATACTTTTCAAAAGGTAAAGTAACCCTTTCGGCGAACTGGATCTGCATCTTAGTTCTGCATTGATCCCAACTGGTCAATGTCTTCTTATGTGCATTCCACCATCTGGCAGGTGTATCGCGCAATGCTATATCTAAAGCTGGTAGTCTATGCTCATCTGGTATAGCTGCAGTATATTCCTTTATGAAACTGTAAACATTAGCAGAACCATCATATGTGGGAATATGACTCACCTCTTTTCCAATCCAGCGCAGTGATTTCGTAACCTGCGCACATCTTCTTGCTGATACTTCATGCATGCGGCTTTGCCAATATTCTAGCCCTGCCTCCGACTCAGAAATGCAGGAGCTGGCACATATCCAACTGAGTGTGCCATCTGCGGTACGATTGATGTAATCTTCTTGGTTCGCTGTGAGCTGGTATAGTCTGTCCAAGTCTTGAGCCTTGGATTCATCCTGAATCGGCTCGCTATATCTATCACCATCTATAGGATCCAATGGTGTGATGACCCTAAGATGCTTCCCTTCAAATATCATCTTCTTTGATTTTAAGTCGATAATAGCCAAGCTATCCATAGCCCAGTCAATTCCTAGCAGTGCAGGAAAAGGATGACTATCATCCACAATCTCGATAAATTCAAAGTCTGTATGACTTTCGACTCCATCGATGTCGACTATCACGTCAGCTAAGCGGCCAAAAGGTATGAATTTCTCTTGGTTAGCCATTCTTAACTAGATAGGTGACCATGATAACTTTGGTCGACCCATCTGCTACCATGTCTGCTTAGTCAAGACATTCACTTCTGATCCCAGATCAAGGATGACTTCATCCATTTCAAAATCTCGAATCTGCGTGGTAAGTCTCATTTCTTGGCCCGTTCGTTTATGCTTCCTTATATGATGAACTATGCTAGCAGAAGACTCTGTTCCGTTCTATGGCTCGTACTGGTTTATGAGTTTCTGCAGCTCTACGATAGCATTTTCACTTTTAAGTAGTTTCATGCAGCTTCACAGGAACTGCGCAACGGAGGTACTAACATCCATCGCAGTGCTTGTTTTGTTATAGGATGTTGGCATGTCTTCAACATGCGGTCTTGGACTGCACAACGGGATCCTCTGTGTTTCTTTTTCTGGCTCTCTGAAGCTATCCCGTGCGTCGATAAAGACTTCCTTGTTCTTCTGTAAGTCAAGAGGAGGTATCTTTCCCGGAGCTTTCCTTATCCATTCTGTCTCAAGAGGAGGTATCTTTGTGTGAGCCTCCCCTGATGTGGAAGCTTATGTTCCCCTGTCGTGGTCTGTTTGAGTGCCATTGCACGTGACTACATTGATACTCGGGTCTGCTTGTCTTTTTTCTATTGCGATCCATTGGACGTTCGTGTTTGGTGCATCCTCCGGCCTTTGTTTCTGCATTTCGACCGCTAGCACTGTGAAATATTCAATAACATGGTCAAATGATTTACAATAATTGCACATAGTGCATGGGTTAACAAAATCTCTAGATATGTGACCTGACTGGCCACAATTATAACAAATGACCTAGCCGCGGCCTCTTCGCTGCACGGGGCCAACATTTCTTCCTCTACCGCGGTATCCACCACCACAAACTCTGTATCCTCCTTGGTCATATTGTGCATTTTCTTGATTCGGCTGGGTATATTCTTGTATGCGGTACAAGCCAGCCCCTCGCATTGAGTCCATATCCCTTTTTCTTTCATTCATTAATTCATATGCGCGGCAATTGGATTCATCATGTCCAACTGATTTACATAAATTGCAATATAAATTTTTAGGTGTTTTCACATATTTATGTATAAGATAACAATCTTCAAGTATGTCTCCTGTGGTTCTACAGATTTCACACCATGGGGCCTGATTCTGATTCAATGGGTTTGGTGCACCACATTTAAGATAGTCACGGAATAACGGGCAATGCTCTCTGTCATGGCCTTCTCCTTTACAAGCTGTATACCAGACCTCATGTCTAGGTTCGTATCTTTGTTCTTTTCCATTTTTCATGCTTTGCAACTCTAGTGTCAGGGTGGTCAGCTGGTTCTGGATCTGAGACATCCCAGAGCTAGTCTCACCAATAGGTGAAGCCTCTAGCTTCATTGCGATCTCTAAGGCCTCTTCCTGGGACTCAACCTTCTGTTGCATCAATGGTAACCTAATATGGGGCAACAACGTAGCAATGAACCATTCCTTGTGCATTTCCGGAGCTATAACAAAGATCACTTGGTCTAATAGGATCTTGAACTTTTGATCAAACTCCCAAACCGTTTTAGTCAGTTTCTGCTTTATTTCTTTCAACTCGGTGATACATTGAGATTCAGATTTAGTTTTATTAAATTCTGTTATGAGCACAGCTTTAATTTCTGCGAGAGTTCTCGGCCGTAACTGACAGTATTTCATAAACCAATGTAAAGATCTGTTTCTAAAGGTGGTGATGAGCTGTGCTTGCTTTACGACATCATCCTGGATTTGTCTTACACTCCATACGGCTTCACAAAGGAACCAATGCTGATCACGGTCTTCTAGGCTAGTTCCTTTGAATATTGGCAGTTTCATATCAGTGTTTGCCATTGTCGGATTAGTTTGTGGGGCACTTTGGTTAGTGCGTGGCTGCTGTAAAGGGCTCTTTGTAGTGAAAACAAATGGGACTATCGGGAGAGATGGACTAGACTGAGTAATCTGCGGGGTGGGCTGCGTAGCAGGTGGGTTCTGCGATAAGGGTGGCGCGGTTTGTGCAGTTGGCGGATTCTCAGGGGTAAATGGTTGGGCAAATTTGTTATCAAGATCGCAGGGTATCTCAGTATCTATATGAAGTTTATGACCTGTAGGATGCTTATTAAATTTATATCTCTTTTCACTTCTGAGATTGTGGGTTTCTTCATCAGAATCACTATATATACTGTTTACCATGACAAACTTTGACAAAATTACTGCATTCTTAGAACACCTTTCTTAGCTAACAACATCTTAATGTATAGACTGAGATTGTTCAGAAAATTACCTTGGAATCTTTCGAAAATTTTGCTTCTGCTTAGCTGTAGGATTTGAGTGTGTCTACAGCAAATTCTGTTACAAAGCCTTCTAGCATATGATCGACCCAATAATCAACTGCGCATGACAATGGGCTGTCTAACGCTTTGAGCTGTGCTGTGAGCTCGGGAGTCCACTCTGTAGGAACTCCTCCTTGAAAACAAGTTTTCTTCTCTGCGATCCGTGAGATCCACGCATGCAGCTCGTTTGGAAACGATGCCCAAAAAATCTCATGAATATCGTCAAACAGATATCTCTGACCACTGTGTGTCACTTAGACGTGGATGTCTATTCTCTTGTCTGTTAAAGTCTCTTATGGTCTTATCCCACCAAGCTTGGATTTCTGTCTTTTCCAGATGCCAATTGTCAGATCCTTGGGGGAACTAATATTCTTCTTCACACATCGTGATTGCAACTCATCATGGATTCTATCCCGGCAGCGGAACCATTTGTTGACTTAAACTAACCCATAGGTTTCCAATTAGACCTAGGTTCTTTGCGGTTCTCCCTTTTGACCAACAAAACCATTTCGAACCGGCCCTTTCGGCAATAACCTGCGAGCAGGTTGAGGTCTCACCCGAGGTGTATCTTATGGGGTACTGCAGAATCAAGTTTCCACAGTAAATGATGAGTTGTTTATATGAACAAGATGCGTAGCGTAGGACAGAAGGAGTGCTCTACAGGACAAAGCGATGTGGTACGCAGTAGGGTCTACGCTGCGAGCAGTACTACGCGGTGATGGCAACACCCCGGGCTACACTAAATACTTCTTACTGCTGCGAGTCTTCTACTGGAACTGCGAGTCGACCACACTGATTCTTTACTTGGAATATCTTGAAAACGCTAAGGCACTGAAATGAATATCACTTGTCCATTCATTCAGTCACTTATTGGTTATCTTTCTAGCATTCATTCAAGAACTTAGATTATTACAACATGAATTGAAATGATAGACGCGACTAATTGTGCTGTGTTGCTTCACTGTGTTTAAGAAAGTATTAAGCTTAACTGACTGATTCACGATCTTAACATATAATTGAAATGTTCACCATTCATCTGCTCCCGTGGAACCTAGCATATCATTCCCAACTTCTCCTATTGGTAAATGCATATCAAAGTTCCCCTATTACAGCATGCAAGGAAATATTCAAACATTCATTCTACAGACAATACATACAGTCGTTCATTTATAAAACATAATCGCATAACACAGGATTTAACATGGTTCACTTCCCCGGATGGAAAGCTGCGTCCACAAGAATGGTTGGTATTATATTTCTCTCAAAAGGGGATGGGGCAACCGTTCTTAGTGTGCGCACTCAGCTGCAGGCTCTCCTTTCTCTTGGCTAGGTCTCTGCGCACACAGCTGCAGAGCCTTTACAATATTCTCAGCTCGGAGAGCTTTCTCAATACAAAAGGTTATATTATGATTACTCTAGCAACTAGCATCTAGCCCCAAAAAATAGAGCAACCCCATCCCATACAAAATTGTCTTCTTAAATAGATCATGCCCGAAGGTCATGTCTGTACAATGTCAAAGACCTAAAACCCAAAACCCTAAGGGTTTCCAAAACTACGCCGGTTTCTCAAATCGGCTTGCTGGCTCCTGGTAGCATTTGCTTGATTGTGGTGGATCTCCACGTCCTTATCCTATCGCTATCAACCTTCCTGTCGTACACGTGCCTACAGGCTACTTCTTCCAAACTGTTTCTCTCTAATTTACTTATGTTCGCCGCTCGACAATCCTGGAATATCTTTCTACAGACAGTACAGACAATACAAACAGTCATTCATTCATAAAACATAATCGCATAACACAGGATTTAACGTGGTTCACTTCCCTGGATGGAAAGCTACGTCCACAAGAACGGTTGGTATTATATTTCTCTCAAGAGGGGATGGGGCAACCGTTCTTAGTGTGCGCACTCAGTTGCAGACTCTCCTTTCTCTTGGCTAGGTCTTTGCGCACATAGCTGTAAAGCCTTTACAATATTCTCAGCTCGAATAGCTTTCTCAATACAAAAGGTTATATTATGATTACTCTAACAACTAGCATCTAGCCCCCAAAAATAGAGCAAACCCATCCCATACAAAATTGTCTTCTTAAATAGATCATGCCCGAAGGTCATGTTTGTACAATGTCGAAGACCTAAAACCCAAAACCCTAAGGGTTTCCAAAACTACACCGGTTTCTCAAACTAGCTTGTTGGATCCTGGTAGCATTTGCTTGATCGTGGTGGATCTCCACGTCCTTATCCTGTTTCTATCGACCTTCCTGTCGCACATGTGCCTATAGGCTACTTCTTCCGAACTGTTTCTCTCTAATTTGCTTATGTCCGTCGCTCGGCAATCCTGGAATATCTTTCCAAAAATGGATGCTACCGGTCGAAATGGTACCTGCACTTGATACTTGTCCAGCACTCCACTTTGCTGGCTCCACGTGGCCTCCTAACTCCACAACATTGCTTATGTGCAGTACTAGTCTTCGCATCACGGCCAAAACTTCGATGCTGCACGCAACTCCATAGTCTGGTCAAATGTTGGATGCTGCGCGCAACTTCACAGCGTCCTCAATACTTAGGCAAAATTGTATTTCTAAGTTGCGCTCAGCTCAGCTTTCCCTGCTTGCTTCGAAAAGGTGTTTCCAAAACTTTGTCTCAACCTGGGCCCAACATGCCCCTAACACTTACATGTGGCTCTTTCCCGAGCCACTGATTGTTTCAACTGTCTCACTCTGCGCCACGATCGGTGGAACAAACTTGGCTGCGAACTCGTCATATGTGCCGCACAATTTCTCCACTGCTTCTCTTGTATCCTACTCAACTTGTTTATCTGTCTTAAGCAGTGTTGGAGTTATTTCTTGTCCAATTTGGCCTTGTACCTGCTCCTGGTTATCGCGCAGTTCTGCTAACTTGTCTTCAATCTGCTGCGTTACCGCCATGGCATCCGCCAGGAGCTGCTGCGACTGATTAGCCATCTCAGTTTCTTTTTGTCGTAATTCCTGGATATCTACTTGTATCTCAGTAGCCTCTCTCTAGGTGGCAGAGCTTTAACCTCTGCGTTCAACTTGTCCAGCGCGGTCTGTTTTTCTTCTACCACGGTCTTGACCTGTAGAAACACTTGATCTTCTTCAAGGGTCGTGATTGCCTATGAAACCTTATCTAGGAGAGATTGGCACTTAGCCATCTCACTTGTAATGCTTTTCGAGGTGGCTCTCACTACTTTCTGTCTGACTTTCTGTTTAGTTAGTGGTGTCCTCTTATTCAACTTATCCTTCAATGTGGTAATATCAGCCTCATAATAAATCTCTTTATCCTGCATCTTCGACTGCAAGGATCTCACTTTATCTCCGATCCTCAGCATTGTGTCTAATGGATCATCCTGGATTTCTATACCTTCAATATCCATGGCTACAGTAGATATGGTAATCTCCAAATTCTTTCTGCGGGCCTGTTCGTCGTGTAGCTGCATGTCTGCGCGTAGCTCTAGTTTCCTTTTTGCCGCGGTGAGATCTTCTTGTGACTTCATTGAATCAAATTTCCGTTCATGCATCTCCTCAACGATTTGCGTGTGGATGAAGTGCAATCCCGGTAAGTGGATTTTGGCTAAGTCGAGCTCTACCCTCTCGACCCCCTTTGTGTCCAACACGACTTGTTCTGCCATTGACAATGCAACAGCCAATGGGTCCACATGGACAATTCTGGTCTTTGGTGGCAACATTATTGCTAACTGCGGTGGATCTTGCTGCGAGGTCCCTACCGACCTCCCTTCAGCTCCTGCTTCCCGGGGCAAGGTAAGGCTTTTCTGGACATCGTCCATTTTCTTCATCAGACCTTGCATTGCGATCCGCGTCTTCTCCAGGTCATCCTGGATGACCATGTCCTTTTCTTTAACCGCCATGAGCTCCTTCATCTGCTCTGAGACTTTTTCGGCTATCATCTCGTAGTCATCATCATTGAGGACTGCCTTCAATTGAATCTTTGTGGCCTTCACCTTCTTCCTTGACTTTGGCTTCTGCGAAGTCTCAGGTTTTTTCCGCTTTCCTATTTCTTCAGTAATTGGGCATGAGAGCAGGATTGGATCATCTTCTGCTGAGTCTGTCTCCACGTTCATAACCTCTACACGAAACTCTGGTGGACAGTCTTTCATGTGATCTTCAACATCCTGCTCATACATGTTGTAGTTCCCTGGGAACCACTCCGGTTTCTTCGTTTGTTCTCTCGGCGATATGAAGATACATTTCATATCCACCTCAAAGTCGATGACGCGGATATACTTCGCCGTGACCTGCTTTGTAACACGGGCTATCTTTGTGATTGCATCGCGCAACTGAATATAGTACTGATAAAAGACTTCTGCTCCCGCATGCTGGCGCTTTGCATTTGTGTTCGCCCAAAGGTTAGCGAACTGAAATCCTCCGGGATCATTGCTCTCCATAATGACGCCCACATAATCTCACGGCTCCTTCCATCCACAAAAAGAAATCAGGACGATGAGCCAGGTGAAATTGAACTGGCCACCATTCACCTGTATGTCATTGAGTTCTTCAAGGAACTCATTCAACAGAAACTGACAACAATTAAAGTTGGTGCCTTCAGCCGCTATGGCACCAAGGAGTATTGCACCCGCAGGAACCTCCGGAGGCCTAGCTGTTTTGAGTATCTTGCCTGCGAGCAGCTGCGTTACAAATTTTGTTGCTCTGTCTTCTATATCTTCCATTGGGAAACCTCTTTTTCCCTTCACCACCCGATGGGTTTTCTTCATCTTCTCAACAACCTCTTTTTCTTTGCTCTTCCCCTGGAAGAATTGCTTAGGATCCGTACCGTGCTTGCTTAGCCGGGTGATGCGGTGGATCAAATTGATGTTAATATCAATGTTTCTGTTGAGCCATAGATATCCTTGGTGGATTCGCACCATGAGTGTGTGAACCACGATATTAAGTTCTGGAGAACGATCAAAATGTGGCAATCTTAGCAAGTTCAGTAGCCCCGACTGAGAAACAGGTGTTAGCCAGCTCTCGGCAACCAGGTTAAGAGTTCCCTTGGCATCCTTTTTCCAGCACATACACTGGTTTGGTTGAAAATCTGGGTACTTGGGAACATCTGGCTCGTCCTTCTTCATTCCCAAGAGGTCATAATCCTGCCATTTACATTCTGCTATCTTTCCCAGCAGATTCTTAGCAGTGTTTACATGTTTTGAGATAGGTGACAGTGGAATGTAATATCTCACATTCTTGGATAATTTAAACACAGGGGCATTCAGTGCTCGCGGGGAGATATATTCGGGTGTTAGCTTCAAGGGTTCTTTCTGGAAGACCGGCGATTTCAGCACCGTCTGGGTTGGTTTCTGGGTCTTGCTTCGTGGGGCAGTTACTTCTTTTCCTTTATTTTGCATGGTTGGATTAATTCTTGGTGATCTGCGGGAACCTTCACCTTGTTCTACAACAACCTTATTAACTGGAGTTTTCATTAACTATTGAATCCCTCTGTGCTAAAAGATCCTCAGTGTTTCTTCAATGGTCAGTTCTTCTTCTCTATAGGAAGGTTCGGACATTCACTAATGAGATAGCAGCTAAGGTAGACATAATACAGATGGCTACTAGCTCGGGGAGGTTAATGACAAGAAAATTCTAAGTGCTTGGTAACGCCAGCGAGTCTCCCAACGGTGTTATTTATAAGTGTAGCAAACCCCCTCCCATGCCCTTCAATGGCTCGATAGGAATTTAATGTGGTGTCCTTTGGAGAATTTGAATGGATCCTTCGGTATTTTCCGTCGTCAGCGTGCTTAGAACGGTTATTTTCTCTTTAAATGTTGAAGCGATTGCTGCAACGGTCATCTAACGGCTAATTTTTTGAAAAGCCATGCAATGGCTATTTTTCTCTGAGTGCTATGCCGAACTGCGCAGCAAGCCATTTGCAACCATGCACAGATACTTCGCAGTGCCAAAAACTTCCAAATGCGTGGCTTCCACTTTTTTTCCCCCCCCCCCCGTGCAGCTTCGACAGTGCTGCGCGGTGCATAGATCATTCTTCTTATCATTCATGTACAGACTCCTTTATATTTCTAGTGTCCAATTTAAATTGTACTTGACACTTAGAACTTCCTTCCTTTGCTCATTATTCAAGGTTCTGCTAAGTAGTGCTATCATGGTATAGCTTTAGCCTGCTTCCATTTATCAAGGTTGGCAAGGTATCACCAGCTAAATTGGCTAACTGGACTGCACCAGTGTTAGTAACATGTATCACAGTATATGGGCCAAGCCAATGCATCTTAAATTTACCAGGGAATTTCATGAATTTGATATCATACAGGAGGACTAGATCACCTACCTGAAAACACTTGGTCTTTATATGGCGATCATGCCATGCTTTCTCGCGGTCCTTCTGCGCTTGCTGGTGGAAGCCTGCGATGAAGCGATCTTCCTCCAAGCCCAGTAAGTGTAGCAATATTTCTTCTAGAGATTTGCAATCTGCCATCCCTGTGAATGCAACGATTCTCAAACTAGGGACAATATATTCCATAGGAATTATATCCTCCTGCCCATAATCCAACCGAAAGGGTGTCTGTCTTATCAATTTCTTGCATGTAGTCCTATTTTCCCATAACACAGATGAGACGAGCAGGTCCCAATCGTCTCTATTTACATTGCATACCTTAGTGACTGCATTCTCCAATATTTTATTGAAAGCCTCTATAGTACCATTCGCCTGTGGATGATATGGAGTACTGCGCTGATGACGAATGAGGAATTCTTCTGCAAGCGCCTCAATAGTCTTGTTCAAAAAGTGAGTACCTTGGTCACTCATCAAAATCTTTGGACAACCAAATCTGGTGAGTATTTCTTCAAAAATAAACTGCGCAGCAGTCCTTAACTAGCTTTGCTTCTGATCATTTGGTGAGGTAATCAGTAGCCGTGATAATATACCTTGCACCAATTCTCTTCCCTGGTGGGTTTATAGGACCCACAAAGTCTATTGCCCATTTTTCAAATGGCTGCAGTGTCAACTTTGGATTCAATGGAATCTCATCTCAGCGTGATGGTTTTCCTATACTCTGACAGATATCACAGTTCCTGCAATGTTTTTTAGCATCTTTACGGAGCGTAGGCCACCATAGCACTGCGCGCAATATCTTCTGCGCGGTAGCCCTTCCTTCATAGTGACCTCCCGCGATTCCTGAGTGTGCATCCGCTAGAATAAATGGCTTCTCATGATCGAGTACACATCTTCGCAGGACTTCATCCGTCCCAAGTTTGTATAACTGGCCTGCAATTATAGTGAAGTCCACGACGTACACTACTAGCTGCTTCTTCTGCTCGATCGATAGTTCCTGCGGTGCCAGCCCTGTTGTTAAAAGATTAATGATATCCTTATAGTAGTCATCAGCAACCTGTATACTAAATAACTGCGCATCAGGCAGACTATCTTCAATATTCGTCGGCTCTTCTCCTGACTCAATCCTTGACAGGTGATTAGGTCCCAAGTTCAGTCTACCTGGCTTAACAACAATCTCAAAATCATACTCTTGGAACAGTAACATCCATCTCCATATACGCCCCCCTAACACTGGCTTGTTGACCAGGTACTTCAATGCAGAATGGTCAGTGAACATCAGGAAGTGGGCACCAAGCAAGTAATGCCTAAATTTCTGTAGAGCATATACCATTGCAAGGCCTTCCCTCTCAGTAGTGGTGTAGTTCTTCTCTGCTATGGAGAGCTTCTTGTTCGAAAATGCAATGGGGTGGTCAATACCTCCTTCCCCCGGTTGAGCTAATACAATTCCTAATGCAATGCATGATGCGTCGAAATGGACATGAAATGGTTTCAACCAATCTGGGAAAACTAGAATTGGCGCAGTCACCATCTTTTCTTTTAATGTGTCAAAACCTTGTTCGTATTCTGCGTTCCAAATGAACGGTGCATCCTTCTTCAGCAGCTTCTCCATTGCTGTGGTTATCTGCGCATAACCCTTTATAAATTTCCTATAGTATCCAGTATGGCCTAAGGTAGATCACAACATGTTGACTGAATTTGGTGTTGGTAAGTTTGCAATAACTACAATCTTCGCAGGATCTACCATCAATCCTTGCTTACAGACAATGTGTCCAAGTAAAATTCCATAGGGCACACAGAAAATACACTTCTTCAAATTCAAGGATATTTGATGCTGTCGACACTTTTCTAGCATCATGCGGAGATTCGCGTTATGATTTTTCAATAGACCAAACACAGTCCAATCATCAAAGTATGCTTCTAGAAACTTGTACATAAAATCTTTAAATGCTGCGACGACGACTTTGGAGAATATGGCAGGTGCGTTCTTCAGACCAAAAGGCATGACGGTGTACTGGAATGACCCCCATTCTGTAGGAAATGTCATCTTATGCCTATCTGCAGGATCAATCCTGATCTGATGATAACCAGAGAAACCATCAGTGAAAGAATATGCCTCATTTCCTCCAATGTTATCAAGCACTTCGTCTGTGAATGGAGTAGGAAATGGGTCGTGCATGAAAGCATCATTCAGTTTTCTGAGATCCACACAAATCCTGATCTCTCCTTTTGCTTTCTTGTCCTCAACAACCATGGGGCTAATCCATTCCGATTCTTCGACTGGTTCAATGATTCCTGCCTCTAGCATCTTATCTAGCTCTGCGCGGACTTTTTCCTTGTAGCGCGGATTCAATTTGTATGGCCTCTGCTTGACAGGCTTAGCACCTGGATTTAAAGGTATTTTCATGATCCCTAGGTCTCCCAAAATTCCTTTCATCTCTGTAAATTTTGTTGGGAACAGTTCCTGATACTCATGTAAGGTATATGCGATCTCTGCAACAGTCTGATCGTCCCAATAATCTCCGATTGATGCGAACTTTGGCTCTTTGTCTGTGCCAATGTTCATTTTTTGTGTTTTTATTGGTCCAGTCATATCTCGGATTTCCAATGGAGGTCCTTCTACCTCACGCGTACCTTCTGACTCTGGTATATCTATGTTGCGCGGGTCCTCATCATCATCTTCAATTGTATGATTAGTATCTTCAGCTAAGTTGTTACACTCGATAAAGTGCTCTTCATGTTCCTTCCATTCTGATTATTGGTGCGCAGGAACACACTCTGTCCCAAAAAACTCCTGCAATGTCATGTTTTGATGAGGACAGTCGTCCTAGAATATTCGCTTCTTGATTAGCTGTAATGCCTCATGGATTAATGGATTCTCATCTTCAAATCTAAAGTCCTTCTGGAAGTTCACAGTGAGCAGCTCCCAATCAGTGAGTTCGCTGCGCAACTCCAGGTCTAGGTACCATTTTTCTGTGATACCTGCATCCAATGTATGTACAAATAAATGTACCCATTCTGTAGGTGGTCTTTCCACCCATGCCTTTGAACAGATTTCAATGTGCTGGCTAGGGTCTGTCTGTCCATTATACTTTTTGAAAGGTAAAGTAACCCTTTCGGCGAACTGGATCTGCATCTTAGTTCTGCATTGATCCCAAGTGGTCAATGTCTTCTTATGTGCATTCCACCATCTGGCAGGTGTATCGCGCAATGCTATATCTAAAGCTGGTAGTCTATGCTCATTTGGTATAACTGCAGTATATTCCTTTATGAAACTGTAAACATTAGCAGAACCATCATATGTGGGAATAGGACTCACCTCTTTGCTGATACTACATGCATGCAGCTTTTCCAATTTTCTAGCGCTGCCTCCAACTCAAAAATGTAGGAGCTTCCACATCTCCAACTGAGTGTGCCATCTGCGGTAGGATTGATGTAATCTTCCTGGTTCACTGTGAACTGGTATAGTCTTTCCAAGTCTTGAGCCTTGGATTCCTCCTGAATCGGTTCACTGTATCTGTCACCATATGTAGGATCCAATGGTGCAATGACCCTAAGATGCTTCCCTTCAAATATCATCTTCTTTGATTTTAAGTTGATAATAGCCAAGTTATCCATAGCCCAGTCAATTCCTAGCAGTGCAGGAAAAGGCTGACTTACATCCACAATCTCAATAACTTCAAAGTCTGTATGACTTTGGACTCCATTGATGTCGACTATCACGTCAGCTAAGCGGCCAAAAGGTATGACTTTCTCTTGGTTAGCCATTCTTAACTGTATAGGTGACCATGATAACTTTGGTCGACCCATCTGTTGCCATGTATGCTTAGTCAAGACATTCACTTCTGATCCCATATCAAGGATGACTTCATCCATTTCAAAATCTCCAATCTGCACGGTAAGTCTCATTTCTTGGCCCGTTCGTTTATGCTTCCTTATATGATGAACTGCGCTATCAGAAGCCTCTGTTCCGTTCTGTGGCTCGTACTGGTTTATGAGCTTCTGCAACTCTACTATAGCATTTTCAGTTTGAAGTAGTTTCATGCAGCTTTGCAGGATATGCACAACGGAGGTACTAACATCCGTCGCAGTGCTTGTTTTGTTATAGGCTACTGGCATGTCTTCAACATGCGGTGCTTGACTGCGCAACAGGATCCTCTGTGTTTCTATTGCTGGCTCTCTGAAGCTATCCCGTGCGTCGATAAAGACTTCCTTATTCTTCTATAAGTCAAGAGGAGGTATCTTTCCCGAAGATTTCCTTATCCATTCTGTCTCAAGAGGAGGTATCTTTGTGTGAGCCTCCCCTGATGTGGAAGCTTCTGTTCCCCTGTCGCGGTCTATCTGAGCGCCACTGCACGTGACCACATTGATACTCGGGTCTGCTTGTCTTTTTTCTACTATGATCCATTGGACGTTCGTGTTTGGTGCATCCGTCTGCCTTCGTTTCTGTATTTCGACCTCTAGCACTGGGAAATATTCAATAACATGGTAAAATTATTTACAATAATTGCACGTAGTGCATGGGTTAACACAATCTCTGGATATGTGACCTGGCTGGCCACAATTTTAACAAATGACCTGGCCGCGACCTCTTCCCTGCGCGCGGCCATCATTTCTTCCTCTGCCGCGGTATCCACCACTACAACCTCTATATCCTCCTTGGTCATATTGTGCATTTTATTTTTTTGGATGGGTATCTTTTTGTATGCGGTACAAGCCAGCCCCTCGCATTGAGTCCATATCCCTTTTTCTTTCATTCATTAATTCATATGCGCGGCAGTTGGATTCATCATGTCCAACTGATTTACAGAAATTGCAATATAATTTTTTAGGTGTTTTCACATATTTATGTATAAGATAACAATCTTCAGGTCTGTGTCTTATGGTTCTACAGATTTCACACCATGGGGCTTGATTCTGATTCAATGGGTTTGGCGCACCACTGTTAAGATAGTCACAGAATAACGGGCACTGCTCTCTGTCATGGCCTTCTCCTTTACAAGCTGTACACCAGACCTCATGTCTAGGTTCGTATCTTTGTTTTTGCCATTTTTCATGCTTTGCAACTCTAGTGTCAGGGTGATCATCTGGTTCTAGATCTGAGACATCCCAGAGCTAGTCTCACCAATCCGCGAAGCCTCTAGCTTCATTACGATCTCCAAGGCCTCTGCCTGGTACTCAACCTTCTGCTGCATCAATGGTAACCTAATATGGGGCAACAACGCAACAATGAACCATTCCTTGTGATGTTCCAGAGCTATAACAAAGATCACTTGGTCTAATAGTGTCTTGAACTTCTGATCAAACTCCCAAACCATTTCAGTCGGTTTCTGCTTTATTTCTTTCAACTGAGTCATCCACTGAGATTCAGATTTAGGTTTCTTAAATTCTACTGTGAGCACAGCTTTAATTTCTACGAGATTTCTCGGCTGTATCTGAGAGTATTTCATAAACCAATGTAAATATCTGTCTCTAAAGGTGGAGCTATGCTTGCTTCACGGCATCATCCTGGATTTGTCTTACACTCCATATGGCTTCACAAAGGAACCAATGCTGATCAGGGTCTTCTAGGCCAGTTCCTTTGAATATTGGCAGTTTCATATTAGTGTTTGCCATTGTTAGATTAGTTTGTGGGGCACTCTAGTTAGTGCATGGCTGCTGCAAAGGTCTCTTTGCAGTGAAAACAAATGGGACTATCGGGAGAGATGGACTAGACTGAGTAATCTGCGGGGTGGGCTACGTAGCGGGTGGGTTCTGTGATAAGGGTGGCGCGGTTTGTGCAGCCGATGGATTCTCAGGGGTAAATGGTTGGTCAAATTCATTATCAAGATCGTAGGGGATCTCAGTATCTATATGAATTTTAGGACCTGTAGGATGCTTATTAAATTTATATCTCTTGCCACTTTTGAGATTGTGGGTTTCTTCGTCAGAATCACTATATATACTGTTTACCATGACAAACTTTGACAAAATTACTGCATTCTTAGAACACCTTTCTCAGCTAACAACATCTTAATGTATAGATTGAGATTGTTTAGAAACTTACCTTGGAATCCTCTGAAAAAGTTTGCTTCTGCTTGGCTGTAGGATTTGAGTGTGTCTACAGCAAATTTTGTTACAAATCCTTCTAGCATATGATCGACCCAATAATCAACTGCGTGTGACAATGGGTTGTCTAATGCTTTGAGCTGTGCTGTGAGCTCGGGAGTCCACTCTGTAGGAACTCCTCCTTGAAAACAAGTTTTCTTCTCTGCGAGCCGCGAGATCCACGCATGCAGCTCGTTTGGAAATGATGCCCAAAAAATCTCATGAATATCGTCTCTTATGGTCTTATCCCACCAAGCTTGGATTTCTATCTTTTCCGGATGCCATTTGTCAGATCCTTTGGGGAATTGATAGTCTTCTTCACACATCGTGATTGCAACTCATAAGGATTTTGTCCCGGCAACGGAACCATTTGTTGGCTTAAACTGGCCCATAGGTTTCCAATTAGACCTAGGTTCTTTGTGGTTCTCTCTTTTGACCAACAAAACCCCTTCGCACCGGCCCTTTCGGTAACAACCCACGAGCAGGTTGATGTCTCACCCGAGGTGTATCTTATGGGGTACTGCAGAATCAGGTTTCCATAGTAAATGATGAGTTGTTTATATGAACAAGCTGCGCAACGCATGACAGAAGGAGTGCGTTGTAGGACAAAGCGACACGGTACGCAGCAGGTTCACGCTGTGAGCAGTACTAAGCGGTGATGGAAACACCGCGGGCTACACTAAAGACTTCTTACTGCTGTGAGTCTTCTACTGGAACTGCGAGTCGACCACATTGATTCTTTACTTGGAAGATCTTGAAAACGCTAAGGCACTGAAATGAATATCACTCGTCCATTCATTCAGGCACTTACTGGTTATCTTTCTAACATTCATTCAAGAACTTAGATTATTACAACGTGAAATGGAATGATAGATGCGACTAACTATGTTGTGTTCCTTCACTGTGTTTAAGAAAGTATTAAGATTAACTGACTGATTCACAATCTTAACATATAATTGAAATGTTCACCATTCATCTGTTCCCGTGGAACCTAGCATATCATTCCCAACTTCTCCTATTGGTAAATGCATATCAAAGTTCCCCTATTACAACATGCAAGGAAATATTTAAACATTCATTCTACAAAAAATACAGACAGTCATTCATTCATAAAACATAATCGCATAACACAGGATTTAACGTGGTTCAATTCCTCGGATGGAAAGCTACATCCAAAAGAACAGTTGGTATTATATTTCTCTCAAAAAGGGATGGGGCAACCGTTCTTAGTGTGCGCACTCAGTTGTAGATTCTCCTTTCTCTTGGCTAGGTCTCTGCACACATAGCTGCAGAGCCTTTACAATATTCTTAGCTCAGAGAGCTTTCTCAATACAAAAGGTTATATTATGATTACTCTAGCAACTAGCATCTAGCCCCCAAAAATAGAGAAACCCCATCCCATACAAAACTGTCTTCTTAAATAGATCATTCCCGAAGGTCATGTCTGTACAATGTCGAAGACCTAAAACCCAAAACCCTAAGGGTTTCCAAAACTACATCGATTTCTCAAATCGGCTTGCTGGCTCCTAGTAGTGTTTGCTTGATCGTGGCAGATCTCCACATCCTTATCCTGTCGCTATCGGCCTTCCTATTGCACGCATGCCTATAGGTTTCTTCTGCCGAACCGTTTCTCTCTAACAGTTTTACCTTCTAAGCGTGCCAAATGTCGGTTTCCTTAACAACCCATGCGTGGCCGCCTTCCTGATTTGCTTATGTCCGCCCTTAGGCAATCCTGGAATATCTTTCCAAAAATGGCTACTACCGGTCCAACCGTTACCTGCACCTGAGACTTGTCCAGCACTTCGCTTTGCTGGTTCCACGTGGCCTCCTAACTCCGTAGCACTGCTTATGCGCAGTACTAGTCTTTGCATCATGGCCAAAACTTCGATGCTGCGTGCAACTCCGCAGTCTGGTCAAAAGTTGGATTCTGCACGCAATTTTGCAGCGTCCTCAATACTTAGGAAAAATTGTATTTCTGAGTTGCTCTCAGCTCAGCTTTCCCTGCTTGCCTCAAAAAGGTGTTTCCAAAACTTTGTCTCAACCTGGGCCCAACAAGGGCATAAAGACCTCAAGGATTAGTTAAGAAAGCAAGGCAAGAGACTGGACATCAAACCAAACAAGTGCAAATGAAAACCCTACAGCAAACAGAGAGTTACAGGGGTATGCGCTACTGTGCAGTGCATAAACCAGTGCACTGGGAGATGTGCCCTACTGTGCAGTAGAAAAAGTAATGCTCATCATCATGTATGCGCCACTGTATATAAGTCAGACTAGTGCACATGTCAGAGAAGGTCTGAAACAGGCTCTAAAATTTCAAACTGGGATGAGTCAAGCAATGGAAACAGGCTACAGTAACCTACAAAGCCTCTCAGAGGATAAAAAAGATCAAAAAGTGCTGGAAGGAAAGTTAAATGAGTCTCCTAGAACAGAAAACAACTGGTCCCCAGCGGAGTCACCAGTCTGTTGTTCGGGAATTCTACCCTATAGCGAGGAGAGGGACACTACCAACTTCCAGGGTGACAGGTAAATACATTAATCATATCACATAGGATTCTACAAAAGGAAAGAGATCAAGGTTTATGAAGGCATACCTTATTAACGACATTCGATCCTAGTTTTTGCTTGCTCCTTCGATCGATCCTCCACTTGATCTTCTGTTTGACGAACCTGCAATACAAAGATACCTTCCTCAGCGTATCTTGACTGATATAACAATGATGAAATTGAAATATAATTTAAACATCAAGTACAATCAAGCATTTAATCCAAACAAATATGCAATCCATTAGACATTTGATTGGGATGGGAAGGGCATTTCAACCTTTATTGTTAAAAGCAAATAATCAGTACAAGTATACCTGATCATTCAGAGTGCTTGTGCAACCGGATCCTGGGATCCTTCTGTTCACACTAACTTGGAATTCCTCCAGTGTAACAACCCTTAATGCATAGTTTCTCGTCCTCTCTCTCATCTATCCCCGTTGCATTTATGGGACAAGGTAGGCAATTTGGGTCGAGAGGTAGTTTGATTGGGAAGTTGGGGAAGTTGCAAAACCAACTGTAACTAATCCCAATTTGTCAAATTAATATATTTTTGATTACTTTTTAAGATGTGCGCGAGTATTTCATAATGGAGTAGCGCACCATATGCAACTTCACTGCTTTACAACCAGCATTTGCATGATTTTTTAAGGTGTGTGCTACTATTATGCTTGTGGAGTAGGGCACACTCGAAGAAATGCACTACTATCATGCCTGTAGGGTAGCGCACATGTCAAAAGGTAGGGTAAAATAGGATTTTGTCAGCTACTGAGGGGCAAATCAAGTCCATGTATCATCTAGGGAAAGCTTGCTCTTCAATCCATGTTGTCCTTTTGTGTGATCGACAGCTTAATGTGATCATAGACGGAGAAGTGCAGATTTGACCTATAAAAATATGGATCATCTCGATCTGCAACATCTGGATCATCTCGATCTACAGCATCTGGATCATCTGCAACACACATGATCCAATTACGGGATGATCAATCCCTATCACTTTAAGACACCTCTCATGTCTATGGATGATGCAATCCAGATATACTTACAGGATGATCAATCCTGACCCTTTTAAGACAAATCCATGTCTAGGGATGATGCAGTCCTTGATCCATTTAAGACAAATCCATGTCTAGGGACGATGCAGTCCTTGATCCATTTAAGACAAATCCATGTCTTAGGGACGATGCAGTCCTTGATTCATTTAAGACAAATCCATGGCTAGGGACGATGCCATCCTTGAACCATTTAAGACAAATCCATGTCTAGGGATGTTGCAATCTTGACCACAGTGCTAGTCCTTTTTCATACTGGATGTGACCTTGATCAAATCTAGGATTTACCACCACAGAGCCAGTCCTTTTTCATACTGGATGTGACCTAGATCATATCTAGGATTTATCACGTACATTTTGAACGAACTGTTCAGGGATGATGTAGTCCTATCATCAATTTTCGGAGACAGATGTCTATGGATCAATTCAGGGGACCGAAGTCCAAGGATGATGCAATCCCTCTCGTCTACTAGGGACTTCTTTCTCGGAGACATATGTCTACAGATCAATTCAGGGGACCGAAGTCCAGGGATGATGAAATCCTTCTCGTCCAGTAGGGACTTCTTTCTCGGAGACATATGTCTACTAATCAATTCAGGGGACCGAAGTCCACAGATGATGCAATCCCTCTCGTCCACTAGGGACTTCTTTCTCGGAGACATATGTCTACGGATCAATTCAGGGGACTGAAGTCCAGGGATGATGCAATCCCTCTCGTCCACTAGGGACTTCTTTCTCGGAGACATATGTCTATGGATCGATTCAGGGGACCGAAGTCCAGGGATGATGCAATCCCTCTCGTCCATTAGGGACTTCTTTCTCGGAGACATATGTCTACGAATATCTTTTAGAACATGTGTCCAAGGATGATAGAATACACTTGTCAAATTAGACCCAGTCTAAGGACCATTCACCGACCTCACTGTCGGTATCACCAATATAGGTATCCACATCATCGACCTCACTGTTGGTATCACCAATACAAGTATCCACATCATCGACCTCATTGTCAGTATCACCAATACAGGTATCCACATAATCGACCTCACTGTCGGTGCAGGAAATCTCATCATTTTTGACCACATCACTCCCCCTTTCGAGGAGGGTCCTTCTGAACTACACCAAGATTGTCTCGAAAATACTCAAACTTTACTCAAGACATAGGTTTGTTCAATATATTAGCAACTTGTTCGTCAGTGCTTACATACTCAAGCTTGATAGCTCCTTTCTGCACCATATCCCGTATATAGAAATATCGGATCTCTATGTGCTTTGACTTATCATGGAGCATTGGATTCTATGTCATCTTGATACAACTCTGGTTGTCACACAGGATCACAGTGGGGTCCATCTCTAAGTCAAATAGTCCTGAAAACAGTTTCTGAAGCCAAACTGCTTCACAAATAGCAGAGCAAGCAGCTATATATTCCACTTCTACTGTGCTGAAAGCCACACTAGACTGCTTCCCACTAAACCACAAGATCATGAAAGATCCCAGATAATAGCACCCTCCCGATGTGCTCTTCCTATCTGATATACTACTTGCCCAATCAACATCTATGCAGCCATGCAGTCTGAAGTCATGATTTCCAAGATAATATAGACCAAAATCTATCGTACCCTTTAGGTACCTCATCACATGCTTTGCAGCTATCAGGTGAACTCATCTAGGTTCCACTAGATACTGACTCAAGGTGTTCACCGCAAAGCATATATCTGGCTTGGTATTCGTCAGATACATCAATGACCCAATAATCTGTCTGTACAGAGTCACATCCACTAACTCTGATGAGTCATCAACTAACAACTTCAAGTTGTAATCCATGGGAGTGGCCATGGATTTTTCATTCCAACATATCAAATACTTTCCCTATTTGAGAAAGATTCCTTCTGGGCCTTGCTATACTTCCAGACCTAGGAAGTAATGCATCAATCCGAGATCTTTCATCTCAAATTCTGTAGCTAGCTTCTTCTTGCTTTACATGATATATTTCTCATTCCCTATCATAAATAGATCATCCACATACAGTAATAGTATGTCAGGTTCACCATCCATAACCTTAAGATAAAGGTTAGGATCAACTTTACTTTTGGTAAATACCAAGCTTGTCAAGAAGCTATCAATTCTCCCTTTGTAACTGAACATCATTCACACTTTGCATTGAGTGATCTTCTACATATTTATTCGTGCCATCTCTCATCAGATGGGTCTACTGATATGAGCCTCAAGATCATTCGAACTCTGTGGTGAGTTCCTTCTTTCATCCTTTTAAGAGAAGAATTCCATCTGTATATGGACACCATTGTCAACCTTGTAGCAAAGGTTGAAATACACATCACCCATGGTGATCATTAAGCTCATCAAATGACTATCGATCCTGGGTGCCCATACAGAGCTTTATTCAATTACACCATTAAGAGAATGGTCTTATTGAACCACTTGGAGCAAACATCTCGTCATGATCCTCTTCCTCTTTCTAAGAGAATCTTCTAGCCACGAGCCTTCTATAGTATGTTTGATTTGTAAGTCTTCTTGTTGAACATCCATCACTCGTTATTTGGAACAGGTGTTCATCATCATAACACATGATATTTTAAATCAAATTTAATCACATGATTAGTAATAATTCATAATCATCAAATTATGATAACCTACTATGCATACTGATATGATTCACATAGTCATGCAACTATCTTGACCAATATTTTGGCACAACACTTTTCCATATCTTGTATGCATACAGTGGCTATCTAGATGCCTTCCATCTCTACCATAACATACTGTCAAGAGCGTGCATAGCTCTCAGCATGTCATCAAAGAGGTTTCATTCTAGATAAACAACAATGGAATGTTTGTCCAATCTTACCCATCATATGCATATTATTAGTATACTGTTCAATGCTATATTAATTCTTACAATATGCATGATATATTCTAGGAATACAAATATGCATACAAGCAATATCACTTACTATTTCAGAGATTCAAATAACAACTCAAATACTTATCTTTTATGTTGAGTGGTTGCCTCCCACTTTATCTCTATATGTCTTTGAACTTCTATTCATTCTGTACCACTATGCATGCTTAAGTGTGCACTAGTGTCATCCTCATGATCTCATACATAAACATACATTCATTAGTATAATCTCAATACTATCAAAACATTTTGTATGGTCATGATCATTTCATACACAAGTATACTTACCTAAGATCCTATCACAAGGTAGGATTCTAACTTGATATAGTAAAACATACATGGATTATCATGCTTGGTTATGTCTTAACATACCCAAACAATATCTTCTTTGTTCTCTTCAATGATTTAGAGACCTTGTGCTAGAACCTGCATATCTCATAGGTTAAGCATAGTAGAACAAAGTCATACATACCTCGTAAGTAGAGATTCTATGTGATCAAAGATTATGGATGAGTCTTTGTCTTCATGTCATCATGGTCATAGAACTTGATTTGTCTTTCTTGATGTACCTGTATCTTGTTAGCAGACAACATCATCCTCATACAACACCACATGTGCATTAGTACAATCATATAACCCTAATCAATGAATGTCTTCTATCATTCACATGCATTCATACTTTTACTAGGGTGATAAGAGAATTCTAAGATTAATCAAGATTGTACTAACCTCAATAATATGAAGACAAACATATCATAAACTAAATCATGAACAGATTTCAACACATACCTGTATCTCCTCAAGTCATACCTGTGAGGATTGCTTTTAACCCAATTCACTAGATCTGGAGTTGGATTAGGGTTTGTCAGAGAAACCCTAAAAATTCAAACTTCTGAATGGATGTAAATATGTGCCTTTCTGAGCTGATCAAGCTGGTATAATTTAATTTTGGAAACTGCAAAATTTGACCCCTCAAAATTTCCTTTGAAACTTCTGGATTCACTAGAGAGGACCCCGAACTAGGGTTTGATAAAGCCCACCCTTCTGCCCAATCAAAAGGTTCGATCCAAAGCTCTAAACTTTGATTTTTCCGAGGAGCTTCCAGCCGTGGTCACAGACTTAAAAAATTCTAACTTTTGCAGAAGCCCTAATTTTCCACCTTTTCGATCAAAATCCCGAATTAGGGTTTGATCAAGCCCAACCTTCTAACCAACCAAAATTTTTGATCTTGGTATCTAAATTTTGATTTTTCTGAGGATAATTCAGCCGTGGTCTCTGACTCTAAAAATTCCAACTTTCTCCGAAGCCCTAAATTCCCACAACAGTGATAAGCCAAGAATGAAGGTGCTCATAATCCAATTCTATTTTGACAAAAATATGCACCTGAATGTTTCTCTGCATCTATGAAATTATGAATCCATAGGGTCTGAAAATTCTGTTTGTGGTAGCTTGACCTATCATCTTTCCAACCCCATAGGTCTTATGTCAATTGGATTCTCTGAGATAGAGTTATGCCAAGTGTCGCAACATGGCCTGTTTATGGGATAAAATAGGAGAGCGAACTTGTATGGTGTGCCACGTGTCATTGGTTCAACTTCGGCCTCTGAAAACCTTAACTGAGAAACTAAAGTCTGTTCTCTACCTGTCACTTTTTACGAAATTTCATTTGGAGCTTCCTAGCCCAAGTTGTGACCTTTTTTCGTAGGTCACCTGTTTATGACTGAGATCTGGAAGAGGCAGATACCCTAACTTGTATTGATCATAAATCACAAAGTACAACGAATTAGAGGCTTTCCTTTGGAAAAAGGTACAAGGGGATGCCATCTACTACCTGTAAAGGTTTCAGATCCTGAACCATCGCCAAAATGGATTTATAGCGAAAGTTCCACGATGACTGGTTTTTGTTATATAAAACTCTAACCTTCAAATTGTCGCAAGTGAAGCAAGTGTCGTAAGTGCCATACATTGCCTTCCTTCAGGCTAGCTCTGATACCATGTTAAGTTTCAATATGCTAAGATATAAAATATCAACATTACATTCCATTTCACAACAATAGCATATACATGATCACTGAAAGAACAACAAGCACATCATAAAAACAAGAGACACAAATTTATCCTGGGAAACCCTCATGGGGTAGAAAACCCAACAAAGCTTACTCAATATAGATGATCGACAAATACAAATATGTAATCCTCAACCATGAGCTCCTTCTCTTCCATATCATATCTCTCTCTCTCACCTATGCACCATTCACAAGTGAGTGAATAATGAGTGAGTGTGATAAATGAGTAACACACTTCCTCTATTTATACACTACCCCGACTTGTCTTTTACATTAACTAGGTCGCCCCATATTTAACCACTGGGTTAAACACACCATTACAACTAAATCTGGGCCTACCCTGTTGATGTATATGTAACTTTGGAATGTATTTCACATATATGTATATTGTATTCCTATAGAGATGGTATTATTCCTCTATAAGGAAGTGTTGTCATTTATATTGTAAGTATCGTAACTTATACTTGATGGGTTATTAGACCACCTTATTTGGGGTCGGCCCTGTATAATTCATGTGGGTCAAAGGGTTATTAGACCACCCTATTGGGGGTCGGCCCAGTCAGCATTATATTATGTGGTTAAGTTCGAGCCTACATGAGTTAGGTAAAAAAAGGCAAGTCAAGTCAAGTATAAATAGAGCGCGGGAGGCACTCTATTTGTTCACTCACTTCTCACACATGCACTCAAGGAGGAGTGGCGCACTTATGGAGGAGGAGGATCTGCTGCTAGGTTATGGCTATCTCTCTTGGTTGGTTGTATCATTGCTCTATCTATCTCTGAGGAAGTTATTGGGGTTTTTCACCTTTATGGTTTTCCCCAAGTAAATCTTTGTGTCTCTTGTGTGCTTGCATTATTGTCTCCATGATAGATATGCTGTAGATATGCTGTACATGTTGTTCTCTCAGTTAATATCCTAGATCATATTGAAGTAAATTCAGAAAATTTAACATGGTATCAGAGCTAGCCTGAAAGAAGGCATGACATGGCATGTATGACACTTGTTGCACTTACGATGCTAGGGCTTGATATAGCAAAAACCAGTCATCGTAGCACTTTCGCTATAAATCCGTTTTGGCAAAGTTTTCGGATCTGAAATTGTTACAGGCCGAAGCTAAGATCTCCAGGTACCTTGTTTCCAAATGACAACCTCTAATTCGTTGTACTTTGTGATTTATGATCTGTACAATATAGGGTTTCTGCCTCTTCCAGATCTGAGTCAAAATCAGGTGACCTTGGGAAAAAGGTCATATCTTGGGATAGGAAGCTCCAAATGAAATTTCGTAAAATGTGACAGGTATTACACAGTCTTCACTATCTCAGAAAACTTTTTCAGAGGCCGAAGTTGAACCAGTGACACGTGGAACTCCGTACAAGTGTGCTCTCCTGTATTATCCCATAAACAGGTCATGTTGCGACATTTGGCATAAATCTCTCTCAGAGAGTCCAATTGAGGTCAGACATGTCAGGATGGAAAGGTAACAGGCCGAGCTATCTCAGGAAACTTTTTCAGAGGCCGAAGTGAAAAAAGTGACACGTGGCACGCCGTACAAGTTCGCTCTCCTGTTTTATCCCAAAACAGGTCACGTTGCGACATTTGGCATATCTCTCTCTCAGAGAATCCAATTGAGGTCAGACCTGTCAGGATGGAAAGATAACAGGTCAGGATATCTCAGGAAACTTTTTCAGACCCTGTGGATCATAAATTTTGGAGTTACACCAGAAACAATCAGGTACATATTTATGTCAAAACAGAATTATTTTTTGGTACCTTCATTCATGGCTTCCAGAATTTAGGGCTTTGGAGAAAGTTGGAATTTTTGTAATCAGAGACCACGGCTGGATGCTACTCATCAAAATAGAAATTTAGAGACCAAGATCAGAATTTTTGGTTGGGCAGAAGGCCGGGCTTGATTAGACCCTAGTTCGGGACTTTGATCAGAAAAATGGAAAATTAGGGCTTCTGTAAAAATGGGAATTTTTGAAATCTGTGACCACGGCTGGAAGCTCCTCAGAAAAATAGAAGCTTAGAGCTTTGGATCAAACATTTTGATTGGGAAGAAGAGTGAGCTTCATCAAACCCCAGTTCAGGGTCACGTCCAGTGAATCCAGAAGTTTCAAAAGCAAAATTGAGGAGTAAAACTTTGCAGTTTTCAATTTCTGAATGTACCAACTTGATCAGCTCATCAAGGCACATATTTCTATCCTGTCAGAAGTTTGAAATTCAAAGTTTGAATTTTTGGGGTTTCTCTGACAAACCCATATCCAGCTCAAGGTCCAGTTCTTGCAAATCAAGTGGATTAGGTTAATCCTAGAAGAAGATGGATTGGTCACCTGCATAAGTGAAGAAGTTCCTGTTTCAGAGGGAGATGAGGCTAAGGCCTTACATAAGAAGATTACAAGCGATCTCGACAAGTATGACTCATCGAGGTATGTTTTGAGATTTGTTCATGATTAAGTTTATGGTATGTTTGTCTTCATTTTATTACGGTTAGTACAATCTTGATTTTAGACTTGTCATATCACCTTAATAAAACTATGAATGCACAATAGAAAATATTCATTGATTAGGGTGTTGACACTTATGATTGTACTAATGTATTATGGTGTTGTATGAGATTTATGTTGTCCACTAACATGAAAGGTACACCAAGAAAGACAAATCATGTTCCAGTTCAAGAACATATGATCATGATGACATGAGGATAAAGACTCATCCATTGTCATGGATCTCATAGAAGATCCATTTACGAGGTATGTATAACTTGGTTTTGTAATAGTTAACCTATGAGATATACAGGTTACTAGCACAAGTCATTGAAGAAGAACAAGAAGACATCATGTGAGTATGTTAGACATAAATAGCTAGCATGCTAATCTAGGTATGTTTTTCCTATATCAAGTTAGAATCCTACCTTGTGTTAGGATCTTATACTGTTGTTGATAATGATTATTCATGAAGTCATAGGTTTGAATAATCATGGTTGTATGCATATTATGTTTCTTACCTTAATTGATGATATGACTAACCAGAAGAATCATGAAGGTATAGGTTTGAATAATAACAGGTTTTATGCATTTTATATCTCTTATCTTGATTGATGATTCAACTAAAGAGTCATAGGTTTGAGTAATTATAGGTTTAGACATGTTATGCTTCTTATGATTGGACTAACCATAAGAATCCTACATAAACCTTGAATGATAATTCTTATTATTTCTGTTTGAAATGATCATGACTATACATGCTTGAGATTATTGTGTTTTAATAGTATACTAATGAATGTATGATTTTATATTAGACCTAGAGGATAACACAATGGTGATGCTAACAAGCATGCATAGGGATCGAGAATGTATATAAGTTCAAGGACAGGTAATCCAGGGAGCAAAGATCAAGAGGGAGTACACTCCAGTGGTTTATGAAAGGATGCAAATATTCAGAGGGAGTTGACCATCTTTCTACATTCCACAATAGAAAGGTGTAGAAGAAGCTACTTCAGATTAGGACTCCGGCATCTCCTGCAAGGAAGCGAAGACTCAGAGGGAGTCCACCCAACGAACAAACAAAGATAAGTATTTTAATTATCATTTCTTGCATATTTGTTTGTTTAAGTAAAATTGTTCAATGATGTATATGCTCATGTTCCTAGACTTAGGATATGTATTGTGCATATTAGAATAGTTACATTGATGAACAGTATACTACTAATATACATGGGTAAGTGGCCTATGGCATTGTACAACATTCCATTGCTACTTATCTAGAATGAAACCTCTTTGCTGACATGTTGGGAGTTGTGCACACTCTTAACAATGTTCTGGTAGAGATTGGAAGGCATCTAGAAAGTTACGGGATATGGATAAATGTTGTATTGAAGCATTGGCAAAGATAATTGCAAGATTGTATGACATATTTCTTTATGTGTAAGAATTTGTTCTGAAAACTATGAGATGTTTTCTAATCATGCAATTTAACTTGTTGTGTAGGAAAGATCGTATGCCATCTCCTACAAAAGAAGAACTACAACATTTGTTCCAGCAACAAAGATATCTATTGAAGATATTGAAGTTCCCAGGATCTGGGATGAAGAAATGGAATGCCATGATCTGTCAATCATGAAGAATGATGTTTGGGATGTAGTCCCAAGACGTGAAGGGAAGTTTGTTATGACTTCCAAATGGATCTATCAGATCAAGCATGTTGCAGATGGAAGCATTGAGAAATATAAAAGTGATGAAATAGAAGATGCACCAAATGGATTTCAAGACAGCATGGTGTAGTCATATATGTGTGCAGAACTTGGTATGGTAGGATAAACAGCTTTCTATCCAGTTTGGGCTTTACCAAGAGTAAAGTGGATTCCAACCTTTACTACAAGGTTGAGGAAGGCAATCCAGTGATACTACTTTTGTATGCGGATAACCTGTTTGTTACAGGTGAAGATAGATTGATTGTCGACATGTAGCGGAAGCTTACTGCCGAGTTTGAGTTGAAGAACTTGGGGATGATGCACTATTTGTTTTTTGGCATGGAGGTGTGGCAGAGTGCAGATGGAATCTTCCTTGGACAAGGGAAGTATGCAATAGAGATCCTAAAGAGGTTCGGGATGATGGATTGCAAGGCCATGGCCACACCTATGGCATCAAATCTGAAGCTTCTATGTGATGCTTCATCTGAGCTGGTTGATGTCTCTATGTATCGTCAGATGATTGGGTCCTTGGTGTACCTAACGAACACGAGACCATACATTTGCTTTGCGGTGAACACATTGAGCCAGTTCCTGACGGATCCGAGGAGTGTTCACCTGGTTACTGTAAAGCATGTCCTGAGGTACCTGAAGGGTACAGTGGATTATGGGCTCAAGTATGAATCAAATCAAAAGTTTAACCTACAGGGTTATGTTTATTCAGATTGAGCTGGCAGTGCTACAGATAGGAAGAGCACATTTGGGTGCTGCTTCAGTATGGGATCAGGTGTGATCTCTTGGTTTAGCAGGAAGCAGTCCTGCGTAGCACTGAGTACAGCTGAGGCAGAGTATGTTGCAGCCTGCTCAGCTAGTTGCGAGGCAGTATGGCTACGGAAGCTACTGTCTGAGTTATTTGATCTCCCGTTGGAGGCTACTGGTATCTTCTGTGATAACCAGAGTTGTGTGAAGCTGTCCGAGAACCCAGTGTTTCATGACAGGTTGAAACACATAGAGATAAAATATCACTATATCAGGGATATGGTGCAGAGAGGAGCTGTGAAGCTCCTGTATGTTGCGACGGACGAGCAGATTGCAAATGTGCTGACGAAGCCACTAGCCAGAGTGAAGTTCGAGTACTTCAGAGAGAGGCTTGGCGTTCTTCAGATCAAGGACACTTCGACGAAGAAGTGATGGACACATTTGCTGAAGCCATTCCAAGCATGTTGGAAGGAGGATCCTTTACATGGATGTGGATGTAAGCGCTGGATGATGAGCATCAGGATGATGTTCTGGTTTCTGCTTGATATGATCAGTTGGATCATTTTTATGTATGTATGTATGCATCATTTTGGATGCTGGATATGATCAGTTGGATCATTTATGTATGTATATGCATCATGTTGGATGCTTGGACCATGTATCTGTATATGTATTAGGTGGATGCATTGATGATCAGGTGGATCATGTATGATGATATGTATCAGGTAGATACTTGGTATGCATCAGGTGGATGCATTGATGATCAGGTGGATCATGTATGATGATATGTATCAGGTAGATACTTGGTATGCATCAGGTGGATGCATTGATGATCAGGTGGATCATGTATGATGATATGTATCAGGTAGATACTTGGTATGCATTAGGTGGATGCATTGATGATCAGGTGGATCATGTATGTGTTAGGATATTCCTATACTCCATCCTAGTCCCACCAGTATTTTGATCCTTTACATTTTCAGTCATGCATGCACCTTTTTAGGGTTTGCATGCATTTTGCATGCATCCCAGTCATCAGTCCAACACCTAGCCCTCAGTTAGCCAGCCCCCAGGAGCTTCTCACTATTCATTTTTAGCCCTCCAATTGCTTAATGCGCCCTTCTTCCTTGATTTTAGGGAGCAACTCGCCCTCCTTCACCTACCAGTCCAGTTACACTCAGTTACAGTTAGTTACACTCAGTTACACTTAGTTACACTCAGTTACAGTCAGTTACACTCAGTTACATTCAGTTACATTCAGTTACACTCAGTTACATTGAGTTACACTCAGTTACATTGAGTTACACTCAGTTACACCTACCAGAGTTAGTTTGACTGATGGTTGACAGTTACTTGAGCATTGATGACTCCACTGATGATGATGAAGACTTCCAGTTGCGCTCCGATGATCATGAGGACACCTAGTTGTGCTCCGATGACACTCCAGTGATCCTTTGATCACTTCATGAAGGCTAATTCGAATTGCCACCTTAGGCATTCGAATTCCTCATGCATTGTATTATTTATATGTCCATTTGTGATTAAAACATAGTATGACCGAAGTATTATTGCTTCTATCTGAGTTCTATTGTACCATATTATTCTGTTTCTCATTATACTGCATGTATCACTCTTCTTCTATTTTCTTGCTTAATCATAATTATTCTCTTGTGAGATACATCATCTCTTAGATTTGCTGTGAGGATTTTCACATGGTATCAGAGCATGTTGAGAGTATTGTTTATCTCCATTCTTGAGAGTTTTTTGCAGGTTATTACCAAGATTTCGAGTTCAGCAGTTGCAGCAGTTTCTACATTTTTGCAGCAGTAGCAGTTGCAGTTATTCTATATTGTTTTTGCAGGTCTTCTACAACTTCAATGAATTTAGAAGAAATTACTCCTCTTTCTCCATTCAACTATGATGAATGGAAACCAAGAATGATAGCATATTTGAAGAGCCATGATCTCTTTGATTGCTATTTTGAAAGAGAGTTCGAATCCTCTACAAAGAAGATTAAATGGTTGAATAAAGGTGACATGCACATTGGAAGAATGAAGCTTACTATGACTGATTACATATTGTACCCGACCATCTTTGATATTGAAACTCCAAAAGAGTTATGGGCTCATCTGGATGAAAGATTCGACAAAAAGAATGATGGATTTGGTCCAAATCCCTTCAAAAGCAAGCAAGTTGATGCATTCGCTCCACTTGATGGTCTCTCAGATCATGATGCATTCGCTCCTCTTGATGGTCTCTCAGATCATGTTGCATTCGCTCCCCTTGATGATCTCTCAGATCATGAACCAGTATCATCTCATATTGAAGTTGTTGACAAAGAACTTGCATATTCTCCGTTCATGCTCAAACTTTCTTCTCTTTTTGTGCCAGTTCACACTCTAGATATTGTAGAAGGTCCTAAATCCTCTCTTGCACCAGAGTTTGTTGTTTTGCATCATGATCACATGATTATTTCAGAGGTAACATCAGCTATTGGAGGTAATGCATTCGCTCCTCTTCAGCAAACATCTCTTATTTACTACTATATGATCATTAGCACATGCTTTTAGAAGGTTATTGAAGAATATGGCCATTGCCACCCGCTTGAGATAATTTCTCATGCATATGATAGTTTTGATCTCACCCTTGCTGGTTCAAAGGAGATCTCAAGAAACTGTTTTGAAAGTCTTAAATCTGATTTTGATTTCAAGCAAACATGTAATAGTTCTTTTTGGCATAATCTCACCCATGGTAGCTCGAAGGAGAAGACAAAGGACTATATGCACATTCAAAAATTTGATCCTACCTCAGCTGATTCGAATCACAGGTTCAAGGATCATTCTAATACTGTTGGATTTGTTCTCATCACATTCGATCTGAAGAGCAAGTACAAGCACATGCTTTTTGAGCATGATCCACTTCTTCCCAAGAAGAAGATACCTCCAGACATATGACCAAGCATCACACATGCTTGAGTTTGGAGCTTTTATTTTTTATGTGTGCCTTACAGTCTATTTTTTGAGGAGGGGGTATGTTTCCCATGAAATTTTCCCACTTCCTTGGTTTATTGATTGTTATTATTCATTGTATTGGGTGACCTTTGGTCTTAATTACCAGGGCCCAGGATGGATTAAGGGGGGGTGTTAGGATATTCCTATACTCCATCCTAGTCCCACCAGTATTTTGATCCTTTACATTTTCAGTCATGCATGCACCTTTTAGGGTTTGCATGCATTCTAGGGTTTGCATGCATTTTGCATGCATCCCAGTCATCAGTCCAGCACCTAGCCCTCAGTTAGCCAGCCCCCAGGAGCTTCTCACTATTCATTTTTAGCCCTCCAGTTGCTTAATGCGCCCTTCTTCCTTGATTTTAGGGAGCAACTCGCCCTCCTTCACCTACCAGTCCAGTTACACTCAGTTACAGTTAGTTACACTCAGTTACACTTAGTTACACTCAGTTACAGTCAGTTACAGTCAGTTACATTCAGTTACATTCAGTTACACTCAGTTACATTGAGTTACACTCAGTTACATTGAGTTACACTCAGTTACACCTACCAGAGTTAGTTTGACTGATGGTTGACAGTTACTTGAGCATTGATGACTCCACTGATGATGATGAAGACTTCCAGTTGCGCTCCGATGATCATGAGGACACCTAGTTGTGCTCCGATGACACTCTAGTGATCCTTTGATCACTTCATGAAGGCTAATTCGAATTGCCACCTTAGGCATTCGAATTCCTCATGCATTGTATTATTTATATGTCCATTTGTGATTAATAACATAGTATGACCGAAGTATTATTGCTTCTATCCGAGTTCTACTGTACCATATTATTCTGTTTCTCATTATACTGCATGTATCACTCTTCTTCTATTTTCTTGCTTAATCATAATTATTCTCTTGTGAGATACATCATCTCTTAGATCTGCTGTGAGGATTTTCACAGTATGATGATATGTATCAGGTAGATACTTGGTATGCATCAGGTGGATGCATTGATGATCAGGATGATCATGGATGATGAGCTTCAGGATGTTGCTCCAGATGACATGCATCAGGATGTTGCAGTGATGATCAGGATGATCATGGATGACGAGCTTCAGTATGTTGCTCCAGATGACATCCAGCAGGACGTTGCAGTGATCATGATCAGGATGATCATGGATACATCAGGATGATGTATGGTGAGTATCAGGTTGATACTCTATGGCCGTGGATCAGGTTGTGCAGATGAGCATGTAATAGCGCCCTGGGAGATTTGCAGATGGTCTTTCGAGGTTTTTCCTATGGCATGTAATATCGGTGCCCTGGGACATCTGGCAAATGCTCTTTCGAGGTTTTGCTCTGGGAGGACATGTAATAGCGCCCTGGGAGATCTGCAGATAGTCTTACGAGGTTTTTCCTATGGCATGTAATAGCGCCCTGGGATATATGGCAGATGCTCTTGCGAGGTTTTGTCCTATGGCATGTAATAGCGCCCTGGGAGATCCGATAGGTTGGGCTGTGTGCCCGTAATCAGTCCTGGGATGCTCTTGCGAGGTTTTGCCATGACCACATGTAACAACGCCCTGGGAGATCTGTAGATAGTCTTTCAAGGTTTTTCCTATGGCATGTAATAGCGCCCTGGGATATCTGGCAGATGCTCTTGTGAGGTTTTGTGATGGACCACATGTAATAGCGCCCTGGGAGATTTCAGGTCGGAGTTGTGTACCCGTAACATCCTGAGATGCTCTTGCGAGGTTTTGTGGTGGGGTCACATGTAATAGCGCCCTGGGAGATCCTATAGGTAGAGCTGTGTGCTCGTAACAGCCTGGGATGCTCTTTCGAGGTTTTGTGACGCACGTAAACGTCCTGAGGATTCCACAGTATGGCCAGTGATGACGAAGACCTGCAGGTGGTGGGCCTACATCCAGTATGAAAAAGGACTGGCTCTGTAGAACTTCCTATGACGAGTAGATTCAGAGATTGATTGAGATAGCAGTAGCAGTGACGA
Source organism: Larix kaempferi (assembly GCA_027924585.1). Classification (NCBI taxonomy): domain Eukaryota; kingdom Viridiplantae; phylum Streptophyta; class Pinopsida; order Pinales; family Pinaceae; genus Larix; species Larix kaempferi. Next base: position 28,425,849 of record BSBM01000158.1, on the reverse strand, counting down.
TGATGATGACTCGATGACGATTATCCAGTGACGATGATCCAGAGAAGATGACTTGTGCTAGAAGAACTGTGCTGAGAAATACCTTCCTAGTTAAGAGGGAGTGTTGATGTATATGTAACTTTGGAATGTATTTCACATATATGTATATTGTATTCCTATAGAGATGGTATTATTCCTCTATAAGGAAGTGTTGTCATTTATATTGTAAGTATCGTAACTTATACTTGATGGGTTATTAGACCACCTTATTTGGGGTCGGCCCTGTATAAGTCATGTGGGTCAAAGGGTTATTAGACCACCCTATTGGGGGTCGGCCCAGTCAGCATTATATTATGTGGTTAAGTTCGAGCCTACATGAGTTAGGTAAAAAAGGCAAGTCAAGTCAAGTATAAATAGAGTGCGGGAGGCACTCTATTTGTTCACTCACTTCTCACACATGCACTCAAGGAGGAGTGGCGCACTTATGGAGGAGGAGGATCTGCTGCTAGGTTATGGCTATCTCTCTTGGTTGGTTGTATCATTGCTCTATCTATCTCTGAGGAAGTTATTGGGGTTTTTCACCTTTATGGTTTTCCCCAAGTAAATCTTTGTGTCTCTTGTGTGCTTGCATTATTGTCTCCATGATTGATATGCTGTAGATATGCTGTACATGTTGTTCTCTCAGTTAAGATCCTAGATCATATTGAAGTAAATTAAGAAAATTTAACATACCCCACTAGGGAAGTCTAATAACCCAAGTTACCACATTTCGACGGAGGAATAAACATCTCCGGATATACAATAAGTTCTTCACGAAGGAATGAAACATCTACAGAATAATAAATTACAAATATAATATTCTTAGAAGTTACAATATATCAATAGTGCTCACTTCTCTTGACTGGTAAAAACTTGGAATTTACAGGTAGTAAAAATTGAAAATCGTGGTAAATCCCGTGAGCATGTGGTCCTCACCTATTTATAGGCATAGAAGCACAAAGGATCACCCAGAAACGGATAACTAAGCATTAAATTCCATGTTCGTTGGCCAAATATCACTGAGATCTTGGTACTTTCCTTTATTAAATGTGTTTTCAACGGACAAATATGCCTTAAATGCGGAAACATCCGGTTCCCAAAAATATTGTATAACGGCTACTTTCCGACCAAAACACTGTAACAACTAGTTTTCTTTGACTTTCCTAGCAAGGCTAGGTGAATCGCGAAGTCCACTGCACATTTTCCTTCTTTCAACTTTAACTTCACAACGTGAGTCCTTTCTTTTAGTTCTCAACTCAGCTTGTTATGTGTGTTTCACAGCACATCTTTCCATTTTATGAAACTTTACATTTGACTAAAACTGTGTTTAGACTCTAACTTTTATTTTTAGTGTCCAATTTCAACTGCACTTGACACTTAAAATTTTATTTTTGTTGTTCAAATGATACTCGGGAGGAATAGGAATATCCCTATAAGGTTTTAGTCTACTCCCATTAACAATTCCTTGTAGGTCTTGTCCCATTAATGTGGCTAGTTGAACTGCGCCACCCATTAGTAACATGTTTGACAATGTATGGTCCTAACCAATGCATTCGAAATTTTATAGGAAATTTCATAAATTGTTGGCTATACAATGCTGACTAGAGGTTTTATGAAGATCTAGGTTCTGCGCGGTTACCTTAAACCAACAAAACCCCTTCGCACCGGCCCTTTCGGCAACAACCTACGAGCAGGTTGAGGTCTCACCCGAGGTGTTTCTAATGGGGCATTGCGGACTCAGATGTCCACAGTGAGTGATGAGTTGATGACTGTGACTAATTTTACGGTAGCGCATCGGCTGTGTGCTGCGGAGGTCAGACTACGCGGCGATGGCCAACACCGCGGTCCGCACCACTACCTTCTTCCTTACTACGGGGCTTAATACGACGCTACGAACATTGCCACTTGACTTCCTATTCTTGGACTAAGTGCAAAATGCTTAAGGCAGTGAGCTGAATACCACTTATCCACTTAGTCATGACGTAACTAACTTACTACTTAATGCTCATAACACACACTAGAATGTACTATTTTAGGCATAACCCTCAGGTGCAAAATAATTGTTATACATTCATCGAATGCATCCATTTAAACATGTAAACAACTTTCCCCATGCTCAAGCAAATGATAGATTCATTTTCCTTAGAAGCAAAGCTAATACTAACCATACATCCATTCATGCAGACCTAACTTATCATTCCATACTCTCTTGATGGTGAATGCATATAAAATCCTTCTCATAACAGACTGCAAGCCAATATTCATACATCCACTACAAAAATAGATAAATATAAACACACATATAACATTCAGTCACTCAACACACTATTTAACGTGGTTCGCTTCCCCAGATGGGAAGCTACATCCACAAGAACTGTGTTTGATATTTCTTTTAAGGAAGGGTTCACAGTTCTTAGCCGCGCACTAAACTGCGGCTCTCTTCTTTCTCAGATAGGTCTCTGCGCACTCAGCTGTAGAGACTTTACAATATTTTCTTGACTCAAAAGATATTACAATACAATATGGTCACAATGACCATTCTTTCCTATCTCCAAAACCCAACAACTCCTAACCCACCTTCACCAACCCTTCCTATACAAAATCATTTTCTTAATATAGATCACGCCCGAAGGTCATGTCTTTACAACAATGAAGAATGAAACCCTTAGGGTTTCCAAACCACTACGGTCCCTCTGAACCATCATGCAGGCTTCTGGTAGCGATCCTATTGTCGTGGCAGTCCTCCACGCCTTAGATCCGTTGCTTCCATCCTTTCTATTGTGCGCACACCAACAGGTCATCCGTTTCGAGCCGCCCTTCCACTAACGGAATCGTGCGACTGGCTCAACTTCCAGTCGCTTCCCTGTAGGCCGTACATCCTCTAACGGCTGCGTACAACTAGCTCAAATCCATTTATTGTCCATCCACCGTTTTCCTCTTAACGGTCACGTACTCTGCTGTACGACAAACTATCACTTTCACGACCCATCCTATGCTTAACGGGCTCGTACAGTCGGCCGCCTTCCTGATCTAATTATGCCCTCAATTCGACATCTTTCCAGTAGTCTTACCAAAAGTAGACCATTGCCGTTCTATCCACTCTATCTGGCCATCCTCCGTCCAGTACACAACTTTACTGGCTCCATGTGGCTTACTACCTTCGCAACACTGGCCCTGTTCAGTGCTGATCTTCGCAGCATCCTTCAAAACTCGGTACTGCGCACATCTTCGCAGTACCCCCAATACTTAGCCAAAATTTACTTATTTTCTGAGCTGCGCTCAGCTTATCTCCATCTACCCTCAAAAATGTTATAAAAAATGGCCTTGTTGGGCCAGGCCCAACATGCCCCTAACACTTACATGTGGCTCGTCCTCGAGCCACTTGCTACTATAGTTGTCTCACTTTGCTCTACGGCTGGTGGAACTAGTTTGGCCACAAACTCATTATATACACCGAGCAACTGTTCCAGTGCTTGTTTGGTATCCTGCTCAACTTGCTAAACTGTTTCGAGCAGCGCTGGGGTTATCTTTGCTCCAATTTGTCCCTGTACCTACTCCTGGTTGTCACGTATTTCCGCCAGCTTGTCTTCTATCTACTACAACACCGCCATGGCATCCTTCAGGAGCTGCTGCGACTGATTATTCATCTGAGTCTCTTTTTCTTGCAGTACCTGGAATTCCTTCTTTAAACCGGATATCGCCTTGTATCTCGCTAGCTTCTCCCTGGGTGGCAGAGCTTTGACCTCTGCATCCAATTTTTCCATCGCGGTATGGTTTTCCTTTACCGCGGTCTTCATGTGCTGCAGCGCTTGATCCTCTTCAAGAGTAGTGAATTCCTTGGAAACTTGTTCCAACAGCTCTTGGCACTGAGTCATGCCACTCATCATGTTCTGCGCAGCGGTACTGATGGCTTGTTCTCTCAGGTGCTGCTTAGTTAATGGTGTCTACTTATTTAGCTTATCCTTCAATGTGGCAATATCAGCCTCATAATAAATCTCTTTATCCTACATCTCCGACTGCAAGGATCTCACCTTATCTCCGATCCTCAGAACTGTGTCTGCAGGATCATCCCGGATTTCTATGCCTTCAATATCCTTCGCAACATTAGATATGGTAGTCTCCAAGTTCTGTTGGTGCTCCTGTTCATTTTGTAGCTGCATGTCTGCGCGCAACTTGAGTTGTCTGTTTGTTGCGGTGAGCTCCACTCGTGACTTCATCGACTCTACTGTTCGGTCATGCATCTCCTTGACAATCTGCGTGTGGATGAAGTGCAATCCTGGTAAGGGGAGTTTTTCCAAGTCGATCTCTACCCGCTCGACTCCCTTTGTGTCTAAGACCAACTGCTCTGCCATTGGCAATGCAGCAGCCAATGGGTCCATGTGGACAATTCTAGTCTTCGTGGGCAGCATTATTGCTAGCTGTGGTGGTTCTTGCTACGAGGTCCCTACCGACCTCCCTTCGGCTCCTGCTTCCCATGGCAAGGTAAGGATTTTCTGGACATCATCCATTTTCTTCATCAGGCCTTGCATTGCGAGCCGCGTCTTTTGCAGGTCATCCTGGATAACCTTATCCTTCTTATGTTTAGCCACCATGAGCTCCTTCATTTGTTCTGAAACTGTTTCGGCTATCATCTCATAATCATCTTCATTCAGGACTGCCTCAGATTGAGTCTTTGCAGCCTTTTCCTTCTTTCTTGCCTTCGGCTTCTGCGGAGTCTCTGGCTCTTTGCGCTTGCTAGTTTCTTCAACAATCGGGCATGCCAGCGGGATTGGCTCCTCCTCTTCAAAGTCTGTCCCAACATCCATGACTTCCACATGGAAGTCGGCGGGCCAATCCTTCATGAGGGCTTCAATGTCCTCCTCATACATGTGGTAGTTACCTGGGAACCACTCTGGGTTATTCATTTTTTCCTTTGGTGCGATGAAGATACATCGCATGTCTGCGCTGAAGTCCAGAACGCGAATGTACTTTGATGTTATCTGCTTTATGATGCAGGGTGTATGGACAATCGCATCGCGCAACTGAGTATAATATTGGTAGAACACCTCAATTGTCGCATGCTGTCACTCTGCGATGACATTTGCCTAAAGGTTGGGGTACTGGGATCCTCTGGGATCATTGTTTTCTATGTTAATCCCCACATAGTCCCTTGGCTCCTTCCATCCGCAAAAGGCGATGAGGATGATGAGCCATGTGAAGTGGAATTGTCCACTGTTTTCCTGGGCATCATTGAGTTCATCCAAGAACTCATTCAGAAGGAATTGACACCAATTGAACTCGGTGCCCTCAGCCACTACGGCACCAAGTAATACTGCGCCCTTAGGCACCTTCGGAGGCCTAGCCGTTCTGAGGATTTTTCCTGCCAGTAATTGGGTCACAAATTTTGTCGTTCTGTCCTCAATGTCTTCTGTGGGAAAACCTCTTTTCCCCTTTGTCAATGGCTGACTTTTCTTCATTTTCTCAACAGCTTCTTTTTCTTTGCTCTTCCCTTGGAAGAACTGCTTAGGATCTTTACTGCGCTTGTTGAGACCTGTTATGCGGTGGACCAAGGCAATATTGACATCAATGTTTTTATCTAGCCACAGGTATCCCTGGTGGATTCGCGCCATCAGTGTGTGAACCACCGCATTAACTTCCGCTGATCTGTCAAAATGTGGCAGTCTGAGGAGGTTTAACAAGCTTAACGGAACTACTAGCATCAGCCATCTTTCAGCAACCAAGTAGATAGTGTCTAAAATTATGAAGGGCATATACCATCGCAAGTCCTTCCCACTCAGTAGTGGTATAGTTCTTCTCTGTTGTTGATAGATTCCTACTAGAAAATGCAATGGGGTGGTCAATACCCCCTTCTCCTGGTTGAGCTAACACAATACCGAGGGCAATGCATGATGTGTCCACATGAACATGAAACGACTTTTCCCATTCTGGAAAGACTAGTATCGGCGCGGTAACCATATTTTATTTAAGGGTGTCAAAACCCTACTCGCATTCTTCGTTCCAAACGAACGGCACATCCTTCAGCAACTTCTCCATTGCTGCGGTGATCTGCGCGTAACCTTTAATGAAGTTCCTGTAATAGCCTGTATGGACCAAGGTGGAGCGCAGCATTTTAACTGAAGTTGGTGTAGGCAAATTTACAATGATGGAAATCTTCGCAGGGTCCACCATCAACCCCTGTTTGCAAACAATATGTCCCAGTAAAATTCCACAGGGCACACAGAAGATGCACTTCTTTAAATTCAATGATATTTGATGCTGGCAGCACTTGTCAAGCGTCATCCTCAGGTTCGCGCAATGGTTCTTCAACAAACCAAAGACATTCCAGTCATCAAAATATGCTTCTAGAAACTTATGCATGAAATCTTTGAACGCTGCGATGACAACTCCGGAGAAGATGGCAGGCATGTTCTTCAGACCGAACGGCATGACTGTATACTAGAACGACCCCCATTCTATATCAAATGTTGTCTTATGCCTGTCCGCGGGATCGATCCTGATCTGATGGTAACCAGAGAAACCATCAGTAAATGAATAGGCCTCATTCCCTCCAACATTGTCAAGTACCTCATCTGTAAACGGAGTAGGGAATGGGTCATGCATAGAGGCATCATTAAGTTTTCTGAGATCGACACAAATCCTTATCTCGCCCTCCGTCTTCTTTTCCTGGACAACCATAGGACTGATCCATTTGGATTCCTTGACAGGTTCAATGATTCCTGCCTCTAACATTTTGTCCAACTCTGCACGGACTCTCTCTTTATACCGTGGATTCAGTCTATACGGTCGTTGCTTCACAGGTTTAGCACCTGGCTTCAAAGGGATTTTCATGACTCCTAAGTCACCCAATATTCCTTTCATCTCTGTAAACTTGGTTGGAAATAGCTCCTGATATTCGTGTAAAGTGTCTGCAATCTTCGCAACAGTTTGATCATCCCAGTAGTCTCCGATAGATGCGAACTTCGGCTCTTCACTCGTGCCGATGTTCACCTTTTGTGTCTTAACCGGTCCACTCATGTCCGGGATTTCCAATGGCGGTCCTTCTATATCACATGCACCTTCTGATTCTGGTATATTGAGATTGCGCGGATCATCTTCATCTTCTTCTCTTCCATGCTCATCATCTTCAGCTAGATTATAACACTCTATCATATGTTCTTCATGTTCTTTCCATTCTGAATGTATGTTCGCAGGACTGTCATCTGTGCTGAAGAATTCTTCCCATGACACATCTTCGAGAGGACAATCTTCTCTGAATACACGTTCCTTGATTATCTGCAGTGCCTTATGTATCAAAGGGTTCTCATCCTCAAAGTTGAAATCTTTCTGGAAGTTTGCAGTTAATGTATCCCAATCTGTGGTCTCCCTGCGTAACTCCAGGTCTAGATACCATTTCTTCAGAATATCTTCTTCCAAAGTATGCACGAACAAGTGTACCCACTCTTCAGGTGGCCTTTCTTCCCATGCGTGCAAGCAGAATTCCAAATGCTGACTAGGATCTGTCTGCCCATTGAACTTATCAAAGGGTAAGGTAAACCTTCCTGCAAACCGAATCTGCATCTTTGTTCTGCATTGATCCCAAGTGATCAATATCTGCTTGTGCAAAGCCCACCATCTGGCAGGTATGCCACGTAGTGCCATATCCAATGCTGGAAACCTATGCTCTTCTAGAACTGCTGCAGTATAGTCTTGAATAAAAGTATAAACGTTAGCAGAACCATCAAATGTAGGGATCGGGCTTACCTCCTTTCCAATCCAGTGCAGTGATTTCGTGACCTGCGCGCACCTTCTAGCTGACACCTCGTGCATGCGATTCTGCTAGTTTTCCAGTCTAGCGTCCGAGTCAGAAATGTAGGAGCTATCGCATCTCCAGCTAAGTGCACCGTCCGCAGTAGGATTAATGTAATCCTCCTGGTTCGCAGTCATCCAGTACAGCCAGTCCAAGTCTTGAGCCTTATATTCTTCCTGAATCGGCTCACTATATTTGTGTTAAAATTTAATATGCTAAGACAGAAAATAGCAGCATTACATTCCATTTCACAACAATAGCATATACAGGATCACTGAAGAAACAACAAGCACAGCATAAACACAAGAGACAGAGATTTATCCTGGGAAACCCTCATGGGGTAGAAAACCCAGCAAAGCTTCCTCAATATAGATGACCAGCAATATACAAAGATGAAACCCTAAGACATGATCTCCTCCTCCACAATAGCAGACCTCTCCTCCACAAGTGTGCTATCCTCAAGTGAGTGAGTGTGTCAAATGAGGAACACACCTCCTCTATTTATACACTACACTGACATGTATTTTACACAGGTACACGTAGGCTCGTATTTAACCAATGGGTTAAATACCCCACTACAACTGACTGGGCTGACCCCTCTAGGGTGGTCTAATAACCCTTTGACCCACATAACACATACAGGGCCGACCTCCACTAGGGAAGTCTAATAACCCGAGTTACCACATTCCAACGGAGGAATAAACATCTTCGGATATACAATAAGATCTTTACGGAGGAATGAAACATCGCCGGAATAATAAAGTACAATTATAATATTCTTTGAAGTTACAATATCTCAACACTCCCCCTTAACGAGAAGGATATTATAACAGCATCTGCACGAGCAAGGAGTCATCAACATCATACATGATACATCTATAAATCATTGGAAGCTTTCTCAACATCATCAGTAACTGGAACATCTTCAATACTGGAACATCAACATCTTCAGTACTGAGTCTTCATCTTCTGCAGCACACGAACAGCTACATCGTCATCACACGATCATCAGCATCGTCATCACACGATCATCAGCATAGTCATCACATGATCATCAGCATCGTTATCACACGATCATCAACATCGTCATCACATGATCATCAGGATCGTCATCACACGATCATCGGCATCGTCATCACACGATCATCGGCATCGTCATCACACGATCATCAACATCGTCATCACACGATCATCAGCATCGTCATCACATGATCATCAACATCGTCATCACATGATCATCAACATCGTCATCACACGATCATCAGCATCGTCATCACACGATCATCAGCATCGTCATCACATGATCAGCATCGTCATCACATGATCAGCATCGTCATCATACGATCAGCACGATCAGCATCGTCATCATACGATCAACATCGTCATCACACGATCGGCAGCATCGTCATCATACGATCAGCATCGTCATCACACGATCAGCAGCATCGTCATCACACAATCAACAACATCGTCATCATAGGATCATATTACAGGATGATCAATCCTTATCTCTTTTAAGACAAGTCTCATGTCTAGGGACACTTCAATCCCAACCACAGTGCTAGTCCTTTTTCATACTGGATGTGTCACATCTACAGAGCCAGCCCTGTTTCATGCTGGATGTATCACAACTACAGAGCCAGCCCTGTTTCATGCTGGATGTATTACATCTACAGAGCCAACCCTGTTTCATGCTGGATGTATCACAACTATAGAGCCAGCCCTATTTCATGCTGGATGTATCACAACTACAGAGCCAACCCTGTTTCATGCTGGATGTATCACAACTACAGAGCCAACCCTGTTTCATGCTGGATGTATCACATCTACAGAGCCAGCCCTGTTTCATGCTGGATGTATCACAACTACAGAGCCAACCCTATTTCATGCTGGATGTATCACAACTACAGAGCCAGCCCTGTTTCATGCTGTATGTATCACAACTACAGAGCCAACCCTGTTTCATGCTGGATGTATCACAACTACAGAGCCAGCCCTGTTTCATGCTGGATGTATCACATCTACAGAGCCAGCCCTGTTTCATGCTGGATGTATCACATCTATAGAGCCAGCCCTGTTTCATGCTGGATGTAACCTAGAGAAATTCTAGGATTTTTCACGTACATTTTGAACCGAGGTCCAGGGATGATCCAGTCCTATCATGTACCTTTTGAACCGAAGTCCAGGGATGATCCAGTCCTATCGTTCAGTTATCGGAGACCTCATGTCTACGGCTCTTCTTTAGGACTGAAGTCCGGGAATGATCCAATCCCCTCACATGTTCACTAAGAATTTCATTTTCGAAGACATACGTCTACGGCTCTTCTTTCAGACTGAAGTCTAGGAATGATCCAATCCCTTCACATGTTCACCGAGAACTTCATTTTCGAAGACATACGTCTACGGCTCTTCTTTCGGACTGAAGTCCAGGAATGATCCAATCCCTTCACATGTTCACCAAGAACTTCATTTTCGAAGACATACGTCTACGGCTCTTCTTTCGGACTGAAGTCCAGGAATGATCCAATCCATTCACATGTTCACCAAGAACTTCATTTTCGAAGACATACGTCTACGGCTCTTCTTTAGGACTGAAAGTCCAGGGATGATCCAATCCCTTCAACTGTCCACTAAGGACTTCATTCTCGGAGACCTCACGTCTACGGCTCTCTTTAGGACTGAAAGTCCAGGGATGATCCAATCCCCTCAACTGTCCACTAAGGACTTCATTCTCGGAGACCTCAAGTCTACAGCTCAATTCAGGAACTGAAGTCCAGGGATGATACAATCCATCTTCTTTCTCGGAGACACCTGTCTACGGCTCACTTTAGAACAAGTGTTCAAGGATGATACAATCCTCACATGTATTCTCATTAATACAAGTACAAGTATCCTCAACCATACAAGTACATTAATCAATACATGTATCATCAAAAGTATGTATTCTTACCAATACATCTTATCATCAAAAGCATGTATTCTCACCAATACATCTATCATCAAAAGCATGTATTCTTACTAATACATATAACATCAAAAGCATGTATAAGTAAAACTAAGTATTCTAAGTATAAGAGTCCTAAATCTAAATATTTCTAAGTATCTAGGTGTAGAGAACAGGTTACCTCATCATCGACCTTGTTGTTCGATGAGACAATTTCATCATCAGTGACTATACTACTCCCCCTTTCGAGGAGGGTCCTTTTGAGCTACACCAAGCTTGTCTCGAAGGTATTCAAATTTCACTCGAGACAGAGGCTTGGTTAGTATGTTGGTAACTTCTTCACTTGAGGTAGAGGTTTGGTTAGTACATCGGTAACCTGTTACAAATTCAAACTTTATAGTTCCTTTCTGTGTCATATCTTGTTAGATCCCTATGTTCTTTGACTTATCATGGAACACTGGATTCTATGTCATCTTGATACAACTCTATTTGTCACATAGGATCACAGTTGGTTCTATCTCTAAGTCAAACAATCCTGAAGCCAAACTTCTTCACAACTAGCAGAGCAAGCAGCCATATATTCTGCTTGTGTTGAGAGCCACACTAGACTGCTTCCAGCTAAACCACGAGATCATGGCTAATCCCAGACAATAACATCCTCTTGATGTGTTCTTCTTGTCTGATACACTTTCTGCCCAATCAACATCTGAGTAGCCATCTGAAGTCATGATCTCCAAGATAACACAGATCAAAGTCTATCGTATCCTTTAGGTGCCTCATCACATGCTTTGCAACTATCAGGTGAACACATCTAGTTTCCACTAGATACTGACTCAAGGTGTTCACAACAAAGCATATATCTAACCTAGTATATGTTAGATACATCAATGACCCAATAATTTGACTGTACAGAGTTATATCCACTAACTCTGATGAGTTATCCCCTAACTGCTTCAAGTTGGAATCCATAATAGTGGCCATTCCAACACCTCAAGTCATATTTCTCATCATACTTTCCCTGGTTGAGAAATATTCCTTCTGAGCCTTGCCATACTTCCAGACCTAGGAAGTAAAGCATCAATTTGAGATCTTTCATTTTCATTTCTGCATTGAATGATCTTCTGCATATCTATCTGTGCCATCTCTCGTTAGATGGGTCTACTGATATGAACCTCAATATCATTCGAACTCTGTGGTGAGTTCCTTCTTGCATCCATGTCATATGTGTATAGAAATCATATTCAACCTTGTAGCAAAGGTTGAGATCCACATCACCCATGGTGATCATTAAGCTTATCAATTTATCATCGATCCTAGGTACCTATACAGAACCTGATTCACACTTCTTCTTTAATTACACCATACTTGGAGCAAACATCTTGTCATGATTCTCTTCCCCTTTCTAAGAGAATCTTCTAGCCATGAGCCTTCTATATTTTGTTTGATTTGTAAATCTTCTTGTTTGAACATCCACCACTTGTACGGTGTCCATCATTCTTCATGACCTTTCCTACAAATCAAAATTAAGTACATGATTAGTAATACTTCATAATCATCAAATCATATTGACATGATAACCTATTATGCATACAGATATCATTTACATAGTGATGCAACTATTTTGACCAATACTTTGGCACAACACTTTCCCATATCCTGTATGCATACAGTGGCTATCTAGATGCCTTCCATCTCTACCAAAACATACTATCGAGAGTGTGCACAACTCTCAGCATGTCAGCAAAGAGGTTTCATTCTAGACAAGCAACAATGGAATGTTTGTCCAACTTACCAATCATATGCATATTAGTAGTATATTGTTCAATGTTCTATGAATATTTACACTCAGCATGATATATTATAGGAATACAAATATGCATACAATCTATTACAGGCAATATCATTTACTATTTCAAATAACAACTCAAATACTTATCTTTTATGTTTGTGTGGTTGCCTCCCGCTTGATCTTCTGTATGTATTTTGAACTTCTATTCATTCTGTACCACTGTGCATGTTCAAGTGTCATCCTCATGATATCATACACAAACATACACCCATTAGTATGTTCTAAATGTTATCAAAACATTATAGTTCTAAATTCTTGAAAATGTATAGTCATGATTATAGTTAATAAACATTAGTATTCAAGATTTCAGGGAAGTATTCTTTTACTCATGCATATCATCAATCAAGATAAAAGACATAATATGCATAATCCCTTGATTACTAATTTTATGAATAAGCATAGCCAATCATACCAAGTATACTTATATAAGGGATCCTAACACAAGGTAAGATTCATGGGAAACATACCTGGATTAGTATACCTATTTAGTTATGTACAACATACCTAAACAATCTCTTCAATGATTTAGAGATCCTGAGCTAGAACCTGCATGTCTCATAGGTTAAGCATAATATAACAAAGTCATACATACCTCGTAAGTAGAACAAAGATTATGGATGAGTCTTTGTCTTCATGTTTTCATGGTCATGGAACCTGATTTGTCTTTTGTGATGTACCTGTATCTTGTTAGCAGACAACATCAACCTCACACAACATCATAATGCATTAGTACAATCATATAGCCTTAATCAATGAATGTATTTGATCATTCACATGCATTCATACTGTTACTAGGGTGATAAGACAATTCTCACATTAATCAAGATTGTACTAATAAATAATATGAGGACAAACACATCATGAACTTAATTAAGAATTAGATTTCAAGACATACCTGAGCCTCCTTAAGTCATACCTGTCGAGACTTCTTGTAGTCTTCTTATGTAAGGCCTTAGCCTCAACTCCCCCTGAAACTTGATCTGGAGCTTGATTAGGGTTTTCTAGAGAAACCCTAAAAATTCAATCTTTGACTTTCACACTTCTGAATGGATGAAAGAATATGTCTTGCTGAGCTGATCAAACTAGCATACTTCAATTTTGGAATTTCCAAAATTTGACCCCTCAAAATTGCCTTTGAAACTTCTGGATCTTCTGGACAGGATCCCGAACTAGGGTATGATGAAGCCCACCCTTCTGCCCCAAAAAAAGGTTCAATCCAAGGCTCTAAACTCTTATTTTTCTTAGGAGTTTCCAGCCGTGGTTACAGACTTAAAAAATTCCAACTTTTGCTGAAGCCCTAATTTTCCATCTTTCCGATCAAAATCCCGAACTGGGGTTTGATCAAGCCCGGTCTTCCACCCAACCAAAAAATTTGATCTTGGTCTCTAAATTTCGATTTTCCTGAGTAGAATTCAGCCATGGACTCCGATTCCAAAAATTCTAACTTTCTCCGAAACCCTAAATTCCGGAAGCCATGAATAAAGGTGCTCCAAAAATAATTCTGTTTTGACAGAAATATGCACCTGATTGTTTCTGCTATAACTCTGAAATTTTTGCTCCACAGGGTCTGAAACCCTTTTTATAGAGTAGCCTGACCTATCATCTTTCCATCCTGACAGGTCTGACCTCAATTGGGTTTTCTGAGAGAGAGTTATGCCAAGTGTCGCAGCGTGACCTGTTTATGGGATAAAACAGGAGAGCGAACTTGTACGGCATGCCACGTGTCACTGTTTGAACTTCGGCCTCTGAAAAATTATTCTGAGATAGATCGACCTGTTATATTTCCATCCTGATAGGTCTGACCTCAATTGGACTCTCTGAGAGAGATTTATGCCAAGTGTCGCAACGTGACCTGTTTATGGGACAAAACAGGAGAGCGAACTTGTACGGCGTGCCACGTGTCACTGGTTGAACTTCGTCCTCTAAAAACGTTTCTTGAGATAGTACAGTCTGTGTAATACCTGTCACTTTTTATGAAATTTAATTTGGAGCTTCCTAGCCCAAGTTATGACCTTTTTTCCTAGGTCACCTGATTTTGACTGAGATCTAGAAGAGGCAGAAACCCTAACTTGTACTGATCATAACTCACAAAGTACAACGAATCTGAGGGTTCCCTTTGGAAACAAGGTACCTGGGGATGTTATCTTCGACCTGTAAGCTTTTCAGACCCTGAACCTTCGCAGAAATGGATTTATAGCGAAAGTTCCACGATGACTGGTTTTTGCTATGTAAAACCCTAACCTTCAAATTGTCGTAAGTAAAGCAAGTGTCGTAAGTGCCATACCTTGCCTTCCTTCAGGTTAGCTCTGATACCATGTTAAAATTTAATATGCTAAGATAGAAAATAGCAGCATTACATTCCATTTCACAATAATAGCATATACAGGATCACTGAAGAAACAACAAGCACAGCATAAACACAGGAGACAGAGATTTATCCTGGGAAACCCTCATGGGGTAGAAAACCCAGCAAAGCTTCCTCAATATAGATGACCAGCAATATACAAAGATGAAACCCTGATACATGATCTCCTCCTCCACAATAGCAGACCTCTCCTCCACAAGTGCACTATCCTCAAGTGAGTGAGTGTGTCAAATGAGGAACACACCTCCTCTATTTATACACTACACTGACATGTATTTTACACAGGTACACGTAGGCTCGTATTTAACCAATGGGTTAAATACCCCACTACAACTGACTGGGCCGACCCCTCTAGGGTGGTCTAATAACCCTTTGACCCACATAACACATACAGGGCCGACCTCCACTAGGGAAGTCTAATAACCTGAGTTACCACATTCCAACGGAGGAATAAACATCTCCGGATATACAATAAGATCTTTACGGAGGAATGAAACATCTCCGGAATAATAAAGTACAATTATAATATTCTTTGAAGTTACAATATCTCAACAATTTGTCCCCATCTGCAGGATCCAATGGTGAGATAACCCGCAGATGCTTGCCTTCGAATATCATCTTCTTTGTTTTCAAATTTATAATGGCTAAATTGTCAATAGCCCAGTCAATTCCTAACAACGCAGGAAAGGGCTGGCTATCGTCAATAATCTCGATGACTTCAAAGTTCACATGGCTCTGTACTCCGTTAATATCAACCAAAACATTGGCTAAGTGGCCAAATGGTATAACTTTCTCTTGGTTGGCCATTCTCAACTAGATAGGTGACCACGACAGCTTTGGTCGACCCATCTGCTGCCATGTCTGCTTGGTCAAGACATTTACTTCTGATCCCAGATCAAGGATAACTTCGTCCATCTCAAAGTCTCCTATCTGCGCAGTGAGCCTCATCTCTCGACCTGAACTCTTCTGTTTCCTTATATGATGTAGTGCACCATCAGAAGTTTTTGCTTCTATCTGTGGTTCGTATAGATTTATTAGCTTCTACAGCTTTGCTATCGTGTTTTCATGTTTCAGCAGCTTCATGCAGCTTCTTAGGAACTACACAACAGAGGTGCTAACATCCGCTGTGTGTCTTGTCTTGTCATACGCAGCAGGTGTGTCTTCAACACATGGTACTTCATTGCGCAGCGGGATCCTTGGTGATTTAGGTGATGGTTCTCTGAAAGTATCCCGCACGTCAACAAAATCTTCTTTGTTCTTCTTCAGATCTAGAGAAGGCATCTTTCTTGGGGCTTTTCTTACCTATAATGTTTCAAGAGGGCCCTACTTCACATGAGCCTCTCCTAAAGTGGAAGCCTCTGCTCCCCTATCAAGGCCTGTCTCCATGCCACTGCGTGTGACTACTTTAATGCTAGGATCCACAGGTCTGTTCTCTGCTGCAATCCACTGGATGTTTGGGGCTGACGCGTCTGTCCTCCTTCTTTTCTGCATCTCTACCTCTAGTACTGGGAAATATTCTATAACATGCTCAAATGATTTAAAATAATTACAGGTGGTGCAGGGATTTACACAGTCTCTGGATACATGACCCGGCTGGCCATAGTTATAGCAGATGACCCCTCCGCGACCTCTTCTTTGTGCCAGGCCGGTATTTCTTCCTCTACCGCGGTATCCACGACCACGGCCTCTATAAACAGATTGATCATAATTCATGTTTTCTTGCTTTGGCTGGTTATCTTCTTGCACTCTGTACAAGCCAGCGCCTCTCATTGAATCCATGTCGTGCTTTCTTTCATTCATTAGTTCATAGGCGCGGAAGTTGGATTCATCGTGTCCAACTGATTTACAGAAATTACAATATAGATTCTTAGTCGTCTTCACATATTTCTATATTAGGTAACAATCTTCAGGTCTATGACCGGTAGTTCTGTAGATCTCACACCAAGGTGCCTGTTTCTGATTGATGGGGTTAGGCGCACCACTGCCGAGATAGTCGCGGTATAGGGGACAATGTTCACGGTCATGCCCTTCTCCTTTGCAACTCATGCACCAGATATTGTGATGAGGTTCATATCGCTGCTCTTTTCCATTCTTCATGCTTTGCAGCTCCAATGTCATGGTGGTAAACTGGTTCTGAATCTAGGTCATCCCAGAACTAGATTCATCGATCGGCGAAGCCTCCAACTTCATCACGATATCTAAGGCCTCTTCTTGCGACGTAACCTTCTGCTGCATCAATGGTAATCTAATGTGGGGTAATAGTGTAGCAATGAACCATTCCTTATGCTGATTCATAGCTATAACAAAGCTTACTTGGTCTAATAGGGTCTTGAACTTCTGATCAAACTCCCAGACCGATTCAGTCGGTCTCTGCTTGATTTCCTTCAGCTTAGTTATACACTGAGATTCAAACTTTGGTTTCTTGAACTCTGCTATCAGCGCAGTTTTAATCTCTGCCAGGGTTCTGGGCTGCGTGGTAGAATACTTCATGAACCAGTGCAGCGCTCTATCTGTGAATGTGGTAATAAGCTGGGATTTCTTCTCATCATCATCCCGGATCTTTCTGACACTCTAGATAGCTTCACAAAGGAACCAGTGCTGATCAAGATCTTCTAGACCTGTCCCTTTGAATATAGGTATCTTCATATCCATATCGGCCATGGCTCTAGGGGGAGGTGTAGCACTCGAGGGGGCACCTTGAGGTGTGCCCTGAGGGGTGCTAGGGTGTCGTATAGGACTCTGCGCAGTGAAAACAAATGGGCGTATAGGGGTAGACATACTAGGCTGTATATTCGACGGGGTTAGCTCTACAAGTGGAGGATTCTAAGGGGTAAATGGGGGTGCGGCTTCATTTTCAATATCAGAAGGAATGTCAGTATCTACGTGGAGTCCAGAGCCTCTAGGATTCTTATTGAACTTGTATCTTTTCCCACTTCTTAAGTTGTGAGTATCTTCATCGGAATCGCTATAAATGCTATTTACCATGACAACTTGAAAATATTACTCCATTCTCAAAACTCCTTTTTCCGCTAACAACATCTTAATGTATAGACTGAGATTGTTCAGGAATTTACCTTGGAAACCTGCGAAAAAGTGTGCCTCTGCTTGGCTGTAGGATTTGAGTGTATCCACAACAAACTCTGTAAAAAAGCCTTCTAGCATATGATCGACCCAAAAGTCCACTGCGCATGTCAATGCGTTGTCTATTGCTTTGAGCTGTGATATGAGCTCAGGATTCCACTATGTAGGAACACCTCCTTGAAAATAGGTTTTCTTTTCTGCAAGCCGCGAGATCCATGTGTGCAGCTCGTTCGGAAATGTAGCCCATAAAATCTCGTGAATGTCGTCCAATAGATATCTATCTGACCACTGTGTGTCGCTTAGATGCAGATATTTGTTCTCTTGTCTTTTAAAGTCTCTTATGGTCTTATCCCACCAAGCCTGAATTTCTGTATTCTCAGGATGCAAGTTCAATGAACCTTCCAGGAACTCAGACTCTTTGTCGCTCATCACGATTGGAACTCATCACGGATTCTAGCATGGCAATGGAACCATCTGTTGGCTATGTAATGCTGACCAGAGGTTTTATGAAGACCCAGGTTCTGCGCGGTTACCTTAAACCAACAAAACCCCTTCGCACCGGCCCTTTCGGAAACAGCTCACGAGCAGGCTGAGGTCTCACCCGAGGTGTTTCTAATGGGGCACTGCGGACTCAGATGTCCATAGTGAGTGATGAGTTGATGACTGTGATGAATTTTGCGGTAGCGCACTGGCTGTGTGCTGTGGAGGTCAGACTACGCAACGATGGCCAACACCGCGGTCCGCACCACTACCTTCTTCCTTACTGCGGGGCTTAATACGACATTGCGAACACTGCCACTTGAATTCCTATTCTTGGACTAAGTGCAAAATGCTTAAGGCAGTGAGCTGAATACCACTTATCCACTTAGTCATTGACGTAACTAACTTACTACTTAATGCTCATAACACACACTAGAATGTTACTATTTTAGGCATAATCCTCAGGTGCAAAATAACTATTATACATTCATTGATTGCATCCATTTAAACATGTAAACAACTTTCCCCATGCTCAAGAAAATGATAGATTCACTGTCCTTAGAAGCAAAGCTAATACTAACCATACATCCATTCATGCATACCTAACATATCATTCCATACTCTCTTGATGGCGAATGCATATAAAAGCCTTCTCATAATAGACTGCAAGCCAATATTCATACATCCACTACAGAAACAGATAAATATAAACACACATATAACATCCAGTCACTCAACACACTATTTAATGTGGTTCACTTCCCCGGATGGGAAGCTACGTCCACAAGAACTGTGTTTGATATTTCTTTTAAGGAAGGGTTCACAGTTCTTAGCCGTGCACTCAGCTATGGCTCTCTTCTTGCTCAGATAGGTCTCTGCGCACTCAGCTGCAGAGCCTTTACAATATTTTCTTGACTCAAAATATATTACAATACAATATGGTCACAATGACCATTCTTTCCTGTCTCCAAAACCCAACAACTCCTAACCCACCTTCACCAACCCTTCCTATAGAAAATCGTCTTCTTAATATAGATCACGCCCGAAGGTCATGTCTTTACAACATTGAAGACCAAAACCCTTAGGGTTTCCAAACCACTACAGTCCCTTTGAACCGTCATGCAGGCTTTTGGTAGCGATTCTGTTATTGTGGCAGTCCTCCACTCCTTAGATCCGTCACTTCTAGCCTTTCTGTTGTGCGCACACCAACAAGTCATCCATTTCGAGCCGCCCTTCCACTAACGGACTCGTGCGCCTGGCTCAGCTCCCAGTCGCTTTCCCTGCAGGCCTTCCGTCCTCTAATGGCCGCATACAACTGGCTCAACTCCAGTCATTGTCCATCCACCATTTTCCTCTTAACGGTCATGTACTCTGCTGTACGACGAACTGTCACTTTCCTGACCTGTCCTCTGCTTAACGGACTCGTAGAGTCGGCCGCCTTCCTGATCTGCTTATGCCCTCAACTTGACATCTTTCCAGCGGTATTACCAAAAGTAGACCATCGCCGGTCTATCCACTCTATCTGGCCATCCTCCGTCCAGTACACAACTTTACTGGATCCACGTGGCCTACTACCTTCGCAGCACTGAACCTGTTCAGCGCTGATCTTCGCAGCATCCTTCAAAACTCGGTACTGCGCACATCTTCGTAGTACCCCCAATACTTAGCCAAAATTTACTTATTTTCTGAGCTGTGCTCAGCTCAGCTCCACCTACCCTAAAAAATGTTATAAAAAATGGCCCTGTTGGGCCAGGCCCAACATAAATTTACTATCATAGAGGAGTACAAGATCTCCTACCTAGAAGAATTTGTACTTGATGTTCCTATCATGACATGATTTTTCTTTGTCTTTCTACACTTGTTGGTGAAAACCTGCGATGAAGCGATCTTCCTCCATCCCAGCTAAGTGTAGTAGTCTTTCATCTATTGTCTCTTCATCATCCATATCTGTGAATGTTGCAATTCTCAAACTTGGTACTATGTATTCCATGGGCATGACAACTTCCTATCCATATACTAATCTCAACGGTGTATGACCTGTCAACTTCTTACAAGTTGTTCTATATTCCCAAAACACCGTTGGTATGTTTAGATCCCAATCATCCTTATTTGTATTGCATACCTTGCTGTAACATCCCCAAAATTTACCAAAAATTTAAAATTTTCTATGCAGTAATTGATGCTAGTATTTGTTATGTGGAAGGTATGATAATGATAAATTACTCTTTTCAATAACACTTCAGTTATGCATATGATGACACATACTTAGTCGCCAGCACTCATCAGTTTTTTTAAAGTGTCGTAATGTCGAAATACTGTAATCTTTCATTATGTTGTAACTGTTGTACCTCAGTATTACACACGGCAACCTAGTGTCACATCTTTACCCTAAATAACATAGACGGCACTTCCCCCCTACTGATCGACAACCAGAAAAGAAGACTATTGACTAAACACTGAAAGCAAACCATCTCACCTGCCATCTGTCACCCAACTTGGCCCTATTTGAAAACACTACCACGCCCTACACATCTACTGGGTCACAATAGTTAGGACTAGCGTGTTCTGCTCCTACCCTAGGGCGTGGTACTACAATGTTATGCTTAGTACTAGGGGCACGATAGTGCATTTTTAGCCATTTTACCGATTGAATGTGAAATCTCGTCACTTAAGATAGCCATAGAGATACTTCCCAATACCACCTCCGAAGAGGAACGGTTTCTATACCTAGCCAAGATAGATGAAACCTGCCGAGATGCTACTTTAGCCAATGAAGCCCATAAAAAACGTGTCAAAGCACAGTATGACAAATCCGTTCAACCTCGGGTTTTCAACGAAGGTGACCTCGTACTCACATATGACCAGATGCATGAAAAACTAGGAAAATGAAAGCTAGAGTCTATGTGGTATGGCCCCTTCGTTTTAAAATGTGTATTAGAGAAAGGAGCCTATGAAATGGTCGACTATGATGGCACACCGTTGGCATGGCCCCACAACAAGCTGTACCTAAAACGCTTCTACGCGTAGGTCTATCCTGCGCGAGACATTTTTGTACATAATGTACCTAGCTTGTTTTCATTTTCTTCTTTTGTGTGTGTATGCATGGATTTTATTTCATGTATCCCCATTTACCTCGACTTGTGCTTCTATGTGCAGATGTCTGCCTACTACGGATTCACTGACGGTGCGAGCTGACACACCCGAAACCTCGCTTCCTCAGCTTGGGTAATTTATTCTCCCACTGGAAAGTTGGTATCTTCAGGAGGCACTTGCTTGGGCCCCGCAACCAACAATATTG
The DNA here is from genome assembly GCA_027924585.1 of Larix kaempferi. Taxonomy (NCBI): domain Eukaryota; kingdom Viridiplantae; phylum Streptophyta; class Pinopsida; order Pinales; family Pinaceae; genus Larix; species Larix kaempferi. Next base: position 28,404,028 of record BSBM01000158.1, on the reverse strand, counting down.
TAGAGTACCATGCAACCATTGGACTATTAACCGAGGTTGCTTCCCTTGGAATTGACTCCTTGTCAGTCTTTCTAGACTCCCAACTCGTGGTGTCCCATTTGAATTGTATCTACGCTTTCCGTGATCCTATTTTTCGTCGCTTATTTCGAAGGGTACACCTCTTGGAACGATCTTTTGATTATATTTCATATCAACATATACCAAGAGAATTCAATTTTGTAGCCGATTCATTAGCTAACTACATTTTGGATTGGCATCTGGCCCACACATAAAAATACATCATAAAATAATATACACAAGGCATTATAAATGAATGATTTATAGAAATAAGTCCACACGTATATAATCGCATATAAAAGTGTTTTTCTGAATACATAAAGTTTGTGTTTAAAAACCAAAACTTGAGATCCAGTCCCATACAAAAGTTGGCTCTCAAGCCTACATATCGTGTACATGCCGCAAAAAGATAAAATTTTGTTGTCTAAGGAGATCTAGGAGATCTATCACAAGCTTCCTCGGATTCCTTGCGCTGCTGATGGTAGCAAACCATAGCCCTAGCCACCCTACGGAGGAGTAGACCAATACGTCTAGGCACACCCACAGTATGCCACTGAAGATTGAGAGGAACATCATCCATCCTCATAGCTAGGAATCCAAAATTCAAACCCCGTAGGTTCTGATCTATATCATGGACCCCTCCTGCTTCTTCCTCCTCCTCTTCCTCTTCTTCCCCCTTTGAAGCAACCTGGTGCTCGACCACACCTCGGCGCAACGGCGAGTAGCCCACAAGTCTCCTTGGTCCACGATCTGTGACATGCACATGTACATACATTAGGTCTTTTCACATTTTTAAAAAACAACTAAAAATTACATATTCAAAAAATTGAGAATACATTGGTGAAGGTCATACCTGAGTCATCCCAATCCTCGTCATCGGGCAATGCCAAGTCAATGTCCTCGCAGAAGTCCACCCCTGCATAGGGTAGTCCTCGATCATCATGATCTGCTCCTCGAGCCACGAAAAGAAGTCCTCGCCAAAGGCTAAACGTTGTGTCCCCTTGATCCGCCCTGCATACTCACTCCATCGACCCATCCTAGGTTTGGTGATAGGACGGATAGGCATGGCCATCTGCGGACGCAACAACGGAACCCTCTCTAAAACGAAGGTGACCAAGATACTCCCATAACCAAATTGGCGGTCCTCTCCATTCTTACACTTGGTTATTTGATCCTTGAGGTTGGATAGCACCCCCTCGCACCAATTGAACAGAGTTGGTGCCAGACACTCTGCGGGAAGATTCATTTGCATTCAAGATGCCTGATGGGGACTCGTACTACCCACCACTCAGGTGATGGAAAACAACACAGTTCTCATTGGAAGATTTAGAACATCCTTAATGACCACTTTCCTGCTTTTCTTTCCGGAACCTTGATGACAGTAACGAGCGATCAAGGCATCGGTACTCTCTTCTGAGGCCTTGTACCCTATTAAGTTCACTCGTGCCCCTCTCTTTGAGAGGCCAGTAAGAAAATAGATATCCTCAAGCTCAATCTCGAGGGTATGATCTCCAACTCGAAAAGCTTGAATGTTGGGTTCCCACAATTGTATTATGCAAGTGAGAAGTTTTGCTTTCTTACGGATACCTTTGGTCTTGAATAATTTTAATAACCCACAGTTCCGTAATGCATTTAGGGTATTTTGGTCATTTTCAGCCAATAAATGTTGTAGATATTTCTCCCTACGGATAGGTAGAAACTCTCTTAGAATAAAGCAAATGCACTGACTCTATGCTAAGACAAAAAGGAAAAAAATGCTACCTTGAGTTCCTGAACTAATCTTCACAACAAGATTAAATGCATTCAGAAGAGATGAAAGACGTAACTCACCTTCCAATTCGACGTTTGTCCCGCTTCTAGCTCTTGATCTCGAAGCTCCAATGTAGAACCTGATGAAATCAAACAAAGGACAATCATGCAAGCTTCCAAATACCTTGAAGCAAAGATTAAGTTCAAATCTAAACTAGATACATTTCATATCAAAGATCTATACAATACACATGAAATGGGAAAAACAAGACAAGTTATCTTTTATTACAAACTTGAAGAGTGCTTACAAAGGTTGCTTGATATCCAAGCCAATCCTCCAGCTCCAAGTGCTTCCTCTAGCTATCTCTGTAGAAGTCTGAAGATCATAGGTTTGATGCCCCAAAAGTCCTCCCTTTTACTCATGGAAGGCCTCTCTCTTATAGCATGTGGGAAGGTTAACCAACAAGAGAGAAGTGTGGATCTATGGAGTGTTTAGTGGATCAGGCCAGCTAAACAAAGAAGGAGTTAGGATCGAACCAAAGATGGTAATCCCAATAAAATCTCCTCGAAGGTTGAGATCCCAAAATCCAAGGAAAAAGGTTAATTTTGGACTACCGCACCCCTAACACTAAGCATAACGCGGTAGTACCGTGCCCCAGAGAAGGAGCAACGCATGATAGTGCTGACTACTACGCCCCTGTAGATGTGCAGGGAGCGGTAGTGCTCACAAACAGGGCTAAGTTGGGTTGGCAGATGGAAGAAAAAGGTTTTACTTTCGGTGTTCAGTCAATGGTTTTCACTCTGAATGTTCAGATGATCTTTAAGGGAAATTGTCGTTTAGGTCGCTAGTGCAAGGATGCGACACTAATACGTAATGTGTAATATTGAAGTATAACAATAAATCATCATTTTCATGATCTCTCTCTTTCCATTCAACCATTTTGCTTCAAATTAGGTATAAAATCCTGCAAAGGGTCAAAATAAGCACTCATGAGCAAAGTGATAGTTTGATCTCAGTCAAAAAATGAAGAAAAACAATTTATTTTTATTCTCTTTTCACCACTACCGCGCCTGGTCTCAAGCTGGGAAAACGGTAAAGGAGAACTACCGCACCCCCATTTAACCCCATAGAGAGGTACTACCATGCTTCACGATATATGGAGGCTGTGGTAGTTCCAAGTGCAAAATAATCCCCATAGGGCTTCCTAAAAAAATGGAAACACTGAACTAAAATCAAGATTTTAAGCTATGAATTGAAAGAGGAGGTTGAGAGCTCTTACCTGGCACAGACAAATGTCAAAACGATGCCTCGGATCTCCAGATATGGACACTTGAAGTTTTTCCCTTCAATGGATGAAATTCCCCTATGAGCAAAATAACCAAAGTGAAATGGTAACTTCTCATTTTCACTCCTTGATGATATAAGTTACATATTTATTTTTTTCTCATTATTTTATCTTTCTAGGTTAAAACTTTGTTTTCACATTACTAATATCTTTTCAAGGTTTCACAAGTCTTCTTTGACAGGATCTTCCTAAGCCATTCACATTGGAGTTTTTCTACTTATTGACCTTCATTAGAGCCGACTTTATCTTTTTCGTGCTCTGGATTAAAACTTGAAAAAGATTCTAAGCGCATTTCACACCCGTGTCGTGCTTGTCAAACTCAAGAAAATGGTGTTGAGCTTAGTCGACTTTACTCGTGCTCATAAAACGATGAGGAAAGTATTATTTTGGTTTTATTTTATTCTTTTTTCGGACCGAAATGACTTAAATTTACGAAAAAGACCATCAGAGTTCTCTTTAAGCTCTTTTCAGACTCCCTCGTTTCGAAAATATTGCCAAGTGCACTTGTCTCTTTCACACTTGTAAAAGCATTTGAAAGGTTGTCTATTCGGTGATAGGTTACCCCTTTTTCGGCCCGTCTAGACTATTTACGAGAAAGGTATACCTCGGTCAACTTTTGACTGGGAGAGTTCTCTTAGGAATTGTTTTACATTTTTTTCGAGACCCAGGAACTAAAGTTATGAAAAAGTGCATTCTGGAGCCTTCTTTAAGTTTTTTAGGCTCTCTAAATGTGAAAAAATACCGAGTTTTCCTTCCTTGGACTCATTAAAATTTAACATCGAAGGGCCCACTTTGGGACGAACCCCTCCTTTCTTAGGTTCATAAAACATGGGAGATCAGACTCATCTATGAGATGAGCTATATCAAGCATCTGTTATCCTTCTCAAGCTCGTAAAACAACAAAGAGGTACTCGTCCATCATGTCAACGGAAATTGGGAAATGAGTCAAGTTTACTTTGTTGGCAGCTTATTCGTCATTACCTTTGAACATGGCATGCGTATGTCCCTTGTCTACTTTTGGGTATTTATCTATTCTCACTGAGTTATGGTCATCATCTCGAGTCGTCTCTCTGGCCACGATCCTACTCGTCCCGTGTCTATCCTCTGCTATCAATAATCCCCGCTGCCAGGTTCTACTTCATGCCATTATATGTTCAAAGGGTTTGTACTGTTCTAAGTCATCCGTTGTGTCAAGACTTCCACTGTGTTAGTACATGTTCCATTATTTCATCGTTTCATACTATCTCTCGTTCTAATTTCATGTCGATGATGTGGGAATTATCATGGCCCACCTTCGACGAGTCTATTCCTGTCGACGCCAAATCACTATCCAAGAATTAGCTTAGGAATCAACCACTAGTATGTTGGTACCTACATGATTCAATGGCAGGTTTCCTTGTATTCGACAGTAGTTTTTCATCATTGACCTCTAATTGGATGATCTCTTGGATGCTCGACATCAACTCATTTATTCGCATTTCGATGAGATGTACTATAGATACCTTGGGAATCATTGTCATCATTAGTGATTTCCCTCGCATTTGTTAATGGTTCACATCATTGACCGGTAATCAAATGGTTTCTACCATGTTCAACTTCAACACCTTGTAATCACATGGCTAGATTTGTATAGTTTGCGATCGGGTAGAAGACCCTGGAAACCTTTGTGTACTTTGATTACGTCCAGGTTGCGATGGATATTTCTTCTGTATTGTCACACATATCCACTTATGTATTGGTTGTGGCTGTGTCATAATTGTCTCATGGATCTACGATTGTTCATAGTAGCCATGATTGGTCTACAGTCTATATCATCTCAGTACTCATGGATCTGCAATGTATTGGTCGGCAGCCATGCTTCGAGTGAATTGTTCCTGAGCATGGGAATGCCCGTCTCGGTGGTATATCTGACACTTTGTTTCTATTTCAGCTCCTTGTTGCTCCCCTCGATGTTATCTCCGCAAGTATTTGTAAAGTATTTCGATCATCAGTCTCTTCTGACCTCACACTTTAGGGGGCATCTGTTATACGTTCGTATTACACATGACAACCTAGTGTCGCATCTTTACCCTAAATAACATAGACAACACTTCCCCCTACTAATCGACAACCAGAAAAGAAGACTATTGACTGAACACTGAAAGCAAACCATCTCACCTGCCATCTGTCACCCAACTTGGCCCCGTTTGCGAACACTACCACGCCCTGCACATTTATTGGGACGCGATAGTTAGGACTATCATGTTCTGCTCCTACCCTACGACGCGGTACTACCACGTTATGCATAGTACTAGGGGCATGGTAGTGCATTTTTAGCCTTTTTGCCATGGACTTTGGGATCTCAACCTTCGAGATATTTTGTTGGGATTGACACCTTTGATTTGATCCCAACCCCCTCTCTGTTTAGCTGGCTTGATCCACTAAACACTCTTTAGATCCTACATACTCTCTTGTTGGTTAACCTTCCCATATACTATAAGAGAGAAGCCTTCCATGCACCAAAGGGAGGACTTTTGGGGCATCAAACCTATGATCATAAGCCTTTTGTAGAGATAGATAGAGGTGGAAGAACTTAGAGTTGGAGTTTGCTTGGACATCAAGCAACTATTTTGTAAGCACTCTTGAGTTCTCAATAAAGTATAACTTACCTTGTTTCCTAATTCGTGTATATTGATTATGTTTCAGTTTCATGGGTTATATATGTATAGATTTGGTTCTAACTTATAATTCAGGGATATTGGAGGATTGCATGTGCTTGTATATTGTTTTGTCTCAACAGGTTCATCGCGAGGACTTCGGGATCAAAGCTACAAGAGGGACAAACGTCGAGAGTGGAGGTGAGTTACTTTCCCTCTTTCCCTCTGATGTAAAAATTCTGAAACACTTGCTTAATCCAGGATTCAAGATTACATTTGTTTTATTTTTGTCTTAGAATAGAGTCAGTTTAATCTACTTTATCCTAAGAGAGTTTCTCTTTATCCGTAGGGAGAAATATCTACAACAGTAACTACATTTAGTTCTATGCATATATCTTCGTTGTCTGAATGTTTGCTTAAACAAAACATTTATTATTTAAATGTCGTAAACAGAAAGGATGAAATTCTTCAACTGTATTTATGAATATGATTTCTTACTCTTTTCTTTCTTGATTGAAGGGGTCCTAAAGATACCTCGTGGCTTACTTAGCTATTATCTAGATAACACAATTACTATTATTTTATAGTACAGCAGGTAAGAATTATGCTATTTCAGTAATTAAGAGTTGGCGTTCGAAGATTTACATGGTGTACGTTAATCCGTCTTAAAGTTATTATGTCGAATTCTATGCCAATGACATGCATACGAAGTTATTGTCTTAAAGCTTATAAGCATATCCTAGACGTGCTATGATAAGTCATATTATAACTATGACCCATTTAAATGAGAAAATATTTTGATTCACAAGACATTATTATCTCCTCTTTTATTTTAGAGTAGGTGCACATTAAAAATGTATTTGTGAAGCTTTGATACCATATCAGAGGATATAAATGGTGACATATTTTTTTATGTATTATGTCAATGTACTTTATAATGTGTTGGTTAAAATATACCTACCATAACGATGTTACGAAAAACTATAATCCAAAGCTTTTGATATTGATTTCATGTATGATAAGTTTGGAAACTAACACCGGTTCTCGACTATAGGAATGAGCATCAGATTTAATCTATGGTGGAATGTATTGATGGAATATGTATTGAATATTGACAGGGTGTGTCTTAAATGCATTTTAATGACTTCAAAAGTGGGAAACACGGTGGCATGCCATCCTAGCATAATCCCCATGATGGGCATAGGGTTTGGCCAAAACCCTAACTATGCTTTGAAAGTCTTCAACACACTTACACTTAATTCATTTTGTTCATTTGGCATTGGTGGTAGTGAAGGAAGACAATATTCCGAGAGTGTAGGGTTTGAAAGATTCGTGCATCCTCAGGGTTTCAATGGTAGCTTCGTGGGCTTGGCTTGCTGTTACACAACGAAGGTAAATATTCCCAACGATTCTGTGTTAGTTTGTCTGATTTTAAATATACATTACTTCGTTGCTAACCCCTAAATTCATGCTGGAGTGACAGGTATGTTCCTTGGAAAAGCTTACCTCTGTGAGCAGTAGGTTCTTACCTATTGATGGTGATGAAGCATAGAATGACCCTAGTAAGCCTCGGTGGTTCTTTGGACACCCTAATTCATGATTCTAGAAATGAATGGTGAAGCTAGGGCATTGATGCCAGTTTGTATGAACTTCGTTCAGATGCGATTTCGACTTAAACTTGGTTATATTGTTTTATTTAGGCGACTGTGAGCCATTTGGAAACTCTATAAAAGAAAGTAGGGTATTGTACCCATGAGCTACGGCTCTTGTAAATTTTAATTGGAAAGATATTATTAATGGAAACGAGTTTTGTTTTGTTAATTTCTTGTAAATGTATGTATCCAGAAGCCTTTTAGGGTTGAACCCATTTCCAATATGTGCGTAAGTTTTGGTTTCCTGGGCACAATGTCGGTCCTCAAAAACCTTTTGCTCTCAAATTAATGTGTAGTTTCTTCTTTAATTTGATAATGATAATGTTTTGATAAAAAGAGTTTATGTCGAGCTTGGAAGCTCTATAATTCTCAACTGTAAGCGTAAGAATGAGTTAATAATAGTAATTTGTATTTGGGAATTCCCTACATTAAAAGACTACTACTGTGTATTAATAGTTTTTATTTCTGGGCATGTAAATAACCCATTTGTGAACTCTGCATTTTTAAAAGTAATGAATCTAAGCAAAGCCCCTTCGGTTATTTCTATTTTAGACAAATAGCTTTAATTAAGACATTATGGCCTTATTGAAAACTCGACTTATATTCAAATGATATTAGTCATCTATTGATGAGTTTCCAAGCTGGGATCGTGATGAATTTCTTATGTAGTAAAAAAAATGGTTATGTTCAGGGTTTGTTAATGAACATTGTAACGATACCGAGGAATGTTACCGGACAATCCACTTGACTGGAGGCGAGCCGGATCTCTTTAGCTCAATGTGAGTCTAGAAAAAATAGAAAAAGCTACACACACGTTTCCTAGATCTACTTAAGGACCAAGTACTAGATGTCTTACCTCTTTGATTCGCTATACTTTCTCTCGAATGTTGCTCCACGTCCCACGGTTGTCAAATCTAAGTTGCAAGACCTGTCAAGACACAAAAAAGAGAAACGAGTAAAGAGCATCTATACAATAAGCGATCTATGTAAACAATTAAGCAGGTAAACAACACAACATAATTACACATAAGAATGATATTGGTGGAAAGCATTTGTATTACTGTAAATAGAGGAGTACATGATAGAGATATAGGACTACAACCAGAGACTTAACGTAGCAGCCCTTCTCCGAACAAGCCAATTGCCATGCCCTTCCAAGGAAGAATGAATTCTCCAAGAGGTGAGTGAAGGTGTCTTAAGAGAGATTTCCCCAGCATGTAAGGATGATATGCTTCCTCCTAAGGTAGATTTCACCAGCATGTAGATACCATAGCCTTCCTCCCTTTGGTATGGGAGTGAGCCTCACTTATATAGGACTAAGTGGATAGGGTAGGTTGAGAGATGGTAGGAGAGAGATAGGGTTTCTTCCCAAAAGGTTAGGGGTCGAGTACCAATCTCCTGGAGGTCAGGGATAACGTCCCAAATGAGCAAGTTTTGAGAAGGATCTCGAATAGGCTATTTTTTCCCATTATCAGACCTCGTTGCACCCTTCAGTGGAGCAGACTGCAACGTCGCATGCTACTAGTATGCAACCTGCGACGACCTCTTAGAAGTTTGCAGGATTGAGTGCAAATCCTCCCAGATGAATACTTGGTCCAGGTGACTTCATGGATGTATACATTGAATCTGATGATGAGTAGATTTTAGGTGTAACAGAATGCCTCCCAAAGCATGAAGCTGTTAAGGATGTACAGGTGAAGTGCTTTGATAGAAATAATGGCAAAAGACTCGTCGGATGAAGGACGATGCTGCAGTACAACTGACTCTGAACAGACAATCTCATATGAGGTACAACATGGTTTCCGACTAATACATTGCAGATCCATGGTAGTAATGACCGACTGAACACAATCATGGCTACTAGACACAAGCGTATATCCATGATGAGATGATAACACAACCACGACCAATACAAAAGTGGATCCATGTAATATGACTCAATACAAACTCCATCGCAACCTGGGTGAAACATGACTCCCCAGGGTCTTTAAGCTGAACCCGCAATGATACGAATCTATCCATGTGATTACAAATGTCTTGACGTCGAACATGGTAGAAACCACTTGATTACCGATCATTGATGTAAACCGTTAACAAGTGCGAGGGAGATCACCATTAATGTCAATGATTCCCAAGGTATCATAGTACATATCATTAAGCATGAATAAATGATTTGAAGTCGAACGCAAGATGAAATCTTCCAATCAAGAGTCAATGATGTAAACTCATGATGAAAGCAAGGTAACCTGCCATTGAAGCATGCAGGGCCAAGGTACTTGACTGGTTTCTAGATTCAATCCTTGGATGATGAGTTGAAGTTGACAAGGTTGAATCCGTCGAAGGAGGGCCATGATGAATCCCCCATCAATTGACATGAAACACAACAAAAGATGTGTAGAGTGGATCGGATGGTACAACAACATGTAAGACTGACTCAAAGTAACAATGGCATGATGACATGTGTACTGACTGTAGATGATAAATAGTGGACGTGTTCTTGAACATGGGCATGGCATGACTTGGCAGTATTGACACGAGAATGACGCAAACTTCTAATGCAACTGATGGTGGAATATTTCTATGAATGACTTAGAGGAGTAACAGAACTCAGAAAGTAAGCGGGGACCCATAGACAAACAGATGACCCAATTACTGTATGCAAATGCAGATGAGTGCCATGTTCAAGAATGACTGTATACTGCCACTAGGGTATGTAACACAAACACTTTCCTTTTTCCCCATCATGAATGATGAGTACCTCATGTGTTTTTTACGAGCTTGATGAGGGTAACCAGATGCTCGGTATATCTCACCTCATAAATGAGTCCAATCCCAAATATTTTCTAAACCTGGGATAGGAGGGATTCGTCCCATGACGGGCCCTTCAATGTGAAAATTTAACGAGTCCATAGAAGGTAAACTCGGTCGTCATTTCATGTTTAGAGAGTCTGAAAATAACTAAAGAAGACACCAATGGTCCTTTTTCGTAAAGTTAGCCTCATCGCTCGAAAAAGGGTAAAACAACGCGGGAGAGGACTCTTCCAGTCATGATTGGCTGGAGTATTCCTTTTTCGTAATTAGTGCCTCCTGGTCCAAAAAAGGGGTAAAATATCACCAGAAAGACGATCGTTCAAATACGTTAACAAGCATGAACGCGACAAGTTCGCTTGGTGATCTTTTCAATTTTAGGGAGTCTGAAAAGAGCTTAACTATGGACTCTGGGGGGTGTCCTTTTCTGTGGAAGTTTAACGAGCCCGAAAAAGTGATAAATCATAACTCGGTACTTGTTCTCATGGTTGGATGAGTACGAGAACAAATGAAGAGTAAACTCGTCCTCATGCAATAATTACGACTAACTAAAAATAATAATGACAAAACATTGAAAGGGGTGTTCATACCTGTAGTTACCGTTGGTAACGCGAGAAACGACACAAAAGATCACTTTACGACTCCTGTACACTAGAAAAAGTGTCAAATAACCCCAAATATAATGACAAACGGTCAAAACTATAGTAAATGGCCCAAAAGCATCAAAATATTTGAAAAAGAATATTCCATTCTATTTATAAATAGAAATATGGGCCAAAAATAGAAACATTGTTCAAATTGCCAATTTGGGTGGAGAAGTACCAATTTGGAGCCAAAACTTCCTTTGCCGATTTCAGGAGCTACGATCCTCCATTTCACCAGCCGTCCGGACCAGGTAGGCCTAAATCTCAGCCAACAACTTTGTAGTGGTTTACTTTTTGCATTTTTGTTCATTTTTTGAGTTTTTGGGTGGTTTGTGTATGGGCCATTGCACGCTCGGCTCGTCACAAGTGGCCCTTTCGGGACTTGCGACGAGTCAGGGTCGTCGTAAGCCTTGAAAACGAGACCTGCGACGATGTCGCGCTGTACTTGAAGGTACGGTGCGATGGCGGAAACCCAAATCCCAAACACAAAAACTAATTCAAAAAATGAGCTTGTGAATGCTGACGAAGGTCATAACAGGGTTTAATTGCCCCTTTTGGCAGGTTTCAAGCAAGCAAAAATGGTATTGGAGTGGCGAGAGAGAGAACATGAAGTGGAAGATGAGAAATCTGCAAACGATCCACAATGTGTGGCGGCTTTGAGAAACTGTGGTTTGCTCAAATTCTTCGAGATACAGGGGATGAGAGCCCAGATCCCGTTCCTGACACACATGCTCCAGAGTTGGAATGTGGCCCAACAATACTTTGTGATAGGTTAGCATATCCTCACAATTGACATTGAGGACATCTACTTTCTGACCAGTTTTTCCCAAAGAGGGGACGTTGTACAACTCACTGGGACACGGGCCAGTGATCGTACAGTTGATGACATGGTGTCATAGCATTGCATAGCTACTTCTCATCTTTCGAGCGAAAATATAATCATCAGAGATGTCGTGAGTTGTCCACTGCAGACCATACTGCTCACTATTACTAGGGTGGTGGGTAGCCATGCTCCACATACGGCTACTCGGACTCATATGTTGTATGCGGAAGACTGTATGTCTCCCATGGTTTTCAACTGGTGCGAGGGTCTCCTCGTCAACATCCGAGCTCAGCTGACCAAGTGTCGGCGTGGGGAGCTCAAGCAGTTTGGGTACAGATCGATCATAGTATTGTTCCTCTTGGAGCAGGTTCCTCTCTTGCGCCCGTAGGTGGTACTGGATGATAGGGATCTGAGAGATCCTCACATGCTCAGATGGGAAAAGGTGATGACCCGCCATGGTGGGGGTCCCATCATCAGTTTTGGTCCTGATTTCTTTAGCTGGTTGGAAGGCCAGTTACTTATGGTCGAGGAATTTCCATATGGTGGCACAAAATTTCAAGAGGATCCTGACTTGATGCTGCCAGAGGGTGCAGCATGGGCTGATATCGGTAAGAACAAAACCCTTGTATTTTAGTTTTGTATATTATATCATTTTTTTGATGTAGTGCTGACAAGTATGCAATATGTGTGTGCAGATGTGGGTCCCATGCGACCAGTAGGTCTCTCCCTTCTGGTGAGGAGAGATCGAGGTGGGGAAGCAGTCATTCCTGCAGGTGCTCATCCTACCATCGAGGAGATGGAGGAGGTGTACAGGAACCTATCCGGGCTAACTGTGGAGGTACCCGAGCCAACCATCGATGACTTACCGAGGCCCATGTAGAGGTTTGGAGTTGGAGTGTTTGTGCGCTTCAACTCCTTACACCGCAAGGTGGCTCGTACTGTGGACTGTTTTCTCACCCAGCGTCAGAGAGCTATCAGAGGCAGGGGTGGTGTACGGGTCAGGCGTCTAGCCTGATTGCACTTTTATACTTGTACTGAGAGCTTAAAGGCCTCAGATTTCGTACTTACTGAAAGCTATGATGCTTTAGATATTTGTAGAGACTCACTGAAAGCCATCGTGCTTCATATTTTGTACCAGCACTACTTTTGAGCATTTTATATATATATATACATTATCGGCGATTTATACATTACGTGTTCTTCAAATGATTAGTGATGTGATCTTGTTCATATGTTTTCTTCTGTACGTTATATTTACATGTTGTGAATGCTTTTACATATTATGGATGTTATGTGTGTGCAATGTACCAATCCAAAATTAAATTGGCCATCGAGTCAGCAACTGTGTTTAACTCTCATGGAATGTGCAGGTATTGAACAGATTCAAATGACCTTTCCAGGAGACGTACTTGTCTGAAGAGACGGAGTAAGATGGGGTCACGGATGGCGTATACCCGGTTGAGATGGGAAACCACTAATTAAGAATCCATGTGGATGACAATGTGGTTCATACCCAAGGAAATGGCATTAACTAGGGTTCCGTTTACTCCCTGATATTCTACGGCATTGTTGGTCGTGAACCCTAGGAAACTTCCTCCTAAGCTAATGAGCTCACCTGTTGGGGAATATAGTACCCAGGCTGCCGAGGCAAGTTTATGGGTATGCCGGCTGGCGCCGTCCGTGAATCCATAGCACGTTGCCATCTGCACACGTAGACAGAACATGGTATAAGAAGCGGAAACAAGATAAAAAAGACACTCAAAAATAAATGAATCACACCACACAAAAACAAAAAGACACGCCATGTATAGTATATACAAGCAAGTCTATGCATGAGAGATCAAGCACAGTAACTCTTCAGGTAAATCCCATTGCGGGGTTCACCTAAAGAGATTCCATAATAATCTTCAAGCTCGTAAGCACCTTTTTCCAACACACGTTTTATAACATAGGGTCCATGCCACATGGACTCGATCTTCCCAGCTCCTAGCTTATCGTGCTTTTGGTCATAAGTGAGGACCAGGTCACCCTCATTGAACGTACGAGGTTCGACTGACTTATCGTACTGGGCTTCAATGTGTCTCTTATGTGCTTCATTAGCAAGAGCGGCATCTCGGCGGGACTCGTCAAGTTTTGTTAGGTGCAAGAGACGTTCTTCCTCAGCAGTAGTTTTAGGAAGAAGTTTGACCACGAGCTGTAAAGATAGGATTTCGCACTCTATCGGTAAGACATCCTCCAGTCCATATACCAATTGGAAGGGAGTGAAGCCTATGGCGGTTTTGATGGTAGTTTGGTAGGCCCATAATGCTGAAAAGAGCATGTTATGCCAATTGGACTTATGTGTCCCTACCATCCTTTGGACCATAGTTTTCAAGACCTTGTTAATTGCCTCGACCTGTCCATTGGATTACGGATAGTAGGGTGTCGAGTTTTCATGGCGAAAACCCAACCTGTTGCTCAATTCATCAATCATATGGTTCTGAAAATGAGAACCATGATCGGTAACTATGGCCTGCGGAACTCCAAACCGTGCTATCACATGATTAAACATGAAGAGTGTGGCGGTTTTGACATCGTTTTGCTATGTAGGCATAGCCTCGGCCCACTTTGTGAAGTAATCCACAACTATGATGATGTAACTATGCCCCCCGACCGAGGTAGGCTTACAGTGCATAAAATCGATGCCCCATTTTTCAAATGGGCCAACGGCAATAACCAGATGTAGTGGGGCGGGATGAGTGCGCTTCTTTGTATGGAAGTGTTGGCAAGGAGGACATTTTTTAACGGCCTCAATACAATATTTGAAGATAGTAGGCCAGTAATATCCTGCACGCAAAATATTCTGGGCTGTAGCCATCCCAGAGAGATGACCGCCACATGCCCCAGTGTGACAGTCATTCAGAACGCGTTCAACCTCATCATGAGTGAGACAACGTCGAAGAATTGAATCGACGCCACAACGATACAAAGTATCATTGATGATTAAATAGTACTTTGCATGGTGATGAATCTTACAATGGTCGTCGTGAGAAAGTTGAGGAGTGAAGCATTGGGTTTGAAGATATAACAAGATATCTCCATACCAGGGGTCAGTCGTACTGATGAGAAACAATGATTCATCCAGAAAGGAGTCATTGTGCTCAACTTCTACATCAGAACGAGGAAGGTCGCAAATAAGCTCGGCAAACACCAAAGACTTCTTAGATTTGGCTTTCTCGAAAAGAAGATCGAATTCTTGTAGTATCACAATCCAATGTGAATACTTTCCCCCAAGCACCTGACGTGTCAGTACGTGGTACATGGGGTTCGAGTTGGCAATGATGGTGGTGGTGCAGAGAAAAATGTAGTGACGGAAATTCTAGACGACAATGATTTTCTCGAAAGCAAGTTTTTTGACATGTGAGTATCTAGTTTCAGCGTCACCTAGACCCTTACTTGCATAGTATATCACATGTTCCTGAGTGTTTTGATCCTCCTGTACCAAAACCATGGCGATAGTGGTAGCAGAAGCGGTGAGATATAAGATGTAATATCGATAATAATTAGGCGGTTGGAGCATGGGGTCATGCGTGATAGCATGTTTGATACTATCGAAGGATTTTTTAGCTTGATCGTCCCAAATGAACGGGTCGTCCTTCTTAAGCAGTCTCATATAGCCCTGAGTCTTCTCCGTGAAATTACAAACAGAACATCGTAAGTAAGTCACCTTCCCTTGGAGATTTTGAAGTTCTGTAACATCAGTCGGAGGTGGTAGGTTGATGATGGCCTCCACATTTAAGGGATCGATGCAGATCCCATCCTTCAAAACGATAAATCCTAAGAGGCGTCCGGACTCAATGCAAAAGATACACTTATGAGGATTCAGACGAATATTGTACTGTCTGCATCTGAGGAAAATGGCCATCAGATGATCAATGTGGAACTCGCGCTGCTTTGAATGAGAAGGGAGATAGTCCAGGTAGGGTTCCACAAAGTCCTTAATATAGTGGAAGTCGTACAACATAGCTCGCTGAAATTTGGCGCTAGCATTTTTAACGCCAAATGGGAGCTTGCGATAAGCGAATGTACCTGATGGGTAGATGAAATCCGTCTTATGTTGGTTAGCTGGGTTGATCTCAATTTGGTTGTAACCAGAAAAGCCGTCCATGAATGAGAAGATGATGCTTCCGGTATAGTTGTCGATGATCTGGTCGATGAAGGGGGTCGGGTAGTTGTCTTTCGGACAAGCCCGATTAAGGTCCCGATAATCAACACAGATGCGAATGGTGCCCTGCTTTTTGTTCACAGGAATGATGTTTGAGACCTAATCCGTCAATGGGACAAGATATATAAAGCCAGCCTTTAAGAGCTTTTCAATTTCTGCCTTTATTGCCGCAGTCTTCCGGGGGTGTACCGGTCGCAACTTTTGGCAGACAGGTTTGATGTCAGGATAGGTTTTTATTTCATGAGAAACAATCGCGGGGTCTATCCCAGGCATCTCCTCATAGGACCAAGAAAATACGTCTCGAAATTGCTTGAACAAGGTCGTGCTAATAGCGATTTATTTAGGGGAACACTTCTGGCCTATGCGAATGTGTTCCACTATACCAGGCTTCACCGAGATGTCTACCGGGGTGGTTGGCTCAATGTTGGCTAGGTTTCCCTCCGTGTCCGTAAGACATGTAAGAATGGGGGAACGAGGGGATGGGTAAATATTTGGTGAAAAGAGGGTATGGATTTTGTTCTCTATGTACTCCAAAGGAGGAAGAAAAGATGACCTATGATGGAGATCATCCCACAGACTTTCGTCAACATTCATTACTTCCATGATGGACTCGTTTGAATGAAAAGTTTGAAGTAAGAGATCAGGTAGAGAGGATGTCCATCGTAGAGAACAAGAGGGGGAGGACATGGTTAAATGGTCCTTCGATGCAGCTTGGATAGCCTCGTAAATGCGTTCAGCAGGTGAAAGAGGCATCACATCTCCAAGCAGGTGTGTTGTGGCTTCATCCGGTACAAGCCAAGCATTATTTGAGTGATATAAAATCTCAGTGGAGATCATTTTCACCGTAGCAACATGATTAGGGGGGTCTGTGGCTGGAAAAACGCCCATGAGAGATGAATCTTTCAAAAGGCCAACCCCTACACTCTCATACTATTTTGACATCTGTCCAATCGAAGGAACATGGTCACCAGGATGAGTAGTGGTGTCTGGTGTACAAAAATATAATTGGTCGATAGTAACAATTCATCCTTTGTGGGGGAATTGTACTATGCAGAAGACTGAAGAGGCTACCGCCTGCATGGTATAAAACCAACTGCGACCAAGCAAGAGATTATAATCTAACGGGGCCAAGACTACTTCCACGTTAATGGTTACGGTCTTTCCGCCCAACTCAACTGCAAGAGCTTGTAAGAGCCCATGAGGTTGAAAGCCACGCCCGTCGAATGCTTTCAATGTGGTAGGAGAACGATTCAATTCGGGGGAGCCAATGGCTCTCCAACAGGCGATCGACATGACAGAAGTGGAGGCACCTTCATCTAGAAGAGTGCGATGGATAATCTTCCCAGCAACGTTCACAGAAAATTGGAATGCGAGCTGGTGTGAGAGCCTCGACTTAAAGTTGTCAAGTCAGAACATGATGGTATTCGAGGAATCTGGGTCGATTGCACCGATGGCTGCAAGGAGAGTTTTTCGCTGATTAGGACAATTCTGCAAAACTTCCAGGGTAGACATGGTGCAAGGAGCTTGTGCCAAGTCCTTGACGATATTGTAATTTTGTGCTGCTTGAGCATTGGGATTGAAAATTGCTTTTCGAATCGTACTCTTGGGCAGACGCAATATCGAATCTAAGGAGGGTCTCTCTATGGTGAGAGAAGTGGAAGGTACAGTGACATCAGTTAGAGAGTCAGAAGCTTTTTCAGTATTACTTCCGGTGGGTTCCTTCGAAGGGACCGTGTCGTAAGATCACGAGTGAGTATTTAAATTGATCGTCTCATTACGCAACATGAGAACATGTGCGGTATTGGATGATTCTCCCTGGGCCGAGGGGGTTTGAGCAATCATCTACTGGTTCTGAGTGGGAAACGGATCGTTGAGGACTGCGGGAGTTGGTTTACCCTTAAGAAACTTTTGCACTTCGTCTCTATGGGGACACTCCTTGAAGAAATGGTCATCTCCGCACAGTAAACAAGGATATTTCAGATTCCATTTCTGCTTGGTATCTTCGGGAGTGCTCTTAGGTTCCTACTGGGTAGAAGAATTTTTGGATTTCCCCTTGTTCTTCTTATTACCGTTAAACTTCTGAGATGAAGCTGATTGAACAGAATTCACCTCTTCAGTTACAGCAGGAGCGGTCGACTTGGTGGTGCTGTGGCCAGCCTGAGTTGGGTTGGATGATCCAACAGTGCTAGCAGTAGGCTGGGTGTTAAGGGAACCAATGATCCCATCAGTTTCGGGTCCCTTATGTGGTTTCGTGGGATTGTTAATGTCCCTAGGTGCATTAGGAAAAATATTGAACAGAGTGTCAGACTAAGTATAGACCAAGTCTAGCAGATGGGCACTCGCGATGGCTTGTTCTTCGGTGACAGCACCTCACATGGCAACATATTTTGCTATGGTGGGAATGAGCGATTTAGTAAACCAGTATGCTAGGAGATGATCTGGAATGGGAGCTTTAATGAGACGTCGTCTCCTTCGCCACTCATGGATATGATCCAAAATGTGAGTGGCGGTATTCTGATGGAGCGAGGTTAAAAGCTTAGTACCAGTCTCATACCGTATAGGAAGTTGGAAATGCGTCAAAAATTTCATAGCAAGAGAGCCAAAATCAGGAAAAGAGTGTGGATGCAACTCAATGTACCATTTGGTAGCCGAACCGGTGAGAGTCCTTTGAAACAATCTAAGATGAATTGAATCGTCCATTAAGGAATTAGATGAACACCATAAATGGTATGTCATCATGTGGTTCTTGGGGTCTTCACCCGGCTTGCCGTCAAACATGGGGATATCAGACGAAAGTTTCACCGGAATCGATGGCCAGTTAGATCCATGGTAAATAGGATCGTTGCTTAAACGAGAGAGGTCAGGTAGGTCCAAAGTAGCCGGAAAGGGCAGTTGTGGATTAGGATGCACATATTGATAATACGGGTATGGCGTGTAAGGACTGAACTGACCGTAGGGGGTGTGCCTCCCGGACCATAAGTAGGTATGCCACCATAAGGTGGTCCATTCCAATAAGGTGGAGGTCCACCTCCACCATCGAGAGGGGGTGGAGGTCCGTCGCCACCACCGGGAGGAGGTGGGGGTCCATAACCATAATAAGGTGGCCCACCGCTGCCTCCGCCTGGAGGGGGTGGTGGACCATTTCCATCGCCAGATTGATGGGGGCCCCCACCACTTCCACCACTGGAAGGATGAGGGTATCCACCACCACCACCACCACCATAGTGATGAGGTCCTCCACCGCCTCCGCTTGGAGGGGGTGGTGGACCACTTCTGCCACCAGAAGGGAAATGTCCTCCTTCACCATGATAAGGTGGTCCCCCACTTACACACAAGTTGCTAAATATTTTTACCTAGTTCTACCGTTAATTTTATCTTGGACGGTTAGGTGAATGCATGAGGTGAGTACATAATCGAAAACATAATGCAAGCCCTAGCTACATGCATGAAATATTCTTTTCTTTCGATGAATTCTACCTATGGTAAGGAGAAATCTTTTTCTTTCCAATGGTATTGCAAAACAAACTCAATGCAACACAATCTCAATTCAAACAATTTGACAATGAAAATATTCTTTTCCTTTTCAATGAAACACGCAAACGTACACAACACTACTATCCAAATCAAAGCATTTTTTCTTTTCTTTTCTTTTGATTTCAAATCAAAACAACACCAAGTAATGAAATGAGAGGATTTCTGAAATGAAATATGCAAGCTTTTGAATTTCGATTTCAATGATCTAAAGGAAACAAAAATAAAAAATGCATCTATCTTTCCCTAGCATGGAAATTTTTTTTGCAAAAAATTGAAGCATTCTTTGAGTTCTTCAAGAAAATGATTGATTCATAATTCGAGAAAAACACAGTAGATGATTTATTCGTTCAAATTTTCCAAAATACAAATGAGACTTTTCCAATGAAAAACAATCTTTCTTCAATAACTTTTTGAGAAACAATGGGAAAGAAGCACTTTCAATCTTTTCAATGGATGCATCAAATAATAGATTCGATAACAACTTTGCTTTTAGATCTAAACGACTGAAAAGAAAACACTACTTGCAGCACTCATAGACTCGGAAAACTCAAGAAAAGACAAGCACTCAACCAAGCTGAAAGACACACTAAACTCAAAATCAAGTAGCAGCAAGCAAACTAAGCAAGCAAAGCTCAAAACAAATGTAAATGAGGTCTAGAAGGTGATCCAATGCAATGATCAGATCAGGGATGGAAGGAAGGGAATGCAAGAGTGAATGGATGAAGGTGGGGGAGACAAAAGTATCCACCACTACCGACTTCAAACTTGTCCAAAGCGGAACCCAAAGTCAATCCAAACGAAACCAAACTCTCAACACACAAATCAAAAATGGGATTTCTTGCTGGATCTTGCAGAACAGAGAGAGTTCATACATCAAACCAAGGCTCAGACTGTCAAATGAGGGAATGGATTCCTGTATGCAAAGTCTCAACAAATAGGTGCATTCTGTCTTTGCAAACAGTGCGACGTCGCAGGTTACCTATACGAGAGGTGTGACGCTGTCGCCATTTACCAGTGCATAGACTGCGACGAGTAAGAAATAGACAAAGGACAAAGACTCAAAAACACACAGTGTCGCTCTGTTCTCACTACCCAGGTGCGACAGGCGAGTTCTAGATTCAAAAATGAATTAGATCTCTCAATAATGAACCATAAACAGGTTTGAAACTGAGTTGTATAGACTCAGAGGAAGAATATCAGGACCTTCAATGTGAAGATCTGACAATGGAATCAATCCTAAGAAGTAAAATGGCAAAGAATGATAACAATGCTTGTGTGAAGTAATCCACTGAAAATGACTCTCAGATTTAAAGACTACTAAACAAAACAAACACCACTCCCTAGTATGGTCGCCAGATTTGTTACCGGACAATCCACTCGACCGGAGGTGAGCCGGATCTCCCTAGCTCAATGTGAGTCTAGAACAAATAGAACAGGCTACAAACACGTTTCCTAGATCTACTTAAGGAACAAGTACTAGATGTATTACCAATTTGATTCGCTATCCTTTCTCCTGAATGTTGCTCCATGTCCCACGGTCGTCAGATCCAAGCTGCAAGACCTGTCAAGTCATAGAAAAGAGAAACAAGTAAAGAGCATGTATACAATAAGCGATCTATGTAAACCGTTAAGCAAGTAAACAACACAACATCATTACACATAAGAACGATATTGGTGGAAAGCATTTGTATTACTGTAAATAGAGGAATACATGATAGAGATATAGGACTACAACCAGAGACTTAACATAGCAGCCCTTCTCCGAACAAGCCAATTGCCATGCCATTCCAAGGAAGCATGAATTCTCCAAGAGGTGAGTGAAGGTGTCTTAAGAGAGATTTCCCCAGCATGTAAGGATGATAGGCTTCCTCCTAAGGTAGATTTCACTAGCATGTAGATACCATAGCATTCCTCCCTTTGGTATGGGAGTGAGCCTCACTTATATAGGACTAAGTGGATAGGGTAGGTTGAGAGATGGTAGGAGAGAGATAGGGGATCTTCCCAAAAGGTTAGGGGTCAAGTACCATCTCTCCTGGAGGTCAGGGATAACGTCCCAAATGAGCAAGTTTCGAGAAGGATCTTGAATAGGCTATTTTTTCCATTAACAGACCTCGTTGCACCCTGCAGTGGAGCAGACTGCGACGTCGCATGCTGTTAGTATGAAACCTGCGACGACCTCTCAGAAGTTTGCAGGATTGAGTGCAAATCCTCCCAGATGAATACTTGGTCTAGGTGACTTCAGGGATGTATACATTGAATATGATGATGAGTAGATTTTAGGTGTAACAAGGAATCTTTATGAGACTGGATTCTGTAGCTTGTTGCGTAGTTGGGTTTTGATTTTGTAAGTAACTCTATAATTTAAAATTAAATGTACAGAGTTAAATTCTGTTCCGAACCCTAAACTTATGGGTTGGAATTTGTGTGTTAAGGATTGTTTGCATGACCTTTAGGTAGATTGGGAAGAACCCAGTGGGTCTCGATCTTGAGACTTCCCTAAGGACAAAAGCTTACTTTTTGATTAAGTTACTGAATTCTTTATATAAAAATTACGCATAGATTTGAGAGCTTGTTTTATAATAAATTATTTGATATGTAGAATAGATATACAAAAATGATTTCGATTCTATAAAAGCATGATTATAATGTTTTCAACAGAGTTTGGATATTAAGTAACTTATTATGGTTTCTAGAATGTATTTAAGTCATATTTATTTGATTTATGAAGAGAGTTATTATAACTTTATGTTTTAAAAGGATAATGTTTAGCAGGTCTAACTTTGATACTCTGTATTTTATTTGATACTATATATTAACCATAGCTATGTATGTTTCGCGAATGTTTTTTCTGAGAGAAATCTTAAAGAGAGCATTATTTATGCATTTGTTTAGATAAAGATGTTGAGAGATATGTTTAAATTCTATACTTGTAAATGTTTCAGTAGAGGAGATAAGAGCTCTGTTTTGGTTTATAGAGATTGTAATTTATTTTATATATATATATATATATATATTTACCTATCTTCTTATACAGTAATTATCCTGTTCAGAAAAATACTAATAAATATATATTAACTCGTTCTATGAACCTATACTTAGTACTAAAATTGACTGTGTAATATTGGGATTATATGTTAACATTTTAAATACTATAGTTTTGAATTCGATATGAACTTTCTAATAGAATCACATAAATTGTATATTCTAAGTATTTTTTAGTATTTGTTTTACATTCATATCTATAACTTATTTCGTAAAAGAAGATCATAAATCGATTCAGAATCATTCATTCTATCACTAAAAGATCATTCGAATCTATTCTCTTAAATTCATCTTTCTGTACTAGAGTACGTCACATTATTGTGAGGGGAAAAATACAGAAATAATTTCAATTCAATATTTTTACCATTCATTCATAAATAACTATCATTTCAATATTTCTACCCTAACCGATAAATAAGATATTTTTCAGAGATAGATAACAGTTCAGATCAACTAACAGATACCTAAGGAAAATGGAAAACTCAAAACAACATTTATACACTGTCATTCAGAAATAAATCAACAGTAAGTAAATAAGATAACACAATGAAAACCTGTTAATTGTGGAGGGTGACAAACACCGAAAGGATCCCATTCCACCCAACCTTTCCTGAAGACAGCCAATGTTACTTGCCTTAGGACCCCCAAGCCTGTTCACTAAACCACTGGGACAAAGATGTTGTGTGGAGGCAAGTACTTAAACTTTCTGCAACTCAGCAGCAATGCTTTTAACACTCAACAGAACCTCTGCATTCAGTAGTATTGAACTATGCACTAAGCAATACTAGTTCAGAGATGCAGACTTAATTCTATCAATCAGTTCCTAGCCTTCCCCTCATCGAATCTCTTGTGTCTATCTCATTATTCTGATTTCAGAATTATCACAAGGAAGTCTTAGTGAGCCTCCTGCTCAATTCGATGGGTGTTATATTAGCATGCTTAGGTCTTTGGTCAGTTTCATAATTATTGATCCACCTGCTCAGTTCCACTTTCTTGGGGAACATGACCATAAAATTAGGGAAGTTTCCCCCCTGCAACATCTAGAAGTGAATGATGATGCCGCCAAGTGTCAATTTGCTCTCCACCCTAGTTCATTCCTCCTAGTGGGTCAGTGAACACTCTTTCAACAGTCTCCTTTGGATATTTGTCTCCTCTTTTATTTATTAATAATAAAAATATTAGAGTAATTAATTACAGTCATCCTTGACCCCCACTTGGTTGATAATTTAGAAAAGCTTTACAATAAATCATAACATAATGTTTTTCTCACAACATAAAATGTTCATATTTTGGGTATGTGACAAACATCCCCTCTTAAGTTCAACATCGTCTTTTATGTTGTTTTACTCAGCATCTTCTGAGTCTTCCTGGAACAGAATTGGATATGCCACCCGCATATTGCTTTCCAATTCCTAGGTTGCTTCATCTGGATTAAGGTGCTTCCATTGCACCTTTACCTGTCCAATGGTGCGATTCCGAAGCAAAATTTCCCTCTTGTCAAGGATACAATCCGGTTCCACCAAAAAATCTCCTTTTGGTTCCACCTGTACATCATTCCAATTAATCACATGAGTAGCAACATGCACATACTTTTTCAAAATAGAAATAAGGAAGGCATTATGTACTTTAATATTTGGTGGCAAGGCCAACTGATATGCCATTGGTCCAACCCTGGACAATATTTCAAAAGGTCCACAATACCTTGGTGCTAGCTTAGCACAACTTCCTAATTTTAAGGAGCTCTTTTGGGTTTTACCTTGATGAAAACATGCTCACCAACCTGAAACTCTTTCTGAGTTCTTTTGAGATCTGCATGACTTTTCTTTCTATCTTGTGCAATTTTTAAATTGCCTTATACCTAGTTCATTGTTAGTTCCATTTCTTTCAATAACCCAGGTCCTAACATCAACCTGTCAACTGGATTACTCCATGAAATAGGTGTGTTACATTTTCTACCATACAATATTTCAAATGAACTAAGTTTTGCTGAAGCTTGATAATGATTATTATAAGCGAATTCAGCTAAGTGCAGATAATCCTCCCATTTATCTGGCTGATCTCTAAAGTACATTCTTAACATATATTCAAGAATTTGATTTACTCTTTCTGTCTACCCATCCATTTGTGGATGAAATGATGTACTGAAATTTAAAGTAGTATCCAAACCTTTAAACAAAGATTTCCAGAAATGTCCCGTAAATTTAGATTCTCTATAAAAAATTATGACTTTATGAATTCCATGCAAACGAAAAAATTTGTTTCATAAAAATTTCAGCAATGTTGGAAGCCTTCTAATTTGTCTTAACAGGTATGAAATGGGCTACTTTAATAAGCTTATCCACAACTACCATTAAAGAATCATTCTGCTCTTGATTTTTAGGTAAACCAGTTATAAAAGCAATGTTGATTATTTCCCACTTCCAATCCGGAATTGGCAATGGCTGCAACAATCCAGCTGGGCATTGATGCTCAACCTTTATTTGCTGACATTCAATGCATATAGCGATGTATTCAGCTACTTCATTTTTCATATTTGGCCAAAAGTAATCTTTCCTTAGCATGGTTATCATCTTTTGGTAACCAGGATGTCCTGAATAAGGACTTTTATGTATTTCATTTAAAATCATCAACTTAATTTCAAAAACATTGGGCACATAAAGTCTATTTTTATACAGCATTAATCCTCTTTCATCAAATCTGAAATCTGTTATTAAATTTTCAGAATTATCTTCAGCAACTTTTTCTTGTAACTTCTAATATTTTTCATCCAGTTTTATTCCTTCTTTAATTTGATTTTCCAAATATGTTTTATAAGTACTGATTGCTGCCACAAAGTTAATTCTTGCATTTCTGCTCAAGGAATCAACAACATTATTTTCTTTCCCTTTAATGTGTTGAATCTCGAAATCATATTCGCTAAGGAAATATAACCACCTAGCTTGCCTTGCGTTCATATTTGGTTGGTCCAACAAATATTTTAAACCTTTATTATTTGTCATTAATGAAAAATTCCTTCCGATTAGATGATGGCGCCACATCTTTAACGCATGTATCATAGCAACCAACTCTAAATTACATGACCTTCTTGTGTTAAGACTCTGCCAAGGCCATCGTTGCATGCATCAATGCATACAACAAAATCCTTGTTCGGATCTGCAATTTTGAGAATAGGTGCGTTTGTTAACAACTCTTTTAATGTCTTAAAAATTTCTTCACACTTTTGATCCCAAACAAATTTCTTACCCTTCTTCTGCAAAGAGGTTATAGGATTCACAATTCTTAAGAATCCTTCTATAAACTTCGGTAGTAACTTGTAATTCCCATGAAAGATCGTACACCAGTTACATCTTTAGGGGAAGGCCATTCATTAATTGATTTTATTTTATCTTGGTCGACTACGATTCCATCCTTGGATATCACATGCCCTAGATACTGTATTCTATCTTTGAAGAAATCACATTTGCCGAATTTAGTGTAAAGTTGGTGTTCTCTTAACACTTGTAAAATTATCTTTAAGTGTTCATCAAGTTCTTCTTTAGTTTTTGAATAAATTAAAATGTCATCAATGAATACCACTACAAATTTATCCAGGTAATTATGCAAAACATTATTCATTAGACACATGAAAACTATTGGAGCGTTGGTTAGCCCAAAAGGCATAACCACAAACTCATAATGCACGTAGCGGGTTCTGAAAGAAGTATTAAAGAAGTCCACATCTTTAATTCTAACTTGATGGTACCCAGACCGCAAGTCTATTTTAGAGAATATCATTGCACCGTTTAATTGATCGAACAGATCATCAATGTGGGGCAAGGGATATCTGTTCTTAACGGTCATTTTATTTAATTGACGATAGTCTATGCATAAACGCAAGGTACCGTCCTTCTTTTTAACAAAAATAACAGGTGCTCCCCACGGAGACACGCTTGGTCTTGTGTAATATTTATCAATTAATTCTTTTAATTGTGATTTAAGTTCATTAAGTTCCAGAATGTTCATTTTGTAAGGAGCCTTTGAGTTTGGTACCACTCCCGGTACTAGCTCAATGGTGAAATCTAATTCACTTTTCGGAGGTAGTCCTGGAATTTCTTCCGAGAATACATCAGAAAAATATTTTAGAATTGGTATGTCTTCCATCTTTAACTGTGAGTATTTTGATCACAGAAGATCGAGGAGCTATGGAGAACCTCACAAAATCGAATTAATTTGCAAATACAGTGGAAAAACTTGAAAAAAAGAGATAAATTTACACACAATGTATGCTCAAATCTTTGATTAACTGACTGTCTAACATGTGAAAATGTTAGTAACAGGTTTTTATTACATCCATGAGAAAATCGAGAGCATTAGGTGGCTCAAGCTGAGTGTACAAGTCATCAATGCCAAATTGGCCTCAATCCCCCCTAGGTGGGTCCAACTCAATCCCAATCATCCCAAACAGCTACGAATTCTGGTGTGGAGGTGGCTGAAGCATGCTGAGTCATTAATTAGCTCAAGGCAGGCGTGGGTGAGCAAATAGAGGAGGTTTGGGGGCCCAAGGGAGCATTAAATGCTCCAAATCTAGCCAAAAGTGGGCAAAAATCCACCCTAGCGCCCTTGGTCAACTAAATTCCCCAAAACAAGGAGAGAGGGCGCACCAGCAATAAATGAGGGCGCACTTGTGGACAAAACTGGAGGCTGGGTGAACTGGTTTGCTCAGAAGTGGGTGTGAACACTCTCAAAGTGGGTTTTTGACCAACTATAGTCACTTAATCCAAAACATGGTTTAATTAAGCACATGGGCAATTAAAAATTTATGGATTATGGTACTAAGTGTGGTTACTGTTCTAACACCCCCCCTTAACCATAACTTTGTACATCTCATGAAAGATAAGTGGGAGGCCTTGGCAACAAAGGCTCAAGTCACCTCAATACAAACAGAAATTTTATTTGTCCATATGAACCGAGGAAAAGAAGTAAAACCTCATGGGATAAAAACTTCCCTCAAAAATGGACATGGGGCTGAACCTGCAATTAAATTGCAGAAATCACCATCCATCACTCACTCCAATCAAAGCTCTCAGGTGAGTGAAGGTCTTCTCAGTAAAGCACTTGGTGAAAATATCAGCAGTTTGCTCGGTGGATGGGCAATACTGCAGTGAAATCACCCTGTCATGCACCAAGCCCCGAATGTAATGCATGTGGATCTCAATGTGCTTTGTTCTCTGCCTCTGTACTGGATCAGTAGATATCTTGATGGCACTTTGATTATCCACCCAAATATTGGTTGGAGAATCAATAGCAACACCAAACTCCCGAAGAATTCCTTGCAACCAAACACACTGTGTGGCTGCGTTCACTGCTGCCCTGTACTCGGCCTCTGCTGATGAAAGAGAAATTGTATGCTGTTTCTTACTTGACCAGCAAATAGGACCTTCAGCAAACATAAACACAAAACCTGAAGTGGACTTCCTATCGATGGGATCTCCCGCCCAATCGGAATCAGAAAATCCAGCTAGTTGAAGTGAAGAACCAGCTGCATAGTGTACCCCGAAACTCTTTGTTCCTTGGACATAATGAAGGATCCTTTTGGCTGCCTTCCAATGGATCTCATGTGGCTGATTCATATACCTTGCTACAGCACTTACAGCATAAGACAAATCAGGTCTTGTATGTGTAAGGTACAGCAAACTTCCAACTAGCTGCCTATAGAGAGTGCAATCCACCACCGGAGAGTCTTCAAATTCACCTAGTTTTATGCCTGAAAGGAATGGGCACTTGGCTGCCTTACATTCAGCCATTTTGAACTTGAATAACAGGTCTGAAGCATACTTAGATTGACTCAGCAATATACCTCTCTCAGATTGCTCAATTTCCAAACCCAAAAATTGCCTTAGCAATCCTAGGTCGCTCATGGCAAATTCACTGTGCAAAGAAGCTTTAATTGAGCCAATTTGTTTGGTGCAGCTCCCTGTAATTAAGAGATCATCAACATACAGTACAATGACCTGCAAATTACCATCACAATTCTACAAATAAACATTTGGATCAGACTTGCATCGACAGAAACCAATTGAGAGCAAAAAAGCATCCATTTTGGCATACCAAGCCCTGGGGGCTTGCTTGAGTCCATAGAGTGACTTCTTCAACCTGCATACAAGTGTGGGATCCTCTTGGAATCCTTCAGGCTGCTGCATATATATCTCTTCCTGTAGCTCACCATGCAAGAATGCACTTTTGACATCCATGTGGTGAACTTCCCAACCTTTACTAGCTGCCATGGCTAGAGCTAGTCTAATTGAGTCCATCTTTGCAACCGGTGCAAAGGTCTCTGTATAATCCACACCATGGATTTGTGAGTAGCCCTTAGCCACTAACCTAGCCTTATATTTCAGATCAGAACCATCAGCAACAGGTTTGGTTCGGAAAATCCACTTACATTGCACTAGTTTCCTCTTGGGAGGAAGAGGCACCAAATCCCATGTTTTGTTCTCTTGGAGAGATTGGAATTCTTCTTGCATTGCTGCCCTCCACCTTGGATCATGATGAGCTTCCTGATATGATGTTGGATCAGATCCAATCATCATATAATAGTGATCAGCAAGCTCACTCTCATTTGCAAAGGAAGCATTGATTGTTTGGGATCTAGTCTTCCTAGGCTCTTGGGGATTGCCTGCCAATTCACCTGCAGCTTCTATGATTTTTTCAGCCCACTTGGGCCTTGATGGTGACTCATGTACAGCAATGTCATCTTCAGCTATGTCATCTTCAGCAATATCAGAAAAATCAGAGGAAGAATCATCACTAATCTCATTGAGGTGTGGAGGAGAGGAGCTTTCCCCCGGTGCAAGCTCAAAATCTGGAATTGGTTCTTCTTCGAATTGCACACTTCTCTCAATGAAAGTTTTAAGTGTGGATGTGTCAAAGAGC
Source organism: Larix kaempferi (assembly GCA_027924585.1). Taxonomy (NCBI): domain Eukaryota; kingdom Viridiplantae; phylum Streptophyta; class Pinopsida; order Pinales; family Pinaceae; genus Larix; species Larix kaempferi. The sequence continues at coordinate 28,374,621 of BSBM01000158.1, read as the reverse complement.
TTGTAGCCCTTTGTGTCCTCACCATATCCAACCATGATACATTCCCTGCTCTGTGGCTCCAAAGCCTTCCTCTTTTCTGATGGAATTCGAGCCCATGCTCTAGACCCAAAAATCCTGAAATTTGACACATTTGGTTTTTGGCCAAACCATGCCTCATAGGGGGTTTTTCCTTTGACTGATTTGTGAAAGGCTCTGTTCTGAATATGAGCAGCACAATTGATGGCTTCATCCCATAGCTTAGGGCTTAGATCCCTAGCTTCAATCATGCAAGTAGCCATCTCCTTGAGAGATCTATTTTTCCTCTCTGCCACACCATTTTGCTGAGGTGTGTAGGGGATTGAATGTTGCATTTGGATGCCACATTCCTCACAAAGGTGCTGAATGTTATTATTCACATATTCCTTTCCATTATCAGTCCTAAGGATCTTTATCTTATGACCACTATGGTTCTCCACTAGGGCTTTCCAAATCTTCAGTTTCTCAAACACTTCTGACTTCAATTTAAGGAAGTAAACCCAGCAGAATCGAGAGTAGTCATCTATGAATGTAAGTACATACCTTGATCCACCATATGATGGAGTGGGAAGAGGACCAATGAGGTCTGAATGTACCAATCCAAGTGGTTGAGTGGCTCTCCTTGCCATTCCCTTCTCATAGCTGCGCTCAGGATGCTTTCCAACTACACACCCAATGCATGCACCATTTGATGATCTGATTTCTGGAAGCCCTTCCACCATCTCGTCCCTGTGCAATTGCTGGAGATATTTGTAGTTCATGTGGCCAAATCTTTCATGCCACAACTTGGAGGTCTCGTTGGCATGAGAGACAAGAGCATGGTCACTAGAATTTGGAATGAAATTTGAGAATTTGTACATTCTCTCATCATGATTTGCATATCCTACAGCCACAACTTGATTTGAGGAGATTTCTGAGATTTCTACCAAATCTGGAGTGAATGTCACTCTCTTGGCTTCTCCTGTATGGGTCATTTGATAGACTGATAGCAAATTTGCAGCCAATGAAGGTACATAGAGCACATCACTGAAATAGCCATGCTCCATGTCAATCCTACCAATCCCCTTGGTTTGGAGTTCTGAATCATCTCCCATTCGAACTGTTGGGCCACCATTCGAATGCAAAGAGGAGAAGAGCTCTCTGGATGAAACCATATGTCTGGAAGCTCCTGAATCAATGATGAAGGAAGAGGGATTCGAAGTACCTGCTACCAAAGCATGACACTTCTCCTTATTGTCAGGGTTTGAGGTGCTCTCTTTCTTCCTTGCGCCCTCAGGGACTGGGATGTTGTTCTTCTCCAGCAGCTGCGCCATTGAGTCAATGGTTTTCTTCATACATGAGCTCTCTAGATGCCATCCCCTATGACAATAGGTGCATTTGGTCTTTTCTTTTCCCTTCTTGTCCTTCTCCTTTGACAGATTCGAACCCCCATCTGCAGACTTGGTCTTGTCAAACTTCCTCTTCTCTTGCTGCTTCGAATTCTTGGCTTTCTGCTTTCCTTTGCTTGCATTTGAAACACCCATTGCCAATGCTTGGTCCTTTGATTTTATGGTGCCCATCTGAACTAGTTTGTCCTGCTCCTGAGTGAGACACTCCATGAAGGTATCTAGTGATGGCATTTGCCAATTTCGAAGGGTCATTTTGGCTGAGTGAAATGTGCTAACAAATACTGAAAACTCTGGGCCTAGCTTCGAAAGGATGGACAGAATCAGTTGTTCCTCCTTCTTAACAATTCCACATTGTTGCAGTTGAAGCACCAGTGACTTGAATTTCGTGAAGAACTCCTGGATGGTTTCAAAATGCGCTGGGCTCAAGCTAATGAGCTCGTTTTCAAGCTGGTGGCCTCTCAGTTCATCAGTTTTCCCAAAGAGTGATTCTAGCTTCACCCATACTTCATTGGGAGTTGTCAAACTGTCTGTATGAAACAAGAGTTCCCTTGAAATGCTCAGGCATAGCAATCCATAAGCTTCATCAAGTCGATTGTAGTACTTTGCTTTCTCCACAGCAGAATTTGGCTCCACTTCTGTGCCCATGGTCACTCTATAGAGACCCTTAGATCTCAGCTTGATGACCATATCAGCCTTCCAATCGAAAAAATTGAAGGGTGTGAGCAACATTTGGTTTGCTTCCATGACTGCTGCGTTAATGGTGAGAAAACTACTGAAACACCTGCAAAAAACACTCAATTTTTATCTGGAAATCCTCTCTAGAATGCAGTTCAACGCTCAATGTTGGCCTGCAACTCACTAAATCCACGTTGGCTCTGATACCATGTGAGTATTTTGATCACAGAAGATCGAGGAGCTATGGAGAACCTCACAAAATTGAATTAATTTGCAAATACAGTGGAAAAACTTGAAAAAAAGAGATAAATTTACACACAATGTATGCTCAAATCTTTGATTAACTGACTGTCTAACATGTGAAAATGTTAGTAACAAGTTTTTATTACATCCATGAGAAAATCGAGAGCATTAGGTGGCTCAAGCTGAGTGTACAAGTCATCAATGCCAAATTGGCCTCAATCCCCCCTAGGTGGGTCCAACTCAATCCCAATCATCCCAAACAGCTACGAATTCTGGTGTGGAGGTGGCTGAAGCATGCTGAGTCATTAATTAGCTCAAGGCAGGCGTGGGTGAGCAAATAGAGGAGGTTTGGGGGCCCAAGGGAGCATTAAATGCTCCAAATCTAGCCAAAAGTGGGCAAAAATCCACCCTAGCGCCCTTGGTCAACTAAATTCCCCAAAACAAGGAGAGAGGGCACACCAGCAATAAATGAGGGCGCACTTTTGGACAAAACTGGAGGCTGGGTGAACTGGTTTGCTCAGAAGTGGGTGTGAACACTCTCAAAGTGGGTTTTTGACCAACTATAGTCACTTAATCCAAAACATGGTTTAATTAAGCACATGGGCAATTAAAAATTTATGGATTATGGTACTAAGTGTGGTTACTGTTCTAACATTAACTTATCTTCCTTATTTGAATGTTCGTCATTAATTAGGTTTACAACCAACATTTTACATCCTTTACGAACAACCCTTTTAACTTGCAAAGCATAAATATGTCTAACTGAAGTTTTTCTAGGAATTCCTTTTACTCTTACAGTTTCACATTTATCATTCACATAAGTAAAGGTCTTTTCAAAACAATTTAACACTACCCTATGCTTTTCCATCCAATCCATTCCAATTAGAACATCGGAAGAACCTAATGGTAATACATTCAGATTAACATGAGTCCTAAACTGATTCATCAATAATTCACAATCTTTTACATAATCAGTTACTTTCTTTTAGTTCAGGTAGCTAATTGAACCAACCATGATTTTTCAAAATTTTCTACTTTCAGATTGCAACCTTTTACTAATTTAGTTGACACATAGCTAAGACTAGCTCCTGGATCAATTAAAATAGAAATGGATTTATCTTTCAACATACCCTCTACTTCAACCATTGAAGTTTGATGATTAGCCTGTCTGTTTTCCAAGGCTGCATTGATACTGGGCATTTCCCTTGCTAAGTCACCAACAGTAACCTCCTCCTACACTGTATGTGTGTTGTTGACGGTTCTCTTCCTGAGTGGATAGTTTGATGCATAGTGAGGCCCCTGACAGTCCCAACATTTAATAGGTTCTTTATGTTCATTATTTTAACAAAAATTTTAGGTGGATCTCTGTTTCTTGCAGCTGTAAAATTTGGCTGTAAATTGCCTCTTGAATTATTTCCTTGAAATTTTCTGTTAGAAGAATTATGAGAATTATTGTTTCCAAAATTTCAATTAAATGTATAATGTTTCTTTCTTTGTTCAGAATTATTAGGCCTCTTTGCCTTCCAGCTTGGTATGCTTTCCCTTTTCATGTTCTGTTCATAACAAATATTTTCCTTTCTCATGGCCTCTTCAAGGGTCTTAGGGTCGTCATACTCAATTTTATCCTTTATATGTGAGGGTAAAAGCTCAAAAATCTCTATACCTTGGGTTTTTCATCAGTAATGTAAGGCACGTATCTCAATAAACTTAGAAACTTGCTGCTTAATTCATTCATATTCATGGAACCCAATTTTAAATAGTAGAATTCTTTAGCTCGTTCTTCAAAATACTATTCTGACAGAAATTTCTTTTGAAAATACTTTTTAAAAATGCTCTAATTTACATGTTTCTCTTTTAAGCCTTTAACTCACTTTAGATCTTGCCACCAGATGTTGGCTTTCCCAGTCAAATTATAGATTGCCATTTTAGTTTTTAACTGACTTGAATAGTTATAAATTTGGAAATAATTATTCATACCGGACAACCATGCTTTGGCTTCCTCCCATTTTTTTGTTTCTCCATTAAAAGTTGGTGGCTTTATCTTCTTAAATTCCCTAGAAATATTTTCATGTGGTCTGTACTTCTTCTTTTTAGTATAGCAATCACTTTCACTACTATCGCTGGAATACTTGTGCTTCTTCCTGTGTGATTTAACATTGATTTAAGAAGAAGAGCTTGTTTCATAATTAATAAGTTTTAACGTTTTACCTTTATGCTGGTAGGACATGGTTCCTAATTCCGAATTAATTTTTGTTCTTTTATCCTTATCGTTATTATGGAATTTATCCAATTGGATTTCATTCAGCTCCTCTTGAGCTTTTAGAACTCGTTCATTCTCCTCCTTAGTAGTTTTTATTTATGTTTTTAAATCTCTAACTGTCCTCAGTCATTCATATGAATTATCGTTTAATTCAACAAATATATTTTCTGCATTAATATGTTCCTGCTCATTAGTATTTTGATTACTAGGATGGGACCTGTCCTCAACTGACTCTTCTAGTCCTTCCATACCTACAAACTACATATAAAATGTGTTAAAGATAAAACAAAAATTAGTAGTTGCATTTCTTGTTTTAAATTTTAGTTGCACGAGTTAAGCCACTTTCAGGCCTAAAGTTTGAACTTGTGCTCTGATACCACATGTAACATCCCCAAAATTTACCAAAAATTTAAAATTTTCTATGCAGTAATTAATGCCAGTATTTGTTGTGTGGAAGGTATGATAATGATAAATTATTATTTTCAATAACACTTCAGTTATGCATATGATGACACATACTTAGTCGCCATCACTCATCAGTTTTTTTAAAGTGTCGTAATGTTGAAATACTGTAATATTTCATTATGTCGTAACTACTTTTAGTTCTATGCATCTATCTGCATTGTTTGAATGTTTGCTTAAACAAAACATTTATTATTTAAATGTCGTAAACATAAATGATGAGATTCTTCAGCTGTATTTATGAATATGATTTCTAACTCTTTTATTTCTTGATTGAAGGGGTCCTAAAGATACCTTGTGGCTTACTTAGCTATTATCTAGCTAACGCAATTACTATTCTTTTACAATACTATAGGTAAGAATTATGCTCTTTCAGTAATTAAGAGTTGGCGATCGAATATTTACATGGTGTACGTTAATCTGTCTTAAAGTTATTATGTCGAATTCTACGCCATTAACATCCATAAGAAGTTATTGTCTTAAAGCTTAGAAGCATATCCTAGACGTGCTATGATAAGTCATATTATAACTATGACCCATTTAAATGAGAAAATATTTCGATTCATAAGACATTATTGTCTCCTCTTTTATGTTAGAGTAGGTGGACATTAAAAATGTATTTGTGAAGATTTGATACCATATCATAGGATATAAATGGTGACATATTTTTTTATGTATTATGTCAATGTACTTTATAATGTGTTGGTTAAGATATACCTACCATAACGATGTTACGAACAACTATAATCCAAAGCTTTTGATATCGATTTCATGTATGATAAGTTTGGAAACTAACACCGGTTCTCGACTATAGGCACGGGCATCAGATTTAATCTATGGTGGAATATATTGCTGGAAGATGTATTGAATATTGAAAGGGTGTGTCTTAAATGCATTTTAATGACTTCAATAGTGGGAAACACAGTGGCATGCCATCGCAGCATAATCCACGTGATGGGCATAAGGTTTGGCCAAAACCCTAACCGTGCTTTGAAAGTCTTCAACACACTTACACTTAATTCATTTTGTTCGTTTGGCATTGCTGGTAGTGAATGTTGATAGTATTCCGAGAGTTTAGGGTTTGAAACCTTCGTGCATCCTCAGGGTTTCAATGGTAGTTTCGTGGGATTGGCTTGCGGTTACACAACGAAGGTAAACATTCCCAACAATTCTATGTTAGTTTGTCTAATTTTAAAAATACATTACTTCGTTGCTAACCCCTAAATTCATGCTATAGTGACAGGTATGTTCCTTGGCAAAGCTTATCTCTGTGAACAGTAGGCGCTTACCTATTGATGGTGACAATGCATAGAATGGCCCTGGTAAGCCTCGGTGGTTCTTTGGACACCCTAAGTTGTGATTCTAGAAATGAATGGTGAAGCTAGGGCATTGATTTCAATTTGTATGAACTTCGTTGAGATGCGGTTTTGACTTAAACTTGGTTATATTGTTTTATTTAGGTGACTGTGAGACATTTTCCAACTCTATAAAAGAAAGTAGGGTATTATACCCATGAGCTATGGCTCTTGTAAATTTTAATTGGAAATATATTATTAATGGAAACGAGTTTTTTTTTGTTAAATTCGTGTAAATGTATGTATCCATAAGCCTTTCAGGGTTGAACCCTGTTTCCAATATGTGCGTAAGTTTTGGTTTCTTGGGCACAGTGCCAGTCCTCAAAAACCTTGTTCTCTCGAATTAATGAGTAGTTTCGTCTTTAATTTGATAATGATAATGTTTTGATAAAAAGAGTTTACGCCGATCTTGGAAGCTCTATAATTCTCGACTGTAAGCGTAAGAATGAATTAATAATAGTAATTTGTATTCGGGCATTCCCTGTGTTAAAAGACTACTACTATGTATTAATAGTTTTGAGTTATGGGCATGTAAATAACCCATTTCCGAACTATGTGTTTTTAAAAGTAATGAATCTGGGCAGAGCCCCTTCGGTTATTTCTATTTTAGACAAATAGCTTTAATTAAGCCATTATGGCCTTATTGAAAACTCGACTTATATTCAAATGATTTTAGTCATCTATTGATGAGTTGCCGAGCTGGGCTCGTGATGAATTTCTTATGTAGTAAAAAAAATAGTTATGTTCAGGGTTGTTAATGAACATTGTAACGATACCGGGGAATATTTATGAGACTAGATTCTGTAGCTTGTTTTATGACTTAGTGTTGGGTTTTGATTTTGTAAGTAACTCTGTAATTTAAAATTAAATGTACAGAGTTAAACTATGTTCCAAACCCTAAACTTCTGGGTTGGACTTTGTGTTAAGGAATGTTTGCATGATCTTAGGTAGATTGGGCAGAATCTAGTGGGTATCGATCCTGAGACTGCCCTAAGGACAAAAGCTTACTTTTTTATTAAGTTATTTAATTCTTTATATAAAAATACGCATATATTTGATAGCTTATTTTATGATAAATTATTTGATATCTAGAATAGATATACAAAAATGATTTTGATTATATACAAGCATGATTATAATGTTTTCAACAGAGTTTGGATATTAAGTAACTTATTATGGTTTCCAGAATGTATTTAAGACCTATTTATTTGATTTATGAAGGGATTTATTATAACGTTATGTTTTAAAAGGATAATGTTTAACAGGTCTAACTTCGATACTCTATATTTTATTTGATACTGTATGTTAACCTTAGCTATGTATGTTTCTTGAATAGGGTATTTTTTAAGGATTATAAAAGTATACTTAAGTAAAATATTCTAGGCGATTATTTTGGATTGAAAAAAACATAAATATAGATTGGTAGGCGAATAATAAATATGAAACATACAATTTACTACTGAAATTTGTAAATTTTGGCTAATATTATGATAAAAAAACATATTTTATGTATATATAGGCGATATTAGAGACTTAAAATGACTAAATAGCAAATTTATTTTATGAAAAAAGGCCCAAAAAATAGCCAATTAGGGAAATTTTGCCCCTAAAAATTTCCCTGTTCTCGAATATTTTTCCTGAGAACAGTCTTAAAGAGAATATTATTTATGCAGTTTTTTAGATAAAGATATTGAAAGATATGTTTAAATTCTATACTTCTAAATGTTTCGATACAGGAGATAAGAGCTCTGTTTTGGTTTATAATAGAGATTGTAATTTATTTGTTATATATATATATATACCTATCTGCTTATACAGTAATTATCATGTTCAGAAAAAGACTAATAAATATATATTAAATCGTTCTCTGAACCTATACTTAGTACTAAAAGTGACTGTGTAATATTGGGATTATATGTTAACATTTTAAATACTATAGTTCTGAATTCGATATGAACTTTCTAATAGAATCACAGAAATTGTATATTCTTAGTATTTTTCAGTATTTGTTTTACATTCATATCTATAACTTATTTAAGAAAAGAAGATCATAAATCAATTCAGAATCATTCATTCTATCACTAAAAGATCATTCGAATCTATTCTCTTAAATTCATCTTTTTGTACTAGAGTATGTCACATTATTGTGAGTGGAAAAATACAAAAATAATTTCTATTCAATATTTTTAGCATTCATTCAGAAATAACTATCATTTCAATAATTATACCCTAATAGATAAATAAGATATTTTTCAGAGATAGATAATAGTTCAGATCAGCTAACAGATACCTAAGGAAAATGGAAAACTCAAAACAACATTTACACACTGTCATTCAGAAATAAATCAACAGTAAGTAAATAAGATAACACAATAAGAACCTGTTAACTGTGGAGGGTGAAAAACACCCAAAGGATCCCGTTCCACCCAACCTTTCCTGAAGACAACTAATGTTACTTTCCTTAGGACCCCCGAGCCTGTTCACTGAACCACCAGGACGAAGATGCTGTGTGGAGGAAAGTACTTAAACTTTCTACAACTCAACAGCAATGCTTTTAACACTCAACAGAACCTCTGCATTCAACAATATTGAACTCTGTACTAAGCGTTAGTAGTTTAGAGATGCAGACTTAATTCTATCAATCACTTCCTAGCCTTCCTCTCATCGAATCTCTTGTGTCTATCTCATTCTTCTGATTTCAGAATTATCACAAGGAAGTCTTAGTGAGCCTGTTGCTCAATTTGATGGGTGTTATATTGGCATGCGTAGGTATTTGGTCAGTTTCTTAATTATTAAGCCACCTGCTTAGTTCCACTTTCTTGGGGAACATGACCATAAAATTAGGGAAGTTGCTCCCTGCAACAGCTAGAAGTGAATGGTGATGTTGCAAAGTGTCAATTTGCTCTCCACCCCAGTTCATTCCTCCTAGTGGGTCAGTGAACACTCTTTCAACAGTCTCCTTTGGATATTTGTCTCCTCTTTTATTTATTAATAATAAAAATATTAGAGTAATTAATTACAGTCATCCTTGACCCCCACTTGGTCAATAATTATGAAAAGATTTACAATAGCTTATAACATAATGTTTTTCTCACAGCATAAAATGTTCAGATTTTGGGTATGTGACACTTGGTCAGCGCCTTTTCCAATACTTTGTTAAAAGCTTCTACGGTTCCATTAGCTTGTCGATGATATGGTGTGCTCCTCTAATGGTAGATTTGAAATTCTTCGGTCAGAGCTTCAATAGTCATGTTTAGGAAATGAGTTCCCTTATCTCTCATTAGAATCTTTGGACATCCAAATCTTGTCAGGATGTTCTTAAAAATGAGTTGTGCGGCAGTGACTGCTCTACAGTTCTTCACTAGTTTTGTTTATTCCCATCTGGTTAGATAATATGTAGCTGTGATGATATATCTCGAACCAGTTTGCTTTCCTGGTGGGTTAATAGGTCCCACAAATTTAATAGCACACTTATCAAATGCTTTCAAGGTCCGTTGTGGAATTAATGGCATTTAATCTCTACGAGATGGATTTCCTGTTCTTTGACATACATCACAACTTCGGCAATGTTCTTTTGAATCCTTGTGTATTTTAGTCCTGATCTTAAAAAAAATTGTGCAATATCCCTTCCTGTGTAGTGTCCTCCCCGATACTCCTAAGTGTGCTTCAACAAGTATCTTGGTTTTTTCATGTTCCAATACACATCTTCGCAATACTTCATCTGGTCCTAGATTGTATAATTGTCCTGCAATTACAGTAAAATCAGTTGCTTTTACCACTAATTGTTTCTTCTGCTGCGTAGTAAAATATTTAGGTGCTAGACCTGTTGTCAGGAATTATACAATGTCCTTATAGTAGTCATCTGTATGTGAATAACAAACAACTACGCATCTGGTAGACTATCTTCCAAATTACTAGGTTCTTCGCCTGACTCAATTCTAGAGAGATGGTCAGGTCATGAATTCAATATTCCTAGCTTGACAATGATTTCAAAATCATACTCCTGAAAGAGTAAGATCCATCTACATATTCTTCCCCCTAAAACTGGTTTATTGACCAAGTATTTCAAAGTTGAATGGTCAGTAAACATACATAAATGTGAACCTAGCAGTTAGTGTCTAAATTTTTGCAATGCGTACACCATAGCTAAGCCTTCCCTTTCTTTCATGGTATAGTTCTTTTCTGCTAAATATAGCTTTCTGCTTCAGAATGCGATGGGGTGATCGATGCCTCCCTCACCTAGTTGAGCTAAGACAATACCAAGTGCTATAGATGAAGCATCTACATGTACATGAAATGGTTTATTCCAGTCAGGAAAGACTAGAATCGGTGTTGTAACCATTTTTTCTTTCAATGTATCCAATCCTTTTTGACAATCCTCAGTCCAACTGTACTTTGATTCTTTCTTTAATAATTTATCCATAGGTGCAGTGATCTGCGCGTATCCTTTGATGAAATTCCTATATTATCTTGTGTGCCCCAATGTAGTGCGTAGTTGTTTTATTGAGTTAGGCACTGGTAGGTTTGCTATAACTGCGATCTTTGTTGGGTTGACCATCAGTCATTGTTTACATACAATGTGTCCCAATAGAATTCCATAAGGAACACAGAAGATTCTTTTCTTCAGGTTCAAGGTAATTTGATGCTACCTACACTTTGCTAACATCATTCTTAAGTTAGCATAATGGTTCTTCAATAAACCAAATACTGTCTAGTCGTCAAAATAGACTTCTAAGAACTTACGAATATAATCCTTAAACGCGGAAACAACCACTCTTGAAAAAATAGCAGGCGCATTTTTCAATCCAAAGGGCATAACTGTATATTGAAATGATCCCCATTCAGTGTCAAATGTTGTCTTGTGTATGTCTTCTGTAGCAATTCTGATCCGATGATATCCATAAAAACCATCAGTGAATGAGTATGCTTCATTTCCTCCAACATTATCTTGCACTTCATCTGTAAATGGAGTAGGAAATGGATCATGCAGCGAGGCATCATTTAACTTTCTAAGGTCCACACAGATTCTGATCTCGCCTTTATATTTCTTGTCTTGAATAACCATGGGACTTATCCATTCTAATTCTTCTACTGGTTCAATAATTCCTGCGTCAAGCATTTTATCAATCTCTTCCTTCGCTCTTTATTTATATATGGGATTCAGTCTGTAAGGCCTTTGCTTAATGGGCTTCGCATGAGGCTGGAGAGGTATTTTCATAACTCCCAAGTCTCCTAAAATGCATTTCATCTTGGAAAAATTGGTAGGGAATAAATCCTGATATTCACGCAGTAGGTCTGCAATCTGTCCTACTGTTTCCTCATCCCAGTAATCCCCAATAGAAGCAAACATTGGTTCTTCGCTAGTACCAATATTAATTTTTCTAGTATTTACAGGACTAATTAGATATGAAATTTCTAAATCAGGTCCTTCTACATCACGCTTTCCCTCAAAATCAGTTATATTTACATTGCGTGGTTCTTCATCTTCATCTTCATCCAATGCGAAATTGTAACATTCTGGTGCATGTTCCAACTATATTGCCCAATTTGGTTGTTTACACATAGGTAACGATGCATCATCAAATACCGTCTTTTTAATGATTTGCAAAGACTCATGGACACTTGGACAATCATCTTCAAAACTGAAATTTGCTTGGAATTTCTTTGTCATGATTTTTCATTCTGTCTTTCCTTTGCAAAGTTCTATGTTTGTGTACCAGTTGTTTGGTATCTGATCCAATATGTGCACAAACATATGAACCCATTATGCTTGTGGTATGTGTGTCCATGCTTTCAAGCAAAGTCCTATATGATCTCTAGGATCAGTCTGTCCATTGTAGGTTGCTTGTACACTCTCATTTTGCTCTGCAAATCTGATCTCCATCATGTTCTTACATTCTTCCCATGTGTTCAGGTTTTGTTTATGTGCAGCCCACCATCTAGCAGGTGTAGCCTGTAGTGCTGTATCCAAAGCTGCTAACATATGTTCATATGAAACCGATACAAGATATTCTTGAAGAAATGCATGGATATTACCCAACCCATCATAAGTAGGAATTGAACTTACCTTTGTTCCAATCCAACGTAGTGACTTTGTTATCTGCGCACATCGTCTTGCTGATACTTCATGTATTCTACTCTGCCAGTTCTCCAGTCTTGCGTCTGATTCTAATATGCAAGAACTGTGACATCTCCAACTCAATGTTCCATCATTTGTAAGATTAATGTAATATGCTTGATTCATTTTCATATTATAGATATTATCGATATATTGAGTTTTGCATTCTTCTCGTACTGGTTCAACATATCTGGGTCCTTGTGAAGGGTCCAAAGGTGCGATGAATATCATATTTGGTCCTTCAAATATCATATGTTTTTTCTTCAAGTTGATAATCGTGAGGTTATCAATTTCCCAATCTATTCACAATAATGCAGGATACAGATTGCTATCATCTATGATCTAAATAACCTCGAAGTCTGCTTTACTTCGCACTCCATCAATGTCAACAAGGACATTTGATAATCTCCCAAAAGGTAGAACCTTTTGCTAATTTGCTAGTCTCAACTGTATAGGTGACTAGGATAACTTTGGCTTTCCCATATGTTCCCATGTTTGCTTTGTCAAGACATTCACCTCTGATCCTAAGTCAAGAATGATCTGGTCCATTTCAAAATCTCCAATCTGCGCACTCAATCTCATTTCTATTATGGTCCTTCTATGGCTCTTGATATGATGAACTGTGCTATCTGCATTATTTACTATATTACGTTGCTCGTAATGTCCTAATAGGTTCTGTAATTCTCTTAAGGTATTTTCATGTCTTAACAGCTTCATGTAGCTCTGTAGGAATTGCGTAATAGGACTTGTCTGTTCTGGTGAAGTTCGTGATCCATCGTACGAAGTTGGCATATCAATCACAGGTGGTGTTTCACTTCACAATCGGATTCTTGTAGTCGAAGGTTCTGAGTTCTGTAAAAAATTTCTTACTTCCACGAAGACTTCTTTTTCTTTGTTAAGGTTGAAGGAAGGCATTTTTCCAACCGCTTTTCTTATCCAAGCCCATTCCTTAGGCATTTGTCTGGCTATGTGATCTTCAGAAGTCAAGGCTTCGCTTCTCTGGTAACTTCCTGTCATGGCTCCACTTCGCGTCACAACATGAACGTTGCGATCTTTGTTTCGTTTTTCAGCTGCAATCATCTATATGTTCTGATTCTTTCATTCTAGTCTTCTCTCTTGCATTTTGCCATGCAAAATGGGACATGTTTCAATGACATGGTCAAATGAATTACGGTACTTGCAAGTAGTACAATGATTCTAACAGTCCCTGACTAAGTGTCCTAGTTGAATGCAGTTATAACATACAATCTGACTTCTTCCTCTTCCTTGGCTAGTGTTTCTTCCTCTTCCTCTGAATCATCTATGTCTTCTTTATGTGCCTTGATCATATTGCGCATTTTAATTATTGTTCTGTGTTTCTCCCTGAACTCTGTAAACATCATGTTTTCTTTCTATCATGAGGTCATATTCTCTACAGTCGCTATCATAATGGCCAACTGATTTACAAAATGTGCAGTATAGGTTCTTTGGTGTCTGTACATACTTCTGAAGTAGGTAACAATCCTCTGAGTGATGTCCTCTACATCGGCAAATCTCACACCATGGTCCTTGTTGTTGATTCAATGGATTTGGTGCTCCACTAGTGATGTAATATCATAATACAGGGCAATGTTCCTTGGAATGTCCTCCCATTTACATTTAGTACACCAAACCTCTTCTCTAGTTTCTTTTCCTTTATTCATGTCTTGTAGCTGTAATGTCAAGTTTGCTAGATGTGTCTGTATCTGTACCATTCCTGTGCTAGTTTATCCAATGTGTGAAGCTTCTAGTTTCTCCAATGTGTGAAGCAACCTTCTGTTGCATCAGTGGTAATCTGATATGTGGCAACAATACAACTATAAACCATTCTTGATGTTGTTGTGGTGCTATATCGAAACTAACTTGATCTAAGAATGCTTTGAATTTCTGATCAAATTCACATAGTACATTCTCATTAGGTTTTTGTTTGATTTCTTTTAGCTTTATGATACACTGAGATTCAGATTTAGGTTTCTTAAATTCTCTAATCAGCACAGTTCTAATCTTTGCTAATGTTCTATTATGTGCAATGGAATATTTCATGAACCATGTTAAAGCTCTATCTCTTAATGTAGTAACTAGTTGATCTTGTTTTATGGCATAATCTTGTACTTGCTTAACATTCCACACCGCTTCACAGAGAAACCAACGCTGCTCTGGGTATTTTAGACCATTTCCTTTAAAGATGGGTAGCTTAATTTAGTCTGTCATTATTCTTCTAGGAGGTGTAGTGTTTTGGAACAATGGAGGTATACCACTACTTGGAAAATTCTGAGTATTTGCTCCTGCGGTGTTACTGCTACTAGTGTTCTATGAACTAGCAATATGTATCTCGTCAACTAGAGTTTTTTGCGGAGTGATAGGATGATAGACAAGTTTTCTAGGCTATTTTTAACTATCAGACTCAACCTGATATGAGTTTCTATCACTTCCTAACTCATTTTCTAGGAACATGCGAGGTTCGGATTCATGATACCTCTTTCTAGTGTTCAGTTTATATCTTTTTCCACTTCTTAAAATACCAATATCTTCATCTGTGTCACTATCCGTGTTACTAAACATTACAGACTCAAACCCTAGGAATCTGACTGCATTCTTAAACATGTTTTACTGCTAACAACATTTTAATGTATAAACGGAGGTTTTTCAGGAATTTACCTCTAAATCCTTTGAATAAATCTCCTTCTGCTTTGATGTAAGACTTCAGAGTGTCCACAGCGAATTCTGTAACGTAGCTCTCTAGTATGCTATCCAACCAAAATTCTACTGCTCTTGAAATTGGGTTATCAACCTCTTTAAGCCTCTAAATCAACTCTGGATACCAAACTGTAGGTTCTCCACCCTAGAAACAAGTTTTTTATTATGCGAGTCTTGGTATCCACTCATGTAGCTCATTAGTGAAAAATGCGAAGAAAACTTCATCCAAGTCCGAAAATAGATATTTCTGGAACCATTCTTTCGTAGACAAACGCGGATGTTTATTCTCCTTCTTTGCAAAATTATTTTCTGTCTCAATCACCTAGTTCTGTATCTTTGTTCTCTCGAGATTCCAATTATCAGAGCACATCACCAGTTCAAGCACGGAAATGGAACCATTTGTTGAGTTGTAGCTTTCTTAGGCCGACCCGGGTTCTCTATACTAGTGACTCAAAGACCCAACAAACCCCTTTTCACTGGCCCTTTCGGTAACAACCTGCGAGAAGGATGAGGTCTCACCCGAGGTGAATTTATGGGGGATTACAAAAGCAAGTTTCTATAATTGTGGTGATGCACGGATATGGAATTGGATTCTAGCGAAGTTACTCTTACTTCTCATATGCTTCAATTATAACCGCGCTAATATGTGACTGCGCACTTCGTAGTTCCAACAGTACAGGCTCCGCTGAATCACTATTATTCCTTAACCCTTAACTATGTAACTACGCATTTATCACATTCATTAAGATTTAGCATAATCAGACATGTGTGTTCACCACTTAGCATGTTATTCTCATCAACATACACATGGAAATACATATAAAAGTATAACATACATGAACACGAAATACTCATAGACCCAATCACACAACACATATATTTATGTGGTTCACCCCCAGATGGGAGCTATGTCCACAGGAACTGTTCTCTATATTAGAAGGAAGGGTTTAATAGTCCCAGTCTGCGCACTCAGCTGCAGACTCTTCTCTACAATAGATCTCTGCACACACAGTTGCAGACTCTTTCTCTCTCTTTTATCTTTAAAAAACCCACAATAACTATCAAACTCAACAAAAGCTATCCCTTCCTTATACACAATTTCCCTTTATATAGATTGTGCCCGAAGGTCACATCTTTACAATAAATATAGGCCAAAACCCCATAGTACCCTTAAACCCAAAATGGCATGTTTCTCCTATTGACCATGCTTTGTCTTTACTTCGTTGGAGCTCTACTGTCCTTTCACGTCGCTTCTTTGGCTCTAATGCTTCTTCCGACAGTCGCAGTTCTGACCACGCGGCTCTGAAACTGACATGGAGCATCCTTTACACCATTCCACCTCTTTAATATTCGCTCATTGTTTCATGGAAAATCTACCGAGAGTGGACTCAAGGCCTGATCTCCCTAGCTTAACATAAGTCTAGAATAAATAGGACAGAACATAAAATACTTTCCTAGATCGTATAGAAGTACAAATGTAAGAGTAGATCGTTTACCTTAGATTTGCAGATCCCTTTCTTATCCGTTGATCCAATGCTCCAGCGTTGCCAGATTGTAAGTAGGTAAACCCTGTTGAACATATGACAGACCACGAGAAGTGAAAGCCTATATTTCATATGATAGATCTAAGCTAACAGTTAAGGAGGAAAGCTCTAAACATCGTCAAGAGACAATACTTATGGAAATCAATTATATTAACTGTTTTAAGAATGGAGAAGTACAATAGAAAAGAGGATGACAACCATCGTCTAATGTTGCAAGCTCCTTCTAACAAGCCATGCCAAAGCTCCTAGAGAGAAGTGGATGTTCCCCAACCTAGAGTGTTAGGTCTATCGGGCTTGATTTCACCAGCATGAGAGTACCATAGACTTCCTCCCTTTAGAATGGGAGTGAGATTCACTTAAATAGGACTAAGTGGATAGGATATGGATAGGATAGGTTGAGATATGATAGGAGAGACTTATGGGATCTTTCCAAGGTGTTAGGAATCGAGTGCCAACTCTCCCAAGAGGTCAGGGATAGGGTCCCAAGTCAGCAAGCTTCGAGAAGGAGCTCGAAGAAGCTATTTTTTCCATCTAACTGACTTCGTCGCACCTTGTAATGGAACAAGGTGCAATGTCGCATGCTGCATGAGTGCAACCTGCGAAGACCTGTCAAAACCTAGTACAAAATGGGTAAAAATCCTTCCAGGTCAATCACTCAATCAAGGTAGCTCCAGGGGTGTATACACTGAATCTCATGATGGGAAGATTTTAGGTGTAACAGAATGCCCCCCCAAAGCATGAAGCCGTTGAAAGATAGACATGTGAAGTTTTTTGACAGAAGGAATGGCAATGGACTTGTCAGATGAAGGATGTTACTGCAGTACAACTAAGTCTAAGTATACAGTCTCAAATGACTCACAACATGGCTGCCGACCAATACAATGCAGATCCATGGTAGTAATGATCGACTGAACACAATCATGGCTACTAGACACAAGCGTAGATCCATGATGAGATGATAACACAGCCACGACCAATACAAATGTGGATCCATGTAATATAAATCAATACAAACTCCATCGCAACCTGGGTAAAACATGACTCCCCAGGGTATTCAAGCTGAACCCACAATGATACAAATATATCCATGTGATTACAAATGTCTTGACGTCGAACATGGTAGAAACCACTTGATTACCAGTCAGTGATGTAAACCGTTAACAAGCGCGAGGGAGATCATCATTGATGTCAATGATTCCCAAGGTATCACAGTACATATCATCAAGCGTGAATAAGTGAGTTGAAGTCGAACGCAAGATGAAATATTTCAATCAAGAATCAATGATGTAAACTCATGTTGAAAGTGAGGTAACCTACCATTGAGGCATGCGGGGCCAAGGTACTTGGTTGGTTTCTAGATTCATTCCTCGGATGATGAGTTGATGTCGACAAGTATGAATCCATCAAAGGAGGGCCATGATGAATCCCCCATCAATCGACATGAAACACAACAAAAGATGTGTAGAGTAGGTTGGATGGTACAATAACATGCAAGACTGACTCAAAGTAGACCGACATGGTGGCGGGTGTACTGACTGTAGATGATAAATGACGGACGTATTCTTGAACATGGGCATGGCATGAATTGGAAATATTGACATGACAAGTACAACACAAATTCCTAATGAAACTGATGATGGAAGCTTTCTTTGAATGATTCAAAGAAGTAACAAGACTCAGGAAGTAAGCGGAACTTGAGGACAAACAGATTATCCAAGTGTTGTATGCAAATGCAGATGAGTGCCATGTTCAAGAACAACTACGTACTGCCACTAACAAAGCGTGTAACATAAAAGCTTTCTTTTTTCCCCATCATGAATGATGAGTGACTCATGTGTTTTTTACGAGCTTGATGAGGGTAACCAGATGCTCGGTATAGCTCATCTCATAGATGAGTCCAATCCCAAATATTTTCCGAACCTGGGATAGGAGGGGTTCGTCCCATGGAGGGCCCTTCTATGTAAGAGTTTAACGAGTCCATAGAAGGTAAACTCGGTCATCATTTCATGTTTAGAGAGTCTGAAAAGAACTAAAGAAGACTCCAACGGTCCTTTTTCGTAAATTTAGCCTCATCGCCCCAAAAAGGGTAAAACAACGCGGGAGAGGACTCTTCTAGTCATGATTGGCTGGAGTATACGTTTTTCGTAACTAGTGCCCCCTGGTCTGAAAAAGGGGTAAACTATCACCAGGGAGACGATCGTTTAAATTATTTTACAAGTGAGAACGTGACAAGTTTGCTTGGAAATCTTTTCGTATTTCGAGAGCCTGAAAAGAGCTTAAAGGTAGACTCCGGGGGGTTCCTTTTCCGTAGGAGTTTAACGAGCCCGGAAAAGTGATAAATCATAACTCGGTAACATATTCTCATAGTTTCAAGAGCACGAGAAAGAAAAAAGAGTAAGCTCATGGTTAAATAATTAAAATCTAATGAAGTGAAAAGATAAAAAACAAAATACACAAGGGGTGCTCATACCTGAGATGACCATTCCAATATGAAAAATGGCGTAGAAAGGCACTTCGCAACTCTTGCACACTCGGAAACTAGGTCAAATAGTCAATCGAACGTTCAAATATAATAAAACCGATCCAAACTATATCACATAACATAATGGCATCAAATATTTGAAAAGGGAATATTCCATTTTGTTTATAAATATAAATAAAAATCAAACATAGTCACCATTGTTTTATTTGCAAATTTGGGAGGAGTAGTGCCATTTGGAGCCAAATCTTCACTCATTGATTTCGGGAGCTATGATCAGCCATTTCACTTGTCATCGGGAGCAGGTAACCCTAAACTTCAGCCAACAAGATTGTAGTGGTTTACATTTTTGAATTTAAGTCATTTTTTTTTGGGTTTTGGCTTGATTTGGGAAAGTCCATTGCGCCCTCGGCTCATCGCAATTAGCATTTTCGAGAACTGCAATGAGATCGAGTCTTCGCAAGGGTCTTATAGGTGGACTGCGATGACATTGCTCTGTTTGCAAAAATGGGGTGCGATGATGGCAACGTCCATCCCCAAAGTCAAACCAAGCTCAAAAGAAAGACTGTTAGTGGTTGAAGCAAGTTCTAACATTGTTTAAACTCTCCTATTGGCAGGTTCCAAGCATCGAAATGGTTCTAGAATGGAGAGAATGGGAACATGAGTTGGATGATGAACAAGATGCAAACGACCCACGGTGTGTAGAAGCATTGAGGAACTGTGGTCTCCTCAATTTCTTCAGAGTTGAGGGGATGAGATCCCAAATCCCACTATTGACTCACAAGCTCCGATGCTGGGATGCGGCCCAGCAATACTTTGTGATCGGTGAGCATGAGCTTACCATAGATGTTGAGGACATCTATTTTCTAACCGAATTGTCTTGAAGGGGGGACAACATGCTACTTACTGGATCACATGGGAGTGATCGGATCGTGGATGATATGATCCAACAACATTGTGTTCCCAACACTCGTGCATATAGTGGGAAGATTCCCATTAAATATGTACAAGAACACCCATTACGTGCCATACTGTTCACCATTACGAGGATGGCGGGGAACCAAGCTCCTCACTTATCCACCAGGGCATAGATGATTTATGCGGAGGACCGTATGTCTCCAAAGATATTTAATTGGTGCGAGGGGGTCCTTGCAAACATGTGAGCTTAGCTGACAAAGTGTCGACGGGGAGAGCTCAAACAGTTCGGCTATGGATACATAGTGATCTCGTTCTTACTGGAATGGGTCCCCCTTTTACGTCCTCAGGTACCACTGGAGGATAGGGATCCTAGAGATCCAAACATGGCCAGGTGGACCGATGTGATGGCATGACATGGTGGGGGCCCTATTATTGGATACACTCTTGAGTTCTTCACTTGGCTGGAGGCCCAGTTACTAATGGTGGAGGATTTCCCATACAGTGGCATGGACTTTAGAGATGAACCAGACTTGCTGCTGTCGTAGGGAGCAGCATGGGGATACCTCGGTAAGAACAAATGACCCTTGAACAACATGTGAACAATGAACAACATGTGTGTGCAGATGTGGGACCTGTACGACCTATGGGTACCTCTCTTCTGGATAGGAGAGAGAGAGGGGAGGTAGCAGTTGTGGGTCCGGCTATGCATGCTGCCATTGCGGAGATGGATAGAGTCTATGCCAACCTGAGTGGGTTGACATTAGACGTCCTTGAGCCATCGGTAGATGAAGTGCTGCGGCCCATGCAGGTACACACGGTTGGAGCTACTGCGCGTTGTAACTCACTGCTTCTCAAGGTTGCGAGAGTAGTCGACTGTTTTCAGACTCAACAGGCTAGGGCTACTAGACCTCCTAGGGTTGTACGGGCCAGGAGATAGACCATATGTTGTTATTGTGTGTGTACTGAGAGCTTAGAGACCTCATATTTTGTACTACTGAAAGCTGCGAGGCTTCAAATTTTGTAGAGACTTATTGAAAGCCAACGTGCTTCAGAATTTTGTATCAGCACTACCCTTTTGAGATTATATATATATATACAGACAGTCCGACGATTTATACATTATGTGTTCTAAAAATAATGATGTGATCTTGTTTATATGCTTTGCTTTTATACAGTGTATTATTTACATGTTGTGAATGCTTTTACATATTATGAGTATTATGTGTGTGCGATGTACCAATATAAAATGAAGTTGGCCATTGAGTCAGCAACTGCATTTAACTCTCATGGAATGTGCAGGTATTGATTGGATTCAAATGAATTTTCTAGGAGACAGACTCATCTAAAGAGACGGAGTAGGGTAGGATCACGGATAACGTAGACCTAGTTAAGATGGGAAACCACTAGTTGAGAATCCATGTGGATGACAATGTGGTTCATACCTAAGGAAATAGCATCGGTTAAGGTTCCAACTACTGCCAGATACTCTACGGCATTGTTGGTGCAAGGTTACGAGTATGCCAGCTGGCGCCGTCCGCGAATCCGTAGCATGTTTCCATCTGCACACGCAGATAGAACATGGTATAAGAAGCGGAAACAAGATCTAAAGACACTCAAAAACAAGCGCGTCACACCACACAAAAACACACAAACACTCCATGTACAATATATACAAGAAAGTCTATGCATGAGAGGATCAAGCATAGTACCTCTTCAAGTAAATCCCATTACAGGGTTCACCCAAAGATATTCCTGCTTAATCTTCAAGCCTGTAAGCTCCTTTTTCTAAAACCTGTTTGACAATGTAAGGTCCGTGCCACATGGACTCGAACTTTCCTGCCCCTAGTTTGTCATGTCTCTGGTCGTATGTGAGGACTAGGTCACCCTCGTTGAAAATCTGAGGTTCAACTGACTTGTCGTACTAAGATTTGATGCGTTTCTTGTGTGCTTCATTAGCAAGAGCGGCATCTCGGCGGGACTCGTCAAGTTTTGCTAAGTACGGGAAACATTCTTCCTCGGCAGTAGTGTTAGGAAGAAGTTTGACAGCAAGTTGTAGAGACAGAATTTCACACTCTATGGGAATGATAGCCTCCAATCCATACACTAGTTGAAAAGGAGTGAAACCTGTGGCAGTTTTAACGAAATTTTTATAGGCCCATAATGCTGAAAAGAGCATATTATGCCAGTTGTACTTATGTGTACCTAGCATCCTTTGGACCATAGTTTTCAAGACCCTGTTAATGGCCTCGACCTGTCCATTGGACTGCGGGTAGTAGGGTGTTGATTTTTCATGATGAAAACCCAATCTATCGCTCAGTTCATCAACCATATGGTTTTGAAAGTGAGAACCATGGTCGGTCACTATCGCCTGCGGAACTCCAAACCGCGCTATTACATGATTGAACATGAAGAGTGTGACGGTTTTGCCATCGTTTTGGTATGTAGGCATTGCCTCGGCCCACTTTGTGAAGTAATCCACAGATACTATGATCTAACTATGCCCCCCGGCCGAGGTAGGCTTACAATGCATAAAATTGATGCCCCATTTTGCAAAGGGTCCCACGGCAATAACCGGTTGTAATGGGGCGGGATGGGTGCGCTTCTTCGTATGGAAGTGTTGACATGGAGGATATATTTTCACGGCCTCAATACAATATTTGAAGATAGTAGGCCAATAATATCCAAAATCTTCTGGGCTATAGCCATCCCAGAGAGGTGATCACCACACGCCCCAGCGTGACAGTCATTCAGAACGCGTTCAGCCTCATCGTGAATTAGACACTGTCGAAGAATTGAATCGACGCCACAGCGGTACAAAGTATCACTGATGATTAGATAATAATTTGCATGGTGACGTATTCTACAACGGTCGACATGAGACAGTTGAGGGTTGAAGCGTTGGGTTTGAAGATATAATGAAATATCTCCATAACATGGATCAGTCGTACTGATGAGAAACAATGATTCGTCCAGAAAAAAATCATTGTGCTCAACTTCTACATCAGGACGGGGAAGGTCGCAAATAAGCTCAGCAAACACCAAAGACTTTTTAGACTTGGCTTTCTCATAAAGAAGGTCGAATTCTTGCAGTATCACAATCCAGCATGAATACTTTCCCCCAAGTACCTGTCATGTCAATACGTGGTACATGGGGTTCAAGTCTGCAATGATGGTGGTGGTACGGAGCAGGATATAGTGTCGGAACTTTTGGACGGCGATGACTGCCGCGAGAGCAAGCTTCTCGACATGTGAATATCTAGTTTCAGCGTCAATGATACCCTTACTCGCATAGTATATTACATGTTCCTGGGCATTTTGATCCTCCTGTACCAAAACCATGGCGATAATGGTAGCAGAAGTAGCAAGATATAAGATGTAATCTCGGAAATAGTTTGGCAGTTGGATTACGGGGGCATGCGTGATGGCATGTTTGATGTTGTCGAAGGATTTCTGAGCTTGATCGACCCAAATGAATAGGACGTCCTTCTTAATCAATTTCATATACCCCTTAGTATTCTCCGCAAAGTTACAAACAAAACGCCTTAAATAAGTTGCCTTCGCTTGGAGACTTTGAAGTTTCGTCACATTAGTTGGAGGTGGCAGGTTGACAATGGCCTCCACCTTTAAGGGATCAATGCGGATCCCATCCTTTGAGACAATAAAACCTAAGAGGCATCTAGACTCAGCGCAAAAGATACAGTTATGAGGATTTAGATAGATATTGTACTGTCTACATCTGAGGAAGATGGCCGTCAGATGATCCATGTGGAACTCACACTACTTTGAATGAGCAGGGAGATTGTCAAGGTAAGGTTCCACAAAGTCCTTAATGTCATGGAAGGCATATGACATGGCTCGCTGGAACGTGGCACTATCATATTTAAGGCCAAACGGGAGTTTACGATATGCAAACTTCCCCCAGGACAGATGAAAGCCATCTTATGTTGGTCGGCTGGGTTGATCTCAATCTAGTTGTAACCATAAAAACCATCCATGAATGAAAAGATGATGCTTCCGGTACAATTGCCGATAATCTGGTCAATGAACGAGGTCGGGTAATTGTCCTTTGGACAAGCCTTGTTAAGGTCTTGATAATCGACACCGACACGAATGGTAACCTGATTTTTTTTCACAGGGACGACATTTGAGACCCAATCCTTCAACGGGACAGGATAGATGAAGCCAGCCTTTAAGAACTTTTCAATCTCTGACTTGATTGTTGCAGTCTTCCAGGGGTGTACCGGTCACAACTTTTGACGTACAGGTTTGATGTCAGGATAGTTTTTTATTTCATGAGAAACAATTATGGGGTCTATCCCAGGCATCTCCTCATAAGACCAAGCGAATACGTCTCGAAATCACTTAAATAAGGCCGTACAAATAGATATTTCTTTAGGGGAACACTTTCGGCCTACGCGAATGTGTTCCACTACACCAGATTTTACCGAGATGTCTACCGGAGTGGTAGGCTCAATGTTGGCCAAGTTTCCCTCGATGTCCGACAGACATGTAAGTATGGGGGAATGAGGGAACGGGTAGACATCTGGTGAAAAGATGGTGCTAATGTTGTCCTCTATGTACTCCAAAGGGGGGAGAAAAGATGACCTATGGTGGAGGTCATCCCACAAACCGTCATCAACATTCATAACTTCCATGATGGACTCATCTGAATGAAAAGTCCGAAGTAAGAGATCAGGTAGAGATGATGCCCATCGTAGAGAACAAGATGGGGGAGCCACATCTCTCCAGTGCTGACTGGATAGCCTCATAGATATGTTCAGCGGGTGAAAGAGGCATTGCGTCTCCAATCAGTTGTGTTGTGGCTTCGTCCGGTACAAGCCAAGTATCAGTGGAGTGAGATGAAATCTCTGTGGATATCATGTTCACTGAGGCAACATGATTAGGGAGGTCTGAAACTGGAAAAATGCCCATGAGAGATGAATCTTTCAAAAGGCCAACCCCTATACTCTCATATTGCTTTGACGTTTGTCCAATGGAAGGAACATGGTCACTAGGATGAGTAGTAGTGTCCGATGTGCAAAAATTTAGTTGGTAAATAGTAACAATTCGTCCTTGGTGGGGGAATTGTACTACGCAGAAGACTGAAGAGGTTACCGCCTGCATGGCGTAAAACCAATTACGACCAAGGAAGAGATTATAATCTATCAGGGCCAAGACCACTTCCACATTAATGGTTACGGTCTTTCCGTCCAACTGAACTGTGAGAGCTTGTAGGAGCCCATGAGGTTGAAAGCCACGTTCATCGAATGCTTTCAACGTGTTAGGTGAAAGATTTAATTCGGGAGAGATGATGGCTCTTCAACAGGTGATTGACATGACAAAAGTAGAGGTGCCTTCATCCAAAATGGAACGATGGACAATTTTCCCAGCAATGTTCGTAGCTACTTGGAATGCGAGCTGATGGGAAAGCCTCGGCTTGAAGTAGTCAAGTTGGAACATGATGGTGTTTGAAGAATCGGGGTCAACTGCACTGATTTCCGTGAGGAGAGTTTTGCGTTGATTGGGACAATTCTGCAAAACTTCTAGGGTAGACATGGCGCAAGGGGCTTGTGCCAAGTCCTCTACGGTATTGTAATTTTGTGCTGCCCAAGCATTAGGATTGAAAATGGATTTTCGAATCATGCTCTTGGGCAGTCGCAATATTGAATCTAAGGGTGGATTCTCAATGGTGAGAGAAGCTGACGGTACAGTGACATCAGGTATAGAGTTGGAATCTTTTTCAGTATTACTTCCAACAGGTTCTTTCGAAGAGACCGGGTCGTATGATCGCGAGCGAGTGTTCAAATTGATTGTCTTGTTACACACCATGAGAACATGCACGGTATTGGATGGTTCCCCTTGGGTTTGGAGGGGTTGAGCAATCATTTGCTGATTTTGAGTGGGAAACGGATCATTGAAGACTGCGGGAGTCGGTTCACCCCTAAGAAACTTTTGGACTTCGTCTCTATGGGGACACTCTTTGGAAAAATGATCATCTCCGCACAGTAAATAGGGAAATTTTAGTTTATGTTTCTGTTTGGCGTCGTCAGGAGTACTTTTTTGTTCCTGCTGGATAGAAGACTTCTTAGGTTTCCCTTTGTTCTTCTTCTTGCCACCGGACTTCTGAGATGAACCTGATTGGATAGAATTCACCTCTTCAGTTACAACAGGAGCGGTCGATTTGGTGGTACTATGCCCATCCTGAGTCGTTAATGGGGAGGAACCATGAAGGTTTGACGATCCAACATGCTAGGTGGTAAGGGATCCAATGATGCCATCATTTTGGGGTCCCTTAGGAGGTTTCATGGGGTCATAAGTGTTGCGGGGTGCGTCGGGAATAATTTCAAATAGGGTGCCCGATTGAGCATAGACCAAGTCTAGGTAATGAGCACGAGCGATAGCTTGTTCTTCAGTGACAGCACCACCCATGGCGACATATCGAGCTATGTGAGGAATGAGAGACTTTGTAAACCAATCTGCTAGGAGTTGGTCTGGAATGGGAGCCTTAATCAAGCGCCTTCTCCTCCGCCACTCATGTATATGAGTAGAGATATGAGTAGCGGTATTCTGGCGGAGAGAGGTGAGAAGGTCCGTACCAGTTTCGTACCATATAGGCAGTTGGAAGTGAGTCAGAAAGTTCATAGCAAGAGAACCAAAATCATGAAAAGAATGAGGTGGTAGTTTGATATACCACTTGGCAGCCGAACTAGTGAGAGTTCGTTGAATAATCTAAGACGGATCAAGTCGTCCATCAAAGAGTTGGATGAACACCATAAATGGTATGTCATCACATGGTGTTTAGGATCCTCATCCAGGTTGCCTTCAAACTTAGGGATATCCGATGGAAGTTTCACCGGAATCGGGGGCCAGTTGGTTCCATGGTAGATGGGTTCGTTCGTCAGTCGAGATAGATCAGGTAGGTCCAAAGTAGACAAAAAGGGTAGCTGTTGGTTAGGCTGCGGGTACTGGTAGTACTGGTAAGGCATGTAAGGATGGGTAGGACCTCGTATTGACTAATTAAAGGGTGACCACGGAGTAAACTGACCGTAGGGGGGGTGTGCCGCTCGGACCTTAAGGAGGTCCGCCACCATAAGGTGGTCCATTCCAATAAGGTGGGGGTCCACCTCCACCACCGGGAGGAGGTGGAGGTCCGTCGCCACTGCCGAGAGGAGGTGGAGGTCCATAACTGTAATGAGGTGGCCCGCCACCGCCTCCACCTGGAGGAGGTGGTGGATCACCTCCACCGCCAGAAGGATGGGGGCCCCCACCACCTCCACCACCAGAAGGATGAGGGTCTCCACCGACACCACTGCCACCATAATAATTAGATCCGCCACTGCCTCTGCTTGGAGGGGGTGGTGGACCACCTCCATCGCCTGAAGGGAAATTTCCTCCTCCACCATAATAGGGTGGTCCTCCGCCACCTCCACCTGGGGGGGTGGTGGACCATTCCCGCCACTGCTGGAAGGGTGGGGGCCGTTGTTGGTAAAATGAGTTGGACCTCTGCCAGAAGGGAGAGGTCCACCTCGTCCAAAGTTAGGTGGGGGCCCCTCGCCTCCAGTAGGAGGGGGGGTGGACCGATCGGGGGTGGTGGTGCTTGAGTTACAGTTGGTTGGGGTCCATGTTGTAAAACGGGTTGTTGTCCCCATAGAGTGTAGGGATTTCCGGGATAAGGTATCTCGTATGGTGCGTTTCTGAGATTAGATTGACCCAATGCAGGGTTAACAGAACTTGAATACGCTTCACTCCATGGGGGTTGAGTTACATTGGATGGCTCCCCAACATGAGATAACCCCATGGTTGATGGTCTAGCGGGTTGGGGAGGTCCAATGGGAGGTCCGTTGGGGATTCCACCGCTTACGTTCTGGTTAGGAAATGAGGGTTTCCCCCCAGCCACAATAGGCTGACCATTATTCAAAGGTTGAACCAACATAGTTTGTTGATTAGCTACCGTAGTAATAACGTTACCAATGAGATAATCCATAGGAATGGAGTATCCTCCCCACGGATTTTGAGGTGGGGGAGGAGCTAGTAAAGTAACTGTGGTAGTAACAGGTGTGTTAGCCTGTTGTCCTTCAACGGGTTGGTTCACTTGAAGTGCAGGACTAGACTCTTTCGAGGCTTGACCAGTCTCATTAATGGTCACGTTGTGGGAAGATTGTTATGGTGACTTGGAAGATAGAGAGTGATCTGGGATGGGTCGGTAAGGGGGTAACGATGGGTCTTCAACCCTTCGTTGGAGACTTGATTGCCGAGATTTCTCAGCCATAGAATGAAAGTGAGCTAATTGGTCACGATAGTAGGCCAAAGGGTCGTCTGGAGTAGTTCCACTGGGTGGGGGTGCAATGGAAAAATGGGCCACTAGGTGACCGGTAGAAGATGTCCAGTAAGTTGCTGAAGGACCAACAGCTGTTGTGGGGTCATCCTGGGGTCGATTTATCCATTCCAATGATCCAGGTTCTCCTGGGATGACAGGATAAATATCTTGCGAAGTGGGTACTTGTGCTTTGTCATCCTGTGGGGGATGAGAGGCAAGTGAATCTGGAGGAGTATGTGGAAACAAATGTCCTCCAATATTCAAAGTGGGGTTTTCCAATTCTTATGACCCGACCCTGACTCGAGGATCCATTCTTACCCTCAAAATTACCTCTTGGTTAAGGGGATATTCGAGTGGTAAGTTTTGGATTCTACGGGACCTTCTCCACGGAAAGTCAGCCAGAGTGACTGAAACAAAAAGTTTCTCCTAAGGGTATGCTACAAAAGAAAAGCAGTCTAGAAAAACCTACTCAAAATAAGGCAACAAGCAGACTTATGTGACAGAGTGGATTCAAAGTCTGGAACTTGACGGGATTATCAAGGCATCGCAAACCGTTATATACTGCAGGGTCCAACAATATGACGCGACAAGGAGGATTGGGACCACACCCTTTCCTGCATACCCGATTACCTGGACAGTACGTGTATGCTAATCTCCCCGAGTGTTGTTCTCGGTGTATTTCTTTGCCAAGACGGCCAAATGGTTAACTCAGTTGGTTTCAAGAATCCTAGTGTTGTCTCCCGATATATGCAAGGTACGTGGGAGCTCAAATCCATAGTGGTGCTATCTATTGCAGAACCATTCAACAAGAGACCTTCTGATATACTACCGAGTACATGATACACCCTTCGATATATGCCAAGTATGGATTATGGTACTTGGTGGGTACGTGAAGGAGCTCGATATACCGATAAGTACGTGGAAGACTACAATACACCCGGGATACATGTAGCTAGGGTTTTCACCCTAGCTTGTGCAAATGAGCACCTACTAAGGAGAAGGGACTCCTTAGTAGCAGTTCAGAAAATACAGTAAATAAAACAGTAACTACTCTAAGCATGTGCATAAACAGAAAGATAATAAAAAAAAATTTGTATTGATTATACCTCCAATGTGAAGGTTGATGAAGCCTTTGCAGCAGTCCAAGAGGGTTGCTTCCAAGCTCCAGTGTTGTTCCTTTCTCTTTCTCCAAAGGGTTTTGGAAATGGGCCAAAGGGGCACTCAAATGTGAAAGTAGCTCAAGGGTGAGCTAGGGTTTCATGAGTGATTTTGGCAGAGTAAGGGTGTGGTTGACTGTGGATATGAAATGAGGGGCCTCCATCACCTATTTATAGGTTTTTAGTGGTGGAGTGCTGGCCCATGGTTTTGGGTACCATATGGTTTAGGTCAGCTGTATAGGGTTTTTGCTTCTTTTTTCCCTCTTTTTCCTCTTTTTTGTATTTTTTATTCCCTTTTTAGAGGGTTTTTGCTATTTTGGAGGAATTTTGGGGGAAAAAGGGTTTTTTTGGCCTTTTGGAGGCTTTTTTAATGGTTTTTTGGCCTTTTGGAGGCTTTTTAATGGGGTTTTAAGGTTTTGGAGGCAAATATGGTAGGAAATATGGACAAATGAGTCATGTAATGGAATAGATGCGGTAGTGAACACTTTTTGGGTGTTAACAGATTTCCCCCTGATGTGTGAGGGCAGGAGCTCATTGTATGGCCGATAGACATCATAAGTCTTTTATGGTTTTCCTGGGGTGTGGAGAGGAGAAGAAACGAACTAGAGCCCAGAATAATGGTCCCGAACAAACTGCAAAAACTGAAAGTACATGACCTCAATCATGAATGAGGAAGAATCTGAACATATGGACGAGGCGGGCATTCCCATGCTCGTATCAAGATATAGAACAATAACAAGAGGGTCCAAAAAATGGGGACCTGAAATAGACATGGCCTCAAATAATGAATGAGGCAGAATCTCAATATATGGACAAGGCGGGCATACCCATGCTCGTATCAAGATACATAAAAAATAACTGTGAGGCGCGAAAAGGGGGAACTGTAAGATACATAGAGAACCACTATGTACATCATAAGGGTCCAGAGGGGACACAAATATGGGACATACTGCTGGGATGACCATGTCTGAGCTGAAGAACTGATACACTGGAATAACAACAGTGCTGCTAAGTGTGGTACCAGAGGAACTGATGGGTTGCTGGATCATAGTGACGAGGAGTCATACCCTCAATGGTACACTGAACTGGAACTGAACGGGGTACTCAAGGAATCATATAATTGGATGGCTTCCGAATACAATCGCCAACACAACCCGGACATCCATGGGAATATATAACTGGGTGTTCCAAAGTGACTCACCAATGTGCTAGAGTCGAGGCAAATCCGAAGTCTTCGACCAATAACTGAAGGATACATACCCTGCGCGATTCTCAACGATGCGATCAAGGTGTTGAAGTCGAGCATGTGAGAAACAACCACTCGGAGAGGCAATGATGACTCCTCTCAAAATGGTTTGTAGGCACTCACCATAGATGGTGATGGGTCCAAGGCGCAGGGACCTCTGGGTCTATCCTCTGGAATAGAGGGGCTGTCGTCGACAGAGGGAGACCTGCAACTAGCAAGGCAATGATGTTTCCTTGATAGGAGCACGAGGTGGAGAACCGAAGTGTGAGAGTGCTGATGGTAGGACTGTCATACTATGGGGGATAACTAGGCAAGTAGAGTGGGTGGACTCAAACTTCCTTTGTTCAGAGTATCATGGCGGGGATGATCGGGAAGCATATGAAACTGACTGGTGGGAAAGGGATCATAGATCTAATGGATCAAGGATAGTGACTAGGATGAGGGATACTCAAGTTGGTGTAAAATGGCAGGAGACTGCAGAATACTCTGAACAAAGGCGACCTAATTGGGGGTGTTGCCAAGATGATCGATCATAGTGCCAAGAGGCACGGGGGGATTTTTTCATGGGTTAAGGAACGAGAAGAAGTGTGTTTAAAATGGTACTGTCGTGTGGATTTATACGAGCCCAGAACAATTCATGCTCGTGATTGCTTTCAATTTTAAGGAGTCTGAAAGCGATAAGAAGACTTTGAAATAATGGAACGATACTGTCGTGTGGATTTGTACGAGCCCTGGACAGTTCATGATCGTGGTCGCTTTCAATTTTTAGAGAGTCTGAAAACGTTAAGAAGACTCCAGGGGGTTTCTTTTTCGTGTGTTAGTCTCCAAGGCCCGAAGAAGCATAAAAGGATGCAATGAAGAACTCTTCTAGCCGGTGGGACTAGAGTATTCCTTTTTCGTAATTAGTCTACCAGGTCCAGAAAAGGGTTAAACTTATACCAGATAGACGCCCTTTCAAGTACTTTAAAGAGCATAAAAGGAAGCAAGATTGCTCGGCGATCTTTTCATTGTTTTAGGAGTCAGAAAAGAGCTTAAGAGAAACTCCCTAAGTGCCTTTTTTGTAAAGGACTTGTCCGGCCCGAAAAAGGGATAAAATTATACCGAACAAAAGGAATGGTCAGGCAAGGAGGAAGTGTTCAATCAAGGAACATTGATGATGACCAAGAACGAGGGTAGGGGGGAACACTGGTGGGCCCCCTTACGGGATGATGAATGGTGGAAAAATAACGAAATAATTGCAGTATGAAAGGAGTAAATGGCTCATGTAAAAATGTAGAACAATCCGATGGTGACCGATGTGGCGCGCAAATCGGGGCAGCAAGGTGTCGGGACACAATGTTGAAATTGTACCTAGTGAGAGCGAGAAATGATCTCAAGCATCATCACGAGCTCGAAAAAATGAATCCGGCGATATAAAAAGTGTCAAAAATGGATAACGACCAATGTGGCACGTAAACCGAGGCGACGGGGGGCATTTTGGAAAAAATACTCAAAAAATATGGGGGTGAGAGTGAGAAATGATCTCAAGCATCATCACAGGCTTGGAAAAATGAATCCGATGATATAAAATATATCAAAAACGGAGAACAGACGGAGTGGCACGCAAATCTAAGCGATGAGGGGTGTCTAAAAAATGCTAAAAAAACGATGCAAAAAAAATAAGAAAACGAGTCGATCATCATGACAGTCTTGTCGTGCTGATTCCAGTGGTGGAAATGATTTAAAAAATGGACTCCATATGGATTCAAAATGGCCAAAACAAGAAAAAGTCAACGGGCTACAAATAGTAAGTGGACCTAAAAAATGGTGACCTCAAAATATACAAGTGATAGGTGACCTCAAAAATGGTTGAGATCACGCAAGTGAAAAAGTGAGCAGGGTTAATGACCTGCCCCCATGCTATGTGCATGGGGTTAATGATTGTGGATCACATATGTGTTAGTTTGAATAAGGGGGTCATCAGCGAAATACTGAGATAGATGTGATGGGGAAGGTTCAAAATGATTGATCATGCCGCCTATCCCAGGGTCCAGGTAATCTATAATGCCCCCTAACTCAAAGGTGTCAATGTGGGTCTCTATGATAGCGGGGTCAAGACCAGGAATTTTGGTATAGGACCAGGCAAAGACATCGCAGAACTCTTGGAAAAGTTTTTTGTACTCTCTGATCTCATACTCATTGCAGGAGGATCCTAATGTAATGATTTCAAGAGCACCGAGTGGGTCAGAGATATCGATGTGGATGACGGGTGATATGTTGGCCATGTTACCTTCCTCAAAGGAATCGGGAGCGGGAATGGGATCCTTAAACTAGTCGACTTTGGTGGGGAGGAAATATTTGGAATCAACCGCAAATTGGGTGGCTGTGGTGGAGGAGGATTCTTCTGGGAGGAATTAGGAACGATGGTGCATGTCTTCCCAAGGGTAATCCGGGGCAGTGAGAGCCTCTAGAATCTCCTCATCATTGCAGAAACTTTGAGTTGTCAAATCAGTTGACGAGGGAGTGCTAGTAGAAGAGATCATATAAATGGTATTAATCTCGCTGGATGAGGGTGATACTGGGGGTGGATCTCCTCAATTATGGGGGGCGCCGTCTCAAGGTCCAAATTATTCATCTCGTAGAGAGATGCTCTGTAATCTGGGAGATCAAGACAGTGATGTGAGTAATGGCCGTAAATATTGCATATTGCACAAGGGTGGTTGGTATGCAGTGATTTATCACGAGGCTTAGGGGCTGGATCGAGTTGGACAACCAGGATGTTGGGGTCGTCGTCAAGCATTTGCATGTGCTCTTGTAATGTAGGTAATTGTGGGCATTGATGGGTAGGATGGCCTAACTCATCACACAACGAGCATTCAGGAGGAGCACGAAACACGAGGGGGTTATCTATTTTGGGTGGGGGTACAGTAGTATATGGTTGTGGGCCTTTGCCTCCAGTGTGCTTGATAAGAGGGGGGGTATTCGTAGATGACGAAGGGGTAGTGACACCGGGAGGTGGTTGACTAGTAGTGGCAATGGGTTGCACCAGTTGTAGGATGACATTTGGTGTTGGCAAGGGAACGGGAGGCGAAATATACCACATGGGTAATCCTAAGGTTAACCCGGGGAGGCTGAGAGTAGCCATAACCGGGGCGCTTACTACTCCTAAGGGAGGGAATAGGAAGGGGATTGTGTGGATGGGTGTAACACCAATGTGAATAGGTACCAATGGTGGTTTGGATAACAAGGGCGGTTGATTGTTGGGTGTTTGTGTATTGTGGGAAAGGGTACATAGGTCAGATACTTCGGTCACGGGTGGTGGGGGTGGAATGAATTGGAATGTTGAGGTCATTGGCGTATATGAGTAAACTTGGGGTCCCACGGAAGAAACAAACAAGGTAGTTGCACCACAAATAGGTTGTTCAACCATGGGGAGAATATTTTCGGGTGCAACGGGGGCATTGGGATCGTAATAGGTGAGTTGATCGACCTTGACCACGCATCCATCATGGGGGAACATCATGGTACGAAAAATGGATGAGGCAACCGCCCGCATGGCATACATGTAGCTGTGGCCAAGTAAGAGGTTATAATCAAGTTGGGCATTGATGACCTCTATGTCAATGAGCACTATTTTTCCAGCCAACTGGACGCGGACATTAGCTAAGAGACCTTGGGGTTGAGCCAAACGACCGTCGTAGGATGGCTACGCAGTGGTGGACTGTTGGAGAGTAGGGGATCCCAACTTCTACCACGAATTTGGACATAACACATGTAGAGGAACCTTCATCGATAATGCACTGATGGATGACAAGATTCCGAATGGAAACAGAAACTTGGAATGCTAAAGTGGAAGACAGGCATGGTTCGGATTGGTCCAAATCGAAGGCCATCAATCGTGAATCATTTGGGTCAATAGCGCCAATGGCGGAGAGCAAAGTCTTGCGTTGTGAAGGACAATTTTTTAAGACCTCTAACACAGACATAGATGCGGGAGACTGGGCTAAGTCATCTACAATGTTGTAATTAGACGCAACGCGATCATTGGGATTATTATTGATGCGACGAAGTGGGAAGCGAGGTGCTTTGGAGGCGCCATCTAGTGGAGCCGGAGGTATATGTAATGTCTGATCAATGGGATGAGCGTTAGTGGTTTTGTCAACGGGAGGGGCTTCAGGGGTGGAGCCATATTGGTTCCAATGGGTTTGAAGGTTGACATCAACGGATGACATCATTAACAAGTGATGGGTACCTGAGTCTAACATGGGTTGATCAGGAGCGGCATAAGTGATTTGTTGTTGTGGTGGTGTGTTTCCTTGAGGGGGAGCCAACGGATGAGTGTTCACTACACCTTGGGTTAGTAAGGGGTTTTGTAACACCAAGGGTTGATGTTGAGGTGGTGGGGGGTTGGGCAGCGCCTGAGGAGCTGCGTGCCCTTGGCGGTGGGCATCATTGGTCCAGAGTTGCCGAGCTCGCTCCAAATGTGGGCAAGCATGAGTGTAGTGGCCATAGACCCCGCAAATAGAACAAGGATGGTTTGTTTGCAAATTAGGATTTTTGGCTTGTTTGGGCGGCCAATCAGGGTTCTGGTTGGGAGGTGCCACGTTATTGTTGTTTGGGGGATTGGGAGGTTGACCGCCTTGGTCTAGAGGGGGGTTGTTCCCACGATTACGGCCTTTGCCACGGTTTTGCTGGTCCTATTGGCACTGGTTATTTTGGTTTTGCTGCGGATTCTATTGGGCGTACACTTGCCCTTGGGCAGCAGGTGGGTTCTGGGGTTGTGCAGGTGCGGGAGCAGGCTGCGGTGGATAATAAGTAGGTGGAGGCGGCGCACGTGCTGAACCTTGTGGGGGTTGCTGATACATCTATGGAATGGGTTGTGGGTTTGCCGCAGGGGCTGCCTGTGGCGGCAAATAAGCAGATTGGGATTGAGAGGACACAAGAGATGGTGCAGCCTGTGGGTAGTAATATGGCTGAGGTGCGACTGGTGGGGCGTAAGAGGGGACGGCATGGCCAAAGCACTGAGGTGGACATGAGGGTCTGTGGGAATGATGGTGATGTGCCATGGGAGCATACGAATTGGTTGCTCCAGACTGAGATGTAGCCCGCGAAAGGTCGGGGCCATGGCTAGGACGTGCTATGGAAAAGGGTTAGTTATGTGAGGCTATACGGCCAATGATGCCATCTGTGGCATGGGATGCCCCCAGCGCATCGTGTCGGGAGGAATCACCACGAGGGGCGTCAGGTATGATGGAATATAGATAACCTGACTGGGCATAGATAAGGTCAAATTGCTGGGCTTTGAGGATGGCCTCTTCTTTGGACTGGGGTTGTTCGGATGCCACATCCTTGGCAATGACAGGAATGAGAGATTTTAGAAACCAATCTAAGAAGATACGGTCGTCTAACTTGATTTTGCAGAGGCTGCGGCGTCGACACCACTCATGAGTGTGGTCAGTGATGTGGGTAGCTGTGTTCTATCTACAAGACAGTAGGATCTCAACTCCCGCGTCATAGCAGACAGGTAGAGGAGAGAACTGTAGGAAAGTCAAGGCGAGGGAAGTAAAGGTGGCATGGGTCCCATGGGGCTGCTCGATGTACCACTTAGTTGCAGAGCCAGTGAGGGTGCGCTGTAACAGACGGAGGCGGACAGAGTCGTCCACTATGGAGTTGGAGGAACACCATAGATGGAAGGACATAATATGGTTCTGGGGGTCCTCACCTGCCTTGCCCTCAAACTTAGGGATGTCGGAGGGGAGCTTGGTGGGCATGTGAGGCCATGCAGGGTCGTGTTAGATGAGATCATTAGTCAGTATAGATAGGTCAGGAAGGTTGAGACTAGCCATGAATGGAAAACTAGTAGAAGGATGTGACATACTAGTGGTTGTGACCATGTTGGGGCCACTGCCCCCAAGTGGAGGGGCTGGGTTTAGGATGTTTCCCCCAAGTGGAGGAACGAAAGTGGTATGGGACAGTCCTGCACTGTCGAGGGTAGTGTGAGGCACTGATGGAGTGGAGATAGGTATGCTAGATACTGGAATGGGTACAGTGATCAGAATGGTATATGTGGGCCCTATCGAGGGCATACCCAAAGCAGGTGTGGTAGCTGGTGTGGTGGTGGATGCTCCACCAATAGTCCCTACAAAGAAAGGGGTGGAAGTCATGCCAGCCATGGGGCTGGTTGGTGTAGTGTAAGTGGGGTTCTCGGACTCTGCCTCAGAATCAGAGGTAAAATAAGGGGCATCTAGATCGGGTGACGGAGTTCTATGCCGTTGACAAGTGGAGTTAAGTGACAAAGCTCGAGATCTATGATGAGTGGTATCAAGTGATGAAGATCTACGTCTATGACGGTTGATGTCAAGTGAACTGTGCTGTGGGGGCTCACCCCGGAGGCACCGAGAATGTCTCGGGGACTCAATGGTGACAGATGGTGTCAAGTATCTTGGGGTTGTGTTGAGTGAAAAACAACTCAAAAACCCTAATGCAACCGAGTGTGCAGAAGGAGAGCGCAAAAAAAAAAATGGCACTCAGGACAACAACCAACTCAAAACACTTACTGTAACATTTGTGCTACAATAAGTGGAGTATCAACAGAAATGGTTAGAATACCAACAAGCAGCAGGTTTCCTAGAAAATAACAATAGTGGACTCGCTAGACCAAAAGGAGGTAAGGGAGCATGCAAACACCTAGCTAAATAGTATTCTGACTCAACTAGACATATCCTTTGCAAGGTGATGAAATCCAAGTCAGACAATATGGATAGTAGAGCCAAGTGGCTAAAGATATCCCCCTACCGGGAGGGACATCAGGTAGTCAATCCTAGAAGAAAAGCAACTAAGATACCTCGTTCATGACACGTTCGGTTGGGTGAATCTGTCGTTTGGTTCTATAGCCGCTATATCCCCATACGGGTGATACACCGAGAACTATGAAAGGTATCCTTCGGTTACTGAATGGATTGCGGTATTCCACTCAGGCTTCCGGAACCAGTCTGGGGACTTCAACCCTCCTAGGGGAGAGGCCTTCCCGATAAATTGGTTTTAAACCGTGTCAAAAAATACTAGGGGATTTTGGTTCCCTAATGGACAACAGCTATGTCTCAAGTGTAAGCAACTGAGGGGTGTTTTTGGATGCATATCCCCCCGATCCTACCTAAATACAAGATTCTTATGTGTTCCCCAAGTGGGGTTAGAATGTTGGTTGTGTTAAGTAGTATTTTAGGGCTCACTTGAATTAGGTGACAGAGTGTGTGCATGTGAGATGATGAATCCAAGTAAAAGTGCCACAGGGTGGGCAACTTTCTAACTAAAAATAACAATGTAGAAATTAAACTTTGAAATGCAAAATTTTCTCTTTTCAATTAAAATGCTGAAATTTAAAAAATATTCTGTAAATGGAATAGAAATAATACTGCAAAAAAAAAGTCTGTAGGGAAGTATGGCTACAGATAGGACAGATGGCTGTGCAGGTGCAGAAAATATTGCAGCAAAATGCTGGGTTCAAAATAGGGAAAAAGTGCAGAAAACAGACCGCGGGTCTGTGGCAAATCTAAGCTGTTGGACCGCAGGAAACAGGTAGACAGTCGTAGACAGGTTGTGGGAGCTTGGCCGAAAGACACAGGCGGACCGCGGGAAAAGGGCCGAAATTCGTAGGCGGATAGTAGGTAAATGGCTGAAAGCCGCAGGCGGAACGCGGGTAAAAGGCTGAAATACGCAGACGGGATGCGGAAAAGGGGCTGCAAGCCATAGGCGAGACGTGGGAAAAATGGCGAAATACATAGGCGGGTAGTAGAAAAAGGGTTGCAAGTCGTAGACGGCTCGTGGGAAAATGGGTTAACAGCTATGGTCGGACCGCACGAAACAAGATTATAGCCGTGGTCAGATCGTAGGTAATAGACTGGAAACCGCCGGTAGATCGCCGGAAACAGTCTGAGAGCTGCGGTCGAATGGCAGGTAAAATTCTGAAAGACGCGGTCGGAACGCAACTGCGGGGGGGAAAAGACGTGGTTTACGGTAGCCAAAAGGGACAACCGAAAGGAAAAAACAGAAAAATATTGCAAAAAATTAAAAAAAAACGTTTAAAACTATAACCAGAAATTCAAAGGAACACAAGGGGAGTCGCCAAAACTGTAGCTAGGGTTTTCACCCTAGCTTGTGCAAATGAGCACCTACTAAGGAGAAGGGACTCCTTAGTAGCAGTTCAGAAAATACAGTAAATAAAACAGTAACTACTCTAAGCATGTGCATAAACAAAAAAGACAGGATAATAAAATGTTTTTTGTATTGATTATACCTCCAATGTGAAGGTTGATGAAGCCTTTGCAGCAGTCCAAGAGGGTTGCTTCCAAGCTCCAGTGTTGTTCCCTTCTCTTTCTCCAAAGGGTTTTGGAAATGGGCCAAAGGGGCACTCAAATGTGAAAGTAGCTCAAGGGTGAGCTAGGGTTTCATGAGTGATTTTGGCAGAGTAAGGGTGTGGTTGACTGTGGATATGAAATGAGGGGCCTCCATCATCTATTTATAGGTTTTTAGTGGTGGAGTGTTGGCCCATGGTTTTGGGCACCATATGGTTTAGGTTAGCTGTATAGGGTTTTTGCTTCCTTTTTCCCTCTTTTTCCTCTTTTTTGTATTTTTTATTCCCTTTTTAGAGGGTTTTTGCTATTTTGAAGGAATTTTGGATTATTTTGGGGGGGAAAGGGGTTTTTTGGCCTTTTGGAGGCTTTTTTAATGGTTTTTTGGCTTTTTGGAGGCTTTTTAATGGGTTTTTAAGGTTTTGGAGGCAAATATGGTAGGAAATATAAACAAATGAGTCATGTAATGGGGTATATGAGCTAGTGAGCACTTTTTGGGTGTTAACAATACAGTGATGGAAAATAATGACAGTTTCCACGCTTAACAACGCCGGAACACGTCTCTAACTTACACACAAGTTGCTAATTTTTTTTACCTAGTTCTACCATTAATTTTATCTTGGATGGTTAGGTGAATGCATGAGGTGAGTACATAATCGGAAGCATAATGCAAGTCCTAGCTACATGCACAAAATATTCTTTTCTTTTGATGAAATCTAACTATGGGAAGGAGAAAACTTTTCTTTCCAACGAGATTTTCCAAAACAACCCAATGCAACAATTCCCAATTCAAACAAGTTTGACTATGAAGCATTCTTTTCATTTTGTGCAAAACGCAAAAAATTACAACACTACTAATCCAAATCACAACATTTTTCTTTTTCTTTTTCCTTTTCAAAATGAAAATGATGCTAGGTAATGAAAATAGAGGATTCTAAGATGGAGTATGCAAGCTTTTCAATTTCACTTTCAATGGCCTAAAAGCAGTAAGAATTAAAAATGCATCCATCTTTCCTTAGCATGGAATTAATTTTGCAAGAAAAACCAAAGTATATTTTGGATTTTTCGAGAAAATGAGAAACTTATAATTCAAGAAAAACACAAGTGATCACACATTCATTCAATTTTTCCGAAAATGCATAAGCAAAACATTCCAATGCATGAACGATTTTCTTCAATAATGCTTGAGAAATGATGGGAAAGAGGCACTTTTAACTTTTCAATGGATGCATTCAAAGATTAATTTGATAACAACTACGCTTTCAGATGTAAATGACTGAAAAGAAAACACTACTTGTAGCACTCAGTGCAGTCAAAAAACTCAAGAAAAGACAAGCACTCAATCAAACTGAAAGACACACTTAACTCAAAGTCAGACAGTAGCAAGCAAAGCTCAAAAAATGATGTAAATGAGGTCTGGGAGCTGATATAATGTGGTAACTAGATTAATCAAGGAGAGGAGGGAATGCAAGGGTGAGCGGATGAAGGTGGAGGAGACAAAAGTATCTGCCACTACCGGATCTCAGACTTGTCCAAGACAGAACCCAAAACCAAACACTCAATACACAAATTAAAGATGAGATCTCTGGCTGGATCTTACATCTCAGAGGGAGTTCATACAACAAACCAAAGCTCAGATTAAGAAATGGAGATGTGATGCCTGCATGCGAAATTCGACAAATCGGCGCACTCTATGCTTGTACACAGTGCGACATCATAGTTCACCAATTCGGGGAGTGCGATGGTGTCACAGTATGTCAATGAAAGGACTGCGACGAGTGGCTAACAGACAAAAAATAGAGACCAGAAAAGACACAGTGTCGCTCTGTTTTCACTAACTAGGTGCGACAAGCGAGATCTAAGTTCAAAAATAAATGAAATCTCCAAGCAATGAACTGTGAAATGGTTTGAAAATGAGTAGTAAAAACTCAGAGGAATCATATCAGAGTATTCAAGATGAAGATATGATAGTGAAATCAACTCAAGAAGCAACTGACAAATAGAAGGCTTGTGTCAAGCAATCAACTGAAAATGGCTCTCAGGCAATTACAGAATGAGACATAATATTCCCCAGCATGGTCGCCAGATTTGTTTCACGGACAATCTACCGAGAGCGGACTCAAGTCCCGATCTCCCTAGCTTAAGGTAATTCTAGAACAAATAGGACAAAACATAAAATACTTTCCTAGATCGTATAGAAGTACAAATGTAAGAGTAGATTGTTTACCTTAGATTCGCAGATCCCTTTCTTCTCCGTTGATCCAATGCTCCAACGTTGCTAGATTGTAAGTAGGTAAACCCTGTTGAACATATGACAGACCACAAGAAGTGAAAGCATATATTTAATATGATAGATCCAAGCTAACAGTTAAGGAGGAAAGCTCTAAACATCATCAAGAGCCAATACTTATGGAAAGCAATTATATTAACTGTATTTAAGAATGGAGAAGTACAATAGGAAAGAGGATTACAACCATCACCTTAATGTTGCAAGCTCCTTCTGACAAGCCATGCCAAATCTCCTAGAGAGAAGTGGATGTTCCCCAAGCTAGAGTGTTAGGTCTATCGAGCTTGATTTCACCAGCATGAGAGTACTATAGACTTCCTCCCTTTAGAATGGGAGTGAGCTTCACTTAAATAGGACTAAGTGGATAGGATATGGATAGGATAGGTTGAGATATGATAGGAGAGACTTAAGGGATTTTTCTAAGGTGTTAGGAATCGAATGCCAACTCTCCCAAGAGGTCAGGGATAGGGTCCCAAGTCAGCAAGCTTCGAGAAGGAGCTCGAAGAAGCTATTTTTTCCATCTAACTGACTTCGTCGCACCTTGTAATGGAGTAAGGTGCGACGTCGCATGCTGCATGAGTGCAACCTATGACGACCTCTCAAAACCTAGTACAAAATGGGTACAAATCCTTCCAGGTCAATCACTCAATCAAGGTAACTCCAGGGGTGTATACACTGAATCTCATGATGGGAAGATTTTAGGTGTAACACTCATGTAGGTGACAGTCCACCGCTTCATACATAACTACTCCAACTACCTTGACTGTCCTTATTATTTTGTCTTACTAAGGGGACAAGTCCTTTTCTACCAACTCCGCGTCGCTTCATACTCCGCTCCCGAGAATTTTGGAGTTGCTTCTCCCAAAATTGGCCAATGTTAGGCCTCGCCTAACTTGTACTTCTACCATCAAAACTACTGTATTTGGGCCTCGCCCAACATGGCACATCTCCCAAAGCATGGCTAGGGGCACATCTCCCAAGCCTCTAAGAAGCTAGATCTCAAGACAAATAACTAGACTAGAAAAATATGTGAAAGTGGTGCACCCTCCTTCTTTTATAAGTCAATTGATAACATAGATGCATTGAATGTGGTATCTTCTTTTAGTCATGCGACCTCCTTGACTGAATTTAACATCTCTTCTTTTTCCTGCTTTTACTCTTGCTTTGTTTGCTTTCCTCTTTGGACTGTTTTTCTTGCTTTTGGAAACATCCTTCTTTTCCTAGCTTTTCTCTACTTTTCCTATGCTTGCCTACTTTTCTGCTCCTTCCTGCTTTGTGGAATTTCTTGCTTTTCCTATCTGTTTTCTGCTTTTTTGAACTGGCTGCTTTTTTGTTGCTTTCTATATTTTTGTTGGCTTTGTGGATTTTTCTATATTTTCTCATAGTTTCCATTTGAGTTGACAACTCATTAGGCCAACTTGACCTCATGCACCCTCCTTATCCACCTAGAAAATGCCTCTAAATTACATAAATTAAATATCATTAAAAACATATTAAAATTTAACATAGTATTTTTTATCTTAAGTCTAAAATTTAATATTTTGGCAATTAATACATCAAAATTTAACCCCTTTTCACTTATTAGTATTTGGTAAAACTATAGGGGTTGATTAGGTAGTAGAATGATCATGGGGCCCTCATGGACGGGACATTACATTCAGGTTCCTTAGGAAGAACTATCTCCACCCATGTCGTAGGCTGAAGGTGTGAAGGCTCAATAAAATGGTGGGGGTAAGAAAGGCCAAGCACAATAGGGAAAAGGTCTATTTGCTTCTATGGGAGGAATTGGGGGCACAGGTTGAGAAGAATAAGTCCCAACACAATTGCAAGAGCAAGATTAGGAGTCTGGTGCAACATAGCCTAGGCCTTTAGTAAAAAGAAAAATAAAAGTCTCAAAAGTGCCAGTAGGAAGTAAGACGAAGAGGAAGGCTCATAAGGAGTCGACAATTTTGGCATTAACAAAGGATGGCGTGGAGCTGCTAATAGATAGATTCAAGGACATAATAGAGGATTTTTTCAAAAAGGTGTTGATGCACACTTAAATATTTATGGAGGCATTTTAAATCAAATCAATACATAGCAAGAATTATTAGAAGGAATACGGCTAACTTCAAATCCAAAGGATGCAGCAGTATACAAGCAGGTTGAGCCATGTTGAAGCCTCGGATGAGTAGGTGCTAGAATGGGTTCTAAGGATAACAACAGAGGGAGAAAACCCAGACTGGAAGGCTTCAAAAGGTCCTACGCAACAACAGTTCTATCCCCATCCTGTTTGGAATAGTAATCTCCCACAAATACAAAGGCCTCTGCTGGCACTTATGGGGTTTGATCCTAGAAGGATCTATATTCTGGAGATGGAAGCACAAAAGTGTTCTGATTCTAAAATGGATCTAAACCTAAAACAACTCTACCTTAAAAGAAATCTAAGCTAAGTCAAATCTAATCTAAAGGGAGTGAAATGTTTGTATA
The DNA here is from genome assembly GCA_027924585.1 of Larix kaempferi. Taxonomy (NCBI): domain Eukaryota; kingdom Viridiplantae; phylum Streptophyta; class Pinopsida; order Pinales; family Pinaceae; genus Larix; species Larix kaempferi. The sequence goes on along the minus strand of BSBM01000158.1, from coordinate 28,330,646 downwards.
CAGGGTAACTTGGTTTGGGTTGCAATAAGTTATCTCATAAACTTGACAAAAATGTGCAATCGAATCATTAACTCATTACTTCAAAGTACAATCAGACAATGAAAATTACCGATAATAATTCAAAGTATGAGCATATCCAAGATTATCATGTTGTTCTTTTGCTAATTGAAAAATTAACATGAACTTAATTATTTATGTGAATCATTTGCAGAAATAGATAAAGATTTTAATTAAGTAAATTCAATTAAAACATAAATACACAAAGTTCATGAATTAAGAGAAATCAAACTCAGATATCAATGCATTAATGATTAGCTGCAAAATCAACAGTATTAATTGATAATTACGGTGAAGATATTAGGCATTATCAAAGAAATTTGACAACTTACACAAAGAGGATGCTGAAAGAAACTAACTTCGATTCATTGGTCTGCAAGAAATTACATGATCACAAGTAAACAGTATTTCTCCAGCCCTTCTTTGGCGATTATCTTCTCCCCCTTTCCCCATGAGACTTCCATCTCTTTAAATAATAATTACAAACATGGTTACAAAGGATAGCTTTCCCATGAAAATAGGGATTTTACAAAATCAAACTATTGTAATCATATCATCGTAGAGAATGGTTCATAGCAAATGTTTCACAAAATTTCATAAGATGTCCATCACATAATCGCGGGAAACATCCCGTGATAAACTGTAGAGGTTAACCACGGGCTGCTAGCTGTATTTGACGGACAGTAAGGGAGTTGAAAAATATCTCTTAGAAGATTTATGATGATCAACAACGTTCTCGAAAACTGAAAAGTTGGGTACTTGCTCCTCCTTCAAAGGAATCAATGGAGTGACAGGTTCTTCATTGATTATAAAATCTCAGATAATGGTATTGTCTGGATTAGCTACCTTCTTAGTGATGTTCCTTCTCTTCTTTTGAGAGAACTATATGTAGATGGATTGAATATCAAGTTCTTCTTCACTATCGTTGCTTTCATCAGGAACACTTGCATTAAAAGGTGGCGACACAGGCTCTTGATACCAAAGAGGTTGAAGTTCTTTCCCTTCACAAAAATTGACCAAAGACTTATGATCTCTCTGCATATTTGTCACAAAGAAAACTTATGAAAACCAACCAAGAAAACTCTTCAATTGCAGTGTGGCAAACAACCAATTTCCCATGTTGAAGCCTGTATTTAATCAGAGAATAATAAAGATCCCATAAATGATTGAGAGCAATGAATTGGCATGATTAAAATCTTACGGTCTAGAACTTACAATTATCATGTCTGTATTGAAATCACGCACAGCATGCGTCAACAGAGATTGAATTAAGACGGAATAAAATTGAAATAATTCACATATAATTCATGTCAAATCTTAACACTCAATTGATTTCAAGTTAGTTGAATCAATGATTATCAATCATATGAGGCCGTAGGTGAAAATCACAGTTCGAAAATCTGATTGCAAACCAAAAATGATGAAGGAAAACGAAGAAGCGAAATGATCATTGAAAACACAGACACTTCAATATCAGCCGTAGGATCAAAACAAATCAACGGTCAAGATCAAAGCATGTAGGCCGCGGAATAAAAAATGCGGAAATTTTATTCAGGCACATGCACAAACCTGCCCGTAATCCTCAATCCGCAAGTTGCGGGTTGCGGGATCTCGACTCTAAACTCTATCAAACGGGAAGTTCCCGCAATCCGCAATTTGCGGGTGCGGGTTGTGGGATCGCAAAGCTCCAAACTAATTTAAAAAGTGCTCACACAATCCACAATTTGTGGGTTGTGGGTTGCGGGATAAAAGTGTTTTAAAAAACCGGAAAACCAAGCTCCCGCAATCCACAATTTGCGGGTTGCGGAATTGCGGGATTGCGGGGTTGCAGAAAGACACATTTTTAAGGGAAAAACATGTGCTTTCCGCAACCCTTAAAAACACACAAAATTAAAGGAATTTTCAAAAGGAAAAATCACTAACTTAATCAAATCAAATCAAATCAATGAAAGCATGATGAAAAAAACTCGAAATGACCAAAGAATTTTAATCATTTTTCGTTGTATATAAAAATTTGGGGCTCCCGAGTTTCATTGAAACATGGGATTTGTTGTACCTACAACAAATGGCGACTGACTGGGAAGAACTAGTTATCTCTTAAAATGAAATCTGTAATTGCAAGGAAAACATGTCAATAAGCTTGATATTTTAACCTGTGATTCACAAAATGTTCTCATAAAACACAGTCAAAATAGCAAAGTTAGTCATATGATTGATATATCCCCTTCCAAAACCAATTAATGATGATATTCATATGGCAAAGTAGTCTAAGAAGTAAACAGAAATCCTTTTCCATTATGCAATCATAGGAAGGCAGTTTATGATGAGCCTTAGAACAAACTTAGAGCCATTCTGGGTTACCAAATCTTGAATCACCTTGACTTTATTGATTATTTACTTAAGTACATAAATATATACACTTTCTTTCACCCTTTTCCTCTTTTTTTTTTCTTTTTTTCTTTAAAAAACAAATTGAAAATAAACCAACAAGACATCTGTTGATACAAGGCCATTACCCTGACTTGGTAATGAGAAATTGGAAACGCCATTCACAGAGCTAATATGGAAACTGGACAAGCTAGCTCGGTAAGGAGACTCCCTGTCTTTTAGCCTTTAACACTAAAAGCAATTACCATGGCTTGGTGACCATAAGTGGCAATTTCAGTCCAAAATCAGACCCATGATCATGGTCGGGATGGCTTGTAATAAGACCTCCCTTATCCTTATATACAACAAAGTGCCTTACAAAGTAAATTTGTTATTATTATTAATACACAGATCACAAGACACTACCATGGCTTGGCGACCATATGACAGCAATGTTACTCACTGATGTTTTGCAGATCATGAATGGACGGACCTGTGATATGATCTTCCACCTTTCAACAATGGCTGAAATTCATCCCCCAAGTTTGGTGGCTTAATGTGGAGATGTCATTCTACTCAAACATCTATGAACATAATGGGATGGCTTGTGATAAGACCCCCATCTTGCAATCTATAATTATTAAGGTAAATTATGTTAAGGTGATCAGAATGGCATCTAGAATGGTTAAGCCTGACAAGGATATAAATATATGTTGTCATTCACTAATGAAACATAAGGTAAGAAAACTAATTGCTTCCTCAACTTCAATTAACCATACAAAACATCCATAATGATATTTGATTAAAGTGGGAAGGTATCAATCAATGCTCTGCAAAAAAAAAATTGATTGTTTTAATTTCATGGAAAACATTTTCAACTACAAGCTAAGAGGAATAAAAGCTTATGCAGTTTACCTTAAAACTTCAGACTTAAATTATCCTGAGACATATTGATCAAACACCTTCACCAAAAGGTGTAGGCATTTATTCAAAAATAAAACCAATGTACAAAATAAATCAAAATGAAAATAAAGCAGAAAAAGGAAACAAACCACACTTTATGTATAGTAAATGAATCTGCTCCATCAAACAAAGTACTTCTTGAGCAATTGCACATTGACTGGGTAGGTGTCTATGATACCCTCCAGTGTCTGCAACCAGACAGTACTAGGACCAATCTTTTCTGTAACAATGAATGGTCCTAGCCAAAGGCGTTGGAATTTAGTGTAATCACTCTTGTCCTTGTGTTGTTTATCCCACTTCAACACTAAGTCCCCCACAGTAAACTCCCTGTCAGATGAGGATTTCTCATCAAACCACCTCTTTAATAACTGTTGATGTTGGTATAGCATGTTTTTGGACTTCTCCCTGTATTCTTCCATCTTGAGTAACATATCAATCATATGCTGGAGTGGGGAAGAGGCATCTTCTTGTATGGAGTGTGCCAACTGTAGTGAAGGAATCATGAGGTTAGATGGCCAGATGGCCTCCTTACCATAAACTAAAGAATAAGGGGAATTTTCTATGGTTGCCTTTGGGGTGACCCGGTCAGCCCAAAGATCATTGTATAACTGGGTATGCCAATCCTTATGGTGAGTAGCAACCATCTTCTTTAGGATATTAATCAAGTTCTTGTTAGAAGAATCTACTAGTCCATTGCCTTATGGATAATAATTGGCATAAAACTTTAGCTTTATCCCTTTATCAAGGGCATACTATGTAAGATCAATGGAAGAGAAATATGATGCATTTTCAAATACTAAAAATTCAGGGGCACCAAACCTAGTGACTATTTGGTTTTCAAGAAAGGATATCACTTGGTTTGTATTGCATTGTCTGAGGGGGACCTCCACTACCCATCTGGTAAAGTAGTCTGTGGCTGTTAAAATAAACTTGTGCTGTAGGGAGGAAGTAGGATTAATGGGTCCAACAAAATCCATTCCCCATTGCTTAACTGGAAACTGAACAGTCACTGGCTGCAAAGGAAAAGCAGGTTTTTTTACTTTCCCTGCACACTTCTGGCATGCTTCACATCTTCTGACATAGGCATAGGCATATTTAAACAAAGTAGGCCAGTAGTATCCTGCCCTGAGGATCTTATTTGTAGTGGTCTCTCCTGAGAAGTGCCCTCCCACAGGTCCAGCATGAAATTGCAAAAGGATATTACCAGTTTCTCCCTTTTCTAAACATCTAATAAAAATACCATCATAATTCTTCCTAAATAAAATGCCATCTATAAATTGATATGGTGTAGCTTTCAACCTTAAAGCTCTATGTTTTTTAAATTCAAGGGTTTCAGGAGCGAACCCGTGAGTAAGGAAGAACTTAATGTAATCATACCATTCAAATGCTTGGGTTGTGATAACATTAACAGAACATGTTGTAGTATCCTCCTCTTGTTCCCACTCAACCTGCTAGTGTACGAGGTCATTGGATTGAGCGGTTGGCAGACACAAGCCTTGGACTTTGACAATCTTTGCTGGTATGATCTCCAAATCGTATTCTTGCAGAGCTATTATCCAGTGAGCTCTCTTTTCCCCTAGTTCTTTCTAAACCAGTATGTTTCTGATAGTTGCATAAGGAACTATGACTTTAGTCCGAGATTTCCATAAATATGGTCTAAAATGTTTGACGGATTTATAGACTGTGTAAGCTTGTTTGTCAATCTGGGATTAATTCAGTTTCACTCCTTTGAAAGTAGAGCTCATGAAATAAATAGGGATCTCAGCATCATTATCATGTTTTCGTGTCAGGACAGTTGCATAAGAGAAATCAGTAGCAAACATATACAGAATAAAATCTTTGCTGAAATCTGGAGACATCAAAGTGGGGGCTTCTGCAATGGCTCTCTATATTTCAACAAAGGCATTCCTTTGTTCCTCGGATCACTTAAACTGAACATCTTTCTTAACCAATTGATGTAATGGTTTAACAATTTGAGCAAAATTCAGAACAAACCTACAAACAAAATTAATCTTACCAAGAAAAGATTGCATGGCCTTACGTCAACCGGGAAGACCAATCTTCGAGATGGCTTCTGTGTGTTCTTGATCGATTATCATGCCTTCTTTCAAAACAATAAAACCTAACAACTTACCCTCCGTGACTGCAAAGATCTATTTTTTTGGGTTCAACGAGATTCCAAATCTTCTGCAGCGTTCGAAAAATTGTTTCAAAGCAGTTAAATGTTCATGTTGTTTTTGGAATAAATAGTAACATCGTCTAAATATACAACGACAAAACTGTGCAACAAACCCCTGAAAGATATATCCATAGCTCTCTGAAACATAGCACCTGCATTAATCACCCCAAAAGGCATCCGCCTGTAGGCAAAGGTTCCCCAAGGGGTCCTAAAAGTTGTTTTTAGTTGATCGTCAGGGGCAACCAGGACTTGGTTATACCCTGAAAATCCATCAAGGAGAGAAAACATCTCAGACCCTGCTACCTTATGTAGAATTTGCTCCATTGGTGGAACAGGGTAGTTGTCCTTCTCGGAAGCTTTGTTTAAGTTTATAAAGTCAACACAGAGTCTGATCTCCCCGTTATTTTTACAAACAAGTACGAGATTGGAAATCCATTGCGTATGCCTGACAGAGAATATAATTCTTGTTGCGAGTAGCTTTTCAATCTCTTTCTTTACAAAGGGTTCCAGACTTGGGTGCATCTTCCTCAACTTCTGTTGATAATGTTTTACTTATGGTTTCATTGGTATATTATGGTGCATGATACTGGTGTCAAAAGTCTTGAGTTCATCGTATGTCCATGCAAAGACATCTTTGAACTCCTTGCAAAATTTGATAAAAGCCCTCTTTTCCTCAGTAGAGCAATCAACCCCTAAAGTGATGAAATGAGGGTTTTGTTCAATTCCTAGGTTCACTGGCTCATAGTTGAGGGATGAACTCTAGGTCCTGCATTGTTCCTTTGCTTGAACTTGTCTTGTAGATTATAAAAATTCTCCAAGTTGATTATTGATTTAGGGATAAGGTTGCAAGGATTGTTATGTGGAATTCTGCCCTACGGATAAGTCAGAAATCCCTTAGACTAAAGCAGACTTAAACTAACTCTAGGCTAAGAACAGACAAAACAAATGCAACCTTGAATCCCTAGATCTAACAAACATTTCAGAATTAAAATGATGAAGAGAATAGAAGGAGTTTAACTGACCTTATGTCCAAACGCTTGTCTTTGATATTTGCTCCAAGCTCCAAGTCCTCACAAGTAAACCTGTTAACAATGGAACCAAAACACAAGCATGTACTATTCTCTAGCAATCTGAAAACATGAGTTAGAATCTAAATCTATGAGAGATACAAACCATATCATTAAAACAAGATTAACACAAATGATTTGGGAAAACAAGACAAGTTATTCCATTACAACTTGAAGATTACTTACAAAGGGTGCTTGATGCTCAAGCCAATCCTCCAACTCCAAGTGTCTTCTCCTCTAGCTATCTCCACAATGCTGCAAGACCATAAGTTTGGTGCTCTCAAGAGTCCTCCCCTTTTCCCATGGCATGCCTCTCTTTTATAGTGAATGGTGAGGTTAACCAACAAGAGAGATGAGTGGATCTAAGGAGGGATAAGTGGATCAGGGTTTCTAATCGAAGGAGATGAGTTGGGATCGAATCAAGGAACCCAATCTTCCATTATCTTCAAAAATCCAAGATCCCACAAGCCAAGGGCAAAAAACTATTAAAAGGGTGCCGCGTTTTGCAAAGTCTGCAGAACGCGGCACTGCCACGCTTTGAGGCAAAAGTAGAACGCGGCAGTGTCTAGTGCCGCGTTTTGGGAACATAGCAAGGCGCGGTAGTGTGTAAAAATAAAGTCCAAGGTGGGTCAAAACTTGCCAGGGTGGATTTACCTTCAAGGTTGACTCATCATCTGTCTCTTCTGGATGGTTCAAAACAGTAGGGAAAGTGTCGTCAACTTGTTTTGTGATGGGGATGCGACACCGTGAAACATAGAGGTATAACAGATGCCCCCTAAAGTGTGAGGTCAGAAGGGACTGATGGCCGAAAGACTTTACGAATAAAATGTGCAGAGATAGCATCGAGGAGAGCGACACGGAGCTGAAATAGAAACAAAGTGTTAGATATACCACCGAGGCGGGCATTCCCATGCTCGGAAACAAATGACTCAAAGCATGGCTGCCGACCAATACATTGCAGATCCATGAGTACTGAGATAATGTAAACTGTGGACAGGTCATGGCTACTATGATCAATCGTAGATCCATGAGACAGTAACGACACAGCCATGACCAATACAATAAGTGGATCTGTGTGACAATACAAGAGACATCTCCATCGCAGCCTGGACGCAGTCAAGATATAGTGATGCCCTCAGGGTCTTCTACCCGATCGCATAAAGATACGAATCTAACCATGTGATTACAAGGTGTTGAAGTCGAACATGGAAGAAACCATTTGATTACCGGTCAATGATGTGGACCGTTAACAAATGCGAGGGAGATCACCAATAATGACAGTGATTCCCAAGGTATCAATAGTACATCTCAACGAAATGCGAATGAATGAGTTGATGTCGAGCATCCGAGAGATTGCTTGATCAGAGGTCAATGAGGTGAACCTACTGTCAAACACGAGGAAACCTGCCATTGAGGCATGCAGGTACCAAGGTACTAATGGTTGATTCCTAAGTCTAATTCCTGGATAGTGATTTGGTGTCGACAGGAACAGACTCGTCGAAGGTGGGCCATGATGATTCCCACATCATCGACACGAAATCGGCATATATGATGGGATGATGAAGTAATGGAGTATGTACTGACACAGCGGAGGCCTGACACAATGAATGACTCAATACAATGCAACCCTTTGAACATATAACGGCATGTAACAAGACTTGGCAGCGGGTATTATTGATAAATAGAGGATAGACACCGGATGAGCGGACTCGTGGCCAGGGAGACGACCCATGATGATGACTATGACTCAATGAAAGACGGATACCCAAATATAGACAAGAGATGGACACATGCCATGTTCAAAGGTAATGACTGACAAGCTGCCATAGATAAACTTGACTTGTTCCCCCATATTTCCCCGACATGATGGACGAGTACCTCTTTCTTGTTTTACGAGCTTGAAGAGGATAACAGATGCTCGGTGTAGCTCATCCTGTGGATGAGTCCAATCTCACATGTTTTACGAACCTGAGAAAGGAGGGGTTCGTCCCAAAGTGGGTCCTTCGATGTTAATATTTTAACGAGTCCAAGGAAGGAAAACTCGGCAGTTTTTCATATTTAGAGAGCCTAAAAAACTTAAAGGAAGCTCCATAATGTACTTTTTCGTAAAATTTAGTCTCTCGATCCTGAAAAAGTGTAAAACGATTCCCGAGAGAACTCTCCCAGCCGAGATTGACTGAGGTATACCTTTCTCGTAAATAGTCTAGACGGGCCGAAAAAGGGGTAACCTATCACCGAATAGACGACCTTTCAAATACTTTTACAAGTGTGAAAGAGTCAAGATCACTTGGCAATCTTTTCAATTTTAAGGAGTCTGAAAAGAGCTTAACTATGGACTCCTATGGTCTTTTTCGTAAATTTTAAATTATTCTGGTCCGAAAAAAGAATAAAATACAACCAGGATAATACTTTCCTCATCGTTTAACGAGCATGAGTAAAGCTGACCGTACTCGACACCGTTTACTTGCGCTTGACAAGCACGACACAGGTGTGAAAGCGCTTGGAATCTTTTTCAAGTTTTAAATCCGGAGCACGAAAAAGATAAAGTGGGCTCAATATGGAGGTCAAACTACGAACAAATACCAGAATGCATCCCATTTCTACCGCAGATCCTGTCAATGAATGCTCAAAAATCGGACATTAGTAATAGATAAGGGTTTATTAATTTGAAAATAGTAATTAATTAATTAAAAAATGTGAAAAAATGCTATATAAGGCATGGTAAAAATAGAAATTACTATTCATTTGTGATTTTTACCCAAAGGAGTCATTTTTACCCATTTTGGAGCAAAATTTCAAGGATCGATACCGAGAGTTCTGGGACACCATTTCGACCGCCGTCTGTGCCAGGTAAGAGTGCTTGAACCCCTCTTTCATTTCATGCAAGAAATTTTTACTTTCACCAGGGGAAAATCAATTTTTTGGGAAGCCCTTTTGGGAAAAAATCGCCTGCCGTACTGCCGCGCGGGGACCCTATCGAGGAACGCGGCACTGTTGAACAGTGCCGCGCTGTAACCTCAAAATGAGGCGTGGCACTGTGGACTGCCGCGCGGCAGGGTTCCCTCCAGGCGCGGCACGTGCGAAAATTGAGTTCAAAAAATCATTTTTTCCTCAAATTTTTGCTAGAAGCAAGTTGTTAAATAGTCACTAATTACTTTGTTTGCCTTTTTGCAGGGATTTGCAACTTGTTTGAGGAAAAATGGTGAGTTGGAAAGAGAGGGAGCATGAAACGGACGATTTTAGGGCCGAAAATGACTTACCAACCGTGACCGCATTGCGAGAATGCGGTTTGCTAAAGTTTTTCAAGACTAAAGGGATCCGCCAACAACCTAAGCTCCTTACTCACCTTATTCAATTGTGGGACCCTGATATCGAAGCTTTCCGAGTGGGAGAGCACGTGCTTGAAATCCAACTTGAAGACATCTACTTTCTCACGGGCCTCTCGAAAAGAGGGGCCCGGCCGAATCTTACCGGGTACAGTGCTTCAGACTCAAGCACGGATGATTTGATTGCTCGATATTGTCAGGCGGGTTCGAGTAAGAAGAGTGGGAAAGTGGCCATAAAAGAGGTCACAAATCTTCCTTTCAAAACTTTGCTATTCACCATTACACGTGCAGCAGGAAGCGTGAGTCCACATCAGGCAACCCGCACACAGGTAAATCTCGCAGCAGAGTGCATGGGAGGAACAGTCTTCAACTGGTGTGATGCAGTGTTGTCCCACATGAAGGAACAGGTGCACAAATGTAGAACTGGGAAAAATACCCAGTTTGGCTATGGGAGTATCTTGGTCACTTTCTTCCTGGCAAGGGTGCCATTACTGCGTCCGCAGATATCTATGCATCCTCGCCCACCTACTGAGCCATGGATGGCTCGATGGAGCGACTATGCCGGGCGCCTTGGAGGACCTCAGCGGCTAGCTTTTGGAGAGGATTTTTTCTCTTGGCTAGAGGAGCAGATAGTCATGATCGACGACTATCCCTATTCAGGGGTAGATTTCCGCGAGGATATTGACTTGGCTTTGCCAGAAGATGATGACTGGGACAACTCTGGTATGACCTTCATGGATATGTATTTTTTCTTTTTGAATATTCAATTTTTAATACTTTTTTAGAATGTGTAAAAGACTTCTAATGTATATTCGCATGCATGTTGCAGACCGTGGACCACAGAGGCCAGCCGGATACTCTCCACTACGTCGTGGTGGTGTCGATCGTCCAGCTGATCCTGTCGAAGAAGAAGATGAAGACGAGGCAGGGGGTGTCCGGGACATTGAGAGGAACCTGCAGGGATTGACCCATGGTATCCCTGCTATGCGGATGGATGATGTCCCCTACCACCTCCAGCGGCATACTGTGGGTGTACCTGGACGTATTAGTCGACTTCTTCGCAAGGTGGTTCGAGCTGTGATGTGTTACCACCGTCAGCAGGAGGAGTCCGATGAGGGACATGATAGGTCTCCTAGGTCTCCATAGATGGTCTTTAGATCTTTTTGCGGCATGTACACGATATGTAGGCTTTGAGGGCCAATTTTTGTATATGGGATTTAATCCCCAATTTTGTCTTTGACACAAACTTTATGTATTTTTGAAAAAACACTTTTATATACAGTGATATGGACCTATTTATGATCTAAATATTTACAATGACTTGTGCATTTTATTTTTTATGATGTGTTTATGTATGGGCGAGATGCCAATCCAAAATGTAATTAGCCAATGAATCGGCAATACAATTGAATTCTCTCGGTATGTGTTGATATGTGATAAAATCAAATGACCGTTCCAAGAGACGTACTCTTCGAAATAAACGAAGTAATGTAGGATCGCGAACTGTGTAAACACGGTTTAGATGAGAAACCACGAGTTGGGAGTCTAAAAAGACCGATAAGGAGTCAATCCCGAGTGAAGCAACCTCTGTCAAGAGACCGATGACTGCATGGTACTCTGCGATATTATTGGTTGCGGGACCCAAACAAATGGCTCCTGAATAAATCAACTCGCCAGTGGGGGAAAAGATCACCCATGCTGCGGAAGCAAGATTCCGGGTATGTCGGCTTGCACCGTCAGCGAATCCAAAGTAGGTAGACATCTGCGCATAAAGGCACGAGTCAAAATAAGAGTAGATACATAAGATCCACGCGCACACTAAAAATAAAGCAAAAAGCAAACTAAGTGCATTATGTACAAAAAGTAACCCGCGCGGGGTAACCTCACGCGTAGAAACGCTTGAGGTATAGCCCGTTGCGGGGCCGTGCCAATGGCGTACCATCACAGTCGACTAGTTCATAGGCTCCTTTTTCTAAGACACGTTTTACAATGAAGGGGCCGTACCACATAGATTCAAGTTTACCTTTACCAAGTTTATCATGCATCTGATCATATGTAAGTACGAGATCACCCTCATTGAAGATCCGAGGTTGAACGGATTTGTCGTATTGAGCTTTGACGCGTTTTTTGTGAGCTTCATTAGCCAAAGCGGCGTCGCGACGGGTTTCATCTAGCTTGGCTAGGTATAGAAACCGTTCTTCTTCGGAAGTAGTGTGTGGGAGTAGCTCTATGGCTATCTTGAGTGATGGAATTTCACATTCAATCGGGAGAATGGCTTCCAGGCCGTACACTAATTGAAATGGTGTAAACCCAGTAGCACTTTTCACTGAGGTTCGGTATGCCCACAGTGCTGAGAATAGAGCTGAGTGCCAATTGGATTTTTGGGTACCCACAATGCGCTGAATCATTCGTTTCAGGACCTTATTGATGGCTTCAACTTGGCCATTAGCTTGTGGGTAATACGGGGTTGAGTTTTCATGGCGAAAACCCAGTTTGGCACTTAGTTCTTCGATCATATGATTCCTAAAATGGGAACCATGATCGGTCACAATAGACTGTGGGACACCGAATCTAGCTATGATATGATTGAATATGAACTGCGCTGCTGTTTTGCCGTCTTCAGCATACGTAGGCATCGCTTCAGCCCATTTTGTAATATAGTCCACAGCTACTATGACATAGCTATGCCCCCCGGCTGAAGTGGGCTTACAGTGCATAAAATCAATGCCCCATTTGGAGAAGGGGCCGACGGCAATGACAGGATGGAGTGGAGCAGGATGCGAGCGTGTTTTGCTATGAAAGAATTGACATGGCGGACACTTCTTGACTGTTTCAATGCAGTCTTTGAAAATCGAGGGCCAGAAGTATCCTGCTCGCAGTATTTTCTGGGCCGTAGCCATCCCAGAGAGATGACCACCACATGCTCCAGCGTGGCAGTCATTAAGAACGCGTTCTGCCTCGTCTAAGGTCAAACAGCGTCGAAGGACAGTGTCGACACCACGTCGATACAAAGTATCGTTCACTATAAGGTAGTATTTTGCGTGATGTCTGATACGTCGTCGTTCATCGCGGTTGAGATCGGGACGAAAGCGTTGGGTTTGGAGATATAAGAGAATATCCCCATACCATGGATCGGACGTGCTAATGAGGAACAATGATTCGTCGGGAAGAGAATCAATGGGCTCGGATTGCTCAGTAGCACGGGGCAAGTGACAAATTAACTCAGCAAAGACCAGAGATTTCTTAGACTTGGCTTTGACAAATTCCAAGTCAAACTCTTGAAGGATGACAATCCAACGGGAGTACTTGCCCCGAAGCACTTGTCGTGTGAGGATATAGTACATCGGATTGAAATCAGCGATGACGGTGGTCCGACGGAGTAAGATGTAGTGACGGAATCTCTGGACAGCAAACACTGTTGCTAGAGTCAGCTTTTCAACATGTGAGTAACGGGTTTCAGAGTCAAGAAGACTCTTGCTGAGGTAGTACACCACATGTTCTATGCCGTTGTGGTCTTCCTGGACTAACACCATACCAATGGTGGAAATCGAGGCTGCGAGATAAAGGATGTAGTCCTGTGTGTAATTCGGGGGTTGAATCACAGGATCTTTGGTTAAGGCTGCCTTTAAATTATCAAAGGATCATTGGGCTTCATCATCCCATATGAAGGGAACATTCTTCTTGAGAAGCCGCATGTAGCCTTTTGTTATCTCAGACAGATTACAGATAAAACGGCGTAGAAAGTTTGCATGCCCTTGCAAACATTGAAGTTCTGGTATATTGGTAGGTGAAGGCAGGGCTATGATAGCTGCTACCTTTGCGGGATCTAGACGTATCCCGTCTTTGGAGACTATGAAGCCTAACAGTTTGAGGGAAAGGCCGGAGAAGACCCCCAGAACCACATCATGTCTTTCCACTTATGGTGTTCCTCCAACTCCATAGTGGACGACTCTATCCGCCTCCGTTTATTACAGCGCACCTTCACTGGCTCTGCAGCCAAATGGTATATCGAGCAACCCCATGGGACGCATTCCTCATTTACCTCCCTTGCCTCGACCTTCCTGCAGTTCTTTCAGCTACCGGTCCGCTATGATGCGGGCGTCGAGATCCTACTGTCTTGCAGACAGAACACAGCCACGCACATCACTGACCATATTCATGATTGGCGTCGGCGCCGAAGCCTATGCAAGATCAAATTAGACGATCGAATCTTTTTAGATTGGTTCCTTAAATCCCTCCTTCCCCTCATTGCGAAGGATGTAGCTTCTGAAAGACCCCAGTCTGAAGAGGAGGCCATCCTTAAGGCCCAACAGTTTGACCTTATCTATGCCCAGTCAGGTTACCTATACACCATCATACCTGACGCCCCACGAGGTGACTCTGCACGCAGTGACACACCGGGGGCATCCCATGCCGCCGATGGCATTATTGGCCAAATTACACCGCAAGCAAAACCTTTCAGTATGGTGAGCGCCATGCCCGCCCCAGACCTTTCTAGGGCTACATCCAGTTCCGGAGCGACAACTTCTTATGCTCCAACAAACCAGACCCATCATGTTCATGGACCCTCTTGTCCACAACATTGTTATGGCCAAGCGCCATCAGCATATGTACCTCCTACTTACTATGCTCAACCTACGGTACAAAACCCCATGCAGTTTCCACAACAGCCCATGCATTACCCACAACCGGTTGCACCGGCTAACCTCACACCTCCACCAGCGCAGGGGTACCAACAACCCCAACAGGCAACTGGACCACCTCCAGCTCCACCTGCATACTATCCACCGCAACCTGCTCCCGCACCTGCGGCTCCTCAGAATCCCCCCAATGCTCAAGGGCATGTGTACGCACAACAACAGCAGCCCCAATATCAAAATAACCAACGCAACCAGGGTGGACAACCCAACCGCGGAAGAGGACGCAACCGTGGAAACAATCAAAACTGTAACCAAGCTCCACAGCCTACCCAGCCCCCGCAAAACAATAACGCGGCGCCCGCTCATCAGAATCCTGATCGGCCACCTAAGCAACCTAAAAATACTAATTTACGGACAAACCATCCTTGTTCCATTTGCGGTGTCTATGGCCACTATACCCACGCTTGCCCACATCTCGAGCGAGCTCGACAACTATGGACAAATGACGCCCTTCGTCAAGGGCAGGCGGCTCCTCAGCCACCACCCAACCCCCCACCACCTCCACAACAACCTCTGGTTCTCCAAAACCCCTTTCCAACACAGGGGGTGGTAAACACCCAGCCGTTAGCCCCCCAACAGGGCAACGTGCAACCACAACAAATTACTTACACAGCTCCTGATCAACCCATGTTTGATTCAGGCACCCACCACTTATTGATGATGTCCACCGCTGACGTCAATATCCAAACCCGTCGGAATCAATACGGACCGACTTCTGAAGCCCCCCCCCGCCGAAAAGGATACCACTGCTAATCCCACTGATCAGACATTGCGTATACCTCAGGTTCCACTTGATGGCGCTTCTAAAGCACCTCGCTTCCCCCTTCGCCGAATCAACAACAACCCCAATGCACGAGCTGCGTCCAATTACAACATCGTAGATGACTTAGCTCAATCTCCCGCAGCCATGTCTGCGTTAGAAGTCTTAAAAACCTGTCCTACTCAGCGCAAGACTTTACTTTCCGCCATTGGGGCGATTGACCCAAATGATTCGAACTTGATGACCTTTGATTTAGACCAATCTGAACCACGACTGCCTTCTACCATAGCAGTCCAAGTTTCCGTTTCTATTCGGAATCTTGTCATTCATCGATGTATCATCGACGAAGGTGCATCCACATGCGTCATGTCCACTTTTGTTTGGCAGAAGTTGGGCTCCCCTGCTCTCCAGCAATCCACCACTGCATTGCGGGCCTACGACGGCCGGTCAGCTCAACCTCAAGGTTTATTACCCAAGGTACCCGTCCAATTAGGTGGGAAGACTGTGCTCATCGACATAGAGGTCATTAACGCCCAGCTTGACTATAACCTTTTACTTGGCCGCAGTTACATGTACGCCATGAAAGCGGTCGCCTCCTCCGTCTTCCGCACCATGATGTTCCCCCATGAGGGCCGCGTGGTCAAAATTGACCAACTCACCTACTATGACCCCAACGCCCCTGCAGCACCGGAGAATGTTCTCCCCATGATTGAACAACCCGCTTCTAGTGCGGTTACCTCCTTTGTGTCTTCTGTGGCACCCGGACTGTATTCGGATACACCAATGACCTCTACATTCCAGGCCATCCCACCACCGACACCGGAGACACAGGTCGCAAATCTCTGTACTGTTTCGCAGAATACGCAAACAGCCGGCGGTCAACCACCATTGATCCCGAGTCACATTGGTGTTACACCCATCCACACCATCCCCTTCCTATTTCCTCCTTCGGGTGTAGTAAGCGCCCCGGTTATGGCTACCCTTAGCCTACCCGGGCTAACATTGGGATTACCCGTGTGGTATATTCCGCCTCCCGTTCGATTACCGACACCAGACGTCATCCTCCAACCGGTACAACCTATTGTTACCACAAATCAACCTCCTCCTGGCGTCGCGATCCCTTCGTCGGCAACGACACCTCCTCCTAACCTCAATATTCCTTCGTCGTCAATGAAACCTCCTCCGGGTCTCACGATTGCGTCGACGTCAAAGGATCCCCCTCTCCTTGCTAATCCCACTGGGGGCAGAGGTCCACAACCCTACACTGCCATACCACCTCCTAAGGCAGCCAAACCCCCACCGGTGTTTCGAGCTCCCCCCAAATGTTCATTATGCGATGAAATTGGCCATCCAACTCATCAATGCCCACATTTACCGGCACTCCAAGAACATATGAATATGTTGGACGATGACATCGGCATCCCAGTAGTCAAATTAGAGCCACCTCTACAGCCTCGCGACAAATCACTGCGCACTAACCATCCTTGTGCTATATGCAGTGTCTACGGCCACTACTCACACCATTGCCCTGATCTACCAGACTATAGAGCAGCGCTGTACGAGTTAAACAATGCCGATTTAGAGATATCTCCTCCCCTCATCGAGGAGATTCACCCTCCACCATCATCCTCGTCAGAAGAAGTCAATACGATATATATGATTTCGACAACCTTCAAACCAGAACCCCTTGATTTATGGTCTGACTACTTCAATACTGACGAGCAGATTTTGGAAACACTCACCGCACCCGACTACCCTTGGGATGATATGCATCATCGCTCGTACTTCCTCCCGGAAGCATCTACCTCCACCGCATCCAACCAGCTATCAGTCGAGTCGAAAGACTTCATACCTGCTAAGGTCGATTGGTTAAAGGACCCCATCCCAGCACCGGATGCCTTTGAAGAAGGGAACATGTCCAACATTTCCCCCACCATACAGATAGACATTTCCATAACACCAGGGAAACCTGAGCCCATCTCGCTGGGCGCATCTTGCACTCAAGCAGAAACCCAGGCATACAAAAAACTCTTTCAAGAGTTCCGAGACGTCTTCGCCTGGTCCTATACCGAGATGCCTGGTCTCGACCCCGCCATTATTGAACACCACATCGATACATGGCCGGAAGTACCCCCCTGTTCGTCAGAAACAGCGACCTATTCACCCTGCCAAGCTCCCCGCTGTCAAGGCTGAAGTCGAGAAACTTTGAACAGCAGGTTTCATCTACCCTATTCCATACACCACATGGGTGTCGAACCCCGTCCCTGTCAACAAAAAGCAAGGCACCCTTAGAGTATGCACTGATTTCCGCGACCTAAACCACGCTTGTCCAAAAGACAATTTCCCCACGCCATTCATTGACCAACTCATTGATGAGTGCGCGGGCCATGAAGTCCTATCCTTCATGGACGGGTTTTCCGGATACAACCAGATTCACATCCGCAAGGAGGATCAGTACAAGACTGCCTTTACCACCCCATGGGGCACCTTTGCCTATCGAGTCATGCCCTTTGGCCTTAAAAATGCTGGTGCCACTTTCCAGCGAGCCATGACCTACTGCTTTCACGACTTGGTCCATATCCTGCGGGTCTATCTTGACGACCTCACAGCGCGTTCCCGAAAACGATCAGACCACCTTACCGACCTCCGGCAAGTTTTCCTGCGTTGTCGTAAATATAAAATCCGCTTGAACCCACACAAGTGTGTCTTTTGCGTCCCGGCAGGCCGGTTGTTGGGTTTCATTGTTTCCCAAGATGGGATCACTGTCGACCCCCTGAAGGTCAAAGCCATCTTAGAACTCCCCCCCTCCTCGCACGCTTCGACAGCTTCAGAGCTTGCCAGGGCGGTCCAATTTTCTTAGGCGCTTTGTTCCTGATTACGCCACCAAAGTCCATGGATTCTTACGCTTACTTCGTACCCACATACCCTTTGTTTGGGACGAACAAGCGGACACGGCATTCGAAGCCCTCAAGAAGGCTCTCACACAAGCCCCCTTGATATCCCCACCGGATTTCTCCCAAGACTTCACCCTTTACGTCTCGGCATCCGAACATGCCGTATCCGGAGTTTTGGTCCAAGAAGATGCTGCCCACAAAGAGCATGTAATTTATTACGTCAGCCAGACCTTGTCTGGCCCACCTCTACGTTACCCATATGAGGAAAGATTAGCCCTAGCTGTAGTCTTTTCCGTACAAAAACTACGACACTACATTTTGCTTAGTCATACCACGGTCGTGGCCGACTCCAACCCCATGGTCTACCTCCTCACCAGGAGACTCCTTCAGGGTCGTGTCGCTAAATGGGTCATTATCCTCCAGGAATATGACCTTACTTTCAAGACTCCCAAAAGCACCAAAGCACTCGCGCTTGCTCACTTAATTACAGATCTCCCGTCCTCTTCGACATCACCCGTTATCCATACGGACCTGATTGACGAGCAGATCTTCGTCATTTCGTCGGACGACCCTTGGTACGGAGACATTTTGACTTACCTCCGTACGCAAAAATTCCGACCACACATCGATCGTGATGGACGCCGTCGCATACGACACCACGCACCCCGATACCTACTTATTGGAGATGTACTTTACCGACGCGGCGTTGATACTATCTTACGCCGCTGCCTATCCCATAGTGAGGCAGAACAAGTCCTCAATGATTGTCATAGCGGTGCCTGTGGAGGCCATTTCTCCGGCATGGCTACCGCCCAGAAAATCATTCGGGCAGGTTATTTTTGGCCATCGTTGTTTACTGATTGCATCACCGCAGTCAAGCATTGCCAGAACTGCCAGCTCTTTGCCCCCAAAGCAAGAACCCCCCCTGCCCCCCTTCATCCAGTCATCACTGTTGGACCATTCTGCAAATGGGCCATAGATTTCCTCGACTGCAACCCCCCGTCAGCCGGCGGTCACAAACACATAATCGTGGCCGTGGATTATTTCACCAAATGGGCAGAAGCCATGCCGACCTATAACTGCAAAGCCGACACTGCCCGCGCGGTTTTTCTTCAACCACGTCATTGCTCGTTTCGGAGTACCACAACAGCTAGTCTCTGACCACGGCTCTCACTTTGAAGATGCCGTCTGGAAGGAATTATCAACCATGTTGAAATTCGAACACCATTTCTCTTCCGCTTACTACCCTCAAGGAAACGGCCAAGTCGAAGCGATCAATAAAATCTTGAAGACCATTCTCCAATGCACTGTAGACAAGCACAAATCCAATTGGCATCACATGCTTTTCCCAGCACTCTGGGCTTACCGCACCTCGACCAAAACCGCCACCGGTTTTACCCCTTTTCATTTAGTTCACGGCGTCGAATCTGTCCTCCCTATTGAGTGCCAGAGCCCAGCCTTACATATCGCCGTTGAACTTCTACCAGACACTTCCCCGATCGAGCAACGTTTGCTGCTCCTAGAGCAGGCCGATGAAGATCGGCGCACAGCCATTCAAAACATGGAAGCTGCTAAACAACGATCGAAACTAAGTTACGACAAACACGTCCACCCAAGAACCTTTTCGGAGGGAGACCTTGTCCTCGCTTACGATCAAGCTCATGATAAAACCGGAAAGGGAAAGTTCGTGTCTATGTGGCAAGGCCCCTACATCATACGCACCTGCCTCGGGCAGGGGGCATACATTTTGACCGATTCAGAAGGCAACACCTTACGCAACCCACGCAACGGGTTGTACCTTAAAAGATTTTACCCATAAGAAAATCTCATGGACACCATCGTCCATTTTTTAGTATAGGCATACGTTTTTCATTCACAAAAAATTTTCAAAAAACCTAAATATTTGTTTTCCCTGCATGATCACAGATGGAGCCTCTTCCACTCTGCCATATCGGTTTCGCTGATGGTGCAAGCCGTTGGTCTCCCAATCTCGCCTCCGCAGCCTGGGTAATATACTCCCCTTCACACGAGTTAATTCACATTGATGGAGTATGTTTAGGTGCCGCCACCAATAATCAAGCTGAGTACGATGCCGTGACCGGTCTCCTGGCCGCTGCTCTCCAGATGAGCATACGTCACCTCAACGTTTTCTTGGACTCACAGCTCCTAGTTTCCCAGCTCAACAATGATTACCAGGTACGCGATCCCTGTCTGTTCAGAAAATTCCTGCGCACTAAACAAATGGTTAGACAGTTTGAATCCATTACATTCACACATGTCCCAAGACACCTCAATAGTGTAGCAGATAATATGGCCAACAGTGTCCTCGACTGGCACACCAATCACATCATGTCATATCCATAAACAAACATGCATCCAGGTGCAAAACATGTGCCTCCACGGGCATATACAAAAAACCAATATTGCATCCGCGTGCATAACATGTGCCTCCACGGGCATAAAAACAAACAAACCAAAATGATGAACCATGTGCATAGCATGTGCCTCCACGGGCATATATAAATCTACAAACACACTGCATCCACGTGCATAACATGTACCTCCATGGGCATATACAAAAGACAAAGTGCATCCACGTGCATACACAACAAAATATCCAAAATATATATCCACATATATATACGAACCAAATAGTCCACATGTCATAAGTGCCCTCAGCACTCGATATACACAAAATACATCTGTCATACAAAAAATGCTTCCCCATATGCTCATGAGCATTTGGGGGCAAGTACAATGACGTCTAAACATCAGGATCCTCCGGATCCTCAGGCACCCTCTACCGGCACCCACCACTGCACGAGCTTGTTCAGGAGTCTCCTCACTGAACGGATATAAGGTATCTGAGCGAACTTCAAGAGTCCGCTCATGGCTAGGGCCTGTCTCACCCCCCCATCATTCTCGATCCTCGCCACAATCTCGGCATCAATATCTCTCTCCCCGCCATACGGACTGAGCCCTCCGCAACATCCTGCCAAGAAAACACAGAAAATTTTAGCCCCAGCATAAAAATTTTTAGAAAAAATCCCATCGCGGCTTTTTCACAAAAAGCCGCGATGACCATCGCGGATTTTCCACAAAAGCCGCGATGACCATCGCAGGTTCCATGAAAAAACTCGCGATGAACATCGCGAGTTTCGTCCAGACAGTCGCGATGAACATCGCGACTGTCACCCATGAACACACGATGAACATCGCGGCTGTGGGTCTAAAACCCGCGCGGTTCATCGCGGGTTCCGCCCCGAAACCCGCGCGGTTCCACGTTGGAGAGTCAACGTGGAGTTTCGCGGCCTTCGGGGGCCCACCGCCAAATAAAAAAGACATAATTGACTAGGTTAAGGCGAATAGAGTTACCTGCAACTCGCTAAATCGAAAACCAACGGTGAAATCTCCCAGAAATCGAGAAAAAGCTCTGACTGCTCTATCAAACTCGCACGTGACAATGACAAGTCATATTGGGCCCCACGTCCTATTTATAGAAATTCCACAAATTTCAAACAACCATTGCGGTGTCATACGAAGTCCATTTCTCAAACCGTTGGCACCGTTGGGATCAGCACAGCGAGAACTTCATAAAGGTTCCTCCTGTTTCCCGTTTTTCCCGGGGTCCATTTTTGACCATTTTTAGCCCCTCTCGTGGCCTCGGTTTGCGTGCCACATCGGCCGTTCTCCGTTTTCGATGTGCCTTATATGGCCGGATTCAGTTTTCCGCGCTCGTGATGATGCTTGAGACCATTTCTCGCTCTCACCTTTAGATTTTCCGGGCATTTTTTCCACGCCCCCTCGTCGCCTCGGTTTGCGTGCCACATCGGCCGTTCTCCGTTTTCGATGTGTCTTATATGGCCGGATTCAGTTTTCCGCGCCCTTGATGATGCTAGAGATCATTTCTCGCTCTCACCTTTAGATTTTCCGGGCATTTTTTTCCACGCCCCCTCGTCGCCTCGGTTTGCGTGCCACATCGGCCGTTCTCCGTTTTCGATGTGTCTTATATGGTCGGATTCAGTTTTCCGCGCTCGTGATGATACTTGAGACCATTTCTCGCTCTCACCTTTAGAATTTCCGGGCATCTTTTCCACGCCCCCTCGTCACCTCGGTTTGCGTGCCACATCGGCCGTTCTTCGTTTTCGACAATCCTTATGTCACCGGATCCAGTTTTCCGCACAGATGACGATGCTTGAGACCTTTTCTCGCCCTCGTCATTCCTTTGTTGTTCGGTATAATTTTATCCCTTTTTCGGGCCGAGCAACCCCTTTTACGAAAAAGGCACTTAGGGAGTTTCTGTTAAGCTCTTTTCTGACTCCTAAAACAATGAAAAGATCGCCGAGCAATCTTGCTTCCTTTCATGCTCGATAAACGTATCTGAAAGGGCGTCTACCTGGTATAAGTTTACCCCTTTTCCGGACCTCGTAGACTAATTACGAAAAAGGTATACTCTAGTCACATCGGCTAGAAGAGTTCTCCATCCGCATCAGTTTATGCTTTTTCGGGCCTTGGAGACTAAACTACGAAAAAGAACACCGACAGAGTCCACTTACCGTTTTCAGACTCTCTAAACATGAAAGCAACCATGAGCATCAGCCGTCCTGGGCTCACAAAATCCACAGGACCGTACCATTTCAGAGCACACTGTTATCCCTTCTTGGAGCTCATTAAAACTACGAAGAAGGAATCAATGGTGCCTCTTGGCTACTCGCATATCAGCTTCCCCATTTTTTGGTCGCCTTTGTTCAGAGTATTCTGCAGTATGTCACCCTGAAACTCCCTCGACAGCTACCATCAGCTGGTCCTCCCCCCCCCCCAGAGTCAATATATACCATTCAGTCAAAGATGATCCCTGCACCTACAAGTCAGTTCCCTACACTGCCAGGTCAACCATGTCATCATGCTCTGAACAAAGGAAGTTTGAGTCTACCCATTTTTTGACCCAGTTATTTCCCATCCCCACAAGTATGTCAGTCCTACCAGCAGTACTACATCACTTCCATTTACACCTCGCGCTCCTAGCAAGGAAACATCATTGCCTTGTTAGTTGCTGGTCTCCCTCTGTCGACGACAACCACATTTATTCCAGAGGATAGACCTAGAGGCCCCTGTGTCTTGGACTCATTACCATTTATGATGAGTGCCTACGAATCATTTCGAGAGGAATCCTCAGTGCCTCTCCCAATGGTTGTTTCTCACATGCTCGACTTCAACACCTTGATCGCATCGTTGAGACTCGCACAGGGTATCGGTCCGTTCAGTTATTAGTCGAAGACCCCGGATACCTCCTGACTCCTCCACATTTGAGAGTCTTCCTATGGATAATATCAGTTACACTTTTCCTATAGTTATCCGGGTTGCGCATGGCGACAATATTCAGATTCACACCTGTTTCATACTCCCTTGAGTATACAGTTACATTTATTCCCAGATTTGACTCATAGTCTTTGAGTCCCTACAGATGTTGGACACCTTCAGTTTCAGCAGTTCCACAGTTGATCCAGTGTATCAGTTATTGAGATCATTCTTATTGAGATCATTCATGATCATGAGTATATCCCACCATCATGTCCCCTCTGGACCATTATGATGTACCAGTATATTTCTTCACGTATTAGATCCCCCTTCTTGGGACTAATTGTTTTGTATATGCCTTGATACGAGCATGGGAATGCCCGCCTCGTCCTTTATCAGAGATTATACCTCATTCATATTGAGGCCATGTAATATTTTTTGTTTTTGCAGCTTCCAAGGGCCGTGGCTCCAGCCTCCAAAACGGTCTCTTCTCTCCCCTAAAACCCAGAAAAAGGACAAAAGAACTATGATGTCTATCGGCCATACGATGAGCTCCTGCCCTCACACATCAGGGGGCAATCTGTTAACACCTAAAAAGTGCTCACTAGCTCATTCCCTTACTCACATGACCCATTTGTCCACTTTCCCACCATCTGAGCCTCCGAAACCAACAAAAGGTCACCAAAAGACCTTGGTACACCCCCTTTTTCCATTAAAAAAGATTATTTTTCCAAGAAAATCATAAAAAACCCTCAAAAAGGGTCCAAATTCCCAAAAATATTAAAAAGGGAATTAAAATATTATTTTTATTCAAAAAAGGAAAAAGGAGGGAAAATTACCTAAACCATGTTGGTCAATACCATTGGTTTCCACAAAACCACAAATGGTATTCCTCACCACCAAAACCTATAAAAAGGTGGTAGGGGCTCCTCATTTCACATCCTTCCATTATCTCATCCTTATGCTGCTGAAATCTCCCCTGAGCACTTTTAGCCATTGAAGCAACCTTGGAGAAAGAGACCTATTGGAGTTTGGAGCTACTCATCTTGGGAGTTGCTCAACATCAACCTTCACCATTGAAGGTAATATCGCAAGCACTTGCTTGCCCCCCACTTTTCAATACAAAAATTATTTCTTATGTTTCTTGTTCTTGATTTTTGAAATATTTAAATTATTTGATTAGATTCTTGCTTAGATCCATGAAAAGTATTGTTTATTTAGTTTATTGTTTTTATTTCTATTGAAACTGCTGCTACTAGTTAGCAGGTGCCCATAGCACTAAGCTTGGTTGCAAAACCGAGCCAACAATCAGGATGTTGGAGTCACCCTACACGATAAGAGGTAACCAGTTCTTTGTTAACGCTCATCTGATGCCATTAACCATGCCTTCTAATTCCACTACGTTATTGGTTGTTTCTCCCAGGTTGCCCCAGAAAATGCCCATCACCGAGCCAGAGGCATTTCTTACCGCTCCCCCAAAGCCAGCAGGGCCCTGGTTACCTTTAGAAGCCCTGTCGAAGTTGAGTTTCAGAGTTCCCACCGGGGGAGTTTTCCAGAAGTCAGGACTAAGGGGTTTATCCCTACTATCATGCTTTTCGTCGGGACTGCGAGGTAAGCTGTAAATTCCCCAAGCATTCAAGATTATTATTTCAGTAGGATCAACACTCCCCGTAACCGGGGTTAATTTATTGATGTATAAGGTTTCGTTGAGATGCATTTCAAGTTCTAGCCAAATTGACTCTGTATTTCTTTGATTTATATCCTCGAAGATTCTTTGGTTCCACTCCTTCCAGAATTCCCAAACCACAAAACCAGGGAACAGTTCCCATATACGGTTCATAAGTTCACTTTTGAATGGTTGAGCCTGCCAATTACCCAGGGATAAATCAGGCCAGCCACATACTCTAGCTGTCTTTCTGAATTTTTCTTCCCCCCCGCTCTAGAGAAATGAGGCTAGCAGACACTCGTCAAGCAAATGGTTGATAGATTCAATGTTGAGCATGCACATATAGCAACGTGAGGGTCTTTAGAACCCTCTTTTCCGTAATTTTTCCTAGGTCAGGATGCGGCAATGGATCAGCAACCACCCAAAGGTGGCAATTTTAGGCCATTGGTTGAAATGGCAATTTTTTTCCCATTTTTCATCATGAGGCATTCTATCATATCCCTCCTGGAGGGAAACCACTTCAACACTGTTAAAGTTCCCCATGTTGGAGTAACCCCATCTGATTTTGTTTGGTCTCGTAGCCAACGGGATTTGGCGTTTGAGCATTTTCGTGTAAAAATTATCCATATTTTCCTCCCGGGTCAGGGTCTGCCACCATTGGAAAGGTTTCCACAGTCTGATCTGATGTCCCTCAGGTCTCAGTGCCCAAAAGTCCCGAACCTTCTCCCACGGACTACTCTGTAAGTATTGGACCAGCTCCTGGTTATCCTGCCTTTCATCTAATCTAGGGAATTGTTGCCACGCATCATGCAGAAAGGAGGCAGAGGCTCCACCTCTAATCTCCTAGAAACTGTGCCTCTTTACTAACTCCCGATTCAATTGAGCCAACTTCCATATGCATGAACCAGGTTGCTCCTCCCCATATCTTATAAGGTCCTGTTTGGGCCAATTAGAAGCATATTTCCAGTGCCATAACTTCACCCATGGTTCCTCCCTATACGTAATCCACTTCCACCAGGTTTTGGCCCCTAACACCTTGTTGACACACAACGCATCACGCAGTCCTAGGCCACTCATTCCTTTAGGAGTACATACTGTTTCCCATTTCAGCAAGGCCCACTTTCTTTGATCATGGGTGCCTTCCCACAGGAAATTCCTCTAGAGGTTACGTATTTTTTTCAGGACAACTTTGGGGGCAGCTAACACAGAGAACAAATATACCGGCATTGCTTGGAGTACTGACTTAACCAAAATGAGACGGCTAGGGAAATTCAGGGCTCAGTGCATCCACAATTCCAATTTGGTCTTGAGTTTGTCAAGAAGATATTTCCATGAAACTTGACGAATTGTGGATTCCATCAAGGGTGACCCCAGATATTTAGACGGGAGCTGTCCTTCTGAGAATTCCAAAATACGCAAGATATTTCTTCGGCTAATTTTGGGCATATTGAAGGAATAGACCTTGGATTTTTATCTATTAATCTCTAAGCCACTGCCTATAAGGAAGGTGTTTAGTATGCCTTTGATATTTTTAGCTTATTGAACTGATGAAGGTCCCATTAGCATTGTATCGTCTACAAATTGCTGGTGGGTTTGGGGGGTCAACCCATCACATAGGTCTAGACCCCTGATAATATTATTTTCCTAGGCAGTCCACAGCATTCTTCCTATTCCTTCAGCTATGACAATAAAGAGAAATGGTGATAAAGGATCTCCCTTCCTGATTCCATGGGAAGCTTGAAAGGGTTGGGAGGGTGTACCATTGAACAGAATGGAAAAGAAGGGGGTTGAGACTAAGCTCATAACCCATTCAATCCAAATATTACTGAACCTGAAGGATTTTAACATCCCTGTAAGGAATATCCAATTCAATTTGTCACAGGATTTGGATAAATCAAGTTTGAGAAGCATACCTGGGAGTTTTTCCTTTTTTATAGAATAAATGGTTTCATGCACCAGAATTATACCGTCCAAAATTTGTCGTCCTTCCACAAAACCAGCCTACTTCAGAGAAATGATCAAGGGTAGGAGTGGACGCAATCTGTTATCTATAACCTTAGTTATAATTTTATATATAACATTGCATAAGGTGATAGGTCTGAATTTGCCTGGGTCCTCCATGCCCGTTTCCTTGGGAATGAGCGTAAGAAAGGTGGCATTGAGGGCTTTAAGGATACTCTTGGTCTGCCGTGAGTCTTCAGCAATGGCCAAGACCTCCACTTTCAACCAGTCCCAACAAGAGTGAAATAAGTTGGTAGTGAAACCATCCAGTCCAGGGGCTTTGTCATCCGCCATCTGTTTGATAGCTTCATCGAGTTCTTCCATTCTGATAGTCTCCATGAGAATCTTATTGTGTTCTTCCGTGACCAGTCTTGGGATATGCCTAAGAAGAGTCTCCCTTTCCACTCTTCTATTAATATTGGGTTCCTCCAGTAAATATTCAAAGTGAGCGTTCAGGGTCTGCTCCATCTCAGGTTGAGTCTCCACCACGGTACCATCCTCTTTCTTGAGCCTAACCATCCTATTCCCATGGCAGTATTGGATGGCCGCTTTATGAAATAACTTGGTGTTACGCTCCCCATCTTTAAGCCAACGACTCTTGGATTTTTGCTTCCATAGGAGCTCTTCTTGGTGGTCTTTAATATTGAGTTCCTGGAGAAGGTGTTGCTCTTGTTATTTTAACTCCGCAGAATAGCCATGAGCCATGGCCACCTTTTGTATCTCTTGAAGTTTAAGATCAAGTAGCTTCTTACCTTGGAATATGTTCCCGAAGGTTTCTTTATTCCACTTCTTGATTTTTCCTTTCAGGTACTTTAACTTTTGTTGGAATTGGTACATCCTGGTTCCTGTAACAGGGGGACTGGTCTGCCACCACTGTCTCATTTGATCAGGAAATTCAGGGTGAAGGAGCCAGAATTGTTCAAACCTAAATGGCCTTCGGAGACGTTCCCCTAATCTCTTCCAATCCAGGTTGATCAGCCAATGGTCAGAGCCAGTAGAAGGGAGCACAACAGCTGTCAACTCCCCACCTCCCATCATAATAGATTCAAAAACTAGAAATATGTCTAACCTTGACGCTATGCTTCTGTCGCCTGCTCTTTTATTATTCCAAGTATACAAGCCATTAGAGGTTTTGACATCAATCAGTTCCAGAGTTTCAATTACCTCTGAAAATTCCTCGTTGTTGGGGTGTAAATAGAGGAGTCCCCCCCTCTTCTCAGCCAGACTCCAAATCAAATTGAAATCGCCCCCTATGATCCAGGGTCAGATTCCAGTCTCTCTTTTGAGGCTATGGAGGGAGTCCAAGAAAGATTTCTTCAGGTTTGCAGTTGACGGTCCATAAAAAATTGACAAAAACCCTCTGACTCTGGTTTCTAGAATATGGAAAGAAGCAGATAAGATGAATCTTGAGGCAATCCAATCCATTAGGCTAACCTCTTTAGGGTTCCAAAGGATGCCAATTCCACCAGTCGTACCAGTAGCATCAGTCGCCATAACTTCACAGTGTTTCTAGACTTTCTTCCCGGTAGCTTGAAGATCTGCTTCAGAGCATTTATTTTCTTGTAGGAACATTATTGCGATCTTTTCTAATTCAATTTTCCGTCTTAGGAGACGGGTTTTCAGGTGGCTCTTGCAGCCTCTGATATTCCAAGATGTAATCCACATCTTATAACCGATTTAGGGTGGATGAAGCTAATGCCACATCAATAGTAGGATACTAGCCTGAGGCAACCAGATTTCTCCCTATCATTTGAATTCTCTGCATATTGCTTCGTCTTCCCCTTCCCCCCCCCCGGCTTATTTTTTTTCCATCAGATTCTTTAAGAGATTCAGACACTATACCCAGATGTCTATGATTCTTGGTTTTGATGATAGCTTTCTCAAGCAGAGATACCTGTTGTGGCGTGATAGCAATTGGATTTTCCACTGTACACGCTGCCTCCAAGCCCTCTAGGTCCAGATCTTCCAACTCCATTTCATCTCATCCTTCCTCTAGCGAGGAACCTTCTTCACCCATTGCTTCAACCACCGGATCCTTGACACCACTCTCCGTCACCTCTTTGGTAGATGCTTCATTCTTTTCCTCCTTGTTTATCTCGTTGCACTCTTTAGCTTCTTCTCCTGATTGCAGAACCTCATACCTGTTGTGGGTCATGATTTTCTTGTGAATATCCGGGCCCCCTACTTTCTTGGCTTGTCGTTTCTTGGTGGAAATTTTTTTGAATCCATCTTGATCTTTTCCTTCAGCGTCTAGCTGCCCTCTTGGCTGTTTATTAAGAGGGCAATCCCTAAATAAATACCCATGTTCATGGAATATCCGACATCGGAAAGGGATCTGTTCATAATCAATGGCTTGGAACCAATCTTCATCCTCCCAAGTTATATCAATTCCTTCCAGAAGATCTTGGGATATATCCATATAGAGACACATTTGGGCGTACGAGGTATATCACATCTTCTTAGTTTGTTCTGAGACTTTGACGAATACCCCAAGCTCATTTCCAATCTCCATAAGGATTTCCTCCTTCCAATATTCAGTAGGTAAAGAGTAGAGTCTTATCCACACTGGTGCAATGGTTAAATTTTCTTTATCTGGGTTGAAATGTTCCTTCTGGGGCACGCAGAATTGAAGAAATATGGTCCATTATCAAAGATCCTCGAACAATCCTCCTCATTAAAGAAAATCACTGTAAAAAACCCTTTGAACCCGAGTTGTAGATCATAATTCCCCTAGGGTTTCCAAGTTGTATTGATCCACCATACCAGCACTTTCTCATCCGGCCAACTTCCAACAAATTTCTCTATGAGCGCGTGTTCTTTCATATATTGTATGTCGGTTCTGACTCGGTCTGATTTTATCTTTAGTTTGGGGATCTTTTTAGCCTTCGGAAGACATTGTACCGGTCTTCTTGGTTTTTTTGACCCCTAATCAAGATTGATTGTTCCACTAGTCCCTGCTTCTGCACTCCCTGCCCCAAGGGCAGGGTCATGTCCCGAATTTTTCTTTTTCCCTTTGTCCATAGTACTGGTTGAGGCCAATGCCTCGCCGCCGGTAATGATGCTCATGTCCCTTCCCAGTCTGCACTCTGAGGAGGCCCTGGCATCAGCCACCTTCCTTAATTCCAAGCTTAGGTACAGAGTTCAGAAACCCTCAAAAGCACCGTCGCACCTTCCTCCTTCTAGCATACATTCATTTCCTTTGATGCAGGCAAGCTGAACACACTTCGAAGTTTGACTATTTTTCTTACATTCTATTTTGCTTCGTTTTGGGCATATTGTAACGCTCCTTACTCGCTTATATATATATATGATTTGGTTCTCTAAATGGCTTTGTCCTTTTAGGTGTATCTTTGCCTTTTTGAGTATTGTCTTCTATTTAAATAAATGTCTTAAATTAAATAATAACTAAAATTTTAAATATTTTTTTTTTCATGTTTTGAAGTATAGTTAGTGGTTTAATTTTAATATTTTTCTAATTTTTGTTTTTATGTTTTTTTTTAATATAAAGCTTTTAGGTTTTGTCATCTTTGAAAAAAAACCGTCATGCTAGAATGCTTGGAAACAGATCGATCCGAAAAAGATTCCCTACAAATTTTTTAGCGAATTGTATAACACGTTCTATAAAGTTGATAATGGTGGTTTCTTCATGTGTAGAAATTTGGGATGAACCAGAATTCATAGCCAAATAATTTATCTCGTAGACTCCTTGTGATGTATATATTCTATTCCCAATCCACTTATCTCCATGATATCTCTTAATTATTAATGTGCAACCCGATATCATCAACGCATCAAAGTTTGTACTATTAAAATTTCTCAACTCATATTAATTCCTACTTCAACCACTTAAGTAAGAATTGAAGGGGGCTTGGTTGCTTATCCTCTTCCTTTTCTATTTAAAGAAGAATGAAAAGATATGAGGAACCACTGGAACTGACCCAAGACTTATCTGATCAACATCTTTCCTAACTTTCTCATAGACTTAAAAATTCTGTAACCGCTTAGAAATATCAATATCTTTATATCTAAATTTTCTTCTAACTTGATACGCTCAATATCCATAAAGGATCCATCCTTTCCATTGTCTCCCAAACCTTCTATATTTCAAAGGCAGTGAGCTTAGTTCAAAGGGCTGCATTAATTAAAGAATAATTTAGCGAGGGCATGGATTAACTAAAGAGTAATTTAGTGAGAGAAAATATATGTTCCACCCTTTTAACAAGTCCCCGATCTTTCCAATGGAATATAAAGAAAAATTCATTCTTTTTACAAATGAAGAAATAACTATTTTCAAATTTTCTCCATCACCAATTATCTTGAGGATCATGATAAAGTTTAGTTTGCATTGAGGGTCTACAATGTAAGGGAAGGTTTTTTTGTGGATGCTTCCCAATCCATTAATAATGATGATGCAAATAACTAACATATTTTACTTTTTCCAAGGACATACCTTGCTCCCAGGACTCCTTTGATATATTTGCGCATTCTTAATTGAATTTCCCTTTTTTCTCTCTTTCATGCCAAATTTAAAAATGAATTCACGTGGAGTGTAATGGATGTTTCCTTCCTATATATAAGTTTAAGCCACCCCACCAACTCCCTTATCATCTATGTTAGGGTTAGACTTTCGTTTCAAAATATATTTGCTTAAGATCTTAGGTTCATTGTTTCTACAAAATATGGACAATGGATTATGATTGTTGGTCTTCCTGGGATGACCCGGGTTCGACGAAGTTATTGCACCAACAACAAATCCCCTTTCACTGGCCCTTTCAGCATCAACTTGTAACCAGGCTGAAGTCTTACTTGAAGAGAAGATGGGGGGTTATAGAATCAGGTTTCTACAACCGTGGCGATGTGCATATGTGGTGAAAAACTTCGCAAGCGTCTCTTACTTAACATCTATTAACCAAATAGAATAAACAAAGGAATTCGCACTTCGTAGTTACCAACAGTCTACAGAATACGTTGAATCACTGCTGTCTTTACTCTTATAACTATGCATTCATCGTACTTAGTGTTACTTCGCAACATTCATTCACTTTCATTCCATTTACTTAACATATGATTACCATTCACATACACATACAAGCAAATACATAAACATGTCATAACATGGACACAAAACATGTCATAAACTCATACACATAACACACAGATTGATGTGGTTCACCCCTAGGCAGGAGCTACGTCCACAGGAATTGTTCTTATATTACTGGGAAGGGTAACAGTTCCAGTCTACGTACTCAGCTGCAAACTCTTCTCTATAATCAGATCTCTATGCACTCAACTGTAGAGTATGTTCTCTCTCAGCCTAGATCTAACACTTCTCTGATGTCGGAACAAAGGCTAACTTCTAAACCCTTCCCCATACAAAAATACCCTTATATATAGATGTGCCTGAAGGTCACATATTACAATGACTATGGGCCAACCCCCATAGTACCCGAAACCCAAAAACACTGCATGCTTCTCTTGTAGACCACGCTAAGATTTAACTTCGTTGTCCCTTCGGTGCCGCTTCTTCTAACTCTTACGCTTTCTCTGACAGGGAAGTTCCAACTTCTGCACTGGTGTTCCCTTTACACCATTCCGCTTCTTTAATTTATGCTCCTATAGTAGTCAGGTCGTCACTTGGTATTTAACTACATCAACCACCTCTCGCTGTCCTTAGTACCTTGCCTTTACTAAGGAAACATGTCCTTTCTTCTTGACTACACTTTGCTCCATACCCTCTACCCGGGATTTGCAAAGTCACTTTTCTCCCAAAAATGGTCAATGTCAGGCCTCGCCTAACTGTACTTTCCTTCATTACTTCCTTTAGTTCGGCTACGCCCAACAATGATTAAGGGTAAACATAAAGTTACAAACAATAGGGGAATGACATTAGAGTTTTGGGAAATTTGGGTTTTTACCACTTCTTCATTAGAATAAACATTAGGGTGAATCCACGAATGTGGTTCACCATTTTTGGCGGATGGAATGGAAAAAAATTGTTTTTTGAACCCTTGATCGAGGGTTTGAGACAAGAAAAAAAACAAAACAGGGCCCGGTCGGTTCGACCGACTCTGTTTGTGCAGACTGTTTGACAGAGATGAGGACAGCGACCGGAACCGGAGGCCTCAACCAAGCTCACGTCCACACCACCTCACCACACCCATGCCACCTCACCACAGTGACGCCACCATGTCTTCTATTCCACCAGGTGGGTGGAATTCAATCAATTTTTTGTTATTTAAAAAAAAATTAAATTTTGTTTGTGTTACATAAAATTGTGTTTTTGATCAAATCTAGCTTGTATTTGGTTTTTATGAATTTGTTAGGATGTAGCCATTGAAACTAAACTAGCATTGAAACCGAAAACCACCTTTGAAACCAAACTAATTGAAAAAAAAACCCATTTGAAACTAAAACAAAAAACCATTCCAAAACAAAAACCAAAACCATTTGAAATTTGAAATAGGTTTAGGGTTTTAAATTTATTTTGCATTTATTTGTTTAAATTATTTGGTATATTTTTGTTTATATTAACTAGTAGCATTTCACCGCATAAATGCTACCGGTTTTATTTTAAAATGTGTTTTTACAAGCAGAAATGTTGCCCTTTTTAATCCTCTAAGAACGCCAAGAGGATTGAAAAAAAGAGTCATATATTACATTACTTAACCTATAACTCTAAACCTACCAATATAACATCACAAAAAATTAATATTAATAATATAATATAAAAAATTAAAAAATGAATATTAATAATATATATAATCATATATTATTTATTAATTTTTACTTAATTTATTTTTAAAAAATAATATTTAATATTAATAATATAATATAAAAAATTAAAAAATGAATATTAATAGACTTAAGGGTTTCAAGTTCGTGTATCTTCCCAACCTCTACATTCCTTGTCACAATGAATTCTCTTTTAGAACTATGGCAAAATCATCCTAGACTAACAATAAAACCTTCAAAGCCAAATTTTCCTTTCCTACTATTATATGTTCCTAATTAAGTTAGGAATAATTGATTTGATTGTGATAAAATTTTCTTCGAGTTACATTATGTTATCATGTAAGTTTAGCTATATTTTAATAATAAAATTGTGCTATTGGTTAGAAAAGGATTATGGGGTGATTTCAAAAACCTTTGCACAAGTTAACGATTCAATTTTGAAAATCAAGTTAAAACAAATTCCCATGAAGTCGATAAGCATTTACACGAGGTATACTTTGATTATGGATTTGTGCTTTTCTCGGTAACAAACTTGATATTATAAACATAAATATGAAAATGAGTTGAATGCTTCATGGTGCTGATATGTTATTTCTTTTATTAAAATATAATTTATTAACACTTCTTATTGATTCACTTTGCCTCTTTGACACGACAATGACAGGTTTCATTTTTTCTTAGAATTTAGATCACTAGATATTAGAATTGTTTTTAATAAGTATTTGAAGTTGATGCTAGTGGATACCTTAGATTATCAAAGTTTTTTTTTTGTTCTCAATTGCGTCATCATTTTGTACTTAAAGGCATACATGCCACAATTCCATAGTTAGTTTGTTTTATATTGATCTCTAGAAATTTGCCACATTAGTATTTTGATACCATGAAGATACATACCACCAATGTATCAATGCAATGAATATATACAAGGCAGAGTGATTCAATCAACATCCAAGATTTGATCATGAAATCTATGCCATATCGATATATCTTATACACCCATTAAAAATAAATAAATAAAAATCATACGAAGGCATACCTTATGTGTTCTCTTTTGCGCCAGATAGATTGGTTTTGCAAAACTACATTGTAAGTTGAAAAGGCAAGTGTGGAAAAACAATTAGAAATACCTTTAGGTTCATAAAAGCTTGGAGTATTTAAACAGTTTGATGTCCAGCTTGTAAATTAGGTTTTCGATTATCTATGCCTTTATTACCTTTCCTGCCTTAAAAAGAGAATTTGACTTTGTGGCATAGTGACACTAAGATTAGGGTAAATTTGTGTTCTTAACATGAAACTTAGTTATATTCATTTCAAATATATATTGCAAACCTACTTATATTCATTTCAAATATATATTGCAAATAAGTTCAATAGGCTCAATATAACAATTAGAAATGCCCATAAGTTAAGTTGTGGTTTTTTTATTAAGTAATGGTTTTGATACAACCTATTGCTATATTCATGTACTTATTTTAAAGATATATTGCAAATAATTTTAATTAAGTGTAAATATGACAATTTGCATAAAGTTGTGGTTTTTAATGAGTAATGGTTTTGATACAACTCAGTGTTAGATTCAAAAAGATGTTTTGGAATTAATATGAAATTTTATATTTTATACCTTTTCAAGTTAGTTAGAGAGTTTTCTTACAATGTGAGTGATGGTCTTATTGTTTTTATCATGTTAAAGAGTATAATAAATATAATGTGATGGGCCCATTCAGGTTTACAATATCATATTGGACACTAGATGAGTATCATTCATCATCAAATGTTCATTTGGAGATGGTGTTTGTTCATTTGGACATGGTGAGGGATGCAATCACCGTTTCACTTTCTTGCCATTCAAGACTCACACACCAAACTTGGGATTTTATTGCTAGTTAAGTTTTTAGATTTGTAGTTTTTCCTATCATTCTATGACTTTCCTTCCATGTTCATAGCATCAAGTGAGGTCATAGTGGCCAATAGGATCTCATTGGCACACAATAAGAGTCAATTCAAGCACGTTTGACTCATTTTGAACACCATAAATTTTGGATTTTGGGGAGGCCATCGCTAACTTAATTTTAAGTTCTAAAACCCTCACATTTAAAGAAAGGAG
The DNA here is from genome assembly GCA_027924585.1 of Larix kaempferi. Lineage (NCBI taxonomy): Eukaryota > Viridiplantae > Streptophyta > Pinopsida > Pinales > Pinaceae > Larix > Larix kaempferi. The sequence continues at coordinate 28,294,532 of BSBM01000158.1, read as the reverse complement.
ATGTTCAAGATGATAGTGTCAATTTTTGTCAAAATGAGAAAGTTTGCAAAATCTTCAACATTTACCCCTTTCACTAGTCACTGAGTGAGCTCCACTTGAGTTGGGCCTTGCATAAAAAAATGTTCTTAGGTATGCTATAAAAAGAAAATTATTGTACCCTACAATACTTATGATAAGATTTATGATGAGCTCTCATTTTCTCGATTTTGAGTTGATATGCTTTATTTATGAATTGTGTAGGCTGTGCCTCTCTATGGGGACAAATTTTAGAATTACAATTTCATGATTCATAACCTATTCAAATCCAAAGCCTAAATGAAAAAAGTATATGTGTTCTTCAATACTTTCTCATGATATGAAATTTTCAAGAATAATTTTCTTGGCACAAAGATAGACTTGCACTGAAGTTTTCATATGATTTCTCAATATTGTCATTTTTCATATCATTGAAAAATTCTTGTCAATTCTTGATAAAATGGGAATATTTGATTACCTGTATTATGCATAGTTCCTACCTTGAAAACCATATCTATATTTAAAGTTACCATGATGGGACAATTATTAGAGCATAGCTCATTATCCTCGTTTATCTCAACATTATCAATTTTATTCAACAAAGGAATATATGACACATGATATAATCAACAAATCAATTATGCCATTCCCATGAATTCATGTCATAAGGTGAGAGCCAATATAGTAGTCCAACCCATAAAAAATGATCATGTCATGGAAAGAGGTCATTCTAAGAAGATCATTTCGATATAAATTCATTTCAATGTCCTCCAAAGCTCCTTGTTATGGTGTTTGATTACTACTTTTCTCCTCCACTCTCTTTTTTTTAACAGAAACATAGGAGTTTATATATATATATATATAAAAGGTTGTGCACAACCATTCATTACAAAAATTGAGACAACATTATGCTTCAGAGAGAGGGAAAATGTAAAATTTAAGAAGGTTTGGGCCCTTAAAGTCTTTACTTCTTGTCTTCCTGAAGGTTCTGTTCATTTTACTGGGATATACCCTTACAAACTGTTTATATAATAATAGGAAAAAAAACATTTAGAAAGTGGAGTTCAAAGGGAACCTGTGAAGAGAACATTCACCAAAATTTCTAAGAAGAGAAATTATCTGTAATTCTGCTGCAGAAAAGAGGCGGCCTCTAGCATTCCTTGATTGACTGATGGCGCTTCCTGAACATGACTGAACTGGGTTTTGCTGGTGAAAACAGAGAGGTCTTCTTTGATGCTGTCAACCTTCCCCAAAAGATCAATGGTGTTCTTGTCTATATCATCCAGACGAGACTCTACACAAGAGAGGCGAGAGTGAATATACTTGAATTCCATATTCTGCTCTTTGTTTTGGTCCACAATGGAGCAAACGGCCAAGTACGTTCTGCTCAAATAAACCTTAATCTCCGAGGTAAGATGACTGAGCGTGGTAGCTTGCCTAACCCCATACATATTGCTGAGAGTCGAGCTGCTGTAGGGAGGTTCTTCTTCAGGAATTTGCAAAGGGTCGAGAGAAAAAACCGAGAGGCTCAACTGCTTGAGCTCTGGACCGAGGGAGAAATAGTTAGGGTGCTCCATGCTTTGAAACGAATCCCAAATACATCCCTGATGCATTAAATGCTTATGCGTGGGATCTTTAATGCCCATGGTGGAGGCACATGGGCGTTGTCATGTCGACCGAAGGGAGACGCGGACAGGAGAGGCCAGGTGCCCACGACGGGGGGATCGTCCCCTATAGACCATAGTAAATGGGTTTAATATCATTGTCCAACCCCTCGAGGGATAAACCTATACTCCAAAAATTTATTTTGCAATAATTGAACTTTTTCCAATGTGGCTCCAATGTTGGCTAGCTTGTCAGCTGTGGAATTAAGATCTCTGAGGACATGGAAAAAAAGAGTGTCCGTGGGAAGAGGAAGTAGCTCGATTCTTTTTTGAAATATTTGGCTCTTAGATCTTCTAAGGGAGCCATTCCTCATAGCTTGGATTACATGCCTGGAGTCTCCCAAGACCTGTAGCTTTTCCATGTTTAAGGTGGAAGCTATCTCAAGTGAATGATACATCGCCAACCATTCTGCTTCATTATTAGTTCTTGAGCCTAATCCCCAGGAAAAGTCAGCAACCTTGTTTCCTCCGGGATAAAAAAATAATCCCCCCCGCACCTGCCTCCCTTGTTTCTCCTCCACTCTCTTACCAAATATGTTTTCTTGAATTTGATTCTCTTTTCACACACACACACACACACTACCTTCTTATTTTTTACAAGGAACAACTTGGCAGACACCCTTCTAGATTAATTCCCCATGATTCATGGATGGTAAATGGGGTAAATCATCAACCTTGATTATGGAGCCTAGCCTTGAAGGGATCAAGATAGTCGAATCCATGACATCCCTAAATTTAGGGATATATATATCACGTCTATATCATGACCAATTGAGCTAACCCTCGGGGTTATATATTTAATATAACCTATACATGTTTCCTCCAAGAATGAGAAGAAAATGTTTCCACCAAAAGTGTGTATTCCTAATGAGAAAGTGAAATAAATAATGAGAAATGGTGTGGAGGTTATTCTTGTCTATGATTTGATCTTCACACCTCCTTCCCATGTGGGGATGTGCAAGCCTCTTCCCTGACAAGTGGTTAAATAGGTCTCTCTTTTAATCTTTAATCCTATTTTTATTTTCTCATTTTTCTTATTTTACTCCCCCATCCCTCCTACATGAGTTATTTTAATTTGTCCTAAAAAAATTATTTTAGCAGAAGTAATGTTGACTATGGCCTTCTCTTGACTCTCTTACGGACGGGTGCATTCCCAGTTGCTCAAGGTCCATCTCTTCAATTAAATGAGAGGTTGTGCCTTCTTCCTTGGTGTCTAATGAGGTGGAACCTAAAGATGGATGAGGATTTGAATATGTTGAGTGGGTTCCTTTGTTGATGTTATCAATAGATGCTATAAGAGCCAAACATTCTACCTCTAATGCCTAAATTTAATTTCTTTGTTAAAATTCATTTAATTAGTTTGTAATGGGCACATGTTTCATAATCCTCTAACTTTGCTTTTCATTCTATTCTTATTTCTCCTTTTGTATCCCATTTTCCATGTTTTATAACATAATGGATTATATTTTGTAGCAAGAATAATGTTTTGTTGAAATCCATACATGTAGATATGTGAGAAAGAACAATATGCCAAAACCTATAGCTTTGCACCTTAGGAGATTGATGCAATTCTCAACCCTGCATTTAAACAAATTTTATACATTCTTTGAAAAGATACTCTAGCTTTGAAAGACAAAGCTATGTCCAAATAATCCTTTGAAGAGATAGTTAACTCTTGAAAAAAAGATAATTAATCCTTGAAAAACACAAACTTATATGCAATTTTCAAATTGAAAGCATATCTAGGATATGTTATAAATCGAAATAATAAGTTGATAAATGTTGTTAAATGTATAATTATTTAATACAAACTATATGTAGGTAGTTGCAAACATGGTTGACCATTCCTAATGTACGGTAGTAAGGAAGAAAGGTGGAATCATATTTACATTTTTATTTTATTTTTATATATCATGGTACATGCATGTATTTCCACAAAACACACAAAGGATTATTATTTGGACACATGAGGTAAAGGTATCTTTGAATTATCAAAATATTAGGTGTTCTTAAGTTGACACATGGCAAGGAAGCCTTTACATGTGGATCTCAATTTTTTCCTTCTTATTAACTCATACATATGTTGTGTTCCTAGAAATGATTTAAACATTTTGCATTGTATTTCATGTTGAATTTGTGTGAAAAATATGGTGTATGATGGTGATTTCATTGTATATTTATTTTAATTTTATATAACACATATGGTGTACCATGGTGAAATCACCTTCTACTACTTAGAAGTATAAACATGACACTAACCTCAACCTATGTCTAATATGTCTTTCATATCATATGCTTTGTCTAAGATATCCACTATGTTCGAGGATTTTTTCAAGAATTTGAAAATTGAATTTGAATTTTAAATGTGAAATTTGAAAGAGAATTAGAATTAGAAATTGAAATTGAAATGTGATGCAGAGAGTCCTGAAGAGAGAACTTCATTGCTTCATGCTCCACGAAGCATGAGAGGATATGACGTCGCCCAACACGGCGGCCATCAGAAAGACTCCCGTTCACCAAGGAGTGATGTCAGGCCGGGGTCGGCTGCCACTGGTGGCGGAACACAGGAGAGATAGTGTGTCGGTTCATCCCGACGACATACATGTGGATCCCCAGTTGGAGGATGTGCAACAAGACACAAGTGCATCAGGTGCGTATTTTTTGTTAGCACATTTTCAGTAAATTTTTAGTATATAATGCATTGAATTTCAGTTGCAAGTTATAATATATATTTTTAGTAACATTTGTGTTTTGCTTTGGATTGCAGGTGCCCCATCAGGGGGATCATACGACGATGAGGTCGTAGGGATCACTCTCGCTGATATCACTACCTAGTGAGAGTGGGTGAACTCATGTGTGTGCACATTGAGGGAGGATTCTCCCAAACGGCGATCTTTATCCATGATGTTATCAACAATTGATGAGATGTTGGCCCTCTACAAGATGGTGGGACCTCTCAGTGACATTTTGTGTCATTCATGCCATAGGAGGAGACATGATGCCATTGGGATCCATAAATGGGAGGACGTTAAAGTCTCCATAAGAGGGCATGACGTCAAGGGTACTTTGTTCGACATCCCACCTGACCGCCCTTCCGCTCAACCGCTTAGACTCAGGGAATTTAAGCTGGAGGCCGTTGCACCACATCTATATGATAGATTCGTCGGAGCATGGGGCATGTTCCCCCACCATGACCAGGTCCCGTTGTACTTTGCAAAACATGTTTATGCAAAGTTTGTTTTGGACATGCACCCAGATTACACCAGCACAGGGTCCTCGTTCTATGGGGCTGGTAGGGGACGCTCCTACCAACCTCCTGGAGCTCGGAGAGACCCTGCCTTCGTGCCACTTGCTCCGAGGTTGGTACCGTTTCCAGATAGGGCGGTTATCAGGTCGGGGGATGTGGCACAATCATCCCAGCTTGCTGCAGAGACTAGAGTTGACCTTGTAGACTTGTTGGTCATTTCCATGGGAAGTGTTGTTGTTGCTGCTCATGGAGCGTCATCTAGACCACCCCCTCCACCTGCAGAGCCAGAGATAGAGTATGTCCCTAGTAACATGCTCAGTATTTTTTATGGCGAGGCCCTATTGAGGTATGTTGAGTTATCCCGAGATGCATACTTTCGGTCGTATCGTAGATCCGTCGCTACAGGACATGTATACTTTTGTACAATTATGTATATATGTTCTTCATGTTACATCATATTATATGTCGTAAATTGAATGGTTAATAATACTTAATGGATTTGTATTCTATTGCTCCATGCAGGGAAGCACATTCATGGATCAGCTCTTTTCTAGTGAGCCATCTGCTGGTCCATCCGCTCGTCCCAACCCGTAGGCGCTAGTAGTCGAGGTAAGTTATAATTTATGTTCTAATTTAATTTGAGTTTATTATTTCCCAATTTAAATAATTTATGTTTTATTTCTTAATTTTCGAGATTTTATGTTTTAGATCTTAACTTCAAATGAATTTCAAATTGTACAGGGCAAAGGAAATGGGGTAGATCCTGATGATGGACATGAGGACCGCGAAGGTGCTCACGAGCCGGGTCGAGACACAGATGTGAGTTTTAATTTATGTTCCAATTCATGTTATTTAGTCACATTTAGTAATTGATTTTTGTACATTATGTTTCAATTTTTGAATTATAACTTAAATTATGTTAAGTAGTTTTAATTTTTTAATAAATCTAACTTATTACATGTAATGGCATATTACACAGGCATCACTATAGGCAGGTGTCAATGCTGCAATGGATTTCACATATGATTGGGATGCAGCTCGAGTACATGTTCCTGATGAGGGGCCATCTACCCGTATTCCAACCCAGATCCCGAATATCACCATTGACTCGACAGATATGGATGTATTCATTCATGGTTTACCGTTTCAAATCCAACATTGGTCTACTACACACGAGGGCGGTCAGAGGGACGATCAAGGGCCTCGTGGGGGTAGTGGCTAATGAGTTGATGATCTATACATTTACATGTTTTGGATATTTTCATATTTTATATATTTTCATGTTTTGGATGATCTATATATACGTTATCGTGTTTTGGATATGGATTTCTATCATTTATACATGGACTTTTATCATATATGGACTTTGGATATGGAATTTTGGATATTTTGTATATTTTATCATATTGATGTCTTCATGTGTATTTTATATATGATTTGAAATTGATTGTTTTTTATATTAGATCTGGATATAGTTATTACAGTTACAAATTTATATTTTGTCGTTTCAAATGCAGATTTAATGTGTAGTTACAATTTAGTTCAATTTAAAATGCAAATTTCAACTACATTAGAGAACATGTTCCAAAATTTAGAATTGAATACATACATTACATTTTAAAATTGAAATTACAATTCCAATTCAATTACAATGTAAAATTTCAAATTTAATGTGTAATTTCAATTCCAATTCAATTACAATTTAAAAGCTCGTTTTCAACTACATTACAATTGCATAAATGAAATCAACATGTAAAATTAGAATACATTTGAAATTAATAATTGAAATTACAATTACATTATGTTGTCTACACATTACAATTTACACATTTGAATTCAATTACAATTTAAAATTAAAATCTCAAATTTAATGTGTAATTTCAATTGAAAATTCAATGTGTTGTTCCAATTTACAAGTTCAATTTCAATTACATTACAATTGCATTTGAAATAGCAGATTTTAAATTAGAATATATTGTACAATCTAAAATTTAAATTTTACAATTTTACATTGTATATAGATGTATTTTAAATTCTCAATTGTATTTGAAATCAAAATTTAAAATTAGAATACATTTGAAATTGAAAATTGAAATTGACATTTTGCATTATGTTGTCTACACATTACAATTCACTTACAATTTCCACATTCCAATTCAATTACATGGAAAATTTAATGTGTAATTTCAATTGAAAATTCAATGTGTTGTTGTATATAAGAATGTTTTTGTCGATTGGGAGTGTGAAATATCCCTTGAGACAAAATTATCTAATTACAAGTTATATAGTATGTAGGTAATCTTTGTGTTCTTTTCTTTTAAGTGTGTGCTCTAATCTAAAGTCATAAAAGTATGGCTTGTTTTCTTGGCAATGGGCATAACCACCTAGTTAATATAAGAAATGAAAATATGTTGATAGCAGATGCTTGTACAACTATGGTAGAAACTATGCTTGTACAACTATTTCATATGGTTTATGTTTTAATGACAAATGGAGATAATGGCACCATTTGATCCAACTAGGTAAGTTGCATATATGAAGGCATGTACAAGTTATTGCGTTTCCATGTTATTATTACGTTTCTGTTTCAAGTTTCATTATTACGTAATCCATGTCTATGAAAAACGAAGGCATGTACAAGTTATGTTTTGGTTTGATAATTGAGGTTTTTTTTCGCAAGCAAGGCCATATCATACTAACTAATTTCTCTCAAAGAGATTCCATGCTTATGCGTGCAAAATTGCATGATAAAGATGGTTTTTGATGCATGTAATCCAAAAATTGAGAAGGTTTGATGGTTATAAATTATAGTGAATGTTTGTGAGTTGTGCAAACAATGGGTATTGTTTGCATGAAAATATATTCAAATATTATGTGTAAGTGCCCTTTAGTTGAATTGTACCCTCTATCTCCTATGTTATATTCCATGTAGCACCAAGTGCCAATATTTTTATTAAATGGAACGAGGAGAGGCAAAAAAAATTGGTCCTAAATTTGATATGTTCTTGATAACAAAACTAATTGATTATTGTTGAATGAAACATTTATTCAATACATTGGTATTTGATAATATTTTTATATAATTGATAATGAAATACAATGTAATTGATGACGAAATACAATGAATGGATTATAATGTATAAAATTTTGCAAATTTGAAATCAAAATTTAAAATTAGAATACATTGTACAATTCAAAATTTAAATTTTACAATTCCACATTGTACATAGATGTGTTTTAAATTCTCGATTACATTACAATTGTATTTGAAATAAAAATTTAAAATTAGAATGTACATTACAATTTAAAATTGAAATTTTACAATTACATTATATTGTCTACACATTAGAATTCAATTACATTACAATTCAACTATCTATTATATCTTTAATATTGTTTTTAAAGCATCTAAACAAATACCTATAAAACTATTATGGATGAAGTTCATGGAGAATTGAACATACATTCAAGTGTATTCACATTGGAGCACCATGACCCAAATTTCACAAAAGCCTCCCATCTAGTATTTGTATTCTTGACATTAAAGCATCTACAAAAATACATTTATAAAACAACCTCCACAAAAATCTCCAAAAAATTATTACACAAGACAAAATGAAAACTATGCCAATGATGCAAGTGGCATACATGTAACTCATTCATTTGGCCAATGGGTTATAGGAATGTATCCATAATACGATCATGGTCAGCTTCTTTCATATTCCATCTCTTTGGATCACCTCTATTCATCTTGATTTCTATTAGATGTATCCGAGCTGCCACCACCAAATGACTATATTGACATGATATATATTTAGGCATAAAATCTCTGTAAATAATATGATCACCATGTTTTTTCACTTTTTCAAAACGTTGTCCCATTAGAACCATGTCTCCAGTTTGGTATGTGAACTCCCATCTTGGTAGGGTCGCACCAACCTACTTTTTATTTGCGTGCACCACATCAAATAGTATGCCACATTTTCTTGGTTGTGGGGGGTGCAATGACAACAAACACATCACCTGCAAGATACATTACAAATATTATTCAAATGTCCTACGTGCATTTCTACAACATTTGTATATGTGTAATATATAATGAACTAATTAACTTAATGAAGACTCTTGTACCTTCCCTAACCATATCAGAAACTCGATCATGATATAATGAGACCATTTCCTCTTCAGTGTGCATCTCTTTCCATGTTGGAATTGGATGTGGGCCCCTTGGATTAAGAGAGACGTATTTCCATGGTTTCACATATACATCATTTTCACAGTGATCAAGCCCGCATCCATTTGCATCAATGCAAAAATCGCAAAAACAGGCATACTTCCTCGTTTCAATGGAAAATATGTCACCCATGTCTTTACTTTGAACATAATGTAATTCCCTCATACCAGGGATGGTTTCACAATACCACAACATGGATCTATTAACATCTCCAAAGGGAAACATCCCAAAAGAACCTGCATGGAATTCAGTTTGTCATATGTAAATTCCTATCGAGTATGTGTTTTTTTGGAAATGATGATATTGAATGTTATTAGCTTATTAATTGAGTTTGGAGTTTATTACCTTCACACCGGCCTTGCTTGTTCGCGACCTTGATGTCCCAAATGACGTGTGCACCAATCAACTACTTCAGTGGAGCATTTGATTCGGGTTGCACCATGACTCATCTGGTACCTCCGAAGTGCTTGTTTCACACATGCACCTACGCCATCATGTTCACCCTTTCCATGCCTTGTCTCAAAAAAGATCTAGGTGTGTTGGATTCCTGTCTGTTTGTGAAGGTGACTCAACCAATAAAATGAGCATGCCTATTTCAATTGCCCTGCACACCCATCTGACCAAATCCAGTGCTCAATAAATGATACACTTCTCTTCCTGAATGAATCATAAATCAACCCAAAGCAGTGTTGAACAAACATTGTGTCATGCTCACGATCATCACTAACATAAAAATGGTATTCCTTAATCACTTCAGGTGACTGAGGATTGCTATCCCTACCATCAATGTTTTCCTGAGCATGTATGTACAATACATGTACGAAGATAGACACCTGGTCGGAGTGATAGTACTCACTCTGTATCTCTCTCTAAGAAGCAAAGGTGTAGTTCTCCGCAAAGTCTACCACTGATAATATTGTGCCCGGCTCAAATACCTCATGAGAATGTTTGAATTCTGAAGCTTGCCACCTGGACCTATGGGAGTGCTTTATGTATTTATAAATCTGACTTTGAAACTTCTCCATGAAATCTGAAATAGGAATCTCATCATCGAGCAAGTTGATCCTCTTGGATGGCACATATGAAGAAGATGTTGGATTCATGGTGACGTACTCGTACCTCTTCCACCTAATGGTGATATCTAACAATCCATGGTGTGTTGGATCGATAGGAAAGTTCCTATGGAACAATGTCAAATCACCGCATTCATGGCATTTTCTCCCACCTACACACCTCTTATTGAAAAACACGTGTTCAGGATTCATGTTGCATAGTATCATGCAAATAAAATATCGCACTGTGTGAGGAGCTACTACACCGTTCCAGTGCCTTTTGCAAAAATCCAAAAATGTGTCAGAGTATAGTGAGGAGCTACTACACCGTTCCAGTGCCTTTCGGCCTAATATACCACGGTTTCAATTTGCTAAACATGCTAAATGATATTTGAACACCAAGATTGGTTTCTTGGAATTCCTCGTAAAGTGCAACTCTCGTCATCTCCATCACATGCTTACAGTGCTCCTGATAAATGCCTCTGGATAAACGTTGTCACAAGACATGCTTTCGATCTGGAATAGCACGAGAATGGCTATCCCAAAACTCTATCACGTTCTCTCTAATGCTTGTTTCCATCCTGCCTCGATAGGGTTCCCTACAAATAAGAGCCCAACAAGTAGCTTCATCATTTTCATCTATCCAGACCGTGAATTTAGTATATTTGAGCAATGTTCTTTTCGAAACATTGAGCAATGATGTCGTTGTTGATACCATTCGATTTCTTGAGGTGCTTTGTGCCACACCAGCCGTTGTAATTGCCCTACGAGCAACTCGGGTATCATTGTTTCTTAATTTTCCAAACGAATATAATGCAGTTCTTACATTTTCTATTTCATTCTCGCATGTCTTTTTTGTTTTAACATCTTGAAAACCCAACAACTTTGTGGCACGTTTCAATTTTTTGTGTTTTATGAACCCATGTAGGATTTGAGCTTGTGCCATCATTGAATGTTGTTCAAAATATGACTTGATTATGTTATTGAAATGTTCTCTAACTCTTCGACCAGGGATCGAATTCCCAATCTCTTCTTGTGCAGAAACAACTGCACAATCCTTTAGAACATTTCCACCCCTTTCAACCCCACTGCAACTCTCAATTATACTTTCAATGTGAGAGGAAAAGGTGTCATGTGATGGTTGATCAGGATCATGAGGGGGCACAGGGTCATGTGATTCTTGATCACCATGATGTGATGTCTGACCATAATCTCTCCCTACATAACATGTACAAATTAACAAATTGAAAATTGGTTACTTGATAGTTGTGCATGAACTTTAAAATTGCTAGTAACTTGAAATTTGATGTGGAAATTGGAAAATTGAAAATTGCATGTAAATTGAATTTTTCAACTAATGCATTTAACTTGAGAATTGCTCTACGTAAGAATTGAAATTGCTAGAACTTGAAATTGCTAACTCAATTAAACTTGAGAATTGTTCTAGAAGTAAAATTTGATATTGCTAGTAAAATTTGAAATTACTTGTAACTTGAAATTGGTAATAACTTGTACATTTAACTTTAAAATTGCTAGTAACTTGAAATTTGTTGTACATGTAAATTAACAAATTGAAAATTGCTAGTGACTTGAGAAAAATGTAAAGTATTGAAAATACATTAAAACAAGAAAATTTTTGTAACTTAATTTCAAAATAACTAAATATGTACATGCAACTTGAAATTGTACATTTAATTTGATAATTGCTAGTAAAGTTTGAAAATCAAGTATATATAATTAACTCAAGATAATTATTAATAACTTGATAAAAATTATTATGGGCATAAAAAATAATATCATTTATAATTATTACATTATATAATTGTGGGCAAATTTTCTTTATGCAATTTATGTCCATTTTACTTTTACATTACAAGAAAATGTTATTTTAACTTTATGGTATAAAATAAACAAATAAATATTTAAAATACAAGTTGCAAATCACCACAAAGAATAAATGATTACAACACTTCTACCCTAGAATTTCAAAGACAATGTCATGCATCCCATGTTGTATATACGTGAAATAAATTAAGATTGGTTTTTTACCCATGATAACATACCTATTATACTGTAAATGTGGGGAAGAAAACATTGATTTAGAGATGAATACGATATTTAATTAAAAACATTGTAGTGATAATAATATAATAAAATTTCAATTTTAATTTTAAGAAATTGTAACTTTGGCAATTACAAATTCAACAATCAAAAGATTGAGCATAAATTGCAATTTTGACAACTACTAAGTCACAATTTCAAGTTTCAACAAGCATGTGATTGATAATAAATTCACATTTTTTGTATGAAATTTAGATAAGTACATATTGAAATTTAAGGAATTTTTTTAATTCAAATTGCAATAACTTAAATTCCATTTTTGACATTCCAACAATTATGACAATTAAAAATTTGACAATTCCAACAAATATATGATTGAGGAGAAATTCATAATTTTTAATGCAAAAAAACATTTTCATTAGTTGATGATTTTGCAATTTTAACAATAAACAATTATGGAAATTGTAATTTTTATCATAAATTGCAATTTAAAGATTTTTTATCAATAATGCTTCACATATCAATGCAAGATTGCAAGCATTGCAAATAATTATTTCCAGTTTGTCCTTTAAACAAAATATATGATTCTAATCATTAATCTTATCATGGTGATATGTCATGTTATGTAAATAAAAGTATGTGATAGATGGAACCTTTAAATGAAATTTTTTTAAAGTAAACATTATAATTAAATAGCTCTTTGAACATTCATTTGTTTTCAAATATTCATAACTATGAAAATATTTCTAACCACCATAACTATGAAAATATTAATTCATTTGTTTTCAAATTGAATAAATTTTAACTAATACATAACTATCATAACATGTTCATTTCAAAATATTCATCCGTTCAAGTTTTCAAATTGAATTTTCTAACAAAACAAGAATTGAAATTACATTTAACTTGAAATTGTTAGTAACTTAAAAAATTTCAATTAGTTAAATATGTAGAATTTAACTTGAAAATAGTGTCCAAGTGTACATTTAATTTGAAAATTATTCTAATAACATTGAAAATTGTTAGTAAAGTTTAGGAATTTGAAAATAGTTATTATGTACATACATTTTAACTTGAAAATAGAATCTAAGTATAAATTTCATTTTAAAGTTGTTGGACAATAAAATTGAAAATTGTTAGCAACTTTGAAATAATTTGAAAATTGTTAAAGCAACTTTAAAACTTAATTTGAAAATTGTTGGCAACTTTGAAATAATTTTAAAATAGTTAAAAATATGTACATGTATTAATATGAAAATATAATCTAAATCTATATGTTTCATTTGAAAATTGTTCCAATTTAACATTTGTTAGCCACTTGAAAATTGTTCATTTAACATTAAAATTGTTGCAAATTTTGAAATTTAAATAACAAATGCATGAAATAAATCAGAATATCATTACAAATAAATATGAAACAAATTAAATTATGAAATTTAGTTAAATTTATTGGAAAATTGTTACTAATTTTGTAAATTATGTAGCATGATATTTAAATCATAATAGCATGTAATTCAAAAATTTACCTTGGTTGTCCTCCATTGGAATTGTTGCACCAAATGTGCATCTTCTTCTTCTCTCAAGCTTGCTCTTTGTTGTTTCATTCGTTCTTTATTCTTCTCATGCTATTTATTGTCATCTTGTTGTCTAGCATGTTTTCTTTGTCTTTTTTTATTTTTATTTTCCATCAATCTACAATGAAAACGAACAAAAATTTCTTCAAATTGTTATAACAAACAACAATATGTTAGTATGAAATCTTGAAATATACCTACAAAGAAATATTACATGTCTAATGAGCTCTAATTCAACAACATGCAAATGATAAATCTCTAATTCAACAAGATCAAAATGACAAAGTTCTAATGGAAAAAAAAACTAGCAATGAGTTAAATTATTTTTTTTGATTAATTGTTTGTTGAATATATACAGGTTGGTTGATATTTTTACGAGGGAAGGGTAGTTGGAAACATTAATTGTTGCCAACTCCTTTCGCGGGTTCGCCCATGTTCATTTTTATATTTTTTTTGCACAGACGAACCCTCGATCAAGCTTATTTTACGTACCCTCAATCGAGCAAATACCTCGATCGAGGTATTGTTAAACCCTATATTGAGGTCCTATTAAACCCTCGATCGAGGTGTTGTTAAACCCTTGATCGAGGTATTTTAAATACCTCAATCGAGGGCTTAAAAAACAGGATGAGAGCCCTTTTCACTGCAGAATGAAAGTTTTTTCTGCCTTCCACAGAGTTAAACCATGTCATTAAATGCTCATTAATGAGCGGACTTGATACCATTGGATTCGTCAACGAATCCTCTATCCAGATACATAAAATTTACTAATTTTTATCTTCATATGTCTTTCGTTTTTAAATTTCTACTAAAACTTGCCCTAAGAAACCCTACCGACAACTTCGATTGAGCTCAAAGATAAATCCACAACATTCAAAATACACATCCAAAAAATTTGAAAAAATACACAAGCCCCAGATAAACGTGTCCTCTTCAAAAGGGTATTTTTAGTTTTGCAAATTATGTAAAAAATCAAAAGATTCCATGCACACACACATGTGTGTGCAAAATGCGACTTCAATATTCATTAGTCAGTTTCGAAAAATAATAATAAATATAATTTTTCTAGAAAAATTAAAAGAAAATTATTTAAGCCCTAGTGCATTCTGTCTAGATCATGTTCACATATTTCATTTTTAAAAATTATTACTTTAACGTTAAATTATTGTGCACACACACAAACTACTTGTTAATTGCTTTTCAAATTTTTAAGTACACACGTTTCATTAAATGAAAATTCGACACGATATATGGATATATTTCGAAATAAATATCATTGGAAAGCCAACATAATTCTTTACATTTCGTTCTCAACCGCATGTCAAAATTCATGTGGCAAGTATGAGTTTCGAGGGCTTCAATTTAATACATGGGTAAAATTTCTGTTTTTCACCGTCAAATTTGGCCAAAAAGAGTTACCCATCTTCATGGAATCACCCATTATATACTTAAATTTTTTTTAGGGTTAATAGTTTACGAAGAAAGATGATATCCTTTTATTGGAGCGTCCATTGAAATAAAGTCATTCAACAAAAGAGGAGTAAAAGAACTATCCTTATGCATACTTTCAATATAGAAGTTTGTGTTTGTGCTAGTTAGTTCCAGCATGACCACTTCCAAAATTACACTTACAATCAAAGGATGATCAGGGTTGTGTCTAAAGGACTTCCTCCCTATCACCTAGGTTCCATTTTCCTTTTTTACCGCTTAAAAAAAGTGAGTAGTGCAAATGAAGGTCTTCAAAGGTCACTTTGTTATGATAGAGTTGAACGTAAGTATTTCATAAGGTTGGGTAGTCCATATGATCAATTCGTTGATTGAAAAACTTATCACTTGAATTTTTTGCATAATAGCATTATAGTAAATTTGGGATCTAAAATAGGCTTCCTAAGGAAAATATTAAATGAGTAAAAGCATATTCCATGTCACACTAAGCATATGCCATGTCATATTTAAGATAGAGGTGTTATTTAGTGAAAGTTAGTGTAAGTTAAGAGGTAAGTAACTTACTTATCACTTACTTAATGATTGTTTTCAAGTAAGTTGGATTAGTGTAAAGTTAAGAGATAATGATGATGATAATAATTATACTACTACTACTACTACTACTACTAATAATAATAGAAATTATAATTTTTAATAATATTAAAAAATAACTATATAAAAATATAGATATATTGTATTATATATAATTTGTTAGAATATAATATATAATTTATGGTTATAACATATCATATATAATTTGTAGTTGGGATTAATATGAATTTAAAGGATTGGATCAGATTGAATATGCCAGTGTGTTCTGGTTGTTCTCCTTTATGGCGTGGTCTGCTAAAAGTTTCTGGCTGGATTATTCGTGATTTGAAATGGCTTGTAGGTAATGGGAAGTCCATCAGGATCGGTAGAGATGATATCCTGGGTGTTATTGATCCTGTTTATCTGTCAAATCGGATCCTGGATTATTTGAATATATATGGTCTGAATACATTAGATCGTATCAGAAATCCTTATGGTTCGACTTATTGGTTACAGTCCTCGGATCTGGGTTTGATTGGTGATGATGCCATATCTTGTGACTTATATGTTAGATCCCTTGCTACGGCTGGCATAAATTTATCAGATCGGGATGATAGGTTGGTATGGTCTGGAAATGATAAGACTGGAATTGTCACTGCAAAATTTGCATATACCAGGATTATGCAGGAGAAATTTATCTATCCACAACATTGGTGGTATAGAAAGATTTGGAAGTGGAATATTGCATTAAAACATAAGATTTTCTTATGGCATGCTCTTCAAGGTACACTGAAGACTTGGGATAACCTTTCTAAGCGTGGATGGAAAGGACCAAACTGGTGCATATTATGCAAGGAAAATTCAGAATCCATCAATCATCTGTTTGGTTTTTGTTCCTTTGGTGAAAAAGTATGGGATTTCTGTTGTTCAAAGCTGGCTATCACTAGGGTTTGGGGGAAGGTTAATTTTGGTGAGGCCTTGCTGAGTTGGTTCCATGAGTCCAAAGAGACTATACAGGTCCCTATTTTAATATCGTGGGCTCTTTGGTATTTTAGGAATTTATGTACTTTTCAGGATTTTGTGCCGAATGTTGTTTCATGTGGCATTATTGTCACAAATGTTACAAAGCAATTTTCTGAAGTAACAGTTCCAGCGGTGGTGAGAAGTGTAGAACCATTCTCCTTCATTGTAAATAAGCCTACACTTTTCTTTGATGGAGCTTCACAGGATGGATTGTGTGGGGCAGGGGGTGTCATATTTCTGAATGAAGGACGTTATTATACTTTTTGTCTCAACTGTGGGAGGGGCAGTAATATGAAAGCTGAACTTTTAGCCCTCTGGTGTGTTTTGAAATGTGCCAATATTTTTGGTTTGGTGAATACGATGGTTTTTGGTGATTCGCGGGTTACAATCAAGTGGGCTACAAAGGAATTTGATTTAAATGTTGCTGCTCTTACTCATTGGTGCAGACGAGTTCGTATGGAGATAGATATGCAGGATCAGATCACATTTACACATATCTATCGTGAGCACAATGGCAAGGTTGATGATTTATCCAAGAAGGCATTAAAAGGATCAGAAGGTTTATTGATATGGGAGGAATGGATGGAATCCAGAATGCTGGATTCTGGTGATATTTTCTTTTTCTAGATTGTCTATGACATTTTTTTGTGGCTCTAATTTTGTTAGGATATAGTCCTTCCTGGATGTAAAATTTTGTATGGACTGTGATGTAATTTTTGAGAAGATTGATAGACCACTATCATACAAATCCAGATTGTACCTTGGTTTCACAAGGTGAATATCTTTGTACTATTTGATTCGATGAATAACAATAGTACATTTTTTTTCGGTTGAAAAAATATAATTTGTAGTTGGGAGGATGAGGGTTTCTACAGGCCGTCTTATCTCAGGTTTTTGGAATAATGATCTATTGGGAAGAGGGCCAAGGAAAGGTATCTTTTTGGCCTAGCTATCCTCCATATGGGCCCCAAGGAGGAGTTGGTATATTTTGGTGAAGGGGAAGTAGATCTACTGTCCTCTTCAACAATATTAAGGTCACATGAGGATCTCATCAAAATATGGCATTGTTCCTGCTCCTTTAGTGCGAAGATGAAGGATCCATGTGTTGGTGCTGATGGAGGTGGTAGATCTACAATGGACTACATGCAAAGGAAATGAGTTTGGGAACTAATCGTCCCAACATCCAATCCCTTCACATGGACTTTCTCAAGCATGCTTGCTAAGAGTCGAATCCAGAACGGTGATTGCAAATTGTGAGAGGAGTGGACTAGTATATCCAAGGTTAGAAAATAATTGTAAAGGGGATTCCCATGCTCTATGGACAATGGATGAGGTATTGGACAATTCAACCCATCACAATAGTTTAAGTTGAGGAGGTGATATTTTTGGGGTCTTGGAGGAGCTGCAACCCCATGATCCCTTGCTTAGTGATAGATATAGGAGTTGAATTAGCCCTCATAGTTTTATATCTCAATAGATACTTGATATAGAGACTATCTAGGAAAAAATCAAGAAAATTCCTCTTGGAACTTGGATGGAACCTCCCATGGGGATTGGATAAATGAGTTCAGTCATTCTTTCTTCTTTGATTCACTAGTAGAAGGAATTGAAGCTAGGTGTGATTGGTCTTCTTCCTAAGATCTGAACCCTGGGTTTATTAGCAACATTCTATATATACGAAATATCCAAAGTTGTGCTCCAAACCGGTCTCAAGTAGCTCCCAATAAGAGGAAACAAAAACTGATAAAAGAACGGTGTGACATAATTGAACTGGTGGTTGGAAAGGACCTAAACCTTGTAGAAGCAATGAATCTGGAAGGTAAAACCTTAGTCTTTAGGTCACCAAGATCACATGGAATGTAAGGTGAAGAGCATACTTCGGGATATTAGAGTCTTTGGATCCTTGCTTGTGTGCAAAAGTGAATTACACTACTTTGCATAAAACATGAGAAGTAAGCAAATGACATGAGATGTCAATACTTTAACAACTTCTATGAAATGGAAAGCAAGATGTCTTGAATACATGTCCTCAATAATGGATGAGGGATAATCTCAACATATGTACGAGGCGGGCATTCCCATGCTCGTATTAAGATCTATAACAAATAACAATGAGGTCCAAAAAATGGGGACCTAAAAGATACATGGCCTCAAATAATGAATGAGGAAGAATCTCAATATATGGATGAGGCGGGCATTCCCATGCTCGTATCAATATATATATAAATAATAACAATGAGGCCCAAAAATGGGGACCTGAAGGATACATGGAGAACCATTGTGTACATCATAAGGGTCCAGAGGGGACACAGAATTTGGGACATACTGCTGGGCTGACCATGTCTGAGCTAAAGAACAGATATACTGGAATAACAATAGTGCTGCTGAGTGTGGTACCAGAGGAACTGATGAACTGCTGGGGCATAGTGACGGGGGGTCATACCCTCAATGGTACACTGAACTGGAACTAAATGGGTTACTCAAGGAAGCATATAACTGGATGGATTCCGAATACAATCGCCAACGCAACCTGGACATCCACGGGAACATATAACAAGGCGTTCCGGAGTGACTCACCAATGCGCTAGAGTCAGGGGAAATCCGGGGTCTTCGACCAATAAATCAAGGGATATATACCCTGTGTGATTCTCAACGATGCGATCAAGGTGTTGAAGTTGAGCATGTGAGAAACAACCACTCGGAGAGGCACTGATGACTCCTCTCAAAATGGTCTGTAAGCACTCACCACAGATGGTGGTGAGTCCAAGGCGCAGGGACCTCTGGGTCTATCCTCTGGAATAGATGGGTTGTCGTCGACAGAGGGAGACCTGCAACTAGCAAGGCAATGATGTTTCCTTGATAGGAGCACGAGGTGGAGATCCAAAGTGTGAGAGTACTAATGGTAGGACTGACATACTGTGGGGGTGGGGGATAACTGGGAAAATAGAGAGGGTGGACTCAAACTTACTTTGTTCAGAGTATGATGGCGGGGATGATCGGGAAGCATATGAAACTGTCTGGTGGGAAAGGGATCATAGCTGTAATGGATCAAGGATAGTAACTGGGATGAGTGATACTCAAGTTGGTGTAAGATGGCAGGAGACTATAGAATACTCTGAACAAAGGTGACCTTATTGGGGGTGCTGCCGAGATGATCGATCATGGTGTTGAGAGGCATTGGGGGGACTTCTTCATGGGTTAAGGAACTAGAAGAAGTGTGTTCAAACAGTACTGTCATGTGGATTTATACGAGCCCAGGACAGTTCATGCTCGTGATTGCTTTCAATTTTAAGGAGTCTGAAAGCGATAAGAAGACTCTGAAATAATGAAATGGTACCGTCGTGTGGATTTGTACGAGCCCAGGACAGTGCGTGCTCGTGGTTTCTTTCAATTTTAGAGATTCTGAAAGAAATAAGAAGACTCCAGGGGGGTTTTTTTTTCGTGTGTTAGTCTCTAAGGACCGAAGAAGCATAAAAGGATGCAATGAAGAACTCTTCTAGCCGATGTGACTAGAGTATTCATTTTTCGTAATTAGTCTACCAAGTCCGGAAAAGGGTTAAACTTATACCAAATAGATTCCCTTTCAGGTACTTTAACGAGCATGAAAGGAAGCAAGATTGCTCGGTGATCTTTTCATTCTTTTAGGGCTCAAAAAAGAGCTTAACAGAAACTCCCTAAGTGCCTTTTTCGTAAAGGACTTGTCCGGCCCAAAAAAGGGATAAAATTATACCGAACAAAAGGAATGGCCAGGCAAGGAGGAAGTGTTCAATCAAGGAACATCAATGAGAACCAAGAATGATGGTGGGGGGGAACACTGGTGGTCCTCTTTACGGGATGATGAATGGTGGAAAAACAACGAAACAATTGCAGTATGAATGGAGTGAATGGCTCATGTAAAAATGTGTAACAATCCGATGGCAGTTGATGTGGCGTGCAAACCAAGGCAGCAAGGTGTCGAGACACAATGTTGATATTGGTCCGCGTGAGAGTGAAAAATGATCTCAAGCATCATCATGAGCTTGGAAAACTGAATCTAGTGATATAAAAAGTGTCAAAGATAGAGAACGGCCGAGGTGGCACGCAAACCGAGCCGACGGGGGGTGTTTTGAAAAAAATACCCAAAAAATATGGAGGTGAGAGCGAGAAATGATCTCAAGCATCATCACGGGCTCGAAAAAATGAATCCGATGATAAAAAGTATATTAAAAATGGAGAACATCCAAGGTGGCATGCAAACCGAGGCGACGAGAGGTGTCTAGAAAAAATGCTCAAAAAACGGTGTGGAAAAAATAACAAAACGAGTCGACCATCATGATGGTCTCATCGTATTGATTCCAGTGGTGGAAACTGTTCGGAGAATGGAATCCGTATGGATTCAGAACGGTCGAAACAAGAAAAATTCAACAGGGTATAAATAGTAAGTGGACCCAATCATGAAAAGTGTCAATTGGACTATTGACTTGTACTAGAGATCATAGTGGACCAGAGCTTAGGTGGCGTTTCTGGACGATCCGACCGGCCATTTTTAGATCCGTGAGTTGCAGGTATTCCGTTAAACTCATACTTGTAATTTTTGTTGGTTTCGGGGGGGGGTTTGGGTCCCCAGGGGGGTCTTGTACGGTACACGAGGGCGTGGATCGTGTCTTTTCGAGGTGGAATCGCGGTCTAGGATCACGCGTTTCAGGGCTGAATACGCGGTTCGAAATCGCAAGTTCGAAGGCTAAACACACGATCTTGGATCGCGAGTTCAGCTCCTACATTCGCGGTCTGAGATTGCGACTCGGATCAGGAAATCCACAGTTTGCAACCGCAATTGTAGCCCTGACAGCTGCGATCTTGGACCGTGACTCAAAGCCCGAGGGCCGCGATCTGAGATCGCGGCAAGGGGCCCTAAAGCCGTGATCTGGATTGTGCTTTAGGGTTATCCCGGGGGGGGGGGGGGGGGTGATTATTTATTTCACGTGGGCCTGATGAGTTTGCATTGTGTGATTGATAGGATGCCGATAGTGCTATGGCAGGAGTGGGAGATCCTGGATGACATTCTGGAGGTCATCCGAAGGGATCACCATGTTCGATCGGCTTTGGGGTTGTGCAGGCTTCTGAAGTTCGCACAGGTTCCCATGATATGTTCAGCAGGCCTATTGCTGAACAGGTTGGTGGGATTCTGGGAGCCCAACATATAGGATTTTAGGGTGCAGGGAAAGAGGGTGGATCTCACCCTCGCGGATGTATATTTCTTAACGGGGCTGCCCTGTTTGGGTAGGGTGGCTGATACGTAGCCACGAGTATCCTCAGACGTGGACATGGAGGATATGTTGGAGCATTATTGCATTCCAGAGACTGAAGTGCATAGGAATGCACTTCGTATTGTGCTCCTGCAGGAGCCAGCAGTGCAGGCGATCACGGCATGTGTGGTTCGGGTTTTGGGGTCTCAGGTGCTCGAGCGGGTGTTAAGGGGCCAGATGCAGCTGGTGGAGCGAGTGTTGGATGGCACATACTTTGCTTGGGGCTAGATGTTCCTCACCTGCATTCAGCGAGAGCTAACCAAGGTGAAGGATGCTGGCAAGGGATTTTGCTACGGGTCATTTCTCTGTTCCCTCTTTATGGAGAGAGTACCTACACTGTGGCCGCGGGTGTCGATCAAGGTAGGATGGATTAGGGAGACGCGCATGGTGTGGTGGGGAGAGATGATGCGCCGATGGGGTGGCGGTGAGGTTGGGAGGTACTTCACTCAGGAGCTCTACCTACAGTGGTTTCAAATGCCACTAACGTTGGACGATTATCCATATAGAGATATGGATTATACAGGTGATCCGGAGGTGCCACGACCTCCAAGGAAAGCATGGGGGCTAGATGGTATGTATCTACTTGCTTGATTGTTTTTTATGTCAGATTTTGTGTATGGTAGGTTTGATATATTGATATGCTGGTACTGAATGATGTGTGATCTACAGATGTTGGACCGAGGACACCACCGGGACACATAGACCGCAGGGGACATGTGGCTATACCATCTTTTCCAAGCCGAGGGGAGGTGAGTCGACGAGATGCTGAGGGGACTCTGGAGTCCTTACGAGTGCTCCTAGATCATTTACTGGTTGGGGTGACCGATGAGGGGTGGTGGGACTTGGATCAGGAGGTGATTCAGGATTGTCTCGGGGCTCCATGGGATTTTCGATCGATGGTGATTCGGGTGGCCATATTGGCGGAGAGGAGTCGGGAACAGGATCTTGCAGGGGATGAGGAGCTTCCAGAGGAGGAGCGGGGTGAGAACTCTGAGGTAGTTGATGTAGGAAGTGATGGAGGGTACGACTCTTAATAGGGAGTATAGGGGACTCCCCCCCTATGTGTATGGACACGCAGGGTTTTTTGTAGCTACGACATGTATTCTATGAGGCTTGTTGATGTATATATATTTTTTGTATAGCTGAGTGCTGAGGTACTCAGGACATGTGTAGAACATTGACGTTTATTTTTATATATATATGCACATGGATGCATCTTTTGTGGTTATGATTAATTGTACGCACATGGATGCGCTTGTGATTTTTTATATGTGTGTATTGCACGTGGATGCAAGTAGTATATGATGATAGGCACGTGGATGCCCCTTGTGTATTTGGTATTATGTATTGCACATGGATGCAACAGTATGTGTTTAGGATAGGAACATGGATTCCCCTGTATAATTGTGTGTTTATGTTATTGCACATGGATGCAAGTATTATTGGATGATAGTCACGTGGATGTCCCTTGTTGTAAATGCAGTCTTTTTGGGATTTTTATATGTTTTTTGATGGGATGGTGTAGTATGATGATGCATGTGGGATGGTTTACATGGTGTGATTGATATGCCAATCTAGGATGCTGTTAGCCATTTGATCTGCGACACTATTCTGAGCTCGTGGGACATGGGTGAATGTTATGGATTCAAATTGTCGGCTAAGTTGTTTTGTGCGTAGGAACTTTCTAAAGTGGCAAGGATCACGCACCTGGTAGCAATTGTTGAGCTGGGAGACAAGTAGCTAGGAGTCAAGGAACACATGAAGGTGACATATGCCCATCTGAAGGGCAGCAGTCAGGAGACTAGTCACAACATCATACTCCGCCTGGTTATTGGTAGCAGTTCCTATGCACATTCTGTCAAGGTGAATCAACTCATGTGAAGGGGAATATAAGACCCATGCTACAGAGGCCAGGTTTGGAGACCAACAGCTTGCTCCATCGGCGAAGCCAATATAATGAGGTGGAAGATGGTCCATCTGTTATCATGCAAAAATGATGAATGTAAGGTTGCGGTAAAAAGGGTGAAAAACAAAACGAAAGAAAACTGTACAATGCGGACCAATGGGGCCACGAGTTTGTTTTAAGGATAAAAGCGTTTAAGATACAACCCATTATGGGGGTTGCACAAGGGGTGGCCTTCTGAGTCAGTTAAAATGTATGCCCCATGTCCGAGGTAGGTCTGCATGATGTAAGGGCCTTGCCACATGGATTCAAACTTCCCTTTACCGTTCTTGTCGTGGGCTTGGTCATAGGCGAGAACAAGATCTCCTTCACAGAAAGTTCGAGGGTGGACATGTTTGTCGTAACCAGCTTTGGAGCGGTTCTTGGTAGCTTCAATGGTTTGGAGGGTGGCGCGATGGTCTTCGTCAACCTGTTCTAATGATAGGAGACATTGCTCGAGTGGGGAGGTGTCTGGGAGAAGCTTGATGGTGATGTGTAAGGCAGGTATCTGACACTCGATCGGGAGTACATACTCTACACCGTGAAATAAATGAAATGGGGTAACACTGGTGGCGGTCTTAGTTGATGTATGGTAAGCCCATAATGCAGGGAAAAGCATGTGATGCCAATTTGACTTATGCCTATCAACAGTGCATTGGAGGATGGTTTTTAAAATTTTGTTAATGGCCTCTACTTGGCCATTCCCTTGGGGGTAGTAATCAGAGGAATACTGATGTTCAAACTTCAGTAGAGTGGATAACTCACACCAAATGGAATCTTCAAAATGTGAACCATGGTCTAAGACCAACTGTTTGGGGACCTCGAATCGTGTGATAACATGGTTAAAAAAGAAACAGGCAGCAGTGTTAGCTTTACAATTGAAGGTGGGCATGGATTCAACCCATTTAGTGAAGTAATCGACGACGACAATGATGTACTTATGGCCATTTGCGGATGAGGGTTTACATTCCATGAAGTCGATGGCCGACTTGCAGAAGGGACCAATGGTGACGACTGGGTGTAGCGGGGCGGGTGGTGTCCGAGCCTTGGGGGCAAAAAGTTGGCAATTATGGCAATTTTTGACCACTGTGATGCAGTCGGTAAATTGTGTAGGCCAGAAGTATCTGGTGCGGATGACCTTTTGGGCGGTGGCCATTCCAGAGAAATTTCCACCGCAGGTGCCGCTATGACAGTCATTGAGGACTTGTTCGGCTTCCTCGTGTGTAAGGCAACAATGGAGAATAGTATCAACCCGTCGTCGGTAAAGGACATCGCCCAAGAGGAGATATCGAGAGGCATGGTGATGGATACGGTGGCTTCCATCACAATTTATGTGGGGTCAAAACTTCTGTGTGCGAAGGTATAGCAAAATATCACCGTACCATGGGTCATCAGACGAGATGATGAACAAGTGATTGTCGGGTAACTCATCGGAGATTTGTGGGGACGAAAAAAGGGACAGGAGGTCAGTTATGAGTTGGGAAAGAGCGAGGGCTTTAGTGATCTTAGGGGTTGTGAAAGTTAGGTCATATTCTTGGAGGATAATTACCCATTTAGCAACGCGACCTTGCAGAAGTCCCCGGTTGAGGAGGTATACCATGGGGTTGGAGTCGGCAACAACTGTGGTATGACTGAGTAAAATGTAATGTCGCAATTTTTGTATGGAAAAGACGACGGCAAGGGATAGCCTCTCTTCATACGGGTAATGTAGGGGTAGTCCAGATAAGGTCTGGTGGACATAATAAATGACATGCTCCAGGCGAGCAATGTCTTCTTGGACAAGTACTCCTGACACGGCGTGGTCGAATGCTAAGACGTAAAGGATGAAGTCCTGAGAGAAATCCGAAGGGGAGATCAAAGGGGATTGCGTGAGAGATTTTTTAAGGGCTTCGATTGTAGCTTGTGCCTGATCATCCCAAACAGAGCGTATGTGAGTACAAAGCAGGCGTAAGAAACCATGACCTGTGGTGGCATAATCAGGAATGAAGCGACGAAGGAAATTAGATTTCCCCTGCAAACTCTGGAGCTGCCGGAGCATGCGTGGTGCGGGAAGGTCTATGATGGCCTGGACTTTGAGGGGATCAACAACGATTCCTTTATGGGAAAAAATGAAACCCAACAACCGGCCTGCCGGAACACAAAAGACACACTTGAGTGGGTTCAAGCGGATCTAATACTTGCGACTACGCAGAAAAACTTGCCGGAGGTCATTGAGGTGGTCGGGTCGTTTCTTGGAACGAGCTGTAATATCGTCAAGATAGACTAACAGGATATGGACCAAGTCGTGAAAACAATAAGTCATGGCCCGCTGGAAAGTGGCACCAAAAGTTTTAAGGCCGAAAGGCATGACACGATAGGAAAAGGTTCCCCATGGGGTGGTAAAGGCAGTCTTGTGCTGATCTTCCTTACGGATCTGAATTTGGTTGTATCCTGAGAAACCGTCCATGAAGGATAGGACCTCATGGCCCGCACACACATAGATGAGTTGGTCAATGAATGGCGTGGGGAAGTTGTCTTTGGGACATGCTCGTTTTAAATCGTGGAAGTCTGTACATACTCGGATGGTGCCTTGTTTCTTGTTGACAGGGACGGGGTTAGAAACCCAAGTGGTGTATGCAATAGGGTAAATGAATCCTGTTGTGCGAAGTTTCTCAATCTCTGCTTTAACGGCGGGGAGCTTTGATGGATGAATGGGGCGTTGTTTCTAGCGAACGGGAGGTACATCTGGCCACGTGTCAATGTGGTGCTCTATGATAGCGGGGTCAAGACCAGGAATTTTGGTGTAGGACCAGGCAAAGACGTCGCGGAACTCTTGGAAAAGTTTCTTGTACTCTCCGATCTCGTGCTCAGTGTAGGAAGCTCCTAATGAAATGATTTCAGGAGCACCAGCTGGGGAAGAGATATCAATGTGGATGACAGGCGAGATATTGGCCATGTTACCTTCCTCGAAGGCATCGGGGGCGGGAATAGGATCTTTAAACCAGTCTACTTTGGCAGGAATGAAATCTTTAGACTCAACCGAGAATTGGGTGGCTGTAGTGGAGGAGAACTCTTCCGGGAGGAAATAGGAATGACGGTGCATATCTTCCCAGGGGTAATCAGGTGAAGTAAGAGCCTCGAGAATCTCCTCATCATTGTGGAAACTTTGAGTTGTCAAATCGGTTGACAAGGGAGTGCTAGAAGAGATCATATAAATGGTATTAATCCCTCCGGTTGGCGGGGATGCTGGGGGGTGGATCTCTTCAATGGTTGGGGGAGCCGTCTCGAGGTCCAAGTTATTCATCTCATAGAGGGCGGCTCTGTAATCTGGGAGATCTAGACAGTGATGTGAGTAATGGCCGTAAATACCGCATATTGCACAAGGGTGATTGGTACGCAGTGATTTATCACGAGGCTTAGGGGTAGCGTCGAGTTGGAAAACCGGGATGTTGGGGTCGTCGTCAAGCATTTGCATGTGCTCTTGTAATGCGGGTAATTGTTGGCATTGATGGGTAGCATGGCCCAACTCATCACACAATGAGCATTTGGGAGGAGCATGAAACACGGGGGTATTCTTAACTAGTTTAGGCGGGGGTAAAGAAGTGTATGGTTGTGGGCCTCTGCCCCCAGTGTGCTTGATAAGAGGGGATGGATTAGTGGATGAGGAAGGGGTAGTGACACCGGAAGGTGGCTGACTAGTAGTGGTGATGGGTTGCACCGGTTGTAAGACGACATTTGGTGTCAGAGGGGAAATGGGAGGCATGATGTACCATACCAGTAATCCTAAAGTTAAGCCAGGGAGGTTGAGGGTAGCCATCACCGGGGTGCTTACTATTCCCGACGGGGGGAATAGGAAGGGGATTGTATGGATGGGTGTAACACCAACATGACTAGGTACCAATGGTGGTTGGGGGAGCAAGGGCGGTTGATGGTTGGGTGTTGGTGTGTTGTGGGAAAGGGTACATAAGTGTTGGGCCCAGGTTGAGACAAACGTTTTGGAAACACCTTTTTGAGATAAGCAGGGAAAGCTTAGCTGAGCGCAACTCAGAAATACAATTTTGGATAAGTATTGCGGATGCTGCGAAGTTGCGCGCAGCATCCAAATTTTGACTAGACTGCGGAGTTGCGCATTGCATCGAAGTTTTGGCCGTGATGCGAAGACTAGTACTGCGTAGAAGCAGTGCTGCGGAGTTAGGAGGCCATGTGGAGCCAGCAAAGCGAAGTGCTGGACAAGTATCAGGTGTAGGTACCGGTTGGACCGGTCACAGCCATTTTTGGAAAGATATTATAGGATTACCGAGTGGCGGACATAAGCAAATCAGGAAGGCGGCCACGCGTGGGTTGTTAAGGAAAGCGACGTTTGGCACGCTTGGAAGGCGAAACCGTTAGAGAGAAACAGTTCAGAAGAAGAAACTTGTAGGCACGCATGCGACAAGAAGGCCAATAGCGACAGGATGAGGACGTGAAGATCCACCATGATCAAGCAGACGCTACCAGGAGCCAGCAAGCTGGTTTGGAAAATCGGCGCAGTTTTGGAAACCCTTAGGGTTTTAGGTTTTAGGTCTTTGACATTGTACAGACATGACCTTCGGGCATGATCTATTTAAGAAGACAATTTTGTATGGGATGGGGTTGCTCTATTTTGGGGGGCTAGATGCTAGTTGCTAGAGTAATCATAATATAACATTTTGTATTGAGAAATCTCTCCGAGCTGAGAATATTGTAAAGGCTCTGCAGCTATGTGCGCAGAGACCTAGCCGAGAGAAAGGAGAGTCTGCAGCTGAGTGCGTAGACTAAGGACGGTTACCCCATCCCTTTTGAAAATAAATATATTACCAAGCATTCTTGTGGACATAGATTTTCATCCGGGGAAGTGAACCACGTTAAATCCTTTGTTATGTGATTATGTTTTATGAATGAATGACTGTCTGTATTGCCTGTAGAATGAATGTTTGAATGTTTCCTTGCATGCTGTAATAGGAGAACTTTGATATGCATTTACCAATAGGAGAAGTTTGGGAATGATATGCTAGGTTCCACGAGAACAGATGAATGGCGAACATTTCAATTATATGTTAAGATCGTGAATCAGTCATTTAAGTTTAATACTTTCTAAAACACAGTGAAGGAACGCAGCACGGTTAGTCGCGTCTATCAATTCAGTTCACGTTGTAATAATCTAAGTCCTTGGATGAATGCTAGAAAGATAACTAGTAAGTGCCTGAATGGATGGATGGGTGATATTCATCTTAGTGCCTTAACCCTTTCAAGATCTTCCAAGTAGAGGATAAGTGTGGGTGATTCACAGCTCCAGTAGAATATTCGAAGCAGTAAGAAGCCCTTAGTGAGGCCCGCAGTGTTTCCATCACCGCACCGTAGTCGCTCGTAGTGTAGATCCTACTGCATACCGCATCACTTTGACCCGCAGCGCAATCCTTCTGTCTTGCGCTGCGTAGCTTGTTCATATAAACAACTCATCATATACTGTGGAAAACGGATTCCGCAGTACCCTATAAGATACACCTCAGGTGAGACCTCAGCCTGCTCGTAGGTTGTTGCCGAGAGGGCCGGTGCGAAGGGGTTTTGTTGGTCAAAAGGGAGAACCACAAAGAACCTGGGTCTAATTGGAAACCTCTGGGTCAGTTCAAGCCAACAAATGGTTCCGTTTCCGCACTAGAATCCATGATGAGTTGCAATCACAATGTGTGAAGAAGAATACCAGTTCCCCGAAGGATCTGACAATTGGCATCCGGAAAAGACAGAAATCCAAGCTTGGTGGGATAAGACCATAAGAGACTTTAACAGACAAGAGAATAGACATCTGCGTCTAAGTGACACACAGTGGTCAGAGAGATATCTGTTTGATGATATTCATGAGATTTTTCGGGCATCGTTTCCAAACAAGCTGCATGCATGGATCTCGCGGCTTGCATAGAAGAAAACTTGTTTTCAAGGAGGAGTACGCACAGAGTGGAATCCTGAGCTCACAGCGCATCTCAAAGCGTTGGACATCCCGTTGTCACACGTAGTTGATTATTGGGTCGATCATATGCTAGAAGGCTTTGTAACAGAATTTGCTGTAGACACACTCAAATCCTACAGCCAAGTAGAAGCAAACTTTTTTGGAGGATTCCAAGGTAAGTTTCTGAACAATCTCAGTCTATACATTAAGATGTTGTTAGCTGAGAAAGGTGTTTTAAGAATGCAGTAATATTCTTGAAGTTTGTCATGATAAACAGTACATATATTGATTCTGACGAAGAGAAACATACTCTTAGAAGTGGTAAGAGATATAAAATTAATAAGAATCTGGGAGGCCCTGGACTCCATATTAATACTGAGATCCTGTGTAACATTGACAATGAAGCCGTACCACCATTTACTCTTGAGAACGCACCGGCTGTAGAGACCGCACCACCTTTATCTCAAAACCCACCCGCTACGCAGCCCGCCTGTTGTAGATATTTCTCCCTATGGATAGGTAGAAACTCTCTTAGGTTAAAGCAGACTTAACTGACTCTAAACTAAGACAAAAAGATAACAAATGCTACCTTGAATTCCTAAATCCAAACAAATATTTCAAATACCATAGTGCTGGAAGAAATGAAAGAGATCTGACTGACCTTTAAGTTAATCACTCGTCCTTGTTGTTGCTCCAATCTTCAAGTTCTCGCGAATGAACCTGTTAGAATGAACCAAGGTACAAGCAATATGAAATCTTCTAGCAATCTTGAAACATATGTTAGAATCTAAATCTATAGGAGAAACAAATCATATGATTGAAACAGGATCAACATACATGATTTGGGAAACAAGACAAGTTATGTTTTATTGCAAACTTGAAGTCACTTACAATGGTTACTTGATATCCAAGACAACTCCCAACTCCAGGTGCTTTCTCCTCTAGCTATCTCCACAAAGATTCAAGATCATAGGTTTGGTGTCTCCAAGAGTCCCCCCTTTTGCTCATGGAAGGCCTCTCTCTTATAGTGTGTAGTGGGTTTAACCAACAAGAGAGAAGGATGGATCTTGGGAGTGTTTAGTGGATCAGGCCCACTAATCTAAGAAGGTCAGTTAGGATCGAATCAGAGATGCTAATCCTCAAAAATTTCTCGAATATCAAGATTCCACAAGCCATGGCAAAAAGGCTAAAAAAAGGAGTACCGCGCCCTTTCAATTGAGCATAGCGCGGTAGTACCGCATGGCAGAGAAGGAGAATAGCGCGGTAGTGGGGACTACCGCTCCCTTAAGCTTGAGCAAGGTGTGGTAGTGTAGGTATATGAAGTCTCAGCTAGGTTGATTCCTGACAGGACAGGTTTGTCTTCATGGATCATTCATCATTTTTCTCTTCTGGGTGTTTTAAGCATCAGGGGAAGTGTTGTCAACTATTTTTATGGTGAAGATGCGACACTGTGAAATATGGAGGTATAGCAGATGCCCCTTAAAGTGTGAGGTCAGAAGGGACTGATGGACGAATTACTTTAAAACTACTATGTGGAGATAGCATCGAGGAGAGCAACGAGGAGGTGAAACAGAAACAAAATGTCAGATATACCACCGAGGCGGGCATCCCCATGCTCGGAAACAATTGACTCAAAGCATGGCTGCCAACCAATACATTGTAGATCCATGAGTACTGAGATGATTTAGACTGTAGATAAATCATGGCTACTGTGAGCAAGCGTAGATCGATGAGACAGAAATGACACAACCACGACCAATACAAAAGTGGATATGTGTGACAATACAAATGACATCTCCATCGCAACCTGGACGTAATCAAAGTACAAAGGTGTGTCCACGGTCTTCTACTCAATCGCAAATGATACGAATCTAGCCATGTGATTACAAAGTGTTGAAGTCGAACATGGTAGAAACCATTTGATTACTGGTCAATGATGTGAACCGTTAACAAATGTGAGGGAAATCACAAATGATGACAATGATCCCCAAGGTATCTATAGTACATCTCAATGAAATGCGAATGAATGAGTTGATGTCGAGCATTCGAGAGATTGTTCGATCAGAGGTCAATGATGTAAACCTACTGTCGAACACGAGGAAACCTACCATTGAGGCATGCAGGTACCAAGGTACTAGTGGTTGATTACTAAGTCCGATTCCTGGATAGTGATTTGGCGTCTATGGGAATAGACTCGTCGAAGGTGGGCCATAATGATTCCCACATCATCGACACAAAATTGGAACGAAAGATGGTATAGGACGATGAAACAATAGAACATGTACTGACATAGCAGAGCTCTGAAACAATGAATGACTCTGAATAATGCAACCCTTTGAACATATAACGACATGACACAGGACCTGGCAGCAGGGATTATTGATGGCAGAGGATAGACATCGAATGAGTAGGCTTGTGGCCAGAGAGACGACTTAGGATGATGACCATGACTCAGCGAGAATAGATACCCAATAATAGACAAGGGACATACGCATGCCATGTTCAAAGGTGACGACTGACAAGCTGTCAACAAAATAAACTCAACTTGTTTCCCATTTTCCCCCGACATGATAGACAAGTACCTCTTTGTTGTTTTACGAGCTTGAATAGGATAACAGATGCTCGGTATAGCTCATCTCATAGATGAGTCCAATCTCACATGTTTTACAAACCTGAGAAAGGAGAGGTTCATCCCAAAGTGGGTCCTTCGATGTCAAATTTTAACGAGTCCAAGGAAGGAAAACTCGGTAGTTTTTCACATTTAGAGAGCCTGAAAAACTTAAAGAAGGCTCCAAAGTGTACTTTTTCATAAATTTAGTCCCTCGATCCCAAAAAAGTGTAAAACAATTCCCGAGAGAACTCTCCCAGTCAAAAATTGACTGAGGTGTACCTTTCTCGTAAATAGTCTACACGGGCCGAAAAAGATAAAGTAGGCTCAAAATGAAGGTCAGATAAATAAATGAACGCCAATGTGAACATTTTTAAAGGAGACCTTGTGAACAAATGCTCATGGAGCCAGATATTAATAATGTGAAATGGGTTTTAATTTAACCATATAAAATAATGAGTAAAAAATAAGTGAAAAAGTTATATAAGGAATAGGTAAATATGGAAAGTTACCATTTCACTTGTGCATTTGTCCAAAGAGGAAATTTTACCCATTGAGGAGCAAAAACTTCAAGAGTTCATATCTGGAGATCCGGAGCACTGTTTCAACAATCGTCTGTACGAGGTAAGAGATTTCAAGCCCCTCTTTCATTTCATAGGTAGAAATTTTGATTTCAGTAGGGGAAATTTTTTTTTTGGGTAGGACCTAATAGGCTTTTTCGCCCTTCCACAGTACCGAGCGCTCGCCTTATCGGGAAGCACGGTACTGCTTAATACTACCGTGCTGTATCATTAAGAAGGGGCGTGGTACTGTAGGGTACCGCGTGGACATATTTCCCCTAGGCATGGTAGTGGCGGTTTTTAAGGGTGAAAATTTGTTTTTTCTCCGATTTTTAGCTGAGATCAAGTTATTAAATGATTAATGAATGTTTCCTATGACCTTTTGCAGGTGTTTGCAACTTGTTTGGGGAAAAATGGTCAGCTGGAAAGAAAGGGAGCATGAAGCGGATGATTTGTTGGCCAAAGATGACCAAGAGACCTTGACTGCACTGCGAGAATGTGGGTTATTGAAATTTTTCAAAACAAAAGGTATCCGCAAGCAATCAAAACTTCTCACCCACATTATACAAATGTGGGACCCCGAGATCCAAGCCTTCCGAGTTGGAGAACACACCCTCGATATTGAGCTCGAGGACATTTAATTCCTCACAGGTCTCTCAAAGAGAGGGGCCCGGGTGAATTTTACAGGGTTCACGAAATCGAAGGCGAGCACTGATGCTTTGATTGCTCATTATTGTCGTCAGGGATCGGGGAAGAAAAGCGGTAAGGTGGTCATTAAAGATATTGTGGAACTTCCTTTAAAAACCGTGTTGTTCACCATCACACGTGCAGCAGGGAGTACGGGTCGTCATCAGGCATCCCGTACACAGATGAATCTTGCAGTGGATTGCATGGCATCGACACTATTCAACTGGTGCGAAGCAGTATTGACCAACCTCAAAGAGAAAGTGAACAAGTGTAGGCTTGGAGAGAACTCTCAGTTTGGGTATGGGAGCATTTTGGTCACCTTCTTCTTGGAGAGGGTGCCATTGTTGCGTCCACAGCTGACCATGCCCGCCCATCCACCCACTGAGCCATGGATGGCTTGATGGAGTGAGTATGTAGGACGGCTTGGGGGGCCACATCTTTTGGCTTTCGGTGAAGACTTCTTCTCATGGCTCGAGGAACAGATCGTGATGGTTGATGACTACCCCTATGAGGGGGTGGACTTCCACGAGGACATAGACTTGGCACTGCCGGAAGATGAGGATTGGGACAATACAGGTATGAACTTCATTAATGTGTTTTTTTAACTTTTGAATATGTAATTTTTATTGTTTTTTAGGAATGTGTAAAAAAGATTTTAATATATGTACATGTGTATGTCACAGATCGTGGACCAAGGAGACTTGCCGGTACTCGCCGTTACTCCAAGGTGGTGTCGATCGCCGAGCTATTTCAGACGAGGAAGAAGATGCGGATGAGGCGAGAGGGGTTCGAGAGATAGAGAGGAACCTACAGGGTTTAACCCACGAGGTCCCAGCTATGAGGATGGAAGACGTCCCTCTGCATCTTCAGCGGCATACCGTAGGTGTGCCTAGGCATATTGGCCAACTCCTCCGTAGGGTGGCTCTAACTATAGATTGTTATCACCAGCAGCGTGAGGAATCTGAGGAGGAACATGATAGATCTCCCATATCTCCTTAGATAGCAGTATTTTACTTTTTGCGGCATGTACACGATACGTAGGCTTTGAGAGCCAAATTTTTATATGGGATTAGATCCCAAATTTTGTCTTTAAAACACAAAATTTATGTTTTTGAGAAAACATTTTTATATACAGTGATATATACATGGACCTACTTTTATGATCTATTTATTTACAATGACTTGTGTGTTCTTTTTATGATGTACTTTTATGTATGGGAAAGATGCCAATCCAAAATGTAATTAGCTAATGAATTAGCTACACAATTGAATTCCCTTGGTATGTGTTGATATGAAATAAAATTAAAAGATCGTTCCAAGAGGCGTACCCTTCGAAATAAGCGAAGTAAGATAGGATCGTGGACTGTGTAAACACGATTTAGATGGGAAACCACGAGTCGGGAGTCTAGGAAGACCGATAGGGAGTCAATTCCAAGGGAAGCAACCTCTTTCAAGAGTCCAATGATTGCATGGTACTCTGCAACATTGTTGGTTGCGGGACCCAAGCAATTGGCTCCCGATGATAACAACTCACCAGTAGGAGAATAAATTACCCATGCTGCGGAAGCGAGGTTCCGAGTATGTCGGCTCGCACCGTCGGTGAATCCGTAGTAGGTAGACATCTGCGCATAAAAGCACAAGTCAAGGTAAGTATGGATACATGAGATCCGTGTGTGCATACAAAAAGATAAGTGAAAACAAACTAGGTACATTATGTACAAAAAGTATCTCGCGCAGGATGAACCTACGCGTAGAAATGTTTGAGGTACAACCCGTTGCAGGGTCGTGCCAACGGTGTGCCGTCACAATTGGCAACCTCATAGGCTCCTTTCTCTAAAACACGTTTTACAATGAAGGGGCCGTACCACATGGACTCTAGCTTTCCTTTTCCAAATTTGTCGTGCATTTGGTTGTATGTGAGTATGAGGTTACCTTCATTGAAAACCCAAGGTTGAATAGATTTTTCATACTGTGCTTTGACGCATTTTTTATGAGCTTCATTGGCTAAAGCAGCGTCTCATCGAGTTTCATCTAGCTTGGCTAGGTATAGAAACCGTTCCTCTTCGGAAGTGGTGTGGGGAAGTATCTCTATGGCTATCTTAAGTGACGAAATTTCACATTCAATAGGTAAGATGGCTTCCAGGCCATACACCAGTTGGAATGGTGTGAACCCGATAGCACTTTTCACTGAGGTTCGGTATGCCCATAATGCCGAAAACAGGGATGAGTGCCAATTGGACTTGTGAGTGCCCACAATAAGCTAAATCATTCATTTTAGAACTTTGTTAATGGCTTCAACTTGGCCATCAGCCTGTGGGTAGTATGGGGTTGAGTTTTCATGACAAAAACCCAAGTTGGCACTCAGTTCCTCAATCATATGGTTCCTAAAGTGGGAGCCATGATTGGTCACGATGGATTGTGGGACACCAAACCTAGCTATAATGTGATTGAATATGAACTGTGCTGTTGTTTTTTCGTCCTCAGCATAAGTAGGCATCGCTTCAGCCCATTTTGTGAAATAGTCGACAGCTACTATGACATAGCTATGCCCCCCGACTGAAGTGGTCTTACAGTGCATGAAATCTATGCCCCATTTGGATAAGGGGCCAATGGCATTAACATGATGGAGTGGAGCAGGGTGCGAGCGTGTCTTACTATGAAAGAATTGACAAGGTGGACATTTCTTAACCATTTCAATGCAGTCTTTGAAAATCAA
The DNA here is from genome assembly GCA_027924585.1 of Larix kaempferi. Taxonomy (NCBI): domain Eukaryota; kingdom Viridiplantae; phylum Streptophyta; class Pinopsida; order Pinales; family Pinaceae; genus Larix; species Larix kaempferi. Next base: position 28,257,907 of record BSBM01000158.1, on the reverse strand, counting down.
GGGCCAGAAATATCCCGCTCGCAGTATCTTCTGGGCCGTAGCCATCCCAGAGAGATGACCACCACATGCTCCAGCATGGCAGTCATTAAGAACGTGTTTGGCCTTGTCTAAAGTCAAACAACGTCGAAGAACGGTGTCAACACCATGCACGCTGGTAAAGGGTATCGTTGACTATGAGGTAGTACTTGGCGTGATGTCGGATACGTCAACGTTCATCGCGGGTGAGGTCGGGGCAGAAACGTTGGGTTTGGAGATATAGTAAAATATCCCCATACCATGGGTTTGACGTGCTAATGAGGAACAACGATTCATTGGGAAGAGAATCGATGGGCTCAGGTTTCTCAGTAGCACAAGGCAAGTTACAAATCAACTCGGAAAAGACCAAAGATTTCTTGGATTTGGCTTTGGCAAATTCCAAGTCAAACTCTTGTAGGATGACAATCCAGCGAGAATATTTACCCCTGAGCACTTAATGTGTGAGGATATAGTACATTGGATTGAAATCCGCTATGACAGTGGTCTGGCGGAGTAGAATGTAATGACGAAATCTCTGGACAGTGAAAACTGTTGCCAGAGCCAGTCTTTCAACATGTGAATAGCGAGTTTTGGAGTCGAGAAGACTCTTACTAAGATAGTATACCACATGTTCTATGTCGTTATTGTCTTCTTGGACTAACACCATACCGATGGTGGAAATCGAAGCTGCGAGATAAAGAATGTAATCCCGTGTATAATTGGGGGGTTGTATCACAGGATCTTTAGTTAAGGCTTCCTTTAGATGATCAAAGGAGTGTTGGGCTTCGTCGTCCCAAATGAATGGGGTATTTTTCTTTAGAAGCCTCATATAGCCTTTTTTTATCTCGTTGAAATTGCAAATAAAGCGGCGTAGAAAGTTTGCGTGCCCCTGCAAACTTTGAAGTTCTGGTATGTTCGTGGGGGGAGGCAGGGCTAGAATCTACCTTCACAGGGTCCAATCGTATGTCATTTTTGGAGATTATGAATCCTAAAAGCTTTTCGGCTTCAACACAAAAGACACATTTATGCGGATTCAAACGAATATTGTAGCGACAACACCTTGCAAAGACGGCACCTAAGTGATCAGGATGATCTTCCTTGGTCCGAGAATGAGCGGGAAGGTCATCAAGATACAGCTCTGCAATATGTTTGATATCGTGAAATGCGTATGACATCACCCGTTGGAAAGTTGCCCCGGCATTTTTCAGGCCAAAAGGTAGCTTTTGATATGCGAAGATTCCCCATGGGCAGATAAAGGCCGTTTTGTGCTAGTCTGCTGGGAGTATCTCAATCTGATTATAGCCGGAAAATCCATCCATAAATGAAAAGATGACACTCTCGACGCAGTTTTCGATGATTTGATCAATGAACGAAGTTGGGTAGTTGTCCTTTGGACAAGCTTTGTTCAAGTCATGGTAATCGACACAGACTCTAATCGTTCCCTATTTCTTGGCTACGGGAACGATATTAGATACCCATTCTGTCAGTGGGATAGGATAGATAAAACCAGCATGCAAGAGTTTTTCAACTTCTGCTTTGATAGTGGTTTCCTTACGAGGATGGACGGGTTGGAGTTTCTGCCGAACAGGTTGGGCGCCAGGAAAAGTTGGAATCTCGTGGACCATGATAGACGGGTCGATTCCTGGCATTTATTCATAACTCCAGGAAAAAATGTCGTGGAAAGTTTTAAAGTAGGCAATGTAGAACTCCATTTCGGTGGGAGTGCATTTCTTGCCAATATGAACATTTTCCACGACACCAGGCTTCACTGAAATGTCAATGGGAGTGGTTGCCATAAGTTTGGCCAAGTTTCCTTTGGAAAATACTTCATCGAGGGAAGTGGGAAACTTGGTTTGAACCATTCCAAGTGAAGGGATGGATTTTGTATCGGGCTCAATCGTCTGAATGGTGGGGAACGAAGATCGATGATGGAAATATCCCCATGGTGGCTCATCACCGCACATAACCTCCATAATTGATTCGGCAGTGGGAAAAATTGATGTGAGAGGATCGATAAGTGGTGGGGATGAATGAGTCTCAGATGAGAGTTGTTCCACGGTGTGATGGGTCGAAAAATTGACCCAATCGGTGGCTGACGGGATTGCTTTGTATGCTGTGAGGTTCCCATTTAATGGCATGGAGTTTTCGTAGTTTTCAATCTCAGTGGGACTTGGGATCACCCAAGAGTCATTGGAAGGGGTGACATTCGATGATATCATGTTGACTGGTTGAATGTGGGACCCCAGCTCTGGAAAAAATCCTATAAGGGAAGAATCCTTCATAAGACCAATGCCAACGTCTTGGAAACGGTACCGAGGTTGATCAAATAACGGGATGGTGTTAGCGGAGTTTGGATGAGAGTCTGGGATACAGTAATCTAGCTCATCTATGGTGACAATTTTCCCTTCATGAGGAAATTGCACGATCCAAAAGATAGTAGATGCTATGGTGGTCATGGCGTAAAACTAGTTTCGGCCAAGTAGAAGATTGTAATCTAATGGTGCATCCACGACTTCGATGTGTACAGATACTGTTTTCCTCCCCAGTTCAACAACAATCGCGGGAATGAGTCCATAAGGTTGAAAACCGTGTCCGTCAAATGCTCTGAGAGTAGTGGGAGACGATGTGACTTCGGGTGAGCCTAAGGCTCTCCAACAATTCAAAGACATAATCGATGTGGAGGCACCTTCATCTAAGACAGTGCAATGGATATTGTTTCCACGGATTCTTGTATGAACCTGGAAGGCTAGCTAATGGGAAAGCCAAGGTTTTACATACTCCAAGTTAAACATGATGGTGTTTGAAGTATCCGGGTCCATTGCCCCCAGTGTTGAAAGTAAGGTTCTACGCTGCGTAGGGTAGTGTTGGAGAACCTCAAGAGTCGACATGGTGCATGGTGCTTGAGCTAAATCCTCAACAATGTTGTAATTTTGAGCAGCTCGCGCGTTGGGATTAAATGTCGCTTTTGTATGGTGCCCTTGGGTGGGCATAGCACTGTGTCCATAAGCGGTCTCTCGATGTGGAGATGGTTGTTAGGGGGAGGGGTAGGAGAAGGATATTCAACATGAGACTTTCCTTTGGTTGTCTCTGACTGTTTGTTTGAACTTGGGGGGTTTTTGTATGTCTTTGAATGAGTGGTTATGTGAATCTCTTCATTACGTGTCATCAGGATTTCACGGTTTGTGGACATCTCTCCGCGAGATGGGTTTTTCAGGTTGCCCCCTTGTGGGGTTTCTTGGGAAACCATCTGCTGTTGCTGCTGAGGGAAAGGGTCAGTTAATAGTGCCGAACGAGAGGATCCTTTAACGAATTTGTTGACTTCATCCTTGTAGGGACAGTCACGCATGTAGTGATCGTCTTGACAAATCAGGCAGGGAAACTTAGTCTTCCGACGTGGTTTCAAGTCGTTGTGGGTGGGTTGTGGCTTGGGATTCTCCTGCTGGTTAGAAGTCTTCTTGGACTTTCCATGATTGTTCTTCTTCTTTCCTTAGGATGGTTGTGACGTAGATTAAATTGCATTCGCTTCAGAGGAGACAGCAAGAGAGGTAGAATCTTTTGGAGCAGCCTGGGGTAGAGCGGGGGAAGCAGAAGCTTTTTGCCCCATCAGTTGAATGGTAGGCTGGGCCTTAACTGAACCAACAATACCATCGATAGGGGGTTTAGTGGCAGGCTTAGTTGGATCATTAGTGACGTGGGTGGCATGGGGAAGAAGTTCGTGTAAAGTGTCAGATTGGGTGTATACCAAATCCATGTACTGGGCTATCGATATGGCTTGTTCCTCCATGACCGGCCCGCGCATAGCAATGTCCCTGGCTATGGGAGGCAAGAATGACTTTGTAAACCAATCAGCGAGTAGCTTATCCGGAATGGGTGCCTTGATTAGCCTACGGTGTCGATGCCACTCATGGATGTGATATGAAATGTGCGTAGAAGTGGTTTGACGCAACGAGGTTAACAGTTTTGTTCTAGTCTCATACCGGATGGGGAGCTGGAAATGGGTCAGAAACTACATAGCCAAGGTGTTAAAATCATGAAAGAAGTGTTGTGGTAGCTCAATGTACCATTTTGTTGTCGTGTTGGTAAGCGTGTGCTGGAAGAGCCATAGCCAAATGGAGTCGTCGATCAATGAGTTGGATGAACACCAAAGATGGAAGGTCATCACGTGGTTCTTGGGGTCTTCCCTGGGCTTGGCAACGAACTTAGGAATGTCCGATGGAAGTTTGGTTGGAATAGGTGGCCAGTGAGGTTCATGCCATATAGGATCGTTAATGAGCCTCGACAAATCAGGTAAATCTAGTGTGGCCAAAAAGGGAAGTTGATGATTGGTGTGTGGGTATGAGTAATAACCGTATGGTGTAGAGAAACCTGGGGGGCCCTACATAGTATATTGTTGTGTGTTATACCCATATGTGTTTCCTGTAGGGTACAGCTGGAATTTTTGGGGGTAGTAGGCCATTTGGTTAACCGGTTGTGTGTTGGAAGTCATTACCTGACTAGGAATCACGGCGGTAACCGGTTGTTGGATGTTCTGCTGAGTGAGGATGGTAGGTATGGTACCCTGGGGTTGTTGTGTCCCAGGAATGGTTGCTCCTCCTTGTTGGGGAAAGGTTCCCTGAAGTTGTTGTGTCCCAGGAATGTTACCACTACTTTGAGTAAGTGGAGGGTTTCCTGTAGCAGGGTTGGGGGGTGGATGTAACAGTGGTGTCCATGGAATATGGGTTCCACCTTGATGAAGATGTGAGAATTGAAGGGATGGGTTCCATGGAGTTGTTGCAGCTAAAGGATAGGGGAGGCCGGAATTCAAGTTGGGGGAATTTGAGATTGCCCCCCAGCTTGGTTCCAGTTTCCAAACAATGAGTACCCCCCTCTCTGTGGGATTTGAGGTCCCCAAGAAGGAAGCATGCCTGACGAGGGATGTTGAAGATGAGGCCCGGTTGGAAATCCGGTATAAGGTTGTCCACTTCCAGGTGTGTTGTACATGCCATACTGAGCAGAGGCTGCTGGTTGGGAGGGTTGTTGGATGGTGCCGATGGGTTGCCCTCCAGCAGATGGGTTGGATGGTCTTATAGGAGGCAGTTGTTGACTAGGAAAGGGGTTCCCAACAAAAGGTTGTCCTCCAGTAGGTTGGGTTGATGGCCTGATGGGAGGCGTTTGGTGACTAGGAGTGGGGTTCCCAACAAAGGGTTGTCCTCCAATAGGCTGGGTTGATGGTCCGCCAGGAGGGGGTTGGTTGTTGGGATTAGGGGTCGCAACAGTCGGTTGTCCACCTCCTGAAATGGTGTAGATAGTGGTTGATGGTGAACCTCCGGTCAATATGGATGATCCAACGGTATGACTTGATGTTCTTCCGACACTAGAAAGGTGAGATAGTGTCGATTGGCCAATGGCACCAAAAGTGCCGATTTGTGGAGGGGGTCTTCCATATGTGACAGGCGAGGACGGAGAAAATACTGGGTTATCCCTCATAGAATGTGCACCAAAAATACGTGATGGAAGTAAATGTGGGGAATTTAACCGAGGGGTGTTGGGGGTTTCGTCCATAGTGTATTCAACAATAGGAGAACCATCGAAGACTGGGTCTGGGTTCGTATTCTGGAAAGGGTTTTCGGGGTCCGGCGGGAACAAAGGTATAGTAACGTCTGAAGGTCCGGAGCCGTCTGCATAGGAGTGATGAAACTCTGTGCTAGATGGGACGTTGGGATCCCGATAGTCGGGAGGACGAGTAGTAGGGGGATATCTAGAAGCCGTTGAGAGCATTTGCTCTGTATCACGTTTGAACTGTGCCGATGCTAAGGGGGAGTTAGCTAGACTAACCATACTAGATTGGATGGAGGCCATGATCTCATGTCCTGAAGGGAGGTTGGGGAGGGATACTGTATGAGGTATGTTGCTGGAAGAACCAGTTTCCTGTGGATGAACAATGGATGGCACAGTGATAGTAGGTGGAGGTTTCACCTGGGAAGTGATAAAGCCATAGTCAGGTTCAAAAGGTGTATTAGGAAGTTGGATTTCTTTGATAACTTCCACGTATCCACCCGGGACTGCAATCAATTCGGATATATCTTGGTCGGATCCTTCTGTGGTGCCAACAGATCCTTCCGTAACATCGTAGAAAGTCTCTAGTGTAAGGGTAGTGTTGACATCGGGGAGGATGATGGCCTCCGGTCTAGTATCTTGGGTTGTACTAGTTTCAGCCATTGTAGTGTTGTCCACTGTGACAGATATATCTGGAATGACAGTGGGTGAAGATACAATGGGAGTCTCATGTGTACTAGTGGTTGCGAAAATTGCAAGAGGTTCTGAGACCGTACTATCAATAACAGTTACAGGTGGAACTGAAGATGTAGTGAGTATCGGCGGTGGAACATTCCCTCGCCCAGCACCGCAGCCGGGAGGGGTGGGAATATGTGATGTAGGTGGACCAGAGGTCCGTGGTGGTGGTGGTGGTGGTGGTGGTGGGCTTCATCCCTATACTCTTCATGATCTCCGTGTTGGTTCTGACATAATAGAAGATATAAAAAATCTGGGGGCAGTCTCGTAACAAAGAACTCAAAAACCCTAATGCACCCGAGTGTGCAAAAGGGGAGCTAAAAAAAGCAAGGCTCGCAGGACAAAAAAGAAAGCTCTAAAATCTATACTGAGACCGGTGTCCCAGTAAGCGAGCTAAGAAAAACAATGGCCAGAATGCCAACAAGCAATCACTAGAAAGAAAAATGACCCTCTATTAAGATGAGATAACAAACAAACTTCCTAACTAAGAGCTGGAGACCTCAACAAGTTGTATCCTTCGCAAGGTGATGAAATCCAAGTCGAAGAATACAACATGAGAGACCAATATGAGAAGGATATCCCTCTACTGAAAGGGATCCTAGGTAAAAGAGCCCTAGTAGAAAAGTTACTAAGCTACCTCATTCATGACACGTTGGAAAAGGTTTTCGACGCTTCTGCCTTATCACCCTTGTATTACTATGAATACAAGGAAGACAATGATCGATGTTGCCTTAGGGCTAAGTGGAGTGCGGCATTCCATAGAGTCCGTCCGGTTCTCAATCTTGCGGTGGTTTAACCCATGAAAGTTTAAAACAGTCAGGAGGCCGCTCGACAAACTGGTGTATGACCATGTCAACAAATACTAGAGGATTTTAGTTCCCTAGAAGACAACAACTATGTCTCAGATGACAATGACAAGGGGGAAGTATTTGGATGCCTATCCCCGGTGTCCTACCTAACTACCAAATTCTTTTTATTTCCTCAAGTGAGGTTAATGTTGGTTTAGTTAGGGAGATTAATTTTAGTGGTTGTATTACTCAATCGGTTAAGTGGACGTGAAACTTGGTGGTGTTGTGACGACCCAAACCATGCAAGTGAGAATGAATCGAAATAAGCCTTGTATTCGATGAAAACTAGCTATGGGAAAGAGAGAGTTCTTCGATCATAAATGCATGAAACTTTCACAAACAATGGAAAACCACTTCAAAACAAAAAAAAAATTGTTTTCTTTTTCTAAGTAAAGCCAAGCTGAAATAAACACTTCTTTCCAAATTCACTGATCTGCAACTAGAATGCTTCAAAATGAGAATTTATGTGGCAAATGAATGGTTCACTTCCTAATGCATGATAATGTTTCAATCTAAAAAACACAAATGTTCTGCAATAACAATTTCCAATATAGATTTTAATGATAATAATGGAAAAGATGATAGTTATAAGAACAATGTGATTATGAAAGATACACAATCCAGTAAAATAGGACAGTAGTAACAGTTTGGTTGTGATGGGAAGATCAAGCCAATGCAATCAAATTGAAGGGGAAACCCAATATGTAAATAATGCCACTAACTTAGAAAATAATCAAGCTCACACTGAGAAATAGACAATCCACAAATGACTGTGCAAATGGACAGGATAGTAATAAGCAATAGAAAACACCAAACTGAGGCAAAGAAAATTAAAAAAATGACTTAGGAAACCAAATAGGAAAGAAACAAAAATGAGAAATTGCAGACACTACCGCGTGGGAAAAGCTGGCTAAATCGCGGTACTGATACACTACCGCACTGGTAAGAGCGCTGGGTACACGGTACTACCGCGCTGTAGGCAGTAATGGCGGCGCAGTACTGATGCAAAGAATGGAAAAATGCAACTTTTGAAAAAAAATCTAATTTTTTTAGGGTTGCTGCAGACCCAGAGGACTCACTGCTCACAGAGGGAGAGAAGATGTAGAGAGAAGGGGTGAAAAGAGGTCAAAGAGACCAAAATTCAGTACTGGTTTGAAGAGAAAGAAGAATCACAATAAAAAATGACTAAAAGTGAAATAAATCAATCAAATGGGGTTCAAACCAGCAGAGTCGCTAGATTTTGTTGTAGATATTTCTCCATACGGATAGGTAGAAACTCTCTTAGGTTAAAGTAGACTTAACTGACTCTAAAATAAGACAAAAAGATAACAAATGCTACCTTGAATTCCTAAATCCAAACAAATATTTCAAATACCATAGTGCTGGAAGAAATGAAAGAGATCTGACTGACCTTTAAGTTAATCGCTCATCCTAGTTGTTGCTTCAATATTCAAGTTCTCGCGAATGAACCTGTTAAAATGAACCAAGGTACAAGCAATATACAATCTTCTAGCAATATTGAAACATATGTTAGAATCTAAATCTATAGCAGAAACAAATCATATGATTGAAACAGGATCAACATACATGATTTGGGAAACAAGACAAGTTATGTTTTATTACAAACTTGAAGTCACTTACAATGGTTACTTGATATCCAAGCCAACTCCCAGCTCCAAGTGCTTTCTCCTCTAGCTATCTCCACAAAGATTCAATATCATAGGTTTGGTGTCTCCAAGAGTCCCCCCTTTTGCTCATGGAAGGCCTCTCTCTTATAGTGTGTAGTGGGGTTAACCAACAAGAGAGAAGGATGGGTCTTGGGAGTGTTTAGTGGATAGGGCCCACTAATCTGAGAAGGTGAGTTAGGATCGAATCAGAGATGCTAATCCTCAAAAATCTCTGGAAGATCAAGATTCCACAAGCCATGGCAAAAAGGCTAAAAAAAGGAGTACCGCACCCCTTCAACTGAGCATAGCGCGGTAGTACCACGTGGCAGAGAAGGAGCATAGCGCGATAGTGGGGACTACATCTCCCTTAATCTTGAGTAAGGTGTGGTAGTGTAGGTATATGAAGTCTTAGCTGGGTTGATTCCTGACAAGACAGGTTTGTCTTCATGGATCATTCATCATTTTTCTCTTCTGGGTGTTTTAAGCATCAGGGGAAGTGTCGTCAACTATTTTTATGGTGAAGATGCAACACTGTGAAATATGGAGGTATAACACCACCCCGCAAAATACTCAGCCTGCCCTGCAAAATACTCAGCCCACCACGCAGAAGACTCATCCTAGTCCATCTCTCTCGATAGTCCCATTTGTATTTATTGCGCAGATCCCTTTATAGCAGGTGCACACTAATCCCGACGCTCCACCACCTAGTAGCACAATGGAAAACATGGATATGAAACTGCCAATATTCAAAGGAACTGGCCTAGAAGACCCTGATCAACATTGGTTCCTTTGTGAAGCCGTATGGAGTGTAAGACAAATCCAGGATGATGCCATGAAGCAAGCACAGCTCATCACCACCGTTAGAGACAAAGCTTTACACTGGTTTATGAAATACTCTTAGGTACAACCCAGAACCCTCGCAGAAATTAAAGCCGCGCTAGGGGTTGAGTTCAAGAAACCTAAGTTTGAGTCTCAGTGTATAGCTGAGCTGAAGGAAATAAAGAAGAGACCAACTGAAATAGTCTGGGAATTTGATTAGAAATTTAAGACCTTACTAGACCAAGTAAGTTTTGTTATACTGCCAGAACAACATAAAGAATGGTTCATTGCTACGCTGTTACCCCATATCAGATTACCATTGATGCAACATAAGATTCTATCACAGGCAGAGGCCTTGGAAATCGCAATGAAGCTGGAAGCTTCGCCGATTGGTGATACTAGTTCTGGGATGTCTCAGATCCAGAACCAGCTAACCACCCTGACACTTGAACTACAAAGTATGAAAAATGGTAAAGAACAAAGATATGAACCTAGACAGGAGGTTTGGTGTACAAGTTGTAAAGGAGAAGGTCATGACCGCGAGCATTGCTCTCTATTCCGCGACTATCTTAACAGTGGTGTGCCTAACCCATTAAATCAGAATCAGGCCCCATGGTGTGAAATTTGTAGAACCACAGGACATAGACCTGAAGACTGTTACCTCATCCAGAAATACGTGAAAATTCCTAAGAATTTATACTGCAATTTCTGTAAATCAGTTGGACATGATGAATCCAATTGTCGCGCATATGAATTAATGAATGAAAGAAAATGAGATATGGATGCAATGAGAGGCACTGGCGTATACCATGTACAGGAAGACAATCATCCTAAGTAGGATAACACACAATATGACCAAGGAGGATACAGAGGTCGTGGTGGTGGATACCGCGGCAGAGGAAGAAATGTTGGTCCAGCACAGGGAAGAGGCCGCGGCCAAGTCATTTTTTATAGCTATGGCCAACCCGGTCACGTATCTAGAGATTGTGTTAACCCATGCACTATGTGCAATTATTGTAAATCATTTGAGCATGTCATTGAATATTGCCCAATATTAGAGGTGGAAATGCAGAAGAGAAGACGAATAGAGGCTCTGAATCCAAATGTCCAGTGGATCGCAGTAGAAAATAGACTAGTGGATCCGAGCATCAATGTGGTCACGCGCAGTGGCACTGAGACAGGCCGCGACAGAGGAGTGGAAGCTTCAACATCAGGGGAGGAACATACGAAGAAGGATCCCCTTGAAACAGTATGGATAAGGAAAGCTCCAGGAAAAGCACCCCCTCTTAACTTACAAAAGAACAAGGAGATCTTCATTGACGCACGGGATACCTTTAGAGAACCAACAGATAAGTCATCAAGGATCCCACTGCGCAGTGAAACACCGCATGTTGAAGACATGTCGGCTCCTTATGATAAAACAAGCACTGCGACAGATGTTTGTACTTCTATTGCGCAGTTCTTGCGGAGCTGCATGAAGTTACTAAAAAGTGAGAAAGCCATAGTAGATATCTAGAAGCTCATCAGCCAGTATGAACCTCAGATTGCAACAGAGACTCCATATAGTGCTGTACATCATATAAGAAACAAAAAAGAACAGGACGAGAGATGAGGCTTACTGCGCAGATGGGAGATTTTGAAATGGATGAAGTCATCCTTGATCTGGGATCAGAAGTGAATGTCTTGACTAAGCAGACATGGCAGCAGATGGGTCGACCAAAGTTGCTCTTGTCACCTATCCAGTTACGAATAGCTAATCAAGAGAAGGTCATACCTTTTGGCCACTTAGCTAATGTAGTAGTTGACATCGACGGAGTACAGAGTCATGTAGGCTTTGAAGTTATTGAAATTGTGGATGATAGTCAACCTTTTCCAGCAATATTGGGAATTGATTGGGCTATGGATAACTTGGCTATCACAAACTTGAAGACAAAGAAGATGACCTTTGAAGGGAAGCATATTAGGGTCATCGCAACATTGGATCCTAAAGATGGTGACAGATACAGTGAGCCGATTCAAGAGGAATCCCAAGCTCAAGATTTAGACCGACTATACCAGCTGACTGCGAACAAGGAAGACTACATTAATCCTACTGTGGATGGTACGCTCAGCTGGCAATGTGACACTTCTTGTATATTTGATTCGGACACAGGACTGTATAATTGGAAAAGCCTCATGCATGAAATATCAGCAAGAAGATGTGCACAAGTTACGAAATCACTGCGCTGGATCGGAAAAGAGGTGAGTCCTATTCCCACATATGATGGTTTTGCTCATTTTTACAGTTTCATAAGGGAATATACTGCAGCTATACCAGATGAGCATAGACTACCAGCTTTAGATATAGCATTGCGCGATACACCTTCCAGATGGTGGAATGCACATAAGAAAACATTGACCACTTGGGATCAATGCAGAACTAAGATGCAGATCCGGTTTGCCGAAAAGGTTACTTTACCATTCGAAAAGTATAATGGACAGACAAACCCTAGTCATCATATTGAAGTATGTTCAAAGGCATGGGTGGAAAGACCACCTACATAATGGGTACACTTATTTGTACATACATTAAATGCAGGTATCCCAGAAAAATGGTACCTAGACCTGGAGTTGCGGAGCGAACTCACTAATTGGAAGCTGCTCACTGCGAACTTCCAGAAGGACTTCACTTTTGAAGATGAGAATCCATTAATCCATGAAGCATTATAGCTAATCAAGAAGTGCATATTCCAGGACAACTGTCCTCATCAAAACATAACATTGCAGGAATTTTTTGGGACAGATTGCGTTCCTGCGCACTTACAATCAGAATGGAAGGAACATGAAGAGCACTTTATCAAGTGTTACAACTTAGCTGAAGATACCAATGATACAAATGAAGACGACGAGGAGGACCCACGCAACATAGATATACCAAATTCAGAAGGTATGCATGAGGTAGAAGGACCCTCGTTGGAAATCCCAGATATGACCGGACCAGTAAAAACACAAAGAGTGAACATTGGCACATACAAAGAGCCGAAGTTCGCATCAATAGGAGATTATTGGGATGATAAGACTATTGCAGAGATCGCAGAAACCTTACATGAGTATCAGGAACTGTTTCCAACCAAATTTACAGAGATGAAAGGAATTTTGGGAGACCTAGGGGTCATGAAAATACCTTTAAAGCCAGGTGCTAAGCTTGTCAAGCAGAGGCCATACAGATTGAATCCGCGCTACAAGGAAAAAGTCTGTGTAGAGCTAGATAAGATGCTAGAGGCAGGAATCATTGAACCGGTTGAAGAATCTGAATGGATTAGCCCCATGGTTGTTCAAGACAAGAAAGAAAAAGGCGAGGTCAGGATTTGTGTGGATCTCAGAAAACTGAATGATGCTTCCATGCACGACCCATTTCCTACTCCATTCACAAACGAAGTGCTTGATAATGTTGGAGGAAATGAGGCATATTCTTTCACTCATGGTTTGACTGGTTACCATCAGATCAGGATTGATCCTGCGGATAGGCATAAGATGAAATTTGCTATAGAATGGGGGTCATTCCAGTACACCGTCATGTCTTTTGGTCTGAAGAACGCACCTGCCATATTCTCCAGAGTCGCCGTTGCAGCATTTAAAGATTTTATGCACAAGTTTCTAGAAGCATACTTTGATTATTGGACTGTGTTTGGTCTATTGAAAAATCATTGCGTGAATCTCCGCATGATGCTCGAAAAGTGTCGAAAGCATCAAATATCCTTGAATTTGAAGAAGTGTATTTTCTGTGTGCCCTATGGAATTTTACTTGGCCACATTGTCTGTAAGCAAGGATTGATGGTAGACCCTGCAAAGATTACAGTTATTGCAAAATTACCCACCAAATTCAATCAAGATGTTGCGCTCTACCTTAGGCCCTACCGGATACTACAGGAAATTTATAAAGGGTTATGCACAGATAACCGCAGCAATGGAAAAGATGTTGAAGAAAGACGCACCGTTCATTTAGAATGCAGAATGTGAATAGGGTTTTGATACATTGAAAGAAAAGATGGTCATTGCGCCGATTTTAGTCTTTCCAGACTGGACAAAGCCATTCCATGTCCATGTTGACGCATCATGTATTTCCCTGGGGATCATCTTAGCTCAACCAGGAGAGGGAGGTATTGACCACCTTATTGCATTTTCTAGCAGAAAGCTTTCAACAGCAGAGAAGAACTATACTGCTACTGAGAGGGAAGGCCTTGCGATGGTATATGCCCTACAAAAATTTAGACACTACTTGTTGGGATCGCACTTCCTTATGTTTACTGACCATTCTGCGTTGAAATATTTGGTCAACAAGCCAGTGTTAGGGGGACGCATATGCAGATGGCTATTGGTGTTCCATGAACATGACTTTGAGATTATTGTCAAGCCAGGTAGACTAAACTTGGGACCTGATCATTTGTCAAGGATTGAGTTAGGAGAGGAGCCAACGAACATTGAAGACAGTCTACCTGATGCGCAGCTATTTTCTATACAAGTTGTCGATGATTATTACAAGGATATTATTGATTTCCTAACCAAAGGGCTGGCACCGCAGGAATTCTCTGTCCAGCAAAAAAAATAGTTAGTGGTGCACGCCACGGACTTCACTATAATTGCAGGTTAGCTATACAAACTTGGGCCGGATGAAGTCCTGCGCAGGTGCGTACTCGATCATGAGAAGCCATTTATTTTAGCGGACGCACAATCAGGAATCGCGGGAGGTCACTATGCAGGAAGGGTTACCGTGCAGAAGATATTGCACGCAGGGCTATGGTGGCCTGCGCTCCATAAAGATGCCAAAGAACATTGCAGGAACTGTGATGTCTATCAGAGGACAGGAAAACCATCATGCCAAGATGAGATGCCACTAAATCCACAGTTGACACTGCAGCCATTTGAAAAATCGGCAATAGACTTTGTGGGTCCTATAAACCCACCAGGAAAAAGAACGGGTGCAAGGTATATTATTACCACTACTGATTACCTCACCAGATGGGCGAAAGCAAAACCAGTTAAGGACTGCAGCACTAGTACTACTGCGCAGTTTATTTTTGAAGAAATACTCACCATATTTGGCTATCCGAAGATTTTGATGAGTGACCAAGGCACTCACTTCTTGAACAAGACTATTGAGGCACTTACAGAGGAATTCCACATTCGTCATCAACGCAGTACTCCATATCATCCACAGGCAAATGGTATTGTAGAGGCTTTCAATCAAATAATGGAGAACGCACTCACTAAGGTATGCAATGTAAATAGCGATGATTGGGACCTACGCATCTCATCTGTGTTATGGGAATATAGGACCACATGCAAGAAATTGACAGGACAGACACCATTTCGGTTGGTTTATGGGCAGGAGGCTATAATTCCTATGGAATATATTATCCCTAGCTTAAGAATCGCTACATTCACAGGGATGGCAGATTGCAAAGCTCTAGAAGAAATATTGCTACACTTATTGGGCTTGGAGGAAGATCGCTTCATCACAGGCTTCCACCAGCAAGCTCAGAAGGACCGCTAGAAAGCATGGCATGATCACCATATAAAGAAAAAGTGCTTTCAGGTAGGTGATCTAGTCCTCCTGTATGATAGCAAATTCATGAAATTCCATGGTAAATTTAAGATGCATTGGCTTGGCCCGTATACTGTGATACATGTTACTAACACTGGTGCAGTCCAGTTAGCCAATTTAGCTGGTGATACCTTGCCAACCTTGATAAATGGAAGCAGGCTAAATCTATACCATGATAGCACTGCTTCGCAGAACCCTAAATAACGAGCAAAGGAAGGAAGTTCTAAGTGTCAAGTACAGTTGAAATTGGACACTATAAATGTAAAGGAGTCTGTACATGTATGATAAAAGGAAGAAGGTATGATAAGAAGAATGATCTATGCACCACGCAGCACTGTCGAAGCTGCGCGGGGGAAAAAAAAAATTGGAAATTTTTGGCACTGCTAAGTATCTGCACAGGGTTGCAAATGGATTTCCGCGCAGTTCGGCGCAGCACTCAGAGAAGAATAGCCTTTGCATGGCTTTTCAGAAAAATAGCCGTTAGATGACCATTGCAACAATCGCTTCAGCATTTAAAGAGAAAATAGCCATTCTGAGCACGCTAGCGACAAAAAACACCGAAGGATATCCTCAAATTCGCTAATGGACACCACATTAAATTCCTATCTAGCCGTTGAAGGGCGCAGGAGGGGGTCTACTGCACCTATAAATAACACCGTTGAGAGACTCGCGAGCGTTACCGAGCACTTAGAATTTTCTTGTGATTAACCTCTCCGAGCTAGTAGCCATCTGTATTCTGTCTACCTTAGCTGCTACCTCATTAGTGAATGTCCGAACCTTCCTATAGAGAAGAAGAACTGACGATTGAAGAAGCACTGAGGATCTTTTAGCACGGAGGGATTCAGCAGTTAATGAAAACTCTAGTTAAGAAGGTCGCTGTAGAACAAGGTGAAGGATCCGGCAAATCACCAAGAATTAATCTGAAAATGCAAGAAAAAGCGAAAGATAAAGGAAAAGACGTAACTGTACCTCAATCCAATGTCATAAAGATGGGCTCCTCGGCACAAAAATCACCAGTCTTTCAGAAAGAACCCTTGAAGATGACACCCGAATATATCTCCCTGCGGGCACTAAATGCCCCTGTGTTTAAATTGTCCAAGAATGTGAGATATGACATCCCACTGTCACCTATCTCAAAACATGCAAAGAATTCTAAGAATCTGCTGGGAAAGATAGAAGAATGTAAATGGGAGGATTATGACCTCTTGGGAATGAAGAAGGACGAGCCAGATGTTCCCAAGTACCCAGATTTTCAACCAGACCAGTATATGTGCTGGAAAAAGGATGCCAAGGGAACTCTTAACCTAGTTGCCGAGAGCTGGCTAACACCTGTCGTTCAGTCGGGGCTACTAAACTTGCTCAGATTGCCACATTTTGGTCGTTCCCTAGAACTTAATATCGTCGTTCGCACACTCATGGCGTGAATCCACCAAGGTTATTTGTGGCTGGACAGGAACATTGATAGTAACATCGATTTGATACACCGCATCACCAGGCTAAGCAAGCGCTGTAAGGATCCTAAGCAATTATTCTAGGGGAAGAGCAAAGAAAAAGAGGCTGTTGAGAAGATGAAGAAAACCCATCTAGTGCTGAAGGGAAAAAGAGGTTTCTCAACAGAAGATTATAGAGGATAGAGCAACAAAATTTGTAATGCAGTTGCTTGCAAGCAAGATACTCAAAACAGCTAGGCCTTCGGAGGTGCCTGCGGGCGCAATACTCCTGGGTGCCGCAGCGGCTGAAGGCACCAACTTTAATTGGTGTCAGTTTCTGTTGAATGAGTTCCTTGAAGAACTCAATGACACACAAGTGAATGGCAGGCAATTCCATTTCACTTGGCTCATCGTCTTGATTGCTTTTTGTGGATGGAAGGAGGCGCAAGATTATGTGGGCATCATTATGGACACCAATGATCCTAGAGGATTTAAGTTCGTCAACATCTGGGAAAACACAAATGCAGAGTGACAGCATGCGACAACAGAAGTCTTTTACCAGTACTATATTCAACTACGCGATGCAATCACGAAGACAACCCACGTTACAAAATAGGTCACAACGAAGTATATCCGCGTCATCGACTTTGAGGCGGATATGAAATGTATCTTCATATCGCCGAAAGCACAAATGAAGAAACCGGAGTTGTTCCCAGGGAACTACATCATGTATGAGCAGGACGTTGAGGACCTCATGAAAGATTGGCCACCAGTGTTCCGCGTAGAGGTTATGGACGTGGAGACAGATTTAGCAGAAGATGAGCCAATCCCGCTCTCATGCCCAATCACTGAAGAAATAGGGAAGAGAAAAGAACCTAAGAATTCACAGAAGCCAAAGTTGAGGAAGAAGGGGAAGGCCACAAATATTCAATCGGAGGCAGTCCTCAATGATGATGACTACAAGATGATAGCCGAAACATTCTCAGAGAAGATGAAGGAGCTCATGGTAGATAAAGATAAAAAGGACATGGTCATCCAGGATGACCTGTAGAAGACGCGGCTCGCAATGCAAGGTCTGATGAAGAAAATGGATGATGTCCAGAAAAGCCTTACCTTGTCGTGGGAAGCAGGAGCTGAAGGGAGGTCGGTAGGGACCTCCCAGCAAGAACTGCCGCAGTTCACAATAACGCTGCCATCAAAGAATAGAATTGTCCCTGTGGACCCATTAGCTGTTGCATTGCCAATGGAAGAACAAGTTGTGTTGGACACAAAGGGAGTCGAGAGGGTAGAGCTCGACTTAGCCAAAATCCCCTTACCAGGATTGCACTTCATCCACACGCAGATCATTGAGGAGATGCATGACCGGACGGTGGAGTCAATGAAGTCACAAGCAGAGCTCACCGCAGCAAACATGCAAATTCAGCTACGGAACGAACTGGACCACCGACAAAATTTGGAGACTACCATATCCAATGTTGCGCAGTATATTGAAGGTATAGAACTCTAGGATGATCCTAAGACATAGTTCTGAGGATCGGGGACAGGTTAAGATCTTTGAAGTCAGAGATGCAAGATAAGGAAATTTTTTATCAGGATGATATTACCTCGTTGAAGGCACAAATGAACATACATGCGCCATTAACTGAGCAGCAGTTGAGAGAGAAAGCCGTCAGGACCGCCACGCAGAACATAACAAGTGGCATGGCTCAGTGACAAGATCTGTTGGAACAAGTTTCCAAGGCATTCACCGCCCTTGAATATAATCAGGGGCCGCTGCAGGTAAAGACCGTGGTAAAACAAAAATAGACCACGTTAGAAAAATTGGACACAGATCTCAAGGCTTTACCACCCAGGGAGAGGCTGTCCAGGCACAAGGAAGTATCAGGCTTAAAGAAGCAAGTCCAAGAATTAAGAGAGAAGGAGACTGAGATGGACAATCAGTCACAGCAACTCCTAGAGGATGCTACAGCAGTATCATAGAAGATAGAAGATAAGCTAAAGGAACTGTACGAAAACCAGGAGCAGGTACCGGACCAGATTGGAGAAGAGATAACTCCAGCGCTGCTTGAAACAGTTCAGCAAGTTGAGCAGGATACCAGACAAGCAGTGGAGCAGTTTCTCGGTGTATATAATGAGTTCACAGCCAAACTAGTCCAACCGGTTGTGGAGCAGAGTGAGACAACTGAAGGAGCAAGTGGCTCAGGGATGAGCCACATGTAAGTGTTAGGGGCATGTTGGGCCCAGGTTGAGACAAAAGTTTTGGAAACACCTTTTTGAGATAAGCATGGAAAGATGAGCTGAGCGTAGCTCAGAAATACAATTTTGGCTAAGTATTGAGGATGCTGCGAAGTTGCGCGCAGCATCCAACTTTTGACCAAACTGTGGAGTTGCACGCAACATCGAAGTTTTGGCTGTGATGCAAAGACCAGTACTGCGGAGTTAGGAGGCCACGTGGAGCCAGCAAAGCAGAGTGCTGGACAAGTATCAGGTGCAGGTATCAGTTGGACCGGTCGTAGCCATTTTTGGAAACATATTCCAGGATTGCCGAGCGGCAGACATAAGCAAATCAGGGAGGCGGTCACGCATGGGTTGTTAAGGAAAGCGACGTTTGGCACGCTTTGAAGGCGAAACCATTAGAGAGAAACGGTTCGACGGAAGCAGCTTGTAGGCACACGTGCGATAGGAAGGCCGATAGCGACAGGATGAGGACGTGGAGATCCACCATGATCAAGCAGACGCTACTAGGAACCAGCAAGCCGGTTTGGAAAACCGACGCAGTTTTGGAAACCCTTATGGTTTTGGGTTTTAGGTCTTCCACATTGTACAGACATGACCTTCGAGCATGATCTATTTAAGAAGACAATTTTGTATGGGATGGGGTTGCTCTATTTTTGGGGGCTAGATGTTAGTTGCTAGAGTAATCATAATATAACCTTTTGTAATGAGAAATCTCTCCGAGCTGAGAATATTGTAAAGACTTTGCAGCTATGTGCGCAGAGACCTAGCCGAGAGAAAGGAGAGTTTGTAGCTGAGTGCGCAAACTAAGGATGATTGCCCCATCCCTTTTGAAAATAAATATATTACCAACCGTTCTTGTGGACGTAGCTTTCCATCCAGGGAAGTGAACACATTAAATCCTGTGTTATGCGATTATGTTTTATGAATGAATGACTATTTGTATTGCCTGTAGAATGAATGTTTGAATGTTTCCTTGCATGCTGTAATAGGAGAACTTTGATATGCATTTACCAATAGGAGAAGTTTGGGAATGATATGCTAGGTTCCATGGGAACAGATGAATGGCGAACATTTCAATTATATGTTAAGATCGTGAATCAGTCATTTAAGTTTAAAACTTTCTAAAACATAGTGAAGGAACACAGCACGGTTAGTTGTGTCTATCAATTCAGTTCATGTTGTAATAATCTAAGTCCTTGAATGAATGCTAGAAAGATAACCAGTAAGTGCCTAGATGGATGGATGGGTGATATTCATCTCAGTGCCTTAACCCTTTCAAGATATTCCAAGTAGAGGATAAGTGTGGGTGATTCGTAGCTCCAGTAGAAGATTCGAAGCAGTAAGAATCCCTTAGTGAGGCCCGCAGTGTTTCCATCACTGCACCGTAGTCGCTCGCAGTGTAGATCCTGCTGCGTAATGCATTGCTTTGACCCACAGCGCACTCCTTCTGTCCTGCGCTGCACAGCTTGTTCATATAAACAACTCATCATTTACTGTGGAAGCAGCACCCCATAAGATACACCTCGGGTGAGACCTCAGCCTGCTCGCAGGTTGTTTCCAAAACGGCCGGTGTGAAGGGGTTTTGTTGGTCAGAAGGGAGAACCACAAAGAACCTGGGTCTAATTGGAAACCTCTGGGTCAGTTCAAGCCAACAATAACTCAGATATTTCGGTCATTGGTGGCGGGGGTGGAATGGACTAGAATGTCGAGGTCATCGGAGTATCTGAGTAAACTCCGGGTCCCACTGAGGAAACCAACGAGGTAGATGCACCACTAACAGGTTGTTCAATCATGGGGAGAACGTTTTCGGGTGCAGCGGGGGAATTGGGATCCTAATAGGTGAGTTGGTAAACCTTGACCACGCATCCATCATGGGGAAACATCATGGTACAAAAAACGGATGAGGCAATTGGCTGCATGGTGTACATGTAATTGCAGCCAAGTAAGAGGTTATAATCAAGCTGGGCGTTGATGACCTCTATGTCAATAAGCACTGTCTTACCAGCCAACTGGACGGGGACATTAGCTAAGAGACCCTGGGGTTGAGCCGAACGGCCGTCGTCGGCTCACAATGCAGTGGTGGACTATTGGAGAGTAGGGGATCCCAACTTCTGCCAAACGAATGTGGACATAACGCATGTAGAGGCACCTTCATTGATGATGCACCGATGGATGACAAGATTCCAAACGGAAACAAAAACTTGGAACGCTAAAGTGGAAGGCAGGCGTGGTTCGGATTGGTCCAAATCGAAGGCCATCATTCGTGAATCATTTGGGTCAATAGAACCAATGGTTGAGAGCAAAGTCTTGCACTGTGTAGGACAGTTTTTTAAGACCTGTAACGCAGACATGGTTGCAGGGGATTGGGCTAAGTCATCTACAATGTTGTAATTAGACGCAACGCGAGCATTGGGGTTATTATTGATGCGGCGAAGTGGGAAGCGAGGGGCTTTAGAGGTGCCATCTAGTGGAGCCGGAGGTATGCATAACGACTGATTGGTGGGATGAGCATTGGTGTTTTTGTCGGCGGGAGGGGCTTCAGGGGTGGAGCCATATTGGTTCCGATGGGTTTGAAGGTTGACATCTGCGGATGACATCATTAACAAGTGATGGGTACCTGAGTCTAGCATGGGTTGATCAGGAGCGGCATAAGTGATTTGCTGTTGTGGTGGCGTGTTTCCTTGAGGGGGAGCCAACGATTGAGTGTTCATTGCGCCTTGGGTTGGTAAAGGGTTTTGTAACACCAAGGGTTGATTCTGAGGTGGTGGGGGGTTGGGCGGCGCCTGAGGAGCCGCATGCCCTTGGTGGTGGGCATCATCAGTCAAGAGTTGCCGAGCTTGCTCTAAATGTGGGCAAGCGTGTGTGTAATAGCCATAGACCCCGCAAATAGAACAAGGATGGTTTGTTCGCAAATTAAGATTTTTGGCTTGTTTGGGCAGTCGGTCAGGGTTTTGGTTGGCAGGTGCCGCGTTATTATTGTTCGGGGGATTAGGGGGTTGGCCGCCTTAGTCTGGAGGGGGTTTATTCCAGCGGTTACGTCCTTTACCACGATTTTGCTGGCCTTGTTGGCATTGGTTATTTTGGTTGGGCTGCGGATTTGTTGCGCATACACTTGCCCTTGGGTGGAAGGTGGGTTCTGGGGTTGTTCAGGTGCAAGAGTAGGCTGCGGTGGATAATAAGTGGGTGGAGGCGGTGCAGGTGCTGAACCTTATGGGGGTTGCTGATACGTCTATGTGACGGGTTGTGGGTTTGCCGCAGGGGCTGCTTGGGGCAGATAATAAGCAAGGGGGCTTGAGAGGATACAAGAGCCTGCGCGGCCTGCAGGTGGTAATATGGCTGAGGTGCGACTTGTGGGACGTAAGCGACAGATGCATGACCAAATCACTAAGGTGGATATGAGGGTCCGTGGGAATGGTGGTAATATTCCATGGGAGCATATGAATTGGTTGCTCCAGAGTGGGATGTAGCCCACGAAAAGTCGAGGCCATGGCTAGGACATGCTATGGAAAAGGGCTGGGTATGCGAGGCAATATGGCGAATGATGCCATCTACAGCATGGGATGCCCCCGGCGCATCGTGTCGGGAAGAATCGCCGTGGGGGGCGTCAGGTATGATGGAATATAGATAACCAGACTGGGTGTAAATAAGGTCAAATTGCTGGGCTTTGAGGATGTCCTCTTCTTCGGATTGGGGTCGCTCGGATGCCACATCCTTGGCAATGACAGGAAGGAGAGATTTTAGAAACCAATCTAAGAAGATATGGTCATCTAACTTGATTTTGCAGAGGATTCAGCGTCAAGGCCACTCATGAATGTGGTCAGTGATGTGGGTGGCCATGTTCTGTCTGCAAGATAGTAGGATCTCAACTCCCGCGTCATAGCAGACAGGTAACTGAAAGAACTGCAGGAAGGTTGAGGCGAGGGAGGTAAAGGTGGCATGGGTCCCATGGGGTTGCTCGATGTACCACTTAGCTACAGATCCAGTGAGGGTGCGTTGTAATAGACGGAGGCGGACAGAGTCGTCCACTATGGAGTTGGAGGAACACCATAGAAGGAAGGACATAATATGGTTCTGGGGGTCTTCACCTGCCTTTCCCTCAAACTTAGGGATGTATGAGGGGATTTTGGTAGGCATGTGAGGCCACATAGGGTCGTGTCTGATGGATAGTTAGTCAGTCTGGCTAGGTCAGGAAGGTTGAGACTAGCCATGAATGGAAAACTAGTAGAAGGATGTGACATACTGGTGGTCGTGACCACGTTGGGGCCAATGCCCCCAAGTGGAGGGGCTAGGTTCGGGTTGGGGACGTTGCCCCCAGGTGGAGCAATGAAGGTGGTATGGGACGGTCCTCCACTGCCAAGGGTAGTGTGAGTCACTGGTGGAGTTGGGATGGGTATGCTAGCCACTGGAATAGGTATAATGATCGGAATGGTGGGTGTGGGCCCCATCGAGGGCATACACAAAGTGGGTGTGGTAGCTGGGGTAGTGGTAGATGCTCCACCAATGGTCCCTCCAAATAAAGGGTTGGAAGTCATGCCACCCATGGGGCTGGTTGGTGCAGTATAAGTGGGGTTCTCAGACTCTGCCTCAGAATCATAGGTAAAATAAGGGGCGTCAATGCTGGGGGACAGAGCTCTGCATCATCGACGAGTGAAGTCGAGTGATGAAGCTCTACATCTATGATGGGTGGTGTCAAGTGAATTGTGCTGCGGGGGATGGCCCCAGAGGTGCCGAAAATGTCTCGGGGACTCAATGGTGACAGATGGTGTCAAGTATCTAGGGGTTGTGTCGAGTGAAAAAACAGCTCAAAAGCCCTAATGCAGCCAAGTGTGCACAAGGAGAGCGCAAAAAAGATGGCACTCAGGCCAACAACTAGCTCAAAACACTCTGTGCTATAATAAGTGCAGTGTCAACAAAAATGGTCAGAATACCAGCAAGCAGCAAGTTTCCTAAAAAATAAAAATAGTGGACTCGCTAGACCAAATGGAGGTAAGGGAGCATGCAAACACCTAGCTAAATAGTATTATGACTCAACCAGACATATCCTCTGCAAGGTGATGAAATCCAAGTCAGACAATATGGATAGTAGAGCCAAGTGGCTAAAGGTATCCCCCTACTAGGAGGGACACCGGGTAGTCAATCCTAAAAGAAGAAAAAACTAAGATACCCCGTTCATGACACATTCGGTTGAGTGAATCTGCAGTTTGGTTCTATCGCCATTGTACTCCCATACGGGTGGTACAACGAGAACTATGAAAGGGATCCTTCGGTTACTAAATGGAGTGCGATATTCCACTCAGGCTTCCGGAACCAGTCTGGATACTTCAGCCCTCCTAGGGGAGGCCTTCCCGATAAATTGGTTGTAAACCGTGTCAAAAAGTACTAAGGGATTTTGGTTCCCTAATGGACAACAACTATGTCTCAAGTGTAAGCGACCGAGGGGTGTTATTTGGATGCCTATCCCCCCCGACCCTACCTAACTATAATATTCTTATGTGTTCCCCAAGTGGGGTTAGAATGTTGGTTGTGTTAAGTAGTATTTTCGGGCTCACTTGAATTAGGTGATAGAGTGTGTGCATGTGAGATAATGAACCCAAAAAAAAGTGCCACGGGGTGGGCAACTTTCTAACTAATAATAACAATGCAGAAATTAAACTTTGAATGCAAAATTTTCTCTTTTTCAATGGAAATGTTGAAACTTAAAAAAAAACCTGTAAATGGAACATAAATCAAACTGCAGAAAAAGGTTGTAGGTAAGTATGGCTGCAGATAGGACAGGTGGCTGTGCAGGTGCAGAAAATATTGCAACAAAGTTCTGGGTTCAAACAGGGAAAAAGTGCAGAAAACAAATCGCGGGTCTACGACGAAACTGTGTGGTCGGATCGCAGGAAACAGACTGACAGCCACGGGCAGATCGCAGAAAAATGGCTGAATGCCGCGGGTGGATTGCAGGAAAATGGCTGAAGGCCGCGGGTGGATCGCAGGAAAAAGGCTGAATGCCGCGAGCGGATCGTAGGGAACAGGTTAATAGCCGCGGTCGGATTGCTGGAAACAGGCTGAGAGCCGCGGTCAGATCGTAGGAAACAGACTGAAAGCCGCGGGGAGATTGCAGGAAACAGTTTGAGAGTCACGGTCGGATCGCAGGTAACAGTCGGGAAGCCACAGTCGGATCGCAACTGTGGGGAAAAAAGATGTGATTTATGGCAGCAAACCCAACTGCCAAAAGGGACTGCCGAAAGGGACAGCCGAAAGGAAAAAAACAGAAAAATATTGCAGAAAACTAAAAACTTCTAAAAACTGTAACAAAAAATTCAAAGGACCACTAACGGAGTCACCAAAACTGTAGCTAGGGTTTTCACCCTAGCTTGTGCAAATGGGCACCTACTAAGGAGAAGGGACTCCTTATTAGCAGTTTAGAAAAATGATGAAAGCAAGACAATAAATAAAATAGTAAACTTAAACTAGCATGTGCATGAAACGACAAAAGATATTAAAAATTGATTTTGTATTAAATATACCTCCAATGTGAGGTTGGTGAAGTTGTTGCAGTAGTCCAGGAGGGATGCTTCCAAGCTCCAATGGGTTCCTTCTCCTTCTCCAAAGTGTTTTGGATATGAGCCAAAGGGGCACTCAAATGTGAAATTAGCTCAAAAGGGTGAGCTAGGGTTTCAGGAGTGATTTTGGAAGAGTGAGGATAGGGAAGATTGTGGATATGAAATGGGGAGCCTCCATCACATATTTATAGGTTTTTAGTGATGAAGTGTTAACCCATGGTTTTGGGCACCATATGGTTTAGGTCAGCTCTATAGGGTTTTTGCTTCCTTTTTTCCCTCTTTTTCCTTTTTTTGTATTTTTTATTCCCTTTTTAGAGGGTTTTTGCTATTTTTTGAGGAATTTACATTATTTTGGGGGGAAAAAATGGGGGATTTGGCCTTTTGGAGGCTTTTTTAATCGTTTTTTGGCCTTTTGGCGGCTTTTTAATGGCTTTTTAAGGTTTTGGAGGCAAATATGGTAGGAAATATGGACAAATGAGTCATGTAATAAGGGAGATGAGGTAGTGAGCACTTTTTGGGTGTTAACAAGGACTAGAAGGTCCATTCAATGCCCCAAAATATTTTACCTATATAAATTTCAAGAGAATACCCCTTTAATTCCCAGTCTTGGGATAATGAGCTAATTCCTAAAGAAAAAATTAACTATTGAAAGTTAACTTAATTATGGTTCATTAGTGAGCAATCATTGGGACTACAAGATTTGTGCAAAACTAATAAAAAGCATAATAAAATATAGTAGCACGGGTTTCCCCAATATAGACTGTAGTAGTGAAAACTGTTAATGACAGAGAATAATCTACATTTTGAATGTATATAATATTTATTGAATGAATGATAATATGATACAATGCCTTCGTGTTAGTTTACCTATATAGGCATTGACTAGTCACGAATGGTGAACATGTATGATTCTTGACCTTTTGTTAACTACTAATGACATTTATTAATTGTTATTTATGATAATTATTTAATATTATCTTTTATTTATATTTGTTACATTGCCACCCTATTAAGGAATGCTTTGTCCTCAAAGCATAATAAATTGGGTTTTATCTAGCTGAGCATGCTTTTCTAGTGGTGTCATCTTTGACTTTGTCTATCTTTAGGAGTTTGCTAAAGCTTCCAATTTGAGTGTTTGCAAGATCCTTTTGCAGTTTATGCATCATATCTTGAATTTTTTTGAGTTTGGTTTTTAACTTAGGCTCTTGGTGCTTCTTGGATGTAAACTTGTATTGTTTTTCCATGTTTCCCAGAGCATCCTTCCTTATTTCTTGTTGTTTTCCTTCCTCTTCCTTGACAATGGAACCTTCCTTCCCATATAGTCTATAATGTTTTCCTTGCCAATAAAACTCCATAAACTGTTCTTCAAGGCCGTGGTATAAGTCCCAACTACATTAACCACTCTACTCCTAGCACCATATCCATCCCATCAAGTGGTAGTGCATAAAATATTGATTGCAGTTCTAGTCCTTGTATTTGTACTGAGATTTTATGACATTGTCATATGTTGTCAACCAAATGTCCATCAACAACCTTAACAGTGAGGTCCTTAGTGGGGTACACAAAATGATTTAAATTCTTAATGATATTGATGTCAATATAGTTATGAGTACTACCAGATCTATAAGGATTGGTCTTTTTCTATTTTTTATGATTCCATTGAGCTTAAGTCTCTTAGGTTTTGTTTTTGTTATTTTTCTTTCCTCTAGTTTTGGAATATTGATCTCACTAATCTCCCTGAGATGGGGTGGAACATATTTTTTGGTTACCTCTTGAACTTCATTTTTTTGAGTAATATTTTCCCTTTGCAGCACATCATCATCACCACTACTAAATAATGCACATGAAATTAATTATAGTGACACATTTCGTGGTGTATCGTCTGAGTCCGAGTCGAATTTATATGCCATAATGACTTCATTTTCTGGTTTTGGAACTTGTACTTGTTTTCCATCGATTATTTGATAATAGCATAATGACACATCTTCACATCTATGCCCTGGAGTCCAGTGTTTTCCACATTTATGATGAGGGTTGTCTTTCTTTTTGTCTTTTTCTGAATGTACATATTTGTTGTTATCTCTTGACAAGCTATAATTGGATGATTTTGTCATAATAGTTGTTGAGTAGTGAGATTTCTTTTGATTATTTTTTGCCATGCTTATGGCCTCCACCAAATTCCTTGGTCTTGAAAGTTTTAGCTCACTGTGGATAATGGAATTCAACCCTGAAATATATAGTTTTAGCAATTGATCATTTGTAAGGTTAGGAAATCTTGTAATCGGGACTTCCCATTCATGGGTATATTTATTCAATGTCCTTGCTTGTTGTAAATGAGTGAACCTTGTAAAAGTGTTTTCTTCTTCATCGTTGTGAAATCGCTTAGGGAAGTCTTCTGTGAACATTTACCAATTTATGAAGAGTCCACTAGTTTTCTTATACCACCATGTGAACCAATCATACACATCACCTTCTAAGTACAAGGATGCCACTGATATTTTTTCTAGTTCATTAGTATGTGGGTTCATAGCTAGGATCCCTTCCATTTTATTGACCCATGCGATAACTTTCCGATCATCTAATCCATCATACTTAGGAAGCTCAATCTTGATCTTATTCCAGTGAACTCTGTTATCTTAGTACCTATGATGACCTGTATTTTGGTTTTCAGGGCTTAATGGTGGCCTTTTATTTACTAATGGTTTTGTTGGTAATGCATCTACCCTTTCTATTAAGCCAATGAGTCTTTGTGCATGGTCACAAATTATGCCCATTACCTCTTCCTTGTCCTTGATCCTTTTTTATTATTCTTCTAACCAACAATCTTCAAATTGTTCTTCTTTCTTGTTAATTTTGTCAGTGAAGGAATTATTCATGGACTCAACTAATTTATCGAGTTTGTCACTTAGTGCTTTTATTCCATCCTCCAATATTTTTTTATTGTTTTCAACATTACCGAGACAATATCTTACACTGTTGACTTAAGCTCTATATCAATTTAAGTCGACCTATAATTTGTCGTTATTAACCATTTTGAGGTTAGGCTTCTTTGTGGACCCCACTTTGTTTTACATAATTTTGACTTAAGTCAAAATTTTAATAAAAATAATTAAAAAGTGACTTTAATAAATGATAAAATTTTATAAACTTTTAGTAGATAACTTAAGTTTATAGACTTTATAAACTTTAAATAAATTTAATTTTATAAAAAGGGGGGCTGACTTGGTTTTAAAAAAATGTACGGATTAATAATGTAAAGTCCCCACCTTAGTGGCATATGGATCAATCCACTAACCCATTAGGTTCCCATGGGTTCAAGTGGAAGCTCAATTAATCTGGGAATCAAAAAATTAATCAAGGTTTCCTTGCATAAAATTCATAAAAAAATTCGAAGGAAAAATTTGTCCACAAACAAGTAAAAGGTTGGTCCAAGGTATGAACAAGGTTATGAGGGTGCCCCAGGGAGTCTTATCTAATGGTTGAAAATTTAAAGAGGTGCCAAGGAGGGAAGTGTAGATGTCTTTCCATGAAAAAAGGCATTTCCATAAAATAGGGAATGCTAGTGGACAACATTTAAGAAATGTGGACAAACTCCAATTTGGCTATCCAATGTGCCCTAAAAAGGAGGAAGAGTTGGTCAAAGAGGTTGGTGGGTGCATTGAATGGGGATAAGGATCAATCAACTACTTAATGGATGGTTTTGTATGTTCCATGATATTTTCCACTAGTATTGATTAAGTGGACAAACTAGTTTTGTGGTTTTCATCAATCCATGGTATTGGGATCTAGTATTGGAAACAAGTAAAGGTTCCAAGTTAAAAAGGGAAGCATTGTGCACTAGTGAAAGCAAGCTTCTTGATTTTTCAAATTCTTATCGAGTTTCTGATGCTTCTCAGTGCTAGGGAGATGTGCCCCTTGCAAACCAGTAGGGAGATTGGCCCCTTTGTCTAATGTAACTAGTTGGAGTGACTTAGCCAATTTGGTGAGTGAGAAGTGGACACCCTATCCATTCATTGATATTATTGCATCATCAAATAGTATTTATAGTGTGTGTTTCATTCGAGTTGAAGTTTACAACAGTTTTAGTTTGTTGTTTGCATGTGTTGTTAGTAGTGTGGGAGTTTTGTTCCTTTCTCTGCAAATTCTCTCTATTTTCAGTATTCCATTTTTCCTATATATAAATGCCTTGAATACATTAGAAAATGTAATCTGCTATATTGTAGTAAACAAACTCATCAAGGTAGAGAAAAACTATTCTCTAACATCACATGGAAAATAGAAAAATCCGGCCTTCTAAACCCTTCCCTTCATCCGCGGATAAAAACGCCACCTCTGCCACTCCAACCGCCGAAACACCGTCTTCAGTCGCCACCCCAACTCCGAGAAGAGAAAACCGTATCAACCCTGGAATCCGCTTTCGGCGGTGCCAAGGAATCCCCGCCACTGCAAGAACCACCGCCACCGCTGACAAGAATCCGCCGAGTGCCGACGCTGGAGAACTACCGCCAACTCATCCAACCGCCACTGCCTCTGAATAATCACCGCCGCAGAGAATTGGGAGCTGGGAACTCGGACAGGAAGACGGATCCGCAGAGAAGAAAACGTGAAGAAAATCAGAAGTTAGACGTGACGTGAAGAAGGATCCACCGAACCTGCCGAACCGCCGCCACTGTTGCCTAGAAGAATCTACAGCTACCTCTGAATACACACTGTGCCTCGTAAACTACCGTAGGGAAGAAGCAGAAGCAGAAAGGTGGATGGATGACGACTCTCAAAACGTGAAGGAGCTGAAGGAGCAACCCCAAGGATCAATTTCTATTAAGCTTGCCTAACCTATGACACATCGTGATCATTATGAATTGCCAAGATTTGATAGCCTGCGGCGTATTGCAAATGAAAATGATCTTTGGAGTTTATGGAACCTGTAACACATCACTCAAACCTATTGTGACATATCATGAATGAAATCATATTTGAACATTCAAAACCTGTGACATGTCACAAATGAAACTCTTTTTGAAGTTTCAAAGGGATGCACGACATTAAAATTTTTAAGTAATCCAATAATCACAATCATAGAGAATTGAGGGGTGCACAATGTCGTGAATTTTCTTTTTATTCATCAAATTAGGCTTCGTTTGAAGGCTTTTGAGCCTCACGACTTAAAAAATTCCACACTTAGCAAATCTTGTAAAATCAAGGGCTCAAAATGGAAGGAAACTTTAACGATCTACATTGAAGATGAAAAGGAGGAAGTTAAGGACTTGAGAGCAAGTGAAGTAACTTCGAGGTGCAACATGGTTTAACAAGAAATGAATCAATATTTAAAATGACTCTTATTCAATTTCAATGTGCATTCAATCGAAAGAAAAAACAATCTAAATAGAAATGACATCTTAGGTATCATAAAGTTGGAGGGATCTCCAATTTTGTTTAACTATTGTAATTTAAAGTAGAACTTGGGAAGTTTTTGCTAACTCAATGTTATGCATTGAATTCCCAAAATTGCATAAAAATAGAAAGAAAGAGTAACCCAACGCTTTAAGAGTGAAATACAGAGATAAATAAAAATATTCTTCAAGGGGGAACCCTCCTTATATGATGCATCAAATGCACAAGACAAGATGAGATGATCCTACAACAAGGTTTCTTTGGTTTATATATATATATATATATATATGAGAAAAATGGTACACTTACAATTAAGGTCCTAGCTGTTGGAAATAATGTAACTTCGAAAGTTATTCTTAATGTATTTTATTATATTATTCTTGTACCTCCTTTAGGAGAAGATATTGATGTAATTGATCATGTAAAGACCTTGAAAGAATCAATGTAAACCTTGGTGGGTAAATTGCCCCAAACGGTAGGGAGAACAACCCCAGTCAAGTCATCTCAGTTAAGTAAAACGTCATTTTTTTTACTAGTATAAATAAAGAGGTCACACCTCTCATTTTTTCACTCAATCAACTCAAGCAAGTTCGCTCAAGGAGAGGAAGAAGTTCGCTACTGCAGCTAGGAGAAGTGATTTTTGGGTTACTACACTTGGAGAAGTTTCTCTTTCATTTCTCTCTCGTATTCTTGATATCTGGATGTACTTTGATCTCTGAATTAATCTCTATACGAAGGTTGTTGGGTTTTCTCCCTGTTGGTTTTCCCAGGATAAAATTCTTGTGTCAATTGTTTTGTACTTGGTTATTCTTTTAGTGCTCCTGTTGTTTTATCTACAATTAAATTACACTGCTAGAATTGTATAAAATCTAACATGATATGAGAGCAGTGCTGAAAGAAGCCATTGTCGGAAACTAGGGGCCTTCCCACCTCAGTTTGGCTTGAAAAGAGCATTGGGAATTTCGCCATAGGGAAGGCACATCTTTCTGTGAAGGAAAATTCCAGTTCCAAGAATTTTCAAATTTTGACCCAATTTTGCAGAAACTATAGCAACTACAGAAATTAGGGTTTCCAATTTTTAGCCCTTCTACCCACCATGTTGTCTCATTCTTATCTTTCTCCAACTTGCCTTGGTAGGGTGCAACTATTTGTGGAAGCAGATTTCAGATCTAGAAATTTTCATTTCTGATCTATTCTCTATTGGAGTCGGGAAACTAAGGTTTCCAGTTTTGAGTTGTTCTGTCTACGGATCTGGGAGAAAAGGAGGTATTTCCAACTTGCCCTAGGAGTGCACATTTACATGTGGAATAGTTTTGCAAAAGTCCAAACTTCAATTTTGAACTAGCTCCTGTTAGGGTTTTTGGTCCAGCACTACAGTTAAGATGATTGGAATGAAGGTTGAAGATAGGTTGGATGAGGCTTCCAAATTAAGCTCTTGGAAGTCTAGAGTTCTTCTAATTCTTGAAGAAAATGACTTATTGAAGTTTGTAAATGAGAAGGTTCCATAACTAGAAGAAGAAACAAGAAAGAACTAGTGGAGAAAGAATGATGCCAAAGCAAGAAGAATCTTGGTAGATTTAATAAAAGATCATTTGGTTCCGATCTCATAGAAGAAGATAGCTAGGAAGATGTTCAAAAGCCCGAAGAAGTTATTTGAACATAGTAGCATCAATGTCACTCTTACATTGAGGAATCAACTATCAAATATGAAGATATCAATGTCATAATCAATTGCTTCTTACTTCATGAGGATCTCTGAACTAAGGGACGAACTAAGCACTAGTGGAAAATCCCTTAAAGATAGAGAAATTGTTATAACAACTCTGAATGGTATCCCTCCATCTTGGGAACCATTCATCCAAAGTCTAAGTGAACGAACCAAGTTGCCCAAATTTGATAGATTATGGGAAGATTGCATCCAGGAATAAACGAGAATTGCAGCTTGGAATACATGGTACTCAGACTGAAGAAAATCAAGCTTTTACATCTCATGCCAAGAAAGGAAAAGGAAAAGGAAGAAAATTCCATAACAATAAGAACAAATATAGAAGATCAAGCACTCCACCAGATCAAAAGAAGAAGAAATATCACTCTCATATTTAGTGCTTCAAATGCAATAAGTATGGCCACTATACCAGATATTGTCGAAGTTCAAATAAAAGAAAGCATGAAGCCTCAACTATAGATATTGATGAAGATACTTCTCACAAGAAGTCAAGGAATGATGATCATACAGATTTCTTTTTCTAGTGCCCTCCATATTGAAGTGATGATATGAAAATCCAGACTGTGATGGACTCCTAACAAGAAAAATGAAGAACATAGGACTCTCATTCCCACAAGGAGGTAGTTGGATCCTATCCACAAAAACAATAAAAATAAATTATATGCATATCTATTAGGAAAGTTTATTGAGCATTTGATATAGTTCACTTATTAATGTATCATAGGCACTTGTTGTACTTGTTATGCATATGAGTTGCACAACACTTGCTGGAGCTAATCTAGATGATATCTCCTTCGTATATGCTTAGAGTAGTGCACACTATTGATGGCATGTTTTAGTGGAGATAACAAAGATATAGATAATTACCATATGTGTTTGGGATACATGTTTATGATTTTTGTACTGAAGCATTGTCCAAGATTCCTACATACATGTGTAAACTATTTTCCATTGCATTAAAATATAAATTGGTTAAATTTGATTATGCAATGTCACTAACCATCTGACGGGATTTGACTTGTAGGGAAAAGACCATATGATATGGCCTATAAGAGAAGGATGATGAGACTTGTTTCGATGAACAAGTGGTGGACACATGAATCCCGTTGATGTTCAGATTAATCAAAAGGAGAAAGCTTGTAGGAGCATGACTCTCATCCTAGAAGGATGAATCCTAAACAAAGCAGTTAGATGGAAGTCATGACTATACAACAATGGATAGACGAGGACCTAATACATCCAGTTATATTTGATACATGATCCACAGGCCCAAAGGATCTCATATAGAGATTAGTGTTTGGGATCAGAAGGCTCCAATGAATGTCGGTCTCTCTCTACTATAGATGTTCAGTTATTCAATGATTATGGAAAGTAATTGGTTTCCAGTTAGAGTCATGATAGAAGGAGTAGAGTATGTTATTCCTGAAAGAAAAGAGTTACTCAGTTGATTTATGAGGAGGTGCACATATGTTCATTTAGAATTGTGCATGTTGCTGATGATGATCCCTTGTTCGTGATGTCGTATACTGATGATCTATTCCTCACTGAGATAGAAGGAGTTATCCCTTGAGATGAGGATCTTGGCCTATCATAGAAACCCAAATAGATATTCCTAGGTTAAGGAAGAACACAATTGAGATCCTGAGAAGATCTAGCATGAAGATTGTGAGTACCTGGCTACACTGATGACATTGCTAGTTGATTCATATAGACAGTTGAGAGGATCCTTGATGTACCTGGTTGTCAGAGGTTGGATACTTACATCTAAGTAAGGAACTATGCTTGTTTTCTCTATGAAAGCTGGTGCTCAGATTGGCACCGGAAGTGATAGGCTGATGGACCTACCTATGGATAGCTCCAGATAGGGAGCAAGATACTCAATTGCAGAGGGATCATGATGCTCCAACACAGAGGGAGATGTGATGAGCATGATTGTAATATCAGATTATTATCCATGTGTCTTGGCTAAGGGTGAGTGGTCCAATGGTAGTACCACAACTTCTCCCAAACACCCCGTGATAGGGTGGGGAGACAAGTTTCTTGATACTCTCCCATGCAGGTGCATAAATTCATCCATTTGATTTGTTATTATTTCATTTATTTGCATTTCTTAACTAGAATAGGGTAGGACATAAATGTGTTCCATGATATACTTGATGCCTTTGCTAGCTGATTTGTGTGTAGGTATATTCTCCCAATCACTCTAAGAGGGAATGAGGATATGGGTCCCATGATTGACTCCCTCGGTAAGAGGGAAGGTTGATTTTACTCCCTGACACTCTGAGATGGAGCGGGGAGATTGGTTCCATGATTATAACCCTTGCTAAGAGGGAAGGACGATGATATATAGACCAAGCATTCTCCCAATCACTCCGAAAGGAGTGGGGAGATATCTCAGACATCCTAAGATAGGATGGAGAGGCCACTGCATTCTTCCAATCACTCTAATATGGAGTGAGGAGATATCTCAAACATCTTGAGATGGGATGGATAGGCCATTGCATTCTCCCGATCACTTCGAGATGGAGTGAGGAGATTTATCAAACATCCTGAGATGGGATGAAGAGGCCACTGCATTATTCTGATCACTTCGAGATGGAGTGAGGAGATCTCTCAGAAATCCTGAAAAGGATGGAGAGGAGAGCGCACACTCATGATCACTCCGAAAGGAGTGAGGATATCTCTCATGGATATATTTAGTGCATTCTCCTGATCACTCTAAAAAGAGTAAGGAGATCTCTCAGACATCCTGAGATGGGATGGAGAGGCTGGCACACATTGGCACACACTGGCACACACTGGCACACACTGTTGCACACTGGTACTCTTGTATGGACTCACTAATGGACTGGTTGAGTTGGTGCATGTTCCCCGATGGACTGGGATGAACTGATGCATGATGGAGTCACCGATGGACTGGTTGAGTTGGTGCATGTTCCCCGATTGACTGGGTTGAGCTGATGCATGATAGAATCTTCAATGGACTGTGCAGATTTGTTGAGCTGATGCATGATGGACTCACTGATGGACTGGTTGAGTTAGTGCATGTTCCCCGATGGACTGGGTTGAGCTGATGCATGATAGACTCTCTGATGGACTGTGAAGAGTTTTTGAGATGATGCATAATGGACTCTCCAATGGACTGTATAGATTTTTTGAGTTGATGTATGGACTCATTGATGGAATTGTTGAGCTGGTGCATGTTCCTCGATGGACTGGGTTGAGCTGAAGCATGATGACACTTCTCAACGGACTGATACTGTGTTGAAGACCTTCCATATGTGTAGAGATGTTTGACACAAATGTAATGTACAATTGAGATCCAGGTGATCATATCCAGTGATGCTGATGATGACCATGTCCGAATAATACCTTGTTAAGAGGGAGTGTTGGAAATAATGTAACTTCATAAGTTATTCTTAATGTACTTTATTATATTATCGTTGTACCTCCTTTGGGAAAAGATATTGATGTAATTGATCATGTAAATACCTTGAAAGAATCAATGTAAACCTTGGTTTGGAATCACCCAAAGAAAACATTTATTAAATGTAATTTTTGTATTCCCCCAAGACAAGTCGGCCCAATGGGTAAATTTCCCCAAACAGCGGGAAGTCTTCCCCAAACAATAGGCAGAAATGCCCCATTCAGGTTGGGCCATTTAGGGAAAGTCTAGTCAGCCCAGTTAAGTAAAAATTCATTTTTTTTACTAGTATAAATAGAGAGGTCGAACCTCTCATTTGTTCACTCACTCAACTCAAGCAAGTTTGCTCAAGGAGAGGAAGAAGTTCACTACTATAGTTAGGAGAAGTGCTTTTGGGTTTACTACACTTGGAGAAGTTTCTCTTTCTTCTCTCTCTTATTCTTGATATCTGGATGTATGATCCGAATTTTAGGGGGCATATGGTCTAAATTCGGATGTATAAGCCATAAAAGTATTAAATTGAGAGGCCACCCTCTCTCATCCATGGTATTTGGTAGCACATAGTTTTGGCTCATGGTATGGTCTCAAGACACATTGTAATAA
The DNA here is from genome assembly GCA_027924585.1 of Larix kaempferi. Taxonomy (NCBI): domain Eukaryota; kingdom Viridiplantae; phylum Streptophyta; class Pinopsida; order Pinales; family Pinaceae; genus Larix; species Larix kaempferi. Next base: position 28,221,341 of record BSBM01000158.1, on the reverse strand, counting down.
TGCTATATAAAGGCCTAACAAGCTTTCTCATGATATCAAGTTACTCATCTTGGTTTCTCTCATATTATATATTGTTCATTGTGAGATTAATTAGATCTGAGTGACTTATTGATAATTAGTTTCAGAGGTGGGGCTCCTATTTGAGCTTCACCTCCCATTCATTTTATATGTTTTTTGTCATGCTTATTCTCGTGCAAGATTAGTGTTTTTCATGTGAATTTTATGACAGATTTGCATGCTTAACCTCCTCCTCTCTCGGCATTCAAGCCTTCCGGGTCTCAGCCCTCAAGATCCGGATCAGTGGTATCAGAGCGGGTACGCTCTCCATTGGGACAAGATTTTGAAGCATTATACGAGTTCAACGGAGGTTCCACAACGTCTACAACAACCCATGCTTCTCTACAAACCCTTGGCATCTTTATACTCAACACTCTCACATTCAGCAAACTTTGAACAGGTTCCATGGGCTTCACAGGATGTTTTAGAGGCTCTACCATAGCTCATCAAAAAAGTATTTCCGTCAGCTCAAATGGGTATTTCACGGAATTTCCTTTCGTTTCCCGGTTTGTGAGTTATGCTTGTTTGAAGTAACACGTGTTTGTGCATAATGCGGCCGGACGTACAACAACTTTAAACAAGTGCTACAGACTCCACCGAATGTCTCAAAGGCTCTTCCATAGTTCATTGGAAATCTTTTTCCGTCTTCTAAAATGAGTATTTCACGGAATTTCATTTCTTTTTCCGGTTTGTGAGATATGTTTGTTTGAAGTAGTACATATTTGTACACAATGCGGCCGAACGTACAACAATTTTAAACAAGTGCTACAGACTCCACAAAATGTCTTTGAGGCTCTACCATAGCTCATTGGAAATCTCTTTTCGTCAGCTAAAATGGATATTCCGTGGTTTTCCATTTGGCTTTCTGGTTTGAGAGATATCATCGACTGAAGCAACGTATGTCTGCAAAATAGTGTCCGCGCATCTCTTAAACTTCAACAAACATTTTCTCAATCTCTAGGCCACCCCAGAGCAAGTATGTTATATGGATGGAAAGGTCTCTTCGAGATCTCAAATGGGTATTTAATGGAATTCAATTTTAGTACATACATCAGAAGCTATGAATGGATTTGCAGCAAGACATCAACTGCACCAATGATCATGAATTTTTGTTTTTTAAAAATCTTAATGTAATCACGGTTATGGGTCAACCACACAAAACCCATGGTTATGGATTAACCACACAAAACCCATAGTTATGTATTGTAATCATGGTTGTGGGTCAACCACACAAAACCCACAGTTATGGGTTAACCACACAAAACCCTTCTCTTCAGTGGAAACAAGCTTGTCATTGCCACCATGGTTATGGGTCAACCACATAAAACCCACGGTTATGGGTCAACCACACAAAACCCATGGTTTTGAGTCAACCACACAAAACTCTTCTCTTCATTGGAATCAAGCTTGTCATTGCCATCACGGTTATGGGTCAACCTCGCAAAACCCACGGTTATGGGTCAACCACACAAAACCCTTCTCTTCATTGGTAACTAACACATTGTAATCATGGGTCTCTTTTTAGCATGAAATGATGGGGACCATCATTTTCTAAGGGGGGAGGAATGATCTGAATTTTAGGGGGCATATGGTCTAAATTCGGATGTATAAGCCATAAAAATATTAAATTGAGAGGCCACCCTCTCTCATCCATGGTATTTGGTAGCACATAGTTTTGGCCCATGGTATGGTCTCAAGACACATTGTAATAATGCTATATAAAGGCCTAACAAGCTTTCTCATGATATCAAGTTACTCATTTTGGTTTCTCTCATATTTTCTATTGTTCATTGTGAGATTAATTAGATCTGAGTGACTTATTGATAATTAGTTTCAGAGGTGGGGCTCCTCTTTGAGCCTCACCTCCCATTCATTTTATATGTTTTTGTTCATGCTTATTCTCATGCAAGATTAGTGTTTTTCATGTGAATTTTATGACAGATTTGCATGCTTAACCTCCTCCTCTCTCGGCATTCAAGCCTTCCGGGTCCCAGCCCCCAAGATCCGGATCAATGTACTCTGATTTCGAATTAATCTCTATACGAAGGTTGTTGGGTTTTCGGGGATAAAATTATTGTGTCAATTGTTTTTGTGCTTGGTTATTCTTTTAGTGATCCTGTTGTTTTATCTGCAATTAAATTACATTGCTAGAATTGTATAAAATCTAACATTAGATGACCAAAAATGATAATACTAATATAATAATAGAAATGTAATGTCATAATATATATATGTATATATATATATATATCAAGGTGGGGGGGGGGGACCATGGATCTCTATGGTGCATGGGTGCAGGTCGAATGTCTGAAGGTGAGTAAATGGTGAGAGAGATGGAGATGGATCACGAATATCTTTTCCCTTCTTTCCTTTTTTCCCTTCATCCCTCTTTTTCCCTCTACCACGTTAGTCTTAAGCCTCGCTCCTATAGTTATTTCCCTGTCATGTTTCTGTACCATCCCCCATGTCACAAAATGGTCATCGATGAGGTGGATCACGATAGCCCCTCTTTGGGAGGACCCATATTCAATTCTGATCATGAGATCAGGGGAAATAGAGAGGCAAAGGATACGATATGTAAAGACGAGACTTCTCCCTTGCACGCACCTCCTTTGATGAATGAGCCGCATTCAAAGCCCTTGCGAAACAATAATGGAGCTGGTACTTGAATAAAAATACAAAGAATGTATCAGGATGCAAGAAGGTTGCTTGAGAAAAAAAGGATCCTGCGCCATTGGTGGTAGGCATAGAAATTGGCATTAAGGAGGTTCCAGAGTATCTCAATTCAGCTTGATGGGGAATTTTTGTGGAAAGGTGGTGGGTGAATCAACTTTGCGAAATTGGATGGAGGGTAATTGGAAACCAGTCTTGGATCAGGTCCTTTTTTTCATATTTTGTTGAGAGGTTGGATTCTTTTTAAAGTCCACTCTGAGAAGGATAAGCAAAAATTGTTAGAGCATAATTGGAGTTGGGGACCATCGGGACTGATTCTTAAAAGGTGGCAGGTGGATTTTGATGCTAGAAAGGAAAATCAAAATTTACAACAGGCATGGGTAATATTTCCAGGCATCCCAATGATGTTCTGGAAAATACCAATGATAGAGGTTATTGGAGGGAAGCTAAGAAGATTTGTGGCATTGGAAGACAATTGGGATTAGAAAGTGGATAGGCATTGCCCCAAAATTCTGGTGGAATTGGATCTGCGTGATGGTCTATATGAGGAGATTAAGTTGGAAATGTATGGTAGTGTATGGTGTCAATGGTTGGACTACTGGAAGATACCCTTCCGATGCTTCGGATGCTGGAAAGTTGTGCATATGGTGAGGTATTGTCCTAACCTCTCTCTAGGACATAAAAATCATAGGAAAGTCTAGGTCAGAAAGACTCCCTCAATTCCAATTAACAGAGAGGATCTGATTATCAACGATGGCAAAGGTGACGAACTTCCTACCTCAGTTATGGATGTGTCTAAGGAGGAAGCATGGAAGTACGTGTAAGACATACCACCTTCTTCTTTCGGTAAGATCTATGTTCCCTCTGTTGTCCATTCTTTTGAAAATGTATTTCCTGGTATACTTTTTCCTGTTAGAATTACGAGTGCTCCTCGAAATTATCCCATCTTCCCCTATCCCTTCCCCCTATATGGAAACGACAAGTCTAGAGGGACCGATTAACTCGGAACCCTCACATGAGGTTAAGGATATCCCTCCCTCTTGGGTTAATACTAAGGTATATAATACTAGATCTAGGGTGGCGCTTTTGGGGAGGGAGGAAGGTGTGACAGTGGACAATCTTGGACTTCAACCTGTGCCAAAGGTCACGTTGGGAATAAAGTCTCAAATTATGAAATACAAAATCCAAGCCATGCTAGATATTTAATCCGAAAAACAATCCACAATAAATAGGGCCCTTAAAGTAGGAAAAACCCAAACTAGGGTTCCCTGATTCTCTGCCTATCCCTTAATGTAAGGGGGTTAGGGGGATCCCTCAAATTGACTTCCCTATAAAGGATGATTTTGAAGTTAAAACCATAAGTCATCCTACTACAAGAAACAACGGAAGAAGGTATAAAAGCTCAAGAAACCTTAAGTCCTTGGTTAAAATATTGGTCCTTCTCCCATATAATATGAGAGTTTCATTCAGGAGGACTTATAATGGCTTGGATTCCAGATATTAGGGAAGATTTAGTCAACAAGTTTGATTCCATGTTGAAAACTATTCTAGAAGACAAAGTATCTAGAGAATTTTTTTTATTTTTTTTTTTAATATATATGGTCCCTTTCAAATCGACGAGCTTTTTGGGAATCTTTACCTTCTTCTGGTGTGTGGGAGTCGCGCAATTTGATTTTAGGAGGAGACCTAAATATCACCCTCTCTAAAAGGGAGATATGGGGGTCCTTAGCTAGGCTTGAATCTCTAAGCATTTTTTAAATTCACTCTTTGAATCAAAATGGTTAGTCGATGTTCAACCGTTGAAGTTAGAGCCTACTTGGAGGAATAGGAGAAGTGGGGATTGTGCCATATCAAAGTGCCTTAAAATATTCTTAATATCAGATAACTTACTTACTGGTACCTTATCAGTGCGCTCATGGATTGAGGTTGGAGGGATGTCAGATCATAGACCAATTATGCTGTCAATTGAAAAACAGGACCATAAACCTGCTTCACCTTTTATGTCCAATCCAGTGTGGCTCAAATAAGAGGGGTACAAAAAATTGGTGGACGATTTATGGATTCCCTTACAATATGATTCCCTGGTCTCCTTTGTGAAGCAACTAGTAGACAATATAGTTAAGATTAAGAAATATTCCAAGGATTGGGATAAAAGATTGCAAGCTATTCAACAAGCTCAGTTAAAGGAGGTGGAGGAAAATATAGCAGAATTTTATAATCAAAACAACTCTGGGGTGTTCTCTGAAGAAGATATGAAGGTGTTGAAATAATATGAACTAAAGCCAACTGATTTACTAGCTTAGGAAGAGAAATTATGGAGGCTCAAAAGCAGGGCCATATGGATCACTGAAGGTGATAATAACACCAATTTTTTTCATCAGTTTTCTTCTCATAGGAGAAATGTAAACACTATAGCTGAGATCCAAAATCAGCAAGGAAGATTGGTTAGTTGTTTTCAGGAAAAATCCAAAGTAGGTGTCTTATTTTTTCAAACATTATTTAGAGAGCCAAGTGGATGTCTAATTCAAGAAATTTTACAGGTTTTGAGGCTTTTCCAAGGTTGGTAACTAAAGAGATGAATGAATCCCTTTTAGTAGAAGTCTCAAACGAAGAACTGAACTTCATTGTGCACTCTTTCCAAAAAGGAAAAAGTATGGGTGCTGATGGTTTTTCAATTGAATTCTACTAGGGTTTTTATGACCTAGTCAAGGAAGATATTTTAAAGGTTGTCCGTGAATCACAAAATTCTGGGAATTTTCTTGGAGCAATAAACTCTGCGTTCTTGGCATTGATACCTAAGAAGCATAAACCTTTAGCATTCGATGAATTCAGGCCCATTTCCTACTGCAACGTTATCTTTAAAATAATTTCTAAGATGATCACACAAAGGTTGAAGCCACTCCTGAGTAAGATCATATCGGAGGAGTGATTTAGATTTCCTTTCAACTGACAAATTCATGATGTTGTGTCTTTGGCATAGGAGGAAATTCATTCAATTAACAAGAATAAGTTTAGTGCTTTTTCTTTAAAGTTGGATTTGTCCAAAGCTTATGATAGGGTCAGTTGGACTTTCTTGAGATTGTTGCTCATCCAAGTTGGTTTTTTAGTGGACCTAGTAAGCTAGATTGTGGGTTGCATTAACTCCACATCCTTTGATATCTTAAGAAATGGCTCTCCATCCTCATTTTTTAGGCCATCAAGGGGCATAATACAAGGGTTCCTACTCTCACCTTTCCTATTCATTTTGGTGGCAAAAGTGTTGAGTAAATTGGTGCACCATGCAAGAAATTCCGGGTCTTTGAAAGGAGTATGGGTTTCAGAGTTTGTGGAATTAATGCATATTTTTGTTTGTGGATGATGTGTTGATGTTGGGCGAAGGATCTATAGAGAATATGAAATCTATCTCTCATATGTTACAACTATATAAGAAAGAAACTGGTATGGTGACTAACATGGAAAAATATAACCTAGAGGTGAACTTGATCTCTAAGAATGTGTAGAATAGGTTAGGGGATGTGGTATCCTTCCCCTTGAAATCATTGAGTGATAGGTTCAAATACTTGGGGTTCTACTTGAATACAAACACCTATTCTTTCATGGATTGGATCTGGCTCTATAAGAAAGTGGAAGATCAAATTTCATGATGGGCTAATAGGTTCTTATTTAGAGGAGGACATATGGTACTCCTAAAAGTTGTTCTCCAAAGTATACTAGTTTATTGGGCCTCCATTGCTTATATACCAAACGAAATATTGACCAATATTCAAAAGAAGTGCATCTCCTTTCTTTGGACAACAAGCAAGCATGCAGAAGGAATTCTAATGGTAAAATGGACCACAATGGCCAATCTAAAGGAGCTTGGAGTTATGGGGGAAAGTGATGTATTCTAAATATTGTCAGAACTCTTCAATTATTGATTGGTTTAGGAGGCCAGAAAAGTATCATAACGGTGTATCGGTAGGATGGAAGGCACTGGTCCTCTCTTATCCATTGTTAGGAAATTGGTTGGTGTGGAAAATAGGCAATGGAAGAAGTGTCTGTATTGAGGAAGATCCCTGGGTTGGAGCAGGGAGTCATTACAAACTCTCTTTAAATACAATCGATATTCCCAAGAATCAACAAATTTTTATGATAGTTGATGTAAACTCCCATCCCACTCAGGATGGATGTAGATATGGTTGGAAATATTCCTTTTCGCTTGGTCTAGAAGGTGAAACAGTGAGGGAATGGTCTAGTTATGTAAATAAATAGGTGTCCAGCTTCATTATCCTTGATGAAAACAAATCTGACAGGATAGTATGCACCAAGAATAGTTCGACAAGAGATTTTTCAGCCAAGATGGGGTATGAGGTGTGAAATTATAATTCACAACAGATCATGGAGCTTAGTATACCTCATAGAGAAAGAATGAGCAAAAAAAATGAATTATAGTGAAAACTACAGTAAAAATGAGCAGACAATTAATCATGCATGAGAACTCAGATAGGAAAAAAATAATGTCACATGATCTAATAATCAGTATAGTCAACAATGCTATTATAATGGAGATAATTTGAATCACCTAGGAGAATTTGAGTCTCAGTTGATCTAGCATAGTAATTGTCACCTCTATCAGTAATCCAAAGCTCCCAATCTTAGTTAAACTCAACCAAAACTCAGTTAACTGAAGACACAATTAGTTAACTGACCAAGGAGAGCACATCAGTGATTTTTACATGCAAATCAAACATAAAAGGGCGCATGAGGCCACAATTAGTAGCATTCAGAGCATAAACCCCCCACAAGAGTCATCCAACTCAGGTGGAATGAACTAGAACATTGAGTTGGCTCCTAAAAAGTATGGAACTTCCTCTAGTGGTCCGAAAATAATGCATGCAGGGTGAATTAGGTGGCTACTAGGTCCTGGATGACATATGCACACCACTAGGGGGGAAATAACATCACTAAGTACTAGCAAATGGTAAATAATGCAAGTAGGACAAAGATGGAGTATTAAAATCTCCTAACACCCCCCGTTAATCCATACTTTTTCATCTTGGGCCCTGGTTACTAAGACCAAAGGTCACCCATACAATCAAATAAATGATAAAAAATAAAAGAAATGTCCATGAACCAAGGAAATGGGGAAAATACCCCCCCTCAAAAAAGAACAATAGTAAGGAAGTCAAAGAACCTTCATACTCAGTAGAGAAGGAAAACACTTTCCTGAGTGAAAGCCTTTGTATAAATATTGGCAATCTGTTCCTATGTAGGATAGCAATGCAAGTGCTAGATCTAGATCTGCTCCTCTGATGTACCTCCCACTGTGTCAAAGATGTATTTTCCAAAAAAAGTCTTTTGGGAACCCTTCTTGCTACTGGATCGAATTTCTCATTATAGTCCAAATCATGAAACTTTGAGTACCCTCTATCAACCAACTGAGAATTGTACTTGGTTCTAGATCCCCCATGGAAAGTCTCTTTAAGGGATTGTGCATCAAACCCCACCATCATGTAGAACCTCTCTGAGAGAAGTGGATCTGCATGACATAGTGCAAGGTTTGCATGAAATTGAGATATCGTGGTCATATGGTCATATGGATCCCCAATTGTGTTCCCAGCAGCTACAAGGACTTTGTGATCCCATATTGGCCTTGGCCATGGATTGGGAGCATGTGTTGGATCTGGATCTGGATATCCTTGAAATTTATTCTCAACATCAAGATCTTGATCCTCATATTCATTTGAAGATATATCACTATGATCTTCATCATGTGCCAATGGAGTAGGCAGAGAGTATGGAAAAAATGGGAGAATTCATATGCCTTGGAGGCATGGTTTGCAAACCCTTTCGCTATAATCTTCCCAGAAAATATCTATGCAATCTCAACTGTGTCAGAACTAAAGACCACTTTCTTCGATGAACCTGTGTGAGTCATATGATATACAAAAAACAAATTTGCTGACAAGGAAGGCATAAATAGAACAATTTTGAACTTTCCATGCTCCATATTTATTGTGCCCTTCCCTTTAGCAGAGATCTGAGAGTTATCTCCCATGTGAATAATCGAACCATATTTGGGATCTAGAGAAGAAAATGATTCTTTGGAGGAAACCATGTGGTTGAAGGCCCCTGAATCTATGAGGAAGGCTTGTGATTTTGAAAATATAGACTTCAATGCATGGCATCTCTCATGACCATCATAATCACTTCCAAAATCAGTCTCTCTTGCGCCTTCTAGGAGGGAAATTTTGTGTTGTTCAAGAAGTTTGGTCTTCTGATCTATCTTCTTCTGCATGCAATATCTCTCTGGGTGGTTTCCTTTCTTGTAGTAGGAACACTTGGATTTCTCAAATCCCTTTTGTTTGTCCTTCTTGGAGCTGGAGGCTCCTTCCGATGGAATAGACTTGGCATTCTTCTTGGGTTCATATTTCCTCTTATCATTTCCCTTGTGCTTCCCCTTTCCATTCACACTTTTTACTTCTTCGACCACAAGAGATTGATTTTTGGAGGCCTTCAAGGAACCCATCTAGATCAATTTGTCTTGTTCTTGGATGGGAAATTTAGTGAAAACATATAAGGATGGCATCTTCCAACCAGGAATTGAAATTCGCCCTAAATGGAAGGTAGAGACAAAGATGGAGAACTCAGGACCTATATTGCTCATAATGGATAGCACTAACTTCTCATCCTTCTTCTCAATGCCACACTGCTTGCATTGCATGACCAAAGATTTGAATTTGGAAAAGAATTGAGGGATGGTATCGAAACTGCTCGGTTGAAGAGAAATTAACTCATTCTCCAGAATATAGCCTCTTAGCTCATCTTGTTTGCCAAAGAGGGTCTCCAACTTCAACCATACCTCTCTTGGAGTCTTCAATCCATCGAGGTGGAAGAGTAAATCTTTGGAAATATGAATACACATGAAAACGAATGCCTCATCCAATCTATTCAGATACTTATCCTTCTCAACAACTGCTTGAGGTTCAACCTCCTTCCCCATTGTTACCCTATACAGTGACTTGTTGTGAAATAACATCTGCATATCATCCCTCCAATAAAGGTAATTGAAGGGTTTCAGGATCCTAGGAGGGAGAGGAGAGTTTGAATTCTCCATTAGAACTGCTGGAGCGAATACAAGGTGGAACTGCTGCTACTACTGTACTTTCAATAACCTACAAAAAAATCTCAATTTTGGAGATAGAATACTATTGAGAACTTCTTTAGGACAATAGGCACATTTTTCCGGATCCTTCACACCTGGCTAGACCTCAAAGGATTTCTACAATGAATTCAATTCAATGGCACCAGGATTTGCTTTGGAAATCCAAAGGCTTTTGGTGCACTACCGAAAGAAACTGCTCAATCTATGTTCACTGAGATATTATACCATGTGAAATTCTAATTCACAACAGATCATGGAGCTGAGCATACCTCATAGAGAAAGAATGAGCAGAAAAAATGAATTACAGTGAAAACTACAGTAAAAATGAGCATACAATTAATCATGCATGAAAAGTCAGATAGAAACGTAATAATGTCACATGATCCAATAATCAGTATAGTAAAAAATGATGTTACAACAAAACCCCTTTCACTGGCCTTTCGGCATCAACATGTAAACAGGCTGAAGTCTCACCCGAAGCGAAGATGAGAGGTTACATCATCATTCTTCTACAACTGTGGCGATGTGTGGATGTGGTTAACGACCTCGCAACATGTCCCTTCCTTAACATATACTTAACATGACAATACCAACTTATGACTTCACACTTTGCAGCTACCAACAGTCTATAGACTACGCTGAACCATTGTTGTCTTTACTCTTATAACTACACATTCATCATACTTAGTGTTACTTCGCAACATTCATACACATGTGTTCCATTTACTTAACATATGATTTCCATTCAGATACACATGAAAGAAAATACATAAACATATAACAACATGAACTCAAAACATGCCGTAAACTCATACATAATGCATAGATTTACGTGGTTCACCCCCACGCGGGAGCTACGTCCACAAGAATTGTTCTTATATTACTTGGAAGGGTAACGGTTCCAGTCTACGCACTTAGCTGTAGACTCTTCTCTACAATCATATATCTACGCACTCAACTGTAGAGTATTTTCTCTCTCAGTCTAGATCTACAATAAAAAAAACAACAATACTGTTTGTCGGAAGAAAAGACCAACCCTTCCTTATACAAAATTACCCTTATATATAGATGTGCCCGAAGGTCACATATTACAATAACTATGGTCCAACCCGATAGTAATCAAAACCCAAAAACCCCCACACGGTTCTCCTATAGACCACGCTTAGCTTTAACTTCGTTGTCCCTTCAGCTCCACTTCTTATGACTCTGACGCTTCTCTGACATGCACAGTTCTAACTTCTGCAGTGGCGTGTCCTTTACACCATTCTGCTTCTTTACTTTCTTCTCATATAGTAGTCAGGTCGCCGCTCATCCTATAACTGATTCAACCACCTCTAGATGTCCTTAGTACTTCGTATTTAGTAGGGGAACAAGTCCTTTCCTGTCGACTGCACTTTGCTCCATATACTCTTCCCGGGATTTGCGAAGTTGCTTATTTCCAAAACTGGTCAATGTCAGGCCTCTCCTAACTACACTTTGCATTCAAAACTTCCTTTACTTGGGATGCACCCAACAAAAAGTCACCTCAATATATAAAAGAATGAATACAACTCCATTTCACAGCTTTTGTCAGTTTGAGTATTGGTATCAGAGCAATTGTGCCTCAGGGACTTGGGAGACATGCCCCTAGTCCAAGCTGGGTGATGTGCCCCTGCTTCTTGTGAGATGATGATTTTATTCAGACATTATCATTGAGTTTTATTGCAGGTGTTGTAGCTGATCCAATGCTGAGTTGAATTTCATAAAATCCTCATGAAGTCTATGGTTCGATGCTTAGAGCTTCTTGTTGATTTCCAGTGCTATATTGTTGTGTTGAAGAGGAGAGGAGTTTTTGTAATATTTTGAGAATCCTATTGGATCATATATTATCTCATTATAGTCATTATAAATATCTGATATCAGTCATAACATTTAATATTTCAGAAGTCTGATATTAACTGAGTTTTCTCCACCCCTTCTAGATTTGCCTTGAATTTGACTAGTTTTCAGAATTCATTTAATAAATGAATGAGTCTTAATCAAAATTAAGTCATTCTTGTTCTTATATTTTTTTAATATGTCATATGTAATATTCCAAGCCTCATATAACAATTTTGTGAGCCTTTATTCACTGTTTGGGAGTCCTTAATTCTCACTAGTTGTACAATCCTAGTAAGCAATTTTTGTGAGAATTCTTCAGAACTTTCTCTAACTTTATGGAATGCAAAATGACTGTGTATTGACTTTAAATTGATTTTATTTACCCTCCTAACTTCATAATACTTCACCCATAGATTCCAATCAATGAATGGTGATATACTAGTTTGCATATGCTGGGGTGCCCAGGAGCATTGTAGTAGACTTCATCCTTGTTGATTTTGAACCATAAATGGCCCCAGTGATTTGTGCAAAGGTATTATCAGCCATCATATTCCTCCTCCCATCGTTAGTGCTTGATCTTTCCTACCTCCAGTAAAACTAGCCCTCTGAATTCATTGATTTTAGCTGAGTTTGGTAGGAGTTAGAGTTAGTGTATCATCAACCCTTGTTGGTACATTACAGTGGTATCAAATCATTTTCCTTGGCTCATCCCTTGGAAAGTAAATATCAGATGAAGAAATATCTTAGAACTATTTTCAAGTTTCAGCTATAAAACTAGATACAATCATGGAAGATGAAGGCTTTGAGTTATACAAGGAAGAAGAAATCATTTACATTGATGGAGGCCTACCAAGAGATGACGACGGTTCCATTTAAGACCAAATGTACATATATCAATGGGATGAACCACCTATGGCTAATCCTAAGAAGGAGTTAGCAAACATGATATTTGCGGGTAAAAATTTTCCCTGCCACTACCAGGAGTATCTGGCTTTGAGAGAAGAGATTCGTAAAGCCATTTCCTTCAAAGATTATTTTTATTGCAGATTTGGATTTGAGATCAATGATGAATTTTTGGATTTAATAGAGAGAAGAAAACCACCCATATAGGAAACAAGTTGTTCCACCTATGTGATCAAAGAAGAATAAAGAGGGATCGAAAGTGAAGCCTCATTGGATGCCATTGTTTCTAGCATGAAGAGACTTTTCAGATTCTCTTCAAACACAGTCTCCAATAATATTGCTTCTAAGGTTACCAAGGAGCAAGATGCATCAGCTAGCTTGAAGGAGAACAAGTAGAGTAACAATCAATTATCAAAGGAGAGGAGCAACAATCTTCCAAGAGAAGAGCCATGTGTTTCCTCTAATGAGTGCATTAAGCAACACCAAGAAGACTTCCAGCTAAGGAAGGAAGGTAAATCTGATCTTGGCAGCATCAATTATTTTTTACATCAATCTGAATAATATCCCACTAATTTAATCACAAAAGAGAAAGGATCAACCCTTCAAGCATTCTCAGAACATCATTATAGAGAAAAATACAACCACACTCTAGTTGAGAGTGAACCTGGAGATTTGGAGGGGGAACATACCATCACCACTCCACATCATGAAGAGATAGAGGTGTCACAAAGGTATTACAGCCATTTTCATTTTTGCATTCACCAAATTCCTTTATTTCATCTTGATATGGCAGCCATTTCTAGTGATAAGGTTGGCAGAAAATATCCTTCTAGTACTAAGATCCAAATTTTTTAGAAGGATAAATTTTTAAAAGAGAGTTTGCATGATTCTCAAGAGTGGCATGAACACACATGTGATCAGATGTGTGTATCTAATAGTAAACATGACATTATGGAGTAGCATCATTTCCAAGGTAAACATAAGGAGTCCTCAGATTTACAAGTGCTTCAAGAAAGCATTGACTTGCATGATGATTGCCAGGTACATGTTTCACTCTAGAGATATTATGAGCCTCTTTCATGTAAGGAAGGCTTATCCTTGATGAATATGGCTGATTACATTCCATTTGGATCAGCAAGCAAAGAATCCTATTCATCATTGAATTGGATGGATAGCTACATCACCGAGATGGAGACTCAAGATTGTGCAAGACTAGCTCACATGGGTAAGAGTTATTTTTGCATTAGTAATGGATCTATTGTTGCATTCAAATTTGTTATGATCAATGAGAAACATGCAAGGCATATATGGATGCAATATGATGCTTACCATACATTTCCATTCATACCTGGGATGAAAAATTACATAGCAGATGAAGAGTTATCCCATGGCATGATATTCATAGTAAAGCATGGTGACATTGTGGGGGCTACTGAGGGCCTCGCCCCCATTCAAGGCACAAGTATGGACTACTTACATAAGATTGAGGTCATATGGAAGTCACTACAACAACATGAGAAGGTTCTTGAATACTACCCACTGTGTAGACCACCTGACATGGTGAAGAAGCATGAGGATGAATTGATGATGGATGTGCAATCCATCAATATATTTCATTGCAAGAAATTGAAAAGGTTCAAGGAAGGAAATGAAAGGGACCTCAAGAGTTTCTTTGACTGGAAACACATAAAACCAAGTCCTCTTGCATTTCTTATGGGCCTAGTGAATATGAAGGTTGGAATAGAGTACATGTGCATAAGGAACAAAGTCCTTAAGATGGAGATTGAGGAGGCCTTAAACATTCTCCATGACGCACATGATTCAGTGCCAAAATATGATTGGAGAGCTGCTTCATTGGAAAATTCATCTTTCCTTGAAGCCATGGAGAAGATTCAGAAAGCAAAGACTACAACCCAAGGTAAATTTTCACATATGCTTTCTGACAGAGATTATTTGCATGATCTTCTTCATATGTTGCAGGAATCATACTTGAAGGATGATGAAGATATTTGCAAGATCAACGATGAGTTGATTTCCACCTAATATTCTTTGAGAAGAACTCAAGGTGCCCTCTTGGAATCCAAGATGGAGATAGAAAAATTTCACCAAGAATTGCAGAAATCACATACTCCCTCCTACATTCAAATCAGCCATCCTATTTCAGTTGATGACATTCATAGTTCTATGGAGGAACCTCGTGATATGGTGGCTCATGAGATTCATGATGACATGCATGTGCTTGAGGATTTTAGAGATGCAGATGATGGGTTCCAAGCACATACTACCTTCGAGCACCAAACTAAGCTTCTTCCTGGAGTGAGTCATTCCTCCAATGAGGAGTCAGAAGAGCTCATGTTTGATGGACTAGCCTGTGATGGAGTTGATGCATCCACATATTTGGTGGATACTTGTTGCAAAAATTTGGTTCATATTTGGACCAATGGCAGAGAGTTGAGCCATTGGGGGCACTTACATAGGGAAGCATCTTGCTTTCTAGTCGGAGCATTGGGTTGGAGCGTATCTTCTTTCCCTATTGGGAGAAAAGACACATGAGTGATATTCTTTATTGCATCTATGGAGACTTATTGGATACATTTTACACTTTTTGTGAGCAGCATGGGCCTCCATGGACTTTTGATGATGCCTATTCTCTTTTTGATTGGACATGGGACTTTTACCGTTGTCATTGGAACAACAATGTTTTAATTTTTGGTACTTTTATGCACTGGGCATATGAACTACAATCTGATTTGCATGTGCTTGGGGAGTTTGAGGTCAAGGACAATGAAGGCCAAGCACTTATTCATTACCAGAGAAATTATGAGTTGCCTCTAGGTGATGGTTGTACAGTTTTGAAGGAGGCACATGATCTCCCTTCTGTTGAGCCTACCATGATGGATGACTATTATAGAGATTTGATTCACCATTCTCCATCCATATCACTAAGTTGGAGTATGCATTCATCCATTGATTGGGTGGATAGTTACATAAGGGAGTTGAGTACCCCAAGAGGTAAGTTTGTTGCTTGCATTAGTGGAAAGCTTATGGATACATCATCCATCTTTTATGATTAGTTGTATAGGAATTTATGGCTGCTATGTGATGTCTTCAGTATACTTGGATGGACATGGGATTTCCATCTATGTATTAGGAATGGGAATTGTAGTGCTATTTTGCACATGGCTTATGAGGAGATTTAATATCCCTTTAGGAGTGATGAAATTCTAGTTGGGTGGAGTGTTATAGAAATCCCCCATGATGATATATTCTTTTTGTTGATACTGATTTTTGGTAGGATGCAGTTAAGAAAATGGGACCCTGAAATTCTTTGGAATGATATTTTTCCACAAGCAATAGTGCTATCGGGAGACATGCAACAATGGAATTGGGATCCAAGAATTGATGGGTCATTTCAGTTTGCATTGATTCCTAGAGGAATGCAACATAAGAAGTGGGACCCTGGGATCAATCTTGAAGATACAAATATAATCAAAGTGGTGCAGCATAAACATGGTGGACTTTTGATACTTTGCTTGGAATTGAGGATTTCAATTCTAGACATCCAACAACATATTTTGAGGAGTGAAGTCACTGGTTGGATTCATAGATGGTTGGAGTTGGTTTCTTGATTGAGGACAAGCAATATCCCATGGATCCTAATGACAGATTGGAATTAAATAATTAATGAGGGGTTAATTTTGAATTCCAGGCATTTAATTAATTAGGAATGTGAATTAATATTTATCCAAAGTTTATTATGCACTTGGAATATTTATTTTTCATGCATTTAATAATTTTATCATAAATAAATGAGGATAATGCTCCACTAGGGAACATTAGTGTCCGAGGTTGAATTGGAGATGGATTGAAGAAGAAGTTAAGGAGAAAGAACCCAAATCTGGAAAATTAGGAAAAGCAGAAGAAAGCATAATAAAGCAGCAAAGCTCAGGAAAAGCATAATAAAACAGAAAAAAAAGGGACAAAAGAAGGACAAAGCAGAAAAGAAGGACAAAGGCAGAAAAGCAAGAAAAATCAGAAAATCAAGAAAAAAAAGGACAAAGCAGAAAGGCAGGGTAAGGCAGAAAAGGAGGGAAAAAGTAGGACAAAGCAGAAAAGCAGGGTAAGGTAGAAAAGCAGGAAAAGGAAGGATAGAAAAGAAAAAGCAGGATACAAAAAAAGAAAAAGAAAAATCAAAAGCAAAAGCAAAGTCAAAATCAAAAGCAAAAGAAAAATAAAAATAAAAAGAAAAAGAAAAAGAAAAAGAAAAAGAAAAAACAAAACAAAAACAAAAACAAAAAGCAAAACAAAAACAAAAATAAAAAAGCAAATGAGAAAGCAAGGAAAAAGCTAAAGCAGAAAGCAAAGCAACCTTATCCAATCCATGAGGGATCCTTAGCCTATATTACTTGCTCAACAAGTCACCTTAATATATAAAATAATGATTACAACTCCATTTCACATCTTTTGTCAGTTTGAATATTGGTATGAGAGCAATTGTGCCTCAGAGACTTGGGAAATGTGCCCCTAGTCCAAGCTGTGTGATGTGCCCCTGCTTCCTGTGTGAGGATGATGGTAATCAACCATTATCATTGATTTTTATTGCAGTTCATGAAGCTGATACAAGGATGTGTCGAACTTCATAAAATCCTCATGAAGTCTGTGGTTCGAATCTCAAAGCTTCTTGTTGATTTCCAGTGCTAGATTATTGTGTTAAAGAGTAGAGGAGTTTTTGTAATATTTTGAGAATCCGCTTGGATCATATATGATGTAATTAAAGTCATTATAAATTTGTGATATCATTCATAACATTTAATATTGCATAATTCTGATATATTATGAGTTTTCTCCACCCCTTCTAGATTTGCCTAGAATTTGACTAGTTTTCAAAATGATTTAATAAATGAATGAGTCTTGATCCATATGAAGTCATTATTGTTCCTGGAGTTTCTTAATATTTCATATGTAATATTCCAAGTCTGATATCAGAATTTCGTGAGCCTTTATTGACTATTTGGGAGTCTTTAATTCTCACTAGTTGTGCAATCCTAGTAAGCGATTATTGTCATATTTTTGTGAGACTTCTTCAGAAATTTCTCTAACTTTATGGAATTCAAACCAAATTTATATTTACTTTAAATTTATTTTCCTTAGCCTCCTAAATTCATAATCCTTCACCCATATATTCCAGTCTATGAATGGTGATATACTAGTTTGCATATACAGGAGTGCCTAGGAGCATTGTAGTAGAATTCAACCTTGTTGATTTCTAACCAAAAATGGTCCCATTGCTTGGTGCAAACGTATTATCATCCATCATATTCCTCCCATCCAGAGTGCTTGATCTTTCCTACCTCCAGTAAAACTAGCCCTCTGAATTCATTGATTTTAGCTTAGTCTAGTAGGAGTTAGAGTTAGTGTATCATCATCCCTTGTTGGTACATTACAACATAACATAGCGGGGGTGGGATAGGGAAGATACAAAACAAGGAATAATCCTTAAATATTCCTACCCCAACACTAGATTATGTGGAGTTGGAAGAACTTACGAGGGGAATGATTTGACCATTAGGAACCCTTAACTCAGTAGTGCAGTAATCTAATTGATTCATAGTGACCAACTTATCTTCATGGAGGAAATAATCACTTGAAAAAATATCGAGACCACTGCATTCATAACATAAGTCCAACTTCTTCCCAAAATCAAATTATAATGTAGTGATGAATCAAAAACCTCTATATTGGCATTAATCGTCTTGCCTCCCAACTCAATAGGAACATATGAAATGATCACCTTAGTTTGAAACACATGCCCATTGAAGGATTGTGACATAGTATGCGAGAGGGACAAAGTGGGCCTTCCAATAAGATATAGACATCACACAAGTGGAATCTCCCTCATCAATAGTACAATGATAGATATTGATTCCATCTTACTTAACACGATTCTCGAAAGACACATGAGAGGAAATCCAATGGAATGCCAAGGTCAAGGTTGAAATCTATGACTTTTGAGCCAGATAGGTTGAAACCATTGATTGTATTAAAAAATGACTTCCATTATGGTATACAACTTGGAGGAATTCTAAGGTAGACATATCACAAGGTGCTTGACTGAGGTCCTGAACAATGATATAGTTTTGAGCCACTCTTGCATGAGTATTTTGAGAATAATATTAGAGTCCCATTTGGAAAGCAAGGTAGGAACTTAACTAGCATCTTCTCAATGTGAAGGGATCAGATATCAACTTATAAAGAGGACAGATCAGGTGTGACCACATTTTTCTTAAATCATCATAGTTTTGAGCATGGGCTTACAAAAGGACATTGTATCCACACATGAAAATGGTGGTAGGTCCCTCAAAATGGGACTTCCCCCTTGATATCATTATGGAGGGGAGGGACTAGATGCTACCAATTAATGTTGTGGAAAAGTATTAGTTAATACATCTTGTTGAAAGGTGGACCCCTACTAATCCATATATTTATGAATTTCCTCCATGTGTGGACACTAATGCATGGGATGGTCTGTTTGAAAAATTTTGCAAGGAAAATGAAGGGTTCATTTTCTACCCCCTTCTTGGGTAGTAGCATTGGCAGTTGGATTGATATTTTTCCCATCATTAGTTTTCTTCTAACAATTTTTTTTCTTTTTACCCCCTTGTTTATTACCATTTCCACCTAGTGTGGTTTGCACCGTATTGAATTAAGAGGTTTTGGGTAGGGGTTGAAGATGATGGGGCTACAGTGTGGATAAAAGTTGAGGCTAAATTGATAGTTATTCAATTTGGATAGCAGAAGAGGCTGAATTGATAGTCATTCAATTTGGATAGAAGAAGAGGCTGAATTGATAGTTATTCATCCCATTTGATCAACCAATTGATTCACTAGAGTGTTCATGATAGTACCTATGATCCTACTAGTATGTGGACAAAGAGTAGGTTTGGGTTGTTTCATCGAAGGATGAGGGGCATGAGGAATGATGTCATAAGGTTCCAGATTGACAATAGATAAAACCTAGTTATTACACCTTTAAGATGACTTTCTCCTCCATAAGTGCACATGACAGAAAAATTCTTGGCAATTGGTGGCAACAAACACTTGAAAACCAATTTTCTAAACAATAATTTGGCATTTCGATGCGAATGAGGCATCACCTTCTTCTCCATTCATTAATATGATCATAAATATGAGTAGAGGTACTTTGACATGGTGACATCAATAGTTCGGTCCCAATATCATAGAGAACGGGAAATTGAAAATGTATAAAAATTGCCATAAATAAGGACAATAAATCATGATAAGAGACACTAGGTAGTTCAATATAACATTTTGTTGCAGTACTTGTCAAGGTGCATTGGAAAAGTGAATATTGTCATCCACCAAAGAGTTGGATGAACACCACAAGTAAAAATTCATTACGTGATTTGATGAATCCTCATTGTGTTTTCCATCGAACTTAGGAATGCCATATGAAATTTTAGAGGAATGGATGGCTGATACGAACCATTACACCAAAACCTCGAGGTGTTAGTGAAGGCCGCCCATTAGGATCTTAACATCCCACCACGCTCCGCAGTCCAGACTCTGGGCTGGATGTGCGCCCGTACGGTGGTGTCCCCTTTGAGCCGCTCTGATACCAAATGATACGAACCGTTACACCAAAACCTCGAGATGTTAGTGAAGGCCGCCCACTAGGATCTTAACATCCCACCACGCTCTGTAGTCCAGACTCTGGGCTGGATGTGCGCCCGTATGGTGGTGTCCCCTTTGCGCCGTACGAGCCTCGGGCGAACACTGCAATGCCGACGTTGCCACCCGCTCTGTGACTTGAACCTTGGTGGAGGCTCTGATACCAAATGATACGAACCGTTACACCAAAACCTCGAGGTGTTAGTGAAGGCCTCCCATTAGGATCTTAACAATGGCCATGATGGTTGATGGTATGCTGGGTCATTAGTTAATTGTTAGAGATTTGAAAGATTCAATGTCACCAAAAATGGAAACCAGGTGTTGGCCAATGAATATTGAGCATAAAGGGAATGACCTATTAGAATCCATTGTGAGACATGACTCCCAATCATTGCACTCCCTGTATTTTGTCAAAATCCAGGCACAAGATTGCCCCCAAGTGTTGGTCTAGTGCTAGTAGAAGGTCTAGCTATACTAGCGAAGGTACACTCAAAATGGAAACCAATTTTCAAATAAACCGAAGTACCAAATAGAATTTGAGCCATAACATTAATTCTAGGAAAAACTAGCACTAGTAGTGAGACCAACATCGATTGATAAATTCCACCCAAAAATGAGGAACTAAAGAAGGGATAGTAGAGTTCCTTAGAGGCATACTAGTGAAAGATACAAACCCAACACTATCCCTAACACCAAGTTGATTGGCCAATTATAAACACTAGAGTAGGATTGGGAGTATTGGATATAAGCATTGAAGCGTGGATCATCAAAGAATAAAATAATGATGAAGTAGAATAAAATGGGTTATATTTTCCATGAGGAATTCCCCATAAAGGAACACTTGACATAGGGGGTAAATATACAAGGATGTTGGTGGTGTTTATAGGAATTGTGGGGGAACTACATGTTTTTT
The DNA here is from genome assembly GCA_027924585.1 of Larix kaempferi. Taxonomy (NCBI): domain Eukaryota; kingdom Viridiplantae; phylum Streptophyta; class Pinopsida; order Pinales; family Pinaceae; genus Larix; species Larix kaempferi. Next base: position 28,200,102 of record BSBM01000158.1, on the reverse strand, counting down.
TCCCCGATTAACTAGAGACAAAAGGAAACTAACCCCTAAGGATATATGGATTTCCCATTCCAAAAATCATTAACCAATGATTCTCCCCCACCTAGGATCTACAAAATGAGGATTCCCTACTTGAACTAGGACATGAACATTAATATCCACCAATGGAGGATTAAAGTGTGAGGGTCAATTCTTATCAATAAACTTGATCTTAGGTGGATCAAAATGTTTCAATAGTGGAGAGCATGTGTGTGGTGAATAATGAACATGAACACCTAACTATGTGTTTGTTTCACAATTAATTGAAGGATTATAATTTCTTTGTCTAGCCGATGGGCCCTCAAATTTCGGAGAGGCCCCACACAATCACCTTGAATGGTGAATAGGTTGACCAATCATAGTGACTAACATAATATCAAATGACTCAACCTATGGCCAAAAATAGTCACAAACAACAAAGAGAACATCCCTATGAAAATCTAAAGGTACTAATAAGAAAAATTAGTCTCCCAAAGCATGGAATCACAAGGTAATTACTTCCAAGAATCTCACTAAGTGAAGATCCAAAAAAGGGCCTTCCGTAGATTAACCTTGGGGTTAAAGGGACCCAATACCAATGAACGAAGGTGTGAAGGAGACAATTACGATAACCTCTCATGGTAGAATTAACCAGGGCACAGGTACCCTTCTGAACATGGGAGGAACCTAAAAAATTCCACTAAGGATACCACTTTACAAACAGTAGTTGGATGAATTAGTTGTGAGTCAATATTTTATGTATGGGAAGGGAATGTAGGACATAAATCCTAGACCTAAATCCTATACTAAATTGGTGTCATCCCAAGGACTTGCCAAGCCAATAGAAACCCCTTAACACATAAAATCCCACTAAATGAAAGGAGAGTGGATAATATCTAACCTACACCTTGCTTAACCTCATGTTTGATGCATATGTTAGATGTGATTTCCTAGAAAGTACTTCCTACTACTAATGTATTTTAAACTCTTTAATCAATTTATAGTTTTGTATTTGGCCTTGGAGAGTTTACTCTCCGCACCTACTAATAAGGCCCTATCACCTAGACTACTGTTGGTTTTCCTATCAATGAAAAATCACTCTAGTTGATTTTAAATTATGCTTTCTTTTAGTTGGTTTCTTTTTACACAAGGGGTATGCCGTGAAACTATAAATGATGTGTTATGACTCAACCAATTGAAAAAAACCATTTAAAGGAATGCTCCTTTTCCTTTCAATTCAATGAAACCTATCTAGATGAGGGAAATAAATTTTTTATTTTTCGCCAAATGCACACAAAATCTCAACAAATGCACACTCCATAAGGATTTTATCAAACAACACAATTTTTAAATCCTTTCAACACTTGAATGCTTCTCCTCTAAAAACTCAATGCAATGATGAATATGAAATTCAAATCTTGTTTTATTTTTCACTTCAAATTGAAATAATTGATACTAAAAGTGAAAATGTAGATCACACTCAATCAAAATTGTAGGGTTTGTAAGATATTGGAAATGGTCACCATTCGTATGCCAATTTCTCATACAACACAATACCTTAAGACCTAATTACTTAAAATGATAAAGTAGAGGGTCCTTTATCTTTCAAGTGTAATCACACATGAAACAAAAGGACAATAAAACACTTAGACACCAATATGCATCATATCCCAATTCACTTAGCTTGAGGTCATATAAGGCCACAAGCATCAAGTGAAAAGATAGTATTTGGTATCTTTAAGATACCAATAACAAGACTCTCCAGAGAACAAATTAATGATAAAAAATCACAAACAATCTCCCAACCTACTCTACTAGCTCATCTGAAGGTGAAAATTGAAAAAAGTGCTCAAGGATCCACCTATAGGGATTGTACGCTCCTAATAGGTTTGATATGGATTGACCAAAGGGTCTAGTCACTCTTGAATAACATAGAAGGGTGCAACCAAGTCACCCCATGTCTCAAATAGAGGGAGAGACTAGGGTCACTTTGAGAGAAATATGCCCCCATTTCAATGGATCTGAGGGTTTTGAGAGACTTGACAACCAAAAAAGTAGGAAAGGAAGAAAATAAGTGAAAAAACCATTCCAAAAACCAAAATAAACAAGGGTATTTCAAGATTTAAGGAAGAATTAATGGATCCTTCCCCAGTGGAATCACTAATTCTATTGTAGGAAAATTATTTCCTGCAGAAAAGTGAGACTTTCCTTGGATCTTCCCTTGATCGGAGATAGAATATAGGGTAAAACACTAGAATATTCTCTCTATATCCAAGCCTCTAAGTCTTATATTTATATATTTATATATATATATATATATATATATATATATATATATATATATATATATATATATATATATATATACAGAGAGAGAGAGAGAGAGAGAGAGAGAGAGAGAGAGAGAATACCAATTTTTACCTTAGATCTGACAGTTGTCATCATGTAATATTGGTTGATGCAACTCCCAATACCCAACTCCATATCCTTACACCTACTACCTACAAAAAAGAAGACAAATAAATACCATTTTGAAACCCTTAAAAATCAAAGGAAGATGAAAAGAATTAGATCTAATCTAATCTACTCAAGGAAAGACTAGATCTACAATTTAAATGTATAAAAGATCATATTAACAATACAATGGAGGGGAAAATCATGTATATCTATGTTAAAATGGTGAAGGCATCACAACCATGTAGATTTACCTCGATTCATGGTGCAAGATCCTCTTTTTCCCTTTCTCCAAGTCCTTATCCTTAACCCTAACCTAAGCAAGGTTAACTCATATCTCATGAGGGTTGTGGTAGAAGAGTTTCAATATGGAAATGGGAAAAATTTAGCTTTTTTTCCTTTTCTTCCAAAAATTCCCCCTCTCCTTTGAAATCCCCTTCATTATATTGATTTATGGATAATATGAGATGATACATATAAACTCCTATAACTTAGTGAACTTTGATTCATGTAGGAGTTCCAAAGCTCATAATGCAAAGGATCCATCTCAATTCATGTTCATCTCCTCGAAAACTACTCATTCTAGAAGGAATGAGGCTTGGTCGCTCCCTAGTAGTGGTGCAAGGTGTAACTAGGAAGAGATGGTCTCTTCCTGTCAGTGATGTAAGATGTGACAAATTTGGTGATGGTTTCCCCGTGTTAGGCATGAAAGGATTGAACATGACTTGAAAGATGGAGAAATCAAGGGTAACAACTAGTGTTTCAACAAAATGACATCAATAGGTCCTCAATGAGTCTTAAGGGTGAGAATATATAACACATCAAATATTATCCTTATCATGGGGTGGATTTACAACATGATTTGAACCTTGTACTACCTCTAAGGACCCAATGGGGCATGATTGGTAAGAAAATGTTTTCATCAAACCTTTGTGTTTTATAGTTTTTGAAATATTTCAATGTTTTTGGGTTTTTGTACATCTAAAAATAAAAGAGAGACTATTCTATTATTTTTGGGTATGCGTAATGTGACTAAAAAAATTGTTTGATGTGGATGATACAGATGTTGGACCAATGCACCTAATGGTTATGCATTCGACCCACCATCTTGCAAGAGAAAGTGGTGATAAATATGAGGAAGCAAGTGAAGCTATCAAGGAACTTCAAGAGGTCTGTAGGAGTCTAGAAGGACTCACTATGGGTATCCCTATGACTTGGGTTGAATATGTACCTTGATGCATGCAATGACATGTAGTGGGAGTACCCATACATTTTTCACATCTATTGTGAAAGTCACCACAACAGTCATATGTTATCATGAGACTCATCACCCTCATAGTTCATCAAAGGGGGAGTCATGAGGAAACTTTGCTTATTTTGTGTTTGCAGATGCTATATATTTTTGTTGGTTTAGAATTTTATGGACCATCCATGGATATAGAGCCAAAAAAAATTATTTGAAACTTTACACATTTTTGGGTCATGATGTGGTCGTTTTGTCTAGTTATACAAATGTATGTTTTCCAGAGTTTGCTTATGTCATTCAAATGGTGTATGCAATTAAAGTTCACAATTTATTGTACATGATTTCTTTTATCAATTTTTTTTAATGAGATATATGCCAATTGAGCACACAATTAGCTAATTAATAAGCCAATTCATTGAATCTTCTCAAAACATGAATACAATGAATAAATTCAAATTGAAATTCTAGAAGACGTACTCATAAAAGAATTCAAAATAGTGTAGGATAATGAACATGATAATCATTGTTAAATTGAGATACATCTAACTGAGAGTCCAGTTTGACAAAGATACGATTAATGGAAAGATAAATAGCTTTAGAAAGAATCTCAATGAATACAATATACTTAGAAATATTGTTGGTTGCAGGACCAAGGAAAGTGCCTCCTAAACTTACAAGTTGGTAGATGGGTTCCAAAATATCACCCATGCGGCGAAAGTGATGTTCTAGGTACTATGGTTGGTGCTATTCACAAATCCTAAATATGTGAAAGTATCTAATGAAATATGCAAAGAAAAAATACCAAGCAAGATAATATCACTACCAAAATACTATCATACAAAAAGAAAGTAACTATAGTACACAAAGGGATAAAATACAACATGATACAAAAAGAGTTGTGAGACATAATGCCTATGTGAAGTATCTTTTAGATAGATCCCATTGTGGGTCATTGGGAAAGAGTTGCCATCATATTCCACTAACACATAAGATTCCTATTTGTACACGCTTTTAACAATGAAAGGGCCATGCAACATAGGTTCAAACTTGCTTGACCTGAGTTTATCATGGTCTTGGTCGTAACCAAAACTAAGTCTACTTCTAATAAGACACGAGGATGAACACTTTTATCATAGTGGTTTTTTACTCATTTTTTATGAGATTCATTTGTAAGAGAAACCTCTCCATGAGTTTCATCAAGAAGTTGCAAATAGAAGATATGTTCTTCTTTGGTAGAAATGGAAGGAAGGATATGAATATCAAGTTTTAACGATGGAATATCAAGTTTTAAAGAGTATAAAATAATGTAAGATTCTAGTTGGATTTGTTCTTGTCAATCATCCTTTGCATCATAGTCTTAAAAACCTTGTTGATGGCTTCAACTTGACCATTGCACTAAGGGTAGTAAGGAAAGGAGTATTATTTCAAAAAACCCAACTTGGTAGTGAGTCCTGGAAATGAGACCTATTATCATTAATGATCTCTTTAGGAATATCAAATATAGATATGATGTGATTGAAAATAAAAGAGGTCATGTTCGTACTGTCTCTAGTGAATGTTGGAATAGTCTTGGTGCTCTTGGTAAATTAATCGACAACCACAATGATGAAGTGGTGTCCGCTATCTAAGGAACGATTACACATCATAAAATAAATGAACCATTTCAAAAAAGGGATGAAAGTAACCACATGGCATAGTGGAGCATGATAGGCATGCATTTTATTGGTAAATATTTGACAAGGATGACACTTTCTTACTACATAGATACAATATTTAAATATAGTAGGCTAGAAATATCCTGCATGCAATTTTTTTTGAGTTGTAGCTAACCCAGAAACATGACCACCACATGCTCTAACATGAAAATAATTTAAAACCTTCTCATATTCCTCATGAATTAAACATCGCCACAAGATTAAGTCGTGCCTCGACAGTATAGAGTATCCCCAATGATGTCGAATGCAACGATTCTCATCACATGAGAAGTGAGAGAAACATTGTTGAGTATGGAGATAAACTAAAATGTATAAATGACAGGGATTAGACGAAGCAAGGGATTAGAAAAAATCAATTAGGAATAAGTATTCATTCTACAAGGATTCAACAACAATTGGGGACTCTTGGAAAAAGACAGAGACTTCTTGGATTTGGAATTAGAAAATTTTAAGTCAAACTTTTTCAAGATAACTATCCATTTTGAATATCTTCCCTCGATTATGCATTGGGTCAATATATGTTGCATAGGATTAGTATTAACCAATACAATGGATTTTTGAGGAAGTATATAATGTCTAAAACATTGGACAACATAAATGACTACCAAAACCAAATTCTTGACATGGGAATATAAATATTCGAGGCCAACAAGACCCTTACTCAGGTAATAAATGAAATGTTCTTGAAGTGAATCATCTTCTTGTCAACTAAGACCATCCCTAAGGTGGACTTAATTAGTTACAACTAGATAAATCAAAAGTCTTTACTATAGTACAGCGGACCGAGTAATGGGGTTGACACTAAGGCATCAAAAGAACGTTGAGATTGGTCATCCCACGTAAAAGGTACACTCTTTTTTAAGAGATGCATGAAACCTTTTGCAATTTTGACATAGTTAGTAATGAATTTCCTTAGGAAGTTATCCTTACCTTGTAATCTTTAAAGTTGTCTGATTATACACAGGGGAGACAACTAGATTATTGCTTCAACCTTGAAAGGATCAACCATGATCTCATACTTGGATATAATGAAACCAAGTAATCTCCCTATCACCACACAAAATATGCACTTATGAGGGTTTAAACACATGTTATATTGTCGACATCGAAAATGTGTTAGATGTTCGATACATTTTAGAGAGTGAGATGGCAAGTCATCAAGATAAGCTTTAACAAGGTGATTGGTATCATGAAAAGAATATTACATGGCGTGTTGGAAAGTAGTCCCAACACATTTAAGACCAAAATACATCTTCTAATATGTAAAATTTCCCTATGGGAAGATGGAAATTTTTGTATGCTAGTCTTCCTTTTTTATCTATATTTGTCTGTAACTTGAAAATCCATCCATGATGGAAACTATTTTTTATACTATCACATTCATCAATGATTTGATCTATAAAGGGAGTTGGGTAGTTGTATTTTGGACAAGCAATGTTTAAATCCATAAAGACAATACATACTAGAATTGTCCTCTGCTTCTTATCAACTAGAACAAGGTTATATACCCATTCGGTTAAAGGTATGCAATAGATGAAACCAACCTTAAGTAACTTTTCAACTTCTTCCTTGATGATAGTTGCTTTATTGGGATTGACTAGTCTTAAATTATGTTGAATATGTTTAACACCATCATAGGTTTTAATATCATGCTCAACTATGTTAGGATCAATACTAGGAATTTCTTCATATGACCAAGAAAACACATCATGAAACTCTTTGAAAAGCGTAGTATATAGAGTGATTTCTTCAGGAGAGCAATCCACACCCATATTGATGTTTTCCACAATGCTAGGATTGACTAGGATTTCATTTGGAATGGTTTTTGAATTGTTAGGAACCTGTGTCAACCCTTCTCTTTACTTTGTTAGTATATTGTTGTTGGATGCATATGCTTTGTAAGTCGTCCTGTAGTATTTGTTGATCCACAGTTTGTATTAGCCCATGGTATTGAACAATGGTATTGGACGAATATGCTTTTTAAGTTGTCCCGTAGTATTATATTTCTCATGGTATAGACCCATAGAATTGGGCATAGACTTAGTATATAAGCGTGTGTTGAGGCCAATGAAGGCATGATGAAGTTATTTGTATTGAGACTTCTCAAAGGAGGTTTCCCCCTCGAAGTGGCCTGCGATCAATAAAATATTCTGTGATCTAATATATTATTCATTTTATCAATTAATTGTTGATGGTTCCTCAGATATGGTATCAGAGCACTTTCTTGGGCTCGTTGGGTGGAATTTCTGCCAATTTTTTTTTTCACATCTATTGCAAGTATGGATCTGGGAATAATCCCTATCTGCTTAACTGTGGGAAGTACTTAGGCATAATCCCTAAAACTCATTCTGAGGAGTACCACGGGAACCCTGAAGTAGTTGGCCCAGTGAGAGGACCTGCCAGTGAAAGGGGCAATGACCCCTACCTAATTGACTAGTTCCCACCCGTGAGATAAACCAAGGGCTGTCGTTTGTGGCAAAGAGATTATTAGTTTTACTTGAGCCATGGAGTGAGGGGTACTACCCCAATACACAAGCCATCAGACAACATTGGTGGTTGAGTGAAACTCCTGAATCGTTAGGAAGCCGAGCATACCTGGGGTCCATATCTATTTTCAGCCGAACTGTTGTCGATCACTTCCGCTCCATTGCAGATCCATCTGTTGTCGATCATTTCAGCGTCATTGCAAATCCATCTATTGGCGACCACTTCTTCGTTGTGGAATATCCATCTATTTCAGATCCATTCTGAAATCCGTTTCACATCTAGCCGTTTTCAATCCATTCCGAGTTGTTTCAGATCCCGTCGTTTTCGATCCATTCTGAAAGTTGTTTCAGATCCATTCATTTGTTTTAACTGTGTTTCCCCTAAAAATTCACTCACACCCCTGCAAGATCCTTTTGCATATTTCATTCCTGAGGACCCTATCCCAAATTCCACTTCCCAAGACCAGAAATCTCACATTTTTCTATTTTTAGGGTTTGCCATAACTTCTACGATTTTCACCCAATCGCCTTCAAATTTTTCCACCGTGTTCATTCCCTATTTTTTATTCTTTGTCCCTCTTTGACAAATTTTCTCATTCTTTAACCCCGCTTCTGAAATCCTCATTTTCTCCTTCCCTGTCCATTCGAAAGTGTCCAAAACCTAGTCAAACCCCAATTACCCATCCGAGTTTTTCCCAAATCCAAATTTCCCTTTACTAAATAAGCTTTTGTTTGTGTTTTTCTACTCATTCAAAAAAACAAACTCTTGGTTATGGTTGTCACCCATGGAGGAGCAAAAATCATGGCAGAAGAATTTGCATCCCTCAAAACCAAACTCCAAGATTTGGATGAAAAATTTCCCAGCCTCCGTATTCAACATTCAGCCATGAACGTTGGTTTCTTTTCTTCCAATAATTTTCGTGGGCCGAAGCTTGATTTTCCTTTCTTCAATGGTAATGATCCGACTAGATGGATATACCAGACATAACAATATTTCAGTCTGCATAATACTTTTGATGTCCAAAACGTTCCACTTGCATCATTTCATTTGGAATAGGAATCCCTTCAATGCTACTGTTGGTACATCAAGGCTCATGATGAGCCAAAATGGACATATTTTTTCCAACTCCTTTTGCAACGATTTGGTCCTGGTGCTTTTGACGACTTCATAGGAGCACTCACTAAACTTCGCCAATTTGGCACTGTGAGAGAGTATCAGACAGAATTTGAGAAACTAGCCAATCACACAGAACGATTGTCTAATGAATTCTACAGGAGTTGTTTTATCAGTGGTCTTAAGGATGAAATCCGCTCAGAGGTTAAAATGTTCCGTCCCAACACAATTATGGAAGTCCCAGGGTTGGCTAAGTTGGCGGAGGACAAGATCGTAACCCAACAACGCTCCAAATCCACTTTTGTTCCATTCAGGCATATGGTTTCCCAATGACCTCCCATCACACCAGCTCCTCGCACCACTAGTCCTATCAAGCTTTGTCTGAAGCAGAGATGCGGGCACATAGAGAAAAAGGGATTTGTTATAATTGTGATGAGAAATTCACTCGGGGACATAGATGTGTTGAGAAACAACTCTATCTCTTAGATGTGGATTCTCCGCCTGCCTCTAAACTTGGTGCGGAAGCTCCAGATACACTGGATGATCAGGTCGACATTCAGCAGCTACCTGTTGACCCTATGTCTCCGAATGACCACCCAGAGATATCTCTCCATGCTTTATCCAGAGTCACCACCCCACAAACAATGCGGGTTAGGGGTTACTTCAAGAAGATCCCTCTTACCATACTCATTGATTCTGGTAGCACTCATAATTTCATTGACCATCGGATCGCCAAAACAGGATGATTGCTTTTTCCATCCTTGCTCCAACTTTGAAGTCATGATTGCCAATGGGGGCACCTTACCTTGCAAGGGGAAGTGTCACAATGTGTGTATCTCTCTGGAATATTATAACCTCCTCTCTAACATGTTTTCCTTATCCTTAGGCAGATGTGATGTGGTTTTGGGCGTTCAATGGTTACGTACACTTGGCCCCATCTTATGGGATTTTTATGAACTTTGGATGCAGTTTTCAGTCAATGGGAAACAACAAAAATTTATAGGCTTACAACTAGGGTCTCTCCACATCATCAGTTCACATCACCTGGAAAAGATACTTAAGAAGAATTCACATGGTGTCATCGCTCAACTCCATTCCATTTAGATGCACCCATCAACGGTCTCCACTAATTCCCGGGATAGATATGCAGGTGTCTTTGCTGAACCAGTGGGCTTGCTTCCTTCAAGAGACCTTTCCGGTGAGAATTTAGCCGCATCTACATCTAAGAAGGAAATGATGGCTATTTTGCATGTAGTACAACAATGGAAGCCATACCTATTAGGGAATTATTTTTGCATCAAGACTGCTCACCAGACTCTGGATCATTTCCTGGAACAATGGGTCTCCTCCCCAGCACACCTGAAATGGGTTATCCAACTCATTTGTTATGCCTATGCAATCACTTACAAGAAGGGTAAGGAAAATTTGGTGGCAGATGCTCCTTCTCACACATTTGATGACACAGTTTCTCTTACAACTATTTCTCTACTTGTTCCAAATTGGTTGCAATATGTTCAACGGGGATATGTCTTCTATGAACTCCATGCTTCTCCATCGGCAAGGCACTCTGGGTTCCTCAAAACGTATGACCGGGAACGGTGTAAATTATTTTGGAAGGGACTGAAAATGACAATTCAACAGATGGTGGATGATTGTGATACTTTCCAGGTCAACAAGGGTGAAACGACACTCCTTTCAGGATTGCTCGAACCCTTTCCCATCCCTACATAGATTTGGACAACTATTTCTATGGATTTCCTTGAAGCAGTCCGGTGGTATAATAACCACATCTAAAATGACACCATATGAAGCAATCTATTGACAGGCACCACTAGTTCTTCTTCCATACACCCTCAGCAGTTCCCCAATTCAGGCAATTGACTCAGTTCTTCGAAACTGCGATCAGATTCTTCTCATTTTGCAGGACAATCTTCACATGGCCAAAATTTGAATGAAACAACAAGCCGATCAACACTGTTCTGAGCACACTTTTCAAGCAGGTGATATGGTTCTTCTTCGTCTACATCCTTCCAAGCAATCCTCCTTGAAGCTCAAAAGGCGTCAGCTTCTCTCTCAATCTATCACAGAGGTATTCATCCAGTGGCACGGAATGCAACCCGAGGATGCTACAGCGGAACCACTCCTTAAAATTCCGCATCAATTCCCACATCTAAAGCTTTGAGGACAAAGCTTTTTCTAAGGGAGAGGGTATGTTAGGAACCCGTGTCAACCCTACTCTTTACTTTCTTAGTATATTTTTATTGGACGCATATGCGTTGTAAGTCATCCCATAGTATTCATTGATCCATAGTTTGTATTAGCCCATGGTATTGACCCATAGTATTGGACGCATATGCTTTGTAACTTGTCTCGTAGTATTATATGTCCCATTGTATTGACCCATAGTATTGGGCATAGACTTAGTATATAAGTATGTGTTGAGGTCAATGAAGGCACGGTGAAGTTATTTGTATTGAGCTTGCTCAAAGGGGGTTGCCCCCTCGAAGTGGCCTGCAATCAATAAAATATTCTGTGATCTCATATATTGTGCATTCTATCAATTAATTGTTGTAGGTTACTCATAGAAATACGGGCTAGATTACCCTCTACATAGACACTATGTGTCAGGATGGGGCATTGGTACCATTCCAAGTATTGTGAGGAGGTATGAGACCTTTTGGGAGAACTTCAGTTTGTGCTAACTCGGGAAGAAATCATGATTGATGGTCCATATCATCCCAAGGTCATTCAGATGTGGTCATAACTTCAAGGGTATCTTTGTTCGGATGTATTAACACATAAATATCAATCACATGCAACATTTTTGCAATTCACATAGTAAGGCGTCATCAACACATAGCATGCAACCCACTGAAGACATCATCATCAGATCCAAGAATAAATATGAGTCAAAAGACAAGGGCATGTGGCTTGACCTTTGTTTAGGTGCACAACTACGCATATTACCATTTATATGCCCAGGCGAACCATACATGTATTTCCCTTTGATATCCATGTGATTGCCAAAGTAGAAGGATCTCAAACAGCAACTACACATTGAAGGCTCATAAAATCCCCTCAACACAAATTCAAACTTGTATTCTCAACATGATGGATTGGAATTCAATTACCCCCATTTTGTACCTTGAATCTAGTTCATAAGGTGATGGTGTTCACACTTGGAACTAGTTGTTTCTTGGCCACTTCTTGGCCTATAAAAGGAAGCCATGGGCATGCATCTAAATAAGATAAATATAGAGCAAGGCTATGCTGCTGGAATTGTATTAGAGCTTCCTCATTTCCCATCTCTTCCACACTTATTGGCATCCTCCAAGCTCCCTTGCCTCCTTCTTTCAAGGGGAAAGTGATTCTCTCCATTGGATATTTAATATTTATAGCATTTAGTGTGGACAAAATAGGCCTCCCTAAGGGAGATTGTTGGCTTCCCTTTGAATCCTTCACCTCCTAGGTGACACTACATGTATTTTATTGACCATTGGGAAATCTAAAGTGGTTCTTTCATTGGCTCTTTGTTATGGTTTTCATCCTCTTGTTCCCTTTTCTCATTTCAAGTTTTTTTTTTATTATATTTTTATTAGTAGTATTATTTTGTTTCACTAACAAGGCCTTGTAGTATGCACTTTGTGGTTATCATATTTTCTTTATGTTTCTAAATACTAGGCCTAGTCAACAACCTCGGGGGATTTCCTCCAACATGGGAGAGGTTGTACACCTTTGTGCATAATTTCCCACAACGGTATTTATGGTGACTCCACTTATTTTTATCCATTTTCTTCTCAAATAGGTTATTAGTTGTTAGATAGATACTTTATGGTTTATTGTCCTTTGCAGGTGAAGAGGTCCACACCCTTCATCCAAGGAATTTGGCCTCCTTTCGGATGACTGAGTTGTTTACACAGACATGCAAATCCTGGTGCCCCGAAAGTACAATTTTCGCACAAAAACATTTGAAAACTGCATTGTCTGTGCATTTTAACAGAATTCTTCCCATGAAGTTTGTCTTTCACTGTTTGTGCGACCTCTTCGCATTGTAATCGTGCTACTCTGCACCAATGAGTGTTTTTGTCTCGCTACTATGCAACTATCTCTTCTTTTTGCATGTTGTCATCTCATTTTATTTTATTTTTATCAATTTCACAAATTTTCATCCCCAGTAGCTACTCACTAATGAACTAGAAATAATTAACTTGCAATTGTTACATTTTCTATATTAATTATCTCACATAAACTAAGCTTAGTAAGTAAAGAGTCCTCTCTCAAAAATTACTTAGATAACAAACCTTGAGGCTTCCAACGGGCCTCATTGTTGTCACTAGTATTCAAGACATCTTATGTTTCTTGGATTTACTTTTACATCGTGTTAGTAGAAGTAGTGTAAATCCACCTTTTGCACACGAGCAAGGACCTAAAGACTCTCCTCTCCCCGAGTATGCTCTTCACATCACACTTCTTGTGAGCTTTGTGAATCATAAAAGCGTGAGAAGTGTGAAATACCTCCATTGCACACTTTTACTTCATTAGCATTTTGTTTTGCAAGCACCTTCAACATCTTTAGAGTTAAAATTAAAATCTCCATTTGCATTTTACTTTATGCTATCTAGTTAATTGCAACATTCAATTTGCTTATCTCACACGTGTTTGCATCACAAGCACACACTAAGGGACCTAAAATCTCTTTCATTCTGAGTATGCTCTTCACCTCACACTTCTTGTGAGCTTGGTGAATTATAAAAGAAGGAAATTGTGAAACACCTCCCTTACATTCCTTAAGTGAATTTAGACCCTTAAAAATCAACACTTGTAATTACCAACCAACTAAAATCCTCCACGGGAGGTCACAAACCAACATCTTACTTAGGTAGGAATGATTTGGCTAGGCATCCATTAATTCCCACCAATCTAGTTTCATTAAGTATTTGAATCATAGCATTGTTGACTTATATGGTTGTTGGGTGTTTTATTGTCTTAATGAATTCACCAAATATTTAATTATCGACCGGAGTTGGTAATCTTAGAGTTGTGGCAAAGTATATGCTGAGGTAGGAAGGTACCTAAGACGTTGGCTCGATTGATCTAAAATCTTTAATAATGAAAAGATCGAAATATATTTCAAAATGAAAAACCGAGTCAAACTTCAGAAATACAACTACTAAGCTAATTAGACCTAACCAAACCAATAGATCAGAATAGTATCAATCTATACTACTCTACTCTATGAACAATAATTGTAAAGATAAAAACAATACTATTCTAGGAAACAAGACTTGATAAAAAAGCAAACTACTTCTTATGAAAATGGAAACTATTGATCAATTATTCAAACTCTAATCTAGGAATTAGAAAGACTAGCTACTATGTAATAACTATGAACAAGTTCAGAAACCTATCTATGAAATGATTCAATTTACAACTAACTATGTAAAGACAAGAAACTATATTATCTTAAGCAAGGTTACAACTACAGAATTAACCTAAGAAATTCAACAGTTAAACTACTCATGTATTTAACAAATACTCAAAACTAATCTAAGCTACCTAATTCCACTCTTCTTGAGGAATTTGAGGGAATGTATCAAAATGACTTTCAAATGCAATAGAGAAACAAAACAGAAGTAAATCTAATTTAACCTCTACAAAGAGATGTAAGCTAAAAAGTGACCAATTACAAGTGATTTTAAACATTGTAATATATTCTTTATCCATAAGCAAATGACACTTAAAAACTAGCTACAGTACTTGAAATGAAATGTTGATTAACAAAAGTACAAATCCTAAGTTATTTGATATCTAAGGACTACTTGGAATTAAAATATGAAATGTTTGTCTAACTCATGCACATGCTTATCAACATCAAATGATACCTATCAATACTTCAAACTAGTTTATGAAACATTAACTACAAGAAAAACAAACTAAAGTAAGAACAAGACAAGAACTTAAATGACTGAAATCAATATTAACTTGTAATCAAAACCTATCGTAGAAAAACAAGATGTTCTTATGCTACCTCTACTACAAATCAAACTATAATCTAAGACAACTATGAAACTGCAATAAAGCTGATCTATAACTTGGGAAGTAAACCTATATTAAATGAAGTTATGAGAACTCTTAGATATTGAAAACTAATGCATCTATATTAAACACACATGAACTTATTAAACTTGGATAGAGACTAGTTCCTAGTCTATTCTACCTACAGAAATGAAGAGCTTGAAACAATGAAATTAAACCAAATCAAAACACTATGTGAATAAAAGTGAAAGACTAATTATGAACTTGAATGAAAACTGGAAATGAAATACTGAACTGATTCAGAAATAAGACAAACAAATTCTATGATAACATTGTAAACAAGTTTAAGCTAATCTAGGTCCTAGGCATGAAAGTAAGTGAAAGTAGCTCATAAAATACCTAAATCATAAGCAAAATACATTGATACTACTTCTACTAGAACCAAAACTATTTCTGATTTGAACAGTAAAACATATGCTGAATGTAAATGGATTCCATCATTAATAAAACTTAAAATAATTAATCTCTATGTGAATACAAAACTGAATATAAAATGTTGAAAGTGTTAAAGATACAATTGAATCTCAAACTAGCTATAGAACATGTCAAAGTACTGAAAAATCAATCTAGACTCCAACTAATTATCTCTACATAAAATGAAATATTAGCAATTCTAGAAATGATTGCAAATTCTAGAAAATTCTGTCTAAATGCGAATGAAAGGCTGAAAGAAGGTCTGAAAGGCAGTTTGAACGGATGGTGCAAATGAAAGGTTGAAAGAAGGTCTGAAAGGCAGTTTGAACGGATGGTGCGAATGGCCGACCGAATGGATTCTGAAGGAACAAATTCCATAAAAACGTAGGAAAATTATATGTTATAAACAACAAAGTGTCACCTACAGGAAAACGAACTACTTGCTTGCAGAAACGAAATGACTTACAGGAAAATGTAATAGATACATGCAAAAACGAAATGACTTAGCTCCAAATATAAAAAGAAACTGTTGAATATACACAAATGGAACCTCTGATTGTTGAGGGGCCCTTCCAAGCAACAGGGGTTTATCTCCTAAGCTACTCAGTCACCAACCATTAACAGAAAACGAACACAATCATCAACATCTAAAATAGAGTCTTTTTATTAATTTAATCAGAGCTTGTACAACGTTTCTCTTCTATCTCTATGTCTATGTTTCTAACTGCATTTCTCAACCTGAGATGTCTTTATATAGCTTTTACAAAGAGAGAGCAGGTCGACCCTTTCAGTGGTCGACCTCTCTAAAAATAGAAGGTCTTTTACTGCTGCAAAAACGGCCCATTAAAACGCACAGGCCGTCTTCCTGATTCCATGCGTGTTGGTTCCTTTCACGTGAGCAGTTGGTGTCTTGGCAGGCTAGGCGAGTGAGGACGCAGATCTTCTCGAACAAGGGCTCACGATCCATTAGGGCCATGTTGCCAACAGAACCCACGTCGTGGTTTTTGCCTTTAATGCCCCGGAATATGCTAACCAACAAATCCAAGGGTGCGAACGGAGGTCTGAACGATGATTCGAATGTGACTGGGCATCTTGAACGTGAATGTGCATCTGAATGAGAGCCCATTTGAAAACCATAACCTGCAGAATGAAGTCTATGTGCCAAGCAGGTCGAGAAATGTTAAATTAACGTTAATAAACCACAAAATGATGATAATCAATCAAGATTCATGCGATATTAAAATAAGTTCATGCCTGAGTTCGAATGGTGGTCTGAATGGAAATAAATATGACTTATCATATAAAAAATGGTAAAAATAACGCCAACAGAGCATGTTTAATGATCAAAAGTGATGACAAAATTGGACATCAACACTCCCCCAAACCAGAGATATGCCAGGTCCCACTAAGCAAAGCAGAGAAGAAGTCGGGAAGAAGGCTGAGCTGCGATAGCAGCTGCCTTCGACTTAAAAGAAGAAGTGGATTTAGGCTTAAACTTCCTGGCTTGGGCCCTCAAGGTATCATGCCTCATCCGGAGAGAGTCATGAGAAGATGTTATGGCTCTGTTCAGGTCTTCGACACTCTTCACTTGTAGACGCAGTTCCTTATTCTCTTGGCGAAGCTCAGAAATTATTTCAACATATTTCTCATTCTGACTTGTTAAGTGCTATGTCTTGGGTCAATCTATCCATGGTCTGATGGATTGCAGTGGATGGTTCCGCAAGGTACTCAGAATCCTTGTGAGGACTCGCTCCATTTGGAAATGTTTCGGGATCAGCAGAGGTGGTTTGTGTTTCAGGAGCCTTTCCTCCAGTGATTGCAGGAGCAAGTTCAAGGATAGGGACTTCAAGAAAACGGGCAGAGACATCAGCTAATGCAACAAGGGACGTTTCAAGGATAGGGTAGTTTGACTAATCATCAAGGATGTCTGAATGCAACAACTGAATGACGGGTTGTATGACAGACTGGACGACGGACTGATCACGATTTTCCCTTCTATATTTAGTGGGTATTGATGAAAAGAGTGGGGGATTCATGGTCATGTCCTCATGGACAAGCTCAGGAGAGGAGGACGAATGTACAAGGTGCATTTCTCCTGAGGTATGCTCATCAAACCGCACAGACTTAGCGTCTCTTTTTTCTTGGGAAAAGGTTTGAGAAGGCTCATCAAGACGAGTTTGAAATTGATGGCGCTTTCGAGAAGCATAAGCTTTAGCAAGGGGTTTCTTGACCAAATGGGGGTTCAATACTTCAAACACAAAACTTTCCCATGTTTTCCCCTTTTCTCTCAGTTGTTGAATGATCAGGATTTTATTGAGGAAATGGTGATATAAACTACCGGTGGGGTTAACTACGTTTTTCCTCACCTGGTTTGAAATTTTCTCAAGGCTCTTCAGAAAATAAAATGGGAATTTGAGAGCTTGGTCATTAACAAAATGAGCTAATAACTTGAGATGACAGGCTTTGAAGATGGTGAACTTACCCTCACAGGTTATCAATTGGATGATGACTGCTAAGGGCTCGAGATATTCTGGCTTAATACACTCCCAGTGGAACCCTTTTGTACCTGCAACGCGTTGATAGTCAGCCTTGAGAGAAAATTCATGAGCCGTCCGAGGGAGGAAGAGGTGCTTGTTCCAACGAGCACCCTCCCGTGGAAGCTTTGTAGACAACGCAATAGACTCTTCCATCACAGGAAAAGTAAGGTGGCCAACCTTAGCCATTTTGCCGTCGAATCCCTTGGAAAATAGGAGTGAGATCTCATGATCATGGCCCTAGAGAAGATGGAGGAACGGACCCCAATTTGCTTGAAGAAAAATTTCACGGCATGCTTTAAATTCAGTGATACAGAGCAAATCCTGGTAGCTCCCAGGCTCATGGCGGATCGGCATTGTTAGATGGAGGTAGATGGATGCAAGGGGTACAGGGGATTGCAGAGAATGCAAAGAATGCGACTGGATGGACTCAGAGAGGATGAGAACGAGCATAATGAAGGTAAAAATCACACAGGCATTGGTTTAAATCGTGGTCCATTTGAATGTTTGAGTGATCATGATATGGATATTTGGCACAGTTAAACAATCACGCCATCATTCAAAACTTTGAATCGTGTGCCTTAATAAAGATGTGTGCGTTAATAAATTTGTATGGTTGTGAAATATTCAACCATGTCCAAAGTAAACTTTGGATAGGTTGAATGAAAATTTCATCATGGAATTATAATCATATGGTGCATTGAAAAATCATGATGACCTTTAAGTAATAAAATGATAGCTCGCATGATGATTTTTGCATATAAATTAATGAAGGGTTAAAACCATATGATAGTCAAAAATTCTGAAAATCACATTGATCCAAGATTAGTCGATTCATTTGGTGAAGTTGAGATGAGTTGAAGAATGAGATCATGTGCAAAGATGACATTTGATATTTCCTGATATGGTTAGTCGATTAGATTTATAGTCAAACTTTCAAAAATTCGATACCTTAGCACACTTGATCATGTTGTTATCAAGCTATAGTTTCATTCGGATCATCATTCGACGCTTTATTCGACATCTCATTCATTCGCTTCATTCGTAATTTCATTCCGATCGTCATTCGACCCTTCATACAGACCTTTTATTTGTACAAGATGTGCTTTGCTGGATCTGACTATTGTTGATTATGCAGAGAATTTCTGAGGCTACCAGCACACAAAAGGTCAATGTAAACCTGCTTTTCTGAAACTTCAGCCACGTTCTTACTTTATTTAACATGGATCAGAACAATTTTTCTTCCACTACTTGCATTATCCCTAAAAGACATATAATTTTATCAGGGATAAATGAACATTCTTATAATTAATCAGAAAATAAAGACATTTTTTATCCTCTCCCCCAAACAAAAAATATGGCATGTCCTCAAGCCATCAAAGAAAAACTAATGGGTATTCAAATATTTCCAATTAGCAATTTAACAAATAACTCTAGAATGTTGATGTTATTATACAAAAAAGAAACATTAACCAGCTATAAAAATGATCCATACAGATAGTCATTCAATATATTTCAGTTTGTACAAAAGCAAATATGCCTTTCTTCATCAAATATTTTTCAGATAAAATTACAGTGACCCTTTTATAAAATTAAGAGAATATCAAACTTAATCAGATTTCCTCGTCAAAGCTGCTCATAAGAACTCAGTCAAATTTCCCAAGAGCCCCAGAATCACAGTACATAGAGCAATCCTATCGAATTTCACTTTCAGGTCCCTGGAAATCTTAAGTATATGGCCCCACCTGGAAAGATAAGAAATATTTAATCTCATGAAGGTAAGGTAATCGGTCTTAAGACAATCTTGAAACTATTCTCCCTTGGCCAATTGATGAATTTCATTTCCTTAGTTCAACCGCGCATACTTTTCTCCGATTAGACTTTCAACAATTTAACATATAAAAGAAATTATTTTTTTTATACATTAATTTTTTTTATAAACAAGATGTCTTCCCCAAGAAGATTCCCCTCTATCATTCAGGCCTGTTCAGTACCCCGTCGAGTTTACCTGGTCATACCATAGGTCGGTACCCGCTGCCAGCAAGCCTGTTCAGTACTCCGGTGGGTTAACCTCTTGAACCCTTTTTGCATCAGAGGCTCTTGTCCCAGTGTTTCCACCCTCTATAGATATTTAACAATGAATTTCCTAAAAGTGAGTGGATGGGGGAGCAGCTTTGAAAACCATGCTACGGAATGGTATGATATATGGGTTGGAAGACAAGTGTTCTTATATAAACCAAAATAAAAAGTCTTGTTGAATCAAAGATATATATGGTTGATTGTATTAATGTGTAGTGGATGGAGCCAGAAGATAATAGAAAGAAGACCTCTCTAGTCCACGTTGCCTTCTTCAAAAGATTACAACGGTGTTTCTCAAAAGTAAGATCCCCAAGGTTCCCTTCCTGTTGATGTTCAGAAAATATTGGTCTACTTACTAACTGAACAACAAGGTTAAAATGTATCGAGAGCCTATGGGATTCAGATGGAGAAAAACATTTAGTTATCAATCTCTTTATAAAGATAGGATCACTGACATAAGATATCTGAAAGTCTTATTAGAAGAGATGCAACAACCATGTTAAGTAAGTGGAAAAAGATGATACAAGAACATTCTAACTTTTCAATGTAAATTTTAAATTCTAAAAATAATTAGGAGGAAAGGGGATCAAGATGTGTGATGAATGTTTAGAGCACTTCCCTTTTGCAGATAATATTTTTATGAGTTGATTATAGAGATAAGGTTCTTGTAATCAAAATCTGTTAAATTTTGAGCATTAATTCACAATACTCTAGGATCTTCACTGAGAAAATAACATATACAGTATATCAATGCATAACAATCACAATAAGCATGATAAGCATCACAAGAATCAAAAGCATGAGAGACAAGAGACACAGAGTTTCCGTGGGAAAAACCCTAAGGTGAAAAACCCCACAACTTCCTCAGAGATTGAGAGAGCAATGGCTCAACCAAAGTACAACCAAAATACACTTGAGATAGTCTCCTAGAAGCAGATGATCCTCCTCCTCACTAGTGCACCACTTTCTGAGTGAGAGAGAGATGACTTTCCGAATGATCTAAATAGAGATCTCCTGATCTCTATTTATACTAACCTGTTTTCCCAGTGACCTTATGGGGCCGACTTGTCTATCTAGGTACATCCACAATATAATATATATTTCAGGACCGACCCCACACATGGTGGTCTAATAACCCATCGGCAAGTACACACACTTTCGACACTTGTCAATCCACATGACGACACTTCCTTATAGAGGAATAACACATCTCTAATAAGGGTACAATAAATATATATGAAATACATAGATGAAATACATTCCGAAGTTACATATACATCAACACTCCCTCTTAACTAGGAAGGTATTTCTCGACACAGATCTTCTATACAAGTCTTCTTCTCGGGATCATCATCATCGATGCATCGTCATCATCATTGTCACTGCTATTGTTGTCTCAACCAATCTATGACTCTACTCGTCATAGGAAGTTCTACAGAGCCAGTCCTTTTTCATACTGGATGTAGGCCCACCACCTGCAGGTCTTCATCATCACTGGCCATACTGTGGAAATCTCAGGACTTATTACGTGCGTCACAAAACCTTAAAAGAGTCTCTTGACTAGAAAGAACTCTAAAGAGCATCTGAGGCCTTTTTCATCCTGTCCAGATCTCCAGCACTTATTACATGTGACCCCGCCACAAAACCTCGAAAGAGAATCCTAGGACTGATTACGAGCACAAGGCTCAACCTATCGGATCTCCCAGGGCACAAATTACATGTGGTCACCACAAAACCTCGAAAGAGCATCCCAGGACTGATTACGAGCACAAGGATCAACCTATCGGATCTCCCAGGGCACAAATTAGATGTGGTCATTGCAAAACCTCGAAAGAGCATCCCAAGACTGATTACGAGCACACGGCTCAACCTATCGGATCTCCCAGGGTACAAATTACATGCCATAGGACAAAACCTCGAAAGATCATCTGCCAGATATCCCAGGGCACAAATTACATGCCATAGGTAAAACCTCGAAAGACTATCTACAGATCTCCCGGGGCACAAATTATATGTCCTCCCCAGCAAAACCTCGAAAGAGCATTTTCCAGATATCCCAGGGTACAAATTACATGCCATAGGAAAAACCTCGAAAGACTATCTGCAAATCTCCCAGGGCACAAATTACATGCTTATCTGCACAGCATGTTCCACGGCCACAGAGTATCAACCTGATACTCACCATACATCATCCTGATATACACATGATCATCCTGATCATCATCACTGCAACATCCTCCTGCATGTCATCTAGAGCAACATCCTGAAGCTCGTCATCCATCATCATCCTGATCATACAATGCATCTACCTAATGCATACCAAGTATCTACCTGATACATATCATCATACATGATCCACCTAATCATACAGTGTATCCACCTGATACAAATACAAATACATGATACATATCAACATACATGATCTACCTGATCATACAATGTATCCACCTGATACATATACAGATACATGGTCCAAGCATCCAACATGATGCATATACAAAATACATACACATGATCTAGTCGATCATATCCAACATCCAACATGATGCGTACATACATATAAATGATCCAACTGATCATATCCAGCATCCAACATGATGCGTACATACATATACACATAAATGATCCAACTAATCATATCCAGCATCCAACATGATGCATACATACATACATATAAAAATGATCCAACTGATCATACAAAGCAGAAACCAGAACATCATCATGATGCTCATCATCCAGCGCTTACATCCACAGCCATGTGAAGGATCCTCCTTCCAACATGCTTGGAATGGATTCAGCAAATGTGTCCATCACTTCTTCCTCAAAGTGTCATCAATCCGAAGAACACCAAGCCTCTCTCTGAAGTACTCGAACTTCACCCTGGCTAGTGGCTTCGTCAGCACATCTTCAATCTGCTCGTCCGTCGCAACATACAGGAGCTTCATAGCTCCTCTCTGCACCATATCCCTGATATAGTGATATTTGATCTCTATGTGTTTAGACCTATCATGAAACACTGGGTTCTTGGACAGCTTCACACAACTCTGGTTATCACAGAAGATACCAGTAGCATCCAACAGGAGATCAAATAATTCAGACAGTAGCTTCCATAGCCATACTATCTCACAACTAGCTGAACAGGCTGCAACATACTCTGCCTCAGCTGTACTTAGTGCTACACAGGACTGCTTCCAGCTAAACCAAGAGATCACACCTGATCCCATACTGAAGCAGCACCCATATGTGCTCTTCCTATCTGCAGCACTGCCAGCCCAATCTGAATCAACATAACCCTGCAGGTTAAACTTTTGATTTGCCTCATACTTGAGCCCATAATCCACTGTACCCTTCAAGTACCTCAGAACATGCTTTACAGCAACCAGATGAACACTCCTCAGATCTGTCAAGAACAGAATCAATGTGTTCACCACAAAGAAAATATCTGATCTCGTGTTCGTCAGGTACATCAAGGACCCAATCATCTGACGCTACATAGAGACATCAACCGGCTCAGATGAAGCATCACATAGAAGCTTCAGATTCAATGCCATAGGTGTGGCCATGGCCTTGCAATCCATCATCCCGAATCTCTTCAGGATATCTACTGTGTACTTCCCTTGACCAAGGAAGATCCCACCTGCATTCTGCCACACCTCCATACCTAGGAAATAATGCATCATTCCCAAATCTTTCATATCGAACTCAGCAGCAAGCTTCCTCTTAGTATCTACAATCAATCTGTCATCTCCTGTTACAAATAAGTCATCCACATATAGGAGTATAATCACAGGATTCCCTTCCTCAACCTTGTAGTAAAGGTTGGAATCCGCTTTACTCTTGGTAAAGCCCAAACTAGATAGGAAACTGTCCATCCTGCCATACCAAGTTCTGGGAGCTTGCTTCAAGCCATACAAGGCTTTCTTTAATCTACACACATACGACTCCCTGTCATGTATTTCGAAACCGAGTGGCTACTCCACATATACTTCCTTTTCAACTACACCATTCAAGAAGACAGTCTTGACATCCATCTGGTGTATTTTCCATTTCATCGCTGCAGCCAAGGCAAGTACTGTTCTGATGGAAGTATACCTGGCTATAGGTGCAAAAGTTTCTTCATAATCTATTCCCTCTTTCTGAGAGAAGCCACGAGCTACGAATCTTGCTTTGTATTTCTCTACACTGCCATCTGCAGCATGCTTGATTTTGTAGATCCATTTAGAAGTCACAAAAAACTTCTCTTTAGGTCTTGGTACAACATCCCAAACATCATTCTTCATTATTGATTGGTATTCCTCAACCATGGCATCCTTCCATTCTTTCTTTTCCGCTACTTCTTCATAACTAGAAGGCTCTTTGTTCATAATGTCACAGAGTAAATTAACATAGCAACATAGCTGGTATGTGATCTGGTTCTCTTCTTTGCTCTGTTTTCTTCTTCTAGAATGCCAAATCTTTCTGCATCTTGAATGAGCTCTCTAGCCCATGCAGGTTTCCTCTTGTGCGAGTTATCCTCACGGGGTGGATCTACAGGTTCTTGCGGATCTTCAAACTCACGAACAACTTCTGGAACTGCTTCAGTCATGGTAGTGTCTTGAAATCTAGTTTCCTTGGGTTCTTCATAAACTTCGATAGGTGCCTTCCTTGATTTGATGAAGGCTGATTTTTCATCAAATGTTACATCCCTGCTGACATCAATCTTCTTGAACCCTGGAAAGTATATTCTGTAAGCCTTCGAGCTTTCACTGTAACCCACAAAGATACCCTTCTTCCCTGAAGGATCTAGTTTAGTCCTCTTTTCCTTTGGGACATGAGTGTATACTGGACAACCAAATATTCTAAGATGGTTGACTTCAGGTTTCTTACCAGAAAATACCTCTTCTGGTGTCTTGTTATCCAATATCTTGTGTGGTGTTCTGTTCTGCACATATACAATTGTTCTAGCTGCTTCTGCCCATAGATGCATAGGTAGATCCTGGTCATGCAGCATTGCCCTTGCTACTTCCATGATTGTTCTGTTCTTCCTTTCTGCAACTCCATTCTGTTGAGGATTATAAGGAGCAGTCAACTCCCTCTTAATCCCTAAATCACTACAAAGCTTCTTGAAGTCACCTGAGGTGAATTCTCCACCATTGTCGGATCTGAATGTTTTGATCTTCTTGTTAGTTTGATTCTCCATCAAGGTTTTGAATTCCTTGAATTTATCAAACACCTCATCTTTTCTCTTCAAGAAGTATACCCAAGTCTTCCTGGAGAAGTCATCAATAAATGAGACATAGTAAACATACCCACTCAGAGAACTGGATGACATAGGACCACATACATCTGAGTGGATGATTTCCAGGATGTCTTTTGCCTTGCTTTCACTGCTTGGGAAATCCTTCTTAATGTTCTTACCTTTTGCACATCCTTTGCAAACACCTTCATGTTTGGTCTTGATCTCAAGAAGACCCTCTACAGCCTTTCTTGCAATTGGAAGTGCCCTATAGTGCATATGAGCAAGTCTTCTATGCCAAAGTTCACTTGGCTCCATGGATTCATGTACCATGGCATGTTCAAGTTGTCCCTTCAATTTATACAAACCTCCGTCTTGCTCTCCAATCACTACTGCATCATCTATGTTCTTTCCCTTTTGCCACATTAGGACTTGGCCATCCACAAATGTAACCCTCATACCTTTTGCATCCAATGTAAAGATGGAGAGTAATTTCTTCTTGAGCCCAGGTACATAAAGGACTTCTTT
Organism: Larix kaempferi; assembly: GCA_027924585.1. Taxonomy (NCBI): domain Eukaryota; kingdom Viridiplantae; phylum Streptophyta; class Pinopsida; order Pinales; family Pinaceae; genus Larix; species Larix kaempferi. The sequence goes on along the minus strand of BSBM01000158.1, from coordinate 28,174,215 downwards.
CATCTTCAAAGATTTTCCAGAATCTAGGTTGTAGGAGGCTTCACCACTTCCTTTGATTGGGTATTGATAATCATCCCCAAGTTTCACCTTATGGGGTGATTCATGTTCAGATAGATTCACAAAAGATTCCTTAAACCCAGTCATGTGTTTGGAAGCCCCACTGTCAATCAACCAATCATTACAACCATGGGAGATAGTACCTGTGAGAGCAGAAATTAGAACATACTCTTCTTCACTTGATGAGTCATCATCACTATCACTTTCTGCCCTAGCCTTCTTCTTTGGGGGTTCATCATCTTCGGCGGCATGAGCATGATATCTTCTTTTGTTATTCTTCTTCTTCTTGGGACAATCTGAAGCAAAGTGTCCCTTCTCATTGCAATTGAAGCATCTGATATCTTTCTTATCTTTATGATAATGGTGGTGTGAGAATCTTCTGTTATGAGATGATTCCTTCTTGGACTTGCCTTTCCTGGCATGTGCTATGAGAGCTTGATCTTAATTTCCCATCTTTTCTTCTTGGGCCACAAGCCTAGCTTCTTCTTGAGAGCATTCTTCCCGCAATCTGTTGAAGGAGATCAATTTCTTCCTTGCACAGATTCCTTGAATAAAGGAATCCCATGACTTGGGTAGGCCATTTAGAGTTGTCATCACCACTTCACCATTCTCCACCATTTCATCCACTGCTTCTAGTTGTTCCTTGATCTGGGAGACCCTTGAAAAATAAGATTGAATGGTTTCTCCATTCTGAAACTTTACTCCTTTCAATTGGTTCCGCAGGGTCATCTTCCGATTTATGTTCTTCCCTTCAAATAGCTTGGTCAAAGAGTCAAACATCTCCTTGGGTGTCTTTAGAGAAGACACATGGGGTATGAGATGATCTTTGATAGAATCAGCAATAATTCTCTTTGCCTTGACCAAGTTTTTCTTATGCAATACCTTAGCCTCTTCATCCTCTGGGATAGGGATGTCTTCTTTTACATATGAGTCCAACTCATTCTCTTCCAGAATTAACCCAATCCTATACTTCCAAGCCCGGAAGTTATCATCTCCTTCAATCTTATCCTCAAGATTGGTCTGTTGAGACATCTTAAAGAGTACCTCAAATGGAAATAGAAAAGATTTAGGTCTTACCACTTGAAATGTTGAAAACTGGATCTGGTCCCGGATTAGGGTTTGTCGGAAAAACCCTAAAAATTCAAAATGTGAATTTCAATTTTCTAAGAGGATAGAAAGATGTGCCTTGATGAGCTGATCAGCCTGGTGTATTCAGAATTTGAGATCAACAAAGATTTACCCTTCAGATTTTCCTTTTTGTCCTCCCGGGTTCACTAGGGAGAGCCCTGAATTAGGGTTTGAGTTTCCCGGAGATCTACCTAGCCAAAAATCTCGATCCAAAGCTCTAAACTTCTATTTTTGCAAGGAGATTCCAGCTATGTCTTCAGATTTTAGAAATTCCTATTTTGATGGAAACCCTAATTTTTAGGGCCAAATTTGAAAATGCTCAGAATTGAATTCTGATTGGACAGATAGATTCTCCTTGATGAGTAGAGTCAATCTACTATACTGCGTTTCCAAAATCTGTGGAGAGAAACCCAATAAACAAGAAACTCAAGTTTTCGTCACTACAAAATGTCTTCTTCTCAGGTTAGCTCTGATACCATGTTAAATTTTGAGCATTAATTCACAATACTCTAGGATCTTCACTAAGAGAATAACATATACAGTATATCAATGCATAAAAATCACAATAATCATGACAAGCATCACAAGAATCAAAAGCATGAGAGACAAGAGACACAGAGTTTCCGTGGGGAAAACCCTAAGGTGAAAAACCCCACAACTTCCTCAGAGATAGAGAGAGAAATGGCTCAACCAAAGTACAACCAAAATACACTTGAGATAGTCTCCTAGAAGCAGATGATCCTCCTCCTCACTAGTGCGCCACTTTCTGAGTGAGAGAGAGATGACTTTCCGAATGATCTAAATAGAGATCTCCTTATCTCTATTTATACTAACCTGTTTTCCCAATGACCTTATGGGGCCGACTTGTCTAGCTAGGTACATCCACAATATAATATATATTTCAGGATCGACCCCACACATGGTGGTCTAATAACCCATCGGCAAGTACACACACTTGTGACACTTGTCAATCCACATGACGACACTTCCTTATAGAGGAATAACACATCTCTAATAAGGGTACAATAAATATATATGAAATACATAGATGAAATACATTCCGAAGTTACATATACATCAACAAAATGCAAAACCACTTGTTAGATGATTCAAATTTATTCAAAACAAAAAAATATGTACAAAGAGAAACTATGGAAATTTTATGAAAAGCTAGGAAAAGGAAAAGAATCTTCTCTTCTTAATTGATGAAGTATTATGAGCTGATCATAAGAGTGAAATCACTCTGTAAATACAAACCAACTGTCAAAAATAACTCTTATTTATTCAAAGAACGGAAATATATTTACATATGTACAAATGAAGATAACCCAAAAATAAGTCAAGAACTAGGAGAAGGAGAGACTTCCCCTTCAACCGGCTCCATCTCCTTTTGTTGTGAGATATTATGCATAAAATCTTGTTCAGATATTGGTTGATGATAAAGTCTTAGTCTATGTCCATTTACAACAAAGGAAATTTGTGAATCATCGATTGTTTTAATTTCAACAGATCCATTATCGAAAGCTGTAACAATTTCATATGGACCCATCCAACAGGTAGTTAACTTTTCTTTAAAATTTTTATACCTCGAATCAAATAGTAATTCCCAGTCTCCAATCTTGAATTGTTTTTGTTTGATGTATTTGTCATGCCACTTTTTGCGTTGGTTCTGTACTAGAATTGTTCGTTGAATGGCATCTTGTCTTATCTCGTCTAGTTCATTTATTTTCAAGATTCGTTGTTTCTATGCTTCTTCTAAATCCATCCCTAATTGTGCATCCATACGAAAGGTTCTTACTTGAAATTCAAAGGGTAGAAGAACTTGTTTGCCATAAACAAGTTCATAGGGTGTGTGGCCAATGGTATTCCTCCATGTTATTCGATAAGCCCACAAGGATTCTGGAGGCCTATCTGCCCACTCTTTGTGGTGTAACTGGATAGTCTTGGTCAGGATGGATTCTAATACCTTGTTAGTAGACTATACCTGACCATTGGCTTGCGGGTGATATGGCAAAGATTTACAATGTCTAATGCCATATTTTTCAGTAAGTTCTTTCATTAATTTGGAGGTAAACTAAGATCCTTGATCAGTTACAATTTCCCTAGGTACACCAAATCGGGTAAATATCTCTTCATTTATAAACTCTATCACAAATTTTTCTGTGGCTCGGAATAAAGCTTTAGCTTCCACCCATTTAGTGACATAGTCTGTACAGACTAGGATGTACTTCTTTTTGCGAGACATAGGGGAAATTGGCCCTACAAAATCTAGAGCCCATTTTTCAAAAGTCTCAATCATAACCTGGGGCTATAAGGGCATCTCATCGGATGGCATAGGTCTACCCATTCTTTAACAACTGTCACATCCCTTGACATACCTGGCAACATATTTGAAAATGCTTGGCCGGTAATATCTAGAGTGCAACACTTTGTCTGTTGTTCTCTTATCATAAAAGTGCCCACCACATGGTCCACCATGACATGCATGGAGGATATCTTCCATCTCATCCTCTCGTACACATAGTCTAATAATAAGATCAGGACCAGTACGAAAAAGATCATTGTCCACCCAAGAATAATTAGAACTTTGGACTATGATCCTATGTTTATCGGGTGGGGAGAGATGGTTTGGTAACTTTCCAATTGCTAAATAATTGGCTATGTTTGGAAACCAAGGGGTTCGAACAAACACAACGAACAAGTGTTCATCAGGAAAGCTATCATCGACGGGAGTGGCACTATCGTCAATTTGAATACGAGAGAGAAAATTTGCTACCACATTCTCTCGACCAGGACGATCAACAACAATGTTGTTGAATTCTTGTAATAAAAGAAGCCACCGAGTCACCCTGCCATTGGTGATTGGTTTGTTCATTAAAAATCTAATGGAAGAGTGGTTTGTGTGTACAAAAACTTCATATCCTGTGATATAGTGACGAAATTTATTAATAGCATAGACTACTGCCATAAACTCTTTTTCAGTAACAATGTATTTTGATTCTGCAGGAGTCAAATTCTTGCTAGCAAAGTAGATGGCATATGATGCTTGTCCTTCCTTTTGACCTAAGACTCCTCCTATAGCCATGTCAGAAGCATCAGTGGATATATGGAAGGGAAGGGACCAATTGGGGCCCCTAATTATTGGTGCCACTGATAGCTTTTCCTTTAAAGTTTCAAAGGCATGTTGACAAGGTTTAGTCCATAGAAAATATGTATCTTTCATAAGTAATTTGACAATAGGTACAGCTATCTTGGTAAAGTTTTCAATCAAACGTCTGTAATAGCCTGCATGGCCAAGAAAACTCCTTACCTCCTGAGTTTTTAGAGGAGGAAGATTAACAATTATTTCTATCTTGGCAGGGTCCACCTTGATTCCTTGAAGAGAGACATAATGTCCCAAAACTATACCCTCGGTTAGTAACATCTTTCATTTTTCATGACTAAGGGCTAAGTTTGTCCCTTGGCACCGGATAAGAATTGTTTCAAGGTTATCAAGGGCTTCTTGGAAGGTATTACCATATACTGTAAAATCATCCATGTAAACTTCTACACAGTCATGTATAAGGTCAGCAAAAATTCCTAAGACTGCATGCTGTAAAGTGCCAGGTGCATTACATAGGCCAAATGATAAAAATCTATAGGCATATGTACCCCAAGAACAAGTAAAGGTGGTCTTGTCTTGATCCTCGGGTGATATTAATATTTGGTTGTATCCATTATACACATCAAGGAAAGAAAAGTATTGTTCCCAGATAAGGTATCTAACACCTGATCAATGAATGGTAAAGGGGAATAATCCTTAAGAGTGGCCTTGTTTAATTCTCGAAAGTCAACACAGATACACCATTTCCCTGTAACTTTATTTGGAACTACAACCAGAGGAGACGCCCACTTACTGTTAGAAATTGGGTAGATGAAACCGACATTGAGGAGTTTTTGTAATTCATCTTTAACTATATCCTTTAGAGCTATATCCATTCTTCTCTGGGACTTCCTGATAGGAGGTATGTTTGTATCTGTGTAAATGTGGTGAATACAAGTGTCTGGGTGTATACCCTTCATATTAGTGTATTCCCATGCAAATTCTCCAGTTTGACTTTAAGAACTTTTAGTAATTGTTTTTGCTAACTCTCATATAAACCTGCATTTATATGTATAAATTTTTCAGGACTGCCCTCACAAGGTATGGTATAGGATCCTATATGTTCTTCTATTGCAAAGACACAAGGTGTGTTTGTAAATGTGGATAGGCTTATGCTCTCTTGGAATTCATCTCCAAATATTTGATCAAGTTTGGAAAAATACTGGGGAAAGTCTATACATGTTGTGGAAAAAACAAACTAGTTCAACACATTTTTGGTATTTTGTTCTTGAAGTGCCCAAGAGAAATCACTAACAAGGGAAAGTTCTTCCAAGTTCTCATCCCCAAAAGGACAATCTAACCAAAACAGGTTTTCGGTTACTAGTTGTGCTAGTGGGTATAAAGCGAGTTTCCTTGTAGATAACCCATCAGAGATGATCATCTCTCCATCCCTACATCCTATAAATGCATTAGCAGTGGCTAGCCAAGGTATTCCTAGAATAACAGGGTGTCCTTTGGAAGGATCCTTTGATTCTATGACCATAAAGTCCATGGCATATTCCCATGAAGCCACTGATACAATAATATCATCTAGGATTCCAGTAGGCTGCACCATAGTGCGATCTGATAATTCCAACATTGTTGGGGTAGGGTGGAGAAACTGTCCTAAATGGAGAGATTCTAAAATTGTGGTAGTCATCAGGTTAATAGTAGCCCCTAGATCAATAAGTGTGTTTCCTATAGCAGTGCTATTGATGATAACAGTTACCACAGGATTTCCTAGATTTGTATACTTTCGAATTCTAGGTTTGTTTGCTATGTAATCTAACATTTCACCTATGCCATGAATTGTCAGAGGGTCTTTTTGCTTCTTACCTGGTATTTTAATACAGATTTTCTTTTGTCACTTTACTATAAATTGGTATGTCCTTAATGGCTTGTAATAAAGGGATCTTGATACAAATATTTTTCAATTCGTTAATAATATCATACTCTGGAAAAGTTGCAGGTTTCTCTATTGCTAGACGCTCTAGATATGGGGGTAATATTTCTCCTAGAGTTGCTTCTTTCCGAGAGGGGTCATATGTTGGAACTTTTGGAATAACTACATTTTCGAAAATGGCATCATTCAAGATTTCATTTGGTATGTCTTCTTCTTCATTCTCTTCATGAATAACAACTGATGATATGGGCTGATCTTGCAGAACTCTTCCAGACCGCAGTTGAATCTCATGCACTGGTGCGGTTGAAATGACATATGATGGAAGAGGTGGCAACCCAATGCTGTTAAGAGCTTGAGTTGGTTTATTGTTAGGATTTGGTATCGGTTGTGCAGAAAATATTGTGGGTCTTGGGGGATTCATATTCTGGAAATGGTGAGGTTGATGTGTGATAGGGGGTAGTGAAGGAGGTACAAATCCAGGAAAAATTTGTTGGATATTAGGTGGGTAAGGATAGTTAGGCACAAGAGTATGTGTAGATTGAGCATATGCTTGTCCCCTCCATCCTTGTGACCATTGTTGATGCTGAGCATTTTGAGGAGGATACTGAGGTGGCCATTTTTTCCAATTTGAGGTGTTCCATTGTTGAGGTGGTTGATAAGGGTGATAATAGGGTAGAAATTGTAATGATGGATCATGATATGATGGTTGGTCTCTAGGTTTCCAAGGCCTACTAGACGTTTCACCAAAATTTCCACTCTTATATACGGCTTGCAACTCAGGCAACGATGGACAATTATTAGTTGGATGTTCTTCTGTACAAAGGTGACATACTGAAACATTATTCAATGGGCATTCCCGTTGGGGATGTTTAGCTCTACACCTAGGACATAAAACACTCATTGCTACATGCTCTTCATCCTGTCTCTTTTTATCTTGTAATGCATCTAATTGAGAACCCATGGCTCCTAAAATATCTGTTTTGAAATTTTCTAATAGGTTCCCCAATTCTACCCTTGTAACTCCACCAGGACTGGATGTATTTCCTTTTAGGTTTCTAGTATAAAATTCTCGAAAGTGTCTCCCACTTTTCCCTCTGCTTCTAGAGTAATTCCTACACAGCTCACAAATTTGTGAAAAAGACCCATGAGAAATATCTCCAGCTGCCATGAGGTTAAGATTTTCTAAAAACTCTTCTTAAATTCCCTTAAGGAAGAGTGTTCTTGCTGCATCTTCTCGAATATCACTATATTTTGATTTATGTAACACATATTTAAATCTTTCGATATAGTCTTCTAGGCTTTCATCTTCAAGTTGTTGTGTTTTGAAAATGTCATTCCAAGATTCCTTAGGTTTACAATAATCCTAATATTTCCGTAGAAATGCAGTCTTCATGTCTTCCCAAGTTCTAATGCTAGATTCTCCTAACCCCATAAACCACCTAAGAGCGGAATATTTCAGTGTAGTAGGGAAAAGTTTTAACTTTTGGCCATCTTGTAGGTAGTTATAGCTCCTACACAGAATTTCAAATTCGAACATAAATGTATCTGGATCCTCACTACTCTTCCCATAAAATGTAGGTAGTGAGGAGGGAGAGATGTTTTTCATGGTTACATCTTGTGCAATTTCTAAAATAGGGAACCCAAAAGTACCTTCAGTTCTAACCTCTAACTCTTCTTCATCTTGTCGGACATGATATTTGTTTTCATTCTCCATGTAAACTTGATTTCCAAAGAGAGTGTACGTAGGTGGTTCGTTTCTTGGTGAATATGGATTGTAGGTCCTATAGTTGATGTTTCTATTTGTGAAATAATTATGTTTGTAGAGTTTTCAAAAAGAGCGTCTATCTGTGAGGGAACAACAAATCTACTAAATTCGGACCCCTACTAGTGAGAAGGTTGTGTCTTTGGGTTTTGAAACTAATGGAGGATTAAGAGGTTCTAATGGTTTATCTTTTTGAGATTATTCCTTCCTAAATTTAGTTTCAATATGAGACCGAGGTTGTCCTAATGGTGTCTCTTTATGAACAGACTTCTCTGATGTCTCTATGGTACCCCTGAATGGTTTCCAGAAAGGATTTCCTTAGATTTCCAATTATTACTATCCCCTTTAGGTGTTTTCTGATACCTTTTTGCTGCGTTAGTAGTTAGGGTGGCATGCCCCCCGTAAAGGTTAGTAGGAATTTTAGTGTTTTGGGGACTAGTTTTAAGGTATCTACCTTTTAAATCTCTAGGTCTATTCATGAAAACAAAGCTAAAACTAAAACAAATTTTAAATGCATTACTACTATTGCTGGGTTTGGGGGATGCTTGTTATAACCGATGTGCAGGTTCATACCTCTCGTCTTACCGCTCACCCGCTACCAGCCTATCTCTAAATTTCAAAAGCAAAATTCTACGTATCACTAATGTTTAGAAAGAAAATTCTACCTATCTACAACTCCCTGGCAACGACGCCAAAATTTTGGGTGTTTTATTGTCTAAATGAATTCACCAAATATTTAATTATCGATCAGGGTTGGTAATATTAGAGTTGTGGCAAAGTATATGCTGAGGTAGAAGGGTACCTAAGACGTTGGCTCGGACGACCTTAGAAATGTTTAATAATGAAAATATCGAAAGATCATTCAAATTGAGAAACTGAGTCAAACTTCAGAAATACAACTACTATGCTGATTAGACCTAACCAAACCAATAGATCAGAATAGTATCAATCTATACTACTCCACTCTATGAACAATAATTAAAAAGATAAAAACAATACTATTCTAGGAAACAAGACTTAATGAAAATGCAAACTACTTCTTATGAAAATTGAAACTACTGATCAATTATTCAAACTCTAATCTAGGAATTAGAAAGACTAGCTACTATGTAATAACTATGAACAAGTTCAGAAACCTATCTATGAAATGATTCAGTTTACAACTAACTATGTAAAGACAAGAAACTATATTATCTTAAGCAAGGTTACAACTACTTAATGAACCTAAGAAATTTAACAGTCAAACTACTCATGTATTTAACAAATACTCAAAACTAAGCTAAGCTACCTAATTCTACTCTCCTTGAGGAATGTGAGGGAATGCATCAAAATGACTTTCAAATGCAATAGAGAAACAAAATGGAAGTAAATCTAATTTAACCTCTACAAAGATATGTAAGCTAAAAAGTGACCAATTACAAGTGATTTTAAACATTGTAATCTATTATTTATCCATAAACAAATGACACTTAAAAACTAGCTACAGTACTTGAAATGAAATGTTGATTAACAAAAGTACAAATCCTAAGTTATTTGATCTCTAATGACTACTTGGAATTAAAACATGAAATGTTTGTCTAACTCATGCACATGCCTATCAACATCAAATGATATCCATCAATACTTCAAACTAGTTTATGAAACATTAACTACAAGAAAATCAAACTAAACTAAGTACAAGACAAGAACTTAAATGACTGAAATCAATATTAACTTATAATCAAAACCTATCGTAGAAAAACAAGATGTTCTTACGCTACCTCTACTACAAATCAAACTATAATCTAAGACAACTATGAAAGTGCAATAAATATGATCTATAACTTGAAAAGTAAACCTATATTAAACAAAGTTATGAGAACTCTTAGATATTGAAAACTAATGCATCTATATTAAACACACATGAGATTATTAAACTTGGATTGAGACTAGTTCCTAGTATATTCTACCTACAGAAATGAAAGAGCTTGAAACAATGAAATTAAACCAAATCAAAACACTATGTGAATAAAAGTGAAAGACTAATTAGGAACTTGAATGAAAACATGAAATGAAATACTGAACTGATTCAGAAATAAGACAAACAAAGTCTATGATAACATTGTAAACAAGTTTAAGTTAATCTAGGTCCTAAGCATGAAAGTAAGTGAAAGTAACTCATAAACTACCTAAATCATAAGCAAAAGACATTGATACTACTTTTACTTGAACCAAAACTATTTCTCATTTGAACAGTAAAACATATGTTGAATGCAAATGGATTCCATCATTAATAAAACTTAAAATAATTAATCTCTATGTGAATACAGAACTGAATATAAAGTGTTGAAAGTGTTAAAGATACATTTGAATCTCAAACTAGCTACAGAACATGTCAAAGTACTGAAAAATCAATCTAGACTCCAACTAATTATCTCTACATAAAATGAAATATTAGCAACTCTAGAAATGACTACAAATTCTAGAAAATTCTGTCTAAATGCGAATGAAAGGATAAAAGAAGGTCTGAAAGGTAGTATGAACGGATGGTGCGAATGGCCAGTTGAATGGATTCTGAAGGAATAAATTGCATAAAAACGCAGGAAAATTATATGTTATAAACAACAAAGTGTCACCTACAGGAAAACGAACTACTTGCTTGCAGAAACGAAATGACTTACAAGAAAATGTAATAGATTCATGCAAAAAGGAAATGACTTAGCTGGAAATATAAAAAGAAACTTCTGAATATACACAAATGGAACCTTTGATTGTTGAGGGGCCCTTCCTAGCAACAGGGGTTTATCTCCTAAGCTACTCAATCACCAACCATCAACAGAAAACGAACACAATCATCAACAACTGAAACATAGTCTTTTTTATTAAACTGAAGCAGAGCTTTTACAATGTTTCTCTTCTATCTCTATGTCTATGTCTCTAACTGCATTTCTCAACCCGAGACGTCTTTATATAGATTTTACAAAGAGAGAGCAGGTCAACCCTTTCAGTGGTCGGCCTCTATAAAAATACAAGGTCTTTTACTGCTGCAGAAACAACCCATTAAAATGCATAGGACGTCTTCCTTATTCTGTGCGTGTTGGTTCATTTCACGAGAGAATTTGGTGTGTTGGCAAGCTAGGCGAGTGAGGACGTGGATATTCTCAACAAGGGCTCATGATCCATCATGGCTATGTCGCCAACAGAACCCACGTCGTAGTTTTTTCCTTTAATTCCCTAGAATATGCTAACCAACGAATCCGAGGGTGCGAACGGAGGTCTGAACGATGGTCCGAATGTGACTGGGCATCTTGAACGTGAATGCGCGTCTGAATGAGAGTCCGTTTGGAAAACATAACCTGCAGAATGAAATCTATGTGCCAAGCAGGTCGAGAAATGTTAAATTAACGTTAATAAACCACAAAATGATGATAATCAATTAAGATTCATGCGATATTAAAATAAGTTCATACCTGAGTTCGAATGGTGATCTGAATGGCAAGAAATATGACTTATCATATCAAAAAATGGTAAAAATAACGCCAATAGAGCACGTTTAATGATCAAAAGTGATGACAAAATTGGACATCAACAATGGTACTATCAAATCATGCTATCATCAGGTATTAAATTAAACCCGGATAAGAAGTGCACTATACCCAAGTAGGTCAAATCCAAGGTATAGTTACCTTGCCCTCTCCAAAGAGCCATTCAACGTTTTGTGGAGATGACACTATACCGCCCAAGCTAAGCCACGTATCCACACTTGATGCAAGGTATCATAGTGGCCAAAATTAGGACATCACCAATGAGTAATTGTGAGTGCAATTGACACCTTAAGTCAGATATTTCCATTGGGAAGTGTTGCCATACCTTTTGAAACATAGACGCATCATCGGTATAATTGACTCTTTGTTACCTTCACTAGTCAATTGGTGTGTGGATCCCATTATCACCATCAAATGTGCTTTTGGAAGGCCCATTTACATTTGAGAGGAAGGGCGTTAGGTCTTTAGGGAATTTGCACTTATTTGTATTTTTAAATACAAGTTCATTAACTCATAATTAAAAAGAACCTACATGCGGGAACATTTGCACTAAATCGACTTTGCACATATCACTTACTATTGCACAATTTTCCATTTGTTCAATTGTGTTTATTTCCATCATCACTCTCACTTGACACTAAGCTTTCACCATTGAGGAACAAAACCCCCTAAGGTGGTATTGCAGACTGGAAGGCTTATCCCCTCTTTCGAGGGGTGTTTTTTCACTTTCTCATGGTGGTTCACGCGAGAGATACTCTAGCCAGGGATGTTCCCAGGACACATTGATAGGATCATCTGGGCGAGGCCACTCCTTGCTTGATTTATTTTCTCCCCTTGGAGAAGGTGTAGATCCCTTTGCTTCATCCTCCCGAGGAAGAGGCAACCATCCCTTTTCTCCCCTCGGAGATACTTTGTACCCCTTTGGTTCTCCTTCCCATGGAAGAGGCCACACTTTATTTCCACCTCTCGGCGGAAATCCACCTATATATTCTCCCTTTTCAGAAGGAGGGCACACAACATCCTCATCTTCCCATCAGAGACAAATATCACCGCTACACATACCGCAGTCTCCACCTCATGGAAACTATTCACAACTTACAATGGCAAGACCTACTCCCAAACTACTTTTTTGTGGCTAGCTTAAATTTCCCTAATTTGGCCAAATTGATAAATGAACCTATAGAAAATGACCCTACTTGGCTAGCTATGCTAGATAGAATCCCCTCTGATATTCCTAAATTCAAAGGGAAGTAAGGAGACGATACTGCAAACCATGTCTTGTCGTTTCACTTATGGTGTTCCTCCAAAAGCATAGTGGAAGACTTAGTGAGACTTTGCCTCTTTCAACGAATCCTAACTAGGATGGAAGCCAAATGGTATGTGATCCTATCAGGATCGACTCATGCCACCTTTGAGACATTGGACACTGCGTTCCCACATACTTCAAGCTTCCTATTTTCTATGACATTGGCCTCAAAATTCTCATAGAATTCACCAAAGCACATCTACACACATCGCAAAACATATCCATGAGTGGCGTAGATGTCGAACATTATGCGAAATCGAAATATAACCTCCATTTTTGTTGGATTGATTCATCAAGTCACTCAAACCAGACATTGAAAAATATATAGCCACATCCATGCCATACAATGAGGAAGAGGGTATCCCGAGGGCCCATCATTTCAATCTTATCTATGCACAATATGGATATTTATATATTATCCTTACCGATGCCCCTCAGCATCGATCATTGGATCCTACACCTATGGGTTGGTTACACTCAATGGATGGGCTTATAGGGTCCATTTCGAAACAAGCAAAGGTCCCCCCCCTCCTACTTCTATGCCATTCAATATGGCACCGCAATACCCACCTATTCCTCCCATGTTGACCCCCTTGTTGATGACGATTTTCATCACCAACAATACTTAGCCGGCAAAGAGTTGCCAAGCTCTCCTACTTACAAAATGTTTCTGCCAAAATTCCTAGTGTCTATTTAGTTACTGCCTCCAATTGTTGAGTCCAAAAAACTAGCCTATGTCTCTACTAGCTTTAGCCTTTGTCTAAGGTTTCCACTATTAGGGAGTCTTTGAAATTTTAATATAACGATGATTAAATTAAGTGAAGTTTATGGTTAAGTGATGTGAAGTTGATGATTAAGTGAGGAGAAGTTGGTGGTTTCTTATTCAATGTGGTGATGACACACATAACAAGCTATAGGATGTTTGCTTTTGAATTCTATTTAACAAAATAATCTTTGAGTGAAGAACCATAGTAACTTGCAGGGTATTTTTAAGGATTATAAAAGTCTACTTAAGTATAGTATTTTAGGCGATTATTTTGGATTGAAAAAAACATAAATATATAATAGCAGGCGAATATTAAATATAAAACATACAATTTACTACTGAAACTTGTAAATTTTGGCGAATATTATGATAAAAAAACATATTTTATGTAAATATAGGCAATATTAGAGACTAAAAATAACCAAATAACAAATTTATTTTTTGAAAAAAAACCCAAAAAATAACTTTGGTTTTGTGTTTTCCTTTTTTATACATTTTTCACCCATTATTTACTAAAATAATAAGACTCTATAAACCCATTCTAAAATATTTACCCTTTATACCATTTCATATTTATTTCATGGCCAAAGAATTTAAATATCTCTAAACATGTAAAAGTTTCATTGACCTGACCTAAAATTTGTTTACTTTATTCATGACACTATGGATTCTCTCCTTCTTATTATGTGAAAATAATATTTAAGATTTCAAAAAATCCATAGCAACGTTGGCTTTCTCATACAATCATTACTACTTAAGATGTGTCATACTTTTGCCTATATTATATTGATTATATAAAAAGGGGTTGTCTTTGGTAAATCATTACTATCATCCATCTTTTATAAAGATACTTTTTTATTTCTCATGTGAACAAGTCAAGAGTCTTCATATCTCTCAATCCTGAAGACCATGAATGCGAATTAATTAAAGTCAGCCACGTAAAAGCATATTGGATGTAGACAAACCATATGTCACTTATGGCTCCTAAACAAATAGATTCATGATTCGCTATGAATGCGAGACATATTAAAAAACAGAGTGCGTTGTTTCTTTGGTGATAAATAAAAGAGCTGTGGTGGACATTGTTGTAGCAGGAACGAGGCGAACAACTCTCAAATCAAAATGGTGGCAAGGTCATATTTTCATTAAATCTGATACTTTACTCGAAGACAGGAAGCTGCTACAGATGGAAGGTGGAAGAAGGTATGAGTTTATTACAACAAGGAAGATGAGGATGAACACACCTTATAATATAGAAGAAAAATTGAGTCAGACTCTTGATGTGAGATATGAAGACAAGCTATTAAGATATTAGAGGCTGCCATGAAGAAGAGCATAAAAATAACAGACGGATTTGTCTACAAGGTCATGATCATTTAGAAGGCAAAGTAATTATAGAATGGCATGGTTCAGGCCAACCAGCTGAAAGGTCATGATCATTTAGAAGGCAAAGTAATTATAGAATGGCATGGTTCAGGCCAACCAGCTGAAATATTTTATGGATCTGTCTTTAAAGAGGTGCTATCTTTATAACAGTTGTACTGAAGTTCCTGCAAGCCATTCATGATATGATGTTTAGCTGGAAAACAATACAATATGTGAAATTCAGAGATATATATTGAAGGTTGTAATTGCTACTGCGCGGATCATCATTCTGCCAACTTGTTATTCTCATACCTGGGAGCATCCTACTGGTCTTATAAAAATATTTACAACTGGGTTAGTGGGTGGAACTTTCCTTTCTTGTATATCCTAGCCGCTAATGCACTTGCCAGAATCCTATTCATTTTTTCCTATGATGAGGTATCGGTTTCAGTCATTGCTAGGCATTTCCATTGCACATTGTGTGCCATCAATGAAGAGGTTGAAATGCATCTATCAAAAAATTACTACAAGGAATGGGACTTCGAAAATATTATAAGTCCATAGTGTGAGGCGAAGATGGAACGAATTCAATTGCTCAAATATTTCTCTGCCCTGCTGTAAGGTTAGATCGACCACCGTCCAAATGCCTTGTTTTCGAAAATGATCCTAAAAAGGATCACAGCTGCACACAACTACACAATGATGGCAGAGAAAAAGATGAAAGGATTATGCAAGGAGAACATTATGGAACTCTTCTTAGATGTTTTGTGATATGAAATTGGAAAGAAAAATACCATTTCCATTATGATGTTTTTTTTCAATTTGTTACAGCGTATTTTTCTACCTTGTGAGCATCAACACTTATTGGCCTTCAGTACTCATTTTATAGACTTAGATCCACATTTTATCCTCCAGGAACACATTAATTCCTATTTTTGTTCCTATACGCTAGCTGTCTCACTATAGCCAGCGTACTCGCAGGCTGTTCCACTATAGCCATCGTACATCAGGTTAAATGGTAAAAACCATAGAAAATTACTTTTTACTCTAAAACGCGGTCTTAGGGTGACCTTTGGCCCTCCATGTACCCCAGAAATGACTCGATTCAACCTTTCACCTACCTTTGAAAGGCTATATATTGAGCTCTTATGGTGCATGGAATGAGGAGAACGAGAAAGCACCGTAACTCTATTGGATTTTTGTTGTGACTTGAGTCTACATCCATTGATCCTTGTTGTTGTGAACTCCTTATGTTCACCTACCAAACTCCTTTCATAGTTTGAGTTTTCCATTGCATGGGGGATTGAAGTGGTGGAGGCACAAGTGGAGGGACCTAGTTCTTGGTTCAGAGGGGTTGCCGACAAGAGGTTGTATCATGTACTTCTTGTTATTATTAATGGAAATACTCATTTTCTCATCCAATTGATTTTGTAAATGTTGTTTAAATTACATTTTTTTTAAGTGAGATATGGATCCTTATATTTCCTTCCGAGAAATGTACAGCTAGAAATAGGGCCCTCTCATAAACGAGAAAATAGACCTCAAAAAATAGTTTGCAACCAGAGTTTCCATAACACTGAGTAAGCTAGAGTTTTGCAGAAACTGAAGAAACAGGGCTAGTGAAAAGTAAAAGTGCTTAAAAGCCTTATCAAAAATACAAAACAGAGCTAAAAGGCAGCTGCATCTAAATACTGGTTTGATCATGCTGCCCAGCCTGAGAGGGTTGAGTTGTCGGATCCTTGGCCAGTGTAATCCCAAACCAACGAGCAAATTGCTATTGATTAAACAAGATCCGCTTCATGTAGTCCATCATCTCGTCCAGCTGCATGAGAATTTCTGCCTGGGATTCGCTTATGTCCATGAGGGCCTTTCCCAGCATAAGCTTCTGTGTCCAGAGAAAATCGAGTGTCTTCTGATACAAGGTAGTTCGTCCCTGGGTGTTCCCAGGATCAGGGATGAGGGTCTCAAACTCGTTGCGGATGTCTTCATCAAGGGTGCATCTACGGGAGACCCATGCATCTTCCTCAACATCGAAGATTTACGCTTGAGCGCCAATAAGAATATCATGCTGCAAGCGCCGAGCTTTATCAACTACACCGCACATGAGGCGCATTGGTGGAGTGGAGGACGAGCTTCCGTACTGCGTCGAACTGCCATGCTGAGCCAAGCTGCGAGTGCGGGGAGGCATGAATGCAGGGAGCAAAGAGTGTCGGGTGCGAGCCGAGTGGGGGAGCAAAGGACCAGAGTGGGGTTTGAGCAACCAGATAGCGGGCTGTGGACTCGAAACAGTGAAGGGAAAGAGAGTAGGTGAACCTACGAAAACTAAGAGCAGGTTTGTATCAATGGCATCGAGAAACAATTGAACGGTTGAAGCAGAGAGTTGGACAACGGGCGGGAGAGAACCAGCCGGGAGGAGCCCTTGCTTTTTAAAGTTCTCTGCCGAGCCTCCTTCTTGTCAACGAAAATACGAATGATGTGCAGAGGAATCGAGAGATCATATCTGAAGTTGCCAGTTAGAGTCATGAGGGCGAAATGACAGTCCCTATCGCCGAAATGAGTGGGAGCCATTATGGCAAGGGCATATTGCAGAGCGGGAGCGGTTGAGAGGACGTCGCACACGCCATAATGAACAAGGAAACACTAGGAGGTGAAGCTCTGGATGGAGGTACTGCAAATGTATTTATGAAGTTGCATTGGGCGTGTGGCAGGAGGTGGGCGTCACGTGGCCAGTCTCGGGCGTGGAAGCACTAGGAAGATGTTCACGTCGGTGGGAAGACAGATGCTTGGTGATGTTGGACACCTAGACACTCATGCAGGTGGGCAGGGTGGTAGGCTCATGGAAAGGTTGGCATGCTGGCAGGTGAAGGCTAGTGCTGGAGTGCACATGGCCCAATGCCCCCATGGGAACCCGTTGTGGGGGGTTGTTTAAATTACATTGGGTTACATTTGTTTATTATATCATGGACCATGCTATTGATTATGCTAATGTCTTTCATACATTATATGCACTTGCTTGTATATGTTGTTGAGACTAATCTGCACGGTCAAGTGTAGAGACTGAAAGCTCAATGGGGATCTACTTCAAACATCCAGTTGAAGGTTGGTCTTATTCTCCATATCTTAGCATTTTCATCTATATAGCATTGCATTGGGAATTGAGTTTATTTTTGGTAGTCATCTGTCTGTTGTGATCTGCCCCGAGCCATAGGAAGTTTTTCTCTGCAACAAAAATGGCGACCATATTGGGGACGAACCTCCATTTTGGGTATTTTTCCTTATTTTGAGTTATTGTTTGTCAAGGTTCTGTGTCATTGATAGGCCATTGGGATTTGCATTTGAAAAATTGATTTTTCTGGGATGTTGGACTCTTTTTTGGCTCATTTCCTTTTCCTTGTATGTGGGTCAGCTTAGCGTTTCCCACGTCTACCCGTTATTGTTAGTACTATAGCCAGCATATAGACACTATTGTTCCTTGAACAGTCGCGTACAACTCTGGGATTGCCTTGTTTATGACCTTGGATTGTTGTTGGGTTGCTTCTGAGTATTCCTCAGTCTTAGTAGGCCTATTTCCTGACTTTTCCATGCTCTGTTATTGACCATAAACTCCTCTTTCTTTAGTTACTGAGCTTTTTGGTTTCCCACCATTTTTTGTTTTATAGCTCGTTAGCTTGGTTGAGTCTTACTATTTGGTTTGGTTGAGTTGTCCGATTGATATGATTTGCAGTTTTTACTGAATAGTTTGATTTTGCTTGCATTTTTTAATTTCATTCATATTGAAAAAATACAAAAACATTGTTTGGCATTTTCCTTTCATTTATAAGTGAAAATACAAAAATATTTTCTTTATGTTCTTGCATTTTGCATCAGAGTGCTTGTGTTTTCATATAGTACTTGATTGTGCATTGAAACTATAAAGAGATTGCATGTAATGTCCCCTCCTATCATACCAGCATGATAGAGAGGATCATTGTGCTAAAACCGGGCAATTGGCCCCGATGCTTACTAAATAAAACATCCACATATATAAAAATACAGGCATGCAGATGTACAAATCTAAGCAAACACAGCAGAAGTAAATCATGTGCAGAATTAACACACATCCAGCATACATTCCCGATTTTTATGCCATATCATCAATTTAAGCAATATCAAATTTGCAAATGAGAATACTTATCTTAAACCAGGTAATTCCTGAGCAACCAGCTACGCTTCTGCAACGTTCCATCCAACCGTAGGCCAGTGTGCTCCTCGATCTCTCAGCACCACTGCCACCCCCGAGCTAGGCATGATCTCCACAAGGAAAAAGGGGAAAGCAGGCTCTCACATAGCCAAAGATATACCAGAATCAGCCAAGCCAATCAGTAATTGGGTTTCTCAGGCTGTTAAGAGATGGACAGAGGTGAATTACTAGCTAGTGGCTCACCCATTGAACTATGGATACTTAATTGGGCTCATCAAGCCAAATCTGTCCTCTTCCACTCCTGAATCTCCTGCTCACAGGTTCAAACCAAGGATGGGGTTTCTACCAGCTCAGAAAAACGTGGGAACACACAAAAATGAGATGGGAAGATTGGGAAACAACCCAGGGAAGCCAAATCTGTTTTTAGAAAAACGTCCTTGGACATTCGGGGGCAAAAACGACCTCCATACAGTCCCCAAATCGTGTCCCTTCTCTCCCAAGCTATTGTATATGCAAAAACGAGTTACCAGCATGGGAAAATGCCGGGGAATTGAGAAAAACGTGAAGGATAAAACCCCAACAAGCTCAGACTGCGTGAGAGGATGAATGCCATGGGTGAAGAATGGCTTTGGGCCAATTTCATGGGGGTTTTCTTGCCCAGCAAGCCAAAACTCGATTTCCCAGGTTGTTGTCTTGCCCATACACGAAAATTGGCAGCCATACCTCTCCCATCCCAAGGCATTAATTGTCTCAACCAATTATTGGAAAAATCAAATGATTGGGTGCATGAGGCCAAATGGGTAGTTGAGAGTTCATGGGTTTCCTCAATGAAATGACTTAACACCATGGCTCAAGGGTTTGGTTATTTTCCCTGCTTATTCCTTGTAAAGATCATGCCCCCATCTCTTTGTTGCATTGCATAGCTGGTTGTGGGTTTTTCATTAAAAAATGCATATTTACATGATGTCCGATTTTACATTGTGCACAACTAGCACAAGAACTCTATGCATCTATTCTAATCGCCGATACATAAAATAATAAATCAATGGCGAGGCCTTGGCCTTGAGCTCCTCACCATGACTAAATAACAATATTTATATCATTTACGATATTAATGCAATAGGGTCAAGATGGGGACATTACATTCCCCTCCCCTTGGAATAACACCGTCCTTGGTGTTCCAACACTTCGGAAAATAAATACCCACTTTACATATGTCCAAAATTCGCAAAACTGTGGTAGGTTTGTCCTGCAATTCACCCTTTACTTGGGTCTTTCGGGACTAAGTCCTTTGGTCTTTACAAGTTGCTCTTGCTAGCTAGGACCTTCTAGCTCTGCATGAGGACATCGTTCCAAAACAATTCCTTCTCTTCCTTTTCCTTCCAACTGATCCACGAACCTGGGGAACTTACGGTTGCTACCCCCTTGATATTGTCTTGTTGGGAAGTCACGGAGGCAATGATTTCCTCCACATCCCCAACATTTCATTGGCGGCTTTACCTTTTCCCGGTCCATTTCCTTTGAGTCTTCCCACCTGGGACGTTTCTTAATCGAACGATTTGATGAATGCTTCTTCATTGACCCACTTTCTTTTCCCTTGCTGATTGCTCCCAGAATGCTTTTTACCTCTTTTTGCAGACGAATAGAGTCCTGCAAAGCCTCATGGTTTATCTCATTCTGTTGCCTCTGTAGCTTGAGCATCTTCCCAAGATTTTCTTGGGTCCTGGCAATTGTTTGAAGAAGACTTTCAGCCAACTCTAATAGCCCTCGGTCTGCTGCCATGGTCAATGGGCACAACTGAACACACCTTGCTTACTAGCAACAGTTTCTTGTGTTGGCTGTAACCAATGGTTTCACTTTCTTACCTGTGAAATTCATCATGGGAATTCTTTGTTAGGGCAAGCATAACATAAACATTAGGATTAGTCAATTATTTTCCCAATTGACATGGAATGTCCATGCTTTATTCATGGGACTTCCATACTTTCATGCTTTCCCAACATACACATGAACTCATTCATGTTCCTCCTTTCACAGGAAATTTAGTATTTCAACATTCACAATTCATCTCAAGCAATTAAACACAATTTTTTTTTTCAAGCCATGATATGCACTCAACAATCTTTTGTTTTATAAATGCATCAATCAAAAGGAAAGAGAAGAGTAGGGGTTTCTCACTCTTAGTCTTGTTCTATTATGGAGCTACACCATCGCTGTGGTTTCATGCTCCTTAGTCTCTTTCACTTCAATGTGAATGCTTTGACTTTCCTTTCTTGGCTATGACACTTAGTGTCTAAGGTCTGCATATGGGTTTTCAACTAGAGCACCCTTCCCATTATTGCCTACAGAACCTTTGGATGCTAGGACCCACACAGTTCCACTAGCACCATCTTTCATTACTGCTCATACTGAGCTCTTTAGGATGGTCACATGTCCATCTGTATCCCTATGATGCCTTCATAGTCCTTGCTTCCAATAGTACCTACACTCAAACATTGAATCAATTCACATGTTTAGTTTATTTCCATAGGGTTTTATCTCTAAACAAGAGTTTAGGAACTCATAACCAAATCATATACACACGTATATTCATAAGCAAGAAGCTACATGGTAACTGAATACTTATCTGCATTGGATGTCTTTGCTTTATTCCACGGGATCCTTCTTCGCTTTCAAAGCATTGGATTTCCCGTGGATACAACAATGAAGGTTGGGCCAGCACGCAGGCTACTCCACAACCCTTCGAACAGGCAATGTCAGGCTAGTACGCTGACTGGTTTTATCAATTGTTTAAGGGAATGTTTGGCCAGCACGCCGGCTGCTCCACAACATCAAGTAGTTAATGCCCAACTAGTCACTCTCTGGACTTATCAAGAACTTTATAGCGTTCAACCAGCTACTCCCTGGATTTCTTAATAATTTATATCGCCCACTCATTTACTCTCTAGATTTACCAGCAATTTATAGTCTTTCAAGGTCTTGCCTTCCTGCAACGACCAAGGTTTCCAACAAAGAAACAATAGTGTATCAGCTTAGCTGCTAAAAGATTTATACCTATAATCTTCATTATTCCAAACAATACATAAATGAAAACGAATACTTATCTGTATTGTGTGTTTCCCCTCTGGTCCACAGGATCCTGCTTCGCTTTGTAAGCCTTGGGATCGCCTATGGACTTGGATATAGTTAATGCTTAACCAGTACACCTCCCCATCGGCTGGATTTACCAAGCATTTGGTGGTGCCCAACCAGTC
Organism: Larix kaempferi; assembly: GCA_027924585.1. Taxonomy (NCBI): domain Eukaryota; kingdom Viridiplantae; phylum Streptophyta; class Pinopsida; order Pinales; family Pinaceae; genus Larix; species Larix kaempferi. Next base: position 28,151,849 of record BSBM01000158.1, on the reverse strand, counting down.
CCATACCTAGTTGGCCCTCTCCAGTGCCGAGTCAGCACATTCGTCTGGGTCATCGACCAATGGAAGGAAACTGTGCCACCTGACCAGTATAGGTCAAGGCTCTACTATGGAGCCATAGGTATCTCAGGTTTTTCAGTCAGTCCTCGGTGCCTTCCCTCCCACTGCTGACCCAATAGGCATCTCAGGGTTTCAGTCAGTCCTCGGCGCCTGCCCTCCCACTTCCGACCCAACAGAGATTTCATTCATTTACCAATGTCACCACACCTCTTGCACTATAACCCTTCACACACATCAACTCTTGGTTTATACAAAGGATGCCACTCCTTTCTTGTGCAAATCGGTGGTTCCTTTTAGGAAATTTATAGGTGACTTTCTTGACTGCAGGTTAACATGATCCCTACTCACACAAGGATGATACCTTCTCTTATTACACATCTCTTCGGGCCTGTCCATCCCTTCTGGTAATATTTCACGTGATCATAGAAAGGTTGCCAATTCCCATACAGTCTCCTTGTGTACCCTTCTTCACTTTGCCCTTTAATGTGCAGTATCAATCTGCATCTGTGTAGGCTGACAACACAAGAAGGATAAGCAAGCTCATCAGTATGGCTGTTCAATTCTTAACCATATTCCATATCATTCACTACCAAGTATTGAAACACCAGGAATGTGTCCATTCCCTTAGGGTGTAGTCAATATTGGAAACCCTATCATGACCCAGCACCAGAAAAGGTGTGCACCCCCTTCCTGATGTGCGCCATGGAGGCCCTAATCATACTCAAACAGTCTGCAATGATATAAATAAAATAGAGCATGCTCTGCATATTAACCCTAATAATTTAGACATGAATGCTCTTGTCTAGGGTCACAGAATACTCATTCATTTTGCAGATGTGTCTCACATGCCTTCTGGGCATATCTTTACCATCTCACTTTCATGGTTTACCAACATGCGGTTTGGCTGAGACATTATGAAAGGCGTTTCACCCGAAACCCATTTCCTAATCATGGTATCCTTCCCATCTAGTTTGGCTTCTGCGGGCCATCACACCTGGTCTTCCTGTAATGTGTCATCCTGGCACACTTCATCAAATAGCCAAACAGTCAGCAACATTTAGCAATAAGCTTCAAATGTGATTGTTTCATAACCAGTCAATAACATTAATAATTAAATTCAACATGAATTTTACAATTCTGTTTCCTACAAAAATTGATTTGCTTAGCAATGAGGCTTATCCTCATATTGTTTGGCTCTTGTTCACGGTAGATTCCAATCTTCATCATGGACTTATCCATATTTGCCATGCCCAAAGCAATCTACCTGAAATCTGAAACTTCAATCAGCCAAATGCTTTGTAAGTATCTACGCACATAATCATTCATTGCCATAACAGTCACTGAAGTGATCTCAGAATTATAATACTCAATAATTCAAACACCTTCAGCTGTTTAACATTTGAAATGCAATGAAATATATATATACATTTCTATATATGCATCATTATCACAATAGAATTTCAAGACATAGTCACACTATCCATGCAACTTAAATAAATCGTGAATACTCATTATTTCACAGTCATATCATTCATACGACTCTATCCTTCCACAGAGCATTCTAGCAGCCCATTGATCATGATTTGGCTCTTCATGTACTTACTATTCTGCATTACCATAATCACGACCACTAGTCCTCACTTGCTTTGGTTATTAGGCACATAACCAACATACACATGGCATGATATAAATTCATATGAATGCATTGAGATTTCTAAACAGTCATAGGGTGTAAGGATCATTTCCTTCACTTACCCACACCTTAACAATCCCAATCGGTATTAAATATCACAGGCAAACTAACTCAACATAGCTCAAACATAGTTGAAGAGATCTTACCAAATCCTCTTTCAACATTCATGCAATTTGGCACCAATAATCATTACCTGCATGGTTACCATTAACATCGCCTGATGTTACCTGATCAGTTGGTCTCTTACCAAGGCTGCTCAGTCCTTTTGCCAACTTTATGATCATAGATTTGTTGCACCATCCTTTCTGCATAAGGTTGTTGGCTTCATGCAACAACATCCTCAGCACATTTAGCCATGCTCTTTGTTATCTTTGGTCCTACAACCAATACCAACATCAATAGTGATTATCAAACACAATATTCTCCATTAGTGGTTCCTTGCATATGCAGACTCCATTATTCTACCAATATGCCATATCCCATTTATGCACAAGCATTTCCATATGTACTATGCAATGTTTGTTAATATGCCATCTAGTGCATATACATCTATGTAATCTCTTACATTTTTTAACATTTTTATGCCATATGACAATTTCATAATTATAAGTATGATAAAAAACAGGGGTTTAAGGAATTCTTCCCTTTTCGGCCCCTCATCGTAACATGGAATTCCTCTTCCATATCATGCGATTGTAGAAATTGCCCATATTGACAACAAAATTTGTTTGTCAAAACAGCCGCTGGCACTCTTTTGCACTAAATATCTATGATATATGTAGACCTCATTCAAACTCTAGTCATGCATCATTGTTCCCTGCTGGACAAGCTTTCCAATGCCTATCTTCATGCTCCATTCTGACATCAGGTGCGGAAACTACATCTCTTCAAAAATGACAACTTTCACTACAATTCTGCACATTTTACACAGTTGCATTTTGGTCCAGAATGCCAACTTTAGCCACCTGCGGCAGAAAACCTATGAGGAATCACAAAAACTTATCTATCGGGAGAAGTTATTCCATATAACAAGGAACACTCAGCAATTCACGGATTTCAATTCCGATGCACCATTCATCTTCTATGAATTTCTGGGTTTTACTACTTCTCACTTTTCACATTTTTACCAAATTCCAAATTTTGGGCCAAAAATGGCTATCTCCCAAACGGTGCATTTCTGGAAAATCTTCGCCTAACGGAAACTGTCCGTCTTAATGAGAATATGAAATGTGTAGTTCAGTAAAATTTCTGATTCCCACATCTAGGGTCACTTTTACTGTCCATCAGCTTTTCAAAATCCCGAAAAAGTGGCCCGGAACAATGCTTTTTGGCCTTCTTGCTCACCTCGACTCCACATCCTTTGGATTTTGGCTGCAAGATTCTGAAGTTAACACTGTGCCTACTTCATGGCCGCGCCTGATCAATTTCAGCTCAAACTGACCTTCTGTCAAGCCTCGGGATTCCGTCCTTCAAAAGTCATTATTATCGATTTTTCGTCAAATCGGAGTGTAATGGGCCCGGGGTCTTCACTGGTTCTTTCATGGCTCTCGTCAATGACCTCCGAGCCCCACAGGAATCATTCCATTCTAAGTCTGGATGTTCCTGCTATTCAAAAATCAAGTTTTCGTTACTGGGTTTTTTTTTTTTGGGGGGGGGGGGGGCGCCGTTGCGGGACGGTTCACCGAACGCTCCCGCAATTGCGGAGCCATTCGGCGAATGTTTCCACAATTGTGGAGCAGTTCGGTGAACGCTCCCGCAACTGTGGAGCCATTCGGTGAATGCTCCCGCAATTGCGGAGCCATTCGGCGAATGCTCCTGCAATTGTGGAGCCATTCGGCGAAGGCTTACGCCGTTCGCGGAATGCTTCCGCGATTTCGGGCGGTTTTGTAGAAAGCTTCCGAAATTGCAGAATGATTTGCCGAGGTCTTCCGCAGTTGCGGAATGATTCGTCGAAGTCTTCCGAAATTTCGGAACGACTCGCCGAACTCTTCCACGTTGTGGAACGATTCGCGGAATCCTTTCACAATTTCAGAAGAGAATTCCTTCCGAAATTTTCTTTTCGACGCCAGACACTTAGAAAATTTTCTGCTTTTTCGGAGCATTTCGCCGAATTTTTCCGCGTTGCGGGACAACTCGTGGAATCTTTCCGCAAATTTCGGAAGAGAATTCCTTCCGCAAATTTCGGGGCGGCTTCCCAAACTCCTCCGCGTTGCGGAAAAACTCGCGGAATGCTTCCGCAGTTTCGGAGCAATTCGCCGACTGCTTCCGCAGTTTCGGAAGACATTCGGGAATTCTCTCCGAAACAGACTTAAACAAATTTTTCAAAACAAATTTTTTTCAAACAGACTTTAGGGAAAATTTGAAAAGTTTCTTTCTTTCAGAGATGACTGTAATTGGATTTGGCCCATAGAGGCCCAATGCTGCAACCAGCAGCTCTGATACCAAATGTAATGTCCCCTCCTATCATACCAGCATGATAGAGAGGATCATTGTGCTAAAACCGGGCAATTGGCCCCGATGCTTACTAAATAAAACATCCACATATATAAAAAGATAGGCATGCAGATGTACAAATCTAAGCAAACACAGCAGAAGTAAATCATGTGCAGAATTAACACACATCCAGCATACATTCCCGATTTTTATGCCATATCATCAATTTAAGAAATATCAAATTTGCAAATGAGAATACTTATCTTAAACCAAGTAATTCCTGAGCAACCAGCTACGCTTCTGCAACGTTCCACCCAACCGTAGGCTAGTGTGCTCCTCGATCTCTCAGCACCACTGCCACCCCCGAGCTGGGCATGATCTCCACAAGGAAAAAGGGGAAAGTAGGCTCTCACATAGCCAAAGATATACCAGAATCAGCCAAGCCAATCAGCAATTGGGTTTCTCAGGCTGTTAAGAGATGGACAGAGGTGAATTACTAGCTAGTGGCTCACCCATTGAACTATGGATACTTAATTGGGCTCATCAAGCCAAATCTGTCCTCTTCCACTCCTGAATCTCTTGCTCACAGGTTCAAACCAAGGATGGGGTTTCTACCAGCTCAGAAAAACGTGGGAACACACAAAAACGAAATGGGAAGATTGGGAAACAACCCAGGGAAGCAAAATCCGTTTTTAGAAAAACATCCTTGGACATTCGGGGGCAAAAATGACCTCCATACAGTCCCCAAATCGTGTCCCTTCTCTCCCAAGCTACTGTATATGCAAAAACGAGTTACCAGCATGGGAAAATGTCGGGGAATTGAGAAAAACGTGAAGGATAAAACCCCAACAAGCTCAAATTGCGTGAGAGGATGAATGCCATGGGTGAAGAATGGCTTTGGGCCAATTTTGTGGGGGTTTTCTTGCCCAGCAAGCCAAAACTCGATTTCCTAGGTTGCTATCTTGCCCATACACGAAAATTGACAGCCATACCTCTTCCATCCCAAGGCATTAATTGTCTCAACCAATTATTGGAAAAATTAAATGATTGGGTGCATGAGGCCAAATGGGTAGTTGAGAGTTCATGGGTTTCCTCAATGAAATGACTTAACACCATGGCTCAAGGGTTTGGTTATTTTCCCTCCCTATTCCTTGTAAAGATCATGCCCCCATCTCTTTGTTGCATTGCGTAGCTGGTTGTGGGTTTTTCATTAAAAATTGCATATTTACATGACGTCCGATTTTACATTGTGCATAGCTAGCACAAGAACTCTATGCATCTATTCTAATCGCTGATACATAAAACGATAAATCAATGGTGGGGCCTTGGCCTTGAGCTCCTAACCATGACTAAATAACAATATTTACATCATTTACGATATTAATGCAATAGGGTCAAGATGGGGACATTACATTGCATATTTATTTCCGAAAGAACCGTTGGATTGATTGTCATATTAGTGGCATGCTTTTTATTGAATATATGAGTCTAGTGCTTTTTGATTGTGCATACCATTGATTCCTTTACATCATCAATTTCACGACCATATCCTTTGATTAATTACAACCATTAAAATTAACACTTAATCTTAAAATTGATTAGAAATGATTTTCTCTTGATAGGGTGCACCAACTATCATAGGTTTAGAGTGTTGGAATAGATCATTGTGAGTTAACAATCCAAGACTATTGAACCAACATTATGTGTCTGACCAGGGAGTGGTGAAACCCATGGTATATATCAGTGTTCTCAGGAAGCTCTACTCAAACCAAAGCTAAGCACGAGGTCACGACAGGTTGGTTGCAGAGATTGCCCTCCAATACTAGTTGAACGTAGGAGATATTTCTAGGATTTGTTCATGTACGGGGGCTCTTGGGGGATTTGACTCTCTTGAGTTTCAGGCTTAGCTACCCTTCCCATACGATGGATCCCACCCGCAACTATCCGCCTGAGAATTGGTTATACATGTTGGACTTAGTTGCTTTACCTAGGTATCACATAGGGTGCTTGAAGTGGTTATACTGTGAGTATCCTGAGTCAGATAGGGGTCGGACAACACAGTTGTTGGATGTATATGGATTTGACCCTATGCACGTAGTGAAGTCTGAGGGCCCTTATAATTGATTCTGTTACCTCTGGTTATAGTTTGGGAGTCTGAAGCCTCTCCTAAAAGAGACATACCGGTTGTAGTGTCGAGAGGTCCCTTGAGCCAGTCCTGTTTGTGTGCATTTGGCTATAGTTTCTTTAGGTGTGTGCTTTTTTATCATTAGTTGGCCGTTAGGAAGTGTTCTTGATTTATTGACTTTTTGGTGTTATCGTGGAGCGAGATTCACATCTCCACCATTCTCGTTATTTGGCTGGTCTACCAGCCGACGAGGTAGCACGTCCTTTTTATAAGAGACGCCGGAGGATTCCTTTTGATCCTTTTGATACTCCTCACGAGCTTCAAGAATCTCACATTATGACTTCTACATTTGGCACTGCGGGAATTCCCGTGACTCCATCGGGTGATGTCGATGGACACACCACTCCTTCCACTCTTGGGGATGGTTGGCCCGGTTCAGCTCCACACGCCAGTACTATTATGTTTGGGACGAACCCACCCCCGAAGTCAAACCCATTTGATGGTAGACACACACATGGTGTCTGATATGGGATGCCAGATCTTAATGATACAACAAATCCTTCAACCACAACTTCTTTCTCATTTGAGATGCCCAGTCTTGATATGAATGCTACATCCACTTCGTCCGGTAGTCAAGTTAACTCTAGCCTTAGTGCGGGGGGAACTGCTCCCTCTAGAGGTGGTGCACCCTCGTTTTCTACATTTCAATTTGGTTCTGGTCATATTCCTTCATCTAATCCACATGTTGGAGGAGGACCACGTCCCAAGACTACCCCTAATTTCGATGGGAACACTTCTCATAATATGGCTCATATTCCACAAGTTAACCAACATGCTTCTATGCATATACCCATTACCACGACCACACTTTCTAACTTGCATGTCCCTCCTAATACGGGAGGTGGGAACATACCCTTTACTTATGGTCATCACTCGACTGCTCCTGCTATGACTACTTATATGCCCCATAATTATGGTGGTGACCCTCATTACAACGAAGTTGGTTCTGGTCCTTATTACAACCCTCCTCACTATAGTGCTTACACCACACATATACCTTCATACCCTTACACGAGTTAGGTTGGAGGTGGTTATTATCCCTATGGTCATGGTCACGGTTTATATCATCCTTCAGGTCCACAAGGTCATCCTCTTTTGGGAGCTGTAGCTAGGGTTTTACCCCTAGCTTGTGCAAATGAGCACCTACTAAGGAGAAGGGACTCCTTAGTAGCAGTTCAATAAATTGTAAATTAAAGTGCTAAAACAGAAATGTAAATTACTCTAAACATATGCATGAAACAGAAAAAACAAAAAATAAAGAATGATTTTTGCATTGATTTTACCTCCAATGTGAAGGTTGGTGAAGCTCTTGCAATGGCCCAAGAGGGTTGCTCCAAGCTCCAACTTGCTCCTTCTCTTTCTCCAAATGATGGGAATGGGCCAAAAGGGGCTCTCAAGGTGAAAGTAGCTCAAGGGTGAGCTAGGGTTTCAAGAGCTATTTTGGCAGAGTAAGGGTGCTTATGATTGTGGATATCAAATGAGGGGTCTCCATCACCTATTTATATTTTTTTGGTGGTGGAGTGCTGGCCTATGGTTTTTGGAACCATATGGTTTAGGTCAGCTGTATAGGGTTTTTTCCTCCTTTTTTCCTCATTATTTTATATTTTTTATTCCCTTTTTAGAGGGTTTTTGCTATTTTAGAGGAATTTTGGATATTTTTGGAGAGAAAAGGGGTTTTTTAGCCTTTTTGAGGCTTTTTGATGGGTTTGTGGCCTTTTGGAGGCATTTTAGGCCTTTTGGAGGCTTTTTAGTGGGATTTTTAGGGTTTTTAAGGAAAATATGGTAGGAAAATGGACAAATGAGTCATGTAATGGGGTAGATGAGGTAGTGAGCACTTTTTGGTGTTAACAGATTGCCCCCTGATGCGTGAGGGCAGGAGCTCATCGTATGGCCGATAGACATCATAAGTCGTGTATGGTTTTCCTGGGGTGTGGAGAAGAGAAGAGACAAACTGGAGCCCAGAACAACGATCCCGAACAACTGCAAAAAATAAAAGTATATAACCTCAATAATGTATGAGGGATAATCTGATCATATAGACGAGGCGGGCATTCCCATGCTCGTATGAAGATATAGAACAATAATGACAATGGGGTCCAAATATGGGGACCTAAAATATATATGGCCTCAATAATGAACGAGGTAGAATCTCAATATATGGACGAGGTGGGCATACCCATGCTCGTATCAAGAGACATAAAAAATAACTATGAGGCCCGAAAAGGGGGACCTGTAGGATACATGGAGAACCACTGTGCACATCATATGGGTCCAGAGGGGACACAAATATGAGACATACTGCTGGGCTGACCATGTCTGAGCTGAAAATCTGATACACTGGAACAACAACAGTGCTACTGAGTGTGGTACCAAAGGAACTGATGGGATGCTTTGGTGCGAGAGCTTTGGTGCTCTTAGGGGATTTGAAGGTAAGGTCATATTCCTGGAGGATAATGACCCATTTAGCAACACGACCTTGCAGTAGCCGCCGGTTTAGGAGATATACCATGGGGTTGGAGTCGGCGATGACTGTGTTTATGACTAAGTAAAATGTAGTGTCGCAATTTTTGGATGGAAAAGACCACAGCTAGGGCGAGTCTCTCCTCATATGGGTAACGTAGAGGTGGTCTAGACAAGGTCTGGATGACATAATAAATGACATGTTCCTGGTGAGAAGCGTCTTCTTGAACCAAGACTCCGGACACAGCATGCTCGGATGCCGAGACGTAGAGGATGAAGTCTTGAGAGAAATCCGGAGGGGAGATCAAGGGGGCTTGTGTGAGAGCTTTCTTGAGGGCTCCGAATGCAGCTTCTGCTTGCTCATCCCATACAAAGGGTATGTGGGTACGGAGCAGGCGCAAGAAACCATGAACAATGGTAGCGTAATCAGGAACGAAACGACGAAGGAAATTGGATCGCCCCTGGAGACTTTGGAGCTGTCGGAGCGTACGAAGAGAGGGAAGGTCTAAGATGGCTTGGACTTTCAGGGGGTCAACAGTAATTCCTTTCTGGGAAACAATGAAACCCAACAATCGACCTACCGAAACGCAAAAGACACACTTGTGTGGGTTCAAGCGGATTTGGTATTTGCGACAACGCAGAAAAACTTGCCGAAGGTCGTTAAGGTGGTTTGATCGTTTTCGAGAATGAGCTGTAAGGTCATCAAGGTAGACTAGCAAGATATGGACCAAGTCGTAAAAGCAATAGGTCATGGCCTGCTGGAATGTGGCACCAGCATTTTTGAGGCCAAAAGGCATGATGCGATAGGCAAAGGTGCCCCATGGGGAGGTAAAGGCAGTTTTGTACTGATCCTCCTTTCGGATCTGAATCTGATTGTATCCGAAAAAATCATCCATGAAAGACAGGACTTCATGCCCTGCACAAGCATCGATGAGCTAGTCAATAAATGGCGTGGGGAAATTGTCTTTGGGATAGGCGCGGTTTAAATCTTGGAAGTCAGTGCATACTCTAATAGTGCCTTGTTTTTTTGTTAACAGGAACGGGGTTTGAAACCCAGGTGGTATAAGCAATAGGATAAATGAATCCTGCCTTGCGAAGTTTCTCAATCTCTACTTTGACAGCTGGGAGCTTTGAGGGATGAATGGGACGTTGTTTCTGATGAACGAGGGGTACATCAGGCCATGTGTCAATGTGGTGCTCTATAATGGCGGGGTCCAGACCAAGAATTTCGGTATAGGACCAGGCAAAGACATCACGGAATTCCTGGAAGAGTTTTTTGTACTCCTCAATATGATGCTCACTGCAGGAGGCTCCTAAAGTTATGAGTTCAGGTGTGCCTCTGGGGGGCAGCGATATCAATCTGGATGACGGGTGAAATATTGGCCATGTTACCTTCCTCAAAGGCATCCGGAGCAGGAATAGGGTCCTTAAACCAGTCGACCGTGGTAGGAAGGAAGTCTTTGGATTCAACCGCAAATTGGGTAGCGGTGCTAGAGGAAGATGCTTCTGGGAGGAAATACGAACTATGGTGCATGTCATCCCAGGGACACTCCGGGGCAATGAGTGCCTCAAGAATCTCCTCATCAGTACGGAAAGTGTCGGTCGTCAAATCGGTTGACAAGGGAATGGTAGTTGAAGAGATCATGTAAATGGTGTTGATCTCCCCGGATGGAGGTGAGATCGGGGGGTGAATCTCCTCAATGGTGGGTGGTGCCGTCTCAAGATCCATATTGTTCATCTCATAGAGAGCTGCTCTGTAATCTGGGAGATCGGGACAATGATGTGAGTAATGCCCGTAAACACCGCATATGAAACAGGGGTGGTTAGTGCGTAATGATTTATCACGAGGCTTAGGGGTTGGATCGAGTTTGACAACCGGGATATTGGGGTCATCGTCAAGCATATGCATGTGTTCCTGTAATGCAGGTAACTGTAGACATTGATGAGTTGCATGGCCTAACTCATCGCACAACGAGCATTTGGGAGGAGCACGAAACACGGGGGGGTTTTTTACTGTCTTGGGAGGTGGTACAGCAGTGTAAGGTTGGGGGGCTCTGCCCCCAGTAGGTTTGGGAGGAGGAGGGGGATTCGTGGAGGACGAAGGGGGTAGCGACACCAGGGGGTGGCTGAGTGGTAGTAGCCATGGGTTGCACCGGTTGTAGGATGACACTTGGTGTCAGCGGGGGAACGGGAGGCGAAAGATACCATACGGGTAATCCCAAGGTTAACCCAGGGAGGCTAAGGGTCGCCATAACCGGGGCGCTTACTACTCCCGAGGGAGGGACTAGGAAGGGGATTGTGTGGATGGGTGTAACACCAATGTGGCTAGGTACCAATGGTGGTTTAGGAAACAAGGGTGGTTGATTGTTAGGTGTTTGGGTATCGTGGGAAAGGGTACATAAGTCAGACACTTCGGGCGCAGATGATGGGGGAGGAATGGATTGGAAGGTGGATGTCATCGACGGGTCTGAGTAAACTCTAGGTCCCAAGGAGGAAACAAATGAGGTAGCAGTACCACTAACAGGTTGTTCAACCATGGGGAGAACATTTCCGGGTGTAGCAGGGGCATTTGGATCGTAGTAGGTGAGTTGGTCAATCTTGACCACGCGTCCATCATGGGGGAACATCATGGTACGAAAGATAGAGGAAGCTGCCGCCTGCATAGCATACATGTAGCTGCGACCAAGTGAGAGGTTATAATCAAGCTGGGCATTGATGACCTCTATGTCAATGAGTACGGTTTTACCACCTAACTAGATGGGGACATTGGCTAGGAGACCTTGGGGCTGAGCCGAACGACCGTCGTAGGCGCGTAATGTAGTGGTGGACTGCTGAAGAGTAGGGGATCCCAACTTCTTCCATACGAATGTGGACATAACGCATGTGGAGGCACCTTCATCAATGATGCACCGATGGATGACAAGATTCCGAACGGAAACAAAAACTTGAAATGCTAAAGTGGAGGGCAGGCGGGGTTCGGATGTGCCACCAATGGTCCCTACAAAGCAGGTGTGGTAACTGGTGTAGTGGTGGATGTGCCACCAATGGTCCCTACAAAGAAAGGGGTGGAAGTCGTGCCATCCATGGGGCTAGTAGGGGCAGTGTAAATGGAGTTCTCAGACTCTGCCTCAGAATCAGAGGTAAAATAAGGGGCGTCAAGATCGGGTGACGGAGTCCTATGCCACTAACGAGTGCAGTCAAGTGACAAGGCTCGAGATCTATGATAAGTGGTATCAAGTGATGAAGATATGTTTCTATGACGGGTGGTGTCAAGTGAACCGTGTTGTGGGGGCTCGCCCCTGAGGCACCGAGAATGTCTCGGGGACTCAATGGTGACAGATGGTGTCAAATCTCTGGGGGTTGAGGTGAGTAAAAAACAGCTCAAAAACCCTAATGCAACCGAGTGTGCAGAAGGAGAGCTCAAAAAATAGGGCACTCAGGCCAACAACCAACTCAAAACACCCACTGTATCAGCTGTGCTACAATAGGTGGAGTATCAATAGAAATGGTCAGAATACCAACAAGCAGCAGGTTTCCTAAAAATAAAAAATGGTGGACTCACTAGACCAAAAGGAGGTAAGGGAGCAAGCAAACACCTAACTAAATAGTATTCTGATTCAACTAGACATATCCTCTACAAGGTGATGAAATCCAAGTCAGACAATATGGATAGGAGAGCCAAGTGGCTAAGATATCCCCTACCGGGAGGGACACCGGGTAGTCAATCCTAGAAGAATGGCAAGTAAGATACCCCGTTCATGACACGTCTAGAAAGGTGAATCTACCATTTGGTCCTTTTACCGCAGTACCCCTATACAAGGATACTCCAAAAACTGCGAAAGGTGGCCCTTTGGTTACTGAATGGAGTGCGGTATTCCACTCAGGCCTATGGAACCAGTCTAGCAACTTCAACCCTCCTAGGGGATAGGCCCTCTGATAAATTGGTCGTGACCGTGCCAAAAAATACTAGGGGATTTTGGTTCCCTATTTGGACAACAACTATGTCTCAAGTGTAAGCAACCGAGGGGTGTTATTGGAAGCCTATCCCCCGATCCTACCTAACTACAAAAATTCTTTTGTGTTCCCCAAGTGGGGTTAGAATATTGGTTGTGTTAAGTAGTTTTTAAGGCTCGCTTGAATTAGGTGACAGAGTGTGCGTGCGTGAGGTGATGAACCCAAGTAAAAGTGCCACGGGGTGGGCAACTTTCTAACTAACAATAACAAGACAGAATGTCAACTTAAGCATGCAAAATTTTCTGAATTAAAATGCTGAAATTTTAAAAAGATTCTGTAAATGGTACAAAAATTATGTTGCAGAAAAGGCTGTAGGGAAGTAGGGTTGCAGGTAGGACAGATGGCTGTGCAGAAAATATTTGCAGCAAAAGGGGCTGGGTTCAAAACAGGGAAAAAATGCAGAAATCAGATCGCGGGTTAGTGGCGAAACTGAGCGGTCGGACCGCGGAAAAGAGAGAAACGGGCGTGGGTAGGTCGCGGCTTGTGGGCTGACAGATGTAGTCGGACCGCAGGAAACAGGTAAAAAGATGCAGTCGGGTCGCAGAAAAAGGGCTGACAGATGCAGTCGGGACGCGGGAAAAGGGTCGACAGACGCAGTCGAGTTGCAACAAAAGGGCTGAAAGCCGTGGTCAGGATGTGGGAAAAGGGACGACAGACGCAGTTGGGACGCGGGAAAAGGGGCAACAGGTGTCGTTAGATCGCAGCAAACAGGCTAATTAGCCGCGGTCGGATCGTAGGTAATAGACTTGAATCCGCCGGCAGGGCGCCGAAAACAGTCTGAGAGCCGCGGTCGGGTCGCAGGTAAATTCCTGAAAGACGCGGTCGGGACACGACTGCAGAGGTTAAAGATGCGGTTTACAACAGCCGAAAGGGACAGCCGAAAGGAAAAAACGGGAAATTATTGCAGAAAACTAAAAATTTAAACTAAAACCAGAAATTCAAACCAAGGGGAGTCACCAAAACTGTAGCTAGGGTTTTACCCCTAGCTTGTGCAAATGAGCACCTATTAAGGAGAAGGGACTCCTTAGTAGCAGTTCAATAAATTGTAAATTAAAGTGCTAAAATAGAAATGTAAATTACTCTAAACATATGCATGAAACAGAAAAAACAAAAAATTAAGAATGGTTTTTGTATTGATTTTACCTCCAATGTGATGGTTGGTGAAGCTCTTGCAATGGCCCAAGAGGGTTGCTCCAAGCTCCAATTTGCTCCTTCTCTTTCTCCAAATGATGGGAATGGGCCAAAAGGGGCTCTCAAGGTGAAAGTAGCTCAAGGGTGAGCTAGGGTTTCAAGAGCTATTTTGGCAGAGTAAGGGTGCTTATGATTGTGGATATCAAATGAGGGGTCTCTATCACCTATTTATAGTTTTTTGGTGGTGGAGTGCTGGCCCATGGTTTTGGGAACCATATGGTTTAGGTCAGCTGTATAGGGTTTTTTTCCTCCTTTTTCCTCATTATTTTATATTTTTTATTCCCTTTTTAGAGGGTTTTTGCTATTTTAGAGGAATTTTGGATATTTTTGGAGGGAAAAGGGGTTTTTTAGCCTTTTTGAGGCTTTTTGATGGGTTTGTGGCATTTTGGAGGCATTTTAGGCCTTTTGGAGGCTTTTTAGTGGGATTTTTAGGGTTTTTAAGGCAAATATGGTAGGAAAATGGACAAATGAGTCATGTAATGGGGTAGATGATGTAGTGAGCACTTTTTGGGTGTTAACAGGAGCTCATAATCAAGCTTTATAGCCGCAGCTCCCGTTTCTTGCTTGTTTGAATCTACCATATCTTTCGAAGCTCATGAATGATCGAGTGTGTCACAATCCTAGTTGGGATCCATTCGCTACCAATCTCCCTTTTGACATTCCAAAGTTCGAGGGGAAGAATGGTGAGGATTCGGGTGATCATGTTATTACTTTTCACTTATGGTGCTCTTTGAATTCGTTAAATCATGACTATATTCGTTTGAGACTATTTCAACGCACCCTCATGGGGGAAGCTGCGAAATGGTACATTGAATTTTCTAGGGGAACTTACAGGGGTTTTAATGAGATAGCCTTGGTTTTCTTAGATCACTTTCAGATGTCGGTTCGCTATCATACTGGCACCGAACTTTTATCTACCTTCCGCCAAGACAAGGCCGCACACATATCTGATCACATTCAGGAGTGGCGTCGACGGAAGAGGTTAGTGAAAGCTAACATTCCTCCAGATTTTCTATTGGAATGGTTCCTTAAGTCTTTAATTCCCTATGTTTCGAAGGACATTTCAATGTCTGGCATTACGACTAAGGAGCAAGATATATTCAAATCCCAACAGCTAGACTTAGTCTATGCTCAGTCTGGTATCCTGTACGATATTATTCTTGATGCACTGCGCTCACGCCATGAGCCCAAGCCTGTCCCTGGACCACATGCTGATGGAATCGTTGGATCCACGAGTACTTGACCCGTAGCTTTGGTTACAAATCAAATGAAATTTTTTTCTATTAGCTAATCTACCCTCGGACAGGGTCACGCCTCGTCCACTTCCACCCAATCAGCCGATGTCCATTCTATACAATCGGCGAACCCATCAGGAAACCAACAACCTGGTGCTAAGAATAAGGGGAGAAACAATCGTAAGGGTGGAAATAATGGGAATAATGGAAGTAATATAAATACTCCAAGAAAAGAGAATGACAACCCTCCTCGGGACGACGTAAATGATGGTGAGGACCGTAAGCCTAGACGTAAGGTGAAATTCCCTTGCAAGCTTTGCGGGGAAAATCACCTTACCCACTTGTGTCCTCGAATCAAAGAAGCTTCGAAGCATCCTACACAGAGCCCAACTGTGTTGAAAGATCCCCTTCCGCATCATCATAATATGGCTTCGAGTGCTTCCATTGTTGTTTATGGGACTAACAAAACTTCAATGTCCTCTTCTCATGCCAGTGGATACGGATGCGTGAACATGGTTCAATCTCAGGTTAGTCTTGCTACTCGCCATCGTGATTATGGTGCACCACAACCAAATATGGGGAATGAGCCCCCTCCTCCTGACTCCTCTTTGCATATCGAGAATCCTACTACTATGCCATGGATACCGAAAGGTGTTCTTAAGCGCTTCACGCATAATCCCAATGCCTGATCCGCCCAAAACTACTCCAATGTAGAAGATTTGGGCCAAACTCAGTGTTCCATGTTGGCTCTTGAGGTTTTACAGACATGTCCTTCACAGAGGAACGCCTTTTATGTGCTTTGGGAATTCAGGATCAGGGTAGCCCTAACATTATTAAATTCAACACTACTAATGTCCAACCTCGCTTACCTTATTATGTGGCTTTTCAAGTCCATGTTAGGTGCTTACAAAAAATTGTTAAATGTACGGTGGTTGACAAAGGTGCTTCCACCTCAATAATGTCATTGGATTGTTGGAAAGCTCTTGGCTCACCTCCCTTGTCAAAATCTATGACCATGCTTACTGCGTTCGATGGTCGGTCGTTTAGGCCGCATGGTATTCTTCCTTCCCTTGAGGTCCACTTGGGTGGGAAATTCGTGCCTATTGAAGTCGAGGTGGTTGATGCGCCCATCGACTACAAACTTCTTCTAGGTAGGAATTGGATCTATGCAATGAGAGCAATCTTGTCCTCTGTGTTCAGAGTTATTTTCTTTCCTCACGAAGGAAGAGTTGTGATAGTTGATCAACTAGACTTCTCTAGTTCCAATTCTGTAGCATCACCGGGAAATGTTGTTCCCCAGATCGAAAATTCTCAGCCGGCAACTAGGAATATCGGTGTAGGATTGTATCCATCCTTGATGGGATCATTCGAATTTGTTGCACTGATCTCTTTCATTGGAACCGTTTTCGATAGTGCGCCATCCTCATTGAATAATGTACATTTCCGGACCTCACACTTTAATGATTCGTGGACTTTACCATCCATGAGTTCCCCGTCTGGAGACATTTCATACATTGGAATGGCTATGCCACTATCTGCATCTAAGCCTGCATACCATGATATTCAACAAGCCACTGCAAAGCCAGATACCTCCTCTTCACAGAAAAAAGAGGAAGATCCCATTATGCTTCCTGCGTGGGCAAGCGACTCATCTTGCTCGCATGATTGTCTTAATGGTACTTTGCCTTCGGATGAAGCTATCATTGAGGCCATGTGTGGTAGTGAGAGGCCTTAGGTGGATTTGCATCATCGCTCTTATTTTCTTCCCAACCTTGATCTTCTTGAGCGAGAAGAGTTTAGCACGACTCTTGCCGAGAAGGTTGGTCACCCTGTGGCTCCTTTAGATTCACATGTGATTTACACAGAGGGGAATATGGCTAATATCTCCCCAACCATACCAATCAACATTTCTAGCACAACCGGAAAGATTGAGAACATTTATATCGGTGTTGATTGTTCTCCCAATGAGATCCGCATATACACTGAGTTGTTAAAGGATTTTTGGGATGTTTTTTCCTGGTCATATGAGGAGATGCCAGGAATAGACCCTAGCATTGTCGAACATGAGATTAAGACATATCCTAATGTTAAGCCGGTTCGACAACGACTTTATGCTGTGAATCCTAGAAAGGTATCCGCGACTAAGGCAGAGCTGGAGAAAATACTTAAAGCTGGTTTCATCTACCCGGTTCCCCTTACCGAATGGGTGTCAAATCCCGTTCCTTTGGATAAGAAGAAAGGAACCAACCGTGTATGCACAGATTTTAGAGATCTGAACTGAGCATGTCCGAAAGATAACTTTCCCACCCCATTCATAGATCAAATCTTGGATGCATGTGCGGGAAGCGAGGTTTTTTCGTTTATGGACGGTTTCTAAGGATATAACCAGATCCAATTTAAACCCGAGGACCAACATAAAATTGATTTTATATGTCCTTGGGGTACATTTGCGTACCGAAAGATTCCCTTTGGCCTTAAAAATGCCAGAGCTACTTTTTAGCGTGCCATGACCTATGCGTTTCATGAACTTAAGCGTATAGTGGAGGCTTACTTGGATGATTTTGCTGGCCATTCTCGAAAGAGAGTGGACCACCCCAAGCACCTCCGCCTCATTTTTGAAAGATGTCGGTGTTACAAGATTCGTTTGAACCCCAACAAGTGCATCTTTGTTGTGAAAACAGGTTGCCTTTTAGGATTCGTAGTTTCTAAAGAAGGTATAAGAGTTGATCCTCTCAAGGTTGAGGCAATACTTCGGTTGCATCCCCCGTGCAAATTAATTCATCTTCAAAGCCTCCAAGGGAGAGCCACTTTCTTACGACGCTTTATCGTGAATTATGCCAGTATTAACAAAGGTTTCGCACGAATTTTAAAGAAGGACACTCCATTTATCTTGGATGAGCGAGCCTAGCAGTCTTTCGACGCTTTGAAGAAAGCTTTGGTATCGGCTCCTCTGCTTAGTCCACCCGACTTTGCTAGATATTTTTTGCTTTATGTGGCCGCATTTCAAGAGATGATTGGCATGGTATTAGTTCAAGTGGATGATGTGCTCCAAGAGCATGTTGTTTACTACCTTATTTGAAATCTAGTAGACGTTGAGCTGAGATACTCTCACATGGAGAAATTGGCACTTGCGACTGTTCATGTAGTCCAACGTTTACGGCATTACATCATGCTTAGGAAAACCACTATCATAGCACATGTCAATCCATTTTAGTTCATGATTTCACGATGCCTAAGTGGGGGAAAGTATAATAAGTGGATTGTTATTCTTCAGGAGTTTGATCTTTATTTTGCTTCGGCGAAATCGATGAAATCCTTGGTTTTCGCTGAGCTCATGTTAGATTTCCCGCGACCTAATGAGGATATCGTCCATGAAGACTCTTTTGTGGATGAGCATTTGTTTCTTATCGTGTCAACAGACCCTTGGTATGGGGATATCATTATATATCTCCAAAATTTGAAGTTCCCTTCGCATTATTCGTGATACAAATGACGACGTGTGAGACATCATGCTAACGCCCATGTCATCGTCAGCGACACTTTGTATCGTCGGGGAAAAGACTGCATCCTACTTCATTGTTTGACTCATGAAGAAGAAGAGATAGTGCTGAATGACTACCACAATGGGGCATGTGGTGGTCACTTATCTAGGCTTACGACATCCCAATGTATCATGTGAGCTGGTTACTTCTGGCCTTCAATTTTCTAATATTGTATGAATGCCGTGAAGATATGTCACCCTTTCCAGGTGTTTTCTCGAATTATACACTCGCATCTTGCCCCCCTTCATCCCCTCATCACCGTCGGTCCCTTCACCAAGTGGGGGGTGGATTTCATGGATTGCAAACTAGTTTCAGCTGGGGGGCATCACCATATCATTGTGGCCATGGAATAATTTTCCAAATGGGATGAGGCCATGCCAACCGTAAAAGCCGACAGTGATACTACAGCCCACTTCGTGTTCAATCAGATTATTGCTCGATTCGGTATCCCGAAAGAGATTGTCACCAACCATGGAAGTCACTTCCAAACCAAAATGATGGTGGATTTGTCACTCAAGCTTGGGTTTCGTCAAGATCATTCATCTTCTTACTATCCCCAAGCGAATGGTCAGGTCGAGGCAGTCAATAAGTCCTTAAAGACCATTCTCCAACGAACCATCCAACAAAGCAAGAGCAATTGGCATATCATGTTATATACTGCTTTGTGGGCATATCGAACCGCAATTAAGACTGCCACCGATTTCTCACCATTTCAGCTAGTACATGGTGTGGAGTCTATATTGTCGATTGAATGTGAAATCCCTTCATTGAAACTAGCCATAGATCTCTTTCCTAACACCTCAGATGTTAAGCAACGTTTGGTCCACCTTGAGCAGCTTGGCGAGCAGTGTCAAGACGTCGTTGTTGTTATAGATGCCAACAAATGTCGTGTTGAGGTTCAGTATGATAGGTATCTCCATCCCCGCTAGTATGTTGAAGGTGACTTGGTCCTCTTGTATGATCAAGCTAAGGAACCCCTGGGGGCAAGCAAGTTTAACCCCATGTGACATGGTCCTTACATAGTGAGGCGTGTCCTTGAGAAAGAAGCCTACAAATTGGAAGACTATGAGGGGAACACCTTGAAGGAGCCTAGAAATGGGCTCTACCTCAAGCGGTATTATGCTTGAACTTATAGCTTGAGTTGATACTTTTGTATACTATTGTATAGTTACTTCTGTACATAGTTTAAACTTCTTTTGGTTGTCCGGGTCTGCTGATTCGCTTCCTTTTGGTTGACAGATGTCAACGGAATCTCTTGTGTTTTTGGGATTCGCGGATGGTGCTATCCGTCATACACAGAGACTCGCTTCTGCTGCGTGGGTTATTTATTCACCTGACCATCAGATTGTGTCTTCAGGAGGTGCTTGTCTCATTCCTACATCCAACAATGTGGTTGAGTACAGTGTCGTTGTTGGGCTACTTCGTGATGTCATCTCGCATGGTATCCTGTCTTTAGAAGTCCGCCTGAATTCGCAACGGGTTGTGTCTCAATTGAATTTCCGGTACCATGTGAGGGATCCTACACTACTACGGAGGTTCTTAAGGGTAAGACTCTTGGAGAGTCAATTTGTTTTCATTACATACATTTATGCTCCGAGATGTTTTAATCATTTACCTGATGCATACGCTAATTATGTCCTAGATTGGAATTTATCTCATCAATAAAAGAAGCACACAAATAAACATTCATTCACACATTTGTACATACACATATAGTAGAACCGGAGAATCATAGTTTTTTATAAATAATATGTCCAAAAAGTGGTGTCACAATACAAAACTGGAGCCCGTAGCTCTCAAAAATATACATAATCGATACAAAATATAGGATTCTATGGCATCTAAGCCCTATGGGGAGGCCTCACTTCCTCGGCAGGATGTGTCTGAACATAGTAATGCACTGCATTGGCTATGTGTCGCAGTAATCGCACCCAGGTACCCGGTACTCCTACAACATGACACTGCATCCCCTCTGGGAGATGCTCCACCTCTATCACCGGTACTCTGGTGGTCATGCGGGTTAGGTTGACTCGTACTGTCTCTAGCATGCGCTCTGCTACAGCGCCAACCACCTCTCCACCCCTACCTCGACGACGATGTCACGAGAATCCTTGAGTTCTTTTCAAACCCCGATTTGCAAGCAAACAATCAGTTGTCACTATGTGATACCACACCCAAAAAAAATTTGCATTCAATTACAATAAAAAAATACAAAAAAATCAATATTCCAAAAAGAGTAACGTACTATTATCTTTGAACGTGGAACCTGGTGGGAGCAGCATGTCCCTATCTCCACTGAAGTATATACCCTCGTAAGGATATTCATCAATGGTGATGACCTGTCGGTCGCACCAGTGAAAGAAATCATCTGATTATGGTGATTCCTGTTGACCACCACCCTGTCTCGTCAACACCTCTTTCCACCGGGTCTGGGCAGCATCTCAGAGACTATGCGGAGGGACCTCAACCCTCGGACTCAAGCCCATAACTCTCTCAAAAAAGAAACTGCAGAGTATGCTTCCAAAGCCGAAGTTCCTTTCCTTTCCCAACTTGCACTCCGTTAGCTGGCTCTTCATATTAACCAGCAACGTTGTGCATCAGTCGTACACTGTCGGTCTCATACATTCTGCCGCATAGAATATCATCGGCCTCGATGCCTGATGTAGTGCAGCTCAACCTGATATCCTCCGGAGTGTGAGCACTATTATCTTCACACTCAGTCTCGCAATAGCACTGATAGGGATTTGGCTTCCCACCTTCTAGGTTCCAGGTAAGTAGTACCTATCTATATAATCACTAATCGTGATCCCACCTCCAACATTGCAGGACCCGAGGCTTAGTACATCTCCTCGGCGGGACAACCCCGTAGTAAAATAAATATCCTCCACCTCCAACGGAAGTGGTTGACCATCTAGGTCGAAGTGTTGTGCATCTACATCCCAGTAGTTGATTAGCCGGCGGAGCAATTGGTTTTGGGTCCTTAAACCCCCAATGCTTCAAAACTTATATAGGCCACATTCTTGTAATTCCTGTTGGGAGAGAAAATCTTGCTGCACTTGCTCATCAACAATGTCTTGCTCTCGCTCCCTCCACTCTAGGACCATCCTGGAGGAAAAACCACGCATTCTTTTAGCTTTTAACCATTAAAAAACCACCCTCACGGCCCTGTATGTAGTCAAAAACTATGATAGTCGCATCCGTACATGGTCAACGCATGCGTTGACCGTGTCCAAGATGCCCTACCCGCAACCCGCAGAGCTGTAGCCTGCATATAATGCCGAGATGATGAAGGGCTTGTCAATAATAAAAATTCAACCATTAAAAATTGAAATAAAAGCATTGAAATGGAAGAGGGGGATGATATGACTAACCTGCTCCAAACGGTTCGATGATTCGACACCCGTAGCTCCTAGAATCAACAACTGAAGATTGAGGTGAAAACTAACCAAAAACTACAATTTGGGTGAAATGTGAAAATGGAATAGTAATTGTAATTTTTTATTACTATTTATAGTTTTTAAAACCCACTTTCCTATAGTTTTTACCATTTTGAGCTATTATTGGACTAATATGTCGTTATGGAGTACCATTTTGAACAGATTTTTTCGACGAGAGTTGTTTTTCGACTATTCCGCACCTACAACAGGTATATTTTATACCCATCATATAGGTTAGATGTCATTTTCGCTTGCATTGTGCATTTTGACCTTTGACCATTTTCCATTAACCCTAGGCGCGGCCCCGCGTTTTGACCGACACATAGCCTTCACATTGTTATAAAAGTGTCGTTATTTGGCGGTAGAGCTTGTCCGACCATGGGTACCCTAGTTAGAGCCTTTTTATGTCTTTTGGCATCCATGTTGTTGTTCCTCCTTAGGTTTGGGAGTCCTTTGTAGTTATGCCATGACTTTGTGATAAAGGCTCATACTCTACTTCGTCTTATGTTGGACATCTCCCATAAGGACTCTCACATTTTATATCAAGTTGTGATTGCATTGCATCATCCTACTTGCCGCTTGAGCCTTGTGCTAGCTCCCACTTACTCAATTATTAGCCATGTTCCTGAGCACTTTCCCTTTTCGAGCTAAGCAGAGCTTTCATTTTCCTGTCGCAATTTGATGACCCTTTACCCTAAGGGAACACCCCCCGAGTGTCCACATCTTGCACATATTTCCTTGCATTGCTCATAGGTATGTTCCACTGCTTGGGACTAGTTTGCTTTCCATATGACACTCATTCCCTCACCTGTTGTACTATAAGCAATTTTATTCTTTTTCAAGCTTTTCACAATAGGAAAAAGACCAAAAAAATCAAAAAACTGAAAAAGCCGGACAGGAAAATCTTTACTTCTTTTTGTTGGTAGCCATTGTGTCTCCTTTGAACAAAGAATTCACTCCACTCCATTCATTATGAATAGGGATTATAGTAGGACCTTAGGAGCTATACTCATTTCTCAGATTTTACTCCAAATGCTGGTTAAGCTTCCATTCATTATGGATCCCTTTGTTGATGCCTCCTACATCGCATAGTGTTATTATCATCTATTACTTGAGTATATGCTTCCTGAGTCTATCCATATACTCATTCTCTTGTTCAAAGGAAGTCCTAAAACTAGAGTCGGCCACTCCTCATATCTATTGACTATTGCATGTCGGCCAACCCTATTGAGTCAATCCGTTTTGTTCGTCCGAGTTCTTCAAAATATTTCAGCGTAGCTCTTACCTCGTGCTCATTGATGGGGGATGCATTAATGCCATCCTTCCATCGAGTTTCGTTCCATTGACTTCAACCCATTTATTCCGGAATTGAGACTTAGATTCGGTTGAGTAACTTGAGGCTTGCAGTCATTAGTGGTAGGTTATCTCGTCATCGACAGTTGGGACTAAATCAATGTCCCTTGATCGATGGATTCATCTTAGTGTTCGACCTCAACACATCTATTCACACTTTGATTATTGTACTCTATTCCTTGATGCCCATTTTCATTATTGGTGGGTTATCTCTCCTCTGTTAACAGTATACTTCATTGACCAGTAATCAGACAATGTCACATCAGGTTCGACTTCAAGACCTTTATTCACTTGATGGGACTTGCACCATAGATGATTTGTGTAGAAGACCCCAGACATTAGTGGCATTCAGTATGCTACTCATGATCATGATTGTACTTATAAGATATCATTTTTCATACATCAGCAGTTTGTACCTCCAATTTGCACTAGTTGTTTCCTTTTTAGCAGGAGACCGTATCTTACTGTAGATGGGTCATGGCTATGACTACCTATGACATGTATCACTATGTACTGCCTATCATGTCCATTGTATCAGATTGTCGTATTGTACCGACATGTATCCAGAGATATTATTGTATTATGACGAGTGGGATACTCCTTCCATTTGTGTCTCCATCACTCCACTTCTGAGATTATAATGTATTTCGGCCATCGTAGTACCTTCTCTGACCTCACACATTAGGGGGCATTTGTTACAATGTATTTTTCCACCTTGTGAGCATCAACACTTATTGGCCTTCAGTACTCATTTTATCGACTCAGATCCATATTTTATCCTCCAAGAACACATTAATTCCTATTTTTGTTCCTATATGCTAGTTGTCCCACTATAGCCAGCAGACACGTAGGCTATTCCACTATAGCCAGCATACACGTAGGCTATTCCACTATAGCCAATGTACATCAAGTTAAATGGTAAAAACCATAGAAAATTACTCTTCACTCCAAAAAGAGGTCTTAGGATGACCTTTGGCCCTCCATGTACCCCAGAAATGACTCGATTCAACCTTTCACCTACCTTTGAAAGGCTATATATTGAGCTCTTATGGTGCATGGAAGGAGGAGAAAGAGAAAGCACCGTAACTCTATTTGATTTTTTCCGTGACTTGAGTCTACATCCATTGATCCTTGTTGTTGTGAAATCCTTATGTTCACCTACCAAACTCCTTTCATAGTTTGAGTTTGCCATTGCATGGGGGATTGAAGTGGTGGAGGCACAAGTGGAGGGACCTAGTTCTTGGTTCAGATTGGTTAACGGAAAGAGGTTGTATCGTGTACTTATTGTTATTATTAATGGAAATACTCATATTCTCATCCAATTGATCTTGTAAATGTTGTTTAAATTAAATTGGTTTACATTTAGTTATTATATCATGGACCATGCTATTGATTCTACTAATGTATTTCATACATTATATGCACTTGTTTGTATCTGTTGTTGAGACTAATCTGCAGGGTCAAGTGTAGAGATTGAAAGCTCAACGGGGATCTACTTCGAACATCCGGTTGAAGTTTGGTCTTATTCTCCATATCTTAGCATTTTCATCTATATAGCACTGCATTGAGAATTGAACTTATTTTTGGTAATCATCTATCTGTTGTGGTCTTCCCCGAGCCATAGGAAATTTTTCTCCATAACACAATTCAGAGGAATATGCTTTACAAAAAATCCAACGAGTTGCTTTGGTTATGTTGTATCTATCTAATGTACAGGAAGGAGGGGAAACAATGTTTATGTTTGAGAATTCTGAGAATATTGGTACCGGCTATAATTTCCTGAATGTGAAGCCACTACAAGGAGATGCTCCATTATTTTACTTAATGTTTATAAATGTCACAATGATAATAAAAACATAAGCGGAATTTTAAAAAATGATATGGAATTAAATAAAGAATAGTAATATCCGCTAAATGTGAAAAATATTCCTTTAATTGTTTTTTGCAAAAATGACTGTAACCGCTCATAAATATTTAAAAGAGTAATTCATTCTACTCTCATAAAGGAGGATGGTCTATGCAAAATTTTACAACAACCCTACACAACCCCAAACTGTTGTATTACAACAACCATTTTCCAATTAAGGGGTCATTACTCAATATCAGGAACCCTGCCCCTCTAGTGATGGCTCCTTCTAGAAGATCTATATGCTGGATGCTAACCTCCAGACTAGAGCCAAATTTTATGATAAGCCTGAAGACCCCCTTGTGGAATATGTTCCTATCCCCTCAGGGGGGCATTTTCAAATACCACACCCAAGTGGTGAACAAATCCCACGAATCCCAAAAGTGCCACTTAGGCACACCCCCAATAAACCCCATATGAAATCCATCCACAATTACAGTATTGTGGATGACTTGGCCCAGTCACCCGCTACTATGTCGATGTTAGAGGTGCTACAGTCTTTCCCAACTCAACGAAATACATTACGTAATGCACTTGGTACCATCGACCCTTCCGACTCATGCCTCATGACTTTTGATATTGACAAAGGTGAACCATGACTACCCTCGTCAATTGCATTCCAAGTCCTCATTACATTGAAAAACATTATAATTCATCGATGTATCAATGATGCAGGAGCATCCACATGAATCATGTCCTTTAATGTTTGGAAGTGATTGAGATCACCAAATATAGTCCCCTCGTCTATCACTCTCCGGGCATATAATGGGAGGCCATCCCAACCTTGAGGATTGTACTAGAATGTCCCCGTAGAGATGGGGGGAAAGATGGTCATGATCAATATCGAAGTAGCTGATCAACATCTCGAATACAAACATCCTCTTAGGTTGTAATTACATGTAGGCCATGAAGGCAGTCACCTCCTCAGTCTTCCGCATCATGATGTTCCCTTTCAATGAGAAAATAGTTACCCTCAACCAACTCAACTACTACAACCCTAATACCAACCCCAATCTCAACAATTTCCTTCCCATTGTCATCGGAACCAGTTAACCCCCTTACATCGATATTGGCCTAGGAGTGTACAAGGACTCTAACTTGCTAGGTGTGTATTTTTGTCCACCACCTAAAATCCCTGCATCAACCGATGGTCTTATGTGGACCATTTTCACCGCTGAAAATGTGCCTACCTCCCCCTAGACATCATCATCAACAGCTCCGCTGAGCCACGCCATTGAACAAACATTGAGTCCATCAATGCCTATGATATTCCAAATCTCATCATCTTGTACTCCCCCCACGAAAGTGCAAGGGACGTCGGTTATGCCTCAATTGAATCTACGTAGGATCACTTTGGGTATACTCATGTGGTAACTTACACCACCATACCCAGATATGGCTTCAAAACCCATATCCCATTATGAGTTCGTCCTTGTTTTGGTTGTTTCGTCGTCTAGGATAGTCACGCCATATGTACCACAAGTTGAGCCTACACCACCTATGACCAAACCAACATCAATTGTCACCAAACCCGCCAATGGGGGCATGAGAAAACCTAAGTTGAAATTACCCCTCATAACCAACCCTACTCCTAAATCATCATCAGGGGTTTCCAAGCCTCAAGCAGGGGGAATAACCCAATAATGGCTAGAAACCCCAGTAATGACCACCACTATTCCTACAACAAGGATCACCCCACCATGTGTCCTATGCATGACACAAGGATATGTGACCAACTTATGCCCCCACCTTTCCGAAGCTCAGGAATATTCTCAATACCCCCATCAGTATGACACATGAACCACCTACGGTAACATGGGGCACCTCTTCCACACCTCTTCTTCGCCCAACTTGACACCTTATTCCAAATAATTGCATACCAATTATGCGTGTTCAATTTGTTCACAATTCGGGCATTATACACACCATTTCCCCAACCTCCCTCAATTTCGAGATGATTTGGCGACCATTCACCTCACCCAATCATTGGACGAGAATCCTTCTCCTCAACCACTGGGAGAAGCTTCTATAAATACCATTACCACAAAGGTGTTTAATCACACTTACACTACTCGACCAACAAACACACCAATGGTATATCCTCACCCTGGCTGTGATGACCCCCCATAACCATTTTCCTAGCAGGGCTTCAACCCCATAGTATTTACACACCCTGGCTGTGATGACCCCCCATAACCATTTTCCTAGCAGGGCTTCAACCCCATAGTATTTACACAAGAGGATATTCCCCCTCCTCCCCCAATCCCCCTTTTCTATATGGACATAATTCATCTTGATTTGATACCCCTTCCAAAAAATGACTATACCACTGGAATCAACACTTCGAGACCTCCACAATGGCTACACCTGCACGTTTGTCCAAACATTGCCCATCGCAGTCATTTTTGCTCACACCCCACAAGTGCGCTATGGTTTGGTTATCAATTCTACATCGCCAATACCTTTCTTCAAGTTCTTTATTACACTTGGGTTTGTGTGCTATGTGTGTAGGATAATGACCAAGAACCAACTACCTCTTGTTTTTCCATTATAAGAACAAGACTCCATCCCACAACAATGGTGTCGAAATTCTATCATAGGTATCATGTTGAAACTGACATATAGGAAAATCCTTCTCACTGTTTGTTTTTCATTTACCAGATGTTCTTATTGATAACCATAGGGTCCTCATCCCCAGTAATGATATGTCATCAATATCACTACTGAGGGTAGCATCTTTCCCCCATGGGTGTGCACACCATTGCATCCCAGTCATAAATTGACACCCATGATGTCGCCCCCAACAAGCCCAAGAAATTTGATACACCCTTAAACAATCAACCCATAGTTCATCATTTTATAGTTGCACATTTACTCCCCCACCTTCAGTGGTCGATGCCATCAAATTCCTTGGCACATGTTACGATCAAGAACCCCAATTTTCCACTCATACCTCCATGATCACTCTACCATCTACAATCTTCTTTGTACCACAACCCCTACCAAGACACCAATGGGGCTCCCACCCTATGAAGCAACCAATTCTATTCAGTTATTCCCATAGGAACAATCTGCATGGCATTGATTCATGGGGCACATGTCTT
Source organism: Larix kaempferi (assembly GCA_027924585.1). Classification (NCBI taxonomy): domain Eukaryota; kingdom Viridiplantae; phylum Streptophyta; class Pinopsida; order Pinales; family Pinaceae; genus Larix; species Larix kaempferi. The sequence continues at coordinate 28,123,239 of BSBM01000158.1, read as the reverse complement.
CATGTTTGCAAACCAACCCTCACATTGTTATGGAAACAGTTCCCCAACTCACTTAAAATTGTGGGAACTTCACCCATAATCAAATCAATTCCTTGATTCACCCAAAACCAATGGAATCCCACCCATCATCAAATTGGTCCCTTGAAACCCTCAAAACCGTGGGGACCCCACCAGCTATTCTTTATGTACAAATTGTTCCCCAATCCACTCAAAACTGTGGGAACATGACCATTATTTTGGAAGCAACCCCTGGTCAGCTTTGATCGATGTCGTCGAGTCTCACTACCCCCAACATTATGAGTTTTTTCAGTCACCATCACCCTCAGTGTTGTGTCCCCAAAAAATCCTTCATCTGTAGTCTATCTCCCTTCATCACAACTTGTACCTTTATTTTGAAGAATGTTGCTGTCCGTTACTCCCCAAGTTGACATGGATCAAAGAAATTCATGAGCCTCATGCTTACAATCCAGTATTGTGTCATGCTTTGTTAGTCTTATAGTTGGCTACAAAAGTATCTTGGTTCCCAGGATAAGACCCTCTTCTTATCATAAACTTCATCTCTCATCGACATCAAATCACCATATTTAGAAAGTTGGAGTAGTTGCAGTTATACCTTGTGGTGCATTTCAATCACTATAAGGGATCGCCTCAAACTAAGTAGGGAGAGTCCTTAGTGCTCCCTAACTTAGCGGTCTCTCCTATGCTTGATGTCAACACATCTATCGCTTCAGGGAGAGTCATATGTTTTGAAAGTAGTAGTGTTCACATTTGCAAAATCATGGTAGCAGCACATCTGGTACAATGAAGTACCACATTCATAGACTTCACCAGCATTCTGGTCTCCCACCCCCATGGGCTTCTCATGATCTTCAATAGTTCATCTTCTTCGTCACTAGCAACACCAGTGTTGGCCTAATCTACATATGTAAACTAGGGCATATAATTTAATTATCAATCCAGTGTTTGTAAAACTTAGAAGCACATCCAAAGTATATGGATTTAGATCTAAACTTAGTCTAGAATAAATAAATCTAAAATGACCTGAACACTATAGGTTTAAGAAGCACTAAAATTCCTTACAGAAGATATCATCATCATATTTCTTAACATCCATAAGCATTCTTATCATTAACTATTCTAACTCTGAGATATTAAGTAATATAAAGAACTGTAATATTTAGCAAAATCCTATTGTTGAAGACAAAATTATATTGAATTCTTTAAAAGAAATTTATTCACAATATATGCTAATGTCACAACAACTAACAACTAACATGTATCCTAAAAATCATTAAATGGATAAATGCCAGAATCAATATTTGAACTAAACACTACTCCGATAAATGTGAATTTGATAACAAGCTATAGAAAACAAAAGAAGTGCAATTCATACCACGACCTATATAGCAATGAAAAGAAAAGGAATGCACAGGATTGGAAAAGGGGGCCCTCTAATGCATTGCTTGCACACTTGAACACAATCAGATCACAAAAACTCTGCTAACTATTGAAAAACTACTCCAACAACATGAATGAACGCCAGTCTGAGAACAACTCAAAGGTCTGCAAATTATATTAAATCTCCAAGTACAAATTCCAAATTTTGAAGTTATTAATCCATCTATGTCTTGCGGTATTTATACAAAAGGTTTGTAACAACAAATGATGAAACTACTCTTGATCTGAGGAGGAGATCCTATATTCTCTCTAAAAGGGTCGAATTCATCCTTCAGATCCACAAAAAGGGAAAAATCCTACGAAATCTCAAAACTACCCTGATTTCATGCTAAAAACAGAGTTATTATTCATGTACAAGTGGCATGGTTTGACCAGCGTTGACCGGACACCTGCAAAGTTGTTTCTGTGAAGCTGGTAGGTATTTATCCATCCTTGGACATCATGGATTCTTCCACATGTCTCATATCGCAGCTAGCTATCCTGCAAGTATGCAAAGCTAGGAGCAATTACGGGAAGTTGTAAAATCCTGTGATTTATGTTAAAATTTTAATTTTAATGCTTTAAAATTGCAAAAATTCAATTCATGAAAAGAAGTGACAGTTATACCTCATATGATCAGTTTTGAATGTAATATGGATAAAATTTGAAGGATATATATGGATTAAGAAGGAAAAACATGGATTTTTATGACAAAAATAAACATCAAAATAGTGACCAACATCCCCCCAAGAGAAAGATTTTGCATGTCATCATGCAAAAAGTGTCTTTGAACTACTGCCAATGGTCCTCTTCCACCTCTGCTGTATCCACATTGGCTTGTGTTGTGTGAAGAAATTTTAACTTCTGATATTTTTCCGGGAATGCTTTCTTTTGTTGATACCATTTTCATGCTTGTTTAGAGGTCAAAATGTTTTTAATTTGAAGCTTCTTATTCTTTTTCTTCAGTTTTTCATTTTCCTTCTTAAGATTCTCCTCAAGCAATTCTAATTCCTTTACTTTTCTTTTTAACTCCTTCATCTTCTTGTCTTTCTTTGAAAAATCCTTTTTTTTCATCTCTCTTGTATCCTCTGTAGTTTGTTGTTCATAAGTAGGAAAACTAGTATCCATTTCTTCATTACTTTGTTCTTTTTCACTCGTTGATTTTTCTTGCTCTTCCAAAGTCTGAATGTATGCATATTGAATTTGTTATGATTCATCATCATTTTCTTATATCTGTCCTTTTTTAACTTGTTGGCGTTTTATTGATTTTTTCTCATATGTGGTGAAAAGTTTGTCTTTTATTTGGAATTATTTTTCTATTTTCACCATATTTCTTGTTTTTATCCTTCCCATAGGCTGTTTTGGGCTTGTTTCCTTGGGGTTTTGCATTTCTTCTTCATTATTTTTATCATCAATATTTGTTTTTCTATTAATTCCTCTTTTGAAGTTTCAAAACCATTGTCAACTACAAACTGTTTCCATGACAAGTTCTGTTTTGTAATTCATATGTGATGATCATTTTGATGAAGCCATAGTGGTATAAGCTTTTATCTGTATTATTTTCTTGTTTCTGAGCAGCCTTGGCCATCTTAGAGAGGCTTTGTAACAAAAATTAAGGCATATTGATCTCACAATCATTCTTTACATGTTGCAGCAATTTGATGTGATATAGATATACAATACTGAACCTTCCTTCACAAGTAACAAATTTATGAATGATATAGGCTATTTCATCCCATGGATGAATCAACCAACTTCTAGGGATTCCTTTTTTCCAATTCACCAGTTCTGCCCTGGATCTAGATATAAAAGGTGTCCATGATTTTTCTTTGAACGGTTTTGTTTTGAAGTACCTTTCTCCTTGTTGAGGTAACCCAATGATTTGTGCAATAAAATCTTCATATAATATTATGGTGAGATTACCTACTGTAGCCCTTTCACCATCAAATGCACAAGCAAATTCTAAACCCACTTTTTCACAATGTCCATTAAATTTTTCAAAGAAAGAAATCCACTGTTTTTTTTCAAAAATTTCCAAACAGTCGTCATGAAACGTGGATGAATCAAACCTCTCTGTTTCAAATCTAGAGACCATTTTTTTAATTTCAAAAAAATAATTTTTTTTACTATATGTGCAATGTTATCTTCAGGAAAAATAACTCATAAATTTTGTCTTTTCTAGCTTGCAATGTTTCAATTTTCAACTTTGCATGTTTTCAACAAAATTTCTGTCAACCTAATCTACAAAGGAAATTTTTTAAGATTCCTATTGTGTCTCTGTTGAATTCAAACTCTATTTTTTTATCAACTTCTGCTAAAAATTTGTGTTCTCAGAATGCTCCTCTGGGAGTCGAATTGGTGCCAATTAAAAATTTTAGCAGCGATTTCAGACTTACCTTTCCTCAGAGGCTTCCCGTTTGAAGACGACGTTTTTCCATATCTCATGCCCGCATTTCTGCATTTCTCCACACTTATGTCTGCATGACTTCAATTTTATGCCTGCGTCACTCCAATTTTATGCCCACATCACTTCAGACTTATGCCAACATGTATTTATGCACGCATCTCTGCATATTTATGCCCGCATTTCTCCAATTTCTCCCTGCATGCACGCAATTATCCAAATTATGCACGCATGTCTTCACATTTATGCCCGCATATCTGTTCTGTTATGCATGCATATATCCAATTTTATGCACGCATGTCCGCATATCTCCTTGATTTCATCCATTTTCTAATCGTTGATGTTCTCTAGTAATAAGTTTTGTATGTTGACAGATGATATTGTCAACATTCAATGCTTCAAAGGAAAATCTGCTGAAGAAAATTGAAATACCTCAAAAAAAAATGTTGGTTCTGTCTACAGAGTTTATAATTTTCAACAGATTTGGAGTGGAGATAATGTTCTAAAAAAAAGTATCGGGAGTCTGTGACCATCAATATCTTACCACTGCGCTGCTATCATTTCTCTGTCCCCATCAAAACTTATTATGATGTCTCAAATATGTAAATTTTTAAACAAGGTTCCAAATCCCCATACAACAAAATTCGTGGAAGTAAGGAGAATGCAAGGTTATGATTACCGAGGATGTTTTCATCATACATCTGCCACTTATGATTTTCCATTCCCTTCTTTCATCATCATTGTTCTTTCAATCACATCATCTTTCAACATTATTTTTATTTATGCTCAAGAATATGCTCACATTATTACTTTAGCCTATTCATTTTTTTAAACTTATGACTCCTTGGAGCATATTTTCCATTTTTATACTAAATCTGATTTGTTGTAGAAAATTTCTAGGTTAAAAACCATAAAAAAATTTCAAAATATTCTTGTTTAAAGAACCCCTCCTTATGACTCCTAAGAACCCTTCCTTATGATTCCTCCTTGTGATGAAGATGACTGGAGTTGCAGCATGTATGAAGTTGCAGCAGGACTGAAATTCAAAATCCTTCCTTGTAACCAAAACAGATCTCTTTTATTCTTCTTGATCACTGGTTTTTATGCTTAAGGGCAATGGAATGAATGGTAAATGGTCAATTTTGTGAGGGTTATAGGTATTTTGTCACTACTAAAAATTAAGAATCATGAAAAATTTTAAAACATTAAAAGAAAATTCTTACAAACTTGTTTGTTGCTCCTTTGTGCTTGTCATACTGCTTTGATGTAGCTGGCCTGGATTGGAATACTGCTGCGAAAATCTCTAGAGTTCTTCACTGCAATTGGAGTTGCTATGGTTTTAAAAAATTGTTGATGTTGTGACAAATTTGATGAAGTTATTTTCAGGTCCCTCTGTTTGATGTTTCTTCAGGTCCCTCTACCGTAAACTGTGATGAACTTAACATTATTTTCAGGTCCCTCTGCTTGATGTATTTTTCAGGTCCCTCTGCTGTAAACTGTGATGAATTTGACATTCTTTTCAGGTCCCTCTGCTTGATGTATCTTTGAGGTTCCTCTGCTGCAAACTAAGATGAACTTGATGTTCTTTTTGAGTAAATTGCTGACAAATGTAGTAGATTTTCAGAAAGGTTTAAAGAAACTCAGAAATTTTGATTTTTTTTTTAATGACTTCTTCCCTCTCAGCCTTATTGATTGACTTGTCCTCGAGTCTTATTTACAAAAAATTCATGTATTTACTGCTTTTATGTACAAAAATATTCAAAAGATACTCATAAATTGAAGGCTGGAAATTGACTAAAAAGTGATATATTTTTTTTAAGAATTCTCATTGGCCGATGTGACTTGGTTTTCTAATGAGAATTATGGTTTATGTTTTTCCAATTTCCTGGATTGTCACAACTAAACCCCTTTTATTCTTTTTTTCCTTTATATATATATATATATAGAGAGAGAGAGAGAGAGAGATCAGCATTTTTTTAAGAAATATGTGAAGGAGACACAAGAGTGTGTTTGTCCAACATTTCCATCTCATGTTGCTGAGATATCTACTGCAAAAAATTATCTTTGTTTACAGGCTTATTGTAAATATTTAGCATATCTCCATTGACTATGAATGAGCTTGCTTCATCATCTATTTTTTGGAGTTTAATTGAGACATTATCATACACCTCTGCAATATCGTATGGACCAAGCCAATGAGTTGTAAATTTAGCTTTGAAATTTTTGAATTTTGAATCAAACAGTAAGGCGCAATCTCCCACTTTAAATTTGTTTCTTCTTGATGAATTTATCATGCCATTGTGCTCTCTGTTGTTATACCAAATAGTTCGTTCTACTACTGTTTGTCTCATTTCATCTAGTTGATTCAACTACGTGACCCTTTCTCTTTGTTCTTGAGAGAGATCCATTCCTAAATCAGCGACTAATTTGAAAGTATGAATTTTAAATTCAATTGGTAAAAGTACTTGCTTACCATAGACTTGCTAATAAGGAGTGAAACCAATAGTGTTTTTCCAAGTGATTCTATATTCCCATAAAGCTTCATTAAGCCTATCTGACCAATCTTTTTTATGCATTTGAACTGTTTGGTCATGATTGCTTCCAATGTTTTGTTAGTAGACTCCACCTGTCCATTGGCTTGAGGATGAGAGGGTGTTGGTTTTCGATGCTTGATTGTGTATTTGTCTACTATGTTTCGCACCAGTTTAGAAGTAAACTGTGCTCCTTGATCAGTAACAATTTCTCTAGGAACTCCAAATATTACAGATATTTCTTCAAAGAGAAAATTGACTACCGTCTATTCTGTTTCTCTTGGTAATGCTTTGGCTTCCACCCACTTTGTAACATAATCTGTACATACCAAGATGTACATCTTTCCTTTTGATGGTGGATTTATAGGACCGATGAAATCAAGAGCCCATTTTTCAAATGGCTCTATGAGAACTTGTGACTGAAGTGGCATTTCATCAGATGGTATTGGTCATCCCATCCTCTGACAACTATCACAACTTTTAACATATTTCTTGGAGTCTTTGAATATAGATGGCCAATAGTACCCCAAGTTGAGTATTTTGTATGTTGTTCTTTTATCTTCAAAATAGCCACCACAAGGTTCATCATGACAAGCTTTTAAAATTTCTAATATCTCATCTTGTCTTACACATCTTCTAATGATAAGATCATATCCTTTATAGAAAATATCTCCATTAACCCATGTGTATCCTGCACTTTGCTTAATTATCCTTTTCTTTTCTTTTGATGAAAAAGATGGAGGCAACTTTCCCGATGATAAATAGTTAGTTATATCAGCATACCATGGAGTTATAATTGAAATGGAAAATAGGTGTTCATCAGGAAAATTATCTGAGACATGAACAATCTCACCAGAATTATTTAATCGAGATAGAAAATATGCCACTTGATTTTCCTTTCCAGGTCTATCTAGGACAGTAATGTTGAATTCCTGCATCAATAACAACCATCTTGTTATCTTGCCATTAGTAATAGGTTTGTTCATTAGATATATTATGGAAGAATTATGTGTATGGATAAAGATTTCATAACCAGTGATGTAGTGATGAAATTTATTCACAACATGTACTATTGCCAACATTTCCTTCTCAGTGACTGTGTAATTTAATTCTGCGGGGGTTAAATTTTTGCTAATAAAATAAATAGCATAAGTCATAAGATTTTCTTTTTGAACCAAAGATGCCCCTATTGCAATGTCTGATGCATCTGTAGAAATGTGAAATGGCAAAGCCCAATTAGGCCCTCTCAATAATGATGTTATTGATAGCTTTTCTTTGAGCTTCTGAAAAGCAATTTGACAATTAGTATCCCAATCAAAATGTACATCTTTTGCAAGTAACTTGAATAATGGAAAAGATATTTTACTAAAATTTTCAATGAATCTTTGGTAATAGCCTGCATATCCAAGAAAAATTCTTACATCCTTATGATTTATTGGTTTTGATAAGTTCACAATGATTTGTATTTTTGCAAGATCCACCGTAATTCCTGATGATGAAATACGATGACCCAATACTATTCCTTCAATTAACATCATGAAACATTTTTCATTGATAAGAGACAAATTTGATTCTATTCATATTTTTAGGATTTTTTCCAAATTATTCAAGGCATCAAAAGTATTTCCATACAAAGAAAAATCATACATGTATACTTCTACACATTCATGTATTAAGTCAGCAAAAATAGCCATAACTGCTCTTTGAAAAGTAGCTAGAGCATTACATAAGCCAAAAGGTAATACCTTATAAGCATATGTACCCCATGGACATGTAAAGGTATTTTTGTCCTGGTATTCCAATGCTATTTTGATTTGATTGTAGCCACTAAGTCCATCTAGGAAGGAAAAATACATTTTCCTAGCTAGTGCATCCAAGACTTGATCTATGAATGGTAATGGAAAATAATCCCTAAGTGTTTCCTTGTTTAATTCTCTATAATCTACACAGATTCTCCATTTTCCATTTTTATTAGGTACAACAACTAATGGAGAAACCCATTTACTGTTAGAGATAGGGTAGATAAATCCTACCTTTAATAATTTTTGCAATTCTTCGTTAACTCTCTCCCTCAGCATTGGATTCATTCTCCATTGAGGTTTCCTTAGAGGTCCTATATTATCATTTGTGTAGATATGATGAGTACATGTTTCAGGATGAATCCCTGGCATATTAATTTATTGCCAAGCAAATGCTTTATGATATTTATTCAATAATGCAATCAATTGTTCTTCCTGAGATGGTTCAACATTTGCACCAATATTCAAAGATTTCCCAAGACTGATTTCAATTGTTTTTCTTTGAGCATTTGTTATTGAATTAATAGGAAAAATATTATTAAATGATGATCCTAAAGAATTGATTGTGCAATTTTCTTGAAAATTTTGTCCTAAAATCTTATCTGCAACAATGTATTGCATGTTTCTTAATTGTTCAGAGATATCTGGTTCATAAATGAAATAGTCTAACAAATATTCATTATTTTCCTCCCTAAAATCAAAAGCTTGATTAATACTTAAAATAGGTTGAATTACGTCTTCCTGTTGTTTTTTTGTTTCATCGAGCCATGATAATTGATCTAATACAAAAGGTATTTGAGCAAAAGGATAAAGTGTGATATGTTTCGTTTTAGTTCCATGTGAAATAATCATATTCCCTGTTCTACAACCAATGAAAGCATCATCTGTGGCCATCCGAGGTCTTCCAAGAATCAATGGATGTCCTCCTAGATTAGATTTTGGTTGAAGAACTAAGAAATCTACTAGATACACCCAAGAATCCAAATAAACTATGATATCTTCAAGTATACCTTCTAGCACTACCTTAGATCTATCAGCTAATTCCAAGACTATAGTGGTTGGTCAAAGATTTTGTAGATTCAAATATCTCATTGTTTCTAATGTCATCACATTGATAGATGCACCTAAATCAACTAATGTTTTAGGAATTGAAAAATTGTTGATAGTTATTGTTACCATTGGAATTTTCGGGTCAACATATTTTTTAATTGAAACAATATTTGACATTAAGCTTGCTAAATTTCCAATCACATGAATTGTGATGGAACGTTCTTTCTTTTGCCAGTTTTCTTTAAACATAATTCCTTGAATGCCTTTGTATAGATTGGAATATCTTTAATAGCTTGCAATAAAGGAATTTTCACACATATATTCTTCAATTCATCTAAGACATCAAATTCAGGAAGAGAAATTGGTAATCTTTCCTTAACTATCATTTCTGGGAAAGGAGGTGTTTGGGCTATCATTGTCTTACTCTTCGGAATTTGATTGTCTATTTGCAAATCTTTAGTGTTAGATTTTTCAGGAATCTTCTCTTCTTCGATTTGGTCTTCTATGATAATAGGAGAAAACTTTTGTAAAAATTTCCCAGACCTTAAGTGGATGATTTGAATAGGAAGGATTGAGTATGTAGAAAATGATGTTCCTTCATCAATGTTGTACATAGGTTTTTCCACTTTATTATTACGATTTGTCACTGGATGGGATGATAACTAAGTTGGTCTAGGTGGGAGTTGGTTAGATGGTAAGTGGAGTTGTTGAGGTTGGGTTAGTTGTGGTGTATGTAAAGGTTGTTGAGAAAATGAATTTTGTGGTTGATTTTGCTGGAATTGTTGATGAGGAAAAGATTATTGAGGATATGGTTGTTGGTATGAATGTGGGTAGGACTGTTGGTATGGATGTTGGTATGGCTGATTTCCATAAGCATATCCTCTCCAACATTGAGAAGGTTGGTTTTAGTTTTGCTGAGGAAGCCAAGTTTGCCAAGGAATGTGAGCATTCCATGAATTTTGAACAGGATATTGATCATTTTGAGGAAATTGTTGTGTAGGATCTTGAGGCATACCTGGAAAACGTGTTTGCCAAGTTCTTCTTGGTGCTAAATAATAAAGAGATTCCATGCCTTGAATTTCTTCCATACATGATTCTTGCAATTCCTTCAACCTAGGAAAATCAACAGTGATATGATTCTCTGTACAAAGTCCACAAATATGAATACTATCTAGAGGACATTCTTTCAATGGATGTTTCTTCCTACATTTAGGACATAAAATTGATAATACTTGATCCTGTTATTCTTGTCTTTTTCTAGTTTTTAGCGTCTCAACTTGTGTCCCTAATGTACTTAAAAGGTCAGTTTTGAAATCTTCTAATAAATTTCCAAGTTTAGCTCTTGTTATACTTCCTGTTGTTGATTTGGTAATCTTAGAAGTTACATCTCTTTTTCCGGTTCTTGCTCTGCCTCTTGAGTATTTTTGACATAGTTCTGTAATTTCATCAAATGGTAAGTAAGAAATATCTCCTTTTCCCATTATATTAATAATATCAATATACGCATCTCGTATACCTTCCAGGAAGATTGTTTAGGTGATATCAAAAGTCAAAGAATTTTGTTTAGATTTTTGTAAGTTATATAGGAATCTTTCAAGATATTCCTCTAAACTTCTATCCTCTTGCTGAGACATCCTAAAAATATCATCCTTTAAATATTTAGATCTACAATATGTTTGGTATTTCTTAAGGAAAATTTTTCTCATGTCATCCCAATTGGTTATAGTATGCTCTCCTAGTCCCATGACACATTTTAATGTAGTTGCTTTAAGAGAAGCAGGAAAGAGATGAAGCTTATGTGTATCATCAGTATATCCATAGGTGCGACATAAAATGTCAAACTCAAACAAGAATGAATCTGGATCTTCATAAACCATACCATAAAATTTCGGTAAAACAGATGATAGAATATTTCTCATTTTTACCTCTTCTCCTAGAATGGCACTCATATCTAAAATTGGAAATCTGAAAGTAGTCCCTTGTTCTACTTCTGGTCTTCCAATTCTTTAATCTTGTCTTCTTTTGTATTCATTTGCTCTCTTCTTTTCATTTTCCCTTCTTCTTCTTTATTTTTCCCTTTGTCTTGCATACTCTCTACATTGTTCTGGGGTGGGTCCCCCTCTTGGTATATTAGATGCTTCCTCTTCAACCATCCTAGATTCCCAAAATTCCTTAGTTAAAGTTTCTTGATCCTCAAAATCCTTTTCTAATTCTTCTTCTCCTTTTTCACTATGAATGTGAGGTTGTTTTTTTCTAACTTTTTCTAGTTTTTCAAGGATGGGTTGTGCAGAAGATGTTGCTACCTGTGTTTGTTTCCTTTTTACTTCATGAGCCATCAAATTTTGTCTTTCAATAAGAGTTTTCCTTTTCCCGGAACGTTTTTTTTCTTCTAATTCTTCCAAAGTGATTTTTCCAGCAATTGGTGTAGTGAATAATTTTTTTCATATGTAGATGTTTCTGCTCCCATTGATGGTTGATTAGTTTTGGGGGGGTTTTCCTTCAAAAATATACCTTTGTCATCTCGTTGTCTAGACATAAAGAAACATAGCTAAAATTAAAAACTAAATTTTGTTTCTGTGTGTTTTTTTTTTAAATAGAAGTTGCCTATTAAAATGAACTTCCTAAGTCTATCTCTAAATGTGCTTCCTCGACAACGACACCAAAAGTGTTGTCCTAATCTATAGATGTAAACTAGGGAATATAATTTAATTATAAATCCAGTGTTTGTAAAACTTAGAAGCACATCCAAAGTATATGGATTTAGATCTAAACTTAGTCTAGAAGAAATAAATCTAAAATGACTTGAACATTGTAGGTTTAAAAAACACTAGACTTCCTTAATACATAAGATATCATCATTAGATTTCTTAACATCCATCAAAATTCTTATCATTAACTATTCTAACTCTGAGATATAAGTAATATAAAGAACTATAATATTTAGCAAAATCCTACTGTTGAAGACAAAATTATATTGAATTATTTTATAATAAATTCATTCACAATATATGCTAATGTCACAATAACTAACATCTAACATGTATCCTAAAAATCATTAAATGGATAAATGCCAGAATCAATATTTGAACTAAACATCACTATGATAAATGTGAATTTGATAACAAGCTATAGAAAACAAAAGAAGTGCAATTCATACCATGACCTATATAGCAATGAAAAGAAAAGGAATGTGCAGGCTTGGCAAATGGGGCCCTCAAATGCGTTACTTGCACACTTGACCACAATCAAATCACAAAAAATCTGCTAACTATTGAAAAACTACTCCAGAAACATGAATTAACACCAGTCTGGGAAGAACTCAAAGGTATGCAAATTATATTAAATCTCCAAGTACAAATTCCAAATTCTGAAGTTATTAATCCATCTATGTCTTGCGGTATTTATACAAAAGGTTTGTAACAACAAATGTTGAAACTACTCTTGATTTGAGGATGAGATCCTATATTCTCTCTCAAAGGGTCAAATTCATTCTTCAGATCCACAAAAAGGGAAAAATCCCATGAAATCTCAAAACTACTATGTTTTCATGCTAAAAACAGAGTTATTCCTATACAAGTGGCATGGTTTGACCAACGTTGACTGGACACCTACGAAGTTGTTTCTGTGAAGATGGTGGATATTTATCCATCCTTGGACATTAGGGATTCTTCCACATGTCTCAGATTGCACCCAGCTATCCTGCAAGTATGCAAAGATAGGATCAATTACAGGAAGTTGTGAAATCATGTAATTTATGTTAAAAATTTAATTTTAATTCTTTAAAATTGCAAAAATTCAATTCATGAAAAGAAGTGACAATTATACCTCATATGATCAGTTTTGAAGGTAATATGGATAAAATGTGAAGCATATGGATGGATTAAGAAGGAAAAACATGGATTTTTATGACAAAAATAAACATAAAAATAGTGACCAACATATCCCCCAAGAGGAATATTTTGCATGTCCCCATGCAAAAAGTGTCTTTGAACTACTGTCAATGGTCCTCTCCACCTTTGTTGTATCCACATTGGCCTGTGTTGTGTGAAGAACTTTTAACTTCTGATATTTTTCCTGGAATGCTTTCTTTTGCTGATACCATTTGCATGGTTGTTTAGAGGTAAAAATGTTTTGAATTTGAAGCTTCTTATTCTTTTTCTTCAGTTTTTCATTTTCCTTCTTAATATTCTCCTCAAGGAATTCTAATTCCTTTACTTTTCTTTTCAACTCCTTCATCTTCTTGTCTTTCTTTGAAAAATACTTATTTTTCATCTCTCTTGTATCCTTTATAGTTTGTTGTTCATAAGTAGGAAAATTAGTATCCATTTCTTCATTACTTTGCTCTTTTTCACTTGTTGATTTTTCTTGCTATTCCAAAGTCTGAATGTATGCATATTGAATTTGTTGTGATTCATCATCATTTTCTGATATCTGTCTTTTTTGAACTTGTTGGCGTTTTCTTGATTTTTTCTGATATGCGGTGAAAATTTTGTCTTTTATTTGGAATTCTTTTTCTATTTTCACCATATTTCTTGTTTTTATCCTTCCCATAGGCTGTTTTTGGCTTGTTTCCTTGGGGTTTTGCATTTATTCTCCATTATCTTTTATCATCAATATTTATTTTTCTCTTAATTCCTCTTTTGAAGTTTCAAAACCATTGTCATCTACAAATTGTTGCCATGACAAGTTATTTTTTTGTAGTTCATATGTGATGATCATTTTGATGAAGCCATAGTGGTATAATATTTTCTCTGTATTCTTTTCTTGTTTCTGAGCAGCCTTGGCCATCTTAGAGAGGCTTTGTAACAAAAAGTAGGGAATATTGATCTCACAATCATTCTTTAAAATTTGCAGTAGTTTGATATGATATAGATATACAATACTGAACATTCCTTCACAAGTAACAAATTTATAAATGATATAGGCTATTTCATCCCATGGATGAATCAACCAACTTCTTGGGATTCCTTGTTTCTAATTCACTGATGCTGCCCTGGATATGGATATAAAAGGTGTCCATGATTTTTCTTTGAACTGTTTTGTTTTGAAGTACCTTTCTGCTTCTTGAGGTAACCAGTGATTTGTGCAATAACATCTTTAGATAATATTATGATGAGATTAGCTACTGTATCCCTTTCACCATGAAATGAACAAGCAAATTCTAAACCCACTTTTTCACAATGTCCATTAAATTTTTCAAAGAAAGAAATCCACAGTTTTTTTTCCAAAATTTCCAAACAGTATTTATGAACTGTGGATGAATCAAACCTCTTTGGTGTGAAAATCCTCACAACAGATCTAAGAGCTGATGTATACCTCACAAGAAAGATTAAGTAGGAAAATAGAAGAAGAGTGGACAATGCAGTGTAAAAGAGCAGCAGAATTATGATACAGTAGAACTCAGATAAAAGCATAATAACATCACACTAATTCATTAATCATAATATGAACAATAAATAATACAATGGAGAGGATTCGAATGCCAAGGTGGCAATTCGAATTAGCCTACATGAACTCATCATTAGATCAGTTACAGAGTGTCATCAATGCACAAGTAACCATCAACCATGTGTCAAACTAAGTCTAACTGAGTGTAGTAGGTGTAACTGATGCATGGAGCATTAATGGAAGGCACATGAGGAGATAACTGCAGTCAGAACAAATCAACTAGTCTCTCTGGAGGTCTCACTGAGTGTATTAGTCAATCTGTCCTAAAATCAAGGATCAGATCCACAAATAAAGTAACAACTGAGTGTGTCATTGGTGGTAGGTGAGAGAAGGCACACTTCTTCTTGTGGTAGGTAAGAGAGGGTGCATCATAGACTAGGAGGGATGGAACTTATCGGAATCAGGATCTCGGGGCTCGTAAACTAAGCACTAGGTGCTGGGAGACACCATACTGATGACTGGGATGCATGCAATTGCATGCCTGCATGCATGACTGAATGAAAAAAGCTGGTAGGACTAGGATGGAGTATAGGAATATCCTAACACCCCCCCTTAATCCATCATGGGCCCTAGTAACTGAGACCAAAGGTCACCCGATACAATGAATAATAAAGAACAGTCCATGCAACAAGGAAATGGGGAAAAACCTCATGGGAAAAATACCCCTCCCCTCAAAAGAGACTGTAGGGAACACCAAAAAATAAATTCTCCAAACTCAAGTAGGTGTGATGCTTGGTCATATGTCTGGAGGTATCTTCTTCTTGGGAAGAAGTGGTTCATGCTCCAAAAACATGTGCTTGTGATCTCCTTCAGTGGATGCAAGTGAATATGGAGACATGTGCTTGTACTTGCTCTTCAGACCGAATGTGATGAGAACAAATCCAAAGGTATGAGGATGATTCTGGAACCTGTGATTTGAATCAGCTGAGTTAGGATCAAATCCATGAATGTGTAGATAGCCTTTTGTTATCTCCTTTGAACCATCATAGGTGAGATCATGCCCAAAAGAACCATCACATGATAGTGGTTGCTTGGACTTCAAATAAGATCCAAGACTTGATAAATGGTTTCTTGAGATATCCTTTGAACCAGCAGGGGTGAGATCAAAACCAAATAAACCATGATATGCATGAGAAATTATCCCAAACAAATGGTAATGCCCTACATCTTCAATGAACTTCTGAGAGCATGTACAAATGATCATATAGTAGTACATAAGAGGTAAGTGATCAAGGAGAGTGAATGCATAACCTTCAGTTGTTGATTTAACCTCCAAAACATTCAATAGATCATCATTATGAAAACCAACAGACTCTTGTGCAAGAGAGGATTTAAGAACCTCTACAAGTTCTAGAGTGTGAGCTAGCTCAGAATTGGAAATAGAAGAAATTTGAGAACATGAGTGTTGAATCTACAAGTTCTTCTTCTTTTTGGAAAACTTCATTATGAGATATGTTTGATACTGAATCATGATCAAAGAGACCATCAAGGAGGGCGAATGCATCACTAGGATTTCTGTCCAAATAGTTTGCACCAATCCCTTCATTCTGTTTTCCAAATCTTTCAACTAGATGGGCCCATAGCTCTTTTCGAGATTTAGCAAAATCAATGAAGTGGGGTAACATACAACGAGACATAGCAAACAACATTGCTCCATAGGCTCGGTCACTTTCATTTAACCAATCATTCTTCTCTTCAGAGGATTCGAACTCTCTTTCAAGGAAATAATAAAAAAGACCATGTCTCTTCAAATATGCTATCATCTTTGGTTTCCACTCATCATAGTTGAATGGAGAGAGAGGAGGAATTCCTTCCAGATTCATGGAAGCTATTGCATAAGACCTGCAAAAACAATAGAGAATATATGCAACTGCTACTACTACAAAACTGTAGAAAACTATTGCAACTGCTGCTACACTTGAAATCTTGGTAATAACCTGCAAAACAAAACTCTCAGGAATGGAGATAGACTTGTTTATGCCTCGAAATTCGTAGCATCAATCGGCAATGGATTCTCCCCTGTAAGCAAGCCCAATTAGATCGCTCACAGTTTGGTGTGGGGAATCCGTTCGGTTAATGGCCCGACTACCATATAAGATTTAAAGACTTGTTTCCTTTCATCGGTTACAACCCGATCCGCCGTTTATGTATTTTATTTTAAAGATGATATGCATGTGCTCTATCTAAATGCATGCTATTAAAACAAATCTGATCTAAGAATTATCTAATCTAATTAATCTATCCCTATAGGGAGAAAAACCGAAATATGAGTAATACACTGAAGTACATCCAAGAATCTCACAGATAGTTGTTTAATAGCACAGATGCATTCAAAGCAAAAATTAAAAGATATCAAATATAGCTTTGACATAATTTAAAGCATTCCATTACTCATTTAACACAACATATTTGCATAGGAAAATGAAAGCATTCACAACTAAGAATTAATTCAGGATAGTCAGGAACGATCTCACAGTATATGTATGAACAGTTCAGAAATAGTTCAGCAAACATTCAACACATCCCAAGCAAATCGCAGTGTTAGCTTTCCCAGGAAAAAATAAGTATTTCTTTATTGATGCAGCAAAATAATTCACGTACAGCATAAGTCTGTCCTTTCACCTACCAAAAGTCCTTCTCTTGTATTCTATTCCTATATTTGTAGCTTTTACAAAAATTGTCTCTTGACATACCCTAAACCTAGGGAAACAGAAAAGTTTGTCTTCTAGTGTCTAAAGAGACAAAAGTAATTTCCAGCTATTTTTCTAAAACATTTATACAATAAAACAATTCCAGTTGTCTTTTAAAACATTTATACAATCAGAACAGTCTCAGCTGTCTTTTCTACGAAATACAATAAAGCAGATTTAATTCCCAGATGGTCCCGTTGCTTCAGCTAATCCTTTTATTTCAGCTTCCCCGTCCACTTCGGCAGGTTGGCTTACCTCAGCTGGTATGTCCACGTCTGTGATGTAGCTGGCCCATTGGCTGATTTCTCGTAAAATGGTATTTCCCCATGCAGAAATCATCATCTTCAGTGCTATATCATGCTTACAGAGATCTGATTTAACGTTTGCTGCTTCTACGGTTGTTGCCTGGGCGATGTACTATAGGAAATACGCATGGATAGAATTTTTCCCAATCATCCGGTGGAAGTATTCTAGAGTCGGGATATCTATCTTTCTTAGGTATTCTATTTCTGCATTTTGCTTGCTCTACAAGTCTGACAAGTGCTAATCCTTTTCTAGAAAATCATCTATGGTTTCAGGTAAGGCCATGTGGCATTTCCCATGGGCCTCTCGGATTTTTAAGTATAGGTTAGTACATTTCTTGATGATTTTCTGGATTGCAATACTTATCTTCGTACCACAGTTTGTACAGAACTCCCGGACTCCCAAGTCCAAGTCTAATTCTTCCGCGAACAAGACACGTAGGTTTCCAGGGAATCCTGATTTCCCTTTCCTCCATTCAAACTGCCCATTGATTTCCTCTATGTGGCGCACATACCTTCTCTTAAGTCTCAGTGCCTCTGCCTCAATCGGTTTCATCCTTGAAATCATTCCTTTTACTCTGCAAACCTCTTCTGAGATTAGTTCTAGTGATTGATGAACTCTCTTTAGCATATCACATGCTTGCTCATGGAATGCGGTTAGGTCCTGCTTCTTCTCTTCTGCTCTTTTTAGCTGCTCCTTTTCTTTTGTCATCCTTTCGAGCTGGGGCTTGTAGAACTCAATCTGCCGCATGTTGTTGGCTTCATGCTGCTCCAATTCTTGTATGCGGGCTTATAACCCTTATGTGGCTATTAGCTATTGTTTCCTGCTACTGTCCGCATGTTCTTTTAATTCTTTTAAGCGATTTTATAATTCCCTTTTCTCTCCTTCTAGGACTATAAGATGTGTATTTAGTACATCTTTTTCTTCTTCGAGTTTTTTCTTCTTAACCACCAACTCTACCTTTTCTTCTCTAAGGTCGTCGTACTTCCTTTTCATCTCTTTGCCCAAGGGTACTTCTTGCATTAGCTTATCTTTAACCTTGAAACATTTGTCTCTGTATTTGTTTACTTCCTCCACGAGTATAACTACATTATCAATTCTTTCCTGAACTGGAGCTACATAGCATGCTGCCATGAACTCAGGGTCACTATCAGTCCCTTTGAAGAGCGGAACTTGAGTTATTCTAACTTCCTCTCAGATTTCTCCAGTTCTCATCCTCTTTTTAGACCTACTTATGATAGTCTTCTTTCTAGAGTCAAAGAAGACAGTATCCATCTTTGATACCAGGAGCTGCTTCGAGGGGGTGTATGGTGTGAGAGGGAGTTCCTGAGCTGAGACAAATCCTTCAGAGGTTTTCGTTAATGTACCTAAGTCCATATCTTCCATGCCTGAGCCTCCTTGATCCATATCTTCTCTGGACTTCTCCTCTTCTTCTTTCTACCTCTACAATTATGTCGCTTGTGCTTCTGCTTCCGCTTTCTCCCTTATTTCTTGCAGCTTTTCATCCATTTCTCTCTTCATCTTATCATATTCTTCTCTTCAAAATCTCTCAACTTGTTCTTGTTGAATTTTAGCAGCTTCTGCATCATGACACTGCTTTTCTTGTTGTTCCTTTTGAAGCTTTTCTGCTTCCTCTTTCTACTTCTCTGCTTGCTACCTTTGAAGCCTTTGATTTTCTTCTTCTTCAAGCCTGTCTTCCTCTTCTTTATTCTTTCTTTCAGCCTCCTCTAGCTGCGCTGCCGCTTCCTCTTGGCGTTGATTTTCCTCCTGGTCCTTTTGTATTAACCCCACAAGTTTGGAACTGGAGCTGGCTCCTTCTATATGGCAGTAGCGCTTTCCCAACTTGATCATATTCTTGGCACTTCGAAAGAACTCCTCGTCCTTGTCGAAATGGTGAGCGAACTCAAAAGTGACCTTGAGGTTGAGGCAGTGGGCGACAAATTTGCCTTCGGGGTCATGCCTCTTAAAACTCTTTGTTCCGAAATGGAAGGCCTCTAAATCCTTAGCGAAATATATACCATCTTTCGCCTTGGAGAGCTGGTATGCTCCAATGAAAAATGTCATTGGTGGGTATGTGGCCTTCTTCTTATCACTGAGTATTTTGTTGACTCCATCTACAAAGAGTTTCCTTACAACTTCTTTGTGTACTGTTAGAAGAACAAGATCGCAGAGCAATAACAATAAACATAAATGCAAATATAATCACACATACACATTAC
Source organism: Larix kaempferi (assembly GCA_027924585.1). Classification (NCBI taxonomy): domain Eukaryota; kingdom Viridiplantae; phylum Streptophyta; class Pinopsida; order Pinales; family Pinaceae; genus Larix; species Larix kaempferi. The sequence continues at coordinate 28,103,358 of BSBM01000158.1, read as the reverse complement.
AATAGAGACACCAATATATTGTGGTTCACCCAAGATGGGATACATACACACTGAAATTTCCAGTCCTTATTATTATACCATCCAACAAAGTGAAGGGATACAACCTGCAGCACAGCCGCTGCACTTCCTCTTCACAATCTCTCACAGTCTCTCTTTTCTGATCTTAAAGATCTTTACAATGCATAAAACCTAATACATTTCTTGCCCTAGCGGTATTACAATGTCTTTCTTTTATAGGGGAAATACAATGGGAAAATACCATAGGATTCCCAAAACCATGGGCCCGAAATCTGTTGGCGAACGAGTGTACAGTCCTTTGGCGTATATAGCTGAGCCAATATCATCTATCAGACTAGAAGATCTGTCTCCACAACCAACATGTACGAAATAATCTGTGCCATAACGGGGTAAAAATGACGAAGCATGACTACCTCCACACATTCTGAAGTACGTCCCCTCCATAGAGAAGTAGTAATACTCGTATGTTTCTATGATGGGCATGGAATTTTTTGATAGGCAGCCAGGTTCTTCTCTGAAAATCAGCGGATAAAGGGGCGTGATGAATCTTTCACAGATTTGAGTATAATGGCTCGCATACTTGTGTGCCCACATTATCTGATAAGCCACATGGAGGGGGGATTCCTTGCTTTTCCAGATGCATCCCAGATCAGGGAAAGGGTGCTTGATGAGTAAGCAATCCACCAGATAAGACGACATGAAAAAATCATCCTTATTTTGGGTCATTCCTCACTGGGCAGCGGTTATAAGCGAGGCCATGTAATCTAATATGATGTCTTCCCAATTGAAAATCGCACCCTGCGTAGCTATGTGGAACATCACAGGCACCCAACCTAGTTTGTATATGTTCCCATTTGGCGTGCCAAACACCTGACTCAACGTCAGGGCGATGAGTCTATAGGGATTCCTTAGGAGATTGCTCTCATATTCTCCACTGTTTCTTTGCCTTATTTGCCTCTCGACAATTTTCATCTTTCTAGCACATTCCAAAAGGTCCAACCTCATCCCGGATAACCATTCATCGTTTAGGAAAAACTTAGGGTGCAGCAGCTTGTATGCTGCCATGATACGTTTTGGCGCAAATGATGCAAGGCTCATCCCTTTGACATCTGTGATGAACTGGGAGTCAGTATTTACATGGGGTAGGATCCAAACGATGACCTCAGAGCATGGGAACAATTAAGGGCGGATCGCTTCTTTATGGAGACCGGATTTCTTTCTGTTCCTGTACACCATTTGTTCTTCCAAGGAGGCCTTGGGGAAGTTTTGATCTTCTATGACTCTGTACAACTTTCCCCATTGATATTTTGGGGTACCTCCTGTGATAACCTTCGTATCGCCGAACATCGTCTCAAGCGAGGTGTCCAAGAGGATTTCCACATCCGAATCTGACTCGGCTAACTTGGATTTCTTCTTGGCAGACCGCTTGTTCATATCAGTCCTGAAATGACAGTGAAAGGATAAATAAGGAATTTCATAGTTTGTGAGAAATACATTGTTCTTATTCATGATTATTAAAGGAAAATTGTACTGACATGAATGTTAAGTTTTTATTTAAACTGCCCATTGGAGACTAAAAATAATGAAGACTAGCATTTACACCAAAAATCACTTATTCGGGGGGTTAAAGAGTGCGATTCAGTGAGCAAACAAAAATATCAACATTATTTTGTAATTCCAAACGTTGGGTGCTTATGCTAAAGGAAGACGATAGGCCTCCAAGCGAAATAGTGCATTCAAGGTTTACGCAAAACTTATCTTCAAAGGTGATAAATAAGGCTTTAGGGACGGACAGTTCGTGGAAATGGAACGACCACGCGAGCGACCATGGCCCAGAAAAAATTTACGTTTGCGAGCATCCGACAAAAGCAATGGTGTGTGCATGTGATGACATAAACACGACGGCTATGAAACAACCCCTTCTTGGTGCAGAAAACTCGACTAGAAAGACACATAATGCAGTCGTCATGGTTTAAGGCTTCAGATGGGGTTCAATGACAACAAGCCTCCTTAGTTAAGGATAGGAATCATTCTCAGGTGGGTAACGGGTTAAAACTTGACCAACTCCGAAAAGAAAAACTACGACACACTAGGCGAAATGTGGCCATGAGAACTCATGCTTGACAAGGATATGTGTTAAAAGGCTGGGGACGAAATGCCTATGTTGGTGCTATGAAAGCAAGGAGGGTCTGGATTCGCTTCGAAGGAAAATGATTTAGAATCACTACACAATGGTTTTCCTTTCTTTTTAAAACAAACAAAACGCTTAACTGTGGTCCCAAATGGGAAACATAACGGAACAGGGTTTTCTAGAGCCTACCTGTCAAACTTGGAGAGGTTGCTAGGGTCATTGCGTGTACGTTGACTGGTGATAGTCCAAAGCTTCCAATGGAAATCAATGATAGTTCTCGGCCTTCACAAAGATGGGATGGAACAAATAAAAATCCTATTTGTTATATATAATAGGGGCATTTAATTTCTAGCGGGATGGATAGTCAAGGCACTAAATGCGTACGGGGCTCAATGAAAAGATCAATAAATCCACACGGAGTAAAATTGAAATCTCCACCAACGTACCTCTCCGCTTTTCAGAGACTTTGCATTTAACTCCCGCGCAATGGTCGGTAGAGTTATGATTAAACTTTGCGACCGTATGCTGCGATGAGGAAACGACGAAGAGCACAAAATAATGGCGCAAGAAACCTGCAACACTTTTAAGTGAAATGGCCACGCTACGGTCGGTGGTTTTAATCTCTGTGGCTGCGACGAGGATATGAACAAGTCTCTCTGTGAGGCTTCTGGTCGGCGAAACATAGGTTAGCCTCTCGCGAAACGGTCGGTGAAATTTGGGTTAAAGGATGCGACCAAGCAACAAACGATAATACAAAACCTAGGCGCACAATGATCGACGAGAGATAATCCAAAAGGCCACAACCGGTCGGCGAGAGATAAACCAAAACAATGCGCAACGGTTAGCATGTTTAACCTTAAAATCTGTGCAATGGTCGGCGAGGATAAAATAACCATGGCGACCGGTCGGCGAGGATAAAATAACCATGGTGACCGGTCGGCAAAGATAAACCTAAAAGCTGCGCAACGGTTGACAGACTTAACACTAAAACTGCGACCAACTTTCTAAGAAAAAGTTAAAGTTTTCCTTAGTAAAAAAAACAACTTCTTTTAGAGGAAGGAAAAGGACAAACTTGGAAGGAAAAACACACTTTAAGACACTATAAAAAATCTAAAAATAAAAGGAGGGGCCCTATAAAATTTAAGAAAATTATGGGGATCAGGATGCAGCAATGGCAATTGGCTATTCACTGGTGAACATAGATCTCTGAATTGATCTCTTCTCAAGGTTAGAAAACTTATGATTTGATGGCCCCATACATAACAAAATTGCTTATCCAATCCAGTTTCTGCAAAGGGAGTGATCACTTTTATCATAATGGTCACCGGGACAAAGTGCAACTTTGAATAAGACTTCTCTTCTACTCTCTCGGGGCCAAAGTATGGGGTTCATTTGGAAAGAAATGTCTTTCAGATGCCAACTAAAACAAGACTCCACATAATCGTAACAATATCCCACAGACATATTCGTTTGTTCCTCATTCCCATGTTGTTTGCATCATTTTTTAGATGCTTTGTTAATTGATGACTTTCGTCATTCGAACCTTCCATGATAACTTTCTTCAATCTTCAACATTTTAACTTGGGTTCTTCAATCCATAGTGTCCTTTTGTTTGAGAAAGAGATTTATTTGATTATCGTGCTCACGGACAGAGAAGAACCTTGTTGGAATGATTTTTAGAACAACTTCCTTGATTGAATGTCTTTGCTTTTCTCAACCATGCTTTAATGGAGGTGAGAAATTTATGTCTTTGCTTTTCTAAACCATGCTTTAATGGAGGCGAGAATTTCGGGAAAACAGACTCGTTTATATAAGCTCTTTTGGCTTTTGATTTGCAGCATGGGATCATTTTAAATACCATACATTTGTGAGACATGCTTCGTCTCCATGGGTCCATCTTTAGCTAACCTCCTGAGACAATAATTAATGTGAGAGTGAATGGAGCCCCAAGATAGTAACAAGGAAGTCATAAATATTAGTTATTTAATAGGGGTTATTGTGACACAAGTATGAACTGAAAGGATCTCTTCACTCTAGAAAACTAGTTAGCAAAAGCAAAGTCACATAGAGAAACTTTCTCTACAAGTAGATTTCGACCTTTCAAAATTTGAGACTTGTTCAAAGTCCTGCCTCTCAACTGCACCAAGAAGTTGGGCTGAGGTTTATTAAAGGGGTGAAAACGGTCATAAGGTAAACAATCAAATAAAATAGACTACGGACTCCTAAGTGAAAGAGAACAACAACTCAAATCAAACAAAAGAAACATAAACTTAACAAAAAAAGAACAGGATTTATTTATGTACAAAAAGTCCCGCTAGAACTATGTGAAGTACTACTTTATAGCAAGGCCTTTGATAGGGAGATTTTCTTCCTGCCCTTGCAAGTCTTTTAGTTTGTATGTCGACGGGCCAAACTTTTCAGAAATTTGGTAAGGACCAATCCATAATTGTTGAAACTTTGTGTGCATTCTTTTACCATCATGTGCGTGATCCCACTTCAGAACTAAATCACCTAGTTCAAAAGTCCTCTTGCCATATTTCCACTTATCAAACCACCTCTTGACAATGTCTTGGTGTTGGTTGAATTTGTCTTTGGCTTTCTGCCGTGACTCTTCAAGCTTCTGTAGGGTATCGATCTGTGATTGTAATACTTGGCTGCTAGAACCTCGAGAGGCTTGGGCTAATTGTAAGGATGGGAGTAGTATGTTTGGAGGGAGTATGGATTCCTTACCATAAAATAGAGTGTATGGGGAAAATCATAAGGCATTCTTCGGAGTAACTCTATCTTCCCGTAAAGCGTTTGGGAGGGATGTATGCCAACTTCTTTGATTTTCAATGACAATTTTCTTGAGAATTTGGATAAGGTTTTTGTTTGAGGATTCTGCCAGACCATTTCCTTGAAGGTAGTAGTTTGTCGAATAATAAAATTTAATTCCTTTCTCATAAACAAACTCATTTAATTTTATAGATGAAAAATAAGTTGCATTATCAAAGACTAGGGAAATTGGAACCCCAAACCTAGTTATGATGTTTTCTTCAAGGAACCTGATAACCGCGTCTTCATTCACTTTGAATAGATTCTGTCCATCTGGTTAAATAATCCGTAGTCATAAGAATATATCGGTGTTGTAGTGAAGAGTTCGGATTTATCTATCCAATAACATCTATCCCCCATTGGTCGAATGGCTCAGAAATAATCACTACCTGCAATGTTATGCTGATTTTGGAAATCTGTTGGCACTTCTTTGACATACATCACAAATTATGGGCATAGACATGAGCATATTTAAATAGAGTGGGCCAATAGTAACCAGCTCTGAGTATCTTATGATCCGTGGTATCTCCAGAGTAGTGCCCTCCAGCAAGACCATCATGTAATTCCTTGACTACTTTATCCGCGTCTTCTTTCTCAAGACATCTGATAAAAATCCCATCATAATTCTTTAGAAAAAGTACTCCATCAATTATTTGATAGGATGTTGATTTCAGGTGGAGTGCCCTTCTTTGCTTAGAACTCCAGTGTTCTGGTAAATATCCCTGCTACAAATAATGCACTAGATCCCGGTACCAAGATTCAGGAGCGGTGAAAATGGGACATACCTCAATCATATTTAGTTTGGCTTCATTCTCCCAATATAGCTCTTCATTAGCTGGATTTTCAGTGAGTAATTTTCATAACCCTTATCCTTTTATAATGGTGGCCAGATTGAATTCCAAATCATACTCTTGAAGAGAAGTGACCCAGTTTCGTCTCCTTTCATCCAATTCCTTCTGTACAAACAACGATCTAACAACGAGGCTAGGTACTATGACTTTAGTTTTGTTTTTTAGGATATATTTCTTGAACTATTTTACCGCTTTGAATACCGCATATGCTTGCTTTTCTATGACGGGGTAATTCAGTTCAACATCTGGAAAACGAGTGGTCATGAAGGATATTGGATACTCGTCTCCTGATTCTCCCTTCTGAGTGAGCACAACTGCGAGAGAGTAATATGAAGCGAAAGCATACATAATGAAATCCTTTTCAAAATATATACTTCATAAAGAAGGTGTGTTAGCTATGGAGGATTTGATGTCTTTAAACGTAGTCTTCTCTATGTCAGTCCACTTGAATTGCACACTTTTCTTTACCATTTGCTGCAAAGGTTTCACGATTTGAGCGAAATATGGTACAAACCTTCAAACAAAGTTTATTGTGCCCATAAAAGATTGCATAGCCTTCTTGTTATGGGGAATGGTAATATTGTTTATATCTTGCACTCTCTCTTGATCTATCGAGATTCCCTTTTTTGAGATGATATGACCCAGAAGTTTACCTTCAAGGACAACGCAGATACTCTTCTTAGGATTTAAAGATATACCATATTTTCTGCAAAAGTAAAAAATCTATTTCAAATGGAAAACATGGTCTTCTCTCTTCTTTGAAAAGACTGTCACATCACCTAAATAAATTGCTACACAATTTCTGACCAATCCCTGAAAAGCAATGTCCATGGCTCTTTGAAAGGTGGCTCCTGCGTTTATCAAACTGAAAGGCATTCTTCGGTAGGCGAAGGTTCCCCACTTCGTATGAAAAGTGGTCTTGAGTCGATCCTCCTCTACTACTAATACTTGATTATATCCGGAGAAACAATCTAGCAGGGAGAACAGTTCTGAACCCGAAACCATCTATAGAATTTGATCCATGGTGGCATAGGGTAGTTGTATTTATCGAAAGCTTTGTTCAAGTTCCGAAAATCCACACACAATCTTATTTCCCCTTAATTCTTTCGTAAGTGGACTAAATTAGCAACCCATTCTAAGTTTCGGACCTTAAAAATAATCTTAGCATCCAAAAACTTCTTCAATTCTTTCTATATTAATGGCTCAAGCGTCGGATGCATTCTTCGCAATTGCAACTGAAATGGTTTCATGCCTGGCTTCATTGGTATTATATGTTGTATAATGCGAGTGTCATATGTTTTCAGATCCTAATAAGTCCATGCAAAACATCTTTATATTGTCGGAACAGTTTGATAAACTTATCTCTTTTTCCTGCTGAGCAACATTTACCAAGATTGACAAATTTTGGTTCGGCCTCTGTGCCTAGGTTTACCAATTCATGCTACATGGAAGAGTTGTTCTTTATCGGACAATCCACTCGAGCGGATGCGAGCCGGATCTCCCTATCTCAATGTGAGTCTAGAACAAATAAAACAGACTACGAATGCATTTCCTAGATCTACTTAAGGATCGAGTACTAGATGTCTTACCTTTCACTTCGCTATCCTTTCTCCTGAATGTTTCTCGACGTCTCACGGTCATCAGATCCAAGCTGGAAGACCTGTCAAGACAAGAAACAAGAGAAACAAGTAAAAGGGAATCTATACAATAAGAGATCTAAGTAAACAGTTAAGTAAGTAAAATACTCAATATAATTGCACACACGAACAATATTGGTGGAAAGCATTTGTATTACTGTAAAAATAGGGAAGTACATAGCAGAGATATAGAACTACAACCAAGGCTTAACAACCCTTCTCCAACAAAGCCATTTTCCATTTCCTCCTACACTTGAGTCTCTCAAGAATGAGTAGATATCTCCCAAGAGTGATTTCACCAGCATGTAGACACCATAGACTTCCTCTCTTTGGAGAGGAGTAGAGCTTCTCTTATATAGGACCAAGTGAATAGGTTATGGATACGATAGGTTGATAGATGGTAGGAGAGAGATAGGGGATCCTCCCAAGGTGTTAGGAATCGAGTACCAACTCCCCTAGAGGTTAGGGATAAGCCCCCAAGTTAGCAAGTTTCGAGAAGAACCTCGAAGAAGCTATTTTTTCCCATTAACTGACTTCGTCGCACCCTGTAGTGAAGCAAATTGCAACATCGCATGTTGCAGGAGTGCAACCTGCGACGACCTCTCAAAACCTGGTACTACTGGGTACAAATCCTCCCAGGTTAATTACCGACTGAACACTATCATGGCTACTAGACACAAGTGTAGATCCATGATGAGATGATAACACAGCCACGACCAATACAAATGTGGATCTATGTGATATAACTCAATACAAAATCCATCGCAACCTCGGTAAAACATGACTCCCCAGGGTCTTCAAGCTGAACCCGCAATGATACGAGTCTATCCATGTGATTACAAATGTCTTGACATCGAACATGGCAGAAACCACTTGATTACCGACCATTAATGTAAACTGTTAACAAGCGCGAGGGAAATCACCATTGATGTCAATGATTCCCAAGGTATCATAGTACATATCATCAAGCGTGAATAGATGAGTTGAAGTCGAACGCAAGATGAAATATTTCAATCAAGAGTCAATGATGTAAACTCATGTTGAAAGCGAGGTAACCTGCCATTGAGGCATGCAGGGACAAGGTACTTGATTGGTTTCTAGATTCAATCCTCGGATGATGAGTTAAAGTCGACAAGGATGAATCCGTCAAAGGAGGGCCATGATGAATCCCCCATCAATCGACACAAAACACGACAAAAATTGTGTAGAGTAGATCGGATGGTACAGCAACATGAAAGACTGACTTAGAGGAGACCGACATGATGGCAGGTGTACTGACTATAGATGATAAATGATAGACATATTCTTGAACATGGGCATGGCATGACTCGACAGTATTGACATGACGAGTGCGACACAAATCCTTAAAGCGACTGATGATGGAAGCTTTCTTTGAATGATTCAAAGGAGTAACAAGACTCAGAAAATAAGTGGAACTCGAGGACAAATGGATGATCCAAGTGCTGTATGCAAATGCAGATGAGTGCCATGTTCAAGAACGACTACATACTGCCACTAACAAGGTATGTAACACAAAAACTTTCCTTTTTTCCCCATCATGAACGATGAGTGCCTTATGTGTTTTTTACGAGCTTGATGAGGGTAACCAGATGCTCGATATAGCTCATCTCATAGACAAGTCCAATCCTAAATATTTTATGAACCTAGGATAGGAGGGGTTCGTCCCATGGTGAGTCCTTCAATGTAAGAATTTAACGAGTCCATAGAAGGTAAACTCGGTCGTCATTTCATGTTTAGAGAGTCTGAAAAGATCTAAAGGAGACTCCAATGGTCCTTTTTCGTAAAGTTAGCCTCATCGCCCAAAAAAGGGTAAAACAACGCGGGAGAGGACTCTTCCAGTCATGATTGGCTAGAGTATACCTTTTTCGTAACTAGTGCCCCCTGGTCCGAAAAAGGTGTAAACTATCACCAGGGAGACGACCATTCAAATTCTTTTACAAGCGTGAACGTGACAAGTTCGCTTGGCAATCTTTTCATATTTCGAGAGCTTGAAAAAAACTTAATGGTAGACTCCGGGGGGTTCCTTTTCCGTAGGAGTTTAACGAGCCTGGAAAAATGATAAATTGTAACTTGGTAACATATTCTCATAGTTTCAAGAGCACGAGAAAGAACAAAGAGTAAGCTCATTAATTGCAATCTATGAAAAAATGGGTAAATGATAAAAAATCACAAGGGGTGTTCATACCTGAAATGACCGTTCCAATATGAAAATGGCGTAGAAAGGTACTTCACAACTCCTGCACACTCAAAAACTAGGTCAAATAGTCATCCGAATGTTCAAATATGATAAAACTGATCCAAACTATAGCAAATAGCATAACGACATCAAATATTTCAAAAAGGAATATTCGATTTGTTCTATAAATAGAAATAAAAATGAAATATAGTCACCATTGTTCTATTTGCCAAATTTGGGAGGAATAGTGCCATTTGCTGCCAGATTTTCATTTGTCGATTTTGGGAGCTACGATCATCCATTTCACATGCCGTCAGGAACAAGTAACACTAAACTTCAGCCAGCAAAATGATAGTGGTTTACAATTTTGATTTTCAGTCATTTTTTTGGGTATTGGCTTGATTTGGGAAGGGCCATTGCGCCCTCGGCTTGTCGCAGTTGGAACTTTCGGGAACTGCAATGAGACTGAGTTGTCGCAAAGGTCTCACGGGTGGACTGCGACGATGTCGCCCTATTTTCAAAAATGGGGTGTGATGACGACGACGTCCATCCCCAAACTCAAACAAAACTCAAAAGAGGGACTTCCAATGGGTGAAGCAAGTCCTAAAATTGTTAAAAACTCCTTGTTGACAGGTTCCAAGCATCCAAAATGGTTTTGGAATGGTGCGAAAGGGAACATGAATTAGATGATGAACAAGCTGCTAATGATCCAAATTGTGTGGGAGCATTGAGAAATTGTGGGCTTCTCAAGTTCTTCCGCATTCAGGAGATGAGATACCAACTTCCACTACTGATCCACATGCTCCAATGTTGGGATGTGGCTCAGCAGTAGTTCATGATTAGTGAGCATGAGCTTCACATAGATGTGGAAGACATCTATTTTCTGACTGGTTTGTCCCGAAGGGGGGACAATGTGACACTCACTAGATCACGTAGGAGTGATCGAACCGTGGAAGATTTTATCCGACATCATTATGGTCCCAACACCCGTGCATCTAGTAGGAATATTTGCATTAAAGATGTACGGGAGCGCCCATTGCGGGCCATTCTATTTACCATTACGAGGATGGCGGGGATTCAAGCTCCTCACCTAGCCACCAGAGCATAGATGCTTTATGCAGAGTACTGTTTGTCCCCAAATATCTTTAACTGGTGCGAGGGGGTCCTTGAAAACATACGAGCTTAGATGACAAAATGTCGACAAGGAGAGCTCAAGCAGTTTGGTTATTGTTCTATCGTGATCTCGTTCTTGTTGGAACGGGTTCCCCTTTTGCGTCCTCAGGTGCCACTAGAGGATAGGGACCTCATAGATCCACACATGGCCAGGTGGACCGATGTGATGGCTCGACATGGTGGGGGTCCTATCATCGGATTCCCTCCTGAGTTCTTCACTTGTCTAGCAGGCTAGTTACTGATGGTGGAGGACTTTCCATATAGTGGCACGGACTTCACAGATGACCCGGACTTGCAGCTGCCTAAGGGAGCAGCATGGGGAGACCTCGGTAAGAACAAACAACCCTTGAACTTTTTAAGTTTTGTGCATTTATGATTTTTTTTTCTGATATAGTGCTGACAAGTGAACAACATGTGTGTGCAGATGTGGGGCCTATACGACTAGTGGGGACCTCTCTTCTAGTTAGGAGAGAGAGGGGAGCGATGGTGGATCTAGTTGTGCATGCTTCCATCATAGAGATGGACAGAGTCTACGCCAACCTGAGTGGGTTGACACTGGTTGTTCCTGAGCCGATGGTAGACGAGGTGTCGCGGCCCATGCAAGTGCACATGGTTGGAGCGACTGCGTGCTTCAACGCACTGCTTCGCAAGGTTGCGAGAGTAGTGGACTTTTTCTAGACTCAGCCGGCTAGGGCTATTAGACCACCTAGGGTAGTACGGGCCAGGTGATAGGCCACATGTTTCCATTATGTGTGTACTAAGAGATTAGAGGCCTCAGGTTTTGTATTACTGAAAGCTGCGAAGCTTCAGATTTTGTAGAGACTTACTGAAAGCTATCGGGCTTCAGATTTTTGTATCAGCACTAACTTTTTGTGATTATATATATACAGACAGTCCGACGATTTATATATTATGTGTTTCAAAAATTAATGATGTGATCTTGTTTATATGTTTTCTTCTATACAGTGCATTATTTACATGTTGTGAATGCTTTTACATGTTATGAGTATCATGTGTGTGCAATGTACCAATCTAGAATGAAGTTGGCCATCGAGTCAGCAACTGTGTTTAACTCTCTTGGAATGTGCAGGTATTGAATGGTTTCGAATGACCTTTCTAGGAGATGAACCCATCTAAAGAGACGGAGTATGGTAGGATCATGAATAACGTAAACCCAGTTAAGCTGGGAAACCACCAATTGAGAATCCATGCAGATGACAATGTGGTTCATACCCAAGGAAATTGCGTCAGTTAAGGTTCCAACTACCAATAGATACTCTGCAGCATTATTGGTTGCAAATCCAAGGCAACTTCCTCCTGAATTGATGAGTTCTCCTGTTAGGGAATACAGTACCCAGGATGCCAAAGCAAGGTTACGGGTATGCCCGCTGGCGCCGTCCACGAATCCATAGCACATTGTCATCTACACATACAGATAGAACATGGTATGAGAAGCGAAAACAAGATCTAAAAACACTCAGAAACAAGTGTGTCACACCACACAAAAACACACAAGCACGCCATGTACAGTATATACAAGAAAAAATATATGCATGATAGGGTCAGGCATAGTACCTCTTCAAGTGAAGCCCATTACGGGGTTCACCCAAATATATTCCATCATAATCTTCAAGCTCGTAAGCTCCCTTTTCCAAAACACGTTTGACGATATAAGGTTCGTGCCACATGGACTCGAACTTTCCTGCACCTAGTTTGTCATGCTTCTGGTCGTATGTGAGGACCAGGTGACCCTCGTTGAATATACAGGGTTCAAATGACTTGTCGTATTGAGCTTTGATGAGTTTCATGTGTGCTTCATTAGCAAGAGCAGCATCTCAGCGAGACTCGTCGAGTTTTGCTAAGTACAGGAAACATTCTTCCTCGGCAGTAGTGTTAGGAAGAAGTTCGACAGCGAGTTGTAGAGATGGAATTTTGCACTCTATAGGAAGGACAGCTTCCAATCCATACACCAATTGGAAAGGAGTGAATCCTGTGGTGGTTTTGACAGAGGTTCTATAGGCCCATAATGCTGAAAAGAGCATATTATGCCAATTGGACTTGTGCATACCTACCATCCGTTGGACCATAGTTTTCGAGACCTTGTTAATGACCTTGACCTGTCCATTGGACTGCTGGTAGTAAGGTGTTGATTTTTCATGTCGAAAACCCAATCTATCGCTCAGTTCATCAACCATATGGTTCTGAAAGTGAGAACCGTGATCGGTAACTATAGCCTGAGGAACTCCAAACTGCGCTATTACATGATTGAACATGAAGAGTGAGGCGGTTCTGCCATCATTTTGGTATGTAGGCATTGCCTCGGCCCACTTTGTGAAGTAATCCACAGCTACGATGATGTAACTATGCCCCCCGGCCGAGGTAGGCTTACAATGCATAAAATCGATGCCCCATTTTGCAAAGGGGCCCACGGAAATAACCGGGTGTAATGGGGCGAGATGGGTGTGTTTCTTTGTATGGAAGTGTTGGCATGGAGGACATCTTTTTACGGCCTCAATACTATCTTTGAAGATGGTAGGCCAATAATATCCTGCGCGCAAAATCTTCTGGGCTATAGCCATCCCAGAGAGGTGACCACCACATGCCCTAGCGTGACAGTCATTGAGAATGCGATCAGCCTCATTGTGGGTTAGACAACGTCGAAGAATGGAATCGATGCTACGGCGGTACAAAGTATCATTGATGATCAGATAATACTTTGCATGGTGACAAATATGACAACGGCCATCGCGAGAGAGTTGAGTGTTGAAGCGTTGGGTTTGAAGATATAAAGAAATATCTCTTTACCATGGATCGGTCGTACTGATGAGAAACAGTGACTCGTCTGGAAAGGAGTCATTATGCTCAACTTCTACGTCAGCACGGGGAAAGTCACAAATTAGCTCCGCAAATACCAAGGACTTTTTGGACTTGGCTTTCTCGAAAAGAAGATCGAATTCTTGTAGTATCATGATCCAACATGAATACTTGCCTCCAATCACCTGACGTGTCAGTACGTGGTACATGGGGTTCGAGTCGGCAATGATGGTGGTGGTGCGGAGCAGGATGTAGTGTCAGAACTTTTGGACGACAATGACCGCCACGAAAGCAAGTTTTTCAACATGTGAATATCTAGTTTCAGTGTGAGTGAGACCCTTACTTGCATAGTATATTACATGTTCCTGGGCGTTTTGGACCTCCTGTACCAAAATCATGGCGATATTGGTAGAAGAAGCAGCGAGATACAATATGTAATCTCAAAAATAATTTAGCGGTTGGATTACGGGGGCATGCGTGATGGCATGTTTGATGTTGTCGAAGGATTTTTGAGCTTGATCATCCCAAATGAACGGGATGTCCTTCTTAAGCAGCCTCATGTACCCTTTAGTATTTTCCGCGAAATTACAAACAAAACGTCTTAAATAAGTCGCCTTCCCTTGGAGACTTTGAAGTTCCATCACAGTGGTGGGAGGTGGGAGGTTGATAATGGCCTCCACCTTTAAGGGATCAATGCGGATCCCATCCTTCGAGACTAAAAATCCTAAGAGGCGTCCAGAATCAATGCAAAAGATACACTTGGGAGGATTCAGAGAGATGTTGTACCGTCTACATATGAGGAAAATGGTCATCAGATGATCCATGTGGAACTCACGCTGCTTTGAATGAGCAGGGAGATCGTCTAGGTAAGGTTCCACAAAGTCCTTAATATCATGGAAGGCATATGGCACGCCTTGCTGGAACATGGCGCCAAAATTTTTAAGGCCAAACGGGAGTTTGCGATATGCAAATGTCCCCTAAGGACAGATGAAATCCGTCTTATGTTGGTCGACTGGGATGATCTCAATCCGGTTGTCACCAAAAAAGCCATCCATGAATGAAAAGATGACGCTTCCGACCCCCACCACCTCCATCGCCGGAAGGATGAGGGTGTCCACCACCACCACTGCCACCATGGTAATTAGGTCCTCCACCACCTCCACTTGGAGGGGGTGGTGGACCACCTCCACTACCCAAAGGGAAATGTCCTCCTCCACCATAATACGGTGGTCCCCGCTGCCTCTTCCTGGAGGGGGTGGTGGACCATTCCCGCCACCGCCGGAAGGGTGAGGGATATTGTTTGTATAATGAGGTGGGCCTCCACCAAAGTCAGATGGGGGTCCACCGCCTCCAACAGGAGGTGGGAGAGGACCGATTGGAGGTGGTAGTGCTTGAGGGACAGTTGGTTGGGGTTCGTGTTGCAACACAGGTTGTTTCCCACATAGAGTGTATGGATTCCCGAGATAAGGTATCCCATATGGTGCGTTTCCGGGATTAGATTGGCCCGGCGCAGGGTTAACAGAACCTGGATACGCTTGACTCCATGAGGGTAGGGTTACATTGGATGGCCCCCCAACATGAGATAATCCCATGGTGGATGGTTTGGCAGGTTTGGGAAGTCCAACGGAAGGTCCATTGGGGATTCCACTGCCTATGTTATGGTTAGGAAATGGGGGTTTCCCCCCAGCCACGATAGGCTGACCACTATTCGAAGGTTGAACCAACATAGGTTGTTGATTAGCTACTGTAGTACTAACATTACCAATGGGATAATCCGTGGGAATGGAATATCCTCCCCTTGAATTTTGAGCTGAGGGAAGAACTAGTAAAGTAACTATAGTAGTAACAGGTGTATTGGACTGTTGTCCTTCTACCGGTCGGTTTACTTGAGGTGCAGGACTGGATTCTTGCAAGGGCTGACCAGTCTCGTTAATGGTTGTGTGGTGGGAAGATTGTTCCAATGATCCAAAAGATATCGGATGATCTGGGATGGGTCGGTAAGGGGGTAATGATGGGTCTTCAACCCTTCGTTGGAGACTTGATTGCTGAAACTCCTCAGCCATGGAACGAAAGTGAGCTAATTGGCCACGATAGTAGGCTAAAGGGTCATCCGGAGTAGTCCCATTGGGTGGTGATGTGATGGAAAAATGAGCCACTAGGTGGCTAGTAGAAGATGTCCAGTAAACTGTTGAAGGACCAACAGCTGCTGTAGGGTCATCCTGGAGTCAGTTTATCCATTCCAACGATCCAGGTTCTCCCAGGATGATGGGAGAAAGGTCTTTTGAAGCGGGGATTTGTGCTCCTTCATCCTGCAGGGGATGAGAGGCAGGTGAATCCACAGGAGTTTCTAGGAACAAAATTCCTCCAACGTTTACAGTGGGGTTTTCCACTTCAGTAACTACGATCGTGTTACACTGATCACTTCTTACTCTCGAAATAACCTCCTGATTATGGGGATATTTGGGTGATAAGTTTAAGATCCTACAAGATCTTCTCCAGGGAAAATCCTCCAGAGCATCAGGAAAGGCAGCCAGAGTGGTTGAAACAACATTTCTCCTAAGGACAAGCTAAAAAGAAAAGCAGTCCAGAAAAACCTACTCAAACTAAGGCAACAAGCAAACTTATGTGACCGAGTGGATTCAAAAGTCTAGAACCTCACAGGATTATCAAGGCATCGCAAACCGCAATATACTGCAGGGTACAACAATATGACGCGACAAGGAGGATTGGAACCGTACCCTTTCCTGCATACCCAATTACCTGGACAGTACGTGCGTGCTAATCTCCCTGAGTGTTGTTCTCAGTGTATTGCTTTGCCAAGACGGCCAAATGGTTAACTTAGTTGGTTTCAGGAATCCTAGTGGTGTCTCCCGATATACGCAAGGTATGTGGGAGCTCAAATCCATACTGGTGTTGTCTAATGCACAACCGTTCGGCAAGAGACCTTTCGATATACTACCGAGTACGTGATACACCCTTCGATATATGACAAGTACAGATTATGGTACTTGGTGGGTACGTGAAGGAACTCAATATACCGATAAGTATGTGGAAGACTATAATACCCCGGGATACAGTGCTGGCAAATAACAATAGCTGCCATGCTTAATGACACCGGAACACGTCTCTAGCTTACACACAAGTTGCTAAAAATTTTACCTAGTTCTATCGTTAATTTGATCTTGGATGGTTAGGTGAATGCATGAGGTGAGTACGTAATCAGAAACATAATGCAAGTCCTAGCTACATGCACGAAATATTCTTTTCTTTCAATGAATTCTAGCTATGCAAAGGAGAAATCGTTTTCTTTCCATCGATATTTCCAAAACAACACAATGCAACACAATCCCAATTCAAACAAAACTTGACTATGAAAGTATTCTTTTCCGTTTTCAACGAAACACAAAAAATCACAACACTACTATCCAAATCACAACATTTTTTTTCTTTTTCTTTTCAAAACGATAATGATACTAGGCAATGAAAAGAGAGAATTCTAATATGGAATATGCAAGCTTTTCAATTTCACTTTCAATGGCCCAAAAGCAATGAAAAATAACACATGCACATATCTTTCCCTAGCATGGAAACACTTTTGCAAAATTGGAAGTGTAGCTTGAGTCTTTCAAGAAGATGAGCGATTCATATTTCAAGAAAAACACAAATGATTATACATTCATTCAATTTTCCAAAAGATTGATAAATGAAACATTCCAATGCAAGAACGTTTTTCTTTCAAAAACACTCAAGAAATGATGGGAAATAAGCACTTTTTTAACCTTTCGATAGATGCATCAAAGAATAAACTTGATAACAATTGAGCTTTAAGATCTAAATGAACGAAAAGAAAACACTACTTGCAGCACTAGTACACTCAGAAAACTCAAGAAAAGACAAGCACTCAATTAAGCTGAAAGACATGCTTAACTCAAAATCAAGTAGTATTAAGCAAACCAAGCAAGCAAAGCTCAAACAATGATGAAAACGAGGTCTGGAAGCTGATCTAATGTAATGATTAGATCAGGAATGGAAGGAAGGGAATGAAAGGGTGAGCGGATGAAGGTGGAGGAGACAAGATTATCCACCACTACCGGTCTTTAGACTTGTCCAAGACGGAACCCAAAATCAATCCAAACAAAACCAAACACTCAACACACAAATCAAAGGTGGGATCTCTAGCTGGATCTTGCAGCACAGAGGGAGTTCATACAGCAAACCAAAGTTCAGTCTGACAAATGGAGAGGGGATGCCTGCATGCCAAATTTTGACAAATCGGCGCACTCTCTGCTTGTACACAGTGCGACGTCGCAATCCACCAATGCGGGAAGTGCGACGACATCGTAGTTTACCAATGAAAGGGATGTGACGAGTGACTAACAGGTAAAGAACAGAGGCCAGAGATGACAAAGTGTTGCTCTGTTTTGTTGAATATTGTAACTTCTAAGAATATTATATTTGTATATTATTTATTCTGGAGATGTTTCATACCTCCGATGTGATTATACTATGAATCCGGAGATTTTTATTCCTCCGAATTGGTTGTGGTAACTAGGGTTATTAGACCCACCATGTGGGGGTCGACCCAGTCAGTTATAATAGGGTGTTTAACCTAATGGTTAAATACGAGCCTACATGTACTTGTGTAAAATACATGTCAATGTAGTGTATAAATAGAGGAGGTATGTTCCTCATTTGATACATACACACACTCGAGAGAGGCGCACTTGTGGAGGAGAGGTCTGCTTTGGTGGAGGAGGAGATCATGTATTTGGTTTACATCTTTGTATATTTCTGGTCATCTATATTGAGGAAGCTTTACTGGGTTTTCTACCCCATGAGGGTTTCCCAGGATAAATCTGTGTCTCTTGTGTTTATGCTATGCTTGTTGTTTCCTCAGTGATCCTGTATATGCTATTATTGTGAAATGGAATGTAATGCTGCTATTTTATGTCTTAGCATATTGAATTTTAACATGGTATCAGAGCTAACCTGAAGGAAGGAAAGGTATGGCACTTACGACACCTGCTTCTCTTGCGACAATTTGAAGGTTAGGGTTTTATATAGCAAAAAACCAGTCATCGTGGCACTTTCGCTATAAATCCATTTATGCGAAGTTTCAGGATCTGAAAAGTTTACAGGTCGTAGATAACATCCCCAGGTACCTTGTGTCCAAAGGGAACCCTCAGCTTCGTTGTACTTTATGAGTTATGATCAGTACAAGTTAGGGTTTCTGCCTCTTCCAGATCTCAGTTAAAATCAGGTGACCTTGGAAAAAAGGTCATAACGTGGGCTAGGAAGCTCCAAATGGAATTTCATAAAAAGTGACAGGTAGTACACAGATTTTACTATCTCAGAAAAAATTTTCAGAGGCAGAAGGTGAACCAGTGACACGTGGAATGCCGTACAAGTTCGCTCTCCTATTTTATCCCATAAACAGGTCACGTTGTGACACTTGGCATAACTCTCTCTCAAAGAGTTCAATTGAGGTCAGACCTGTTAGGATGGAAAGATAACAGGGCGAGCTATCTCAGGAAAAAATTTCAGAGGTCGAAGATCAAACAGTGACACGTGGCACGCCGTACAAGTTCTCTCTCCTGTTTTATCCCATAAACAGGTCACGTTGCGACACTTGGCATAACTCTCTCTCAGAAAATCCAATTGAGGTCAGAACTGTCAGGATGGAAAGATGACAGGTCAGGCTACTGCAGAAAAAAATTTCAGACCTTGTCGAGCAAAAATTTCAGAGTTATAGCAGAAGCAATCAGGTGCATATTTCTGTCAAAACAGAATTATTTTTAGCACCTTTATTCATGGCTTCCGGAATTTAGGGTTTCGGAGAAAGTTGGAATTTTTTGAAGTCTGTAACCACGGCTGGAAGCTCCTCAGAAAAATAAGAGTTTAGAGCCTTGGATCGAACCTTTTGATTAGAAAGAAGGGTGGGCTTCATCAAACCCTAGTTCGGGTTCCTGTCCAGAAGATCCAGAAGTTTCGAAGGCAATTTTGAGGGGTCAAATTTTGGAGATTTCAAAATTGAAGAATGCTAGGTTGATCAGCTCAGCAAGACACATTCTTCAATCCATTCAGAAGTGTGAAAGTCAAAGATGGAACTTTTAGGGTTTCTTTAGCAAACCCTAATCAAGCTCCAGATCAAGTTTCAGGGGGAGTTGAGGCTAAGGCCTTACATAAGAAGACTACAAAAAGTCTCAACAGGTATGACTTAAGGAGGTTCAGGTACATCACAAAAGACAAATCAAGTTCCATGACCATGACAACATGAAGACAAAGACTCGCGAGGTATGTTGTACATAACTAAGCAGGTATACTAATCCAGGTATGTTTTCCTATGTCATGTTAGAATCTTAACTTGTGTAAGTATACTTGGTATGATTGGTTAGTAATCAAGGGTTTATGCATATTATGTCTCTTATCTTGGTTGATGATTTAACTAACTAGATCAAACAAGAATATGCATGATTAAAATAAGACTTCCTTGAAACCCTGAATACTAATGATCATGACTGTACATATTCAAGATTATTTAGAATTAGAATGTTTTGATAATATTGAGAATATACTAATGAATGTATGTTTGTGTATGAGATCATGACGATGACACTAGTGTACACTTGAGCATTTACAGTGGTACAGAATGAATAGAAGTTTAGAAGACATACAGAAGATCAAGCGGGAGGCAACCACACAAACATAAAAGATAAGTATTTGGGTTGTTATTAGAAATAGTAAATGGTATTGCTCGTATGCATATTTGTATTCCTAGAATATATCATGCTGAGTGTAAACATTCATAAAGCATTGAACAGTATACTACTAATGTGCATATGATTGGTAAATTGGAAAAACATTCCATTGTTGCTTGTCTAGAATGAAACCTCTTTGCTGACATGCTGAGAGCTGTGCACACTCTCGATAGTATGTTCCGATAGAGATGGAAGGCATCTAGATAGCCACTGTATGCATACAGGATACGGGAAAGTGTTGTCCCAAAGTATTGGTCAAAATAGTTGCATAACTATGTAAATGATATCTGTATGCATAATAAGTTATCATGTCAATATGATTTGATGATTATGAAGTATTACTAATCATGTACTTAATTTTGATTTGTAGGAAAGATCATGATGAATGATGAACTCTGAACAAGCGATGGATGTTCAACAAAAGATTTACAAATCAAACACACTATAGAAAGCTTGTGGTTAAGAGATTCTCTTAGAAAGAGGAAGAGAATCATGATGAGATGTTTTTCTCCAAGGGACTAGATAAGACCATTCTCTTAATAATGTAATCAGGTTCTGTATGGGTTCCCAGGATCGGTAGTCAATTGATGAGCTTAATGATCATCATGCATGATGTGGATCTCAACCTTTGCTACAAGGTTGAACATGGGTTCTATACACATATGACATGGATGCAAGAAGGAACTCACCACAGAGTTTGAATGATTTTGAGGCTCATATTAGTAGACCCATCTGATGAGAGATGGCACAGATAGATATGCAGAAGATCACTCAATGTTGAGTGTGAATAATGGACAATTGACAGCTTCATGACAAAGCTTGGGCTTTACTAGAAGTAAAGTTCTTCCTAACCTTTACCTTAAGGTTGTGGATGATGAACCTATCATACCATTATTGTATGACGATGATCTCTTTCTGACAAGGAATGAGAAATAGGTCATGAAAATGGTTGCAGAAATGAAAATGAAAGATCTCAAATTAATGCACTACTTCTTAGGTCTAGAAGTATGGCAAGATCCAAAAGGAATCTTTTAAATCAAGGTAAGTATGCTGTGAAGTTTCTAAAAAGATTTGATATGTTGGAGTATAAAGCCATGGCCACTCCCATGGACTCCAACTTGAAGTTGTTAGTTAATGACTCATCGTATTTAGTGGACCTAACCCTATATAGACAAATCATTGGGTCATTGATGTATTTAACAAATACTAGGCCAGATATATGCTTTGCTACAAATACCCTAAGTCAGTATCTAGTAGAACCTAGAAAGGTTCACTTAATAGCTACAAAGCATGTAGTGAGGTACCTAAAAGGTACATTAGTTTTTGGTCTATATTCCGTTTACATGGTTACTCAGATTCTGATTGGGCAGGAAGTGCCTCAGACAGAAAGAGTACATCAGGTGGTTGTTATAGTCTTGAATATGCCATGATCTCATCGTTCAGTAAGAAACAATCTAGTGTGGCTCTCAGTACTGCTGAAGCAGAATAAATATATAGATGTCTGCTCTGCCAGCTGTGAAGCAGTGTGGCTTCAGAAGCTATTATATGGAATGTTTGACTTAGAAATGGATTCCACTATGATTATGTGTGACATTCAAAACTGCATCAAGATAGAAAATCTTGTATTCCACGATAAGTCAAAAACACATAGAGATCCGATACTTCTATATACGAGATATGGTGCAGAGAGGAGCTATCAAGCTCGAGTATATAAGCACTGAGGATCAGATTTCTAATATCTTGACTAAACCTCTGTCTCGAGTAAAGTTTGAATACTTCCGAGACAAGCTTGGTATAGTCCAGAAGGACCCTCCTCGAAAGGGGGAGTAGCATAGTATCTGATAACAAGCCTGTCTCATCAATGATGAGGTTACCTATTTACTGCACCTAGTTACTTAGAATTATTTAGATTTAGGAATCTTATATTTTTTCTTTTGATGATAGATGTATACATGCTTTTGATGATAGATGTATACATGTTTTGATGATAGATGTATACATGCTTTTGATGTTAGATATACATGCTTTTGATGATAGATGTATACATGCTTTTGATGATAGATGTTATGCATGTTTTGATGATGAGGATACATGTTTTGATGATGAGGATACATGATTGACACATGTTTTGAATGAAGTTCTTGGTGAACATGTGAGGGGATTGGATCATCCCTAGACTTCAGTCCGAAAGAAGAGCCGTAGACGTATGTCTTCGAGAATGAAGTTCTTGGTGAACATGTGAGGGGATTGGATCATCCCTGGAATTCAGTCCTAAAGAGAGCCGTAGACGTATGTCTTCGAGAATGAAGTCCTTGGTGGACTTGAGGGGATTGGATCATCCCTGGACTTCAGTCCTAAATAGATCCATAGACGTATGTCTTCGAGAATGAAGTCCTTGGTGGAATTGAGGGGATTGGATCATCTCTGGACTTCAGTCCTAAAGAGAGCCGTAGACGTATGTCTTCGAGAATGAAGTCCTTGGTGGACTTGAGGGGATTGGATCATCCCTGGACTTCAGTCCTAAAGAGAGCCGTAGAGGTATGTCTTCGAGAATGAAGTCCTTGGTGGACTTGAGTGGATTGGATCATCCCTGGACTTCATTCCTAAAGAGAGCCGTAGACATATGTCTTCGAGAATGAAGTCCTTGGTGGACTTGAGGGGATTGGATCATCCCTGGACTTCAGTCCTAAAGAGAGACGTAGACGTATGTCTTCGAGAATGAAGTCCTTGGTGGACTTGAGGGGATTGGATCATCCCTGGACTTCAGTCCTAAAGAGATCCATAGACGTATGTCTTCGAGAATGAAGTCCTTGGTGGACTTGAGGGGATTGGATCATCCCTGGACTTCAGTCCTAAAGAGAGCCGTAGACGTATGTCTTCGAGAATGAAGTCCTTGGTGGACTTGAGGGGATTGGATCATCCCTGGACTTCAGTCCTAAAGAGATTCGTAGATGTATGTCTTCGAGAATGAAGTCCTTAGTGGACTTGAGGGGATTGGATCATCCCTGGACTTCAGTCCTAAAGAGAGCTGTAGACGTATGTCTCCGAGAACAAAATCCTGAATGAACAGGTAAGGGGATTGGATCATCATCGGACTTTAGTCCTTTGAATTGATCCGTAGACATGATGTCTCCAAGAACAAAATCCTGAATGAATAGGTAAGGGGATTGGATCGTCCTCGGACTTTAGTCCTTTGAATTGAGTCGTAGACATGATATCTCCGAGAAAAAAAATCCTGAATGAACAGGTAAGGGGATTGGATCGTCCTCGGACTTTAGTCCTTTGAATTGAGCCGTAGACATGATGTCTCTGAGAAGTAAATCTTGAATGAACAGGTAAGGGGATTGGATCGTCCTCGGACTATGGTCCTTTGAATTGAGCTGTAGACATGAGGTCTCTGAGAATTGAATGATAGGATTGGATCGTCCCTGGACTTCGGTTCAAAAGGTACATGATAGGACTGGATCGTCCCTGGACTTCGGTTCAAAAGGTACATGATAGGACTGGATCGTCCCTGGACCTTGGTTCAAAATGTACATGACAACTCCTAGAATTGTTCTAGGTTACATCCAGCATGAAACAGGGTTGGCTCTGTAGATGCGATACATCCAGCATGAAACAAGGCTGGCTCTGTAGATGTGATACATCCAGCATGAAACAGGGCTGGCTCTGTAGATGTGATACATCCAGCATGAAACAGGGCTGGCTTTGTAGATGTGATACATCCAGCATGAAACAGGGATGGCTCTGTAGACGTGACACATCCAGTATGAAAGAGGACTGGCTCTGTGGTGGTAAATCCTAGATCTGATCTAGGTCACATCCAGTATGAAAAAGGATTGGCACTGTGGTTGGGATTAGATCGTCCCTAGACATGAGACTTGTCTTAAAGAGATAAGGATTGATCATCCTGGAACTTGATCTGGATTGTATCATCCATGGACCTATGTCCTAAAGAGAGAAGGATTGATCATCCTGTAATATGATCGTGTGATGACGATGCTGATGATCGTGTGATGACGATGATGATCGTGTGATGTCGATGCTAATGATCGTGTGATGACGATGTTGATCGTGTGATGGCGATGCTGATGATCGTGTGATGACGATGCTGATGATCGTATGATGACGATGCCGATGATCGTATGATGACGATGCTGATGATCGATGTTGATGATCGTGTGATGACGATGTTGATCGTGTGATGTCGATGTTGATGATCGTGTGATGACGATGTTGATCGTGTGATGGCGATGCTGATGATCATGTGATGACGATGCTGATGATCATGTGATGACGATGTTGATGATTGTATGATGACGATGCTGATGATCCTGTGATGATGATGCTGATGATCGAGTGATGTCGATGTTCCAGTAACTAGTTGAGTTACTGATGATGATGAACTGAAGAAAGCTTCCGATGATATATAGATGTATCATGTATGATGTATGACTCATTGCTCCTACGGATGTTGTTATAATATCCTTCTCGTTAAGGGGGAGTGTTGAATATTGTAACTTCTAAGAATATTATATTTGTATATTATTTATTCTAGAGATGTTCCATACCTCCGATGTGATTATACTATGAATCCAGAGATGTTTATTCCTTCGAATTGGTTGTGGTAACTAGGGTTATTAGACCCACCATGTGGGGGTCGGCCCAGTCAGTTATAATAGGGTATTTAACCTAATGGTTAAATACGAGCCTACATGTACTTGTGTAAAATACATGTCAATGTAGTGTATAAATAGAGGAGGTATGTTCCTCATTTGATACATACACACACTCGAGAGAGGCGCACTTGTGGAGGAGAGGTCTGCTATGGTGGAGGAGGAGATCATGTATTTGGTTTACATCTTTGTATATTTCTGGTCATCTATATTGAGGAAGCTTTATTGGGTTTTCTACCCCATGAGGGTTTCCCAGGATAAATCTGTGTCTCTTGTGTTTATGCTATGCTTGTTGTTTCTTCAGTGATCCTGTATATGCTATTATTGTGAAATGGAATGTAATACTGCTATTTTATGTCTTAGCATATTGAATTTTAACATGTTTCCACTAACCAGGTGCAACGGGCGAGATCTAAGTCCAAAAATGAATCACATCTCCAAGCAATGAAACATGGAATGGTTTTAAAATGAGTTGTATAAACTCAAAGGAAGTAGATCAGAGTCTTCAAGATGAAGATCTGATAGTGAAATCAACTTACGAAGCAAATGACAAATAGAAGGCTTATGTCAAGCAATCAACTGAAAATGACTCTCAGACAATTACAGAATCAAACATGTATCTTCCCAGCTGGTCAACAGATTTGTTTATCGGACCATCCACTTGAGCGGACGCGAGCCGGATCTCCCTAGCTCAATGTGAGTCTAGAACAAATAAAACAGACTACGAATGCATTTCCTAGATCTACTGAAGGATCAAGTACTAGATGTCTTACCTTTCACTTCGCTATGCTTTCTCCTGAATGCTGCTCCACATCTCACGGTCGTCATATCCAAGCTGCAAGACCTGTCAAGACAAGAAACAAGAGAAAGAAGTAAAATGGCATCTATACAATAAGAGATCTAAGTAAACAGTTAAGCAATTAAACTACTCAATATCATTGCACACACGAACAATATTGGTGGAAATCATTTGTATTACTGTAAAAATAAGGAAGTACATAGCAGAGATATAGAACTACAACCAAGGCTTAACGCTGCAGCC
The DNA here is from genome assembly GCA_027924585.1 of Larix kaempferi. Taxonomy (NCBI): domain Eukaryota; kingdom Viridiplantae; phylum Streptophyta; class Pinopsida; order Pinales; family Pinaceae; genus Larix; species Larix kaempferi. The sequence goes on along the minus strand of BSBM01000158.1, from coordinate 28,077,247 downwards.
CTTCTCCAACAAAGCCATTTGCCATTTCCTCCTAAGGAAGCTTGAGTCTCTCAAGGATGAGTAGAGATCTCCCAAGAGTGATTTCACCAGCATGTAGACACCATAGGCTTCCTCCCTTTGGAGAGGAGTAGAGCTTCTCTTATATAGGACTAAGTGAATAGGTTATGGATAGGATAGGTTGAGAGATGGTAGGAGAGAGATAGGGGATCCTCCCAAGGTGTTAGGAATCGAGTACCAACTCCCCTAGAGGTCAGGGATAAGCCCCCAAGTCAGCAAGTTTCGAGAAGAACATAGAAGAAGCTATTTTTTCCCATTAACTGACTTCATCGCACCCTGCAATGAAGCAAACTGCGACATCGCATGTTGCATGAGTGCAACTTGCGACGACCTCTCAAAACCTAGTACTACTGGGTACAAATCTTACCAGGTTAATTACTCGGTCAAGACATCTTCAGGGGTGTATACACTAAATCTCATGATGGGTAGATTTTGGGTGTAAGAGCTGTTAGTTTTGACATTTGCTGGCCTTCTGAACTTGTTTTGCAGATCAAACAATCCTTCCAGAGTCCTTACTCCTTTTGGCATAAAGTTTCCTTAGGCTGCATTTTTCTTCTGTAAATCTGAATCGTGTTCATCTTCATCGATTATAGATCCTTGGAAAGCATCCTCATTTGTTAGGAAATTGATAATTTGATCATCATCATCGAATACTCTAAGATTTGTAATATTATCAGGTATAGATGGCCTGAAAATTAATTCAATAGAGCATTTGTTATTAGTAGGGACTAATATGGCTAACAAATTAGCTGCAACATTCTATAATCTAAGGATGGAATTGATATCGAGTGCATCAAAGAGTGATATCAAATTCCAATCTTCAGATTGATAACCTTTTAAATGCGGTGAAAGACAGTGAATTGTAATTCTTACCTGCCTAACAACTATCTCGGAGTCACCAAAGACCTTTAAGTATTTAACATTCAAACTAATATATTTCTTTAATCCCTGTACTAGAGCTTCATATTCAGCTGTATTATTTGTGCATTGAAACTCTAGTCTACAACATAAAAAAAATGTTTATTTGATTCAAGGTCGATCAAAACACAACCGGCTCTAGACACTTCTTGATTTTTGGAACCATCAATGTACAGAACCCAAAATATGTTTTTTGTTTTAATTAAGTTAGTCTTATTAGCATCTAAGTCAATGACTAATGCTACTATGTTACAACCAATAACACCAGTCCGAGAAAAATGAAGGAGATTGGATTGCTCATCTGATTGATGGCTAACTTTGGTTGCTTGATAATTCCCAGGTTCAATTTCTAAAAAATAATTTCCCAACACTGAAGATGAAAAATCCACAGCCTCATTCTTTTCTTCTAACTGAGTTACATTTTGTTTCATGTGAGGTTCTCTCAGTATTTTGATCTGGTTTTTCCTGTTTTGGTATGGAATCCATAAGTGAGACCAGTATGTCAAGAAGTAACCATTCCATTTCATAGACCAATCCCTGCTCAAAATTAAACCATAAGCCTCAGGTATATCCACCACCATAATAGCAATAAATTGACATACTCTAGGATCTGCTAATAATCTAATAACTACATCTTTCATTTCTCCAATTACCTTGACAGCAGTCCTATCAAAAAGTATGATCTGAGATGGAGATGGTATTGGTTTCCCATTAATCTTCTTACAGATAGAAAATGGCATGATGTTCGAAGAAGCCCAAGAATCTACCAGACAGTTGTGTACATTATGATTAAAAATTTCAAAGGTTAACAAAAAGGAAAAGTTTGAGAACTAGACTTCCTGCCAATGCTAGCTTCATTTATTTAAGGGTCTTCCTATGTGTTTTCTACTGAAGTGCTATATTGGGGGTCGAAAGCTTCTAACAATTTCTTCCTTTGCTGACAAAGACTACACATTTCAAAGATAGAGATATTTTCTTTCGTCTTCTTGATATCTTCAATGATGTCATATCCCATGTCACAATCTTTTGAACCTTTTGTTGATTTTCTTTTGTGTTTGTTGTAACCTTCGGTTGTTTGTTTGTTTCTGGGGTTGTTTATTTTGTTACTGTGGGGTTTACTTTGGGCTGCGGTGGAATGACAGTTATGTGCCTTTTGGGTATTTCCTTTGCAACCTTAGGCTTAGGGGTGACCGGGCTTGAATCAGCAATAGGACCTTTACTCCGAGTAGTAACATTTACAATGGCAACTTGACTTTCCTCAGTGTCCTCTTCAATCAATTCTGTTAAAGGCACCCAATCCCACAATACCATTGTGGTGTCTAGGGCGGGTTCTTCTTGTTCCAGTGTCTTCTCTTCTTGAGGATCTTCTTGATATGTTACTTGTGCATCCAGCAATTGATTCATAACCAAGCTCATGGATTTTATCCATTGTGGACAGCTCTTTTCAGAATGTTTCTCATGGTGAAAAGTATAGAAATGATCCATCCCTACTTCATTCAAATTTAAAACAACAGAGTTGATTACAGGTGGAAGAGGCTGGCCATTGTCGTCCCTTTTCTTGTAAAAAGGTTTGAATGGATTTCTAGATGTGTTGGTTTCTTTATCCTTTTCCAGATATACAATTTTATTAGATAGTTTTTGCATCATCTTGACCACATTTTCCATATCTGTTGATGGTTTTTCCTTAGTTCTGGTTAGCAGCAGGGTTTTCTTAGTAGTTGTTGGTTTTGTTTCTAGATAAATGGAATGTTTAGCAATACTTTCCGCTTCTTCCTCTACCTTCTTGGCTTCTTCGAAGTATTCTATCAAGGTAGTTTTCTTCGTTCTTTTGACAAACATTGCTATGGGCGGATCAAGTGTTGTAGTATAATATTCAACCAAAGATTCTTCAGCGGGTTTCGCTGCATCACTAAAATTATTCAACAAAGTAGTAAACCTTTGATTAAATTCTTTAACCTTTTCTTTCCTTTTCATCCTCATGGACAACAGCTCTTTCATGAGTGTGGTGACTGTTTTCTGATTTCCATATTTTCCTAAGAACGTTTCTCGAATTCTTCCCAATTTGATATTGAACTAGCTTGCAGACTAAAATACTAGGAAGATGCCTTGGGTTCAAAAGTATAAGGAAAAAGTCTGCAGACTACATCCTCGTGTTGTACATTAAAAAGATTCAAAGCTAAATAAAAACTCTTAAGGTGATCTTCAACAGAGATACCTTTCCCAAAATCATATTTAAGTAATACCTTTTCCGGGTTCTTGGGAAGATCATGGAATGGCCCAACTAAATCCAGTGCTCCTCTGGCTCTCCATGCACGTACAACCATAACTCTTGGTGGAGAATGTGGTGGTGAGTGCGGTGGAGAATCACATGGAGAATGTGGTGGGGTTTGAGGTATTTCTTGATTCAGAGGCGTTTCGGGTCTGATTTCACTAAAAGGTTCGGTGATTTCCTATAACGATAGATCCAACAATTCTTCTAAGTTTTCAACGAGAACTGAGTCTCTTGTGTACTGGGTTTCTCTCATCGGAGTCCTTCTTCTAGGTAATTAGGGAATCACTTTTAAACCACCTAGTTTCCTAACATAAGAATGAGTATTCCTTCTGAAGCTTGGTACTTCTGCAAAAGGAACAACGTACAGTGATTCTTGTTGCTTAACCTCATGATTGGGGTTTTCCTGACCCTGTGATTCCAGAACAAAAACGTCTGGGATAGCTATTTCAAGTGGGTCTTCAGGGGAATTTCTTCTAATGAAGGGATCTCCTCTTCCAGCCATACACTGGTGGCCCTCCTTCTAGCACCAAAAACTGTTGATGCCTCGAAATTTGTAGCATCAATCAACAAGGGATTCTCCCCGGTAAGCAAGCCCAATTAGATCGCTCGCCGTTTGGTGTGGGGAATCCGTCCGGTTAACGGCCCGAATATCGTATAAGATTTAAAGATTTGTTTCCTTTCACCGGTTACGGCCCGATCCACCGTTTATGTATTTTATTTTAAAGATGATATGCATGTGCTCTATCTAAATGCATGTTGTTATAACAAATCTGATCTAAGAATTATCTAAGCTAGTTAATCTATCCCTGCATGGAGAAAAACTGAAATATGAATAATATACTGAAGTACTTCCAAGTATCTCACAAATTGTTGTTTAATAGCACAGATGCATTCACAACAGAAATTAAAAGATATCAAAGATAGCTTTGACAGAATTTAAAGCATTCCATTACTCATTTAACACAACATATTTGCACAGGAAAATGAAAGCATTCACAACTAAGAATTAATTCAGGATAGTCAGGAATGATCTCACAGTATATGTATGAACAATGCAGAAATAGTTCAGCAAACATTCAACACATCCCAAGCAAAACGCAGTGCTAGCTTTCGCAGGTAAAAATAAGTCCTTCTTTATTGATGCAACAAAATAATTCACGTACAACATAAGTCCGTCCTTTCACCTACCAAAATTCCTTCTCATCTATTATATCCCTATATTTATAGATTTTACAAAATTTGTCTCTTCACATACCCTAAACCTAGGGAAACAGAAAAGTTTGTCTTCTAGTGCCTAAAGAGACAAAAGTAATTTCCAGCTGTTTTTCTAGAACATTTATACAATAAAAGAATTCCAACTGTCTTTTAAAACATTTGTACAATCAGAATAGTCTCAGCTATCTTTTGTATGAAATAAATAAAGCAGATTTAATTCCTAGATGGTCCCGCTGCTTTAGTTGATCCTTTTATTTCAGCTGCCCCATCCACTTCGATAGGTTGGCTTACCTCAGTAGGTCTGTCCACGTTTGTGATGTAGTTGGCCCATTGGTTGATTTCTCGTAAAATGGTATTTCCCCACGGAGAAATCATCATCTTCAATGCTATCTCATGCTTACGCAGATATGATTTAACGTTTGCTACTCCTTCCGCTATTTCCTGGGCGATGTTCTCTAGGAAATAGGCAGGATAGAATTTTTCCCAATCAGCCGGTGGTATTCTTCTGGAGTCGGGATATCTATCTTGCTTAGGTATTATATTTTTTCATTTTGCTCACTCTGCAAGTCTGACAAGCACTGATCCTTTTCTGGAAAATCATCTATGGTTTCAGGTAAGACCATGTGGCATTTCCCATGGGTCTCTCATATTTTTAAGTAGAGGTTAATACATTTCTTGATGGTTTTATGGATTGCAATGCTTATCTTCGTACCATAGTCTCTATGGAACTCCAGGACTCCCAAGTCCAAGTCTAATTCTTCCACGGACAAGACACGTAGGTTTCTCGGGAATCCTGATTTCCTTTTCCTCCATTCAAACTGTCCATTGATTTCCTCTATGTGGCCAACATACCTTCTCTTAAGTCTCAGTGCCTCCGCCTCAATCACTTTCATCCTTGAAATCATTCCTTTTAATCGGAAAACCTCTTCTTAGATTAGTTATAGCGATTGATGAACTCTCTTTAGCATATCGCATGCTTTCTCATGGAATGCGGTTAGGTCCCGCTTCTTCTCTTTTCATCTTTTTACCTGCTCCAACAGCTACTCCTTTTTTTTTGTTAGCCTTTCGAGTTGGGGCTTGTAGAACTCAATCTGCCGCATGTTGTTGGCTTCATGCTGCTCCAATTCTTGTATGCGGGCTTGTAACCCTTTTGTGGCTATTAGTTGTTGTTTCCTGCTACTTACCGCATGTTCTTCTAATTCTTTTAAGCGAGTTTCTAAATCCCTCTTGTCGCTTTCTAGGACTATAAGATGTGTATTGAGTGCATCATTTTCTTCTTCGAGTTTTTGCTTCTTAACCGCCATCTCTACCTTTTCTTCTCAAAGGTCATCATACTTCCTTTTTAGCTCTTTTCCCATGTGTACTTCTTCCATTAGATTATCTTTAACCTTGAAACATTTGTCTCTATATTTCTTTACTTTCTCCACTAGCATAACTACATTATCGACGCTTGCCTAAACTGAAGCTACACTGCATGCTGCCGTGAACTCAGGGTCACTATTAGTCCCTTTGTAGAGTGAAACTTGAGTTATTATAACTTCCTCTCAGATTTCTCCAGTTCTCATCCTCTTTTCATACCTACTTATGATAGTCATCCTTTTAGAGTCAAAGAAGACGATATCCATCTTTGATACCAGGTGCTACTTAGAGGGGGTGTATGGGGTGAGAGGGAGTTCCTGAGCTGAGACAAATCCTTCAGAGGTTGTCGTTAATTTACCTAAGTCCATATCTTGCATGCTCGAGCCTCCTTGATCCATATCTTCTCTAGACTTCTCCTCTTCTTCTTTCTGCCTCTGTAATTCTGCCGCTTCCGCTTCCGCTTTATCCCTTATTTCTTGCAACTTTTCATCCATTTCTCTCTTCATCTTCTTGGCTTCTTCTCTTCACAATCTCTCAGCTTGTTCTTGCTTAATTTTAGCAGCTTCTGCATCATTACATTGCTTTTCTTCTTGTTCCTTGTGAAAATTTGTTGCTTCCTCTTTCTTCTTCTCTGCTTGCTCCCTTTGAAGCCTTTGATTTTCTTCTTCTTCAAGCCTGTCTGGCTCCTCTTTATTCTTTCTTTCAGCTTCTTGTAGCTGCGTTGCCACTTCCTCTTGGTGTTGCTTTTCCTCTTGCTCCTTTTGTATTAACCCCACAAGTTTGGAACTGGAGCTAGTTCCTTTTGTATGGAGGTAGCACTTTCCCAACTCAGTCATATTCTAGGCACTTTGAAAGAACTCCTCATCCTTGTCGAAATGGTGAGAGTACTCAAAAGTAACCTTGAGGTTGAGGCAGTGGGCGACAGCTTTTCCTTCGGGGTCATGCCTCTTAAAGCTATTTGTCCCAAAATGGAAGGCCTCTAAATCCTTAGCGAAATCTATACCATCTTTCACCTTGGAGAGCTAGTATGCTCCAATGAAAAATGACATTGGAGGGTATGCGACCTTCTTATCACTGAGTATTTTGCTGACTCCATCTACAAAGAGTTTCCTTACAGCTTCTTTGTGTACGAAATAATATGTGGCAAATGGGGTAAAAGGGACGGAGCACGACTACCTCCATACATTATGAAGTACGTCCCCTCCATAGAGAAGTAGTAATCCCCATATGTGTCTATGATGGGCATGGCATTTTCCGATAGGCAGCCAGGTTCTTCTCTGAAAATCAGCGGATAAAGGGGCATGATGAATCTTTCACATATTTGAGTATAATGGTTTGCATACTTGTGTGTTAACATTATCTGATAAGCCACATGGAGGGGGTATTCCTTGCTTTTCTAGAGGTATCCCGGATCAGGGAAAGGGTGCTTGACGAGTAAGCAATCCACTAGATAGGAGGACATGAAAAAATCATCCTTATTTTGGGTCATTCCTCCCTAGGTAGTGATTATAAACGAGGCCATTTAATCTGATATGATGTCTTCCCAATTGAAAATCGCACCCTACGTAGCTATGTGGAACATCACATGCACCCATAGTAGTTTGGATATGTTCCCATTTGGCATGCCAAACACCCGACTCAACATCAGGGTGATGAGTCTGTAGGGATTCCTTAGGAGATTGCTCTCATATTCTCCACTGTTTCTTTGCCTTATATGCCCCTCGGCAATTGTCATATTTCTAGCACATTCCAAAAGGTCCAACTTTAGCCTGGATAACCATTCATCGTTTAGGAAAAACTTAGGGTGTGGTAGCTTGTATGCTGCCATGATATGTTCTAGTGCAAATGATGCAAGGCTCATCCCTTTGAAATATGTGATGACCCAGGAGTCAGTATTTACTTGGGGTAGGATCCAATCGATGACCTCAGAGTACGTGAAAAATTCAACGCGGGTCGCTACTTTGTGGAGACCGGATTTCTTTATGTTCCTGTACACCATTTTCTCTTCCAAGGAGGCCTCGGGGAAGTTTTGATCTTCTATGACTCTGTACAGCTCGCCCCATTGATATTCTGGGGTACCTCCTATGATAGCCTTCGTATCACCGAACATCATCTCAAGTGAGGTGTCCAAGAGGATTTCCACATCTGAATCTGACTCGACTAACTTGGATTTCTTCTTGGCAGACTGCTTGTGTATATCAGACCTAAAATGACAGGGAAAAGACAAATAAGGAGTTTCATAGTTTGTGAGCAATGCATTGTTCTTATTCATGATTATAAAAGGAAAATTGTACTGACATGAATGTTAATTTTTTATTTAAACTGCCCATTGGAGACTGAAAACAATGAAGACTATAATTTACACCGAGAATCACTTATGCGGCAGGTTAAAGAGTGTGATTCAGTGAGAAAACAAAAATATTAGCATTATTTTGTAATTCCAAACGCTAGGTGCTTATGCTAAAGGAAGATGACGAGCCTCCAAGAGAAACAGTGCATTCGATGTTTACGCAAAACTTATCTTCAGAGGTGATAAATAAGGCTTTAGGGATGAACAGTTCATGGAAACGGAACGACCACACGAGCAATCACGGATCAGAGGAAATTTACGTTTGCGAGCGTCCGACAGAAGCAATGGTGTGTGCATGTGATGACATAAACACAGAGGCTATGACACAACCTCTTCTTGGTGCAAAAAACTCGACTAAAAAGACACATAATGCAGTCGTTGGGGTTTAAGGCTTTGGATGGAGTTCAATGACAATGAGCCTCCTTAGCTAAGGACAGGAATCATTCTCAGGTGGGTAACAGGTTAAAAATTGACCAACTCCGAAAAGAAAAAATACGACACACTAGGAGAAATGTGGCCATGATAACTCATGCTTGACAAGGATATGGGTTAAAAGGTCGGGGCCGAAACGCTTTTGTTGGTGCTATGAAAGAAAGGAGGGTTTGGATTCACTTCGAAGGAAAAGGCTTTAGAACCACTACACAATGGTTTTCCTTTATTTTTAAAACAAATGAAAAACTTAAACGTGGTCCCAAACGGGAAACATAACGGAATAGGGTTTTCTAGAGCCTACCTGTCAAACTAGGAGAGGCTGTTAGGGTCGTTGCGCATACACTGATTGGTGACAGTCCAAAGATTCCAATGGAAATCAATGATAGTTCTTGGCCTTTGCAAAGATGGGATGGAACAAATAAAAAATACCCTTTTTTATATATAATAGGGCATTTAATTTCTTGTGGGATGGATAGTCAGGGAACGAAATGCGCACAGGACTCAATGAAAAGATCAATAAATCTGCAGGGGGTAAATTTGAAATCTCCACCAACTTACCTCTCCGCTTTTCAATGAATTTGCATTTAACTCCTGCGCAACAGTCGGCGGAGTGATGATTAAACTTTGCAACCGTATGTTGCAATGAGGAAACGACGAAGAGCACAAAAGAATGGCGCAAGAAACCTGTGGCGCTTTTAAGCGAAATGGCCGCGCTACGATCAGCGGTTTTAAGCTTTGTGGCTACGACGAGAAGACGATCAAGTCTCTCTACGAGGCTTCTGGTCAAGGAAACATAGGTTAGCCTCTCGCGCAACGGTCGGTGAAATTTGGGTTAAAGGATGTGACCAAGTGGCAAACGATAACACAAAACCCAAGCGCACAATGATCGGCGAGAGATAAGCCATAAGGCCGTGACCGGTCGGCAAGAGATAAACCAGAACAATGCGCAATAGTCAGCGTGTTTAACCTTAAAATATGCGCTACGGTCGACGAGGATAAAATAACCATGGCAACCGGTCGGCGAAGATAAACCTGAAAGTTGCGCAATGGTCAGCAGACTTAACACTAAAACTGCGACCAACTTTCTAAGAAAAAGTTGAAGTTTTCCTTACTAAAAACAAAACTTCTTTTGGAGGAAGGAAAAGGGACAAACATGGAAGGAAAACACACACTTTAAGAGACTATAAAAACTCTAAAAATAAAAGGAGGGGCCCTATAAAATTTCAAAAAATTATGGGGATCAGGTTGTAGCAGCAACAAGACTATACTCTCAACATGCTCTGATACCATGTGAAAATCCTCACAGCAGATCTAAGAGCTGATGTATACCTCACAAGAAATATTAAGCATGAAAATAGAAGAAGAGTGGACAATACAATGTAAAAGAGCAGCAAAATTATGATACAATAGAACTCATATAGAACCATAATAACATCACACTAATTCATTAATCATAATATGAACAATAAATAATACAATGGAGAGGATTCGAATGCCAAGGTGGCAATTCGAATTAGCCTGCATGAACTCATCATCAGATCAGCAGAGTGTCATCAATGCACAAGTAACCATAAACCATGTGTCAAACTGAGTCTAAATGAGTGTAGTAGGTGTAACTGATGCATGGAGTACTAATGGAGGGGGCATGAGGAGCTAACTGCAGTCAGAACATATCAACTAGTCTCTTTGGAGGTCTCACTGAGTGTATCAGTCAATTTGTCCTCAAATCAAGGATCAGATCCATAGATCAAGCAATAACTGAGTGTGTCACTGGTGGTAGGTGAGAGAGGGCGCACTTCTTCCTGTGGTAGGTGAGAGAGGGCGCATCACAGACTAGGAGGGATGGAACTGAGTGGAAACAGTCTCCCGGGGCTAGTAAACTAAGCACTAGGTGATGGGAGACACCATACTGATGATTAGGATGCATGCAATTGCATGCCTGCATGCAAAAATGCATGTATGACTGAATGCAAAATTCCAGTAGGACTAGGATGGAGTATAGGAATATCCTAACATCTGGTTCAAATCTAGAGACCATTTTTTTTAATTTCAAGAGAATTCTTTTTTTACTGTCTATGCAAAGGAATCTGCAGGCAAAACTAACTCACAAATTCTGTCTTTTCTAGCTTGCAATGTTTCAATTTTCAACTCTGCATGTTTTCAACAAAAATTTGGTCAACCCAATCTGCAAAGGAAAACTTTTAAGATTCCTATTGTGTTTGTGTTGAATTCAAACTCTGTTTTTTTATCAACCTCTGCTAAAAATTTATGTTCTTCAAAATGCTCCTCTTGGAGTCGAATTGGTACCAATTAAAAATTTTAGCAGTGATTTCAGACTTACCTTTCCTCAAAGGCTTCCTGTTTGAAGACGTTGTTTTTCCATATCTCATGCCCGCATTTCTGCATTTCTCCACACTTATGTCCGCATGACTTCAATTTTATGCCTGCATCACTCCAATTTTATGCCCACATCGCTTCATACTTATGCCCACATGTATTTATGCACGCATCTCTGCATATTTATGCTTGCATTTCTCCAATTTCTTCCTGCATGCACGCAATTCTCCGGATTATGCACACATGTCTTCACATTTATTCCTGCATCCCTACATATATGTTTTCTTATGCACGCATATCTCCAATTTTATGCACGCATGTCCGCATATCTCCTTAATTTCAACGATTTTCTAATCGTTGGTGTTCTCCAGCAATAAGTTTTGTATGTGACAGATGATATTGTCAACATTCAATGCTTCAAAGAAACAAATGTCGGTTCTACCTACAAAGTTTATAATTTTCAACAGAGTTGGAGTGGAGATAATGTTCTGAACAAAATGTATCGGGAGTCTATGACCATCAATATCTTACCACTGCGCTGCTATCATTTCTCTGTTCCCATCGAAACTTATTATGATGTCTCAAATATGGAAATTTTTAAACAAGGTTCCAAATACCCATACAACAAAATTCATGGAAGTAATTAGGAGAATGAAAGGTTGTGATTATCGAGGATGTTTTCATCATACATCTGCCACTTATGATTTTTCATTCCCTTCTTTCATCATCATTGTTCTTTCAATCACCTCATCTTTCAACATGATTTTTATTTATACTAAAAAATATGCTCACATTATTACTTTAGCCTATGCTTTTTTTAAACTTATGACTCCTTGGAGCACATTTTCCATTTTGATACTAAATATGATTTGTTGTAGAAATTTGTTAGGTTAAAAACTATAAAAATTTTCAAAATATTCTTGTTTAAAGAACCCCTCCTTATGACTCCTAAGAATCCTTCCTTATGATTCCTCCTTGTGATGAAGATGACTGGAGTTGTAGCATGTCTGAAGTTGCAGCAGTAGGACTGAAATTCAAAATCCTTCCTTGTAACCAAAACAAATCTCTTTTATTCTTCTTGATCACTGTTTTTTATGCTTAAGGGTAATGGAATGAATGGTAAATGGTCAAGGTTGTGAGGGTAATAGGTATTTTCTCACTACTAAAAATGAAGAATCATCCAAATTTTAAAACATTAAAAGAAAATTCTTATAAACTTGTTTGTTTCTCCTTTGTGCTTGTCATACTGCTTTGATGTAGCTGGCCTGGATTGGAATGCTGCTACAAAAATATCTAGAGTTCTTCACTGCACTTGGAGTTGATATGGTCTTCAAATATTGTTGATGTTGTGACAAATTTGATGAAGTTATTTTCAGGTCCCTCTGTTTGATGTTTCTTCAAGTCCCTCTGCTGTAAACTGTGATGAACTTGACATTCTTTTCAGGTCCCTCTGCTTGATGTATTTTTCAGGTCCCTATGCTATAAACTGTGATAAACTTGACATTCTTTTCAGGTCCCTCTCCTTGATGTATTTTTCAGGTCCCTCTACTGCAAACTAAGATGAACTTGATGTTCTTTTTGAGTAAAATGCTGACATATGTCGAATATTTTCAGAAAGGCTTAAAGAAACTCAGAAATTTTGATTTTTTTTCAATGACTTCTTCCCTCTCAGCCTTATTGATTGACTTGTCCTCAAGTCTTATTTACAGAAAATTCATGTATTTACTGCTGTTATGTACAAAAATATTCAAAAGATACTCATAAATTGAAGGCTGGAAATTCACTAAAAAGAGATATAAACAATATGATTGACAACTGGGCATAAGAATCAGAAACAAGCCACATACAGCTCTAGTCAAGAAACATCCCGCACACACACACACACCAAGAGATTAGCGAGCAAACTGAAATATGCAACTGATTAATCCACAAATAAGCAGTATGCCTATTTGTTTCTAGAGATATACTAGTTGTTTCATAGCTGTAGAACAACAACGGTGGGATCTGTAGAACAACAACAGTGGGATCATTTCAGCCATTCATGGAAAACAACTGGTGTGATAGCTACAAAACAATGGTGGGGTCATTACAGGAAAATGATTGGTGTGAAATCTCTATATGAAGGTATTGAAAAAACTAAACATCAGAAGAAACAAGAAAAAAGAAGGACCATTAATGTGGCATGAAACCCAACAAAGGGGTTCTGTCAATATAATAAGATAATGGTAACATCATTACAACCATGATCCATAAAATGGTTGACAACAATTCAAGAAATGGTAACAACACTGTGGGACTTAAATCCAAGAAAACCATGACACTGAAACATGAAATGAGCTAGATACAACCCATAAAGCACTACACCAAAATGGTTAGCCATGTTCCAACGAGGAACCATAAGATGACAGTTGACCAGGGAAAGAATGCTACCAGAACAAATTAGGGATTTGAACCCAAAACTAGGAACAAAAAATTCCAAATGACATTTTACCAGGGGAAGAATGCTTCCATAACAAATTAGGGATTTGAACCCAAAGCCAAGAACCCCAACTTCCAAATTTGTAAAAATTTTAGTACAGTGCAACTAATGCAAAATAATAAACAATGGCCATCTATGCAAGAAGTATCTGAATATAAACTAGAACACCTATTATTTGACTACTAACCCAGTGTAATTGGGGATGTATTCAACAAATGAATGTGAAAGTTTATTGAAAAAAACCCTGCAATAAAAAATGATAAAAGGAATACACGCCTCTGGAAGGCCATGACTCATTGAATTCTTCTTCCTCCTCCTCCTCTTCTCTAAGCTTTACCATATCTCCTCTCGTTATCTTGCTTACCATATTAATTCTTCAAAAGAAACAATTTTTGCAAACAAAGGGCTTTGCAATATTTTTACATCCAAGGGGAATCTCTTGCAAGTTGGTAACATATGCCGTAGTTTAAAGATGACAAAGAAATTACGAGCCATTGCCAAATTTGGACCAGAGGTCTTTTACAATGGCACTATTGGTGTCCATTTGGTCAAATATGTGCAAAGAGAAAATGGGATTCTTACCTTAACAGATCTGCAAACTCTCTGTTGATGAAGGGACTCACTTGGAGGGTTGTTTTCAATGCCTGAGCATGCACCCAACTACGACATTCTCGTGTTGCGCATCATAGAAAGTCAATGGCGTTTTCCAAACATACTTCTTTCTCTAAACGCTCACAACACACAGATTCAAAATCGCTAAAATATATAAAATCATCATCCAAATCCGCCAAAAATCAGTCGAGCCTCACACGTTCTTTGTAGATTCTGAGCAGGGCCTTTCACAGGAAGCCGATTTCCTCCATGAATAAAACGAAATGCAATGGATGAAAAACGTGCTTGCAATGAGAACACCATCTGGCCCCCGATATTTAGTGTAACGTACCCACCCATCCATCCAAGGCAAGGGAGGGAGCATGATGCCAATCTCTGGGGCTTTCAACATAAAACTCAGCCCATTCATTAGATTCACATCCATAAATTAAATGTGTGCAAATGCAAATCAATTAAACATGCATAGTAGAATAAAACATATTCATCCACACACTCCTCATATGCATTCAACATATCAATAATAGTCATTAATTTAAGCATTGCAGAAGTAGATACATAGACATAAAATACTTATCTTCGTTGTGCAATTGTCCCAAAGCAACTAGCTATGCCGTTGCAACGTTCCACCCAACCGTAGGCTCTTCGACGGCATATACTCAGTCCGTCCGAAGGCCACCCCCGAGCTAGGCATGATTCTTACAAGGAAAAGGGGACATTCAGCTCATACACCGCCAATTAAGCATTTCATTTGAGCCAAGCCAGTCCATAGTTGGGTTTATCGGGCTACATCAGAACCATGGATGCTTGCACTCAAGCTCAATCCAAAACAATGGAGGCCCATAACCCATACCCCAACATACTCTTTTCTCACACAGCCAGCACAATCATTGGGAAGGAATACACATTTAACAATGGGATTTACAACAGGATGGTCATGGGTTTTCCCCAATTCGTTTCCATCCAAAAACAGATTATGGAATGGGGAAAAACACTCACATGGAGGAAAACGATTTCTTCCCCAACTAACTGAGCATTCAATAGCCAAACGCTCTTTATGGAACCTCTAGTTCAATTCCCCTTCTTCCCCACTGGTATACAACACAAAAACACTCTTTTCCCAGCTGAGAATGAAGGAAAACACATAAGTTCCATAGGGAAAAACGCCTAGCAAGCTCCTAACTCGAGAGAGAGCCCAAATGGTTGATGGATAATGGCTTGGGGAGCAATTCATGGCTCTTTTCTTTCCCAAGAAGCAAAACGTGATTTCCCATGCAGGGTGGCTTGCCCATACCCGAATTTGGACAGCCATACCTCCCATTCCCCAAGGCATTAACTACCTCAACCAACTCTTGGAAGAAATCAATGATTGGGTACAAACGTCAACATGGGTAGTTGAGGGTTTGATGGGTTCTCTCATTGACACTTGGCTTGACTTGATTGGCTCCAAGGGTTTGAATGTTTTCCCTCCCAATTCCTTGTAAAATCATGCCCCCATCTCTTATTGCATTGCATAGCTAGTTGTGGGTATTTTATTTAAAATGCATATTTACATGATGTTTGAAATTCCAATGTGCCTGGCTAGCATGCAAACCATATGCATCAATAAATCGATGGCGGGGCCTTGGCCTTGAGCTCCTCACCATGATTTTATAACAATATTACATCATTTACATTTTAATGCAATAGGGTCAAGATGGGGACGTTACATTTAGCAATTCCGATAGATTCAAAGTAGCGGAAAGAGGGTGGGGGCGAGACTGGGATTTCCAATTTCCATAATGAGGAGAAAAGAAATGTGGGCTCCCGCAAAATATAAAAAAAAAAAATGTGATGCTTTCCTTCACCTCTCATAATGAACAACGCAATGCATACAAAACAAATAGATTCAGATAGACCATAAAAAATATAGGAAGACCATAAAAGACTAATACATAATACACACTAAACTAGCGGCATTCAATCTATTGAATGCATAACTCCTCCAAAGATACCGATGTTTCCATTCCTCCCAGCTCAAACACAATAGAGAGTGTGTTGAGTAGAGCCTTACACAGTCCAGTTGGCAGGGAATATAGGACAAGAGGAATCACACCATAGAAAAGGATAACGTATGTGCAGAAAACTCCGTAAAGAGTCACAATGGTTATGGAACTTACCTGGCCAACGTACCGGCTCAATTTTCTTGCCCGATGTTTTTTACTTGACAAATGTAACATGCACCAGGACAACTCACGTCAAAGGGATTGAATGGCCTCGATATGAGGCCAAATAAGGCCTCAAATGCACTGATTGGACAAACATGGTTTTTTTCATAAAAACTTTAGGTTATAATGCATTGAAAAAAGTGAAAACTAATATAATTCCTCGCAAGGCGATTTCTATAGTCCCTATTGCTCGGAGGCAGGGACTAATAAGTTATTAAGATCTATTGATGGTTGACACCTAAAGTAAAAGAGGTTTCCTCATCCCTTATGAATAAAAATGAAAGTTTGTTTTATTCCATAATCCCATATGGCGTATATGCAATTCATTTTTCCAAAGTTTGTTAAGTATAGTTTTCTGTAAATGTTTAAGGGCATGAATGTTGGATTACATCATTTGTTAAATGTTGTCCTTTTGTGTTTTTTATGATTTTGACTCCTTCAAACTCATATCTAAATTTATGTTATTTAGGATTTGATTATCCACATCCCATTCTTTTAGCAAGCTCGACCCTTTCAAACTTCTTTGTTCCTACTTTCATGTCTTCAAACAAAGAGCGTCTTCCATATTCATACTGTCGATTCCATATTTTCTGCAGTGCAGACACTTACCATTTGAAATTGTTTTCAAAAGTAGCTATGGATTCATCATTTATCTTCCATAGAGGCATCATATGATTTGTTCATGTATTTACTCGATTATTTGTGTCATACTTACCATGAAATAGGAAGTATTGTTCCGAGCTGAATATCCTTTACTTATTTTTGTTTATACCATTGATGATACAATCTTACCTAAATATTGCCTTTTTTGTTGGCTATATTTTTATATACATATACGCAGTTGATCTACGACTATGAATGCTCATCAAACGTGCGCAATGATTATTTCTTGAGCGTTCCATGATTCTATCAATAATGCTTTGAGACATCAACATATTGTTCAGTTTCTGCTCAAAAGTAGCATTGTTTCCCATTTTATAAAGATGTATCGTTATCCTCTACAATATATCATTGTTTTCCAACTACGATAACTCAGTTTGATTGAATGCGTTTTATATTTTGTTCAGTTATTAAAGGGAAACGAGTTGTTGAAGCATACAAAAATTTATTGTTGTTATATATATTGAATATTAGTAAATTTTTGTATGCATAGTCTTTTATTTGTTGTTAAGGTCCACTGAAGTTACAATATTTGAGAAATAAATCGAGATTGTGCTAGCAGTTTTGGATTGTTTTGGTAATATATTTTTGGAAATTGAATGATATTTGTGGATCCAAAAGAAAAAGCTCATCTGTTTCGCTGTTTTGGCATGAATTTTGCATGGCTATATGAGTTTTTTTAGTAGGGGTCATGGCTCCCTCCCACTGGAAATAGAGGAAGAGGAAATAGGATCCATCATACTTGGAAAGAGGGAAAGCAAAAAAGGATCTAGTTATTTGTTCATTTCAATATTGATTATGATGAATTAACCCATCTTACTCAAACAAATCACCTTTACCTCAATACCGCTCATGCACAAGCACAAATAGAGCTTCATCCTCATCTAAGTATTACTGAGTTAACTCCCAATCCTCCAGTAAAGAATGATGGATGGGATTTACCAAAAGCACCCCCTTCTCCAGTCTGTGTGGGTTGGGAAGATATATTGCCATCACCATCACTTGAAAATCCTACTAGACCCATTTCTTCAAAAAATAGTGCACAATCTCCTATCCATGACAAAGATTCCCTTCAAATTCATCCTATAGCTACAACATCCAGAACAAATAATTTATACTTCAGCTCAATAACATAAAGGTAAAATAAATATGTTTTGTAAAGAAGATATTTGCATCCTCCTCCATATCTCTCTTTTTCCGATTTACATCAAAAAGTTTTGTAAATGTCTATTTGTTTTATAATTTAGTTTGAACAAGATCAAGAGAATGCAATTTGTGGACGGATTTTAAATTTTGATACTTTGGAGCCATTAACTTATATTATGATGTCAAGTTTTGCCTACCTTATGACATGAAAACTTCCTTATGATGATATAACCTTTGTATGGTTATGTGGTATGGATGTTTGATTAAACATACTTTTTTAAAAGCATTATGTTCACAAGATGATTAAAGGGAGTTACAAGGTGTTGAAAGCAATTCAGGTTATTCCTAACTAATTTAAGGAGAGACGATGAGATTGTTCCCACATTTTTGTTTTAGCTTTACTGTTTATATTTTCTCACTCGTAATATGGTTCTTTCATGTGTCGGTTATAAAACCTTCCTAACATAAAACTTATAGTTCCATTCCATATGTCTCCATATTCCAAGTGTTTAAAGGTTTTAAAAAAAATTATAATTGAATGCTACTCGAAGTTGTAAAATGACCATTCATGATCAATAACAAGGTGGCTGGACCGAGAGCAAGGGGTATGCAAATAATATTTTAATATTTTCATCAATTATTTTGTTTTCATTTTCATACAATAATTTTCCAGTCTAACGATTATTTGCGATGGCAGGATTCTCACGAGTAAAGATTGTAAAGCTTTGAATTCACTATTTTGATTAAATGAAACGTAAATTTATATAGCATTGTGGTGTCAATTTTGGTAAATTACTATCTATAAATTCAATAGTTTACATAAATATATTCTCACAAGATATATATTATTTTGTTTTCAAGGCTTCAGTTCTATGCTCACTTCCTCACCAAGTGGTGAAGAAATGCTAGTCAGTTTGTTTGAGTCTTGCTCCAAGATCTCGCAAGGGTATTTAAAGAATCATTTGGGTTCATTATTGTATAAAATAAGAATATTAATAAAAACAGTTCTTTGACTTATAATTTAGGTTCAGTTTCATGTTATGCAACTTCCACAAAATTTTTGTTTTGACAGATTTTTATTCCTTACTATCTGTTTTGTAATTTTCTTTTATAAATATTTTTCTTCGTATAGCTTGTATATTATTTCTCTTATAAAATTTTATTTACGTTTTTATTTTATTTTAAAAAATATAATATTTTTATTTTTCAATTCATTTTCTCACTAATTTATGTTTTTTATTTATATTTAAAACCTAAAAATATAAAAAATTAGAAAATATATATAGGATTTCTTTATTTTTTTGCTTTTGCTAGAAATTACTCGACTTTAATTTGTCATATTTCTTATGACTAAAATTAATTAAAGAGTTAATCTTTATGCTATAAACTAGGTCTTTTTACTCCATTTTGTTGATCTAGTCAATTACGAAGTTGAAATTGTCGATTATGAAGTAACCCATCTTCATAAACCAACATATTTTTGGCGACCATCCTGGGGAACATGTAAAAACTTCTCTACTCTCTATAAAGTTCCTAAGGGCCTACGGTTTTCAATTTTTTTTTCCCTTTTTGTTTTATTTAAGTTGTTTCTTAAAGTTTTTGTTCTATATTTTATTGTTTTTCTATAACTGCTATAGAAATTTTTTTAATATGATGAAAAAAGAGAGTGATATACAACTTGAAGTAGAAAACCAAATAGATATTGCAGATCAACTATTAACAATTGATGTTGTTATAGCAAAAATCTCTTTTGATGAGCTTGAAACTTTAGTCTCTTAAGTAATTTTAGCTCGATATTGGACACAAGTTCTCCAAATTTTGTATTAAAGGATTTTATATCTCATGACACTTTGTGAAAGACATTAACCACGTGTTAGAAATATTTTTCCTGGTCAAACTAACATTACTTCATGCCTATTTGACTACATCCTTGAAAATGTTGTAACTATTGAGCAATTAGAAACATCTTGGGAAATAGTTCTCCAAGTGTTGGGCGCAGCCCAAGTAAAGGAAGTAATGAGGGAAAGTACAGTTAGGCGAGGCCTGACATTGACCAGTTTTGGGAGAAAAGCGACTCCGCAAATCCTGGGTAGAGGGTATGGAGCAAAGTCCAGTTGAGAAAAAAGAGCTTGTTTCCTTAGTAAATACAAAGTACTAAGGACAACTAGAGGTGGTTGACGCAGTTAAAGGCCGAGCGACGACCTGACTGCTACAGGAGAAGAAAGTAAAGAAGCAGAATGGTGTAAATGACACGTCACTGCAGAAGTCTGAATTGCGCTGTCAGAGAAAGCATCCGAGTCAAAAGAAGCGGCGCTGAAGGGACAACGAAGTTAAAGCTTAGTGCGGTCTACAGGAGAACCACGTGGATTTTTTGGGTTTTGGGTACTATGGGGGTTGGCCCATAGTTATTGTAAGATTTGACCTTCAGGCACATGCACACACACACATATATATAAGGGTATTTTGGTATAATAAAGGGTTCTGTGGTTGTTATTGTTTTGTTTTTATTAGGTATTTGGTTGGTTAGAACCGAGAGGGAACCCATAGGGAACCAAGAGAGAACAAAATCTACAGCTGAGTGCATCGAGATCTGATTGTAGAGAAGAGTCTGCAGCTGAGTGTGCAGACCAGAACTGTTACCCTTCCAAGTAATATAAGAACAGTTCCTATGGATGTAGCTCCCGACAGGGAGTGAACCACGTAAATCATGTGTTATGTATGAGTTGGAAACATGTTTTGTGTCCGTGATATGATGTGTTTATGTATTTGCTTTCATATGTATGTGAAAGGTAATCATATGTTAATTAAATGGAATGCAAGTGCATGAATGTTGCAAAGTAACACTAAGTATGATGAATGCATAGTTATAAGAGTAAAGACAATAGAGATTCAACTTAGTTCTATAGATTGTCGGTAACGACGAACTACGAAGTCATCTGTTTATTCTATTCGATTAATTGATGTTAATTAAGAAACGTGTTGCGAGGTTGTTAACCACAGCTGCACATCGCCACAGTTGCAAAAACCTAATTTTGTAACCCCCCATATTCACTTTGGGTGAGACTTCAGCCTGGTTACAGGTTGATTCTGAAAGGGCCAGTGAAAGGGGTTTTGTTGTTGCTGCGATAACTTTGCCGAACCTGGGTCAACCCGAGCAGACCAACAAATGGTTTCGTTGATGAATTTGGACTGTTATATCGGTAATGTGCTATGTTGATGTGGAATCCATAGAAGAATGAAATACAGAACTAGTTGAGTCAAACAGAACGCGAGTTTGCAAAGAAAGAAAACATACATCCTTGGCTTACTATAGAACAGTGGCTATAGAGACATATATTTACTGATTTGCATGAATTTTTCTTCGCATCCTTTGCTAACGAGATATTTGAGTGGATATCTAGGATAACTGAAAGAAAAAACTGTTTCCATGGTGGAGAACCTATATTTTGGAATCCATATGATTAAGAGGCTTAAAGTAATTAATAACCAGATTTCAAGAGTAGTAGAATTTTGGTTGGATAACTTGTTGGAAGGCTATATTGCATAGTTTTTTATGGACACTTTGAAGTCTTACAACGCAGTCGAAAGATACTTTTTCAAGGGATTTAGAGGTAAGTACTTGAAAAACTTGAGTTTATGCATTAAAATACTATTAGTTGAAAAATGCATCTTAAGAATGCAGTCAAATTCCTAGGGTTTGAGTCTGTAATGTTAAAAAACACAGATAGTGACACAAACGAAGGCATTGGCATTTTGTGTAGTGGAAAAATATATAAACAAAGCACTAGAAATAGGTCTCGCGAAGTTGAACCTCACACATTCCTAGAAACTGAGTTAGAAAGTGATAGAAATTCATCTCAAGTTGATTCTGATAATGAGATAGAACCTAGACATATTGGCTATCATCCTATTACTCCGCAGAAACCTGTAGCTATTGAACAAGATAATACTAGTTCGTAGAACACTAGTAACACCAATACTACAGGAACGAGCACAAAGAATCAACCCAGTGGTGGTATACCTCCACCATTTCACTCCGCAGGTAGTATTGTAGTATTTCAGAACCCTACACCTCCTAGAAGAAGAATGGCCAATGATATAAAGCTACCTGCTTTTAAAGGAACTGGTCTAGAAGATCCAAAGCAACATTGGTTTCTCTGTGATGCTGTCTAGAACGTTAAACAAGTACAAAATGATTCTATAAAGAAAGATCAACTAGTCACCACATTCAAAGATAGAGCTTTAACATGGTTCATGAAATATTCTATTGGACAGAACAAAACGCTAGCTGATATCAGAACTACATTGATTAGAGAATTTAAGAAGCCTAAATCAGAGTCTCAATGCATTACAAAGATGAAATAAATAAAACAGAAACCTAATGAGACTGTGTGGGAATTTGATCATAAATTCAAATCCTTGTTGGATCAAGTCATATTTGATATAGCACCGCAACAGCACCAAGAATGGTTTATCGTTGCATTGTTTCCCACATTAGATTACCATTGATGCAACAAAAGGTTGCTTCGCAAACAAAAGCATTGGAAATTGCGATGAAGCTATAAGCTTCGTCCATAGGAGAAACTAGCGCAAGAATAGTACAAATACAGACTCAACTAGCAAACCTAACATTACAATTACGGGATATACAAAAAGGAAAAGAACTAAGAGAAGAGGTTTGGTGTACTAAATGTAAAGGAGAAGGAAATTCCAAGGAACATTGTCCTGTATTCAGAGATTACCTCGCTAGTGGGGCACTGAACCCATTAAATCGACCTCAAGGACCATGGTGTAATATTTGTCGATGCAGAGGACATCGACCAGAGGACTGTTAGCTAATTCAGAAGTATGTACAGACACAAAAGAACCTGTACTGCACATTTTGTAAGTTAGTTGACCATGATGACACCAACTATAGAGCATATGAACTTATGATAGAAAGAAATCATCATGTCTACAGATTCCAAGGAGAAACACAGAACAATAATGAGAATGCATAGTATGATCAAGGTACATACAGAGGACGTGGTGGATTTATAGGAAGAGGATGTAATACTTTCCAAGGACGAGGAAGACGTCAGATTGTCTGTTACAACTGTGCTCAACCTGGACATTTGGAAAGAGATTGTATTGTAAATATTATGACCATATTATTGAAGCATGTCACATTTTTCTAGGAAAAATGCAAGAAAAAAGACCGGAAGGACAGAAACAAAATATTCATCGTTGCGAAGTGAATATACCCGAATCTGAAGGAAAACACGATGTGCAAGGACCTGATTTAGAGATCCCAGATATGAGTAACCCCATTAAGACTAAAAAGATCAATATTAGCATGGATGCTGAACCAAATTTAGCCTCTATTGGAGACTATTGGGATGAAGAAACAATGGGATAGATCGCAAACCTACTGCGTGAATATCAGGACTTGTTCCCTACCAATTTTTTTGAAATGAAACTCATTTTAGGTGGCTTGGGAGTTATGAAAATACCTCTCAAGCATGATGTGAATCCTATCAATAAAATACCTTACAGACTGAACCCCAGATATAAAGAAAGAGTGAAAGCATAAATTTAATAAAATGATCGAGGCGGGAATCATTGAACCAATAGAAGAGTCAGAATGGATAAGTCCCATGGTGATTCAAGACAAGAAAGCGAAAGGAGAAATCAGAATTTGCGTGGATATTAGAAAATTGAATGATGCATCTATGCATGACCCATTTCCTATTCCATTCACAGATGAAGTACTAGATAATGTAGGTGGACAAGAGGCATCCTCTTTTATTGATGGATTTTCGGGCTACCATCAGATTAAAATTACCGTGGAAGACAGGCACAAGACTACATTTTCTACTGAAGGAGGATCATTTCAGTACACTATTATGCCTTTTGGATTGAAGAACACACCTGCTATCTTTTCAAGAGTGGTTGTAGCTACATTTAAGGATTATATTCATAAATTATTATAAGTTTACTTTGATGAATGGACAGTATTTGGTCTTCTGAAGAACCATCATGTAAAATTAAGGATGATGTTAGCGAAGTGTAGACAGTATCATATTTCCTTGAAGTTGAAGAAGTGTGTCTTTTGTGTTCCTTATGGTATTTTATTAGGACATATAGTATGTAAACAATGATTGATGGTTGATCCAACAAAAATAGCTATCATAGTAAACCTCCTAGCACCTAATTTTGAGAGAAGGAAAGCTACTGCGCATAATATTTTGAGAGAAGGACTATGGTGGCCTACTATACATAAAGATTCAAAAGAACATTGCAGGAATTGCGATGTATTCCAGAGAACAGGAAAGCCATCTCGTAGAGATGAGATGTCATCGATGCCACAGTTGAATTTACACGCCTTTGATAAATGAGCTATTGACTTTGTAGGACCTATTAACCCACCAGGGAAGAGAACTGGCTCGAGATATATTATTACAGCTACAAATTATCTAACCATATGGGTAGAAGAAAAAACAGTGAAGGATTGTAGCGTAGTTACAGCAGCGTGGTTCATTTTTGAAAACATCTTGACAAGGTTTGGATGACCAAATATTCTAATGAGTGATCAGGGAACCCATTTCTTGAACATAACTATTGAAGCGCGGATAGGATAATTTATATATATCATCAGAAGAGAACACCATATCATCCACAAGCTAATGGAACTGTGGAGGCCTTTAATAAAGTGTTAGAGAATGCATTAATCAAGGTATGCAATACAAATAGGGACGATTGGGACCTCAGACTACCAGCAATATTGTGGGCATATAGGACAACTTGTAAAATGTTGGCAGGACATACAACTTTCAGGTTAGCATATGGACAGGAATCTTTCATTCCCATGGAATATATAGTACCAAGCTTGATAATTGCATCATTTACAGATATGGCTGATGATGAAACAATGGATGAGAGACTATTACAATTAATTGGATTGGAGGAAGACCGCTTCATTGCAAGCTTTCACCAAAAAGTGAAAAAAGATAGAGAAAAGGTATGACATGATAGACACATCAAGCACTAGTTCTTCCAGGAAGGAGACCTTGTTCTCCTTTACGATAGCAAATTTATGAAATTCCCTAGAAAAGTCAAAATGCATTGGCTAGGGCCATACATTGTCAAACATGTTGCTAATGGTGGCGCAGTGCAATTAGCTACATTACTTAGAAAAAAAATACAATGGCTTGTTAATGGAAGTATATTAAAGCCTTACAGGGATCGCCCTAGTCCTACAGGAAGAAGTTAAACAACACAATAAAGTTTAAGTGTCAAGTGCAGTTGAAATTGGACACTAAAACAAATAACAGAGTCTGCACACAACAGTTTTTTCATAATGAGAAGTCCACAAGATTTGAATGTGTGCTGTGAAGCACACATAGCAAGTCAAGTTGCGAAGTTCAATCAAAAGAAGGGGGTAGTTTTGTGAAGTTCCATTAAAAAGAAGGGAAATGTGAAGTGAGCCTCACCACTCACCTAACCGTTAGCAGAGCTAGAGAAAACTAGCCATTATAAAATACTTTTGGGAAACCAGATTTTTCCACTTTAAGGCATACTTGTCAATTGAAGACACATTTATTGAAAGAAAATGACCAGGATATAAGAAATATTTGGACAAAGGACATTATAACATTTAATGCTAACTTAGCCATTTTTGGGCGCATCTTAGTTGGAGATATGGCTATAAATAGCAAGGAGCGCATAGTTACCTTTTTTACCGTGAGTTTTAATTTTTACCACGAGTAATTTATGAGTTTTTACCAGTTAAAAATAGAGCATTCCGATAGTAAATGTCTTAGAAAGAAAGCCTACAGGATTTATTAAGGAAATTCCAACAGTCTGGTCTAGAATCAATTTTGAATACTCATGTAAAGAAAACAAATCAAGAGAAAGGTGGTACCTCTAGAGCCTCACCGTGACATGCAACAGAACATAAACAAAAGGATAAGCAAAAATACAAAGAACAAGAGAAACTGCAACCTACAAAAATTCCAAAAGAGTATCTGCTAGAGCGACCTCGCGAGAGGTTGATTTTGTTGATACCCGAGTACATCCCTCTGCGAAGATATGATGCACCGATGGTAATATTGAAGAAGAATCCACAATATGATATCCCACTGCCACCGATGTCAAGCGATGTTTGGGAGAAAAACAATTTGCTAGGCAAGATTCCCGAATGTAAGTTCGCAAATCATGATTTGCTGAACACAAATAAGTATCCACAGTTACAACCAGATGAGTACATGTGTTGATAGTATGATGAAGCCACTAAGCAAACAAAAATTCAGGCATAGGACTGGATTGCACCACTGCAATCCTCAGGATTGCTGAACCTATTGAGAATTCTGCATTTTGATCGAAGTCCAAAACTTATAGTAGTTGTGTGTACATTGCTGTCATGCACCCACGAGAGATACTTTTGGCTAGACCAAAAGATTGATATCAATATTGATCTAATCTACAGAATTACCCACTTGAGCAAACGAGGCACTAACCCTGCAACATAATTCGTGGGAAAAAATAAATACAAAGAACTTTCCAGGAGGATGAAGAGTGAATTTGGCTTGGTAAAAGGAACCCGCGAATATCAAGAGAATCAGATTAAATATGTTGCCACGTGGTTCACAGTACAATTTCTCGCACGAAAAGTACTAAGGAAATGCATACGGACATAAGTGTCAGTCACTGTGATCTCCTTAGATGCTAATACTAAGGATGGACTACAATTAAACTGGTCAACTTACCTGTTGAACGAATTTATGGATGATGTAGTGGATGTGCAAGACAATGGATATCAATTTCACTACAGCTGGTTGATAGTCCTCATCATATTTGTGGGTTGGAAAGAGCCAAAGTACCAACAGAACGTATCGGTGTTCATTGATGACTGTCATGGACCCAGATATGCGAACATGTGGAGTAATTAAAGGCCAAAAAGACAAAGAGTGAGAAATGTGCATTTGCACACATTTTATGAGAAACTATACAAAGTTGGATGTGCAGAAGATTGACCTCATCATTTAATATTGGCCTCCCAGATGGAAAATTGATGCACCAGAGACATTGATCACGACATTTGAGGAAAGCAACAACCAAGATAAATAAGAAGAGCAAGATCAAGAACAAGAATAGCAACAGACTGGCGACTTGCCAAAAAGAGAAAAGAGGAAGAACCCTGACACAGATGTGTCAGAGGGGCCAAAAAGAAAGAAGCAAAAAGAGAGTAAGACTCTGCTTGATGCGAAGTTGCATGATGATGATTATGACTGGATCGTAGCTAGATTCCATAAACATATTGAAGAGATGCTCGCTATAAAATAAAGTAAGCAAGAGAAACTTCAAGCAAGGATGGTAGAGAGCATCGCAGAACTAAAAAATATGGTGGCGAGAGTAGAGCAAGTAAAAATAGATCTAATGAAGGAATCAAACTCTGAAGACAGATCAGATGAGTCAAACTGAAGAAAAATAAAACCACCTGCACTAACGATGTGACCTAGCTTAGTGTGCATAAAGCTAACAAACGTTATATTCCCATTTGATGAAATCATTGAAGGCACAAAGCAGCTCGTGCACTTGTATATTAATGTGGGAATGTTACCTATCGAAGGACTACATGATCTACATCTGCAAGTTGTAGAAGAAAGAAAGGATAGGGATATGATGTTAGAATTTTGATAATTTCATTCAAATATTATCTAGGATCACTAAGAGAATAAAAAGCACAGCATAACAATCATAGGAGACAATGGACACAAATCATTTCACCGAGGAAAACCAAGAAGGGAAAAAACCCCGAAACTTCCTCAGAGATAGAATGAGCACCAATACAAAGATCACAAATATCAAACCCCAAAATATAGATGTCTTCAGTAGCTACTCCTCCACTTGTGAGCACTCCTCTCTCTCAACTATGCGATTTGGATGAGTGAGTGAATGAGCAAATATAGTGGTGCAACCACTCTATTTATACTTTAACTTAACCTTCCTTTTACCCTAACTGGTCCAACTCCCTAAGGGATTCTAATAACCCTTCCACTTAACTCATATAGGGCCGACCCCACCAAGGTGGTATAATAACCCATCAAATATAAGTTACGACACTTGCAAATACAAATGACGATACTTCCAATCAGAGGAATAATACATCTCCGTTGGGGATACAATAAAGTACAAATGTAATACATACAATATACAAGTGAATATCTTCCGAAGTTACAAATACATCAACACTCCCTCTTAACTAGGAAGGTATTCTCTTGACACAGGTCATCAATACATATAAGCACAAGTCTTCAATACTGGAGCTAGATCACGGAGCATCATCGTCACTGCTGTTGTACTCGTCATCTCCATCACTGGTGCTATCTCTCAATTCTTCTCGTCATAGGAATTTCTACAAAGCCATTTTTTCATGTTGGATGTAGGCCTAGCCTCCATGTAGGTCTTCATCATCTCTGTGCGTGGCAACCGATGGAATCTCAGGACTGATTATGTGCATCTTTGCAAAACCTGACAAGAGCATCCTAGGATCCTTTATGTTCCTAGCACGACTGGCAAGATCTCCCAGGAATGATTATATACAAAGTCACAAAAGCTTAAAAGAGCATATCATGATCCTTTACGTGCCCAGCACGACCGGCAAGCTCTCTAAAGAGCATCCCAGGACTCATTACATGCCCAGCACAACCTATAGGATCTTCAGGACTGATTACATGTGAACATGAAAAACCTTAAAAGAGAATCTTGCGACCGGCAATATCTCTAAAGACCATCCCATGACTCATTACGTGCCCAACACAACCTATGGGATCTCCGTGACTTATTACATGCCTACAGACAAGACCTCGCAAGAACATCTCAGGACTTATTACGTGCCCAGCACAACCTATGGGATCTCCTAGGATCCATTACATGTCTAACCAGCACAACCTGCAACATATCCACGACCACGGAGCATCATCCAGATGCTCATGATCATACGGATCACCGCTACTCATGATCATACAGATCATCATCATCTAGAACATCGTACGGATTTTCATCATGCATCACTTATATCCTCGGCCATGGGAGGACCCTGCTGCCACCATGCTATGAATGGATCCAGCATCTGTGTCCCATCACTTCATCCTGGAAGTATCCTGAATCTACAGGACACCAAGAATTTCTTTGAAGTACTCGAACTTCACTTTGTCTAGTGGCTTGGTCAACACATCTGCTATATGCTCTTCCGTCGCAACATACAGGAGCTTCACTGCTCCTCTCTGTACCATATCCCATATATAGTGATATTTGATATCGATATGCTTTGACTTGTCATGGAACAATAGGTTTTCTGACAACTTCACACAACTCTGGTTGTCACAATAGATACAAGTAGCATCCAACTGGAGATCGAATAAATCAGACAGTGGCTTCCTAAGCCATACTTCCTCACAACTGGCCAAACAAGTTGCGACATACTTTACTTCGGTTGTACTCAGTGCTATGTAGGACTGCTTCCTTCTAAACCAAGAGATCACCCCTGATCCCATACTGAAGCAACACCCCGAAGTGCTCTTCCTATCTGCAGCACTTCCTGCCCAATCTGAATCAACATAACCCTCCAAGTTAACCTTTTGATTCACATCATGCTTGATCCCATAATCAACCGTACCCTTTAGGTACCTCAGAATATGCTTTGCAGCAATCAAGTGAACATGTCTCGGATCTGTCAGGAACTGATTCAATGTGTTCACAGCAAAGCAAATATATGGTCTCGTGTTCGTCAGGTACATCAAGGACCCAATCATCTGACGATACATCATGGCATCAACTGACTCTGATGAAGCATCACTCAAAAGCTTCAGGTTCGATTCCATGGGTGTGCCCATGGCCTTGCAGTCCATCATCCCGAACCTCTTCAGGATCTCTACTGTGTACTTCCCTTGTCCAAGAAATATTCCATCTGCACTCTTCCACACCTCCATCCCTAGAAAATAATGCATCATACCCAAGTCCTTCATCTCAAACTCGGTAGCAAGCTTCCTCTTCGTGTCGACAATCAACCTATCCTCACCTGTCAGAAACAAGTCACCTACATATAGTAGGAGTATAGTTGGATTGCCTTCCTCAACCTTGTAGTAAAGGTTGGAATCCGCTTTACTCTTAGTAAAGCCCAAGCTGGACAGGAAGTTGTCTATCCTGTCGTACCATGACCTGGGTGCCTGTTTCAAACCGTACAAGGCCTTCTTTAATTTGCACACATATGACTCCTTGTCATGTGTCTCAAAACTGAGTGGTTGTTCCACATACACTTCCTCTTCGACTACACCATTCAAGAAAGCTGTCTTGACATCCATCTGGTGTATCTTCCACTTCATCACTGCAGCCAGAGCAAGTATTGTTCTGATGGAAGTGTATCTGGCTACAGGTGAAAAAGTATATTCATAATCGACCCCTTCTTTCTGGGAGAAGACACGAGCCACAAACCGTGCCTTGTATTTTTTTATGCTATCATCTGCAGCATGCTTGATCTTGTAGATCCATTTGGAAGTCACAACAGACTTCCCTTCTGGTCTTGGGACCACATCCCAACCATCATTCTTCATGAACGACTAGTATTTTTTCGACCATGGCCTCCTTCCATTATTTATTTTCTGTTGTTTCTTCATAACTGGAAGGTTCTTTGTTCATTATGTCACATAGTAAGGCAACATAGCTAGTGTGTGACCTTGTCCTTTTTCTTTCTCTTTGTTCCTCCTCTGGAACACCATACCTCTCTGCATATTGGATGAGCTCTCTTGCCCATGCTGGTTTCCTCTTGTGAGAGTTCTTCTCACAGGGTGGATCTATAGGTACTTATGGATCTTCTATTTCACGATCCTCTTCTGGAATTACTCTGTTCATGGTGGTGTCTTGTATCCTAGGTACCCTTGATTCTTCATTGTTTTCAACAGGTGGCTTCCCGGATTTGATGTATGTTGAGCCTTCATCAAAATTCACATCCCTGCTGATGTCAATCTTCTTGAACCCTGGAAAGTAGATTCTGTATGCCTTCGAGTTTTCACTGTAACCCACAAATATACCCTTATTTCCTGAAGGATCTAGCTTTGTCCTCTTTTCTTTTGGAATATGTGTGTATACTCGACAGCCAAATATCTTGAGATGCCTAACTTTTGGTTTCTCACCAGAGAAAACTTCTTTTGGTGTCTTGTTTTCAAGCATCTTGTGTGGTGTTCTGTTTTGTACATATACAGTTGTCCTTGCTGCTTCTTCCCATAGGTGCATAGGTAGATCTTGGTCATGAAGCATTGCTCGTGCTGCTTGCATGATTGTTCTATTCTTCCTTTCTGTAACCCAATTTTGTTGTGGATTGTAAGGAGTGGTCAACTCCCTCTTAATCCCTGAATCACTGCATAACTTTATGAACTCCCTTGAAGTGAATTCTCCACCATTTTCTGTTCTAAAGGTCTTGAACTTCTTATCAGTTTGGTTTTCTATCAAGGCTTTGAATTGCTTGAACTTATCAAACACTTCATCTTTATTCTTCAAGATATATATCCAAGTATTCCTAGAGAAATCATCAATGAAAGAAACATAATATACATACTCACTCAAAGAACTAGATGACATCGGACCGCATACATCGGAGTGGATAATTTCCAAAATTACTTTTGCATTACTTTCACTACTTGGAAATGACTTCTTTGTGTTTTTTCCTTTTGCACATCCTTTGAAAACACCTTCATGCTTTGACTAGATTTCAGGTAGACCTTCTACTGCTTTGCTTGCAATTGGTAGTGCTCTATAGTGTACGTGTGCAAGCCTTCTGTGACAAAGTTCACTTGGCTCCATGGATTCATGTACCATGGCATGTTCAGGTTATCCCTTCAATTTGTACAATCCTCCCTCTTTCTCTCCAATCACTACTCCATCATCTATGGTCTTACCTTTTGGCCACATAAGTACTTGGCCATCCACAAATGCAACTCTCATCCCCTTTTCATCCAAAGATGATATGGAGAGAATATTTTTCTTGAGTCCAGGTACATATAGAACTTCATTCATCTTCAAAGAATTCCCAGAGTCTAGCTTCTAGGAAGCTTCACCACTTCCTTTTATAGGGTATTTATAGGCATCCCCAAGTTTTACCTTATTAGGTGACTCGTGTTCAGATAGGTCCATGAAATATTCTTTAAATCCCGTCATGTGTTTGGAATCCCCGCTATGAATAATCCAATTATTACACCCATGTGTAATAGTACTTGTGAGAACAGAGATTAGAACATACTCTTCGTCACTTGAAGAGTCATCACTTTCCACTCTAGGATTCTTCTTGGGAGGTTCATCATCCTTTGCAGCATGAGCATTATACCTCTTCTTGTTCTTCTTCTTGTTTTTGTTGGATCCTTTCTTATTCTTGGGACAATCTCGGGCAAAGTGTCCCTTCTCATCACATATGAAGCATCTCAGATCTTTCTTCGCCCTTTGATGGTGGTGAGAATATTTCTTGTGATGAGGTTGCTCCCTCTTGAGCTTACTTCTCTTGGTGTGTGCTATGAGAGTTTGATCTTCACTTCCCATCTTTTCTTCTTGGTCCACAAGTCTATCTTCTTCTTGTGAGCATTCCTCCGACAATCTACTGAAGGAGATCAATTTCTTTCTTACACAAAATCCTTGGATGAATGAGTCCCATGACCTAGGTGGGCCATTCAATGTGGTCATCACAATTTCTCCATTCTCCACCATTTCATCCACAACTTCAAGTTGTTCTTTGATTTGAGATACCCTAGTAAAGTAGGATTGGATGGTCTCTCCATTTTGTATCTTTACACTCTTCAATTGGTTCCACAATGTCATCTTCTGATTTATGTTCTTTCCTTCAAACAACTGGTCAAGGAGTCAAACATATCCTTAGCTTTCTTTAGAGAAGACACATGTGGTATAAGATGGTCTTTGATAGAATTTGCAATGATTCTCTTGGCTTTGACCAAGTTCTTCTTGTGTAAGGCCTTAGCCTCATCTCCCTCTGGAACCGGAACCTCTTCACTTATGTAGGTGTCCAATTCATTCTCTTCTAGGATTAACCCAATCCTATACTTCTATGCTCAGAATTTATCAGCCCCTTCAAGATTATCCTCAAGCTTGGTGTGGTGATACATATTAATGAGAAACTCAAACGGAAATAAAATATTTATGTCTTACCACTTGATTTGTTGAATCTGGATCTGGAGCTAGCTAGGGTTTGTCAGAGAAACCCTAAAAATCCAAACCTGGAATTTCAAAATTATGTCTGGACAGGGAGATGTAGATGACTGAGGTGAGAAAGCTGGTGTGCTCAGATTTTGAAAACTCCAAAAATTAACCCCTCAAAATTGACCTGCGAGTTTCAGATCTGCAGCTTCTGTCAAATTCTGGTTTTTCTGGTTTTCTAGTCAAAAACACAAACTAGGGTTTGATAGAGCCAAGGGTTCTACCCAACCAAAAAATTTGATATTGGTCTCTGAATTTCAATTTTGATGAGGAGCATCCAGCCGTGGTCCAAGATTCCAAAAATTCCAACTTTTGTAGAAACCCTAATTTCCCACAGCAGTGATAGGACAAAAACTGAATGTGCTCAGAATTGAATTTTGTTTCGATAGAAAGATGCACCCTTCTTAGGAGAGTTAGTCTAGCCTCCTACCTTTGATGATCTATGGAGAGAATCCCAAAAATTAAGAAGCCCTAGCTTTTGCAGCTGCACAATGTCTTCTTCTTAGTCCCGCTCTGATACCATGTTAGAATTTTGATAATTTCATTCAAATATTATCTAGGATCACTAAGAGAATAAAAAGCACAGCATAACAATCGACAATGGACACAAAGCATTTCACCAGGGAAAACCAAGAAGGTAAAAAACCTCGCAACTTCCTAAGAGATAGAATGAGCACCAATACAAAGATCACAAAGATAAAACCCCAAAATATAGATGTCTTCAACAACTACTCCTCCTCCACTTGTGCGCACTCCTCTCTCTCAACTATGCAAGTTGGATGAGTGAGTGAATAAGTAAATAGAGTGGTGCAACCACTTTATTTATACTTTAACTTAACCTTCCTTTTACCCTAACCGTGTCGACTCCCTAAGGGAGTCTAATAACCCTTTCACTTGACTCATATAGAGCCAACCCCACCAAGGTGGTCTAATAACCCATCAAATAGAAGTTACGACACTTACAATGTAACTTGCGACACTTGCAAATGAAAATGACGACACTTCCAATCGGAGGAATAATACATCTCCGTTGGGGATACAATAAAGTACAAATGTAATACATACAATATACAAGTGAATATCTTTCGAAGTTACAAATACATCAACATATGATAACATACAACCAACATCTGAAGCTGGAGGAGAGCTATAACGAATTAAGGAATGAATGTTGAGTGAAGAGCAATGAGATAGAATATGCTCATGAGAAACACAAGAAGTTGAAGAAGGCTATATCAGAAGTCTCTGTGAAGATCCCATACTGTGAAGAAGAACCTGAAGTTTAAGTGACAATAGCCAAGATTGGCACCATAATCGACAATCTGAAATCAAAGATGGAAGACATGGAGATTGGTTACAAAGAAAATATTGCAGACTTAGAGTCTAGGAAACAACCTGGCACTCCGCCAGAAGTAAAGGAAGCAATAACTGAAGAACTAAAAACTTCAACAGAAAGCATCTCCGTGTAAGTTTCAAGGTGCCAAGACTTGTTGGAGGAAGTGACTAAGTCATGGGAAATGCTGCAATAAGACCCATATTTACAGAAAATTCAGGATGAAGTCCAAAAGAAGCAGAAGGACCTCGAAACGATGAACACTGCAATGAAGGATTTTCCACCAAGACAGTGAATACAGAAGTTCGCAGAGACAAAGGAGCTTCAGAAAGAATTGAAGGCATTAAGGGAAAAGGAAGCAGAAAATTCAGCGAACTTACAACCAATGTAGGAAGATCCATTGGCACTCTCTGAATTTATTGAGGTGAAGATGCAAGAGATTTGCATGACAGAGAGCACAGTGAAGGACCAATTGCAAGAACCAATATCCATGATGTTGCTCGACATAGTGAAAGAATACAAGCGGGAAACTAAGGAGTTTGTTGCGAAGTTAAGCGCAACATATCAAGAGTTCACAGAAAAATGAAGATCCCAAGCACTGCAAAATCAGCAAATCCCAATGTGAGTGGCTTGAGGACGAGCCACAAGTAAGTGTTAGGGTCCTATTGGGCATATCCCAAGTAAAGGAAGTAATGAAGGAAAGTAAATTTAGGAGAGGCCTGGCATTGACTAGTTTTGGGAGAAAAGCGACTCCGGAAATACTGGGAAAAGGGTATGGAGCAAAGTGCGGTCGAGAAGAAAGGACTTGTTTCCCTAGTAAAGACAAAGTACTAAGGAAAACCAGAAGTGGATGACGCAGTTAAAGGCCGAGCGCCTACCTGACTGCTATAGGAGCAGAAAGTAAAAAAGTAGAGTGGTGTAAAGGACATGCCACTACAGAAGTCGGAATTGCGTTGTCAGAGAAAGCGTCAGAGTTAGAAGAAGCGGTGCTGAAGTGACAACGAAGTTAAAGCTTAGCGTGGTCTACAAAAGAAACACGCTGGGTTTTTGGTTTTTGGGTACTATGGGGGTTGGCCCATAGTTATTGTAATATGTGACCTTTGGGCACACACACACATATATATAAGGGTATTTTGGTATAAAGAAGGGTTCTGTGGTTGTTATTTTTTATTGTTATTGGGTATTTGGTTGGTTAGAACTGAGAGGGAACCAAGAGAGAACAGACTCTACAACTAAGTGCGTAGAGATCTGATTGTAGAGAAGATTCTACACATGAGTGTGCAGACCGGTATTGTTACCCTTCCAAGTAATATAAGAACAGTTATTGTGGACGTAGCTCCTACCTGGGGGTGAACCACGTAAATCATGTGTTATGTATGAGTTGGTGACATGTTTTGTGTCTATGTTATGATGTGTTTATGTATTTGCTTTCATATGTATGTGAATGGTAATCATGTGTTAAGTAAATGGAAGACAAGTGAATGAATGTTGTGAAGTAACACTAAGTATGATGAATGCGTAGTTATAAGAGTAAAGACAGTAGAGATTCAGTGTAGTTCTATAGATTGTTGGTAACTGCGAAATGAAAATTAATCTATTTATTCTATTCGGTTAATATATGTTAAGTAAGAGACGTGTTGAGATTTTTTTAACCACATCCGCAAATCGCCATGGTTGCAGAAAACGGATTCTGTAACCCCCCATCTTCACTTCGGGTGAGACTTCAGCCTGGTTATAGGTTGATGCTGAAAGGGCCAATGAAAGGGGTTGTGTTGTTGTTGTGATCACTTTGTCGAACCCAAGTCAGCCTGAGCAGAACAACACCAATAAATCACTTTAGAAGGATAGTGAGAGTTGGCTTCTAGACAAGATAGGAATCCTCTCCCTACACCATAAATTTTTATGTTTGATACCACATGACAATCTCGTTTATTAGAGGACAATCCCCTGAATTTGAATTTTTATCAAAAGTTCGGAGGAGGAAAAAATTTCAAAATTTACATAGACTTTTAATTCAATCCTTTTCATATTCAGAAACCGAATCATCTGCTCACACTAGTTCATATTTAGAAACTTCATATTCTATCAAGACCGAGATGAATTCATCTACATCACCCTCAAATATGCTTGAAAATATGTAGAGTGGGTGTAATCCTACTACATCTACGACCAATCTCAATAAATTAATTCAGAAATATGGTCTCTTCCATTTTGAGTAATATTTTAACAATACTCTGTGGCATGTACAATCACCCCTCGATCTTGCCCCTGCATCTACTCCTCTCCCAAAGTTTAAATATCATTTTCCCATTTTTTTTGCAAACAGGACTTGCACAGTTGATGAACATTGAAATGCTTTCTCAAATGCTCTTCATAATACAGGGGAAATTCTAACGATGTATGCATGCACCTATTCGTTAATTCTCTGAAAGGGGAAGTCACTATTGATTTTTTTTATATTTCCTCTTAATATTTCAAGAATTAGACTGAACTTTGTTATTGGTTTGAATCAACATATGGTCAATCACAAATCCTAGTAGACAAGTTAAAATATTATAACTACTTTATGTGTGAATCAAATGAAACAATAAAGTCTTTTAACCTACATTTTACTAAACTTTATAATCAAGTTCCTGAGATGATTTGGCCTCATAGCCAAGCAACCTTGATCCATTACTATAACACTTTACCAACACCTTATCGCAATCATTTAGAGGAGAAATGGGTGAATGATTTTGGTTCATCCTTACAAACTTGCCTAGAATATGAGGAAAGAACTAAGAGAAATGGAATCCATTTGATTGATCTTGGTAGAAATACAGATCTTAATTCTATGCTATAGTTAATGCAGGATATGAACAATTGTATGATTTCTATTGAAAGAAAGGTGTCGTCTCCAATCACTCAACCAAATATAGCACTTCCTCATGCCCTCAAGACCTACCTCAAAATGTTTAGAATAGAACTATTCCGAATTGTCCCTAGTGCAATTTTTGTGAACAACATCATGATCCCAATACCTGTGAGTTAATGAAAATCACTAAATAACATATTTTTGGAAATTGAACTAACCAGATTGTGAAAGATTTAGATTGGGTAGGTTACCAATATGTTTTTTATGTTACAAGAAGTCAAACTTTCAATAACATGAATAAAGCAACTAATTTTATCAAAAATAGGAATAATTTTGCTTAGAAAGAGCTAGTTGTTGGTACATCTAAAAGTGCTAATTAGCCTCAAATATCTCAACAACAATCAACCACTTTACCATCTACCTCAATTGAAAAGTAAAATAAAATGATGATCTGTCTAAAGTTAAAGCCAATATCACATTACTTGACCTTGCTCGAATTCCCAAATAGAGATAAAACCTTAAAATATTTCTGGATGAGGATTATTTTGATAGTGTCGTATCTTGCTCAAAAAAATTGAACACTAATTTGAAAGTTGAAAGTGAAGAAAAGACATTTGATAATGATCATGTAAGTTTTTTTTGTCAAAAGCCTCCTAAGAATCTCCCTTTTTATGTTTCAATGGAAGTTATGACAAAATTTCTCATTGATGTCTTAAAGATGGAGGTTTAGGTCCGAATGTAATGTCAAAAACTATTATGGAAGAGTTAGGACTTTCTTGCAATAATGAAAAGCCCCACAAAATGATTCATTTATTTCCTTTAATAAACAATGATAAACTACTATAGGTGAGGTTAAAAATGTTAGGTTAGTCATGTTCTCTCACCCAGAAATATAGACTACTTGTAATATCGAAGCCATGGATATGGGTGTTGGTAATTATTCAATCATTCTTGGATGGTATTAGAAATATCTTACTGACATATATTATTCCATGGATGGTTCACACTTAATTGTCCCCATAGGTTCTAAAAATATCATTGTCTTTCATGAATATCATATAGTCCCTTACATTGAAACACTACCAAAGACAACAATTATTTTCATAGAAACAATCATAGTGTCTATTCTAATTTCTCAAAAGAAGTAGTTGATGAAAATAAGCTTATTCATCTTAAAAATCCTCAAGAAAAAATCTGACACATGCACTTTGATGGTGCATCTTCAAATGAAGGTAACAAAGCATGTATTGTCATTTATACCTCGATTGGGAAAACCCATCCTTTTGCTTATCAATTCATTTTTTCTTGCACAAACAATGTTGTAGAGATTGAGGCTCTATCGCTAGGAACAAAAATGATCTAGATTTG
Organism: Larix kaempferi; assembly: GCA_027924585.1. Lineage (NCBI taxonomy): Eukaryota > Viridiplantae > Streptophyta > Pinopsida > Pinales > Pinaceae > Larix > Larix kaempferi. The sequence continues at coordinate 28,038,414 of BSBM01000158.1, read as the reverse complement.
GGTTACAAAAATTTATTGGTTTTTGGGGATTCCAAGCTTATAATAAATATGATAAGGAAAATTTATACACCTTATAATAAATTGTTAAGAAGATATACACTTATGGTTTCAGATATTATTCATAATGTTTATTTTTAGTAAGAGGAGAAAAACCTTCAATTAACAAAAGAAAAAGTAAATGTACATAGTGTTAAAAACTCGGTCCATCTAGAGTGGAGACCATATCAAATAGAGATCCCGTAAAAAATCCATTACTACCATTCCGATTACAATAGACAAAAAACCATCCACTTGATAATGTCTAACACTGTTATCCCAAGGGTCCCCCATCCCCAGATAAGCACTGATATAGAATCCCAAAACAACATAATATCAAAATATACCCCCCTTCCACAAAGATCCATCACCCACGACTCGAATCCATAGTCGAACATACATAAGGCCATTATAAAAAAACTAAGTAGAATGAACACACATAGAAAGGCAGGAGTTAAGCCAGACTAGCCGTTGGGTGAGCCTTCTCCTCTGGGGTAGTTGCTATGTGATCCTAAGGAAGATGAACTGAGTCCCTTAGAGAGGAGATCCCTTGCTCCTTGTACACCTTGAAAGGATATTTCACCAGTTCCTGTGCCCCTTCCATATCCACGATGTTCCACAACAATTATTCCTTCAAATTGCCAAGAATATGAGCCGCCAAGTCCCCAAAACTCTCCCTTTCCATCATGGTTTTCGCCAAAATATTTCTCATCACCCAATATGGGATGAGAACCACTTTCTATCCCTGGTCATCCTTCTTCACTTGCATTTTATCATCCTCCATATTCGATATAGATTCATCAATAGGAGAAGGGACTCCCTCCATGTACTCCCTATCCATATTATCATTTGCCACACCAGCTCGTTCTCCCATTCCTCTACCCCCGCTATGGAAACACATCCTATGTCGAGGGTCCATCCTCCATAGGTCTACAACAAGAAACCAAAATATATGAACCTAAAGAGAATTGAACCACCACTTTTCCTCACCTCACATTGCTATCCCACCCAACACCATATTATTATATACTAACACCTGGATAATTATCCTAGTACTCTCATTGAATGACCACATCAATTGCATTGGATTTCCATCCATGGTTGCGCCCATAATATCCTTAATAATATGTCCTTCATACCTATTATCAACATCAATTCCCATGTTTCCCCTGTACATCATGATCAAAACGTAGTCTATCCAACCATGACTTGTCGTCATTCCTCCACCACATTGCTTCCCACAGTATTGATCACTTAAATGAACCCATCTAACCACTCCCCATTCCATAAATACTTCTCTTCTTCTCATGCTTCCATTAAAAATTATACCTGCCATTTAACGAGAACATGACCTCCAACACATCCTCCCCACATGAGGACTCCACATTCACACTCTCATGTGGCTCTCATGCCACTTTCCCACCCGCATCTGGGGTGATATTATTCATAATGTTACTTCTTTTAATATTACTCATATTAGAAGAGGACTTAATTCCATAGTGGATAGCTTGGACGCATATGTAATTAGACTATATCATCTTACTATTGCTAAGAAACTTGAATACATAGTTGTATCTCTATATAGACCACATCTTCCAGACAATGAAGAATCTTGGCAATTTTTTGTCAATGATGAAGAATTGCACACTTTCCTTACTCACGAATCAATTAATTCAATTGGAATTATAAACCTCAAACATAACCACTTCCCAAAAAGATTAAATCCTTTAGAAGATACATTTTCTCCCAGTGATGCATCCACTCAACATCCTTCCACTAAGGAGGAATCCAAGAGAAAAATTGATGAAACCATTCCTATAAATGTTGGCACTGATGAAGATCCTAAGATTTTACATATAGTTGCTAACTATTCTAATAATGAAAAAATACAATTCACATCACTACTCTAGGAATTTCATGATGTCTTTGCTTTGTCTTATGCTGACATGCATGGTTTTGATCCAAATATCATTCAACAATTGATTCCTATTCAAGAAGGATCTACTCATGTTAGGAAGCGACAAAGATCCATAAATCCATCTTTAGAGGCCACAATTTTTAAAGAATTGGATCAAATAATTGTTTCTCATATTATCTTTCCTATTAAATATTTAGAATGGGTAGAAAACTTAGTTCCTTTCCGTAAGAAAAATGGTGGCATATTATCTTTCCTATTAAATATTTAGAATGGGTAGCAAACTTAGTTCCTTTCCGTAAGAAAAATGGTGGCGTTCGCCTTTGTGTTGATTTTTGTGCTCTAAATAAATCAAGTGCCAAAGATAATTTTCCCTTACCGAATATGGGATTAATCCTTCAATAGGTATCTGGCTCTCTAATGATGTCACTTTTGGATTTATTTTTGGGATATAATCAAATTCATCTAAAAAAATCTAACAGGTATAAGATTACTTTTACAACCAGATGGGGTACTTTTTCTTCTGAACGAATGCCTTTTGGATTAATTTATGTAGGGGATACTTTTCAGCAGGCTATGCACATACTTTTTAACGATTTATTTGTTGTAATTACTTAGATTTATCTAGATGAACTTACAGTTCATTCAAGATTTAGATATGATCATTTTCAACATCTAAGACAAGTACTTTTGCGCTGCATAAAATTGGATTTTATTTAAATCCTGCGAAATCTATTTTGGTGTTTCTTCTAAGAAACTCCTTGGTCATCTTGTTTCAAATAATGGAATAAGCATTGATCTAGAAAGGGTCAAGTCCATTCAAAATCTCCCCACTCCTTCTACTAAGAAATGAATTCAATATTGTATGGGGAATATCAGTTTTTTACATAGGTTTATACCTAATTTTATTAGAATGGTTAAATCCATTCATAATTTATTAGAGGGTTACCAAGCATTTTCTTGGAATGAACATGCTGTAAATGCTTTTGCTGAAATTAAAATAAGAATATCATCCACTCTTGAGTTTGCTAAACCAGGTTTCACTAAATATTTTGTTATTTATAATAACACCACAGAGGGAGAAATTTATGCCATTCTACTGCAAAAGAATCACGAAGGACTTGAGATACCTATTGCTTTCTTGATCCAAAGTCTTTCGAACACTCCTAAACAAATTTCTTTAATTGGAAAACATTGTTATTTTGTTGTCAAAGCAATACAAAAATTTAGACATTTCATACTCGGCAAACATACCGAAATAAAAGTTCCTTTACCGATTGTCAATTTTTTGTTATCCAAACTTTTCTTTCAGGAAAACTTGCTCGGCTAGCTAAAATACATGAGCACGGGTTGACGATTGCTACAACTAATACCATCAAGGGAAGAGACTTGGATCTTCACCTTGCACAACATCCTCAGTTAACTCATGATTCTAAATATGATAATGACTTACAATCGAAACTATTTTATGCTAAAATTGATCAAATCAAATTAATGGATCTTCCATGGTATAAGAATGTCACTTTTTATCAAATTACTGAATGTTGTCAGGAATCTTTGGAACATAATGGGAAAAGGAGACTTAGATTAGAAGCATCTAAGTATGTTATTATTGGATCCTTCCTATTTCATAGGTCTTTAGATGGGATTTTACTTCGTTGCATTAATGAGAAAGATGCTGAGGGAGAGAACCAGCGCCATATTGGGAGAAGATTCTATCCCTCTTTGAAGGAGAATCAAATTAGTTCGTTACTTGAACAAGCTCACTTACTTGAACAAGCTCACAGACATAGCCAGAATTTGGTCAACTCCATTATTAGTATGGTTTGCATATTTTTTATTTGGTTATTATTTTAGTTTTAGTTTTTGAATGTTGAATTAAACTGCATATTTTCATATTATTAGTGGAATTTTGGTAAATTATTTAAGTATTGTAATGTCTCCATCTCTGGTAAAATCTTTTATTAATCAGTTTTTGTTTATCTTGCACGTCGACACTACCTAGAACCTAAACTAATCCCCGCAATGTAACCTAGAGTGTAAAAAATGCATGGTGAACCACAAAGAGGAGAGTCTTACAGTCGTAAACATAATCGTAGTCTTTGGTTCAATTTAACTCTTAGATTTGAGTTAAGTTAATTTATATTTGGTATATTTTATTAGTATGCTTATGCTCATATATATTTAAGTGGAGAAATAGATATTTATTTATATGATTACAAAGCAATAAGCATAAGCCTAATTCCAAACAATAATAATGTGTGTACATGGTCTTAATTAAAATGTGGATTATATTGATAACATATATTTATTATATTTTTATACAATTATATTTTATGATCATATATTTTATATAAGTATGCTTTTGTAAAGATGCACATATTACATTTTAGGATCATGCATGCTATATGAAACATTATAAATGCATATGTTTTTATGCATGTGTATGCTTTTATATATAGATGTAGAAAATACATACATTTATTAATATATAATATATGTTTGTTTTAATTTCATTAAAAAACATATATACAAGCGATAAAGGAAAGGTCTAGTTTTGTGCTCTTGTCTTTAAACGACATAATATTGTAAATTTCATAGTTATAAGTTTGACCTTTCATTTGCCAAACAAGTTAGGGGCATTGCCATTTAGTTTGGGTACCTTTGCTAAACTTTAGTATTTATGGCACATATAAATGAACATTGAAAGTAGTGGTACATGACATATCAAATATTATTAGCCATGGTAATATTGTGCATTTACTTTATATATATATATATATTTCCCATATATATATATATATATTTATATATATATTTGGGAAATATTTATGATACTAATGTTTTGTAATTTAATAATTAGATTACTATATTTTTGTTATAAAAAAAGCTATATAGCATTATTTATAAAAATGAAGGTTTTATGTTAAGAAAAACAAAATATATGGTATATATTTTAATATTGTTATTAGTTTAACCTAGTTTTTTGGTTTGGGGAAAGGAGCTTCTCCATTCTGGCTTGGACGGAGGGGAGTGAAAACGTTGTGGGAATTCTTGGTCTGCATCCTCTGTTTTTATTCATGGGCTGGGCTGGAGTGAATGCGTGGGGGGCATCCTCTGTTTTGCTCATAGCTTTGTTGAAAAATGTTTGGTATTCATCTGTGGGTTCTAGAAAACGAGTCTTAAGCTTTGCATTTATTCTTGAAGAATGAAAACATTTTTCTGAACTCTGTATTTGAGATTTGGGGAATGCTGGTGAAGGTTGGAAGAGCCCGAGGCTCTGCATTGCGTTTCTATTCGATTTTACACCCTGCTAGTTATGCATTGAGCTAGAAAAACTAATTTTGATCTCGTATTTTGCTTCCTGAAGTCCGGAACACGTTTTGATAATCCATGCTTGGCTGGAAGTCGTTTTTGCAGCTTTGTATTTCATTCTAAATTCTTTAAAAACGTTTTGGTAATCCATGCTTGGCTTGAAGTCGTTTTGTAGCTTTGTATTTCATTCTAAATTCTTTAAAACGTTTTGGTAATCCATCCTTGGCTTGAAGTCATTTTGCAGCTCTGTATTTCATTCTAAATTCTTTAAAAACATTTTGGTAATCCATGCTTGGCTGGAAGTCCTTTTGCAGCTCTGTATTTCATTCTAAATTCTTTAAAACGTTTTGATAATCCATGCTTGGCTGGAAGTCGTTTTGCAGCTCTGTATTTCATTCTAAATTCTTTAAAAACGTTTTGGTAATCCATGCTTGGCTGGAAGTCGTTTTGCAGCTCTGCATTTCATTCTAAATTCTTTAAAAACGTTTTGGTAATCCATGCTTGGCTGGAATTTGTTTTGCAGCTCTGTACTTCATTCTAAAATCTTTAAAAACGTTTTGGTAATCCATGCTAGCTGGAAGTCGATTTGGCAAGTTTTATGGTGAGCTATAAATTCTTTAAAAACGTTTTATGCATTAGAGCTTGGCTGGAATAGTTTTCTGCTCTGAGTTTCGAGTTATTTGTTTGCATGTTGGTTGCTGGAGGAAATCATGGATGCATTGGAAATGATTACATATGTATTCCCCATTTGTATTATATGCATGGGTTGCATGTTGATTTTGTTTACATATTTATATACGATGTTAGTGGTCAAATAGAAAATTATGTTCAAATGTCAATAGCGTTGATTTGGTATGCATTGATTAAGCTACATGGCCATAACTCATGATAGTATCACATTACATCCATGCGTTGTATGCCAAAGGCATTTTTTGCGTGTTGATCTTGTTTATATATATGTATGTGTTTCTGGTGGATTGGTCACTTTCGTTGGAAGTCGAATGCTTGATTTGCATATTGAATATGTCTACATATGCATTTATGATGCTTGTTCCAATTCAATGCTGTATGCTTATCATTTAAAAGAATTCATATTGAATGTTGTATGTCGAGCATTGTAGCATGCTGCTTGTTATTTAAAAGTATCCATTCTCATGTTAAATATTGCATGCCGAGTGTTGAAGCATGCCGATGGTTGCTTGAAAGCATTCTCTCATATTAAAAATGTTGCATGCGGATTGTTAGAGCAATGATGAAAGTAGTTGATAGTAGCCACCTTACATCGAATATGTCGTATGCATTGGATGCATTGGAATCGACATGTCTTAGATACGCTACCAATTGCTTTTACATTTACATATGGTATGCATTTGTTACGAATGCATAGATTGTGTGTGCATTGATCTAGTCCACATATAGTTAAATGATAATGGTATCACATCTCGTCTATTTGTTGCGTGTCGAATGCATGGGACATGTTGTGTATACACAATTGTGATCTTTGTGTTACATTATGTCTATCGACTGCTTGTCGAATGTAATAATTGCTTGGCGAATAAATTAATTGCTTGTCGAAAGGTTTTCTTATGTTATATATATATAATTTATGATGGAATCCCATTCCATTATGTCTATATGTTGCATGTCGAATGCATAGTATGCATGGGTTATGTTTGCATATGTGGTTATTATGCTAGTGGAAGTGCAAGTCTGTTGATGTCGAATGTTTGAGTGTATGTCGAAATGCTTGGATGGCTTGTCGAATACACTTGTTACTTTACTTATGGTACGACTGTCGTGAATGGAAGTCGGTTAACGCATGCATATGCTGTGGGGGAATAGAGGTTCAAGTCTAGAGTACAGACTTCAGCCCGTCGAGAACAACACCACAGCTATGCACGAGGTTAGGACATGAGAAGTGTCTAGGTAGGAGTACTACCTTTTGACTTGCAGGAGTACTGCATTAACTTCTAGAGCTGTGTGTGACTAGTTCTAGGGCGACGAGACCTAAGACTCTCTATAATGTTTGTGGATCACCATGCCCAGCTCAGAGGTGGCTTTCGGACAGACTGAGTATATGCCGTCGAAGATCCTATGGTTGGGTGGAGCGTTGCATTTCCCACAATATTTTTCCCTTAGCAAATATTTATGCTTGTATTTCAATTTAATGTATCGTGATTTATGAAAGGATATCTAGAGTTTTTGTAGTATGTTTTATAGTGCTAATAAATGTTGTAAGTATGATGAATACAGGAAATAGAAGACAAGAAGAATAACCCTTCTTCAGCTCTACGGAGGTGGTAAGAAAAGTATGCTTGTAAAGTATCATGTTCATTAATATATATACATTGACTCATATCATTGTGTCTTTAAGTGTATTCAGTTAATGCAAATGAAGTGTAATATATAGATGGCCAAAAAGAAAGAGATTGCATTTGTTTGAAAAAAAGAAATTCAGTATGATGTTAATCCTAGGGAATATTAGTATCATACACATGCTTAAGGTTTTACCATTCTATGTCTTTGATTTGAAAACATATATTAGAATTTATGTTTAATGTGTGAACATATGATTATGGGTGTAGTAGAAGAAATGATAAGCTTCTTGTGCATTGGAATAAATGTGTAAAACCTTACGTGGTTAAGAATGAAACATTATCTTAGAATCAGTTTGCATCGATTGTGATCTATGCAAGCGTATGTGTGAAAAGGACATGTTTGTATGCATTTTGTGAATGATGTAAACGAGAATAGTTAACATAACCTCGCCCAATCTTCTTAAGGTTATGATTACACCTTTAGACATAACCTATGGTGGACATAGTATTTAATGGGTGTAAGAGAAAAACTAGACAGGTTCTCATATTGTTATATAGGAGTATAACTTTGTCTTCATTGACTTATGATTAGATTAATAGTGCACTTACATCTATTGGTTAGTTTCATTTCTTGTTAATGAAAGCTACGACACAGTGATGCTGAATATTAATTGAATTACCTACTTATGTGTTCGTAAAGGTGTTCCATTATGCATTAATGATGTGTCGACAAGTTTCCTAAAGGTCGATTAAGTATGTGACTTATTGAATGAGTATCTTTGTATGAAATGGAACCTAGCACATGAATGTATGTCCATGCACCATTGTATTTAAGGTTATAATTACCAAGTATGATTGAATATCGAATTGATTTATTACTCTACAAGTAGTCGCACCGTGATATATCTTTCGTTATTTGATTTAATGTATTGCATGTCATTATATGGGAAGATGGGTGTGTATATCTTGGTTTTTAACTACGTGAGACTTTGTTAGAAAAACAGGATCGCAGAGCAATAACAATAAATAGAAATGCAAATATAATCACGCATACACATTACAAGAGACACACAAATATATCGTGGTTCACCCAAGATGGGCTACGTCCACACTGAAGTTGCCAATCCTTATTATTATACCATCCAGCAAAGTGAAGGGATACAACCTGCAGCACAGCCGCTGCACTTCCTCTTCATTGTCTCACAATCTCTCTTCCGATCTCAGAGATATTTACAATGCATAATACCTAATACATCAACCCTAGCCGTGTTACAATGTCTTTCTTTTATAGGGAAAATACAATGGGAAAATGCCACAGGTTACCCAAAACCATGGGCCCGAAAACTGTTGGCGAAAACAACCCAAAAAAAATTTCTCGAGGGCGCTACCTCCGCACCCCTATGACTCGTGGGAGTTACCCCCGAACCCCAAGGTTGGGGAATGAGTGTACAGTAAGCTTGAGGTACAAACACGACTGAATAACATCTATGAATCTGGAAGATCAGGCTCCACAACCAACAATCTCCCACTTGGAGACTAATCACAACAACTCCACCGTTGCTGCACTTGTTGGACTTGGACTTGGAAAATTTATCGTCTTCACCTTCATGCTAGAAGGCCAACTGAAACCGAGCAAGAACTTAGTTTCTCTCTGGTCACTACCTTTGTCAACATGTCTGCAGGATTCTGGCTAGTGTGTACCTTTTCCAGCTTCAACAGTTCATCTTCCATAACAGAGCGTATGAAATGGTACTTGAGCTGTATATGTTTAGTCCTGGAATGGAATGTTGAGAACCACTTATACTATGAAACGAGAACTATATACTAAGAACGAGAACTCTAGCCATAAAAACTCATATTTTTGCATAAAAAACACCAAAAACAACCCCCAAATCAAAAAGTGTTGATGCCAGTATCATGTTTTCATAAAAAACACCAAAAACAACCCCCAAATCGAAAAGTGTTGATACTAGTATCAACGTTTTTTTCTCTGGGTTAAAAATATAGCCATGGCTTAAAAATCTCATACTGTTGTTTACGAAAGCCTTAAAATCAACCCCTAAATTGAACTTTTCTGTTTTCAACAAATAAATTCCTAACCCTAACCCCCAACAAACTATTACAAAAGTTAAAAAAAAAATTATAATGCGCCCCTCCTACATTACCCCCTACCTTAACCGCCCAAAAATTACATTTCCTAATGCCCTACCCACTACGTTAACCCTTAATGTTACCCCATTACCCCTCACACGTTGTTTTAACTAAAAAAATTTATAACCCAGCTTAAAAAAATTAAAAAATTAAAATAAAAACCTAAACTTAAAAAATAAAAAATAAAACCTAAACTTTACAAAAGAAAATAACAAAAAACAAACTAGACTTTACAAATTAAAAAAAAAAAGACTTTACAAAAAAAAAATTTTAAAACAAATTAAAAATTAAAAAAAAAACTTTAAAAAAAAAATTAAAAATTAAAAAAAAAAAAAATTTAAAACAAATTAAAAATTAAAAATAAAAAAAAAAAAAAAATTTTAAAACAAATAAAAAATTAAAAAAAAAAAAATTAAAAATTAAAAAAAAAATAAAAATTTTAAAACAAATTTTAAATTTTAAAAAAACCTTTATAAAAAAAATTAAAAATTAAAAAAAAAAAAAAATTTTAAAACAAATTTTAAATTTTAAAAAAAACTTTAAAAAAAAATTAAAAATTAAAAAAAAAAAAAATTTTAAAACAAATTTAAAATTTAAAAAAAAAACTTAAAAAAAGAACATTTAAAATTTAAAACAAAAATAAATTTAAAAACAAATTTAAAATTTAAAAAAAAACTTAAAAAAAAAAAATTAAAACTTAAAAAAAAAACCGTTGGGCGCCCAAAGGGCCGCCCCACGGTGGCAGCTCGATGCCCGGCATCGAGCTGCCACCGTGGGGCGGCCCTTTGGGCGCCCAACGGGGCGGAGCCAGCGTCCGCCGCCCTGGCTCCGCCCCGTTGGGCGCCCAAAGGGCCGCCCCACGGGCATCGAACTGCCACCGTGGGGCGGCCCTTTGGGCGCCCAACGGGGCGGAGCCAGCGTCCGCCGCCCTGGCTCCGCCCCGTTGGGCGCCTGAAGGGCCGCCCCACAGGGGCAGCCCTTTGGGCGCCCAAGGGGCTTTTTTTTTTAATTTTAAATTTTTTTTTTAATTTTAAATTTATTTTTTTTTTAAGTTTTAAATGTTCTTTTTTTAAGTTTTTTTTTAAATTTTAAATTTGTTTTAAATTTTTTTTTTTTTTTAATTTTTAATTTTTTTTTGAAGTTTTTTTTTAAATTTTAAATTTGTTTTAAAATTTTTTTTTTTTTAATTTTTAATTTTTTTTTTAAGTTTTTTTTAAATTTTAAATTTGTTTTAAATTTTTTTTTTTTTTAATTTTTAATTTTATTTTTAAAGTTTTTTTTTAAATTTAAAATTTGTTTTAAAATTTTATTTTTTTTTTAATTTTTAATTTTTGTTTTTTAAGTTTTTTTTAAATTTTAAATTTGTTTTTAAATTTTTTTTTTTTTTCTGACATCGAGCTGCCCCTTGGGCGCCCAACGGTTTTTTTTTTTAATTTTTAATTTTTTTTTTTTAGGTTTTTTTTTTTAATTTTTAATTTGTTTTAAAATTTATTTTTTTTTTTTAAGTTTTTTTTAAAATTTTTAATTTGTTTTAAAAAAAAAAAATTTTAAAGTTTTTTTTAAAATTTTTAATTTGTTTTTAAATTTATTTATTTTTTAAATTTTTATTTTTTTATTTTTAAGTTTTTTTTTAAATTTTTAATTTGTTTTAAAATTTATTTTTTGTAAAGTCTTTTTTTTTTAATTTGTAAAGTCTAGTTTATTTTTTGTTATTTTCTTTTGTAAAGTTTAGGTTTTATTTTTTATTTTTTAAGTTTAGGTTTTTATTTTAATTTTTTAGTTTTTTTAAGCTGGGTTTTAAATTTTTTTAGTTAAAACGATGTGTGAGGGGTAATGGGGGTAACATTAGGGAGTTAACGTAGTGGGTAGGGCATTAGGAAATGTAATTTTCGGGGGGCTAAGGTAGGGGGTAATGTAGGGCGCTAGGACATTAGAAAATGTACTTTGTTTTTTTAAATGTTTTATTAATGGTTGGTTGAGGGGTTAGGGTAGGATATGTAATTATTTTTTTAAATGTAATTTTTAAAAAAAATTATTAATAGTTTGTTAGGGGGTTAGGGTAGAAGGGACGCATTATAATTTTTTTTTAACTTTTGTAATAGTTTGTGGGGGAGTAGGGATAGGGTTAGGGTAGAAGGGGGCAATGTAATTTTTTTAAATATTTTCTTTTTAAATTTTAATAATAATTGGTTAGGGGGTTAAATATTATGAAAAATAATGTGAAATAGTATCATTTTTATACAAAATGACTAAAAATCTGTTAAAAATGGGTTTAAATGTCTTCTTTTTCTCGATTTGTTTACTATTTTTTCCATAAAAATATATTATTTATGATTGAATTTTAAAGATAAATGTCGAAAATGTATGTGTTTTTCATTATAGCTAGCTTCTAAATGTATGTTTTTTGTTAAATTTCTAAAAAACACACTTGAAAATAGAAATTAAAAATAATTTACAATAAAGATGTGTCAAAGGCCCCAAAAAATGCCTCAAAATGAAAATGTGTGATACTGGCATCAACCATTTTTGAAACGGAGGTAAAAATAGCTACTAAAATTAGGAGAGAGAAAAACGAGAACTGTGTCGAGTTCTCGTTTCATAGTATAAGTGGTTTGAGTTCTTTGCAAGATGAATGGCACTCTAGCTGTCACTATACAACCTGTTATCCTTCTGCTTCTTACCCAATTCCTCCATAAACCTTTGCAACCAAATCATCTCTTTACTAGCCTCTGGAGCAGCAACATACTCTGCTTCCGTTGTTCAAAGTGCAACAACCTTCTACAGTTTCGAAATCCAACTTACTGATGTTCCACCTATAGTAAACACATACACTGTGGTGCTCTTCCTGCTATCCTTATCACTGTTGATGTATATGTAACTTCGGAATGTATTTCACATATATGTATATTGTATTCCTATAGAGATGTTATTATTCCTCTATACGGAAGTGGTTGTATTCCTATAGAGATGTTATTATTCCTCTATATGGAAGTGGTTGTATTCCTATAGAGATGTTATTATTCCTCTATACGGAAGTGTCATCATTTATATTGTAAGTGTCGTAACTTATACTTGATGGGTTATTAGACCACCTTGTTGGGGTCGGCCCTGTATAAGTCATGTGGGTCAAAGGGTTATTAGAACACCCTAGTGGGGGTCGTCCATGTGGGTCAAAGGGTTATTAGACCACCCTAGTGGGGGTTGGCCCAGTCAGCATTATGTTAAGTGGTTAAGTTGAGGCCGACCTAGTTGAGTAAAGGTCAAGTCAAGTTAGTGTATAGATAGAGAGTGTGTCTCTCTCATTTTACACATTCTATTATCTCACTCACACTTGGGAGAGTGGCACACTTGTGGAGGAGGAGGCTCTGCTATTAGGAGAAGACTATCTCTTGTATTCTGGTTGTATCATTTCTCTATCTATCTCTAAGGAAGTTATTGGGGTTTTTCACCTTTATGGTTTTCCTCAAGTAAACTCTTTGTCTCTTGTGTGCTTGCATTATTGTGTCCATGATTGATATGCTGTAGATTTTTTGTACATGTTGTTCTCTCGGTTAAGATCCTAGATCAAATTGAAGTAAATTCTGAAAATTGAACATTGTATCAGAGTTAGCCTGAAAGAAGACATCATATGGCATGTATGACACTTGTTGCACTTACGATGCTAGGGCTTGATATAGCAAAAATCAGTCATCGTAGAACTTTCGCTATAAATCCATTTTTGTGAAATTTTCGGATCTGAAACTTTTACGGGTCGAATATCAGATCTGCATGTACCTTGTGTCCAAAGGACAACCTCTAATTCATTGTACTTTGTGATTTATGATCTGTACAATATAGGGTTTCTGCCTCTTCCAGATCTGAGTCAAAATCAGGGGACCTTGAGAAAAAGGTCATAACTTGGGCTAGGAAGCTCCAAATAAAATTTCGTAAAATGTAACAGGTAGTACACAGACTCTACTATCTCAAGAAAACTTTTCAGAGGCCGAAGTTGAACCAGTGACATGTGGCACGCCGTACAAGTTCGCTCTCCTGTATTATCCTATAAACAGGTCAAGTTGCGACACTTGGCATATCTCTCTCTCAGAGAATCCAATTGAGGTCAGACCTGTCGAGATGGAAAGATAACAGGTCGGGCTAGCTCAGGAAAAATGTTTAGACCCTGTGGATTGAAAAGTTCAGAGTTACACCAGAAACAATCAGGTACATATTTCTGTCAAAACATAATTATTTTTTAGCACCTCCATTCATGGCTTCCAGAATTTAGGGCTTCGGAGAAAGTTGGAATTTTTGTAATAGGAGACCACAGCTGGATGCTACTCATCAAAATCGAAATTTAGAGACCAAGATCAGATTTTTTGGATGGGCAGAAGGTCGGCCTTGATCAAACCCCAGTTTGGGACTTTGATCGGAAAGATGGAAAACTAGGGCTTCTGCAAAAATTGGAATTTTGGAAATCTGTGACCACGGTTGGAAGCTCCTCAGAAAAATCGAAGCTTAGAGCTTTGAATAAAATATTTTGGTTGGGTGAAGCTCCGGGAAACTCAAACCCTAATTCAGGGTCCTCCCGAGTGAATCCGGAAATCTAAAAGGAAATTTCAAGGGGTGAAACTTTGCAGTTTTCAAATTCTGAATATACCAACTTGATCAGCTCATCAAGGCGCATATTTCTATCCTTTCGGAAGTTTGAAATTCAAAGTTTGAATTTTTGGGGTTTCTCTGACAAACCCTAATGCATCTCCAGATCCAATTCCTGCAAATCAAGTGGATTGGTTTAATCCTAGAAGAGGATGGATTGGTCACCTGCATAAGTGAAGAAGTTCCTGTCTCAGAGGGAGATGAGGCTAAGGCCTTCCATAAGAAGATTACAAGCAATCTTGATAGGTATGGCTTACAAATATGTTTCGAATTCTGTTCATGGTTAAGTTTATGATATGTTTGTCTTCATATAATTACAATACAATCTTGATTAATTACTAGACTTGTCGTATCACCTTAATAGAAGATATTCATTGGTTAGGGTGTTGACACTTATGATTGTACTAATGCATTGTGATGTTGTATGACGTTTATGTTGTTCACTAACATAAAAGGTACACCAAGAAAGACAAATCATGTTCTAATTCAAGAACATATGATCATGGTGACATGAAGACAAAGATTCATCCATTGTCATGGATCTCATAGAAGATCTACTTTCGAGGTATGTATAACTTGGTCCTACAATGGTTAACCTATGAGACATGCAGGTTACTAGCACAAGTCACTGAAGAGAACCAGAAGACATTATGTGGGTATGTTAGACATAACTAGCTAGCATTCTAATCCAGGTATGTTTTTCCTATATCAAGCTAGAATCCCCCCTTGTGTTAGGATCTTATATTGTTGTGTTGTTGATAATGATTATTCATGAAGTCATAGGTTTGAATAGTCATGGCTGTAAGAATATTATGTTTCTTACCATAATTGATGATATGACTAACCAGAAGAATCATGAAGGTATAGGTTTGAGTAATCACGGGTTTATGCATTGATGATTTAAATAATCTGAAGAGTGCTAGGATCAAATAAGAATATGCATGAGTAAAAGAAGACTTCCCTGAAACCTTGAATACTAATGTTTATTATCTGTGAATGATCATGAATATACATGTTTAAGATTATTGTGTTTTGATAGTATTAAGATTATACCAATAAATGTTTGATTATGTATGAGACCTCAAGGATAACACAATGATGATACTAATAAGCATGCATAGTGACTAAGGATGGATGTAAGTTTAAGGACAGGTAATCCAGGAAGAAAAGATCAAGAGGGAGCACACTCCATTTGTTCCTACAAGAAAGCAAAGGATCACACTTCAGTAGTTTCTGCAAGGATGCAGATATTCAAAGGGAGTTGACCACTTCTCACAATCCACATCAGAATGGAGTTGCAAAGATTCAGAGGGATTCCACCCGGCAACCAAACAAAGATAAGTATTTGAATTGTCATTTCTTACATAATGTTATTCAATGATCTATATGCTTATGTTCCTAAAATTAGGTTGTGTATTATGCATATTAGAATAGTTGCATTGATGAACAGTATACTACTAATATACATGGGTAAGTGGCCTATGGCACTGTACAACATTCCATTGCTACTTATCTAGAATGAAACCTCTTTGCTGACATGTTAGGAGTTGTGCACACTCTTAACAATGTTATGGTAGAGATTGGAAGGCATCTAGAAAGTTACGGAATATGGATAAATGTTGTATTGAAGCATTGGCTAAGATAATTGCATGACTGTATGACATATTTCTTTATGTGTAAGAATTTGTTCTGAAAACTATGAGATGTTTTATAATCATGCAATTTAACTTGTTGTGTAGGAAAGATCGTATACCATCACCTACAAAAGAAGGACTACAACATTTGTTCAGCAACAAAGTTATCTATTGAAAATATTGAAGACATTGAAGTTCCCAGGATTTGGGAAGAATGCCATGATCGAGGAGTACCAGTTGATCATGAAGATGTTTGGAATGCAGTCCCAAGAGCTGAAGGGGAGTCTATAGTGACTTCCAAGAGGATCTACAGATCAAGCATGCTGCAGGTGGTAGCATAGAGACTTTTGCTCCTGTAGCCAGATACACTTCCATTAGATCAGTACTTGCTCTAGCTGCAGTGATGAAGTGAAAGATACACTATATGGATTTCAAGACAGCCTTCTTGAATGGTGTAGTTGAAGAAGAAGTGTATGTGGATGACTTGTTTATAACAGGTGAGGATAGATTGATTGCCGACATGCAGCGGAAGCTTGCTACTGAGTTTGAGATGAAGAACTTGGGGATAATGCACTATTTTTTTTTGGCATGGAGGTGTGGCAGAGTGCAGATGGAATCTTCCTTGGACAAGGGAAGTATGTAGTAGAGATCCTGAAGAGGTTCAGGATGATGGACTGTAAGGCTATGGCCACACCTATGGCATCGAACCTGAAGCTTCTATGTGATGCTTCATCTGAGCCGGTTGATATCACTATGTATCGTCAGATGATTGGGTCCTTGATGTACCTGACGAACACGAGACCATATATTTGCTTTGCGGTGAACACATTGAGCCAGTTCCTGACGGATCCAAGGAGTGTTCACCTGGTTGTTGTAAAGCATATTCTGAGGTACTTGAAGGGTACAGTTGATTATGGGCTCAAGTATGATGTGAATCAAAAGTTTAACCTACAGGGTTATGTTGATTCAGATTGGGCAGGCAGTGCTGCAGATAGGGATCATGTGTGATCTCTTGGTTTATCAGGAAGCAGTCCTGCGTATCATTGAGTACAGCCGAAGCTCCTGTATGTTGCGACGGATGAGCAGGTTGCAGATGTATTGACGAAGCCATTGGCCAGAGTGCAGTTTGAGTACTTCAGAGAGAGGCTTGGTGCACTTCAGATTGAGGTTCCTTCCAAAGGGAAGTGATGAGTCCGGAAGATGCAGATGCACATGAGCTTTTCTAACATGGTTGATGTGTTCTCCCTTGGTCATGATGTAATTGCTGAGCCATTTTTTTCATGGTGGTAGATGTGTTCTCCCATGGTGAAAAAGTAAGGGCTGGAGCCTTCCTCGAATGGTGGTAGATGTGTTCTCCCATGTCGTTGGTGTAAGTGCTGGATGATGTGCATCTGGGCTGTGCTTCGTGGACGATGAGATGATCTGAAGAGGACGATGCTATGATGATCAGAAGGATCATGGATGATGCTCCAGTTACTGCTCTGTGTATCCATCATGTTGGATGCTTGTTATGATCAGTTGGATCATTGCATCATGTTGGATGCTTGTTATGATCAGTTGGATCATTTATGTATGTATGCATCATGTTGGATGTTGGATATGATCAATTGGATCATTTATGTGGATACATTGTGTGGATCATGTATCTGTGTATGTATCAGGTGGATACATTGTATGATCAGGTAGATCATGTATGATGATATGTATCAGGTAGATACTTGGTATGCATCAGGTGGATGCAGTGTATGATTAAGATGATCATAGATGACGAGCTTCAGGATGTTGCTCCAGATGACATGCAACAAGATGTTGCAGTGATGATGATCAGGATGATGTATGATGAGTATCAGGATGATACTTTGTGGCTGTGGATCAGGTTGTGCAGATGAGCATGTCTGGGAGATCCTATAGGTTGGAGTTGTGTACCCGTAACAGCCTGGGATTCTCTTTTGAGACATTGCTCTGGGAGGACATGTAATTTGTGCCCTGGGATATTCCAGGTCGGAGTTGTGTACCCATAACATCCTGAGATGCTCTTGCGAGGTTTTGTCATATGGCATGTAATTTGCTTCTGGGAGATCTAGACATGATGAAAAATGCCTCAGATGCTTCAGCCAGGTTTTTCCATGACCACATGTAATTTGCTCCTGGGAGATCTGGATAGGATGAAAAAGGCCTCCGATGCTTCAACCAGGTTTTGTGGTGGACCACATGTAATGTGCTCCTCGGAGATCCGACAGGCAGAGTTGTGTGCTCGTAACAGCCCGGGATGCTTCAGCCAGGTTTTGTGGTGAGATCACATGTAATGTGCTCCTGGGAGATTCGATAGGTAGAGCTGTGTGCTCATAACAGCCTGAGATGCTTCAGCCAAGTTTTGTGATGGGTCACATGTAATGTGCTCCTGGGAGATCCGACAGATAGAGCTGTGTGCTCGTAATAGCCTGGGATGCTGCAGCCAAGTTTTGTGACACACGTAATAAGTCCTGAGGATTCCACAATATGGCCAGTGATGATGAAGACTTACAGGTGGTGGGCCTACATCTAGTATGAAAAAGGACTGGCTCTGTAGAACTTCCTATGACGAGTAGATTCAGAGATTGATTGAGATAGCAGCAGCAGTGACGATGATGATGACTCGATGACGATTATCCAGTGACGATGATCCAGAGAAGATGACTTGTGCTAGAAGACATGTGTCGAGAAATACCTTCCTAGTTAAGAGGGAGTGTTGATGTATATGTAACTTGGGAATGTATTTCACATATATGTATATTGTATTCCTATAGAGATGTTATTATTCCTCTATACGGAAGTGGTTGTATTCCTATAGAGATGTTATTATTCCTCTATACGGAAGTGTCGTCATTTATATTGTAAGTGTTGTAACTTATACTTGATGGGTTATTAGACCACCTTGTTGGGGTCAGCCCTGTATAAGTCATGTGGGTCAAAGGGTTATTAGAACACCCTATTGGGGGTCGGCCATGTGGGCCAAAGGGTTATTAGACCACCCTAGTGGGGGTCAGCCCAGTCAGCATTATGTTAAGTGGTTAAGTTGAGGCCGACCTAGTTGAGTAAAGGTCAAGTCAAGTTAGTGTATAAATAGAGAGTGTGTCTCTCTCATTTTACACATTCTATTATCTCACTCACACTTGGGAGAGTGGCGCACTTGTGGAGGAGGAGGCTCTGCTGTTAGGAGAAGACTATCTCTTGTATTCTGGTTGTATCATTGCTCTATCTATCTCTGAGGAAGTTATTGGGGTTTTTCACCTTTATGGTTTTCCCTAAGTAAAGTCTGTGTCTCTTGTGTGCTTGCATTATTGTGTCCATGATTGATATGTTGTAGATTTGTTGTACATGTTTTTCTCTCAGTTAAGATCCTAGATCAAATTGAAGTAAATTCTGAAAATTGAACAATCACCTGCCATATATGCACCAACATATCCCTGTAGAACAATGTCTGAACCTCCAAAACATAATGCTTGAGTGGTAGTACCTCTCAAATACCTGAGAATCCACTGTACTGCCTTCCAATGTTCTTTACCTGGATTGTTCATATATTTTCTCACAACTCCCACTACTTGTGCAATATCTGGTCTTGTGCACACCATGGCATACATCAAGCTGCCAACTTCTTATTGATAGGGAATCTTGGACATGTAATCTGTCTCTTCCTGTGTCTTGGGACACATTTCCTTACTTAGACTGAAATGGCTGGCCAAAGGTGTACTAAGTGGTTTTGCATTCTGCATTTTGAACCTCTCCAACACCTTTTGTATGTACTCACTATGAGACAATGTCAATTTGTGATTTTTCTTGTCTCTCGTTATTCTCATACCAAGGATTTACTTTGCAGAACCCAAATCCTTCATCACAAATGAATTAGCGAGCTTCCTTTTGAGTACATTTATATCCTGCATGTTAGACCCTGCAACAAGCATGTCATCCACATACAATAACAATATAATATATCTTTCATTGTCTAGCTTCTTGAAATAAACACAGTGGCCAGAATGACATCTACTATAACCTTATTCTGTCATTAACCTGTCAAATTTTAAATACCACTGCCTTGGAGCTTGCTTCAAGCCATACAAGCTATTCTTCAACCTGCATACCAAATCCTCCTTCCCTTTGACCTCATACCCTTGTGGCTGCTGCATATATATCTCTTCCTCCAAATCCCCATGGAGAAAGGTTGTTTTTACATCTAACTGTTCAAGATACAAATCTTCTACCGCCATTAGACTTAATATATTCCTAATTGAAGTCATCTTAACAACATGAGAAAATATTTCATCAAAATATATACCTTTCTTCTATGCAAACCCATTTACAACAAGTCTGGCCTTGTACCGATTCTTACCTCATTCTTCTTCCTTCAACCTGTAAATCCATTTGTTCGGCAATGCTCTTTTACCAGCAGTCAACTGAACCAGATCCCAAATCTGGTTTCCTACCAATGAGTCTGTCTCCTCATTCATTCCTTGCTCCCACTTCTTTCTAGTTTCCACCTGCATTGCTTCTTCATAACACTCTGATTCACCAACATCAGTCATCAATAAATAATACATTGAAGGAGAGTATCGTTCAGGGAATCTACTTAACCTGGTAGATATTCTTGCAGTTGCAGGAGTTTCAGGTACTTGTTGTTTTTCTTGACTTTCTGGCACCTTTGGAACTTCATTTTCTTTAATTTCATCAAGTACTGTGTACTCTGTGTTTTCATTTTCCTGTTCCTTTCCCTGCAACTGAACTTTATACATGACCTTTTCATTAAATATCACATCTCTATTCCTAATGATTTTGTTATTTTCATAATCCCATAAGCGATAACCAAAATCATCAACCCCATATCCAATAAAGGTACATTTATTGGATTTAGCTTCAAGCTTTGTTCTATTATCTTTATCAATATGGACAAATGCTTCACAACCAAACGTTCTCATAAATGAGTAGTTTACCTTTTTACCTGTCCATGCCTCCTCTGGAATACCACCATCCAAAGCACTTGAAGGTCCTCTGTTTATTAAATAAACAACAATATTTACAGCATCCGCCCAAAACTATAAAGGCAATCCTGCATGCAGTCTCATACACCTTGCACACTCCATGATCGTTCTATTCATCCTTTCTGACACACCATTTTCTTGTGGTGTTTCTGCGACTGTCGTCTCTCTATGAATACCATGGTATGAACAGTAACTATTAAACTACCGCAATACTCACCTCCACTATCAGATATGAGACACTTCAACCTTTTTCCTATCTCATTCTCAACCAAAGCTTTCCACTTCCTAAAAGTAGCAAACACATCCGATTTCTGTCTAATGCAATAAACCCAAGTTTTCCTAGTTGCATCATCAATAAATGTAACATAATAATGAGAGCCACCAAGAGATTGTACCTGAGCCGGTCCCCATACATCTGTATGCACAAGCTCTAACTTTTCATTCTTCTTATGTTTCCCAACCCTGAGAAATCTGACTCTCTTCTGTTTTCCATAAACATAGTTCTCACAGAATTTCAAACTTACGTGATTCAAATTGTTAGAAAAACAGAAATGCAAATACAATCACACACACATTACAAGAGAGACACAGATATATCGTGGTTCACCCCAAGATGGGCTACGTTCACACTGAAGTTGCCTGTCCTTATTATTATACCGTCCAACAAAGTGAAGGGATACAACCTGCAGCACAACTACTGCACTTCCTCTTCACTATCTCACAGTCTCTCTTTCGATCTCATAGATCTTTACAATGCATAAAACCTAATACATAAACCCTAGATATGTTACAATGTCTTTCTTTTATAAGGGAAATACAATGGGAAAATACCACGGGTTACCCAAACCTGGGGTACGGACACGACTGAATAATAATATCTCTGAATCTGGAGATCAAGATCCATAACCAACACAAATCTGGCAGCAACTTCCTTGAGTGGAGAATCTGCATCCCCTTCTCACTCATGTGGCCAAGCCTATGATGCCACAATGTTGTATCTGTTCCTGTGGAAGCTAAAGAGATAGAATGGTCAGTATTATGAGGACATAAATACCATGTATGTACCCTGTCTCCTTTTGCTATCACCATTGTTCCTTTAGTGATCTTCCACCACGTTTATCCAAACGTAGATAGACAACCGCCATCTCCCAACTTCCCTATTGAGATCAGATTTATTTTCATAGCAAGAATATGCCTAACATCTTTCAACAGCCAATCAGTTCCATTCTTAAATTTTATCCATACCTTACCCATTCCAGCAATTTTACATGGCTCATCATCACCCAATAAAACGTGCCCAAAATCGCCTGGAACATAATCATGAAAGTATTTCCTATGGGGTGTAGCATGACATGAAGCCCCTGAATCTACTACCCAATAATCATTAGTATTATCTAATGCAAGAATCAAAGCATCTTGTAACACATCACCTTCTACATTTGCTTCCTGGGTATTTTTTTGTTGTGCATATCCTTTCTTCTTTGGAGATCTGCAGTCTTTGTTCAGATGTCCTTTCTTTCCACAGTTCCAGCACTCTATCTTTCCCAGTTTGAACTTGGATCTTCCCGTTTTAGACTTGCCATGATTACCTTGGCTCCTCCCTCTCTCCTTTTGTTTTCCCCTGCTCTCCATGGTCAACGCATTGCTTGATGTCTCACCTGTGCTTTTTCTTCGCATTTCCTCGCTAAGAATAACACCAATAACATCATCAAATTTCAAGGTGTTTGAACCAAAGACAGAGTTACTTACATCCATGACCAAGCTATTCCAGCTTTTTGGCAATGAACACAAGATTAGAAGAGCTCTAACCTCATCATCAAAGTTCACACTTATAGAACTTAGTTGATTTGTAACCGTATTAAACTTATTCAAATGATCAGTGACAGATCCACCTTCAGACATCTTCATATTAAATAAACGCTTCATTATAAATACCTTGTTGGAGGCCGAGGGTTTTCATACAGCTTACCCAGTGCGCTCATCAACACCTCCGTTGTCGTTTCTTTTGAGATATTGAAAGCCACCGACGAATCCAGGCTCAGCCGTATTGTTCCCAGAGCCTTTCTGTCAAGAACCTCCCATTCTTCATCCTTCATGGCCTCCGACTTCTTTTCTCTTCCTCCCAATGGTAGGAATAGATCCTTATGGTACATATAGTCCTCCATTTGCATCTTCCATAACTGGAAGTTTTGGCCATTAAACTTCTCGACCTTAAACTTTCCTTCTTCTGCCATTGCTCCCACTCGAACTAGAAACCATAGCTTCTTGTGGGTTTATCTTCCAAATAGACCTTTGGCTCTGATACCAATTGTTAGAAAAATAGGATCGCAGAGTAATAAAAATAAACATAAATGCAAATATAATCACACATACACATTACAAGAGAGACACAGATATATTGTGGTTCACCCAAGATGGGCTACGTCCACACTGAAGTTGCCAGTCCTTATTATTATACCGTCCAGCAAAGTGAAGGGGTACAACCTGCAGCACAACCGATGCACTTCCTCTTCACTGTCGCATAGTCTCTCGTCCGATCTCAGATATATTTACAATTCATAATACCTAATACATAAACCCTAGCTGTGTTACAATGTCTTTATTTTATAGGGAAAATACAATGGAAAAATACCACGGAATACCCAAAACCATGGGCCCAAAAACTATATGCGAAAACAACCCCAAAACATTTTCTCGGGGGCATTGCCCCCGCACCCCCGTGACTCGGGGGGGTTACCCCCGAACCCCAAGGTTGGGGAATGAGTGTACAGTAAGCCTGGGGTACAAACACGACTGAATAACATCTCTGAATCTGGAAGATCATGCTCCACAACCAACAGACTTATGGTACAGAGACATGATTTTGATGTTAAATGACTCTAGTTAAGAGTGTTGTGTTAAAGATAACATCGAGTTATGAAGCTAACTTATTGTGTAGAAGGAGTGTTCTTCTATGTTGCACCAAGTTCGAAATTGTGTGGTATTTCTTACCCAAGTTTCTACATGAAGTTGAAAGTGTTTTTCTACTTAGAATCTGCTTTATAATGTTATAAAGAGAATCTTGGTTTGCATGCATTTATGCTTGGAAGGGATTTTCCATATTGTGGTACAACTATGTATCTGATTGTATAGATGTTATTCACCTTGGTAGGTGAATTGATGATTGTATGATTATTGAAAATATGTTGATTAAAAACAAAAAACATTCTCCCCATTTCCTCTTAAAAAGTGGCAAGGATTTTGGGATGTTACATATGGTATCAAAGCGAAGGTTCCTACTCTAGGACCTATAGGCTCATTTATGTTTGATTCTACAACATAGATTTTGAGTTGCAATGGAATATGAATCATGGAAAATGTTATTATGATTATGTTTTTTTGATTGAC
This sequence comes from Larix kaempferi, assembly GCA_027924585.1. Taxonomy (NCBI): domain Eukaryota; kingdom Viridiplantae; phylum Streptophyta; class Pinopsida; order Pinales; family Pinaceae; genus Larix; species Larix kaempferi. The sequence continues at coordinate 28,014,011 of BSBM01000158.1, read as the reverse complement.
TATTGACATCCACGAGGCTTAAACTAATATACATAATTAATTGGTTGTGTGTGCGAGGAATTGATCACATGAAACAAGGGATTGGTAGTTAAGAGCCAAAGCTAATCAATGGAGAGAGAATCATTAGATCAAAAGAGCTTCGCCAAAATCACTGTAAGTGAATGCCTCTTTATGGTTGTTAAATTTTATGGATGGTTATGTGTAGTAGGATAACTTATAGCTTGTGATGTCAAGCCGGTTAGCCATGATAGTGGCATGAGAGCCACAATGAGAACCAACGGTTCACTAATACAATGTTATGATATATTGTTGCATGCACATGAGACATTATGACTGGAAAGTGGAAATCTTGAGAGCATCAAGAGAATTTAAAAGATAACTCCTAAATTAATAAAACCCTCACCTTAACAAGACAAGCAGGAGGGGGAGGGAGGCGCCCTGCATTTAAAATAAAGCTAACTCAAAATTTAAAATAACACTAACTTAAAATTAAAATAAAACTATTATATGTGTTGAGCATAAGCTCCAGAGCACATGTATTACTTGTTTATGTGTTGAGCGTAGGCTCTGGAGCACATGGATGTCTTGGTCATGTGTTGAGCATGAGCTCTAGAGCACATGGACTACTTTATTATGTGTTGAGCATAAGCTCTGGAGCATGTGGATTACTTGGTCATGTGTTGAGCGTGAGCTTTGGATCACATGGAATACCTTATTATGTGTTGAGCGTAGGCTCTGGAGAACAAGGAACACCTACAGTTGGGTATGGCTTGGCCACTTCATTGTGTGTAGGTAGGAGAAATACCCCAAGCTTGCAGGAGCACTGTGTTTACCCTGAATAGTTGTTAGAGGTGGTTCCATGATTTTAGTGACAAACAAGTCCCTGGAGCACTCTGGAACTCAGGATTACTGGGTGAGTGTTGGGCATCGTCATGTGTGTGATGCACGCCCTGAGAGGCATGACAACAAAAAGGTGTCAAGTACCATTTTTTTGCTTGGTGCACGCCGAGAAGGCTTGGAAATTTTTCCTGGACTCAAGCGAGGGGACCTGAGTGGAAAATATTTTTCCTGGACTCAAGCGGGGAGGCTTGAGGGGAAAAAGAGTTCCTGGACTCAAGCAAGCAAGCTTGAGGGGAAAAAGGTTTTCCTGGACTCAAGCAAGGAGGCTTGATGGAAAATAGAGTTCCTGGACGCAAGCGAGAGGGCTTGAGGGGAAATAGACTTCCTGGCCTCAAGTGAGATGGCTTGAGGGGAAATAGATTTTCTGGACTCAAGCGAGAGGGAGTGAGGGGAAATAGAGTTGTCCTGGACTCAAGCAAGAAGGATTGAGGGGAGATAGAGTTTCCCTGGACTCAAGCGAGAAGGCTTGAGGGGAAATAGAGTTGTCTTGGACTCAAGCAAGAGGGCTTGAGGGGAAAGATAATTTTCTGGAATTCAAGCGAGAGGGATTGAATGGAAAAACTTGGAGATCACCTACTGATACATTCCAACGCTGCTATGACTGGTATGATTATACAACAGGTACGCAAATGGAAATTTTGCGGTAAGAATATGTTTATTTAAATTCATGTATATGCGAATTAATGAATAGCTAAGTTGAAATGAAAATACTATGATGTATTTTATATTGTTGAGATACTTGAATGTGTCGTAGAGTGGTTTCTCAAATAAAATTTTACTGTTAAATGTCAAAAGGAATTGAAGTACATGTAATGTTTTGGTTTAACATCGTACTTGGTATACTGATAGAATTATGCATGTATGTTGTTTTCCTGCACATTGGATGTGATATGGTCACTTGGTGTGGTAGTTTTTGTTGTTACATGATAAGATGAAAGCACTGGGGGTGCTAGTTATCTTTGTATTTCGGCGAATACAGTTTTAGGCCGAAGTTGAACAACTTTAATAGCACATTGCAAAACTTAATATGTGTATATTGTAAGCTAACATGCAGGAATGTCAGCAAGACAGTGCAAGTAAAATAAACAAGCATAGTAAAACAGTAAATGATTGTGCATGGGAGCATGCGGCTCCAAAGTTTTATCCTTTATATTATGAAACTAACATGTGAACCAGGTGGAACTGGTATCAACATTGCAAAGTATTCCCAATTTCCCAAGATAGGGGGTGGAGCGATGCAGGAGATATGTAGCGCAGGTATAAAAACCATATCTTTATGATGTTTTTTGTTATAAAATTTTTGTATCGTTAACATATATCGGAAATAGATTGTGGTTGCATAAGGTAGAAATGCAGGAAAGAAAAATGCAAAGGTGAAATAGTGCGAAAAGTGACACAACACCGAGGATGATGTTCTTCCAAGAGGGAGAGTTTTATAATCTCTCCATCTATGGTAAAAGCTTTTATTACTCAGTTTTTGTTTAACTTGCATGTCGACACTACCTAGAACCTAAACTAATCCCTGCAATGCAACCTAGAGTGTAAAAAGGGCATGGTGAACCACAAGGGGGAGAGTCTTACAGTCGTAAACGTCATCGTAGTCTTTGGCTCGATTTAGTTCTTGGATTTGAGTTAAGTTAATTTATGTTTGGTATATTTTATTGGTATGCTTATGCTCATATATCTTTAAGTGGAGAAGCAAATATTTATTTATATTATTACAAAGCAATAAGCATAAACCTAATGCTAAACAATAATAATGTGTGTACATGTTCTTAATTAAAATATGCATTATATTGATAACATATATTTATTATATGTTTATGCAATTATATATTTATGATCATATATTTTATATGAGTATGCTTTTGTAAAGATGCACATATTACATTTTAGGATCATGCATGTTATAAGAGACATTATAAATGCATATGTTTTTATGCATGTGTATGCTTTTATATATAGATGTAGAAAATGCATACATTTTATATATATATATATATATTAATTTCATCACAAAAACATAAATATAAGTGATAAAAGAAAGGTCTAGTTTTGTGCTCTTGTCCTTAAGCGACATAATATTGTAAATTTCATAGCTATAAGAGTGACCTTTCATTTGCCAAACAAGTTAGGGGCATTGCCATTTAGTTTGGGTACCTTTGCTAAACTTTAGTATTTATGGCACATATAAATGACATTGAAAGTAGTGGTACATGACATATAAAATATTATTAGTCATGATAATATTGTGCATTTACTTTATATAAGTATTATATATATATATTGGGGATATATTTATGATACTAATGTTTTGTAATTTAATAATTACATTACTATATTTTTGTTATAAAAAGAGCGATATAGCATTATTTATGAAAATGAAGGTTTTATTTTAAGAAAAATAAAATATATGGTATATATTTTAATATTGTTATTCTTTTGACCTAGTTTTTTGGTTTGGGGAAAGGAGCTTCTCCATTCTGGCTTGGACGGAGGGGAGTGAAAACGTTGTGGGAATTCTTGGTTTGCATCCTTTGTTTTTATTCATGGGCTGGAGTTAATGTGTGGGGGAGCATCCTCTATTTTGCTCATAGCTTTGTTGAAAAACGTTTGGTATTCATTTGTGGGTTCAAGAAAACGAGTCTTAAGCTTTGCATTTCTTCTTGAAGTATGAAAACGTTTTTCTGAACTCTATCTTTGAGATTTGGGGAATGTTGGTGAAGGCTAGAAGAGCCCGAGGCTCTGCATTGCATTTATATTCTATTTTATACCTATTATACCTCTATATTTCACAGTGTCGCATCTCCACCACAAAACGAGTCGACGACACTTCCCCTACTACTTTAAACCACTCAGAAGAGACAAATGATGAGTGAACCTTGAAGGTAAATCCACCCTATCAAGTTTTAACCCAGCTGAGACTTTATTTACCTTAACTACCACGTATTGCTCAGTTATAGGCGCGCGATAGTCCACACTACCGTGCTATGCTTTTTTCCTGACACGCGGTACTACCGCGTTATGCTCAGACCACAGGGCGCGGTACTCTTTTTATACCCCTTTTTCCATGGCTTGTGGGATTTTGGATTTTCGAGAGATATTGGAGGATTGGGGTCCCTGATTCGATCCTAACCTATTTTCTGTGATTAGAAACTTTGATCCACTAAGTTCTCCCAAGATCCACCTATCTCTCTTGTTGGTTAACCCTACCATACACTATAAAAGAGAGGCATTCCATGGGGAAAGGGGAGGACTCTCAGAAGTACCAAACTTATGATCTTGTAGCCTTGTGGAGATAGCTAGAGGAGGAAGCACTTGGAGCTGGAGGATTGGCTTGGACATCAAGCAACCTTTGTAAGCATTCTTCAAGTTTGTAATAAAGATAACTTGTCTTGTTTTTCCCATTTCATGTGTATCGTACAAGTCTTTAGCATGGAATGTATCTAATCTAGATTTGAATCTAATCTTTACTTCAAGGTATTTGGAAGCTTGTATGTTTGTTCTTTGTTTGATTTCAACAGGTTCTACATTGAAGCTTTTGGATCAAGAGCTGGAAGCGGGACAAACGTCAGATTGAAAGGTAAGTCATATCTTTCATTGTTTCTGAATGCATGTAATCTTGTCGTGAAAGTTAGTTCAGGAATTTCAAGGTAGCATTTGTTTTGTTTTGTTCTTACCTTAGAGTCAGTTAGAAATCTGCTTTAAGTTAAGAGAATTTTGACTTATCCATAGGGAAAAATTCTACCAACAATACCTTATTGGTTATGCATTGAGCTGAAAAAAACAAATTTTAATCTTGTATTTTGCTTCCTGAAGTCTGAAACACGTTTTGATAATCCATGCTTGGTTGGAAGTCGTTTTGCAGCTCTGTATTTCATTCTAAATTCTTTAAAAACGTTTTGGTAATCCATGATTGGATGGAATTCGTTTTGCAGCTTTGTATTCCATTCTAAATTCTTTAAAAACGTTTTGGTAATCCATGCTTGTCTGGAAGTCGTTTTGCAGCTCTGTATTTAATTCTAAATTCTTTAAAAACGTTTTGGTAATCCATGCTTGGTTGGATGTCGTTTTGCATCTCTGTATTTCATTCTAAATCCTTTAAAAATGTTTTGGTAATCCATGCTTGGCTGGAAGTCCTTTTGCAATTCTGTATTTCATTATAAATTATTTGGAAACGTTTTGATAATCCATGCTTGGCTGGAATTCATTTTGCAGCTCTGTATTTCATTCTAAATTCTTTAAAAATGTTTTGGTAATCCATGCTTGGTTGGAAGTCGTTTTGCAACTCTATATTTCATTCTAAATTCTTTAAAAACGTTTTGGTAATCCATGTTTGGCTGGAATTTGTTTTGCAGCTCTGTATTTCATTCTAAATTCTTTAAAAATGTTTTGGTAATCCATGCTGGCTAGAAGTCGATTTGGCAAGTTCTGTGGTTAGCTAGAAATTCTTTAAAAACGTTTTATGCATTGGAGCTTGGTTGGAAGAGATTTTATGCTATGAGTTTCAAGTTATTTGTGTGCATGTTGGTTGCTGCAGGAAATTGTGGATGCATTGGAAATTATTACATATGTATTCGCCATTTGTATTATATGCATCGGTTGCATGTTGATTATGTTTACATATTTATATATGATGTTAGTGGAAATAGAAAATTCTGTTTAAATGTCAATAGCATTGATTTGGTATGCATTGATTAAGCTACATGGCCATAACTCATGATAGTATCACATTACATCCATGCGTTGTATGCCAAAGGCATTGTTTGCGTGTTGATCTTGTTTATATATATGTATGTGTTGCTAGTGGATTGGTCACTTCTATCATAAATCAAATGCTTGGTTTGCATATTGAATATGTCTACATATGCATTTATGATGCTTGTTCCAATTCAATGCGGTATGCTTATCATTTAAAATAATTCATATTGAATGTTGTATGCCGAGCATTGTAGCATGCTTCTTGTTATTTAAAAGTATCCATTCTCATGTTAAATATCGCATGCCAAGTGTTGGAGCATGCCGATGGTTGCTTGAAAGCATTCTCTCATATTAAAAATGTTGCATGTGGATTGTTAGACCAATGCTGAAAGTAGTTGATAGTAGCCACCTTACATTGAATATGTCGTATGAATTGGATGCATTGGAATCGACATGTCTTAGATACGTTACCAATTGCTTTTACATTTACATATGGTATGCATTTGTTACGAATGCATTGATTGTGTGTGCATTGATCTAGTACACATATAGTTAAATGATAATGGTATCACATCTCGTCCATTAGTTGCATGTCAAATGAAAAAATTTGCATGGCGAATGCATTGGACATGTTGCGTATACACAATTATGATCTTTGTGTTACATTATGTCTATTGACTGCTTGTCGAATGCATGGTATGCATGTCGAATACAATAATCCCATTCCATTATGTCTATATTTTGCATGTCGAATGCATAGTACACGTGGATTATGTTTACATATGTGGTTATGATGCTAGTGGAAGTGCAAGTCTGTTGATGTTGAATGTTTGAGTGTATGTTGAAATGATTGGATGGCTTGTCAAAGACACTTGTTATTTTACTTATGGTACAACTGCCGTGAATGGAAGTCGGTTGACACATGCATATGTCGTAGGGGCATACAGGGTCAAGTCTGGAGTACAGACTTGGTCCCACCGAGAAAAACACCACAACTATGCACGAGGTTAGGACATGAGAAGAGTCTAGGTAGGAATACTACCTTTTGACTTGTAGGAGTACTGCATTAACCTCTAGAGCTGTGTGTGACTGGTTATAGGGTGACGAGACTTAAGACTCTCTATCATGTTTGTGGATCACCATGCCCAGCTCGAGGGTGGCCTTCGGAAGGACTGAGTATATGTCGTCGAAGATCCTATGGTTGGGTGGAGCGTTGCATTGCCCACAATATTTCCCCCTTAGAAAATATTTATGCTTGTATTTCAATTTAATGTATCGTGATTTATGAAAGGATATATAGAATTTTTGTAGTATGTTTTATAGTGCTAATAAATGTTGTAAGTATGATGAATACATGAAATAGAAGACAACAACAATAACCCTTCTTCAGTTCTACATAGGTAGTAAGAAAAGTATGCTTGTAAAGTATCATGTTCATTGATATATATACATTGACTCATCTCGTTGTGTCTCTAATTGTATTCAGTTAATGCAAATGAAGTGTAATATCTATTATGTTTACTTACTCATGTATTCGTGTAAAGTTGATTGGTAGATGAACAAAAAGAAAGAGACTGCATTTGTTTGAAAAGGAGAAATTCAGTATGATGCTAATCCTAGGGAATATTAGTATCATACACATGCTTAAGGTTTTACCATTCTATGTCTTTGATGTGAAAACATATATTAGAAGTTATCTTTAATGTGTGAACATATGATTGTGGGTGCAGTAGCAGAAATGATACGCTTCTTGTGCATTGGAATAAATGTGTAAAACCTTATGTGGATTGAGAATGAAACATTATCTTAGAATCTGTTTGCATCGATTGTGATCTATGAAAGCGTATGTGTGAAAAGAACATGTTTGTATGCATTTTGTGAATGATGTAAAGGAGAATAGTTAACATAACCTGGCCCATTCTTCTGAAGGTTATGATCGCACCTTTCGACATAACCTATGGTGGAAATAGTATTTAATGGGTGGAAGAGAAAAACTAGACAGGTTCTCATATTATTATATCAGAGTATAACTTTGTCTTCATTGACTTATGATGAGATTAATAGTGCACCTACATCTATTGGTTAGTTGTATTTCTTGTTAATGAAAGCTACAACACCATGATGCTGGATTTTAATTGAATTGCCTACTTATGTGTTCGCAAAGGTGTTCCATTATGCATTAATGATGTGTCAACAAGTTTCATAAAGGTTGATTAAGTATGTGACTTATTGAATGAGCATCTTTGTATGAAATGGAACCTAGCACATTGTTGGGTGTGTGAGCTATCTCAAAGAAAACACCTAATATTTAATTATCGACTGGGGTTGTAATCTTATAGTTGAGGCAAAGTATATGCTAAGGTAGAATGGCACCTAAGATTTTCGACTTGTCAGACCTTAAAAATATTTAATAAATAAAAGATCGAAAGATATTTCAAAATGAAAAACTGAGTCAAACTTCAGAAAAACAATAAAAAGAGCCAAATCAAACGTAGTTAAGCAAATAAACTATAATAGTATCAAATCATACTACTCTATCTTATAATTGAATAATGGAAACTGATTGAAAAGCAACTATGAACTATGAAAATGGAAATTATACAATTTCAGATTCTATCTAAGAATTAGAAAACAACTGTAAATAAATTAGAGACCTATCTATGAAATTGATTAATTTTATAATAAACTACATAAGCATAAAACTATGCTAATCAAAGCAAATTACAAACTGTTTAAATAATTTCAACAACTAATTCAAGAAAAACATCTATTCCCAAGTAACAAGAACTGCAGTGAATGTATCGTAATGGCTTTCAATAGAAAAACAAAATGGAAGTAAATCTAATCTAACTTCAACAAAGAGATGTAAACTGTTAATTTTTTAGCATTAATTCAATATACTCTAGGATCTTTACAGAGATAATAACATATACAACATATCAAGTATAACAATGCATATCAATCACACCAAGCAATCACATGAGACAATAGACACACAGAGTTTCACTGGGGAAAACCATAAAGGTGAAAAACCCCACAACTTCCTCAGAGATAGAAAGAGCAATGATATAACCAAAGTACAAGAGATAGTCTTCTCCTAGTAGCTGATCCTCCTCCCACATGTGCGCCACTTTCCGAGTGATGGAAGAGTGAGTAAGTGAATGAATGAAATAGAGATCTCCCGATCTCTATTTATACTTGTCCTATCCTGCCCAATAAACCAATGGGGCCGACTTGTCTAACTTAGCCTAATAACCCATGGTTAACTTAATCAAGACCGACTCCACACATGGTGGTCTAATAACCCATCGGCAAGTTACGACACTTGGGACACTTGTCAATACAAATGACGACACTTCCGTCTAGAGGAATAATAACATCTCTATAGGAGTACAATATACATAGATGAAATACATGGGTTAAATACATTCCAAAGTTACATATACATCAACACTCCCTCTTAACTAGGATGGTATTTCTCGACACAGATCTGCTAGCACAAGTCTTCTTCTCTGGATCATCGTCATCGAATCATCATCCTCGAATCATCGTCATCGTCATCGATGTTGCTATCTCAATCAATCTCTGAATATACTCATCATAGGAAGTTCTACAGAGCCAGTCCTTTTTCATACTGGTTATAGGCCCACCACCTGCAGGCCTTCATCATCACTAGCCATACTGTGGAATCCTCAGGACTTATTACGTGCGTCACAAAACCTCACAAGAGCATCCAGGCTGTTACGAGCACACGGCTCTACCTGTCGGATATCCCAGGGTTGCATTGTATGTGACTGTAAAAAAACCTTAAAAGAGTGTCTTGACAAGCAAGATCTCTAAAGAGTATCTGAGGCCTTTTTCATCCTGTCCAGATCTCCAGTACTTATTATATGTGACCCCTACCACAAAACCTTTAAAGAGTGTCCTGACTAGCAAGAACTCTAAAGAGGATCTGAGTCCTTTTTCATCTTGTCTAGATATCTAGGTCGTATTACATGTGGTCATGGAAAAACCTCGAAAGAGCATCCCAGGACTGATTACGAGCACACAGCTGAACCTATCAGATCTCCCAGGATTGGATTGTATGCCATAGGAAAAAACCTCGAAAGAGCATCTGCCAGATATCCCAGGACCAGATTACATGCCATAGGAAAGACCTCGAAAGACTATCTGCAAATATCCCAGGGCCAGATTATATGTCCTCCCAAAGCAAAACCTCAAAAGAGTGTTTTCCAGATATCCCAAGGCCACATTACATGCCATAGGAAAAACCTTAAAAGATTATCTGCAAACCTCCCAGGGATGGATTATATGCTTATCTGCACAACCTGTTCCATGGCCACAAAGTATCAACCTGATACTTACCATACATTATCCTGATGTACACATGATCATCCTGATCATCATCACTGCATCTTCTTGATGCATGTCATCTGGAGCAACATCCTGAAGCTCGGTATCCATGATCATCCTGATCATATAATGCATCCACCTGATGCATACCAAGTATCTACCTGATACATATCATCATACATGATCCACCTGATCATACAATGTAACCACCTGATACATACACAAATACATGATCCATCTGATATATATCAACATACATGATCTACCTGATCATACAACGTATCCACCTGATACATATACAGATACATGGTCCAAGAATCCAACATGATGCATATACATATACATGATCCAACTGATCATAACAAGCATCCAACATGATGCATATACAAATATATCAAGCATCCAACATGATGCATATACAAAGCAGTAACTGGAGCATCATCCTGATACTCATCATCTAGCGCTTACATCCACAGCCATGTGAAGGATCCTCCTCTCACCATGCTTGGAATGGATCCAGCAAATGTGTCCATCACTTCTTCCTTGAAGTGTCATCAATCTGAAGAACACCAAGCCTCTCTTTGAAGTACTCAAACTTCGCTTTGGCTAGTGGTTTCGTCAGCACATCTACAACCTGCTCATCCGTTGCAATATACGGGAGCTTCACTACTCCTCTCTGCACCATATCTCTAATATAGTGATATTTGATCTCAATGTGTTTCGACCTGTCATGGAACACCAGGTTCTCATACAACTTCACACAACTCTGGTTATCACACAAGATACCAGTAACATCCAGTGGGAGATCAAATAACTCAGACAATAGCTTCCTCAGCCATACTGCTTCACAACTAGCCGAACAATATGCAACATACTCTGCCTTAGCTGTACTCAGTGCTACACAGGACTGCTTCCTACTAAACCAAGAGAACACACCTTATCCCATACTGAACAAGCACCCAGATGTGATCTTCCTATCTGCAGCACTGCCTACCCAATCTGAATCAACATAACCCTGCAGGTTAAACTTTTGATTCACATCATACTTGAGCCCATAATCAATTGTACCCTTCAGGTACCTTAGAATATGCTCTACAGCAACCAGGTGAACACCTATGGGATCCATCAGGAACTGGCTCAATGTGTTCATCGCAAAGCAAATATCTGGTCTAGTGTTCGTCAAGTACATCAAGGACCTAATCATCTAACAATGCATAGTGACATCAACTGGATCAGATAAAGCATCACACAGAAGCCTCAGGTTCGATGCCATAGGTGTGGCCATGGCCTTACAGTCAATCATCCCGAACCTCTTCAGGACCTCTACTGCATACTTCCCTTGTCCAAGGAAGATTCCATCTACACTCTGCCACACCTCCATGCCTAGAAAGTAGTGCATCATAACCAATTCCTTCATCTCGAACTCGACAGCAAGCTTCGTCTTGGTATCGGCAATCAATCCATCCTCTCCTGTTACAAATAGGTCATCCACATACAAGAGTAGTATCACAGGATTTCCTTCCTCAACCTTGTAGTAAAGGTTGGAATCTGCTTTACTCTTAGTAAAGCCCAAACTGGATAGAAAGCTGTCTATCCTACCATACCAAGTCCTAGGAGCTTGCTTCAAGCCATACAAGGCTTTCTTCAGTCTGCACACATATGACTCCCTATCATGTGTCTCAAAACCAAGTGGCTTCTCCACATACACTTCCACCTCGACTACACCATTCAAGAAAGTTGTCTTGAAATCCATCTGGTGTATCTTCCATTTCATCACTGCAGCCAGAGCAAGTACTTATCTAATGGAAGTGTATCTGGCCATAGGAGAAAAGGTCTCTTCATAGTCAATCCCTTCTTTCTTGGAGAAGCCACGAGCTACAAATCTTGCTTTATATTTCTCTATGCTGCCATCTGCAGCATGATCTTGTAGATCCAAGATTTTAGGTTTCCGTGGTTTGCATTGTTAATAAGGGTTCTCAGATAATCCACGGTCAACATTTTCTTAGTCGTCCTAACATTTCGAATCCCAAGCTGGATTCATCATCAGGACAAAAACATGTGTAGAGAAGTTGCTAGTGAGGCGTATAAATAGCGAGATAGATGCCCAATCCTTTCCCCTTCCCGACTTATCCCTTCATCTTCATTTTCCTCCAGTTCCTTCAAGAATAAGACAAGAAACCCTAACTAGAGAAAATTAATAATTGAAACCAAAGAATGAAAAAACTTCTCTATGAAAATTATTGGTTTCTCCAAAACGAAAATTATTAATAAATCATAATGCTCATTAATAAAATAAAGCTCCTACAAATACAAAATTATATAAATTTTATGCTCATTAAAATACCAATTTTATATAATTGCTCAAGACTAGTAGTAGGGTTATTCATACACATTTATATAAATTTATAAAAAAGCTCATGAATAATAGTAGTATTGTTCATGAAAGACCCTAACTTAAGATTAATTTTATTTTATTTTCATCCTTCATAATTATTAATAATGAGTAATAATGGTCTTATACCAGGTTTATATGGTTTATAATATAATTATAATTATTAATAATGGTTTATAATATAATTATTAAAACATGTTCATTATAAATAATTCAAAATGCTCATTATTAATAATATAATAAACAAATAAATTATTTAACCATGCTCATAATATAATCATTATCAATAATATAATCATGGTTTATACTATAATTATAATCATTAATAATGGTTTATTAATAATAATTAAAAACATGCTCATTATTAATAATATATAATAAACCTTATTTAACCATGCTCATCATTATTAATAATATAATCATTAATAATAATATAATCAATTAAAGGAGGATAGCCCTACTAATCTGAATATTCAGAGCTTAATAATAAAATCATTATGACATTAATACCAATCAATCTGTAGGAATCTAGGTTAGTCAAACTCACCTGAGACTGCCACACATACCTAGTTTTTCAGCCATTACCTTCCTTTTTATTAAAGGTAGCCACCTCTCACTAATTTCGAGTCCCCCGTCTCTATTCAGGTTGTTCAGGTGCTTCATGATTTCAAGAGCCTCTCTCACCCTTCGGTTGTAGTAGTGTTCTTCAACCGCGAGTAGTTTCGTGTTCTCGAGGCACACATGGTGTTTTGTTTTGAAAGAATGCTCTGCAAGTGCGAAGGTGTCGGACCTCTCTCTTCTATGTCATCCCCATGCTCCTTCAACCTAACTTGAAAAGAACGACCCGTCTGTCCTATATAGCTCATTCCACACGAGCAATCCACCTTGTACACGCCTTTATATTGGTGCCAATAAATCTTGTCTTTGACCGATCTCATTTTCTTCCTAATGGTTTCCGTTGGTCTGAAGGATGTCCAAATTTCCTTTTTCCCCAAAACCCTTTCAATTTTTTCAGTTACTCCTTGGATGTATGGGAGGAAGGCCTTGAGAGTCTTTTTCTCCTTAGTATGCTGAGTCCAGTTTTCCGCTTTCTTTATTGCCTTAAAGATGTCCTTATTCTTGTGTCCTAGGCTTTTGAAGACATAAGTCAAATGTTCCTTCTCTTTTTCCAGGTTCTCCTTGTCAGATATGCGGAAAGCTCTTATGGCCAAGGTGTTGATTACCCCAATTTTCTGAGACGGGTGGTGGTGGGAGTGAGCGTGAAGGTAGTTCTCCGAGTGGGTTTTCTTTCTGTAGACACCATGGCTGAGGGTTCCATCAGTCTTCCTCTTTATTAGAACATCAAGAAAAGGAATGCTCTCGTTCTCTTCAATTTCCATAGTGAACTTTATGTCTTCTGAAATATGGTTAAGATGCTCATGAAAATTGTTTAACTCGTTAAGACCATGTGACCATTTCACATTGGTGTCATCCACATACCTTTTCCATCTTGCGAGCTGCAAGGGGAACGAGTGAAGGGATTTCTTTTCGAAATGCTCCATAAAGAGATTAGCCACGATAGGGGACAAAGGTGATCCCATAGACACTCCACTGGTCTGCTCATAAAAATAACCTCTAAAGCTGAAGAAGGTGGATCTTAGGCATACTTCTGCTAGCATTGCAGTTTCTGGGTCTGCGACTTCAAATAAAATCTATGCTGCTTCATTGAGGGGGATTTTGGTAAAAAGGCTTACTACATCAAAGCTAGTAAGTAAGTCATGTGCATCTAACTTTTCTTCTTTGATGATCTTGATGAAATCTCTTGAGTCTTTTATGAACGAGTCTGTTTTCCCCACCAATGGACTTAATACATTGGCTACATATTTGGCGAGTAGGTAGGTTGGGGAACCAACTGTATTCACAATTGGTCTGAGAGGAACCCCCTCCTTGTGAATATTTGGCAAGCCATAAATTCTGGGCATGATCTAGTTGCACGGCATGAGGCGTTTCTTAACCCTCTCTTCAATTCTGGAGTTTTTAATGGCTTTTTTCACTTCTTTCGTGACCCGAGCAATTGGGTTTCCAGGTAACTTCTTATAGCTGCCACTGGTTTCCAGGTGTTCCAACATCCTCTTGTTGTAGTATTATAGGTTCATCACCACCGTGGCCCCTCCCTTATCCGCTTTGAGGACTACGATCTCCTCATTATTTCTCAGGCTTCTGAGATTTGCACGTTCATCTCTGCTCATGTTATCTTTTGGAAGCTTGGCTCTTTTCATGATCACGGCGCATTCCAATCTTACATCCTCCTTGTATTCTTCCGACAGCGTCTGGAGGCTATCCTCCACGCTGCAAATATTATTATCGAGAGGGATGACTACATCCCAAACATCATTCTTCATGATCTACTGGTATTCCTCGACCATGGCATCCTTCCATTCTTTATTTTCCATTGCCTCTTCATAACTGGAAGGTTCTTTGTTCATAATATCACAGAGTAAAGCAACATAGCTGGTGTGTGATCTAGTTCTCTTCTTTTCTCTTTGTTCTTCTTCTGGAATGCCATATATTTCTGCATCTTGGATGAGCTCTCTAGCCCATGCAGGTTTCCTCTTGTGAGAGTTATTCTCATGGGGTGGATCTACAGGTATTTGTGGATCTTCAACTTCACAATCTGCTTCTGGAATTGATTTAGTCATGGTGGTGTCTTGAAATCTATTTTCCTTTGGTTCTTCATGATCTTCAACAGGTGTCTTTCTTGATTTGATGAAAGCTGAGTTTTCATCAAATGTTACATCCCTGCTGACATCAATCTTCTTGAACCCTGGAAAGTATATTCTGTAAGCCTTCGAGCTTTCACTGTACCCCACAAAGATGCCCTTCTTTCCTGAAGGATCTAGCTTTGTCCTCTTTTCCTTTGGAACATGGGTGTATACTGGACAACCAAATATTCTGAGATGGCCGAATTCAGGTTTCTTACCAGAGAATACCTCTTCTGGTGTCTTGTTGTCCAATATCTTGTGAGGTGTTCTATTCTGCACATATACAATTGTCCTAGCTGCTTCTTCCCATATATGCATAGGAAGATCCTAGTCATGCAGCATTGCTCGTGCTATTTCCATGATTGTTCTATTTTTCCTTTCTTCAACTCCATTCTGTTGTGGATTGTAGGGAGCATTCAACTCCCTCTTAATCCCTGAATCACTGCATAGCTTCTTGAAATCACCTGAAGTGAATTCTCCGCCATTATCTGATCTAAATGTCTTTATTTTCTTATCAGTTTGATTTTCCATCAAGGCTTTGAATTCCTTGAACTTATCAAACACTTCATCTTTGTTCTTCAAGAAATAAATCAAAGTCTTCCTGGAGAAGTCATCAATGAAAGAGACATAGTAAACATACCCACTTAGAGAACTAGATGACATCGGACCGCATACATCGAAGTGGATAATTTCCAAGATTCCTTTTGATTTGCTTTCACTGCTTGGAAATGCCTTCTTTATGTTCTTTCCTTTTGCACAGCCTTTGCAAACACCTTCATGCTTGGTCTTGATTTCAGGAAGACCCTCTATTGCTTTACTTGCAATTGGTAGTGCCTTATAGTGCACATGTGCAAGCCTTCTATGCCTTGGTAGTGCCCTATAGTGCATTTGTACAAACCTCCCTCTTGCTCTCCAATCACTACTGCATCATCGATTGTTTTACCCTTTGGCCACATTAGGACTTGGCTATCTACAAATGCAACCCTCATGCCTTTGGCATCCAATGCAAATATGGAGAGTAGGTTCTTCTTGAGCCCAGGTACATATAGAACATCTTTCATCTTCAAAGACTTCCCAGAGTCTAGGTTGTAGGAGGCTTCACCACTTCCTTTGATAGGATATTGATAATTATCCCCAAGTTTCACCTTATGGGGTGATTCATGTTCAAATAGATTTACAAAATATTTTTTAAACCCAGTCATGTGTTTGGAAGCCCCAATATCAATGAGCCAATCATTACATCCATGAGAGATGGTACCTGTGAGAGTAGAGATTAGAACATATTCATCTTCACTAGATGAGTCATCACTTTCTGCTCTAGCCTTCTTCTTGGGAGGTTCATCATCCTCAGCTGCATGAGCATGATATCTCTTCTTGTTTCCTTTCTTCTTTTTGTTGAATTTGTTGTCCCTTTTGTTCTTGGGACAATCTGCAGCAAAGTGTCCCTTCTCATTACATGTGAAGCATCTCATATCTTTCCTATTCTTTTGGTGGGTGTGAGAGGATTTCTTGTAATGAGAGTGCTCCTTCTTAGGCTTGCTTCTTTTGGTGTGAGCTGTGAGAGCTTGATATTCACTTCCCATCTTTTCTTCTCGGGATACAAGCCTAGCCTCTTCTTGTGAACATTCCTCCCATAGTCTACTGAAGGACATCAACTTCCTTCTTGCACAAATTCCTTGAATAAAGGAATCCCATGACCTAGGTAGGCCATTCAAAGTGGTCATGGCAATTTCACCATTCTCCCTATTTCATCCACAGCTTCAAGTTGTTCCTTGATATGAGATACCTTGGAGAAATAGGATTGAATGGTCTCTCCATTCTGAAGCTTTACCCCTTTCAATTGATTCCGTAGAGTCATCTTCTGATTTATGTTCTTCCCTTCAAACAACGTGGTCAAAGAGTCAAACATTGCCTTGGGTGTCTTTAGAGATGACACATGTGGGATGAGATGGTCTTTAATAGAGTCATCAATGATCCTCTTTGCCTTGACCAAGTTCTTCTTATGTAAGGCCTTAGCCTCTTCTTCCTCTGGGACAGGGACCTCTTCCCTTATGTAAGTATCCAATTCATTTTCTTCCAGGATTAACCCAATCCTATACTTCCATGCTCAGAAATTATCATCCCCTTCAAGCTTATTCTCAAACTTGGTGTGGTGAGACATCTTTAAAGAGTACTTCAAATGGAAATAGAAAAGTTTTAAGTCTTACCACTTTATTTGCTGAAAACTGGATCTGGTCCCGGATAAGCGTTTGTTAGAGAAACCCAAAAAATTCAAACTTTGAATTTCAAACTTCTGAAAGGATAGAAAGATGCACCTTGATGAGCTGATCAACCTCGTATATTCATATTTTGAGATCTGCAAAGTTTCACCCTTCAGAAATGTCTTTTAGTCTTCCCAGATTCATTAGGGAGGACCCTGAATTAGGGTTTGAGTTTCCCGGAGCTTCACCCAACCAAAAATCTCGATCGAAAGCTCTAAACTTCGATTTTTCCAAGGCGCTTCCAGCTATGTCTTCAGAATTCAAAAATTCCTATTTTTGTGGAAACCCTAATTTTTAGAGCCAAACCTGAAAGTGCTCAGAATTGAATTTTGATTGGACAAAAAGATTATCCTTGATGAGTAGAGTCAATCTACCTTGCTAATTTTCCAAAATCTGTGGAGAGAATCCCAATAAACAAGAACCCTAGTTTCCGCCAATGCACAATGTCTTCTTCTCAGGGAAGCTCTGATACCATGTTAATTTTTTAGCATTAATTCAATATACTCTAGGATATTTAGTGAGAGAATAAAATGTACAACATATCAAGTATAACAATGCATATCAATCACACCAAGCAATCACATGAGACAATAGACACACAGAGTTTCACTAGGGAAAACCATAAAGGTGAAAAACCCCACAACTTCCTCAAAGATAGAAAGAGCAGTGATACAACCAAAGTACAAGAGATAGTCTTCTCCTAGTAGATGATCCTCCTCCCCACATGTGCACCACTTTCTGAGTGATGGAAGAGTGAGTAAGTGAATGAATGAAATAGATATCTCCCAATCTCTATTTATACTTGTCCTATCCTGCCCAATAAACCAATGGGGCCGACTTTTCTAACTTGGCCTAATAACCCATGGTTAACTTAATCAGGGCCAACCCCACACGTGGTGGTCTAATAACCCATCGACAAGTTACGACACTTGCGACACTTGTCAATACAAATGACGACACTTCCTTATAGAGGAATAATAACATCTCTATAGGAGTACAATATACATAGATGAAATACATGGGTGAAATACATTCCGAAGTTACATATACATCAACATAAACTACAAAGAGACCAATTACAGTTAACCTTACACATTCTAATCTATTTACTATCCATGAACAAAAAACTAGAAGCAAGTAGAAAACTTAATAAAGATATTTACTTCTAAACTTGATTTGGAAGTAAGTAGAAAACTTGATAAAGATATTTATATAGAAGCCAAATTCTATTCCATGAGCATCTTCATTATTTATCTAAATAAGAAACTGATCCTAATCTTAATAAAGGAAACTATCAAAACTAGAATACTTGGAAAATGAAATTATTGACTCTAATCTAACTAAGTCTTAAGAGCATGTAATAAACTAAACTAGGAATAAAACTGATAAATTCTGAAACAACAACATGTTAGTAAATTAAATATGAAAGACATAATTTAAAAGACAGTTAAAGCAAACTAAGAATGGTAACAAGACTTTAATTAAAACTTTATGGAATGTAAAACAAGGGCCTAATGATGATTAAGAATACTAATTAAGAGCATGAAAGATTATAGTTAAGAAAACTAAGAAACTGAATTCAAATGAGCATGAAAACAGTGCAGAAAGAATGAAAATATGAATGACGATCTAGATGGTTGTCCGAATGACAATCTGGATGAGGAAAAACGAGTTAAACTAAGGAAAGGGAGAGTTTCAATGATCTTAACATCATCTTGCGAATGCAAATAAACCTACAATGCAAAGAAATCAGTGAGAAGACTTGTTGAGAAGCTACGATAATAGAGAGCAACCTATTCTAATCATTGTTGGAGAGATAAACTATTCCTATGATATGCTAAAGCAAGATCGAGATGAGAGATAGAATTAACCTACAGCTACAGAGAAGAATCTAATGAAACTAATTCTAATTATAAACTAAGCTGGAAACAACAACTAACTAAGTCTTATCTAATTGTAGAAGATTAGAAAACAAACTATCTAATTATAAAAGACCGAAATTAAACTATCAAAACTATACTTTTGGTCGACCATTTACCAATTCTGTAAACACAAACTATGTTAGTAGCACAATATAAATTACAGAGAAGAAAGAAATATCATGTACATGAAAACGAAATTAAGTACATATATAGGAAAATAAACTAAATATTTGTAGAAAAGAAAATACAGAAAACAAAGACAAAACCTCCGGTTGATGAGGGGCTCTCCCCTGCAATCAGAGATGGAAAACGAAATTGGTTTAGTTACTCAGAACATCAACGAACTGGAACTTCCATTAACTTAAGAAAATTACAAAACGTCTGCTATCTGCTCTTGATAATCTCTAACTCTAACTCTGTCTCTGTCTACCAACTAACTTCTAACTCTGTTCTTCTATGTAAAGCATCTATTTATACACTTACAAATGGATGAGAAGGTCAACAGAGTCGACCTCTCTAATAACAGAGGCGTTTATGGTTGTAACTGGCTTCTTTAAGTGATGCGTGACAACGCAAGGAGCATACACCAGACTTCACGGGGTTGATTCCTTCACGAGGCAGTTGCAGCGTCGATCTTCCCTTGACGTGGGCAGAGAGAGTGCGTTGGAGAACTGAACGAATAGAGGAGAGGGCTGCTGGAGCATTGACGTGGGTGAAGCATTGTGTTGGCAGGTTGAGCGTGGACGGGAGAACTCTTCCAGGACACCGGCGTGAATGGGCGTGCGTGGTTCCAGGCTGAACGGACGAGAGAACTGGCGTGTAGAGTGTTGACGTGGAAGCATGGTGTGCTGTCGAGTTTAGCAGGCCTGGGGATGAATCTTTCAGAAAAAGACCTCACCAGTTGTGACCCTTACATGGAAAACAGAACCCACGTGCCCGATCTTGTCTTTAATGGCCCGAAACATGCCAACCGTGGATTTCACAGGCTGAATGATGAGCTGGACGTGGCTGAACATTACCAATATAAACACGCAGTCTGAATGGAAGGTTGTTTGAGAAATCGCAACCTGTATATCAAAACTAAATGCCATGCATGACTGGAAATGTCACTTTAATCATTGATAAATCATAATATAACGAGATTTGACCAAAATTCATATGATAAACGAATACATGCATACATGGTCTGTTTGATGGGCTGAATGGCGGAAATAATAACTTATTATATCAAAAATAATGAAATTAATGGCATTCAGAGTAGATTTGATGATAAAAAATAGTGACAAAATGGACACCAACATTCCCCCAAACCAGAGATATGCCAAGTCCCACTCAGCAAAACAGAGAAAAATTAGAAAGAAGGATGAGCTGCGGTAGCAGCTGCCTTCGACTTGGATGATGAAGATATAGATTCGGCCTAAATCTTCTTGAATTGGTTCTTTAAGGAATTATACCTCATCCACAGGGTAGTATGGGATGTTGTTTTGGCGTTAACCAAGCATTCAATGTCTTTTACTTGTGTACGCAGTACCTTGTTTTCTTCATGAAGCTCAGAAATTGTCTCCACATAGCTTCGATTCTGGTCTGTCAACCGTGCTATCACTTGTATCAACTTATCCATCTCCTACTGAGTCAGAATGAGTTGTTCTTTATGATGTTCAGGGTTCTTTGGGGGACTCAACTCTTTTGAAAATGTTTCACACTCCACATTATGACCTTCAAGAATTTTGTCTTTGTTGTGTGCAGGAGGACTTTCAGCAGCAAAGGCTTCACTCGTTCGAGAAAATACATTGGCCAATGTGAGGAGGGGTGATTCAAGGGTATGGTCATCTGACTAGACATTTGAACGTGATGGTTGAACGAAAGTCTAAATGACAGACTGGTTGACGGACTGGTCACAATTCGTTCTCGTGGATTTAGTGGAATCTGAAAAGAGTGGAGGTTCCAAAGTAGGGTCACCAAGGGTAAGTTCAGGAGAAGGTGATGACTAGACAAGGTGCTCATCACCTAAGGGATCCTCATCAAATCGTAGACATTTAGTGTCTCATTCTGCTTGCGTAGAGGATTGGTTAGGATCACCAATACTAGATTGGAAACAATGTTTTCAAGAGAAAGAGGATTTGATAGTAGACTCTTCAATCAAATGAGGGTTCAGTATTTCAAAAAAAAAATGATCCCAGGTTTTCCCTCTCTCTTCTAACTGCTGAATGATCGGGAGTTTAATGAGACAATGATGGTACAAGCTACCAGAGGGATTAACAATATTCTTCCTGACTTGGATAGACATCTTCTCCAAAATGTTCAGGAAATAAAATGGGCAGTTGAGGGTCTGATTGTTAACAAAATGAGCTAACAATCTGAAATGGCAAGCTTTAAAGATAGTGAACTTACCCTCGCAAGTGATTAAGTGGATGATAACAGTCAGAGGATCTAAGTACTCCAGCTTGATCCATTCTTTTTTAAAACCTTTGATACCAACAACGTGTTGAAAATCGGTCTTCAGAGTAAATTCATGATCCTTCCGTGGAAGGAAGAGATGCTTATGCCATTAGGCACCTTCCCTTGGGATCTTGGTATCCAATGATACTGACTCTTCTGTCACGGAGAAAACAAGATGGCCAACCTTGGCCGTCTTGCCATCAAAACCTTTAGCGAACAGTAATGAAATCTCGTGGTCATGGCCTTGGAGAAGGCGGATAAATGGTCCCCAACCTGCTCGCAAAAACACTTCACGGAAGGCTTTAAACTCAGAAATGCGAAGGAGGTCCAAGTAGCTACTAGGATTGTAACGAATTGGCATTTTTGACAGAGGACGGGGGAATGCAAATGGATACAAGAGGTGCAAGAATTTGCAGAGGACGTGGCTCAACAAAAAGATGGAGAGCGAACAAACTGAGGTAGAATTCAAGTGATCACTAGTTTAAACTAAGGTCTGTTTGATTGTTTGACTGATAGTGGACAAGAGCTTTGCATGCTTAAAAGATCGCACCTGTCATTTGAAGATCTTAAGTTAAGTGCCAGCATAGAGGTGCATGAATCCAGTGAATACATGTGGTTTATAATATATTCAACCATGTCCAAAGTCGAGCTTTGGACAAGTTGAATGTAATTCACGTAATGAAAATAGATTACACGTGAGAGATCATAATTTGATTAATGTGGTGGCAGGTCGTACAACAGGATAAGTAAGACCAAATGGCGGTCATGTAATGATTTACAATGATGCATAATCCATTCGTTTAACGAAGGCGAGATGGATAAGAGAATGAATCCATGTGTGAAATCGACATTTGATTGATCCCTGTCATAATTAGCCAATAAAACTTATCAATAGTATTCAAACTTGGACATCTTGGCATTTTAAATAAAGTTGTTATAGGCTATGGTTTCATTCAGCACTCCATTCAAAACGTTGTTTATTTGTCTCGTTTGGATCGGCATTCAACCCGTCATTCAATCCTTCGTACAGACTTTTTTTTATACAAGATCTTATTGTTGATGATGACTAAAGTTGATTTTGCAGAGAATTTCTGAAGCTGTTAGTGCACAAAAGATACTGTAAACTTTGCTTTTCTGGATATTTTCGTTGCGTTCCTCTTTTTGTTCTTGATTAGATCAATTTTCTTCTGCTTTTGCATTAACCTGAAAACACATTTCATTGTATCAAAGATAATAAAATTTTCATAAATATTCAAAGAGTAAAAACAGTTCTAATCTTCCCCCCAAACCAAAAATATGGCATGTCCTCAAGCCATCAAAGAGGAAACGATTAAAATTAAAAAATTTAAATTGAAAGTCTTACAGATAGCTTTTAAAATATTATGATAATTTTCGTAAGGAAATGAAACATTAACTAATAAATGTAGATGATTCAGATATGTATATTCATCAAAAAGAATACAACAGTGCTTAAAAGACCATATGAAGAATAATAGTGTAAGAGATGCGAAAAAAAATGCCATAGGAAAACTAGCCGTCCATGACTCATTGTAAAGATCTCTTGTCATCCAAAGAATATAAATAAGGTTCACCATCAAATTTGTGAGATATACTATAATTATGGGTCCCATTTCTAGGATAGTCATATCCTAGGTTTTGTTTGAATTAGATGACAGGGTCCAAGTCCAACTTACAGCCATTATCTAATGACAGTATACATAATTGGCCTAAACATGTATTTGTATACTCAGGTTTTTTATGATTTATGTGAATAGAAATGCATTAACCAAACCTCTTTTACCCGATATTGATCCGCTGCCAGCAGGCCTGTTTAGTACCCCAGCGAGTTTATCTTGGTACCATGCAAGCATAGCCCCACTTCCAACGAGCCTGTTCAGTACCCCGACGGGTTCACTTGCATTTACCGAGCTTCCTTGTTTAAGATTTTACTTAGCATGGACCCGCTGCCAGCGATCCTGTTCAGTACCTCGGCGGGTTTGCTTCGTACAATGATATATATATATTTTTTTGTAAGGAAGCCAGTTGGCACTAGAGTGTGCTAAGCCTGTTAAACACATAATTCAAAATATTAGCACAAACCTTATGAGTAACTTTATTTATAATGGCCTAAATTATAGATCATGCCAAAAGATAATAACCTAAAGCTGTTCTTTGACTTACAGTCTATCTTCTTCATAAAAGGTTAGTAATGTTCCCCACAAAATAGAAAATATCACCCACTTTTAGGCTACCTTTTAAAGGTGCTTTAGAGACAAGTTTTGATAATGAGTACGGGATGAACTAGCAGTCCATATGTGTAAGATAGAGTTTTGTAGAGATCATAATAATTAAAGCAGGTCTTTTAAACAACTGTTCTAATGATAAATCAGAAGTGTGCATGTCTGAATCAAATACCATATACAAAATCATAAAATAAAGTGGTTATAAATGATATCAAAAATGCTTTATCCTTTCACTAAAAAATTTCAATTTTAACAGTAACCAAAAGAGAGGGAGAACTATAAGTATTTCTTTTTAGAGCACTTCCCTTTTTACATAATATCACATAAGCTGATTAAAAAGATAGGGTTCTTGTGATTAAGCTGCAAAACCACTTGTCAGATGATTCAGATTTTATTCAAAACAAAAGCATATGTACAAGTTATGTAAAAAATTTAAAATTAACGAAAGGAAAAAGAGTCTTCCTGTTTTATTGACAATATTTTACAAACTGATCATTATAGATTTCCTGTAAAAAAAAACAATGTAATCAATTGTTAGGAATGGCTCTTTGTTATTGAAAATCAAAAACATATTTACATATATACAAAAGAAGATAACCCAAAATTATTCAAGGACTAGGAGGAGGAGGAATGACTTCCTCTTCTACCAGTTCCATTTCTTCCTGTTGCAAGGAATTCTACACAAAATCTTGTTTAGATATTCGTTGATGATAAAGTCTAAGTTTGTGTCCATTTACAACAAAAGAAATTTGCGAATCATCAATTGTCTTAATTTTAACGGATCCATTATCAAAGGTTGTGACAATTTCATATGGACCCATCCAACGAGTAGTTAATTTACCTTTAAAATTTGTGTATATTGAATAAAAAAGTAGTGCCCAGCCTCCAGTTTTTAATTGTTTTTGTTTAATGTATCTATCATGCCATTTTTTGCGTTGGTTTTGTATTAAGATTGTACGTTGAATAGCATCTTGCCTAATCTCGTCTAATTCATTTATTTGCAGGATTCGTTGACTCTGTGCTTCTTCTAAGTTCATCCCTAATTGCGCAGCCATACGAAAAGTTTTGACTTGAAATTCAATGGGTAGAAGAACTTGTTTACCATAAACAAGTTCATAAGGTGTGTGACCAGTAGTGTTTCTCCACGTTATTCTATAAGCCCACAGAGCTTCAGGAAGCCTATCTGCCCATTCTTTATGGTGTAACTAAATAGTCTTAGTCAGGATGGCTTCTAATACTTTGTTGGTGGATTCTACCTGACCGTTGGCTTGCGGGTGATATGGTGACGATTTACAATGTCTAATACCATATTTTTTAGTAAGCTCTTTCGTTAATTTGGAGGTAAACTGATATCCTTGATCGGTTACAATTTCCCTAGGTACACCGAATCGGGTAAATATTTCTTCATAAATGAGATCCACCACAGATTTCTCTATGGCTTGGAATAAATCTTTATCTTCTACCCATTTGGTGACATAATCTGTACAAACTAGGATGTACTTCTTCTTGTGAGACATAGGGGAAATTGGTCCAACGAAATCTAGAGCCCATTTTTCAAATGGCTCAATCATAACTTTTTGGTTGCAAAGGCATCTCATCCGATGGTGTAGGTCTACCCATTCTTTGGCAACTGTCACATCCCTTGACATATTTGGAAGCATCATTGAAGATTCTTGGACAATAATACCCAGAGTGCAATACTTTGTATGTTGTTCTCTTATTCGAAAAATGCCCACCGCAAGGTCCACCGTGACATGCATGAAGGATCTCTGCCATCTCATCCTCTCGTATGCATCGTCTAATAATAACATCAGGACCAGTATGAAAGACATCATATTCTACCCAAGAATAATTGGAACTTTGAACTATGATCCTATGTTTATCAGGTGGGGAGAGATGGTTGGGTATCTTTCCAGTTGCTAAATAATTGGCTATATTTGCAAACCATGGGGTTCGAACAGATACAACGAACCAATGTTCATCTGGGAAGCTATCATCGACAACGCTGGCATTATCATCAATTTGAATTCGAGAGAGGAAATCAGCTACTACATTCTCTCTACTGGGACGATCAACAATGGTGATATTGAATTCTTGCAACAAAAGAAGCCATCGAGTCACTCTGCCATTAGTGATAGGTTTATTCATCAAAAACCTGATGGCGGAGTGGTCGGTGTGTATAAAAATTTCATATCCTGTTATATAATGACGAAACTTGTTGATGGCATAGACTACTGCTAGAAACTCTTTCTCAGTAACAGTGTATTTAGATTCTGCAGGAGTCAAACTTTTATTAGCAAAGTAGATGGCATGTGATGTTTGTCCCTCATTTTGACCTAAAACTGCCCCTATGGCTATGTCAGAAGCATCAGTGGATATATGGAAACGAAGGGACCAATGTGGGCCCCTAAGATTGGTGCCACTGATAGCTTGGCCTTCAAAGTTTCGAAGGCTTGTTGACACGGTTCAGTCCATTGAAATTATGTGTCTTTCATGAGTAGTTTGAACATAGGTGCGGCTATTTTAGTGAAATTTTCAATGAAACGTATATAATAGCCGGCATGGCCAAGAAAACTTCTTACTTCCTTTGGAGTTTTTGGATGAGGAATATTAACAATTATTTCGATCTTAGCGGGATCCACCTTGATACCTTGAAGAGAGACATTATGTCCCAAAACCATGCCCTCGGTCAGTAGCATTTTACATTTTTCATGACTAAGAGCTAAGTTTATTTCTTTGCACAGAATAAGAATTGTTTCGAGGTTATCAAGGGATTCCTAGAAGGTATTACCATAAACTATAAAATCATCCATATAAACTTCTACACAATCGTGTATGAGGTCAGTAAAGATTCCTAGAACTGCACGCTGGAAAGTAGCAGGTGCATTACATAGGACAAATGGTAACACTCGGTAGGCATACGTCCCCCAAGAGCAAGTAAAGGTTGTCTTGTCTTGATCCTCAAGTGCTATCAATATTTGATTGTATCCACTATACCCATCAAGGAATGAAAAATATTGTTTCCCTGATAAGGTGTCTAACACTTGATCGATTAAATGCATAGGGAAGTATTCCTTAAGAGTGTCCTTGTTTAGTTCTCAAAAGTCAACACAGATACACCATTTCCCTATGAATTTCTTTGGAACTACCACCAGAGGAGAAACCCATTTACTATTGGAAATTGGGTAAATGAATCCAGCGTTGAGGAGTTTTTGTAATTAGTCCTTTACTATATCCTTTAGGTATGGGTTCATTCTTCTCTAGGGATTCCTAACAGGAGGTATGTTCGATTTTGTGTAAATGTGATGGATACAGGTATCTGGGTGTATACCTTTCATATCGGTATACTCCCATGCAAATTCTCCAGTTTGACTCTTGAGAACTTTTAGTAATTGTTTTTGTTGACTCTCAACTAAACCTGCATTTATATGTAGGAATTTGTCAGCGACTAACCTCACACAGTATGGTATAGGATCCTAGGTGTTCTTCAATTGTGAAGACACATGGTGTACTTGTAAATTTTGAGAGGCTCATGTTTTCTTGGAATTCGTCTCCAAAGATCTTGTCAAATTGGGACAAAGATTGAGGAAAATCTAGACATGTTGTGGATGAGATAAATTGGTTCAACACGTTCTCGGTATTTTTCTTTTGAAGTGCCCGAGAGAGATCACTAAAAAGGTAAATTTCTTCCAAGTTCTCATCTCCAAAAGGAAAATCTAACCAAAACAAGTTTTCAGCTATTTGTTGGGCTGGTGGGTATAAAGCTAATTTTCTTGTAGATAACCCATCAGAGATAATCATCTCTCCATCCCTACATCCTATAAATGCATTAGCAGTAGCCAACCAAGGTCTTCCCAAAATAATGGGGTGACCTTTGGAAGGGTATTTTGATTCAATGACCATGAAGTCCATGGGATATTTCCATGAGACTACTAATACAGTGATGTCATCTAAGATCCCGGTAGGTTTAATCATAGTACGATCTTCTAACTCTAGCATCGTTGGGGTAGGGCGAAGAAATGGTCCTAAATTGAGAGTTTATAAGACTGTGGTAGTCATCAAATTGATAGAAGCTCCTAGATCAATAAGTGTGTTCCCTATGGTGGTGTTATTGATGATAACAGTCACCACAGGGTTTCCTAGGTTTGAATACTTTGGAATTCTAGGTTGGTTTGCTATGCAATCTGATATTTCTCCTATTACATGAATTTTTGGAGGGTCTTTTTGTTTTCTCCCTGGTCTCTTAATACAGAGTTCCTTTATTACCTTACTATAGGTTGGGATATCCTTAATGGATTGTAACAAAGGGATCTTAATGCAAATATTTTTTAATTCGTTAATGATATCGTACTATGGATAAGTTACAGGTTTTTCTATTACTAGACGCTCCAGATATGGAGGTTATTTTTTCCCTGGAATTACTTCTTTGTGTGGATGGTTGTTTGTTGAAGATCTGGAAATAACCACATCTTCAAGAATGGCATCATTCAAAACTTCACTAGGTATGTCTTCTTCATTCTCTTCTTGAATAACAACTGATGACTTGGGATTATCTTGCAAAACTCTTCCAGACTGCAGTTGTATCTCATGTATTGGTGCGGCCGAAATGACATATGATGGAAGAAGTAACAACCCAATGCTGTTAAGGGCCTGGGTTGGTTTGTTGTTAGGATTCGGTATCGGTTGTGCGGGTAATATTGTGGGTTTTGGAGGATTCATGTTCTGTAAATAGTGAGGTTGATTCGGGATAGGGGTAAGTGAAGGAGGTACAAATCCAGGAGGAAGTTGTTGAATATTAGGTGGGTAAGGATAGCTAGGCATAGGAGGAGGTGTTTGAGAATACGCTTTCCTTCTCCATCCATGTGGCCATTGCTGTTGTTGAGCATTCCGAGGAGGGTACTGTGGTGGCCAATTTTTCCAACCTGAAGCATTCCATTGTTGAGGAGGTTGATAAGGATAGTAATAGGGTGGAATTTGTGATGAATCTTGATACGATGGTTGATCTCTAGGTTTCCAAGGCCTCCTAGGTATTTCACCAAAATTTCCACTCTTGTATACAGCTTGTAATCCAGGCAACGATGGACAATCATTGGTTGGATGTTCTTTTGTACATAGGTGACAGACTGAAACATTATCTAATGGACATTCTCATTGAGGATGTTTAGTTCTACACCTAGGACAGAAAACACTCATTCATGCACGCTCTTCATCTTGTCTCTTTTTAGCTTGTAGTGCATCTAATTGAGAACCCATGGCTCCTAAAATATCTGTTTTGAAATTTTCCAATAGGTTTCCCAACTCTACCCTTGTAACTCCACCAGGACCGGATGTGTTTCCTTTGGGATTCCTAGCATAATATTCTCGAAAGTGTCTTCCACCTTTCCCTCTGCCCCTAGAGTACAAATCTCCGTAAAAGACTTATGAGAAATGTCTCCTGCTTCCATGAGATTAAGGTTATCTAAGAATTCTTCTGAGATTCCTTTGAGGAAGACTGTTCTTATTTCATCTTCTTGAAGATCACCATACTTGGATTTGTGTAACACATAGTTAAATCTCTCGAGATAGTCTTCTAATCTCTCATCTTCAAGTTGTAGAATTTTAAAAATATCATTGCGAGAGTCCTTAGGTCTACAGTAATCCTGATATTTCCATAGAAATGCATTCTTCATGTCTTCCCAAGTTCTAATACTAGATTCTCCTAATCCCATGAACCATCGAAGAGAAGAATCTTTCAATGTGGCAGGAAAGAGTTTTATTTTTTGGCCATCTTGTAGGTAATTATAACTCCTACACAAAATGTCAAACTCGAATAAGAATGTGTCTGGATCCTCACTACTCTTCCCATAAAAGGTTGGTAGTGAGGAGGGAGGGATGTTTTTCATAGTAACATCTTGTGCAATGTCTAAGATAGGGAACCCGAAGGTACCTTCAGTTCTAACTTATCCATCTTCTTCATCTTGTTGGACACGATCTTCATTTTCATCCCCCGTGAAGATTCGATTGCCAAAGAGAGAAAATCTAGGTGGCTCCTTTCTTGGTGAATATGGGATGTCCCAACGTTCTGTTTCGGGAAGGGTATTCTTATTTTTAGGAGGATAATTATCAGCTACATGGGAATCCAGTTTTGGAGGTCCTATTGTTGTTGTGTCAATCTGTGAGATAACTATGTTCACAGAACTCTCAAAAAGAGCGTCTACTTGTGCAGGATCGACAAAATCTACCAAATTTGGACCACCTACTATTGAAAAAGTAGTGTCTTTGGGTTTTTGGACTAATAGAGAGTTGAGAGGTCCTAAATTTTTATCCTTTTGAGTTTCCTCTTATCTAAGTTCAGTCTCAATATGAGTTTGAGGTTCTTCTAGTGGAATTTCTTTATGAACAGACTGTTCTGATGTCCCTATGTTTTCCCCTAATTGATTTCTAGAAAGGATTTCCTTTGCTTTCCAAGTATGAATATCCCCTTTAGGTGTCTTTCGATACCTTTCTGTTGAGTTAGTATTTGGGGTGGCATGCCCCCCGTATAGGTTAGTAGGAATTATAGTAAGGGAACACCTAATTTTAGTGTGTGAGCTATATCAAAGAAAACACCTAATATTTAATTATCGATCGGGATTGGTAATCTTAGAGTTGAGGCAAAGTATATGCTAAGGTAGAATGGCACCTAATATTTTTGGCTTGTCAGACCTTAAAAATATTTAATAAAGAAAAGATCGAAAGATCTTTCAAAATGAAAAACCGAGTCAAACTTCAGAAAAAACAATAAAAAGAACTAAATCAAACTTAGTTAAGCAAATAAACTAGAATAGTATCAAATCATACTACACTATCTTATAATTGAATAATGGAAACTGATTGAAAGCAACTATGAACTATGAAAATGGAAACTATACAATTTCAGATTCTATCTAAGAATTAGAAAACAACTGTAAATAAATTAGAGACCTATCTATGAAATGGATTAATTTGATAATGAACTACATAAGCAGAAAACTATGTTAATCAAAGCAAATTACAAACTGTTTAAATAATTTCAACAACTAATTCAAGAAAAACACATAATCCCAAGTAACAGGAACTGGAGTGAATGTATCGTAATGGCTTTCAATAGGAAAACAAAATGGAAGTAAATCTAATCTAACTTCAACAAAGAGGTGTAAACTACAAAGAGACCAATTACAGTTAACTTTAAACATTCTGATCTATCTACTATCCATGAACATAAAACTAGAAGCAAGTAGAAAACTTAATAAAGATATTTACTTTTGAACTTGATTTGGAAGCAAGTAGAAAACTTGATAAAGATATTTATATAAAAGCCAAATTCTATTCCATGAACATCTTCTTATCTAAATAAGAAACTAATCCTAATCTTAATAAAGGAAACTATCAAAACTAGAATACTTGGAGAATGAAATTATTGACTCTAATCTAACCCAGTCTTAAGAGCATGTAATAAACTAAACTAGGAATAAAACTGATAAATTCTGAAACAACAACATGTTAGTAAATTAAATATGAAAGACATAATTTAAAAGACAGTTAAAGCAAACTAAGAATGGTAACAAGACTTTAATTAAAACTTTATGGAATGTAAAACAAGGGCCTAATTACGATTAAGAATATTAATTAAGAGCAGGAAAGATTACAGTTAAGAAAACTAAGAAACTGAATTCAAATGAGCATAAAAACAGTGCAGAAAGAATGAAAACCCGAATGATGATCGGGATGGTTGTCTGAATGACAGTACGAATGAAAATTTGGATGAGGAAAAATGAATTAAACTAAGGAAAAGGAGAGTTTCAATGATCTTAACGTCAGTTGGCGAATGCAGATGAACCTACAATGCAAAGAAATTAGTGAGAATACTTGTTGAGAAGCTACGATAATAGAGAGCAACCTATTCTAATCATTGTTGGAGAGATAAACTATTCCTATGATATGCTAAAGCAAGATCGAGATGAGAGATAGAATTAACCTACAACTACAAAGAAGAAGCTAATGAAACTAATTCTAATTATAAACTAAGCTGGAAACAACAACTAACTAAGTCCTATCTAATTGCAGAAGATTAGAAAACAAACTATCTAATTATAAAAAACTGAAATTAAACTATCAAAACTATACTTTTGGTCGACCATTTACCAATTCATAAAACAAAGACAAAACCTCCAGTTGATGAGGGGCCCTTCCCACCAATCAGAGATGGAAAACGAAATTGGTTTAGTTACTTAGAACATCAACGAACTGGAACTTCCATTAACTTAAGAAAATTACAAAACGTCTGCTATCTGCTCTTGATAATCTCCAACTCTAACTCTGTCTTTGTCTACAACTAACTTCTAACTATGTTCTTCTATGTAAAGCATCTATTTATACATTTACAAATGTATGAGAAGGTCTACAGAGTCGACCTCTCTAATAACAAAGGCGTTTATGGATGTAACTGGCTGCTTTAAGTGATGCGTGACAATGCAGGGAGCATACACCAGACTTCACGAGGTCGATTCCTTCACGAGGAAGCTGCAACATCGATCTTCCCTTGACGTGGGCAGAGAGATAGTGCGTTGGAGAACTGAACGAATGGAGGAGAGGGCTACTGGAGCATTGACATGGGTGAAGCATTGTGTTGGCAGGCTGAGCCTAGATGGGCGAACTCTTCTAGAATACCAGCATGAATGGGCGTGAGTGATTCCAGGATAAATGGACGAGAGAACTGACGTGTAGAGTGTTGACGTGGAAGCATGGTGTGATGTCGAGTTTAGCAGGCCTAGGGACGAATCTTCCAGAACGAGATCTCACCAGCCATGACCCTTGCGTGGAAAACAGAACCCACGTGCCTGATCTTGTCTTTAATGGCCCGAAACATACAAACTGTGGATTTCACGAGCTAAATGCAAGGCTAAATGACGATTTGGACGTGGCTGAACATTGGCAATATAAACATGCAATCTGAATGGAAGGTCGTTTGAGAAATAGCATCCTGTAGATCAAAACTAAATGGCATGCATGACTAGAAATGTCACTTTAATCATTGATAAATCATAATATAACGAGATTTGACCAAAATTCATATGATAAACAAATACATGCATACCTCGTCTGTTTGATGGGTTGAATGGCGGAAAGAATAACTTATGATATCAAAAATAATGAAATTAATGCCATTCAGAGTAGATTTGATGATAAAAAATAGTGACAAAATGGACACCAACACATATGAATGTATGTTCATGCACCATTGTATTTAAGGTTATAATTACCAAGTATGATTGAATATCGAATTGATTTATTACTCTACAAGTAGTCGCGCCGTGATATATCTTTCGTTATTTGATTTAATGTATTGCATGTCATTATATGGGAAGATAGGTGTGTATATCTTCGTTTTTATCTATGTGAGACTTATGGTACATAGGCATGCTTCTTATGTTAAATGACTCTAGTTAAGAGTGATGTGTTAAAGATAACATCGAGTTATGATGCTAACTTATTTTGTAGAAGGAGTGTTCTTCTATGTTGCACCAAGTTCGAAATTGTGTGGTATTTCTTACCCAAGTTTCTACACGAAGTTGAAAGTGATTTTCTACATAGAATCTGCTTTATAATGTAATAAAGAGAAACTTGGTTTGCACGCATTTATGCTTGGAAGGGCTTTTCCATATTGCGGTACAACTATGTATCTGATTGTCTAGATGTTATTCACATTTGTAGGTGAATTGATGATTGTATGAATATTGAAATTATGTTGATTAAAAACAAAAAAAATTCTCCCCATTTCCTCTTAAAAAGTGGCAAGGATTTTGGGATGTTACAAGTATTTACAATGGATAAATTGATTTAGTAAAGCTAATTCCCATTTTCAGATCAAACGTTGCCATAAGAGATCATACATACTCTGCAGTGGTGTTGAAGATAATTATTTTAAATGGTTTCCCAAGTACATGGGTACCTGAGAGAAAAGTGGGATGCAAGGAGATAAGTTTCTAATGTACAACCAAGTGAATCAACAAATCGAGTGTAGAAAATGGAAGAGACTAGAGGTAAGACATTGGATGGTAATCTCCTTGGAGAAAGGTGAGTGGTAGAAATATCATGTAACTTTTATAGTATGGATGAAGTGGTAGGCATATGAGAATCTAACTTTAAACTTTGAATGGTATGGGCACCCAATGACATTGTGGGTACTAATGAACGATGCCCATATAAGGGAGGATGTACTATCAAGAAATAGACAATGAAAGGGACTGTGGGTTGGGCTACCTGCCTAATAAGAGGAGGTCCTATAGGAGAAAATTGGTTCAAAAAAGGTTTATAAATATGGTGTTTTGCAAAGGGAAATCACCTACATGCCATTTTGAAGGAATATACATGTAAGAAGAGGTTGCATGCTAAGATATCAATAACATGAAACTAATCATGTAATGATGAAAAGTGGGGAACCAAGATTACAATGGTGTGAAGGGTGCACCAAAAGGATGAAATATGATCCCAAAATATATAAGAGAAAATTTAGATGAAATGACTATAAAAGAAGTGGGGCCCATAACCCTAGGTGTCATTTTCATTGCCCACTATTGAACGATCTTGTGGAACCCAGATATTCAAGTGTTAATTTATCCCATTTCATCCGTTAGATTCAGATTCTGTAAATTATAGGTTAGGGTCTCTCCCTACCTAGCATTTTCATCCATATTTTTTGGTATATTAGTGCCCCAAGGATCCTTCGGGAACCCTCAAGGGTTCTAACCATGGGTGGTTCCTTTTGAGGATTTTCCCACAACTGTAGTTGAATGAAATGCCAAACAGGTGTGCCCATGTCATGTCTGGATGACAAAAAGGTGTGCCCATGTCATGTTTGGATGACAAAAAGGTGTGACCATGTCACACTTTATTCCATCCAATCAAGTGCTACCACAAGCCAAAAAATTTCTTGAGAAAAGTACAATCTGTTCCGTAATTTTTATGGAAAAAATACTTGTTGATGTTGAAGTTTGTGATGTCGGATGATGGTTAATTTGAGAGAGAGGGAGAGAGAGAGATGTTCCTATGCTCAAGTGAAGTATCAAGAATGATTATCCAATGAGGGAAAATGATCCAAGTGTTGGAATATTTAAACCCATCAATGTCATTTAATACCTTAGGATAGCATTATTGATCATTTTTGTATTAATTCCCAGGTGTTAGACTATGTAGTTGGCTAAATTAGATATTGTGTGGACCACAAGTCTTCATTGTGTGGACCAAAAGATTCCTAGAGTCACTTGGGTGCATTTATGAAGATTATGGATAATATTTGCTTTGATTCTGGCTGATCTTATCCTATCCTGGAATAGAAAGGAGCCTTACTTCTGTTTACCACTTTTTGAAAGGTGAAAGGCTAGTTGACTAGTTTTACTGTTTTTTGGCCAACTCATCCTCCATGATGTTTCTTCCTTCCAAATTCTGTATTTAGCATGATTTTCCATCACACATCACTATCTCATCACTAAATCAGAAATTCGTGAGCCTTTGAGGTAACTTGGAAAGCACACTTGCCACGTAGGGGGGTTTTGCATATTTTTAGTAAGCCTGCTTTTGTGAGGATTCGAATGGCATAATTATGCATTCGAATCTCTGATGTAATTATATATATTTACATCCTATTAATTTCCCAAGGTTGGCTGATGTATTATTATTCATGAGAGTAATTATGTTTGCATCATACTTGACTGTTTTTCAGTGTCCTTGACTAGTTGTGTGAGAATTACTTGTGAGAGTTGTAATTTATTGATCAGATCTTGGTGTGAACTAAATTTCACATGGTATCAAAGCTATCAAGCTATTCTTTTCTCCATTGATTGTCTTGCAGGATCCAACTAGTCTCGAGAAAGGCGCATTAAGTCACCTACAGGGCGCATTCAATCACCCGGAGGGCGCAACTAATCATCTTGTGGTGCACCCAAACCACTCTAAAATCTATTTCGGAGCTTCCATGGATCAGTCAGATCAGATCATCCTCACTCCATTCAATTATTTTTACTGGAAAGCACATATGGAGATCATGTTGAGGATCAAAGGCCTCTACAGGGTGACGATGGCAACTGAAACTGAGCCAACCTCAACAATTGAGAAATCAAAGTGGCACAATCAAAGAGATGAAGCCTATGGTATCCTATGTATCACCACATCCAGGGATCTTTTATTCCATCTAGATGGTCTTACCACACCGAATGAAGTATGGGTGAAGCTCCAAGACTTGTTTGGCAAGACAGATGAATTAAGAGGCCACCAACTGGATAATGAACTTGTTTCATTGAGTGCACAGAATTTTGAGAACCTCGAGAACTTGTTTCATTGAGTCCATTCTCTCCAAGCTTGTCCCGGATTACTCGGCCTTTGTTTCGACCTTCCATGCAACAAGGAAGGAAGTTTGAAACTAGAAGAGTCCTACAGTCTCAGAATTCATGGAATGTCTTACACAAGAACAATACAAGTTGGTCTTTATGGGATCCATCAAAAATCCGTCAAAAGATCATTGTTTGAATGTTCGATATTCAAGGAGTTCGAAAGGAAAGAAGAAGGGAAATTTCAAGAAACCCACTGATTAGAAGAAGGACAAACAGAAAGTACATGAAGACTCCTCAAAATTCAAGAGGAATCCAAATAAGAAGAATGAGAAGGAAAAGTGTAACTATTTCAACAGGGGCTTTCATCCTGAAATATCTTGCATGAAGAAAACCTTTAATCAAATGGCTCAACTCCTAGAGAAAGCAAATATTCCTCTTCCTGAGAGCGTAAGAAGGAAGGATGGAGGAAAAAATTATGAAGATAAGGAGCGAGTGCATGCACTGATGGCAAGCACATCAAATCCTACCTAATTCATCATTGATTCTGGAGCTTCAAGGCACATGGTGTCTACAAGAGAGAGCTTCCCATATCTTGATTCTTCTAGTGGTCCAACCATTGTGTTGGGTGATGATTCTGAAACTTCAAGCAAAGGTAAAGGCAACATTGATCTAGATTTTGGCTCATTCACTAATGTGTTGTATGTTCCAGGACTTGTTGCTAACCTTTTGTCAGTATACCAGATGACTCACACAGGATCACCCAAAAATGTGATATTCACGCCTAATGATGTTGAAATCTATGAAATGTCAACGAGATGAATTGTTGCCTTATGTTCTAATGACCATAGCTCAAAAATCTATAGATTCTCTCATTTTGTGCCATTCCCCTCACCTTCTTCTCTACTTACCCATGCCAATGAGTCAAGCAAATTTGGCATGAAATATTTGGTCACCTAAACTACAAATATCTTTCCCAACTCCATGAGAAAGAGATGGTTATAGGGATGCCCAATATCAAGTTTTCTAAAGGTGTATGTCAAAGTTGCATCCTAGGAAAGCACCCAGAGCATAAGTTTGAAGGAGCCAAAACTGAGCGAACCTCAGCACCCCTGGATCTTATTCACAGTGACATATCAGTTCCATTCCCCCATGAGTCTTTTAACCATGCCAAATACATCCTCACCTTCATAGATGACTTTACCAGGTATTGTTGGATCTATTTCATCAAGTTAAAGTCAGAAGTGTTCAGTTTGTTGATCAAGTTTTTCAAAGTCTCAGTTGAGAACCAGTCTGGTAGACATATCAATATCCTTAGATATGATAATGGTGGGGAATACATCAAATCTGAGTTTCAACAATTTTTTGCCTCTTCAGGTATACAGATGCAACACATTGTTCCCTACACACCTCAGCAGAATGGTGTTGTTGAGAGGAAGAACAGATCTCTGAAGGAGATGGCCACATGCATGCTTGAGGAAAAGTATTTATTTCCAAGGATTTGGGATGAGGCGATAAATTGTGCCACATACATACAAAATAGATTTCCTCACAAATCACTAAAAGGAATCACTCATTTTGAGGCTTGGACTGGGCACAAACCTGATATTTCTCATTTCAGTATTTTTGGCTCCAAGGCTTGGGCTAGAATTCCACTTGAGAAGAGGAGGAATATGCAGCCCCAAATCCAACCATGCCATTTTGTTGGAAATTTAGAAGACTCCAAGGGCTGCAATTGTCTAAACATGACTTCTCAAAAATCCTTCATTAAAAGAAGTGTTCAATTCGAAGAAGAGCCCTCATAGAGTGTTGAAATTGGAGAACCCTCCACACCACCATCTGAAGATGTAAGTGAAGTTCCTTTTGAATTTTATGATTATTATATTTATAATGATGAATACCATTTTATTACAGATCCTAATTTACCAACAAGGCCAAAGTGGGATGCTAAGACTCTTCAAGCAGTTGGTGAACTAATGGGAAATCCTTGGGATACTAGGAGGACTAGATCACAATTTGAGAATGCTCTCAATGTGAATGATCCTTACTTCTCTAAGAGATATTATTTGATGGTGGATTCTGATCCTCAGACATATGAGGAAGCCACACATGACCCAACATGGCAGGTTTTTATGGATGAGGAGTTTCATTCACAGCAAAAGAATGAGACATGGGAGTTAGTCAAGCTTCCCCCGGGCAGAAAATTGGTAAGGTGTAAGTGGATATTCAAGACTAAATTTGCAGCTGATGGTGCAACAATGAAATATAAGGATATTCTGGTGGAAAAGGGATTCTCCCAAGTCCAATGCCTTGACTACAATGAGACTTTTTCACCAGTTGCACAGAAGGATTTGATAAGACTAGTTCCGGCAATTTTTGCTGCCAAGTGCTGGGAAGTACATCACATGGATGTCAAAAGTGCCTTCCTCCATGGATATATTGAGGAAGAAACTTATATGCAGCAGACAGAAGTCTATACATCTGATCCTAACTATGTTTGCAGGTTGAAGAAGTCCTTATATGGGCTTAAGCAAGCCCCCAGGGCTTGGTATGCCAAATAGTGGACAACTTTCTCTTGTCACAATCTTTTGCTAGATGAAAATATGATCCAAATGTTTACATGAAGCTGATTTATGGCTCAATTTTTATTATTGTTTTATATGTTGATGACCTAGTAGTCACAGGTAGCTCTACTGCTCAAATTGCTTCATTAAAGACTGCTTTGCATCAAGCTTTTTCCATGACTGACTTGGGAATTCTTAAGCAATTTTTGGGGCTTGATATTTCTCAAACTGAGAATAGAACTAAGGTATCTCAGTCACAATATGTATATGAGCTACTAAATAATTTCAATATGGTTGATTTCAAGCCTTCAAAGACTCCCTTCCTTTTAGGAGTCAGACTTGAAGAAGCAGATTCTACACCATTGGTGGACAACACCTTGTATAGGCAACTTGTTATACTTGACTCATACTCGACCTGATATTGCATATGAAGTGAGTGTGGCCTAAAGATGCAATATACCGAATCCAGCTAACAATGAAGAGAATCCATCTTCAAGAATAATGTGATAATAAATGAATAAATGATAATTGGATGATGAATGTATTACAAGAGAGTTCTCCTTTTATAAGGTTTGAGCGTGCTTGAGGAAGGGCTACGTCCCTTCAATTAAATAATTAACAATTTACTGTTTAATTTAACATATCATTTAATATTCGTAGCATTTCCACCCCCTTTAAAGGGAGCTTTGTCCTCAAAGTTGTATTTGTTGGCATCATATTTTGTCCTTGATTTGTGTCGATGCTTGATTTGAGCTAAGTGATCCGGACTGGTCTTTCTATCTTGATGATGGCCTGGGTCCCTCTTATGCTGCGACTCTTTCTGTTTGGGTGGTGATTTCCTTAGACCATACAATCGATACTTACTTCCATTCCATTTAAAACTCATGTACTGTTTTTGTAGATTGGTAGAGTACGTACCTAGTGACACTAACCATTCGACGCCTAATACCATGTCTACTTCCTTGAGTGGTAACGCAATACAATTGAGTTGTAGGTGTAATTTTTGTATGTGTAATGACACCTTATGACATTTTCCCACTTCTTCTATGTGTTGATCCGCGATGGTGGAGGCTTTAAGC
Organism: Larix kaempferi; assembly: GCA_027924585.1. Lineage (NCBI taxonomy): Eukaryota > Viridiplantae > Streptophyta > Pinopsida > Pinales > Pinaceae > Larix > Larix kaempferi. The sequence goes on along the minus strand of BSBM01000158.1, from coordinate 27,974,093 downwards.
CCTTTTGTGGGAAACACAAAAAGATTAAGTTCCTTTTCCCTATTGATGTCGATCAAATTATGGGTACTTCCAGAATCGACCAAAATTGTGATATCCCTATCTTTAAAAGACCCTGTAAGTTTTAACCTCTTTGGTCCTGTATATTTTGTTGCTTGGGATGAGAGTTTGTTGTTTTCAATGTTGTTGCAACTTCTTAGCTGTGGTGGAATATAGATCCCTATGATTAACGGATTTCCTTTTTGTTGGGTGTTAACATTCTTGGGTGCCACTAGATCCTCTTCCTTACAAGTTTGTTGAATACAGGTAATGGTCGCTATTGATGCTTCAGATAAGCTTGTATCTACATTAGACTCAGATGTTTCTTCCGCGGGTAACTGTACTTCTTTTCCATTAATAATTGCGCAGTGTGCTGTGTGATTGGTTTGGCATTTATGGCCAGGAGTCCAATCTTCTCCACATCGACGACATGTATTCTTCTTATTATTATTATTATTGTCGACGCGTCCAATGGATGCTTCAAAATCTTTCTTAACTTCATAACTATATGATTGAGAGGTGTTGCATTGATGACCGGGTGACCAATTGTCTCCACAATATCTGCATTGTTCCCCTCTTTCCACTCTTGTCTTGGGAGTTCCTTCTAGTTTGAGTTCTGCTGCTTTCGCTTTGCATCTTGCTGCCTCGACATTCAGAATGTCATGCAGTTTTAACTCATTTTGTATGTATGGTTTTAGTCCCCCCAAGTAAGTTTCTAGTCGTTGTTTATCTGATAACCCAAATACTCTGGTAGCGAGTGATTCCCATTGGTGTCTCAATTCTTCAATGTTTCCTTTTTGTTGTAACCTGGTAAGATTTGAGAAAAATTCATCTTCGTTGATTCCTCGAAACCTTTTGAGGAAATCATTTTTGAAAAAATTCCATGTGTATGCAAATTGGTCACCTTTCCACCACATATACCAGTTGTAGGCATATCCTTCGAGGTGCATAGATGCATACTTCACTTTTTCTTCATATGTTGTGATGTTATATATATCGAAGTATTTCTCTGCTTTATTTAACCATGCAATGCATGTAAAATTAGTCACAGCAGATCTAATGAACAAGTAAATCAATCACAACAGATGAATATAGAAAATATGGTGTAAAACTGTGCAAAACATGCAGCAGTGCTCAATATCCCAGAAAGGGTGAATGAATTACAATAGAATACAATATTTGTCAATGAGAAATTCGAATTGACTAAGTAGGCCATTCGAATCACTGAATGGAGTAGCTTGACTCCAACTAGGATTCCTCATCATCAATCGGTGGTGCTCATCAATGCACAAGAACTAGTCATCCAGGTGTCAATCTGAGTCTAACTGAGTGTGTCGTGTGTAACTGAAGTGTGTAGCACTGATTAAGGGAAGGAGGCTCAGTGGGGGGCGCATGGGAGACTAACTGAAATCAGAACAAGTCATCTAGTCAAACTGGAGGTCCAATGGAAGTGAAACAGTCAGTCGGGAGTGAAACTAGCCTCAAATCAGGGAGAATCGGAGCTAACTGAATGTAACTGAAGTGGAACTGCAGTGGTAGGTGAACAAGTGCGCCCTTCTCTAGAAGTAGGTGAAAAGTGGGCGCCTTTCATCCTAGGAGGGCTAAAACTCTGTAGTAAGTGGCTCCCGGGTGCTAGAATGAGGTGGCTAAGGTGCTGGAGGCATCAAACTGGTGACTGGGATGCATGCAAGTGCATGCAGGTGCATGAAAACCCTAAATTTTGCATGCAAACCCTAATTGCATGCAAGATCCTGAAAAAGATGATGTGGATATCCGAACACCCCCCCTCAAGCTAGACTATGATGTGCAAAAAATAATGTGGGGCCCTGGTAACTAAGACCAAAGGTCACCCCAATACAATAATCCAAAAAATGTTGAAAATAAACTAAGTGAGGAAAGAGGGAAAACCCAGTGGGAAGAAATCCCCCCCTCAAGCTAAAGCATAATAATGAATCAATCTGTCTCCACCATGATGGAACTCACCCCCAACAGTGAACGGAGGTAAGAGAACTTCTTCTCAGTGAAGCTCTTGGTGAAGATGTCTGCAATTTGCTCATCAGTAGGGCAATATTGCAGAATGATGGTGCGGTCATGCACCAACTGTCGAATGTAATGCATATGAATCTCAATGTGTTTGGTCCTCTGCCGCTGAACTGGATCTGTGGAGATCTTGATAGCACTTTGATTGTCACAAAATAGGACAGTCGAAGTAGTGCCACCAAAACCAAATTCGGAAAGAATACCCTGCAACCAAACTGCCTGAATGCAGGCATTGACTGCCCCTCGATACTCTGCCTCTGCTGAAGAAAGTGCAATGGCTGCTTGCTTTTTGCTGGACCAGCAAATAGCACCATGACCAATCATGAAAACATAACTGGAAGTGGACTTCCGATCAATGCTATCACCTTCCCAATCTGAATCAGTAAAACCAATGAAATCTAGCTCAGAATCTGCAGCATAATGTATGCCAAACTGTCTCGTACCTTGCACATACTGCAAGATCCGCTTGGCTGCTAGCCAATGAAGCTCATGTGGCTGCTGCATATATCTTGACACGGCACTCACGGCATATGAGATATCAGGCCGTGAGTGTGTCAAATAAAGTAGTGAACCAATCAACTGTCGATACATACTGCAATCTGCAAGCGGTGTAGACTCTCCCTCCTCAAGACTGATTCCTGAGAGGAATGGGAATGGGGCTGCCTTACATTCAGCCATATTCAACTTCAATAACAGGCTGGAAGCATATTTTTGCTGAGATATAGTGATCCCATCAAAATTTTGAGCTATCTCCAAGCCCAAAAAGTGACTCAGCAAGCCCAAATCGCTCATGTCAAAAGCTAGATTTAAGGCAGATTTTAGCTTGTTTATTGAAGTAAGTGTGCTACCAGTAATGAGAAGATCATCAACATAAAGTACAATAACCAACAAATTACCTTTAACTTGCTGAAGATACACATTCGGATCAGATTTGCATCTTTATAAATTCTGAGAAAGAAGGAAGGAGTCCATCTTTGCGTACCAAGCTCTTGGGGCCTGTTTTAACCCGTACAAAGATTTCTTCAATCTGCAAACCAATGATGGATCTGATGTATAACCCTCTGGCTGCTGCATATATACCTCTTCAGCAAGGTCTCCATGTAAAAATGCACTCTTCACATCCATGTGGTGCACTTCCCAGTGCTTGGATGCAGCAACAGCTAAAACAAGGCGAATGGAATCCATCTTTGCAACCAGTGCAAAAGTCTTAGTGTAGTCCACTCCTTGGACTTGGGAGAAACCTTTTGCCACCAACCTTGCTTTGTATTTGCTGATAGAGCCATCAGCAGCAACTTTCGTGCGGTAGACCCATTTACACTTCACTAATTTTCTTCCAGGTGGAAGAGAAACTAGCTCCCATGTGTTGTTCTTTTGAAGAGAACTGTACTCTTCATCCATGGCACTTTGACATCTCGGATCTCGGTGAGCAGAATAGTATGATGTGGTATCTGAACCAGCCATCAAATAACAAATCTCAGGAAGTAATGGATCAGCAATAGATATTTCCATACCTGCTCTTTGAAAGTCTGCTCTTGTTCGTCTCGGATCAGCAGGATTTCCATGGTTCGAACCAGCAGATTGGAGAGTGTTTTGGGCCCACTTTGGTAACTGAGGAGGATCATAATGGTCGGATTCCGAACCTGATATGTCATGATCATCATATTCTGCTACTATATCATAAATATCAGAACTCATACCTTCATTATCGCTGCACGGATCTTCTTCTGGTGAAGGCGGTGAATCGGCAGTCTCTTCCTCGACTAGTTGCAATTCTTGAAGCGGTTCTTCAAATTGCACACTGCGCTCTATGAATATATTTTTAGATCTGATATCCATGAGTTTATATGCTTTTGATTCTTCCCCATATCCTATCAGTATGCACTCGGTACTTTGTGGATCCAAAGCTCGTCTCTTCTCAGAAGGGATTCTAGCCCATGCAGTAGAGCCAAAAACTCTCAAATTTGACACATCCGGTTTGTGACCAAAGAATGCTTCGAAAGGAGTCATACCTTTCACGGATGAATGTGGAATACGGTTTTATATATATGCAGCAACATTGATTGCTTCAGCCCAAAGATTTGCAGCCAAACCTTTTGATTCAATCATGCATGTAGCCATCTCTTTCAGTGACCGATTTTTCCTTTCCGCTACACCGTTCTGCTGGGGTGTGTAGGGAACTGTATGTTGGATCTGAATTCCGCTTTGGGCATAAAGTTGCAGCAACTCGGACTTGATATATTCCCCACCATTATCAGATCTAAGAGCTTTGATCTTGCTCTCAGTGGTGGTCTCAACAGAAGCCTTAAAATCCTTGAATTTTCCAAGCACTTCTGACTTGTTTTTGAGAAAGAATACCCATGTAAAGAGGGAAAAATCATCAATAAATGTCAAAACATTCCTTGAACCATTTAATGACATATGGGGCAGCGGACCACTGATATCAGAATGGATCAATCCCAAAATAGTAGAAGCTCTGCTAGCTTTGCCGCGGTCGAATCTGTGCTCGGGGTGCTTCCCAATGATGCAACCAGTGCATATTCCCTTCGAGGAACGGAGTTGTGGAAGCCCATCTACCATGGATTTGTTTGATAACAGCAGAAAATACTTATAATTAAGATGTCCAAATATTTCATGCCAAATCCTACTAACCTCATTACCATGTGTGCGAAGAGCAGTAGGCTTTGCAAGCGGAATAAAGTGTGAAAACTCATAGCATTTTGCAGTGTGATTTGCCTTTCCGACTGCAACTAGTCTTCCACTTTTGATATCAGAAATTTCAACTGTATTAGGGATGAATGTAACTTGCTTTGGTTCACCAGTGTGTGTCATTTGATACACAGAAAGGAGATTTGAAGCCAAGGAAGGCACATAGAGAACATTCTGAAAGCTTCCATGGTCTACATGAATCGTACCTTTGCCCTTTGAAGAAATTTTTGAGTCATCTCCCAAATGGATAGAGATGGAGCTGTTTGGATCGAATGAGGAAAAAGAATCAATATTTGCAGCCATATAATTTGATGCACCCGAATCTATCAAGAGAGTAGTGGGCTTCGAAACCGTTGCCATGAGTGCTTGTCCTCTTTCATGATCATCATTCCTATCCTTCTTCCTTGCACCGTCGGGAAGAGTTATGTTGTTCTTTTCCAAAAGGAGGGCCATTTGATCTATAGTCTTCTTCATACACGAACTTTCGGGATGAAAGCCACGATTGCAATAAGTACATTTAGATTTTTGGTTACCTTCTTTTCCCTTTTGCTTGAACTTCGAACTGGAAGGTGCATCCGTTTGTTTGCCTTTGTCTTTTTGCTTGTGAGGCTCGAATTTGGGCTTCTCCTTCTTTTGCTTTCCTTTACCATTCAAGATCTTGGGTCCTTGAACATATAGGGCTGAATCTTTGGAGCTTATGGACCCCATTTGAATCAACTTGTCATGCTCTTTTGTGACGGACTCAATGAAGGCATTCAAGGTAGGCATCTTCCAATTCGGGGTAGTTAGCCGACCGGAATTGAAAGTAGATACAAATACCGAATAATATTTACCAAGCTTGCTTAGAATGGAGAGGATCAATTGTTTGTCCTCTTTGATAACTCCACTGTTCTTCAACTGCAAGTTCAAGTTCTTGAATTTTGTGAAGAATTCATTGATGGTCTCAAAATTCTCAGGACTAAGGGCAATCAATTCATTCTCTAATTGAAAATCCCTAAGCTCATCCTGCTTGCCAAATAATGTTTCAAGTTGCTCCCATATAGCTTTTGGAGTCTTCAATCCGCTGAGATGGAAGTGAAGATCTTTGGAGATGGAGAGACAAAGAAGACCATAAGCTTCATCAAGCTTGTTGTAGTGTTTGGTTCGATCTGACACATTGTTTGGCTCCAATTCAAGACCAAGAGTGACTCGGTAGTAACCTTTTGAACGTAATATGATCTCCATATCATCTTTCCAATCAAAATAATTGAATGGGGTGAGGATAGGCTTTGAAGAAGAGTATTCCATTGCTAGGAGCGAGTCAAACTGATGTAGATGAGCTTGCATGCAGAGTGTAGCGAATGCAAAAGAGGAGTTTGCATGCACAGTGTAGCGAATGCAAAAGAGGAGCTTGATAACCTGCAAATCACAATCAAACCAAGAACAGTAAGGTCGAACACCCTTTTAGAGTTGCATCACACCTGGGATTGGAGATCAAACAATGTTGAATGGGTCCAATGTATCAGATCCAGGAATTATGTGGAAACTCAAGCTTCTGGAGTGGTATTGGATGTATTTTCAAGCTTTGCATGCACAGGAGCGAATGCCCTTGAGATATCTCATGCCAAAACTTTTTGTAATTTTTGAGCAATTCAGTCAAATCTTCTTGTAGAAACACCTGTAGAAAAGAGATCTTGTCCCTGCAATGGCTCTGATACCATGTAAAATTAGTCACAGCAGATCTAATGAACAAGTAAATCAATCACAATAGATGAATATAGAAAATATGGTGTAAAACTGTGCAAAACATGCAGCGGTGCTCAATATCCCAGAAAGGGTGAATGAATTACAATAGAATACAATATTTGTCAATGAGAAATTCGAATTGACTAAGTAGGCCATTCGAATCACTGAATGGAGTAGCTTGACTCCAACTAGGAGTCCTCATCATCAATCGGTGGTGCTCATCAATGCACAAGAACCAGTCATCCAGGTGTCAATCTGAGTCTAACTGAGTGTGTCATGTGTAACTGAAGTGTGTAGCACTGATTAAGGGAAGGAGGCTCAGTGGGGGGGCGCATGGGAGACTAACTGAAGTCAGAACAAGTCATCTAGTCAAACTGGAGGTCCAACGGAAGTGAAACAGTCAGTCGGGAGTGAAACTAGCCTCAAATCAGGGAGAATCGGAGCTAACTGAATGTAACTGAAGTGGAACTGCAGTGGTAGGTGAACAAGTGTGCCCTTCTCTGGAAGTAGGTGAGAAGTGGGCACCTTTCAGCCTAGGAGGGCTAAAACTCTGTATTAAGTGGCTCCCGGGTGCTAGAATGAGGTGGCTAAGGTGCTGGAGGCATCAAACTGGTGACTGGGATGCATGCAAGTGCATGCAGGTGCATGCAAACCCTAGATTTTGCATGCAAACCCTAATTGCATGCAAGATCCTGAAAAAGATGATGTGGATATCCGAACAATGCATTGTTCGTCATTCCCACTGAACTTTGACATTTCTATTTTTGCTTTGGGGGGATACACTACATAATGCTGGTACTGATTGCCTCTTGTCTTGTTGTGTGGCGATCCAAAATTGTTGGTTGAAGCACTCAACATATCTGAGTTGTCTTTGGGTTTGCAATGATCATTTGTCTCCTTCTGTCCCATCCTTTCCATGAACTTGTTTAACGTGTCGCTCAGTTGGTCTTGTTTTTCCTTCATCTCATCCAATTTTTCGTCTAGCCTTTTTTCTAAAACTGAAACGACTTCCACTCTGATTTCATTTTTCAGCTTTGCATTGGAATTTTTTATTTCTTCCTTTAAATCTTCTTGAAACACTTTATCAAGTTTGTCCATTCTGGAGTTTAGACCTTCGAGGATTTTTAAATCTCTAATTTAGTCTTTTTCTAATTTTTCTAGTCGGTTTCGTAACTCGACCATGGTTCTTGACCTGGTGTGGGGAGGTGAATATTTGGAATTGATTTTGGATTAAGGATAAGAGTTAGGGTTAGGGAAAAAATAATTATACAATAAGTCTTATTAAATTATAATCATAATTTATTATGTAAAAAGAATATAATAATAATTTTTTTTTTATATTAACTTTTGTATTGGTGCAGAACGATGGAGATGGAGGGCACGTTGGAGATGGAGCGGAAGGGTGATGGCTAGGGGGGGAGTTAGAATTGGAACAGAAGGGTGATAGCTGGAGGGAGGCGTTGGAGGGAGTAGAGCAGGGATAGAGGTGGGATATGCAGGCACAGAGGGAGGAGGAAGGGAGTGGTGAGGAACCTGAAGCAGAACGAATGGATGGGAGGGGCGGGCCAAGGAGTGGCGCTGAAGGAGATGTGAATAGGTGGGAGGAATGGCAGAAGGTGGGAGGAGTGTGAATGAGGGTGGATCGCAGGTGGAAGGCGGAGGGAGGGAGTGCGGTGGGAGAGGAGGAGGGTTTGTGAGAGGTGCGCGAGTGGCAAGGAAGAGGAGGGCTGGAGCGGAGGCGTGGCAGACTGTGTTGTGGCCTGGGGGCGCAGAGGTGGGTGGGAGGAAAAGCAATGGAGAAGGGAGAACTGGAGAGAGCGGGCGTGGGAAGAAGGTAGCGGGCAAAAATGGAGGGGGTTGCGTGGAGTAGGCTATAAGTATGGCGGAAGGGATGAGGAGAGGTGAAGAGAACTTCAGAAGGGAATGGAAGGAAGCACAGGTTATGGAATGAGGTAGTGTGGATCGCATGGGCTGGTTCTAAGTAGTGAGAAGGTGTGGAGGTTGGGAGTGAGTGAGTTGTGAACTGGGAAGGATTTTAGGTTGTAGGCGTGGGAGGAAGCAGGTTGTAGGAGAGGGCGTGTTGGTGTGGAGCGCAGAATGTTGGTATGAGCAGCGAAAAGTGAGAAGGGTGGTGGAAGAGACGAATCCGATCTCTAAGGGGAGGAGCGAAAGCTCTGATACCAAATGCAATATACCAAATCCGGCTAACAATGAAGAGAATCCATCTTCGAGAATAATGTGATAATGAATGAATAAATGATAATTGGATGATGAATGTATTACAAGAGAGCTCACCTTTTATAAGGTTTGAGTGTGCTTGAGGAAGGGTTACGTCCCTTCAATTAAATAATTAACAATTTACTGTTTAATTTAACATATCATTTAATATTCGTAGCACAAGATACATGGAACAGCCACATGAGATTCATTAGAGGGATGCAAAAAGAATCTTGCATTATGTGCAAGGCACCAAATCTGATGGGATTCACTATGTTGCATATTCTAGCCTAGATCTTCTTGGCTTTATTGACTCAGATTGGGATGGGGATAGCCTTGACAGAAAATCCACATCTGGATAATTTGTTTTCATGCTTGGAGGTGGTCATGTTTGCTGGTCTAGCAAGAAACATAGTGTAATTGCACTATCTTCAGCAGAGGCCAAGTACAGAGGAGAAGTGAATGCTGCTACTCAGTGTGTGTGGTTGTAGGGTATTCTTTTAGAGTTTGATATTTCCTTTAGTACTCCCACTTTCATCTTTTGTGAAAATCAGAGTGCTATAAGGGTCTCAAGTGATCGAGTACAGAGATAGAGGGCCAATCATATTGATATCCATATGCACTACATCAGGAGTTTAGTGCATTACCATATCATTGATATGCAGTATTGCCCAATAGGTGAGAAAACTGCAGACATCTTCACCAAATATTTTACTAAGAATACTTTCAGTTATCTGAGATCACTGCTTGGGATGGTTGAACATGTGGTGGAGTGAAAGATTTGTTGATGTATATGTAACTTCGGAATGTACTTCATATATGTATATTGTATTCCTATAGAGATGTTATTATTCCTCTATATGTAAGTGTTTGTATTCCTATAGAGATGTTATTATTCCTCTATACGGAAGTGTCGTCATTTATATTGTAAGTGTTGTAACTTATACTTGATGGGTTATTAGACCACCTTGTTGGGGTCGGCCTTATATAAGTCATGTGGGTTAAAGGGTTATTAGACCACCCTATTGGGGGTAGGCCCTGTCATCATTATGTTATGTGGTTGAGTTAAGGCCGACCTAGTAAAGGTTATTAGGCAATTCAAGTCAAGTATAAATAGAGTGCGAGAGGCACTCTATTTGAACATTCACTTTCTCACTCATACTCTCATTGAAGAGTGGCGCACTTGTGGAGGAGGAGAAGCTGCTGCTAGGAGAAGACTATCTCTTATGCTTGGGTTGTATAATTTATTTATCTATCTCTGAGGAATTTGTGGGGTTTTTCACCTTTATGGTTTTCCCCAGTGAAACTCTGTGTGTCTATTGTCTCTTGTGTGCTTGCATTATTATGTCCATGATTGATATGTTGTAGATATGTTGTACATGTTGTTCTCTCAGTTAAGATCCTAGATCAGATTGAAGTAAATTCTGAAAAGCTAACATGGTATCATCGCTAGCCTGAAAGAATGCATGGTATGGAATTTATGACACTTGTTGCACTTGTGAAGCTAGGGCTTGATATAGCAAAAACTAGTCATCATATCACTTTCACTATAAATACATTTTGGCAAAGTTTTAGGATCTGAAACTTATACAGGTCGAAGATAAGATCCCAATGTACCTTGTGTCCGAAGAAAAAAATCTAATTCGTTGTACTTTGTATTTTATGATCTGTACAATCTAGGGTTTCTGCCTCTTCCAGATCTCAGTCATAAACAGGTGACCTAGGAAAAAAGGTCACAACTTGGGCTAGGAAGCTCCAAATGAAATTTCATAAAACGTGATAGGTAGGGAATGGACTCTACTTTCATAGGCCGAAGGTTCAGAGGCCGAAAGTGAACCAGTGACACGTGGCACTCCATACAAGTTCGATATACTGTTTTATCCCATAAACAGGTCACATTGCGACACTTGGCATAACTCTCTCTCAGAGAATACATTTGAGTTTAGACCTATGGGGTTGGAAAGATAACAGGCCAGGATACCACAGGAAAACTTTTCAGACCCTGTAGATCTAAAATGTCAGATTTACACCAGAAACAATCAGGTGCATATTTCTGTCAAAACAGAATTGGAATATGAGCACCTTCATTCATGGCTCTGGGAATTTAGGGTTTCGAAGAATGTTAGAATTTTTGTATCGGATACCACGGCTAGATGCTACTCATCAAAATTGAACTTTAGAGACCAAGATTGAATTTTTTGGTTGGGCAGAAGGTCGTGCTTGATCAAACCCTACTTTAGGACTTTGATCGGAAAAGTGGAAAATTAGGGCTTCTACAAAAATGGGAATTTTTGAAATCTATGACCATAGCTGGAAGCTCCTTGGAAAAATCGAAGTGTAGAGCTTTGGATCAAACTATTTGGTTGGGTGAAGCTCCGGGAAACTCAAAACCCTAATTCAGGGTCCTCCCTAGTGAATCTGGAAGATTGAAAAGCAAATTTGAGGGGTGAAACTTTGCAGTTTTCAAATTCTGAGTATACTAGCTCCAGATCCAGTTTCTGCAATTCAAGTGGATTGGGTTAATCCTAGAAGAGAATGGATTGGTCACCTGCATAAGTGAAGAAGTTCCTATTTCAGAGGGAGATGAGGCTAAGGCCTTACATAAGAAGATTACAAGCAATCTCGACAGGTATGACTTATAGGTATGTTTCGAAATCTGTTCATGATTAAGTCTATGGTATGTTTGTCTTCATTAAGGTTAGTGCAATCTTGATTAACTTTAGACTTGTCGTTATGAATGTAGATATTCATTGATTAGGGTTTTGACACTTATGATTGTACCAATGCATTGTGGTGTTGTATGAGGTTGATTTTGTCTACTAACATGAAAGGTACATCAAGAAAGACACATCATGTTCTAGTTCAAGAACATATGACCATGGTGACATGAAGACAAAGATTCATCCATTGTCATGAAGCTCTACTTATGAGGTATGTATAATTTGGTTCTACAATGCTTAACCTATGAGATATGCAGGTTACTAGCACAAGTCATTGAAGAGAACAAGAAGACATTATGCAGGTATGTTAGACATAACTAGCTAGCATGCTAATCCAGGTATGTTTTTCCTATATCAAGTTAGAATCCTACCTTGTGTTAGGATCTCTTATATAAGTATACATAGCATGCTTGATAATGATTATTTATGAAGTTAGAAATTTAAGTAATCAAGGGTTTATGCATATTATGTCCCTTACCTTGATTGATGATATGACTAACTAGAAGAGTCCTATGGTCAAATAAGAATATGAATGAGTAAAAGAAGTCTTCCCTGAAACCTTGAATACTAATGCTTATTATCTGTGTTTGAAATGATCATGACTATACATGTTTAAGATTATTGTGTTTTGATAGTATTAAGATTATGCTAATGAATGTATGTATGTATGAGACCTCGAGGATAACACAATGATGATACTAGTAAGTATGCATAGTGATCAAAGATGGATATAAGTTCAAAGACAAGTAATCCAGGAAGCAAAGATCAAGAGGGAGCACACTCCAGTAGTTTCTGTAAGGAAGCAAATATTGAGAGGGATTCCACCCTACAAACCAAACAAAGATAAGTATTTGAATTGTCATTTCTTGCATATTTGTTTGTTTAAATAATATTGTTCAATTATGTATATGCTTATGTTCCTAGACTTAGGGTGTGTATTATGCATATTAGAATAATTGCATTAATGAACAGTATACTACTAATATGCATGTGATGGGTAAGTGGCCTATGGAACTGTACAACATTCCATTGCTACTTATCTAGAATGAAACCTCTTTGTTGACATGTTGGGAGTTGTGCACACTCTTAACAATGTTCTGGTAGAGATTGGAAGGCATCTAGAAAGTTACGGGATATGGATAAATGTTGTATTGAAGCATTGGCTAAGATAATTGCATGACTGTATGACATATTTAGTTATGTGTAAGAATTTGTTCTGAAAACTATGAGATGTTTTCTAATCATGCAATTTAACTTGTTTTGTAGGAAAGATCATATACCATCACCTACAAACGAAGGACTACAACATTTGTTCAGCAACAAAGTTATCTATTGAAGATATTGAAGTTCCCAGGATTCGAGAAGAACGCCATGATCAAGGAGTACCAGTCGATCATGAAGAATGATGTTTGGGATGCAGTCCCAAGACCTAAAGGGAAGTCTGTTGTGACTTCCAAGTGGATCTATAAGATCAAGCATGCTGCAGATGGTAGCATAGAAAAATACAAAGCGAGGTTTTGTAGCTCGTAGCTTCTCTCAGAAAAAGGGAATAGACTATGAAGAGACTTTTGCACCTGTAGCAAGATACACTTCTATCAGATCAGTATTTTCTCTACCTGCAGTGATGAAATGGAAGCTACACCAGATGGATGTCAAGATATCCTTCTTGAATGGTGTAGTCGAAGAGGAAGTGTATGTGTAGCAGCCACTCGGTTTTGAGACATATGACAGGGAGTCATATATGTGCAGGTTGAAGAAAGCCTTGTATGGCTTGAAGCAAGCTCCTAGGACTTGGTATGGATTGATCCTCTATACGAAAGTGTCATCATTTATATTGTAAGTGTCATAACTTATACTTGATGGATTATTAGACCACCTTGTTGGGGTCAGCCCTGTATAAGTCATGTGGGTTAAAGAGTTATTAGACCACCCTATTGGGGGTCGGCCCTGTCAGCATTATGTTATGTGGTTGAGTTAAGGCCAACCTAGTAAAGGTTATTAGGCAAGTCAAGTCAAGTATAAATAGAGTGCGGGAGGCACTCTATTTGATCATTTACTTTCTCACTCATAATCTCATTGGAGAGTGGCGCACTTGTGGAGGAGGAGAAGCTACTGCTAGGAGAAGACAATCTCTTATGCTTGGGTTGTATCATTACTCTATCTATCTCTGAGGAAGTTGTGTGGTTTTTCACCTTTATGGTTTTCCCCAGTGAAACTTTGTGTGTCTATTGTCTCTTGTGTGCTTGCATTATTATGTCCATGATTGATATGCTATAGATATGTTGTACATATTGTTCTCTCAGTTAAGATCCTAGATCAGATTGAAGTAAATTCTGAAAAACTAACAGGATTGATTAGCAATCTTTCAATTTTGATTATGTCCATTTTAGAGGGGAGGTTTTTCCCATGAGGTTTTCCATCTTTCCTTGTTTCATGGACAAGGTAGTATGTTACAGGGTGACGATGCCTAGTTGTTGGGACCCATTTTATTTTTTTATTTTTAGCACATAATGTCAGGCTTATGGGGGGGTTTTGGAATATTTAAACCCATCCATGTCATTTAATACCTTAGGATAGCATTATTTATCATTTTTTAGTAATTCCTAGGTGTTAGACTATGTAGTTGGCTAAATTAGACATTGTGTGGACCACAAGTCTTCATTGTGTGGACCACAAGATTCCTAGAGTCACTTGGGAGAATTTCTGAATATTCTGGATAAGATTTTCTTTGATTCTGGATGATCTTATCCTATCCTAGAATATAAAGGATCCTTACTTCTTTTTACTACGTTTTACCATTTTTTGGTGAAAGGTGAAAGGCTAGTTGACTAGTTTTACTGTTTTTTGGCCAAATCATCATCCATGATGTTTCTCCCTTCCAAATTATGGATTTAGCATGATTTTCCATCACACATCACTATCTGATCACTAAATCAGAAATTCATGAGCCTTTGAGATAACTTGGAAAGCACACTTTCCACCTAGGGGGGTTTTGCATATTTTTAGTAATCCTTATTTTGTGAGGATTCAAATGGAATCATTATGCATTAGAATATATGATGTAATTCTATATATTTAAATCCTATTAATTTCCCAAGTTTGGCTGGTGTATTATTATTCATAAGAGTAATTCTGTTTGCATCATACTTGCCTTTTTTTTAGTGTTCTTGACTAGTTGTGTGAGAATTACTTGTGAGAGTTGCAATTTCTTGATCAGATCATGATGTGAACTAAATTTCACACCAATTAGATATCAGTGGCCACCCACCTCTTCCGCTAACTCAACATGGGTCTCTATTTGGGCAATTTTGTTAGTATTTTCTAGGATTTCGTGGGATTTTTTGGGTCTTAAACTTTCGGGGTTATTTTGAGCACCTAAACAGTGTTTTTTTGGATGAGGAACCTTCATAGAATATCATTCCTTTCGCAAATACATTTTGGTCACATTTCTACTTCTTAGTTAGATCTTTCCAATGGGATACTATATGCACTAAAAAAAGCTCGTATCTGAAAGTTAAGCTTCCAAAAAATTGATGTAAAAGCTACGCCTAAAAATACCTTTTGGCATTATTTTTAGAGAAAATACCTTTTGTCACTTTGCCACCCATGGTTATGGTTTTGTACCTTTAGGTTTCTTGCATTATGTTAAAATGCCATCTCTTAAGCCTCTTATATTAACTTGTGTAAATGAGCATAGCCTCCATCTCTCTCCCTTCAGAGATAAGCTACCACCATTCTAGCTAGATGTTCTACAATATTCTATTATTTTATTCATTAATAGAAATTGGGTTTTCAATATATTATTGTTCTCTCTGTTATAATTTTGTGTGTGTTTCATTTCGTTCCCTATAGAATCCATATCAATGGTATCAGAGAAATTTTCTCTCTTTGTTTCTTAGTGCATGTCCCCAACGATGTCAAAGTATAGAGAGTTGGATCTCGAGCTAGTTTCACTAAAAGATGACTACTCTCGCTAGCCCAAGGGACCTACCATGGTATGCGACAAGCCAAATGAAGGAGAGGGATATCTTATACACTTTTTTATTTAGGAATCCCTCACATGACACAGGAACAAGATCATTGATAACTTCTCCTATATCCTTCAATGACTACCGCAGACAAGCGAGGTACCTTCGACAAGCATCCATTTAAGGTACACGTGAACTTTAATATCTGTTTAGTTGAAGGCCATATATATGTAGATGCCTTAGAAAAATGGGTAAACTTCTTAGAATACTATTACTCTATTCAATTTTTTTCTGGCACCAAGAAGATCACCTTCGTGCTCCTTAAAGCCCTTCCCCATGTCAAATATTGGTGGGATGGTTACTGGGAGGGACATAACGAAAATGAATATACACTATTTATGGAAATAACCACTTGGATATCCTTTATGGATGATCACAAGGAGAAATTATACTCCATTGGAATCTATGATGACAAATACACGATATGGATGACTTTGCACCAAGAAAGAGAACAGACGATTCCAAAGTACACCAATATATTCCATACCTTGTGCTCGAAGTTAGGTATCGAAGGCACTAAGTGCCACTTGGTTTTGAAGTACCACAGTGACCTATGTCATGTACCCTCATTGATGATCATTGGATTGAGTTCCTAACCAAATCAATCCCTTGGGTTGAGGACAAAATCTCATTTACTTGTGGTCAATTTTGAGATTAAGGCATTAATTAGTTAGGAAGTTTAATTTTATTTTTATCCTAAGTTTGAAATGCACTTGGTAGAAGTAATTTTTATTAATTAGATATTTTTATTTTGGAATGAAGTGGATAATGCTTCACAAGTGTGCCTAGAGAATAAGGTTGACTAAGAGGTAACTTGAAAGACAAGAAAAGATAAAGCAATCAAATCAAGGAAAGTAGGAAAAGGAAAAGAAAGCAGAATAAAGTAGAAAATCTTAGGAAAAGCATAAGAAAGAAGAAAAGCTGGACAAAGAAGAAAAGAAGGATAAAGCAGAAAAGAAAGAAAAAGTAGGACAAAGCAGAAAAGCGGGATAAAGCAGAAAAACAAGAAAAAGCAGGACAAAGCATAAAATAGAGATAAGGTAGAAAAGCAAAAAAAGCAAGACAAAGGAGAAAATTAGGATAAGGTAGAAAACCAGGAAAAAGCAGGATAGAAAATCAAAAGCAAGAAAAGAAAAAGAAAAAGAAAAAGTAGAAATCAAAAGCAAAAGAAGAAAGCAAAGCAAAAAGTAAGGCAACAACTAAAGCAGAAAGCAAAGGAAAGGAAAAAGCTAAAGCAGAAAGCAAAGAAACCTTATCAACTCCATGATGGCACCTTACCCTATATTAATTTCTCAGAAATCCACCTAAATCTATAAAAGAAGGATTACTACTCCATTTCACATCTTTTGACAGTTTAAGAATTGGACTGAGTGCATTTGTGCCTCAGTGACTTGGGAGATGTGCCCCTAGTCCAAGATGGGAGTTGTGCCCCTACTTCTTGTGAGAGGATGATTGTATTCATCCCTTTTCATTCAGCTTATTGCAGGTATTGAAGTTTGTACCAGTGGAGTAGGATCCTGTGATGGAGATTTGATAGCTCTCCATGCAGATCTATGAGTAATTTCCTAGTTTTCCTGATGAAAGAGTTTCTTCTAGTTGTATCTAATTCTTGAGAACTATTTGATGTTTGAATTAGCTACTGATGTCTGATATGATTGTAATAATGGATCTCTGATGTCAATTCTGAATTTATAGTGAATACAAATGTTATTCCAATACCTCTTCTTGCACCTAGTCTACATTTCAATGTAAATGAGCTAGTTTCCATAATTTGTATGGTAAATGAATGAGTATTAATCCAAATTAAGTGATTTTTGTTTATGATTTAGTTAATATTCCATGTGACTCTTTCCAATATTAATATCAGAAATTTTTTATCCTATCAAACTGTTTTGGAAGTCCTGAATTTGGCCTAGCTGTGCAATCCTGGAAGGAAATATTTCTTGTATGTTTGTGAGACTTCCTCAAAACCTTCCCAAACTTGATGGAGTGAAACTAGGATTTACATTAACTGTTATTTTATTTTATTTATCCTCCCTAGTCAAAATCCTTCACCATTGGTTCTTAGTCAATGCTTAGTTGATGTTCTAGTTTGCATATGATGGGGTTCCCAGGAGCATTGGAGTAGACTTTGGACTGGATGATGTTCAAATACTTAATGGTCCTATTACTTTGTGCAAATTTTCTATAAGATAGCATATTCCTCATCCCCTCCAGAATACTTTGATTTTTCCTACCTAGAGTCAAACTAGTCACCATAATCCATTGTTTTTCATTAAGTCATGTGGGAGAGTGAGTTAGTGTATCAATAGTCCTGGTTGTTACCTTACAGTTGTATCAGACCAATTTCCTTGGATCATCCTATGGAAATTAAATCTTAGATGAAGAAATATCTCATAACTATCTTCAAGTTGCAGCTATAGAACTAGATATAGTCATGGAAGATGAAGGTTTTGAGTTATACACAAAAAAAGAAATCATTTACATTGATGGAGGCCTACCAAGATATGAGGATGATTACATTTGTCATCATATGTATAGTGAATACCAATGAGATTAAATACCAATGGATAATCCTAAAAAGGAATTAGCAAAAATGATATATGCATGTGAAAACTTGCCCCACCACTACCAGGAGTATCTAGCCTTGGGATAAGATATTCGTAAATCCATTTCCTTCAAAGATTATTTTTATTGCAGATTTGGATTTGACCCCAAGGATGTATATGAGGATTATTTTTAAAGCATCAAACCATCCATGGAGGAACCAAGCTTTTCTACTACCCCAAGCAAAGAACAAGAAAGAGGAATCGAAAGTAAAGCCTCATTGGATGTCATTGTTTCTAGCATGAAGAGACTTTTCAAATTCTCTTCAAACAAATTCTCCAGCAATATTGATTATAAGGTTACCAAGGAGCAAGATGCATCAGCTATATTGAAGGAGAAAAATCATAGTAATAATCAGCCATCAAAGGAGAGGAGCAACAATCTTCCAAGAGAAGACCCATGTGGTTCCTCTAATGAATGCATTGAGCAAGAAAAAGAAGACTTCAAGCTAAGGAAGAAAGGTAAATCTGATTTTGGTAGCAACAATTCCTTCTTGCATCAATTTAAAGAATATCCCACGGAGTTAATCACAAAATATATTGAGGAACACCCTAAGAGGATAGGACAAGCCACCATGCAATAGGTTGTTCATAGTATTGAGATTGAATCCAATCATGGACACCCAAGCTTATTTGTTGGCAAGTTTGAGATCCGTACAAGGGATATGGAAGATGGGATTGGTAGAGGAAAAACCACTTGTGGAGAATATTTGGAGGAAGAGAAAAGATCAACCCTTCAATCATTATCAGAACATTATTATGGAGGAAAATACAACTACACTCTAGTTGAGAGTGAACCCAAAGATTTGGTGGAGGAACGAACCATCACCACTCCATATCATGAAGATATAGAGGTGTCGCAAAGGTATTACAACCATTCTGATTTTTGCATTCACCAAATTCTTTTGTTTCATATTGATAGGGAAGCCACTTCCGGTGATAAGTTTCAAATTCTATATATGTCACAGGTGGATCTAAATTACTGGAGCAATATTCACTTAGAATTTACCAAACATTGACAGGAAAATAGAAGAAATATGAGGAAAATATGAAGCAGAACACAAGAGAAAAACACTCATGTGGATTAATATTCCATTACATTATTATTCAATAGCATGTGTACAATATATAGATGCTCTCAAGAGACAAAATCGATAGGCTTAGTGGCAAGTTGAGTAGCTCACAATAATGCTAGTCTTAGTGGATTAATTCCCCCAATCTATGACATTGTTCCAAGTGTAACTCTTGTATTCGGCCATAATGAGGTCCGAACTTATGAGGACCATGAGGAAGTTAGGAAATTCAATAAATGTGGATGGAATCATTATGAGGGCGAATTAGGTGGTTTAGGGATTTGGTAGTGGCCATTAACAAACAATTTGACCATTTCCAGTGCATAAGTTCCCTTGTGTTGGAATATTTAAAATCCATCTATGTCATTTATTACCATAGTAGCATTAATTAATCATTTTATGATTAATTCCTTTGTATTAGACTAGGTAGTTGGCCTAAAACATCATTGTGTGGACCAAAAGTCACCATTATGTGGACCAAAATCTTCCTAAACCCACTAGAGTGCATTCCTTGAGATCCTAGATAAGATTCTGGGTATTTTTAGCTAATCCTGGAATAGAAAGCGCATTAGCTGCTTTTACTACTTTTTACCACTTTTTGGTGAAAGGTAAAAGCTAGTTGACTAGTCATAACTATTTTTTGGCCAACTCATCCTCCATGATGTTTCTTCCTTCCAAATTTTGGATTTGGAATGATTTTACATCACACATCACTATCTAATCACTAAATCATAAATTCATGAGCCTTTGGAGTGACTTGGAGAACACACTTGCCACCTAGGGGGGTTTTGCATAATTTTAGTAAGTCTGCTTTTGTGAGGATTCGAATGGAATCCTTATACATTCGAATATCTGATTTAATTCTATATATTGACATCCTATTTCTTTCCCAAGGTTGGTTGATGTATTATTATTCATGAGAGTAATTATGTTTGCATCATATATGACTGGTTTTTAGTGTTCTTGACTAGTTGTGTGAGAATTACTTGTGAGAGCTGTAATTTATTGATCAGATCTTGGTGTGAAATAAATTTCACATGGTATCAGACCTATCAAGATATTATTTTATCCATTGATTGTCTTGCAGTATCCAAATAGTCTCAAGGAGGGCGCATTCATTCATCTACATGGCGCATTCAATCACCCAGAGGACACAGCAAATCATCTTGGGGTGCACCCAAACCACTCTAAAAGATATTTCAGAGCTTCCATGAATCCGTCACATCAGATCATCCTCACTCCATTCAATTATTTTGATTGGAAATCTTAGATGGAGATCATGTTGAGGAGCAAAGGCCTCTACAGGGTGACTATGGGAACCCGAGCCAACCTCGGCAATTGAGAAATCAAACTGGCATAATCGAAGAGATGAAGCCTATGGTCTCCTGTGTCTCACTACATCCAGGTATCTTTTATTCCATCTATATGGTCTTACCTCACCCAATGAAGTTTGGCTAAAGCTTCAAGAATTGTTTGGACAGACAGATGAATTAAGAGGCCACCAACTGGATAATGAACTTGTTTCATTGAGTCCACAGAATTTCAAGAACCTCCAAGATTTTTTCTCAAAGTTCAAGTAACTTGTTCTATATTTGAAGCAATGTGGAATTGATAAAAAAGGATGAGCAACTAATATTTAATATTCTCACCAAGCTTGGCCCTGATTACTCAATCTTTGTTTCGACCTTCCACTCCACAAGGAAGGAAGTTCGAAACTAGAAGAGTCCTATGCTCTCAGAATTCATGGAGTCTCTTAAACAAGAACAAGACAAGTTGGTCTTGATGGGAGACATAAAAAATCCATCAAAATATCATTGTTTAACTGTTGGAGATTCAAGGAGTTCGAAAGGCAATAAGAAGGGCAATTTCAAGAAACCCACTGATCAGAGGAAGGACAAGCAAAAAGTCCATGAAGACTCCTCAAGCTCAAATTTCAAGAGAAATACAAACAAGAAGAATGAGAACGCAAAGTGTAACTATTGCAACAGGGGATTTCATCCTGAAATCTCCCGCAAGAAGAAGACCATTGATCAAATGGATCAACTCCTAGAGAAATCCAACATTGAGGGTCGAATTTTAGTGGAATATTAACTCCCATGGAAGAGGAAGAGGCATCTTAGAGATATTGAGACACTTGGGCTAGATTCCCTAGCTTCTATGACAACAGTGATGAAGATTCTATGACACTTATGACAAGGATCAACTGCTATTGCTGACATATGACTTATATGAAATGTCAGGAATAAAAACAGCCTCCAATAGGGCGCACAAGGGAGTTATGGCATCCAAGATGCTTCCCCATTCGAATTGATGGAAGATGGAGACTAGGAGTTGATGGACAAGTGGCACACATTGGAATCTCTTCCCAACTTGAGTTGGCATGAATATTTTGGAAGGAATTATAACCATGGAGGAGTTTTAAATTTTATTAAAGACAATAACAAAAAAGGATATGGGATTTTGATCATTTCTCATTTGGTAATTTGGAGAGCATAGCTTGTCCATGCAAGTTGAGTGTTTATTCTACTTGCCTTAGCACCAATTTCCAGGGTGAAAGATTCCCATCCTAATTGGAAATTGGAAAGGCCATTCAGACCTTCAATTTGGAGCCAAAATGGATTCATTTGTTGTAGGTTGAATCTACAGGGTTGCTCGTGATATTTTCTTCTTCAACTTGCTCCCATCTCTCTCTGACATTTCTCTTCATATTCTTGCTCTTGGAGGAAGGGCGCACATGGTGAGATGTTGATATATTTGGGGGAGTCCAAGGGGCCCCATTTATTTTTAATATGATTTATTCACTCTATATTTTATTCTCAGAAGAACCTCAGGTCCAAACTCCAAGTGAAACTATGTAAAAATGCCAAACTATGTATGAATGATGCCATTTTCCCCTATATCTTGTTGTGAGAGCTTGAAGTTGTTTGGTTTCGATGTTTTTCAGTCATTATCTGTGATTTTATTGCTGTATGGAGAGACATTAATGTACTGAAAAAGTTTCATACACATTATACAAGTCTTTGGAAAATTTATCTCGAAATTCATAGCTAGTTGTGGATTTTTTCTATCAATTACCCCTATGTGAAGACATGTATACAAATCTTTGATTTATGGGAGTTGAATCAGCCTTTAGGAACTGATTAATTATGAATTTTGGTGCCCATTGAAGTCATATAATTAATCCATGTCTCTTTTCTGAAATTTGGGAGGTTCGTACTGCATTTGGGAAGCCATTAGTTACCTCTACCCTAGGGGGTTTGAACCTCGAAATTACTAGTAAATTCCCTATTTTCTCCTGATTGCAAATGAATGTTACAGAAGACTTTTGAGAGTTTCCAAGCACCTATAAGCCTAATTTGTATGTCCTAATACCTTTCAATTACCTTCAGACCCAATTCGAAAGCCTTAGTATCCATTTGGAAGCACTTGGGTCATCACTAGTCCAAGGTTTGAATTGACCAAAAAAATACAATTTTTCCAATTTATTAAAAAGGGACACTACAAGAAGTCATTGCCTAATAATATTTTTTTCAAAAGTATCATAATATATTTGCTTGGTCTTATGCCAATATTCCTAGCATATATCCCACCATCGTTGAACACCATGTCGATACATGGCACGACGTTGCACTAACTCCACCAGAAACAATATTCACCCCTCAAACGCATCGGTCGTCAAAGCAGAAATTGAGAAGTTACGTAATTCTAGAGTCATTTATCCAATTGCATACACCACATGGGTCTCTAACCCCATGCCAGTCAACAAGAAACAATGCACCCTGAGTGTGTGTGTACTGACTTTAGTGACTTGAATTTGTCCTTTCCAAAATATAATTACTCCACCCCCTTTATAGACAAAATTATTCATGCTTGTGTTGGGCATGGGGTCCTTTATTTTATGGATGGATTCTCGGGGTACAACCAAATCTAGATCTACGAGGAAGACCAATACAAAAATTCCTTCACCACCCCATGGGGAACATTCACATATCCTGTGATGCCATTCGGAATAAAAAATGCTAGAGCCACCTTCTAGCAGACCATGTCATACTGTTTTCATGACTTGGTTCATATCATTCTTTCATATTTGAAAAACCTCGTAGCTCTATCCAAAAAACATTCACAATACTTGGAGGAACCTCGACAAATGTTCCTCCTGTGTCACAAATATAACATCCGCTTGAACCCATTCAAGTTTTTTGCATCACGGTTGGTTGATTGTTGGGATTCATCATATCCCAACAAGGGATCAAGGTTGATCCCCTAAAATTTGAGTCTATCATTCAAATTCACCCTCCATGGACGTTACGTCAGTTGCAAAGTCTACAAGGAAATAACAATTTTTTATGTCGCTTCATACCGAACTATGCTAACAAAGTCCACGGATTCCTATGTTTGCTATGATCCAATATCCCTTTTGTATGGGATGAGTAGGCGCAAACCACTTTTGACACTTTGAAAAAATATCTTAATTCCATTCTATTGGTCTTCCCTCTGGATTTTACAAAGGATTTTGTCCTTTACATTTCGGCATCTGAATATGTCATAATTGGAGTATTAGTCCAAGAGGACTCTTGTCGCTAGGAGCATGTTATTTACTAGATGAGTCAAAACCTAGCTATTCCTCCTCTCTTCTATCCATGTGAGGAGAAGTTATCTTTGGTTTTAGTATTCTCAGTTCAAAAGCTTCGGCATTATATCCTAATGATTCAAACCAAAGTTGTTTCCAATTAAAACCCCATGTTGTACCTTTTAGGTTGGAGCCTCATCCAAGTACGTGTGGCTAAGTGGATTGTGATCCTTCAAGAATATGATCTCGACTTTGTCACGCCTAAGAGTAGAAAAGAGTTAGAATTGGCACAAGTCATGACGGATTTACCTTCTATGTCTGCCCCATCACCCATCATCAATCGTTTTCAAAATAAACACTTGTTCACCATATCTTCGTATGATCCAAGGTATGGTGACATCCTGTTGCGCACGCAAAATTTTGGTCCCCACCTCAACCATGAAGACCACCTTCGCATTTGTCACCAAGCACCTCAATACCTCTTGATTGTGGATGTCCTCTACCAATGCGATCTCAATACTATCTTACAGCTATGCCTTACCCATGATGAGGCAGAGCAAGTTTTAAATGACTGTCAGAGTGGTGCTTGTGGTTTTCACCTTTCAGGCATAACCACCTCCCAAAAATATATCCACGTGGGATATTCCTGGACAACCATATTTTCATATTGTGTTGCGGTAGTCAAACATTGTCGCAATCTCCAACTCTTTTCCGCTAAGGAAAGAACCCCTCCGACACCTTTGCATCTAGTTTTTACTATTGGCCCTTTTTTCAAGTAGGCCATTGATTACATGCAAAGCAATCCAATTTTTACTAGTGGTCATAAGTACATAATCATGGTCGTCAACTATTTTACAAAATGGGTTGAAGCCATGCCTACCTTCAATTCTATCAGAGAAACTACAACACGACTCTTATTCAACCAAGTCATTTCATGATTTGGCATCCCTCGTCTGTTGGTGTCGAATCATGGTTCCCACTTTAAGGATGTCGTGTTGAAAGAGTTCTCCCATCTTTTGAAATTCGATCACTAGTTCTCTTCATCCTATTATCCCTGTAGCTAGGGTTTTCTCCCTAGCTTGTGTGAATGAGCACCTACTAAGGAGAAGGGACTCCTTAGTATCAGTTCAATAAACAGTAATTAAAAGACAATACATTGAAATGAAAATTATTCTAAACATGTGCATGAGACATAAGAGACAAGAAATAATAAATGGTTTTCTTTGTATTAAATCTTTACCTCAAGTGTAGAGGTCGGTGAAGTTCTTGCAATGATCCAAGAGGGTTGCTCCAAACTCCAACTTTGCTCCTTCTCTTTCTCCAATGGTGGAAATGGGCCAAAAGGGGCACTCAATGGTGAAGGTAGCTCAAGGGTGAGCTAGGGCTTCAAGAGTAATTTTGGCAGAGTAAGGGTATTCTTGATTGTGGATATGAAATGAGGGGTCTCCATCACCTATTTATAGTTTTTTGGTGGTGGAGTGTTGGCCCATGGTTTTGGGAACCATATGGTTTAGGTCAGTTGTATAGGGTTTTTTCCTCTTTTTTTCTCTTTTTCCTCATTTTTTATATTTTTTATTCCCTTTTTAGAGGGTTTTTTGCTATTTTGGAGGAATTTCGGATAATTTTGGGAGGAAAAGGGGTTTTTAGCCTTTTTGAGGCTTTTTTTATGGTTTTGTGGCCTTTTGGAGGCTTTTTAGGCCTTTTGGAGGCTTTTTAGTGGGATTTTCATGGTTTTTAAGGCAAATATGGTAGGAAAATGGACAAATGAGTCATGTAATGGGGTAGATGAGGTAGTGAGCACTTTTTGGGTGTTAACAGATTGCCCCCTGATGTGTGAGGGAAGGAGCTCATCGTATGGCCGATAGACATCATAAGTCGTGTATGGTTTTCCTGGGGTGTGGAGAAGAGAAGAAACAAACTAGAGCCCGGAACAACGATCCCGAACAACTGCAAAAACTAAAAGTACATAACCTCAATAATGAATGAGGAATAATCTGATCATATGGATGAGGCGAGCATTCCCATGCTCGTATCAAGATATAAAACAATAATAACAATGGGGTCCAAAAGAGGGGGACCTGACATATACATGACCTCAAATACTGAATGAGGAATAATCTCAATATATGGACGAGGCAGGCATACCCATGCTCATATCAAGATACATAAAAATAATAGTGAGGCCCGAAAAGGGGGACCTGTAGGATACATAGAGAACCACTGTGTACATCATAAGGGTCCAGAGAGGACACAAATCTGGGACATACTGTTGGGCTGACCATGTCTGATCTGAAGAACTGATACACTGGAATGACAACAGTGCAGCTGAGTGTGGTACCAGAGGAACTGATGAGCTGCTGGATCATAGTGACAAGGGGTCATACTCGCAATGGTACACTGAACTGGAACTGAACTGGGTACTCAAGGAAGCATATAACTGGATGGCTTCCGAATACAATCGCCAACGCAACCCGGACATCCACAGGAACATATAACTGGGCGTTCCAAAGAGACTCACCAATGTGCTAGAGTTGGGGGAGATCCGGGGTCTTCGACCAAAAAATGGAAGGGATATAAACCCTGCGCGATTCTCAAAGATGCGATCAAGGTGTTGAAGTCGAGCATGTGAGAAACAACCATTTGGAGAGGCAATGATGACTCCTCTCAAAATTGTCCGTAGGCACTCACCACAGATGGTGACGGGTCCAAGGCGCAGGGACCTCTGGGTCTATCCTCTGGAATAGAGGGGCTGTCGTTGACAAAGGGAGACCTGCAACTAGCAAGGCAATGATGTTTCCTTGGTAGGAGCGCGAGGTGGAGAACCGAAGAGTGAAAGCACTGATGGTAGGACTGACAGACTGGGGGGGATAACTGGGCAAGTAGAGTGGGAGGACTCAAACTTCCTTTGTTCAGAGTATGATGGCGGGGACGATCGGGCAGCATACGACACTGACTGAGGGGAAAGGGATCATAGCTATAATGGATCGAGGATAGTGACTGGGATGAGGGACACTCAAGCTGGTGTAATATGGTAGGAGACTGCAGAATACTCTGAACAAAGGCGACCTAATTGGGGGTTGTTGTATAGATGATCGATCATAGTGCAGAGAGGCACGGGGGGACTTCTTCATGGGTTAAGGAACTAGAAGAAGTGTGGGTAAAATGGTACTGTTGTGTGGATTTATACGAGCCCAGGACAGTTCATGCTCGTGATTGCTTTCAATTTTAAGGAGTCTGAAAGCGATAAGAAGACTCTGAAATAATGGAATGGTACTATCGTGTGGATTTGTACGAGCCCAGGACAGTTCATGCTCGTGGTTGCTTTCAATTTTAAAGAGTTTGAAAGCGATAAGAAGACTCCAGGGAGTTGCTTTTTCGTGTTTTAGTCTCCAAGGCCCAAAGAAGCATAAAAGGATGCAATGAAGAACTCTTCTAGCCGGTGTGACTAGAGTATTCCTTTTTCTTAATTAGTCTACCAGGTCCGGAAAAGGGGTAAACTTATACCAGATAGACGCCCTTTCAGGTACTTTAACGAGCATGAAAGGAAGCAAGATTGCTCGGTGATCTTTTCATTGTTTTAGGAGTCAGAAAAGAGCTTAACAGAAACTCCCTAAGTTCCTTTTTCGTAAAGGAATTGTCCGGCCCAAAAAAGGGATAAAATTATACCGAACAAAAGGAATGGTCCGGCAAGGAGGAAGTGCTCAATTAAGGAACAGTGATGATGACCAAGAACAAGGGTAGGGGGGAACACTGGTGGGCCTCCTTGCGGGGTAATGAATGGTGTCAAAATAATGAAATAATTGCAGTATGACAAGAGTGAATGGCTCATGTAAAAATGTGGAACAATCCAATGCCAGCCGATGTGGTGCGCAAATCGAGGCAGCAAGGTGTCAGGACACAATGTTGAAACTGTACCAAGTGAGAGCGAGAAATGATCTCAAGCATCATCACGAGCTCGGAAAAATGAATCCGGCGATATAAAGAGTGTCAAAAATGGATAACGGCCGATGTGGCACGCAAACCGAGGCGACGGGGGGTGTTTTGGAAAAAATACCCAAAAAATATGGGGGTGAGAGCGAGAAATGATCTCAAGCATCATCACCGGCTCGGAAAAATGAATCCGATGATATAAGGTATATCAAAAATGGGCTACGGCCGATGTGGTAGGCAAACCAAGGCGACAAGGTGTCAGGACACAATGTTGATATTGGTCCTAGTGAGAACAAGAAATGATCTCAAGCATCATCACGGGCACGGAAATATGAATTCGGCGGTGCAAATGGTGCGAAACACGGAGGTCATAAGGACTTCGGAATGGTCAAAGGAAATAACTATGTGTATCAAATCAAATCAAACATACAAGTGACACGTGACCTCAAAAATGGTTGAGATCACAAATGTGAAAAAGTGAGCAGGGTTAATGACCTGCCCCCATGCTATGTGCATAGGGTTTGTGATTGTGGATCACATATGTGTTGGTTTGAACGATGGGTTCATCGTCATGCTGAGATAAATGTGATTGGGTAGGGTCAAAGTGATTGATCATGCCCCCTATCCCAGGGTCGAGGTAATCTATCTTGCCCCTTGACTCAGAGGTGTCAAGGTGGTGCTCTATGATAGCGGGGTCAAGACCAGGCATTTCGGTATAGGACCAGGCAAAGACATCACGAAATTCTTGGAAAAGTTTTTTGTACTCTTCAATCTCTTGTTCACTACAGGAATCCCCTAAGGTAATGCATTCAAGGACGCCAGGTGGGTCAGAGATATCTATGTGGATGACGTGTGAGATGTTGGCCATGTTACCTTCCTCAAAAGCTTCAGGAGCAGGAATAGGATCCTTAAACCAGTCGACTTTTGTGGGAATGAAATCTTTGGATTCAACCGCAAATTGAGTAGCTATGGTGGAGGAGGAGTCTTCTGGAAGGAAATATGAGCAATGGTGCATGTCGTCCCAGGGATAATCCGGGGCAGTGAGAGCCTCAAGAATCTCCTCATCATTGCGGAAATTTTGGGATGTCAAATCGGTTGACGAGGGAATGGTAGTTGAAGAGATCATATAAATGGTGTTGATCTCTCCGGATGGGGATGAGATCGGGGGGTGAATCTCCTCAATGGTGGGAGGTGTTGTCCCAAGATCCACATTATTCATCTCGTAGAGAGCTGCTCGGTAATCTGGGAGATCAGGACAATGATGCGAGTAATGACCATAAATACCGCATATGGCACAAGGGTGGTTGGTACGCAGTGATTTATCACGAGGCTTGGGGGTTGGGTCAAGTTCGACAACGGGGATGTTGGGGTCGTCGTCAAGCATTTGCATATGTTCCTGTAATGCCGGTAACTGTGGACATTGATGAGTCGCATGGCCTAACTCATCACACAACGAGCATTTGGGAGGAGCATGAAACACGGGGGGGTTTTTGACCGTCTTGGGAGGTGGTACAGCAGTGTAGGGTTGTGGGCCTCTGCCCCCAGTGGGTTTGGGAAGAGGAGGGGGATTCATGGAGGACGAAGTGGTAGCGACATCGGGGGGTGGCTGAGTAGTAGTGACAATGGGTTGCACCGGTTGCATGACGACATTTGGTGTCGGCGGGGGAACAGGAGGTGAAAGATACCAAACGGCTAATCCCAAGGTTAACCCAGGGAGGCTAAGGGTAGCCATAACCGGGGCGCTTACTACGCCCGAGGGAGGGATTAGGAAAGGGATTGTGTGGATGGGTGTAACACCAATGTGACTAGGTACCAATGGTGGTTTAGGAAACAGGGGCGGTTGATTGTTAGGTGTTTGTGTATCATGGGAAAGGGTACAGAGGTCAGATACGTCGGGTGCAGATGACGGGGGAGGAATGGATTGGAATGTTGATGTCATCGGCGGATCTGAGTAAACTCCAGGTCCCACAGAGGAAAAAAACGAGGTAGCGGCACCACTAACGGTTTTTTCAACCATGGGGAGAACATTTTCGGGTGCAGCGGGGGCATTTGGATCGTAGTAGGTGAGTTGGTCGACCTTGACCACGCGTCCGTCATGGGGAAACATCATGGTGTGAAAAACGGAAGAGGCAACCACCTTCATGGCATACATGTAGCTACGGCCAAGTAAGAGGTTATAATCAAGTTGGGCATTAATGACCTCTATGTCAATGAGAACGGTTTTACCAGCCAGCTGGTTGGGGACGTTAGCTAATAGGCCTTGGGGTTGAGCCGAACGCCCGTCGTAGGCTTGCAACGCAATAGTGGACTGTTGAAGAGTATGGAATCCCAACTTCTGCCAAACGAATGTGGACATAACGCATGTAGAGGCACCTTCATCGATAATGCACCGATGGATGAAAAGATTCCGAACGGAAACAGAAACTTGGAATGCTAAAGTGGAAGGCAGGCGTGGTTCGGATTGGTCCAAATCGAATGCCATCAGTTGTGAATCATTGGGGTCAATAGCACCAATGGCGGAGAGCAAAGTCTTGCGCTGTGATGGACAGTTTTTTAAGACTTCCAACGCAGACATGGCTACGGGAGACTGGGCTAAGTCATCTACAATGTTGTAATTTGACGCAACGCGAGCATTGGGGTTAGTATTGATTCGACGAAGTGGAAAGCGAGGTGCTTTGGCAGCACTATCTAGTGGAGCCGTAGGTATACGTAACGTCTGATCGGTGGGATGAGCGTTAGTGTTTTTGTTGACGGGAGGGGCGTCAGGGGTGGAGCCATATTGGTTCCGACGGGTTTGGAGGTTGACATCAGCGGATGACATCATCAACAAGTGGTGGGTACCTGAGTTGAACATGGGTTGATCAGGAGTGGCGTATGTGATCTGTTATTGTTGTGGTGGCGCGCCCTAGCCATGGCCCTGAACTTTGGTGATGTGTCATGAGAGCATGCGAATTGGTAGCTCTGGACTGTGATGTAGCCCGCAAAAGTTCAGGGCCATGGCTAGGGCGTGCTATGGAAAAGGGGTGGGGATGCGAGGCGATACGGCCAATGATGCCGTCTGTGGTGTGGGATGCCCCCGCCACATCGTGCTGGGAGGACTCGCCATGAGAGGCGTCCGGTATAATGGTATAGAGGTAACCCGACTGGGCATAGATGAGGTCAAATTGTTGGGCTTTGAGGATGGCCTCTTCCTCAGACTGGGGTCATTCGGATGCCACATCCTTGGCAATGATAGGCAGAAGGGATTTGAGGAACCAATCTAAGAAGATACAGTCGTCTAACTTGATTTTGCAGAGGTTGCGGCGTCAACGCCACTCATGAATGTGGTCGGTGATGTGGGTAGCCGTGTTCTGTCTGCAAGACAGTAGGATCTCAACTCCCACGTCATAGCGGACAGGTAACTGAAAGAACTGCAGGAAGGTCGAGGCAAGGGAAGTAAAGGTGGCATGGGTCCCATGGGGCTGCTCGATATACCACTTAGCTGCAGAGCCAGTGAAGGTGCGCTGTAACAGACGGAGGCGGACAGAGTCGTCCACTATGGAGTTGGAGGAACACCATAGATGGAAGGACATAATATGGTTCTGGGGGTCCTCACCTGCCTTTCCCTCAAACTTAGGGATGTCGGAGGGGAGCTTGGTGGGCATGTGAGGCCACGCAAGGTCGTGTCTGATAGGATCGTTAGTCAGTCTGGCTAGGTCAGGAAGGTTGAGGCTAGCCATGAATGGCAAACTAGCAGAAGAATGTGACATACTAGTGGGTGTGACTATGTTGGGGCCGATGCCCCCAAGTGGAGGAACAAAGGTAGTGTGGGATGGTCCTGCACCGCCAAGTGTAATGTGAGTCACTGATGGAGTGGGAATAGGTATTCCAGCTACTGGAATGGGTGTAGTGATCTGAATGGTAGATGGGGGCCCCATCGAGGGAATACCCAAAGCGGGTGTGGTAGCTGGTATGGTGGTGGATGCTCCACCAATGGTCCCTATAAGGAAAGGGGTGGAAGTCACGCCAGCCATGGGGCTGTTTGGTGCAGTGTAAATGGGGTTCTCGGACTCTACCTCAGAATCAGAGGTAAAATAGGGGGCGTCTAGATCGGGTGATGGAGTTCTATGTCGTTGACGAGTGGAGTCAAGTGACAAAGCTCGAGATCTATGATGAGTGGTATCAAGTGATGAAGATCTAAGTCTATTATGGGTGGTGTCAAGTGAACCGTGCTGTGGGGGCTCGCCCCGGAGGTGCCGAGAATGTCTCGGGGACTCAATGGTGACAAACGGTGTCAAATATTTGGGGGTTGTGTTGAGTGAAAAACAGCTCAAAAAACCTAATGCAACTGAGTGTGCAGAAGGAGAGCTCAAAAAATATGGCACTCAGGCCAACAACCAACTCAAAACACTTACTGTAACAGTTGTGCTACAATAAGTGGAGTATCAACAGAAATGGTCAGAATACCAACAAGCAGCAGGTTTGCTAGAAATAAAAATAGTGGACTCACTAGGACAAAAGGAGGTAAGGGAGCATGCAAACACCTAACTAAATAGTATTTTGAATCAACTAGACATATCCTCTGCAAGGTGATGAAATCCAAGTCAAACAATATGAATAGGAAATCCAAGTGGCTAAATATATCCCCCTACCGAGAGGGACACCGGGTAGTCAATCCTAGAAGAAAGGAAACTAAGATACCCCGTTCATGACACATCCAGAAAAGGTGAATCTGTCGTTTGGTCCTTTTACCGCAATACCCCTATACAAGGATACCTCGAGAACTGAGAAAGGTATCCTTCGGTTACTGAATGGATTGCGGTATTCCACTCAGGCCTCCGGAACCAGTCTGACGACTTCAACCCTCCTAAGGGAGAGGCCCTCTGATAAACTGGTTGTGACCGTGCCAAAAAATACTAGGGGATTTTGGTTCCCTAATGGACAACAGCTGTGTCTCAAGTGTAAGTAACCGAGGGGTGTTATTTGGATGCCTATCCCCCCAATCCTACCTAACTACAAAAATTCTTATGTGTTCCCCAAGTGGGGTTAGAATGTTGGTTGAGTTAAGTAGTTTTTTTTAAGGCTCACTTGAATTAGGTGACAGAGTGTGTGCGTGTGAGGTGATGATGAACCCAAGTAGAAAGTGCCACTAGGGAGGGAAACTTTCTAACTAGCAATAACAAGACAGAAATTAACCTTTGAAATGCACAATTTTCTTTTTTCAATTTAAAATGCTGAAAATGTAAAAACGATTCTGTAAGTGAAACAGAAATAAAAACTGCAGAAAAGGCTGTAAAGAAGTATAGCTACAGGTAGGACAGATGGCTGTGCAGGTGCAGAAAATAGTGCAGCAAAGTGCTGGGTTCAAAACAGGGGAAAAAATGCAGAAAACAGACCGCGGGTTTTTGGCAAATCTGGGCGGTCGGACCGCGGAAAACAGCTCAACAGTCGCAGTTGGGTCGCGGGTTTTAGGCTGAAAAACGCAGTCGGGATGCAGGAAAAACGTCGAAAGTCGCAGGCGGGTTGCGGGAAAATGGCCAAAAGCCGCAGGTGGGACGCAGGAAAAGGGTTAATAGCTGCAGTCGGACCGTCCCAAACAAGCTAATAGTCGCGGTCGCATCGCAGGTAACAGACTGAAAACGGTCGGCAGGTCACCGGAAACAGTCTGAAAGCCGCGGTCGGATCGCAAGTAAGTGCCTGAAAGACGCGGTCGGAACGCAACTGCAGGGGGTAAAAGATGCGGTTTACGGCGGCCGAAAGGGACAGCCGAACAGAAAAATATTGCAGAAAAAACGTCTAAAACTTAAAAAATTATAACTAGAAATTTTGAAAAACACAAGTGGAGTCGCCAAAACTGTAGCTAGGGTTTTCACCCTAGCTTGTGCGAATGAGCACCTACTAAGGAGAAGGGACTCCTTAGTAGCAGTTCAATAAACAGTAATTAAAAGACAATACATTGAAATGGAAATTATTCTAAACATGTGCATGAGACATAAGAGACAAGAAATAATAAATGGTTTTCTTTGTATTAAATCTTTACCTCAAGTGTAGAGGTCGGTGAAGTTCTTGCAATGATCCAAGAGGGTTGCTCCAAACTCCAACTTTGCTCCTTCTCTTTCTCCAATGGTGGAAATGGGCCAAAAGGGGCACTCAATGGTGAATGTAGCTCAAGGGTGAGCTAGGGCTTCAAGAGTAATTTTGGCAGAGTAAGGGTATTCTTGATTGTGGATATGAAATGAGGGGTCTCCATCACCTATTTATAGTTTTTTGGTGGTGGAGTGATGGCCCATGGTTTAGGTCAGCTGTATAGGGTTTTTTCCTCTTTTTTCCTCTTTTTCCTCATTTTTTTTTATTTTATATTTCCTTTTTAGAGGGTTTTTTGCTATTTTGGAGGAATTTTGGATAATTTTGGGAGGAAAAGGGGTTTTTTAGCCTTTTGGAGGCTTTTTAGTGGGATTTTCAGAGTTTTTAAGGAAAATATGGTAGGAAAATGGACAAATGAGTCATGTAATGGGGTAGATGAGGTAGTGAGCACTTTTTGGGTGTTAACAATCCCCAAGATAATGGACAAGTCGAAGCGTTCAACAATATCATTAAGACCGTGCTTCAACATATGGTGGACAAGAATACGTCTAATTGGAACCACATACTCTTTCCATCACTATGGGAATACCACACATCCGTCAAAACTGCAATAGGATTTACCCCACTCCATAGCATGCATGCAATGGAGTCTGTCCTTCCAATTCAGTGACAGATTCTTTCTTTGCACATAGTCGTCAAATTATTTCCAAATACCACCACTCTAAAGAAATGCTTTATCACTCTTGAATAAGCAGATGAGGGTCGTCGAGCAGCTATGCAAATGATTGAGGATTCCAAGAATCTTTCAAAATCCCATTTCGACACCCATGTCTTCCCCCATGCATTTAAAGAAGGTGACCTTGTTCTCTCTTATGACCAAGCTCATGACAAGATTGGAAAAGGGAAATTTGAATCCATGTGGAAAGTACCTTTCATATTGAAAACGTTTTTAGGCAGGGGAACGTACCTCCTTTCCGACTCTGAAGCCAGAATCTTGAAGAACCCACACAGCGGGTTGTATCTTAAGAGATTTTATGCTTGATTTTGACTAAGATTCAGGTCCCTTGTATAATAGTTTTCTCATTTTTGTTTTTCTTTTATTTTTTCAGAAGTAGGCCTCATGATTCATTTCCTTGATGTTTTTAGATGGGCCCTATCATTTACGTCGGCGGTATTGATGGCGTAAGTAGATATCATCCAAATCTCTCCTCGGCTACATGGGTACTTTACTCCCCATCATATGACTTGATCCACATCAACGGCACGTTCATTGGTGCAGCCACCGATAACCAGGTAGAGTATGATGCCATGATTTCCCTCCTAGATGATGCTCTTCAAATGAGCATTCATCACATTTGTGTCGATTCAGACTCCCAGTTTCTTGTCTCTCGGGTGAATAAATTTTATCTGGTATATGATCGTTACCTCTTTATAAATTTCCTTCATGCTAAACATTTGGTTAGACGGTTTGAATCCATCACATTCATACATGTCTCCAAGAATTTTAATGCTATGGTAGATCAAATGGATAATGGACTTCTAAAGTGGCATATTTCTCATCAGTATCAAGAAAATTAATCATTTGCATACATAATCAAATCACATTACATCCATATGTAGATAACCATCATATAAATAACCCAAAAATACATAAAAAGTGTGCATCCATGTTAAGTGTGGCTCATGTTCATCCTCCACATGAGGTTCCTCCATCATACCCAATGCATATACTTCCATGCAATATGAAAGGTGTTGTACATTCAACTCCCTTTGAAGTTTATAGATATGCAACTTTGACTCTTGAAGAGCCTTTTTGGTGCTCTTCAAAGAAACATATGTAGCCTCCAATTTGCTACCAAGACTTTCTTCTTCATCTTCCTCTCTTATGAGTGCATGATGGTATATTTTGGTCATCTAAAGAAGATGATTCCTATCTCAGATCAAGTTGATGTAGATTTCCTTCATCTTGGATATTGCTTCTTTGAGAGTTTTGAAATCTCCCAAGAAATATTCTCCTTCCAATCCTTCTTCTAAAGCTCTCCAAAAACATCTTGACACCAAGGTATTGACATCAAAAAAAAGTTCCTTAGCTGATATGAGCTTCTCTTCACCCTCCTTTAGTGATCCACCCAAATGGTGTGGCTCACAAAGAGGATCCTTCACAATATGGTCTTCTTCCAAGGGATAAAACCTTGGGATCTCCTCTTCATCCTTCCCATGAAGATGACTTGGACAAGAACAATCTTATTCTTTGAGGTCCAATGAAAGACCCAAATCTAATCTATATGATTCATTCTCTTCCAAACCCTCATGTGGCTGAGAAGATTCTAGCATTTCAGCCCCATCGTCTTCTTCTTCTTCTTCTTCTTCTTATTCAATGATTTGAGAGGTGGACTTTCCATTTCCTTCTTCACAAAATTTCTTTGATACTTTCTTGGTATACGAACCAGGGAGTATTATTTCTATGCATTGTAGGGGCTCTATCATATTCTTAAAAGGACGATCAAACTCCTTGTCATCCATGCTGGATGTTTCACTGTCTCTTTGGATCTTTCCTTCAAGTATTATGGTCCACAGGTGTAGAGGACCATGCTCTGATACCACTTTAGTGTACCAAAACTAGAATCTAGGCACACCAAATCAAAACTCAGACAAAGTAGCTAAGCTCTAATACCACTATAGTATCCCAAGGTAGAGAGAAAGCACACTAGCTAGGTGACAAGCAAGGAAGACTGTATTTTTCCCCAAGGGTTCTCAAACACTCAGATTTATTTCAAGTTCTTACCCTACCCAACACAAGGATATGGTCTGCAGTGGCAATTTGCAGGTCTACAAAAACTCATATCATATGGGTTTAGAGTCTATACATATTGCAGTGGTCACATTCTATGGGTACGTCACGCCCGGGATTGTCCTAATACCACGTGGTTTCAGTGCCCGGGACTTCTGTGGAAACCCAACGGATATTGGTGCTTCACAGGATGTATATAGACCTATTGATAGTCAATATATGTAGTAGGAAACACTTGTTTCAAATTTTGTTATTTTGCAATTTGGAAGGCTTTGGAAGAAGATTACAATTTTAGGACAACTCAGCTGGTCAATTTCCAACTCGACACAAAAGATACCTAAAGCACAAAAATTTATAATATGAAGCTTGGAATGGCCTCTATATTATCCCACTAACTACAAAAACTTACATAATCTCGTTTGGTGCTCTATATATCGATATATGGTCATTTCAGTGAAGACTAGTTGATTTCCCTAGGCTAGCTAGCTAAGCAGTTTTCCAAATGGCCCAAGAGACCTTTGGGGGGTCCCAAATTTCTGAAACAAGACCTGATATATTCCCTAATATATCTTAGGGACCTACATCAACTGATGGGGAGTGATTTGGATTAACATAGGCTTAGATATGATTCAAATATTGAAAACTAGTCATAAAAATTATCACATTGAGCATAGGCGTAACAATTCATTAAAATAAGAAAATTTCACAACATATAAATATTATGATATTATTCATGACATATATGTAGTACATTAGAGAGATACAGAACATAAAAACCATATTACATAAACTTCAAAATACTAGGGGCCAATCTCTCTGATGGATTTGCAAGGGACACATCATCTAAGCAATTGAGAAGCAATGCAACTCAATAATAATAGCAATGCAAAAAAAATATAAACCCAAATAATCCAAGACCTATCCTTTTATTCTTGCTCCTTGACCTACAAAACCATGCTCTAAAACCATGAGACCAAAGAAACCATGTACAAAAACCATGGGGAGTAACCTAACCCTTCATTTCTTCCACATTGAGCATATTTCAATGTACCATTTGAACACTTATTCATGTAATTCACCCACCAACAACCTATTGGACCATTTACTAACCAACATTTACCATTTACAAAAACCAAGATACCCTCCTAACCACTTTTGACCACTTCTCACCCTTCAAATTTGAATTTGGTCCTTAAGTTGGAATTTGGGTTCATTAGTTTCCCCATTTTAAGGAAACACTTGCATTATGTGGTTGGAATCATTAATTTCCCACTTGAGAGTCCATTTGAGTTTTTAAACATTTAATACACCTCCTGTATTCATCATTTTTGCCCCATTCACACCTTGGACCAACTTTTACATCAATTTAAATAATTTGCCTTAGGGAATTTTACCCCATTTAATACAAAGGAAAACTTAGGATAAATCCAAATTCCCAAATAAATTTAATTATCCATTTGAACTTTGGATTGGGAATTTCCTTTTTTATATTGGTTAGGATTTTATATTTCTTACTTGGATTTTCCATTTGAAAGCCTTGCCAACCTTAGGAGACATAGATTAAATGATGAATCAACATAGCCCACCATTTCCTTCAAACTCCTACCTTGGTCATTTAGCTTA
Source organism: Larix kaempferi (assembly GCA_027924585.1). Classification (NCBI taxonomy): domain Eukaryota; kingdom Viridiplantae; phylum Streptophyta; class Pinopsida; order Pinales; family Pinaceae; genus Larix; species Larix kaempferi. Next base: position 27,935,965 of record BSBM01000158.1, on the reverse strand, counting down.
GACTTGAAAACTTTCATGACCATGACTAAATGACTTAGGCCTTTGTGGTCCTTAGACAAGTTTGCGGTCATTACAGTTGCGGCGATCAAACATTGTTGCAATTTCCAACTCTTTTAACCTAAGGAAAGAACCCTATGACACCTTTTCATCCAGTTGTTACCATTGGACCCTTTTGCAAGTGGGCCATTGATTACATGGAAAGCAATCCAATTTTTGCTAGTGTTCATAAGTACATAATCATGGCCTTTCGACTATTTTATGAAATGGGTTGAAGCCATGCCTACCTTCAATTGTATCGGAGACACTACAACATGATTCTTATTCAACCACTTCATTTCCTGATTTGGGATCCCTCATATGTTGGTGTCGAATCATGGTTCCCACTTTAAAGATGTTGTGTTGAAAGAGATTTCCCATCTTTTGAAATTCAAGCACTAGTTCTCTTCTGCCTATTATCCCTAAGCTAATGGACAAGTTGAGGCGATCGACAAGATCATTAAGACCAGGCTTCAACGTACGGTGGACAAGCATAAGTATAATTGGAACCACATAAACTTTCCATCCCTGTGGGCATACCACGCGTCCGTCAAAACCACAATAGGATTAACCCCATTCCATATCGTGCATGGAGTGGATTCAATCCTGCCAATTGAGTGCCAAATTTTTTCTTTGCACATAGCCATCGAATTGTTTTCAAATACCACCAATCTAGAGAAACGCTTGATTATTCTTGAACAAGAGGATGAGGATCATCGAGTAGCTATGCAAACGATCGAGGCTTCCAAGAATTGTTCAAAATCCTATTTCGACACCCATGTCTACACCCGTGCATTTAAATAATATGATCATGTTCTCTCTTATGACCAAGCTCATGACAAGCTTGGAAGAGGTAAATTCAAATCCATGTGGAAAGGACCTTACATAGTGAAAACATTTTTAGGCAAGGGAACATACCTCCTTTCCAACTCTGAAGGGTCGAATCTTGAAGAACCCCCACAACAGGTTGTATCTTAAGAGATCTTATGCTTGATTTTGACTAAGATTCAGGTCCCTTGTATCATAGTTTTCTCTTTTTTGTTTTTCTTTTCTTATTTCAGAAGTAGCCTCATGATTCATTTCCTTTATATTGTTAGATGGATCCTTCCATTTACATCAGCAATGTTGACGACGCAATTATATATCATCCAAATATATCCTCACCTGCATGAGTACTTTACTCCCCATCATATGACTTGATCCACATTAGTAGCATGTGTATTGGTGCAGCCACCAATAACCAAGCAGAGTATGATGTCATGATCGCCCTCCTAGATGATGCTCTTCATATGAGCATTCTTCACCTTTGTGTCTATTTGGACTCCCATTTTCTTGTCTCTCAGTTGAATAACTGTTATCTGGTACGCGATCCTTACCTCTTTAGAAATTTCATGCATGCTAAACATTTGGTTAGACAGTTTGAATCCATCACATTCACACATGTCCCTGGGATTTTTAATGCTATGGAAGATCAAATGGATAATGACATTCTAAAGTGGCACTTTGCTCATCAGTATCAAGAAAATTAATCATTTTCATACATAAGCACATCACATTGCATCCATATGTAGATAAACATCATATAAATAACCCAAAAATACATAAAATTATGCATACATGTGCATATATATATATATATATATATAAGTGTGGCCAAAAAATACATAGTCATGTCTACATATCGGATTCCCAACAGCTCTGTAAAGTAAATACATAAGTCAAAATTATCCATGCTCAATGCATGGGGGCATATTTCTACACTGTGGACTATTCATCTGAGTAATCGGGGTCATCATTGTCCAACTCCTTGTCCTCCTCACTATCATCATGAATGAAAGGAACATGGCCCCCGCATCTGATCCTGTATAGTCATGGTAGCTACATCTGTCTGATGCATGATCATATGCCACTCAGAAGGTTTCTAAAAATACACAGTGAGTATCTCCTCATCAAGGTGCTTCCATCCATCATTGATGATGCCCTCAATAAGTTGGTCAATATCTTGGTGCAGTCCATCTAGCACCATATCGGCACCCCACCAACTTCATGCTTGGGGGGTAGGATCGACACTCTCAACCCTACTGCGTCTCCAATGATAGTATGTTGGGGGAATTGGACCCACATCTACACACACAATGAGCAGTCATCAGTACTTTTATCATGTAGAAAGTATATCTAACATATACGATACTGGGCATAACAATAAAAAAACAGTTAAAATTGACAAGAAAGGAAAGAACGTTTACCTGCAACTCACGAAATCTTAATCTAACAGTTGGAATAGTAGAAATCAGCAACTGGTTTTTTGGTCCCCACACACTCCTCCAGCATTGCACAATGAAAATGAAACTTGGCATAGTGGGTCCCACTCCTATTTAAGTATTTTTCATCGGTATTTCTTATGAGCTTTATGGGCTCATACGACGTCCGTTTCACGCACCGTTCATACTGTTGGAATCATGATTCCGATATCTACTCGATTATGTGAACCTTTATCCATGATTAGAAGAGCATATTTTGGGCCCATTTTCTACCTACCTCAATATGCGTGCCACCAAGTAAAAGTTCAATTTTCATATTTTTTAAGCTACCAGTACATTTGATTTGGTTTCCAAACGCACTTTTACACTTGGGTAGCATCTTTTTGTATAGTTCCTTGCTGCGATGAATCCCACGAGTTTTCGTCAACAACCATCCTATGCTGGTATAACTCCTTAACTAGCATATAGCTACACCCCCCATTTGATGCATAAAACCCCCATATATTATTTACACCTATAGGGACACCCCCCTCTGTCAGAGTAAGTGGCCCAGCCCAACCACCTTTTCATTCGCCCTTACTCAACAGTAAATCCTCTCAAACATGGGTGTTATCATAGATCCCCTTTCCATTTGGCACAGATGTTGTTTTTTTCTTTCAGTAGTACTGGAAGTCCTTTTAGTCTGTGATCTAATTCACTTAACCACATGTTACTTTATTCACATATTTCAATGGTCGACCCTACGGACTCCCTGACTTATGATCATTTTGGCACGTTAATGTTTCGCATTGCATATTCATAAGCCCACTACTTCACCCATAATACAAAACATCACATTATTTTACCACCATTCACCAACCTATAAGGAGATTACCATTAGTGTCTCTCCCTGTCGTTAAAAATATCCATCTGTTATCACTCCCTTCCAGGGTATTTTTTAAGGATTCTAATATTATACTTAAGTATAGTATTCTAGGCGATTATTTTGGATTGAAAAAAACATATATTTAGATAGGTAGGCGAATATTAGATATGAAACCTGCAATTTACTACTGAAATAGGTAAAGTTTGGCGAATATTATGATAAAAAAACATATTTAATGTAAATATAGGCGATATAAGAGACTAAAAATGACCAAATAATGAATTTATTTTTTGTAAAAAAGCCCGAAAAATAGCCAATTGGCTAAATTTCGCCCCTAAAAATTACCCTGCTCCCTTCAATGGTGTGCATAAAACCATCACAATTGGATGCTTATCTCCTTACCAATCTTTCTCACCTTGCTCAGAGCGACCATTTCACCTCAACAACCATTTTTTTACAAACGGTGCTTCTAAGCACCCCCTTTTCCCATATGCTAACACATTTTGGGAAGACACGATTTTTTGGAATACTTATTAGTATTCTTCCTTCAATGGCCATATATGTAACGTCCCCTTCACCCAATCCATCTATCATAAGGGTCATTAACTAAACCGAGGCCTCTAGATCTCGCCCCTTATCCAAATTATGAATTTATAAAAGCTCAAATGCATGTGCAGATATGGAAATAAAAACACATGTCAAAAATGAACTTAATCCACACACACAACATGCAACTATAGGCATATAAATAAATTCATTGCACATTAAATACATAAGAATACCTATTTTTAAACAAAGAAGATCAAAGCAACTGGCTGTGTAAGAGAAATTTTCCACCCAGCCGTAGGAACTCTTTCCAACATATACTCTTTCTTCTGAGAGGCCACCCCCAAGCTAGGCTATGAGGCCACCGGGTGTTGATGTATATGTAACTTTGGAATGTATTTCATCTATGTATTTCATATATATTTATTGTACCCTTATTAGAGACGTGTTATTCCTCTATAAGGAAGTGTCGTCATGTGGATTGACAAGTGTCTCAAGTGTGTGTACTTGTCGATGGGTTATTAGACCACCATGTGTGGGGTCGGCCCTGAAATATATATATTATAATGTGGATGTACCTAGCTAGCCAAGTTGGCCCTATAAGGTCACTGGGAAAACAGGTTAGTATAAATAGAGATCAGGTGATCTCTATTTAGATCATTCAGAAATTTATATCTCTCTCACTTAGAAAGTGGCGCACTAGTGAGGAGGAGGATCGTCTGCTACTAGGAGACTATCTCAGTGTATTTTGGTTGTACTTTGGTTGAGCCATTACTCTCTCTATCTCTGAGGAAGTTGTGGGGTTTTTCACCTTAGGGTTTTCCCCACGGAAACTATGTGTCTCTTGTCTCTCATGCTTTTGATTCTTGTGATGCTTGTCATGCTTATTGTGATTGTCATGGATTGATATACTGTATATGTTATTCTCTCAGTGAAGATCCTAGAGTATTCTGAATTAATGCTCAAAATTAACATGGTATCAGAGCTAACCTGAGAAGAAGACATTTTGCAGCGACGAAAACTTGAGTTTCTTGTTTATTGGGTTTCTCTCCACAGTTTTTGGAAACACATTATAGTAGATTGACTCTACTCATCAAGGTGAATCTATCTGTCCAATCAGAATTCAATTCTGAGCATTTTCATATTTGGCCCTAAAAATTAGGGTTTCCACAAAAATAGGAATTTCTGGAATTTGAAGACACCGCTGGAAGCTCCTTGCAAAAATCGAAGTTTTGAGCTTTGGATCGAGATTTTTGGCTGGGTAGATCTCCGGGAAACTCAAACCCTAATTCAGGGCTCTCCCTAGTGAACCCGGGAGGACAAAAAGACAAATATGAAGGGTAAAACTTTGTTGATCTCAAATTCTGAATGCACCAGGCTGATCAGCTCATCAAGGTGCATCTTTCTATCCTTTCAGAAATTTGAAATTCACATTTTGAATTTTTAGGGTTTTTCCGACAAACCCTAATCCGGGACCAGATCTAATTTTCAGCATTTCAAGTGGTAAGACCTAAATCTTTTCTATTTCCATTTGAAGTACTCTTTAAGATGTCTCACCACACCAAGCTTGAGGATAAGCTTGAAGGGGTTGATAACTTCCGAGCTTGGAAGTATATGATTGGGTTAATCCTGGAAGAGAATGAGTTGGACTCATATATAAAAGAAGACATCCCTATCCCAAAGGATGAAGAGGCCAAGGTATTGCATAAGAAGAACTTGGTTAAGGCAAAGATAATCATTGTTGATTCTATCAAAGACCATCTCATACCCCATGTGTCTTCTCTAAAGACACCCAAGGAGATGTTTGACTCTTTGACCAAGCTATTTGAAGGGAAGAACATAAATCGAAAGATGACTCTGTGAAATCAATTGAAAGGGGTCAAGATGTTGAATGAAGAAACCATTCAATCTTACTTCTCCAAGGTCTCTCAGATCAAGGAGAAACTTGAAGCTGTGGATGAAGTAGTGGACAATGGTGAAGTTGTTATGACCACTCTGAATGGCCTACCTAGGTCATGGGACTCCTTTATTCAAGGAATCTGTGCAAGAAAGAAATTGATCTCTTTCAGTAAACTATGGGATGAATGCTCTCAAGAAGAAGCTAGACTTGTATCTCGTGAAGAAAAGATGGGAGGTGAAGATCAAGCTCTCGTAGCTCACACCAAAAGAAGCAAGCCCAAGAAGGAGCACTCTCGCTACAAGAGATCCTATCAAAAGAATAAGAAGGATCTAAGATGCTTCACATGCAATGAGAAGGGTCACTTTGCTTCAGATTGTCCCAAGAACAAAAGGGATAATAACAACAACTCCAGCAAGAAGAAGAAGGGCAGCAAAAGAAAGTTCCATGCTCATGCTGCTAAGGATGATGAACCTCCAAAGAAGAAGGCTAGGGCAGAAAGTGATGATAGTGATGATGACTCATCAAGTGAAGAAGAGTATGTCCTAATCTCTGCTCTCACAGGTACTATCTTCCATGATTGCAATGATTGGTTGATTGATAGTGGGGCTTCCAAACACATGACTGGGTTTGAGGAATCCTTTGTGAATCTATCTGAACATGAATCACCTCATAAGGTGAAACTTGGGGATGATTATCAATACCCAATCAAAGGAAGTGGTGAAGCCTCCTACAACCTAGATTCTGGAAAATATTTGAAGATGAAAGAAGTCCTTTATGTACCTGGGCTCAAGAATAACTTACTCTCCATCTCTGCATTGGATGAAAAAGGTATGAGGGTTGCATTTGTAGATGGCCAAGTCCTAATGTGGCCAAAGGGTAAAACAATCGATGATGCAGTAGTGATTGGAGAGCAAGAGGGAGGTTTGTACAAATTGAAGGGACAACCTAAACATGCCATGGTGACATAAAGACAAAGATTCATCCATAGTCATGGATCACATAGAGGTATGTATAATTTGTTTTTGCAAAAGTTAACTAATGAGTTATGCAGGTCATTGAAGAGAACAAGAACACATTGCTAGATATAACTAGCAAATATGGTGACTAGGGTTATGTTGATTCAGATTGGGTTGGCAGTGCTACAGATAGGAAGAGCACATCTGGGTGCTGCTTCAGTATGGGATCAAGTGTGATCTCTTGGTTTAGCAGGAAGTAGTCCTGCGTAGCACTGAGTACAGCTGAGGCAGAGTATGTTGCAGCCTGTTCAGCTAGTTGTGAGACAGTATGGCTATGGAAGCTACTGTCTGAGTTATTTGATCTCCCGTTGGATGCTACTGGTATCTTCTGTGATAACCAGAGTTGTGTGAAGTTGTCCGAGAACCCAGTGTTTCATGACAGGTCGAAACACATAGAGATCAAATATCACTATATCAGGGATATGGTGCAGAGAAGAGCTGTGAAGCTCTTGTATGTTGCGACGGACGAGCAGATTGCAGATGTGCTGACGAAGCCACTAGCTAGGGTGAAGTTCGAGTACTTCAGGGAGAGGCTTGGTGTTCTTCGGATTGATGACACTTCGAGGAAGAAGTGATGGACACATTTGCTGAATCCATTCCAAGCATGTTGGAAGGAGGACCCTTCACATGGATGTGGATGTAAGTGCTGGATGATGAACATCAGGATGATGTTCTGGTTTCTGCTTTGTATGATCAGTTGGATCATTTTTATATGTATGTATGCATCATGTTGGATGCTGGATATGATCAGTTGGATCATTTATATGTATATGTATGTACGCATCATGTTGGATGCTGGATATGATCATTTGGATCATTTATATGTATGTATGCATCATGTTGGATGTTGGATATGATCAGTTGGATCATTTATATGTATGTACGCATCATGTTGGATGCTGGATATGATCAGTAGGATCATTTGTATGTATTTTGTATATGCATCATGTTGGATGCTTGGACCATGTATCTGTATATGTATCAGGTGGATACATTGTATGATTAGGTGGATCATGTATGGTGATATGTATCATGGATTTGTATTTGTATCAGGTGGATACACTGTATGATCAGGTGGATCATGTATGATGATATGTATCAGGTAGATACTTGGTATGCATCAGGTAGATGCATTGTATGATCGGGTTGATCATGGATGACGAGCTTTAGGATGTTGCTCCAGATGACATGCAGCAGGATGTTGCAGTGATGATGATCAGGATGATCATGTGTACATCAGGATGATGTATGGTGAGTATCAGGTTGATACTCTATGGCCGTGGATCAGGTTGTGCAGATGAGCATATAATTTGGCCCTGGGAGACTTGCAGATAGTCTTTCGAGGTTTTTCCTATGGCATATAATTTGGCCCTGGGATATCTGGAAAATGCTCTTTCGAGGTTTTGCTCTGGGAGGACATATAATTTGGCCCTGGGAGATCTGCAGATAGTCTTTCGAGGTTTTTCCTATGGCAGATAATCTGGCCCTGGGATATCTGGCAGATTCTCTTTCCAGGTTTTGTCCTATGGCATATAATCTATCCCTAGGAAATCCGATAGGTTGGGTTGTGTGCCCGTAATAAGTCCTGGGATGCTCTTGCGAGGTTTTTCCATGACCACATATAATCTGTCCTTGGGAGATCCTATAGGTAGAGTTGTGTGCTCGTAACAGCTTGGGATGCTCTTGCGAGGTTTTGTGGTGACCACATATAATTTGTCCCTAGGAGATCCTATAGGTAGAGCTGTGTGCTCGTAATAGCCTGGGATGCTCTTGCGAGGTTTTGTGGTGAGGTCACATATAATATGGCCCTGGGAGATCCTATAGGTAGAGCCATGTGCTCCTAACAGCCTGGGATGCTCTTTTGAGGTTTTGTGACGCATGTAATAAGTCCTGAGGATTCCACAGTATGGCCAGTGATGATGAAGACCTGCAGGTGGTGGGCCTACATCCAGTATGAAAAAGGACTGGCTCTGTAGAACTTCCTATGATGAGTAGAGTCAGAGATTGGTTGAGATAGCAACAGCAGTCACGATGATGATGACGATGCATCGATGACGATGATCCCGAGAAGAAGACTTGTCTAGCAGATCTGTGTCGAGAAATACATTCCTAGTTAAGAGGGAGTGTTGATGTATATGTAACTTCGGAATGTATTTCATATATATTTATTGTACCCTTATTAGAGATGTGTCATTCCACTATAAGGAAGTGTCGTCATGTGGATTGACAAGTGTCGCAAGTGTGTGTACTTGCCGATGGGTTATTAGACCACCATGTGTGGGGTCGGCCCTGAAATATATATATTATATTGTGGATGTACCTAGCTAGACAAGTCGGCCCCATAAGGTCACTGGGCAAACAGGTTAGTATAAATAGAGATCAGGTGATCTCTATTTAGATCATTCGAAAAGTTATATCTCTCTCACTTAGAAAGTGGCGCACTAGTGAGGAGGAGGATCATCTGCTACTAGGAGACTATCTCAGTGTATTTTGGTTGTACTTTGGTTGAGCCATTGCTCTCTCTATCTCTGAGGAAGTTGTGGGGTTTTTCACCTTAGGGTTTTCCCCACGGAAACTTTGTGTCTCTTGTCTCTCATGCTTTTGATTCTTGTGATGCTTGTCATGCTTATTGTGATTGTCATGCATTGATATACTGTATATGTTATTCTCTCAGTGAAGATCCTAGAGTATTGTGAATTAATGCTCAAAATTAACACCAGGGAGAAGGAAACACCTACAGGATTCTCTCTCTCATCCCACAACCCACTCTGCTCTCTATGCTTAGCCAAAATCTCCACCAGAGCGCTACAGGGGTCTCACTAAGCCATCATAATGATGGCACTCCTTCCAAATGCACCACACAACACAAGCAATTCATTTCCCTTAAAATATCCAGAGTTCCCTCAGTAAATCCAACCCTTATAGTGCTCACCAATGTGTGCAGTAAGAGTCCAACCTTCTATATGTTATTGGAGAACCTACTACAACATTAATCCATGACTTCTCAAGCATCCAAAAGTATAATAACTCAATGGGTAAAGGTTCCTAACTTTTCCAACCTCCATGCTCATCTACATCCATCTATTTTCCTTTCCAAAAATGAGGCTCTGTCTCCAAATTCAAAATTATGAGTTAAACACAGTCTGGTAATAGATATGAACAACAATAGGAAAACTCTACGTAGTATAGAAACATGCATGAGAGAGTCATAAAAAGAGTGTTAATTCCAAGGATATGAGGTAAGGGTGAAAAGACAACTAACATAGATTTTGTACATAGAATAAATAGGACTGTTGATAGATGACATAACTATCACAACCCCCATGCTTCAATAACTACATGAAGTGACTTTTCCCACCAACCTCACATATGCATTCAATGATTGGGTTTAATAGTCAAGAGAAGGTAATTGGATCAATTAAAGCACATGGCATAGTTTTGGATGAGTTCTAAGGTTGACACTCGACAACATAGGATTTAGTTTCCCATAGGCCCCCTTTCCTCTTCCCCTCTGGTGGAATCAAATCCCCTCTAGTGCTCTTTGCATAGCCATCTTGAACCATTTTATTAATTTCCAACATAATATTTACATACATTACAAATTGGCATGATAATCCAACCATATGGTCCAAATAAAATATATACATCTACATGCCTATCCATTCACTAATCAGTCCTTGGCCTTGAGCTCTACACTAGGAACCCATACTACCATATTTACATCATTTACATGATTTTGATTAAATACATTCTAAGTAAAAATTGGGGGTATTACAATATATCGAAGAAACCATTCAACAAAAGTGCTTCTTAACACTCCTGCATATCATGCATTATCTCTTTTTATGGCAGCATCCCCGGTCGCCTTTGTTCATAGTATTCTGCAATGAGTCACCGTTGGAGTCATACCTAATCAATATCCCTATTACCAAGAGTAACAAGTCTCTCCCCCATTAATATTCATGTCCCTTGGTACCCCAGTTGTGTCATTCCCTTGATCCCAACAAGAAATCTCACATGTGTTATCAGGTCAACCTTTCCTTCATACTCTGAACAAATGAAATTTAAGTTCCTTAGTCAGTTACCCACGTATCCCCACATGGTGTCTCAGTTACGTGTCCAATGTTCCTTTTATCTTGACAGTATCTCTTGCACTTATATTAAGGAAACGTCATTGCCTTAGTAGTTGCAGGTCTCTTTTATCGACGTCAACACGTCTATTCCAAAAGATAGACCCAGAGGAATATTGTACATTGGTATCATAACCATCATTGATGAGTCCCTTGGACCAACTGGGGGGAAACATCAGTGCCCCTTAGCTTGGTTTTTTCTCATCGCAATTATTGCACCGTTGAAATTTGTACAGGGAAATGGTCCTTTCATTAGTTGGTCGAAGATCCTGGATATCATTGATTCCTATCCTTCTAGGAGTCTCTTCCAGTTATATATTAATCCAAATATCCGAGTTGCATTGGCAACAGTGTTGTAGAGGCTCCAGTTATAGGCTTCCTTTGGTATCTAGTTACAGATGCAGTTCCCAAAGCTTGATGGCTTCATACTTTTTGTTGTGCAAGTCATCCCATATTGTTGGACCCTCTTCAGTTCCAACAAGAGCATAAGTTATTGTGATCAAGCATTCTTTCAAAATGGCATTGTTTCGCTATCATTATTTTAGATCAATCAAGGTTGGACCATACTTATGAACCTTTCTGAGTTCCTCTTGGATAGTTATGATGTACACAATGATTTTTCATGTATTGATCATACCCCCACTGGGACAAGATATTCCTTATGATGTACATAGTGATTACTCGTGTATTGATGTAATCCCCACTGGGTCTATATATCCTTCTATTTTGAGACATTAATACGAGCATCGGTATGCCCGCCTCGTCCATGTATATTTGATATTATATGCACCATTGTATCTGCAGGTAAAGGCCTATGTATCCTCGTCGGAAGGTGAGTTCTTTCTGAAGCGGTATTTGTTCTCTACACCACTGTCACACTTATCTCCTACCAAGAAAATATTATGATGTATGTCATCCATACAATGAGCTCCTAACCTCACACATCAGGGGGGATCTGGAAACAACCAAAATTTGATCACCTAATATGTCATCCGCACAATTACTTCATATGTCATCATGCCACCTCATATTCACCCATTTGGTCTTGGAAAATCAATTAAAAATCCCAAAAATGAATGGAAATCCTCAAAAAAGATCTTGTAAAACAGGTTTCTCTTAATCCCTGGATAAGAGCGACTCGGGTCACTAATAATCCTTCTATTTGAGCGACCTGAGTAGCACAAAAACCAAAAAAAAAAATGTGACCCAACCATCGGCTTGTCTTCCGGCTGCCTCTGCTTCGTGTCCGACAAAAAGAAGATGAATCTGATACGATTTTCTAAGTGGATTGTAACAACCCAATACCCGCAGTAGAATTTTGGGATATGGGGTTCAAAAAATTTCCTTATAACTTCATTAAACAATCCAATTGTGTTAGTCACTTGATAATGAGGTCTTCATTCTTAAAGTACTTTTAACCATCAATTGTAATCTTTAAGTAAGAACATATAACTCCATTTTCTTCAGTAACCAAACAATAAAGGTCATACTTCGAATGTCATGTGCAGAATTGTTTAACACCCGATTTATTTGCATCTATTAGTACATAACTCGGGTGTTAAACAATTATGCACATGGCATCCAAAGTATGACATTTAGTGTTTGGTTACTGAAGAAAAGGGAGTTATATGTTCTTACTTAAATATTACAATTGATGGTTAAAAGTAATTTAAGAATGAATACCTCATTATCAAGTGACTAACATACTTGGATTGTTGAATGAAGTTATAAGGAAAAAATTTGCACCACATATCCCAAAAGTATACCACGGGTATTGGGTTGTTACAATTGGTATCATAGTTGTGGTCACAGCACTGTGTGACCTATGGACTCACCTACGTGTTGGTAATTCAGTCTGTTCTATCAATGGCTAGCTATTGAATATAAATTACTTTTATAAAAAGGTTTACCCTAACAACCTGCATGTTGTAGAAGGTTTGGTTTAAGGCATGATGATAGAATTTTTTATTGAATTCAAGAAAATGTAGGTTAATGTTATGTAAATCGAAGTACTCAAAACTTGATGCACAAAAGGGTATCTATGATGAAACATCCTAACACCTAAGAACTAAAGAAATTAATATTAGGAATCTCGTGTCTCATGACATGAACTAAACAAAAGCAAACTTGCGAACATGGTTATGAAAATTAATGGAATGAAACTAATAGTAGGATTGCGTTCTTGTTAATGGTTAGATACATAATTGAGATACTAACAAGTTTACTTTTGTAAATGTGTTAAACCAAGAAGTTGAGACAACCAAACAAGTACGCAAATGTTAATTTTATAATATTGTAAGAATTGTATAGAGATGTATGAATGTGCTATAAGTTTTAAGTACAAAGGAGAGTATGAAGTTAAGGTTAAGACACATCTACGTTATTAGTGAAATGTAATTATAATGCACATTGACATGCATAGGTAGGGATACACATATAACTTTTAAATTGCATAAATGATAAGTGGAATGCAAATTTAAAACAATGTTTGGTGTGTTTATTTTTCTTCATGGGAAAAGAGAAAAACATGATCACGTATCCTTACGCACTAAGTGAAGAAGATGTTTGTGTATAACGAAACTAACCGCAAGTTGAAATTAAAAGAAAGCAGGAAAGCTGACGTGGTTGGTTCCTTATGTGAGCACAAAATATTAATGTGAACCACAATACTGCAGGTATTAGGTTGTTACAGTTATGAGTCTAGTGCCCCAAACTCGGCCCTAGCCTCTCATCATCAGCTATAAAAGAGACACCAAGGCCCCTCATTCCACACGCAATTCCATTCCATTTTTTCAAGTTATCACTCTGTTGGATTTTTGTTGAGATCGAAGTTGACCATTTCTCACTTCCTTCTCACCTCTTGGAGATCCTCTTCTAGTGACCTGTGGCCAAAGAATCGGAAGGACGTGAGGAGAACCAAAAGACCCTCCCTCGGATAACTACAGTGGCCTCCTCTTCTACGAGTGTTCAAGTGACCCTAGTCCTTGTAACATTTTTTATACATCAATATAAAATATTATTTATTCTTTCAAATCTTGTTTTGTATACATGATTGATTGAATTCAAAGAACACAAAAAAAATTGTTTTTTTGCTTTCCTACAAGCACTCTTAGTTAATTTAAATTCTTAGTTTAGTTGTTTATTTGTTTTATTTATTTGAAACTCTGCTTGAGTTCACAACCCTCTAGCAAGTTCTCGTTGGCACAGGTGTCTGTGAAAACACATGCTACAAATATTGTTCAACTACTCACTAAATGTTAGGATGTTAAACAATTATGGTTAGAAGTTTAATAATTTATAGGTTTAAGGTGTAACACACCCTTTTGACAAATGCATTTAATAGTGCATAATAACTATAAAATGAAATAGCGGAAGCATAAAAAATTTCAAAAGACCCATTAATTAAGTCAAAGTAAACAAAACTTTGACTTATCCTTTTTTTTCAAAACTTACTGTACAGTAAATTTCACGTTAAATAAAATATTAAGACATATATTTATGCATCCATAATAATAATTAAAATACTATAATTTGGTATTATTTTTTTTGCTGGAAAAAATAATACCAAATTATAGTATTTTAATTAAATAAGATTACACGACCATAATAAATTTTGGCCCATAAGAAATATTTCTAAATCTTTCCTTATAAAAACTTATTATTAGGAACTCTGACCATTTTTCATGAATTATGTTAAAGTAGCCTAGTCGACTGGCCGACTAGATCCTCCATCGACTACGGTCAAATTCCTACTATGGTCGAATTCCAACTACAAAAGAGTTCTAACTACGGTTGAGTTAGTGTGTTCGATCGGTTAACCGACTAACCAGATAGTTATGAAAATAGTGATCTTTTACCATTGAGTTGTGAAATAGTGAGCTTTTAACTATATATAGTCTACTTCAACTCAAACATATATTTATATTAATTCCCAACATTTCTTTAAAACAAGGAAAAAACAATATTTTCCAAGTTTATGTATATTTCCATTTCAATAAGTCAAAAAAATATTAATTCAAAAAATCTCTTTTAAAAATATAATAAATAAAATTACTGGCCTTAATAACTTAGCCCACTAACCGACTAAATTCACCACCTCTTTTTAACTATATTAAATAATATTACCGACCATAATAACTTAGTCCGCTAACAGACTAAATTCCTCACCTCTCTTTAACTATATTAAATAATATTACCAGCCGTAATAACGTAGTCCACTAACCGACTAAATTCATCACACCTTTTTAACTATATTAAATAATATTACTGACCGTAATAACTTATTCCAATAACCGACTAAATCCTCCACCGACTATGGTCGAATTATATAACTTCAACTTAAGCATATTTATATATTTCCAACTTGGATTCATACATAAATTTGAAGTTATACCATTCCCACCTGTGGTTTTCAAATCAGCAATACCACTCATTAGAAAAGCTCCTAAAAACATGCCTTAATTCAAGGTAATGTTTATTATTTAATTAAATAAGATAATTATTATTTATTCCTTTACTCTACTATGGAGCTTCGACCTAAAAGTTCCAACTTAAACATCTAATCTCTTCAATTAAAACAAATCAGCCCGTGGTTTTTTTAACCCAAAACAAATTTGGTCTTAATGAATCAAAATAGCCTATGGTTTTCAATTTACCTATTAGACAAAATTGGTTGAACCGATCTTCTACTCAATCATCAAAACTTCATTAAATATCAAACAATTTCTATATAACATAGAACTTTATTTTCCCAATTATATTCAACTTATAATTTTCAAATTTTAGTTGAGCAATTTTACCAATCACTTCATTCATTATTTAATGAACTATTTTCCTCCCAATAATAACCATTATTGAATTGCATAATCATTTCCTTGAATTTAGGAGTTGCACGGTAAAATAGTAAAACTAACATTATCACACAGGCGGAGAACAAGCTTGCATAAATTTCCAAGCCATGTCACATCATTAAAGTTTCACTTATTTCATACCCATGAATTAAACCAAATAAAATGTAAATTCCTACCTTGCTTCTAAACTCAGGAAATTTAACAAGGAAATCATGCAAATCTTTAACCGGTAAATAATTAATTAACCTTTCAGAAATTTAAATAGAATTTCTAGGAAATAAAATTATCTACAAAAAGAATTAACACAAGAAACTGGCTTCGTGGTAGCCACTATCCACCCAACCGAAGGTAGTTCTGCTCATTATTCCCTCAGTAGAATTCCACCCCCGAGCTGAGACTTGTGAATTCACTAGAAAATCATTCCTTCCACCCACTATCATTCCATCACATGATTATCATGGGTAATTCCTCACAGTTTTCAGAGGTTCATAAAAACTTTCAGACATCCAGGAAATACAGGCTTAATCCAATTCCATGCAAAACCATACACTTCCCATCCTGGTTTCATTACAATCACAACATAGTGAAAACCATCACTACTTAACCAGTGCACAAGAAATCCACCAGAATAGTTTATCTGCAATTCACCATTTCCTTGACCACAAACCAACAGTCAATAACAACCTTCAGCTATCAAAGTTTTAGGGATAATTTAGGTAGGTTCAATCACCAGAGTCTCCTATGCTTGCGACTCAGTTTCTTCATGTGCTTGTGCACTTTCCCCCTTTCAAAATCTTCAATTCATTTAATTTTTGCATGTATAAGTTAAATGCATGACAAGTTTAAACCATGTGGGCTCTCCAAGAGAGCCATGATTCTCTCTTTTAATTAAAACACATAGACACTTCCCTTAATCCCACATATTCATAATTAAGATTTAAACATAAGTCTAAGTCATGGAATTTATGACTTAGCCAAAACTTTGCGTATTTTAAGGAACTTAGGATTATAAAAGGGTCATAACAAATGTTTTCCCCACTTAAGGCCTTTTAACTCCCTTGCTGACTCTTGTGAATACACAAGTCCCCGATCTTTTCAGCGTTATGCCTCAGCCACAGCCAGTTAAAATTTTTATTATTAATAATTACAAAATATACATTTGTCCTGCCATACAAGCCTTTGGATATCAATATTTACATCATACATATCATTAGTTCAGGGGTCTCATCCAGGGGTATTACATTCCCCTCCCCCTTAAATTCAACAACGTCCTTGGTGTTCCTTTGTCCAAAAGACATGAACAAAATTTTCAAAATGTTGCAAGTGCTCCTCCTGCACTATGTCTTTCAAGATGACCTTTGAAACTTGGATCAGGTCGATCAGACCTCTTCATGTTGTTCCTGCTAGCTTGGACTTTCCAGCTCAACATATGGACTAATCACCTCAACAATTATTTCTTCCAGCTACCATCATTCTTACTATATTTGCTTGAGCACTTTTGGAATCTGTAGTTGATTCAAAAAAATTCTTGAAAAACACAGAGAAAATTATGATCAGCTGTTATCTTCAATTTGTGTGATTTTCCTTGATCTTCTTTTAGCTTTATAATAGAAGAAGTAAATTTCAGGTGAATAATTTCCTCTGCAATCAATTTCCATAATTTCATTAAGGCAATATAGTAATACAATCAGGCCATCCTATTTATGAAAGATCGGCCTTTTTGTTTTTTTGTTTTTTTTTGCTCAAAATGCTTTGATGCATTTCATGGTTAACTCAACATATGCATACAAATGAATCCATTCATCTTCATTTATTTTTCAGAAATTTAACTATTTCAGCATTCATTGTTTATTTCAACAAAAATAAACACAGCATCTTTTCAACTGTAGCATGCATTTCAATAACTTTTATTTTCCTAGAAATCCAACAAAATAGATCAGGAAGAGTAAGAGTTTCTCCCTCTTATTCTTCACCCAATCTGTAGCTCCACCACTGTGGTTTTCCTACTCCTTGGTCTCTTTCTCTTTGAAATGCAGGTGCTCGACTTGCTTAGTCTTTTGCTCTTTTAGAGAAGTCACATACTCAATGCAATCGGTCGAAAGAAACCCATCCTTGGCTTGCATAAATTTAATCAGAGGATACACATCCTCAATGCAAATTGCCAAAGGATACTCATCCCTGGATTGCATAATCTTTTATCAGAGGATACATGTCCTCAATGAAAATGGCCAAAGGATATTCATCCTTGGCTTGCATAATCTTTCATCAGAGGATACACGTCCTCAATGCAAATTGCCAAAGTATACTCATCCTTGGCTTGCATAATATTTCATCAGAGGATAGACGTCCTCAATGAAACTACCAAAGGATACTCGTCCTTGGCTTGCATAACCTTCAATCAGAGGATACATGTCCTCAATGCAAACTACCAAAGGATACTCGTCCTTAGCTTGCATAAATTTTCATCAAAGGATACACGTCCTCAATTCAAACTACCAAAGGATACTCATCCTTGGCTTGCATAATCTTCTTATTCCTTAGGTTTTGCTCTCTTCACTTTTCTTTTTCAATATGCAGCACCAACTTACATATTTTGACACCTTTCAACACAATTGGCTAACCAGGCTCATTAGTATCATGATATAACTCACAGAAATTTGTCATAATATATTATCATGGACTAAAAAAAACATATTAATAAGTAAAATATATTTCCCTAACATTGAAACACCAAGAATGCGTGCATTCCCTTGAATGCAGTCAATGTCAGCAACCATGACACGTCACAACACCAAGAATGTGTCCATTCCTTTATGATGTATGCCATGTAGGTTGGTCACTATAGCTGAAGCAACATTTCTAAAATAGAAACACATATAATGAATATTTCTCTTATGGAATTATTTTCAATATTTAAAATTTGAGTTTGGTGAGGGATACTCCCTTTCTCCTCAAGGCTTGAGAAGATCAGTAATTTATTTACTCATGTCGCATTCTTCAATCAATTGTGATGAATAATTTCTTAGATGATCCTAGAGAACTCTAAGAACACAATCTCTTTCTCTGCATCAAAATTTAGTTTTGTATTTTCATTCCCTACATCATCTGCAGGAAATGGCATTAGATACATACTAGCAGATTACTTGAGATAACTTCAGCTATCAACCCATACAAATTTACAACTAACTAATAATGCTACTAAATAACAACAGTAATCAATTTGTAAGCATCTAACAATTCCTCTCAATTTGCAACAAATTCTTATATGTTACTTTCACTTTTTATCAAAAGTCTGAAATTGTTAACAACACATAAATCAGCTCACACAACATAGTGAACAAGGATTCAAGTATTCAACCCAAATCACAAGTTTGCAATGCAATTTTCTGCAAAGAAATATTTTTACTAAATTCAAGCAATTCAATGCTTCTTTAGAATTTACTTTCACCTTTAATATTACACTCAAATATATAATTTGCAACTACACTAATTGTCATTACATATCAACAATTCAACAATGCATAACAGAAACCATTCGTGTACTTGGACTCAGGAATAGGCCTATCACAAGAATGTAATTAACTATCCCAAATGGCCACCTACCATTGGACTTAATCATACAAGTCAAACACAGACTAACAATAATGAGTAAAAGAAACTTAATTGTTCAACTAGTGAACTTCAAGTGAATAACTGGAAGCACCCCCAAGGCCTTAGTCAGTCTAACCTAGTATTTATCAGCCGCACACAACATCTAGTAGGTTCTGTTGGAATATTGGTCAATACTGAGAGGGGGGTGAATCAGTATTGTTAACTTTTTACCATTTTAAACCACTTATTAAACTTATTTAAAACATGGAATCAACAAGATACACAGGACAAAGATTTTATCCAAGAAACCCAATTGGGAAAACCACAAACTCTTTCTATACTGCAAAATTATGTGTACAATAGTTTTTGCAAGCTACAACTTGTTGTAGACTTCAATCCCCAAGTTTCTCAACTACTACTGAAGGATGCTACAACACCATGGTTTATTCCTACTACAACAGACAAGGATGCTACTACACCCTTATTTACCAGCCACTATTGGAAGGAGGCTACAACCCCCTGGTTTATCAGCTACAACTGAAAGGATTCTTTGACACCCTATTTACCAGCTACCACTGGAAGGAGGCTACAACCACCTTGCAGGCTTGTATCCTGCCCTAGAACCACACTACCTCCCTGGACTTTGTTTTTCATAACTTCAAAACTTCTTACAGTATCTTATGTTCTCTATCCTCTTCGGAAAATCATCAATTCTGACCACAGAGACAATACTGCTCTTTTATTACATTCTCTAACTTTTGTACTGCATCAAATATTCAAGTTAAACACTCAGCAGACATCCTCTGTTCTTCCTTTTATTTCTTTGGTCTGTAGACAGCTTCAGATCTTATTTTCATCAATCTTGGTACTTCATTTTATTTGTCTCTGACTGTTCTTTCTTCTTCTTTGATATGGGCTATCAAGACATATTCCTTCCATTTTGAATGCTGATTTATATATTATCTCTCTCATTTTTAATCATTGCATCTCTTCAAAATGGACTTGTGCCTTTTCCCACTCGTGCCTCTTCAAAATATTTAACTTTATGTTTATTAAATAAATAACAAACCATGTTTTTTTAATTAAAGATCGACTCTATTTTTAATTAAATAACAAACCCTTTTTAAAGATCAACTTTGTTTTGTTAATTAAATAACAAACCCTATTTTATTTAATAAGCTTCTTCCTCATTTAGTTTATTCCTGTAGCTTATCATCATGCCTTTTCAACATCACATCCTTTCCATAATTGTTTCCTTCCAATTCTGGAAATTGCCTTTTTATCAAACGCACCTCTTTATAAAAACTACTTCTTGGTTTATCTAACTTGCTTTGATAAATAGTTGGTAATTAGTTTACTCTTATTTCATAACATCTTAACTTATTTTTATTAAATTGACTTAGCTTGGCAATTTAAAATAAACACTGATTTTAACATATACTTAATTTGAGCATATTCATATTTATGTGTAAAACGGAATTTTTATTCAACTTGGGAACTAAATTTTTCACATATGTGACTACCAAAGAATATTCTGTCCCCATGGCTAGATGGAAAAATTTCCAAAGAACAAATCCACACCTTTGTATGAATTTATCTACACACCCACAATTTCTAGTGTGCAATGCAAATGCCTCTCAACCTTTATTTAGACAGAAATACAAACTTTTTCTCATTTTGGCAGGCTTGTGTCTCGCACGTGTGACCTCCAGAGAAAATTAGGATACCATGAATAGATGGAAAGATCATCAAGGATCATACCCATGCCAACTAATGAATTTATCATCACAAGGACATTTTATGGCGGGCAAGCCAATGATACGGTTGGATGCACCATACAACATTTTATAGATCCATCTCTCAAAATATTTTAAGACATCAACCACAGGAAATGGCGGGCATTTTATTGAGGTCACTCGCACAGTTTTTACCAGTAATTCTATACTTAGACAATTTTTTGCATTTTCTTGGACTGGAGCAATCTGTCTGAAACATTGTTTTGGCATACCCATAACTTCCTCCTCGGAAACTCTCAAGACGAACTGAGACCATGGTCAGGTATAAAAATAAACAAGATACAGACTGACCATATAGTGTGGGCATTTACTTTAACCTATGATTTATGGTGGGCATTTTCTTGAGGCCACTTAGGCAGTTTTACTACCCTGGTGCAAAAACAACCTGAAACCCTTTTTTGGCAGGCCTTTAACTTTTTCATCAAAAACACTCTTTTAGAAATGATACCATGGTAAGATAGCCTCTTCAACAAGATATAGCATGATAGTTTCAAATAATTTTTATCATTCACCTATGAGGTACGGCAGGCGTTTCCCCAAGGCCACTTGGACCAATTTTCCAACACTTAGCCATTTTTCAGATTTTCTCCAAAGTTTATCCTGAACCGCTATTTTGGCAGACTTATAACTTTCTCCTCAGAAATTATTAAGGAAAATTGAGACCATGACTAAATAGCCACTTCAACCAGATATAGCCTGATATGATGGTGTGGGCATTTTCTTCAAACCATGAATTATGGTGGGCATTCTCTTAGAGCAGTTTTGACTAATTTTTCCATACTTAGTCAATTTCCAAAGTTTCACAAACTTGCCATACTTTTCCATAATGATGTCAGATTGCAATACTGACTTAATGATATCACCAGAACACCATCATGTGTCTTTCCAACTTCATCACACATGCCACATCATCATACATGCCATGTCATCACTTCCTTTGTCATTCCTTTGTCTTTCACTGAGTTTGCCCTGCCATCATGGCCTTGGTTATTCCTTTGTCATTACTGAGCTCCTTTGACATCAATGACAATCATATTCAACATTCTCCCCCTTTGGCATTGATGGAAACATCTAAACATTCTCCCCCTTTTACAACAATGACAAAGGATAACCTGTTATGCCCTTTGTTGTAACCAACTTGATAGAGAATTTCCTATCCTTCTTCCTTTTGAAAACTGCTCTTATTTTTCTTCTCTTCCTCCTTTTATCTTTGGACTTGGTACTACTCACTGTGTTTTGAGATAATCTAGTTATTATCTTGTAGCAGGATTTTGAATGAGAACCTGGATGATGAGTTCATAAACTCCCCCTTTCAATGTTCCTCCCCTTTGTCAACATTTTATCCATTTTGTGATAGGGTTTATACTCTTCTCTTTGTCAACCATACACCAGTCTTATCATTTAACCATGATCATCTCTTCTTCTCTAATTCTCCTTTTGATTTTGTTATACTTCAACCATGTGCTTGCCACATAGATGTTTTATGGACCAAATGTGTTTCTTCAATTTTGTCATCTCTACTTTACTTCTTGTCTTTGATGAAGATATCCTTTTATTCTTAGCAAGTGATATTAGTTACCTTCAAATACCAATTGTAATATTCTGATATTTACTCCCCCTAAGTATATGATCCCTTCTAATGCTAGTTGCAGGGTTTCGCTTTTAGGTCATGAGAGACTTTAGAAGAGAATTTCATAATTTCTCTCTTCATCGATGAGTTCTTCATCTTCATATTGATTTCCATCATAATGGATGTCATTCTCATCTACATCACTATTATGTTGAACATCGTCTTTGGAAACTTCATTGATGCTTGGAATATGTGTTTCCTCTGACTCTTTGTAGTCTTCCTTTCTTCTCCACATATTTCCATGAGGTACCCTGCTTACTGACCTTGTTTGTTTCTTGGAATCTGTACTTTGATCTTTTCCCTTGGTTCTGCAAATAATAGCCTTGTGACCAAACTTGTGAGACCAGTGAAAATATCCACAGAACCTTCCTTTACATTTGAGGAATATTTGATCTTCCTGCTTCACAACTTTCATCTTCTTCCATACCTTCCTTTGTTCTTGACCTTTTATTGAAGCATTCTTCCTCAGCTTACATTCTCTATCCATATGTCCAAAATTGTGACATGTGTAGTAATGACCAAAAAATATCTGTTGGACCATGCTTGTCATTGGTCTTTTAGGTATCATATCAGTTTTGTCTTTATTATGAGAGGAGGGAGCAGACTTCTTACTATCCTTCTTAATCGGGCTTATGAGTGCAGCAGCATAGCTTCTTTCATTTCTATCTTGGAGTGTAGGAGACAAATATTTTGGATTCTTTTCTTTGCGATAACCTAATCCAGTTTTATCACTTGATGGTCTTTGGCTACTTAATATTTCATCTAAAACCTTTGAGATTTCCTCAAATTTTGATTTAATAGATTCTTCATCAAGCTTCTTCCTAAGCAAAGTAACTTCTGCTTCAAGTCTTTTAGAGTCTTTTATTTTCTCCTTGAGCTTCTCATTAATGGTTTACTGGTCATTTAGCTTCTTTACTTCATCCTTGAAGTTAGAAACTTTCATTTTTAAGCTCCCGGCCTCTTTCATGTGGTCTTCTAGCTTCTTTACTTCTTTCTTGAAGTTATCAACTTCATGTATTAAGCTCTCGGCCTCTTTCATGCTAGCCATCGTTTGTTGTTTTGACTTGTGCAGCTCTTTTTGGAGGGTCTTGACTTCCTCTTCTTTTGATTTCTGTTCTTCTAGGTATTTTGAAAAATTTTCTTTCAAAGAATTGTTCTCCAATCATCTCTCTCTCAATTCTTCAAGGGTACTTATGAATTCAGCTTTTAGGTCCACCTTTCTTTCCATATCTAAATTATTTTCTGAAGTTACTCTCTCCATGAATAGATTTTCTTCATATTCACTAATATCTTAATCTTCACTATCTTCCATGGAATGGAAGAATTTATTCCTATCATTACAAAATTTCTTGCATATGATTTTATTCTTTTGATCCGCCTTATGACTGCAAGTTTGTTCACTATCATTCTTGAAAATAGCAAGGTCTACTTTTACTATTTCTTTGACTGAATAAAGCTTCTCCAATTTGATCCAAATTTCCTTAGCTAAGATGCATTGTCCTATCTTTTCTTTGATGGGTTGAGATAGTCCATCAAGTATGGCCTCCATTGCTATTGAGTTATTTTTCTTGGATTCTTTTTGAGATGTAGTCCTTATTCTTTTTGGTGGGATATAATCAGATATTACTGAATTCTATACACCCCATCCTAATGATTGTAAGTATGCACTCATTCTTTCTCTCCAATATGCATAGTCTTTTTTATCAAGTACTAGAGCTCTGTGGGATACAATCTCTTCTTTTTTATCCATGATGGTTTTTAATAGGATCATCCTTCCAATGGTTTAGACTGTAGTGAAGGATCCTTCTCTGATACCAATTGTTGGAATATTGGTCAATACTGAGAGGGGGGGATGATCAATATTGTTAACTTTTTACCATTTCAAATCACTTATTAAACTTATTTAAAACATGGAATCAACAAGACACGGATTTTATCATGGAAACCCAATTGGGAAAACCACAAACTCTTTCCATACTGCAAAATTATGTTTACAATAGTTTTTTCCAAGTTTCTCAGCTACTACTGAAGGATGCTATAACACCCTAGTTTCTGCCTTCTACAACATACAAGGATGCTACTGCACCCTTATTTACCAGCCACTACTGAAAGAAGGCTACAACCCCCTGGTTTATCAGCTACAACTGAAAGGATGATTTGACACCCTATTTACCAGCTACCACTAGAAGGAGGCTACAACCCCCTTGCAGGCCTGTAGCATGCCCTAGCACCACCCTACCTCCCTAGTCTTTGTTTTTCATAACTTCGATAACTTCTTACAGTTTCTTCTGTTCTCTCTCCTCTTCGTAAAATCATCAATTCTGACCACAGAGACAATACTGCTCTTTTATTACATTCTCTGACTTCTGTACTACATCAAATATTCAATTTAAACACTCAACAAACATCCCTTGTTCTTCCTTTTATTTATTTGGTCTATGTACAGCTTCAGATCTTCTTTTCATCAATTTTGTTACTTTATTTTATTTGTCTCTAACTGTTCTTTCTTCTTCTTTGATCTGGGCTATCAAGACATCTTCCTTCCATTTCGAATGTTGATTTATATATTATCTATCTCATTTTTAATCATTGCATCTCTTCAAAATGGAATTCTGCCTTTTCCCACTTGTGCCTCTTCAAAAAGATTAACTTTCTGTTTATTAAATAAATAACAAACCCTGTCTTTTTAATTAAAGATCAACTATGTTTTTAATTAAATAACAAACCCTTTTTAAAAATCAACTCTATTTTGTTAATTAAATAAAAAACTCTATTTTATTTAATAAGCTTCTACCTCATTTAGTTTATTCCTGTAGCTTATCATCATGCCTTTTCAACATCACATCCTTTCCATAATTGTTTCCTTCCAATTATGGAAATTTCCTTTTTATCAAACGCACCTCTTTATAAAAAATACTTATGTGTTTATCTAACTTGCTTTGATAAATAGTTGGCAATTAGTTTCCTCTTATTTCATAACAGCTTAACTTATTTTTATTAAATTGACTTAGCTTGGCAATTTAAAATAAAAACTGATTTTAACATATACTTAATTTGAGCATATTCATATTTATGTGTAAAACAGAATTTTTCTTCAACTTGGGAACTCAATTTTTCACATGTGTGACTACCAAAGAAGATTATGACCCCATGTCTATATGGAAAAATTGCAAAAGAACAAATCCACACCTTTGGATGAATTTATATACACACCCACAATTTATGGTGTGCAATGCAAATGCCTCTCAACCTTTATTTAGACAGAAATACAAACTTTTTCTCATTTTGGC
Source organism: Larix kaempferi (assembly GCA_027924585.1). Classification (NCBI taxonomy): domain Eukaryota; kingdom Viridiplantae; phylum Streptophyta; class Pinopsida; order Pinales; family Pinaceae; genus Larix; species Larix kaempferi. The sequence goes on along the minus strand of BSBM01000158.1, from coordinate 27,910,054 downwards.
AGGCTTGTGTCTCGCACGTGTGACCTCCAGAGAAAATTCTGAGATCATGAATGGATGGCCAGATCATCAAGGATCAGACCCATGCCAACTGATGAATTTATCATCACAAGGACACTTTATGGCGGGCATTTCCAAATGCCCCTTCAACCTTCATTTAGACATAATTACAACTTTTTCCTCAATTTGGCAGGCTTGCATTTCTCACCTGTGACCTCCAGAGAGAAATATGAGCCCATGAATAGATGACCAAATCATCAAAGAACAATCCCATACCAACTGATGAATTTATCATCACAAGTACACTTCCAAGAGGGAATTTCCAAATGGCCTTTTAAACTGATGATAAAACACTTGGATAGAAAATTGTGAAACCATAGGGTAACATGATATTTTTACTTTCATCAAATTGGAAGTGTGAGACACCCAATAGATAGAGGCCAACAAGGTGAATCCATCCAAACCAATTTCATCCTTTGAAACTTCTTTCTCTCTCCTCGGCAGGCATTTTATTGGATTAGTGCAAATCAAGCTGGGAGGCACTTTTGGCAGATCAATATATGCTTCCTCAGAGACTCTTTGGATAAGCCAATGATATGGTTGGATGCACCATACAAAATTCTATAGATCCATACTCTCAAAATATTTTAATACATCAACCACAGGAAATGGCGGGCATTTTCCTGGACTGGAGCAATCTGTCTGAAACACTGTTTTGGAAGACCCATAACTTCCTCCTCAGACACTCTCAAGACAAACTAAGACCATGGATAGGTATAAAAATAAACAAGCTACATCCTGATCATATGATGCGGGAATTTACTTTAAACTATTATTTATGGCGGGCATTTTCTTGAGGCCACTTAGGCAGTTTTACTACCCTGGTGCAAAAACAACCTGAAACCCTGTTTTGGCAGGCCTTTAACTCTGTCATCAAAAACCCTATTTGAGAGCTGAGACCATGGTACAATAGTCTCTTCAACAAGCTATAGAATGATATTTTCAGATAATTTTTAGCATTCACCTATGAGGTATGGCGGGCATTTCCACAAGGCCACTTGGACCAATTTTCCAACACTTAGCCATTTTTCATATTTTCTCCAAAGTTTATCCTGAACCCCTATTTTGGCAGACTTATAACTTTCTCCTCAGAAATTATTAAGGAAAATTGATACAATGACTAGATAGCCACTTCAACAAGATATATCCTAATATGATGGTGCGAGCATTTTCTTCAAACCATGAATTATTGTGGGCATTCTCTTAGAGCAGTTTTGACTAATGTTTCCATACTTAGTCAATTTCCAAAGTTTCACAAACTTGCCATACTTTTCCAGAATGATGTCAGATTACAATATTGACTTAATGATAGCACCAGAACACCATCATGTGTCTTTCCAGCTTCATCACACATGCCACATCATCATACATGCCATGTCATCACTTCCTTTGTCATTCTTTTGTCTTTCACTGAGTTTGCCCTGCCATCATGCCCTTGGTTCCTTGGTTATTCCTTTGTCATTACTGATCTCCTTTGACATCAATTACAATCATATTCAACAAATTCTCCTACATTGTATAATCAGTCTCTTAACAGTTACCCTGCTCCAAATGTTATTCAGTGTGAACAGAATAAAGTAGTCCAGTCTTCGTTAACCTCTCAGGGAATCTCAGTCTTCACTATTCACTTTACTCATTAATTAATTAACAAGGTAGAGACCACTCTGCCTTACCTATGAACAAATACCACTCTAAAATTCAAATTCATTCGAAGGATTATAATATAACTTCTTATCAAGAAAATTACAACTCACCCAGTGCATGCATATATAACTTATGCACTTTCCAACATATGTTGGACCTACTGCACAACTCTGATGTTATTCTAAAATAGAGTATAAGAGAAATATAGTCATAATTAACTATGCTACTAAATCATTTACTTCAACATTAATCGAATAAAGGATGCATTTATACATTAATTTTTCTTTATGAAATAAAACAATCATCCCAGAGGTTCAAGAGTTGTATCCTCAGCTCTGATACCAAGTTGTAACACACCATTTTGACAAATGCATTTAATAGTGCATAATAACTATAAAATGAATTAGCGGAAGCATAAACAATTTCAAAAGACCCATTAATTAAGTCAAACGTAAACAAAAATTTGACCTATCCTTTTTTTTTCAAAACTTACTGTACAGTAAATTTCACGTTAAATAAAATATTAAGACATACATTTATGCACTCATAATAATACCAAATTATAGTATTTTAATTAAATAAGATTACTTGACCATAATAAATTTTGGCCCATAAACAATATTTCTAAGTCTTTCCTTATAAAAACTTATTATTAGGAACTCCGACCATTTTTCAAAAATAATTTTAGAGAAGTCTAGTCGAATGGCCGACTAGATCCTCCACCGACTACGGTCGAATTCTGACTACAATCAAGTTCTGACTACGGTCGATTTAATGTGTTCGGTCGGTTAACCGACTAACCAGATAGTTATGAAAATAGTGAACTTCAACCATTGAGTTGTGAAATATTGATATTTTAAATATATATATTCTACTTCGACTTAAACAAATACATGTAATGTACCAATCAAATATTATGATACACTAACTGACTTCCCTTCAAGATTTAAGGCAAAATAGTGAAACAAATGACTTGACTGGCTGTAGGAAGGCAATTTCAAACAACTCTGGAATGTATGAGGATCATGCTAGATGACAGAACCTTTGAACAATGTACTAGGACCATTAATGTTTCAAACATCACCTAGGATGAAGTCTACTCCAAGGATCCTGGGCACCCCAGCATATGCAAACTAGAACTTCAACTTGGCACTACCTAAGAACCAATGGTGAAGAATTTGGACTTAGGAAGGCTTGAAAACATTAAATTATATTCAAATATCGGTTTGGTTTCTCTCCAACAAGTTTGAATAAGTTCTGAGGATGTTTCACAAACAAACAAGTAAAATTGTCTCTCGGGATTGCACAACTAGTTTAACTTCAGGATTTTCCAAACAGTGGGATAAGGCTTCGAATTCTAAGTTTCAGACATGGAATGAGTATATTCGCATGTTAAGTAACAGCAGCAACAAAAAGAATTTAATTTGGAGTTTTATAAGTTCATTTATTAATTAAACACTGAAAAATAGTCATTTTCCATGGCAATCTAGACTAGCTGCAAAAGATGGATATGAAAGGCAGACTTTTCTTTATTCAAAATGCATAATGGACTTCAGAAGTTCAAATTTACATCAATAACAGCCATCAGTATCTGAAATACATATCATATAACTCTCAATAAAGAAATACGTAAGAAATAGGATTATTCATCATAGAAAGACTAGAAATCATCAGAATTATGAATGAAAGGCTCTCTAATGTCTGCAAAAAACTTGAATTTCACTGAATCAAACCTTATGACCTGCAATAAAATTAATTATGAAGACTGGATTTTATCATCCTCTCAGAAGAAGCTAGGGCACATCTCCCAGCTTGGACTAGGGACACGTCTCCCAAGTCCCAGAGGCAAAATTGCTCTCAATTCAATTCTCAAACTATCAAAAGATGGACTAGTGGTGCGTATTCCTTTATTTTATAGATTGGAGGTATCCTTTTGATCAAGTCACCTAAGCTAATGTGCCCTCATGGAGTAGATAAGGATAGATGCTTTCAATCTTTTCCTTTTTGTTTTACTTCCTTCTTTTGATTTATCCTGCTTTTGTTTTTCTATCCTTCTTTTCTACTTTTGACTGCTTTCTTCCTACTTTTCTGCCTTATCCTGCTTTTCTGCCTTATCCTACTTTTTCCTGCTTTTCTTTCTTATCTTGCTTTCTTCTTTTATCTACTTTTTGCTTTATTCTAATTTTCCTTAGCTTTGTTTTTTTCTGCCTTGTGTTATCTTTTCTTTCTTTTTCCCGATTTCCTAGCTTTGGCTGATTTCATCTTTTCTTCTCTTTCAAGTTAACTCTTGGTCAACCTTATCCTCTAATGCACCCTCGTGGATAATTATCCACTTATTCCATTGAAATAAAATATCTATTAATAAAAAATAATTCTCATCAAGTGCATGTCAAACTTTAAGATAATAGAATCAACATCTTCTAAGTAATTAATCCCTGAACTTTCCAAATTAACCCCAAGTAAATGAAATGTTATACTCAACCCAAGGGATTGATTGGGTTAGGAACTCAAACTAGTGAACATCAATGAGGGGACATGACATTGTCTAACTTCCACTCAAACATGTATTTATATTAATTCCGAACATTTCCTTAAAACAAGGAAAAATCAATATTTTCCAAATTTATGCATATTTCCATTTCATTAAGTCAAAGAAATATTAATTCAAAAAAACTATTTTAAAACTATAATAAATAAAATTACCGACCTTAATAACTTAGTCCACTAACTACTCAGGAAAAAAAACTTAGTCCACTAACCGACTAAATTCACCACTTCTTTTTAACTATATTAAATAATATTACCGACCGTAATAACTTAGTCCACTAACCGACTAAATTCATCACCTCTTTTTAACTATATTAAATAATATTACTGACCGTAATAAATTAATCCATTAACCGACTAAATTCATCACCTCTTTTTAACTATATTAAATAATATTACTGACCGTAATAGCTTAGTCCATTAACTGACTAAATCCTCCACCGACTACGGTCGAATTATATAACTTCAACTTAAGCGTATTTATATATGTCTAACTTGGATTCAAACATAAATTTGAAATTATACCATTCTTGTTGGAATATATTAATTATATTCCTTGGAAGGTAATAATGTCTTTGTATTATGTCAGAATTTATACACAATCTTATGTAAAAGAGTAATACATTATGGTAAAGTATACTCTTGATATACATCATTATATAAAGAGATGTTATTATGGAGAATTATATTATCCCACATGGAATATGTGAGAGTAATTCCTCCATGTCTCTTGGTATATAATAGGGTCAAGGGAGTCACATCATAACACAAGTGATAAAGTGGTATATGCTCATAGATAGTATTGTCACATTGTATTGTGATCACAAGCTTTATTATATTGTATTGGGGTTATTTGTAGTTGCTCTCTTGTAAGATTGAAGGAGATTTAGGGAGATAATAAGAAGACAACCTTCCTGTGGACGTAGCCCAATTGGGTGAACCACATATATCTGGTGTATTCTTTTCCTTGTTCTCTTTCTATTCTTATTTATGTTGATATGTTATTGATTACTAAGATTGGTAAGCTAGATCCATATCTTTGACATGATATTAGAGCTAGTTTCTATGATCTAGCACCTTCTATAGATTTCAATCAATAAATATTATCATCTGGACATTGTTTATTTTGTAGAATTGCTTTCTATCTGGTATCCATTAGCCTTCTCTTCAGATCTGGGCATATTTCTGCAGCTTTTTTTTACTTATAACCCTAACCTTGTTGTGTATACTTTTGCAGAAATTTTTTAAGGGTTTCTTGATTTTTTTTGTAGATCTATATGATTTTTGGATTCTCCTCAAGGAGATCTATCTTCCATTTATCAGATCGGCATTTTTTGTCCAAGTTTGGTATACTTTGTGCAGGTTTATGTGTTCCACTTAATCGGCATTGTTTTCAGCCTAAAACTGGACACTTGCGACTTTTCCTTCGCAGAACCCGCAGTTAACTACGACTTTCCCTACTGCGAACCTGCGAGTATACTTCAAACCTACAACTATTCATTGTATAGACCTACGTGTGCTAAGGCATACTCGCATCCTCCCTACTGTTAAACTTGCGCTTAATTCAATGTAATTGCTACCCTGTTGTACAGAGACTCGCGAGTGCTTCGGCATAACCGCGACTTCACTGTACAAAAACCCGCGAGTAGCCGCGACTTTCAATATTACAGACCCACACACCCACGGCTGTCTCTACTGTAAAACCGTGAATAATCGTGACAGTTTTTGTGCAAAACCCATGAGTATCAGTCTTATTCGTGAATTTACTGTTGGAAAACCCGCGAGTGACTTTTCTTGGTACTTTTTCTAAGGGCTAAAAATGATTATGTTCTCGGGAGTAAGAATCTATGGAGAATTGTTAATGTAAACACCAAAAACCTATTGACGCTAAATATGTGGCTATATTGGAAGATAAATGTGATCAAGCAAGAGGGCTCATTGGTCAAGTGATTTCAGATAACTTCTTCAGGTAAGTATTGAGGCAGAAAACAACTCGGTTTAGGTATGGAAAATTATCACTTATTTATTTGATAAATCTGATGATGTTTCTTCTTAGTACCTTGAAAAGAAGATTTTTGAGCTAGATCCTAATAACTATGAAAGAGTAGAATTATATCTTGCTGAAGTGAAAACTTTAAATGAAAAAATAAATAATTGTGGTAAAGATTACAAGAAAACAGACACTGCTCTTATAATTCTTGTAGAAGAAAAATTGTCATCTTGTTTTGACATGTTCATCCAAACTAGGAATAGAGCTCTTGAATTGTCTTCAAATACCACGAAACTTACTTTTGATGATTTTTGTAAAGGGTTGATTAATGTGCAAGAAAGGTTAATTGTTTCAGGACAAGTCTCACCTAATAAGGCTCTTATGGCACATAACAGGAATCCTAAGAAAAGTTTTAATAATGTTAAAGGTTCTCACACACTTCAAATCATAATAATAAATTTGGTCATGCTTCCAATGCACATCACGAAAATAGTAAGAAGGAGAATGTGTATGATCCTTGTAAACATTGTGGTAAAACTAACCATCCTGAAAAGAATTGCTTTAAAGTGAAACGTTTAATGGCTAAGGTTAAAAAGAAAGGTTCTAATGAATCACAAATAGCTTTATGTGCATCTGTTGTTTCATCTAGTAGTTCTTCTTCTAATGTGGAATGGATAATGGATTATGGTGCTTCTAAACATATGACCGGTAATGCTTCTTTATTTACATCTTATGAAAATAATAAAAACACATCTCAGAAAGTCTCTATAAGTGATGGTAAACAACTTTCTGTAATTGGTTCTGGTAATGTTAAGGTTGCTAATGGTCATTTGGAAGATGTTTTTCATGCTGAACACATGCCCATCAACTTGCCTTCTATTTATTGTGCATGTCAAAAAGGTTATAAATTTGAATATTGGCCTGATAAATATGTTCTTAAAGATATCAACCATAATTTTAAAGTAGTTTCTTATGGTCCGGTTGATCATACTGTTGGTTTATATAAATTTGTTGGTTTTAATTCAACTAAAAGACAACATTTTTATTCATATGTTGCTCATGCTGATGAACTAAGTAAATTATGGCATGAAATATTGGGTCATTTGAATTATAGTAAAATGCAAATGTTAACTAAAATGGTACATGGATTGCCTATTATTTCGTCTACTAACGGTGTTTGTGAAGTTTGTGTACTTGGTAAACATCATAGAGAAGTGTTTGATAAAGGTAAAGCTTGGCGTGTTAAAGAATCTTTGCAATTAATTCATAGTGACATTTGTGGTCCTCTTGAAGTTCCCTCTATATCTCATGTAGTCTATTTTCTTACTTTTATTAATGACTTTAGTAGAAAATCATGGGTTTATTTTTTGAAAAATAAAAAGTGAAACTTTTTCTAAATTTCAAGTATTTAAATCCTTGGTTGAAAATGATTCTGGTAAAAGAATTAAGACTTTAAGAACTGATAATGGGGGGGAATTTGTTAAGAATGAATTTGAAGTATTTTTATCTAAACATGGAATTCAACATCAAAAGAGTGTTCCTTACACACCTTGTTAATGTATTTGTAACTTCGAAAGATATTCACTTGTATATTGTATGTATTACATTTGTACTTTATTGTATCCCCGACGGAGATGTCTTATTCCTCCGATCGGAAGTGTCGTCATTTGTATTCTATTGTTGTACCTCCGATGGAGATGTTTGTTCCTCCGGGTCGGAGAAGTCATTGTTGTACTTGAGTCATGTAAAGTCATTGAGGTCCATCCTCCCATGTATGACAGAACATTAGATCCCGGAGTAGTGTCGCAAGTTATATTGTAAGTGTCATAACTTATATTTGATGGGTTATTAGACCACCGTAGTGGGATCGGCCCTGTATGAGTCATGTGGGTTAAAGGGTTATTAGACCACCCTCGTGGGGTCGGCCCAGTGACAAGTGGTAATGGGTTATTAGACTCTATTAAGGGAGGTCGGCCCAGTTAGAGTTAAAAGAAGGTCAAGTCATTGTATAAATAGAGAGTGTGTCTCTCTCATTTCATTCATTCACTCACTCACTCACTTCGCATTAGTGAGAGAGAGGAGGAGTGCGCACAAGTGGAGGAGGAGTAGATTCTGCAGACATTTATCTTTTGGGGATTCATCTTGGTGATCTTTGTATTGGTGCTTATTCTATCTCTGAGGAATTTGCGGGGTTTTTCACCTTCTTGGTTTTCCCCGATGAAATGATTTATGTCTCTTGTCTCTTGTCTCTTATGTTTGATATGTTGTACATGTTGTTCTTTCAGTTAAGATCCTAGATCATATTGAATTAAATGATATAAAACTAACATGATATCATAGCTATCCTGAAGGAAGGCATTGTATGGAATTTATGACATTTGTTGCACTTGCAACAAATTGGAAGCTAGGGCTTGATATAGTAAAAACTAGTCATCGTGGAACTTTCGCTATAAATCAGTTTTGGCGAACGATCAGGATTTGAAACTTTTACAGGCCAAAGATGAAACGTTCATGTACCTTGTGTCCGAAGCTCAGGCTCAAATTCATTGTACTTTTTGAGATATGATCCCTACAAGTTACGGATCTGTCTCTTCCAGATTGAAGCCCGAAATAGGTGACCTAGGCATAGAGGTCATATCTCTGGCTAGGAAGATCCAAATGGAATTCCGTAAAAAGTGTCAGTTAGGGAACGGACTATAGTTTTACAGGTCCTCTTTTCAGCTGCCTAAGTTGAAATAGTGACACGTGGAACTCCGTACAAGTTCGATATACTGTTTCATCCCATAAATAGGTCACATTGCGACACTTGGCATATCTCTCTCTCAGAGAATCCATTAAAGCTCAGATCTGTGGGGTTGCAAAGATGACAGTTCATTCTACCATAGGCCAAAGTTTCAGACCCTGAGGATCCAAAATTTCATAGATACATCAGCAACAATATGGCATATATTTATGTCCAAACCGAATTGGATTCTGAGCACTTTCATTTTTGGCTCATCTGTGCTGCGGGAAATTAGGGATTTTGATAGAAGTTGGAATTTTTGGAATCTGATACCACGGCTGGATGCTCCTCATCAAAATAGAAATTTAGAGACCAAGATTGAATTTTTTGGTTGGGTATAACCCCTGGCTCTATCAAACCCTAGTTCGGGATTTTGACCAGAAACCAGAATTCGACAGAAGCTGCAGTTCTGAAACTTTCAAAGTCAATTTTGAGGGGTCAAATTTTGGAGATTTCAAAATTGAAGTATACCAGCTTGATCAGCTCAGCAAGGCGCATTTTTTTATCCAATCAGAAGTTTGAAATTCAAAGTTTGAATTTTTTGAGTTTCTCTAACAAACCCTAATCCAACTCTAGATCCAACTTCAACAAATCAAAGTAGATTGGTTTAATCCTAGAAGAGAATGAATTGACACCTACATAAGTGAAGAAGTTCCAGTTCCAGAGGGAGATGAGGCTAAGGCCTTACATAAGAAGACTACAAGCAATCCCAACAAGTATGACTTGAGGAGATACATGTATGTTTTGAAATTTGTTCATGACTAAGTTTATAATATGTTTGTCTTCATATTATTGAGGTTAGTAACAATCTTGATTAATTATAAACTTGTCTTATCATCCTAGTAAAAGTATGAATACATGTGAATGATAGAAGACATTTATTGATTAGGGTTATGACACTTATGATTGTACTAATGCATAGTGGTGTTGTATGAGGATGATATTGTCCGATAACATAAAAGGTACATCAAGAAATACAAATCAAGTACTAGATCAAGAACATATGACCATGGTGACATGAAGAAAAAGACTCATCCATAGTCATGGATCACATAGAATCTCTACTTATGAGGTATGTATAATTTGGTTCTACAATGGTTAACTTATGAGATATGCAGGTTACTAGCACAAGTCATTGAAGAGAACAAGAAGACATTATGTGGGTATGTTAGACAGAACTAGCAAGCATGATAATCAAGGTATGTTTTTCCTATATCAAGTTAGAATCCTACCTTGTGTTAGGATATTATATAAGTATACTTGGTATGATTGATAATTCATGAAGTTATAAGTTTGGGAAATTATGAGTTTATGCATATTATGCTTCTTAGTTTGATTAATGATATGACAAACTAGAAGAGTCCTATGGTCAAATAAAAATATGCATGAGTAAAATAAGTCCTCCCTGAAACCTTTAATACTAACGCTTGTGTATGAAATGATCATGACCATACATGATTAGGATTATTTAGAATCATAATGTTTTGATAAGTATTAAGATTATACTAAAGCATGTATGATTATGTATGAGATATTGAGGATGACACAATGATGACACTAGTGCACACTTAAGCATGCATAGTGGTCCGGGATAGATAGAAGTTCAAAGACATATAATCATGATGATATCATAAAAGAAGCAAATATCAAGAGGGATCACACTCCAGTTGTTCCTGCAATGAAGCAAAGATTGAGAGGGAGTCCACCCAACAACCAAACAAAGATAAGTATTTGAATTGTCATTTATTATATATTTGATTACTTAAATGATGTTGTCCAGTCATGTACATGCTTATGTTCCTATATTTGGGATGTATATTATGCATAATATAAAAGTTGCATTAATGAACAAGATACTACTAATATGCAAGTAATGGATGTTAACACCCAAAAAGTGCTCACTAGCTCATTTCCTTATTCACATGACCCATTTGTCCACTTTTCCACCATTTGAGCCTCTAAAGCCATCAAAAGGTCACCAAAATACCATAATACGCCCCTTTTTCCCCTCAAAATGAATATTTTTCCTCAAAAAGCATAAAAAAAAACCCTCAAAAAGGGTCCAGAATTCCCAAAAATATTAAAAAGGGAATAAAAATATTCAAAAAAGGAAAAAGGAGGGAAAAGGTACCCTTTACCATGTTGGACAATACCATTGGTTTCCTCAAAACCATAATGGTATTCCCCACCACCAAAAACTATAAAAAGGTGGTAGGGGCTCCTCATTTTCCATCCATCCATCATCCTATCCTCACGCTGTCAAAATCTCTCATGAGACTTTTGGCCATTTGCAGCATCTTGGAGAAGAGACCTTTGGAGCTTGGATCTACTCACCTTGGGAGCTGCTCAACACAAATCCTCACCATTTGAGGTATCTTAATACAAAATACTTATTCTTTTATTTCTTGTTCTTGAATCGTTTTAAAAGAAGAAGAAAAAAATTGTTATATGCACATGCTAGTTTAGATTTAGATTTAATTTATAATTGTTTTTTCTATCAATATTGAAACTGCTATCACATTGTTGATAGGTTCCCATTGCACAAAGCTTGGTTGAAAAACCAAGCCAACAGTTTTTGGCGACTCCGCTGGCTTCGAATTCTTAGATCTCAGTTTTTCGCTTTAGATCTTAGTTTTTCTTAGTTTTAATCATTTTAATTCATAGATCTGCCATCCTAGACAGCATATCCATTGCTGTGCTAGATCTTGGCCCTTTCTATTGCCATTAACAGCCTGAAATTTCCATTTTCGGGTTCGTTTTTCGGTGTCTATTTTTCGGCTTTCGCCTCGCAACTTTTCGCCCGATAGTCGCGCGGCTCATCGCGACCTCGCAGCTTCGCAGCCATTTTACGCACCGCACATCGCGGCTTCGCGGCCATTTGCTGCGCTGCACATCGCGACTGTGTGACCGAAACCCGCGCTGCACATCACGGATTCGCAGCCGAAACCCGCGCTGCACATCGCGACTGCACGGACGAAACCCGCACTACACATCGTGGCTGTTTTCCCAAAACCCGCGATACAATTCTTTTGAATTCGGCCAATTTTTTGAAAATAGTTTTTGTTGTATTTTCTGCCCATTTAGCATATTTTACAGCATTAATTTTTCTGCATTTTTATAGCCATATTAAATCTTTTACTATTTATAATGCTCCATTAAAAGTCTTTTTAAAAAAATTTCAGTAATTGAAAGAAATATTTTCTGCATTTTATTTAGATCAAGGTTTTACTGTTTATTTGCTCGATACTTTGCCCAAGCAACTTTTAAGAGATCCATTTATTTCTTGAAATATTTATGTTATTTGCTTTCCTTCAAATTATTTCAAAGATCCATTATTTTTGAATAGTTTTTTCAAGCATTTACATTTCAAAAACGCCTTTATTTTTTGCAAAACTGGAAGCATCTTTTCTTTCATTTGTAATCAATCACCCAAGTGAGGAAAATCAATTTCAGTTTAAATACCACACTTGCACCCACTCTGCCACATAATTTAAACTGAGCCTTAAAATTTACCTTAAACTCAACAAACTTTTAACCCCACTTGGGGAGCACTTAAAAGAATTTTGTAGTTAGGTAGAATTGAGGGGATAGGTGTTCCAATAACACCCCTCAATTATTACATTTGAGACATAGTGGTTGTCCTCTACGGTACCAAAATCCCTTATAATTTTGAAATGGTTATCAACCATTTTATCGAGAAGGCCTCTCCCTTAGGAGGGTTGAAGTAGCCAGACTGGTTCCGGAAGTCTGAGTGGAATACCGCAATTCATTCAGTAACCGAACGATACCTTTCGAAGTTCTCGGTGTACACCCAAGAGGGTGTAGAGCGGAGATAGAACCAAACTGCAGATTCACCCAACCGAACATGTCATGAACGGGGTATCCTAGTTGCCACTCTTTACGATTGTCTACCCGGTATCCCTCCCGGTAGGGGGATATCTAGCCGTTGATTCAACACTCTATATTATCTGACTTGGGTTTCATCACCTTGCAGAGGATATCGTTTGTTGACTCACAATACTTCTAGTTAGGTGTTTGCATGATATATTACCCACCTTTGGTCTAGTAACACCCCTTTTTTCTAGAAACTATTTGACTTTTGGTATTCTGACCAATTTTGTTGCATCCCTCCACTTATTATAGCACAGATGCTATAATAAGTGCTTTTTGAGGTTGGTTGTTGGCCTGAGAGCCTTTATTTTTTCACTCCCCTCTTGCACTCATTGTTGCATTAGGGTTTCGAGTTTTTTACATCACCACCTTACACTGAAATTTTTAAAAATATTTCTCACCATTGAGAATTCAAGACGATCTCGTCGTCTTCAGGGTGAACCCCCTCAGTTCGGTATACTTGGCTCTACATGTCACCGACGTAGAGCCTTATCCCTTGACTCGACACGTCATCGGCCAAACACACAGTCATCCGATTCTGACACGCCTCACTTCACATCTGATTTTGTGGCTGAATCCGAAAACCCTACTGAAATATCACCAACCAACCTCATGGCTAGATCACAATACGACCCACTTTTCACCAGTACTATTGGAGATACATCCACAAACCCTTCTACTACTGTTCCATCCATGGTAACAACAACCCCTTTAGTTATTCCTAATATAGGGGACACTCCACCTTTAGGTATGCCCAACACAGGACTACCTCCTATTATGGGTATGCTAAACATAGGAATCACACCACCTCTCATTACCACAACCTAGATCCCATGAATTCTTGGCACTATTCATAACCCCTTTGTAACCCATGTTGCACTTGGGAGTGTTGGCCCATCCCAAACCACAACGGTTGGAGGACACATACCTTCAATACCTAGCATACCCTTAGGGGCTACTGGACCACTAAATAATGCCACAATTAATAGTTATGTCCTAGTCACTACGCCACACCAATATGCTAGTTTACCTTACATGGCTAGTCTGAACTTACCATACCTAGCCAGGCTAACCAACGATCCTATCAGGCACAACCCTACATGGCCACCCATGCCTACAAAGCTCCCCTCGGATATCCCCAAGTTTGAAGGAAAACCTGGGGAGGATCCCCAAAACCACATAATGTCATTTCACCTATGGTGTTCATCTAACTCCATAGTGGATGACTCCATTAGACTGAGACTGTTGCAACGAACGTTCACTGGCTCTGTAGCCAAGTGGTACATCGAACAACCACATGGGACCCACCATACATTTACATCTCTCGCCTCCACTTTCCTTCAGTTTTTTCAGCTACATGTACGCTATGATGCAGGAGTTGAAATATTGTTGTCTTGCAGACAAAACACAGTTACCCACATCATCGACCATATCCATGAGTGGCACAAGCATCGTAGCCTCTGTAAGATAAAACTAGATGACCGTATATTTTTGGACTGGTTTCTTAAATCGCTCCTACCCCTCATAGCCAAAGACGTAGCTTCCGAATGACCCTAGTCAGAGGAAGAAGCTATCTTAAAAGCTCAGCAATTCGACCTGATTTATGCCCAGTCAGGCTATCTCTACACCATCATACCAGACGCCCCACGAGGTGATTCTTCACGTAGTGACACTCCGGGGGAATCACATGCCGCTGATGGTATTATCGGCCAAGTCACGGCACAAAATAAACCTTTTAGCATGGTGAGCACCATAAATGACCCAGACCTTTCTAGGGCTACATCTGATTCTGGAGCGACAACTTCGTACGCTCCAACAAATCAGACTCATCACACTCATGGACCCTCTTATCCAAAACATTGTTATGGGAAAGTGCCATTTACATATGTACCACCCACATACTATAACCAACCGACCACCCAGAACCCAATTCATTTACCGGCACAACCAATGGACTACCCACAGCAAGCTACACCAGCTAACCCAACATTTCCAATCGCTCAGGGTTACCAACAACCCCAGCAGGCAACTGGACCACCTCCAGCCCCACCAGTTTATTATCCACCGCAACCTACTCCCGCACCTGCGGCACCCCAAAATACTCCCACTACTCAAGGGCAAGTGTACACACAACACAATCATCCCCAACATCAAAAAAACCAACGCAACCAGGGTGGACAACAAAACCGTGGAACAGGACGCAACCGCGGCAACAACCAACAACATAATCAAGTTCCACCACCTCCCAATCCTCCAAATAATAACAATGCTGCTCCTCCCAACCAGAATCCTGATCGTCATCCCAAGCAACCAAAAAACAATAACCTGAGAACAAACCATCCATGTTCTATATGTGGATTCTATGGACACTACACTCATAACTGCCCCCATTTAGAGAGAGCACGTAAACTTTGGGCTGACGATGCCCAATGCCAGGGCCACGCTGGACAGCCAGCTCCACTTAATCAACCGCAACCCATGATATTACAAAACCCATTGCCAAACCAGGGAGTAGTAAATACTCGCCCTATAGACCCCCCACAAGGATCTGCTGCACTCCAGCAGCAAATCACCTATGCCACAACTGATTATCAACATACGGATCCAGGCACACACCATTTATTAATGATGTCATCCAATGACATTAACCTCCAAACTCGCAGGAATCAGTACGGCCCACCCCTAGAAACTCCTCCCACTGACGCATCCACCTCCCTTCCACCAGATCAACCACTACATATACCAAATATGTCGTTGGACGGAGGACCTAAAATCCCTCGCATCCCTTTGTGAAGGATTAACAACAATCCTAATGCTCGTGCAGCATCCAACTATAACGTCATGGAAGACCTAGCACAATCCCCTGCTTCTATGTCTGCTTTAGAGGTACTGAAAACATGCTCTGCACAACGAAAACTACTACTATCAGCCATCGGAGGAGTAGACCCTGACGACACACACATGATGGCTTTCGACTTAGACCAAGCCAAACCTCTATTACCATCAATTTTGGCTTTCCAAGTATCAGTAAACATTCAAAACCTTGTTGTGCATCGATGCATCATCGATGAAGGAGCTTCAACCTGCGTTATGTCCACCCTTGTGTGGCATAAACTTGGCTCCCCCGCTTTACAACCATCCACCACGGCATTACGAGCTTACAACGGATGCTCAACTCAACCACAAGGCTTCTTAGCGAACGTACCCGTAGAACTAGGTGGCAAATTAGTTCTTATCGACATCGAAGTGATCAATGCCCAGCTCGACTACAACCTCCTTCTTGGACGTAGCTATATGTACAAAATGAAAGCAGTGGCTTCATCTATTTTTCGCCTCATGATGTTCCCACATGAAGGATGCGTTATCAAGATTGATCAACTCACATATTATGATCCTAACTCCCCCGCAGCTCCTCAAAATGTGCTACCAATGATTGAACAAACCATTCAAACCGCACCAACATCATTTGTGTCATCAATTGGTCCTGGAATCTACACCGAGTCACCTATGACTTCCACATTTCCATCGATCCCACCACCTTTACCGATAACAAAAACATCAGATTGGTGCACCCTGTCGCACACCACACAGCATCCTTCATCACTACCACAAACACCCACAGTGCCTACTCATATTGGCACAACACCAATTCATACTATCCCGTTCTTGTTCCCATTTTCCGGAGTTGTCAGTTCACCAGTAATGGCTACACTCAACCTTCCTGGTTTAACATTAGGGATACCTGTATGGTACTTACCTGCTCCAAGCCCCCCACCGACTCCGACTGTTATTTACAACCGGTACAACCTATCCCTACTACCAACCACCCACCCCCTCTGGTCGCTCATCTGCAAAACAAACCACCCCCAATAGTGACTACGGCATCAACATCCAGAAACGCCCCACCTCGGTTACGGAGCAAAGGGGGCAGAGGCCCACAAAATTATAACACTGGACTCATAACTCGCACCCCCCCAGCAACCCCCAAGGTAGCTAAAAACGCCCCAACTATTCGCATTCACCCTAAGTGCTCGTTGTGTGACGACATAGGCCATGCCACTCATCAATGTCCACAATTACCTGCACTCCAAGAACACATGAATATGTTGGATGACGACACCGGAATTCCAGTGGTAAGACTTGAGCCACCTCCTGACCCTCGCGACAAAACGCTCCGCAATAACCACCCTTGTGCGATATGCGGGATTTATGGCCATTATTCACACCACTACCCTGATCTCCCAGATTATAGAGCATCCTTTTATGAGATGAACAATGCCAACTTAGATATATCTCCTCCCCTCATCGAGGAGATCTAGCCTCCGAAATCATCTTCTTCGGAAGAAATCAATACCATCTATATGATTTCAACCACATACAAACCAAAACCCGTTGATTTATGGTCTGATTAATTTCGTACGGATGAGCAAATTATAGAAACACTCACTGCACCGGACTACCCTTGGGACGATATGCATCATCGCTCAAACTTCCTCCCTGAGGTGTCTACATCCACCGCAGAAAACCAGCTATCAGTCGAATCGAAAGATTTCCTACCAACTAAGGTTGATTGGTTCAAAGACCCCATCCCAACACCAGATGCCTTCGAAGAAGGGAACATATCCAACATTTCCCCTATTATACAAATCGACATTTCCACCACACCTGGAAAACCTGAGCTCATCTCGCTAGGCGCATCATGCACTCAAGTGGAAACTCAGGCATATAATAAACTCTTCCAAGAGTTTCGTGATGTCTTCGCCTGGTCTTACACCGAGATGCCTGGCCTCGATCCAAAAATTGTGGAACATCACATCGACACTTGGCCCAATGTGCCTCCTTTCCGACAGAAACAACGACCAATTCACCCGTCCAAGCTCCCAGCTATTAAGGCTGAGATTGAGAAACTCCAAAAAGCAGGATTCATATATCCTATTTCCTACACCACCTGGGTTTCAAACCCAGTGCCAGTAAACAAAAAAGTGGGCACCATATGCGTTTGTACTGATTTCCAAGACCTCAACCTCGCTTGTCCCAAAGACAACTTCCCCACACCTTTCATTGACCAACTAATCGATGAATGTGCGGGACATGAAGTCCTTTCTTTTATGGACGGTTTCTCTGGATATAACCAAATCAAAATCCGTAAAGAAGATCAATACAAGAAAGCTTCCACTACCCCATGGGGCACCTTCGCCTATCGCGTCATGCCTTTCGGTCTCAAGAATGCTAGAGCCACTTTCCAACGCGCCATGACTTATTGCTTCCACAATCTACACAGAATCATAAAATTTTATCTGGACGACCTCACTGCTCAATCCAAGAAGCGATCTGACCATTTAGACGACCTTCGACAAGTTTTCTTGCGTTGTCGAAAATACAACATCCACTTCAACCCTCTCAAGTGTGTCTTTTGCATTACATCAGGTCGCCTGCTGGGGTTTGTTATTTCATAAAAAGGCATCACTGTAGACCCCTGGAAATTCCAAGCCATTGTAGAATTACCGTCACCCCGTACATTAAGACAACTTCAAAGCCTTCAAGGGAGGTCAAACTTCCTCCGCCGCTTTGTCCCTGACTATGCCACAATGGTCCATGGTTTCCTACGACTACTTCGTCTGCATACCCATTTCATATGGGACCAACAAGCAGATACAACTTTCACCGACTTAAAGAAAGCACTCACAAACACCCCATTGATCTCTCCTCCATATTTCACAAAATATTTCACCCTCTATGTTTCAGCATCCGAACATGCCATATCTGGAGTTCTTGTGCAAGAAGATACTGCTCGCCAAGAGCATGTCATCTACTATGTGAGCCAAACCTTGTCAGGACCACCCCTCCGCTACCCACATGAAGAAAAGATGGCCCTCGTCGTCGTCTTTTCAGTACAAAAGCTGCGACATTACATTCTCCTAAGCCACACCATGGTTGTAGCCAATTCCAATCCAATGGTTTACCTCTTGACACGTCGCCTCCTTTAAGGCCGCGTAGCTAAATGGGTGATTATCCTGCAAGAATACGACCTAACTTTCAAAACCCCAAAGAGCACCAAGGCCCTATCACTCGCTCAACTCATCACAGATCTCCCATCCTCTTCGTCATCACCCGCTATCCAAACGGATCTCATTGACGATCACATTTTCATCATTTCTTCTGACAACCCATGGTACGGCGACATCTTAATCTACCTCCGCACACAAAAATTTTGACCCCACATCGATCGTGACGGGCGTCGTCGTATACGACACCACGCCCCCCGATATCTCCTATTAGGCAATGTACTTTATCGACGCGGCGTCGATACCATCTTATGACGCTGCCTATCTCATAACGAGGTAGAACAAGTCCTTAATGACTGCCATAGCAGTGCCTGCGAAGGCCACTTCTCCAGCATGGCCACCGCCCAAAAGATCATCCGCGCAGGTTACTTTTGGCCTTCATTATTTACTGATTGCATCACCGCAGTCAAACATTGTCAAAACTGCCAACTTTTTGCCCCCAAGGCAAGAACCCCACCCGCCCCCCTTCATCCAGTTGTCATTGTCGGACCATTCTGCAAATGGGCCATCAACTTCCTAAATTGTAATCCCACGTCAGTGAGCGGTCATAAACACATTATTGTGGCCGTAGATTATTTCACCAAGTGGGCGGAAGCCATGCCAACTTACAATTGCAAATCCGACACCACAGCACGTTTTTTCCTCAACCATGTTATCGCTCGTTTTGGAGTGCCAAAGCAACTCGTCTTAGACCACGGCTCTCACTTCGAAGATGCCGTTTGGAGAGAATTATCAACCTTACTGAAATTTGAACACCATTTCTCCTCCGCCTACTACCCCCAAGGAAATGGCCAAGTCGAAGCGATTAATAAAATTTTGAAGACCATCCTCCAACGCACTATGGACAAACACAAATCAAATTGGCACCACATGCTCTTCCCAGTACTATGGGCATACCGCACGTCAACCAAAACCGCCACCAGTTTTACCCCTTTCCATCTAGTTCACGGTGTCGAATCCGTCCTCCCCATCGAATGCCAGATTCCAGCCCTACATTTGGCCGTTGAACTCCTACCGAACACTTCCCCAATTGAGCAACGCTTACTACTCCTGGAGCAAGCCGATGAAGATCGGCGCACAGCCCTCCAAACCATTGAAGCAGCCAAGAACCGATCCAAACTGAGTTACGACAAACATGTCCACCCAAGAAATTTTACTGAAGGGGACCTTGTCCTCGCCTATGATCAAGCTCATGACAAAACCGGAAAAAGAAAGTTTGTGTCCATGTGGCAAGGCCCATACATTATACACACTTGCCTCGAACAGGGGGCATACATTCTGACCAATTCAGAAGGAAACCCCCTACGCAACCCACGCAACGGGTTGTACCTCAAGCAATATTACCCATAAAAAATCTGATGGACACCATCGTCCATTAATGTACAGTCTTATTTTGTTTTTCACAAAAAATTCAAAAAACCTAAATATTTGTTTTCTCTGCATGACCACAGATGGATCTTGTTCCACTCTGCTACGTCGGTTTCGCTAATGGTGCAAGCCGTTGGTCCCCTAATCTGGTCTCTGCAGCTTGGGTAATATATTCCCCTTCACATGAGTTGATCCACGTCGACAGAGTGTGCATAGGTGCCGCCACCAACAACCAAGCTGAATATGTTGCCATGACCGATCTCCTGGCCGCAGCTCTCCAAATGAACATAAGTCACCTTAGCGTTTTCTCGGACTCACAACTCCTTGTTTCCGAGCTCAACAATGATTACCAGGCACGCGATCCTTGTCTTTTCAGAAAATTCTTGTGCACTAAACAAATGGTTCAATAGTTTCAATCCATTTCATTCACACATGTCCCAAGGAATATCAGCAGTGTAGCAGACCATATGGCTAACAACATTCTTGACTGGCACACCAACCAAACCATATAGTAAACACA
Source organism: Larix kaempferi (assembly GCA_027924585.1). NCBI lineage: Eukaryota > Viridiplantae > Streptophyta > Pinopsida > Pinales > Pinaceae > Larix > Larix kaempferi. The sequence continues at coordinate 27,889,190 of BSBM01000158.1, read as the reverse complement.
AATGTACCTCCACGGGCTTAAACAAAAATGCATCCACGTGCATAACATGTACCTCCACGGGCATATATAAAAATTACAAAAATGCATCCACGTGCATAACATGTGCCTCCACGGGCATATACAAAAATCAAAATGTTGCATCCACGTGCATAACATGTGCCTCCTCGGGCATATACAAAAATCAAAATATTGCATCCACGTGCATAACATGTGCCTCCATGGGCATACAGAAAATCAAACATGCCTCCACGGGCAAGCAAAAAGACAATAAATGCATCCATGTGCATACACGACTATATACCAAATCATATATATATACATCATAATATAGTCAAACATGTCATAGGTGCCCTCAGCACCCAATATACAAAAATACATCAGCCGTACAAAAAGGTACTTCCCCATATGCTCATCAGCATTTGGGGGCAGATACAAGATCATCTAATCATCATGGTCTCCAGGATCCTCTGGCGCCACCTCCACTGGCCCCGCCGGATCATGCCGAGGCTGAACCCTCCTCTCCGCCGGCCCCACTGGATCATCTCGCACCCGAATCCTCCCCTCCACCGGCCCTGCCGGATCATGCCGAGCCCCATCCCTCCACTCAACCGCCAACAATGTTGCTCTGAGAAAGATCGAGCGCCACTCACGAGGCGCATCGAAACAACGCTCGACGATGTCCCGATCCAAATCCCTCCACCCATCCTCTAGAAATCCTGCCAGGATCATGTCTAGTGTCTCTCGGACACCCTCCACGGCATCATCTCGACGCCCAACTCCTCGACTGCGAGCCCCAACTCCCTGAGCATAAGGAGGCGGTACCGCTACAGGAAGTGGAATGACCACCATCGCCCGTCCCCTACGACCCGCATGGTCGGCCGGTGGTACAGGACCAACATATGCACAATCACGCAAGTGAACCATCATATAAATATCTAACTATAATCATAAAAAACACAACTAATACACATGATATAGTAGAGAACAAAACACAAAAACATACCATCTAAACCCCAGGCCTGTCCCTGGGCTGGAGGCATCTCCGGATCTCCTCGATAATCCATACCGGCATATGGATAGTCATCAATCAGCAAAGGGATCTGCTCCCACTGCTCATACATATTCTGTGAAAAGAACCCGCGGATAGCACCACCACCGCGGGGCATCATCTGCCCCCACCGTACCATGCGCAGCTCGCTCACCAACCCGTCTCGAACCGGCACCCGTGGCCGCAAAGTCGGTACCCGCTCAAAGAAGAAACAACACAGGAAGGAGGCATAGAAAAACTCTCCCCCCTCCCGACTGACCTTGTCCAGATCTCTCCGGACACCAGCCAAAAACATCTAACCCCATGCGTAGTAGGTCCCCCTCAACACAAAATCCACCATCATTGTTTGTCCCCCCAACAAACGATGTGGCACCGCGGCACCCAACACCCGCAGAACACAAGCCCCAACAGCCCGCATGTCCCAATCCCGCAAGGATCTCAGGCTCAAAGCGTTGTTCTGCACAATTGCCCCAGCAACACAGAAGGTCTCCAGGAGATCCTCCATATCCACACCTGTCGGGATCCTTGGCAGAAGATCCCCTACCTCCCCTAAGCGAGGCAACCCGGTAAGAAAGTATACATCAGTAAGGGTGATCTCTAACCTCTCACCCCCAACAATAAACGCACCCTCTGCAGGAACCCAAAGACTCACCAATTTGTTCAGTAGTGGTCCTACTGAACGCATCGGTGAAATCTGAGAGAACTTCAGGAGCCCACTCATAGCCAGAGCCTGCCGGACCCCCTGATCGGTCCGAATCCGAATCATCAAATCCTCCTCCATCTCCCGCTCTCGCCATGACACCAATGGTCTCCTCAACATCTTGCCAAAAAACAAAGAAATTTTTTAGAACCAGAAAAAGTTTTTCAAAAAATCCCATCGCGGCTTTTCCATCAAAAGCCACGACGATCATCACGGCTTTCATCCAAGAACCAGCGATGAACATCGCAGGTATTGACCACACAGTCACGATGAACATCGCGACTATCAACCCCATAGTCGCGATGAACATCGCGACTTTCAGCCCGACAGCCGCAATGAACATCGCGACTGTCGGCCCCAAACCTGCGACGTTCATTACGGAAAAAGACGTGAAACCTGCGATAATCCACGTCGGAAAGCCAACATGGAATTTCGCGGCCTTCGGGGGCCCGCCGCTAACCAAAAAAGACATAATTAAAAAGGCCAAGGTGAATAGGGTTACCTGAAACTTGCGGAATCGAAAACCAACGGTCGAATCTCCCGGAAATCAAGAAAGAGCTCTGATTGCTCTGCCAAACTCACACGTAACAATGACACGTCATATGGGCCCCACACCCTATTTATAGAGATTTGACCATTTTTCAAACAACCATTGTGGTATCATACGACGTTCGTTCCTCAAACCGTTGGTACCATTGGAATCAGCACAGCGAGGACTTCATGATAGTCTTTTCCTTTTCCTGTTTTCACCAGGTCCATTTTTTGACCATTTTTTCCATGCCCCCTCGTCGCCTCGATTTGCGTGCCACATCCACCATCGTCCATTTTTGACAAGTCTGATATCGTCGGATTCAGTTTTCTGCGCTCGTGATGACGCTTAAGATCATTTCTCGCTCTCATGCCCAGATTTTTCAGGAATTTTTTTCCATGCCCCCCTCGTCGCCTCGGTTTGCATGCCACATCGGCCGTCGTCCGTTTTTGACAAGTCTGATATCGTCGGATTCAGTTTTCCACACTCGTGATGACGCTTGAGATCATTCTCGCTCTCATGCCCAGATTTTTTGGGCATTTTTTCCATGCCCCCTCGTCGCCTCGGTTTGTGTGCCACATCGGCTGTCGTCCGTTTTTGACAAGTTTGATATCGTCGGATTCAGTTTTCCGCGCTCGTGATGACGCTTGAGATCATTTCTCACTCTCACACCCAGATTTTTTGGGCATTTTTTTCCATGCCCCCTCGTTGCCTCGATTTGCGTGCCACATCGATCGTCGTCCATTTTTGACAAGTTTGATATCGTGGGATTCAGTTTTCCGCGCTCGTCATGACACTTGAGATCATTTCTCACTCTCATGCCCAGATTTTTCAGCCATTTTTTCCATGCCCCCTCGTTGCCTCGGTTTGCGTGCCACATCGGCCGTCGTCCATTTTTGACAAGTTTAATATCGTCGGATTCAGTTTTCCGCGCTAGTGATGACGATTGAGATCATTTCTCGCTCTCACACCCAGATTGTTCGGGCATTTGTTTTCCCATGCCCCCTCGTCACCTCGGTTTGCGTGCCACATCGATCGTCGTCCGTTTTTAACAAGTTTGATATCGTCGGATTCAGTTTCCTGCGCTCGTGCTGATGCTTGAGATCATTTCTTGCTCTCACCCCATAATTTTTGGGCATTTTTTCAAAATGCCACTCATCACCTCGGTTTACGTGCCACATTGGCCGTTGCCCATTTTTTACAATCTTTATGTCACCGGATTATGTATTCCGCACTCATGACGATGCTTGAGACCTTTTCTCACTCTCATCAATCCCTTTTTGTTCGGTATAGTTTTACCCCTTTTTTCATGCCAAGCAATCCCTTTTACGAAAAAGGCACTTAGGGAGTTTTCTATTAAGCTCTTTTCTGACTCCTAAAAAAATGAAAAGATCGTCGAGCAACCTTGCTTCCTTTCATGATCGCTAAACATATCTGAAAGGGCGTCTACATGGTATAGGTTTACCCCTTTTCCGGACCTTGTAGACTAACTACGAAAAAGGAATACTCTAGTCACATCGGTTAGAAGAGTTCTCCATTTGCATCATTTTATGCTTTTTCGGGCCTTGGAGACTAGCTTACGAAAAAGAAAACCAATGGAGTCCACATGAAAGCGACCACGAGCAATCACCATCCTGGGCTCGTAAAAACCCACAGGGCGGTACTCACAACCACTGCAGAGTCTTCTTATCATTTTCAGACTCCTTAAAAATGAAAGCACCCATGAGCATGAACAGTCCTGGGCTCACAAAATCCACAGGACAGTACCATTTCAGAGCACACTTTTATCCCTTCTTGGAGCTCATTAAAACTACGAAGAAGGACCCAATGGTGCTTCTCGGTGCCACAACAGATCACGTCTACGTATATGGCAGCTTCCCCATTTTGGTTGCCTTTGTTCAGAGTATTCTGTAGTATGTCACCCTGAGAATCCCTCGACAGCACCCAACAGCTTGACCCACCAGAGTCAATACATACCCTTCAGTCCCTAAAAGCTATGATCCCCACACCTACAAATTAGTTCCCTACGCTACCAGGTCAACCATGTCATCATGCTCTGAACAAAGGAAGTTTGAGTCTACCCACTCTATGACCCCAGTTACTTCCCAAACCCACAAGTATGTCAGTCCTACCATCAGTACTACCACACTTCAATTCTACACCTCGTGCTCCTATCAAGGAAACATCATTTCCTTGTCAGTTGCTGGTCTCCCTCTGTCAATGACAACCAAATTTATTCCAAAGGATAGACCTAGAGGTCCCTGTGTCTTGGACTCATCACCATTTATGATGAGTGCCTACGAATCATTTCAAGAAGAGTCCTCAGTGCCTCTCCAAATGGTTGTTTCTCACATGCTCGACTTCAACACCTTGATCGCATCGTTGAGACTCACACAGGGTATTGGTTCGTTCAGTTATTTGTTGAAGACCCCGGATACCACCTGACTCTTCCACATTTGAGAGTCTACCTATGGAAACAACCAGTTACATTTTTTCTATAGATATCCGGGTTGCGCATGGTGACAGTATTCAGATGTACCCCAGTTTTATACTCCCTCAAGTATACAGCTACATATACTCCTCAGAGTTGACTCAGATTCATTGAGTCCCTACACATGTTGGACACCTTCAAGATTCAGCAGTTCATCAACCCTTCTGACACCTTGTTCAGAACGGTTGTCGCTTTATTCCAATGTATCAGTTATTGATATCAGTCATGTTATGATCATGAGTACATCCCAAAATAGTGTCCCCTTTGGACCATCATGATGTACCAGCAGATTTTTTATTTAGGTCCCCCCTTCTTGAAACTAATTGTTATGTATATGTCTTGATACGAGCATGGGTATGCCCGCCTCGTCCATTATCAGAGATTATTCCTCATTCAAATTGAGGCCATGTAATATTTTTTGTTTCTGCAGCTTCCAAGGGCTATGGATCCAGTCTCCAACCGGTCTCCTCTCTTCCCCAAACCCCAGAAAAAAGACAAAAGAACTATGATGTCTATCGGCCATACGATGAGCTCATGCCCTCACACATCAGGGGGCAATCTGTTAACACCCAAAACGTGCTCACTAGCTCATTTCCTTATTCACATGACCCATTTGTCCACTTTTCCACCATTTGAGCCTCTAAAGCCATCAAAAGGTCACCAAAAGACCATAATACACCCCTTTTTCCCCTCAAAATGAATATTTTTCCTCAAAAAGCATAAAAAAAACCCTCAAAAAGGGTCCAGAATACCCAAAAATATTAAAAAGGGAATAAAAATATTCAAAATATTCAAAAAAGGAAAAAGGAGGGAAAAGGTACCTAAACCATGTTGGTCAATACCATTGGTTTACTCAAAACCATAATGGTATTCCCCACCACCAAAAACTATAAAAATGTGGTAGGGGCTCCTCACTTTCCATCCATCCATCATCCTATCCTCACGCTGTCAAAATATCTCATGAGACTTTTGGCCATTTGCAGCATCTTGGAGAAGAGACCTTTGGAGCTTGGAGCTACTCACCTAGGGAGTTGCTCAACACAAATCCTCACCATTTGAGGTATCTTAATACAAAATACTTATTCTTTTATTTCTTGTTCTTGAATCGTTTTAAAAAAAAAAAAAAAATTATATGCACATGCTAGTTTAGATTTAGATTTAATTTATAATTGTTTTTTATTTCAATATTGAAACTGCTATCACATTGTTGATAGGTGCCCATTGCACAAAGCTTGGTTGAAAAACCAAGCCAACAATGGATAAGTGGCCTATGGTACTGTACAACATTCCATTGCTACTTATCTAGAATGAAACCTCTTTGCTGACATGTTGGGAGTTGTGCACACTCTTAACAATGTTCTGGTAGAGATGGAAGGCATCTAGAAAGTTACGGGATATGGATAAATGTTGTGTTGAAGCATTGGCTAAGATAATTGCATGACTATATGACATACATTCTTATGTGTAAGAATTTGTTTTTGAAAAACTATGAGAAGTTTCTAATCATGCAATTGAATTTGACGTGTAGGAAAGATCATGTACAATCACCTACAAAAGAAGGACAACGACATTTGTTCCAGCGACGAAGTTCAAGAAAACTACCTATTGAAGATATTGAAGAATCTAAAGTTCCCAGGATCAAGGATGCAGTAATGGAAAGATGCCATGATCGAGGAATACCAATCGATCATGAAGAATGATGTTTTGGATGTGGTCCCAAGACCAGAAGGGAAGTCTGTTGTTACTTCCAAGTGGATCTACAAGATCAAGCATGCTGCAGATGGTAGCATAGATAAATACAAGGCAAGGTTTTTTGGCTCGTGGCTTCTCCTAGAAAGAAGGGATAGACTATGAAAAAAAAACTTTTGCACTTGTATCCAGATACACTTCCATCAGAACAGTACTTGCTCTAGCTGCAGTGATGAAGTGGTTTATACACCAGATGGATTTCAAGACAAATTTCTTAAATGGTGTAGTTGAAGAAGAAGTGTATGTGGAGAAGCCACTCAGTTTTGAGACACATGACAGGGAGTCACATGTGTGCAAATTGAAGAAATCCTTGTACAGTTTGAAACAAGCACCCAGGACATGGTACGGAAGGATAGACAACTTCCTGACCAATTTGGGCTTTACCAAGAGTAAAGCGGATTCAAACCTTTACTACAAGGTTGAGGAAGGAAATCCAGTGATACTCCTAATGTATGTGGTTGACCTGTTTGTGACAGGTGAAGATAGATTGATTGCTGACACGAAGAGGAAGCTTGCTGCCGAGTTTGAAATGAAGGACTTGGGTATCATGCATTACTTTCTAGGTATGGAGGTGTGGAAGAGTGTAGATGGAATCTTCCTTGGACAAGGGAAGTATGCAGTAGAGATCCTGAAGCGGTTCGGGATGATGGACTGCAAGGCCATGGACACACCTATGGAAATCTATTGAGTGATGCTTCATCAGATTCGGTTGATACCACAATGTATCATTAGATGATTGGGTCCTTGATTTACCTGATGAACACGAGACCAGATATTTGCTTTGCTGTGAACACCTTGAGCCAGTTCCTGACAGATCCTAGACATGTTCACTAGATTATTGTAAAGCATATTAGGAGGTACCTGAAGGGTACGATTGATTATGGGCTCAAGTATGATGCGAATCAAAAGTTTAACCTAGAGGGTTATGTTGATTCATATTGGGCAGGCAGTGTTGCAGATAGGAAGAGCACTTCGGGGAGCTGCTTCAATATGGGATCGGGTGTGATCTCTTGGTTTAGCAGGAAGCAATCCTTCGTAGCACTAAGTAAAGCTAAAGCAGAGTATGTTGCAGCTTGTGTGGCTAGTTGTGAGGCAGTATGGCTAAGGAAGCTATTGTCTAATTTATTTGATCTCTAGCTGGATGCTACTTGTATCTATTGTGACAACTAGAGTTGTGTGAAGTTGTCAGAGAACCCGGTGTTGCATGACAAGTCGAAGCATATCGAGATCAAATATCGCTATATCATGGATATGGTGTAGAGAGGAGCAGTGAAGCTCCAGTAGGTTGCGACAGATGAGCAGATTTCATATGTGTTGACCAAACCACTAGCCAGAGTGAAGTTTGAGTACTTCAGAGAGAGGCTCGATGTTCTTCAGATATAAGATACTTCAAGGAGGAAGTGATGGGACACATTTTGTAGGAGCCATTCCAAGCATGGTGGTAGGAGGATCCTTCCCATGGATATGGATGTAAGTGTTGTGTGATAAGCGTTAGGACGATGGTCCACGGATGATATGCATCAGGACGATGTTGTGATGATGATCAAGATGATCATGTGATGATATGTATCAGGATGATGCTATGATGATTATCAGGATGATCATGTGTGGTGAGCATCAGGTCGATGCTCCAGATGTTCTACATCAGGATGATGTATTGTATGATGATGATTAGGACAATCATATGTGATGAGCATCATGTCGATGCTCCAGATGTTGTGCATCAGGAGGATGTCCTGTATGATGGTGATAAGTATGATCATGAGCATCAGGATGATTCTCCATGCAAAGAATATGATCAGTGGGATCATGAGTATCAAGATGATACTTCGTGGCCGTGGACAGGTTGTGCAGTTGCATAGAAAAGATCCTGGAGATCCAGACAGGTTGTGTTAGGGACGGAAAAGATCATGGGATGCTCTTTAGATATCTTACAGGATGCAAGATACTCTTTTAAGGTTTTGCAAGGGTGTCATAGAAAAGATCCTGGAGATCTGGACAGGTTGTGCTAGGCACGGAAAAGATCCTGGGATGCTCTTTAGAGATCTTGCAGGATGCAAGATACTCTTTTAAGGTTTTGCGAGTTCACATGTAAAAGATCCTGGAGATCCGGACAGGTTGTGCTAGGCACGGAAAAGATCCTAGGATGCTCTTCAGAGATCTTGTAGGTTTCAAGATACTCTTTTAAGGTTTTGTGAAGGTCACATGTAAAAGATCCTGTGAGATCCAACAGGTTGAGTAGTAAGCTCGTAAAAGTCCTGGGATTCTCTTTCGAGGTTTTTTTGAAACAAGAGAGAATTGTGGATCTATGGAGGGTTTAGTGGATCAGGCCAGCTAAACAAAGAAGGAGTTAGGATCGAACCAAAGATGGTAATCCCAATAAAATCTCCTCGAAGGTTGAGATCCCAAAATCCAAAGCAAAAAGGATAATTTCAGACTACCACACCCCTATAACTGAGCATAACGTGGTAGTACCGCGCCCCATAGAAGGAGCAACACGCGGTAGTGATGACTACCGTGCCCCTGTAGATGTGCAGGGAGCGGTAGTGATTGCAAACAGGGCTAAGTTGGGTTGACAGATGGCAGAAAAAGGTTTTGCTTTCAGTGTTGAGTCAATGGTTTTCACTCTGGATGTTCAGATGATCTTTAAGGGAAACTGTCGTTTAGGTCGGTAACGCAAGGATGCGACACTAATACGTAATGTGTAATATTGAGGTATAACAGTTGACGCACGTAATCAGCCCTAAGGATTCCATGGGATGGCCAGATACGATGAAGACCTACAAGAGGCTATGCCTACAACCAACATGAAAAAAGGTTGGCCTTGTAGAACTTTCTATGACGAGAAGAATTGAGAGATAGCACCAGTGATCGAGATGATAAGTACAGCAGCAGTGACGATGATGCTCCGTGATCTAGTGACGATGATCCAACTCCACTATTGAAGACTTGTTCCTATATGTATTGATGACCTGTGTCAAGAGAATACCTTCCTAGTTAAGAGGGAGTATTGATGTATTTGTAACTTTGGAAGATATTCACTTGTATATTGTATGTATTACATTTGTACTTTATTGTATCCCCGACGGAGATGTCTTATTCCTCCGATCGGAAGTGTCGTCATTTGTATTCTATTGTTGTACCTCCGACGGAGATGGTTGTTCCTCCGGTTCGAAGAAGTCATTATTGTACTTGAGTCATGTAAAGTCATTGAGGTCCATCCTCCCATGTATGACAGAGTATTAGACCCTGGAGTAGTGTCTCAAGTTATATTGTAAGTGTCGTAGGGTTATTAGACCACCTTGGTGCATTCGGCCCTGTATAAGTCATGTGGGTTAAAGGGTTATTAGACCACCCTAGTGGGGTCGTCCTAGTGACAAGTGGTAATGGGTTATTAGACTCTCCTAAGGGAGGTCGGCCCAATTAGAGTTAAAGGTAAGTCAATTCATTGTATAAATAGAGAGTGTGTCTCTCTCATTTCATTCACTCACTCACTCACTCACTGTATAAATAGAGAGTGTGTCTCTCTCATTTCATTCACTCACTCACTCACTCACTTCGCATTAGTGAGAGAGAGGAGGCATGCACACAAGTGGAGGAGGAGTAGTTGCTGTAGACATTAATCTTTTGGGGATTCATCTTGGTGATCTTTGTATTGGTGCTTATTCTATCTCTGAGGAAGTTGCGGGGTCTTTCACCTTCTTGGTTTTCCCCGGTGAAATGCTTTGTGTCTCTTGTCTCTTGTCTCTTATGTTTTATATGTTGTACATGTTGTTCTTTCAGTTAAGATCCTAGATCATATTGAATCAAATGATGAAAAACTAACACACCTCAACAAAATGGTGTTGATGAAAGGAAAAATAGAACTTTAGTTTAAATGGCTAGATGTATGCTTTATTCTAAAGGATTACACAAGAAATTTTGGGCTAAAGCCATAAGTTGTGTTAACTTTATTTTAAATAGAGTTCCTACAAAATCTATTAAGCATGTTACCCCTGAGTAAAAATGGAATGGTAGAAAACCATATATTAGTAACTTTAAGGTGTTTGGTTGTGAATGTTGGGCTCATATTCCTGATGAAAAATAGAAAAAGTTAGAATCCAAGTCTCACAAGTGTATATTCATTGGTTATGCTGAGGATTCCTAGGCTTACAATTTGTTTGATCCTTCTAATCAGAGTGTCATATTCTGTAGAGATTCTCAATTTAGTGAAGTCTCTCCACCAAATGAGTCTGTAGAACCTCAATTTACCCTGAATATTCTATTGTCTCTTATTACTCCTATATATGTTACTCCTTCAAGTACGGTGCCTGTTGTTGATCTTAGTTCACCCTCTTCTTCAAGTGTTCCACCTGAAAGTTTTGAAGTGACTTATGTTCCTTATAACCTTCCTGTTTGGGCCCAGAAAACTCTTGAATCTGTAGGTAGTGAGATCGGTAACCCTTCTGATACTCGTAGAACTAGATCTAACTTTTCTCTTATGACCAAAGTTTTGGCCATAGACGATCCTACTTCTTATTCTCAAGCTAAGGGTAAGCCTCATTGGGAACAAGCTATGTATCCTGAGTATGGTTCTCTTATGAAGAATAAGGCTTGGTATCTTGTTCCTCTTCCTTTGGGAAAGAATTTAGTTGGTTGTAAATGGATTTATAAAACTAATTTTACTACAGAAGGATAGATTGAAAAATATAAAGCTAGATTAGTTTCTAAAGGTTTTAATCAACTTGAAGGTATTGATTATAATGAAACTTTTGCTCCTGGTGCTAAAATGAATACTATAAGAACCATCTTATCTTTTGCTTCATCTTATAAATGGGAGATACACCAAATGGATGTTAAAAGTGTTTTTTTAAATATAATATTAATGAAGGCATTTATATGCAACAACCTCCTGGTTTTATTAATGTTGAATCATCAAGTTTTGTATGCAAATTACACAATTCTTTATATGGTCTCAAACAAGCATCTAGGGCTTGGTGTGAAAAGGTTGATACATATTTCTTGAATAATGGTTTTAAGCATTGTATATATGATCCAAATTTGTTTGTTAAGAACTTTGGTGATCATATCCTCATTATTGTGTTATATGTGGATGATCTTATTATAACTGGTAGCCAACTTGTTTTAATTAAAAGTATGAAAATTGATATTCAAAAGCATTTTGAAATGACTGATCTCGGTATATTGCACTATTTCTTGGGTCTTCAAATTTGGCATATGGAAGATGGTATTCTTCTCTCTCAACCAAAGTATGCTATAGATTTATTGGCTCATTTCCATATGAGTGATTGTAAACCTGCTCCTACGCCATTTCAATCCGGTGTAAAGTTAATTGTTGAGTGTACTACTCCTCTTGTTGATGCTACTCTTTATCATCATCTCATAGGTAGTTTGATATATTTAAATCATAGCAGACCAGATCTCTCTTTTTTCGTCAGCATGGTTTCTCGGTTCATGCAGCAACCTCATGAAAGTCATTGGCAAGAAGCCAAGCGAATTCTGAGATATTTACAGGAGACATTGCACTATGGTGTCTTTTATTCGAGCAGTGCTACAGTTTCACTTTCTGTATATACAGATTCTGACTGGGCAGGTGACAGTTCTGATCGACGGTCAACTGTTGGTTATATATTTCAACTTGGTTTAGGTCCGATTTCTTGGTCTAGCAAGAAGGTGAAGACTCTTTCTTTATCGTCGTGTGAAGCAGAGTATAGAGCAGCCAAAGAAGTAGTAAACGAAGCAGTTTGGTTATGGCATGTTCTCACTGAGCTTGGTCTGGTTCTGAAATCATCCACTGTGTTGAAATGTGATAATCAGGGTGCAATTCAGCTTGCTTATAATCTGGTATATCACTCCAAGACAAAGCATCTCGACCTTGATGCTCATTATATTATAGATCTAGTCACAGGTGGTATTCTTTCTCTTAATTATTGTCCTACTGAGCAGCAAGCAGTCGATATCTTCACCAAATCCTTAAAAACAGCGAAGTATGTGCAATCTTAGTGTTGTGAGGGAAATACACCTATAGTTCAGGGTAGAAACTACCAACTTACAGGGATGAAAGATAGACCTACAAATGTTCTGCAAGTACAACTAGTAAGCAAAGAGATAAAGGTTAAAGAGGATGTGTACCTTAGTAAGAAGGTTGATCCTAGCCTTTCTCTTCCTTGCTCTTCAATGCTATTCAGTGTCACAATGCCCACACCTGTAAAACAACTTCATACCTTTCTCAAATACATTTGACTACATATATAAGACTGATATTCATGACAGAAAAAGACATCAAACTATAATCAAACTGTAATCAAATCTGAGACACACATAAATAGGTCATATTTGGAAAGGGAAGAACATCTTATCTTTATTAATGAATGAAGCAAGTACATAAAGTTATACATTTCTTCAAGCTTGGCACTTCACGAAACCTAGATTCAAGGTCTCCTACTTTTTTTCTCCAACGATCCCAACCTCTAATCAGTTGTGCTAGGGTTTATCAGAAACTGAGGCACAAGAGAGGGGGATGAGGGTCTCCATTCCTCCAGCATAACATTGTTATGGGCTTGGTCCCTACTCATGGTCCTTCTACCTTCCTTATATAGTCAATGAAGGAGAGGAAAAGAAGTTATAACCGATCAAGAGGTTCCCAAACCAACCCAATTTGACCAAAATTCGAGATTTTGACTGATTCAGGAAATTTCCCTACTCTTCCTACTGCAAACCAACTCATTTTTCAAGGTGGGATCTACTCTCTGCATAGGATACTAGCGCACATGTGGAAATATGGCCAAAACAGGGTTTTCTGATGATTTTCAGGAGATGGTTTGGTCTAGAGAAGTGTTCCTCAGGGTTATGACCATCAAATGGACTAGGAGTGAGGTAATTTCAACCATGTTAAGTGTCCCAAATGACCCTTCAATACACAAGTGTCCTGTTGTGTGACTAAACTTGATCTCAAGAAGTGTCATCATGCGACCAAGTGATACAAGTGTCGTCACGGACGGAAAAGTGTCATTTTAAGCTATAACACTTAGTTCTTTACTTGGGATGAGGGAAGTTGTCATCAAGGGGGAGTAGTAATGACTCCTTCCTTCCTTAGTGTTAGAAAGGGATTTTCTCCCAGCCATTATTAAGGGGGAGTGTTGGAATATATTAATTATATTCCTTGGAAGGTAATAATGTCTTTGTATTATGTCGGAATTTATCCATAATCTTATGTAAAAGAGTAATACATTATATCCCATATTCATTATGGTAAAGTATACACTTTATATCCATCATTATATAAAGAGATGTTATTATGGATAATTATACTATCCCACATGCAATATGTGAGAGTAATTCCTCCACATCTCTTGGTATATAATAGGTTCAAGGGAGTCACATCATAACACAAGTGATAAAGTGGTATATGCTCATAGATAGTATTGTCACATGGTATTGTTGTCAACCTTCACATCATTTGTAGTTGCTCTCTTGTAAGATTGAAGGAGATTTCTAGAGATAATAAGAAGACAACCTTCCCATGGACGTATCCCAATTGGGTGAACCACGTATATCTGTGTATTCTTTTCCTCGTTCTCTTTATGTTCTTATTTATGTTGATATGTTATTGATTTCTAACATAGGTAAGTTAGTTTTGCTAGATCCATATCTCTGACAATTCTCGCTCGTGGTTTTCAAATCAGCAATACCACTCACTACAAATCTCCTAAAAACATGCCTTAATTCAAGGTAATGTTTATTATTTAATTAAATAAGATCATTAATACTTAGTCCTTTACTCTACTATGGATTTCTGACCTAAACGTTCTGACTTAAACATATAATCTCTTCAATTAAAACAAATCAGCCTGTGGTTTTATTAACCCAAAACAACTTTGGTCTTAATGAATCAAATCAGCCTATGGTTTTCAATTTACCTATTAGACAAAATTGGTCGAACCCATCTTCGACTCAATCATCAAAACTTTATTAAATATTAAATAATTTCTATATAACATAGAACTTTCTTTTCCCAATTATCTTCGACTTATAATTTTCAAATTTTAGCCGGGCAATTTTACCAACCACTTCATTCATTATTTAATGAACCAATTTCCTCCCAATAATAACCATTATTGAATTGCATAATCATTTCCTTGAATTTAGGAGCTGCACGGTAAATAGTAAAACTAGCATTATCACACAGGCCTGGGTAAACAAGCTTGCATAAATTTCCAAGCAATATCGCATCATTAAACTTGCACTTATTTCATGCCCATGAATTAAACCAAATAAAAAGTAAATTCCTACCTTATTTCCAAACTTAGGAAATTTAACAAGGAAATCATGCAAATATTTAACCAGTAAATAATTAATTAACCTTTTAGAAATTTAATAGAATTTCTAGGAAATAAAATTATCTGGAAAAAAAAAAATTAACACAGGAAACTGGCTTTGTGGAAGCCATGCTCCACCTAACCGTAGGTATTTCTGCTCATTATTCCCTCAACAGAACTCCACCCCCGAGCTGGCACTTGTGAATTCACTATAATTCCTTCCACCCACTATCATTCCACCACAGGAATATCATGGGTAATTCCTCACAGTTTTCAGAGGTTCATAAAAACTTTCATGCATCCAAGAAATACAGGCTTAATCCAATTCCATGCCAAACCATACACTTCCCATAAAAGTTTCATTCCAATCACACCACAGTGAAAACCATCACTGCTTAACCAGTGCACAGGAAATCCACCAGAAAATTTTATGTGCAATTCACCATTTCCTTGACCACAAAACAACAGTCTAGCAAAAACAACCTTCAACAATCAAAGGTTCGGGGATAATTTAGGTAGGTTCAATCGCCAGAGTCTCCTCTGCTCATGACTCAATTTATTCATGTGCTTGTGCACTCCCCCCCTTTCGAATTCTTCAATGCATTTAATTTTTGCATGCAAAATTTAAATGCATGACAAATTTAAACCACATGCGCTGTCCAAGAGACCCATGTTTCTCTCTTTTAATTAAAACACATAAACACTTCCTTTAATCCCACATATTCATGATTAATATTTAAAGCTAAGTATTAAGTCATGGAATTTATGACTTAACCAAAAATTTGGGTATTTTAAGGAACTTAGGATTATAAAAGGTTCATAGAAAAGGTTTCCCCCACCTAAGGCCTTTTAACCCCCTTGTTGACTCTGGTGAATACACAAGTCCTCGATCATTTCAACGTTATGCCTCAGCCATAGCCAGTTACAATTTTTATTATTGATAATTACAAAATATACATTTGTCCTGCCATACAAGCATTTGCATATCAATATTTACATCATACATATGATCAGTTCAAGGGTCTCATCCAGGGGTATTACATTCCCCTCCCCCTTAAATTCAACATCGTCCTTAGTGTTCCTTTTTCCAAAACACATGAAAAAAAATTTCAAAATGCTGCAAGTGCTCCTCCTACACTATGTCTTTCAAGATGACCTTTGAAACTTGGATCAAGTCAATCAAACCTATTCATGTTGTTCCTACTAGCTTGGACTTTCCAGCTCAACATATGGACTAATCAACTCAACAATTATTTATTTCAGCTACCATCATTCTTACTATATTTGCTTCAACACTTTTGGAATCTGTAGTTGATTCAAAACATTTCTTGAAAAACACAGAGAAAATTATGATCAGTTGTTATCTTCAATTTGTGTAATTTTCTTCGGTCTTCTTTTAGCTTTATAATAGCAGTAGTAACTTTCAAGTGAATACTTTCCTCTACAATCAATTGCCATAATTTCATTAAGTTGGTATAGTAATACAATCAGGACATCCTATTTATGAAAGATCGGCCTTTTTTTTATTAGAATGCTTTCATGCATTTCATGGGTAACTCGGCATATGCATACAAATGAATCCATTCATCTTCATTTCTTTTTCAGAAATTTAACTATTTCAGCATTCATTGTTTATTTCAACAAAAATAAACACAACAACTTTTCAACTGTAGCATGCATTTCAATAACTTTTCTTTTCCTAGAAAGCCAACAAAATCGATAAGGAAGAGTAAGAGTTTCCCCCTCTTAGTCTTCCCCCAATATGGAGCTCCACCACTGTGGTTTTTCTCATCCTTGGTCTCTTTCTCTTTGAAATGTAGGTGCTCGACTTGCTTAGTCTTCTGCTGTTTTATAGAAGTCACATCCTCAATGCAATTGGTCGAAGGAAACCCATCCTTGGCTTGCATAAATTTAATCAGAGGATACACGTCCTTAATGCAAACTACCAAAGGATACTCGTCCTTGGCTTGGATAATATTTCATCATAGGATACACGTCCTCAATGCAAACCGCCAAAGGATACTCATCCTTGGCTTGCATAATCTTTCATCAAAGGATACACGTCCTCAATTCAAACTGCCAAAGGATACTCGTCCTTGTCTTTCATAATATTTCATCACAGGATAAACATTCTCAATGCAAATTGCAAAAGGATACCCATGCTTGGCTTGCATAATATTTCATCATCCTCAATACAAACTCCCAAAGGATGCTCGTCCTTGTATTGCATAACATTCAATCAGAGGATACACGTCCTCAATTCAAACTGCCAAATGATACTCGTCCTTGGCTTGCATAACCTTCAATCAGAGGATACACGTCCTCAATGCAAACTGCCAAAGGATACTCATCCTTGGCTTGCATAACTTTTCATCAGAGGATACACGTCCTCAATGAAAAATTCCAAAGGATACTCATCCTTCGCTTGCATAATATTCTTCTTCCTTATATTTTTCTCTCTTCACTTTTCTTTTTCAATATTCAGCACCAACTCACATATTTTGACACCTGTCGACACAATTGGCTAACCAGACTCATTAGTATCATGATATGACTCACACACATTTGTCATAATATATTATCATGGACTAAAAATATATATTAATAAGTAAAATATATTTCCCTGACATTGAAACACCAGGAATGCGTCCATTCCCTTGAATGCAGTCAATGTCAACAACCATGACACAGCACAACACCAAGAATGTGTCCATTCCTTTCTAATGTGTGCCATGTAGGTTGGTCACTATAGTCAAAGCACCATTTCTAAAATAGAAACACATATAATGAATATTTCTCTTATGGAATTCTTTTCAATATTTAAAATTTGAGTTTAGGGTGAGGGCTACTCCCTTTCTCCTCAAGGCTTGAGTAGATCTGCAATTTCTTTACTCATGCCACATTCTTCAATAAACCAAGATGAAGAATTTTTTAGATGATCCCAGAGAACTCTAAGAACACAATCTATTTCTCTGCATCAAAATTTAGTTTTGTATTTTCATTCTCTGCATCATATGCAAGCAATGGCATTAGATACATACCATCAAATTACTTCAGATAGCTTCAGCTATCAACCCATAACAATTTACAACTAACTAATAATGTTACTAAATAACAACAGTAATAAATTTGTAATCATCTAACAATTCCTCTCAGTGGGAAACAAATTATTATCTTTTACTTCCACTTTTTATCAAAAGTATGAAATTGTTAACATCCCATAAATCAGCTCACACAACATAGTGAACAAGGATTCAAGTATTCAACCCAAATCACAAGTATGCAATGCAATTTTTTGCAAAGAAATATTTTTACTAAATTCAAGCAATTCAATGCTTCTTTATGTTGACACAAACCAGGTCGACAGGGGTTCCCAACAATGTCAACACAAACCCACAGCAATCTCCCTGAGCATCAGCCCAGACAGGTTTTACCCCGTCTAGCAACACCTGCAGAGTAGATGAGGTCTCGCCCGAGATGTTCAAGGGAGAGTCGACAAAACCATGTTTCCTCCGAATGAAGGAGGATGTTGCAGCTCAATTACCCAACTTATTGCAACATTTCTGGGATATATCTAAGCATTTAACTCAAGCATTATTCATATTTATGGCATCATTAAATAAAACAGGTCATAATTGCAACAGATATAACAATAAAGCATTAACCGCGGCAAGGAATCATCGCATCATTCATATATTCATATTGAGAAATGCATTACCATAGATAAACAGGAAAACACAGGGATTCTTCTCAATAACTCTATCACATCATATTAATTCCACAAAAACCCAGATACAAAATATTCAGTCTTCAGCTCATACTCTGCAAATCATCTAACGGATATCTCCGGACCTAAGATACACGATCCCAGATGATTCAACACTTACAAATCTATGTCTATTTATAGGCTTTCGCCTTTACATTTCTTGTCCACTTTCTAACTACTTCCTAACCGACACTTCAAAGAAAATGACCCAAAAACCCGCATACTGTTGTTCTACATACCCAAAATTACATAAAACATCATCATTTGCGCTTGACTTCTCACCCTCTGTGGTATCTTTAGCCTTGCGCAGCATCCACGATGCTGCGATGCTAACCTGTCCAATACGCCTTCCAACAGGCCCCCAACACAATCTTGTGGCTCGCCCTCGAGCCATGTCACGTAGATAGGGTGTATGCGGTGGTCTTGACCTTGAAGTCCTCGTACTGTTGATCGACTTCTATGACCTTCTCCTTTACCGTCATATCCAGCGCCTAACTGTAAATCACATCCTGGGGAGATGGGTGCTCACTCAGCTTCACCGCAACTTGTTGGCGACCTTCCTATACAACCTGGAGTGCCACACCAGCTTTAGTCACAAACTGACTGTCCATTAGAGAAATTTTGAGGTCAAAAAAGGGCCTCAAAACAAAGAAAATGTACTATAAAATAAAACCAATCACATTCTAGTAGAAGACATCATCCCCCTTGGTGAGGTGGCATTGCATGAGTTAAGAATGTTTATTTGTCAAATTTTCTATGGTGGATGAAAACACATAGTTAACCAAGGTAGTGGTGTAAGTACTTTTAAGTCATAAAGTAAAGTACTCATAATGATAGTCTTTTCATAAAATAATATTATTGTCATTTTCAAGTAAAGTACTCATAATGAATGTCTTTTCACACTTTCACATAAAATAATGTTATTGTCATTTTCAAGTGAAGTACTCTTAATTCATAAAGAAAGTCCTTTCACATTTTTTTATAAAATAATATATTATCATTTTTATGTTTTTAATTTTAAATTATATATTCACTTCATTCTATTTAATAACAAAATGTCAAACTAATAAAGAATAATAATAGATTTAATAAATAATAATAATAATAATAATGCAATGTGGATTATAATAATATTATTGACATTTTACATGTAAATAAATTCTAGATTAAATTACATTATTAAATTCATGAGAAAAGTACTAAATATAAAAAGTCAACATAAAATTTAAAAAAAAACTCTTAAAAATGTTTTTTATTATTTAATTTCATTTGCAAGTTCAAGACAAATAAATGTTAAAGGACAATACATTTTTGGGAATTTACAATGAATCTTAATCACATCAATGTAGACTTATTTTATTAATTTTATTTCTAGTGAATTTTGAAAAGTAACTCAACCATGGTTATTTATATTGTGCATAGAAAATAGTGTGGGAGGTGACTTGTCATATATACCTACCCCATAAAACCCCCAATTCATAATATTTTAATATATCTCATATTTTTGTAGTACATCTCTTAGGAGGCCCTTCTTTGACCTCAAAATCTCTCTAATGCAATCTCCTGGAACTCCTCCAGTTGTGCAGCGCACTTCTTTTGACGCTCGTCAACCTTGGTGATGCGCTGCAACAACTCTTTTAAGTCTGCGGACTTGAAAACCTACTCCATTGGCGGCATCATGCGCATCACCATTTTGAGTGTCGCCAACTGCCCCTCCGCCTCCTTCCTGAGCTTGGTCAACTATTCAATCTGCTCGTCTTGAACAATACGTCCCCAAAACTGGACGGTGTCGGCTGTAAGTTTTGTCGTTGTCGTTTCTAGCTCCGCTATTTGTGTTTCCGCCTCCTCAATGGCACATTTGCGTTCATCCACCTATGTTTGGGGTGTTCCAGGTTTCACCAGGGCTGTTAGCTCCTGATTTTCATGTTGCAGTTGGGCAATGACAGCCCCAAGCCACTGCGCCCGTTGAATCACATCCAATGCTGCAAGGGGCGTCGGCACATGGTGACAAGCCTCAGCGATGGCCGCCTCCACCCGCACATTTTGATCCCACAAAGTGGACTTCTCCACAATGAGGCGATCATGTGCCTGCTTTAATTCTTCGATCACTCGAGCCTTCTCAGCCCATTCTTTCTTGATGTCCTCTTCCAACTCATCCATGGCTTGTAGTGTTATAGCGGCCCTCCCTGTTAAATCTACGACTTCTTCCTTAGTCGTTGCCTCGCTCTCCTGCAAGCATAGGCACTTACCAATGATCTCATGCATCCTGTCTGCCATTTCCCGGTCGGCAACCACCTGCATAGCTGTCAACTCCTTCGCCGGCATCGCATTGATGTTGACAGTCACTTTTTCTAATGGCTTCAGCAAAGCTTTCAAAGCCTCATTATCATTCACAATCGCAGTCGGGGGAATATCAACATTCTGGACCCATGGCTCAGTGCTGATTGCACCAATTTCCTGCATCGGTGCTCCCTCTAGTGCCTTCTTCAAAACAATGTCGCACAAGGAATACAGACGGGTAGTGATCGCATGGAAACCTTCATCTGCCTTTACCGTCATTTTGTGAGCTGCTACACTGGTTGCATTATTTATAACGAGGAGTAGTCGGTCAAGCTGTACCTCTGACGACCGGGGGATCCCACTGATTTTCCCATGGTCATAGTGTCCTTTTGTTCTTCCTTCTTCAACCTCACGCTTGTCATCCGTAGGGGTCTGTAATGACTCCTGGTCCAACACATGTTGCTGTTGGTCCATCTTTGAAACATATGATGGTATTCCCACGGACTCATCCTCCTAAACATCTGGTCTTTCCAGTCGACCGGCCACTCATCAATGATCGCATCTAAGTCATCATCTGACGGTTTGTAAGGGGTCTGCA
The DNA here is from genome assembly GCA_027924585.1 of Larix kaempferi. Taxonomy (NCBI): domain Eukaryota; kingdom Viridiplantae; phylum Streptophyta; class Pinopsida; order Pinales; family Pinaceae; genus Larix; species Larix kaempferi. Next base: position 27,867,711 of record BSBM01000158.1, on the reverse strand, counting down.
ACCACTGTCGATCCTTATCACGTTGCGCTTTCACGTAGATATTGTGCGGTCCAATAACAAATCGGGCCATCCCTTTGTACTCTCAATCGATGTCTGAGTCAGCCGCGGAATCCACTTGGCTACTGCCTGCAGCACTTCCCAGTAGAGCCAAAACTACGTGGCGCACTCCCGGAGGCGCTCTGGTTCCTGCACCCACCACAAGTTTTGGTAGCATGCCCCCTTTTGATATTCCACTGCGTCCACCTCCATTCCTTGATAGTCATCGGGCTCCATCCATGCGACAAGTGTGATTAAGATCAGCAACCAGCTATATGCGAATGGTCGTTGTCCCGCTTGGGCCGCCAACGTGTCCTCCATCAGCTAGTTGAGCATAAACATGGACCAATTTACTTGCACGCCTTCCGCACAGAGTTCCCCGCATGCGACAACCCCTGAGTTTCCTTGGTTGGTCCGATTGTTTCAAATGATCTTGGTAGCCAATATCCACGCCCCAATCTTAACTGCGGGCTCGTTGATGGTGTCTAGGCGATAGTCCCGTCTGTCTTTCTGCATTTTATACTACTTCCACAACCTGGCCGCGAGCTTTTTGTCATTTTTCTTCCCCTGAAAATATTGCAATGGGTCGACCCCAGCCTTTGGAAACCCTTTGATTCCAGAAATCGATTCCACCGCGACAGTGACCTGCCTATCCAACCATAGAATGTCACCATGAAAACAGGCCAGCAGTTGTTTCATGCAGGCATTCGCTTCCGTCAACCGCCCAAAGTGTGGCAGGTTGATCAACCCCAACAACCCAAACTTCTCCAAACTGCGCGCCCAGTCATGTGGAATGCGTGGCGTCACTCCAGTTTTCCCCAGTGCTCGTGGATTAAAGGGCTTTGTCATAACATATTCCAGCGCCAGGAAATCATGATCATTGTGTCGCAGCTGCATCAGCGCAGGAAAAATGTCGGTGGTGCAACTCATACCTAGGGGAATCGCTGGCATTCTGATTTGGTATCTCTGGTTCTTAGTGGGATTCCTCAGCTGCATCCCAGGTCAATATGGATGTCGGTAGCCTGGGATATCCGCAGCAGAGACACCTGCTTGGACTGCATAATCCACAATGCCAGAGCTCGATGGGATCGCCTCAGGGACCCCTTGTGGAACTTGGGCCGTGGAGCGGGTCTGTCGCTTCTCTGGCTGCAGGGAGATAGGCTACGTCCATGCCCTCTTCTGGCGCACAACCGAGCATGATCCCACCGGCATGCTAGCAACTTCTTACATGATATTGACCTCCTCTTCAATACTAACAGTGAGGACGGGGGATTCGTCTTCACTTGAAATCTCCACTGTATCCGGCTCACCCATCATGCCGTACTTAATCCCTGCAATGCCAACAAATGGCTTAAGCTTACCCCTACTCAAGAACTTGCTCAGCACGGCTCAACGGCACTTTGCAACACAACTCAATCTTGCACAATTTAGAAATGGGCAACTGACTCCACTTGTTACAAACAGGTGCCTTCCGACCAACCTCAGTCGGTTCTTATAGCGTCGAATCTGATCCCTCGTAATCATGACTAAATCACGCATTAATTCGGACCAAATCCTGTCTTAATGACCCAAATCCGTCGTCGATCCTGTCATATGATCGGCTGAATCCGCCATTCATGCTCATCATTCGAACAAGCACCGGTAATTAACTGTCTGGAACTTTTGGCATTTATTGTTGATTTGACTCGGTCGCGACCCTGCTACTATCGCGAACCTGCTCCCAATACTGCAATGAAAGCACTTCTACCTGGGCATTCTGATTTTGCTGACATGCAATCCTGCCACCGATTCCTTCCTGCAATTTTTTTTTTCGACTGATGCTACTCAGGCATTGCGGTGCTCCAAGCCTGACCTATAGGGCTTCAACCTGCTACCATTGATCAACTTTGGGAGCATCACGCTGTCTAACTATTGCAACTAGACTACCCCTCCTGTAGTAATGCTACTGACGCGATATGGTCCAAGCCAGTGCATCTGCAACTTCCCTGGATGCTTCATAAACATGTTATCGTACAACAGCACCAAGTCACCCTGCTAAAACTGTTTATTCTTGATGTGGCAATCATGCCAAACCTTCTGGCGATCCTTCTCCATGCTTTGGTGGAATCCTGCGATAAGGCGATCTTCTTCAAGTTGTACTAGCTGCGCTAGACGTTCGCCTAATGCTGCTTCATCATCCATACCTATGGATACCGCGATGCGCAGACTCAGAACGATGTACTCCATCGGCATAATCGCTTCTTGCCCATATACCAGTTTGAATGGTGTCTGGCCCGTTAGCCTTTTACATGTGGTGCGATATGCCCACAAGACTGCTGGGATCTTCAGATCCCAGTCGTCACGGTTTGCATTGCACACCTTCATCAGCGAATGCTCCAGAACCTTGTTGAATGCTTCTACTGCCTTGCTTGCTTGTGGATGATATGGCGTGCTCTTCTTGTGTTGTATCTGTAGTTCTGATGTCAATGCATTGATGGTGCGATTGATGAAGTGACTGCCCTGATCGCTCATCAACACCTTCGGGCAGCCAAACCGAGTGACAATGTTCTCGAATAAGAAGCACACTATTTTTGCAGCAATGCAATCTATGACTGGTGCATCCTCCGCCCATCTTGTCAAATAATATGTCACTGTAATAATGTATCTTGCACCAGTGCGTTTCCCCAGTGGGTTGATAGGGCCCACGAAATCCACTGCCCATTTATCAAATGGTTGCAGTGTCACTTGAGGTTGCAGGGGCATCTTATCCCTCCTAGATGGTTTCCCATTCCTTTGACAAACATCGCAGGTCCGTGCATCCGTGGGCCACCAAAGCCCTGTGCGAAGCACCTTCCTAGTAGTCGCACGACCGCCATAGTGCCCCCCAGCTACTTTTGCATGTGCTTCTAACAAGATCTGCCCTTGCTCATGAGGCAAGATGCAGCGCCGCAATATTTTTTCCGAGCCTAGTTTGTATAAATCACCTGCAATCAGTTGGAAATATGCGGCCTTGACCACCAATTGTTTCTTTTGACTGGTTGTAAATCCCTCCGGTGCGGTACCTGTCGCCGGGAACTAAATGATCTCGGCATAATATTCATCAGCTACTTGAACCTTAAATAGATGTGCATCAGGAAATCTGTCGTCAATGTTGGTTGGCTCCTCCCCTGTTTCAATCCGCGACATATGATCTGGTCCTGTGTTCAAACGTCCTGGCTTCACAATCACTTCAAAATCGAACTCCTGAAACAGAAGTAGCTAGCAACATATCTTCCCCACCAACATAGTCTTATTGACCAGGTATTTCAATGTAGAGTGGTATGTAAACATATCAAAGTGTCCTCCCAGTAAGTAGTGTTGAAACTTCTGCAGTGCATAGACCATCACTAGACCTTCCCGCTCTATCGTGGTATAGTTCCTTTCTGCGGACGATAACTTCCGACTGGAAAACGCAATGGGGTGATCTAGATCCCCCTCCACAAGTTGGGCAAGCACCACTCCCAGTGTGATCGATGAGGCATCGACATGGACATGGAACTCCTTGCTCCAGTCCGTAAATACCAGTATTGGCACTAAATCCATCTTAGCCTTCAAAGTTTCAAAACTGCCTTGACATTCAGGACTCCACTAAAATACCGCATCTTTCTTCAGCAACTTCTCCATAGGGGTCGTGATGGCTGCATAACCCCTAATGAACTTGTGATAATACCCAGTGTGGCCCAACGTCGCTCTCAGCTGCTTGACGTTAGTCGGCAGTGTTAAGCTCAGAATGAGCACAATTTTTGTTAGGTCAACTAACAATCCCTACTTGCACACAATGTGACCCAGTAATATTTCAAATGGTGCACAGAAGATGCACTTCTTCAAGTTCAGCGATATATGATGTTGTCGACAGCATTCCAACATCAACCGCGGGTTTTCCAGATGATCGTTGATCAAGCCATAGACGGTTCAGTCATCCATGTACACCTGCAAAAACTTTTGGATGAAATCCTGGCAGCAATGAAAACTTGCGAAAATATCTCAAGTGCATTATTCATTCCAAACGGCATCACTATGTACTGAAAACAGCCCCATTCGGTCACAAAAGTTGTCTTGTGGCGGTATTCCTTGGCGATGCGGATCTGATGATAGCCAAAGAACCCATCCGTGAACGAATACATCTCCTGGCCACCCACACCTTCGAGCACGTCATCAATAAACGGGGTTGGAAATGGATCATGCAAAGAGGCGTCATTCAACTCCCGCAAATCGACACAAATGCGCACTTCACCAATCTTCTTGTCCTGCGCCACCATAGGACTGATCCATTCTGACTCTTCAACTGGTTCAATAATACCAGCATCCAACATGCAATCAAGTTCTACCTTGACCCTCTCCTTATGGCGTGGATTCAGTCGATATGGGCGTTGTCTGATTGTTTTAGCATCGGGTTTCAATGGAATCTTCATCTCCCCCGGATCGCCCAAGATTCCCTTCATCTCAGAAAAATTCGTAGGGAACAGGTCTTGGAATTCATGTAGCAAGTCAATGACCTTTCCCATCATCTCATCATCCCAATAGTCCCCAACATTCGTGAACTTGGGACTGTCCTCTGTCCCAATGTTGACCTTCCGGAGCTTCAGCGGTTGACTGATCGGATCACTTGGCGCATCAGGTGCTACAATATTGTGACTTCCTTTGGATTCTGGAATATTGACATTCTGTGGATCATCACCATCTTCTGTCCCACCACTGATATTATAACATTCCATCATGGACTGCATCTTGCAGTGCGTATGTGGATCCGCGGGATATGCCACCAGAACAACCTTCAGAACTACGTCACGGATGAGCTGCAACGCATTGTGGACATCCGGGTTGGCATCCGCAAAGGTGAACGTATGAGTAAAACAAACTGTCAACTCCAACCAAGTAGTAATTTCTCCTTGCAATTCAGCTGCAGTATACCATGATCGCGGTATCTCGTCCAGCGTATGGATGAAGGCATGGACCCACTCATCCTTGGGTTGCGATGCCCATAACGTCTGACATTCCATCAAATGACTGCCAGGGTTAGTCTAGCCATCATATTTCCCTGTGTGGTAAACTTCGGTATCACCAAAAGCGAACCGTCATCAATATCTGGCACTGCGGCCAATCTGCGATCGACTTCTTATGTGTTTCCCACCAACGTGCTGGAGCAGCCTTCAGTGCTTCCTCCAATGCCAGCAGTTGTTGTGGTTCGGAAACCTTTTCCTCAAACACCGTAAGAAACTAATACAAGCCGGGAAACCCTTCGTATATTGGCAGTGCAACAGTATCAGTTGTAATGCGGCATAATGACTGCGTAACTAATCCACACTTACGGAGCGACACCTCATGCAAGCGATTCTGCCAATTTTATAACGCATCGTCATATTTGGAAGACGCAGAGCTGAAGCTGCGCCACCCAAGCTCACCGTCAGCAATCGGATGAATATAATCTTCGAAAATATTGAATGCATGGTCCCATCCGCTGGGATATTCGTCCTTCACCGATTCAATATACCTACGTCCCTCAGCCAGATCCAACGGGGCGATGACTCTGAGATCGCGGTTTTCAAAATTCATCATCCACTTCTTAAAGTTGATAACTGGCGCACTGTCATTAGCCCATCCAACCCCCAACAATGTGGGATAGGATCTTCCTCCTTCAACTACTTCGATGACATCGAAGTCGACATATGTCTTCATTCCCTCAATGTCCACCACCAGCCGTGGAACTCTCCCAATCGGGGTCACCTTGGCCTGATTAGCCAGTCGAAGTTGTACGGGAGACCACCTTAACGTGGGACTCCCCATTTCTGTGAGGCCTGCTTAGTTAAGATGTTGACATCCGAACCAAGATCCAGAATAACTGAATCGACTTCATAATCTCCGATTTGAATGTTCATATGAATCTCCTTACCTGTCTTCCACCACTGTAAGGAGTTGACCGCATACTCTTGTTGTCCCCTGCCGGGTCGCTATAATAGTCCCTCGATCTCGGCAAGAGCATCAGGATCCCTTGCTAGTGATAAACAACTCTCAAATAATTTCTACAAGGTTCTGGACTGTCGCGATGGACCGGCCTCTAAAGTGGCATCAAAAACAGGAGGCATGTCACAAACAATGGCCTTACCTCGATCCTTTTCCATCGTTCGTCGCGCTTGAAAAAATGCATCACGCTCTGAATCAATGTCAAATGACATTTTCTTCTATCCTTCTAACCGGATAAGTGGATGCGGGCTATCCTCTCCCGTTGTTGCACCTCCCCAAGTGATAACTGCGACAACAACATCTTGTGGCCTTGGCTCCGCAGAAATTGTCGCAATCGTCGCTCCCTGCATCTGGTTCGGTGGATTCCCAAGTTGATTCACATTCTGGTTAGAATTCTGATTCAGACGTTGGTTTTGATTCTGCGCTAATTGCTACACTTGATTATACACTGGTTGTTGCACCTGGTTCTAGTTCTGCAGTTGCGGAACATTCCCTGCTTGCCATCGCGCAATTAACTGCAAGAAGTTTTCCACAATGTGATCTGTAACAAAACAAAACATACACTGGGTCTGCAATTGTGGGCAGTCTCGCTGGTAGTGTCCCCATACCCCACAGTGATAGAATTAAACAGGTCCGCAACCTCCTCATGCTCCTCCGCGACCAAATGCTCTGCCATGTCCTCCTCGGAATACTCCCTGTTGTTGATACTGCGGTTGATGCATATGATTCAGTTGCATGCCTTGCCCTTGCTACACATACAGTGGCTGTTGAACGTATTGTGGCTGCTATGGATCCATCTGCATAGGATCATATTGCGGCATAAACTGTTGTGGTTGCTACTGCAAACTCCACCCGCGGTTGAGGTAGCGGTTGGGCTACTTATGGTTGCGGTTGCAGTTGCGGTTTTTGTACGGAATGTTGGTCGTCCTTCACATAGAATGCATCGTATGTTCTCTCCTGAAGCATCCCATATGCACAGCAATCTTTGTCTTCATGTCCCACAGATTTACAGAATGTACAATACAGATTCATCAGTTTTGTGACCATATTTTGCATGTATTGGCATTCCTCATGGCAGTGCCCATATACCTGATAGATGCGACACCACGGCATACCGCCGACATTCAACGGGTTCAGTGCTCCTAAAACCAGATAATTGCGGAAGTATGGGAAACTACCCTTAGTATGCCCCTCTTCGCGACATTACATACACCAAACTTCTTCTCGTTGTTCCTTTCCCTTCTTAATATCTTGCAGCTGTATGGTTAGGTTAGCTAGTTGTGTCTGAATCTGCGGCATCCCAGCTTCGTTTTCCCCGATCAGCGAAGCTTCCAACCACATTGCAATCTCGAGAGCTTCACTTGGCGTTGTAATGTTCTGTTGCATCAGCGGAAATCGAATGTGTGGGAGCAATCTTGCGATGAACCATTCTTTTTGTTGGATAGTGCTCATGTCGAAACTGACCCTTGCCATTAATGTTTTGAATCACTGGTCAAAATCCCACATAGTTTCATTGGGGTAATTCTTAATCTCTTTTAATTCTGTAATATGTTGTGCTTCAGATTTGGGTTTTTTGAGCTCCGTGATTAATCCAGCTCGAACTTCATCCAATGTCTTCTCTGGAGTGCCTGCAAGAACCTGCACAAACTTCATGAACCAGTCTAATGCGCGACCCCAAAGGGTTGTCTCCAATTTTCCTTTCTTAGCAGCATCATTAGTAATCTGCTTTTCGGTCCATACTACTCACATAGAAACCAGTACTACTCAAGATTATCTGTTCCATTTCCGTGAAACAGCGGTAACTTAGTATCCTCGCCCTCCATCTTGGGCTTCCTTCCTCTAGTCGTTGAGCTACTAGCAATTAACTTATGTTGACTTGATGAGCACGGTGGTGTCAAATTTGTATTTCTTACTGGTTGAGAGATAGTGAGCGGAGGTGTGGGCACGTTGTTGATGGGGTTTGGTCCTGCCTCTATCCTGGGTGTAGCCTGGTTTTCCTTGTCCGGACTATGAGGTCGCTTCGTCCCATGTGGTCTTCCTTCGCGGCATTGCGGTTCGATCGCAGTAGGACCTTCTCCTATCCTCTGCCTCTTTTCCTATCGAAACCTTTCTCCTAACCTTGTAAGACCACTCTCTTCCTCGACTTCACTCACAGTCTCATCATGACCTGCACCCATCTACCCCTTATCATTCCATGTACCGCCCCCCCATTGTTGTGGTACCCACGGCCTCCGCCCACCAGGGTTTCTATTGATCAAGATGCATCTTCAATGTGCCCTTCTCACAAATGAGCATCTTAATAGACAGCTGTAGCGACAACAAAAACCTCCCCCGGGGTCCGCGGAAGAAATATCTTTTAGCTTCACTATAGGATTTGTTCATATCAACAACAAACTCAGTGATATAGCCTTCCAATATGCTATCAAGCCAAACTTCGACAGCCCGCGACATTTTGTTGTCGGCTTCCTGCAGCTCCTGGATCAGTTCAGGGGTCCAGGCTGTTGGTTCACCACCTTGAAAGTTCCTCTTCTGAAAAGTCAACTTCACTAGCCACTCATACAAGATGATTGGGAATTCGTAGAAAAGGTATTCGTGCAGACCGTCGTGAATATACTTTGCTAACCACCAATCTGTTGTCAACCCAAGGTTCTTGTTTTCTTTGTCAGTGAACTCTTGCAGTTTTAGGTGGAACCAATCTTGGATCTCTGGTTTCGTCGGATGCCACATATCCTCCTGTCACTTCGCATAGGGTCCCGGCAACGGAACCATTTGTTGACACAAACCCGATCGACAAGGGTTCCCAACACTGTCGACACCAACCCACCGTGATCTCCCTGAGCACCAACCCATACAGGTTTTACCCCGTCCAGCAACACCTGCAGAGCAGATGAGGTCTCACCCGAGATGTTCAAGGGAGAGTCAACGAAACCATGTTTCCACCGAATGAAGGAGGATGATGTGGCTCAATTACCCAACTTATTGCAACATTTCTGGGATAGATCTAAGCATTTAACTCAAGCATTATTCATATTTATGGCATCATTCAATAAAACAGGTCATAATTGCAACAGATATAACAATAAAGCATTAACCGCAGCAAGGAAACATCGCATCATTCATATATTCATATTGCAAAATGCATTACCATAGATAAACAGGAACACACAAGGATTCTGCTCAATAACTCTGTCACATCATATTAATTCCGCAAAAACCCAGATACAAAATATTCAGTCTTCAGCTCATACTCCGCAAAATATCTAACAGATATCTCCAGACCTAAGATACACGATCCCAGATGATTCAACACTTACAAATCTATGTTTATTTATAGGTTTTCTCCTTTACATTGCTTGTCCACTTTCTAACTACTTCCTAACCGACACTTCAAAGCAGATCACCCAAAATCTATCTATTGTGGTCCAAATGACCCAAAAACCCGCATAATGCGGTTCGACAGACCCAAAATTACATAAAACATCATCATTTGCGCTTGACTTTCCGCCTTTCGCGGTATCTTTAGCCTTGCGCAGCATCCACGATGCTACGATGCTGACCTGTCCAAACCGCCTGCCAACACTTTAGAATTTACTTTCACCTTTAATATTACACTCAAATATATAATTATGCAATTACACTAATGTTCATTACATATCAACAATTCAACACATAAACCATTCTTGTACCTGGAATCAGGGATATGCCTATCAAAAGAATGTCATTAATTGTCCCAAATGGCCAGCTACCATTGGACTTAATCATACAATTCAAACACGGACTAAAAATAATGAGTAAAAGAAACTTAATTGTTCAACTAGTGAACTTCAAGTGAATAACTGGAAGCACCCCCAAGGTCTCAGTCAGTCCGACCTAGTATTTATCATCCGCACACAACATCTAGTAGGTTCTCCTACACTGTATAATCAGTCCCATAAGAGTTACCCTACTCCAGATGTTGTTCAGTGTGAACAGAAGAAAGTAGTCCAATCTTCATTAACCTCTCAGGGAATCTTAGTCTTCACTATTCACTTTACTCATTAATTAATTAACAAGGTAGAGACCACTCTACCTTACATATGAACAAATACCAGTCTGAAATTCAAATTCAATCAAAGGATTATAATATAACTTCTTATCAAGAATTTTACAGCTCAACCATCGCATGCATATATAACTTATGCACTTTCCAACATCTGTTGGAGCTATTACACAACTCTGGTGCTATTCTAAAATAGAGTATAAGAGCAATCTAGTGATAATTAGCTACGCTACTGAATCATTTACTTCAACATTAATTGAATAACAAACGCATTTATACATTAAGTTTTCTTTCTGAAAGAAAACAATCATCCCATAGGTTCAAGAGTTGTAGCCTCAGCTCTGATACCAAGTTGTAACACACCATTTTGACGAATGCATTTAATAGTGCATAATAACTATAAAATGAAATAGCGAAAGCATAAAACTTTTCAAAAGACCCATTAATTCAGTAAAAGATAAACAAAACTTCGACCTATCCTTTTTTTTCAAAACTTATTGTACAATCAATTTCACGTTAAATAAAATATTAAGACATATATGTATGCACCCAGAATACCAAATTATAGTACTTTAATTAAATAAGATTACTCAACCATGATAAATTTTGGCCCAGAAACAATATTTCTAAATCTTTCCTTATAAAAACTTTTTTTTTTCCTTGGAAAAAGTCGTAATTTTATTTCAAGTGGATTGAACAAAATTACATTCTGCACATGTAATAGAATCATAGTGATCCCTACATTATCGCATATTTGTTGTTCATGTTTCTGACTGGTCTAGAGACCCATACATACCCAAAATAATGCTGACCATACAGCACACATATAGCCGGTTACATATACCAAAATAGTCTCAAAATGTAATAGTTCCTATCACACGATACTCTGTCTTAGCTGCCCGAAAGCACCAAACAGAACAGATGTAAAAAATTAGCCTAATGCTCCATTACGGTCCACCAAAGCCTCATAAAGGCCTATGATAATACCATTATGCAATATACAAAAACCATAAAGTAATCAAAACAGAACTGTTGTGTAATCTGAGCAAACAGATACTAATCAATCTCCCGCCCTGTCCTCCAGTGCCTCGCTGAAAGGCCTATGGTAATAACTGTAGGATGTAGCAGTAGTATGTAATGTGATTCGCCATGTGCCGAAATTTAGACGTTGCTGCGACGCTTCTTTGGAAAGAAAGTCGGCCATGCCATTTCTCTCCCTGTAAACATGTGTAAATGTTAAAAGATTAAAATTCTGCTTTAACCGTAAAACATCTTCCAGTATAGGTGATAGAACCATCACATTACATTGTGTATGCTCATTGGCCCAATCAATAACAATCAGTGAATCACCAAAAATCTGTAGTGAAAGACAACCCTGTTCTAGAGCAAATAACAGCAACAGTCTAAGTGACATGATTTCTGCATAGTTGTTTGTACCGCTCCCCAATCCAGCCGCTATGTGAAAATAATGTGAATCAGATTTATGTAGCACGATCCCCCCACCGCACACCAATTGATCCAGTGATGCGCCATCGAAAAAAGCCCACGGTATTGTTTTATCAATCGTTTCAGCAATCACAGGACGTGTTCTAATCGGTTTGGGAGCAGTCTTGTAATGAACAATGATAGCCACAGCTTGTGCCACTACTTGCTCAATCGGGATTCTACAGTCCTGGAAAATAAGCCTGTTACGTGTGATCCAGATCCCCCAGGCAAAAATGCATGGGGCCGCACAGATGGTTGATGACTGTTGTTCCGACCACCAATATTGAAATGCCTCAATAACATTCTCACCCCACCAACGCGTATTGAGATCCATATAATGGCAAATTTGTGTCCAAACCGCCTGGGAGAAACGACAGTGTACAAATATGTGTGAAATAGTCTCGTCCGCCTCCCTACAGAGTGGACAAAAACCCGGGCCCTGTAGGAATCGTCGCTTCAGAACATCCCAGGTAGGTGCCTTTATAAAAACTTATTATTAGAAACTCCGACCATTTTTCATAAATTATGTTAGAGTAGCCTAATTGGATGGCCGACTAGATCCTCCACCGACTACGGTCGAATTCCAACTACAGTCGATTTTCGACTACGGTCAAGTTAGTGTTTTCGGTCGGTTAACCGACTAACCAGATAGTTATGAAAATAGTGTGCTTCGGCCATTGACTTGTGAAATGGTGAGGTTTTAAATATATATATAGTCTACTTCGACTTAAACAAATACTTTTCTAACTTCGACTCAAACATATATTTATATTGATTCCAAACATTTCCTTAAAACAAGCAAAAATCAATATTTTCCAAGTTTATGCATATTTCCATTTCATTAAGTCAAAGAAATATTAATTCAACAAATCTATTTTAAAACTATAATAAATAAAATTACCGATGGTAATAACTTAGTCCACTAATAGACTAAATTCACCACCTCTTTTTAACTATATTAAATAATATTACTGACCGTAATAACACTAACCGACTAAATTCATCACCTCTTTTTAACTATATTAAATAATATTACCGACCGTAATAACTTAGTCCACTAACCGACTAAATTCATCACATATTTTTAACTATATTAAATAATATTACCGACCATAATAACTTAGTCCACTAACCAACTAAATTCATCACCTCTTTTTAACTATATTAATAATACTACCTACCGACTGTGATAACTTAGTCCATTAACCGACTAAATCCTCTCGTGAGTTGAATTATATAACTTCAACTTAAGCATATTTATATATGTCTAACTTTGATTCAAACATAAATTTGAAGTTATACCATTCCCACTCGTGGCTTTCAAATCAGCGATACCACTCATTAGAAAGCTCCTAAAAACATGCTTTAATTCAATGTAATGTTTATTATTTAATTAAATAAGATAATTAATACTTAGTCCCTTACTCTACTATGGAGCTTCTACCTAAAAGTTCTGACTTAAACATCTAATCTCTTCAATTAAAACAAATCAGTCTGTGGTTTTATTAACCCAAAACAGCTTTGGTCTTAATGAATGAAAGCATCCTATAGTTTTCAATTTACGTATTAGACAAAATTGGTCGAACCCATCTTCGACTCAATCATCAAAACTTTATTAAATATCAAAAATTTCTATATAACATAGAATTTTCTTTTCCCAATTACCTTCGACTTATAATTTTCAAATTTTAGTAGGACAATTTTACCAACCACTTCATTCATTATTTAATGAACTATTTTCTTCTCAATAATAACTATTATTGAATTGCATAATCATTTCCTTGAATTTAGGAGTTGCACAGTAAAATAGTAAAACTAGCATTATCACATAGGCCTGGGTGAACAAGCTTGCATAAATTTCCAAGCAATATCGCACCATTAAACTTGCACGTATTTCATGCCCATGAATTAAACCAAATAAAATGTAAATTCCTACCTTCTTTCCAAACTCGGGAAATTTAACAAGGAAATCATGCAAATATTTAATCGATAAATAATTAATTAACCTTTCAGAAATTTAAATAGAATTTCTAGGAAATAAAATTATCTGCAAAAATAATTAACACAGGCAATTGGCTTTGTAGCATCCACGCTCCACCCAACCATATGTAGTTCTGTTCATTATTCCCTCAACATAACACCACCCCCGAGCTGGGACTTGTGAATTCACCATAAAATCATTCCTTCCACCCACTATCATTCCATCACAGGATTATCATGGGTAATTCCTCATAGTTTTCAGAGGTTCATAAAAACTTTCAAGCATCCAGGAAATACAAGATTAAGCCAATTCCATGCCAAACCATACACTTCCCATCCCGGTTTCATTCCAATCACACCAAAGTGAAAACCATCACTGCTTAACCAGTGCACAGGAAATCCACCAGAACATTTTATGTGCACTTCACCATTTCCTTGACCACAAAACTGCAATCAAATACAACCTTCAACAATCAAACGTTAAGGGATAATATAGGTAGGTTCAATCACCAAAGTCTCCTCTGCTCGTGACTCAGTTTCTTCATGTGCTTGTGCACTTCCCCCCTTTCGAATTCTTCAATTCATTTACTTTTTGCATGCATAAGTTAAATGCATGACAAGTTTAAACCACGTGGGCTCTCCAAAAGACAAGTTTCTCTCCTTTAATTAAAACACATAAACACTTCCCTTAATCCCACATATTCATAATTAATATTTAAACATAAGTCTTAAGTCATGGAATTTATGACTTAGCCAAAACTCTGGGTATTTTAAGGAACTTAGGATTATAAAAGGGTCATAGCCAAGGTTTCCCACACCTAAGGCATTTTAATCCCCTTCCTGACTCTGGTGGAACACAAGTCCCCGATGTTTTTATCGTTCTGCCTCAGCCACAGCCAGTTACAATTTTTATTATTAATAATTACAAAATATACATTTGTCCTACCATACAGGCATTTGCATATCAATATTTACATCATACATATGATCAATTCAGGGGTCTCATCCAGGGGTATTACATAATGGGTTGATGGGTGGGAGATACAATCGAGCTATGTTTAATTCGGAAATGGGGTAAGGATGAGCTAAAAGAGTTGAGGGTAGTACCTTTCATGATGTAATACCCATGATCTGATCATATGTATGATGTAAATATTGATATGCAAGTGCTTGTATGGCATGACAAATGTATATTTTGTAATTATTAATAATAAAAATTATAATTGGCTGTGGTTGAGGCGGAATGCTGAAAAGATCGGGGACTTGTGTATTCACCGGAGTCAGCAAGGGAGTTAAAAGGCCTTAGGTGGGGAAACCTTTGTTATGACCCTTTCATAATCATAAGCCCCTAAAAATATCCAAATTTTTGGCTAAGTCATAAATTCGATAACTTAAGACTTAGGTTTAAATCATAATTATCAATTAATTATGAATGTGTAGGATTAAGGAAAGTGTTTGTGTTTTAATTAAAAGAGAGAAACATGGGTCTCTTGGAGAGCCCACGTGGTTTAAACTTGTCGTGCATTTAAATTATGCATGCAAGTGGGAAAAGGATTTCAATTCATTCATTCTAGGAAAAAGAGGGGGTGCGGGAAGAAGTCTGAAGGAAAAATAGAGAAGTTTTTCAGAGAGCTTGTAGAGCTGTGAGTGCACAAGCACATGAAGAAAACTAAGTCATGAGCAAAGGGGACTCTGGTGATTGAACCTACCTAAATTATCCATGAACCTTTGATTTTTTAAGGTTGTTTTGTGGTCAAGGAAATGGTGAATTGTACATAAATTGTTCTGGTGGATTTCCTGTGCACTAGTTATGCAGTGATGATTTTCACTATGGTGTGATTGGAATGAAACCAAGATGGGCATTGTACGAGAATCTGGCGATTGAACCTACCTAAATTATCCCTGAACCTTTGATTGTTTAAGATTGTTTTTTACTATTGTTTTGTGGTCAAGGAAATGGTGAATTGTACATAAACTGTTATGGTGGATTTCAGGTGCACTGGTTAAGCAGCGATGGTTTTCACTGTGGTGTGATTGGAATGAAACCAGGATGGGAAATGTATGGTTTGGCATGGAATTGGCTTAAGCCTGTATTTCCTAGATGCCTGAAAGTTTTTGTGAACCTCTGAAAACTATGAAGAATTACCCATGATAATCTTGTGATGGAATGATAGTGGGTGGAAGAAATGGTTTTCTGGTGAATTCACAAGTCCCAGCTCGGGGGTTGTGTTATGTTGAGAGATTAATGAGTATAAATACCTACGGTTGGGTGGAGCGTGGTTGCCACAAAGCCAATTGCTTTTGTTAATCATTTTTGCATATAAGATTAATACTTGGAAATTCTGTTTAAATTTCTGAAAGCTTATTTAATTAATTAGTGGTTAATGATTTGCATGATTTCCTTGTTAAATTTCTTGAGTTTGGAAACAATATAGGAATTTACATTTTCTTTGATCTAATTCATGGGCATGAAAATTGTGCATGTTTAAATGATGCAATATTGCTTGGAAATTTATGCAAGCTTGTTCGCCCACGATGTGTGATAATGCTACTTTTAGTATTTTATTGTGCAACTCCTAATTCAAGGAAATGTTTATACAATTCAAGAAGGATTATAGTTGGGAAGAAATTAGTTCATTAAATAATGGGTTCGACCAATTTGTTTAAAGAATTGGGTTTGACCAATTTGTAAAAACCACACACTGATTTGATTCATTTGGAAACCAAAGTTGTTTTGGGATAATAAAAACCATGGGTTGATTTCTTAAGTTGGAGAAATTGGATGTTTAAGTCTTAATTGTATTTATTAATTAAATGACAAACAATACCTTGAGTTAAGGCATGTTTTTAGGAGCTTTGTAGTGAGTGGTATTGTTGATTTGAAAACCACAGGTAGAGTGGTATAACTACAAATTTATGCTTTAGTCCAAGTTAGACATATATGAGTATGTTTGAGTTGAAGTTATATAATTCGACCATATTTGGTGAAAGAATTAAGTGGTTAATGGACTAAGTTATTAGTGTAGGTAAAATTATTTATTTAATTTAGTTAAAAGAAATAATGCATTTAGTCCAGACTAAATTATTACGTGGCAATTTTATTTTAGTTTTATAAGAGATTTGTTGAATTAATATTTCCTTGACTTAGTGAAATGGAAATATGCATATATTTGGAAAATAATATTTTTTCCTTGTCTTAAGTAAATATTTGGAACAACCGACAACTATATGTTTAGTGCTATATGTTTAGTGGTTAGTCGAAGTAGACGACAACTATATGTTTTAGTGGAAGTAGACTATATATGTATATTTAAAAGCTTTCTATTTTCATATTTATATGTTTTAGTGGAAGTAGACTATATATGTATATTTAAAAGCTTTCTATTTTCATATTTATATGTTTTAGTGGAAGTAGACTGTATATGTATATTTAAAAGCTTTCTATTTTCATATTTGTAAGTTAGTCCGCAACTAACAAGTATTTGTTTATGTCGAAGTTAGACAAGTATTTGTTTAGATGGTCGGAGTTCCTAAGAGTAAGTCTTAGAAAGTTTTAAAAAGAAGTTTTACTTACAGTTCTGAAATTATTATTAAATAAATGTCAGTTAATATGCACTATAAAATGCATTTGCAGAAGGAATGTGTTACACATGACATGGTGGGGCGTATGATGAGTTTGGAACCAAATGCTCTTTGAAGATAATAGGATTCAATCTTTCCAAGTGGCCTATCAAATTAGAGCTTTAGCTTCAACATATAAAATGCTAGTGGCTCAAAAAGATCCAAGGTAATTTAGACAACGTTGGGATTGGATCCAATAATTGGGTGAATTTTTTTTTTCCTCTTTGAGAAGAAATGATGATTTTTCCTTTGAGAAAATTTTTTAAAAAAACAACAAAAAATAATCATCTAAATGGAACACAATTGAAAATTAATGAAAATTGAGAAAAAAAAATTAGAAGTTTTTTTTGTTGTGGTATACTAGATGTTGTATACTAAAGAAAGTTATATGTAGAGCTCTATACTAAATGTGGTATTCATATTGAAACATAGTATAGCGTCATGTTTAAAACTTGTACACTATTTTTTACTTCAATTCTCACATTTATGAACAATATATTTTGTTTTAAAAAACTTTATTTTGTAACATTTATTTGATATTTTACTTCAAAACTTAACAAATTGCACATATATATATTTTTTAAATGCAATATCACATCTTTTTTCTCACAAACTTTGTTATTTTTTATTATTTTTAGTGTCTTAGAAACTATTCCCCAATTTCAACATATATTCTTCAAAATATCTATGAAGTGTATTTTTTTTAAATAATCATATATGTATAGCATACACACACATACGCCATTGTTAAGGAGAATTTACCTTGACATGAGATGACAAATTCAGACAAAAGAACCTTATTCTTATCGAGAAACTCTTTTGGATTTGACAACAAAAATACTATGGTTGTCCATCCATGTTTTCAATCTAGCTTTCAGAGGTATATGATATGGAAAGCGATGCAATAGAAAATTGATACATTGTTTCATGTGTAGAAGTGCAACAAAAGCATAACATTTTCAATGATGAATATCAAATTTGCATCCTCATTATTGTCTCTTATAAATTGAACTTAACACCCTAACCAATGCCAATCTACACTCTCAATGTATCTCCTTCACCATATGCATTAGCATATGTATTAAAATTAAATCTTATTATAAGTTTATGTGCTTTAAGAAAACTTTTTAAAAACCTTTGGGTGTTTTGAAGATGGATGATGTTTTAGTAGATGAAAAAGCATATGTGATATGGAAAGTGGTGCATTAGAAAATTGATACAATTGTTTCATGTGTAGAAGTGCAACAAAAGCATAACATTTTTAATGACAAATATCAATGTATCTTCTTCACCATAGAATTGCATCCTCGTTATTGTTTCTTATAAATTGAACTTAAGACCCTAATTGATGTCAATCTACACTCTCAACGTATCTCCTTCACCATATGCTAATGCATATGTATTAAAATTAAATATCATTATAAGATTGTGTACTTTAAGAAAACTTATAAAAAACCTTTGGATGTTTTGAAGATGGATAATGTTTGAGTAGATGAAAAAGCATATGTGATATGGAAAGTGGTGCATTAAAAAATTGATACAATTGTTTCATGTATAGAAGTGTGGGAAAAACATAATATTTTTAATGACAAATATCAAATTTGTATCCTCATTATTACCTCCTATAAATTTGTATCCTCATTGATGTTAGTCTATATTCACATTGTATCTCCTTCGCCATATGCTAATGCATATGTATTACAATTAAATATTATTATAAGATTGTGTACTTTAAGAAAACTTATAAAAAACCTTTGGATGTTTTGAAGATGGATAATGTTCGAGTAGATGAAAAAGCATATATGATATGGAAAGTGGCGCATTAAAAATTGATACAATTGTTTCATGTATAGACGTGTGGCAACAACATAATATTTTTAATGACAAATATCAAATTTGTATCCTCATTATTACCTCAGATAAATTTGTATCCTCGTTGATGTTAGTCTATACTCACAATGTATCTCCTATAATGATAGTAGCCTTCACTATATGCTAATAAATATGTATTAAAATTAAATATTTTTATAATTAAATATTATTATAAGGCTATGTACCTTAAAATAATAAAAAAACCTTTGAATGTTTTGAAGATGGATTATGCATGAGTAAATAAAAAGCATTAAAAACTTGAATATCCTTTTAAGAAATATAAAATATTTTTCAATTAAACCACCTAAGTTTTAGGAACAATGGAACACAAATTAAACTTTCAAAAGCCCTACATGGAGTGATAAAACAATTAAAAAATTTATTTTTTAAATAAAATAATTATTTTATTGCTAAAAATTAAAAGCCAAAACTGACAGCTACCAAACAAAGAACAATAATGCCCAAAAGTACACAATGCCCATGCAACAAACAAATACAAAATCTTGTTTGAAATGACTTGAGTTTTAACCCTCTACAATATTTCATTCCTCTAAACAAACAAAAGGATCGAATAACTCCAATATTTCAGGTCTATGCGAGCTGAAGGTTCGACCCCTTTTTCATCAAGATAGTTATTTCATTCCTCTAAACAAACAAAAGGATCGAATAACTCCAATATTTCAGGTCTATGCGAGCTGAAGGTCCGACCCCATCAAGATAGTTATAGACTGGATAGAAATGGTTGCATTGATTCAGTCTTGGCACTGCTGTCCATCACTTATCACAAGTCAAATAAACATATTTCCATCAAGTGGGATGGTTAATACTTTATTTTCAAGCATAAATATTATACTACTTATCTAACACTTTCATCGATAGAGCAAAGGGGTCATGAAAATGAAAAAAAAGTAATCTAAACCATAAAAACAATCCCGTGCTTCTGACCACAAGAGCAGTGCTCCTGGGTATTCATCTCCCACTCACAAACCTTATATATATCCGGTACATTTTGAAAGGCATAGGCTTCTATTTTAGTCAAAACTTTACGCATAGCTCTGAAATTCAAAACGGGTACTAAAAAACAAATTTATAGCGCTCAAATGGCAAGCATAAAGCAGTCGAAAGTAGAATGTACGCAATAACAATTGCACTAATCCGCATCCCAAAAACATGTAACATCTGCAATAAACTCAACAATTTATAAAGCAACATACATTACATAAAGAGGAAAGCGAATAAATCAAAGAAAACCAGCAACGGAAGAGAAATTTTGGAGTTTGGGCTTAATATAATAAAATTTAGTCAAGTTTGCATTTTGGGGACAAAAGATCCCGTCTTACCTCTTCACAGCCACTGACTAGACTCTGCTCGCATGTAGTACGTATATGTCACCAAACAGATACACATAAAAGTATTAACTGTGTTTAACAATTAAACAGTATTTTTAACCATGGTATTAATACAAGTTTCCAATCATGGGTGAACAACTCTGAACCTCGACAGTATGCAGCAATAGGTTACTACAAGAATTTTAAAACAACCAACGAGAGAACTCAACATGAAAGTCAATTTGAACGCGTTGACCCTTTAAGTTACCAAAGACATAGAACGTTTGTCGTTTGACCTAAACCCATCCTTCGTGCCTTGGATATACCTGAATAGTGGAATCATTATTGCAACAACTAAATAGGAAAGCCTTAAGTACATTTCAAATACCAGTGCTCTGAATATAGTCATCGTTTCACCTGAATAACAGAATGCAAACCTGAACTCTTTACACAATTTTGATTTTATCCTATGCTCAAATCTTATGTATAAGGAAAGAGGCATTAAAATACAAAGATATTTGTTACAATGATTTACAAGTAAAAGAATATGGTGATCTGATAATAAATGACCCTGTGCTGGAGTCGGCCTTGTTGGAAGTTCAGAAAACATCCACAAGTCAAAGAATATGCTGCCATGTTTTTTCTATCCATAAAGCCACAGTGTGAACACACTTACTCAGCAACAAAAGCAAGGCCAAGTCTTATAATTTTCACCTTTAAGGCCTCAAAATAAGTTGCCAGACAATGTTTTATTGTCTTGACTACTGCTCAACAGAAACAGACATGGTTCCAGGGTCTACCATTCGAGCTACTGGTTGAATTTTTTGCTCACGTTTGAAGTCCACTAAAGCACATAATCAACCAATTAGACAGGTTCCAAAAAAAAGGTCGATAAATGCCTACTGTGAGCCATTCCGAAAACCCCTTACTCTGTCCCCATTGTGGTTATGATGAATTTTGTTCTTAAAGTGCTGAATGCCAGCTTCAACTCTTGCTGTAAAACCAACATGATTCCTACGCACTGAAATATTCTGTAGTGCTGGGTCTTTATATGTACCTTCATGCCTTGCCCACTGAATAAGGCTGTGATACGAAGGAAAGAACCTTCTTTCGAAAGCTGTATATGTGAAGTAAGGAACCAGAGTGAAGATAACAACAACAAGTGTAATGAACCAGTAGATAGGACTGGGGCCACAAGCTTCAACAAGAACTTTGTATGCCGTGGTCGATATTGTAGGTGTAATAGATCCATATACAAAAAGAAACAAATACCAAAATGCAATACTGCCCCATATGAATAGATGCTGTATCCACGTGAAATAACTGATGGCCAGAGCTATTTGGCAATTTACCGTCCAGACAATGCAAGTATACATGGTTGCTCCAAGGACCTCCACGCCTGAAACTTGACCACCTTGTCGAAATGCCTGGTGCTTAAGGATACTTATAGAGAAAAAGAAAATAATGGTAGAACTACAAATTCCATTAAACATCCAGCCAAAAATCCGAGCCCAACGGAAAAGAATATTCTGAGGTCCTTCTTGATACAGACGTGGAAACTGCATAATACAGCATCAATATTCATTATGATAAAAAAATGTTTGCCATAGATATACTTCCAAAGTTCAATGGAAGTATAAACTTCAAGCTATATGCAAAGAGATAATATAATTTTATTAATGTCCAATAGGTGACCATAAATAGGAGAGAGAGAGAGAGAGATGACAAAAATAGAAGCGTAAGTAGCACTGGTCTTTGAGATTACAATAATAATTCTAAAAGACGCATACCTGTAGGCAGAAACGTGCAGATACATCTTGGTCGAACACTCCCAATGCAATAACTGGAAGCGAAGTGAAAAAGACATTGAAAAGTGACATGTACCAGTCGTTATATCCTGCTTGTCCAGAAAATGAAGCATATGCTTCAAAATAAAATAAGGTGAAGCCAAAAGTAATGTTCTTGTAGAAAAAGTAACATATCTGCACATCAACATCCAGACAAACCATGAGTCTGTGATTCAAGCAAATTAAAATGTTACACAATAAAAATGAAATAAAACAAATACATTCAAAGGATTTGATTTAACTACCATAGTTGCTATCCGTCGGTAACACCAATGGCCATGTACGAGAAGCAAACGCTCGAGGAAACAGAACTGAGCTATGGCAAAATCACTTGCCATAACGGCCTGCAATTGCAAGTTTGCTAGTTTGATAAGAGGCTACAGAGAGAATGGTACCAAAATCTAAATAGGAAGGTTCATAAATGATTTAAACTAATTTATTTATACCCTTGAAAGGAAAAGCAATGATACCAAAGATAGTATGCTTATGGACCAAGCTTCACTTTAAAACAGTTCAATCAAACCATAAAAATCATTTTCAGGATAAGTAATTGCAGATAAAGAAATAACCTGCATGCCTTCAACACCACTGATACCAACTCCAATGTCTGCCTCCTGAAGCATGCCTACATCATTGGCCCCATCACCAATTGCCAATGTGGTTTTCCCTGTACCTTCCTTAACCAGCCGTGTAACCTGTACAATTACCATCTTTCATAAGACTACAAATATCATCAAAATTGGCACAAAGCCTGCCTGGCGAGAAAAATCCACCAACTTTCATGTCAAAGTCCTACTCACAAGACACGCTAATACACAAACAGCTATAGCTAGTTGCAGTACGATCATCTGAAAGATGCAATTTTATAGTGGTAAACCTAAATGACAAGACATGGATTTTAATTATCTGACAAGGCAAGTCTGTGATAGAAAAATCCTTGTTAACTTAGTGAACCTGGTTCCAGAGTACACTTACAAGTGCTTTCTGTTTTGGTGAGACTCGGCAACAAATAACTGATGCACAGTCAATAGCCACACTCAGAAACATCCCTTTGATTTCTTCCTCCAATGCATAAGCCAGTGACTTCCCATCAATAATCAGAGCAAACACATCATCATTGCCCCTTACTAAACTAACTTGCCTTTGTCCCTCACTAATTTGCTTTTGTATACTTTCCCTGGAGACCTGAGAAAAATAATAAAGCAATGACTTGTAAACTCGGAGTATGAAACCTTTGGATAAATTGAAGATATAGATATGTATTTCAGATTCTTGTGAAACAGTCATCAGATGAGGCATTTACCTTTGAAATGGCTTCTTTGTTGCCTTGTGCCTCTATTGCATTTATCTCAGGTGTATCCAATGTGATCAGTATTTGCTTCATTCCTTGTCTGAGAAAACTGCATGCAAATCTGCAAGGATATAATCCATTCAAGGTAAATGAGTAGGGAAAAACGGTAACCATTTGATAACCATAGAGGTAAATTAAATTTTAACTATTAAACATTTTCAGACACATAGTATCAAATGCTTAAGACTATACCCAATATTGATGGCAGTTTCCAATTTATCTCCAGTCAAAACCCAGATCTTAATACCAGCCTGTGCTAGCTTGTCAATGCACTGAGGAACCTGCAAGTTATAAAACAAATCACTTTAGTTCCTGTGCAGAGATGAACAGAAGAAAAAAAAACTTCATACAAAAGAATACAACAAAGCCATTGTCCCTTTCATGACTAATCAACTCATGGTAGCAGCAATTGTGCCATAAAAAAAGCAAGCCATATTTTATATTATGACCCACCCCCTTCTGCAGTTTGTCCTCGACAGCAGTTGCGCCAACAAGAATCAATTCCCTTTCGATTTTGTCTGTGACTGCATCCACTTTTTCATCCCGGTCTGCACTTACAGTATTTTTAGCCTCCATAAATTCTTCATTCCAAACATTGTACTCCTCTTCATCGAGCTTACGGTATGCAATTGCCAAGGTTCTTAATCCAGCATCAGCATATTTGCTTATATGAGTTCTTGTGGCATCCTCAAACTCTCTTCCATCCTTTTTCGACAATCTTTCAAAGATGACACTGCACGGACATAAAATGAAATAGCCATTATAAAAGAATCCATCACCAAATACAAGCATTATAAGCAGAACGAACAATGACATTGACTTTAATCTGCATTCATAGCTTTGGTCTGCATTCTTCTAATATTAATCTAAAAGAGCCAGCAAATGAGGAAAAGTCCTAAAGTGAAAATTCTAAACTAGTCTTCAAGATACTTCATATACTTGAAAATTCTTATAGGAGCAGATATTTAAAAATCTCTTTTCTTACAATTTTTCTCATAAGATTTTAATAATAATGAATTCTTGTCTCTTCATGCATAGAGAGAAACAGTTCATGCAGCACCGAGGGTTAGCTCAAGTGGTCATGAGCCAGATGTGAGATCTCTCCCCAAAAATTGGGGAGGTCACAGGTTCGACTCTCTTGATCCCTTCGGGATTAGGCTCCGTAATCAGGGCCAATGGTTTACCCCATTTACCATCCATGAATCATGGGAAAGTACTTGGAGGGTTTTCCACTAGGTTATTCCTTGAAATAACAATTTAAAAATTAAAAAGAGAAACAGTTTATTAAGGCTGAGAACGAACCTGTCTGCACCCTTGCATAATAGAAACAACTGATCCTTCTCATCCCTTACTATCACAGACATTCTTTTTCGAGCACTATTAAACTCCAATACATTTAAGATTCTGTACTCCCTGCATAACAAGACCTCTATCAAATTAGTGGCCATAAAATGGTCTAAAGCTTACAGGCTGCACAATAAGCCTATGCAGCATTAACTTGATATAATGCTACAAATAAACAGCAAACATCCGTATAGGAAAATTCTTCTGTGCAAACACCCACCTCTCTACCTTCTTGTCAGGGTTTGGACCTGGTTCATGCAGCTTAACACTTGTCTGTATACGTTTGAAAAATTCAAAGCCAAGCTCCCTTGCTGCTACAACAAAAGCTGCTTCATCTGGTGACTCGGCCTCATAACTGATTTTACCAGTCTCTTCATCTTCTTCAGGGATTGCAGTTTGGCAAATGGCCAAAATACGGAAAAACGTGCGAATAACTTCTGGATGTGGCTCCTGCTGCCAATGTCCATCCATGAGACGTTTGTCTCTGAAATTGAAACCTTTAACCCGAGGTTTCCTCTCCATTTCAGTGCCAACTTGATCATTTATATCGTCATCTTCTAAAGAAAATTCCTGCAGCTCTGCAGCATCTTTTCCAAGCCTTTGTGCCATTGCTCTTTCCACCTCTGTCATACCTCGACCATAGGCAGTACCCGCAATGGAGCACTTTAGGAACTCCATCGAATTGCAGGTCAGTGTACCAGTTTTATCTGATAGTATAGTGTCAACTTGCCCAAGTTCTTCATTCAAATTGGATGTGCGGGCTTGTGCAGGCTTGTCCGTTTCTTCATAATACATTTGCCGATCCTTATTAATAAACATGCTCTGCGCAACCTTCACAATTTCTATTGATACATAGAGAGAAATTGGGATGAGGTAACCATACAGAATAAGCGCTGTCACAAAGTGCAAGAATGCTGACAAAGCTGGTTTATCAGGATTATAATAATCAGTTGTATTATCTGGTTTTAGGTACCACCAATCTGGCATATCATCCCTAGTTTTGACACCGAAGGCTATTGAACCAACCAATGAAATCAAAACCAACATACTGAAGAGGAAATAAATAATTTTATCCATTTTCTGCTCAATTCCACTTCTCTTTGATGGTGGGTCAGTAGTGTTTTGCATCACTTTTGTATCATGTCCACTAAAAATTATCACGCCATAAATATATTCTGTGTTGCGGAGTTTTGAGTCTCTAAGAAGAATCTGCTGAGATGACAGAGGATAGTTTTGACCTTCATATTCCATTCTTCCAACAAATGTGTACAAGCTTGGGTTTGGATCCTCACATTTGATAAAAGCCTTAAAGGAGTGGAAAATTTCATTATTATGTAACTCCGTCGTTGCCTCCAATGCTTGCTTTAACTTTAAATTTGTCTCGCCGTCAAGGTTCATTGTCTCAACATAGCAAACACCATCTTCATAGCTTGATGACAATAACAAAAGGTCGGCTGGGAAGAAAGCATCCTTCTCCACCCTCACAAC
This sequence comes from Larix kaempferi, assembly GCA_027924585.1. Taxonomy (NCBI): domain Eukaryota; kingdom Viridiplantae; phylum Streptophyta; class Pinopsida; order Pinales; family Pinaceae; genus Larix; species Larix kaempferi. The sequence goes on along the minus strand of BSBM01000158.1, from coordinate 27,841,341 downwards.
ATCTCCTACCACCAATTTTTTCCACTCTGTTTCAACAAAGTTACCATCCTTGGCATGGACTTTGACCTTTCGATTATTAACCTCCTTATCCTGCAAGATATAAAAATGTCTTCTTGATCAATAAATTGCATCATGAGACTGCAGTGTAAAAATAAACTTTGTCTGGCTGCAAATATTGCATTGTTCCCAGGAAATTTGTGAAGACACTTATTATGGCAACAAAGAGAAAATGCATTTGAGAATTCTTTGCCCAAAGGTCAAATTGAAAATCTCAGGCAATGTTATGCCATTGAATACTTAATATTCAATCATATTGCTATGACACTCAACTCGAATGTGCCAACGATTATACTGCTACTCAAGCAACCAGAAGCAGATTATTTCTGAAGGTAAAAGGAATATGCCATGAACTCAAGAGCATCTGATAAACCCATGGCCACATTATTTAAAAACACAATTTATCTATGCAAACCAAGAACATAAGAAAAACATCACTGGATTCTATATGACCCGCAAAGACAAAACGCTGTGTTAGGCAGTATACTCTATCAAACATCAGTAGGGCGGGTTAATTTGGTGATAAATTAAATTTTACACTCACTGGCCCTTAGTACCTATAAATTTTATTATGCAAACAATAAGAAGCTACATGCCACATTGTGTCATATGATATGTAGGAGCCAGTTTAATTCGAGACAGATCATTTTTAATTTTAATATGTGGCCAGTTAAAACTCGAATTTGGATCTAGAACGACATATAGAGCTTCTATTTCACATTATCTCTTTCAAAAGCTGGATGCTTGATTAATGAGGTTAGTTTACACTCTGACGACAGGCCTCTTAAAAACAGACATACTGCAACTATGTCTGTCAATGTCCTGTCCTATCTGATATTCAACATCCCTTCTCTAAGCTCATCAAAATTGGAGATACAATCATCAATGAGCTTGGTTTTAGTGGTTAGTCAGTAATTTCAAATATGCCCGAGTCATTCTACTAAATATACCACATAGAGGAGAGCAGTGAAGCCATGTGCTGACCTCCCAAGTCATGGTGAAACAATGGGTGCCTAACAAGCATGGAGCTATGTGTGAGCCCTGAGCTTTGCCGGTTCAAAATAAATAAGGCTGATGCACCCAGCGGGAGAAGCTGGGCCTCTTATCACCTTGGCAAAGATGGGGATACCATAATTCTCTTTCATTTACTTTCTCAATTTAGAGTTAGCGTCAAACAAAATACTTTCACAACTCAGGGACACCAACAAAAAAATGTAATCAACAGAGACGAGTTCAAATACCAACCTGCAAGAAGCGATGCCAGTCTTCGATTGCCTCCTTTATCATACTGACTCCAACAACAAACACCAGTGGTGCAATCAAACTTGGAGCGCTAAAAGGTGCCAATGGAGTGAGAGACAAGGCCGCTGCGAAAAGAAAGTAGATATTTGCAACCCTTCTGAATTGCTCAAACAGAGCCTTTGGAAAGAAAGTCGCCAAATCATACTTGGTAGTGGACACATAGTTGGGCCTATAGGGCTTCTCTAGGTGCTTCTCTGGCTCATTGCAATATATAATTCTGGAAAAACCAGGGCCTTCAATGGGCAAGGAGTCCTGCGTCTGCAACGATGACCGACCGCATGAAAACGTATAGAGCTTGCTAAGGTGGATCCTTCTCTTCCCCCTCTGATCAGGCATCTTGTCTGAACTCCTTTTACAACCCCCCTTTCAATTTCAGATCTGTAATACTAAGGATTACTCTACCTTCAGATAACTTGAGTCAGACTAGTTCAAATCCTATGATGAGATGACCTAGTAAATCTTTTGTATGTGAGCAGGTAATAATAATTCCTTACCAATTCAATCCGGGTTTGATCCTATTGAAGCTATGTTTCTGCTATAGGGTTAGTAGCAAACTCGGCCGAAGCAGAGATTTATCTTAAAAATCGTTTGTGGACCTGCTTGCACTGTAACTCTACTGATTCCTTCTTGGTCTCCTTGTTAATTAACTCAACTTATCGTACATGGGGCTTCTGCAATTCGTTCTTGCAAACTCCTCTTAAATGTCATATACTTTGAGAAGGCTCCTGATTATCTGGGTTGTCCCGCAAATAAACTGGTTTTGAATATACACACTGCGTATCCTTCCAGATGATATTGCATATTCTAGGGCATTAGTAGACATTTCTACCGAAGCTGCCATTTGACTCGGTGGGCAGCCGCTTACGTGCAGGGATCAGCGGAAATTTCCTCCATCTTCAATAAACACGGCAGCGATGACAAATTCCTCAAACCAACCCAAACACAAGTCTGCAGTCTAGAGGGTCAACATACTCCGCGGCCCTCCTTACTCACCACAAAACTCTTCCACGAATATCATGTTTCTCGTTTTCTTTTTCTTTTTTGCCCTTTTCTCTGTTTTCTGTTTGCGACCTTCCCAGCGCATCGCACATGGTCAACACAGAAACCAAGACTAGATTAGAGTTACAGCGAGTCCTTCCTTCCTCCTACGCTTGCACTTCTAGAAGAATCTGGACACCATTGACCACCGATCTATCGCCATTCGCTCGCCCACATGCCCAAATTCACATCCCAACAACCCACTCCCACTCCAAACGGGATTATCTATTGGGCGACTGAAGGATGCCAGAATAACTCGCAGTGAAATGTAGCATTTTTTACTGAGGAAAACCAAGGCAAAGGCTGGCATCGGAAATTGCAGAGAAAGAGCGAGCGAGCGAGCAGCAGGAATTAGATTTCCGCACATAGTACAAAAGGAACACATTCCCTGAGCTTTTAGCTGGCCACATTTCCCGACCAGCTTTATTCGACGGAGTCGTTCCGCAATGCCTTGTATTTTGTTGTGTATTTACTATTTTGATCGGCTATTCTTAACTACACACCCTAGTTTAGTCAGAAGAAGCAGAGTGAATGTTTACCATTTCCAACATCTTTGGAACACATAATATTCCTTTCTTGGCTGGCGGCACGAAGCTTCGTGTATATACACCCAGCTTTTCTCTTTCTTTTATGTATTGTATTTGTATTTTCTACACCCACCGTTTCTCTTTTATGTATATGTATTGTATTTTTACACCCACCTCTTCTTGTATTGGTATTGAGTTACCCTCCACAGTCCACACCTCTTCTTGTATTGGTATTGAGTTACCCTCCACGTCAACGTCAAGGGATGATGACATAGCCAGTTGCACCTCCTGCAATTCAATAGTAAATACCACACCCAGTCCCACCTTTTTCTTTTTCTATGGATGCAAAATGCAAACGACAAAGCACTACCTAGTCCCTCCAACAACTCTTCCATATCCATATCTCATCAATCATCATTCAATCACGGCTGGCCCCCGCTATTAAGAATTAATGGTCCACCTTTAACTCAAACTAGGTAGATTTTATCTTTTAATTAAAGTTAGAGGTAGATTTTATCTTTTAATTAAAGTTATTTTTTATGTTATCTTTAGTGATTACCTGCCAGGACGATCTGGGATTGGCATGCCCTGCACGGACTTCTAAGTGTGTCGTTGTACAGACTGCATGATTATTTATTAGGATTATAACAGGGAGACAATGCGTTGTTATCGTTTACAACAGTTACATTAAAATTGTCTGGAGCACTAACCAGCCTCATCATTACAGCGAGATTAAAAGGAGAAAACCCTAACTATTATTGATCTATATTAATAACTAACTATAATACTATTCTATAACTTAACCAAATTAAAGGTTCAATAGACTTGTTGCACGCCATGATAAACAAAATATTTAATCAATTATAATAAGAATGATTATATACAACTATGGTAAGATTGTATGATTGGTGTTTATGGTACTTATTATTTCATTTTCATATTTGAATGTGTGAAAATGAAAATATTGGTTTTAAAATATCATTTTCATATTTGAATATGGTGAAAATGAAAGTATTAATTTCATTATGGTTTTTATAAGTGGGAAGGTTTTTGGAAGGTTCTACAAAGTATATTACTACATGTTGTTGTTTACAAAGGCTTTTTATTTAAAACTTTCATTATTTATGGTCTCTTTTCGGTTAGGCCTCTCTCCCCTTAAATTTCCCCTCAAAATGCATTAGTTTATAATTCAAGGGAGGGATCACGAGATTCCCACAAGCTCGTACACTACCCATCAATGGTAGAGTTTTCCCCTTACTTGAAGCTTTTTTAAAAATCCTCCAAGGGAAATCCTTCCAAGCCTTGCTAATGTTCATATCTTTCATCCATGGTTGTGCCCCCTAAACAGTGCTAACAACCTTGATTAGGCTATTGTATGGAGTATCAGGAAGAACACATAGTTTAGGTGTAAGAGCAAATCAATGGTCGAAGTCACCCTCACAAAGATGGAGTGACAATCCAATCCACTCACAAGGATGAGTCTATCGGCAAGGAGTTAGATGTTAAGATCCCTATGAATGGTGGAGATAGGCCTCGCAAAACTTAGATCAATGGCTGTGGTTGATTCATTGGGGGGGTGGGGAAGGTAAGCGGTAGCCCAAAATACAAAGGTCCCATGAACGATTAGGATTTCCCATGTAAGGAGAGATCGATCGCTTGGGTGTGTTCATAGTGATCAAGTTCATGAGTGGCTCAAATATGTAAAACCATCATGAATGATCATGATTGCAAATAGATCGACAATGCGCAAAGGTCTATGACAATTGCATCAATGGGGAGGGTGGGGGTGCAAAAGTTAAAGTTGTATTTCCATTATTAGAGTAGATCAATGGTTGAGATTCTCCTTGTCAATTAAGTCGATGGCCTAGATTGTCCCCACAAGTTCCAATTAATAGCTCATAGGGATTTGTGGGGGAATATGGGGAAATAGTAGGGAAGAGTGTTAGAGCTCTCTTAAATGATTAGGATTCCACCCACCAATCAAGATCAACAACTCATACAGGCATGTGAGATGTATGAGGAAATAAAAAGGAAAATTTTAGGGGTAATGAGCAGCACGATCACTCCCACTAGAGGAGACTTGCGGGTGAAGGTTCTCCTGCCATATGTAAATATATGGCCAAATATCCTCCTGCCTGACTAGATCATTGGCCTAGGTCTCTAATAGGTGATCGAGAAAAGGAGAATACTAGAGCGTTTAATGTACCATGAACAACCTAGATTTCACCCACTCACCAAGATTCACGCCCTTAATTCCTCCCATGAAGGCAAATCCATGGCTCAAATCTCTCCCACGAGGAAAGATTGACAACCCGAAAATGATCAGCGAGGGTTTTAATATTAATGTAGGGGAGGTCTACAGTGGAGATTCCTCGAATGAAGGAAAATCATTGGCTCACATTAAATATGTAGGAGATTCTCCCTTGGGGAAATTCGAATTTCTACAACCAACCACACGCTGCCGCATGTCCCTGTTAAAAAAAATCATAAAGGTCTTCAGTGGGGATTTCACCAAGATAGACAATTACTCTGCAAAGAAGAAAGTGGCCCCAAGAAGGATATATAATGTTTAAGTACACTAACACTTCATGCCATGAAACTATAGCTCCATTGTAAAATCCAAATCAATACCATAATCTATAAGTAGAAGAGGAGATTACAAGTCTCACCTCCAAAATAATGAGTAACTACCAAATCCTATTTGAGTTAAATGCAACATTCATGGCCGTTCCATGCTTACAAGTAGTAGTTGATTTTGTAAAGGCCATGCATGATTATGTAGAATGGATTCTCAACTAGGGGTATAGTAAAAAATGGGTAGAAGCAGATGCACAATCCTTCTTGGTCGCCTCCCGGTATGGCTTCTTTGAATCAATGTGAATAGTACAACTACTACCCTTGAAAATATAGGATTCAAATAGCACATCATTTTAGGAAAGCAGAGCTTATTAAAGAAGAAGTTGTTCGAGCACAATGAGGGGGGATCATTGGGAGTTTTACACCATACACTGGTAAAATCTTGGGCAATTAATTTGTGAGAGGGATTTGCAACATTAATGCCATTATTTTTACTTCTCTTGTTCTCCTCTCTTTGTAGGCTTTATATGTGTAGTAGACTTTGTAAAGGGATTCATTCAGGTCTAGCACCAAGATTTTATAGTCCCTACATCTAGTACCATGGTTGTATTAAAGAATAGTGTCCCCAAGACTATGATTTTATAGTCCCGACACCTAGAACTTCTATTGTATCAAACAAATCATTGAGTTCGTTTTTTAAAATCAGGATCGACATAGTTTTTCCACTGATTGACGAATAAAAATCAAGCATATTATGATGTTTTTCCTCTTTGCGTTTTCTATCTCACATGGTGTTGAATGAACTCGTGGATCTATGCTTTCATTGCCCATTTGTTTTTTCTCTAATGAATGTGTGTATTGGGAAACTGGCATTTGACCTCCCCTTGAACCCATATTCATTCCCAGTGTCATTTATCTTTAAAGGATGAAGCTATGATTAAGGTGTCCCTTTTAGGTGAGCCAGTTGAGCCTATGCATAACAAGGCTCAATCATTATTCTCAGCCTCCCTCCAACAACATACATCACCCTTTTGTAGTGTGTTTGTTGCAAGCTACAAAGGCTACCATGGAGTATCACCCAACCTCATCAGCAAACATAGTTGGATATTCAGAGAACAGATCTTGACAAATTATCAAGGGTACCTCCCTAGCCCAAAAGCCATCTCAAAGGCCTAGAGTGGCTTAAGAAGATGCACCTACACATCAAACCTCAACAATTTCCCCCTCTATGAGAGTAGGGGGATGACTTGGCAGACAATGCTACACCTACGACCATTTTTCAACTTGAAATCAACCTTACAAATGTCAATTTCATAGGGAACATGAATTCACTAAACATCGACTGGGCATAATTATTCAACTTTTTTGTTTTTATGATCAAGAGAATTGATAGACCCCATTGTCTTTCACCAAGGATACCAAGGTTCGAGTTAGAGAATATTGCCACTATAAGCCTGGGTATGATACCACAACCCTCAAGCACATCAAATGGGTTAGTTGAGTTTCGAACTTGATCGCCTTTTGATGTGGGACGTCCACATTTCGACTCTAACCCAATAAACATTATTCAAGTTCAAATGATTAATGTTATAAACATCGAAGACATGTCAAATTCAATGAATCAAATTGTCACTTAGAAAAGGATGATCCACCCTCCTTCACCCTCTTCATCTCGTCTATTATCACAATCTATGCTCCTTCGTCCCACCCTCCCTTTCTACTCCTCCCTCCTTCACTATCTCCCTTCTAGCCACCCTCTCCACCACACTCCTTTCCTCTCGAACTCTCCCATCTATTCCCCATCATACCATTTCCCTTGCTCCCTCCACTATGTCGCCTTCCAATCCACCCACCCTCCATCCGCCATCCTCCCTTTCATTGTCATTGCCTCCCTTCATCCCAATATTTTTCAAAATAATTGGGTATGAGGGTATATTATTTTAAGGTGTAGTCTAAATATTCTATGTTTTCAACCTTTTCCAAGTATATTTTCCGTCTTATTTTGTTTGTATTATAGTTGGAAATCTTTAAAAATCTTAGAATCACAAATATTAGCTATGGAAATTGCATAATTTAGGTTCCATGTGGGTATTCGAGGGTGCTGAATCTATTTATGGATTCAAAAACACAATTTAAATATGTAGAAATTTGGATTTTACCAAGAAATTTTTTATCGAATTCCGACCAAAACCCACCGTAAAATCCAAAACCAAAATAAATAAACAACTCCTTATTTTAATTGAAATATGAGTAAGATGTTTATTTATTTTTATTTTTATGTTTTTAAAATAAACAAATAAATATAGTAATAAAAAACTAAATATATCAATCAAAAAAAATACGAGCCTAACAAATTTATATTATTCGAGCCACTGATACTTCACTCCTCAATTCCCATATCTGATTTCAAGTCAGCTGCTCATCATTCTTATGTTTAGGTAGTTATGTGTTATTGAAATTGTTTTAAATAAAATATTAGTTAACAAACAATTTATTATCATTATTATATTATTCGAGCCACTGATACTTCACTCCTCAATTCCCATATCTGATTTCAAGTCAGCTGCTCATCATTCTTATGTTTAGGTAGTTATGTGTTATTGAAATTGTTTTAAATAAAATATTAGTTAACAAACAATTTATTATCATTATTTATGAGAAAATTTTAATAAAAACACATTTATAATTATGATTTGTGTTTTTTCCATTTTAAGAAAAAAATATTTTTAATTATAATTTGATTTTTTCTCCATTTTAATAAAAAAAACATTTCTAATTATGATTTGATTTTTTCTCCATTATGATTTGATTGTTTTTCCATTTTAATAAAAAAACATTTTTAATTATAATTTGATTTTTTCTCCATTCTAATAACGAACATTTTAAATTGTGATTTGATTTTTCTTTCATTAATAAATTATTATGATTTGTAGCTAATGTAAATAAACAAATATAAATAAAATTATTAAATGCAAAGTTGTAATTGTTACACCACTGACCTTAATTATATTATCATTTGTGTTTCTCATTTCATTGTAGAATGGGACTTTTTTATTTGGAAATACTTATCCATTGTCGTCAAGAATGTCTAATTTCATTTCATTGTAGAATGGGACTTTTTTATTTGGAAATACTTATCCATCGTCGTCAAGAATGTCTAATTTGGAAGATGATATGATTCCTAATGTTACATTGAATGAATTTATAAGTTGTGGTTTCTTTGGAATTGTGTTCATTAAAAATGTGGAATATTATTCCAACAAAGAACAAGACATGTCTATTTCATAAGATGTAAGAGTAGATACAAATAATTTTGGCAATCTTGTACAAAATGAGGAGTTGAATTAAAAGTCAAATAGCAATAACCAAAGTTAGAGGTCTTTTAGAACAAGTGTAACAAGCATATATTATATCAGTTGGTGTTAAAATAAGTGTCTTTCAAATTTTAGCATTGAAGTGGTATAGAGGTTATAAAAAGTAAGTAAGTATATATATATATATATATAAAAGAGCGCAAGAAGGGAGAAGGAATTGTTATTATAATGGTGGAATTAAAGTTTGCATGGAGGGATTTAACAAAATTGTTTTTCAATGGTAATAAGGGAGAAAAACTTGTTCTTATATTGGTGGAATTAAAGTTTGCACGAATGGATTTAAAAAATTATTGTTCAATGGTAATATGAGATTGGAGAGATTGCTAAGATAAAAATAAGTAAATAAAATAAAATAAATAGATGGGTTGTTTGAGTATGATTGCATATAAGAGCATGCTACTTCCTATGTGATTTTTTTTGCATTTCAAAAGATGAAGGTGTTGTTTCAAACCTATTGAGAGCATTTACCAAATAAGGATATTGTTAAACTCTCCAACAATTTATCAATGAAAGAAGTATACAAATTGTATAAAAAAGCAAATTCAAGTGATGATTTTTGTTGTTTATCATATTCACATTTTACATGGCCAAGGGCCAATCAATACAATAATGTAAAGATACGAAAGAATGTCAGAGTGAGTTCTTGTAGTCCTCTTCTTGTCCTCCTTTTAAGTATTTCTTTCCTAGCTATGTGCATCTTGGGGTCAATCAATCAAAACATGCTCAACCTATCACATATCACTCATATAAGTATTCTTAACATGCCCCCTCATAGTATTCCAAGTACTCATTGAACAATTCCAACCTATCCTTGTAACATAGGAGGGGTTACCTCTTACTATGTGACAAATTAACCATGGAGGACCTCCATCACTTCCTCCTAACATGACACCTTTCACTACCCCTAACCAAGTTTATCATACAAATTGTCCCCCTCCTAACCAAATAAGCACACAAACATCCACCTCATGTAAGGCATATGATGAATTCATGTCCTACTTGCAACAACTTGAAGAAAGAATCCTTATAGAATTTGCAAAGCTTGGATACTCTCTTAGTGGACCATTCCATCCCCAAAAGGTTAACCAAGATGAACCTCCAAATTTTCCTCAAATCCCCCCATCCTATAAAACCTTACATACCTCCACCCAAGCAGTTTGAGGAATGTGAGGTGCCCTCTTCCGAGACAAGTACTCATGTAACTAGTCATGAAGACCTAAGTGCCAACGCTTGCCTTACTTTAGAAAAGTGGAAGTAAGTATCATATGTGAAATACTCACAAGACAAATGGATGTTATGTCCTTCAGTTGAAGTACTCTTTTTTTTTCCAAGAAATACTCACAATCTCCTTTGGTCCAAGTTTATACCTCTCAATGACACAAGGTATCACATATCAAGTTGACACTTTGTTAAGACAAGCTCTCCCTCCTTAACTTACTAACACTAGACATCCCTCCTAACATGAGGCTACATTGGAAGTCTTCCATGCACTTCCCCCTTGTAAGAATGGGTCGATGTGCCTCTCAATTCCCTTAAGCCTCCTTCTCACCTTATAGGACCCTTGAATGTGACTCTTCAAAACTTAGAGATCAAGCATTCTCTATGTCACATTAAACATGATAAGTAGTTGAATCCCTCGATTGCTTCATTGCCTCCTCATTCCTCTTCTTATCCACCTTCACTTAAAAGGTATTCCTCCTAAGTTATTATGGATTACTTGATCCTCCCCTTCCTTCCCCTCATGCATGTCTTGATTTTATTAGGGAAACCTCTCCCCTTTCCCTCCTTTCTCATCCTTTCATCCCCCCCCCCCACTTAGCTTTACATTGGTAGTTCGAAATGACCTTTGCTAACCTTGAAGGGTACCATGTTTTAATATTGATTTACTAGGTTGAATGAAGCCTTATCCCAAATGGGACCCTTCTGGGGCTAGCTTGGACCTCCCATTATCAACATTGTCGATATCCTAACTTGGTAGTGCTTGGTAGTCCCTTGTTTACCTCTCATCTTCCTCTTCTCCTAACTTCTTGTCCTCTTTCACATCTTCTTCTCATACTCATTATCCCTTAGATGCTCAAGGTAAGCCTCACCCTTCTTCCTTGCTTCTCTCCTTCATTTTTCTTTGGTCACTTTATTAGTATATTGATCCTTTCTAATTTGTTATATGACCCTGTTTGAGATGACCTTTCCCTAGTTAGGGACTATTATCACTTCCTTGATCCTTTTCCTGATACATCACCTTCAATTGGTTGTGCTCTATAGCCTACAATTATAGAACCCCTATTGTACCACTAGCATATCCTCCCTTACTTCCTTTACCTTTGTTGGTATGTTGTTGGCATTCATCTCCATCATTCTTGAGTTAAATCCATGTTAGCATAGGTCACCTTTTGTGCTCACATCAACCCCATGTCAACATATGTCTCCTCCCTTGCCCACACTTGGTCCTTGGTTAATGTATGTCACCTATGTTCTCGCACTATCTGGAATTACCACATCTTGCATGGGACACACAGTTTGTCATTGGCTAATTTATGACAACTTCACAACTACAATAATCCCATATTAGCATATATCACCTATGTTATTCACATCACACCCTAAATCTATGTATGTCACTTCCCTAGCTCGCACTTAGTCCCTAGATGATGTGGATTGACTCGATGATTGTGATCTCTAGATTACCATATGTTGTGTGAGACTCACATTATGTCCTTGTATAGTGTATGGTGCCTCTATGACTGTGATAATATTATATTAGTGTATGTCACCTCCATTGCTAACATCACACCATAGACCGATGTATGTCACCTCTCTTTCTCATGTTGGAAAAGAATATGTCGTCGTGTACCTTTGCCAACACCTTACCAACACTTCCTCCTTTTTCCTCTCGTCTTTATTAGAATCACCCTAACATCATCACCTCTCTTTACCTTTTTCTACGACCATCCTTTATCCATTCCCTAGGAGTTGATGCCACTATCCCTAACTTACTTGGGGAAATCCACTAACCTCTATGATTTAGGTACTCACTTCATTCTAACATGCACCTATATTGTCAAATCTTGCATACAATTAGGTGTAAGTATTGCTCTCTTACCATTACTATGTGTTATTTTTATCATTGCATTCATCCATGCTTTATTACATGCTCTAGTTGTTTTGTCCAATAGCATGATAATTAGGGATTTATTATTTATAACCACATAATATAGATGTCATGCCAGTCACTTGATAGTTGGATTTTCTTTTATTTACATCTTCATAATTTAATCGGTATCATCCTTACACAATAGTTAATCTTGCTTGCTCCCCTATACCGACATCCTTGCTTAACATGCATCACTTGTTCATATTTCTTTCCCTTTTATCTGCATCTTGCCTAACATCATAATGATCCATGGAACACACTTGTGGCTCTACCTTGCACCAATACTTGGGTCATTTGGTTTCACATGTACTATGAGATATTAAGGGTTGAATAGTGAAGGTTTCCTTATGCACTTCCTTGCTTCTCTCCTTCCTTGCAACTTGCTACTACTCGCATATCATGGATAACTAGTCTTGTGACAAGGGGAAAATGTAACATATGAGATTCACACTTGGGTACTCATACACAACAACCCACAAGGAGGTGCTTTATGTGGTCCAATCCTGTGCCATATTCGTATGTGGCCCACCTAATGATGATACAATACCTCTCAACCATTGTTCTAATGTAATGGATCACCATCTTGGAGTTCCCCTCACCTTAACCTAGATGTGGGACCTCTATAGAATTCTTAATGATTATATGGGTTCCTTAAGTTGTCCCCCCCCCTTGGTCTCTAGCCCTTGGTCACAAATTTGACTCACTTTAACCCCTAGGACACCCATTTGGGGCATTCCTAACTTCATGGGTCTAGTTGGAGGCACAAACCTTTAGTTGGGTCCATGGTCACTTAGAATGTCTCATTTTGGGTCCATAGCCTCCCAAAACCATTTTGTACATGCTATTTGAAAATTCAATTTGAGCTTAACCCCTCAAAACCCTATTTGATCTCTTATAATTTAGAACATTGCAAGTTTCCTTGTGGTACCACAACTGTGAATCCATATGTCACAAAACAAAGACTTTGTTTGGGCCTAAAAACCTATGATACCATTATACCAAATATGTGACATGAATTCAACATGGGAGATATGACATTTCCATATGACTTAGACCCTCCAATAGATAAACTAACGTTCACTTATTCCTTGAGGTCACTCCTTTGACTATTTATACCATTCAATTCCTCTTTGTAAACCCTCTTGTATTATTCTACCTTTGAAAGCGCTAATTATCAAGCATACACTTGCACTAGAAACTGAGCTTCTCCCACCTCTCTAAAGCTCCTAGAGTTTCTTACACTTGTCATATCCAACACCTCTTTAGGGACATCCTTTTGCTAGCATGGCTCCAACCTTACAAGTTTGATAGATTCATCCTAGGGCATATTCATTTTCACATTTCTACACATACCTTGGAAGTTTCAACCCTTTAACTTGAAGGTAAGTTCCGTCATTGTTTGACGGACAATCTACCAAGAGAGGACTTGAGGCCTGATCTCCCTAGCCCAATGTGAATCTAGAACAAATAGAGACAGAACATAAATAACTCTCCTAGATCTAATTAGAGATCAAGGAACTAGATGCTTTACCTCTTGAATCGTTGATCCTTTCTCCTTGAATGCTGCTCCAAGCTTGATAGTCTTCAGATCTAAGCTGCAAAACCTATCAAGACAACGCAACAACAAGCAGTAAAATGCACCTACACAATAATAGATCTAAGTAAGTAGTTAAGTAAGCAAACTACAAAATATATCATTAACACAATTTGATTGGTGGAAAGCACTTATATTACTGTATTAAAAGGGAAATAAATAAGATGAATAGATTACAACCAAAGACTTAACGTAGCAATCCTTCTCCGATCAATCCAATGCCAAAGCCTCCAAAGGGATGATGGATCTCTCAAGGATGAGTAGAGATCTCTCCTAAGCTAATTTCACCAACAATTAGATACTATAGACTTCCTCCCCTTGGAATGGGAGTGAGCTTCACTTATATTGGACTAAGTGGATAGGATAGGTTGAGATATGGTAGGAGAGAGATAGGGGATCCTTCCAAGAGGTTAGGAACCGAATGCCAGCTTCCCCAATGGCTAGGGATAGGGATACACATCAACTAGCTTTAAGAATGGGCTCGAAGAAGCTATTTTAGTCCATTAACTGACATTGTCACAGTCTGTAAGAGGATAAGCTGCGACGTCGTAGGTTGCATGAGGACAACCTGAGACGAACTCTCAAAACCTAGTATAAAAGGGGTTTGCATCTCTTCCAAGTTAATGACTTAGTCAAGGAAACTTTAGGGATGTTTACACTGAGTCTCATGATGTAAGATTTAGGTGTAACAGAATGACCCCCAAAGCATGAAGTTGTTTGAAACTGGATAGGTGAAATGCTTTGACAGAAGGAATGGCAATGGCTCATCGGACGAAGGACGCTGCTACAGTACAACTGACTCTGAGTACACAGCCTCATATGACGTACAACATGGCTGCCGACCAATACATTGTAGATCCATGGTAGTAATGACCGACTGGACACAATCACGGCTACTAGACACAAGCGTAAATCCATGATGAGATGATAACACAACCACAACCAATACAAATGTGGATCCGTGTGATATGACTCAAAACAATCTCCATCGCAACCCGGGTAAAACATGACTCCCCAGGGTCTTCAAGCCGAACCCGCAATGATACGAATCTATCCATGTGATTACAAATGTCTTGACATCGAACATGGTAGAAACCACTTGATTACCGGTCATTGACGTATACTGTTGACAAGTGCAAGGGAAATCACCATTAATGTCAATGATCCCCAAGGTATCACAGTACATATCATCAAGCGCAAATAAATGAGTTGAAGTCGAACGCAAGATGAAATATTTCAATCAAGAGTCAATGATGTAAACTCATGTTGAAAGCGAGGTAACCTGCCATTGAGGCATGCAGGCCTAAGGTACTCGATTGGTTTCTAGATTTGATCCTCAGATGATGATTTGAAGTCGACAAGGATGAACCCGTCGAAGGAGGGCCATGATGAATCCCCCATCATTGACACGAAACACGACAACAGATGTTTTGAAGTATATCGGATGGTACAGTAACACTCAAGACTGACTCAGAATAGACCGACATGGTGGAAGGTGGGCTGACTGCAGAAAAAAAGTGGTGAAAGTATTCTTGAACATGGGCATAGCATGACTTGGCAGTATTGACATGACGATTGTGACATCAATTCCTAATGCAACTGATGGTGGAAGTATTCTTTGGATGACCCAAAGGAGTAACAAGGCTCAGGAAGTAGGCAAAACTCGAGGACAAACGGATGATCCAAGTGTTGTATGCAAATGAAAATGAGTGCCATGTTCAAGAACGACTAGGTACTGCCACAGATAAAGGGTGTAACATAAAATCTTTCCTTTTTCCCCATCATGAACGATGAGTGCCTCATGTGTTTTTAACGAGCTTGATGAGAGTAACCAGATGCTCAGTATAGTTCATCTCATAGATGATTCCAATCCCAAATATTTTCCAAACCTGGGAGAGGAGGGGTTCGTCCCATGACGAGCCCTTCAATGTTAGAGTTTAACGAGTCCATAGAAGGTAAACTCGGTCGTCATTTCATGTTTAGAGAGTCTGAAAAGAACTAAAGAAGACTCTAATGGTCCTTTTTCGTAAAGTTAGCCTCATCACCCGAAAAAGGGTAAAACAATGCGGGAGAGGACTCTTCCATTCATGATCGGCTGGAGTATACCTTTTTCGTAAATGGTGCCCCTTGGTCCGAAAAAGGGGTAAATTATCACCAGGGAGACGACCGTTCAAATACTTTAACAAGCGTGAACGCGACAAGTTCGCTTGGCAATCTTTTCGTATTTCGAGAGCCTGAAAAGAGCTTAAAGATAGACTCTGGGGGGTTCCTTTTCCATAGGAGTTTAACGAGCCCGAAAAAGTGATAACTTGTAACTCGATGACTTATTCTCATGGTTTTAAGAGCACGAGAAAGAACAAAGACTAAGCTCATCATCATTAAATAATTAAAATCTAACGGATGAAAAATAATGACAAAATATTCAAGGGGTTGTTCATACCTGAGATGATCACTACAATGTGAAAATGGTGCAAATGGAACACTTAATATCTCCTGCATGCTTGAAAACTAGGTCAAACAATCAACAAGGCATTCAAATGCAGTAAAATGATCCAAACTATAGCAAATAACCCAAAGAGCATCTAATATTTGAAAAAGAATATTCCCTTTTTGTTTTATAAAATAGAAAAAATGACCAAATATAGTTACCATTAGTCATTTGCCAAGTTGGGGAGAAGAAAGTGTCGTTTGGAGCATAATTTCACTTTCCGATTGTCAGAACTACGAGCAACCATTTCACAAGCCGTTCGGAGCAGGAAACCCTAAATCTCAACCAGCATATTTCCAGTGGTTTAGAATTTCAATTTTTGTCCATTTTTTAGGGTTTTGGGGTTGATTTGTGGGGAGTTTGTGTTCCCTCGGGCTGTCGCAGGTCTCCCTTACGGGAACTGCAACAAACCTAGGTCATCTCAAAGCCCGCAAGGGTGGCTTGTGATGATGTCGCTCTGTCCGCAAGGATGGGGTGCGATGGCAGAAATGTCCATCCCACAAATTAAAACCAAGCCAAAAGAAAAAGTTTTAATGGCTGGAGTGAGTTCTAAAGATGTTAAAATGCTCCTATTGACAGGTTTGTGGCCGCCAACATGGTTCTAGAGTGGCGCGAGCGAGAACATGAGGTAGATGATGTGCAAGCAGCAAATGACCCATTATGTGTGGAGGCACTATGGAACTGTGGGCTACTGAAGTTCTTCCAGGTCCAGGGCATGAGGGCCCAAGTCCTACTACCGGAACATATGGTTCGTTGTTGGGGCGCGACATAGTAGTATTTCGTGATCGGCGAGCACATACTGACTATAGATGTCGAGGACATCTACTTCTTGACTGGGTTGTCCCAGAGGGGGGACACCGTGGCTCTTACCGGATCACGGGGAAGTGACCGGATGGTGGACAACTTGATTGTCCAGTATTGTACTCCACATACCCGTGCCTCTAGTGGGAAGATTCCCATCAAAGAGGTGCGAGATCGTCCGTTGCGAGCTATTCTTTTCACCATAGTGAGGATATCAAGGAGCCAAGCGGCTCATCTAGCTACCAGGTCCCAGATGTTGTATGCGGAGGACTGCATGTCTCCGAAGGTGTTCAACTGGTATGAGGGACTCCTCACCAACCTCAGAGCTCAGCTGACCAAGTGTCGACGTGGAGAGCTCAAGTAGTTCGGGTATGGATCGATAGTGATCTCGTTCTTGTTGGAGCTCCCTTCTACGCCCACAGGTGACTGCGGATGACAGGTATCCTAAGGATCCTCGCATGGTCAGATGGAAAAAGGTGATGGCCCGCCATGGTGGTGGGGGTCCTATCATCGGGTACGGTCTTGGATTCTTCACCTGGCTGGAAGGCCAGCTACTCATGATAGAGGACTATCCGTACAATGGTACGGATTTCAACGAGGACCTATACCTCGTACTACCTGAGGAGGCAGAGTGGGGAGACATCAGTAAGAAAAATGACCCTTGTACTTTTTAATTTTGAGTATTTATAATTTTTTTTTATAGTGCTGATGAGTTAATAACATGTGTGTGCATATGTGGGCCCCTCGCGGCCAGTGGGAGTCTCACTACTAGCGAGGAGAGGAGAGGTGCCACCAGTAGTGCCAGCCACACATGATGCCATCGTGGAGATGGCTGACGTCTATGAGAACCTTACGAGGTTGACATTGGACGTCCCAGATGCAGCAGTACATGAGTTGTCAAGGCCCATGCAGAGGTATACAGTCGGTGTGGCTATGCGCTTTGGTACACTACTCCGTAAGGTAGCGAGGGCAGTTGAATGCTTCCATGTCTAGCAGGTGAGGGCTACTAGACCTAGAGGTGCACGGGCTAGATGTCAGCCCCAGTGATGTTATTATGTATGTACTGAGAGCTATGTGAGCCTCATATTTTGTAGTACTGAAAGCTGTCAGGCTTCAGATTTTGAATAGACTCACTGAAAGCTGTCGTGCTTCAGACTTTTGGTATCAACACTATATTATCTTGATTATATATATATATATACAGACATTTTGGCGGATTTATACATTATGTGTTTTAAATGGATGAATGATGTGATCTTGTTTATGTGTTTTGCTTATACAATGAGTTATTTACATGTTATGTCTACTTTTAACAGTTCATGAATATGCTTATGTGTGTGCAATGTACCAATCTAAGATGAAGTTGGCCATGGAGTCGGCAACTGTGTTCACGTCTCATGGAATGTGCAGGTACTAAATGGATTCGAAGGACCTTTCTAGAAGATGAACTCGTCTGTAGAGATGGAGTAGGGTAGGATCGCGGATGGTGTAGACTTGGTTAAGATGAGAGACCACCAGTTGAGAATCCCGATGGATGACAACGTGGTCCATACCCAAAGAAATAGCGTCGGTTAGGGTTCCAATGACTGCTCGATATTCCACAGCATTGTTGGTTGCGAAACCTAGACACATTCCTCCTAAGCTGATAAGCTCTCCAGTGGGAGAGTAGAGCACCCAGGCTGCCAAAGCAAGGTTGCGGGTATGCCGGCTGGCGCCGTCCATGAATTTGTATCAAGTTTCCATCTTCACACACAGATAAAACATGGTATAAGTAACAAAACAAGACCTAAGCACGCAAAAAATCAAAGCGTCACACCACACAAAAACACACACGCCATGTACAGTATATACAAAGTACTTATGCATGAAAGAATCAGGCATAGTACCTCTTCAGGTAAATCCCATTGTGGGGTTCACCTAAAGATATCCCATCGTAATCTTCAATCTCCTAAGCTCCCTTCTCTGAGACGTGTTTCACTATGTAGGGTCCATGCCACATGGACTCAAAATTTCTTGCCCCCAGCTTATCATGTCTTTGGTCGTATGTAAGAACCAAATATCCTTCGCTATAGACGCAAGGTTCTACCGACTTGTCGTATTGCACTTTGATGCGTTTCTTATGAGCCTCGTTGGCAAGAGAGGCATCGTAGCGAGTCTCGTCGAGTTTAGCTAGGTAGAGGAAGCGTTCTTCCTCAGCATTATTGTTAGGGAGAAGTTCAACTACGAGTTTGAGGGACAAAATCTCACACTCAATCGGAAGGACGGCCTCCAATCCATACACTAGTTGGAAAGGAGTAAATCCAGTGGCGGTTTTAATGGAAGTTCGATAATCCCATAGTGCGGAGAAAATCATATTATGCCAGTTGGACTTGTGTGTACCCACCATGCGTTGGATCATGGTTTTCAAGACCTTGTTAATGGCCTCTACTTGTCCGTTGGACTGTGGGTAGTATGGTGTTGAGTTTTCATGGCGAAAACCCAATCTCGTGCTCAACTCGTTGACCATGTGGTTCATGAAATGAGATCCATGGTCAGTAACTATCTCTTGAGGAACTCCAAACCATGCTATAACATGATTAAACATGAAGAGTGTGGCGGTTTTGTCGTCGTCCGTGTATGTAGACATAGCCTCAGCCCACTTTGTGAAGTAATCCACAGCTATTATGACGTAACCATGCCCCCCGGACGAGGTAGGCTTACAATGCATGAATTCTACACCCCATTTAGCGAAGGGGCCAATGGCAATAACCGGGTGTAACGGGGCGGGGTGGGTGCGCTTCTTAGTTTGGAAGTGCTAGCATGGAGGACACTTTTTAACGGCCTTGATACAACCTTTGAAGATAGACGGCAAAAAATATCCTACGTGAAGTATCTTCTGGGTTGTAGCCATCCCAGAGAGATGACTGCCACACGCCCCAGCGTGACAGTCATTTAGAACGTGTTCAGCCTCTTCATGAGTGAAACAACGTCGAAGGATAGAATCGATACCGCGATGATACAAAGTATCACTGATGATTAGATAATACTTTACATGGTGGCGTATGTGACAACGGTCATCTTGCAAGAGTTGGGGGCTGAAACGTTGGGTCTAAAGATATAAAGTGATATCTCCATACCATGAATCAGACGTGCTAATGAGGAACAATGATTCATCTGGAAGAGAATCATTGGGCTCAAATCGACATCATCCCGGGGAAGATCACAGATCAGCTCAGCAAACACCAAATACTTTTTTGACTTAGACTTTTCAAAAAGGAGATCAAATTCTTGTAGTATCACGATCCAGCGTGAATACTTGCCCCCAAGCACCTGATGTGTCAAAACGTGATACATGGGGTTTGAATCGGCAATGATGGTGGTGGTGCGGAGCAAGATGTAATGTCGGAAATTTTGGACGACAATGACTGCCGCGAGAGCGAGTTTCTTGACATGTGAATAGCGAGTTTCGGCGTCAATGAGACCCTTACTGGCGTAGTATATCACATGTTCCTAGATGTTATTGTCTTCTTGGACCAAGACCATGGCGATCGTGGTGGCAGAAGCGGCAAGATAAAGGATATAATCCTTATAGTAATTGGGTGGCTGGAGCACAGGGGCATGCATGATGGCATGTTTTAAGCTTTCAAAAGATTGTTGAGCTTGGTCATCCCATATGAACGAGACATCTTTCTTCACCAATCTCATGTAGCCCTATGTCTTTTGTGTGAAATTACAGACAAAACGCCTTAAATAAGTTGCCTTCCCTTGCAAACTTTGAAGTTTTGTTATGTCGATGGGAGGTGGAAGAGCGATGATAGATGCCACCTTTAGGGGATCAACGCGGATCCCATCTTTCGAGACTATGAAACCGAGGAGTCATCCATACTCGACGCAGAAGATGCACTTGTGAGGGTTTAGGCGGATGTTATACCGCCTGCATTTGAGGAAAACCGCTGTCAAATGGTCGATGTGGTACTCGTGCTGCCGTGAATGGGAAAGTAGATTGTCTAAGTAAGGTTCCACAAAGTCCTTCATGTCGTGAAAGGCATACGACATGGCCCGCTGGAATATGGCACCAACATTTTTAAGACCAAAAGGGAGCTTGCGATAAGCAAACATACCCCAAGGACAAATGAAATATGTCTTGTGTTGATCAACCGAGTGGATCTCAATTTGGTTGTAGCTGGAAAAGCCATCCATAAATGAAAAGATGACGTTTCCCACACAATTGTCGATGATCTGGTCGATAAAGGGAGTCAAGTAATTATCCTTGGGAGAAGCCTTATTGAGATCCCAATAATCGACGCAGACACGAATGGCACCCTGCCTTTTAGCTACAGGGACGATGTTTGAGACCCATTCTGTCAACGGGACAGGGTAAATAAAACCAGCTTTCAAGAGATTTTCAATCTCTGCCTTTATTACTGCAGTCTTTCGGGGGTGCACCGGTCGCAACTTTTGTCGGACTGGTTTGGCGTCGGGATAGGTTTGAATCGTATGCGAAACAATAGCGGGGTCTATCCCGGGCATCTCCTCGTAAGTCCAAGCAAACACGTCTCGAAATTGCTTGAACAAGGCTGTAAACGTTGTGATTTCTTCAGGGGAACACTTCTGGCCTAAATGAATGTGTTCCACTACACCAGGTGTAACCGATATGTTGACCGAAATGGTAGGCTCAAGGTTGGCCAAGTTTCCTTTAGAGTCCATTTGACATGTGAGTATCAAGGTCTGAGAGCGAGAGTATACATCCGGTGTAAAGATGGTAGAAATGCTATTCTCCACAGTATCCAATGAAGGAAGGAAAGATGACCGATGATGGAGGTCTTCCCACGGAGGATCATCTGCACTCATGATTTCCATAATGGACTCGTCATAATGAAAAGTCCGTAGCAGAGGATCGGGTAGAGATGATGTCCGCTATAGAGAACAGGGGGTGGAGGCCACAACTAAGTGGTCCTCCGGAGCTGACTGGATAGCCTCGTATGTGAGTTTGGCGGGTGAAAGAGACATAGTGTCTCCAATCAGGTGTGTGGTGGCTTCGTTAGGTACAAGCCATGAATCAGTAGAGTTGGGGATAGAAGAGATCTGCGAGGAGATCATGTTCACCGTGGCAACATGATTTGGGGGATCTGAGGTTGGAAAAACGCCCATAAGGGATGAATCCTTGATGAGGCCAACCCCCACGCTCTCATACTGACGTGAAGATTGTCCAAGTAATGGAACATTATCGCCCAGATGAGTAGCAGTGTCAGGTGTACAAAAATCCAGTTGGTCGACAGTAATAATTCGGACTTGATGAGGGAATTGTACTATGCGGAAGACAGATGATGCGACCACAGTCATGGTGTAAAACCAATTATGAGCAAGCAGAATGTTATAATCTAATGGGGCATCGACCACTTCCACGTTAATGGTTGCGGTCTTGCCCCCCAACTTGACTGCTGAAGCTTGTAACAACCCATGAGGTTGAAAGCCACGTCCGTCGAATGCCTTCAAGGTGGTAGGATAATGGTTCAACTCGGGAGAGCCAATGGCTCTCCAGCATGAGATCAACATGACTGAAGTAGAGGCACCCTCATCCCAAATGGTACGATGGATTGTCTTTCCAGCAATGTTTGTGGCAACGTGAAATTCCAAATGATGGGAAAGCCTTGGTTTAAAGTATTCCAGCCGGAACATAATGGTATTTGCTGAATCCGTATCAACTGCACCGATGGAAACGAGGAGAGTCTTGCGCTGGTTAGGATAGTTTTGCAAGACCTCAAGCGTCGAAATAACACAAGGAGCTTGTGCCAGGTCCTCTACAATGTTGTAGTTTTGAGCAACCTGAGCATTGGGATTAAAAACAGACTTTCTAATCGTTCTCTTGGGTGGACGCAACACTAACTCGAAAGAGGGATTCTCAATGGCGAGAGAAGTAGGTGGTACGGTGACGTCGAGAATTGAAGTGGAATCTTTTTCAGTATTACTTCCAACAGGTTCCTTTTGTGGAACAGAGTCATACGAACGAGAACGGGTGTTCAAGTTGACAGTCTCACTACGCATCATGAGAACATGCACGGTGGAGGATGCTTCTCCTTGGGAAGGAGAGGTGTGTGCAATAAGTTGCTGGTTTTGAGTGGGGAAGGGATCGTTGAGAACTACGGTAGTAGAGTTTCCCTTGAGAAAATTCTGAACTTCGTCTCGGTGGGGACATTCTTTGGAGAAATGGTCTCCACCGCACAGCAAACAAGGATACTTTAACTTCCTCTTCTGTTTGGTGTCTTCCTGAGTGGGCTTGGGCTCCTGTTGGTTATAAGATTTCTTAGGTTTCCCTTTGTTCTTGTTCTTACCACCGGATTTCGGAGATGAAGCTTATTGCATAGAATTCACCTCTTTGATGGAAGCAAGAGTGGTGGACTTGGTAGTGCTGTTGCCAGCCTGTGGTGGTGATGGGGAAGAACCTTGCGGGTTCGACGAACCACCAGCTTGAATAGAAGGCTGGGAGGCAAGGGAACCAATGATGCCATCAGTTCGTGGTCCCTTGGGTGGTTTCGCGGGATCGCACGTAGGGCGAGGCGCGTCAGGAACAATTTCATACAATGTGCGGATTGAGCATAGACCAAGTCTAAGTAATGGGCACGGGCGATAGCCTGTTCCTTAGTGACGGCTCCTCCCATAGCTACGTCTCTAGCTAGGACGGGTAAAAGTGACTTTGTGAACTAGTCAGCTAAGAGTTGGTCCGGAATATGAGCCTTAATAAGACATCGTCTTCGCCACCATTCATGAATATGATCAGAAATATGAGTGGCAGTGTTCTGGCGAAGGGAAGTCAATAAGTCCGTACCAGTCTCATAGCGAATGGGAAACTGGAAGTCGGTAAAAAATGACATAGCAAGAGATCGAAAATTGGGAAAAGAATTGGGTTGTAGCTCAATGTACCACTTAGCAGCTGGGCCGGTGAGAGTCCGTTGAAATAACCTAAGACGGATCGAGTCGTCCATCAAGGAGTTGGATGAACACCATAAATGGTAGGTCATCACATGGTTTTTAGGATCCTTGCCAGGATTGCCATCAAATTTGGGGATATCTAATGGTAACTTAACTGGAATGGGTGGCCAGTTATCCCCATGGAAATTGGGATCGTTCGTCAGATGAGACAAGTCGGGCAAGTCCAAAGTGTTAGAAAAACAGGATCACAGAGCAATAACAATAAACATAAATGCAAATATAATCACACACACATTACAAGAGAGACACAGATATATCGTGGTTCACCCAAATTGGGCTACATCCACACTGAAGTTGCCAGTCCTTATTATTATACCGTCCAGCAAAGTGAAGGGATACAACCTGCAGCAGAACCGCTGCACTTCCTCTTCACTGTCTCACAGTCTCTCTTCTTGATCTCAGAGATCTTTACAATGCATAATACCTAATACATCAACCCTAGCCGTGTTACAATGTCTTTATTTTATAAGGGAGATACAATGGAAAAATACCACGGGTTACCCAAAACCATGGGCCTGTGGGCCTGTAAAACAAGCCCAAGCCTCCCCCCAGACCCCGGTGGGGGGAGGCTTTGCCCTCCCCACACCCCCCCCATTGGGGTGAGTGTAGAATCCTTTTTACATATCATATAAAGCTGGGGTACAAACACGGCTGAATAATAGTATCTCTGAATCTGGAGATCAGGCTCCACAACCAACACAAAGTAGCCAAAAAGGGAAGTTATTGGTTCAGCTAGGGATACTGATAGTACTGATAAGGCATGTATGGACCGATAGGACCTTGAATCGACTGATTATAAGGTGTTCCCAGAGGAATTGACCGTAATGGGGTGTGCCGCCTGGACCGTAAGTAGGTCCACCACCATAAAAAGGTGGTCCATTACCATAATAAGGTGGCCCGTTACTATAAGGTGGGGGCCTACCTCTGTCGCTGGGAGGGGGTGGGCCACCTCCAAATGGTGGGGGTCCGCCACTATAGCCAGGATAGGATGGGCTGCCACCGCCTTCGCCGGGAGGAGGTGGTGGTTCGCCACCACCGCCGGAATAGGGTGGGCCTCCACCGCCTTCGCTGGGAGGGGGTGGTGGTCCACCACCGCCGCTGGAAGGGTAAGGGCCTCCTCCACCACCTCCACCATAGTAGGGTGGTCCTCCACCACCACCACTGTAGTAGGGTGGTCCTCCACCACCTCCACCATAGTAGGGTGGTCCTCCACCACCACCACCATAGTAGGGTGGTCCTCCACCACCACCACCATGGTAGGGTGGTCCTCCACCACCGCCACCAGGATGGGATGGTCCTCCACCACCACCACCATGGTAGGGTGGTCCTCCACCACCGCCACCAGGATGGGATGGTCCTCCACCACCACCACCAGGATGGGATGGTCCATCACCACCACCACCAGGATGGGATGGTCCACCACCACCACCACCACCAGGATGGGATTGTCCGCCACCTCCGCCCAAAGGGGGAGGGCCTCCACCTCCGCTGCCAGAAGGGATTGGGCCATGATGGCCGGAATGAGGTGGTCCTCTGCCAGAAGGTATAGGTCTGCCTCCTCCGGAGTCGTGTGGGGGCCCGCTGCCTCCAATGGGAGGTGGGGGTGGACCAAACGAGGGTGGTGGGACTTGCGGGACTGTAGGTGGGGGTCCATGTTGTAAAACATTTTGTTGCCCCCATAGAGTGTATGGATTTTCAGGGTAGAGTACCCCGTAGAGTGCGTTTCTGGGATTGAGTTTTCCCGACATAGGGTTAAGATAACCTGGATATGCTTGATTCGATGGTGGTTGAATTACATTGGACGGTCCCCCAACATGAGATAGTCCCGTAGTGGAAGGTCCGGGAGGTAAGGAATTTCCAACGGAAGGATCGATGGGAACTCCTCCTGCAGTAGTATGGTAAAGAGACGGGGGTTTTCCCCTAGCAACAACTTGCTGACCACTAATTAAAGGTTGACCCAACACGGGTTGTTGATTATCTACTGTAGGATTAGCATTACCTGTAAAGAAATTCGGAGGTAAAGAGTATCCCCCTCGTGTGTTTTGAGGTGGGGAAGGAATGGGTAATGTAACTATAGTAGTCATAGGTGTGTTGGACTATTGTCCTTCAACAGGTTGGGTCGTCTGAGGTATAGGACTGGTCTCCTGTCTAGGAGATGCATGTGCAGGAGTTGATGGTTGACCAGCCTCATAAATGGTCACGTGTTGTGTGGATGATTCCGGTGAATCATAGGGATTGTGATAAGGAGGTAACGTTGGGTCTTCAACCCTTCGTAGAAGACTTTGTCTTCGAAACTCCTCACCCATGGCACGTAATCGAGTCAATTGTTCACGATAAGGTGCCATGCCGTCGTCGGGAGTAGCCCAATTGGGTGGGGATGTAACGACAAAATGAGCCACTGGGTGGCCTAGAGATGATGTCCAATAAGCTGTTGTTGGACCAATAGCTGTTGCAGGGCCGTCTTGGGGTGAATTTAACCATTCCACTGATGCAGGCTCTCCTGGTAAAACGAGAGGTAGGTCTAGTGAAGTAGAATTTTGTGCCTCTTCACCCTATGGGGAGTTGGAGGCAAGTGAATCTGGAGGGGTTGGAGGGAACAAACATGCTCCAATATTCAAAGTGGGGTTTTCCACTTCAGTTGACAAAACCGTGGCTTGTGGGTCCATCCTTACCCGCGAAACTACCTCCTGGTTAAGGGGATATTCGGATGGTAAGTTCTGAATCCTACAGGACCTTCTCCAAGGAAAGTTAGCCAGAGTGACGGAAACAAAATTTTCTCCTAGGGAAAGCTAAACAAAAGAAAAGCAATCTAGAAAAATCCTACACAAACTAAGGCCGCAAGCAAACTTATGTGATAGGAGTGGATTCAAAAGTTTGGAACCTCACAGGATTGTCAAGGCTTCGCAAATCGCTATATACCGCAGGGTCCAACAGTAAAACGCGACAAGGAGGTTTGGGACTGTACCCTTTCCCGAATACCGGATTACCTGGACGATACGTGCGTAGCAATCTCCCCGAGTGTTGTTCTCGGTGTATTGCTCTTCCAAGATGGCCAAAAGGTTAACTCAGTTGGTCTCAGGAATCCTAATGGTGTTTCCCGATATACTCAAGGTACGTGGGAGCTCAAATCTATAGTGGTGTTGTCTAATTCACAACCGTATGGCACGAGACCTTCCTATATACTACCGAGTACGTGAAACACCTTTCTATATACGCCAAGTACGTGAAACACCTTTCGATATACGCTAAGCACACGAGGTACTTAGTGGGTATGTGAAAGAGATTCGATATTCCTGGTTGGTACATGAAATAGCTTCGATATACCGATAAGTACGTGGAAGACTACAATACCCCCGGAATACAGTGCTGACAAGTAACGATAGCTGCCACGTTTTACGACATCGGAACACGTCTCTAACTTGCACATAAGTTACTAAAAATTTTACCCTAGTTCTACCGTTAATTTTATCTGGACAGTTAGGTGAATGCATGAGGTGAGTACATAATCGTAAACATAATGCAGGTCCTAACTACATGCAAAAAAAATGTACTTTTCTTTTGATGAACTCTATGTATGGGAGGGAGAAACTTCTTTCCAAGTGATTTTACCAAAGCAACACAATGCAACACAATCCCAAAATCTACCAAATTTGATAAAAATATTCTTTTCGTTTTCCGTTTTTTCAAGCAAAACTCAAAATCAACAAGCATAACAACCAAATCCAAATATTTTCTTTTGTCTTTTCGAATCAAAACTTAAGAGATGAAAAGAGAGAAATTTCCTATCTAGAGCACTCTAACTTTTCAATTTCACTATGATAGCTTAAAAACACTAAAACCAAAAATGCATACAATTTTCTCAAGCATGGAGTCACTTTTGTAAAAAACTTGATCTCATTCAAATTCTTCAAGAAAATGAGTGGTTCATAGTTCTAGAAAAAGCACAAATGACTAATTTTCCTTCAAACTTTCCCATAAGATTATTGAATGACAATTCCAATGCATGAAGTAATTTATACAATGATTTCCAAATGTACTTGAAAACAGTAAAAATGATGCACTTTCAATTTCCAATGATATGCCAAGATAATAACTTGATAACAATGATATTTTTAAGCACGGATAACTGAAAAGAACATTGATTTGTAGCACTCTAAAACTCAGGAAATTTCAAGCAAAAGACAAGCACTCAAATGGACTGAAAACACTTCAAAACACTCAATCAAACAATTGAAAGCAAACAAAGCTCAAATGATAAGTGCAAAAATGAAGTTTGGGATCAGATCTAATGCAAAGATCAGATCAGGTGAGGAGAGGAGGGATGACAAGGTTAAGTGGATGAAGATGGGGGAACTCAGAGTATCCACCACTACCAAGCTTAAGCTCATCGAAAATGGGACCCAATACAAATCCACACAACCAAACACTTTTTAACACATGAATCAAAGAGAAGTCTCTGACTGGATCTTGCAGCACATAGGGGGTCTGCACACCAAACCAAAAATCAAATAAAAAAGATGGAGGGGGATTCCCACATGTCAATTTTGATAGATCAACAGTCTGTGTGTATACATAGAGCGACCGTCGCAGGTCACTAGTGCAGGAAAAGCGACAATGTCGCAGTACACCTGTGGACGGGTTGCGATAATAGGCCAAAAGACAAAGAATAGAGGTACAATCAACGCTCTGGTTTCACTGCCCAGGTGCGACGGGCGAGATCCAAGTTCAAGAATGAACAAATCTCCAAACAATGAGCAATAAAATGGTTTGAAAATAGTGAGTACAGACTCATAGGAAGACTATAGACTCTTCAAAGTGAAGATCTAACGGTGAAAAAGACTTAGGAGGCAAAATGAAATGGCCTGCAAAAGAAATCAACTGAAAATGGAATTCAAATTGAAAACTACAAACAAAGAATGTAATCCCCAGTATGGTCACCAGATTTGTTTGACGGACAATCTACCAAGAGCGGACTTGAGGCCTGATCTCCCTAGCTCAACGTGAGTCTAGAACAAATAGAGACAGAGCATAAATAACTCTCCTAGATCTAATTAGAGATCAAGGAACTAGATGCTTTACCTCTTGAATCGCTGATCCTTTCTCTTTGAATGCTGCTCCAGGCTTGATAGTCTTCAGATCTAAGTTGCAAAACATGTCAAGACAATGCAACAACAAGCAGTAAAATGCACCTACACAATAATAGATCTAAGTAAGCAGTTAAGTAATCAAACTACACAATATATCATTAACACAATGAGATTGGTGGAAAGCACTTATATTACTGTATTAAAAGGGAAATACATAGGATGAAGAGATTACAACGAATGACTTAACGTAGCAATCATTCTCCGATCAAGCCAATTCCAAAGCCTCCAAAGGGATGATGGATCTCTCAAGGATGAGTAGAGATCTCTCCTAAGCTAATTTCACCAACAATTAGATACTATAGACTTCCTCCCCTTGGAATGGGAGTGAGCTTCACTTATATAGGACTATGTGGATAGGATAGGTTGAGATATGGTAGGATAGAGATAGGGATCCTTCCAAGAGGTTAGGAACTGAATGCCAGCTTCCCCAAAGGCTAGGGATAGGGATACACATCAACTAGCTTCGAGAATGGGCTCGAAGAAGCTATTTTAGTCCATTAACTGGCATCGTCGCGGTCTGTAAGAGGACAAGCTGCGACGACCTCTCAAAACCTAGTATAAAAGGGGTTTGCATCTCTTCCAAGTTAATGACTTAGTCAAGGAAACTTTAGGGATGTTTACACTGAGTCTCATGATGGTAAGATTTAGGTGTAACAGTCATAACTATGGAAATGGACGTATCATCCTTATTAAGGGAAATAGGGTCTCTCCACTCAAAAAAATTATTGTTTTATATTTATACCAATATATCTAGTGTTTATTTGGTTATATTGCATATATATGTCTTTATATTGAAGATCAGGGCAAGTCATTCCTTATAGGAATTTGGAGTTGAGTGTGTAGGTTTTTGTAGGATGTATATCATTTTTGGAGGCACGACACAAATCTCCACTTCAACCCAAGGGGCCTCATCATCTACAAAAATGAATTATAGCTGAGTTCTCTCTTGCCTTCTCTTTCCTTTTTTAGCATTAGGGTTTTTAGTCATTAAAAAAACATTTGATTAATTAACTTTTAGTTAGTTATCTCTCTTTCCTAATTTAAATTGAAGATAAAACCTAACATGAAGCCTAATTGAATTATCCTATTCACCTATAGCCTTAATTTATCGTTGACAAGATCTTAATGTCCTAATCAATCTAGTGGATTTTCCTCTCGAGCTAGATCCATGCACTAGGTGTTTGGTGGAGAGAAGTGTAGATGAAGGAACTTACATTGCTTACCTTTAGAAGATACATGTTCAAGAACCAAGGATCTACTTGATCGAAATGTCTAAATAGCTTTGATCAATCATAGAACCCATAACAATTATTTACCATGGTTGTCATGAAACCCCTTAGGGCCAAAGTAAAAAGGATCCAACTAAAAGGATAAAGCTCTCCTCAAAGACAAAAAATAAGTAATTTGGAAGACTACTCCCAAACCTCCACAATGGAGGCATCAAACTATTTGTCTATTGAAGAAAACATTTTCCTTGTCCCCATAATTTGAGAACTAGGCAAAGAGAATTCCATATGAATGAATAGAAGTTGTTTACCTTTAGAAGATATTGAATCATGAATCAAGGATTTGCTTGATGGATATCCCAAAAAAATTGACATCACTCGATCAAGAGAAAGAAACACCTCTAGTGTTGGAAAGGAGGCCTCAAAAGGTTATTATCAAGGAAACCATCTTCTCCACCTTATGCTCCTAAACTAGATCCATGCACTAGGCGTCTAGTAGAGAGAATTCCAAAGGAATGAACTTAAGTTTCTTACCTATTGAAGATATCAGTTTTAGAATAAAGGATCCGATTGATGGAAATGTCTGAATAGGTTTGATCAAATAATAGAAACCATAATGGTTCTTTAAGACCATGGTTGTCATGAAACCCCTTAGGGCCAAAGTACAAAAGGATCCAACTGAAAGGAGAAAGATCACTTGAAACAAAAAATAAGAAATTTGGAAGACTACTCTAAAACCTCCACAATGGAGCTACCAAACTATTTGTGTATTGAATAAATCATTTTCCTTGACCACCTAGTTTGAGAACCAGGAAAAGAGAAGTCATTGAGAGGAATTAACATAAGTTTCTTACCTTTTGAAGATACTAAATCATGAACCAAGGATTTTCTTGATGGACATCCTAAAATAGTTGACATCGCTTGATAAAGAGAAGGACTTACCTCTAGCAATGGAAATGAGGCCTTAAAAGGTTATTGTCAAGGGAACCATCTTCTTTGCGTTATGCTCCCAAGATAGGTCCACACACTAGGTGTGTGGTAGAGAGAAGTCCAAAGAAATTAACTTAAGTTGCTTACCTTGTAAAGATACCAATCCAGGGATCGAGGATATGCTAATGGGAATGTCTAAATAGATCTAACCAAATCATTGAAACAACAATGGTTTTGTAAGACTATGATGTCATGTAACCCATTAGGTCCAAATTACAAAAGGTTCCAACGCAAAGGAGAAAGCTCTCTTTGGAAACAAAAAAGGCAACTTGAAGACTACTCTAAAACCTCTACAAGTGAGTTTCAAACTATTTGTCTTATGAAGAAATCATTTTCCTTGCCTCCCTAGTTAGTGAACTAGGCCATAAAAAATCCAAAGGAATGAACTTAAGTTTCTTACCTTTTGAAGATACCTAATCATGAACGAAGGATTTGCTTGATTAACATCCCAAAAAATTTGACATCACTCAATCAAGAGAAGGACTCACTTCTAGCACTATAAAGGAGGCCTCAAAAGGTTATTGTCAAGGGCACCATTATCTCCACCTTATGCTCCTGAGCCAGGTCCACACACTAGGGGTGTGGCAAGCAAGCCTTTGACAAAGGTGAAGGAGCATAATGTACTAACCATAGTGTGTTGGTTAACTAGGTCATACATCCTTGCTTATGACCCTCCTCTCTAATCACTTGAGCATAAGATATTCTAAGTTCAAGGGGACAAATCCTAAAAGGGAGGATGGACTTCCACCACCATCGTTGCATTTCCAAAGAGACCTGAATCAATCACCTTCATAGATTGCAAACTACATGGATCACTATGGTCCACAAAAAAACCAAATAGAGAAAGAGGAGCCTCCCTATCCTTATATGCATCGATCGCTCCTAGAAATTAGGGATCATCGACAAAGTCTTCAACCACCACATTTTGCTAAGACAACAAATAATGGGTAATAGTTATGCGTTATGAGAGATCTCCAAGTGCATCCACCTCTAGGTCATGTAGTCCAATGAAATTTGCTTGGCGATTTGAGGATTTGAAACTCATCTTTTATTCTTAGAGATCATCTAGAGAAGCATCTTCCACAACTTAACTCCACGAAGCAGATTCCATACAACTTTTTGTTGTCCTAAGTCAAATACACCTAAAAATCTATGCATCTTGGAATTGTTTTTACAAAATAAATACTTCTCTCTAGTATCCTAATTAAATTAGTGATTATTAGTTTTATTACTTTGATTAATCCATAAAAATAAATATTCACCGCTGTGATTCATTTTTTAGAAATAATGTTTATTACATAATAACAATAATTGTTTAATGACCCCGGGACAATTATATACGATGTAATAATCTATATAGGAAGGGAATATAATTTATACAGAGTTTTGTATGATGGTTGTAGGTTATTTACCACACATTTTAATTGCATCCAGAGGGCTTATATAGCCTAGTATAGGGGAGATGTTGTCACATTGCATTATGTAAGGTAACGTTCCCAAACACTATGGAGGAGATATTGTTTCGTTACATACTATGTAACGTAACATCCCAACATAGTAATAATTGGGCCGACATAAATTTTAATTAAGAATTTAATAATAAATTTTAAAGAATAAGAAAAAATAATAAGTAAAACAATGTAAACAAATTAAAAGTAAATATTGTAAAAAAATTAAAAAGTAAAACAATGTAGAAAAAAAGAAAAAAGTAAAACAATGTTAAATTGCTAAAATATTATTTAATATGATAGATTGTGATGAGTTTAAAATATGTGTTTTTAATTATTCAAAATAATTTTTATAAAAAATTAAAAAGTAAAATAATGTTGAAAAATTAAAAAGTACAACAATATTAAATAGTTAAAATTACACAATTAAAAAGTTAAATAATGTAAGAAGTTAAATATATATATAAATCATTAAAATTAAATAAATCAAAATCTTTATGGTGATTTGATCTGATCTAGAAATTCAATAAATTTAAACTGATATACTTTATATATTAATATTTAATTTATATAACTGTTTACCATATAATTCTAAAATAATAATATTACTTTGTATATTTAGTTTATATCACTTTTCACCATAAAACTCCAAAATTTTCAACCTAAAACTATAACACTTTACAAACATTTAATAACTTAATCAAAATACCACTTTACAAACATTTAATAAAAAATACCTAATAGTACTTTCCAATTGTTTTCGAATACCAACTACCTCATATATACACTTATACTGTAAACCATAATTTAACTTCATTATCTATGTATTTTCCTACCAAAACGTTTAATTATACCTTCATTGTCCGGACCCCTCTTATTTTCGATTTTTCTTTACCATGTCATTACTTTATTAGTATATTAATATCAAAATAAAAATATAAGCAATGACATACATTTGCGTACGTTATACAAGACAATCTATTTTCCATTTTCTATCCCTTAGGTCACTTCGCATGCATCCCAAACCAACTCCATTCAGGCCTACAAAATAAAATTAATATTCACATACTTATCCAAATGTACCGACTCATGCTTTACTAATCTAAGAAAATGAAACAACACATCAAGATGCAAATATCACAATTGCGATATATACTTTATATTTTAAGTTATGATCATAGACAATGATGGGTGGTTAAATTTTCATTATTATTTATTATGAATAGTTTAGTGTAGTGAGAAATGTATTTTATAAATTAATATAGATTTATCTTAAATTTTGATCTCAAAGGGATTTAATTTTTAAATTAATTTTTAAGGTGTAAATTTTTTCTTAATATGTAAAAAATTTTAAGGTAAAAAAAAATTACACTTTAAGAAATTGGATCTGTCTAGATGCTTAATAGATCTGGGTTTAATAGATCTATGTTGGTTTTAATTTTTTATGTTATGAGTTGACATTAATTTTTTAATTACTTTTTATTTTTGGGAACGTTACGTAACCTAACATGAAAAAAGCTCCCCATATTGAATTGTAAAGCACCTTGCTACTCTCAATGTAATAAGAGAAGAACAAAGTGTGACATAACATACTCATATAAATATAATATATATTGATCAATAAAATAAATTATATAGTATAAAAAATGATGAAAAAAAGTTGATTTAAATCTATTTTAATTCTAAATTTACTAAATATTAAGAAGGACAAAATCTATTAAATGTTTCATTAAATTTTTACACTTTCTAAAAAAAATCAACATTGATTATAGAATAGATTTCAATTTAAAATAATACAGAATTTGAAAAGATTTTAAATTAAAACATATTTAAATGAATGAAGTAATAATTATATATAGGGGTGGTGGGGGACCATTATTGATTCTAGAGGAGATTAGGAAATGACCTACAATTGGGGCCTTGTAACAACTACCAATAGTGATGTATAAACACAAACATACCTTCATGATTTAACCTCCATTACTGTCATTGTCAAACATTGATTATTAAGCTCATGCACTTTAAAAAAAACCCGGAAACAATTGATAATATCTTGATAAAAGCCTTCATAAGAAGTGAGAGTTCAGTACAAAAAGTTGAGAATCATATATGAAAATAGAGGTAGGCCTTGTATGGTTCAGAGACTTTCCAAAAACTTCGAGTTTGTCCTTTGCAGAGGACTATCCTATGAGTTTACTTGTATATCTAAAAGAAGAGTCCTAAAATATAACATGTTCTACAAAACATAAGCTAAGAGACAATATAATTTCTAATAACCATTATGACTACATGTATCCATGAGCTGGGCTGGGCTTGGCTTGATTGATGTACTTCATGTCCATTTCAACATTGCATTGTCCAACAGTTTCCTTGCCTTATAATCGTCCAAATTCTAAACCAACTGAGGGGTAGTTGTTGGAAGTTGTTGATGGAGTTTGCTTGCTCAAATGAAAAATCCTTCTTAGTTGCTTGCAATTCTCTTCTAGATCTAGGATGATTTGAGCTTGGTTATGTATATGCTATTGTTATTGTTGAATGGTGTACATCATTAAGGCATGGTCCTTGTTGTTGTTGGCCTCGTTCTACTATAGCTACATAAATGAATGCTTGAGTGTCTGAGATCATGTCTTTGTGCCTTCGAAGAACCTTCTTAATATCTTGAAGTTCTGCCTCCAGGTTCCAATGATCGTTCATTGAACTTGAAGTCCAGTCGATGTCGAAGGTGGAGAGGGAAAGGGTACTTCCATACTGAAGCAAATGCATGAGGATTAAACACCACAAAGTGACAATACCTACAAAATCTAGATTTTTGATTGTTTGCAAACACTCAAGCTAAAAGAGTTCGCTAGGGGTCCAGGGGATCTGTGATATGGGAGAAAAGGAGTGCCAGGGGAGCCATATAACCAATTCTTCAGGAACCCATACCCACGTTGTTGCAATCTAAGGGCGACATGAAATCTTATGTTTTGCATACACCATACCAAGACCTAACATCCCACCTTCACAATGAAAAAACCTCATACTATATTGTTTATTATGCCTGCAGTGATGGAGTAATATGTCGTGGGAAAGTACTAAGAGGGAAATCGCATTGATGATGCCCTTACATACCTCATTAAGATTGCAATGGAATGATTGATACGTGGTCTCCATGCTTCTCCTTAAATTCTTCAATAGAAATCAATGTTTAAGGGATTGGGTGGAAGCTCATCCCCCCATTCTTTTTTAAGTCCCCCTTTGCTAATCTTGTTTCCATATTTGCATGTTGATCGGCCTCCTTGTTTTGATCTTAAAGCACATGATAGAATCTTACTTTGTTGAATTTGTTAGATTCAAGTTGGGTTCTCCTTATCAATATACCGATGAGTTTGTTAGCATATTGACTCAATCCCTTCATAATTTTGATAATTATTATTGAATATCCAATGACAACTATTCTTTTGATTCGATTAAGGTCCATACTTTTGAGCCCCTGAAAGAGACCAAGGGCCTCGACTTGATTGTTAGAGAGAACCCCCAATCCCCATTCAAAATAAGCTTCCAAATTTCCACCAGGGTCGATGAGGACCCCCCTGACCCCCACACTTGCCACTCCTCGATTTCCTTTAGATGATCCATAAAAAAAGGTATTATCCAAGAGAAAGCTGTCAATTTTTACATTTCTTCCTCTATCAATCAAAGCTTCCAGATGATCCTTGGAGAGGTATTTTCACTTTCTTATGGGATGAATGGGGCTAGCGCAAAACCAAACAACTGATCCAATCCCGCTCTTCTTGCTCCAGATGAAGAATGACATTTGTAGCTAGTGTTTTCACACCAGCTTGTGCAAAAGGGAACCTACTAAGGATTATGGAACCCTTAGTAGCAGTCTCAAAAAAATAGATAATATGTGAGTGCAAATAACAAATAAAAACTAATCTAACTAATTACTGCAATGACATAATAAATAAATAGGAACCCATGAATGAAAACTTGATTTTGTATTGATGTGTAAAAAGTGGTTTACAATGAGATTTACCTCAAAGATGAGTAGATAGGGACCCTCGCAGCTGTACGAAGAGTAGTGCTCCGGGTCTCCAAGGTTCCTTGCTCTTTTCCGAATGCTCAAATGGTGGCCAAGACTCAACTAAATGGGAACAAAAGCTCAAAAATGTAGGCTAGAGTTCAATAGGAATTTTGGCAGCATAAGGGTAGGAAGAGTGATTGATGGATATGAAATGGGGGGCCTCCATCACCATTTTATAGCAATTTTGGGTGGTGGAGTATTGACCCATCGTATTGGAAAACCACTAGTATTGGTTTGTGGTATTTTGAGTTTTCCCTCCTTTTTAATTTTATTTTGACTTTTTCCCCTTTTCTTTTTCTTTTTTGGGGATTTTGACATTTTTTTATGGGATTCCAACATTTATTTTGAAGGATTTTCATTAATTGATGAGGGAGATAATGATTTTTTTCCCATTTGGTTACCAATTTAGGGATTTTTGGGTTTTTGGAGGCCAAAAATATAGGAAAAGGGGATAAATGGGTTATGTGACTAGGGGGATGAGCTAGGTGAACAATTCTTGGGTGTTAACATCATTGTTGTGGATCCCCCTGCTTTTGATCATCTCACTCATAAGACTGGTGGCCTTGGCCACTTTGAGTTGGGGGTGGGAATTTTTGATTAAAAAAAAAATTGTTCCTTGTCATCCATACGTTCTAGCGGATATCTTTTGGAAGGGTTTACCGGGCTCGCTTGAGAAGGTTTTTGTTCTTGAAGGTGCCTTGATAGGCATTCACCCAATTTGTAAACATCTCTTTCCAAGCGTGTAGCATGGTTGCTTTCCCTCTAATACATTGAAAATCGTTCTCCCATACTTGGACAGTAAATGGACATTCTATAAAGAGATGTCAATGATTCTCTTCTGCATTTCAACATAAAACACATCTGGATGGGCCAATGATGCCTCTTTTAATAGGTTTTCAACTATAAGCAACTTCTCATGGATCATAATCTAGAGAAAGGTATTAACTTCCAGGAGCCCATCATTTTTCCAAATTTGCTTCTAAATTCTAGCTTTGGGCGAATGAGGGAGATTGTTAATCTAGATTTGATAGCCATATTTAAATGTATAGTTTCCTGTGGATACCCACCTTCTTGAATCCTTGGAGATGTTATCCAATGGGGCACACCCTGAGAGGAGAGAAAGAAGGAGCGAGACTTGTTGGGTCATATTGAAAGGTGGATATGGAATCTTCCATCCAAACAACCGCTTACCATCGATTGACCAATTCAAGATATTATAGTGACCTAATTTTTGTTCTATTCATCCATGCTTTGAGCTCCCTCAAATCCACCTGTTGATCAATTGGAGGATTGACCTATATGTTGTCTTTCTAGATATTAATATTTTTCCCATTGCTAGGAATAAAGGTGAGGTGATTTTGGATTAGAGGGAAAATTATTCGAAGAAATTTCCAGATTTGGGAGCCCTTGTGCTCCTTCCAAGGCCTGTCCAAGCATTGACTCCTCAACCCCATAAAGTATTTCCTTTGAATCCTTCCACCAATCATTATATCCAGTAATAAGTTTCCAAAGAGCTCCCAGAGTGTAATCCATCAACTTGGGGTTCTTTATCCCAAACCCCCCATATGCCTTTAGCATTCTTACTATATTCCAATTAATGAGATGGAATTTCTTAATGTTAGTCATACCGCCTTGCCACAAAAATTTCCTTATGTCTTGGGCTATATGTTGAAGAGTTCTCATGGGAGCCAACATTGTAGAGCATTGGTAGATTAGTAAATTTGTGAGGGTGGATTTAATAAGAACAATTCACCCAATTGGATTTAATCATTGAGACCCCCACTTTTGCATTTTGCTTTTTATTTTCCCGATGATTCCTTCCTAGTTGGAAGCAGTAGAGTTTCCCAGCAAAATAGGCTTCCAGAGGTAAGTGAAAGATGTCCATAATGTTGTCCCTTGAAATTCAGGGATTCTTGCAATGGCTTGGATTTTTGAACCACTTACATTCCATACGTATATCTAGCTCTTGGACTTATTATTATCTCCTCCCATGGCATTCAGAAAGTCCTTCAGGATGGCCTTGAATCTTCTTGTAATCACAAGCAAGGCTCCACCTAGTAAAAGAGTGTCTTCCGAAAACTAAGATTGATTTATACCCTAGATCCCACGAGATAAAGTAATGCTCAACATCCTTCCCTGCACCCGTTTTTCTTCCAATTTCCTAATTAATGTGTCATATATGATTATATAAAGAAATGGAGAGAGAGGGAAACCTTGTCAGAGTCCTTGTTTGAGGTTGAAAACTCCAGTTGAAATTCCATTGACAAGGGGAGATATCCAGGGGGTGATTATACAAGACTTGACCATCATTACAAAGAATTTAGTGAAAATAAATTCTCTCATAACAATGAAATAAAAGAATGCCTTACTTGGTCGAAGGCATTGGCCATGTCTAGTCTGACTAGCATGAATATTGCTTCTTGTTTGCCTTACTAGAGTGGATCGCCTCTTGTACAAGAAATATATTGTCGAGGATTTGATGCTTAGGCATAAACCCCCCTTGGGTCTTAGAGATAATTTTTGACATGATATTTTTTCATCCTAGTGGCCATGACTTTGGTAAGTATTTTTTAAGAGGCATTGCAAAGGGAGATAGGCTTGAAACGAGAAAATGAGGATGGGTTGGATTCCTTGGGGATGAGATCTAGGAAGGAGGTGTTAGTGTTGCCTCCTAGCTTATGCTTCCAATGCAAATAACACAACATTCTCATAGGGTCAATTATGATTAAATGCCATCATGCCCGATAGGAATGGATAGGAAACCCGTACGGTCTTGGGGCCTCATTTGGATCCAAGCCCTAAATCACATCTATCACTTCATGTTATTCAATGATTACGTTCATATTTTCATTATATGTGTGCGAGATGGAGGGAATGTGTTTTAACATTGAAGATGTTGTGCTAGGCTCAAATTCAGTTTCTTCGGTGTAAATATTTTCGTAGTGTTTTATGGATGCATCCTTAATTTCTGAGAACGTACCAAGGGTGTACCATCATCAAGTATGATTTATGTAATTGTATTTTGAGATTTCTAGCTCGAGATTGGCGATGAGAAAAGGGATAATTATTATTTCTGTCCCGAAGCCATAAACTCCTTGACTTGAGTATCCATAGTTATTTTTCCTGTCGATTGGCCTAACACATACCTCCCTTTCTTCAAACTTCATATGTGTTGTTACTTCCTCTACCTCCATATGATTTTGGATTTCCTCCAACTGTTTTTTCAAGGTAATATTCATTTGCTTTGGGGGAGTGAAGGAATTTTTGGCCCATACCTTTAGATATTCTTTAACAACTTGAATATTTTGTTCCCATGTGTAGATTGGTGACCCAATAATAAATTCCTTCCATGGTCTCTATGATCTCCATCGTTTCTTGGTTTTGTAGCTATATTGCACAAAAATTAAAATGGCGAGGACCAAAGTTGTGAGTTGGATTAAGGTTCAAAGATATCAAGTTTTTATGAGGCACACCTGAAGGGATGATTCAGAAGGATAGAGTCATTCCCATGTCCAAGTAATCGCTCTTGAGTAGGAATTGATTAAGTTGCACTGCTATATGGCTTGGCCTTATTCTCTTGTTAGTCCAAGCAAACCTGCCATGATGAGGTTTTATGTCAACAAGGTCCCAATTCGAGATGAGGTCCTCCATCTTTTCTTGGAAGGGATCGTGAACGATATTCCCTCCATGCTTTTCCTTGTTTGACATAGTAACATTAAAATCGCCAACAACTAGACAATCTTTGGAAAATTCTAAATCCTTTAAATTTAGTAAAGACTGATAGCATAATTATTTATCCTTGTAACTAGTTGGCATGTAGATATTGAAAATATTTATTACTTTACCTATATGATGGTGGTGAAGCCTAGTCATTATCCAATTTGGCGCTCAATGTGTAAACTCCATTTTAAGAATAACTAGGTCACAAAGGGTGTTGACCCCTATCGAGGCTCCATGAGAATTGATTGCAACCCCACAACTCAGCTTCCATAGTTTCTTATATGCCATATTCCTCTAGCTTTATCTCCTAAAGAAGGAGGAAACTTTATCTTTCTTCCTTTATTAGGTATTTTAGGGATTCTTCTTTATATCCATTTCCCATGCCTCTACAATTCCTGCAGACTACCTTCATTGGGGTTTGATGTTACATCCTCATCGACTCTTGGGTTGAGAGGTCCTATGGTTTTTGGTTGGTGAATTTGATGGAAGATCCTAATGATTTGTCCAAGGTAATTTGAATTCCTAGTATCTTTTCCCTATTTGCAATTTCTTTGCATACATCCTTCATTGGATTTCTCCCTGCCTTTTGGCACTGCTTTCCTTCTTGGGTGTCATCTTCTTGATTGTCCTCTTTCGAAGTAACTTGGGATTGTTTTTTGGCTTGGACGCCCTTGGGGTTGGGTCAAGAGATAATGACTGGGTGATATATCTCTTCCAAGTGGGATGAGATTGGTTCATACTCTTTAGGGAGGGGATCCCAGAAGGGGGGGGGGAGGGAAAAATGCAAAAGGTGGGTTTTCCAAAGTCACAACATGGGTAGATGTTGGGAGGGAAGTAGAGAGGTGGAGGCTTCAAGAATCCCTTTTGGAGGGGGGTATCCAATGTAAAGTGAGTTGAAGGGGTTGAAAATAGGTAAGGGGAAAGGCTTGGCCAAGGAATATTGGGGGGAAGAAAGGGGCACAAAGGGGGGAATCGACGTTGAAGACAAAGGATCGGCGGCTGCTCTCGCCTATGTCTTCGAACTCTTTTTTTTTACCATCTTCCATTGATCCTCCTTGGTTGGCATCACGTGGGACGATGGAGGATAATTTTTGCAGTCTTTGGCGAAGTGCCTATATTCGTGACAAGCCTTGCATTTAAAGGGAATTTTATCGTAGTCCAACTTCTTTAGATATCTCTAGATGTCTATAGTTAACATTACTACTTCCAAAAGGCCTTTTTCCAAGTCTACTTTGACAAAGATCCATGCGCATACCATCATTCCAGATTTTAGTTTTGTTTTATCAATGATTTTCCCAAGGGCATTACCAATACCACGAAGTGATTCATGTCCCTAGCAGTGTAGGGGAAAATGAGGAAGGTGAATCCAAACCGACACTACTTATGGGACAACAAGCTTTGGGTTGAATTCTAGAGTCCATCTATTCAGATACATCCCCTGATTGCTGAAAAAGTAAGGGCCTCTCTTAAAAATAAAATCTTGATCATCCTTGGTTTCAAACAAGAAGGCATAAAACCCTTGTATGCGGAAAAAGTGATACATTTTCCCTTTAATTAGGATGTGCTATTTCTTCTAAATCCATAGATCTTGGTGTGGGCCAAATCCTAATGAGATGCCTAATGAGACCTCACTCTATCATTTCCAAGGCCACATGATGAGATGAGGAGACCGAGAGAGCCACCTTCAGAGTATTTCCCAGTCACTTAATAAATTTTGACAGCTCGACACCTTCTGAGAGGATTTTTCGAGGGAAGAAACGAGGGCACAAAAAATTGCTTTAGCTAGGTTAGGAGGGGGGATCAATTCCCTCCTAAAGATGTGACCATAGCTGTTATGCCTCATGACTTGTGCACCAAGGTATCACAAGCATTGCACCAATTTCTTAGTTTTTTTTTCTCCATTTGTGCACTCTTTCAAAGCACCGACAAATTGCATTCTTTCTAATCCCTTGGATAGAGTAAAGCAAGAGAAAGACAACCTCACTGGCATTCAATTCCTTCATGTATTAAGAGATAATAACAAAGAATATGCTAACAAGGCCAAAAGGATGAAGTTAGGAGAAATTGAAAAATGGTTTGGGTTCAATTTCTTATATACCCTAAGATGTATATGTTTGTCAAACACATTGCCATCAAGTGCCAATCAACTAAATGCAAAAATCAACCACATATAAAAGCTCATCAAGTGAGGCATGATACTAATAGGGATCGCACGATTCAATTGATGCTTTAATTCACTCTGCCTTGACAATTTGAAGTCACAATGGGTGAGAACTGGGAAGAAGGTATCAACTTATTGAACTAGTAATGGTCTTCGATGGTTCCCCTGTGATAATCATGTGCCTGGTTGGAAATTCAAGGGTGAATAACTCCTTTAACATTTGGTGTTTGAACTCTTTGTTCACTTGGGCACAATTGGACTTAAAGAACAAGCCTGAGGCTCAAACCAATATTTTTGTTGCTTTGGGGGGAAACTATTGGGTGAAGGAAATTGGAGAGTTTCTAGAGACATGCCAACACAATGAGGTATGCCCTTTCACTAGGTTATACGATTATCCTTTTTGTTATAGAAAACCTTTTTCTTCTAGATTTTCATGGCCTTGTTAGAACAAGCCCTGAGACAGAGGCTCAAGATCGACTTTGCTGAGTGACTCGCCCTTTAGATGAGGCATGTGAATTGTTGGAAATTACTATTAAGGTGAATTTGAAACTGCTGCCTGAACCACTATCCTCTCAAGACTCTATCCTGAAAATCAACTCTTGAAACATGCTGGTATTTTCTTGTAACATTGGTTCAAATAATTCAATTGGTAATTATTTTTTCTCGACAATTGTTTTGGGTTAGGAAAGTATGGAATGTCTAGGGTGAAATGCCATTTTGAATAAGGACATTCAAGAAATCCACAAGGCTCTTTGTCACCATGAATATCTAATCAATGAGAACATTACATTCATTTTCTCAGTTGCTACCAAGGTTCATGGCAATGAACATATACTTACCTCCCAAAATGCCTCTGTAATGGAGAGATTAGTACAACAGAGCGCAAATTCGAATTTTGGAAGCATAGACGTAAGGTTTTAAATTTGAGTAAGGGAAGGCATTCTACAACATCCAATCTAAGAATTTCAATGGGATCAAGCTAAGGGGATCTATGAGAGAAAGAAACTCTTATACAAAAATGCGATGACATGAAGTTGGATCAACATGAAACTTAACAAACCCCCCTACAATGAGGATGAAGCTTATATCAAGCATGCTTTTCTTCAAATTTTTATGTTTTATAAATTAAGCATAATACTCAGAGTTTTTGAGAATTTATCCGTACATACCTATTAGAAAATTCTTTGTGAATGATGATGATAAAATGGTAGTTATAGTTTTAGAACTTGATTTTGAGAAATTTTGTCAATCTATATTCTTCCTATTTTATATTCTTATATTACCAATTAATCTACATCCTTTTACTAATATAAAATATAATCAATATTGTAAAAAAATGATAATGATACATAAATTCTAGTTGACAAAGTTAATTTAATCCGATGTTTAACTAATTCTAATTTTGAATCTTCTTAAATAGAAAAGACTAAATGATGTTGAAAAATTTAGATAAAATATACATAAATGTGAATACATATTCTTAATAGTAAATATAGTTTTAGAACTTGATTTTGAGAAATTTTGTCAATCTATATACTTTCTATTTTGTATTCTTATATTACCAATTAATCTACATCTTTTTAGTAATATAAAATATAATCAATATTATAAAAAAATAATAAGAATACATAAATACTAGTTGACGAAGTTAATTTAATCTAATGTTTAACTAATTCTAATTTTGAATCTTTTTATATAAAATATAATCAATATTATAAAAAAATAATAATGATACATAAATAGTTGACGAAGTTAATTTAATCCAATGTTTAACTAATTCTAATTTTGAATCTTCTTAAATAGAAAAGACTAAATGATGTTGACAAATTTAGATAAAATATACATAAATGTGAATACATATTCTTAATTTTCTCACATAATAAGAGAAAAGGGGAAAAAATGTAGTGACTCGACCATGATGAGCATAAGCGTAAGAGGTACATAAGATAAAAAGAAAGTGATAGCAACATATAATACTTTCTTATTGTATAGCTTTTTATTATATCCACACTGGGACATGCCGTGCCGTGTGGTTTGTGCCTTGAGATATTGGAGATTCGTTTACAACTTCTTAATGTATCGCAGCAGATAATGCTTGACTTGACTTTACATTTTGATGGACGGCAGCAGATAATGCCTGGCTTGACTTTACATTTTGAAGCTTCATTCCACGCTAATAAATAATTCATGGTGTTGTTGTTGTTCAATTACATTTATTCCTTCCCTCCCTAATTTTTAGATTTGTCTTATACATTAGGCTTTGTCAACACACGGCATGGAGCTATTAAAATAATAGGAATTATTAAGGATGATGTACAAAAGTCAAAGAGTCCTCCATTGTTTATAAAAA
Organism: Larix kaempferi; assembly: GCA_027924585.1. NCBI lineage: Eukaryota > Viridiplantae > Streptophyta > Pinopsida > Pinales > Pinaceae > Larix > Larix kaempferi. Next base: position 27,796,355 of record BSBM01000158.1, on the reverse strand, counting down.
CACAACGCCCTCCTCCATTCTTGGTTATGCTTAGGAAATGCTTCATAGACGCAGAAAATTTCCTCGAATTGTATAATCTTCCATATTCCAAACTTACCATACTAACCTTAAAGTATGTTGTGTAGAAGTGATCCACAACTTTTAAATATGCCCATACAACTAAGGGGGGCGATGTATAACTTGAGAGTTGGACTAGTTTTAGGGACATTGATTCCAAAAGTAAGGAACAAGACACAATCAAGACTTTCATGTTTTGGTTTCTTTTGAAGTATTCGCATTCACTTAAGTTGAGATGTCATTACAAACATATCAAAACAAGTTTGTGGTCATAGAAGATGCTCTTATGTCGCTGGTTAAACACAAAAAAGATTGTCAATAATAGTTGAACACTTAGTAACTTCACTTTTGGATGCACATAAGAATAATGCACAATATTATGGTTTTTGTTGTTGCTTTGTTATGGTTTAGACTATTCATAATTTTTTTATAATAATAATAATAATAATCTATTTTTAAAGTCACAGAAGCCAAACACCAATTTGGTGTATGAGACCCCCTTGTTTGTGGGATAGGAGACCCCCCTTTGCCCAACAATTTAACTGCTAAAGTCTATAGAGGTGTACATACCCTACCTCCCTAGAATTTGAACCTATGACCTCTTAGGAGGAAACACATGGTCTTAACTATTAGATCCACTGTATCCTTAATATTACTCATTTTTTTAAATAAATCGCCACTTCTTCACTTCATGTTTTCACCCTACAATATTTTGGGTGACTTAACATAAAAAAAATCAATGGAATATCTATGTTTTGATAACTAATCAAAATGATCTCTTTTACAACCAATTATCTTTATTCTAGATGTTTCTAAGTTAAATTTTAAGTACAAAGTTACTTATATAGTAGAAAATGGAATATTTATGTCTTGGTAACTAATCAAAACAATTGATAATGCAGATAGTAATTGTTTTTGTGAAAAAAAAACTAATCAAAACAATCACTTTTACAACCAATTGTCTTTATTCTAGATGTTTCTAAGTTAAATTTTAAGTACAAAGTTACTTATATAGTAGCATCCATATGGACATTACAACATCCACGTCATTGCCAGTGAAAATATCCATGTAAATGCCCTTAATAACATCGATTCAAATGTTCATGAAAAAAACATCTTTAGATTTTGTTCCAAATATCTGTGGAAACATCTAAATAAACATTTTTAATGGATAAAATATAAATAAATAGTTAATATGATCTCTCTCTCTCTCTCTCTCTCAATAGGATCATAAATATTCTTGTGTATGAGATTTGTACTGAGTATTCACATTTTCCTACCCACCAAGAGAGACAATGTGTGGTGCACTCTTGTGCTACATTCATGCATGGCCTATTAAATGATGATATGGTACCTCTCAGGTTTTTTCTTCTATGATGGATTACCTTTATAGAGTTCCCGCAACTTTTCCCAAACGTGCAACCTCTTAGGGATGTCTAGCACATAGGTAGGACCCTTTGTTTCCTTGTCTCACTTGGTTTCTAACCCTTAGTCATCGATTTCATTCATTTTGGTCCTCAAGACACTCATTTAGGGGATTTCCTAAATTTATGGGTTTGATTTGGGGTACAAGCCCCCATTAGGTCCATAATCACTTAGGATTCTTCATTACGAATCCATGATAGCCCAAATTTGTTTTGGGCTACTAGTAATAAAGTCAAAATGATTCATACTTTTAAAACCTTATCCAATATCTTGGCAAAATGTGTGTTGGGGTTGCTAAAGGGGTATTGTGTTTGTGTTTCTCAACATGCATAACAAAGAGGTGATTTGAGCCTAAAAACCCATGACATAGTCTTAAAAACTTGTGGTACGTAGCTAACACACACAACACGATTGTTCCATACAACTCAAACCTTCTAATGGCTAACCTAACATACACCTCCACATTTTTTTTAACAGAAACAGGGGAATTTAGATATATATATAAAAGGCTGTGCACAACCATTCCTTACAAAATTTGAGCCATGGTTCTGCTTCAAAAAGAGATAAATTGCAGATTTTACAAGAAATTTGGCTCTTAGAGTCTTTACTCCTGATTTTCCTGGAATTTCTAGTCATTTTACTAGGGTATACCCTTATAAACTGTTTACATAGCAATAAACAAAAAAACATTCAGAAGAAATTCATAAGAAACCTGTGGAGGGAGCAACTTCCAAAAGTTCTGAGAAGAGAGACTATCTGTAGTTCTACTGCAGAAAGGAAGCAGCTTCCAACATTCCCTGATTGACAGACGACGCTTCCTGGACCTGGCTGAACTGGGTTTTACTGATAAAGACAGAGAGGTCTTCTCTGATGCTGTCCACCTTCCCCAGAAGGTCAATGGTGTTCCTCTCAATGTCATCCAGACGGGACTCAACACAGGAAAGATGGGAGTGAATGTATTTAAATTCCATGTTCTGCTCTTTATTCTGGTTCGCAATGGAGCAAACCGTCGAATATGTCCTGCTTAAATAAACCTTGACTTCCGAGGTTACCTGGCTGAGAGTGGCAATGGCTTGCCGAATCCTGTCCATAATGCTGAGTTGAATGCTGCTGTCGCGAGGGTCTTCTTCAAGCTGCCGTGGACCTAAATCTGAAACGGAGAGGCAAAGCTGCTGTAGCTCAGGGCCAAGCGAAAAGGAATTTGGTTGCTCCATGCCTCGAAGCGGAGCCATAAAATCGCGCTGCAGCAATAAATGCTGGAGCGTGAGAGCATTGAGTCCAGATGTGGAGGCACATGTCTTATGACGTGCCAACTGATGGGAAGCGTGGGCAGAAGAGGCCGGGTGCCCACCACGGGAGGAACGCCTCCAAACCATATTCTTTGAATACATTGGGATTATTTTGAGTTCAAAGTCTAACTCCTTAAGGGATGAATTTATGTCCCAAGACCTTATTTTGTATTATCTGACCTTGTCCCAAAGTAGCTCCAATATTGGCGAGCCTATCCACTGTCGAATTGAGACTTCTGAGAACATGGAGAAATAGAGTATCGGTGGGGAGAGGGAGAAGTTCGATTCTTTTTCGAAGATTTTGGCTCTTTGCTCCTCTCGAAGAGCTATTTTTCATAGTCTGGATTACATGCCTGGAGTCTCCAATTACTTGTAACTTTACCATGTTTAGAGAGGAGGCTAACTCAAGTGAATGATGCATCGCCAACCATTCTGCTTCATTGTTAGTTCTTGTTCCTATTCCCCAGGAAAACTCAACAACTTTTCTTCCTATGGGATCAAAAATAATCCCCCCCGCACCTGCCTCCCCTGGATTTCCTTTGGAAGCCCCATTAAAAAAGATTGTGTGTCTTTTTTGGCTTTTCCACCAGTTGTTGAAGGTCTGTTCATCTTTCCTTATCTCCCAGTCTTGTAGGATTGATGGCTTTTTGGACTGAAGCGAACTCTCTTTAATAAAGTTTTTGCACCATTGGTATTCATGCCAACTTAGGACTTCTTGCTGCTGGATTGTTATCCCCTTGGCTATCAGGGATTCTGAAGTCAAGGAAATGATTTTGTTGGCTGTTCTGATTTCTGACTTTCTTTTTCCCTCGAAGACTCGTTGATTCCTTTCCAACCACAGTTTCCAGCATATGTTCATCGAGAGGAGCTTTAGAATTCTGGATAATGTTGGTTTGTTCTTTCGAGTTCCTTGGAGGCCGTTGGACCACTTTTCTATCATTTGCTGAGTTTGTTTGGGAATTGAGATGACATTAGAGAGAGGACCAAGAACCAAATTCTAGACTTGCTTGGCATAACTGCAATCTAAAAATAAGTGTTGGGAGATTTCTTCCTCATTTTGACATAAATGGCATCTGGAAGGTCCTTCGATTCCACGGAGCTTTAGATTGTCAGCATTCAGCTGTTTGTTATGTGCCAAAACCCAATAGAAATAATTGATTTTTGGTATGCTGTCAGAGTTCCAAATCCTCTGCCAAGTTTTTTGGGCTGGAAGACGATTTGAGGTGAGTAGATCATACCCAGCTTTGAATGAGTACCTTCCATCCTTCCCCCAACCTCTAACATCTTTGGCCCTGACACTCGAAGGATCTTTCCCATGCAGTAACAGAAGGAAAACTTTGTAATTCTCCACAAGGTTATCCGGACGTTCTAAGATTTTCCAGTCCTTCCACCTCCCTGTAGACGTCCAAATTGCCATGTCTGCCAATTTTTGTATTCCTAATTCCTGAAGCCAAATATTAATATTTTGAATTTCACAAATTTCTCCTAGGGGGCGTTCTCCATTAATATTGTCTTTCCAAATGTTGATTTTGTTTCCATTACTAGGGATCCAATACAGATGGTCTTTTATTAGCCCAGCTAAAGAATGTATTAGCCTCCATATTGCTGTTCCTTTTTTCTTTTTCAAGTTGTTCAAACATCTTTGCCGGGTTCCCCTAATGTATTTTTTCCTTATGGCCTCCTTCCACCACTCTCTTTTACCTATTATCATTCTCCAAACTAAATTGGCTCCCAAAGCCTTGCTCATTGTTGTTGGGTCTCGTATTCCCAGTCCCCCTCTTTGGCGTTTTTCTTTGACTGTTTTCCAGCTAACTAGATGAAACTTCTTACCCTGTGTTTTCCCACCCTGCCAAAGAAACTTTCTGATTTCCAAGCAGATTGAGTTAGTGACGGAGATAGGTGCCAGAAGAATAGCTCCAGAGAAAAATGGGATTGAGGAGAGCACAACTTTGATTAAAATAACTTTACTTGATAGATTTAACCAGCGAGTCCCCCAGGAGCTTATTTTGCTTTTTATTTTTTCGAGGATGGGAGTCCAAGAGGATGAGGCTGCTTTTTTGTGGAAGATTGGGATTCCCAAATACTTAAAGGAGGTCCAGTCAAAGCAAGGTTTGCAATCCAGAATATTGGCTAAGTTCATGAGTTGAAGGGTGTTACAATTCCAGCCATAGACATTGCATTTTTGACTGTTTGTTTTACCTCCGGACACCCGTAGGAAGAGAGACAAAGATAGTTTGAATCTGGAAGAAATTATAGGACAGGCGCTGCCAAGCAAAATGGTATCGTCGGCAAACTGGGCATGGTTTATAGGCGGGACATATTTGGCGATTACAATTCCAGGGAGAGATCCAGAGTCTTGGAGTTTGTTTAGTGTTCTGCTAAGTGAGTCTACCATGATCACGAATAGGCAAGGAGAAAGAGGACATCCTTGTCTTAGTCCGCAGGACATGCGAAGGAAGGATGAGGGCCTGCCATTCATAAGGGGGGCGATCCATGGAGAGCCTATGCAAGATTTAATCCAACTTATGAACTCTTGCTCAAAACCAAATTTTTCCATGACTGTGAAGAGGAACTCATGTCTAACTCTATCAAAAGCATTTGCCATATCAAGTTTAATGACCATACATGAATCCTTCCTTTGGATGCTTGAGTGAATGGCTTCTTGCACAAGAAGGATGTTGTCGTATATTTGACGACCAACAATGAAACCTCCTTGATTTGGGGAGATGATTCTAGAAAGATGACCCTTGACTCTGTTTGCAATGACTTTTGTGAGAATTTTATATGAGGCGTTACAAAGAGAGATTGGCCGATATCTTCCCATAGTAAGAGGATTTTTTTCCTTGGGGATTAATGCAATGAAGGAGGAGTTTGTAGCTCCCCCAATTTTTTCTCTTTTCTTGGTCCAGTTTAGCATTCCGATGAGGTCTTTTTTTAACCAGTTCCAACATTTCCTATAGAAATTTATTGTAAATCCGTCCGGTCCAGGGGCTTTGTCCGGATGCAGAGACCAGATTGCCTTTTTAACTTCACTTTCAGAGATCCGCTCCATTAATTTTTTGTTATCAGCCTCAGATATGAGATTAGGAATTTCCTTGCTCATTTGGTCCATGTCTTCTTGAAGGATGACTTCATTGTTGCTATATAGTTTTTCAAAATGGGCTTTTGCTTCTCTTAAAATAAGGTCCTGACCCTCGATTTTTACTCCATCCTCCTTTGTAATGCTCTCAATGTTGTTCTTCCTGTATCTCTCCTTACATTGAGCATGGAAAAATTTGGTGTTTCTGTCTCCTGCTTTCAACCAGAGACTCCGAGACTTTAACCTCCATTCTTCCTCTTCCTTTCTGGCTGCTTTCTGGATTTTTTCTTCTAGATCTTTTTCCTCCCTGAGCATGTCTTCAGTTACTGGAATTTGCTCCATTTTGAGCTGGTGTTTTTCTAAATCCTTTTGTAAATTCTCATGCTCCTCTCCAGGTTTTATGTAATTCAGTTTGGCCCAATTTTTTATTGTTGTTTTTACCAACTTTAGTTTTGATTCCTAGATATACCCTGGGGATCCGGGGATGAATTGCCTCCACACGGCTTTCAACTCATCCATGAAACTCTCATTTTCAAGCCAGGCAGGGTTGAATCTAAAGGGGAGAGGGCCTAGATTTCCAGGGGAGGAAAAAAATAAAGATATTGGTCTGTGATTGGAGATTGCAGAAGCGAGAATATTAGAGTTTGGGAGCTTAGAACCAGATAGAAAGGAAGTACTTATTAAGAACCTGTCAAGTCTGGCTGCTATGTGATTTGGTCCTATTCTTTTGTTGTTCCACGTGAAGGTACCTTGCTTGGGTTTGATGTCGATGAGGCTCCAAGCAGACATCAGGTCTTCCATTCTTTCTCCATAAGGGTCTCTGACTTTGGATCCCCCCTTTCTTTCGACCGCTGAAATGGTACTATTGAAGTCTCCCGCAAGAATGTAGGGAAGCCCAGCAAAACTGTGATTTAAACCTATTAACTGATCCCAAAAGGGCTCCTTCTGTCCGTAAACAGTGGGACCATAAATATTTCCAACCCAAAACTTCATGTTGTTTGTTTTTTCTTCAATTTCAACAAAAATCCAATGATGATTTGAGAACGAGGCTTTACTTTGGTACTTACCCTTTTCCCACCAGGTGATGATTCCTCCAGAAGCCCCTGAGGAACTCACAACATTCCCTTCTCCGCTGGGCCAAAATTGTTTCATGAGGTTGAGACTCTCCTCCTCTTGCATTTTAGTCTCCTGGATCAGAAGGATTGAAAACTTTTCCATTTTTTTGATTCTTTTTATTGCTTCTACTTTTTGCTGTCCGCCTAACCCTCTACAATTCCAGGAGACTATTTTCATTATTTCTTTGATGGCTGAGGACCTGCTCTGTCCTTTATTTCCTCCTGGGCTCCTTGCTGTTGTTTCCCGCTAACGATTATCCTTACATGCTGGTCCAGGCTGGTTTGCTTACCCGCCGCCTTTTCTCGAGCTGCTTCTTGTTCTCTTATTACTTTATTGAATCTTCTTCCTCTTTTTACCGTAGGGTCCTGCTCCTCATCTTTGCTATCTGAAGTTTCTTCCTGAAAAAGTTTCGCTTTTGCTCGTGTTATTGATCCTCCTGAGTTTAATGAAGACTCTATTTCTACAGCTGAAAGTTGATGCGCAGGTATGCAAGTGCCCTCCTTTCTGGTGTTGGCCTGTTCTTCGTTTTCTTGCTCCTCCTCTATTTGCTTCTCTTTCTCCTGCTCCTCACCGTCTTCTTCTGTTGTCAACACTTGAAATTTGTTTTCATTTTCTATGCTTTTCACTGGGGTTTTGGAGGCTGCATGTGAGTTGGTTTTGCTCCCTTTTTTCCTTGTGACTTCATTCCATTCCCCTCCTTGGGTTTCCTCGTCTTCTGGAGTTTTCTTTTTTGGGCATAGCCTGGCAAAGTGACCATATTCATGGCACGCCTTGCATTTGAATGGTATTTGCTCGTAGTCAACTGTTTGTCTGTGGCTCCATCCGTCCATTGATAAGTCTATTGCTTCTGGTAACCCCCTTTCCAGATCTACTTCAACACATATTCTTGCACATGAAAACATTGGGGGTTTTGGCTCAGATTTGTCAATGTATTTCCCCAATGAGTTCCCAATGGCTCGGAGATCTTCGTCATTCCAGCAATGCAGGGGGAGATGAGGCAGTTTAACCCAGACTGGAACTGCTGATGGGATGTCTTTCTCCGGGTCAAAGGAGAGATCCCATTTGTTGAGATACATTCCTCTTGGCCCCATGAAGTAGGGGCCATTCCTGAAGATTAGGTCTCGGTCCTCCTTCTTTTCGAAGTAAAAAACAAAGAAACCCTTTCCGCAAAAAAATTGCTGTACTTCCCCTTGGATTAAGGGTCGCCAGTTTTTGTTGAGCCATATTTCTATTGAGCGAGGCGACGGCCATAGACCTGTAAAATGACTGACTAAACCCTTATCTACTAAAGCCACGGCCTTGCATTTTGAGGCAGTTGATGTCAACTTTACTTCTGGAACCTCAGTTTTTTTTACAAATTTGGAGTCTTTCGCGGCTAACGTTTTTGGGTTAGCTAGTTGAGAAGCAATCAACGATTTGAAGCGATCCGAAATGAGGAGCCGAGCTTCATTCGGAGCCTCCCATCCCGGGTCCGGGGGTGGATCTATGCCGAGATCTCTTCCTTCTTGCAGGAACCCTAGCCGCGATTTCGACTGGTATCACCGATTCTATCAAAAAGAAATTAAGCTTGCACAATAAAAATACACCTCCACATTGATGTCACTCCCTTGCCTATTTATAACATTGAATTTGTCTTTCTAAAGTCCTCTTGACAACTCTCAAAATATTCTATCTTTGAAACGCTAATTTGCAAGTACACACTTAGATGACCAAGACATCTTGAATTTCCACCTCTTCCATGCTCTTGGGATTCTTGCACATATCATCTCCAAAAATTCTACATGGACATCTTGTGATCAACTTGGCTCTAATAATGAAGGTTTATTTGATTCATACTAGGCATCTTTGTTGGTACAATTCCATTCATACCTTGGATGTTTCAACCCTACAACCTTAAGGAGGCTCCATCACAACTAGTAGGGTGTGGGGTAAGGGAGATACCATCCCTTTTTAGTGTACCAAGGTCTCTTTTCTTAGTTCTATCACTGGGATATCATTTATGGTAGTAGATTTAATGTTTATTTGTGATTTTATATATAACCAAGCACCCCAACCTCCAACCCATAAGCAAGTGTGAGATATGATTTATGGATCATGGAGAGCCTTAATCAACAATTTCCTCTTGAAGAGTGAACCCGTCACAAGTGAAATTTGAACCTAGGTGAGAAGGATAACAATTCTTCCCATCAACCACCAGAACTAGACCCAACTAACACACACACACATACACATGGTTAAGTCTTCTCTTGCATGAAATTGGAGTTGCATGTGTAGTATCTTCTGGGATGTAGATCACTCTTAAAGGTCTGTCACAACCCTCACCTTCATCCCAAGTAGATTCAACACCTACAACAACACATTCTATGTGAGTTCCATTCATAATTCTCTTTGTATTTCTAGCATTAGGGTTTCTTTCACATTAAAGGAATTGCCAATAAATTATCCCTACATAGTTAGTTTACTTTCCTTATCAATTTGTTTGTAAAACCTAGTAATCTGAAACTTAAGTGAAGTACCCTAATAATCCAAAGCCATAGGTGAACACAAGCAAGGTCTAAAACCCTAAATAACCTAGTTGTCTTCCTTCTCTCTTTGACACTCTCTCTTATCACCCCAGAGTTTCACGATTTGTCCCTAAATCAAGTGGTGACCCCACTTTTATCTTTTCCCTATTTAGTAGTGTATGTTTGTGTACTTTGTTGTTCTTCCATCATTTCCCTCACACTATGTGTGGTATCATGATTTTTTTATTCACTACATTTTGGAAACTCCACTAGGGAGTTCCCATCAACCCTTACCTCTTCCGTGTGAGGGACCTCTCTTGTCATTTCCCTTCATATCTCACCTCGCATATCCACCATGGGTGGTATTACATCCTTATTTTTCGAAGGGAGGAAGGCCTCCCTCCTTTTCCTTCTACTATTCTTTCAAATACTCCTTGGAGTAATCCCCTCTTTTATCGTTCACTCCTTCATGATGTAGGTTGTTAGGGTTAGAACCATTATCATGTCAAATTATATATCTACTCATGGCCCTTCCTCCTAGACTCTATAGTCAATATGTGTCCTAGGTTTTGAGTTTGATGTCACCACACATCAAACTCCTCCAAGCCCCCTTTACCACGTCTGGCCTATAAGCCCCATTTATCATGTGTGGCCTCCAAGCTCCCTTTACCAAGATGATGCTCATTCCTTTATTGAGGAAGAAAGGATGGGATCCCCACACACCTCGGAGTAGGGGGAGATTTTTCACCCTCCACCTAGGGATTTCTACCTCATTGTTGAGCTTGTTGGCCTCCTAAACCATCCCATCCCCCTCCCCCCCATCGAAGGGGCAGTTCTCTTCCCTTCACATCGTGGATGGTTATTCTATCTCTGCCAAGGATTAAGACAATATTGGATACCTCTTTCAACTCTTTCTTTGTATTTGGAACCCCTAAACAATAGTCCTTTGTGATGGCCCTATAAACCCAGTCCTAGACATTGACCCAAAAACATCAAGTATACATGCGACCACATCACTTAAACCCCATAACTATTTGATATTTAGCTAACAAATGTCAACATCCTTCCCTAACCTTCATTAGGAACCCCTCCTTAGATAAGCACCCATGCAACACTGTCGTCAAACATAAGCCAAGTTTTCATGATAACTACAACTCATCATGTCAACCAAGTATATATCCCAATAATTCATTTGTGTCAAACACACATTCTGATATAAACCATATATGCAATTTAGATCATACACAAAATACATCAACAATATGAAACAACACAAGAGATATCCAATAAGATACAACACAAGAGATATCCAATAATATACAACTTTATTATTATGGAAATGATTCTTTTGATGGGATGAATCAACCCTGTTCACTTACCTCTTCAAGGGGTATACCTCCCGCTGAGATAAGCTCAACATACAATATTCTTCTCCACACTCTCATAAGGAGGACTCCATCCTTATTTATACAATCACAATACAAATCCAACATCCTAACCCCCTTACTACTTAGTGGACTTTCTTTAATGAGGTCCCATTACATTTATTTACTAACATAGTGGGCCTCATTTAATAATAACAATATAGTGTACCTAGTCCACTTTACATTGAATGACCTCTATTAATACTCTAATGGGCCCTTTGGGTCCCTAATTATGCCCCCAGGGAGCGTCATAACACAATCCAATGATCCCCCAAGGACAAACATAAATCCCAACATCCTCGCAACCATAAGAACCAACATACATTCCTATAATTTCACTACCTCCTAGATGAACACTCTTCTTAATTGTTGGCGCACTTTTACTTCGAACATGGTTCAAACATTCAACATAAAACCAACAAACACAACCACAGATACCAGCTTGAAAGGGAGTTTTAATCCCTTTCGGCAACACCTGCGAGGCATATGAAGTCTCACCGAAGTACCTATGGAAACTACAGGAACCATATTTCTGCAGCGTAGAAGTGGAACATCTCAACATATGAATCATTCATTAAACAACCCATTACATTAACGATTCTATAACATCGACAAATTCAGATCTTCGACACATCAGTCACTTCGACAAAACACATGACATCACCATATTCATATAACTTATATTATATTGCATATTCATAATATTCTTGATTGTCACGCATGAGATCATATAAATCATTAACAAAGGAAAGAAACACATATCACATCACACAAGAACACCATATTTTAATGTGGAAACCCATCCTGGGAAAAACCATGGAAACACTTGGTATTTTTATTATGAGTCGCAGCCAAATAATAAGCACTTCATGTTTATGACTTACAGATTTCTTCTTGACTTTACAAAGGATTTGCGCACACAGCCTGCAGATCAACAACTCGACTCTTCAAAAATATCTTCGACATACATAGGAGAATGCTTCGTTACAGACCCAAAACAAACTCCGATAGCATGCTCTCTAATCGACTAACAATAATAGAAATAACCCCTGAAATTTCCCTCTTATTACATATTTATAGGGCACACTTAGCTTGCCCCGCTCCCACTAACTAAATAACCGAATCATTAATGCAAGTGGAAAAAATATAACTAACTGACTCAACTCCATCCTTTTGACTTTATCAACATAACCGTTTTTCCTATTTTCTTGGCTACTTCGTCGGAGTTGACTGCTTCGTCGAAGCACTTCCGCTTTGCCTTTGTCCACACCAAAACCATCTCTGCCAAAAATGGTACCACAATAAACTAGGCCCAATAGGCCCCCAACACTCACATGTGGCTCATCCCGATCCACTTCAGGATTGTGATACAGGTCGTTGAAGCTTCGACAAAAACCTCTGGTAAGTGTTCCTGGATTCTTTGACCAACTACTGAACTTCATCCCTTTTCTGATTTAGAACTTAAACCATCTCAACAGTAATGTGTGCAGTACTCACCTCGACAACTTAAGTGAATTCCAACTAGATGGAAACATGTTGACTCCCAATAACTTCTGAGATGCACTCATCCTTTGATAGAAGCACTTGTACTGTTTCTGTCCACTGCCTATGCTGCATCCTCAGCTGGTTGATTTCATGTTGCAGTTCTTTATTCCCAGCAACTCTCCTCATCCTTTGTATCGGTGGTAGAGTTTTCAACTGATCCCGCAGATTATTCATCTTTTCTTCAACAACGCAAATCTTGGTGGTAACCTCTTCTAACTCAACATCCTCAAACAATGTAGCCCAAGAGTGAGATACTTCCTCATACATTTTCATTCATTGGGCCTTCGCTGCATAAAGGATCTGAATAGCCTCTTGAACCTCTGCTTGTCGTTGCTTTGTCACTTTAGGTAGGGTGCTAGGAACGAGTTTAGCTTCCAATTCTTGCACCTTCTGTGGATACCCCAAAATCAAAGCTTCCAGGCACTGCAACTTCTCTTCCGATGTCATTTATTCAATGATATCTACTTCAGGTACTGCGCAATAGGTTACTTCAACGACCTCCTGAAATTTTTCCTTTTCTTGTCGTAGTAGATCCTTGTCCTGCTGAAGCTCAGCAATTAGGTCCTTTAAAGCGTCAGCTTGATTCTTATTACCTTTCATAAGATCCAAGAGGGAGATTTCCCTTGAATTGACCTCATGTGCAATACTGTCTTGCAATTTATGTAACATATAAAGTGGTAATGCAGACAACTTCAGGTCCGCATACCCTGAATTTGGAATACTTGTTCCCAGCTCATCAAAACTCAGTCCTCTAGGCAAAATTTTAACAACTCCTTTTGTCGAAGGAAGTGGGGCTATCTAGTCATGTCATTCTTCTTCCTATGTAGCTTCGAATTGCGACAGAGTAACCTGCGGCAGGGCCGAAATGCAAATTTTCTTTACTTCTTGGCACAACGTATCCAAGACATCCGTAATGCTATTGAATAGTTGCATCGTTCTGTCTTCCGCAATCTTCCAATTTTCTTCAGTGACTTTCGTCATCTCGTCGAACAAGATGTTGAAGTCATCATCTGTTAAGGCTTGGATATTGTCGGACTTCTGTGCTTTCCTCTTTTTCTTTCGGGTGAAAACATGAAGTTGGGAAACAATTTTTTGACAATTGGGTTTTGTGGTGACCACATGTTGGGAGAGCCAATATTTATAGGAAAAATATATTTAAAAATTGTATACACTGCATTTATTCCTATACTTTAGTGTCTAAAAATATTTTAGTCAAAATTGATTACTAACTATGAAAATGTTGGTGGTCACATGAAAATGAAATTGTCAAAAAACAAGCAAAATTGTTACCCAACTTCATGTTTTTACCCTTTCCTCCTTGCGTCGATGTACCAGCCTTGCACTTATCCCCTAAACTCGGATCAGTGGGTGTCTGACTTGATTCTTGATCCTCTTGCTTAGACTGCGGCGGGTTTCCTTAATCACCTAGACCCCATTCTTTTGCGTGTTTTGGCTTGTATTTTGCTGTTGACTCGAAGTTCCCTCCTGTCGTTGATCCTGTTGCGATGGGTCTAGCGATTTGTTCTTTGGCTCAATGGGTACTTGCCATTATGCTGGCCATTCATGGATCATTGTATCAACTTCTTCTGGGGTCAACTTAAACCTGATAGCCAACCATTGACGGTGTGGGTCGCGCCTCGCCTGAATATATATGTGGTGGGGCCCCACTTTAAACCTCACCACACCCCTATACTTTGACACAATATCCTTGTTGATGCACGGTATCTATACTGTATAATAGTGCAAGGCCTCCAATCGCAGATATAATGTGACATTAGTTTCATGTTTTCTACTCTGGATGTCAGAGTGCCATAAATTCATGTACCGAGAGCCCTGGCATGGTCCAACTGGCTGCATGCCCTGATAGTTTTTTGGCTCCACCCACCCTACGAATGAAATCAATAACAATAACCAAGAATAGGTAAAAGGGGCACCGTTGTCTTATGCATCCGCACAATCTTCAAGGAATTCATTGAGTAAGAATGTCACCCAATTCATCTGTACTCCTTGGGTGCACTGCTCTACCACAACAATGACAGAGGCAGTGACTTGGTTCAGTCGAACCTTCCTTATAATCTTGGTTGCCAATAGCTTTGCAGCGAAGTGCAGTACCTAGTCGCTGATGGAGGCCATGTCGAACTCCCTATTTCTCTTCGAAAAATTGTACTTTTCGTTCATCTTGGTTGCTAATTCTCTGTCTCATTCCTTACCCACAAAATACTGAGAAGGGTCTAGCCCAGCCTTAGGTAATCCTATGATTTTTGAGATTAGGTCAGTATCCACTGATACCTTGGTTTCCAGCCATAGACATCCTCCATGGAAACACAACAACAACTATTTTACACACACATTTTCCTCCGCAATGTGACCGAAATGTGTGAGATACAACAATGATAAAAGGCCTTCCCTCTTTAACCCGAGAGCCCACTACATGGTTCTAGTTCCAATGGTGTACCTTCAGCCACGGAAATAGTTCTTATGTAGTTCGTGTAATTGAATTTATAGAATTTTGTAGTGTCATGGTACGCATACGATAGTTTGTAAATATTTCTCATAATGTCACCTTGAACGTCGACACCCTTTAGAACCAGAAATATCACCAAGGGATACCGAGCATTCTTTGGTATCTTGATAGGTTGCACATTCTCCTGTTGTGGTGGAACATACTTTGGAAACATGCGAACGCTCCATCATCATGACTCTCCTTCGTTCTTGTCTCTGGATTTGGTCAGTTTGATTTTCGTGTCTTCTTCGACACATTCACATGAATATGCGGGGAGATAACTTTTGGATGATCAGGACTAATTGAGATAGAGCCCTGCATAGGAACTTGTTCAACAGAGCCTTGAACCTCACTAGTTTTTGATAGATCTACTTGCATTGTAATGATCTGTAATGATAAACTCTCTATCTGTGTAGTAATCTCGGGCTCTGGTGTGCTCAAGACATTGCAACACTCAAGTAACAATGAATACCGACCGAGAGAGAAGTGGAATTTTTAACTTCAATCCCCTCATGCGATTCTTCTATCATTCCCAAGGCGAATTGAATGTATTCGATCTGTGAATCATGATGGTGGCAGTGGAAGATATATTCACACACTTTAGTGTTTTCGGAAATTAATGCAACAATTCCACTAACGCCACCACTAAACCCGTCATGAAAGAAACAATAAATGCTAATCAACTACAACTTCGACCGGTTGACAACTTCAACAACTTTGACAGGTTGGACTGTGACAGTTCACGAACTCATTCCAGTGATACATTACTTTGACACAAAAAGTAGTTGGGGTTTCCAATTGACAAAATAGAATTTCGACAAAAAGAGCCCCAATGGAACAACTTCGACAGAAAAATACCTTGGGGTTTCCACAAAGCTCTGACAAAACTGTACATCGACATGGACATTTAACATAACTAACTACAACATAAAATAAACTTGGCGTTTCTAAGAGACATCTACAATTTTTCTTTTTCTATATACAAGTATTGAATCAAAATTATTTACTGCAATGAGCCATGGCTGTCCCTATAGGGATTTAGCCCGATCCCATTCACCAAACCAGGGAGGAGTTCACCATCTAATTTTTGTAATTGCACTGCGCCTCCCGCCATCACAAAGTTAATGACATATGGATGTATCCTATGCATCTGTAACTTGCCAAGGTGCTTGGAAAATTTACTATCATAGAAAAGAACTAAATCTCGTCGCTGGAAGTGCTTCTTAGTAATGTGACAATCATGCCAAGCCTTTTCTTGATCTTTTTGCACTTGCTGATGAAATCCTGTGATGAATCTGTTTTCTTCCAATTGAAGTAACCGTGACAACCTTTCTTTGATAGCACTAGTATCAAACATACCTGTGAAAGAAGCAATTCTTAGACTAGGTACAATATACTCCATGGGAATCATGACCTCTTGTTGATACACAACCTTGAAAGGTGTATGAACTGTAAATTGTTTACATGTCGTTCTATAAGCGCATAATATTGCAGGAATCCTCAGGTCCCAATCGTCGCGATTCACATTATAGAATTTTTTAAATGCATGTTCCAGGATCTTATTGAACACTTCAACAGTCCCATTTTCCTGTGGATGGTAGGGAGTAATCTTCCTATGGTAGACCTAAAATTATTTTGTAATGGAATCTATAGTCTTATTGAAAAAATGTGCACCCTGATCACTTAATACAACTTAGGGACATCCAAACCTGGTGATAACATTCTCAAACAAAAATATTGCGTTGGTCACAGCAATGCAATCCCGTATTGGTGCAACCTCATCCCATCATGTAAGATAATCAGTTGCAGTAATAATGTACCTTGCACCAGTTCGTTTTCCCAGTGGGTTGATAGGTCCCATGAAATCAATAGCCCATTTGTTGAAGGCCTGCAATGTAACTTGAGTCACTAATGGAATTTCCTCTCTCTTCGATGGCTTTCCAATTCTTTAACATACATCGCATTTCTGACAATGTTCTTTAGCATATTTATGAAGGGTAGGCCACCATAACCCTACTCTTAATATTTTCTGCATGGTAGCTTTTCCTATGTAGTGGCCTCCTGCCACTCCGTTGTCATGTTCCTTGACCTCCCTGGTGGCCTTCAGAGGCCATGGGAGACCCTATGAAATATTTTTTTCTCCAATTTATTCCATTTTCACACACAACTGCAATGGGATCGGATCCGCAACCCGCAACCTCCTATCCGCAACCCGCAACCTCCTACCTCCAACTCACAGTTGGGATTCGGGAATCGGATTTCCAAATCCTCCTCCTCGACAAAATCACGCTCCCGACTTTCGCAATCCGCAATACGGAAGTCAGAATTCAGAAGTCAAATCGCCACCCCGGGAAAATTACCTCCCACAATACGCAATATGTAATCCACGTTGCAGATGCGGAATGCAAAAGTCCAATATGCCAGCCCCATGGAAGTTAGCCTTCCGAATTCTGTAATCCGCATCCCGCTTTGCACATGTGGAAAGACAGAACTCCCATGCGCCATTTACGTTGGGCTTGCCCTTCCGACTCCCACAACTTGCAACCCGCTTTGCAGATGCGGAAAGGTGGAATTCCAACCACGCCACTCCAACAATCGATCCCCAATCTCCACAATCTGCGATCCGCATTGCAGATGCGGAAAGGTCAGGACCATAAACCCTTGCAAAAGCAAGCTTCTAAGTAAACTTCAAGGGGTGATAATCCCTTGTCCTTGGTCCAATTTGGACAAGTCCGGTACCGTTGGAAATTTGTTGGAGAGATCTATCCAATGGTGCAATCCCCACCCCATATGAGCACTCCAACCTTTCCCTTTTTCCAACTGAAACTCTGTCCATAACCTCCTCCATGTGCCTTTATCATTCTGCAAGAGACTCTGCCTCCTTCCTGCCATGAATTCCCCCTTTACTTGACCCATAGATGGGTTCTGAAACACATAAGGGGTTATCCCCTTCCTTCCCTAGGTCTAGATGAAGTCAAGCTGTCCCTCTTAAGGGTGAATACAATGCATAAATAAACACATATAATGAAACTAGACTGGTCATTACACCTACAACCTGCAAGGTTATTCATACATCACATTCATGCAAATGATGAAGTATTTAGACATGAATTCAACCTCATACCCAGGATTATACCTAGCTTCCTAATGAGTAAGTTCATGAAATCATCCATTCATTAATCTAGATCATGACAAGCATAACATAACAAATAGATATAACACATGAATTAACATCATTTAAAACCACATAAGCACTTATCTTTGGAATGAAGCTGCCAAAGCAACTAGCTAAGTGAGGACAACTTTCCACCCAACCTTAGGTCTCTGTCTAGCCTATACTCTTTCAGATGAGAGATCACCCCCGAGATGGTCTGTGTATCCACTAAGGAGGGATAATGGGCTCTCTCACAGTCAAGGTTCCATCCCAATGCTAAGCCAACCTATAGTTGGGTTTATCAAGCATATAAGGGAACAAGGAGGATGCTACTAAGCCAATGAGCTCACCCACAAAGCTACATGCATATCAGATCACTCAACATACATGGCACCCACATTACCTACCTCACCCAACACAAGGAAGGCCCTCTTCTCTGCTACATAGTCCCTCAAGGCCCCTTCCCTCCAGTGCTATTCAGGGTGGGCATAGAAAGGTCCAACTGTTGTTTCTCATGAGACTTTCATCCTTCACTAGGTTTATTAAGTAGATCCAACCCTAGGTAGACCTTCTTCTCTGTTCTTCAAGCTGGGTTCTTCACAGGGGCGCGGCCTAATCTCTGCTATGCAATTTCGGTCTTCTACAATAGATATAAGTGTTCTCATGGGTTCTCTAGGTCGTTCAAGCTCTGCAATTCATCCCCATGGTTTGATCCATGGCTATCCCAACAGGTTGAAATCTTACACAAGGTCTTCTTGGGCATTTTTGGCTCTACAAATTCACACACATAGGTTGTGATTCCCTCTTTTTTTCTCCACAGATAACTTTGTAATTCCTGAATGAATTGGGTTCTTGGTCAACAGCGGGATAGGGATCAGGATAAGTGAATTCCCAGGCATGGAGTGGCTTAAGGGACAGGGAAAAATAGACCCATACCCTACCATCCAGATTCGCAGGGCTGCCCCATACTCAATCGAATTCATGGTATGGTTTTCTCACCCACCCTCTGACTGTAGTATTAATGTCAGCATGGGGAGTCAAATAGGTTCACAATTGTACATGTGGCAACATGGGTTCCAATCCCATAACCCCCTCACCTTTCCCTAGTGGATACACATGGTCCCCTTCTCATTGGTTGCCTCCTTAGCCAGCTTTCTTGGGTATTTTATTGCAATAATTAATAATTACATCATTTACAAATCCTCATGGTTTAATAGCACATGGATAATCAAACTGTCAAATACTTGCCTATACAAATGAACCTGAACATCCACTAGTGGGGCCTTGGCCTTGATATCCACACTAGGGAAAACACACACTGTATTTACACAATATTTACATTGAAGCCAATAAACCCTAAGGGTCAAAATAGGGGTATTACAACTCCCTCTCCCTTAGAATAACACCTTTCTTAGTGTTCTCAAAACTGAACAAAAATGGGAATGTCTCTGTCATGGAATCCTCCAACTCCCATGTGGCCTCTTCGGGACTAAGGTGCTTCCATTGCACTTTTACCTTCCCTATGGGCCTGTTTCGGAGCAAAGTGACCTTCTTGTCTAGGATGCACATAGGCTCCACTTGGAAATCTCCCTCTGGTTCCACCTGTATCACAGTCCAATCAATTATGTGATTAGGATCATTTACATATTTCTTAAGCAAAGAGACATGGAAAACATTATGAGATTTCATGTTGGCAGGAAATGCAATCCTATATGCAACTGGTCCTATCCTATCAAGGGCTTCAAATGGACCACAATATATTGGTTCTAACTTGGAACAACTCTCCAACCTCATGGAAATTTTCCTTGGTTTCAATCTCAAGTATACATGGTCCCCAATCTGAAATTCCTTATGCACTCTTTCCAGATATGCATAACTCTTTTGCATGTCTTGTGTTGCCTTCAAATTCATCCTGATCTTACCAATATCTTGCTCCATCTCCTTGATCATATCTGGTCCAAGCACTACCCTGTTCACTGGGATGTCCCAATTCACTAGAGTTTTGCATCCTTTGCCATACAATACTTCAAAATGACTCATTCTCAATGATGCTTTATGTCCATTGTTGTATGCAAACTCTACCAAATGTAGATATTCTTCCCAATTGGATGGTTTATCCATCATATACATCCTCAGCATGTCTTCAAGAATCTGATTCACTTTCTCAGTCTGACCATTAGCTTGAGGATGATATACTATACTAAACTTCAACTGAGTCCTTAATTCCTGGAATAATCCTTTCCAAAAATTGGAAGTGAATTTTGTATCATGATATGAAATTATCGCCTTGGGAAATCCATGCAATCTGAATATCTCTCTCATGAAGATATTTGCAATGTCATTGGTCTTATGAGTGGACTTGACTAGAATGAAATGAGCTACCTTTGACAGCTTGTCCACCACTACCATGATTGAATCATGCTTCTTCACTGTCATTGGCAACCCTGTTATAAAATCCATATAGATCACTTCCCACTTCCATTCTGGAATGGGAAATGGCTGCAAAAATCCTGTTGGATGTTGATGCTATGCCTTGACTTGTTGGAACTTTTGACACCTAGCAATGTACTCAACTATGACCTTCTTCATACCATGCCAAAAGTACTTCTTTCTTGCTGCTGTTATAGTTTTCTGATATCTTGGGTGTCCAGAATATGGCATTTGGTGTATCTCATCCATGTAACATCCCGATTTTGACCCTATTGCATTAAAATTGTAAATGATGTAAATATCGTTATTAAATCATGGTGAAGAGCTCAAGGCCAAGACCCCGCCATCGATTTAGCGTTTTATGTATCGACAATTAAAAATAGATGCCTATGGTTCTTGTGCTGGACATGCACAATATAAATTAAGACATCATGTAAATATGAATTTTAATGAAATACCCACAACTAGCTATGCAATGCAACAAAGAGATGGGGGCATGATTTCTATAAGGAATAGGGAGGGAAATTATTCAAACCCTTGGGCCAATAGTGTTAAGCCAAATTTCATGAGAAAACCCATAAACCACCTGTTATCTCCATATTTGTCCCACAAATTTGGATTCCGACAAGCATGATTGTAAAGTCTATTAGCATTTTTTCCCAAGTCATGAATATCCCAGTCAGCCTAGTCAATCCTCCTTATTGTCTCAGCTTCCATCCTGCTCAATTTGTACATTGTGTCTTTCGCCTTGTTTTCTAGTTGTGCCCATTATCTTATGTACCATTTTGTTTTAAATAGTTCTTTTTAAGAGAAGTTATCACATAAAAAATGGATCTTTTGTCTCCTTCCCAAGGCGAATTCCATCTCCATAGTCATCAACCATTGAAGTATGAATGCCTAAGTTGAAGTGTCAAACCCAGGAGTCTGTCGAGATTGTTTAAAAGTATTGGCAGGTAGCGTTCAACTCTGGAAAGGGTATAAATGCTTATCCTTTAATTACATGTGAGGTTTTATCTAACATGTGGGGTTTTATCTTGAGTACAAGTTCAAACACTTATGCTCTCTCCAAGAATTATGAAGAATGCCAATTTCCAATAAGAATATTAAATTCACAGTTGTGAAAGAAATCGTCCAGGTGTTGATATCATCATCTAGCTAATATCAATGGCCCTCAGTTATATCGACTCGTTATATGCAATTTCATATGTTACTCTTCTTATATATTGGAGACCTGAAGCAGAGGATAGAGACAGCAGTAGAGCAATATGGAGATCGAACTGCCTTGATTGACCCACATCATTTACAAATAGCTTGGACAAAAATTTTGGATTTTGTAGAAGGGTTACTTGCTGTTGGAATGGTTTCAGATCATCAGTGGAGGAGCTTTTGAAAATATACATTCATTCTGACAGTAGTGCCACTTGTTTATGAGATACTTTATAGTGGAATTCGAAAGCAGCCTTTAGCTAGTTCAGGTGCAAATTTTTTTATAGCATTCACCTTAATCAATATCAGTATGGAATACAAGAGAATATATGAGGGTAAATATTTAACAAAGGTAAAACAACGACAATCAATGTTAATTGTTGCATCTCGAATGGAGTTATCGGGAAAGGGTATACCCAGAGTTCTATTTGATGTAACGCTAGTGCTAAAGATACTTGATATTTGTATTGTCTCGACTGATACTGGAAGACATGTAATAGGTGATCTCCAATGGGAAGTATACATATTTCTTTTAATTGATAGGCCGGATCTTTTGCTCGGGAGCAGTCATACTAGAAGCCATATCACAGTGCGTGTTAAGCACATGTTGATTGGTTGAGAGGGAACGCCTTGGGATTTCTCTTGTTGAAGTATTATTTGCTATCAAGATTAATATATTTATCCAGTACTCATTAATCAGTTATCTATGACAAGTTGGATAATACAGATGGGTGAAAACGATGAGGACGCCAGCATAGAAGAAGGATCATTTCCAGAATTTCAAGGCATGAATACAACCAAAGTACAGGTGGCAGAGTAATTTCAGCAGGTCTATCTTTTCAAGGAAAAAATAGCATAGATGTCAGGATTTTAAGACTCAAGGATTGAGATTCGAATCTGCCTTTTAGGAAAAGAAATAGAATCCTAACATCATAGCCCATTTTAGGAGGATCAAGATCTCCATGTGGATTCGATCCTTTATTTTGGATATGTTTTACATTATGTGATGTATTGTAAATTTATAAAAGGCAAGATGTAGCAGAAGGTATGGAGGGTCTTGAGAGTTCTTCCTTTCAGGAGAACGTAGGGTACTGTAGGTTGGCTGTTTTTGGAGTAATGCTTGATCATTTGTAAGCACATCTGTGTAGCATGAGCATTTTGCAGCTTCAATGACAGGTTCTAGTTTTGAATAAACTTGATGATGATTTGCCCTTGTGTTATATAAATTGTCTCTCTGATAATTCTGTTATGTATATGGTCATTCATATTCCATTACAATAATTCTTATCTTGAGATGACAGTTATCTTTTTATTTTTACAAACATTGACAGTTTCACTTCATGATTTACGATCATAGTACCTAGATATTGAACTTTGTGATTGATTTCATGTTATACAACATCTGTTTGTTTCTCTTGCTGCTCTGATTCATACCAGCCTCTCACTTCAATGCTTTGATCTTCTTATAAATACCTGTATTTACCAATCTGTGACATATACTAGTTTTCTTTATTGTAAATTGTGTGATGTTTTCAAAGCTTTTGATTTCATACCAGAATTGTGTAATCTGTACAAACAGTTATACTAGCCTAGTTCCTTCTAGTGTTGGGAAGTTCCATTAGCCCTAGTTTGATACCAGCCTGTGTTTTTAGTGTGATTTCATTTGATTTATGCATTTTTGAACAAAGATTTCCTTAAGCTTGAATCCCGTAGTCTAGGTTCAACTTTAGGGATAACATATTCTGGCGCCGTTGCCGGGGACGGATAAAGGAAAATATATCTTCCCCGGGAAAGAATGACAAAGATCAGATCCAGCTCTTGACGGTGGACAGGAGCAGGGAATTAGTTGGACTACAGATTTATTCACCGGGCGACTCCATGTTTGAAGAATCCAGAGGCGATTTTATAAGAGTTCAAAGCTTAGATGATGATTTCATTTGAATGATGAGGACTGCTGATCCGGCTTCTATTGTTTCAAGGTATGCATGTCTAGATTTTGCAGAACTTCCCGGTTTTTCGAATCGTCTTCCTTCGGATGAATATTTGTTGAGAAATGGTCCTAAATTCAATGGAGAAGATCTGCGTTTAGCTGTGCAACACATAACTAATTTTCGTGACTTTGCAGAGTTACTTAGAGTTAAACATGAAGATGTCTTCATTAGATTATTCTATGATTACAGGGTAAGTGTAAAAGTTGGGTTGAAAATTTGCCTGTTGGGTCAATTAGATCATTACCATGTTTTTGGCTTATATTTTTCTAAAGACATGGATGGGAAAGACAAAGTCTAGGGTAGATTCTCTTTCCATTAAAGATTTTAAGGAATGGAGTGATATGTACACTGATGAGGAAAAAGATGAACGTTTTTCTTCCATTTTGTCTTATTATCTAAAGTCAACCTCATGTAACTCAGAATCTAAAGTCATTTTTTTAAAAGAATTTGCTGCACACATTGAGAAAGATATTGAAGCCGTAGAGGTCAAAATACAGGATTTGTCCTTTCAAAGCCCTTTTCAGCTGTCTTTCGATATCAGGATTGAGAATAAGGACGGGTTTGATAATCCAAAAATGAGAAAATGGTATGACCCAGTAGCTGAATACATCAAAGAATTTATCGAGTGAAGGTTTCAGTATACATTTTATGATAAATCTGAAAATCAAAATTGCAGACAATTGATGATTGTTGTTCCTGTTTGTATTTTGCTAATCCACAGAACAAGATTTTCATTAAATATTCAGATACTTGTATGGCTTCACTGGAAGCATGATTTTACCTGATCAAAAGAAAGTAGTTTTGATTAGTGTAGGAGCTGTGAATAAATAAGCTTGATGCTTCAAGCATTTCTTTAAAGTTTGTACAGTGTGATCAGACTGTTGTGAGAAGATTATTTCAGTTTGTAGAATAGTTTAAAGATTCAGTCAGTGGTTGGTTTACTAGCAGAGATTTGTGATGAAAGACTCCAACCCAATGGAAACAAGGCACTGGTGTTTCTTATTTTCAAAAACAGTGAATGGTAGGACAGGGTGTAGTTATCAGAGATGGTTTCATTGGAAAGGCACAGGTCTACTTGTTCTTGGCAGCTCGCAGGGAGCATGCCATCCCCAAACAGAGCCAGATGTTATCTCCATATTTGTCCCACAAATTTGGATTCCGACAAGCATGAATGTAAAAGTCTATTAGCATTTTTTCCCAGGTCATGAATATCCCAGTCAGCCTAGTCAGTCCTCCTTATTGTCTCAGCTTCCATCCTGCTCAATTTGTACATTGTGTCTTTCGCCTTGTTTTCTAGTTGTGCCCATTATCTTATGTACCATTTTGTTTTAAATAGTTCTTTTTAAGAGAAGTTATCACATAAAAAATGGATCTTTTGTCTCCTTCCCAAGGCGAATTCCATCTCCATAGTCATCAACCATTGAAGTATGAATGCCTAAGTTGAAGTGTCAAACCCAGGAGTCTGTCGAGATTGTTTAAAAGTATTGGCAGGTAGCGTTCAACTCTGGAAAGGGTATAAATGCTTATCCTTTAATTACATGCGAGGTTTTATCTAACATGTGGGGTTTTATATTGAGTACAAGTTCAAACGCTTATGCTCTCTCCAAGAATTATGAAGAATGCCAATTTCCAATAAGAATATTAAATTCACAGTTGTGAAAGAAATCGTCCAGGTGTTGATATCATCATCTAGCTAATATCAATGGCCCTCAGTTATATCGACTCGTTATATGCAATTTCATATGTTACTCTTCTTATATATTGGAGACCTGAAGCAGAGGATAGAGACAGCAGTAGAGCAATATGGAGATCGAACTGCCTTGATTGACCCACATCATTTACAAACAACTTGGACAGAAATTTTGGATTTTGTAGAAGGGTTACGTGCTGTTGGAATGGTTTCAGATCATTAGTGGAGGAGATTTTGCAAATATACATTCATTCTGACAGTAGTGCCACTTGTTTATGAGATACTTTATAGTGGAATTCGAAAGCAGCTTTTAGCTGGTTCAGGTGCAAAAAAGTTTATAGCATTCACCTTAATCAATATCAGTATGGAATACAAGAGAATATATGAGGGTAAATCTTTAACAAAGGTAAAACAACGACAATCAATGTTAATTGTTGCATCTTGAATGGAGTTATCGGGAAAGGGTAGACCCAGAGTTCTATTTGATGTAACGCTGGTGCTAAAGATGCTTGATATTTGTATTGTCTCGACTGATACTGGAAGACATGTAATAGGTGATCTCCAATGGGAAGTATACAGATTTCTTTTAATTGATAGGCCAGATCTTTTGCTCGGGAGCAGTCATACTAGAAGCCATATCATAGCGCGTGTTAAGCACATGTTGATTGGTTGAGAGGGAACGCCTTGGGATTTCTATTGTTGAAGTATTATTTGCTATCAAGATTAATATATTTATCCAGTACTCATTAATCAGTTATCTATGACAAGTTGGATAATACAGATGGGTGAAAACGATGAGGACGCCAGCATAGAAGAAGGATCATTTCCAGAATTTCAAGGCATGAATACAACCAAAGTGCAGGTGGCAGAGTAATTTCAGCAGGTCTATCTTTTCAAGGAAAAAATAGCATAGATGTCAGGATTTTAAGACTCAAGGATTGAGATTCGAATCTACCTTTTAGACAGAGAAATAGAATCCTAACAGCATAGCCCATTTTAGGAGGATCAAGATCTCCATGTGGATTCGATCCTTTATTTTGGATCTGTTTTACATTATGTGATGTATTGTAAATTTATAAAAGGCAAGATGTAGCAGAAGGTATGGAGGGTCTCGAGAGTTCTTCCTTTCAGGAGAATGTAGGGGACTGTAGGTTGGCTGTTTTTGGAGTAATGCTTGATCATTTGTAAGCACATCTGTGTAGCATGAGCATTTTGCAGCTTCAATGACAGGTTCTAGTTTTGAATAAACTTGATGATGATTTTCCCTTGTGTTATATAAATTGTCTCTATGATAATTCTGTTATGTATATGGTCATTCATATTCCATTACAATAATTCTTATCTTGAGATGACAGTTATCTTTTCATTTTTACAAACATTGACAGTTTCACTTCATGATTTACGATCATAGTACCTGGATATTGAACTTTGTGATTGATTTCATGTTATACAGCATCTGTTTGTTTCTCTTGCTGCTTTGATTCATACCAGCCTATCACTTCAATGCTTTTATCTTCTTATAAATACCTGTATTTACCAATCTGTGACATATACCAGTTTTCTTTATTGTAAATTGTGTGATGTTTTCAAAGCTTTTGATTTCATACCAGAATTGTGTAATCTGTACAAACAGTTATACTAGCCTAGTTCCTTCTAGTGCTGGGAAGTTCCATTAGCCCTAGTTTGATACCAGCCTATGTTTTTAGTGTGATTTCATTTGATTTATGCATTTTTGAACAAAGATTTCCTTAAGCTTGAATCCCGTAGTCTAGGTTCAACTTTAGGGATAACACCACCAACTACCCATTTTGACTTATGCACCCAATCATTTAATTCTTCTAAGAGTTGGTTGAGGTAGTTAATGCCTTGGGAATGAAGAGGTATGGAAACCAATTTCGTGCATGGCCAAGCCATCAACCTGGGAATTCGTATTTTTGCTTCTTGGGCAAGAAAACACCCACGAAATGGTGCCCAAAGCCATCTTTCACCCATGGACTCTGCTCTCTCACGCAGTTTGGACTAGTTGGGCTTTCCCCATCACGTTTTTCATCATTTTCCTGCATTTTTCCATGGTTGGGAGCTCGTTTTTGTGTTACACAGTAGCTGGGAGAGGAGGACCATGATTTGGGGCTGTTATGGAGGTCGTTTTTGCCCTGGAATGTCCATGGACATTTTTCTAAAAACGGATTTAGCTTCCCAGGGTTGTTTCCTCATTTAGCTTTTCGTTTTTGGCTGCCCATGTTTTTTCTGAAACTGTTAGAAACCCCATTTTGGGCACCTCAATGTAAAACCATTTTCTTCATGCCCAACACTTGTACTTTTGCTGTTTTGTGCATCCCTGTTTTAGTTTGAACTGTGAGCAGGAAATTAGGAGTGGAAGTGGATCTGAGTTGGCTTGATAAACCTAGTGGGGAAAATAACCTCTCCAGAAGATCAAAAGGGCTGGATACTCTTCTATGCACACCTTGAACAACACTGAATTGGAAGGTATGGCCCGATGGACTGTGTAGTAGTGAAGGGAATACTTCCTCGAGTCAGGTGTGTAGGCATTGTGGGGAACCAAGTTGGATAGATATTGTAGAGATATCCATAGCTATGTGGTTGAGCTCACTAGCTTAGCAATTCTTCCTTTCCGTTGCCTAGCAGCCTGATAAACCCAATTGTCGATTGGCTTGGCTGATTTTGGTGTATATTTGGCTATGCGTGAGTCTGTTGTTCCCTTTTCCTAGTGGAAATCATGCCTAGCTCGGGGGTGGCAATTGTGTTGAGAGATTTATGAGCACAATTGGCCTATGGTTGGGTGGAACGTTGTAGTTGCATATCTAGTTTCTCAGGACTACTCTGTTTTAAGATAAGTACTATCTTGTGTCAAATTCTGCAATGTATTTATTTAATGTATGTCACGAAAATGTTTGACTGTATGTTAGATATGTAGATGATTTTAATTCCGCTGTGTTTAATTACTATATGCATATGTTCATGTCTCTTATTATCAATGAGTTTTACTTAATGGATATGGGGCTAGATGACTGGATTTAGTGCCATGTTCTCTCCCTGCCTTGGTCTAATGGGAGGGGACTTGACAGTGTGGTACCAGAGCCATAGGCTACAGCATTAGGCCTCTATGGGCCAAGTCTAATCATAGTTATACAGGGAAGACTCCTTCCTTATCACCACAGGTTACCATGTTGGGCCTAAACGGGCTAAGTTGAATAGTTTGCAGAGGAAAAGTCACCTCCTGTTATACAATGATCATCACAGAAAGAAAGGAAAAATTTTGAATTTTTCTAAGTGTTTTTGAAATTTCGCCTAAGGTTGTGTCGGAAAAATTAATGTTAATTTTTGCGATGCGCATAGCGAAATTAATGTTAATTTTTGCGACACGCGCGACGAAAGTTATGTTAAAAATTCGCGATGTGGCGGCGGAAGTTAAGTTAATTTTTATGACGCACGCGGCGAAGTTAAGGTTAATTTCTGCGACGTGCACGGCGAAGTTAAGGTGAACTTCTGCGACGCGCGCGACGAAATTAAGGTTAATTTTTGCGACGTGGGGACGAAATTAATATTAAGTTTGCGACGCGCGGCGGCGAAATTAAGGTTAAATTTTGCGACGCATGACGATGACATTAATGTTAAGTTTTGCAACGTGCGGCGGCAAAATTAACATTAAATCTGTGACACGCATGACAAAAATAACATTAAAAAACCTGCGCCACCGGCGCCAATTTTAACGTTAAGATCCGCAACACCAGCGGCCATTTTAACCTTAATATTTGCGACACGGGGATAGGATAATTCGATAAGTCCACCAAATGGGGAAAATACAACAGCTTTTCACTGAGATTTTTAGGTGCCGAAAATAGAAAATCATCATGAAAGTTATGCGCCTGATTGAGCGAAATCAAAGGAATTACAAAAAAAATAAACGAGGGCACTGCCCTCGACCTGCCCTGCAGTGGGGGAAACCACAAGGGGGAAATCCCCCTTGACCCCCGTCGTCCCTTGAGACCGTCGTTGATTGTGAGAAAGTCTATGATTGGACAAAGTTGTCAATATAGGATTTCTCCACATACATGCAAATAATTTATGGTATTATAATGCAGCTAACAGTTGTGTTTATAAACACATTTTGCAGAATTATAGTCACATCAAATCAACATTCCAGATAAGTGCAATTGGAAAGTTTTGGTCTTGGTTGGGACAAAAATATCAACATCATGGATGATGCACAGGGTCCCTATGAGCCTGAGACAGATGCCATGGGGGAAAACATACATGTTGAGAATGCTGAAACGGAATCCAATGGGAGAAGAAATCGAGAGACTCCCCCAGATATTGCAGCCACCATGAAAAGCCTAAGGGTGGAGTTGCAAAGCTGTGGAGAAAATAACGAAAGGATGATTAAAGCTCGGGAAGAAAAAAATCAGTTAAATGCAACCATGTTGCAGATTTTGATAGATATCCAGAGGCAAATTAATCCTGGACATCAGTCGGAAAACCCATAAGGGAGTCAGAGTAGTTCAAGGAGGAATTCCCGCAAGAGGTCCAATATCTCAAGAAGAGTTTCTAGAGATAGAACATATACTCCAGAAATATCTTCTAGTGGATGATTTGACTCTGAAGGATCCATTGAGGGTTCAAGCTCTTCATCTCGCAAGAATAAGAGAAAGAGGCATTACAAGAACAATTCACATGGGGAATTTAAGAAGGAAAAACCTCCTACATTTGATGGAGAGGTAAAGTCTGGTCAAGAAGCTGAAGCTTGTATTCTTGGGATGAGAAAGTATTTCCAAGTCCAAGACTACTTTGGAAACATGAATTCAAGGGTCGCCATCTTAAACATGAATGGACGAGCATCTATATGGTGGGATCACATTAGGCAAGTGAGGAAGATCAATGAAAGAAAGATTGTGTGGAATTAGTTCAAGAAATATTTCAAGTAGAAGTACCTCTCTGATAGGTACTATGATGATAAGATCAAAGAGTTCCATGAGCTGAAATTGGGACAATTGACCGTGACAGAGTATGCAAACAAGTTCTTGGAGCTGCTAAGGTATGTCAGGTATATTCGAGATGATAAGGTGAAAATTCAACGTTTTCTAAGTGGGTTACCTTAGTCATATAAACATAGGATTGAATTTGATGAACCTCGAACTCTAGAGGAGGAAATAAGGAATGCCAAGTATTTCTATGATCAAAACAAAAGAAAACTTGATTTCCATAAGGCATGGAAGGATAAGAAAAATGAGAAGTTTGACCAAAGGAAGAAAGGTTTCAAACCTCTTCATATCAAAAATCAGCAAAGGCAACCATCATAGGTTGCGACTAAGCCAACTAGGATGATGGGAGACAAGCCAAGAGATCAAAGGAGCCAAGAGAACCACTTCAATGTTGGGGCTGTGGAGGAGACCACATGCTTAGGAACTACCCACATCGAAATGGGAGTGCAAATAAAGTTCACAACATCCAAGGAGCTGAAATTGTGGGAAAAGTGGCGAGGACAATTCCTAGAATCTATGCAGCACTAGACGACCACCAGGAAGATCATCAATCAAATGTTGTTGAAGTTGAAGGTAAGATTGCTAAGCAATCTGTTTCTATTTTCTAGATCTACTCACAGTTATGTCACTCCTAAAATTGTTGAGATTTGTGCTTTTAAGAAATTAAAGAATAATAAATCTTGGTTAGTTCAACTAGCCACTGGAACCAAGAGAAAGGTTAGTGAAATTGTAGAGAAATGTCCCTTAGAGATGGATGGGCTGTTCACTTATGCAAATCTGAATGTTTTTCCAATGGGTTCCTATGATATTCTCATTGGAATAGATTGGTTAGAAGCACATAGGGTTAAACTTGACTGCTACAATAAAACTTTTGAATGCATGGACGAAGAAGGAAACCCAAGGGTTGTAAAAGGCATTCTAAAGGTGACTTCTGTTAGGCAGGTTTCAGCCATGCAGTTGAAGAAGCTATGTAGGAAGGGTTGTTAATTGTATGCAGCCGATGTTTTGGAGGCAATAGAGAATGAAACTCTTAAGTTGGAGGACTATCATGTATTGCAGGAATTCAAGGATGTTTTTCCTGATGAGATTTGGTGAGCTCCCAATATGGATGTCTAATGAGGGCAATTGTACTAAGAGCCTACTTTAATTATCAAACCGGGGGACGTACAAACTTTAAAGGTGCATGCACTATTTGTGCTCTTATAGGATAATATTTGTCGCGGTTGGGTATCAGTATTAATGTTTTAAGGGTTGCGTACTCAATACATAAAATTGTTTATACTAGGGAATTAAACACTGGGAAACATTAAATCTATTTTAAAGAATTAAAATACTAAAAGCAGTAAATCTATTTTTAAAGAATCAAATTACTAAAAGCAGTAAATGTATTTTAAAGAATCAAAATACTAAAAGCAGTAAATCTATTTTAAAGAATTAAAATACTAAAAGCAGTAAATCTATTTTAAAGAATTAAAAATGCTGAAAGTGAAAGAGATATTCCTATGAATCTACCTAATGCAGAATGGTGAATCTAGACTATGAATGTGAAATTCCATAACAGATCTATTCTAAATTAAAGAAAGTAAGGTCTGTAATTACTTACGCATAAAACTAGAATTCTAATCTAACATCTCATGCTACACATCTATTATTAAGAAATCAAAGCAATCAATCTCGAGAAGCAATTAATCATGATGGGAAACATTCATAAACCTTAGATCTAAACCATGATTTTTGAAGGCAATGCTAATATATATGGAATCATTGTTTAAAATGTGCATTGGAAGAAAGCAACTATAGGACTACTGAAACCGTATTGCTGAACTACAGAACGTGTTATAAATTACTACAGAATCAAGACATCATTCAAATGCTTCCATATGCGATATAAATTTTCATCACTGTAAAACACATAATCGAAAATACTTGAAAAATGGAAATCCCCTGACTTACGTGTTGGAGGGGCCCTCTCCAACCCGTACTCAGGAGGGAACGAAACTTATAGACGCTGACTGGGATTTAACATCAATCTTCTATTAAAATATAAACTCCATGTCTTCACAAAGGTCTGTAACTCAGAAGTATCTCAATAGTGCAAAAAACATGAAACAATGTTTCTCCAAAAATATCAACAGAGACCTCTCGCTACCCGAGAGGTCCATATTTATATAATTCTTAATGTTGAACCTAACTAAATGTCTAAATGCTGATTCTCCTTGAACAGGAGTGCATTCTCTACAAATCAGGAAAAAGGCGCTGAGCTGCATGATCCCTCAGTCTTCTACGTGTCTGTCCTTTAATGCCCCTAAACCTACTCAATCACACTCGATTTCCACATAATTAGTTTATTGAATATGCATTTTAAACATACAAGAATAATCGTCAAAAACAACTTCATTAAATAATTAAGGTAAAACATTTTCCCCACAAATGAGTGTGTTTCTTCGCCATTGCTTGAGCTTTACTGCGGGAAAAATGTTATCAAATACCTGAAAATTGGACTCATCATTCTCTCCCATACTTGAAGTATTCACCCATCCTTGGGTGACTTATTCAATTCATCGATGACCTCCCTGATGTCCCATGCTACCACCCTAGGGATCCCTGCCTGCCTGTGATATCCAAAATTCTGATCCTCCTTGGCCCATGCCCTCCTCTCTTCCTCTTCATTAATCTGTCCCTTGATGACTGGGGAAAGAAAGAATGGGGGATTAAACCTCATCCCTATCCATCTAAGTTGATTTCTTTCCAGAGATTCCTTGTAGAGTGTGGATTTGAAAATAACATCATTAAGCCTGAGGGGGCAGTGGAGTTCTTTTCCTTTCAAATCATTTGCCACTCTGCTCCACCTTTCCTTAATGGAATCATGAACTTCCTTCTGTGTGCTTCAGAGTGTAATGTCAAAATGAGTCATAGCCTCCTGCTATTTTGCAAGGAGAACGGGGATCGTTTCCTCATCCTGGGTGAGGATCCTATGGTTGTAGATTATCCCTTCAGGGTGAGCTGGCTTTGCTCTGACCATCAATGGGGTTTTCCATTTTGTTGCGACATAGATATGGTAGTCCCGGGCTTGCTTAATTTTGTGGTTCATCCACGAACATAATTCCCTCAACTGGAAATCACCCACATATGGGTTTGGAGACCAGTTGGGCGAGTCAGAAACTACAAAATTATGCGAGAAAAATTCACTCAATTGGTCCTTCTCCAGCTCTGTGGAGTTCAAATATGCATCCATAAATTCTTTGGGAGTGTTTATCTCTATAGGGAGTCCTTGCTTCAACCTCTGGAGCTGGAATTTGCCCCATTTCTCCTGTACATAAACTGCATATACTGCCGACGGTGGTCTGAGGTCCTGTAGTCTATCATATATGTCAGTAGTGGTGGCCAAAACGTCCTTCAATTTGGTAATCTCCTGGTCCTTTTTGGCTAAATCGTTTTGTGCCTCGGCCAATTTTTCTTGAAGCGCTGAATTTTTCTGCTCAGCCAGCTGTAGCTCCCCTGCATAATGCATCTTCAAAATTTGTGTCTTCTCAAGTGAGAACGGGGAAGGTGTGGGCTAGCTTCCTGGACCAATTCTTAACATTGCCAGCTCATTTCTGAGCTTTTCCAATTCTTCCTGTGCCTCAGTGAGTTGGGTAACGACACTGGAGTTTTCATTGTGCTCTGGAGGGTTCCCCTGGAAGTTGTCTTGCTCTTGTATGCTATGCTCTTCTTCTTTATCCATTTCTTCTTCTTCATCATGCATTTATTGCTCATCCTGCTCCTCTTCTATAGTGGGGTCTCTCTGATCTACCCACTGATCATCGTCCCCATCCGACACATTTTGAACAATGGGACTAGGTTCCCTACTCTTTTCCTTGTCTATTCGGATTCGAGATGCTTGGGTGAATCTCTAACTCCTTCTCTTCGACTCTTGATTTTTGGCAGGAATCTCCGGGTTTGCCTTGGGGGAGTCCTCTCTTGAATGTTTGATTTTCACCAGGGTCTCTACGTACAGGCTCGAGGATTGCAATGCTGGCTGAGTGAGCGCACTAGCTTTTGGTTTTTTGCTTCTTGGGAATTCCGAGAGGTTCCTTATATGCAAAATCGTGGAAGATTATGCATCCTTACTTACTGTCTTTCCGCACCTATCCTTTCCACCATTCTTGTACTTGCCATTTTTAATCCCTTTTTTTCCCATGATCGATCTCTGTACTTCATATGATGAGGGTTGTGATCATGATTTGTTGAGGGTGACAGGACTTAGGTAGCGATCATGACTTATTAAGGTGACAGGACTTAGGTAGCGATCATCACTTATTAAGGTCATTCTACCATGCCGCTGATTTAAAATAGAAGCTGTCCTCAGCTGACTAGAAACGAATGTACTGTGGGATAATGTTTTACCTTAAGAATAAAATAAAATTGTTCTAGAGATTACCTTGCTATGTATGCGTACCTGCATTGATGATCTGGTGCGTTTTTCATGGATGGCGGATTCTGTAGTAGATTTCTGCATGTCAGTAGTTACGTGTGTGGGCTGCTTTTTCCTTTTTGCTCGTTTGAATTTGCTGAACTGTTTTCTTTTGAAAGTTGTGCCAGTTGTTGATACGACTCATGTGATGATGCTTCATATTGGATGATTGCATGGTAGTATGTGACTAGATCTCTTGAATAAATGGAAACCTGGCTTGAATCAATTGCAGTCTCTCTTGAAGTATGGTCAAGCTCTTGTGATGATATGGCAGAGTTGAATGAAGGGTGTGCTTGGATTGTTCCTGTAGTGGTAGATAATTTTGCTGGATCTCTTGAATGCATATCTGGATCGCTTGATTGTTGAAAATGTTTGAGATTTTCCTGGCTCGCTTGAATTGTGGTTGATATTTTTCTTTGCAATAGTAATGCTGGATCTTTCATAGGGATATACGCGGCCCTGTAATTTGGCCTGTTACTTTTTATGAATTTTTCATTCCTTTCTCTTTTTTTTGTTTTTTTTTTTCATTTTTTCTTTCTTTCTTCTTTTTATTCATTTTTCAATGCTTTGTCATATTTTCTATCAGCATCAGTTGTTGCTAGTAGAGTACCTGTGTAAACTCTTCTTGTGACTGTGGTTTCTTGTAGAGTTTGAGTCGATGTCCATTCACTATCATGGGAAACTATTGTTCATCTATTGTAATAATTTTTACTACTCCATTTTCATAGATGTGCTCAATGATGTAAGGTCCTAGCCATTTGGTGGTTAGCTTCCCTTTGAATGTGTGAAATCTGGAGTCGTAAAGTAGTGCCCAATCACCTTCGTTGAACTTTTTATCTTTCAGATGTTGGTCATGCCATTTTTTTCTTTGCTGTTGGATGATTTTGGTATGTGTAAGTGCCTGTTGGTGGTGCTCATCCAGTTGATTCAGCTGTAGCATGCATTCCTTTTGAATTTCTGATAGGTCCATATGTAAATCTGCTACAATTCTTAATGTCTTTATTTCAAATTCGATTGGCAGCATGACCTTTTTTCCATAGACTAGTTCACAAGGTGTGAATCATGTAGTTGTTTTCCATGTAGTATTGTAAGCCCAAACTGCCTCACTAAGTCTGTCAACCCAATCCCTTTTGTGAAGTTGGACAGTTTTTGTCAAGATTCTCTCTAATTCCCTGTTGGTTACCTTAGCTTGACCATTTGCTTGAGGGTGGTAGGAGGATGACTGTCTGTGCTTTACATTGTTTCTTTTCATCAAGTCTTCAATTAAATTTGATGTAAATTGCGGGCCCTGATCAGAAACTACTTCTCTTGGCACCCCAAACTTGTGAAAGATCTGCTCAATAAATAATTTGGCCACATTGGTTTCATTTGCAGCAGCCAGTGCTGCTACTTCTGTCCATTTTGTAACGTAATCAGTGCATACGAGGATGTAGTTTTTCTGATTTGACTGTGGGTTGAATGGGCCAACAAAATTAAATCCCCACTTTTCAAATGCCTCCAAGGAGATTTGTGGATGGAGTGGCATCTCTTGTTTTTGTGTTGGTTTTCCCATTCTCTGGCAATCATCACAGTGTGAAACATATTCGTAAGTATCCTTGTGGAGTGTTGGCCAATAATATCCTGTTTGCAAGATTTTATGGGCCGTCCTTTTTGCAGCATAGTGTCCTCCACATGGTTCATTGTGTGTGGCATGCATTATGTCATGCACCTCATCTTCTCTTATGCACCTTCTGAGTATCTGATATGGTCCTTGTTTGAAAAGCATGCCTTCTATCCATGTGTATGTGGCACTTTGTATTATTACTTTTATTTCTCTTTGTGACTGTAATGCTCTGGAAAATTTCCAGACACTAGATAGTTTTCTATGTCAGCAAACCATGGGATTCTTGTGGATATGGCAAAAAGGTGCTCATCCGGAAAACTATCATTGATTACCTCACTGTCTTGTCCATGTGTTAGTCTAGATAAAAAATCAGCCACCACATTGTGTTTTCCTGGCTTGTCTAAAATTGTAATGTCAAACTCTTGGAGAAGCAGCAACCATCTGATGATTCTGGCACTCGTGTTTGGCTTGTTCATGAGATATATTATGGCTGAGTGGTCTGTATGAACAAAAACTTGGTAACCAGTGATATAGTGTCTGAACTTATTAATGGCATGTATGATAGCCAAAAATTCCTTTTCTGTGACAGTGTAATTCAATTCTGCCCCTGCTAAATTTTTGCTGATATAATATATTGCATAAGGCTTTTTCTCTTTTTCTTGTCCAAGGACAGACCCGATTGATTTATTTGATGCATCTGAGTGGATCCTGAATGGAAATGCCCAATCTGGTCCTTGGAGTATTGGAGCTGTAATTGTTTTTTCCTTAAGGTTATTAAATGCGATCATGCAATTGTTTGTCCATATGAACTCAATATCTTTTGTGAGAAGTGCAAACATTGGGGCAACAATTCTGCTATAATTTTCAATAAATCATCTATAGTACCCTGTTTGTCCAAGGAAACTTCTCACGTCCCTTTGTTTAACAGGTGGTGGTAGTGTTTTAATTACTGAAACTTTTGCTTGATCCACCTCTATCCCTCTTTGTGATATATGATGGCCGAGAACAATACCTTCTTCCATCATCATCTTGCATTTGTCATTGCTCAGACATAGGCTCATCTCAATACATTTTTTCAATACCAATTCCAGATGGGTCAATGCTTGGTCGAAGTTTTTTCCATAGGGTGTGAAATCATCCATGAATACTTCCATTTGATCATTTATAAATTCTAAAAATATGCTGAGAATTGCCCTCTGAAAGGTTGCAAGAGCATTGCAAAGTCCAAATGGAAGCACTATGTAGGCATAAGTACCTCATGGCCATGTGAAGGTCATCTTGTCCTGGTCAGCTGGGTGAATGAGGATTTGATTGTAACCACTGAACCCATCCAAGAAGGAGAAAAACTTGTTACCTGCTAAAGTATCCAGTACTTGATCTATAAATGGGAGAGGAAAGTAATCCTTCTTGGTTGCTTTATTAAGTTCTCTTTAGTCCACACAAATTCTCCATTTGCCTCCCTTTTTAGGGACTATGACCAGTGGTGATATACACTCACTATCAGAGATGGGATAGATGAACCATGCATCTAATAACTTGTGTAGTTCGGATTTGACTATGTCCTTCAATGCTGGGTTTAATATCCTTTGTGGTTGGCTTATAGGAATAGAACCTTCCTTGATGTAAATATAATGCTTGCAGATATCAGGATGAATACCTTTCATGTCTGCATATGTCCATGCAAAAGCTCTATTTTGCTCTGTTAATACCTTCACGAGCTGTTCTTCTTGTTGGGGCTGTA
The DNA here is from genome assembly GCA_027924585.1 of Larix kaempferi. Taxonomy (NCBI): domain Eukaryota; kingdom Viridiplantae; phylum Streptophyta; class Pinopsida; order Pinales; family Pinaceae; genus Larix; species Larix kaempferi. The sequence goes on along the minus strand of BSBM01000158.1, from coordinate 27,758,145 downwards.
GATTAGAATTGATATTAACTGTTTTCCCTGGTATAATTTCCACAATTTTTGTTTTGTCTGTTTGCTCTTCCAGAGATGTTAGTTCTGCCCACATCTTGTTCAAGTTCCTGCTTGAAGATTCACCTTCATTCTGCTGATCTGTGTCAAAAAACCTTTGGAGACCATCATTGTTAGAAAAATCATTTTGTATAAACATATATATATGACCATCTTCATCTATGGCTTTTAGTGTTAATGCAACATCAATTGTTAGGACAGGTCTCATGTTTTGATTCAGTGTGTCATTGTAATCTTCAGTCCAGTTTTGATATTCTATGTCTAAGGATTTTCTGGCTGGTGGGTAAATGGTGATTTTTTTCCTAGACTAGCCACTGGTGATGGTCATGTTTCCTGACCTGCATCCTATGTAAGCATCTGCAGTTTCCATCCAGGGTCTTTCGAGTATAATAGGATATCCACTAACTTTGCTTTTTACCTTGATGAATATGAAATCAACTGGGTATTCCCAGGATTCTATATTGATTATAATATCCTCGAGCATTCCTCCAGGCTTCACAGTGGATGTATCTGCTAGCTGGAGTACTGTAGTTGTTGGTCTGACCTCTGATTGGAGACCTATGTGTATCATAGTATCTTTGGTCATTACGTTTACAGCTGCTCCTAAATCAATTAGGCTCCTGTCGATTTGTCTGTTATTGATGTTGACTTGGACCACGGGGCTACCTGGGTCTCGATATTTGGGGTTAACCATGATACCTAGCATTAGATCAGCTAATTGGTCCACTACATTAATAGTTGGTGGGTCACGCTTTCTCCTTCCAGGTTTCTTCAAACAATTCTCTTTTATATATTTGTTGCAGATGGGTACGTCTCTAATGGCTTGTAAGATAGGGATTTGGATATTCAAGTGTTTTACTTCATTCAAAATTGTGTTTTCCTCTTCATCTTTGGTACTTCGTACAAGCTTTTCAGGAAATGGAGGGTTTCTAGTTCGTGTGAGTGGTATAATTTCTTCCTCCGAAAGGTTTGGTTCATCAGGATGCTGAATATGAGGTTGAGTCCTTTGCTCCTAGTGCTCTGGTTGTTGTATGTTTTGCGTAGATGTATTTTGGAGCATTTTTCCAGACCTTAGGTTAATCTCATTTATTTCCACAGTATCTACTACGTAAGTGGGAAATTACATCGTTTCAGTATTGTAGGCTTGCTGCTACCTTGGCCTGTTGTTGTTAGGGTTAGGGATTGGCTGGGCAGGAATTGGTGTAGGTCTGGGGGGTGGTTGATTAGGTGGTGGTGGCATGATAAGTGGATGTTGTTGCTGTAGTGGACCTCTCCAATTTGATGAGGAATAAGGATATGGATTGCCATAATTTGTGGATGGTTGAGTAAAAGGTGGGGGGTATGAGGGGTAGGATTGTGGGTAGTATGATTGATGATAAGGCTAGTTTTGCTGCCACTGATTTGGATTTTGCTAAGATGGCCACAGGGATGGTATAGAGTTCCAATTTTGCTGGTTATTTCCCTGGTTATAGTAATGTTGGTTGTTGGGTTGGTACGGTCTGGGAAAATTATTCCTCTTCTGATTTACAAAGCAGAGTTGTTCTATTGCACCCTCGGTTGTGGGCTCTTGGATAGCGGCTTTGTAAGAAGGCAACAAGGGACACTTGTCAGTAGAGTAATCCTTAGTGCAGAGGCCACATATTTCGATGGTGTTTAGTGTGCACTGCCCCTTCTCATGCTTCTTTCTACAACGAGGACATAATACTGCCAAGGCTTGGTTAATTTCATCTTGTTTCTTTTTGATTTGAAGAGCATCAAGTTGCATCGCCAGAGATTGCAAGATGTCAGTCTTCATGTCGTCTAGCATGTTTCCTAAATCAGATTTTGTAAGTGTTGGTCCTGAAGGTGTTGATCCACCTGTAGATGTGTGTGTATCCCTTATCCCATTCTTAGTTTTCCTAGATCTAGAGTAGTATTTGAAGATTTGCAAGATCTGGTCAAAAGATTTTTGGAATATATATCCATCTCCTAGAAGATTTAAGACTTCAAAATTCTCTTCTTTTACACCTCTAAGAAGGACAAGTTTTAGTGATTCAGGATCCAAGGTGCAATGACTGGCTCATTTGTAGCTAAGTTGAAATCTTTGGGCATAATATTCTAATGACTCTCTTTCTCCTTGTTGCATCCTAAAGATTTCATCCCTTGTAGCTTTGGCCTTGCAGTAGTCCCTATATTTTTCTAAGAATGCCTGTTTCATTTGATCCCAGCTAAAGATACTATTCCCTTCAAGGCTCATGAACCATCGAAGTGATAGGTCTTTCAGTGTGGAAGGAAAAAGCCTTAGCTTTTGTGCATCAATAGTGTAATCAAATGATCTGCAAACTACCTCAAATTCAAACAGGAATGTGTCAGGATATTTTGAAGTCAAACCATGGAAGTTTGGTAGATTATTAGGATTCATGTTCTTCATCCTGGCATCTCCAAGAGGTATGCTAATGGGAAAGGTGAAAAGCTCCCTAGGTTCCTCCTCTTCGTTTTCCATTGTGGTGTTTGAGCTGGAACTGGTAGTGAAGTTGTCTCTGTTTGGATTGTATGTGGAGTCAGTTTCATTTTCAGAGTGTACAAATTCAAACTGAGAATGGTCAGAACTGTTATTACCGTTGTTGCTCATGGAATGCTTGGGAAGAAAGCGGCCAAACCTATCCCTTTGTCGACGAGGCATTCATTGGTAAAAAAAAGTATTTATGATTTTGTTTTATGTGATTTTTGTTTTCTTTTTGTGTTGTTTAAAGGTGATGTCTCCTAAAATATTTAGCACCTCCTCGGCAACAGCGCCAAAATGTGGTGAGCTCCCAATATGGATGCCTAATGAGGGCAGTTGTACTAAGAGCCTACTTTAATTATCAACCCCGGGGACGTACAAACTTTGGAGGTGCAGGCACTATCTGTGCTCTTATAGGATAATCTTTGTTGCGGTTGGGTATCGGTATTAATGTTTTAAGGGTTGCCTACTCAATACATAAAACTGTTTATACTAGGGAATTAAATACTGGGAAACAATAAATCTATTTTAAAGAATTAAAATACTAAAAGCAGTAAATCTATTTTTAAAGAATTAAAATACTAAAAGCAGTAAATCTATTTTAAAGAATTAAAATACTAAAAGCAGTAAATCTATTTTAAAGAATTAAAAATGCTGAAAGTGAAAGAGATATTCCTATGAATCTACCTAATGCAGAATAGTGAATCTAGACTATGAAAGTGAAATTCCATAACAAATCTATTTTAAATTAAAGAAAGCAAGGTCTTTAATTACTTATGCATAAAACTAGAATTCTAATCTAACATCTCATGCTACACATCATTATTAAGAAATCAAAGCAGTCAATCTTGAGAAGCAATTAATCATGATGGGAAACATTCATAAACCTTAGATCTAAACCATGATTTTTGAAGGCAATGCTAATATATATGGAATCGTTGTTTAAAATGTGCGTTGGAAGAAAGCAGCTATAGGACTACTGAAACCGTATTGCTGAACTACATAACGTGTTATAAATTACTACAAAATCAAGAAATCATTCAAATGCTTCCATATGCGATATAAATTTTCATCACTATAAAACACATAATCGAAAATACCTGAAAAATGGAAATCCCCTGACTTACGTGTTGGAGGGGCCCTCTCCAACCCGTACTTAGGAGGGAACAAAACTTATAGATGTTGACTGGGATTTAATATCAATCTTCTATTAAAATATAAACTCCATGTCTTCACAAAGGTCTGTAACTCAGAAGTATCTCAATAGTGCAAAAACGTGAAACAATGTTTCTCTAAAAATGTCAACAGAGACCTCTTGATACCCGAGAGGTCCATGTTTATATAATTATTAATGTTGAACCTAACTAAATGTCTAAATGCCGATTCTCCTTGAACATGAGTGCGTTCTCTACAAATTAGGAAAAAGTCACCGAGCTGCATGATCCCTCAGTCTTCTACGTGTTTGTCCTTTAATGCCCCTGAACCTACTCAATCACACTCGATTTCCACATAATTAGTTTATTGAATACACGTTTTAAACATACAAGAATAATCGTCAAAAACAACTTCATTAAATAATTAAGGTAAAACATTTTTCCCATAAATGAGTGTGTTTCTTCGCCATTGCTTGAGCTTTACTGTGGGAAAAAGGTTATCAAATACTTGAAAATTGGACTCATCAAGATTCCAGCACTTCCTCCAAAGAGAGACATTGATTTTACAATTGAGCTTGTGCCAGGAGCCGCACCAGTGTCTAAGACACCCTACAGGATGAGTACACCGGAATTGCTAGAATTGAAAATGCAATTACAAGAGTTGGAAAAGAAATATATCAGGCCAAGTGTGTCCCCGTGGGGAGAACCTGTTCTATTTGTGAAAAAGAAAGATGGAACACTCAGGTTATGTATTGACTATAGGCAGTTGAACAAATTTACTGTGAAGAACAAATACCCATTGCCCCGAATTGATGACCTTTTTGATCAAATGCAAGGAGCAAAGGTATTTTCAAAGATCGATTTGAGGTCTGGTTACCATTAGGTAAGAATCAAAGAAGAAGATATTCATAAGACAACCTTTAGAACAAGGTATGTACCTAAATCTGCAAAGAGACCCTTCCAAAAATTGGAAGTGAACTTGGTATCCCTATCAGAAATTATTGGCTGCCCGAGGGTTGTTTCCTCATTTAGATTTTCATTTTTGGCTGCCCATGTTTTTTCTGAAACTGGTAGAAACCCCATTTTTGGGCACCTCACTGTAAAAACGTTTTCTTCATGCCTAGCACTTGTACTTTTGTTGTTTTGTGCATCCATGTTTTAGTTTGAACTGTGAGCAGGTAATTAGGAGTGGAAGTGGATCTGAGTTGGCTTGATATACCTAGTGGGGACAATAACCTCTCCAGAAGATCAAAAGAGCTGGCTACTCTTCTATGCACACCTTGAACAACACTGCATTGGAAGGTATGGCCTGAGGGACTGTGTAGTAGTGAAGGGAATACTTCCTTGAGTCAGGTGTGTAGGAATTATGGGGAGCCAAGATGGATAGATCTTGTAGAGGTATCCATAACTCTGTGGTTGAGCTCACTAGCTTAGCAATTCGTCCTTTCCGTTTCCTAGCAGCCTAATAAACCCAACTGTCGATTGGCTTGGCTGATTTTGGTGTACATTTGGCTATGCGTGAGTCTGTTGTTCCCTTTTCCTAGTGGAAATCATGCCCAACTCGGGGGTGGAAATTGTGCTGAGAGATTTATGAGCACAATTGGCCTATGGTTGGGTGGAACGTTGTAGTTGCATAGCCAGTTGCTCGGGACTACTCTGTTTTAATATAAGTACTCTCTTGTGTCAAATTCTGCAATGTATTTATTTAATGTCTGTCATGAAAATCTTTGAATGTATGTTAGATATGTAAATGATTTTAATTCCGCTGTGTTTAATTACTATATGCATATGTTCATGTCTCTTATTATCAATGATTTTTACTTAATGGATATGGGGATAGATGACCAGATTTAGTGCCATGTTCTCTCCCTGTCTCGGTCTGATGGGAGGGGACTTGACAATCCATCACAAGATTTTTCAAATCTGCACTATCTGGAATGTACAGTTTGGCACCTTGATAAATGAGAACATCATCATCAACCAACTGATATCATGCATACTTTTCATCCATAGTTACGTGTTGCAATTTTGCTTTGACTTGAAGGTAAGATTCATCACTGATTTGAGCTTCCATAATTTTTTCCTTCAAATCTAATTTACACATGCTTACTGCTGCAATATGGAATTTTCTACTCAGTGCATTTGCAACCTTATTCTCCTTACCTTTGACATGCTTAATCTCCAAATCAAAATCACAAAGAAAATCCATCCATCTAGTTTTCCTAGCATTCAGATTTGGCTGGTCAAACAAATATTTTAAACTCATGTGATCTGTCCCGAGATCAAATCTTTTTCCCAAGAGATAATGTCTCCATCTGTTGGGAGCATGAACTATGGCTTCCAACTCTAAATCATGTGTGGCATAGTTCATTTCATGCTCTTTTAACTTCCTTGACTCATATAAAATTACAAATCCTTCTTGCATGAGCACTACACCGAGCCCTTCAATTCAAGCATCTATGCATACTACAAAGTCTTTCTTTGGATCTGCAATATTCAAAACAAGAGCACTGGTAAGCAACTCCTCTAGCTGTTGAAAGCTCTTCTCAAAATTTTTAGACCATACAAACTTGATATTTTCCCTTTGCAATGAAGTGATTGGGTGAGCTATCTTGGAGAATCCTTCAATGAATCTTCTGTAGTAGCCTGCAAGACCCATAAAATATCTAACATCTGCAACATTCCTTGGAGTAGGACAATCCATTATGGCTTCAATATTTTCTAGATCCACTGTAATGCCTTCTGCTGAAATAATACGACCCAAATACTGTACCTTCTACTGATAGAAATCACACTTACTCAACTTTTCATATAGTTGGTGTTCTCTAAGGACTTGCAACACCATTCTTAAATTCTCATTATGCTCTTCTTCATTCTTTGAATAAACAAGAATGTCATCCAAGAACAAAATCACAAACTTATCCAAATATTTGTTGAAGACACTATTCATGAGACACATGAATGTAGCAGGTGCATTGGTAAGACCAAATGGCACCACTGTGAATTCATAATGGCCATACCTTGTCTTGAAAGTTGTCTTATCAATGCCTTCTTCCTTTATCCTCACTTGATGGTATCCAGACCTCAAATCAATATTGGAAAACACTCTGGATTCCTTCATTTGGTCAAACAAGTAATCAATTCTTGGCAATGGATACTTGTTCTTAATTATCACTTTATTGAGCTTCCTATAATCAATACACAACCTCAATGTCCCATCCTTCTTCTTGACAAATAACACTGGTGCTCCCCAAGGAGATACACTGGGTTTGATATATTCCTTGTCCATTAATTCTTCCAGCTGCATTTTCAATTCTACCAATTTTGGTGTGCTCATTCTATAAGGAGCTTTGGAAATTGGTGCTGCCCATGGAACAAGATTGATGGAAAAATCAATGTCTCTCTTGGATGGAAGTCCTGGCACTTCATTTGGAAACACATCTTGGAACTCTTGTAATAGCTGAATGTCTTCTAATCTTGGTCCATTATCTTCTAATGAATCTGATATATGCACAACATATAATTGGAAACCCTTTTTATAGAATTTTATCAGCTGTAAGGCTGAAATATGCCTTACCAAAACTTGCTTGGGAATTCCTTTCACGAACCTCGACCTTCCTTCTTTATCAATACATTCAAGTGCTTTCTCATAAAAATATAATTTGGCTCTATGTATTTCCAACCAATCCTTGCCAATTAGGGAATCATATGATCCTAATGGTAAGACATTTAAATTTGCATGTGTGAGGAGTCCTTTCAATTCTACGGGACACTCCACCACTACCTCACTTACCTTTCTCTTGGTACCTGTGTCTAATTGAACTAGCCAAGCCTTACCATGCTTTACTTTACAGAGAGAACACCTTTCAACCACCTTAGGAGACACATAACTATCAGTAGATCCTGGATTAATCAAAATAGAAATAGATTGCTTAGCAATCTTACCTTGAATCTCCACATTGCTAATTGATGGTCTGCTTGGTGATCATCCAGTGCTGCATAAATACTAGGTGTTTCCCTTTCCATATATTCCACCATAGTTGATCCTTCAATGTTGGGCAAGCTCCTGGGATTCTCTCTCTGATGTGGGCAATATTTAATCATATGGTTTCTTTTGCATCCCCAACATTGAAGTGGCCCTTTTTGTCCCTTTTCTGCTACTACAACTGGTTTGAATTCTCTTCTTGCTTGCTGGTCCTGTGGAAAATTTATGGGTTGATTTCTGAATGGTGGTTTGAACCCATTTTTCTTTTGTTCAAACCTTCCTCTGGGATTTCCTTTCCATGTTGGCTGCACCTCTTTTTTACCTTTACTCTACTCATATCAATGCTTTGCCATTCTAATGGCTTCATCCAAACTTGGTGGATTGACATACTCAATCCTATCTCTGAAATTATGTGGTAGGCTACCAAGGAAGCAATGGATCTTCACTCTTTCATCCTTGATGTAATCTACATACCTCAGTAGCTCCAAAAAATTGTGGACATGATCATCCATAGTATTCTTCCCTAATCTGAGTTCATTGAACTCTTTTATTTTGTTATCATAATACCCAACTGATAGGTATTTCTCCTGGAAGAACCTTTTAAACCTTTCCCAGCTGATTCTTCTTTCTTTGATTCCTTTCACTTGCATGAGGTGTTCCCACCAAATGGAAGCTCTGCCACTTAGGTTATAAATGGCAACTCTAGCCTTCTCATTCTCTACTCATGCATTCTGAAATACTTTTTTATTCCAAGAATTCATGCCTCTGCCTCTTGACCTGCCTTGCTTTCTCCATCAAAAGTGGGAGGCCTTGCCTTCCTAAATTCACCCTGTGGGATACCTCTGTGCTTCTTTCTTCTCTCACTTCTGCTGGAAGTATGTCTAGGGATTCCTTGGGAACCTTTGGATTCATCAGATCTGCTGGAAGGAGATCTAGGAGAGGGCGTTCTGTGTTTTTTGCTCATAGAATCCCTTCTAGGGCTTGGATTTCTTCTCTTAGAACGACCTCTAGAGTGAATTTTTGCATTTCTTCCTTCTTGAACCTCGTTGCTTGGGTTAGACCCACCATTTATCCTTTGGTGCATATCGGTGAGGCTCTGCAAGATGGCCGCATTGAGCTGGCGTTTCTATTCCGGGGCCTTCATCAACTGTTCGTTGAAGCTCACCATAGTCTCAACCAAGTTTGGGGACGTCACTTGCTCCATTCTTCCATCAAACTTGGCCTCAGTATGTGCTTCTTGCACATTCTCACCCAGCACATTGTCCTCCTGCTCAAACAGATCCTAGGCATCATTAAGGGTAACCATTTTCCCACTTCTCTGTACGCTTCCATGTTGTACGTTTCAACGATTAATCGCTGCAATGACTGTGCATAACAGAGGCATTTATTAGACATCACAAGGATGTAAATAAACCCTAACACATCCATTCAAATATGGAATTATTCATTGGACAATCAATCAATCAATAACATTTATCAAACTGCGCCATGGGTGCATTCCTTGCACGTAAATCCATTCACGACTTGGCCCAAACAACCCCAGTACTACAACTAAGGCTTTGATACCACTTTGTCACGTTCCCCGACCTTCCTGGTGGCCTTCAAAGGACATGGGAGACCCTTAGACATATTTTTTTTTCTCCAATTTCTTTCATTTTCACGCACAACCGCAATGGGCTCGGATCCGCAACCTACAGCCTCCTATCCGCAACCCGCAGCCTCCCACCTGCAACTCATAGTCGGAATTCAGGAATCGGATTTCCAAATCTGCCTCCTCGACGAAATTGCACTCCCGACTTTTGTAATCCGCAGTGCGGAAGTCAGAAGTCGGAAGTCAAATCGCCACCCCGGGAAAATTAACTCCTGCAATCCAAAATCCGCAACCTGCGTTGCGGATGTAGAATGCAGAAGTCCAATACGCCAGCCCCATGGAAGTCGGCCTTCTGACATCCATAATATGCATCCCGCGTTGCGGATGAGGAAAGGAAAAACTCCCATGCTCCATTTCTGTTGGGATCTCCCTACCAACACCCACAACCTGCAACCTACTTTGTGGATGCAGAAAGGCGGAAGTCCAACCATGCTGTTCCAACGATTGGTCCCCAACCTCCGCAATCCACGATCCGCATTGCGGATGCGGAACGATCCTTGCTGATGCGGAAAGGTGAGGACCACATACCCCTGCACCAACAATCTTCTAAGGAAAATTCAGAGGGTGATAACTCCCTTGTCCTTGGTCCAAATTAGACAAGGATGGTACTGTTGGAAAGCTCTTGAATAGATCTATTCAATGGTTCAATCCACACCCCATATGAGCACTCCAAACTTACACTTTTCCAACTTAAACTATGTACATAACCTCCTCCATGTGCCTTTATCCTTCTGCAAGAGACTCTGCCTCCTTCCTGCGATGACTTCCCCCTTCACTTGACCCATAGAGGGGTTATGAAACACATCAGGGGTTATCCCCTTCCTTCCCCAGGTCTAGGTGAAGTCAAACTATCCCTCTTAAGGGTAAATACAATGCATAAATAAACACATATAATTAAACTAGACTAGTCATTACACCTACAACCTACAAGGTTAGTCATACATCACATTCATGCAAATGTTGAAGTATTTAGACATGAATTCAACCTCATACCTAGGATTATACCTAGATTCCTAATGAGCAAGTTCATGAAATAATCCATTCATTAATCTAGAGCATGACAAGCAAAACATAACAAATAGATATAACACATGAATTAACATCATTTAACACCACACAAGCACTTATATTTGGAATGAAGCTGCCCAAGCAACTGGCTAAGTGAGGAAAAATTTCCACCCAACCTTAGGTCTCTATCCAGCCTATATTCTTTCAGCTGAGAGACCACCCTCGAGCTGGGCTGTGTATCCACTAAGGAGGGATAATGGGATGTCTCACAGTCAAGGTTCCATCCCAATGCTAAGCCAACCTACAATTGGTTTTATCAAGCATACAAGGGAACATGGAGGATGCTACTAATCCAGTGAGCTCATAGACAAAGCTACAGGAATCTCAGATCACTTAGCATACATGGTACCCACATTACCTACCTCACCCAACATAAGGAAGGCCCTCTTCTCTGTTGCACAGTCCCTCAAGGACCCTTCCCTCCAGTGCTATTCAGGGTGGCCATAGAAACGTCCAACCGCCGTTTCTCATGATAATTTCAACCTTCACTAGGTTTATCAAGTAGATCCAACCTTAGGTAGACGTTCTTCTCTGTTCTTCAAGATGGGTTGTTCACAGGGCCGCGACCTAAGCTCTGCTATGCAATTTTGGTCTTCTGCAATAGATATGAGTATTCTCAGGGGTTCTCTAGGCCGTTCAAGCTCTACAATTCATCCCCACGGTCTGATCCATGGTTGTCCCAACCGGTTCAACTCTTACACATGGTTTTCTTGGGTGTTCTCGGCTCTGCAAATTCGCACACATAGGTCGTGAATCCCTCTTTTTTTCTCCACGGATAGCTCTGTAATTCCTGAATGAATTGGGTTCTTGGTCAACAACAGGATAGCAATCAGGATGAGTGAATTACCAGGTGTGGAGTGGCTTAAGTGACAAGGAAAAACAAAGCCAAAACCTACCATCCAGATTCGCAGGGCATCCCCATACTCAATTGAATTCATGGTCTGCTTTTCTCACCCACCCTCTTACAGTAGCGTTAATGTTAGCATGGGGAGTCAAATGGGTTCACAATTGGACATGTGGCATCATGGGTTCCAATCCCATAACTCCCTCACCTCTCCCTAGTGTATACACATGGCCCTCTTCTCATTGGTTTCCTCCTTAGCCAACTTTCTTGGGTATTTGATTGCAATAATTAATAATTACATCATTTACAAATCCTCATGGCTTAATAACACATGGATAATCAAACTGTCAAATACTTTCCTATGCAAATGAACCTGAACATCCACTAGTGGGGCCTTGGCCTTGAGCTCCACACTAGGGAAAACACACACTGTATTTACACAATATTTACATTGAATCCAATAAACCCCAAGTGTCAAAATAGGGGTATTACATCCGTCATGTGCCTCGGCTAATATGATTGGTCACTTGTGCTCCAAAACATAATGACGCAATAACTCATGTAGTCCTAGCTTGTACAACTGACCGGCTATCAACTGGTAATCCACAGATTTAACAACCAACTGCTTCTTCTGAGCAATTGTATATCCTTCTGGTGCTTCTCTTGTAAACAAAAATGTGACAATATCTTTAAAGTACTCATCAATCATTCTTACCGAAAATATCTGCGCATCTGGAAGATTATCTTCTAAACTAGTCAGTTCTTCTTCTGTTTCCAACCTTGACAGATGGTCGGGACCCGCATTCAACCTTCTAGTCTTGACAACAATATCAAAATCATATTCCTGAAATAGTAGTAACCACCGACAAATACCCCCCCCAATACTGGCTTGTTGACAAGGTACTTCAAAGCAGAATGGTCTGCAAACATCTTAAAGTGACTTCCTAATAGATAATGCCTAAAATTTTGCAAGTCATAAACCATGGCAAGCCCTTCCCTCCCTTTCGTAGTACAATTTCTTGCTACAATGGACAAATTTCTACTATCAAATGAAATAGGATGGTCAATAGAACCGTCACTTGTCTGAGCAAGCATAACGCCCAAAGTGACAGATGAGGCATCGACATGGACATGAAATTATTTTCTCCAATCAGGAAATACTATAATAAGTGATGCGACCATTTTCTCGTTCAATGTGTCAAGGATCTGCTGACATTTCTCATTCCAGTGAAACTTCACATCTTTCTTGAGTAACTTTTCCATCGGCACTGTAATCTGAGCATAACCTTTGATAAACTTCCTGTAATATCTGGCATGACCCAGAGTTGTTCTCAGCCGTCGAACTGAAGTAGGTGGAGGTAGATAAACTATAATGGCAATCTTGGCAGGATCCACCAGTAATCAATGCGTGCAGACTACATGACCCAATGGTATACCAAATGGAGCACAAAATATGCACAAAGAAATTTGGTACTGTCTATAGCACTCTAACATCAACTTAAAATTTTTAATATGGTTCTTAAGCAGACCGTACACAATCCAATCATCAAAATAAACTTCCAGGAACTTATGAATGAATTCTTTAAATGCAATGACAACTACCCTTGAAAAAATTGCAGGAGCATTCTTTAAGCTGAATGGCATTACCCTGTACTGGAAGCAACCTCACTCTGTGGAAAATGTTGTTTTATGTCGGTCTTCCTTGGCAATATTTATTTTATGATATCCAGAAAATTCATCCATGAAGGAGTATGCTTCCTGAACTTCGACACTTTCAAGCACTTCGTTTGTAAATGGATTTGGAAAAGGGTCATGTAGGCAAGTATTATTCAACTTCTGCAAGTCAACACAAATCCGGATTTCCCCAGTTTTCATGTCTTGGACTACCATAGGACTAATCCATTCCGAGTCTTCGACAAGCTTAATGATACCTACATCAAGCATTTTGTCGATCTCAGCCCTAACTATTTCCTTATACTGCGGGTTCAATCTATAGGGTCTTTGCTTGATTGGCTTGGCGCCTGGCTTCAACGGAATTTTCATTTCGCCCAGGTCACAAACAATTCCCTTCATTTATAAAAACTTAGTAGGAAACAAATCTTGAATTTCATGTAACAGGTCAGTAATATTTCCCACCATTTCATCATCCCGGTAATCTCCAATATTTGTGAACTTAGGATTTTCAGGAGAACCTATATTTACCTTTTTAGTCTTCAACGACTTCAGTAATTTGTCAGATAAAATATTTGGTCCCTTTAGATCACGACTTCCTTCAGTTTCTTGAATATGAATATCTCTCGGATCATCCTTCGGTCCTCCATTGATATTGTAGCACTCCATCATTTTTTCCACTGTCGCAGTTCACTGCAGAAAATTAGACATTGGTCCCGAGATTTATTCAATTTTTTTTGCCTTGTTAATCTCCAGAGCCGCATCTATTGTAGGACTTTCATCCTCATAATTAAATGTCTACTTGAAGTTCATAGCTAAATTGTCCCATTCTGCAGTTCCTTGTCACAACTCCAACGACGTATACCAATTCCTCGGTATAGTATAAAGTGTATGAATGAACATGTATACCCAACCTTGCTTGGGTATATTATTCCATATTGCACTACAAGTAGCTAGATGATCAGTAGGGATAACCTGCCTGGTATACTTCTCTCCAATTTAGGGAATCCCTTCACCAAACCGGATTTCCAAATATCTTCTGCACTGCGACCAACTGGTTATAGACTGCTTGTATAGATCCCACCACCTCTTCGGTGTTGCTTTCAAGGCCACATCCAAGGCTAATAAGCACCGTTGTTTAGGTACCTTATATTCAAATTCATCAATAAAATTTTCCATGTTAGGTAAACCTTCATAGGTAGGAAGATCACATACCTTCTTACCAACCCAACGCAATGATTTTGTAATGTGAGCACATCTTCTCATTGAAAATTCATGTAACTTGTTCTTCCAATTCTCCAGAGCTCCGTCAAAATCAAATGAGCAGGAAATAACTTCGCCAACTAAGTGTACCATCTTCCGTGGGATTAATATAGTCATTTATCCTGGATGATACATTGTAATATTATCCAATTCTTGAGCATCATAGTCCTTTTTGACTAGTTCGACATACCTCCATCCTTCCAGCGGATCCAGAGGTGGAACCACTCTGATCTCTTGATTCTCAAATGTTGAAATTCTATTTTTGAAATTGATAACGGTTTGATTCTGAAGAGTCCAGTCTATCCCCAAAAGTGCAGGATACAGATTAGTGTCATCGACAATTTCTATAACCTCAAAGTCTGCAAAAGTACGCAGTCCTTCCACTTTGACAGGAACACCAACCATTCTTCCAAATGGTATAACCTTCTACTGATTGGCCAACCGAAACTGAATAGTTGACCATACTAACTTCAAATTGCCCATAATTTCCCATGTCTATTTAATCAGAATATTGACATTTGAGCCCAAATCTAAAATAACAAAATCCATGTCGTAGTCACCAATCTGCGCATTAAGTCACAACTCTTGACTAGTCTTTAATCTTTTTCTAAATATGATTGACAACTCTTTCTAATATCAGTTCTTCCTCATATTACCCAATTAACTTATGAAATTCCCTTAATGCATTCTCATATTTGAGTACAGTTAAACAAATTTTTAGAAAATTATGGAGAGCACTTACCTTTCCTAGGTTTTTCTTTGACGCAAACTTGTCGAAGCGAGGTGGCATGTCATACACGGGTCGTTCATCGACAATGGGAAGCATGGATGATGTTGATGTTCCCTTCAGAAATTTATCACGAGCTTCAAAGAATATACCTTTCTCCTTCTGAACATCAAATTATAGTGGTTTATGGGCTACTGGCCTCACTCTTGGGTATTGCTGACTGTTGTAGCTACCCTTATCTCCACCTGTCGTGGATCCACCTCTTGTTACCATAGTGAAAGTATGCTACTTCAATCACGGTTCTGTTTAAATATTATGTACATTTTGATTTTGGTTCTTGTTCTGCTTCGCCTTCCACTTTGCTATGAGCTGTGGACAGTCTTCTATGGTATAGTCTAATGCCCTAAAATATGTGTAGGTCAAAGTAGGATTCAAACATTCTCTAGGATAATGCACAAGAGTGCCACAATTATAGCATATAAATTGTCCTCTTCCTCGAACAAATCCTCCTCGTCCATGGCCTTTGAATCCACCTTGCAGTTGATTGAAATGTGCGTTGCTTCTTTCAGCCTGATATTCTCCCTTCATAAGGAATGTGTCTACAGTGCGCTCGGTGAGCAGCTGATATGATCGATAATTCTTCTCATCATGTCCGACAGATCGACACAAATCGCACCATAAGTTTTGAGGAGTACTTACCATCTTCTATAATAAGTAGCACTCTTCCGGTCGGTGTCCTTTAGTCTAAAAAATTTTGCACCACACACCCATCCCAGGGTTTAACAGACTCGGATTTCCAGTATTAAGATAATAATGGAATTCCCTTCATTGGTCTTTAGAATGGCCTTCCTACTTGCATCTAGTGCACCAAACATCTTCTCACTTTTCTTTACCCGTCTTAATATCTTGAATCTAAATAGACAAATTTTCCAACTGCGATTGGATTTGAGCCATACCAGCTCTAGTATATCCGATAGGTGATGCTTCCAAATTCATAGCCAACTCCAAGGATTCTGTCTGGGTCGGAATATTCTGTTGCATGAGTGGAACTCTAATATGCGACAGTAAAGCGGCTATAAACCACTCCTTATGATGTAGATCATTCACTGGAAAACTTGCATGAGCCATCAAAGTTTTAAACCTCTGGTCAAAGTCCCAAACAGACTCATTCGATGCTTGCTTAATATCCTTCAATTCGGTGATACAATGTGATTTAGACTTTGTCTTATTAAATTAATATTTTAATCCATCCTTAAACTATGCTAAGGTCTTCGTAGGTTGATTACTAGTAACCTCGAAAAACTTCATAAATCAGTCTAAGGTGCAACCCCTAAAGGTTGTAATTAACCATGCCAAATTGATGTTGTCGTCTTGTACTTGTTTTATAGTCCATATTGAATTGCATAAGAACCAATGTTGTTTTGGGTCCGCTAACCCATTCCCATTGAAATTAGGTAGCTTCATGTCATCTCCATCCATTCTGTACCTTTGGGGTTTCGATTGGCTTACTAATAATGGACCACTACTTGATGTCTTCCCACTTGATGAAGTACTATTATGACTATTGCCATTACTACGACTAGATTGAAACAAATGTGAATAATTAATAGGTCTTACCTTGATCTCCGGGGATGTATACGGGGTCGTGGGGATGTCGCAGCCTCGGATATGGAATGGTTCTGCAGATCCTTCTTCTTCCTCGGAATTGAGTTGGTACTCTTCCTCCTCATCGCCAGAATCCTCATTGAGTTGTGGTACTGGTTCGTAGTCTCTTCTTTCATTCATACTACAACCCTTTCTCCCTATCACAATTATCCTCCTCTAGTTCGACCGAAATCATCTCCCACTTTGCAGAAACCCACACTCTTTATCTGGTTCACTTCTTCTCCCCTTATCATTTCAACTCATCCCATTTATTCATCTAGAACTTCCTCTATACAATACCCATGCCCTCTGCTCACAATCTCTCTACTCATCAGATTCCATTCCCATCACCCCTTGTTCACAAAGTAGCTTCTTGATCCTCAGGTTTACGATTTGAGGTACTTACTGTGCAGACCTTCAAAGAATTTTCGTTCTTCTGCACTATATGACTTGATAGTGTCAACAAAAAATTTGGTAATTTACCCCTTCAATATACTGTTCAAGAACTAGTCCACTGCACATGAGATCTTATTGTTCACACCTTTCAGTTGTTGTATCAATGCAGGTGTCCAACTCCTAGGCTCACCTCCTTGGAAATTTGTCTTCCGCTCAGTCAATATTGCCAACCATTCATGCAATATCACTGGAAATTCACCAAAGAAAGATTCATGAATATCAGTAAAAATATACTTGTCTAACCAACCTTCCTTGTCCAATCAGGGATGCTTGTTCAGTTCCCTCGCAAATTATTTCAGCCGATGATCTACCCAATCCTGGATCTCCAGTTTAGTCAGATGGCACAACATTCCCCGTCGTCACAAATTTCGGTCCTGGCCACACAACCATTTGTTGGCGCACTTTTACTTCGACCAGGGTTCAAACATTCAACATAACACCAACAAACACAGCCACAGATACCCGCGTGAAAGGGAGTTTTAATCCCTTTCGACAACACCTACGAGGTAGATGAAGTCTCACCCGAAGTACCTATGGAAACTACAAGAACCATATTTCTGTAGAAGGGGAACAACTCAACATAAGAATCATTCATTAAACAACACATTACATTAACGATTATATAACATCGACAAATTCAGATCTTTGACACATTAGTCACTTCGACATAAACCATGACATCGCCAGATCAATATTACTTATATTATATTGCATATTCATAATATTCTTGATTGTCATGCATGAGCTCATATAAATCATTAACAAAGGAAAGAAACACATATCCCATCACACAAGAACACCATATTTTAATGTGTAAACCCATCCCGGGAAAAACCACAGAGTGCATTGTCTTTTTATTATGTGTCACAACCAAATAATAAGCACTTCATGTTTATGAATTATAGATTTCTTCTTGAATTTACAAAGGATCTATAAACACAGTTTGTAGATCAATGACTCATCTCTTCAAAAATAGCTTTGACATACATAGGATAATGCTTCGTTACAGACCCAAAACGAACTCCGACAACATGCTCTCTAATCGACTAACAATAGTAGAAACAACCCCCAAAAGTTCTCTCTTATTACATATTTATAGGGCGCACTTAGCTTGCCCCGCTCCGACTAACCCGCTAACTGACTAACCGACTCATTAATGCAAGTGGAAAAAATCTAACTAACTGACTCAACTCCATCCTTTTGACTTGATCAACATAACCATTTTTCCTGGTTTCTTGGCTGCTTCGTCAGAGTTGGCCGCTTTGTCGAACTACTTCCGCTTCTCCTTTGTGCACGCCAAAAATATCTCTGCCAAAAATGGTACCACAATTAACTAGGCCCAACATTAACCATTGCACTCACTCAAAGTTATTTCTCTCAACCATTTGGACAAGCGTTCATGTTGATGATGTCACAATCATTGATTGTTACATTTCAAGTGTTAGGAGGTGGACTCAATATCCATATATCTGACGTTTTCTAGTATATTGTGACACAACCACCCCCTCGCATGATTTGTATGCACCGGGGGTGAGGGGGCAGAGCCCTTAAGGTCAAAATTTCTAACCCTACTGGTGTATTTAATTTTGTTCCTTGTTTAACTCTCATATGTATTGTATAAAAATGGAAGTGACCCTTGGCATTGTATCACAAGAGAATAAAGCATTGTAAGTTTTTTTCCGAGTAATAATAAAATATTGAATTTTCCATTGCCCTATGGTTTTATCTTTGCAAAAAAAGGTTTACAAATAAATCTTGTGTTCTATTGTTATTGTTGCTTACTTCTGTTTTATATTTTTCTAACATTTGGTATCAAATCCTAGAAAAATCATAGGCATAGGGTTTTCTGTGAGTGGGAGTTGCAACTATAGCATAATGTTTAACCAAGTTTAAGAATGAGAAGTTTGATGGCAAGAATTTTTCTCTATGGAAGATGAAGGTGGAGGATTTGTTAGTTAGAATGACCAAGCCCTAGCTTTGAAAGGGGTAGAAAAAAACCAAGCAACATGATAGATTAAGAGTGGATAAATCTAGACAGGAAGGTGTGAGGAACCTACAACAATTAATTGATAAAATGCACGATATATTAGATCACAAAATATTTTTATTGATCCCGAGCCACTTCGAGTGGGAAACCTCCTTTGAGAAATCTCAATACAAATAACTTCACGATACCTTCATTGGCCTCAACACAAACTTATATACTAAGTCTAGGCGGCAATACTATGGATCAATACCATGGAACGTATAATACTATGGGACAACTTACAAAGCATATGCGTCCAATACCATGGATAATTACTATGGGCTAATACAAATTATGGATCAACATATAATACTACGAGATGACTTACAAAGCATATGCGTCCAACAACAATATACTAACAAAGTAAAGAGAAGGGTTGACATGGGTTCCTAACATCCCCTCTCCCTTAGAAAAAGCTTTGTCCTCAAATCTTTAGATGTGGAAATTGATGCTGAATCTGAAGGAGTGGTGTCCATGTAGCATCCTCTGGTTGCATGCCATGCTGCTGAATTAATACCTCTATGATAAATTGAGAGAGAAGCGAATTCCCTTTGAGTGTCAGGGGGGATTGCTTGGAAGGATGTAGATGAAGAAAAACCATATCAACTGCTTGAAACATGCGCTTAGAACGGTGCTTATCGACTTGTTGTTTCATTCGAATTCTTTCCATGTGAATATTGTATTGCAAAATGCAAAGAATCTGATCGCGGTTTCGAAGAACCTTGTCAATTGCCTAAACTGGTGTACTGCAGAGGGTGTATGGAAGAAGAAATGACGGTGCTTGACCATAGATTGATTCATATGGAGTCATTTTAGATGCAGTATTGTACCACCATTCAACGAGAGGGAGCCACTTTTCCCACTGAGGTTGTTGTTTAGAGGTGAAGCGACGAAGATACGTTTACAAACATTTATTGGCAATTTCAGTCTTCCCTCAAGATTTAGGGAGCCCTTCAATGACTTGTATAGAAATATCCGTCCGAATCCGTGTAGGGATGGGAAAGGGTTCGAGCAATCCCGAAAGGATATGACAAGTATCACATTAATCCACCATCTGTTGAATTGTTCTTTTCATTCCCTGCCAAAAGAAGTTACAATGTGGCTGCTCATATGTTTTGAGGAACCCAAAGTGCCCTGCTAATGGAGAAGCATGGAGTTCAGAGAAGACAACTTGTTGAGGATCTGTGCTCTGGGGAAGCACGAGATGACCCTTGTATCTCAGGGAAGTACCATCCCAAGAGTAATGCGGTACAGTAGAAGGGTTGTTGGACAACCGTTGGATGATTTGAGATAAGGAGGAGTCATTGACATAGCCATGTTGAATAGATTGAAACCAATTTTGGAACATGCATAGAAATAACTGAAAGAGAAACTTGGTCATCAGTTGTGCGAGAAAGAGAATCTGCCACCATATTATCCTTACCCTTCGTGTAAGTGATCTCATAGGAATAACTCATGATTTGGCTAACCCTTTTCAGTTGTGTTGGGGAGGAGAACCATTGTTCCAAGAAATATTTCAGACTCTGGTGAGCAGTATTGATGCAGAAATAATTCCCTAAGAGGTATGGCTTCCACTTCTATACTGCATGCAAAATAGCCATCATTTCCTTCTCATATGTGGAGGCAGCTAAATTCTTACCGGAAGGGTGGCTGGAAGGTGACAATCCCACTGGTTCAGCAAAGACACCTGCATATCTATCCAAAATGTGTGGTAGATCCAAGGGAGTAGCGGAGACCGTTGATGGGTGCATATGAATGAAATGGAGCTGAGTGATGAAACCATGTGAATTATTCTTAAGGATCTTTTCCATGCGATGTGAATTGATGATGTAGAGAGACCCTGGTTGTAATCCCGTTAATGTGTGTTTTTTCCCATTGATTGAAAACTACATCCAAAGTTCAACAAAATCCCATAACGTGGGGCCAAGTGTGCATAACCATTGAGCGCCCAAAACCACATCACATCTGCCTAAGGACAAGGAAAACATGTCAGAGCGCAGGGTATAATATTCCATAGAGATACGTAAATTGCGACCATTCCTCTTGCAAGGTAAGGTTCCCCTATTGGAAATCATGACTTCAAAGTGGGAGCAAGGATGGACAAAAAAATCATCATGTTTGGCGATCCGAGGGTCAATGAAGTTATGAGTGCTACCAGAATCAAGAGTATTGTAAGAGGTGTTGATGTATATGTAACTTCAGAATGTATTTTACCCATGTATATTGTGTTCCTATAGAGATGTTATTATTCCTCTATACGGAAGTGTTTGTATTCCTATAGAGATGTTATTATTCCTCTATACAGAAGTGTCGTCATTTATATTGTAAGTGTAGTAACTTATACTTGATGGGTTATTAGACCACCTTGATAGGGTTAGCCTTGTATGAGTCATGTGGGTAAATGGGTTATTAGACCACCAAGTGTGGGTTTGGCCCAGGATAAGTTAACCATGGATTATTAGGCTAAGCTAGACAAGTCGGCCCCACTAGTTTATTGGGCAGGATAGGACAAGTATAAATAGAGATTGGGAGATCACTATTTGATCATTCACTTATTACTCAATTCTATCTCTCTTAGAAAGTGGCGCACTTGTGAGGAGGAGGATAATATGCTAGGAGAAGACTATCTCTTGTAATTTGGTTGTACTTTGGTTGTATCATTGCTCTATCTATCTCTGAGGAAGTTGCGAGGTTTTTCACCTTCTTGGTTTTCCCCGGTGAAACTCTATGTCTCTTGTGTGCTTGCATTATTATGTCCATGATTGATATGCTGTAGATATGATGTACATGTTATTCTCTCAGTTAAGATCCTATATCAGATTGAAATTTATGAAAAACTAACATGGTATCAGAGCTATCCTGAAAGAAGGCATGGTATGGCATGTATGACACTTGTTGCACTTGCGATGCTAGGGCTTGATATAGAAAAAACCAGTCATCGTATCACTTTCGCTATAAATCCATTTTGGAGACGTTTTCGGATCTGAAAAATTTTACAGGTCGAAGATCAGACCCCCATGTACCTTGTGTCCAAAGGAAAACTCCTAATTCGTTTTACTTTGTGTTTTATGATCTGTACATTCTATGGTTTCTGCCTCTTCCAGATTTGAGTCATAAACAAGTGACCTAGGAAAAAAGGTCATAACGTGGGCTATGAAGCTCCAAATGAAATTTAGTAAAAAGTGACAGGTAGGGAATGGACTATACTTTCACAGGTCGAAGGTTTATAGGCAGAAAGTGAACCAGTGACACGTGGCACTCCGTACAAGTTTGCTCTCCTGTTTTATCCCATAAACAGGTTACGTTGCGACACTTGGCATAACTCTTTCTCTTAGAGAATCCAATTGAGGTAATACCTATGGGGTTGGAAATATGATAGGTCTGGATACCACAGGTAGAAGTTTCATACCCCATGGATTTGTAATTTTAGAGTTACACCAGAAACAATCAGGTGCATATTTCTGTCAAAACAGAATTGGATTTTGAGCACCTTCATTCATTGCTTCGGGAATTAGGGTTTCAAAGAAAGTTGGGATTTTTATAATCGAATACCAAAGCTGAATGCTACTCATCAAAATCGAAATTTAGAGACCAAGATCAAATTTTTTGGTTGGGGAGAAGGCCGGGCTTGATCAAACCCTAGTTCAGGACTTTGATTAGAAAAGTGGAAAATTAGGGCTTCTGCAAAAGTTGAATTTCTGAAGTCTGTGACCACGGCTGGAAGCTCCTCATAAAAATCAAAGTTTAGAGCTTTGGATCGAACATTTTGGTTGGGAAGAAGGGTGGGGTTTATCAAACCCTAGTTTGGGATCCTGTCCAGAAGATCTAGAAGTTTCAAAAGCAATTTTGAGGGGTGAAACTTTGCAGTTTTCAAATTTTGAGTATACCAGCTTGATCAGCTCATCAAGGCGCATGTTTCTATCCTTTCAAAAGTTTGAAATTCAAAGTTTGAATTTTTAGGGTTTCTCTGACAAACCCTAATCCAGCTCTAGATCCAGGTTCTACAAATCAAGTGGGTTGGATTAATCCTAGAAGAGAATGGATTGGTCACCTGCATAAGTGAAGAAGTTCTTGTTTCAGAGGGAGATGACGCTAAGGCCTTACATAAGAATATTACAAGCAATCTCGATAGGTATGACTTACATGTATGTTTCAAAATCTGTTCATGATTAAGTTTATGGTATGTTTGTCTTCATTAAGGTTAGTACAATCTTGATTAACTTTAGACTTGTCATATGACCTCAATAAAATTATGAATGCATGATAGAAGATATTCATTGATTAGGGTTTTGACACTTATGATTGTACTAATTCATTGTGGTGTTGTATGAGGTTGATGTTGTCCGCTAACATGAAAGGTACATCAAGAAAGACAAATCATTTTCTAGTTCAAGAACATATGACCATGGAGACATGAAGACAAAGATTCATCCATTATCATGGATCACATAAAAGATCTACTTACGAGGTATGTATAACTTGGTTAACTTATGAGATATGCAGGTTACTAGCACAAGTCATTGAAGAACAAGAAGACATCATGTGTGTATGTTAGACATAGCTAGCTAACATGCTAATCCAGATATGTTTTTCCTATATCAAGTTAGAATCCTACCTTGTGATAGGATCTCTTACATAAGTATACACGACATGATTGATAATGATTATTCATAGGTTTGAATAATCATGGGTGTATGCATATTATGTTTCTTACCTTAATTGATGATATGACTAACCAGAAGAGTCATGAAAGTATAGGTTTGAGTAATCACGAGTTTAGGCATATTATGTTTCTTACTTTGATTTATGATATGACTAACCATAAGAGTCCTTGAATACTAATGCTTATTATTTCTGTTTGAAATGATCATGACTATACATGCTTAAAATTATTGTGTTTTGATAGTATTGAGAATATACTAATAAATGTATGATTATGTATGAGATCTCGAGGATATCACAATAATGATACTTGTAAGAATGCATAGTGATCGAGGATGGATATAAGCTCAAGGACAGGTAATCCAGGAAGCAAAGATCAAGAGGGAGCACACTCCAGTAGTTTCTGCAAGGATGCAGATATTCAGAGGGAGTCGACCACTTCTCACAATCCACATCAGAATGGAGTTGCAAAAATTCAGAGGGAGTCCACCCAACAACCAAACAAAGATAAGTATTTGAATTGTCATTTCTTACATATTTGTTTGTTTAAATAACGTTGTTCAATGATGTATATGCTTATGTTCCTAGACTTAGGTTGTGTATTATGCATATTAGAATAATTGCATTAATGAACAGTATACTACTAATATGCATGTGATGGGTAAGTGGCCTATGGCACTGTACAACATTCCATTTCTACTTATCTAGAATGAAACCTCTTTGCTGACATGTTGCGAGTTGTGCACACTCTTAACAATGTTCTGGTAGAGATTGGAAGGCATCTAGAAAGTTACGGGATATGGATAAGTGTTGTATCGAAGCATTGGCTAAGATAATTGCATGACTGTATGACATATTTCTTTACGTGTAAGAATTTGTTCTGAAAACTATGAGATGTTTCTAATCATGCAATTTAACTTGTTTTGTAGGAAAGATCGTATACCATCACCTACAAAAGAAGGACTACAACATTTGTTCCAACAACAAAGATATCTATTGAAGATATTGAATATATTGAAGTTCCCAGGATCTGGGATGAAGTAATGGAAGAATGCCATGATCCATTGTTCATGAAGAATGATGGTTGGGATGTGGTCCCAGACCAGAAGGGAAGTCTTCCGTGACTTCCAAGTGTATCTATAAGATAAAGCATGCTGCAGATGGCAGGATAGAAAAATACAGAGCGAGATTTGTAGCTCGTGGAAAGAAGGAATAGACTATGAAGAAACTTTTGCTCCTGTAATTAGGTACACTTCCATTAGATCAGTACTTTCTCTGGCTGCAGTGATGAAATGGAAGATACACCAGATGGATGTAAAGACAACCTTCTTGAATGGTGTAGTCGAAGAGAAAGTGTATGTGGAGTATCCACTTGGTTCTGAGACACATGACAGAAAGTCATATGTATGCAGGTTGAAGAAAGCCTTGTATGGCTTGAAGTAAGCTCCTATGACTTGGTATGGTAGGATAGACAACTTTCTATCCAGTTTGGGATTTACCAAGAGTAAAGCAGATTCCACCCTTTACTACAAGGTTGAGGAAGGAAATCCAGTGATACTACTTTTGTATGTGGATAACCTGTTTGTTACAGGTGATGATAGATTGATTGCTGACACGTAGTGGAAGCTTGCTGCCGAGTTTGAGATGAAGAACTTGGGGATGATGCACTACTTTCTAGACATGGAGGTGTGGCAGAGTGCAACTAGAATATTCCTTGGACAAGGGAAGTTTGCATTAGAGATCCTGAAGAGGTTCGGGATGATGGAATGCAAGAACATGGCCACACTTATGGCATCGAACCTGAAGCTTCTCTGTGATGCTTCATTTGATCCGGTTGATGTCATTGTGTATCGTTAGATGATTGGGTCCTTGATGTACCTGACAAAAATGAGACCATATATTTGCTTTGCGGTGAACACATTGAGCCAGTTCCTGACGGATCCGAGGAGTGTTCACCTAGTTGCTGTAAAGCATATTCTGAGGTACTTGAAGGGTATAGTTCATTATGGGCTCAAGTATGATGCGAATCAAAATTTTAACCTGCAGGGTTATGTTGATTCAAATTCGGTAGGCAGTGCTGCAGATAGGAAGAGCACTTCTGGGTGTTGCTTCCTTATGGGATCAGGTGTGATCTCTTGGTTTAGCATGAAGCAGTCTTGCGTAGCACTGAGTACAGCCGAGGTAGAGTATGTTGCAGCCTATTCGGCTAGTTGTGAGGCAGTATGGCTTCGAAAACTACTGTCTGAGTTATTTGATCTACCGCTGGAGGCTAATGGTATATTTTGGAGGCTACTGGTATATTTTGTGACAACCATAGTTGTGTGAAGCTGTCTGAGAACCCGGTGTTCCACGACAGGTCGAAACACATAGAGATCAAATATCAGTATATCAGGGATATGGTGCATAGGTGAGCAGTGAAGCTCCTGTATGTTGCAACGGATGAGCATATTGCAGATGTGTTGATGAAGCCACTAGCCAGAGTGAAGTTCGAGTACTTCAGAGAGAGGCTTGGTGTTCTTTAGATTGAAAACACTTCGAGGAAGAAGTGATGGAGACATTTGCTGAAGCCATTCCAAGCATGGTGGAAGGAGGATCCTTCACATGGCTATGGATATAAGTGCTGGATGATGAGCATCAAGATGATGCTCTAGTTTCTGCTCTGTATGATCAGTTGGATCATTTATGTATGTATGCATCATGTTGGATGCTGGTAATGATTAGTTGGATCATTTATGTATGTATGCATCATGTTGGATACTGGATATGATCAGTTGGATCATTTATGTATGTATGCATCATGTTGGATGATGGATATGATCAGTTGGATCATTTATGTATGTATGCATCATGTTGGATGCTTGGACCATGTATCTGTATATGTATCAGGTGGATACATTGTATGATTAGGTAGATCATGTATGATGATATGTATTAGGAATATACTGTGTATGCATCAGGTGGATGCATTGTATGATCAGGATGATCATGGATGATGAGTTTCAGAATGTTGCTCCAGATGACATGCATCAGGATGATGCAGTGTTGATGATCAGGATGATCATGTGTACATTAGAATGATGTATGGTGAGTATTAGGTTGATACTCTATGGCCATGGATAGGTTGTGCAAATGAGCATATAAGTAGACCTGGGAGATCTGGATAGGATGAAAAAGGCCTCAGATGCTCTTTCGAGGCATTGCTCTGGGAGGACATATAAGTAGACCTAGGAGATTTGGACATGATGAAAAAGGCCTTAGATTCTCTTTCGAGGCATTGTCCTGTGGCATGTAAGTAGACCTAGGAGATCTGGACAGGATGAAAAAGGCCTCAGATACTCTTTCGAGGCATTGCCATGACCACATGTAATCGGACCTGCAGATCTGGACAGGTTGTACTAGTCATGTAAAAGGCCTCAGATGCTCTTTAGAGTTCTTGCTTGGTAAGACACCCTTTTAAGGTTTTGTGGTAGGAGTCACATGTAATTAGACCTGGAGATCTGGACAGGTTGTGCTAGTCACGTAAAAGGCCTCAGATGCTCTTTAAGGTTCTTGCTTGGAAAGACACCCTTTTAAAGTTTTGTGACAGTCACATGTAAAAGATCTTGGGAGATCCGATAGGTTGAGCTGTGTGCTTGTAAAAGGCCTGGGATGCTCCTTCGAGGTTTTGTTGATGCACATAATAAGTCCATAGGATTCCACAGTATGGTTAGTGATGATGAAGACCTACATGTGGTGGGCCTACATCTAGTATGAAAAATGAGTAGCTTTGTATAACTTCCTATGATGAGTAGATTCATAGATTGATTGAGATAGCAGCAGCAGTGATGATGACGATGATTCGAGGACGATGATCCAGAGAAGAAGACTTGTGCTAGCAGATCTGTGTCGAGAAATACCTTCCTAGTTAAAAGGGAGTGTTGATGTGTATGTAACTTCGGAATGTATTTTACCCATGTATATTGTATTCCTATAGAGATGTTATTATTCCACTATACGGAAGTGTTTGTATTCCTATAGAGATGTTATTATTCCTCTATACGGAAGTGTTTGTATTCCTATAGAGATGTTATTATTCCTCTATACGGAAGTGTAGTCATTTATATTGTAAGTGTCCTAACTTATACTTGATGGGTTATTAGACCACCTTGATGGGGTTGGCCCTGTATGAGTCATGTGGGTAAATGGGTTATTAGACCACCAAGTGTGGGGTCAGCCCCTAATAAGTTAACCATGGATTATTAGGTTAATCTAGACAAGTCGGCCCCACTGGTTTATTGGGCAGGACAGGACAAGTATAATTAGGGATCGTGAGATCTCTATTTGATCATTCACTTAATACTCACTTCTATCTCTCTCAGAAAGTTGTGCACTTTTGAGGAGGAGGATCATCTGCTAGGAGAAGACTATTTCTTGTACTTTGGTTGTATCATTACTCTATCTATCTATGAGGAAGTTGCGGGGTTTTTCACCTTCTTGGTTTTCCCTGGTGAAACTCTATGTCTCTTGTGTGCTTGCATTATTGTGTCCATGATTGATATGCTGTAGTGTTAAATTTTGAGCATTAATTCAATATACTCTAGGATATTTACTGAGAGAACAACATGTACAGTATATCAATGCATATCAATCATAACAAGCATGTCAATCATCATAAGAATCAAAAGCATGAGAGACAATAGACACACAGAGTTTCCGTGGGGAAAACCCTAAGGTGAAAAACCCCACAACTTCCTCAGAGATAGATAGAGCAATAGCACAACCAAAGTACAACCAAAGTACAAGAGATATACTCCTCTTCACATGTGCGCCACTTTCCGAGTGAAGGAAGTGTGAGTTCGGAGTGATTCAAATAGAGATATCCCAATCTCTATTTATACTTGTCCTGTTTTCCCAATAACTTTATGGGTCTGACTTGTCTAGCTAGGTACAATAACTGCATATTATATTATATCAGGCCGACCCCTTAGAAGGTGGTCTAATAACCCATTGGCAAGTTAACACACTTGCGACACTTGTCAATACAAATGACAACACTTCCTTATAGAGGAATAATACATCTCTATATGAGTACAATAAATATATAAATGAAATACATTCCGAAGTTACATATACATCAACACTCCCTCTTAACTAGGAAGGTATTTCTCAACATAGATCTGCTAGCACAAGCCTTCTTCTCTGGATCATCGTCATCGATGCATCGACCTTGAAACATCGTCATAATCATTGCTCCTATCTCAACCAATCTCTGAATCTACTCATCATAGGAAGTTCTAGAGAGCTAATCCTTTTTCATACTGGATGTAGGCCCATTACCTGCAGGTCTTCATCATCACTGGCCACACTGTGGAAATCTCAGGACTGATTACGTGCGTCACAAAACCTTAAAAGAGTCTCTTGACTAGCAAGAACCCTAAAGAGAATCTGATGCCTTTTTCATCCTGTCCAGATCTCCAGGACATTTTACATGTGACCCCACCACAAAACCTCGAAAGAAAATCCCAGGACTGATTACGAGCACATGGCTCAACCTATCGGATCTCCCAGGGCACAAATTACATCTGGTCATGTCAAAACCTCGAAAGAGAATCCCAGGACTGATTATGAGCACACGGCTCAACCTATCGGATCTCCCAGGGCACAAATTACATGCCATAGGAAAAAACCTCGAAAGAGCATTTTCCAGATATCCCAGGGCACAAATTACATGCCATAGGAAAAACCTCAAAAGAGTATCTGCAAATCTCCCAGGGCACAAATTATATGTCCTCCCAAGCAAAACCTTGAAAGAGCATTTTCCAGATATCCCAGGGTACAAATTACATGCCATAGGCAAAACCTCGAAAGAGTATCTGCAAATCTCCCAGGGCACAAATTATATGCTTCTCTGCACAACTTGTTCCACGACCACAAAGTATCATCCTAATACTCACCATACATCATCCTGATGTACTCATAATCATCCTGATCATCATCGCTGCGTTGTCCTGATGCATGTCATCTGGAGCAACATCTTGAAGCTCGTCATCCATGATCATACTGATCATACAATGCATCCACCTGATGCATACACAATATCTTCCTGATACATATCATCATACATGATCTACCTGATCATACAATGTATCCACCTGATACATATACAAATACATGATCCACCTGATCATACCTGATACATATCAACATACATGATCTACTTGATCATACAACATATCCACTTGATACATATACAGATACATGGTCCAAGTATCCAACATGATGCATATACAAAATACATACAAATGATCCAACTGATCATATCCAACATCCAACATGATGCGTATATACATAAATGATCCAGATGATCATATCCATCATCCAACATGATGTGTACATACATAACTGATCCAACTGATCATATCCAGCATCCAACATGATGCATACATACATTAATGATCCAATTGATCATATACAGCATCCAACATGATGCATACATACATAAATGATCCAAGTGATCATATCCAACATCTAACATGATGCATACATACATAAATGATCCAACTGATCATATAGAGAAGAAAATTGAACATCGTACTGATGCTCATCATCTAGTGCTTACATCCACAACCATGGAAGGATCCTCCTGTCATCATGCTCATAATGGCTCTTGCAAATGTATCCATCACTTCTTCCTCGAAGTGTCATCAATCTGAAGAACACCAAGCCTCTCTTTGAAGTACTCAAACTTCACTCTGGATAGTGGGTTCATCAGCACATCTGCAATCTGCTCATCCGTCGCAACATACAGGAGCTTCACTGCTCCTCTCTGCACCATATCCCTGATATAGTGATATTTGATCTCTATGTGTTTCAACCTGTCGTGGAACACGAGGTTCTCAGAAAGCTTCACACAGCTCTGGTTGTCACAAAAGATACCAGTAGTCTCCAGCAGGAGATCAAGTAGGTCAGACAGTAGCTTCTGAAGCCATACTGCCTCACAACTAGCTGAACATGATACAACATACTCTGCCTCGGCTTTACTCAGTGCTACGCAGGACTGCTTCCTGCTAAACCAAGAGATCACACCTGATCCCATATTGAAGTAGCACCTAGATGTGCTCTTCCGATCTGAAGCACTGCTTGCCCAATCTGAATCAACATAACCCTGCAGGTTAAACTTTTGATTCACATCATACTTGAGCCCATAATCAACTGTACCATTTAGGTACCTCAGAATATGCTTTACAAGAACCAGGTGAACACTCCTCGGATCCGTCAGGAACTGGATCAATGTGTTCACCGCAAAGCAAATATCTGGTCTCGTATTCATCAGGTACATTAAGGACCCAATCATCTGACGATACATAGAGACATCAACCAGCTCAGATGAAGCATCACACAGAAGGTTCAGGTTTGATGCCTCAGTTGTATCCATGGCCTTGCAATCCATCATCCCGAACCTCTTCAGGATATCTACTGTATACTTCCCTTGTCCAAGGAAGATCCCATCTGCACTCTGCCACACCTCCATACCTAGGAAATAGTGCATCATCCCCAAGTCCTTCATATCAAACTCAACAGCAAGCTTCCTCTTTGTATCGGCAATTAGTCTATCATCTACTGTTACAAATAGGTCATCCACATATAGGAGAAGTATCATAAGATTTCCTTCCTCAACCTTGAAGTAAAGGTTGGAATCCGCTTTACTCTTGGTAAAGCCCAAACTAGATAGGAAACTGTCCATCCTACCATACCAAGTCCTAGGATCTTGCTTCAATCCATACAAGGATTTCTTCAATCTACACACATATGATTCCCTGTCATGTGTTTCAAAACCGAGTGGTTGCTACACATACACTTCCTCTTCAACTACACCATTCAAGAAGGAAGTCTTGACATCCATTTGGTGTATCTTCCATTTCATCACTACAGCCAGAGCAAGTACTATTCTGATGGATGTGTACCTGGATATAGGAGAAAAAGTTTCTTCATACTCTATTCCCTCTTTCTGAGAGAAGCCATGAGCTATGAACCTTGCCTTGTATTTCTCTATGCTGCCATCTGCAGCATGCTTGATCTTGTAGATCCATTTGGAAGTCACAATAGACTTCCCTTCAGGTCTTTGGACAACATCCCAAACATCATTCTTCATTATTGATTGGTATTCCTCGACCATGGCATCCTTCCATTCTTTCTTTTCTGTTGCTTCTTCATAACTGGAAGGTTCTTTGTTCATGATATCATAGAGTAAAGCAACATAGCTGGTATGTGATCTAGTTCTCTTCTTTTCTTTGTGTAATTCTTCTGGAATTCCATATATTTCTACATCTTGAATGAGCTCTCTAGCCCATGCAGGTTTCCTCTTGTGAGAGTTATTCTCACGGGGTGGATCTACAGGTTCTTGCGGATCTTCAATTTCACGATCTGCTTCTGGAATTGCTTCAGTCATAGTAGTGTCTTGAAATCTAGTTTCCTTAGGTTCTTCATAATCTTCAATAGGTGTCTTTCTTGATTTGATGAATGCTGAGTTTTCATCAAATGTCACATTCCTGCTGACATCAATCTTATTGAACCCTGGAAAGTATATTCTGTAAGCCTTCAAGCTTTCACTGTAACCCACAAAGATACCCTTCTTTCCTGAAGTATCTAGCTTGGTCCTCTTTTCTTTTGGGACATGAGTGTATACTAGAAAACCAAATATTATGAGATGGTTGACTTTA
This sequence comes from Larix kaempferi, assembly GCA_027924585.1. NCBI lineage: Eukaryota > Viridiplantae > Streptophyta > Pinopsida > Pinales > Pinaceae > Larix > Larix kaempferi. The sequence goes on along the minus strand of BSBM01000158.1, from coordinate 27,725,756 downwards.
GGTTTCTTACCAGAGAAGACGTCTTCTGGTGTCTTGTTGTCCAATATCTTGTGGGGTGTTCTGTTCTGCACATATACAACTGTCCTAGCTGCTTCTGCCCATAGATGCATAGGTGGATCCTGGTCATGTAGCATTTCCCTTGCTTCTTCCATGATTGTTCTGTTCTTTCTTTCTGCAATTCCATTCTGTTGTGGATTGTAAGGAGTATTCAACTCCCTCTTAATCCCTAAATCACTGCATATCTTCTTGAATTCACCTGAGGTGAATTCTCCACCATTGTCGGATCTGAATGTTTTGATCTTCTTATCAGTTTGGTTCTCCATCAAGGTTTTGAATTCCTTGAACTTATCAAATACTTCATCTTTGTTCTTCAAGAAGTAAACCCAAGTCTTCCTGGAGAAGTCATTAGTGAAAGAGACATAGTAAACATACCCACTCAGAGAACTGGATGACATCAGACCACATACATCAGAGTGGATAATTTCCAAGATACTTTTTGCCTTGCTTTCACTGCTCGGGAATGCCTTCTTTATGTTCTTTCCTTTTTGCACATCCTTTGCAAACACCTTCATGCTTGGTCTTGATTTCAGGAAGACCTTCTACGGCCTTACTTACAATTGGTAATGCTTTGTAGTGCATATGTGCAAGTCTTCCGTGCCAAAGTTCACTTGGCTCCATGGAATCATGTACCATGGCATGTTCAGGTTGTCCCTTCAATTTACACAATCCTCCCTCTTTCTCTCCAATCACCATTGCATCATCAATAGTTTTACCCTTTGGACACATTAGGACTTGGCCATCTACAAATGCAACCCTCATGCCTTTTGCATCCAATGCAGAGATGGAGAGTAGATTCTTCTTGATCCCAGGAACATAAAGAACTTATTTCATCTTCAAAGACTTTCCAGAGTCTAGGTTGTAGGAGGCTTCACCACTTCCTTTGATAGGGTATTGATAATCATGTCCAAGTTTCACCTTATGGGGTGATTCATGTTCATATAAGTTTACAAAAGATTCTTTAAACCCAGTCATGTGTTTGGAAGCCCCACTGTCAATTAACCAATCATTACAACCATGAGAGATAGTACCTGTGAGAGAAGAGATTAGAACATACTCTTCTTCACTTGATGAGTCATCATCATCACTTTCTGCTCTAGCCTTCTTCTTTGGAGGTTCATCATCCTCAGCAGCATGAGCATGATATCTTCTTTTGTTGTTGTTCTTCTTCTTGTTGAAGTTGTTTTTGTTGTCTTTCTTCTTCTTGGGACAGTCTAAAGCAAAGTGTCCCTTCTCATTGCAATTGAAGCATCTGAGATCTTTCTTATCTTTATGAAAATGGTGGTGTGAGAATTTCCTATTATGAGATGATTCCTTCTTGGACTTGCCTTTCCTAGCATGTGCTGTGAGTGCTTGATATTCATTTCCCATCTTTTCTTCTCGAGCCACAAGCCTAGCTTCTTCTCGAGAGCATTCTTTCCACAGTCTACTGAAAGAGATCAATTTATTTCTTGCATAGATTCCTTGAATGAAGGACTCCCATGACCTAGGTAGGCCATTTAGAGTGGTCATAACAACTTTACCATTGTCCACTACTTCATCCACAGCTTCAAGTTGTTCCTTGATCTGAGAGACCTTAGAGAAGTAAGATTGAATGGTATCTCCATTCAACATCTTGACCCCTTTCAATTGATTCCGTAGAGTCATCTTCTGATTTATGTTCTTCCCTTCAAATAACTTAGTCAAGGAGTCAAACATCTCCTTGGGTGTCTTTAGAGATGACACATGTGGTATGAGATGGTCTTTGATAGAATCGACAATGATTCTATTTTCCTTGACCAATTTCTTCTTATGCAAAACCTTAGCCTCTTCATCCTCTGGGATAGGGACCTCAGAGTTGATGTAGGAGTCCAATTCATTTTCTTCCAGGATTAACCCAATCCTATACTTCCAGGATTGAAAGTTATTAGCCCCTTCAAGCTTATCCTCAAGCTTGGTGTGGTGAGACATCTTAAAGAGTACTTCAAATGGAAATAGAAAATATTTAGGTTGTACCACTTGCTTTGTTGAAAAACTGGATCTGGTCCCGGATTAGGGTTTGTCGAAAAACCCTAAAAATTCAAAATGTGAATTTCAACTTTCTGAAATGATAGAAAGATGCGCCTTGATGATCTGATCAGCCTGGTGTATTCAAAATTTGAGATCTGCAAAACTTTACCCTTCAGAAATGCCTTTTAGTCTTCCCGGGTTCACTAGGGAGGACCCTGAATTAGGGTTTGAGTTTGCCAGAGATTTGCTCAGCAAAAAATATCGATCCAAAGCTCTAAACTTTGATTTTTCCAAGGAGCTTCCATCTATGTCTTCAGATTTCATAAATTCCTATTTTTGTGGAAACCCTAATTTTTAGGGCCAAAACTGAAAATGCTCAGAATTGAATTCTTATTGGACATATACGTTCTCCTTGATGAATAGAGTCAATCTACTATACTACTTTTCCAAAATTTGTGGAGAGAAATCCAATAAACAAGAAACCCTAGTTTCCGTCACTGCACAATGTCTTCTTCTCAGGTTAGCTCTGATACCATGTTAAATTTTCAGCATTAATTCAATATACTCTAGGATCTTTACTGAGAGAACAACATGTACAGTATATCAATGCATATCAATAATCACAAGAATCAAAAGCATGAGAGACAATAGACACACAGAGTTTCCGTGGGGAAAACCCTAAGGTGAAAAACCCCACAACTTCCTCAGAGATAGATAACGCAATAGCACAACCAAAGTACAACCAAAGTACAAGAGATAGACTCCTCTTAGTAGCTGATTCTCCTCCTCACATGTGCACCACTTTCCGAGTGAAGGAAGTGTGAGTTCTGAGTGATCCAAATAGAGATCTCCCGATCTCTATTTATACTTGTCCTATTTTCCCAATAACCTTATGGGGCCGACTTGTCTAGGTGGGTACAATAACTTCATATTATATTATATCAGGCCGACCCCTTAGAAGGTGGTCTAATAACCCATCGGCAAGTTAACCCACTTGTGACACTTGTCAATAAAATGATGACATTTCCTTATAGAGGAACAATACATCTCTATAGGAGTACAATAAATATATAAATGAAATACATTCTGAAGTTACATATACATCAACAATAGATATGCTTTACATGTTTTTCTCTCAGTTAAGATCCTAGATTAGATTGAAATTTCTGAAAAATTAACAAGAGGAAGCTGCTTGAAGTAACCCCTGACCCGCGTTGTTTGTGGGGTGGTGACTTGTCACGTCCCCACTTTAACCCTTGTAATATTTTGGGCTATAATGTAAATAATGTATGCATATTATGTATGATTCCTAGCGTGGAGCTCAAGGCCAAGTCCCCGCTAGTGAACGCTCGATCTAGAAGAGGCAAGTATTTGATATTATGCTACCCATGTGCTAGTGAACCATGGGAATTGTAAATATGAATTTTAATATAAATTCCCACAACTAGCTATGCAATGCAACAAGAGATAGGGGCATGCTGTTACAAGGAAATTGGGAGGGAAATATTCAAACCCTTGGATCCAATCAAGTCAAGCCAAGTGTCAATGAGAGAACCCATCAAACCCTCAACTACCCATGTTGACTTTTGTACCCAATCATTGATTTCTCCCAAGAGTTGGTTGAGGTAGTTAATGCCTTGGGGAATGGGAGGTATGGCTGTCCAAATTCGAGTATGGGCAAGCCACCCTGCATGGAAAAATGGGTTTGGCTTCTTGGGAAAGAAAAGAGCCATGAATTGTTCCCCAAGCCATTATCCATCAACCAACTTTTCCCTCTCACGAGTTTGGAGCTACCTGGGCGTTTTCCTCATTGGTTTTACTGTGTTTACCTTCATCTTCCTAATGGGGAAGGGCATTTTTGTTGTGTCTAATAGTGGAGAATAGAGTAAAACAATTTTGGGGTTTTTAGAGGCCGTTTTGGCCCACTGTATGCTCATACATCTGTGGGAGAAATCGGTTTTCTTCCCTGGGGTTGGAATCCTCTTCCCACAATCCGTTTTTGGTGTGCCTACATTTTGGGAAAACCCCTGTCCATCTAGTTCCTAAGTCCCACTGCTGAAAGTGTGTTCCAGAGCCCATATCTGAGTTTGGTGTACAAGAGAATACTGGGGTTGAGATGGGTATCCATTGCTTTGGATGAGCTGATCTTGAGAGTTTCCTTTTCCTTGTAGATATCATGCCCATCTCGGGGGTGGTCTGTGAGTGCTGAAAGAATACAGGCTAGGTAGAGACCTGTGGTTGGGAGGAACGTTGGAGTGACATAGCTAGTTGCTTGGGACAGTATTGCATCAATATGAGTATTTTATAGTGTATTTACTTCTGCAAATGTATTAATTTGTTGACCGTGTTAAATTGAATGAAAGTCATGTAATATGTGTGTGGATGAGTTCATTTCCGCTGTGCATGTTTGTTTGTTTTCCATCTGCACACATCTCTTTTATTGCCAAGAATCTAATGAATGGGCTGAGTTTTATGAAATTCCCCATATATTTGTAGCATGTTCCCTTCCTTGCATTGTATAGATAGGTGGTTACATGACAGATGGTATCAGATCTGCTGGTTGTAGCATTGGGCCTTTATGGGATACCTATCACAGTTGCAGAGGTAAGTATGCTTCCTGCTCAGCACTGATAATTAAGAAAATTTTCAAAATTTTTCTAAGTGTTTATGCGTTTTTTTGCCAAAAACTGTGCCAGGGAATCTTGGCGAGTTGGCCCGAAACAACGACAGAACTCGCTGAGTGGAGCTGACACGATCGGCGAATCTGGCCGAGTTGTGCCGAAAAAAGTTTGCGAAATTTAAAAAAAAATTCTAAGTATTTTTGAAAATTTTCTAAGTGTTTTTGTTTGGTTGTGCCGACGCATTTCAGTGAGTCTCATGGAGTTGGGCCACAATGGCGGCAGAACTCGGTGAGTTGGGCCGAAAAAGTGGAAGAACTCGCTGAGTGGAGACGACACGTTCGACGAATTTGGCAGAGTTGCACCGACGGAGTTGTGGAAATGCCTGGGGAAAAGGAAGAAAAATTTCAAAATTTTTCTAAGTGTCTTTCGGTGGAAGAACTCGGCGAGTTGGTCTGCAACGGTGGAAGAACATGGAAAGTTGGTCTGCAACGGTGGAAGAACTCGATGAGTTGGTCTGAAATTAAGGCAGAACACGACAAGTTGGTCCGCAACGGCGGAAGGACTCGGTGAGTTGGCCCGAAATTTTTTTCTAAGTGTCTTTCGGCGGAAGAACTCGTCGAGTTGGTCCGCAATGGTGGAAGAACTCAGTGAGTTGATCCGCAATGGCGAAAGAACTCGGTGAGTTGGTCCGAAATGGCGGAAAATGCGAAAGAACTCGGTGATTTGGTCCGCAACAGCGGAAGAAGTCGGCGAGTTGATCCGCAATGGAGAAAGAACACGGTGAGTTGGTCCAAAATGGAGGAAAATACAGATGAGCCTGCCAACTGGCGAAACTCAGCGAGTTGGCCTGTAACGGGTCGGAAGAGAATGGAGAAGTCTGTCAAAATAGGGAATTTCAGTTGTTTTCCAAGGAGATTTTTCAAGTGCCGAAAGTTGAAAAATGCCACGGAACTTATGCGCCAAATTGTGCGAAATCAAAGGATTTACAAAAAAAAAAAAAAACGAGTGCGCTACCCTCGACCCACCACTGCCTCAAGGGGGAAAGCCCCATTGACCCCTGTCGGCCCCTTGAGACATCATCAATGGTGAGAAAGATTCTATGGGAGCTAAGTAAGACAATGCCGATAAAGAGGGAAGCTTCTCACCTTAACTATTTCTGTTATAGCATAAGAATTGCATGTTTGGAAAATAGCAAGAGTGAATGTTATACACATATGTATATATTGAATTGCTATTTCGTGAGAAGATCATAGCTAATGATTGTGTGCTTGGTATAAAATCCCATGAAATTGGATCAGCTACGATGGGGAAGAGGAAACCCGATGCTACAATGAGGAAATTGAAAAGGTGGAATTCCTTCACTCCTCTCTTGCTATTGTATTTATATTTCCTAAGTTTCATAAGTTGAAAATTATGGCATACGGATGTTGGAAATGCAAGAAAGTAATGCATATGAATTAATGGGCATGATTAAGGAGTCATTGCATACTGCATGTGAATCGCTTATGCATAAATCATGATGTTTCATATGGGTAAAGGCAGTGAAAGTTACACATGCAATAGCCCATTAATGGTATTGCTTATGGTTGATCACCAGTAATGTTGTTGATAATGGTTGTATGAATCAGACCATAGAAGCATGATTGAAAATGTAAGAGATTAGATAGATGAAATGAATATGCACTAGATGGCATATTGATAAACATTGCACAATGCATGTAAAATACTTGTGTATATTTATGATATTGCATATTGGTAGAATAGTGAGGTTTTGCAGATGCAATGAGCCACTTAAAGATGATTATGGTTGTTAAATAACTAGTCGTGTTTGCAATGGTTATAGGACCAAAGATAACCGAAGCATGACTAAGGGCGTGGATGATGATTGTTGCATATGACCAACAACCTTATGAGGAAAATATGGTGCAACAAATCTATGAGCATGAGGTTGGAAAAAGAACTGTAAAGCCTTGGTAAGAGGCCAACTGATCAGGTAACATCAAATGATGTTAATGACAACCATGCAGGTAATGGTTATTTGTGCTTAATTGCATGAATGTTGAAAGAGGATTTGGTAAGATCCTTTCAACTATGTTCAACTATGTTGATTTGGTTTGCATATGGTATTGAGTGCTTGAATGTGAATGTTAATCTACCGAGTATGACGAGGTACGGGTAAGTGAGGGAAAGGATCCTTACACCCTATAATAGCTTAGAAACCTCAATGCATTCATATGAAATTATAACATGCCATTGTGTATGCTGGATTATAAGTTTAAATAACCAAAGCAAGTAAAGACCTATAGTCATGTTGTGGTAGTACATGCCATATGAATGGTTAGGCCATAATATGCTGGAATGCATAGTATCCGCAGATTGATGCAAAGTTGTATTGAGGGATTATGCATTGAGTGAATGCACATTAAAATATTATGTAAATATTATGAATGTGCACATGTTGAGATGCATTGCAAGAATGCACGGTGGTGATATGAATAGGTTTCAATGCATTTAGATAATAGACGAAATGGTGAACCATTGTTAATACTGAGAGAATTTCATGAGCTTCTATGAATGCAGGAGAAAGATTGCATGAAGAAGGTAGACATGATGATGGGATACTAGAGTGCTCTATGGAAGGACAGAGATTGCATGGAATGTGAAGTAATGAGTACTTACAATTTATTTAAATTGCACGGATAGTGTACCCATGTCTTGGAATTTTATTGATGATAACAATGCATATATAGATATATACATATATTTCAATGCACCTCAAATGCTAACAGCTGAAGGTATTTGAATTATTAAGTGTTATAATTTTGAGATCACTTCAGTGACTGTTGTAGCAATGAAAGGATTATATGCATAGATACTCACAGCATGTTTGGCTGATTGAAGTTTTAGATTTCAGGTAGATTGTTTTGGGAATGGAAAATGTGGGTAAGTCCATGATGAAGATTGGAATCTACCATGAGAAAGAGCCAAACGATATGAGAACAGACTCATGGCTAAGAAAATCGATTCTGCAGAGGATAGAATTGCAAATTTATACTTGAATTTAATTATTAATGTCATCGAATGATTAAGGAAAATCAGATTTGAATTTTATTGAATGCTGCTGACTGTTTGGCTATTTGATAAACGTGTCAGGAAGACACATTGCAGGAAGACCATGTGTGATGACCTGCAGAAGCCAAACTCCATGGGAAGGACCCCATGCTTTGGAAATGGGTTTCGGGTGAAACACCATTGCATATTTTAAGGATGACATCTTAGCTGAGCTGAATGTTGGAAAACCATGAGAATGAGATGGTAAAGCTATGCCAAGAAGGAATTTGTGGATTATGGAACGTGGAAAGATTGGGGTGGCAAAACGAAGAACTGTTGACTCAGAGAAGGGAGCCTCCATTCTTCGCAAATGAAGAAAAGATACATCTGCAAAATAAATGACTATTCTATGACCCTAGATAAGAACATGCATATCTAAATTATTAGGGTTAATATGCAGAGCATGCTCTATTTTATTTATATCATTTCAGACTGCTTGAGTATGATTAGGGCCTACATGGATCACATTGGAAAGGGGGTGCACACCTTTTCTGGTGGTGAGTCATGATAGGGTTGTCAATATTGACTACACCCTAAGGGAATGGATGCATTCCTGGTGTTTCAATACTTGATAGTGAATGTTATGGAATGTGGTTACGATTTTGAGCAGCAATAATGATAAGCCTGCTTATCCTTCTTGTGTTGTCAACCTACACAGATTCCAATTGGCATTACACATTAAGAGGCAAAGTGAAAAAGGGTACGTAGAAGGACTGTATAGGAATTGGTAACCTTTCTATGCTCACACTAAATAATACTGGAAGGGATGGACAAACCCAAGGAGCTATGTAGTGAAAAGGGGTATCATCCTTATGTGAGTGGGGTCATGCTAACTTGTAGTCAAGAAAGTCACCTATAAAGTTCCTAAAAGGAACCACCGATTCGCACAAAAGAAGGAGTGACGTCCTTGTATGAATGAAGAGTTGATGTGTGTGTGAAGGGTTGTGGTGCAAGAAGGTGTGGTGGCATTGGTGAAGGCATAAAATCTCTATTGGGTCAGTAGTAGGAGGGGGGCGCCAAGACTGAATGAAAACCCTGAGATTCCTAAGCCTCAATAGTAGAGCCTTGACCTATAATGGTCGGTGGTGCAGTTTCCTTCCATTGGCTGATGACCCAGACGAATGTGCTGGCTTGACACTGGAGAGGGCCAACCAGGTATGGGACTGGTTGGGCACCACCAAATGCTTGGTAAAACCAGTCGGCGTGAAGGTGTACTGGTTAAGAATTAACTACATCAAAGTCCATAGGCGATTCCAAAGCTTGCAAAGCGAAGCAGGACCCTGTGGACCAGAGGGGAAACACATAATACAGATAAGTATTCATTTTCATTTATGTCTTGTTTAGAATAATGAAGATTTCAGGTATAAGTCTTCTAACAGCTAAGCTGATACATTATTGTTTCTTTGTTGGAAACCTTGGTCATTGTAGGAAAGCAAGACCCTGAAAGAACTATACGTTACTGGTAAATCAAAAGAGTAAATGAGTGGGTCATAGTAGCCAAAGGTTCTGTAGGCAACTATGGAGAAGGGTTCCTAGTTGAAAATCCTTAGAGAAACCTTAGACACTAAGTGTCATAGCCAAGAAAGGAAAGTCAAAGAATTCACATTGAAGTGAAAGAGACTACGGAGCATGAAACCACAACGATGGTGTAGCTCCATAATAGAACAAGAATAAGAGGGAGAAACTCCTACTCTTCTCTTTCCTTTCGATTGATGCATTTATAAAACAAAAGATTGTTGAGTGCATGTCATGGATGAAAATAGATTGTGTATAATTGCTTGAAATGAATTGTGAATGCTGAATTAGTAAATTTCCTGTGAAAGGATGAACATGAATGAGTTCATGTGTATGTTGGGAAAGCATGAAAAGTGTGGAAGTCCCATGAATAAAGCATGGACATTCCATGTCAATTGGGAAAATAATTGACTAATTTTAATGTTTATGTTATGCTTGTCCTAACAAAGGATTTCCATGATGAATTTCACAGGTAAGAAGTGTTATACCTCTATATTTCACATTGTCGCATCTTCACAATAAAAACATTTGATGACACTTCCCTTGCTGCTTAAAACACCCAGAAGGGAAAAGTAATGAATGACCCATAAAGACAAATCCTCCATGTCACCTCACAAACCCAACTGAGACCTATTTATCAACACTACTGCTCCTTTCTCAGGCTTAGGGGCGCAGTAGTCCGTACTACTGCGTTATGCTTCTTTCCTTGAGAACAGTAGTACCGCGCCCCGTGAATTTATTACAGCGCGGTAGTGTACTAGTACCACGTATTAGCCTGTCGATACCATGCGGTCGTGTTTGCATTTTTTGGTTTTTTCTTTCCTGTTTGGTTTTCATAGGTCATCCCTGACCTTCTCTCCCTCACATTGGTTTTTCTTGTTTCTCACTAGCATCCTGTCCTTTGAACAGTTATTTGTGGTTTGTTTATCTCTTGGTGTGAGCTTGATTATTTTTTGAGTTAGTGGCATTATTTTCATACTTGGTCATCCCTTCACTTTGACTGCATTGGCTTGATCCTTTCATCATAACCAAGTTGTTATTACCATCCTCTTTCACTGGATTATGTAATTTTTAAAAATCATATTGTTCTTATAAATATTATCTTTTCCATTATCATTATTAACATCCATATTGGAAATTGTCATTTGAGAGCATTTGTGTTGCTTTGGTTGAAACGATCTAGTTATATTGTTGTGCACTAGGAAGTGAACCTTTCAAATTTCCCACATAAATTCTCGTTTTGAAGCATTATAGTTGTAGATCAGTGAAATTTGAAAGAAGTGTTTATTTCTGTTTGGTTTACTCAGAAAAAGAAAACAAAAGTTTGTTTTTGATGTGGTTTTTCATTGTTTTTGAAAATTTCATGCATGGTGATCGAAGAACTCTCTCGTTTTTATAGCTAGATTTCATCGAATAAAAGACTCATTTTGATTCATCCTCATTTGCATGGTTTGAGTCATCACAACATCACCAAGTTTCACGTCCATTTACCCGATTGAGTAATACAACCACTAAAATTTACACCCCCTAAAACACACCATAACCTCGCTTGAGGAGAAAAAGAATTTGTTAGTTAGGTAGGACACTGGGGATAGGAATCCAAATAATTCCCCCTTGTCATTATCATTTGAGACATAGCTGTTGTCCTCTAGGGTACCAAAATCCTCTAGTATTTGTTGACATGGTCATACACCAGTTTGTGGAGGGGCTTCCTGTTGTTTTGGGGGTTAAATCGCCGTGAGATCGAGAACCGAACAGACTGTGTGGAATTCCGCACTCCACTTAGCCCTAAGGCAACATCGATCATTGTCTTCCTTGTATTCTCCGGCCACCATACTGGTGATACAAGGGTGATAAGGAAGAAGCACCGAAAAACTTTTCCAACGTGTCATGAACGAGGTAGCTTAGTGACTTTTCTACTAGTGCTCTTTTACCCAGGATCCCTTTCGGTAGAGGGATCTCCTTCTTTTATTGGTCTCTCACGTTGTATTGTTCGAATTGGATTTCATCACCTTGCGAAGGATACAACTTGTTGAGGTCTCCAGCTTTTAGTTAGGAGGTTTTGCTTGTTATCTCATCTTCATAGAGGGTCATTTTTTTCTTTTAGTGATTGCTTGTTGGCATTCTGGCCATTGTTATTCTCAGCTCGCTTATTGCGACATAGGTCTCAGTATAGTTTTAGAGCTTGATTTTTGGCCTGAGAGCCTTGCTTTTTATATCTCCCCTTTTGCACACCCGACTGCATTAGGGTTTTTGAGTTCTTTCTTACGAGACTGCCCCCAGATTTTGTATTCCTACCAGTATGTTCGAACCACGGAGATCACGAAGAATACAGGGATGAAGCCCACCACCACCACCACGGAGCTCTGGTCCACCTACATCACGTATTCCCGTCCCTCCCGGCCGTGGTGCCAGCCGAGGGAACGTTCTACCACCGATCCGCACTACATCTTCAGTTCCACCTGTAACTGTTATTCACAGTACGGTCTCAGAACCCCTTGCAGTTTCTGCAACCACTAATACACTTGAGACTCCAACTGTCACTTCACCCACTACTATTCCAGATATATCTGCCACAATGGACAACACTACAATGGCTGAAACTAGTATTTCCCAAGATACTAGACCCGAGACCATCATCCTCCCCGATGTCAGCACTACCCTTCTAGTAGATATTTTCTATGATGTTCTAGAAGGATCTGTTGGCACCACCGAAGGATTCGACCAAGATATATCTGAATTGATTACAGTCCCAGGTGGATACGTCGAAGTTATTGAAGAAACCCAACTTCCTGATACACCTTTTGAACCTGACTATGGCTTTCTCGCTTCCCAGGCGGAACCTCCGCCTGCTATCACTGTGCCATCCAGTGTTCATCCATAGGAAACCGGTTCTTCCAACAACATACCTAGTATGGTATCCCTCCCCAATCTCCCTTCGCGACACGAGATCATGGCCTCGATCCAGTCTAGTATGGTTAGATTAGCTAACTCCCATTTAGTGTCGGCACAGTTTAAACGTGATACAGAGAAAATGCTCTCGATGGCTTCTAGATATCCCCCTGCCACCCATTCTCCCGACTATCGGACTCCCAATGTTTTGTCTAGCACAGAGTTTCATCACTCCTATGCAGACGGTTCCGAACCTTCGGATATCACTATACCTCAGTTCCCTCCGGATCTTGAAAACCCTTTCCAGGATACAAACCCAGACCCAGTCCTCAATGGTCCTCCTATTGTTCAAGACGCTATGGATGAAACTACCGATACCCCTCACTTAAATTACCCACATTTACTACCATCAAGCATGTTTGGCGCACACTCTATGAGGGATAACCCAGTATTTTATCCATCCCCGCTTGTCACATATGGCTTACCCCCTCCACAAATCGGCACCTTTGGCATCGTTGGCCAATTGACACTATCTCACCTTTATAGTGTCGGAAGAACATCAAGTCATACCACTGGATCATCCATACTGACCGGAGGTTCAACTTCGGCCATTATCTACACCATTTCAGGAGGCGAAAAACCGACTATTGGAACCACTAATCCCAACAACCAACCTCCTAGAGGGCCATCAACCCAGCCTACAAGAGGAAAACCCTTTGTTGGGAACCTCTCTCCTAGTCACAAACCCCCTCCCATAGGACCATCCAATCCACCTGCTGGAGGGAAACCCCTCGGTACCACTTAAAGAGGGACGATTCAACCAACACCTTCATTTGTCCCACCGGCTCAACAAGCCCCTTTACTTGGAGGCCAACCCCTTGGTGCCATCCAACAACCCTCACAACCAGCATCATCTGCTCAGTTCGGTATGTATAACACACCTGGTAGCGGACAACCTTATGTTGGTATTCCAACCGGGCCTCATCTTCAACATCCCTCGCTAGGAATGCTTCCTTCTTGGGGATCTCAAATCCCACAGAGCGGGGGGTACTCATTATTTGGAAACTGGAACCCAGCTGGGGGGAAATCTCAAAATTCCCCCCAACTTGAATTCTGACTTCCCCTACCCTTCGGCAACAACAAATCCATGGAACCCATCTCTTCAACCTCCACCTCTTCATTAGGGTGGAACCCATATTTCATGGACACCATTCTTGTAGCCACCCCCTAACCCTGGTATGGGAAATCCTCCACCTACTCAAAGTAGTGGTAACATTCCTGAGACCCAAAAACCCCAGGGAACCATTCCCCAACAAGGAGCAGCAAACATTCCCGGGACACAGCAACCCCAGGGTAACATACCCACCATCCCCACTCAGCAGAACGTCCAACAACCGGTTACCACTGTGATTCCCAGTCAGGTAATGACTTCCAACACACAACCGGTTAACCAGATGGCCTACTACCCCCAGAAATTCCAGTAGTACCCTACGGGAAACATGTATGGGTACAACACGCAACAATATGCTGTGCAGGGCCCCTAAGGAATCCTTGCACTGTACAGTTACTACTCATACCTGCAGCCCAACCGTCAACTTCCTTTCTTGGCCACGCTAGATTTACCTGATTTGTCGAGGCTCATTAACGATCCTATATGGCATGAACCTCACTGGACACCTATCCTATCCAAACTTCCATCGGACATTCCTAAGTTCTATGGCAAGCCCGGGGAAGACCCTAAGAACCATGTGATGACCTTCCATCTTTGGTGTTCATCCAACTCATTGATGGACGACTCTATTCGGCTACGGCTCTTCCAGCGCACACTTACCGACACGGCATCAAAATGGTACATCGAGCTACCAAAACACTCCTTTCATGATTTTAACACCTTGGCTATGCAGTTTTTAACTCATTTCCAGCTCCCCATCCGGTATGAGACTGGAACAGAACTGTTAACCTCATTGCGTCAAATCACTTCTACGCATATCTCGGACCACATCCATGAGTGGCATCGACGCCGTAGGATAATCAAGGCACCCATTCCAGATCAGCTACTCGCTGATTGGTTCGCAAAGTCATTATTGCCTCCCATAGCCAGGGATATTGCTATGCGTGGGTCGGTCACGGAGGAACAGTCCATCTCGGGTGCCCAGTACATGGATTTGGTATATACCCAATTCGGCACTTTACATGAACTTCTTCCCCACGCCACCCAGATCAATACTGATCCAACTAAACCCGCCACTGAACCCCTATCGATGGTATCGTCGGTTCAGTCAAGGACCAGCCTACCACCAAACCGAAGGGGAAGCAAGCTCCTGCTCCCCTTGCTCCACCCCTGGTTTCTCCAAAAGATTCCACTTCTCCTACTGTCTCCTTCGAAGTGAACACAGTTCAATCTACGTCGCAACCATTTGGAGGAAAGAAAAAGAACAATCGCGGAAAATCCAAGAAGACTTTTAACCAGCAGGAGAATCCCAAGCCACAACACACCCATAATGACTTGAAACCACATCGGAAGGATAAGTTTCCCTGCCTCATTTGTCAAGACGATCACTATATGTGTGACTGTCCCTACAAGGATGAAGTCAACAAATTCGTTAAAGGATCCTCTAGTCCGGCAGTGTTAACTGACCCTTTCCCTCAATTGCAATAGCAAATGGTTTCCCAAGAATCCCCAAAAGGGGGCAACCCGAACAACCCACCTCACGGAGAGACGTCCGCAAACCGTGAAATCCCGATGACGAGTAATGAAGAGATTCACATAACCACTCGTTCAAAGACGTACGAAAACCCCCCAAGTTCAAACAAACAGTCAGAGACAGCCAAATGCAAGTCTCTTGTTGAAGATCCTTCTCTCACACCCCCCCTTAACAACCATCTCTACATCGAGAGACCGCTTACAGACACAGTGCTACGCCCACCCAAGGGCACCATACGAAAGGTGACATTTAATCCTAATGCACGAGCTGCCCAAAATTACAACATTGTTGAGGATTTAGCTCAAGCACCTTGCGCGATGTCGACTCTCGAGGTTCTCCAAAACTGCCCTACGTAGTGCAGAACCTTACTTTCAGCACTGGCGGCAGTAGACCCGGATACTTCAAATACCATCATGTTTAACTTGGAGTATGTCAAACCTCGGCTTTCCCATCAGTTAGCCTTCCACGTCCATACAAAGATTCGTGGAAATAGAATCCATCGCACTATCTTAGATGAGGGTGCTTCCACGTGTGATGAACCTGCAATAATTAATTAATGCAAATACACAAGATATCAGAAATAATATAACTCATAATCACTTTTATATTGATCACGGGCCTATTCAAGGGGGCAACCTCCTTTGAGCAAGCTCAATACAATTAACTTCACGGTGCCTTCATAGGCCTCAACACACTTATATACTAAGTCTAGGCGCCAATACCATGGGTCAATACCATGTGTCAATAAAAACCATGGGCCAATACAAAATATGGATCAACAATTACTACGGGTCAAAACCATGGGCCAATACAAACTATGGGCGACTTACAAAGCATATGCGCCAACAACAATAACACAAACTGTGGATCAACAAATACTACGGGATGACTTACAAAGCATATGCGTCCAACAACAATATACTAACAAAGTAAAGACATGGGTTCCTAACATCCCCTCTTCCTTAGAAAAAGCTTTGTCCTCAAAGCTTTAGATGTGGAAATTGATGCAGAATCTGAAGGAGCGGGTCCCCTGTAGCATCCTCGGGTTGCATTCGGGGCCACTGGCGCCTTTTGAGTTTTAGGGAGGATTGTGTGGAAGGATGTAGACGAAGAAGAACCATATCAGCAACGTGAAAAGTGCGCGCAGAATGGTGTTGATCGACTTGTTGTTTCAGTCGAATTCTTGCCATGTGAAGATTGTCTTGCAGAATGAGAAGAAGCTGATTGCGGTTTCGAAGAATTGAGTCAATTGCCTGAACTGGGGAGCTGTTGAAGGTGTATGGAAGAAGAACTGGCGGTGCTTGTCCAGAGACTGCTTCATATGGTGTCCTTTTATATGTGGTACTATACCACTGGAGCGCTTCCAGGAAATCCATAGAAATAGTTGTCCAAATCTGTGTAGGGATGGGCAAGGGTTCGAGCAGTCCCGGAAGGAGGGTCGTTTCACCCTTGTTGACTTGGAAAGTATCACAGTCAACCACCATCCATTGAATTGTCATTTTCAATCCCTTCCAAAAGAAGTTACATTGTTCCTGATCATATGTTTTGAGGAACCCAGAGTGACCTGTTGATGAAGAAGCATGGAGTTCGTAGAAGAGATAGCTGCGTTGAACAGATTGCAACCAATTTGGAACAAACAGAGAAATAGCTGTAAGAGAAACTGGGTCATCAAATGTGCGAGAAGGAGCATCTGCCACCATATTGTCCTTACCCGTATGGTAAGGGGTCGAATAGTCATAACCCATGAGTTGGAGAATCCATTTCAGGTGTGCTGGGGAGGAGACCCGTTGTTCCAGAAAAGTTTCCAAACTTTGGAGATCAGTCTTGATGGAGAAATAATTCCCCAATAGGGATGGATGCCACTTCTGTACTGCTTGCAAAATAGCCATCATATCCTGCTGAGATGTAGATGTGGCAAAATGCTTACCAAAAAGGTCTCGTGAAGGCGGCAAGCCCACTGGTGCAACAAATACACCTGCATATCTATCCAAGGAAGTAGTGGAGACCGTTGGTGGGTGCATCTGAAGGGAATGGAGTTAAGCAATGACACCATGTGAATAATTCTTAAGCATATTTTCCAAGCGATGTGAACTAATGATGAAGAGAGGCCATGGTTGTAATCCCATAAGTTTGTGTTGTGTCCCATTGACTGAAAACTGCATCCAAATTTCAGCAAAATCCCATAAGATGGGGCCAAGTGTGCGTAACCATTGAACGCCCAAAACCACATCACATCCACCTAAGGATAAGGAAAACATGTCAGAGCGCAGGTTATAATCTTCCATAGAGATACGAACATTATGACACTTCCCCTTGCAAGGTAAGGTGCCCCCATTGGCAACCATGAATTCAAAGTTGGAGCAAGGATGGACAAAACAATCATCCTGTTTGGCAATCCGAGGATCAATGAAGTTATGAGTGCTACTAGAATCAATGAGTATGGTAAGAGGGAGCTTCTTGAAGTATCCCCTAACTCGCATTGTTTGTGGGGTGGTGACGCCGGTTACAGCATGGAGAGAGATCTCGGGTGGGTCGTCCTGAGATGGGGTGTCAACAGGCGAGTGTTGAATGTCGACTTGATCATCTACTGCATCTGGAGATTCTTCATCAATTTCTGAGGCAGGCGGTGTTATGTAGAATTTTTCCCTACGGATAAGCCAAAACTCTCTTAACTTTAAAGCAGACTTTAAACTAACTCTAAAGCAAGAAACAAGTCAAAACAAATGCTACCTTGAATCCCTATATCTAACAAATATCTCAAGATTAAAATGCTAGAAAGAGTAGAAGAAGTTTGACTAACCTTCTATCCAGACGTTTGCTTTTGGTATTTGCTCCAAGCTCCAAGCCCTCACAAATGAACCTGTCAAATTGGAACCAAGACACAAGAATGCACTATTCTCTAGCAACCTGAAACATGAGTTAGGATCTAAATCTATGAAAGATACAAATCATATCATTAAAACAATATTAACACAAATGATTTGGGAAAACAAGACAAGTTATTCCATTACAACTTGAAGAATACTTACAAAAGGTGCTTGATGCCCAAGCCAATCCTCCAGCTCCAAGTGTCTTCTCCTCTAGCTATCTCCACAATGCTGCAAGACCATAGGTTTGGTACTCTCAAGAGTCCTCCCCTTCTCCAATGGCATGCCTCTCTTTTATAGTGAATGGTGAGGTTAACCAACAAGAGAGATGGGTGGATCTAAGGAGAGATAAGTGGATCAGGGTTTCTAATCGAAGGAGATGAGTTGAGATCGAATCAAGGACCCCAATATTCCATTATCTTCGAAAATCCAAAATCCCACAAGCCAAGGGAAAAAAGCTATTAAAAGAGTACCGCGTTTTGCAAAGACTGCAGAACGCGGCACTGTCGCGCTTTGGGGAAATAGCAGAACGCGGTAGTGTCTAGTACCGCGTTTTGGCAAACTAGCAAGGCGCGACAGTGTGTGTAAATAAAGTCTAAGGTGGGTCAAAACTTGCCAGGGTGGATTCACCTTCAAGGTTGACTCATCATCTGTCTCTTCTGGATGGTTTAAAATAGTAGGGAAAATGTCGTCAACTCCTTTTGTGATGGAGATGCGACACCGTGAAACATAGAGGTATAACAGATGCCCCCTAAAGTGTGAGGTCAGAAGGGACTGATGGCCGA
This sequence comes from Larix kaempferi, assembly GCA_027924585.1. Taxonomy (NCBI): domain Eukaryota; kingdom Viridiplantae; phylum Streptophyta; class Pinopsida; order Pinales; family Pinaceae; genus Larix; species Larix kaempferi. Next base: position 27,707,214 of record BSBM01000158.1, on the reverse strand, counting down.
AAGACTTTACGAATATAATGTGCAGAGATAGCATCGAGGAGAGCGACACTGAGCTGAAATAGAAACAAAGTGTTAGATATACCACCGAGGCGGGCATTCCCATGCTCGGAAACAGATGACTCAAAGCATGGCTGCCGACCAATACATTGCAGATCCATGAGTACTGAGATAATGTAAACTGTGGACAGATCATGGCTACTATGAACAATCGTAGATCCATGAGACAATAATGACACAGCCACGACCAATACAATAAGTGGATCTATGTGACAATACAAGGGACATCTCCATCGCAGCCTGGATGCAGTCGAGATACAGTGATGCGCCCAGGGTCTTCTACCCGATCACAAAAAGATACGAATCTAACCATGTGATTACAAGGTGTTGAAGTCGAACATGGTAGAAACCATTTGATTACCGGTCAATGATGTGGACCGTTAACAAATGCGAGGGAGATCATCAATGATGATAATGATTCCCAAGGTATCAATAGTACATCTCAACGAAATGCGAATGAATGAGTTGATGTCGAGCATCCGAGAGATTGCTTGATCAGAGGTCAATGATGTGAGCCTACTGTCAAACACGAGGAAACCTGCCATTGAGGCATGCAGGTACCAAGGTACTAATGGTTGATCTCTAATTCTAACTCTCGGATAGTGATTTGGTGTCGACAGGAATAGAATCGTCGAAGGTGGGCCATGATGATTCCCACATCATCGACACGAAATCGGAACATATGATAGGATGATGAAGCAATGGAGTATGTACTGACACAACGGAGGCCTGACACAATGAATGACTCGAAACAATGCAACCCTTTGAACATGTAACGGCATGTAACAGGACTTGGCAGCATGGATTATTGATAAATAAAGGACAGACACCGGATGAGTGGACTCGTGGCTAGGGAGACGACCCATGATGATGACTATAACTCAATGAAAGACGGATACCCAAATATAGACAAGAGATGGACACATGCCATGTTCAAAGGTAACGACTGACAAGCTGCCATAGATAAACTTGACTTATTCTCCCATATTTCCCCGACATGATGGACGAGTACCTCTTTCTTGTTTTACGAGCTTGAAGAGGATAACAGATGCTCGGTGTAGCTCATCTCATGGATGAGTCCAATCTCACATGTTTTATGAACCTGAGAAAGGAGGGGTTCGTCCCAAAGTGGGTCCTTCGATGTTAATATTTTAACGAGTCCAAGGAAGGAAAAATCGGTAGTTTTTCATATTTAGAGAGCCTAAAAAACTTAAAGGAAGCTTCATAATGTACTTTTTCATAAAATTTAGTCCCTCGATCCCGAAAAAGTGTAAAACAATTCTCGAGAGAACTCTCCTAGCCGAGATTGACCGAGGTATACCTTTCTCGTAAATAGTCTAGACGGGCCGAAAAAGGGGTAACCTATCACCGAATAGACGACCTTTCAAATACTTTTACAATTGTGAAAGAGTCAAGATCACTTGGCAATCTTTTCAATTTTAAGGAGTCTGAAAAGAGCTTAACTATGGACTCCTATGGTCTTTTTCGTAAATTTTAAATTATTCTGGTCCGAAAAAAGAATAAAATACAACCAGGATAATACTTTCCTCATCGTTTAACGAGCATGAGTAAAGCTGACCGTACTCGACACCGTTTACTTGAGTTTGACAAGCACGACACGGGTGTAAAAGCGCTTGGAATCTTTTTCAAGTTTTAAATCCGGAGCACGAAAAAGATAAAGTGGGCTCAAAATGAAGGTCAAATTATGAATAAACACCGGTGTGAATGCATCTCATTTCTACCGCGGACCCTGTCAATAAATGCTCAAAAACTGGACATTAGCAATGTGAACAAGGGTTTATTTCAATTATTTGAAATAGTAATTAATTAATTAATTAAAAAATGTGAAAAAATGCTATATAAGGAATGGTAAAAATAGAAATTACTATTCATTTGTGTTTTTTACCCAAAGGAGACATTTTCACCCATTTTGGAGCAAGATTTCAAGGATCCATACCGGGAGTTCCGGGACACCATTTCAAAAAAAAAAAACGAGGGTGTTGCCCGCCGTCTGCGCCAGGTAAGAGTGCTTGAGCCCCTCTTTCATTTCATGTAAGAAATTTTTGCTTTTACCAGGAAAAAATTAATGTTTTAGCAAGCCCTTTTGGGCAAGAATCGCCCTCCACACTACCGCGTGGGGGCCCTATCGAAAGACACGGTACTGTTGAATAGTACCTCGCTGTATCCTCAAACTGAGGCACAGTAGTGTGGACTGCCGCGCGGTAGGGTATCCTCCAGGCGCGGCACAGGCGAATTTCAAGTTCAAAAAATCAAATTTTCTCCAATTTTTTGCTGGAAGTAAATTGTTAAATAGTTACTAATTGTTTTGTTTTCCCTTTTGCAGGGATTTGCAACTTATTCGGAGCAAAATGGTAAGCTGGAAAGAGAGAGAGCACGAAGCGGATGATTTTGCAGCCGAAAATGACTTACCAACCGTGACCGCATTGCGAGAATGTGGTTTGCTAAAGTTCTTCAAAACCAAAGGGATCCGCCAACAACCTAAGCTCCTTACTCATCTTATCCAATTGTGGGACCCTGACATTCAAGCTTTCCGAGTGGGAGAGCATGTGCTTGAAATCCAACTCGAGGATATTTATTTCCTCACGGGCCTCTCGAAAAGAGGGGCCCGGGTGAACTTTACCGGGTACACAGCTTCAGAATCAAGCACAGATGACTTGATTGCTCGATATTGCCAGGCAGGTTCGAGTAAGAAAAGTGGGAAAGTGGCCATAAAGGAGGTCATAAATCTTCCTGTAAAAACCGTGCTATTTACTATCACGCGTGCAGCGGGAAGCGTGAGTCCACATCAGGCATCCCGCACGCAGGTGAATCTCGCAGCAGAGTGCATGGGTGGAACAGTTTTCAACTGGTGTGATGTAGTGTTGTCCAATCTGAAGGAACAGGTGCACAAGTGTAGGACTGGGAAAAATACCCAGTTTGGCTATGGGAGCATCCTGGTCACTTTCTTTTTGGCGAAGGTGCCACTACTGCGTCCACAGATATCTATGCCCCCTCGTCCACCTACTGAGCCATGGATGGCTCGATGGAGTGACTATGCTGGACGTATCGGGGGACCTCAGCGGCTAGCCTTTGGAGAGGACTTCTTCTCTTGGCTAGAGGAGTAGATAGTCATGATTGACGACTATCCCTATTCAGGGGTAGATTTCCATGAGGATATCGACTTGGCATTGCCGGAGGATGATGACTGGGACAACTCTGGTATGACCTTCATGGATATGTATTTTTTTTTCTTTTTAAATATTTAATTTTTATTGCTTTTTTAGAATGTGTAAAAGATGCCTAATGTATATTCGCATGCATGTTGCAGACCGTGGACCACAGAGTCTAGCTGGATACTCTCCACTACGTCGTGGCGGTGTGGATCGTCAAGCTGCTCTTGACGAAGAGGAAGATGAAGACGAGGCAGGAGGCGTCCGGGACATTGAGAGGAACCTGCAGGGATTGACCCATGGTATCCCTGCTATGCGGATGGATGACGTCCCTTACCACCTCCAGCGGCATACTGTGGGTGTACCTGGTCGTATCAGTCGACTTCTTCGCAGGGTGGTTCGAGCTGTGGTGTGTTACCACCAGCAGCGGGAGGAGTCCGATGAGGGACATGATAGGTCTCCTAGGTCTCCATAGATGGTCCTTTGATCTTTTTGCGGCATGTATGCGATATGTAGGCTTTTAGGGCCAATTTTTTGTATATGGGATTTGATCCCCAATTTTGTCTTTGACACAAACTTTATGTATTTTTGAAAAAAACACTCTTATATACAGTGATATGGACCTATTTTATGATCTAAATATTTACAATGACTTGTGCATTTTATTTTTTATGATGTTTTTATGTGTGGGCAAGATGCCAATCCAAAATGTAATTAGCTAATGAATCGGAAATACAATTGAATTCTCTCGGTATGTGTTGATATGTGATAGAATCAAATGACCGTTACAAGAGGCGTACTCTTCGAAATAAACGAAGTAATGTAGGATCGCGAACTGTGTAAACACGGTTTAGATGAGAAACCACGAGTTGGGAGTCTAAAAAGACCGATAAGGAGTCAATCCCGAGTGAAGCAACCTCTGTCAAGAGACCAATGACTGCATGGTACTCCGTGATATTGTTGGTTGCAGGACCTAAACAATTGGCTCCTAAAGAAATCAACTCGCCAGTGGGGGAATAGATCACCCATGCTGCGGAAGCGAGATTCCGGGTATGTCGGCTTGCACCGTCGGCGAACCCAAAGTAGGCTGACATCTGCGCATAAAGTCACGAGTCAAAGTAAGAGTAGATACATGAGGTCCACGCGCACACTAAAAAGAAAGCAAAAAGCAAACTAAGTACATTATGTACAACAAGTAACCCGCGTAGGGTAACCTCACGCGTAGAAACGCTTGAGGTATAGCCCGTTGCGGGGCCGTGCCAATGGCATACCATCACAATCGACTAGTTCATAGGCTCCTTTTTCTAAGACACGTTTTACAATGAAGGGGCTGTACCACATAGATTCAAGTTTACCTTTTCCAAGCTTATCATGCATCTGATCATATGTAAGTACGAGGTCACCCTCATTGAAGATCCGAGGTTGAACGGATTTTTTGTATTGAGCTTTGACGCATTTTTTGTGAGCTTCATTAGCCAAAGCGGCGTCGCGGCGGGTTTCATCTAGCTTGGCTAGGTATAGAAACCGTTCTTCTTCGGAAGTAGTGTGTGGAAGTAGCTCTATGGCTATCTTGAGTGATGGAATTTCACATTAAATCGGGAGAATGGCTTCTAGGCCGTACACCAGTTGAAATGGTCTAAACCCAGTAGCACTTTTCACTGAGGTCCGGTAGGCCCATAGTGCTGAGAATAGAGCTGAGTGCCAATTAGATTTCTGGGTACCCACAATGCGCTGAATCATTCTTTTCAGGACTTTATTAATGGCTTCAACCTGGCCATTAGCTTGTGGGTAATACGGGGTTGAGTTTTTGTGGCGAAAACCCAGTTTGGAACTTAGTTCTTCGATCATATGGTTCCTAAAATGGGAACCATGATCGGTCACAATAGACTGTGGGACACCGAATCTAGCTATGATATGATTGAATATGAACTGCGCTACTGTTTTGCCGTCTTCAACATATGTAGGCATCGCTTCAGCCCATTTTGTAAAATAGTCGACATCTACTATGACATAGCTATGGCCCCCGGCTGAAGTGGGCTTACAGTGCATAAAATCGATCCCCCATTTGGAAAAGGGGCCGACGGCAATGACAGGATGGAGTGGAGCAGGATGCGGGTGTGCTTTGCTATGAAAGAATTGACATGGCGGACACTTCTTGACTGTTTCAATGCAATCTTTGAAAATTGAGGGCCAGAAGTATCCCGCTCGCAGTATTTTCTGGGCCGTAGCCATCCCAGAGAGGTGACCACCACATGCTCCAGCATGGCAGTCGTTGAGAATGCGTTCCGCCTCATCTAAGGTCAAACAGCGTCGAAGGACGGTGTCGACACCACGTCGATACAGAGTATCGTTCACTATAAGGTAGTATTTTGCGTGATGTCTGATACGTCGTCATTCATCGCGGGTGAGATCGGGACGGAAGCATTGGGTTTGGAGATATAAGAGAATATCCCCATACCACGGATCAGACGTGCTAATGAGGAACAATGATTCATCGGGAAGAGAATCAATGGGCTCGGATTGTTCAGTAGCACGGGGCAGGTTACAAATTAACTCAGCAAAGACCAGAGATTTCTTAGACTTGGCTTTGACAAATTCCAAGTTAAACTCTTGAAGGATGACAATCCAAAGGGAGTATTTTCCCCCAAGCACTTGTCATGTGAGGATATAGTACATTGGATTGAAATCGGCGATGACGGTGGTCCGACGGAGTAAGATGTAATGACGGAATCTCTGGACAGCAAATACTGTTGCCAGAGCCAGCTTTTCAACATGTGAGTAGCGAGTTTCGGAGTCAAGAAGACTCTTGCTGAGATAGTACACCACATGTTCTATGCCGTTGTGGTCTTGCCGGACTAACACCATACCAATGGTGGAAATCGAGGCTGCGAGATAAAGGATGTAGTCCTGTGTGTAATTGGGGGGTTGAATCACAGGATCTCTGGTTAAGGCTGCCTTTAAATTGTCAAAGGAGCGTTGGGCTTCATCATTCCATATGAAGGGAACATTCTTCTTGAGAAGCCGCATGTAGCCTTTTGTTACCTCGGACAGATTGCAGATAAAACGGCGTAGAAAGTTTGCATGCCCTTGCAAACATTGAAGTTCTGGAATATTGGTAGGTGAAGGCAAGGCTATGATAGCTGCTACCTTTGCGGGATCTAGACGTATCCCGTCTTTGGAGACTATGAAGCCCAACAGTTTTCCAGCTTCTACACAGAAGACGCACTTATGCGGGTTCAAACGTATATTGTAGTGCTGGCACCTTTCGAAAATGGCACTCAAGTGATCTGGATGTTCTTCCTGAGTTCGAGAGTGAGCGGGAAGGTCATCAAGATATGGCTCTATGATATGTTTGATGTCATGGAATGCGTAGGACATCGCCCGTTGGAAAGTTGCCCCGACATTTTTGAGGCCAAAAGGTAACTTTCGATATGCAAAGATCCCCCAAGGGCAGATAAAGGCCGTTTTGTGCTGGTCGGCTGGGAGGATATCGATCTGATTATAGCCAGAGAAGCCATCCATAAATGAAAAGATAACACTTTCGGCACAGTTATCGATGATCTGGTCGATAAATGGAGTTGGGTAGTTGTCCTTGGGACAAGCCTTGTTCAAATCACGGTAATCAACACAGACTCTAATCGTTCCCTGTTTCTTGGCTACGGGAACGATGTTGGATACCCATTCTGTCAATGGGACAGGATAGATAAAACCAACACGCAAAAGTTTTTCAACTTCTGCTTTAATGGCGGCTGCCTTACGAGGATGAACGGGTCGAAGCTTTTGCCGAACAGGTCGGGCGCCAGGGAAAGTTGGAATTTCGTGGACCACAATCGACGGGTCAATCCCTGGCATCTCTTCATAACTCCAAGAAAAAACATCGCGGAAAGTTTTAAAGTAGGCATTATAGAACTCCGTTTCGAGAGGAGTACATGTTTTGCCAATGTGTACGTTTTCCACGATACCAGGCTTCACTGAAATATCGATGGGAGTGGTTGCCATAAGATTGGCCAAGTTGCCTTCAGAAAATACTTCGTCGAGGGAAGTGGGGAACTTGGTTTGGACCATCCCAAGTGAAGCACTGGATTTGGTGTCAGGCTCAAGTGACTGAATGGTGGGGAATGAAGATCGATGATGAAAATCTCCCCATGGTGGCTCATCACCGCACATAACCTCTATGATTGATTCGTCAGTGGGAAAAATCAAGTTGAGAGGATCAAAAAATGGTGGGTGTGTATGAGTTTCAGTCGAGAGCTGCGCCACTGTGTGATCAGTAGAACAGTCGACCCAATCTGTGGCTGATTGGATCGCGTCGTATGCTGCAAGGTTTCTGTTCAAAGGCATGGAATTGCCATAGCCTTGGATCTGAGTAGGACTCAAAATCACCCATGAATCATCGGAAGGGGTGACATGTGATGAAATCATGTTGACTGGTTGAAGATGGGTTCCCAGCTCTGGAAAAACTCCAATGAGGGATGAATCCTTCATGAGACCAACACCTATGTCTTGGAACCGGTACCGAGGTTGATCCAATAACGGGACGGTATTGGTGGAGTTCGGATGGGAGTCTGGGATACAGTAATCCAGTTGATCAATAGTGACAATTTTCCCTTCATGAGGAAATTGTACAATCCGGAAGACTGTAGATGCGATGGCGGTCATGGCATAGAACCAGTTCCGACCAATTAGGAGATTGTAATCCAAAGGTGCATCTACGACTTCGATGTGTACGAATACTGTTTTGCCCCCCAGTTCAACACCGATTGAGGGAATGAGTCCATATGGTTGAAACCCATGTCCATCAAACGACCTAATAGTAGTGGGAGAAGTTGTGACCTCGGGTGAGCCTAAGGCTCTCCAGCAGTTCAAAGACATAATTGACGTGGAAGCACCCTCATCTAACACAGTGCGGTGGATGACATTTCCATGGATTTTTGTATGCACCTGGAAGGCTAACTGATGAGAAAGCTTAGGTTTAGCGTGCTCCAGGTTAAACATGATGGAGTTTGAAGTATCTGGGTCCAGTGCCCCCAGTGCTGAAAGTAGGGTTCTACGCTGCGTGGGGCAGTGTTGGAGAACCTCGAGAGTTGACATAGCGCAAGGTGCTTGAGCCAAATCCTCAACAATGTTGTAGTTTTGGGCAGCTCGCGCATTCGGATTGAATGTCGCCTTTCGTATGGTGCCCTTGGGTGGGCATAGCACTGTATCTATAAGTGGTCTCTCGATATGGAGATGACCGTTAGGAGGGGGAATAGGAATCAGATCTTCAACAGGAGATTTGCCTTTGGCTATCTCCGATTGTTTGTTTGAACTTGGAGGATTGTCATACATCTTTGAACGAGTGGTGATATTAATCTCCTCATTACTTGTCATTAGGATTTCGCGGTTTGTGGACGTCTCTCCACGGGAAGGATTGGTCGGGTTGCCCCCTTGTGGGGATTCTTGGGCAACCATTTGCTGTTGCTGTTGGGGGAAAGGGTCATTTAGCACTGCCGGGCGAGAGGATCCTTTAACGAACTTATGGACCTCGTCCTTGTAGGGACAGTCACGCGTATAATGATCATCTTGAGAAATCAAGCAGGGAAACTTAGCTTTCCGACGTGGTTTCTGGTTTCTGGGTAGGTTGTGGCTTGGGGTTCTCCTGCTGGTTCTTCTTGGTTTTGCCACGATTGTTTTTCTTCTTTCCTCCGGATGGTTGTGACGTATATTGGACTGCATTCACTTCGGAGGAGACAGCAGGAGAAGTGGAAGCTTTTGAAGCGGCCTGGGTAAAAGCGGGGGAAGCAGAAGCTTGTTGTCCCGTCGAGTTGGTAGCAGGCTGAGCCTTGAATGAACCAACAATACCATCAATGGGTGGTTCAGTGGTAGGCTTTGTAGGATCAGTGTGAACGCGGGAGGCATGTGGAAGAAGTTCATGTAAAGTACCGGATTGAGTATATACCAAATCCATGTATTGTGCTACTGAGATGGCTTGTTCTTCTGTAACCCGTCCGCGCATAGCAATATCTCTGGCTATGGGAGGCAAAAAGGATTTTGTAAACCAATCAGCAAGTAGCTGATCTGGAATAGGTGCCTTTATTAGCCTACGGCGTCTTCGCCACTCATGGATGTGATCCGAAATATGTGTAGATGTGGTTTGACGTAGTGAAGTTAGCAGTTCTGTTCCAGTCTCATACCGGATGGGAAGCTGGAAATGTGTCAGAAACTGCATAGCCAAAGTGTTGAAATCACGAAAAGAGTGTTGTGGCAGCTTGATATACCATTTTGCTGCCGTTCCGGTGAGCGTGCGTTGGAAGAGCCGAAGTCGGATGGAATCATCCATCAAAGAGTTGGATGAACACCAAAGATGGAAGGTCATCACGTGGTTCTTGGGGTCTTCCTCGGGTTTGGCATCGAACTTAGGAATGTCCGATGGTAGTTTGGCTGGGATAGGTGGCCAGTGAGGTTCGTGCCATATAGGATCGTTGATAAGCCTCGACAAATCAGGTAGATCAAGTGTGGCCAAAAAGGGAAGTTGACGGTTGGTCTGCGGGAATGAGTAATAACCATGTGGTGCCGAGAACCCTGGAGGGCCTTGCATAGCATACTGCTATGTGTTATACCCATATGAGTTTCCCGTGGGATACTGCTGGAAATTCTGTGGATGGTAAGCCATCTGGTTAACCGGTTGATTGTAAGCAACCGGTTGGTGAGTGTTCTGCTGAGTGGGTATAGTACCCTGAGGCTGTTGATACCCAGGAATGGTTGTTGTTCCTTGTTGGGGAAAAGTTCCTTGGAATTGTTGTGTTCCAGGGATGTTACCACTATACTGTGCAAGTGGCGGATTTCCCATAGCAGGGTTGGGGGGTGGCTGCGACGGTGGTGTCCATGGAAGGCTCATTCCTGCTTGAGGAGCGAGTGGAAATTGAAGTGATGGGTTCCATGGAGCTGTAGCAGCTGAAGGGTAAGGGAAGCCAGAATTCAAGTTGGGGGAAATCTGAGATTGCCCCCCAGCTTGGTTCCAGTTTCCAAAAAGTGAGTACCCCCCACTCTGTGGGATTTGATGATCCCAAGAAGGAAGCATGCCTGACAGGGGTTGTTGAGAGTAAGGCCCGGTTGGAACACCAGAATAAAGTTGCCCACTGCCAGGTGGATTGTACATACCGAACTGAGTAGACGCTGCTGGTTGGGAAGCTTGTTGGATCGAGCCAATAGGTTGTCCACCAACAGTTAGGTTGGAAGGCCCTATATGAGGAGGCTGTTGACTGGGAAGTGGGTTCCCAGCAAAAGGTTGTCCTCCAACTGGTTGGGTTGATGGCCCACCAGTTGGAGGTTGTTGACTCGGAACAGGGTTCCCAACAAAAGGTTGTCCACCAACTGGTTGGGTTGATGGCCCACCAGGGGGAATTTGGTAGCTAGAGTTGGGGACCACTGTAGTCGGTTGTCCACCTCTTGAGATAGTGTAAATGGTGGCTGAGGGTGATCCTCCGGTCCAAACGGAAGATCCAGCAGTGTGACTAAGCGTTCTTCCACCGCTGGTCAAATATGATAACGTGGATTGTCCAACGGCACCAAAAGTACCTATTTGCGGAGGGGGTCGTCCATATCGAACAGGTGAGGACGGGGAAAAAACTGGGTTGTCCCTCATAGAATGTGCACCAAATATAGGTGATGACAGCAAATGCGGGGAATTTAGCCCAGGGGTATTAGCGTCGTCCATGACATGTTCAATGGTAGGAGGACCCTCGATAACTGGGTCCGAGTTCATGTCCTGGAAAAGGTTTTGGGGATCCGGCAGGAACTTAGGTATGGTAACATCCGAAGGTCCTGCACCGTCTACAAAGGAGTGTCGATACTCCGTGCTAGACGGGATGTTGGGATCCCTATAGTCAGAAGGACGAGTGTCAGGGGGATATCTAGAGACTGACGAGAGCATGTGCTCTGTGCTGCGTCTAAACCGTGCCGATGCTAACGGAGAGTTCGCTAGGCTAACCATACTAGACTGGATGGAAGCCATGATTTCATGTCCCGGAGGGAGTTTGGGTAGAGCTATAGTACGAGGTACGTTGCTAGAAGAACTTGTCTCCTGAGGATGAACACTGGGTGACGTAGTGATAACAGGCGGAAGATCTTCCTGGGAAGTGATGAAACCATAATCAGGTTCAAAAGGTGTGTCAGGGAGATGAGTATCTTCAAGGATTTCAACGTACCCGCCTGGGACTGAAATCAAGCCAGGTATGTCCTGGTCGGACCCTTCTATGGTGCCAACAGATTCGTCTATATCATCGTGAAAAGTATCTGATGGACGGGAAGTGTTAGCATCCGGTAGAAGGATGACCTCTGGTCTAGTACTCTGGATTGTACTAGGTTCAGTTGCGGTAACTGTGTCCACTGGAACAGATAAATATGGAATGACAGTGGGTGAGGTGACAGTGGAAGTCTCAGACATGCTAGTGGTTGCAGAAGCTGCAATAGATCCTGAGACTGTGCTGTGTGTGGCAGTTACGGGCATAACTGAATATGTTGTACATATCGGCGGTGGAATGTTGCCTCGACCAGGAGGAGCAGGAATGCGTGATGCAGGCGGACCAGTAGTCCGTGGCGGTGGTGGTGGTGGAGGGCTTTGGCCCTGTTGTCATCGTGATCTTCGTGGTAGATCTGACATGATGACAGGAAAATGAAAATCGGGGGCAGTATCGTAAACAAAGAACTCAAAAACTCTAATGCAACCGAGTGTGCAGAAGAGGAGCTAGAAAAAGCAAGGCTCACAGGCCAAAAAAGCAAGCTCTAAAATCTATACTGAGATCGGTGTCTCTAAAAGCGAGCTGATCAACAAAAATGGCCAGAATGCCAACAAGCAGTCCCTATAAAGAAAAAATGACCCTCTACAAAGATGAGATAGCAAGCAAACTCCTAACTAAGAGCTGGAGACCTCAACAGGATGTATCCTTCGCAAGGTGATGAAATCCAAGTCGAACAATACAACATGAGAGACCGATATAAGAAGGATATCCCTCTACCGAAAGGGATCCTGGGTAAAAGAGCCCTAATAGAACAGATACTAAGCCACCTCATTCATGACACGTCGGAAAAGGTTTTGGGCACTTCAGCCTTCCGAAGAAGACAGCGATCGATGTTTCCTTAGGGCTAAGTGGAGTGCGGTATTCCACAGAGTCCGTCCGGTTCTCAATCTCGCGGCCGTTTAACCCCTGAAAGTTGGAAACAGTCAGGAGGCCCCTCCACAAACTAGCTGTGACCGTGTCAATAAGTACTAGAGGATTTTAGTTCCCTAAAGACAACGACTATGTCTCAGATGAAAATGACAAGGGGGAATTATTTTGATGCCTATCCTCGGTGTCCTACCTAACTACCAAATTCTTTTGATTTCCTCAAGTGAGGTTAAAGTTGGTTTAATTAGGGTGATTAATTTTAGTGGCTGTCTTACTCAATCGGGTAGTGGACGTGAAACTTGATGGTGTTATGACGACTCAAACCATGCAAATGAGAATGAATCACAAATAAGCCTTTGTCTTCGATGAAATCTAGCTAAGGTAAAGATAGAGGTTCTTCGATCAAATATGCATGAAAATTTTCACAAGCAATCAAAGTAAAAGATTTTTCTTTTCTTTTCGATTTATAAACAAAGCCAAACTGAAGTAAACACTCTTTTCAATGCACTGATTTTACAATCTACAATGCTTCTACGATTAGAATTTCTATGGCAAAATCAATGGTTCATTTCCCTATGCAAAATACCACTAGACTTTTTCAATTTGAACAACAAAATTGCTCTCAACTAATGATCTTTTTAATTTACTGAAAATGATAATGATAATATGACTGTAAAAACTACAGTATTCAGTAACAGAGAATAATGGTGTTGAGTTGGTTGTGGTGAAAAAATCAAGTTAATGCAATCAAACTGGAAAAATGACCCATATGTCAAAAGTGCCACTAATTCAATCAACAATCAAGCTCACAAACTAGGTAATAAGCACACCATACAGACTGGAAATTAACCAGGATGCTAACAGGCAACAGTAAAGACTACCTAAGGCAGAGAGAAACTCAGGAAACCAAGCAAAGGAAAAAAAATTTAAAAGCTTGTAGACACTACCGCGGGTGATAGTCTGGCTGAAGCGCGGCACTGTGACAGTACCGCTCTGGTACTAAGGCTGGGGGCGCGGTACTACCACGCTGGAAGTAGTTATGAGGGCGCGGTACTGTGGCAAGGGAAAGAAAGAGCGCAACTTGAGAAGAAAAAATAAAATTTTCAGGGTTGTTGCTAACCCAGGGGACTCAGTGATTAAACAGGGAGATAAATACTGCGAGGAGGGGTGAATAAGGGTAAAAAAGGACCAAGATTCAAACTGGTTTGAAGTGCAACAAAAACTCACAATTCAAAGATAAATGACTGTGAATTGAATCAATCAAGCAGTAATCAAAACCAGCAGAGTCGCCATTCTTGTTATGTAGAATTTTGCCCTACGGATAAGCCAAAACTCTCTTAACTTTAAAGCAGACTTTAAACTAACTCTAAAGCAAGAAACAAGTCAAAACAAATGCTACCTTGAATCCCTAGATCTAACAAATATCTCAAGATTAAAATGCTAGAAAGAGTAGAAGAAGTTTGACTAACCTTCTATCCAGATGTTTGTTTTTGGTATTTGCTCCAAGCTCCAAGCCCTCACAAATGAACCTGTCAAATTGGAACCAAGACACAAGAATGCACTATTCTCTAGCAACCTGAAACATGAGTTAGGATCTAAATCTATGAAAGATACAAATCATATCATTAAAACAAGATTAACACAAATGATTTGGGAAAACAAGACAAGTTATTCCATTACAACTTGAAGAATACTTACAAAAGGTGCTTGATGCCCAAGCCAATCCTCTAGCTCCAAGTGTCTTCTCCTCTAGCTATCTCCACAATGCTGCAAGACCATAGGTTTGGTACTCTCAAGAGTCCTCCCCTTCTCCAATGGCATGCCTCTCTTTTATAGTGAATGGTGAGGTTAACCAACAAGAGAGATGGGTGGATCTAAGGAGAGATAAGTGGATCAGGGTTTCTAATCGAAGGAGATGAGTTGAGATCGAATCAAGGACCCCAATCTTCCATTATCTTCGAAAATCCAAAATCCCACAAGCCAAGGGAAAAAAGCTATTAAAAGAGTACCGCATTTTGCAAAGATTGCAGAACAAGGCACTGCCGCGCTTTGGGGAAATAGCAGAACGCGGTAGTGTCTAGTACCGCGTTTTGGCAAACTAGCAAGGCGCGGTAGTGTGTGTAAATAAAGTCTAAGGTGGGTCAAAACTTGCCAGGGTGGATTCACCTTCAAGGTTGACTCATCATCTGTCTCTTCTGGATGGTTTAAAATAGTAGGGAAAATGTCGTCAACTCGTTTTGTGATGGAGATGCGACACCGTGAAACATAGAGGTATAACAGGTGGAGAATCCACATCCAAGAGATAGAGATTTTGTTGAACACATCTATGTTCCCGAGTGAATTTCTCACCACAATTATAACAAAGCCCTTTTTCGCGGCGTGCCTGCATCTCTGTTTCAGACAATTGCTTGATAGGAGTTGGTTGAGGAGCAGGTGTGATGGGAGGTCGTTGGGAACCCATATTTCTGAAGGGAACAAAGGTGGGTTTGGAGCATTGTTGAGCTGCAATATTGTCCTCGGCCATCTTAGCTAACGCTACGACTTCCATCATTGTGTTGGGACAAAACATTTTGACCTCTGAGCGGATTTAATCCTTGATACCACTGATAAAACAACTCCTATATAATTCATCAGACAATCCTTGGCTAGTTTCTCAAATTCCGTCTGATACTCTCTCACTGTGCTAGTTTGGTGAAGTTTAGTGAGTGCTCCTGTGAAGTCGTCAAAAGCACTAGGACCAAATCATGACAAAAGGATTTGGCTAAAATATGTCCAGTTGGGCTCGGGATGAGCTTTGATGTACCAACGGTACCATTGAAGGGCTTCTTGTTCCAAATGAAAGGATGCAAGTGGAACTTTCTGGACATCAAAAGTATTATTAGACTGAAATATTGTTTTTCTCGGTATATCCATCCAGTTGGATCAATACCATTGAAGCAACGAAAATCAAGCTTTGACCCACGAAAATTGTTGGAAGAAGAGAACCTGGTGGCTGCAAAAGATTCTGGCTGTCGGTTATTGTTCATGGATGAATGCTGAAGATGGAGGCTGAGAAATTTTTCATCCAGATCTTGGAGTTTGGTTTGGATGGCTGCAAGTGCTTCTTCCATGGTTTTTGCTCCTGCGCGGGTGACAACCACAACCAGGAGTTTTTTTTTTTTTTTGGAAATGGATAGAAAAACACAAACAAAAGCTTATTTAGTAAAGGAAAATTTGGATTTGGGAAAAACTCGGATGGGTAATTGGGTTTTGACTAGGTTTTGGACACTTTCTGATGGACAGGGAAGCTAAAAATGGGGATTTCAGAAGCGGGGTGAAAGAATGAGAAAATTTGGTAGAGAGGGACAAGAAGCAGAATTAAGAAAGGAACACAGTGGCAAAAGTTGAAGGCGTTTGGGTGAAAATTGAAGGAGTTATGGAAAACCTTAAAAATAGACAAATGGGGGATTTCTGGTCTTGGGAAGTGGAATTTGGGATAGGGTCTTCAGGAATGAAATATGTAGAATGGGATTGTAGGGATGTTAGTGAAGTTTCAGGGAAAACAGAGTTGAAACAAGGGAGATATAGCCAAAAAACAGAATTTTATACTTTTTTTTTTTTTTTGTCAGTGAAGTTTCAGGGAAAACAAATTTGAAACAAGGGAGATATAGCCGAAAACCAGAATTTATACTCTTTTTTTTTATAGAAATGGATCGGCAACAGTGGCACGGAATGGATCCGCAACAAATGGATCTGCAATGGCACGAAAGAGATAAAAAACGGCTGGATCTGAAACAACGACTGGATCTGGAACGACTTTCAAAATAGATCTGAAATCGTTGGATCTGGAGCGGAAGTGATTGGAAACAGTTCAACTGAAAATAGATATGGACCCCAGGTATGTGCGGCTTCCTATCGGTTCAGGGGATTCACTCGGCCACCAATGATGGATCTAGAGTGGAAGTGATCGGCAACAGTTCAGCTGAAAATAGATATGGACCCCAGGTATGTGCGGCTTCCTATCAGTTCAGGGGATTCACTCGGCCACCAATGCTATCTGACGGCTTGCGTATTGGGGCGATACCCCTCACTCCATGGCTCGGGTAAAACTGATAACCGCTTTGCCACAAACGACAGCTCTTGGTTTACCTCACGGGTGGGAACTAGTCAATTAGGTAGGGGTCGTTTCCCTTTTCGCTGACAGGTCCTCTCAATGGGCCAGTTACTTTGGGGTTTCTGTGGTACTCCTCATAATGAGTTTTAGGGCTTATGCCCAAGTACTTCCCACAGATAAGCGGATAGGGGTTATCCCCAGATCCGAACTTGCAACAACACGAA
The DNA here is from genome assembly GCA_027924585.1 of Larix kaempferi. Lineage (NCBI taxonomy): Eukaryota > Viridiplantae > Streptophyta > Pinopsida > Pinales > Pinaceae > Larix > Larix kaempferi. The sequence goes on along the minus strand of BSBM01000158.1, from coordinate 27,690,524 downwards.
AATTTTTTTTTGGCAGAAATTCCACCCAACGAGCCCAAGAAAGTGCTCTGATACCAGATGTGATGAACCTGCAATAATTAATTAATGCAAATACACGAGATATCAGAAATAATAGAACTCATAATCACTTTTATATTGATCATGGCCCACTTCGAGGGGGAAACCTCCTTTGAGCAAGCTCAATACAATTAACTTCACGGTGCCTTCATAGGCCTCAACACACACTTACATACTAAGTCTAGGCGCCAATACCATGGGTCAATACCATGTGTCAATAAAAACCATGGGCCAATACAAAATATGAATCAACAATTACTATGAGTCAAAACCATGGGCCAATACAAACTATGGATCTACAAAACTATGGGTGACTTACAAAGCATATGCGCCAACAACAATAACACAAACTATGGATCAACAAATACTACGGGACGACTTACAAAGCATATGCGTCCAACAATAATATACTAACAAAGTAAAGACATGGGTTTCTAACACCACGTCAATTATGTCTTTGAATTGTTGGAGAGCCTTAGGCTCACCCGAAGTCACGACTTCTCCTACTACTCTCAGAGCATTTGACGGACATGGTTTTCAGCCCTATGGATTCATTCCTACGATTAGTGTTGAACTAGGGGGAAAAATGGTATCTGTACACATCGAAGTCGAGGATGCACCATTAGATTATAATCTTCTACTCGGTCGGAACTGGTTTTATGCCATGACCGTCATAGCATCTACTGTCTTTGGAATCGTACAATTTCCTCAGGAAGGGAAGATTGTCACCATAGATAAGCTAGATTACTGTATCCCAGACTCTCATTTGAACTCCGCCAATACCGTCCCGTTATTGGATCAACCTCGGTATCATTTCCAAGACGTTGGCGTTGGTCTTATGAAGGATTCCTCCCTTATTGGAGTTTTCCCCGAGATGGGGTCCCCCGTTCAGCCAGTCAACATGATATCATCAAACATCACCCCTGTCAATGATTCTTGGGTGATACCAAGTCCTACCGAGATTGAAAACTATGGAAACTCCATGCTGTTAAATGGGAACCTCACATCATATGAAGCGATCCAGTCAGCCACCGATTGGGTTTATCTTACTACCCATCACATAGTGGCACAGCTCTCATCTGAGACTTATTCATCCCTACCACTTATCGATCCTCTCACATTGATTTTTCCCACTGACGAATCAATTATGGAGGTTATGTGCGGTGATGAACCACCATGGGGAAATTTCCATCATCGATCTTCTTTCCCCACCATCCAGACGATTGAGCCCGATACAAAATACAACACTTCACTTGGAATGGTTCAAATCAAGCTTCCCACTTCACTCGATGAAGTATTTTCCGAAGGAAACTTGGCCAACCTTATGGAAACCACTCCCATTGACATTTTAGTGAAGCCTGGTGTCGTGGAAAACATTCATATTGGCAAGACATGCAATCCCATTGAAATGGAGTTCTACACTGCCTACTTTAAAACTTTCTGCGACGTTTTTTCTTGGAGTTATGAAGAAATTCCAGAAATAGACCTGTCTGTCATGGTCCACGAGATTCCAACCTTTCCTTGCGCTCGACCTGTTTGGCAGAAAATCTGACTCGTCCACCCCCATAAGGCAGCCGCTATCAAAGCAGAAGTCGAAAAAATTTTGCATGTTGGTTTTATCTATCCTGTCCCACTGACATAATGGGTATTCAATATCGTTCCCATAGCCAAGAAATAGGGTACGATTAGAGTCTGTGTCGATTACCATGACTTGAACAAAGTTTGTCTAAAGGAAAACTACCCAACTCTGTTCATTGACCAGATCATCGATAACTATGCCGGGAGTGTCATCTTTTCATTTATGGATGGCTTTTCCAGCTATAATCAGATCGAGATACTCCCAGTGGACCAGCATAAAACAACCTTTATCTACCCATGGGGAATCTTTGCATATTGAAAGCTACCTTTCGGCCTGAAAAATGCTGGGGCAACTTTCCAATGGGCGATGTCATACACATTTCATGATATCAAACATATTGCAGAACCGTATCTTGATGACCTTCCCGCTCATTCTCAGACTAGGGAAGATCATCCTGATCACTTAGGTGCCTTTTTTGCAAGGTGCCACCGCTACAATATTTGTTTGAATCCACACAAATGTGTCTTTTGCGTTGAAGCCAGAAAACTTTTGGGATTCATAATCTCCAAAAGCGATATACGGTTGGACCTTGCGAAGGGAGAGGCTATTTTAGCCCTGCCTTCCCCCATGAACATACTAGAACTTCAAATTTTGCAAGGGAATGCAAAATTTCTATGCCGTTTTATTTGCAATTTCGCCGAGATAACAAAAGGCTACATGAGGCTTCTAAAGAAGAACACCCCCTTCTTGTGGGACAACGAAGCCCAACGCTCCTTTAATCATCTAAAGGAGGCCTTAATTAAGGATCCTATGATTCAACCTCCCAACTACACACGTGATTACATTCTTTATCTCCCAGCTTCGATTTCCACCATCGGTATGGTGTTATTCCAAGAAGATACAAACGACATAGAACATGTGGTATATTATCTTAGCAAGAGTCTTCTTGACTTCGAAACTCGATACTCACATGTTGAAAAACTGGCTCTAGCAATAGTCTTCGCTGTCCAGAGGTTTCGTCATTATATTCTGCTCCGCCAGACCACCCTCATAGCAGATTTCAATCCAATGTACTATATCCTCACACGTAAAGTGCTTGGGGGAAAATATTCTCGTTGGATTGTCATCCTACAAGAGTTTGACTTGGAATTTTCCAAATCCAAATCCAAGAAATCTTTGGTCTTTACCGAGTTGATTTGTAATCTGCCCCGTGCTACTGAGCAACCTGAGCCCATCGATTCTCTTCCCAATGAATCGTTGTTCCTCATCAGCATGTACGACCCATGGTACAGGGATATTCTACTATATCTCCAAACCCAATGTTTTTGCCCCATCCTCAACCGCGATGAACGTCGATGTATCCGACATAATGCCAAGTACTACCTTATCATCAACGATACCCTTTACCATCATGGTGTTGATACTGTTCTTCGACGTTGTTTGACTTTAGACGAGGCCGAACACGTTCTTAATGACTGCCATGCTGGAGCATGTGGTGGTCATCTCTCTGGGATGGCTACAGCCCATAAGATACTACGAGTGAGATATTTCTGGCCCTCAATTTTCAAAGAGTGCATTGAAATGGTTAAGAAATGTCCACCCTGTCAATTCTTTCATAGTAAGAAACCCTCACATCCTTCTCCACTTCATCCTGTTATTGCCATCGGCCCCTTTTCCAAATGGGGTATAGATTTCATGCATTGTAAGCCCACTTCAGCCAGGGGGCATAGCTATGTCATAGTAGCTGTGGACTATTTCACAAAATGGGCTGAAGCGATGCCTACTTATGCTGAAGATGACAAAACAACAGCACAGTTCATATTCAACCACATTATAGCCAGGTTTGTAGTCCCACAATCTATCGTGACCGATCATGTTTCCCACTTTAGGAACCATATGATTGAAGAATTGAGCGCCAAATTGGGTTTTCGTCATGAAAATTCAACCCCATACTACCCACATGATAATGGCCAAGTTGAAGCCATTAACAAGGTTTTGAAACGCATGATTCAACGAATTGTGGGTACTCATAAGTCCAATTGGCACTCAGCTCTTTTTTCGGCATTATGGGCATACCGAACCTCAGTGAAAAGTGCTACCGGATTCACACCATTCCAACTGGTGTATGGCCTGGAAGCCATCTTACCAATTCAATGTGAAATCCCATCACTTAAGATAGCCAGAGTGACTTCCCAATACCACTTCCGAAGAAGAATGGTTTCTATACCTAGACAAGCTAGACGAAACTCGCCGAGACACTGCTTTAGCTAATGAAGCCCATAAAAAACGCGTCAAAGCACAGTATGACAAATCCGTTCAACCTCGGGTTTTCAACGAAGGTGACCTCGTACTCACATATGACCAAAAGCATGAAAAACTTGGAAAAGAAAATCTAGAGTCTATGTGGTATGGCCCCTTCGTTGTAAAATGTGTTTTGGAGAAAGGATCCTATGAACTCGTTGATTGTGATGGCACACCGTTGGCACGGCCCCGCAACGGGCTGTACCTAAAACGTTTCTATGCATAGGATCATCCTGCACGAGACACTTTTTGTACATAATGTACCTAGTTTATTTTCATTTATCTTTTTTGTAGGCATGCATGGATCTCATGTATCCACACTTACCTTGACTTGTGCTTTATATGCGCAGATGTCTGCCTATTACGGATTCACTGATGGTGCGATCCGACACACCTGGAACCTCGCTTCCGCAGCATTGGTAATTTATTCTCCCACTGGCGAGTTGTTATCTTCAGGAGCCACTTGCTTGGGTCTCGCAACCAACAATATTGCAGAGTACCATGCAGTCATTGGACTCTTGACAGAGGTCGCTTCCCTTGGAATTGACTCCCTATCGGTCTTTCTAGATTCCCAACTCGTGGTTTCCCATTTGAATCGTATCTACACAGTCCGCGATCCTATCTTACTTCGCTTATTTCGAAGGGTACGCCTCTTGGAACGATCTTTTAATTATATTGCATATCAACACATACCAATGGAATTCAATTATGTAGCTGATTCATTAGCTAACTAGATTTTGGATTGGCATCTAGCCCATACATAAAAAATACATCATAAAATAAACATACAAGTCATTGTAAATAAATAGATCATAAGAGTAGGTCCATGTATATATATCACTGCATATAAAAATGTTTTTCTCAAATAAATGAAGTTTGTGTTCAAAAGACAAAATTTGGGATCCAATCCCATACAAAAATTTGGCTCTCAAACTTACATATCGTGTACATGCCGCAAAAAGTAAAATACTACTATCTAAGGAGACCTAGGAGATGTATCACGATCCTCCTCAGATTTCTCGCGCCACTGGTGGTAGCAGACTATGGTTCTGGCCACCCTACGGAGGAGAAGACCAATACGTCTAGGCACACCTACGGTATGTCGTTGAAGATGCAGAGGAACATCATCCATCCTCATAGCTGGAACACCGTGGGTCAAACCTTGTAGGTTCCGCTCTATGTCTTGAACCCCTCCTGCTTCTTCTTCCTCTTCTTCTTCCCCCTTTGAAACAACTCAGTGCTCAATACCACCTCGGCGTAACAACAAATAGCCTACAGGTCTCTGTGGTCCACGATTTGCAACATGCACATATACATATATTAAATCTTTTTCACACATTCTAAAAAAAATTAAAAATCATATATTCAAAAAATAAAAAACACATTAATGAAGGTCATACCTGTGTTATCCCAATCCTCATCCTCAGGCAATGTCAAGTCAATATCCTCACGGAAGTCCACCCTGCATAGGGGTAGTCCTCGATCATCACGATTTATTCCTTGAGCCATGAAAAGAAGTCCTCACCAAAAGCTAAATGCCATGGCCCCTCGATCCGTCCTGCATACTCACTCCATCGAGCCATCCATGGCTCGGTGGGTGGACGGGCGGGCATGGTCAGTTGCAGACGCAACAGTGGCACCCTCTCCAAGAAGAAGGTGACGAAAATGCCCCCATACCCGAATTGGTGGTTCTCTCCATATCTACACTTGGTCACTTGCTCCTTGAGATTGGATAACATCGCTTTGCACTAGTTGACCAGTGTTGGTGCCATACAGTCCACGGAAAGATTCATTTGTGTACGGGATGCCTGATGAGGACTCATACTACCTGCTACACGTTTGATGGTAAACAACACAGTTTTCAAAGGAAGTTCCACAACATCCTTGATGAACACCTTGCCACTTTTCTTCCCGGAACCTTGATGACAGTAGCGAGCAATCAAGGCATCAGTGCTCGCTTCCGAGGTCGTGAACCCCTTTCAATTTCACCCGGGCCCCTCTCTTTGAGAGACCCGTGAGAAAATAAATGTCCTCAAGCTCAATCTCAAGGGTATGCACTCCAACTCGAAAGGCTTGAATCTCAGGGTCCCAGATTTGTATAATATGGGTGAGAAGTTTTGCTTGCTTGCGGATACCTTTGGTTTTGAAAAATTTCAATAACCCACATTCCCGCAGTGCAGTTAAAGTATCTTGGTCATTTTCAGCTAGTAAATGATCCTCTTCATGCTCCCTTTCTTTCCAGCTGACCATTTTGCCCCAAACAAGTTGCAAACACTTGCAAAAAGTCACAAGAAGCATTCATTAGCAACTTGACAAATTGATCTCAGCAAGAAATTGAGGAAAAATCACATTTTTTTCCCTTAAGGTTCGTCACTACCGCGCCTGGGAGAAACCTAACCATGCGGTAGTCCACACTACCGTGCCCATGTTTAACCCTACAGGGCGGTAGTTCCTGACAGTACCACACTTCCCGATTAAGCGAGCGCGCAATAGTTGCAGGTGCGAAAAAATCCCCTTAGGGATTGCCTAAAAATCGATTTTTACCTACTGAAATCAAGTTTTTAATCTATGAAATGAAAGAAGGTCTTGAAATCTCTTACCTGGCGCAGACGATTGTTGAAACGGTGCTCCGGATCTCCAGATATGGACTTTTGAAGTTTTTCTCTCCAATGGATGAAATTTCCTCTTTGAGCAAATGAACAAGTGAAATGGTAACTTTCCATATTTACTCCTTGTTTATATAACTTTTACATTTAATTTTTACTCATTATTTTATCCTGTTAGGTTAAAACTCATTTCACATTGCTAATATCTGGTTCTATGAGCCTATTTTGACAAGGTCTCCTTGATATGTTCAGACTGGCATTTATTTATTCATTTTGACGTTCATTTTGAGCCTACTTTATCTTTTTCGTGCTCTGGATTAAAACTTGAAAAAGATTCCAAGCGCTTTTCACACCTGTGTCATGCTTGTCAAACTCAAGAAAATGGTGTCGAGCTTAGTCAAATTTACTCGTGCTCGTTAAATGATGAGGAAAGAATTATTTTGGTTGTATTTTATTCTTTTTTCGAACGAGAATAATTAAAAATTACGAAAAAGACCATTGGAGTTCTCTTTAAGATCTTTTCAGACTCCCTCGTTTCGAAAAGATTGCCAAGTGATATTGTCTCTTTCACACTTGTAAAAGTATTTGAAAGGGCGTATATTCGGTGATAGGTTACCCCTTTTTCGGCCCGTCTAGACTATTTACGAGTAATGTATACCTCAGTCAATTTTTGACTGGGAGAGTTCTCTCAGGAATTGTTTTACACTTTTTCGGGATCGAGGGACTAAATTTACGAAAAAGTACACTTTGGAGACTTCTTTAAGTATTTCAGGCTCTTTAAATGTGAAAAAATACCAAGTTTTCCTTCCTTGGACTCGTTAAAATTTGACATCGAAGGACCCACCTTGGGACGAACCCCTCCTTTCTCAGGTTCGTAAAACATGTGAGATCGGACTCATCTATGAGATGAGCTATACTGAGCATCTATTATCCTCTTCAAGATCGTAAAACAACAAAGAGGTACTCGTCCATCATGTCGGGGGAAAATGGGAAACAAGTCGAGTTTATTTTGTTGGCAGTTTTTTAGTCGTCACCTTTGAACATTGCATGTGTCTGTCCCTTGTCTATTTTTGGGTATCTATTCTTGCTAAGTTATGGTCATCATCCCGAGTCATCTCTCTGGCCACGAGCCTACTCGTTCGGTGTCTATCCTCTGCTATCAATTATCCCTGCTGCCAGGTTTTGTTTCATGCTGTTATATGTTCAAAGGGTTTGCATTGTTCCAAGTCATCCATTGTGTCAAGACTTCCACTGTGTCAGTACATGTTTCTTTGTTCCATTGTTTCACATCACCTCTCATTTTTATTTCGTGTCGATGATGTGGGAATCATTATGGCCCACCTTCGACGAGTCTATTCCTGTCGATGCCAAATCACTATCCGGGAATCAGACTTAGGAATCAACCACTAGTACCTTGGTACCTACATGCCTCAATGGCATGTTTCCTCGTGTTCGACAGTAGGTTTACATCATTGACCTTTGATCGAATGATCTCTCGGATGCTCGACATCAACTCCTTTATTCGTATTTCGTTGAGATGTACTATAGATACCTTGGGGATCATTATCATCATTGGTGATTTCCCTCGCATTTGTTAATGGTTCACATCATTGACTTATAATCAAATGGTTTCTACCATGTTTGACATCAACACCTTGTATTCACATGGCTAGATTCCTATCACTTGCGATTGGGTAGAAGACCCTGGACATTCTTTTGTATTATGACTATGTCCAGGCTGTGATGGAAATCTCTCTTGTATTTTCACACAGATCCACTTATGTATTGGTCGTGGCTGTGTCAATACTATTTCATGGATCTACGCTTGTTCATAGTAGCCATGATTTGTCTGTAGTCTATATCATCTCAGTACTTATGGATCTGTAATGTATTGGTCAGAAACCATGCTTTGAGTCAATTGTTTCGGAGCATGGGGATGCCCACCTCAGTGGTATATCTGACATTTTGTTTATGTTTCAGCTCCTTGTTGCTCTCCTCGATGCTATATCTGCACAATATTTGTAAAGTCTTTCAGCCATCAGTCTCTTCTGACCTCACACTTTAGGGGGCATCTGTTATACCTCTATATTTCACAGTGTCGCATCTTCACAATAAAAACATTTGACGACACTTCCCCTGCTGCTTAAAACACACAGAAGGGAAAAGTAATGAATGACCCATAAAGACAAATCCTCCATGTCACCTGACAAACCCAACTGAGACCTATTTATCAACACTATCACTCCTTGCTCAGGCTTAGGGGCGCGGTAGTCCGTACTACCATGTTATGATTCTTTCCTTGAGTGTGGTACTACCATCCTATGCTCAGGTGTAGGGGCGCGGTAGTCTCTTTTTATCCTTTTTGCCATGACTTGTGGGACCTTGATCTTCGAGATATTTTTAAGGATTGACACCTCTGTTTCGATCCTAACACACTTTCCTAGATTAGTGGGTCTGATCCACTAAACACTCCCAAGATCCATTCTTCTCTCTTTTTGGTTAATCCTCCTACACACTATAAGAGAGAGGCCTTCCATGAGCAAAGGGGGAGGACTCTTTGAGATATCAAACCTATGGTCTTGGATCTTTGTGGAGATATCTAGAGGAGAAAGCACTTGGAGCTGGGAGTTGGCTTGGATATCAAGCAACTGTTGTAAGTAACTTCAAGTTTGCAAATAAAATATAACTTGTCTTGTTTCCCAAATTGTGTGTGTTGATGTTGTTTCAATTACATGATTTGTTTCTATTGTAGATTTAGATTCTAACATATATTTCAAGTTGCTAGAAAGATTGTATGTGCTTGTACTTTGATTCATCCCAACAGGTTCATTCGCGAGGACTTGAGGATTGGACCAATAACTAGGATGAGCAACTAGATCAAAGGTCAGATTAAATCTCTTCTATTTCTTTCAGCAATATAATCCTGAAGCGTTTGTTTGAATCTAGGAATTCAAGGTAGCATTTGTTATCTTTTTGTCTTAGTTTAAATTCAGTTGAGTCTACTTTAACCTAAGAGAGTTTCTACCTATCCGTAGGGAGAAATATCTACAACAAGAAGGTGAAACAATTGGTTACATCCATCACAAGAAAGTGTTTCTAGTAAGCAAAGTGTGTTCAGTTGTTTCCATTGACCATGGCAGCAGACCGAGGGCTATTAGAGTTGGATGAAATTCTTCTTCAAACAATTTCCAGGACCCAAGAAAATCTTGGAGAGATGCTCAAGCTACAGAGGCAATCGAATGAGATGAACCACAAGGTTTTGTAGGACTCTATTCGCCTGCAAAAAGAGGTAAAAAGCATTCTGGGAGCAATCAGTAAAGGAAAGGAAAGTGGATCCATGAATAAGCATTCATCCAATCGGCCGATTAAGAAATGTTCCAGGTAGGAAGACTCAAAGGAATTTGAGTAGGCAAAGGTAAAGCAACCAATGAAATGTTGGGGATGTGGAGGAAATCATTGCCTCCGTGATTTCCCAATAATGGAACATCAAGAGGGTAACCGCCATAATGTTTCCAGAATTATAGGTCAGCGGGAAGGTAAAGAAAGGGAATGGATTGTTTTGGAACAATGCCCTCATGTAGAGCTAAAAGGTCCCAACCAGCAGGAGCAGTTTGTGAAGACCAAAGGACTTGATCTTGAAAACCCAAGTAAAGGGTGAAATGCAGGATAAACCTGCCATATTTTGTGAATTTTGGTCATGTATAAAGCGTGTATGTATTCCTAAGTAATTGGAACACCGATGATGGTGTTATTCCAAGGGGAGGGGATTATCACATCCCCACTTTGACCCTTGTAATATTTTGGGCTATAATGTAAATAATGTATGCATATTATGTATGATTCCTAGCGTGGAGCTCAAGGCCAAGGCCCTGCTAGTGAACGTTCGATCTAGAAGAGGCAAGTATTTGATATTATGCTACCCATGTGCTAGTGAACCATGGGAATTGTAAATATGAATTTTAATATAAATTCTCACAACTAGCTATGCAATGCAACAAAAGATGGGGGCATGATGTTACAAGGAAATTGGGAGGGAAATATTCAAACCCTTGGATCCAATCAAGTCAATCCGAGTGTCAATGAGAGAACCCATCAAACCCTCAACTACCCATGTTGACTTTTGTACCCAATCATTGATTTATACCAAGAGTTGGTTGAGGTAGTTAATGCCTTGGGGAATGGGAGGTATGGCTGTCCAAATTCGAGTATGGGCAAGCCACCCTACATGGAAAAACGGGTTTGGATTCTTGGGCAAGAAAAGAGCCATGAATTGTTCCCCAATCCATTATCCATCAACCAACTTTTTCCTCTCACGTGTTTGGAGCTACCTGGGCGTTTTCCTCACTGGTTTTACTGTGTTTACCTTCATTTTCCTAATGGGGAAGGGAATTTTTGTTGTGTCTAATAGTGGAGAAAAGAGTAAAACGATTTTGGGGTTTTTAGAGGCCATTTTGGCCCACTGTATGCTCATACATCTGTGGGAGAAATCGGTTTTCTTACCTGGGGTTGGATTCCTCTTCCCATAATCCGTTTTTGGTGTGCCTACGTTTTGGGAAAGCCCCTGTCCATCTAGTTCCTAAGTCCCACTGCTGAAAGTGTGTTCCAGAGCCCATATCTGAGTTTGGTGTACAAGAGAATGCTGGGGTTGAGATGGTGTTGGTAGAATTTTTCCCTACGGATAAGTCAAAATTCCCTTAACTTAAAGCAGATTCTTAACTGACTCTAAGGTAAGAACAAAACAAAACAAATGCTACCTTGAAATTCCTGAACTAACTTTCACAACAAGATTACATGCATTCAGAAACAATGAAAGATATGACTCACCTTTCAATTTGACGTTTGTCCCGCTTCTAGCTCTTGATCCAAAGCTCCAATGAAGAATCTGTTGAGATCAAACAAAGAACAAGCATACAAGCTTCCAAATACCTTGAAGTAAAGATTAGATTCAAATCTAGACTAGATACATTTCATGCTAAAGACTTGCACAATACACATGAAATGGGAAAAACAAGACAAGTTATCTTTATTACAAACTTGAAGAATGCTTACAAAGGTTGCTTGATGTCCAAGCCCATCCTCCAGCTCCAAGTTCTTCCTCCTCTAGCTATCTCCACAATGCTGCAAGATCATAAGTTTGGTACTTCTAAGAGTCCTCCCCCTTTTTCCCATGGAATACCTCTCTTTTATAGTGTATGGTAGGGTTAACCAACAAGAGAGATGGGTGGATCTAGGGAGCACTTAGTGGATCAGGGTTTCTAATCACAGAAAATGAGTTAGGATCGAATCAGGGATCCCAATCCTCCAATATCTCTCGAAAATCCAAAATCCCACAAGCTATGGCAAAAAGGCTATAAAAAGAGTACCCGCGCCCAGTAATCTGAGCATAGCGCGGTAGTACCACGTGGCAGGGACAAAGCATAACGCGGTAGTACGGACTACCGCGCACCTAGAACTGAGCAAGGCGCGGTAGTTAGGGTAAATAAAGTCTCAGCTGGGTTAATTCTGGACAGGGTGGATTTACCTTCAAGGATTACTTATCTTCTGGGTGGTTCAAGTAGTAGGGGAAGTGTCATCAGCTCTTTTTGTGGTGGAGATGCGACACTGTGGAATATAGAGGTATAACAGATGCCCTCTAAAGTGTGAGGTCAGAAGGAACTGATGGCCGAAAGACTTTACGAATATAGTGTGCAGAGATAGCATCGAGGAGAGCAGCAAGGAGCTGAAACATAAACAAGGTGTTAGACATACCACCGAGGTGGGCATCCCCATGCTCGTAAACAAATGACTCAAAGCATGGCTGCCGACCAATACATTGCAGATCCATGAGTACTGAGATGATATAGACTGTGGACAAATCATGGCTACTATGAACAAGCGTAGACCCATGAGACGGTAATAACACAGCCACGACCAATACAAAGAGTGGATCTGTGTGACAATACAAAGGATACCTCCATCGCAACCTGGACGCAATCAAGATACAACGGTGCGCCCAGGGTCTTCTACCCGATCGCAAATGATACGAATTTAGCCATGTGATTACAAAGTGTTGAAGTCGAACATGGTAGAAACCATTTGATTACCGGTCAATGATGTGAACCGTTAACAAATGCGAGGGAAATCACCAATGATGACGATGATCCCCAAGGTATCTGAAATACATCTCAACGAAATGCGAATATATGAGTTGATGTCGAGCATTCGAGAGATTGTTTGATCAGAGGTCAGTGATGTGAACCTACTGTCTAACACGAGGAAACCTACCATTGAGGCATGCAGGTACCAAGGTACTAATGGTTGATCTCTAAGTCCAATTCTCGGATAGTGATTTGGCGTCTACGGGAATAGACTTGTCGAAGGTGGGCCATAATGTTTCCCACATCATCGACACGAAATCAGAACGAACGATAAGATGATGAAACAATGGAGTATGTACTGACACAGCGGAGGCTTGACACAATGAACGACTCTGAACAATGCAACCCTTTGAACATATAACGGCATTTAACAGGACTTGGAAGCAGGGATTATGTAAAGCAGAGGATAGACACCAAATGAGTAGGCTCGTGGCCAGGGAGACGACTCGGGATGATGACCATAACTCAGTGAAAAATAGATACCCAGTATAGACAAGGAATAGACACATGCCATGTTCAAAGGTAACGACTGACAAGCTGCCAAAAGTAAACTTGACTTGTTCCTCCATATTCCCCCGACATGATGGACGAGTACCTCTTTGTTGTTTTTCGAGCTTGAAGAGGATAACAGATGCTCGGTGTAGCTCATCTCATAGATGAGTCCAATCTCACATGTTTTACGAACCTGAGAAAGGAGGGGTTCGTCCCAAAGTGGGTCCTTTGATGTTAAAATTTTAACGAGTCCAAGGAAGGAAAACTCGGTAGTTTTTCATATTTAGAGAACCTGAAAAACTTAAAGGAAGCTCCACAATGTACTTTTTCGTAAATTTAGTCCCTCGATCCCGAAAAAGTGTAAAACAATTCCAGAGAGAACTCTCCCAGTCAAGATTGACTGAGGTATACCTTTCTCGTAAATAGTCTAGACGGGCCGAAAAGGGGTAACCTATCACCGAATAGACAACCTTTCAAATACTTTTACAAGTGTGAAAAAGTCAAGATCACTTGGCAATCTTTTCAATTTTAGGGAGTCTGAAAAGAGCTTAACTATGGACTCCAATGGTCTTTTTCGTAATTTTAAATTATTATGGCCCGAAAAGAGAATAAAATACAACCAGGATAATACTTTCCTCATTGTTTAACGAGTATGAGTAAAGCTGACCGTACTCGACACCATTTACTTGAGTTTGACAAGCACGACACGGGTGTAAAAGCGCTTGGAATCTTTTTCAAGTTTTAATCCAGAGCACGAAAAAGATAAAGTGGGCTCAAAATGAAGGTCAAACGATGGATAAACGCCAGTGTGAATATATCGCTTTTTAAAGGAGTTCTTGTCAATAAAGTGCTCATAAAACCGGATATTAGCAATGTGAAATGGGTTTTTATTTTAACCATATAAAATAATAAGTAAAAAATAGGTGAAAAATCTATAAAAGGATGGTTGAAAATAGAAATTTACCATTTCATTTGTGTTTTTATCCAAAGAGGAGATTTTACCCATTTGAGGAGCAAAAACTTCAAGGATCCATATTGGGAGTTTTAGGACACCGTTTCAACAATTGTCTATGCTAGGTAAGAGCTATCAAACTTCTCTTTCATTTGATGTAGGAACAATTTGCTTTCAGTGAGAAAAATTAATTTTTTGGGCAAGCCCTATTGGGCAAAAATCGCCCTTCACAGTACCGCGTGGGGCCCATATCGGGAAACGCAGTACTGTTCGACAGTACCGCGCTGTGGCGTTAAACCGAAACGTGGTACTGTGCAGTACCGCGCGGTGAGGTTTGCCCCAGGCGCGATGAAGGCGAAATTTGAGATGAAAAAATTGATTTTTCTCACATTTTTTGCTGAAACCAAGTTGTTAAATAGTTACTAAATGTTTCCCCTGACCTTTTGCAGGAGTTTGAAACTTGTTTGGGTCAAAATGGTCAGTTGGAAAGAAAGAGAGCACGAAGTAGATGATTTGGCGGCCGAAAATGACCTTCCTACCGTGACTGCATTACGGGAGTGCGGTTTGTTGAAATTATTTAAGACCAAAGGCATTCGTCAACAAGCCAAACTTCTTACCCATCTTATCCAATTGTGGGACTCTGACATTCAAGCTTTCCGAGTGGAAGAGCATGTTCTCGAAATTCAACTTGAGGATATTTACTTCCTCACGGGCCTCTCGAAAAGAGGGGCCCGGGTGAACTTTACTGGATACACAGCATCAGAGACGAGCACAGATGCTCTGATTGCTCGGTACTCCCGTCAGGGTTCGAGTAAGAAAAGTGGCAAAGTGGTCATAAAAGATGTTGCAGAACTTCCTTTAAAAACTGTTTTGTTCACCATCACACGTGCAGCAGGGAGTGTGGGTCCGCATCAGGCGTCCCGTACACAGATGAACCTCGCAGTGGATTGTATGGCGGGAACAGTATTTAACTGGTGTGAGGTGGTGTTGACCAATCTCAAAGAACAAGTGCACAAGTGTAGGGTTGGAGAGAATTCCCAATTTGGTTATGGGAGTATCCTAGTCACCTTTTTTTGGCGAGGGTGCCATTACTGCATCCATAGATAACTATGCCCCGTAGTCCACCTACCGAGCCATGGATGGCTCGATGGAGTGATTATGCAGGATGTCTCGGGGGACCTCAGCGCTTGGATTTTGGTGAGGATTTCTTCTCCTGGCTCGAGGAACAGATAGTTATGATCGATCACTACCCCTACTCAGGGGTGGACTTTCGCGAGGACATCGACTTGGCACTGCCAGAGGATGAAGATTGGGACAACTCAGGTATGACCTTCATGGATATATATTTTTTCCTTTTTGAATATATAATTTTTATTTCTTTTTTAGAATGTGTAAAAGACTTCTAATGTATGTTCGCATGCATGTCGCAGATCATGGACCACAGAGACCAGCTGGGTACTCGCCCTTACGTCGCGGTGGTGTTGATCGCCAAGTTGTTCCTGATGAGGAGGAGGACGAAGACGAAGCAGGAGTTGTTTGGGACATAGAGAGGAACTTACAGGGGTTGACTCATGGTATCCCTGCTATGAGGATGGATGACGTCCCTTTACATCTCCAGCGGCATACTATAGGTGTGCCTAGTCGTATTGGTCGACTTCTTCGTAGGGTGGTCTCAAGCTGTAATGTGTTACCACCAGCAGCGGGAGGAGTCTAACGAGGGACATGATAGATCTCCCAGATCTCCATAGATGGTCTTTTTTGTCTTTTGCGGCATGTATACGATATGTAGGCTTTGAGAGCCAAATTTTTGTATGGGATTTGGTCCCAAATTTTGTCTTTGACACAAACTTTATGTATTTTGGAAAAACACTCTTATATACAGTGATATGGACCTATTTTCATGATCTATTTATTTACAATGACTTGTGCATTTTATCTTTTATGATGTGTTTATGTATGGGCAAGATGCCAATCCAAAATGTAATTAGCCAATGAATCAGCTATACAATTGAATTCTCTCGGTATGTGTTGATATGTAATGAAATTAAATGATCGTTCCAAGCGGCTTACTCTCCGAAATAAATAAAGTAGTATAGGATCGCGAACTATGTAAACACGGTTTAGATGAGAAACCACGAGTTGGGAGTCTAAAAAGACTGATATGGAATCAATTCTGAGTGAAGCAACCTCCGTCAAGAGACCAATGACTGCATGGTACTCCGCGATATTGTTGGTTGCAGGACCTAAACAATTGGCTCCTGAAGAAATCAACTCGCCAGTGGGGGAATAGATTACCCATGCCGCAGAAGTGAGATTCCGGGTATGTCGGCTTGCACCGTCGGCGAATCCGAAGTAGGCAGACATCTGCGCATAAAATCACGAGTCAAAGTAAGAGTGGATACATGAGGTCCACGTGCACACCAAAAAAATGAGTAAAAGCAAACTAAGTACATTATGTACAACAAGTAACTCGCGTAGGGAAACTTTACGCGTACAAGCGTTTGAGGTATAGCCCATTGCAGGGCCGTGCTAATGGCGTACCATCACAATCGATTAGTTCATAGGCTCCTTTTTCCAAGACACGTTTTACAACAAAGGGGCCGTACCACATAGATTCAAGTTTTCCTTTTTCGAGCTTATCGTGCATTTGATCATATGTAAGTACGAGATCACCTTCATTGAAGATCCGAGGTTGAACGGATTTGTCATATTGAGCTCTGACGTGTTTTTTATGAGCTTCATTAGCTAAAGCAGTGTCGCGACGGGTTTCATCTAGCTTAGCTAGGTATAGAAACCTTTCCTCTTCGGAAGTGGTGTGGGGAAGTAGCTCTATGGCTATCATAAGCGATGGAATTTCACATTCAATCGGCAAAATGGCTTCTAGAGCATACACCAGTTGGAATTATGTAAACCCAGTAGCACTTTTCACTGAGGTTCGGTATGCCCATAGTGCTGAGAATAGAGCTGAGTGCCAGTTAGATTTCTGGGTACCCACAATACGCTGAATCATTCGTTTCAGGACTTTGTTAATGGATTCAACTTGGCCATTAGCTTATGGGTAATACAGGGTTGAGTTTTCATGGCGAAAACCCAGCTTGGCACTTAGTTCTTCGATCATATGGTTCCTGAAATGGGAGCCATGATCAGTCATGATGGATTGAGGGACACCAAATCTAGCTATAATATGATTGAATATGAATTACGCTGCTGTTTTGCCGTCCTCAGCATACGTAGGCATCGCTTCAGCCCATTTTGTGAAATAGTCGATAGCTACTATGACATAGCTATGCCCCCCGACTGAAGTGGGCTTACAGTGCATGAAATCTATGCCCCATTTAGAAAAAGGGCCGACGGAAATAACAGGATGGAGTGGAGTAGGGTGCGAGCGTGCTTTACTATGAAAGAATTGGCATGGTGGACACTTCTTGACTATTTCAATGCAGTCTTTGAAAATTGAGGGCCAGAAGTATCCTGCTCGCAGTATTTTCTGGGCCGTAGCCATCCCAGAGAGATGAACACCACATGCTCAAGCGTGGCAGTCATTAAGAACGCGTTCCGCCTCATCTAAGGTCAAACAATGTCGAAGAACGGTGTTGACACCATGTCGATAAAGAGTATCGTTGACTATGAGGTAGTATTTTGCGTGATGTCTGATGAGTCACCGTTTATCGCGAGTGACGTCGGGGCGGAAGCGTTGGGTTTGGAGATATAATAGAATATCCCCGTACCATGGATCAGACGTGCTAATGAGGAACAACGATTCATCAGGAAGAGAATCGATGGGCTCAGATTGCTCAGTAGCACGGGGCAAGGTACAAATCAACTCTGTAAAGACCAAAGACTTTTTGGACTTGGATTTGACAAATTCCAAGTCAAACCCCTGAAGGATGACGATCCAACGAGAATATTTTCCCCCAAGCACTTGACGTGTGAGGATATAATACATTGGATTGAAATCGGCTATAACAGTGGTCCGACGAAGTAGAATGTAATGACGAAATATCTGGATAGCAAATACTGTTGCCAGAGCCAGTTTTTCAACATGTGAATAACGAGTTTCGGAGTCGAGAAGACTCTTACTAAGATAGTATACCACATGTTCTATGTCGTTTTGGTATTCCTGGACTAGCACCATACCGATGGTGGAAATCGAAGCTGTGAGATAAAGAATGTAATCCCGTGTGTAATCGAGGTGTTGGATCACAGGATCTTTGGTTAAGGCTGCCTTTAGATTGTCAAAGGAGCGTTGGGCTTCATCATCCTTGATAAAGGGAACGTTCTTCTTGAGAAGCCTCATGTAGCCTTTTGTTACCTCGGAAAGATTGCAGATGAAACGGCGTAGAAATTTTGCATGCCCTTGCAAACATTGAAGTTCTGGAATGTTGGTGGGTGAAGGCAGGGCTAAGATAGCTTCTACCTTCGCAGGATCTAATCGTATCCCGCTTTTGGAGACTATGAAGCCCAACAGTTTTTCGGCTTCTACACAAAAGATGCACTTATGCGGGTTCAGACGTATATTGTAGCGATGACACCTTTCGAAAATGTCACTTAGGTGGTCTGGATGGTCTTCCCGGGTCCGAGAGTGAGTGGGAAGATCATCAAGATATGGTTCTACAATATGTTTGATGTCGTGAAATGCGTATGACATCGCCCGTTGGAAAGTTTCCCCGGCATTTTTAAGGCCAAAAGGTAACTTTCGATATGTAAAAATACCCCAAGGGTAGATAAAGGTCATTTTGTGCAGGTCGGTTGGGAGGATATCGATCTGATTATAGCCAGAAAAGCCCTCCATGAATGAAAAGATGACACTCCTGGCATAGTTATCAATGATCTGGTCGATGAACGGAGTTGGGTAGTTGTCCTTTGGACAAGCCTTATTCAAGTCGCGGTAATCGACACAGACTCTAATCGTTCCTTGTTTCTTGGCTATGGGAACGATGTTGGATACCCATTCTGTCAATGGGACAGGATAGATAAAACCAGCACGCAAAAGTTTTTCAACTTCTGCTTTGATAGCGGCTGACTTACGAGGATGGATGGGTCAAAGTTTCTGCCGAACAGGTCGGGTGCCAGGGAATGTTGGAATTTCGTGGACCACGATCGAGGGGTCAATTCCTGGCATTTCTTCATAACTTCAATCAAAAACATCGCGAAAAGTTTTGAAGTAGGCACTATAGAACTCCATTTCGAGGGGAGTACATGTTTTGTCGATATGTACGTTTTCCATGATACCAGGCTTCACTGAAATATCGATGGGAGTGGTTTCCATCAAATTAGCCAAGTTTCCTTCAGAAAATACCTTGTCGAGGGAAGTGGGGAACTTGGTTTGAACCATCCCAAGTGAAGAACTGGGTTTTGTATCAGGCTCAAGTGGCCGAATGGTGGGGAATGAAGATCGATGATGAAAATATCCCCATGGTGGCTCATCACCGCACATAACCTCCATGATTGATTCGTCAGTGGGAAAAATCA
This sequence comes from Larix kaempferi, assembly GCA_027924585.1. Lineage (NCBI taxonomy): Eukaryota > Viridiplantae > Streptophyta > Pinopsida > Pinales > Pinaceae > Larix > Larix kaempferi. The sequence continues at coordinate 27,670,928 of BSBM01000158.1, read as the reverse complement.
AATTGAGAGGATCGAAAAGTGGTGGGTATGGATGAGTCTCAGCCAAGAGCTATGCCACGGAATGATGAGTAGAACAGTCGACCCAGTCGGTGGCTGATTGGATCGCTTCATATGCTGCAAGGTTTCTGTTCAAGGGCATGGAGTTGCCATAGTTTTCAATCTGAGCGGGACTCGGAATCACCCATGAATCATTGGAAGGGGTGACATTCGATGAAATCATGTTGACTGGTTGAACATGGGTTCCCAGCTCTGGAAAAACTCCAATAAGGGATGAATCCTTCATGAGACCAACACCAATGTCTTGGAACCGGTACCGAGGTTGATCCAATAACAGGACGGTGTTGGGGGAGTTTGGATGGGAGTCTGGGATACAGTAATCCAGTTGATCAATAGTGACAATTTTCCCTTCATGAGGAAATTGCATAATCCAGAAGACTGTAGATGCTATGGTGGTCATGGTGTAAAACCAGTTCCGGCCAAGGAGGAGATTGTAATCCAATGGTGCATCTACGACTTCAATGTGTACGGATATTGTTTTGCCCCCCAGTTCAACACCAATTGAGGGAATGAGTCCATAAGGTTGAAAAACGTTTCCATCAAACGCCTTGAGAGTAGTGGGAGAAGTTGTGACATGATCGACGCGGAAGCACCTTCGTCTAACACAGTGCGATGGATGATATTTCCACAGATTTTTGTGTGAACCTAGAAGGCTAACTGGTGAGAAAGCCGAGGTTTAGCGTGCTCCAAGTTAAACATGATGGAGTTTGAAGTATCTGGGTCCATTGCCTCCATTGCTGAAAGTAGGGTTCTACGCTGTGTGGGGCAGTGTTGGAGAACCTCGAGAGTCGACATGGCGCAGGGTGCTTGAGCTAGATCCTCAATAATATTGTAATTTTGGGAGGCTCGAGCATTGGGATTAAATGTCGCCTTTCGTATGGTGCCCTTGGGTGGGCGTAGCACTGTATCCATAAGCGGTCTCTCGATATGGAGATGGCCAGTAGGGGGGGGGAATAGGAGTCGCATCTTCAATGGGAGATTTGCCTTTGGATATCTCCGATTGTTGGTTTGAATTTGGAGGATTGTCATACGTCTTTGAACGAGTGGTTATATGAATCTCTTCATTACTCGTCATCAGGATTTCACGGTTTGTGGACGTCTCTCCGCGGGTTGGATTGGTCGGGTTGCCCCCTTGTGGGGTTTCTTGGGCAACCATCTGCTGTTGCTGTTGAGGGAAAGGGTCAGTTAACACTGCTGGGCGAGAGGATCCTTTAACAAATTTTTTGACTTCGTCCTTGTAGGGACAGTCACGTGTGTAGTGATCGTCTTGACAAATTAGACAGGGAAACTTAGCCTTTCGACGTGGTTTCTGGTCATTCTGGGTGGGTTGTGGCTTGGGGTTCTCCTACTGGTTTTTCTTCTTTCCCCCGGATGGTTGTGACGTAGATTGAACTGTGTTCACTTCGGAGGAAATAGCAGGAGAAGTAGTTTTTTTTGAAGCAGCTTGGGGTAAAGCGGGGGAAGCAGAAGCTTGTTGTCCCGTCGAGTTGGTAGTAGGATGGGTCTTGACTGAACCAACAATACCATCAATGGGAGGTTCAGTGGTAGGTTTGGTTGGATCAGTGTTAACGCGGGTGGCGTGAGGAAGAATTTCATGTAAAGTACCGGATTCAGTGTATACCAAATCCATGTACTGGGCTGCCAAGATGGCTTGTTCTTCTGTAACCGGCCCGCGCATAGCGATATCTCTGGCTCTGGGAGGCAAAAAGGATTTAGTGAACCAATCAGCGAGTAGCTGATCTGGAATGGGTTCCTTAATTAGCCTACGGCATCGTCGCCACTCATGGATGTGATCCGAAATGTGTGTAGAAGTGGTTTGACGCAATGAGGTTAACAGTTCTGTTCCAGTCTCATACTGGATGGGAAGCTGAAAATGAGTCAGAAACTGTATAGCCAAGGTGTTGAAATCACAGAAATAGTGTTGTGGCACCTCGATGTACCATTTTGCTGCCATGCCGATAAGTGTATGTTGGAAGAGCCGAAGTCGAATGGAATCATCCATCAAGGAGTTGGATGAACACCAAAGATGGAAGGTCATCACGTGGTTCTTGGGGTCTTCCCCGGGCTTAGCATCGAAATTGGGAATGTCCGACGGGAGTTTGGATGGGATAGGTGGCCAGTGAGGTTCATGCCATATAGGATCGTTGAGTAGTCTCGACAAATCAGGTAAGTCAAGTGTGGCCAAAAAGGGAAGTTGACGGTTAGTCTGCGGGTATGAGTAATAACCATGTGGTGCAGAGAAACCTGGAGGGCCCTACATAGCATACTGATGCGTCTTATACCCTTATGTGTTTCCCGGGGGGTACTGCTGGAATTTCTGTGGGTAGTAAGCCATTTGGTTAACCGGTTGATTGTAAGGAACCTGTTGGTGGGTGTTTTGTTGAGTGGGTATGGTACCCTGGGGTTGCGGAAACCTAGGAATAGTTGCTGCTCCTGGTTGGGGAAAAGTTCCTTGGAATTTTTGTGTTCCAAGAATGTTACCACTATATTGAGTAAGTGGAGGGTTTCCCATAGCAGGGTTGGGGGGTGGCTGCGACGGTGGTGTCCATGGAAGGCTCGTTCCTCCTTGGGGAGCGAGTGGAAATTGAAGGGATGGGTTCCATGGAGTTATAGCAGCTGAAGGATAAGGGAAGCTAGAATTCAAGTTGGGGGGAATCTGAGATTGCCCCCCAGCTTGGTTCCAGTTTCTGAAAAGTGAGTAACCCCACTTCTGTGGGATTTGAGATTCCCAAGAAGGAAGCATTCCTGACGGGGGAGGTTGAGAGTGAGGTCCGGTTGGAACACCGGAATAAGGTTTCCCACTGCCAGGTGTGTTATACATACCATACTGAGCAGATGCTGCTGGTTGGGAGAGTTGTTGGATGGAACCAATTGGTTGTCCGCCAACAGATGGGTTGGATGGCCCTATAGGAGGAGGCTGTTGACTAGGAATGGGGTTCCCAACAAAATGTTGTCCTCCAACTAGTTGGGTTGATGGCCCTATAGGAGGAGGTTGCTGAGTAACAATGGGGTTCCCAACAAAGGGTTGTCCTCCAGCTGGTTGGGTTGATGGCCCACCAGGGGGGGTTTGCATGTTGGAGTTGGGGACCACTGCAGTTGGTTGTCCACCTCTCAAGATAGTGTAAATAGTGGTTGAAGGTGATCCTCCGGTCAAAACGTAAGATCTAGCAGTATGACTAGGTGTTCTTCCGCCGCTAGCCAAATATGATAGTGTGAATTGGCCAACGGCGCCAAAAGTACTGATTTGTGGAGGGGGTCGTCCATATCTGACAGGCGAGGACGGAGAAAAAAATGGGTTATCCCTCATAGAATGTGCGCCAAAAATGGGTGATGGCAGCAAATGTGGGGAATTTAGCCCAGGGGTATCGGCATCGTTCATAACGTGTTCAATGATAGGAGGACCATCGAAAACTGGGTCCAAGTTCGTGTCCTGAAAAGGGTTTTGGGGATCCGGCGGGAACCTAGGTATAGTAACGTCTGAAGGTCCGGAGCCATCTGCAAAGGAGTGACGAAACTCTGTGCTAGATGGAATGTTGGGATCCCGATAGTCAGAAGGATGAGTAACGGGGGGATATCTAGACGCTGTCGAGAGCATTTTCTCTGTGTCGTGTCTAAACCGTGCCGATGCTAATGGGGAGTTCGCTAGAATAACCATACTAGACTGGATGGAAGCCATGATTTCATGTCCCGGAGGGAGGTTGGGTAGAGATATAGTACGAGGTACGTTGCTAGAAGAACTTGTTTCCTGCGGATGAACACTGGGTGACGTACTGATAACAAGCGAAAGCTCTGCCTAGGAAGTGATGAAGCCACAATCAGGTTCAAAAGGTGTGTTAGGAAGTCGAGTGTCTTCAATAACTTCGACGTACCCGCCTGGGACTGAAATCAAGCCAGGCATATCCTGGTCGGACCCTTCGGTGGTGCCAACAGATCCGTCTGTGTCATCGTGAAAAATGTCTTATGGACGGAAGGTGTTGACATCAGGTAGAAGGATGACCTCTGGTCTAGTACTTTGGGCTGTACTAGGTTCAGCCACTGTAGTGGTGTCCACTGTGGCAGATAAATCTGGAATAATAGTGGGTGAAGTGACAATGGAAATCTCAGGTATGCTAGTGGTTGCAGAAACTGCAATAGATTCTGAGACTGTGCTGTGAGTAGTAGTTACAGGCGGAACTGATGATGTGGTATTTATCGGCGGTGGAATGTTCCCTCAACTAGCACGATGGCCAGGAGGAGCAGGAATGCGTGATGCAGGTGGACTAGTGGTCCATGGCGGTGGCGGTGGTGGAGGGATTTTTCCCTGTACTCGTCGTGATCTTCATGGTGGTTCTGACATGATGACAGGAAAATGAAAATCGGGGGCAGTTTCGTAACAAAGAACTCAAAAACTCTAATGCATCCGAGTGTGCAGAAGAGGAGCTAGAAAAAGCAAGGCTCGCAGGCCAAAAAGGCAAGCTCTAAAATCTATACTGAGACTGGTGTCTCAATAAGCGAGCTGATAAAAAGAATGGCTAGAATGCCAACAAGCAGTCCCTAAAAAGAAAAATGACCCTCTACAAAGATGAGATAACAAGCAAACTCCTAACTAAGAGCTGGAGACCTCAACAAGCTGTATCCTTCACAAGGTGATGAAATCCAAGTCGAACAATACAACATGAGAGACCGATATAACAAGGATATCCCTCTACCTAAAGGGATCCTGGGTAAAAGAGCCCTAGTAGAATAGTCACTAAGCTACCTCGTTCATGACACGTTGGAAAAGGTTTTGGGCACTTCAGACTTCTGAGGAAGACAATGATCGATGTTTCCTTAGGGATAAGTGGAGTGCGGAATTCCACAGAGTCCGTCCGATTCTCAATCTCACGGTCGTTTAACCCCTGAAAGTTAGAAACAGTCAGGAGGCCCCTCCACAAACTGGCTGTGACCGTGTCGATAAATACTAGAGGATTTTAGTTCCCTAGAAGACAACAACTATGTCTCATATGAAAATGACAAGGGGGAATTATTTTGACGCCTATCCCCGGTGTCCTACCTAACTACCAAATTCTTTTGATTTCCTCAAGTGAGGTTAATGTTGGTTTAATTAGGGAGATTAATTTTAGTGGTTGTCTTACTCAATCAGGTAAATGGACGTGAAACTTGATGGTGTTATGACGACTCAAACCATGCAAATGAGAATGCATAAAAAATAAGCCTTTGTCTTCGATGAAATCTAGCTATGGAAGAGAGAGAGTTCTTCGATAAAAAATGCATGAAATTTTTCACAAGCAATAAAAAACCAAAACAAGAGATTTTTGTTTTCTTTTTGTAAATAGAGCCAAACTGAAATAAACACTCTTTTTAATTCACTGATCCTACAATCTAAAATGCTTCAAGTATGAGAATTTCTGTGACAAATTCAATGGTTCATTTCCTAATGCAAAATAATGGTGCTAGACTTTTTCAATTCAAACAACAGAATTGTTCTCAAATGATAATTTTTTAATTACTGAAAATGATGGAAATAATGTGACTGTAAATGCTACAGGGTTCAGTAAAAGAGAACAGTAGTGATGGTTTGGTTGTGGTGAAAAAATCAAGCCAATGCAATCAAACTGGAAAAGTGACCCAATATGCAAATCATGCCACTAATTCACACAACAATCAAGCTCACAAACAAGCAAATAAACACATCACACAGGCTGTAAAATGACCAGGATGATAAAATGCAACAGCAAACACTACCTAAGGCAGAGAAAGATCAAAAAATGACTCAGGAAACCAAGCAAGGAGAAAAAATTTAAAAAATTGCAGACACTACCACGTGTCAGGGTCAGACTGTAGCGCGGCACTGTTACAGTACCGCTCTGGTACTAATGCAGAGAATGCGGTACTACCGCACTGTAGAGAATTCTAAGGGCGCGGTACTGTTGCAAGGTAAGAAAAAAGTGCAACTTTAGAAAAGAAAATGGAGTTTTCAGGGTTGCTGCTAACCCAGGGGACTCAGTGATCATACAGGGAGAAAAAATACAGCGAGGAGGGGTGAATAAAGGTAAAAAAAGACCAAGATTCAAAACTGGTTTGAGGTGCAATAAACAAAATCACAATCAAAAGATGGATGACAGTGAACTAAATCAATCAAACAGAAATCAAACCAGCGGAGTCGCCATTCTTGTTGGTAGAATTTTTCCCTACGGATAAGTCAAAATTCCCTTAACTTAAAGCAGATTCTTAACTGACTCTAAGGTAAGAACAAAACAAAACAAATGCTACCTTGGAATTCCTGAACTAACTTTCACAACAAGATTACATGCATTCAGAAACAATGAAAGATATGACTCACCTTTCAATTTGACGTTTGTCCCGCTTCTAGCTCTTGATCCAAAGCTCCAATGAAGAATCTGTTGAGATCAAACAAAGAACAAGCATACAAGCTTCCAAATACCTTGAAGTAAAGATTAGATTCAAATATAGACTAGATACATTTCATGCTAAAGACTTGCACAATACACATGAAATGGGAAAAACAAGACAAGTTATCTTTATTACAAACTTGAAGAATGCTTACAAAGGTTGCTTGATGTCCAAGCCAATCCTCCAGCTCCAAGTGATTCCTCCTCTAGCTATCTCCACAATGCTGCAAGATCATAAGTTTGGTACTTCTAAGAGTCCTCCCCCTTTTTCCCATGGAATACCTCTATTTTATAGTGTATGGTAGGGTTAACCAACAAGAGAGATGGGTGGATCTAGGGAGCACTTAGTGGATCAGGGTTTCTAATCACAGAAAATGAGTTAGGATCGAATTAGGGATCCCAATCCTCCAATATCTCTCGAAAATCCAAAATCCCACAAGCCATGGAAAAAAGGCTATAAAAAGAGTACCGCGCCCAGCAATTTGAGCATAGCGCGGTAGTACCCGCGTGGCAGGGACAAATCATAACGCGGTAGTACGGACTACCACGCACCTAGAACTGAGCAAGGCGCGGTAGTTAGGGTAAATAAAGTCTCAGCTGGGTTAATTCTGGACAGGGTGGATTTACCTTCAAGGATTACTTATCTTTTGGGTGGTTCAAGTAGTAGGGGAAGTGTCATCAGCTCTTTTTGTGGTGGAGATGCGACACTGTGGAATATAGAGGTATAACAGATGGGTATCCATTGCTTTGGCTGAGTTGAGCTTGAGAGTTCCCTTTTCCTTGTAGATATCATGCCCAGCTCGGGGGTGGTCTCTGAGTGCTGAAAGAATACAGGCTGGGCAAAGACCTATGGTTGGGAGGAACGTTGCAGTGACATAGCTAGTTGCTTGGGACAACATTGCATCAAGATGAGTAGTTTATTGTGTATTTACTTCTGCAAATGTATTAATTTGTTGACTGTGTTAAATTGAATGACAGTCATGTAATATGTGTGTGGATGAGTTCATTTCCGCTGTGCATGTTTGTTTGTTTTCCATCTGCACACATCTCTTTTATTGCCAAGAATCTAATGAATGGGCTGAGTTTTATGAAATTCCCCATAGATTGGTAGCATGTTCCCTTGCATTGTATAGATAGGTGGGTATGTGACATGATTCCTGCTAAAGCATGGAGAGATATCTTTGGGTGGTCATCCAGAGATGGAGGGTCAACAGGCGGCTACTGAATGTCGACCTAATCATCTATGGTATCTGGAGCTTCTTCACCAAGTTCAGAGGCAGGCAGAGAATACCCATCCAAGAGTAAGAGTTGTTTCTCAACACATCTATGTCCCTGAGTGAATTTCTCATCACAATTATAACAAATCCCTTTTTCTCTATGTGCTCGCATTTCTGCTTCAGATAAATGCTTGATAGGAGTTGGTCGAGGAGCTGATGTGATGGGAGGTCGTTGGGAATCCATATTTATGAATGGAACAAAAGTGGATTTGGAGCGCTATTGGGCTGTGATCTTGTCCTACGCCAACTTAGCCAACCCTAAGACTTCCATCATTGTGTTGGGAAAGAACATTTTAACCTCTGATCGGATTTCATGCTTGAGACCACTGATAAAAAAAATCCTGTAGAATTCATCAGACAATCCTTCTGTGTGATTGGCCAGTTTCTCAAATTCTTTCTGATACTCTCTCACAGTGCCAATTTGGAGAAGTTTAGTGAGTGCTCATGTGAAGTCATCAAAAGCACTAGGACCAAATCATTGCAAAAGGAGTTGGCAAAAATCTGTCCAGTTTGGCTCGTCATGAGATTTGATGTACCAACGATACAATTGAAGGGCTTCCTGTTCCAAATGAAAGGATGCAAGTGGAACTTTGTGGACATAAAAAGTATTATGCAGATTGAAATATTGTTCTGCCCGGTATATCCATCCAGTAGGATCAGTACCATTGAAGCAAGGAAAATCAAGCTTTGGCCCACAAAAATTGTTAGAATAAGAGAACCCATTGGCTGCAAAATATTTTGGCTGTCGTTTATTGTTCATGGCTGAATGCTGAAGATGGAGGCTGAGAAATTTTTCATCCAGATCTTGGAGTTTGGTTTTGAGGGTTGCAAGTTCTTCATCCATGATTTGTGCTCCTGTGCGGGTGACAACCATAACCAAGAGTTTTTTCTTTTTATTTTTTGTGAATGGGTAGAAAAAAAAAAACATAAGCTACTTTAGAAAATGAAAATTTGGATTTGAGAAAAACTCTGATGGTTAAATGGGGTTTGACTAGGTTTTGGACACTTTCAAATGGACAGGGAAGCAGAAAATAGGGATTTAAGAAGCAGGGTGAAAGGATGAGAAAATTTGTTAGAGAGGGACAAAGAATCAGAGATAAGAAATGAACAATAAGGAAAAATTTGAAGGCGATTGGGTGAAAATCGAAGACGTTATGGCAAACCCTAAAAATAGGCAAATGGTGGATTTCGCGTTTCGGGAAGTAGAATTTGGGATAGGTTCCTTAGGAATGTGTAATGTCCCTTGTTAGGAATTTTATTAAAATTGCAATTTTCCACTTTTTTCCTTAATTCGACCTTTGACTAGTTTCGATCTCTAGGTCCCAAATTTGCCCCAAATGATCCCAAATCTTCTGAGAAGGTATATGAATGATATTAGAACATAAATATGTGTTTCAGGGATGCCTTTGTACCTTTAAAACACTTCTTCAAATACTCTTTCAATTCTGGTCAATGTAGGTAACTTTACTAGTGATTTCCCTTTGACTAGTATTGGTCTCTAGGTCTCAAATTGACTCCAAATGCCTTCAAATATTCAAGGAAGGTTTATGAATGATATTAGGAATTGAATATGATGTTCAGGGATAACATATGGCCACCAAAAGACCTCTTCAAACTCTCTTAAGATTCTGGACCAAGTATGCAATTTTACTAGTAATTTGGGGTTCAAATCCCCCTGAGGTAAGTACTGAAAATGGCTTCCCAAATGCCTCCAAACCCACTCAAATTTATGAACAGAGGTATGTAATGTGTTAAGTATGTTATTAAGGTCTCATATGCACCATTAATGGTTTATTACAACTGTTCTCACCCTCTCCCATTCAACTGCAAAAATCCCCAATTCGACCCTTGGGGAAATGGCACTATTTCACCTCCCAATACAACTAAACTGACTAAAAATGCTTCAAATGCTCAAGTACAGTACATGAAACTTGTAGAATACATCCATGGCAGTATATTGATCACAAATATATCATAGAATCATCCATTCATTCGAAATCATTATCAATACATTGGTTCACAACAAGGTAGTGGGGAAATGGCATTGTTCTTCCATTAAAAATGAGATTTATACATTTCTACTTGGAATTTCGACCTGAAACTTTCTGGAGATGAAGAACAGAGTATTTAATTCATATTACAAAAGAAATGGGGCATTAGAAGCTCCCCCAAAGAGTACAATAGCTCACCAAAAACGCCCTCCCTCAAGGATCAAGAATATGCCATCAAAACTGGAAATGGTTGAAGGAGCGAGCTGCAATAGAAGAAACCATGAGCTGCCCTGTAGCTTACACCTGCAAATAAACACTCCATTAAAGCTCCAAATGAAAGGTCTGAATGGCCTTTCCAATTGCCAACTTGGATGGGAATCTTTCACCCTCGAAATTGGCTAAGGCAAGAAACTAGTCATCCACTAGCTCTCCCTCTTCACAAATGCAATTGCAAATTCTACAAATGATCAAAAGCCATTCTCATACTTCATTTCTACATTTTATAACCAAAATTAGCCTTCTAAGGGTCGAAATCCTCTCAATAGATTCAATAGATTTCCATTTAGGAAATATTCCACATTTGCCACTTGTCTCCTAGTTCCAACCTTCCATCTTCTCCCAAATTCGATTTTGGGTCTCTTTGGCTTCTCCAAATCCCAAATTCGACTTCCTTGAGCCTATTTTTGGGGCTGACATGTCATAGTGGTCAGATGTCAGAGGTCAGGTCTGCAATTTGTCATAGTTGTCATAGATGCTCCATCATTGGTGTCATAGGGGCTAGGGAATCTAGCCCAAGTGTCCACAAACTTCCACTTTGACTCTTTATCTTCCATGGAGGTTACCAATACTTCCCAATTCGACCTAAGATGCTCAATGACATGTGTTATGACTTACCAACTCACCCAAGAGTGTTCACATTCCCATTAATTCGAATTTGCAAAAGAGATATACCATGTATTATGAAAAATCAAGCTAGTGTGGGTCCCACATCCTCCATATGTCTCCAAAACCATTTGTCACCTAGGATTTCTCTTGAATTTCTTATTCACTCTATTTATTAAATACTTGAACCCTTCCAATGTCTAAACATCATTTATTATCCCCCTTATTCCAAATCCCAAAGCTTCCACCCCAAACCTAGGAAACTAGTAATTTTCCTCCTTGGCAATTATTTGACCCTTAACATCAATTTTACAAACTCTAATGAATATGGCTAATGTGATTAGGCCATTGTGACCTAATTACAAATTTGGGACATGACAAATCCTCCCTTCCCAATATTGCTTGTCCTCAAGCAATTTCAAACATGGGTGTTGAAGAACCTGCTTTCTGTATAATTCTTTGAAGTTGCCCTTGAATTGCCAAACCTTGAGTCTTTGAGTTTCCATGAATATTTTAGAGAGGAACCACCATGCTTGCTGCTGCACTACTCTGATTAAAATCACTTTATTAAGTGGGGAATCCATCTCCCATACTGCTTGCTTCCCCCCAAAAAATGAAACCAATGAGACAAAAATTATTCCAGGGTCCCATTGCTTGTATTGCACCCCAACAATTAAGAGTGCTCTCCAACCTACACCATTAGATAAGAGGATTCCTGGATCCCATTTTCTTGTATGCATTCTTCCAAACATCATGAGTACCAAATATATATCATCAAAGTACATAACAACATAATGAAAATGTACATCTAGGATATGCTTCATCAAAGAGTCATGAAAGTGCTTATACCTCCAAGCAAGTAGACCACCATTTTCCAAGTGCATACAAGCTTCAAGTGACCAATCAAATCTGCTCCAATGACATAGGTGAGGATCCCATGTCCTATAATGCTGCTCCAAAAGGATGTGATATGCATCAAAATATTCAGCCATGTATTCTTTCATCCAAGAAGTGAATGAAGAATCTCCACTAGAATCTGAACCAAATAATGAGCAAAAAAAACAAGGAGACTTCAAATGACTCGAAGAAGTCTCACCCATACATCCATGAATGTGAGAATCATAAAGATGTAACAAAGTATGTGGCTTCCAACAAAAATGTTCTCCCATCATAAATCTATTCATCCAAGTGTTGGATGAAGTTCCTCTAACATCAAATGAACCCAGTGTTGAGCAAGAAAAACCATGAGTATTCAAGTGACTCAAATCCATATCATAGGTGCATCCATGTAGATGTGAATCATCATAAAGTGACAAATTATGCTGCTGCAAATGTGAATAAGAATGTGCTCCAACCATGTCATCATAAAGGTTAAATCTAGGAGTTCCATACTCCTCATGTGGCACCATCAAAAAGAACCCTTTCACCCATACTTCATTGAGACTAATACTGCAAAACATGGAATTGTAGGATGTAGGAGAATGTACTAACTCACCCAAATGATCAAAAAGTTCAGGAGTTTCATCATGGGAAGGATCCATGTGGGTAGTATCATGCAGCTCCTTCAAAAGTGTGAACTCTTTGTAATAGTTTGGTTCCAATGTAGAGGAATCATGCTCTTCTTTAAAAATTGCATAACCTTCATCAAGAGGCAATTCAAATTCCTCTTCCACCACATCAAGTGTTTGGATCTCTTCAAGTTCATCTTCAAACACATCAAGAACATTCAAATTTTCACATTTCTCATGATCCACCATGTCATGAGAATCCTCCAAACAATCTACCATTTGACAATCTGAAACATAGGAGGAAAAACAAGTATCTTGCAACTTTTCAAGAAGTTGCTCATTTTGAATTGTGAGCTTATGAATATCCTCATTATTCTTCAAGTATGCATCATGTAACAATTCATTAAGCTCAAACAAATGGTTTCTATCAAAAAGCAAAGACATGAAATTACCTTTGATGTGGCACATTGCTCTTTGAATCTTCTCCATGTCTTCAAGGAAGGATGTTTCCTCCAATGAAGTAGCTCTCCAACAAGAATTTGACACCAATTCTTGAGTGTCATGGAGAATGCTGAGGGACTCTTGGATATTATTTTCATTCATCTTTAAGGACCCTTCAAGAAAATGAGGCTCTTGCAAATGAACCTCCTCATCTTCTTCAATTTTGCTTGGACCAACTTCATGAAGCTCAAGTGGTGATGGGGAAGTTGATCTTGGTTCTTCTTCAACCGCTACAAGGTCTTCATTATCATGCTTAATGAAACTTGTACTTGTAGAAACACTTTCAAACGTGATCTCTATGTCACCAACATAGAGGTGTGAGCACCCATCAGTAGGTACTCCTTCATAGTTTAAGCATCCATCAGTAGATGCTCTTTGGTTCATGTCTAAGCTAGAAGGTGTCTCGAAATGATCTTCCATATTTTCAATAGAATCTTCTTCATGATCTTGTGATGTCTCTTCCTTTTGCTCCTTCAAGCAAGTTGATGCATTTTGCCCCTTGGTTTCCTTAAAATCAATAATTTTTTCCACAAGTTCGATAGAAAACAATTCGAATCCTTCCTTTATTTGCTTGGTCATATCTTCGAATATTGTTTTCATAATTTTTATATGCTCCTCACCATCATATGAGGCTCCCTTTTCATCCCTAGTCATAGTTTCCTCAAAAAATTTGCTCTTCTTCTCCTACTTTTTTTTTTCTTCAACAAAAGCACTTTTGGTTTCAATATCTAATGGTGGTACCTGAATTATTGTCCTCGTGAATATTATACCACATCAAGTGCCAAGATCATGCTCTGATACCACTGTAATGTCCCTTGTTAGGAATTTTATTAAAATTGCAATTTTCCACTTTTTTCCTTAATTCGACCTTTGACTAGTTTCGATCTCTAGGTCCCAAATTTGCCCCAAATGATCCCAAATCTTCTGAGAAGGTATATGAATGATATTAGAACATAAATATGTGTTTCAGGGATGCCTTTGTACCTTTAAAACACTTCTGCAAATACTCTTTCAATTCTGGTCAATGTAGGTAACTTTACTAGTGATTTCCCTTTGACTAGTATTGGTCTCTAGGTCTCAAATTGACTCCAAATGCCTTCAAATATTCAAGGAAGGTTTATGAATGATATTAGGAATTGAATATGATGTTCAGGGATAACATATGGCCACCAAAAGACCTCTTCAAACTCTCTTAAGATTCTGGACCAAGTATGCAATTTTACTAGTAATTTGGGGTTCAAATCCCCCTGAGGTAAGTACTGAAAATGGCTTCCCAAATGCCTCCAAACCCACTCAAATTTATGAACAGAGGTATGTAATGTGTTAAGTATGTTATTAAGGTCTCATATGCACCATTAATGGTTTATTACAACTGTTCTCACCCTCTCCCATTCAACTGCAAAAATCCCCAATTCGACCCTTGGGGAAATGGCACTATTTCACCTCCCAATACAACTAAACTGACTAAAAATGCTTCAAATGCTCAAGTACAGTACATGAAACTTGTAGAATACATCCATGGCAGTATATTGATCACAAATATATCATAGAATCATCCATTCATTCGAAATCATTATCAATACATTGGTTCACAACAAGGTAGTGGGGAAATGGCATTGTTCTTCCATTAAAAATGAGATTTATACATTTCTACTTGGAATTTCGACCTGAAACTTTCTGGAGATGAAGAACAGAGTATTTAATTCATATTACAAAAGAAATGGGGCATTAGAAGCTCCCCCAAAGAGTACAATAGCTCACCAAAAACGCCCTCCCTCAAGGATCAAGAATATGCCATCAAAACTGGAAATGGTTGAAGGAGCGAGCTGCAATAGAAGAAACCATGAGCTGCCCTGTAGCTTACAACTGCAAATAAACACTCCATTAAAGCTCCAAATGAAAGGTCTGAATGGCCTTTCCAATTGCCAACTTGGATGGGAATCTTTCACCCTCGAAATTGGCTAAGGCAAGAAACTAGTCATCCACTAGCTCTCCCTCTTCACAAATGCAATTGCAAATTCTACAAATGATCAAAAGCCATTCTCATACTTCATTTCTACATTTTATAACCAAAATTAGCCTTCTAAGGGTCGAAATCCTCTCAATAGATTCAATAGATTTCCATTTAGGAAATATTCCACATTTGCCACTTGTCTCCTAGTTCCAACCTTCCATCTTCTCCCAAATTCGATTTTGGGTCTCTTTGGCTTCTCCAAATCCCAAATTCGACTTCCTTGAGCCTATTTTTGGGGCTGACATGTCATAGTGGTCAGATGTCAGAGGTCAGGTCTGCAATTTGTCATAGTTGTCATAGATGCTCCATCATTGGTGTCATAGGGGCTAGGGAATCTAGCCCAAGTGTCCACAAACTTCCACTTTGACTCTTTATCTTCCATGGAGGTTACCAATACTTCCCAATTCGACCTAAGATGCTCAATGACATGTGTTATGACTTACCAACTCACCCAAGAGTGTTCACATTCCCATTAATTCGAATTTGCAAAAGAGATATACCATGTATTATGAAAAATCAAGCTAGTGTGGGTCCCACATCCTCCATATGTCTCCAAAACCATTTGTCACCTAGGATTTCTCTTGAATTTCTTATTCACTCTATTTATTAAATACTTGAACCCTTCCAATGTCTAAACATCATTTATTATCCCCCTTATTCCAAATCCCAAAGCTTCCACCCCAAACCTAGGAAACTAGTAATTTTCCTCCTTGGCAATTATTTGACCCTTAACATCAATTTTACAAACTCTAATGAATATGGCTAATGTGATTAGGCCATTGTGACCTAATTACAAATTTGGGACATGACAGAATGAAATATGCAGAATGGGATTGCAGAGGTGTCAGTTAATTTTCAAGGGAAAAAAAGTTAAAACAAGGAAGATATGACGAAAAACATATATATATTTTTTTCTAGAATGGATCTGAAACGACAGGCTCTGAAACGGCTCAGAATGGATCTAAAACGGATCAGAATTGATATGCAATGGCTCTAGACAGATGTAATCTATGATTTATCAGTTGTCAATATATATGAACCCCAGGTATGTTCGGCTTCCTAACTGTTCAGGGGATTCACATGATCACCAATGTTGTCTGACGACTTGCGTATTGGGGCAGTACCTCTCGCTCCACGGCTTAGGTAAAACTGATAACCACTTTTCCACAAACGACAGCTCTTGGTTTACCTCACGGGTGAGAACTAGTCAATCAGGTAGGGGTCATTGCCCTTTTCGCTGGCAGGTCCTCTCAATGGGCCAACTACTTCGGGGTTCCTATGGTACTCCTCACAATGTGTTTTAGGGATTATGCCCAAGTACTTCCCACAGTTAAGCGGATAGGGATTATTCCCGGATTTGAACCTGCAATTGATAGGAACAAATACAAATGCAAAATTTTTTTTTGGCAGAAATTCCACCCAACGAGCCCAAGAAAGTGCTCTGATACCAGATCTGAGGAACCTGCAACAATTAATTGATAAAATGCATGATATATTAGATCACAGAATATTTTTATTGTTCGTGGGCCACTTCGAGGGGGCAAACTCCTTTGAGAAAGCTCAATACAAATAACTTCACGGTGCCTTCATTGGCCTCAACACAATTTTTTTTTCCTGGGAAAAAAAGCGTAATTTTATTTCATCAGCGGTGAACAAAATTACATTTTGTATATGCACATCTAGTGTGCATGCAATAACCAGTGCAGTGACTGTATCTGTTAGAAATAACAAAGTATCATAAGTCTCATCATGAGTTCTGTTATAGAGATGATACATATATATTGAATATCGAGTCTGATATGTTCAAAAAATATTACATCCATCTCCCCGAGCCTCAAAAAAACAAAAAAAGTGTCAAAAAGTAACACAACAGTCCATTATGTTCTCTGTTGTTAAGTAGAAAAGTGTGAAAGCATCGAATCCATAATCACTGTGCTGCAACATCTATGAAGGGGCGATGGTATTATTCTGTGATTCCCCATCACAAAATTCCTTCACCTTCCATAGCCCCAGTGCCAAGTGCCTACCCTCCTTAGAGGCCGTGTCCACCTCCTTGTTGTTCTCCCTATAAACATGTCTGCAAGAAAAGTTGACAAATGAGTGATGCAGTTCTCTGATGTCTTGAAGAATATTAGCTAATCTAATGTCTCTACACTGTTGAATTCCTTTAGACCAGTTTATGACGTTCATTGAATCACCATATATATTGAGGTTTTGACAGCCTTTCTCAACCGCAAATAGCAAAAGAAGTTTTAGACTCACTAGTTCAACAAAATTGTTACCACCTTCCCCCAACCCCCAATACAGAATGTAGAAGTGTGTAGAAGTGAGATAAAGAATAGCCCCACCCCCACAGCCATTGTCCCGTGCTGCCCCATCAAAAACACTCAGGGTACTGACCGATCTATTTCCACCTCAAGGGTCTCCCGTTGTTTAGTAATTTGGATGTGTTGAGGAAAAGCAGTGAGGATGCCACATATATGTGCTGCAGAAATATCTGGGGTGCAAGTTTTATCTGAAAAGATAAGACTATTACGATCCAACCATATACCCCAACACACCATTAAAGGTAGGGATTTCACGGTCTTATGTAATTGTATACTGTTTCATGAGGCCCAGGCTTGAACCATCGTGTTCTCGACCCAGTTACACAGAATACCCGATAACTTTGAACATTCATACCATACGTTGTTCGTATATGGACATTGCATAAACAGGTGAATGACGGTCTCCTCCTCCGCTTTACACAATATGCACCAACCCGAGCTAGCTCTGTTCTTTTTCTGAAGATTATCCCAGGTTGGAACTTTGTTTTCAAAGATATTCCACATAAACAACCGATGCTTAGAAGGACATTTTAGCTTCCACAATGACTTCCACCACCACACCGATTCTCTAAGGTTACCAAGTGCGTTGAGACTAATATACCCTCCCTTCAAAGTGTATTTTCCCATAGGATATCCTTCCCAAACAAGATCGTCAGCCCTATCCCTTAGTAAAACCTGTGATTTGTTGAGTTCCATGTATAACCGGGACAATTCTAGTTGTGCAGGTTCAGTAAGGTTCAAGGTGTTCAGCGCTCACCAAGACTGTACCCAAGGTCTATCCTGGACCTAATCAGCTAATTGAGATAAGTATGTTATGCCCCGAGTCCTGAGAGACACCAACGTTCTAACCGACAAGATATGTTGTCCCTCACATCCAAACCATCGATCCTCCCCTACCCAAAAACTCCTACCATCACCAATATTCCAAGCCAGCAGATTGCCAATAACCAGAAAATAATCAACCACCGCTTTCCAAATAACCGATCCCCCCGCGATGAGTCTTTCCAGTATTCCTCACCCAGTCAAGTACAGGCGCCAGAGCAATATATTTCTGAATGACCACCCTGGTCCATAGACTCTCAAATTTCAATATCCTCCAACTCCCTTTAGCCGCCAGCACTTTAAAAAAAAAAAATTGTTCTTCAACCCCCAACCTCCCAAAGCTTTAGGGATCACAATCCGCTGCCACTTAACCCAGGGTGAGACAAAGGTATCATCTTTGCCACATGATAAAAAATAGAAACAAATTTTCCAAGCCTTCTCCAAGATCCCCTTATGAATCCAAGATAATGACATCCAGTAAACATGTATAGCCTCCAGAAATGATTTAACCAGAACCAACCTAACCGCCCTGGAGAGCCATTTATGACTCCAAACCTTTAGTCTTTTGTGCAGTTTATCAATTAACCAGATCCAATCCTGTTTTTTGTATGCATTCGATTTCAACTAGAACCACAACTATTTATACCTTCATCCAAAGCTGAGAAAGTAAAGGGAAAGACCCTTCTGAGGACCTGAACCTCAACATCCCTTAACATTTTAATAGACAGAGTGGATTTTCCTGCATTAATTTCCATCCCTGTGGCTTTTGAGAAGAGTTACAAAATGTACCAAAGAGTATCAACATCACTAATCGCGTCGGTGCAGAAAATGAGTACATCATCTACAAAGAGTAAATGAGTTATGAAAAGATCTGGAGCCACCTCAATGCCCCAGAGAGTACCCATTCGTTTGTCTTCTCTGAGAGCCCTGCTCAAGCCTTCCGCAACCAAAAGTAAAAGTAATGGGGACAAGGGACAACCTTGTCGAAGACCTCTCTCATATTTAAAAAAGGGGGAGTGTTGGCTGTAAATAACCTTACGGAGGTTTTCAGCATAGACCCAGGTACTTTGCGGTTCAAGGAACCAACAAAACCCCTATTCACAGGCCCTTTCGGCAACAGACTGTGCGCAGCCTGAGGTCTCACCCGAGGCGAGCTGAGGGGGTGGTTGCAGAATCAAGTTTCCACAACTGGTGATGCGATGGGGGAAATACTGATAAGCAGCGCAATACTTTGCGGACTGCTGCAGACAAACAACTGCGTGAACCCTCTGTTCCTCATCGGGTACTTCGACGCGCAACTGTGCTTGCGCACTAGCGCCTCTAATGACTGCGCAATACATGATACTTTTGTGTTACGACAATAAGCTATCAACAGCTTACCTCGCAACAAATCTCAGTGACTCGGCGCGTCAACTAGACCAGGCGTCTCTTCCAAGACGATTAATTCTAACCAATCCTACTTAGCATTCTTTATCCTTTCAACTCGTTCAAGTTCTTATCATTACATTGCAGGTGATTGAATAAACATACATTACTACACGCTCCAACGCTGTGCTTAAACTCAATGTTCAACTATGTGACTAATGGGTGGATTCATACATTCCCAGACTCGTAAGTGTTGAATACTTAACATTCCTCCATGCATGTATTATTTAACATATTATTCCCATTCTCTGCGGCGAATACATATAAAAGCAATCACATAACAGGAAAATGCAGTATTAAACATTCATACCAAGCAAATGAACAATCATAAACACACAATAATCACATAACACATAATTTAACGTGGTTCACCTCCCAGATGGAGGCTACGTCCACAAGAATGGTTGTTAATATTGCTCTTTATGGGAAGGGTACAACTGTTCTTAGTCTGCGCACTCAGCTGCAGACTCTCTTCTCTCTCAAAATTAAGTCTTTGTGCACTCAACTGCAGAGCCTTTACAATAGCTTTAAAACTCAAAAGATGTTACAATACTCAACAATAGCTAACTCTACGAGAGATATCTCTCTGTCTCTCTAACCCTTTCCCATACAATGTGCCTTTATTTATAGATCATGCCCAAGGGTCGTGTCTTTACAATCATTAGGCTGAAACCCTAAGGTTTCAAAAATTGTCGTGGCTAACTACTACCCTAGCTGTCACCATCGACAACTTGCTCCAACTAGGCCACTCGTGGCTCACACACTCTTCTAACAGCCGCAATACTCAAAATGGTTACAACTGTTAAATTTTGAGCATTAATTCATTATACTCTAGGATCTTTGCTGAGAGAATAACATATACAGTATATCAATGCATGGCAATCATAATATGACAAGCATCACAAGAATCAAAAGCATAAGAGACAAGAGACACAGAGTTTCCGTGGGGAAAACCCTAAGGTGAAAAACCCCACAACTTCCTCAGAGATAGAGAGAGCAATGGCTCAACCAAAATACAACCAAATAACATTGAGATAGTCTCCTAGAAGATGATCCTCCTCTTCCTCACTAGTGCGCCACTTCTGAGAGTGAGAGTGAGTTACTTTTTCAAGTGAGTAAAATAGAGATCTCCTATCTCTATTTATACTCACCTTTTTTCCCAGTGACCTTATGGGGCCGACTTGTCTAGTTAGATAAATCCACATTATATTATATATAATTCTGGGCTGACCCCAAATGGTGGTCTAATAACCCATCGACAAGTACACACACTTGCGACACTTGTCAATCCACATGACAACACTTCCTTATAGAGGGATAATACATCTCTTATAAGGGTACAATAAATATATATAAAATACACAAATGAAATACATTTCAAAGTTACATATACATCAACACTCCCTCTTAACTAGGAAGGTATTTCTCGACACAGATCTGCTAGACAAGTCTTCTTCTTTGGATCATCGTCATCGATGCATCGTCATCATCATCATCACTGCTGCTGCTATCTCAACCAATCTCTAACTCTACTCATCATAGGAAGTTTTAAAGATCCAGTCCTTTTTCATACTGGATGTAGGCCCACCACCTGTAGGTCTTCATAATCACTGGCCATACTGTGGAATCCTCAGGACTTATTACGTGCATCACAAAACCTCGAAAGAGCATCCCAGGATGTTACGAGCACACAGCTCTACCTATAGGATCTCCCAGGGCAACGAATTACATGTGACCTCACCACAAAACCTCGCAAGAGCATCCCAGGCTGTTAAGAGCACACAGCTCTACCTATAGGATCTCCCAGGGCAACGAATTACATGTGGTCATGGCAAAACCTTGCAAGAGCATCCCAGGACTGATTACGGGCACACAACCCAACCTACCAGATCTCCCAGGGAACCGAATTATATGCCATAGGACAAAACCTCGAAAGAACATCTGCCAGATATCCCAGGGCACCGAATTACATGCCATAGGAAAAACCTCGAAAGACTATCTGCTGATCTCCCAGGGCACCGAATTATATGTCCTTCCAGAGCAAAACCTCGAAAGAGCATTTGCCAGATATACCAGGGCACTGAATTACATGCCATAGGAAAAACCTCGAAAGACTATCTACAAATCTCCTAGGGCACCGGATTACATGCTCATCTGCACAACCTGATCCACGGCCATAGAGTATCAACCTGATACTCATCATACATCATCCTGATGTACCCATGATCATCCTGATCATCATCAGTGCAAAATCCTGCTGCATGTCATCTGGAGCAACATCCTGAAGCTCGTCATCCATGATCATCCTGATCATACAATGCATCTACCTTATGCATAGCAAGTATCTATCTGATACATATCATCATACATGATCCACCTGATCATACAATGTATCCACCTGATACAAATACAAATACATGATACATATCACCATACATGATCCACCTGATCATACAATGTACCCACCTGATACATATACAGATACATGGTCCAAGCATCCAACATGATTCATACATACATATAAATGATCCAACTGATCATATCCAGCATCCAACATGATGCGTACATACATAAATAAAAATGATCCAACTGATCATATCCAGCATCCAACATGATGCGTACATACATACAAAAATGATCCAACTGATCATATCCAAGCAGAAACCAGAACATCATCCCGATACTCATCATCCAGCGCTTACATCCACAACCATGTGAAGGATACTCCTCCTTCCTCGAAGTGTCCTCGATCTGAAGAACGCCAAGCCTCTCTTTGAAGTACTCGAACTTCACCCCGGCTAGTGGCTTCGTCAGCACATCTGCAATCTGCTCGTCCATCGCAACATACAGGAGCTTCACAGCTCCTCTCTGCACCATATCCCTGATATAGTGATATTTGATCTCTATGTGTTTCGACCTATCATGAAACACTGGGTTCTCGGATAGCTTCACACAACTTTGGTTATCACAGAAGATACCAGTAGCATCCAACGGGAGATCAAATAACTCAGACAGTAGCTTCCGTAGCCATACTGCCTCACAACTAGTTGAACAGGATGCAACATACTCTGCCTCAGCTGTACTTAGTGCTACGTAGAACTGCTTCCTGCTAAACCAAGAGATCACACCTGATCCCATACTGAAGCAGCTCCCAGATGTGCTCTTCCTATCTGCAGCACTGCCAGCCCAATCTGAATCAACATAACCCTGCAGGTTAAACTTTTGATTCGCTTCATACTTGAGCCCATAATCCACTGTACCCTTCAGGTACCTCAGAACATGCTTTACAGCAACCAAGTGAACACTCCTCGGATCCGTCAGTAACTGGCTCAATGTGTTCACAGCAAAGCAAATGTCTGGTCTCGTGTTCGTCAGGTACATCAAGGACCCAATCATCTGACGATACATAGAGACATCAACTGGCTCAGATGAAGCATCACATAGAAGCTTCAGATTCGATGCCATGGGTGTGGCCATGGCCTTGCAATCCATCATCCCAAATCTCTTCAGGATATCTACTGTGTACTTCCCTTGACTAAGGAAGATCCCACTTGTATTCTGCCACACCTCCATGCCTAGGAAATAGTGCATCATTCCCAAGTCTTTCATATCGAATTCAGCAGCAAGCTTCCTCTTAGTATCTTTAATCAGTCTGTCATCTCCTCTTACAAATAAGTCATCCACATACAGGAGTAGAATCACAGGATTCCTTTCCTCAACCTTGTAGTAAAGGTTGGAATCCGCTTTACTTTTGGTAAAGCCCAAACTAGATAGGAAACTGTCCATCCTACCATACCAAGTTCTAGGATCTTTTTTCAAGCCACACAAGGCTTTCTTCAATCTGCACACATATGACTCCCTGTCATGTATTTCAAAACCGAGTGGTTGCTCTGTTGGTCCTCTATTTTGTCCATTCGATGTACTATTTCCTAGTATTTAAAGTCTTAATGGGTCCAATAATAATCAGTTTGATGTGTCTTTTGAAGGTCAATATTGCTAAAAGCCATGGTAAGTAATTTTAATTATTTGATTGTTGTATTTTCTTATTTTTATGCATATGTTGTGGGTTTTTAGGTTTCATTTAACCCTATGTTAATAATGCTGTGGGTTTCTCTTCTATACAGGGTTGTCTTGTTATTTGGCCAGCGTTCAAATGAGGAGATTTGGGGATTCGATCTACCATCAGGGCGTTTTTTATGGGATCCACATCATCTTAAGATGCTTTTGGAAGATTGCTTCACTGTTATTTCAGGCACGATCTGTGGTGTTATTATCTTCTCTTAAACGATATGTGTATATCCTGGATCTGAGATGCCATTTTTGGCTCAGATGGTTAAGATATTTTGAGTATTGTTATTCCTATCGATCCTTGTCTTCAGGACGATTTTACTCTGTATAATCTAGTATAAAAGTAGTCATGGAAACCCTAAGCAGGGAGAATTGGTACAAACTCCATTTTCTGAATATGATACAGCGTGTGTTTTCAGCAAACTCATGATTTCAATGTGTGAGGCGTTGAGGGCAGGGCCCACCTTCAACACCAGACTGTAATATTCCATTAGTGTGTGTGGTTTGCAATAGTAGATTGGCGTTTTCTCATTTCACATTCCTTTTCAGCATATAACTTATTTGCCCATTATCGGTTTGCAATAGAAAATGTGACTGCGAGTATTAATTAATAGCATTTACAGTTTATGGTGATAGAGTGAATTTGTTAACAGTTTGAATGAAAGATTCCATTTATTTTTGGTGAATGGTTATTTTAAACCTAGGGTATATACAATTGCATGATCTGATATAGAGTATGGTAGATTCAATTTGATGAGGGATTGAGTGTGTTTAGATTGAGAGTTTTATTACGAATGGATTGAGTGTTTTTAGATTGAGAGTTTTATTATGAATGGCTTGAGTGTTATATTTCCATAGCTACAGGAATGGTTTTTGACTGTACAATTGAATTCAGAATTGGTTTTAAAACTTTTCTTTAGTCTTCTGTGTGTGGCATTGGTACATGAATTACAAGTTTAACTTTCATTAATAAAACCTTTATGTTGCAGCACAAGAATAGTGTATAGACAGCCTGTTCTCTTATTATCGAATCAGGGTTTGAAGATCGTGATCATAGAGTACTTAGGGTTTACTGTTTTTGATAAAGGATTGCATTTGTATTTGAATGAGTTTTGAGGAAGAGTCCGTGGCTGTAACCCTGTTCATTTGAATCAATTTTCGTAATTTGAACACAGTGACTATCGATTACACAGTTCTAATCTTTATTTGATGAACAGAGTTTTGGTATTTTCTTCATGAGTACTTATATGCATTAGTTGTAAATAGAGAGTGAAGGAACTTCACCAACAGTTAAATTCTCATTTGATAGATTGTATGCATTAATAACTCAAAGCTAAAAGGCATAGGACTAGTTCAGATTTGGGGATATTTGGTGTGAATTTACATACTTGTTTTAAAAGTTCAATTAGGAAACATGGTTGACGAAGCATACACATTTGGTTAATGACAGATTGACTTGGATTGTGACTACAATAGCCTAGATTGCTGTAGGTACCGTTTATTGTTTTTAATTTGCTAGCAGGTTGTTTTTAAATTATAGAATTACAGTTTGAAAACCCTTATTTAGGTTATCTTCGAGTTTAACAATAAGAATTTGTAATGTAGTTTTCATTGCCTTTAATGCAGAATTAGTGGTCTTTAGCATTGGCCCTTTAGGGTTAGTCTCATTGTTGTTAGCAATAGATTAGGATTTCTTGAGCATTAGGGTTAGCTTATCTGCACATATAGTGTAGCAGCTCGAAGTCTACGATTCCCCGGTTGATAAATTAAATTGAGGTGAATTAAATATCAATAATTTTAACCAACATTTTGGCGCCGTTGCCGGGGAGTTGCTCCAAGGTAAGCTGGTATTTTGCTCATTTCTATTTTTTAGACTGAGAAGTTTAGGTAGATAGGATCTTTTTACAGTACACAACAAGGTGGAGGGGAAACATTAAGACGCAAAGACGAATTCACTATGGGATTCCCATGGTGTAACAGCCTGCCGCATCCACTTTAGTGGGTTGCCCCAAATCCTTGTTGTTCCCTTTTGGTAGGTGTGGTTGTTTTTCTTCGCATGATTGATTTATTTTACTGCAAACAGTGTGTTTATCTTTCTTGTAAAGAGTATTTATGCAAGTGTGGGTGTGTTTAATTTCAGTAATCTAATTTTACAACAGCTTTTATGTGTGACTAGTGTTGTAGATTGGAGGAGAAGGATTGGTAAGGCAAACTTGCGCATTTCATATCAGGTTCCTTCAAACCCAATTGGGGCACAGGTATTTCAATTTATTTTGATTAAAAGTCTTGTGATTTTCAGAATTTGTTTTGATGAGACCTAGAGATAGTAAGGGTAGATTCATTACGGTTCATGCTGATCTTTTTGTAAACAACAAAACCCCCCCCTTCACTAACCCTAGGGATAGGGATACCGGCAACGAAACTGAAAACAACAACATTCAGAATTCAGCGGAATTTGGAACCCAACCGGTAGGAACTGAGGTTATACCCAGTAAACAGTTACATTCAGAAGAAATCCCACAGATCCAACAAACTTCACCTTTAAGAGAAGATCCTAATTTGGTTGACGTAGTGAACATAGAAAAAGTGAACTTCCTTCTGGAACATAACCAGAATCCGGTGGTTTCTCAATTAGAATCCACTACAGATTTACCTTTTAATTTTCAAGCTTGGCCTAGGCCAGATCATTTGGATTCTATTCTACCCCCAAGAAGAGACAGGATAGGTGTCAACTGGTTTAGGAACCCTCTTGTCATGAGTGATCAGGAAACTGAACACCAGATGGAAGGAGAAGTAGAGCATGTGGGACGAACTGAAACAACTTTTGGCTTCCCCATTCTTGATCTTACACGGGATGTCAGTATGAAAAATATCCCAGCATCTTCATTACCTACTTTCTATGGGAAAAGTACTGAAGATCCGGATACCTTTCTATTTGAGTTTGACATCTTGTGTAGGAGTTATAATTATCTACAGGATGCTCAAAAGTTAAAATTATTTCCAGCAACCCTTAAGGATTCTGCACTTAGATGGTTTATGAGCTTGGGGGAATCCACCATCCGAACTTGGGAACAAATGAAGAGTGCTTTCCTCAGAAAATACCGAGACTACTGTGGGCCCCGAGACTCCCAAAACGATATCTTTAAAATGCAACAGCATGAAGAAGAGAGTCTGGAGGACTTCCTAGAACGATTCTGCTTTGTATTACAGAAGTCTAAGTATAATACCTTACAGGAGGATGCCGTCAGAACCCTTTTTCTAAAAGGGATCCTGGATGAATATGTGGAAATCCTCAACTTGATGGCATCAGGTGATGTATCTCATAAATCCTTCGAAGAGATTACTGAACTATGCAGAAAATATTCGAGGAGTAGAGCCAAGGCAGGAAAAAGCACAAGGGAAGGTCCTTCCCGTATTTCTAGAACAGCAGGGACTGGTGGGGTCACAAGAGTTGAGTTGGGAAACTTGTTAGAAAATTTCAAAACTGACATTTTAGGCACCTTAAGCTCCCAATTTGATGCTTTGAAAACAAAGAAACGGCAAGAGGAGGAGGACATAGCAGCATTACACATATTCTGCCCCAAATGCAGAAAAAGACACCCTTTGAAAGAATGCCCTCTAAATATTATTTCAGTCTGTGCTCTTTGCTCTGCGCAACACCCAACTGACAATTGCCCTTCTTTACCAGAGCTGCAAGCTTTTTACAAGCTTAATGCTGAACCTACCGATGCATCAAGGAGGCCTTGGCAGCCTAGACCTCAAAACATGTACCCAGAGCCTATTTTTCAGAACCCTGCATATTATTATCCCATGCAGCAATCTCAGCAGCCATGGAGTCCACAAATGTGGCAGAATTGGCCCTCTCAACCTACTCAGACCCAGCCTTGGCAGCAAGGCTGGCGGGGACAGTCATATGGAGGACCACAAGGACAACCCTATGGAGGAACACAATCAACCACCCCTCCTAGTTACTGTCCAATGCCACCAAATATTCAGCAGTTACTACCGGGTTTTACACCACCTGCCCTTCCTCCTATACCCCCAGTTCCACAACAATATCAAAATCCAAATCCACCTCGACCCACGTTGTTGCCAGCCCAACCTATTCCAAACCCTAATAATCGACCTCCCCAGCCTCTTAATAATGCTGAAATTCAAATGGCTCCAACTTATGTAATTCATTCAGCTCCTTTACAGGAAATACAATTAAGGTCTGGGAAAACATTGAATAAAACTCCTCCAGCAGTGATTATTCATGAAGAGACTGGAGAAGAAAGTGATGAAAAAGAGATTACAGAAGAAGAAGAAGTGCAGATTGCCTCAGAAAATACCCAAGCACTGGGAACTCATTTCCAACCACCAGCTCATCCACAGGTAAATAACAACCCCCCTTACCCAGAGAGGTTATTAATAGAGAAGCCTGTGATGCGTCCACAGTTTGATTTGGAAAATGAGTTGAGAAATGTTTGCATCAAAATTCCATTACTTCAGGCTATTAGAGATGTCCCTATTTATGCAAAATTGGTAAGGGAACTATGTTTAAAGAAACCTGGCCGGAAACAGAAAGACCCACCCAAGATAAATGTTTTAGGCCAGCTGTCTAATTATATTTCGGACTGTCCCTTACCCCCAAAATTTTCAAATCCTGGGAATCCCGTGGTGACAATTTACATCAATGAGGTTCCAATAGGAAACACTCTGGTTGACCTAGGGGCTGCCATTAATGTCATGTCTATGACCACCATGCAGAGACTTCAGTTGCATAATCTCCTCAGATCTACTCCTACTATTTTAGAGTTGGCTGATAGGAGCACAGTCAAACCTGTGGGGGCTTTAGATGACATTACTGTCACAGTAGCTTCTTGGGAGTATCCAGTGGATTTTCTGGTACTCCAAACCAAACACCCAATGGGGGAACATCCTGTTATATTAGGCAGGCCTTGGTTAGCCACTGCTAATGCCTTTATAGGATGCAGAGAAGGTATTTTAACTATATCAAATGGCACTTCTCTACAAAACTTAATCATTTATCCTCCAGCCCAGCCTGTATCGGAAAACATGTTATGGTTAGAGAATCCTTATGGGGATGAGGATGTGGGACAACCCTTACTGTCCATCAGTCAAACTAGGGGGCTGGAACACCAGACTGAGGATGATATCCTAGATCAATTTATTTCAGCCACCACTAGTATTGAGTACCCTCAGTCCTTCTCTGACTTAGACAATGTTTTCACAGAAGATTTTCAGGAACATTATTACCCCTCAGCCACCTCATCATCAGTAGTTTTATTTATAGATGAGAAGGTTGAAGCTGCAACTATACCAATGGAAATTAGTCCAGGAAGATCTTTGTTTATCAATGGGAATCTGTCTCAAAGTCAGCAAAATCAGGTAGTTGATTTACTCAAAGCACAGTCTGGGGCATTTGCTTGGGTTTATACAGACATGAAAGGCATTCACCCTGACACATGCATGCATCACATTTATACGCAGGAAAATATAAGACCAGTAAGGCAGCCACAGAGAAGAATGAATCCTGCGCTTAAAGACATTGTGAAGGAAGAATTACAAAAATTGTTGGATGCAGATTTCATCTATCCCATTTCTGATAGCAAATGGGTATCTCCGTTGGTGATTGTTCCAAAGAAGGGAGGTAAGTGGAGAATATGTGTTGATTTTCGTGAATTAAATAAAGCAACTCTCAGAGATTACTTCCCTCTTCCTTTCATAGACCAGGTTTTAGATACATTGTCTGGAAAGAAATATTTTTCTTTTTTGGATGGATACAGCGGATATAACCAGATAAGAATAGCCCCAGAGGATCAAGAAAAAACCACTTTTACCTGCCCATGGGGAACTTATGCTTACAAGGTCCTTCCATTTGGACTGTGTAACGCTCCTGCCACTTTCCAGAGGGCAGTGTTAGGTATTTTGGCTGATTTGGTCCATGACTGTGTGGAAATATATATGGATGATTTTACAGTCTATGGTAATGATTTCAAGGAAGCCTTGGATAATTTGGAGAAAGTTCTAATTAGGTGCCAAGAAACAAATCTTGCTTTAAGCCATGAAAAGTGTAAGATGATGTTAACTGAGGGTATTGTTTTAGGGCACCATGTTTCAACAGAAGGAATTAAGGTTGACCCAGCAAAAATTGAAATCATTACTAGTCTGTCTTCACCAACTACACAAAAAGAAGTCAGAAGCTTTCTGGGACACGCAGGGTACTATCGTAGGTTTATTGCTAATTTTACAAAGATAGCAGCCCCACTGTTCAAATTATTGGTCAAAGACAGTGGTTTTGATTGGGATCAACACTGTCAGAAAGCCTTTGACACATTAAAGTCAGAATTGTCTTCAACACCAGTTCTGCGGGGGCCAAATTGGTCTTTGCCCTTCCATATACAAACTGATGCTTCAGACACTGCATTAGGGGGAGTGCTCGGACAGAAAGAAAATCAGTCCTCGTATGCTATTTATTTCATCAGTAAAAATTTAACACCTGCAGAACTGAACTATACAGTGACTGAGAAAGAGTTTCTAGCAGTAGTTCATGCCATCAATAAATTCCGACATTATATTACATGTTACGAGGTATTTGTTCATACCGATCATTCTGCTATTAAATTTTTAATGAATAAGCCAATCACTAGTGGCAGAATTACTAGATGGTTACTTTTGCTACAGGAATTTAACATTACCATAGTTGACAAACCAGGGAAGGAAAATCTGGTTGCAGATTTCCTCTCCAGATTGACTCATGCTGATAATAATGTTCCTGTCGATGATACATTTCCTGACGAACACTTGTTTGCTGTCTCTATTAAAACACCCTGGTTTGCAGATGTAGCCAACTATTTGGTTACAGGGAAATTACCTGCTCATTTGTCATCTTATGAAAAACGAAGAATCATACAGCAAAGTGCTAATTATTCATGGGTAGGTAATGATCTCTTTCGAACCGGTCCAGATCTGATTATCAGGAGGTGTGTGAGGGAGGATGAGATGTGTGACATCCTCCAAGCCTGTCATGATGGGCCCTGTGGAGGCCATTTTTCAGACAAGCGGACAGCATATAAGGTGTTACATCAAGGGTATTATTGGCCTACCCTTTTTAAAGATGCTGAGAAGTATGTACAGGGCTGTGACAGCTGTCAAAGAATGGGGAGACCCACTGCTGCTGATCAAATGCCTTTACAAGCCCAGGTACAAATTGAACCCTTTGAAAAATGGGGATTGGACTTTGTTGGACCAATTTCACCAATGTCAAGGAAAAAGAGGTATATTTTAGTTTGCACTGATTATGTAACTAAGTGGGTTGAGGCAAAATCTCTATTGAGGGCCACTGAGAAATCAGTCATAGAATTTATTTACGAAGAGATTTTTACTCGTTTTGGTATTCCTCGTGAAATTGTAACTGACAATGGAGCACAGTTTGTCTCTAAATCAATGAAAGCACTTACAGAACAATATGGAATTAAGCACTATAAATCTTCTCCTTACCATCCCCAAGCAAATGGTCAGGTGGAATCAACCAATAAAGTGCTAGAATCCATTTTAACTAAGACTGTGCAGCTACATCATAAGGACTGGGCAGACAGGCTACCCGAGGCATTGTGGGCTTACAGAACTACCTGGAGAAATACCACAGGGTATACCCCATATCAACTTGTTTATGGTAAGCAGGTCCTGCTGCCTATAGAATTTTAGGTGAAAACTTTTCGTACTGCTGCACAACTGAGCTTGAATTTAGATGAAGCCCAGGAGCAGAGGCTGATGCAATTAAATGAACTTGATGAAATTAGACAAGATGCTGTCCAACAAACTGTGTTGATACAGAATCAGCGGACTAAGTGGCATGATAAATTTTTAAAGAAGAAGACTTTTGTAGAAGGTGATTGGGCTCTGTTATTTGACTCACGATTTAAACACTTCAAAGGTAAGCTTACCACTAGATGGATGGGGCCATATGAAATTGTGACTGTTTTTGATAATGGTTCTGTCAAAATAAAAACAATAGACGAAGAACAAACTGCCTTTGTAGTGAATGGACATCGGTTAAAAGTATATCATAAACCTCTCTCTAAGCAAGAATTCATCCATAACATGAGTCAGCAGTCTGAACTGGAACTGGTAGGTGAGGAAAAGACTTCTTCATCTCCTACTCTCTCTCAGTAATCTTCAGTGAAATTGTTTTTGTACATATGTACAGGGATTTGTTTTTTTCTTTCTCTTTTTGAAAGGTGCAGATATTCTTTTCAGTAAGACTCAGAATGTTTTTTTTGAAACCTAAGGGAGGTATCACTATCCGATTTTAGCATGCTGATTATTTTTGCAAGACATTTTTAAGGACTGTGTAAATTTGGGTCAATTTCTGAGCTTCAATGAATTATTGGAATGTCTGCATTTGTGTGTCAGATTTTTCTTGGGAACTGTTTTGGCTATTCATAAGAGTACTTGCCCACCAGGCATTGCCTACATTAATGCTTTAAGCTCCCAAATGTTTCTGCTTATGAACCTATGGGCTGCGAGGACCATTTGATTTGGTTTCACACTAGATAAAGAGTGGGAATTGATGTTAGTTACAGCTATGGGCATGAAGTTATTCTTAAGATAGGCATCATGATTAAAAGGTGTTCAAGATCGGGCAGTTTGGGGGTTATTATCTCTTGGCTGTTATAAGATTAAACACATATATATATATACTGTCTTTAGCCACTTTATGACTTTCACTTTATACAGTTACGAAGGTTAGTTGTTCATATGGGCAAATCTTTACAGGCATATACAAAGAATACTCTTCCAATGTTGGTACCATCCCACTCCTAGATGGTTTTCAGAGCAGCTCCCCCACTCATCTATGCTGAAGCAAATCATAAATTTTATCTTTAAGATGAAATTGGGACAAGAGCCTCTGATAGAAAAAGGGTGTAAGAGGTTAACCCGCCGGGATACTGAACAGGTCTGCTGGCAGCGGGTACCGACCTGTGGTATGAACAGGCAAACCCATCAGGGTTCTGAACAGGCCTGTTGGCAATGGGGCATCTGCCTGGGGAAGAAGCTTCTTAAGATGTTATAGTTACCCCACCGGAGTACTGACCAGGCTTGCTGGCAGTGGGTTCTGACTTTGATATCTTCTTTAACAGCCTCATCTATACTTGTCTATATGAACAACGTACCTATGTGAAGGTACAAGAGAAGCCATGAGGATGGTTAATTAAAAATTATTAAATTCATTAAAAAATAAAATGATAGCCAGTTGATAATCATCTCCAACTGTTTTTGGTACTTTGGGTTACCTGATTCTAAAAAAAAAAAGGTTTATTTTGATGCCTAAAACATAGCTGAGAACTGTAGTACTATTTGTTCCACTACTCAAATTATCCTGTGTGAAGCTGAGTCAAAGTGGACCAGTACTCCATTAGCTTCTGATTGATTATTTTTTTCTTATCCTGTGGCATATGTCCTGGTGGAAAAGTTCTGTATGGATAACAAGGGTGAGGACTGAATTTTTGATTGATGAAATCTGAATTGTGATTGTTTGAGTTTGAATTTTTGATTGTTTAAATTATGAATGAGTGATGAAGCTTGCATTTCTGATTATTGAAGTTATGAGTGATGATTTGAGTTTGAATTTTTGATTTATGAGTGATTGATAAAACTTGCATTTCTGATTTTTGAGTTCTAAGTGGTTGATTGGAATTTGAATTTTTGAGTGTTATTTGTATTTTTAATAAAGATGGCTTCATGGCACGATTGAGTTCCTGTGTGGTTAGATAGAGCAGCGACTCTGCAAGAAGGAAATTAGGCTATAAAACTGTTGGGGTCCAACGAATCTCTTAATTCAGGCTATCTGCTTATGAACTCATTGAAGTAATGTCTATTTGGGAGATTCATGGTTTTACATCATCATTCATAACCTAACAGCTGCTCCAGATGCTGATACTTATCTTCATCTTGGTCAATTGCTGTACATAGTTATCAGCCTAAAAAGCACTGCTGTGTTTGTCAAAGTGCCGGAGTGAGTGTCGGATTGAGTGCCGGAAGTTATATTGGGAAATTGGCATGTATATGCTAAGGGACGTTACGATTGGCTAAACCTTAACTAGTAATAAGGATTATAATTAATTTTTTTTGCCATTATATTAAATCCGATAGTTATGAATTCCTTTAAAAACTTTTGGTAATATTTCATTTTCTATCAATTGGCAACCTTTGATAAATTAATCATAACCTTATTTTATTATAATTTGGGTTCTGACGTGTTAAGAGACTGAGTTCAGTTAAAAACGTGTTAGACCACGGTTATCATTTCCTGCGAAGTGGGCAGTATGTGCCACCACTTGCAATGATGTGTTTTCTTATCACGATGCTGTCTTCATTACCCTCACTTCCTACCATTTTTACCAGGGTCATTCGGGTTTTATACAGTCGCTATCCTTCCATTGTCGTTACCTGCGAATCACCTGTCCGAATCCTTTTCTAATTCCCTGTCAATCCGCTACCCTCGTGGCTCCACCATGCTCAACCGGCATGAACCCTCTGCGTATGAGCAGCTATTAGCCATTCCGGAGTTCGTTGCATGCAAGGACATGTTTATTCGGGCAGGATGGCATACATTTTTAACTAATTTACAGGGCCACGATGACGCAGTCTCTCTCCAATTCGCCCTGAGTTTCGACGGGCATACCGCTAGAGTGGGGGCTCTAGAGTTTGCAGTGACAGAGGAGTCCATTTCAGTTGCCACGGGACTTCCACGCACCGGTGATAGATGGTTTAAGAATGGTCGGATGCCACGAAAAGATTATGACTGCGTTTTTAAACCAGAATATTTGGCTGTGAAGGGTGAGAAGGGTTTCTCCAAACTATGGGTCAGGGAAGAATTCTATAATTCTTTGATGATCATTACCAAGCTAATTACCTGTGAAGGTCGATTCTCCACCTACAAAGCCTGCCATTTTCGACTGCTAGCTCATTTCGAGTTTGGTAAGCTTCTAAATTTCCCATTTTATTTTTGGAAAAGTTTGAGTAAGATGGCTTCGCAGGTGAGGAAGAATTTAGAGCATCCAACCCATAGTCTTTATCATCATGGGCTTATTAAAATGATTGTTTTAGCTGAGTTAAAGAAGCAGGGTCAGGGTTGGGAACATTTTGTATATGAACTCTCTAACCCTCATCTTCAGTCACCCGTGAGGAATGAAGCAGGGGAGCCTGGTATCCCTGATTTAGTGGAAAAAGCTTCCTCCACAAACAATTCAGTTCCTCAAGATGCTTTTCCTCAGGAACCTGCTGTTAATAGCTCCAAGAAAACTGCTTCATTGTATGCTAAGAAATCCCCAATTCCTAAAAGACAGTGTGTTAACTCTCAGTCTGGGGGAGATAAGGAGCCAAATAGACGGTTTACTCGCAGTATGGCCGCTAAAGAGGGGAGAAAGGGGTCTAAGGGTAAAGAACCTGTCCACGTCGAGTTGTCATCATCCGATGCTTCCTCTACCCAAGCTGACTCCGATTCTCCTGATTCCCCTCATTGTTCTGCATCCCTGAATCCTGTCAGTGAACCCTTGTTACCAGTATCTCCTTCCAAATCAAGTCTGAAATCTATCAAAGGATCACCTTCAAAGTCAAGTTTGAAGTCTGTCAAGGTATCCTCTTCCAAATCAAGTTTAAAGTCTGTCAGGGCATCATTTTCCAGGTCTGGTTCAGAAGCTTCAGCGCAGGGGATTGACTATTTTAGACAAAAGAGTATTAAATTGAAAACGAAGCTGCAAGAATATAAAAGGTTGGATCGGGTTGTTAAACAAGAAAATGCCATTTTGAAAGCTAGAATAGTGTCCCTGCAAACCTTGGTTGATGAAGTTAAAGGGACAAATCATAGCCTTCGAAGGCAGTTAAAGAAAAAGGACAAACAGTTTGAGCAGTTAGCTAGCATACAGCAACATTCTGCTCCCTCTCCTCCTCAGGTGCAAGTCCTGTTTAATACCTCAGCTTCAGTTTCTGGAGTTGGGTCCAAGGATTGACAATTCATTTTGAAGATTTAAATTTTGCCTATCACAAATTTCCTTGCATAGGGACATGCAAGACCTTCAGTCTGGGGGAGATGTTGGTCCTCTATTTTGTCCATTCGATGTACTATTTCCTAGTATTTAAAGTCTTAATGGGTCCAATAATAATCAGTTTGATGTGTCTTTTGAAGGTCAATATTGCTAAAAGCCATGGTAAGTAATTTTAATTATTTGATTGTTGTATTTTCTTATTTTTATGCATATGTTGTGGGTTTTTAGGTTTCATTTAACCCTATGTTAATAATGCTGTGGGTTTCTCTTCTATACAGGGTTGTCTTGTTATTTGGCCAGCGTTCAAATGAGGAGATTTGGGGATTCGATCTACCATCAGGGCGTTTTTTATGGGATCCACATCATCTTAAGATGCTTTTGGAAGATTGCTTCACTGTTATTTCAGGCACGATCTGTGGTGTTATTATCTTCTCTTAAACGATATGTGTATATCCTGGATCTGAGATGCCATTTTTGGCTCAGATGGTTAAGATATTTTGAGTATTGTTATTCCTATCGATCCTTGTCTTCAGGACGATTTTACTCTGTATAATCTAGTATAAAAGTAGTCATGGAAACCCTAAGCAGGGAGAATTGGTACAAACTCCATTTTCTGAATATGATACAGCGTGTGTTTTCAGCAAACTCGTGATTTCAATGTGTGAGGCGTTGAGGGCAGGGCCCACCTTCAACACCAGACTGTAATATTCCATTAGTGTGTGTGGTTTGCAATAGTAGATTGGCGTTTTCTCATTTCACATTCCTTTTCAGCATATAACTTATTTGCCCATTATCGGTTTGCAATAGAAAATGTGACTGCGAGTATTAATTAATAGCATTTACAGTTTATGGTGATAGAGTGAATTTGTTAACAGTTTGAATGAAAGATTCCATTTATTTTTGGTGAATGGTTATTTTAAACCTAGGGTATATACAATTGCATGATCTGATATAGAGTATGGTAGATTCAATTTGATGAGGGATTGAGTGTGTTTAGATTGAGAGTTTTATTACGAATGGATTGAGTGTTTTTAGATTGAGAGTTTTATTATGAATGGCTTGAGTGTTATATTTCCATAGCTACAGGAATGGTTTTTGACTGTACAATTGAATTCAGAATTGGTTTTAAAACTTTTCTTTAGTCTTCTGTGTGTGGCATTGGTACATGAATTACAAGTTTAACTTTCATTAATAAAACCTTTATGTTGCAGCACAAGAATAGTGTATAGACAGCCTGTTCTCTTATTATCGAATCAGGGTTTGAAGATCGTGATCATAGAGTACTTAGGGTTTACTGTTTTTGATAAAGGATTGCATTTGTATTTGAATGAGTTTTGAGGAAGAGTCCGTGGCTGTAACCCTGTTCATTTGAATCAATTTTTGTAATTTGAACACAGTGACTATCGATTACACAGTTCTAATCTTTATTTGATGAACAGAGTTTTGGTATTTTCTTCATGAGTACTTATATGCATTAGTTGTAAATAGAGAGTGAAGGAACTTCACCAACAGTTAAATTCTCATTTGATAGATTGTATGCATTAATAACTCAAAGCTAAAAGGCATAGGACTAGTTCAGATTTGGGGATATTTGGTGTGAATTTACATACTTGTTTTAAAAGTTCAATTAGGAAACATGGTTGACGAAGCATACACATTTGGTTAATGACAGATTGACTTGGATTGTGACTACAATAGCCTAGATTGCTGTAGGTACCGTTTATTGTTTTTAATTTGCTAGCAGGTTGTTTTTAAATTATAGAATTACAGTTTGAAAACCCTTATTTAGGTTATCTTCGAGTTTAACAATAAGAATTTGTAATGTAGTTTTCATTGCCTTTAATGCAGAATTAGTGGTCTTTAGCATTGGCCCTTTAGGGTTAGTCTCATTGTTGTTAGCAATAGATTAGGATTTCTTGAGCATTAGGGTTAGCTTATCTGCACATATAGTGTAGCAGCTCGAAGTCTACGATTCCCCGGTTGATAAATTAAATTGAGGTGAATTAAATATCAATAATTTTAACCAACATGCTCCACATATACTTCCTCTTCAACTACACCATTCAAGAAAGCAGTCTTGACATCCATCTAGTGTATTGTCCATTTCATAGCTGCAGCCAGGGCAAGTACTGTTCTGATGGAAGTATACCTGGCTACAGGTGCAAAAGTTTCTTCATAATCTATTCCCTCTTTCTGAGAGAAGCCACGAGCTACGAATCTTGCCTTGTATTTCTCTACACTGCCATCTACAGCATGCTTGATTTTGAAGATCAATTTAGAAGTCACAACAGACTTCTCTTTAGGTCTTGGGACAACATCCCAAACATCATTCTTCATTATTGATTGCTATTCCTCAACCATGGCATCCTTCCACTCTTTCTTTTCCGCTACTTCTTCATAACTGGAAGGCTCTTTGTTCATAATGTCACAGAGTAAAGCAACATAGCTGGTATGTGATCTGGTTCTCTTCTTTGCTCTGTGTTCTTCTTCTGGAATGCCAAATCTTTCTGCATCTTGAATGAGCTCTCTAGCCCATGCAGGTTTCCTCTTGTGAGAGTTATCCTCACGGAGTGGATCTACAGGTTCTTGCAGATCTTCAAACTCACGAACAACTTCTGGAACTGCTTCAGTCATGGTAGTGTCTTGAAATCTAGTTTCCTTAGGTTCTTCATAAACTTCAATAGGTGCCTTCCTTGATTTGATGAATGCTGAGTTTTCATCAAATGTTACATCCCTGTTGACATCAATCTTCTTGAACCCTGGAAAGTATATTCTGTAGGCCTTCGAGCTTTCACTGTAACCCACAAAGATACCCTTCTTTCCTGAAGGATCTAGTTTAGTCCTCTTTTCCTTTGGGACATGAGTGTATACTGGACAACCAAATATTCTGAGATGGCTGACTTCAAGTTTCTTACCAGAAAAGACCTCTTATGGTGTCTTGTTGTCCAATATCTTGTGGGGTGTTCTGTTCTGCACATATACAACTGTTCTAGCTGCTTCTGCCCATAGATGCATAGGTAGATCCTGGTCATGCAGCATTGCCCTTGCTGCTTCCATGATAGTTCTGTTCTTCCTTTCTGCAACTCCATTCTGTTGAGGATTATAAGGAGCAGTCAACTACCTCTTAATCCCTCAATCACTGCAAAGCTTCTTGAAGTCACCTGAGGTGAATTCTCGACCATTGTCGGATCTGAATGTTTTGATCTTCTTGTCAGTTTGGTTCTCCATCAAGGTTTTGAATTCATTGAATTTATCAAACACCTCATCTTTGCTCTTCAAGAAGTATACCCAAGTCTTCCTGGAGAAGTCATCAATAAATGAGACATAGTAAACATACCCACTCAGGGAACTGGATGACATAGGTCCACATACATCTAAGTGGATGATTTCTAGGATGTCTTTTGCCTTGCTTTCACTGCTTGGGAAAGCCTTCTTAATGTTCTTACCTTTTGCACATCCTTTGCAAACACCTTCATGTTTGGTCTTGATTTCAGGAAGACCTTCTACTGCCTTGCTTGCAATTGGAAGTGCTCTATAGTGCATATGAGCAAGTCTTCTATGCCAAAGTTCACTTGGCTCCATGGATTCATGCACCATGGCATGTTCAGGTTGTCCCTTCAATTTATACAAACCTCCCTCTTGTTCTCCAATCACTACTGCATCATCTATGTTCTTTCCCTTTGGCCACATTAGGACTTGGCCATCCACAAATGCAACCCTCATACCTTTTGCATCCAATGCAAAGATGGAGAGTAAGTTCTTCTTGAGCCCAGGTACATAAAGGAATTCTTTCATCTTCAAAGATTTTCCAGAATCTAGGTTGTAGGAGGCTTCACCACTTCCTTTGATTGGGTATTGATAATCATCCCCAAGTTTCACCTTATGGGGTGATTCATGTTCAGATAGGTTCACAAAGGATTCCATAAACCCAGTCATGTGTTTGGAAGCCCCACTATCAATCAACCAATCATTACAACCATGGGAGATAGTACCTGTGAGAGCGGAGATCAGAACATACTCTTCTTCACTTGATGAGTCATCATCACTATCACTTTCTGCCCTAGCCTTCTTCTTTGGGGGTTCATCATCTTTGGAAGCATGAGCATGAAACCTTCTTTTGTTGCCCTTGTTCTTCTTACTGGAGTTTTTGTTATTATCCCTTTTGTTCTTGGGACAATCTGAAGCAAAGTGACCCTTCTCATTGCATGTGAAGCATCTTAGGTCCTTCTTACTCTTTTGATGGGATCTATTGTGGAGAGAGTGCTCCTTGGTTTTGCTTCTTTTGG
Source organism: Larix kaempferi (assembly GCA_027924585.1). Lineage (NCBI taxonomy): Eukaryota > Viridiplantae > Streptophyta > Pinopsida > Pinales > Pinaceae > Larix > Larix kaempferi. The sequence goes on along the minus strand of BSBM01000158.1, from coordinate 27,631,325 downwards.
TGTGAGCTGCAAGATCTTGATCTTCACCTCCCATCTTTTCCTCACGAGCTATAAGTCTAGCTTCTTCTTGAGAACATTCTTCCTACAATCTGTTGAAGGAGATCAACTTCTTCCTTGCACAAATTCCTTGAATGAAGGAATCCCATGACCTGGGTAGGCCATTTAGAGTGGTCATAACTACTTCACCATTCTCCACCATTTCATCTACTACTTCTAGTTGTTCCTTGATCTGGGAGACCCTTGAAAAATAAGATTGAATGGTTTCTCCATTCTGAAACTTCACTCCTTTCAATTGGTTCCGTAGGGTCATCTTCCGATTTATGTTCTTTCCTTCAAATAGCTTGGTCAAAGATTCAAACATCTCCTTGGGTGTCTTAAGAGAAGACACATGGGGTATGAGATGGTCTTTGATAGAATCAACAATGATTCTCTTTGCCTTGACCAAGTTCTTCTTATGAAATACCTTGGCCTCTTCATCCTCTGGGATAGGGATGTCTTCTTTCACATAAGAGTCCAACTCATTTTCTTCCAAGATTAATCCAATCCTATACTTACAGGCTCGGAAGTTATCAGCCCCTTCAAGCTTATCCTCAAGCTTGGTGTGGAGAGACATCTTAAAGAGTACTTCAAATGGAAATAGAAAAGATTTAGGTCTTACCACTTGAAATGATGAAAACTGGATCTGGTTCCGGATTAGGTTTTGTCAGAGAAACCCTAAAAACTCAAAATGTGAATTTCAAATTTCTGAAAGGATAGAAAGATGCGCTTTGATGAGCTGATCAGCCTGGTGCATTCAGAATTTGAGATCAGCAAAGTCTTGTCCTTCAGAATTGCCTTTTTGTCCTCCCAGGTTCACTAAAGAGAGCCCTGAATTAGGGTTTGAGTTTCCTGGAGATCTACCCAGCCAAAAATCTCGATCCAAAGCTCTAACCTTCGATTTTTGCAAGGAGCTTCCAGATGTGTCTTCAGATTCCAGAAATTCCTATTTTTGTGGAAACCCTAAGTTTTAGGGCCAAATCTGAAAATGCTCGAAACTGAATTCTGATTGGACAGATAGATGCGCCTTGATGAGTAGAGTTAATCTACTATACGGATTTTCAAAAATATGTGGAGAGAAACCCAATAAACAAGGAACTCAAGCTTCCGTCACTGCAAAATGTCTTCCTCTCAGGTTAGCTCTGATACCATGTTAAATTTTGAGCATTAATTCATTATACTCTAGGATCTTTGCTGAGAGAATAACATATACAATATATCAATGCATGACAATCATAATATGACAAGCATGACTAGAATCAAAAGCATAAGAGACAAGAGACACAAAGTTTCCATGGGGAAAACCCTAAGGTGAAAAACCCCACAACTTCCTCAGAGATAGAGAGAGCAATGGCTCAACCAAAATACAACCAAATAACACTGAGATAGTCTCCTAGCAGATGATCCTCCTTCTTCCTCACTAGTGCGCCACTTCTGAGAGTGAGAGTGAGTTACTTTTTTGAGTGAGTAAAATAGAGATCTCCTATCTCTATTTATACTCACCTTTTTGCCCAGTGACCTTATGGGGCCGACTTGTCTAGTTAGATACATCCACATTATATTATATATAATTCTGGGCCGACCCCAAATGGTGGTCTAATAACCCATCGGAAAGTACACACACTTGCGACACTTGTTAATCCACATGATGACACTTCCTTATAGAAGAATAATACATCTCTTATAAGGGTACAATAAATATATATAAAATACACAGATGAAATACATTACAAAGTTACATATACATCAACAACAACTACATCATGGCCTGTCCCTTTCCACTCCTTCACCTGCTTGTCACCATCGGCGTCGTGGCCAACTTCTCAACTGCTTGCCGCCACACGTTCGAATAGTCACTTTCCTCTGCCATCCACCTGTTCCTTACCCAAAATAGGTCATATCCTCGTCTGACCTTTACCCATGTTAAGAACCAAAAGGTAGCTCATGCGCTACTATGTGCATCATCCTACTGTGCGACCATGCCTTGGCCATTGCCGTCGCTCGACATGCGCAATTCCTCAAAATTGTCTGTAGCCTGTCACCGCGCACAATGTGCACTTTTTAGTACTTGTGCAAAATATTCCAACTTGGGCCTCGCCCAACAGGCCCCTAACACTTACCTGTGGCTCGTCTCGAGCCGCTTCCACTTGTGGACTCTGGTACCGCAGCTTCCACCGTACTGAGCTTTGATGTAAAGTTTTGTAGAGTACCTGCTAGCTCTGCGACTATCTCCTTGGCTTTCTGTTCGAAACCTTGAAGCGTCTCCAGAGTTTCTTACGAGAACCTCTCCCTAGCCACTTGTTCTTTCATGGTTCTTTCTACTGCCTAAATTTCTCCTAACTTTGCGTCGAATTGCTGCATCAATTCGAGGACTTCCTGTTCAATGGGTTGCAGCCTGTCTGATGCAGCAGCCTCTTTCTCCCTTAGTGTCGCCAAATCTTTCTGTAGGTCCTTGACCTCGTTAAATTTCTACACTTTATCCCTTGCTGGCGCATTCCTCAGCTCCGTGCTTGCAACATCTACCTGTTGCTGTTTCTACTGTAGTTCGGCTTTTACCTGCTGGAGCACAGGATCCTCATTCAACCCGGTGACTGCTGTAGTTATTTGTTCGAGTAAGTCTTGGCATTTCTTCACTTCTGCTGAAATTCCATCCATGGTTGCTTTGATGTCCTTAGTTGGAGCTGGGCACTGATCTGGTGGGATGACAGGGTTCTTAGCTTCCAACTTTGCGATCTTTCCTTTGTAAGAGGCCTCCATTTGCATTCTCTCGAAGGTGAGGGACTCTACTTTGGCCCCAATTTTCTTTATCATGTCTTCCACTTCATCCTCTTCTTCGCATTCTTCTAATTTTGCGCATACCGCTGAAATGTTCTCCTTCAGATTCCGCCCTTTTTCCCTTGCTGTGCTCAAATCTTGCTTATTGTTATCTGATTCTTGCCTTAACTAATTGATATCTTCATTTAACTGTGCACATTGATCGTATGAGGCTAAGCCCCTCTCATGAATTTCTTCCGCGACCCTAATGTGCATCTCATTCAGGTCCTCTAGGGGCAGAGCCCCAATATTTAGGTCAAGGCGACCAGTCTTTACTGTCTCTTTAACCGCTTCATTTGGATAAATGAGGTATCCCGATTCAAGGTTCAAGACGCGCGGATACTTACTTCCAGCGACAGGTGGTCTTCTTTGCGCACTTGGTTCCCCTGACTTCCCGTCAGAACCTGAACCTGGATGCCCCAACCCCATATGGGCTACCATTGTATTGACCTCCTCCATGTGAAAATCAGATCACATCCAATAAATCTCCAAGAAATTACACTCTCTCATATAAAAAATCTCACACAAATGCTCAAAGACACAAAAATAATGCACAAGAATGGAATTCTGTATTACTTCTCATGAATAATAATTACACCAGCCTTACTTATGAATGTAATAGGATGCTATTAAATAACATTACAACAATAATTCGAATGGCTAAAGATGCCAAACGAATCTTCTATCCATCAGACTTTCTAAAACATCCCATCCCCCCTAGGTGGCAAGTTGGCTTTCCAAATATGCTAAAAAACTCACGAATTGCTAAATTAGTGAGATGAAGGTGAAATATAGGTAAAATAAATGCCAAATATGAAATTTGAGTGGAAATGGTGTTAAGGAAATTTTTTGGTGTAAAAAACACTTTCCTAGGTTGACTAGCTCTTTCCTTTGGGGGAAAAAGCAGTAAAAGTGGCAGCTTTCTTCACAAATGCGCCCTCCTTCCTAAATCTTATCCAGAAATGTTTATGAATGTGCCCAAGTGTCCTAGGTGACTTGTAGATCACACCTTGAATGGAATCTTATCCTCCCATGTTGCCTTGTGGACCACACAATGGAAATTTCCTCAATTATTACATAGAATTAACCAACAAGTGATTAATTAATGCATCTTATGTAATTAAATAAATGGTAGGAAGGCTTAAATATTCCAACACCCCCTCCTAAGTTTGACTTAAATGATCTAAATATCATAATATATAAAAAATGCGAAGGGCCTAGTAACAAGACTTGGTCACCCCGTACAAAATACTGTTGGTCCACAAAACAAGGATAGAAGGAAAACCTCATGGGAAACACCTTCCCTCAAAACATGGACATAACAAAATTGAAAGGCTGCTGATCAACCCTTCACTCCAACACATGTCCAACCATCCCAAGCAGTGATCTAAGATAACTGAATGTCTTCTCTGTGAAAGCCTTGGTGAAGATATCTGCAGTTTGCTCACCTGTGGGGCAATACTGCAAATCTATGATTTGGTCATGCACTAGTCCTATGATGTAGTACATATGAATCTCTATGTGCTTGGTCCTCTGCCTCTGTACTGGATCACATGAAATTCTAATGGCACTTTGGTTGTCACAATAAATGACAATAGGAGTACTGAAAGAAATCTCAAACTCAGACAAAATCCCCTGCAACCAGACACACTGTGTAGCAGCATTCACTGCTCCTCTGTACTCTACCTCCACTTAAGATAGTGCCATGGAATTCTATTTCTTGTTGGACTAGCAAACAGGCCACCTCCAAGAATGAATACAAATCCTGATATGGATTTCCTGTCAAGGCTATCACCAGCCCAATCCGAATCTGTGAAACCCAACAGATCTAAGCTCGAATCTGCCACACAGTGAATCCCATCACTCTTTGTGCCTTGCACATAATGAAGGATTCTTTTTGCATCCCTCCAATGTAAGTCATGTGGCTGCTCCATGTATCTAGATGCCACACTCACAGCATATGCAAGATTTGGATGAGTGTGAGTCAAGTAGAGTAAGCTGCCAATCAACTGTCTGTAGAGTGTATTGTCAAAAAGCGGTGTAGATTCTGCTTCTTCCATTCTGACTCCAGAAAGGAAGGGAGTCTTAGAAGGCTTGCAATCAGCCATCTTAAACTTCTTCAAAAGATCTAGTCCTCCTTTGGTCCTGAGGGTTTCCTGCTAGTTCACCTGCTGCTTGCAAAGTTTTTGCAGCCCACTTAGGCCTTGTAGGTGATTTTTCATCTGCAATAAATTGATCCTCATCATCCGAAATATCAGAATAAAAAATATCAACAACATCACTTCTTCTTCAGTCGGCGGTGAAGATGAATCTCCAATTTTTGCGCTCTGAGAGGGCTCTTCCTCAAACTGCACACTTCTTTCGATGAATGCTTTATGAGTTTTCATGTTCAGAAACTTATATGCTTTGGATTCCTTTGAATATCCCACAAACAAACATGGTTGGCTTTGGGGCTGCATAGCCCTCCTCTTCTCAATCAGAATCCTAGCCCAAGCCCTTGAGCCAAAAATCCTGAAATGAGAGATATCCGGTTTTTTACCTGTCCAAGTCTTGAAAGGAGTGATACCTTTGAGAGCTTTGTGTGGCACTCTATTCTGAATATAGGTGGCACAATTTATTGCTTCATCCCATAGCTTAGGAGACAAACCTTTTTCCTCAAGCATGCATGTGGCGATCTCCTTAAGAGATCTATTCTTTCTCTCAGCAACCCCATTCTGTTGAGGTGTATATGGAACTGTATGTTGCATCTGTATCCCCGATGAAGCACACAATTGATGAAACTATGATTTCACATACTCACCACCATTGTCAGATCTTAAGACTTTAATATTCTTACCAGACTGATTCTCAACTGAGGCTTTGAATAGCCTGAAAAACCCAAAAACTTCTGATTTAAGCTTGATGAAATAAACCCAACAGTACCTGCTAAAATCATCTATGAATGTGAGAATGTATTTTGCTGAATTCAATGAATCATGAGGAAATGGACCTGATATATCAGTGTGTATAAGTTCCAATGGTGCAGTGGTTCTCTCAGTGGTAGATCTCCCATACTTGTGCTCAAGGTGTTTTCCTAGGATGCAGGATTGACAAACACCTTTGAAAATTTTTGATATTGGACAACCCTATAACCATCTCTTTCTCATGAAGTTGGGAAAGGTATTTGTAGTTTAGGTGGCCAAATATTTCATGCCATAGCTTGATGGACTCATTGGCATGGCTCAGTAGAGCAGAAGGTGAGGAGTTTGGCACACAATGAGAAAACTTGTAGATTCTACAACAGTGGTCAGCAGTACCAAATGCAATAATTTTTCCTGTTGAAATTTTTGCTATCTCAACATCATTGGGGGTAAAGGTGACTCTCTTGGGAAGCCCTGTATGGGTCATCTGATAGACTGACAATAGGTTTGCAGCAATTCCAGGTACATATAAAACATTATTAAATGACCCAAACTCGAGATCTATGCTACCTTTTCCTTTGCTAGAAGTTTCAGAATTGTCTCCCAATACAATATTTGGACCACTGGAAGAGTCAAGTGAAGTAAAATACTTACTTGCAGACACCATGTGTCTTGAAGCACTAGAATCAATGATGAATGATGAATATTGGGAAGTGCTGGCCATCAGTGCATGAACTCTCTCTTTGTCATCGGAATTTGATCCTCCATCTTTTCTTCTTGCGCTCTCTGGGAGAGGGATGTTGGTTTTCTCCAATGCCTGAGTTAATTGGTCGATGGTCTTCTTCATACAAGAGATTTCAGGATGAAAGGCCTTGCTGCAATATGTGCACTTTGTCCTCTCATTCTTCTTGTTCGGATTCTTCTTGAAGTTTGATGGCTCTCCATTAAAATTCTGCTTGTCTTTCCGCTCACCTGTGGGCTTCTTGAAGTTGCCTTTCTTCTTGCCTTTCGAATTATTTGAGTCTCCAACAATTAGACAATGGTCTTTGGATAGATTTTTAATGGCTCCCATTAAGACCAACTTGTCTTTCTCTTGATTTAATGACTCCATGAATTCTGAAAGTGACGGGCTCTTCCAATTTTTAATTGCTTTCCAGGTGGAAAGAAAAATTGAATAGTCCGGGCCAAGCTTGGAGAGAATGGCCAAAACTAATTACTCATATTTCTTGTCTATTCCACATTTCTTGAGCTGCAATACAAGAGAATTGAATTTGGAGAAGAATTCTTATAGATTATCGAAATTCTATGGGCTCAAAGAGACTAGCTCGTTATCCAATCGGTGGTCTCTCAATTCATCGGTTTTACCGAACAACTCTTGAAGTTTCAGCCATACTTCATTGGGTGAAGTGAGGACATCATGTGTTAACACCCAAAAAGTGCTCACTACCTCATCTACCCCATTACATGACTCATTTGTCCATATTTCCTACCATATTTACCTTCAGAACCCTAAAATCCCATTAAAAAGCCTCCTAAAGGCCAAAAATGCCTCCAAAAGGCCACAAAACCATAAAAAAAGCCTCAAAAAGGCTAAAAAACCCCTTTTCCCTCCAAAAATATCCAAAGTTCCTCCAAAATAGAAAAAAACCTCTAAAAAGGGAATAAAAAATATAAAATAATGAGGAAAAAGAGGAAAAAGGAGAAAAAAACCCTATACAGCTGACCTAAACCATATGGTTCCCAAAACCATGGGCCAGCACTCCACCACCAAAAACCTATAAATAGGTGATGGAGACCCCTCATTTCATATCCACAATCAAGTATACCCTTACTCTGCTAAAATCTCTCTTGAAACCCTAGCTCACCCTTGAGCTACTTTCACCATTGAGAGCCCCTTTTGGCCCATTTCCACCATTGGAGAAAGAGAAGGAGCAAAGTTGGAGTTTGGAGCAACCCTCTTGGATCATTGCAAGAACTTCACCAACCTCTACACTTGAGGTAAAATTTTAATACAAAGAAAACCATTTGTTATTTCTTGTCTCTTATGTCTCATGCACATGTTTAGAATAATTTCCATTTCAATGTATTGTCTCTCATTTACTGTTTATTGAACTGCTACTAAGGAGTCCCTTCTCCTCAGTAGGTGCTCATTTGCACAAGCTAGGGTGAAAACCCTAGCTACAGTTTTGGCGACTCCGCTTGTGTTTTTAAGAATTTCTAGTTATAATTTTTTAAGTTTTAGACGTTTTAATTTTCTGCAATATTTTTTTGTTCGGCTGTCCCTTTCGGCCGCTGTAAACCGCATCTTTTACCCCCTGCAGTTGCGTTCCGACCGTGTCTTTCAGGCGTTTACCTGCGATCCGACTGCGGCTCTCAGACTATTTCCAGCGACCTGCCGACCGTTTTCAGTCTGTTACTTGCGATCCGACCGCGGCTATTAGCCTGTTCGAGACAGTCTGACTGCGGCTATTAACCCTTTTTCGGCGTCCCGCCTACTGCTTTCGGCCATTTTCCCGCAACCCGTTGGCGCCTTTAGGCGTTTTTTCTACGTCCCGCCTGTGGATTTTGGCCATTTTCCCGCAACCCTCCGGCGACTTTGGGCGTTTTTCACGCATCCCGACCGCGGCTTTCATCCCTTTTGCTACAACCCGACTGCGTCTGTTGGCCTTTTTTTTCTGCGTCCTGCCTGCGGCTTTCAGCCATTTTCCTGCAACCTGCCTACGGCGTTTTACCTGTTTCCTGTAGTCCGACTGCATCTTTCGGCCAAAAACCCGCAACCTCTCCGCGACTGTTGCTCTGTTTCCCGCAGTCCGACGGCCGATATTTGCCACAGACCCGCGGTCAGCTTTCTGCACTTTTTCCCTGTTTTGAACCCAGCACTTTGCTGCACTATTTTCTGCACCTGCACAACCATCTGTCCTACCTGCAGCCATACTTCCTTACAGCCTTTTCTGCAGTTTTTATTTCTGTTTCATTTACATAATTGTTTTTTTTTTTAATTTCAGCATTTTACTTTAAAAAGAGAAAATTTTGCATGTTAAAGTTTACATTCTGTCTTGTTATTTTTAGTTACAAAGTTGCCCCCCTTGTGGCACTTTTATTTGGGTTCATCACCTCACACGCACACACTCTGTCACCTAATTCAAGTGAGCCTTAAAAAGTACTTAACACAACCAACATTCTAACCTCACTTGGGGAACACATACGAATTTTTGTAGTTAGGTAGGATCGGGGGGATAGGCATCCAAATAACATCCCTTGGTTGCTTACACTTGAGACATAGCTGTTGTCCATTAGGGAACCAAAATCCCCTAGTATTTTTTGGCACGGTCACAACCAGTTTATCAGAGGGCCTCTTCCCTAGGAGGGTTGAAGTCGCCAGACTGGTTCCAGATGCCTGAGTGGAATACCGCAATCCATTCAGTAACCGAAGGCTACCTTTCGCAGTTCTCGGGGTATCCCTGTATGGGGGTACTGCGGTAAAAGGACCAAACGACATATTCACCTTTTCTGGACGTGTCATGAACGAGGTATCTTAGTTTCCTTTCTTCTAGGATTGACTACCCGGTGTCCCTACCGGTAGGGGGATATCTTTAGCCACTTGGCTCTCCTATCCATATTGTCTGGCTTGGATTTCATCACCTTGCAGAGGATATGTCTAGTTGAGTCAGAATACTATTTAGTTAGGTGTTTGCATGCTCCCTTACCTCCTTTTGGTCTAGTGAGTCCACTATTTTTATTTTTTAGGAAACCTGCTGCTTGTTATTATTCTGACCATTTTTATTGATACTCCACTTATTGTAGCACAACTGTTACAATGGGTGTTTTGAGTTGGTTGTTGGCCTGAGTGCCATATTTTTTGAGCTCTCCTTCTGCACACTCGGTTGCATTATGGTTTTTGAGCTGTTTTTCACTCAACACAACCCCCAGATATTTGACACCATCTATCACCATTGAGTCCTCGAGACATTCTCGGTGCCTCAGGGGCGAGCCCCCACAGCACGGTTCACTTGACACCACCCATCATAGACTTAGATCTTCATCACTTGATACCACTCATCATAGATCTCGAGCTTTGTCACTTGACTCCACTCGTCAACGGCATAGAACTCCGTCACCCGATCTAGACGCCCCCTATTTTACCTCTAATTCTGAGGCAGAGTTCGAGAACCCCATTTACACTGCACCAACCAGCCCCATGGCTGGCGTGACTTCCACCCCTTTCTTTGTAGGGACCATTGGTGGAGCATCCACCACTACGCCAACTACTACACCTCCTTTGGGTATGCCCTCGATGGGGCCCACATCTACCATTCTGATCATTGTATCCATTCCAGCAGCTAGCATTCCGTTAGCCACTCCATCAGTGACTCACACTACACTTGGAGGTGCAGGACCGTCCCATACCACTTTTGTTCCTCCAGTTGGGGGCAACATCCCAAACTTTGCCCCTCCACTTGGGGGCATTGGCCCCAACATGGTCACACCCACTAGTATGTCACATCCTTCTACTAGTTTGCCATTCATGGCTAGCCTCAACCTTCCTGACCTAGCTAAACTGACTAATGATCCTATCAGAAACGACCCTTCGTGGCCTCACATGCCCACCAAGCTCCCCTCCGACATCCCTAAGTTTGAGGGCAAGGTAGGTGAGGACCCCCAGAACCATATTATGTCCTTCCATCTATGGTGTTCCTCCAACTCCATAGTGGACAACTCTGTTCGCCTCCGTTTGTTACAGCGCACTTTCACTGGCTCTGCAGCTAAGTGGTATATCGAGCAGCCCCATGGGACCCACGCCACCTTTACCTCCCTTGCCTCGACCTTCCTGCAGTTCTTTCAGTTACCTATCTGCTATGACGCGGGAGTTGAGATCCTACTGTCTTGCAGATAGAACATGGCTACCCACATCACTGACCACATTCATGAGTGGGGTCGACGCCGAAGCCTCTGCAAAATCAAGTTAGACGACCGTATCTTCCTATATTGGTTCCTAAAATCCCTCCTTCCTGTCATTGCCAAGGATGTGGCATCCGAATTACCCCAGTCTGAAGAAGAGGCCATCCTCAAAGCCCAACAATTTGACCTCATTTACGCCCAGTCGGGTTATCTCTATACCATCATACCTGATGCCCCTCACGGTGATTCCTCCCAGCATGATGCACCAGAGGCATCCCATGCCGTAGATGGCATCATCGTCCGCATTGCCTCGCATCCCCAACCATTTTCCATAGCACTTCCTAGCCATGGCCCCAACCTTTTGCGAGCTACATCACAGTCCGGTGCGACCAATTCGTATGCTCCCATGGCACATCACCACCATTCCCATGGACCCTCATGTTCACCTCAGTGCTTTGGGCACGCATCCACCGCCTATGCCCTCCTAGTCACACCTCAGCCGTATTACCATCCACAGGCTGCACCAGCTCCTGTGACCTCTCAAGCCCAACCTGCTTATTACCCGCCACAGGAAGCCCCTGCAACTCACAACCCGCTCCGTAGACATATCAGCAACCCCCACAAGGTTCAGCACCTGCGCAGTCTCCACCTACATGTTATCCTTCGCAGCCTACTCCAGCACCTGTGCAACCCCAAAACCCACCTACTGCCCAAGGGCAAGTATACGCCCAACAAAATCAGTAGCAAAACCAAAACAACCAGCGCCAACAGGGCCAACAAAACCATGGAAAAGGCCATAACCATGGGAACAACCCTCCTCTAGATCAAGGTGGTCAACCTCCCAAGCCCCTCGACAACAATAATGCGGCACCTACCAACCAAAAACCTGATCGACCACCCAAGCAGGCCAAAAACCCTAACTTGTGAACTAACCATCCTTGTTCTATTTGCGGGGTCTATGGCCACTACACACATGCTTGCCCACATTTGGAGTGAGCTCGATAACTCTGGGTTGATGATGCCCATCGCCAAGGGCATGCAGCTCCTCAAGCACCACCCAACCCCCCACCACCTCAGCAGCCACCTTTGGTGCTGCAGAACCCCTTACCAACTCAAGGCGTAGTGAACACTCAGCCGTTGGCTCCCCCTCAGGGCAACGTGCCACCGCAACAACATATCACTTATGCTGCTCCTGATCAACCCATGTTCGATTCAGGTACCCACCACTTGTTGATGATGTCATCCATTCATGTCAACCTCCAAACCCGTCAGAACCTATATGGCTCCACCCATGAAGCCCCTCCCTCCGACAAAAACACTAACGCTCATCCCACCGATCAGACGTTACGTATACCTCTGGCTCCCCTCGATGGCGCCTCCAAAGCACCTCGCTTTCCACTTCGTCATCTTAACAATAACCCCAATGCTCGTGTTGCGTCAAATTACAACATTGTAGATGACTTAGCCCAATCTCCCGCAACCATGTCCACATTAGAAGTCTTAAAAAACTGTCCTTCACAACGCAAGACTTTTCTCTCCGCCATTGGTGCTATTGAACCCAATGATTCACAACTGATGGCATTCGATTTGGACCAATCCGAACCACGCCTGCCTTCCACTTTAGCATTCCAAGTTTCTGTTTCCGTTCAGAATCTTGTCATCCATCGGTGCATCATCGATGAGGGTGCCTCTACATGCGTTATGTCCACATTTGTTTGGCAGAAGTTGGGATCCCCTACTCTACATCAGTCCACTACTGCGTTGCGAGCCTACGACGACCGTTTGGGTCAACCCCAAGGCCTATTAGCTAACGTCCCCATCCAGCTAGCTGGTAAAATCGTTCTCATTAACATAGAGGTCATCAATACCCAACTTGATTATAACCTCTTACTTGGCCGCAGCTACATGTATGCCATGAAGGCGGTTGCCTCCTCCGTGTTTCGTACCATGATGTTCCCCCATGACGGACGCGTGGTCAAGGTCGACCAACTCACCTACTACGATCCAAATGCCCTCGCTGCACCCGAAAATGTTCTCCCTATGGTTGAACAACTTGTTAGTGGTGCCGCTACCTCGTTTGTTTCCTCTGTGGGACCTAGAGCTTACTCAGATCCGCCGATGACATCAACATTCCAATCCATTCCTCCCCCGTCATCTGCACCCGAAATATCTGACCTATGTACCCTTTCCCGCAATACACAAACACCTAACAATCAACCGCCCTTGTTGCCTAAACCACCGTTGGTACCTTGTCATATTGGTGTTACACCCATCCACACAATCCCCTTCCTAGTCCCTCCCTCGGGAGTAGTAAGTGCCCCCGTTATGGCTACCCTTAGCCTCCCTGGGTTAACCTTGGGATTACCCGTGTGGTATCTTTCACCTCTCATTCCCCCGCCGACACCAAACGTCACCCTACAACCGGTGCAACCCATGGCTACTACTAGTCAACCACCTCCCGGTGTCACTACCCCTTCGTCCTCTACGAATCCCCCCCTCTTATCAAGCACACTGGGGGCAGAGGCCCACAACCATACACTGCTGTACCTCCTCCCAAGACAGTTAAACCTCCTCCCATTTTTCGTGCTCCCCCCAAATGCTCATTGTGCGATGAGCTAGGCCATCCGACTCACCAATGTCCACAGTTACTTGCATTACAGGAACACATGCAGATGCTTGACGATGACCCAACATCCCGGTTGTAGAACTCGACCCAACCCCCAAGCCTCGTGATAAATCGCTGCGCACCAACCACCCTTGTGCCATATGCGGTATTTACGGCCACTACTCACATCACTGTCCTGATCTCCCAGATTACCGAGCAGCTCTCTACGAGATGAATAATTTGGACCTTGAGACGGCGCCCCCCACAATTGAGGAGATCCACCCCCCGGTCTCATCCCCATCCAGCGAGATTAATACCATTTATATGATCTCTTCCACCACCACTCCCTTGTCAACCGACTTGACAACTCAGACATTCCACACTAATGAGGAGATTCTAGAGGCTCTCACTGCCCCAGATTACCCCTGGGACGACATGCACCATCGTTCGTATTTCCTCCCAGAAGACTCCTCCTCCACCACAGCTACCCAATTCGCGGTTGAGTCCAAAGATTTTCTTCCCACCAAAGTCGACTGGTTCATGGATCCTATTCCTACTCCTGATGCCTTTGAGGAAGGTAACATGTCCAACATCTCTCCCGTTATCCACATAGATATCTCTACCCCAGGAGGTGCCCATGAACTCATCACTTTAGGAGCCTCCTGCAGTGAGTCTGATATTGAAGAGTACAAAAAACTCTTCCAAGAATTCCGTGATGTCTTTGCCTGGTCCTATACCGAAATGCCTGGTCTTCACCCCGTCATTATAGAGCACCACATTGACACATGGCCTGATGTACCCCCTCGTTCGTCAGAAACAACGTCCCATTCACCCTTCCAAGCTACCCGCTGTTAAATCCGAAGTTGAGAAACTTCGCACGGCAGGATTCATTTATCCTATTGCTTATACCACTTGGGTTTCAAACCCCGTTCCCGTTAACAAAAAGCAAGGCACCATTAGAGTATGCATTGAATTCCGTGATTTAAATTGAGCTTGTCCTGAGGACAACTTCCCCACGCCATTTATTGACCAACTCATCGATGCGTGTGCGGGGCATGAAGTCCTCTCTTTCATGGATGGTTTTTCCGGATACAACTAGATACAGATCCGTAAGGAGGATAAGTACAAGACCGCCTTTACCACCCCATGGGGCACCTTTTCCTACCGCGTCATGCCTTTCGGCCTCAAAAATGCTGGTGCCACCTTTCAGCGGGCCATGACCTATTGTTTTCACGACTTGGTCCATATCCTGCTAGTCTATCTTGATGACCTTACAGCTCGTTCCCGGAAATGATCAGACCACCTTAAAGACCTCCGACAAGTGTTACTGCGTTGTCGCAAATATAAAATCCACTTGAACCCACACAAGTGTGTCTTTTGCGTTCCGGCAGGCCGGTTGTTGGGTTTCATTGTTTCCCAAAAAGGAATTGTTGTCGATCCCCTAAAGGTTCAAGCCATTTTAGACCTTCCCTCTCCTCGCACGCTTCGGCAGCTCCAGAGTCTGCAGGGGCAATTCAATTTCCTTCGATGCTTCGTTCCTGATTATGCCACAAAAGTTCATGGATTCTTACGCCTCCTTCGTACCCACATACCCTTTGTTTGGGATGAGCAAGCAGAAGCTGCGTTCGAAGCCCTCAAGAAAGCTCTCACACAAGCCCCTTTGATCTCCCCTCCAGATTTCTCTCAGGACTTCATCCTTTACGTCTCGGCATCCGACCATGCCGTGTCCGGAGTCTTAGTTCAAGAAGACGCCTCTCACCAAGAGCATGCCATTTATTACGTCAGCCAGACCTTGTCTGGACCACCCCTACGTTACCCATACGAGGAAAGATTAGCCCTAGTTGTAGTCTTTTCCGTCCAAAAATTGCGACACTACATTCTGCTCAGTCGTATCACAGTTGCCGCCGACTCCAACCCTATGGTCTATCTCCTCACCCAGCGGCTCCTGCAAGGTCGTGTTGCTAAATGGGTCATTATCCTCCAGGAATATGACCTCACTTTCTAAACCCCTAAAAGAACTAAAGCCCTCGCGCTTGCCCAACTCATTACCAATCTCCCCTCCCTTCTGCCATCCCCACAAATCTCCGATGAGTTACCCGACAATCACTTGTTCACCATCTCATCGGATGACCCATGGTACGGTGATATTTTGTTATACCTTCGCATGCAGAATTTCAGACCCAACGTCAACCGTGATGGACACCATTGTATCCGCCATCAGGCCTCTCGATATCTCCTCTTAGGCGATGTTCTTTATCGGCGAGGGGTCGACACGATTCTTCGTTGTTGCCTTACACATGAAGAAGATGATCATGTCCTCAATGACTGTCATAGCGGTGCCTGCTGTGACCATTTCTCTGGGATGGCCACCGCCCAAAAGGTCATCCGCGCCGGATACTTCTAGCCTACACTTTTCACCGACTGCATCACTGCGGTCAAGCATTGCCATAATTGCCAACTTTTTGCCCCCAAGGCCCAGACACCACCTGCTCTGTTACACCTAGTCGTCACCGTTGGTCCATTTTGTAAGTGGGACATCGACTTCATGGAGTGTAGACCCCCATCTGCCAACGACCATAAATACATCATTGTCGCCGTTGATTACTTCACCAAATGGGCCGAAGCTATGCCCACTTTCAATTGTACCGCTGACACTACTGCCCGTTTCTTTTTTAACCACATTATCACTCGATTCGGGGTTCCTAAATAGTTGGTCTCAGACCATGGTTCACACTTCGAAGATTCCATTTGGCGTGACTTATCCACCCTCCTCAAGTTTGAACATCAGTTCTCCTCTGCTTACTACCCCCAAGGGAACGGCCAAGTGGAGGCCATTAACAAAATTCTCAAAACCATCCTTCAACGCACTGTTGACTGGCATAAGTCCAATTGGCACCACATGTTTTCCCCTGCCTTATGGGCTTACTGTACCTCTACCAAGACCGCCATGGGTTTTACCCCGTTTCATTTAGTTCACGGTGTAGAGTCTGTCCTCCCTATCGAGTGTCAGATACCTACCTTACACATCGTCGTCGAGCTTCTCCTCGATACCTCCCCACTTGAGCAACGTCTGCTATCCCTCGAACAAGCTGATGAAGACCATCGTGCTACTCTCCAGACCATTGAAGCCGCTAAGAACCGCTCCAAGGCTGGTTATGACAAACATGTACACCCTCGAATTTTCCATGAAGGGGACCTCGTCCTCGCTTATGACCAGGCCCATGAAAAAACTGGCAAAGGAAAGTTTGAATCCATGTGGCAAGGCCCTTACATCATGCAGACCTGCCTCGGCAAGGGGGCATACATTTTAACTGACTCAGAAGGTCACCCTTTGTGCAACCCCCGTAATGGGTTGTATCTTAAGCGTTTCTATCCTTATAATAACTCGTGGCCCCATTGGTCCGCATTGTACCATTTGCTCTCTTTTTGTTTTTCACATTTTTTACCGCGATCTTACATTCATCATTTTTACATGATCATAGATGGACCCTCTTCCACCTCATTACATTAGCTTCGCTGATGGAGCAAGCCGCTGGTCTCCAAACCTGGCTTCTGTAGCATGGGTCTTATATTCCCCTTCACATGACTTGATTCAACTTGACGGAATATGTATAGGCGCTGCTACCAATAACCAGGCGGAGTATGATGCTGTGATCGATCTCCTGACTGCCGCCCTCCAGATGGGCATTTTTCACCTTCATGTGTTCCTTGACTCCCAGTTACTTGTCTCCCAGCTCAACAACTGCTACCAGGTGCGTGATCCCTGTCTCTTTAGGAAATTCCCGTGCACAAAACAACTCAGCCGACAATTTGAATCCATAACATTCACCCATGTCCCAAGAGCTAAAAATAGTGTCACAGATCAAATGGCTAACAACATCCTAGATTGGCACATCAATGACACCATGTAAAAACTCCATCATGCATCATCCTCACATAACATCTCATAAAAAATATACACAAAACCCAAAACGATTGCAAGGGGCATCCACATGCCTATCATCACATCAACATTTGCATCCACGTGCAATAAAAACTAAAAACACATTCATATACAGGGGCATCCACGTGCCTAATCCTACTGTTGCATCCATGTGCAATGCATCACATATAATACACAAGGGGCATCCATGTGCCCATCACCCTATGCTACTTGCATCCACGTGCAGTACAAACATACAACAAACCATAAGCGCATCCACGTGCGTACAACTAAAACATCATCCCAAAAAAGGTATAACTACTGGGTAAAGTATCTACCCCCCTCACCGCCACCCCGGCGGCGCATCATCTCTCCCCACCACACCATGCGCAGCTCCCTCATCCCTCCTGCCCTAACCAGTACCTGCGGCCGCAGTGTCGGTACCCGCTCCATAAAGAACGCACATAGAAAGGATCCATAACAGAATCCCTTGCCAGATTCCTTCACCGAAGTCAGCTGCCACTGAACACAGGTGAGGAACATCTGGCCCCATGCATAGTAGACACCATCCAGTACGCGCTCCACTAGCTGCATCTGGCCCCCGGACACCTTCTCTGGTGACTGGGACCCCAAGACGCGAACCATGCATACTGCAATAGCCTGCACTGCTGGCTCCTGTAGGTCTATCACCCGGAGTGCATTCCTATGCACCCTAGCCTCTGGAACACAGTACCGCTCCAGCATGTCCTCCATATCTACATCCGCGGATACTCATGGATGCGTATCCGCCACCCTACCTAGACAGGGAAACCCCGTCAGGAAGTATACATCTGTCAGGGTGAGGTCCACCCTCTCACCCTACACCCTGAATGCCTGTATGTATGGCTCCCAGAAAATCACTAGCCTATTCAGCAGCAACCTTGCTGACCACACATAGGTACCTACGCGAACTTCAGCAGTCCGCACATCCCCAACACCGACGACACATGGCGCTCCTCCCGGACGACAGTCACTATCTCATCCGGGATCTCCCGCTCTCTCCACAGTACCAGCGACATCCTGTCAAACACACAAGGCAAACTCATCAGACTCATGTCAAAGAAATAAACCTTGCCCCCTAGGGAAGTCCTAACAACTCACTCCCAAACGCGGCTTTAGGTCCCCTTGCCGTGGTTTCCGACCGCGGCTGTCGGGCCTACAGTCGCGGTCCAAAACCGCGCCTGTCTGGGCCAAACATGCGGTACCAAACCGCATGTCCAACCTTGAAACACACGGTCCCAGACCGTGTGTTCCGAACTGCGCCCCGCGGTCTCCACGCGCGTCATCCACCGTGGAATCTGCGGTCTCTGACCGCGGCTCCCTCCTACAAACCCGTAGTCCACCCCACGTGGACCATACAAATACCCCCTGGGACCCACTACCCACTCCCCGAACCTAAAAAACATGCAGGTATGAGTTTGACGGAATACCTGTATCTCCTGGATCTGAAATCGACCGGTCGGATCATCCAGAAACACCAACTAAGCTCTGGTCAACTCTGATCACTAGTCAAAGTCAACAAGTACAAATGACACTTGTCATGTTGGACCCACTCACTATTTATAGCCCGTTGACTTTTTCTTGTTTTGGCCATTCTGAACCCATACGGAGTCCATTTTTCGAACCGTTTCCACCACTGGAATCAGCACGACGAGACCGTCATGATGGTCAACTCGTTTCCTTATTTTTTCCACGTCATTTTTTGCACTTTTTTTTAGACGCCACTAGTCGCCTCAGTTTGCATGCCACTTCGGTTTCTCTCCGTTTTTAGCATATTATATATCATTGGATTCATTTTTCTGAGCCGGTGATGATGCTTGAGATCATTTCTCGCTCTCACCCCCAGAGTTTTTGGGTATTTTTTCCAAAACACCCCCCGTCGCCTCGGTTTGTGTGCTACATCGACCGTTATCTATTTTTGACACTCTTTATATCATCGGATTCATTTTTTCGAGCTCGTGATGATGCTTGAGATCATTTCTCACTCTCACTTGGTACAGTTTCAACATTGTATCCCGACACCTTGCTTCCTCGGTTTATGTGCCACATCAGCCGCCATCGAATTGTTCCACAATTTTACATGAGCCATTCACTCCTGTCATACTGCAATTGTTCCATTATTTTTCCACCATTCATTACCCCGCAAGGAGGCCCATCAGTGTTCCCCCCCACCCTCGTTCTCGGTCATCATTAATGTTCCTTGATTGAGCACTTCCTCCTTGCCTGGCCATTCCTTTTGTTCGGTATACTTTTATCCCTTTTTCGGGCCGGACAAGTCCTTTACGAAAAAGGCACTTAGGGAGTTTCTGTTAAGCTCTTTTCTGACTCCTAAAACAATGAAAATATCACCGAGCAATCTTTCTTCCTTTCATGCTCATTAAAGTACCTGAAAGGGCGTCTATCTGGTATAAGTTTATCCCTTTTCTGGACCTGGTAGACTACTTACGAAAAAGGAATACTCTAGTCACACTGGCTAGAAGAGTTCTTCATTGCATCCTTTTATGCTTCTTTGTGCCTTGGAGACTACCACACAAAAAAGCAACCCCCTGGAGTCTTCTTATCGTTTTCAGACTCTCTAAAATTGAAAGAAACCACGAGCATGAACTGTCCTGGGCTCGTACAAATCCACACGACAGTACCATTCCATTATTTCAGAGTCTTCTTATCACTTTCAGACTCCTTAAAATTGAAAGCAATCACGAGCATGAACTGTCCTGGGCTCGTATAAATCCACACGACAGTATCATTTTGTACACACTTCTTCTAGTTCCTTAACCCATGAAGAAGTCATCCCATGCCTCCTGGCACTATGATTGATCATCTCGGCAGCACCCCCAATCAGGTCGCCTTTGTTCAGAGTATTCTGCAGTCTCCTGCCATTTTACCCCAGCTTGAATCTCACTCATCCCAGTAAATATCCTTGATCCCTTACAACTATGATCCCTTTCCCACCAGTCAGTTTCATATGCTGCCCGATCATCCCCCGCCATCATACTCTGAACAAAGGAAGTTTGAGTCTACCCACTCTGCTTTCCCAGTTATCCCCCACAGTATGTCAGTCCTACCATCACTACTCTCACATTTCGGTTCTCCACCTCGTGCTCCTATCAAGGAAACATCATTGCCTTGCTAGTTGCAGGTTTCCCTCTGTCGACGACATCCCCTCTATTCTAGAGGATAGACTCAGAGGTCCCTGCACCTTGGACCCATCACCATCAGTGGTGAGTGCCTACGAACCATTTTGAGAGGAGTCATCATTGCCTCTCCGAGTGGTTGTTTCTCACATGATTGACTTCAACACCTTGATCGCATCGTTGAGAATCGCGCAGGGTTTATATCCCTTCCATTATTGGTCGAAGACCCCGGATCTCGCCCAACTCTAGCACATTGGTAAGTCACTTTGGAACGCCCAGTTATATGTTCCCGTGGATGTCCGGGTTGCATTGGCGATTGTATTCGGAAGCCATCCAGCTATATGCTTCCTTGAGTACCCAGTTTAGTTCCAGTTCAGTGTACCATTGAGAGTATGACCCCTTGTCACTATGATCCAGCAGCTCATCAGTTCCTCTGGTACCACACTCAGTAGCATTGTTGTTCTTCCAGTGTATCAGCTCTTTAGCTCAGACATGGTCAGCCCAGCAGTATGTCCCAGATTTGTGTCCCCTCTGGACCCTTATGATGTACACAGTGGCTCTCTATGTATCTTATAGGTCCCCCTTTTTGGGCCTCACAGTTCTTTTTATGTATCTTGATACAAGCATGGGTATGCCTGCCTCGTCCATATATTGAGATTCTTCCTCATTCATTATTTGAGGCCATGTATATTTCAGGTCCCCATATTTTGGACCCCATTTTTATTATTGTTCTATATCTTGATACGAGCATGGGAATGCCCGCCTCGTCCATATGATCAGATGATTCCTCATCCATCATTGAGTTTATGTACTTTTAAGTTTTTGCAGTTTGTTCGGGATTGTTGTTCCGGGCTCTAGTTTGTTTCTTCTCTTCTCCACACCCCAGGAAAACCATTAAAAGACTTATGATGTCTATTGGCCATACGATGAGCTCCTGCCCTCACACATCAGGGGGCAATCTGTTAACACCCAAAAAGTGCTTACTACCTCATCTACCCCATTACATGACTCATTTGTCCATATTTCCTACCATATTTACCTTCAGAACCCTAAAATCCCATTAAAAAGCCTCCAAAAGGCCAAAAATGCCTTCAAAAGGCCACAAAACCATCAAAAAAGCCTCAAAAAGGCTAAAAAACCCCTTTTCCCTCCAAAAATATCCAAAGTTCCTCCAAAATAGCAAAAACCCTCTAAAAAGGGAATAAAAAATATAAAATAATGAGGAAAAAGAGGAAAAAGGAGGAAAAAACTCTATACAACTGACCTAAACCATATGGTTCCCAAAACTATGGGCCAGCACTCCACCACCAAAAACCTATAAATAGGTGATGGAGACCCCTCATTTCATATCCACAATCAAGTATACCCTTACTCTGCCAAAATCTCTCTTGAAACCCTAACTCACCCTTGAGCTACTTTCACCATTGAGAGCCCCTTTTGGCCCATTTCCACCATTGGAGAAAGAGAAGGAGCAAAGTTGGAGTTTGGAGCAACCCTCTTGGATCATTGCAAGAACTTCACCAACCTCTACACTTGAGGTAAAATTTTAATACAAATAAAACCATTTATTATTTCTTGTCTCTTATGTCTCATGCACATGTTTAGAATAATTTCCATTTCAATGTATTGTCTCTCATTTACTGTTTATTGAACTGCTACTGAGGAGTCCCTTCTCCTTAGTAGGTGCTCATTTGCACAAGCTAGGGTGAAAACCCTAGCTACATCAAGATGAAATAAGATTTCTCTGGATGTATTGAGACATAACAGCCCATAGGCTTCATCCCTTTGATTATGCCATTTAGATTTCTCCACCGCTGAGGTTGGCTCAGCTTCTGTTGCCATGGTCACCCTGTAGAGCCCTTTGCTCCTCAGTAGAATCTCCACCTGTGCTTTCCAATCAAAATAATTGAAACGAGTGAGGATGATCTGCTGTGTATGATCCATTTCTGCAACTGATATAACTTTTGGACTGAAATTAGAATACTTATGGATTCCAAAATGCTCTCTGGAGAGAATAGAATTCACCCGGTGAATTGATCAATGCGCCCTTCCTGAGACTCTTGGATCCTGCAAGACAATTAATAGATGAAAGGAATAGCTTGATGTATCTGATACCATGTGAAAATCAGATCACATCCAAGAAATCTCCAAGAAATTACACTCTCTCATATAAAATTCTCACACAACTGCTCAAAGACACAAAAATAATGCACAAGAATGGAATTCTGTATTACTTCTCATGAATAATAATTACACCAGACTTACTTATGAATGTAATAGGCTGCTATTAAATAACATACAACAATAATTTGAATGGCTAAAGTTGCCAAAATAATCTTCTATCCATCAGACTTTCTAAAACTGCGCATCCCCCCTAGGTGGAAATTTGGCTTTCCAAATCTGCTCAAAAGCTCACGAATTGCTAAATTAGTGAGCTGAAGGTGAAATATAGGTAAAAGCAATTCCAAATACGAAATTTGAGTGGAAATGGTGTTAAGGAAAGTTTTTGGTGTAAAAAACACTTTCCTAGGTTGACTAGCTCTTTCTTTTGGGGGAAAAAGCAGTAAAAGCGACAACTTTATTCACAAATGCGCCCTCCTTCCTAAATATTATCCAGAAATGTTTAGGAATGTGCCCAAGTGGCCTAGGTGACTTGTATATCACACCTTGAATGGAATCTTATCCTCCCATGTTGCCTTGTGGACCACACAATGGCAATTTCCCCAATTATTACATAGAATTAACCAACAAGTGATTAATTAATGCATCTTATGTAATTAAATAAATGGTAGGAAGGATTAAATATTCCAACACTCCATATCTTGGATTATGGTCAACTGCAGTTTCTCTTGCTTGGATTCTTTTTCAATGCGATTCTCTTCCCATACTTCCTGCACTTTTGTTGCGATGATCTCGCAATCATCTGGATGTAGTTGTGGCCCAAGCTCGGGTTTTTCAGCTTTCCGCTTTGTGCATCGGATTTGTTATTGTGAGGGGCCTTTAGTGGCCTTTCTCTTTCCCATTGTCGTGGTTGTATGTTGACTCTGCGCGTCATCCTTTTCTTCCTCAGTGGGTGTGCCTGTAGGTAGCCCACCCTTCTTTTCCTTCTTTGCCACTGTGTCTTCACTATCCCATTCAGTATCTTCATTTGAACTTTTTATGTCGATATTGGTCCTCGATACGGGTGGGATGTTCTGTTCATAATCAGACGCATCGTGTCGCGAAGAGGGAACTCTCTAGTCGGTGTCCCAACGTTCCATCATGGCCTCGATGGTGTCCTTGTCGAGTTGATAAAACCCTAGATACCATAATCCTTCCTGCACATCAACCCTTGGTTGAATATGCGACTGGTGCCTTCTCACGCTAAACCGCATGATGGATGTATACTTGTCGGTCAGTGGTTGGGAAATGCACGGTATTTCCATAATCGCCTCGTGCAACTGGTGATAATAGACATAAGACTTTGGCGGTATGCCATTTGCCTTGAAGCCTTTGAACTTTCCCATAAGTTGGTAAAACGTGTTCCGCGCCCCTATCTTGTCAAGGTTGGAGCTCCTTGATACGCGTCTGGCTCTTTCCAGCCTATAAAGGCTATGAGCACTAGTATCCAGCTGAAATGGAATGGTGTTCCATTATCCTGCGTTTCTTGAATATATGCCAGAAGCTCATTCAGTATGAACTGGCACCAATTATAATGCTTGCCGCGTAATATGTTAGATGCTGCCCTGATTGCGACCGCCGGTACCTCAGGTGGTCTACACTTGCGCAAAAGATTTCCTATAAGAAAATAGGTCGTAAAATTTGTTGTGCAGTCATTGATGTTTACCATTGGGAACCCACGTCCCTTCCGCACTACGCCAATTTCTTTAGCGACTTCGGTGCTCAGATTTCTATCCTGTGCCCTCTTTATGAGGAGGTCCGCAGGGTCCTCGCCTCTTTTGTTCAGGGCTGTAATGTGATGGATCATATCAATGCTGATATCAATGCCGGTATCTAGCCATAATAAGCCTTCATGTACGCAAGTGAGTAACGTGCGCACTACCGCAGAAAACTCGGGGCTCTTAGTAAAGTGCGACATTTGCAGTAAATTTAACAGGCCTGATGGTCGGATGGGCCTTAACCACTCTTGGACTTCTAGCCTGTCGGCGCCGGTTTGTGTGTCCTTCACGTAGTTGATATATGCGTCTGGTCTAAATTGTGGGTAAGTCTTCGACATTACCACCGTATTTTCAAGTAAGTCCAGGTCGTCCAACTTGCAACCTGGTACGCTACCCATAAGATTTTCCTCAATTTTCACCTTGGTAGAGATAGTGGGCATCGGGATTTCGTACTTGAAATTCTTTTCTATGTGGACTGGTGGGGCATCAAGCTTCCGTGGAGGGATGTATTTGGGCATTGGATAAATGGGTAAGTTCTGAGCTGAAGCCGACTGCTGCAATGGTACTTCGGACCCCCCCTGCTCTAAAGCTGTCTCTTTGCCCTTGCGGCTTCCTGCAGCCTGCCGTGATGAAATTCTAGATGCACCTGCCTTCATCGCCGTCATTGCTACTGGAATTCCTGCTTGCTCAAATAACCAGGAGATATCTGCCAACTCAAACGATTCACTCATACAATGATCTGGTCACTCGGATCTCAAATAGTTCAAATGCTTCATGAAAATAGTTAAGTGGCCGAGTGAGGTCTATTTATAGCCACTGCTGGTCTGCAACGTGGCCTTTTGCAGTTGCCGAGGCACTAAATGCCATCTTCATTACCAGTTCGTGCATATGATCTTCACTCTATCCACCGATCCTTCTCGTCATGCCAGTTTTGTTTCCTTAAATGTCAAAAGGTTGCTTGGCAAGCCAGCTTATCAATTCCGTCGAATCAACGTTAATGGCTCAGCCTGCCAGCTGGATTTCGATGTTAATTGGACACGTTGGTCTTTAATGGGTTCCAAAATGTGACATCCGCCCTTAAATTTTAAATTGCCCAAGTGCCACCAATTTGGTTAACAACCCACTAACCGGCCGACAGATGTCGTGGTAACGGTTTCCGTCATAATGTGTTGGTTGTCTAATCGGATATTTACATCAGGATGCGCACTTGGTGTCATCTTCTGCGCGACTGTCATTCTGTCTTCTCTACGCGATTAGTATCAGGACTTGTTTTGCGCAGCTGCTCTCCCTATTTTTTTTTTTTTGTGCACAACTTTAGCAGTGTTGCGCGGTACACTTCCCTGAATCATACAGAACTCTGTGTAGCCGGACTATCGCGGTAAAGCTTTAGTCTGCTACCATTTATCAAAATTGGCGATCATGCCATACTTTTTCGCACTCTTTCTATACTTGTTGGTGGAAGCCTGCGACGAAGCAATCTTCCTCTAGCCCAACCAAGTGTAGGAGCCTTTCTTCGAGTGCTGTGCGATCTGCCATACTTGTAAATGCTGCTATTCTCAAGTTGGGAACAATGTACTCCATCGACATTATTGATTCTTGCCCATAGGCCAACCGAAAAGGTGTATGGCCAGTCAGTTTCTTGTAGGTAGTCCTGTATGCCCATAGTATAGATGGAATGTGTAGGTCCCAATCGTCCCGATTGACGTTGCATATCTTGGTTAGTGCATTCTCCAACACTTTGTTAAATGCTTCAACAGTTTCATTCGCTTGTGGATGATAAGGCGTGCTGCGCTGGTGATGAACGTGGAACTCTTCGGTCAAAGCCTCAATGGTATTATTCAGAAAATGAGTTCCTTGATCACTCATCAAGATCTTCGGGTATCCGAACCTTGTAAGGATATTTTTATATATAAACTCAGCGGCTGTAGCTGCGCTACAGTCTTTTACTGGCTTTGCTTCTGCCCATTTGGTGAGGTAATCGGTAGCAGTAATGATATACCTTGCACCAGTTCTTTTCCCTAGGACCCACAAAATCAATGGCCCACTTCTCAAAGGCCTGCAATGTAAGCTATGTATTTAAGGGCATTTCATCTCTGTGCGATGGCTACCCTATTCTTTGACAAATATCGCAATTCTGGCAATGTTCCTTCGAATCTCTATGAATTGTAGGCCACCATATCCCTATGCGCAATATCTTCTGCGCGGTAGCTCTCCCTGCATAATGGCCTCCTGCGACTCCTAAGTGCGCATCAGCTAGTATGAATGGTTTCTCATGCTCTAACACACATCGACGCAGTACTTCATGCGGTCCCAGTTTGTATATTTGACCTATAATTATAGTGAAGTCTGTTGCGCGCACTACCAACTGCTTCTTCTGCCGCGTAGTGAACTCCGTGGGTGCGAACCTAGTAGTCAAAAATTCAATGATGTCTTTATAATAATCATCAGCAACTTGTATAACGAACAACTGTGCATTAGGTAGATTGTCTTCCAGATTCATCGATTATTCTCCTGACTCAATCCTTGATAGATGACTAGGTCCGAAATTCAACCTTCATGGCTTAACCACAATTTCAAAGTCGTACTCCTGAAATAGTAGTAACCATCTGCATATGCGCCCCCCTAACATTGGCTTATTGACCATGTATTTCAAGGTATAATGGTCAGTGAACATGGAGAAGTGTGCACCAAGCAAGTAGTGCCTAAACTTCTGCAGTGCATATACCATTGCGAGTCCTTCTCTTTCAGTGGTGGTATAGTTCTTCTCAGCAGATGATAAATTTATACTGGAAAAGGAAATGGGATGATCAATACCTCCCTCTCCTGGCTGAGGAAGAACAACGCCTAATGTGATACACGAAGCATCAACATGGACATGAAATGGCTTCTCCCAGTCTGAAAAAACTAGGATCGGTGCAGTGACCATCTTCTCTTTTAATGTGTCAAATCCTTTCTCACAGTCCTCATTCCAAATGAATGATACATCTTTCTTCAACAACTTCTCCATGGCTGCGGTTATCTACGCATACCCTTTTATGAATTTCCTGTAATATCCGGTATGTACCAATGTGGTGCGCAAATGCTTGACTGAATTTGGTGTAGGCAAGTTTACAATAACTGCGATCTTCGCAGGGTCAACCATCAAGCCCTGTTTGCACACAATGTGTCCCAACAAGATTCCATAGGGAACACAGAAAACACACTTCTTCAAGTTTAATGAAATTTGATGTTTTTTGTACTTTTCCAGCATCATCCCGAGGTTCGCTGCATGGTTCTTCAATAAACCGAAAATGGTCCAATCATCAAAGTAAACCTCTAAAAACTTATGTATAAAATCCTTAAATGCTATGACTACCACTCTAGAAAATATGGTGGGTTCATTCTTCAGACCGAAAGGCATCAGTGTGTATTGGAATGACCCCCATTCTGTAGCAAAAGTCATCTTGTGCCTATCTGTGCAATCAATCCTAATCTGATGGTAACCAGAGAATCCATCAGTAAAAGAATAGGCCTCATTCCCTCCAACATTATCTAGCACTTCAGCTGTAAAAGGTGTAGGAAATGGGTCATGCATTGAAGCGTCATTCAGTTTTCTGAGATCCACACAAATTCTGATCTCGCCCTTTATTTTCTTATCCTAGATAACCATCGAGCTTATCCATTTAGATTCTTCGACTGGCTCAGTGATCCCGGCATCGAGCATCTTATCGAGTTCTGCCTTAACTCGTTCTTTATAGCGCGGATTCAATCTATATGGTCTTTTCTTTACAGGCTTCGCGCCAGGCTTAAGAGGAATTTTAATCACTCCTAAGTCTCCCAGTATACCTTTCATCTCTGTGAATTTAGTTGGGAACAGTTCGCGATACTCCTGTAGTATTCTCGCAACTTCCTTGATTGTGTCTTCATCCCAATAATATCTGATAGCTGCAAACTTTGGCTCTTCACTGGTGCCAATGTTCACTTTTCTTGTCTTTATGGGTCCGCTCATATCTGGGATTTCTAGTGGAGGTCCTTCTACCTCGCATGCACCCTCTGATTCAGGTATCTTTATGTTTCGTGGTTCATCCTCATCACTGTTTTCCTGAGCTGCAGATTCATCAGCGAGGTTATAACAATCAAGAGTAGGATCTAATTGCTCCTCCCATTCCGGGTGTAGATGTGCAGGTATGCTCTCTGCGCCAAAGAATTCTTCTAGGGTCATATTTCCATCAGCGCAGTCTTTTCCGAAATTTTATTTTATTTTTATTTTTATTTTTTATTTTTTATTTTTTATTTTTTATTTTTTATTTTTTATTTTTTATTTTTTTTTTATTTTTTTATTTTTTTATTTTTTTTTATTTTTTTTTTTTTATTTTTTTTTATTTTTTTTTATTTTTTTATTTTTATTTTTATTTTTTTTATTTTTATTTTTTTTTTTATTTTTTATTTTTTTATTTTTTTTTTTTTATTTTTTTTTTTTTTTTTTATTTTTTTTTTTTTTTTTTCTGCTGAAGAAGCTGCAATGCATCATTGATGCTCGGATGTTCATATTCGAAACTAAAGACCAATCTGTTGTGCCCCTGCGCAGTTCGAGGTCTAGGTACCATTTCGTTGGAATTGGTTCTTCCAGCGTATGCACAAACAAATGCACCCATTCTGGTTTTGGTCTTTCCACCCAAGCTTATGAACAAGTTTCCACGTGATCCCTTGGATCTGTCTGTCCATTATATTTTTCAAAAGGTAATGTAACCTTCTCAACGAATCTAATTTGCATCTTAATTCTGCATTGATCCCATGTAGTCAATGTCTGCTTGTGTGCATCCCACCATAGTGCAGGTGTCTTGCGCAATTCTACATCTAATGCTTGTAAGCGGTGTTCATCTACAATTGCTGCAGCATAATCTCTGATGAAAGAATAAATGTTAGATGAACCATCATATGTGGGGATTGGGATTACCTGCTTTACAATCCAGCGTATCAACTTCGTGACTTGCACGCATCTCCTTGCAGATACTTCATGCATGCGGTTTTTCCAGTTCTTCAAACCTGCATCGGAGTTTGAAATGCAAGAGTTGTCGCATATCCACCTGAGTGTACCATCTGCAGTAGGGTTGATGTAATCTTCCTGGTTCGCAGTTAGTTTGTACAACCTGTCCAAATCTTGAGCTTGGGATTCCACTTGAATCGGCTCACTGTATCTGTCTCCGTCGGAAGGGTCCAGTGGTGCAATCACTCTGAGTTGTTTTCCTTCAAAGATCATCTTCCTGGTCATCAGATTTATGATTGAAAGGTTATCAATAGCCCAATCAATCCCCAATAATGCCGGGAAAGGCTGACTATCATCCACAATCTCGATAACCTCGAAATCGGCGTGACTCTGTACTCCATCTATGTCAAAAACCACACTGGTCAACTGTCCAAACGGTATGAATTTTTCCTGATTGGCCATTCTCAATTGGATAGGTGACCATGATAGCTTTGGTCGCCCCATCTGCTACCATGTCTGCTTAGTCAAGACATTGACCTCTAATCCCAGGTCAAGAATTATTTCATCCATTTCGTAATCTCCTATCTGCGCATTGAGTCTCATCTCTTTGCCTGTTCTCTTATGTTTCTTGATATGTTGAACTGCGCTATTAGTAGTGTCTTCTCCACTGAACGGTTCATACTGATCTATAACCTTCTGCAGTTCTGTTATAGCATCCGGGTTCTTTGACAATTTCATGCAGCTTCTAAGGAGTTGCGTAATAGAGGTACATGTCTCTGCTGCGGCGCTTGTGTTGTCATAAGCAGCTGGTATGTCTTCCACATACGACATTTGACTGTGCAGCGGGATCCTCAACGACCTTGGTGCCGATTCTCTAAGGATATCCCGCACTTCCATAAATGATCCTTTGTTCTTCGCCTGGTTGAAGGCAGGTATTTTCTCGGTAGCTTTTCTTATCCATTGTGTCTCAAGGGTTGTTTGCTTAGTTCCAAAATCTCCAGAAGTCGAAGCTTCTGCTCCTCGATTGCACCTTGTCACAGCACCGCTACGCATTACTACATTGATGCTTGGATCTTTAGGTCTCCTCTCTGATGCAATCCACTGAATGTTTGGAGTCGGCGGGTCTATCCTTCTGCGTTTTTGCATCTCGACCTCTAGTATGGGGAAATATTCAATAACATGCTCAAAAGATTTACAGTAATTGCATGTAGTGCATGGGTTGGTACAATCCCTAGATACATGACCTGGTTGGACACAATTATAGAAAATTACCTGACCATGGCAGCTTCCTTGTGCCGGGCCTATTCCTCTTCCGCGGTATCCATCACCACGGCCTCTATATCCCCCCTGGTCATACTGCGAATTCTCTTGCTTCGGCTGGTTGTCTTCTTGGATTCGGTATATTCCAGCACCTCGCATCGCTTCCATATCGCACTTTCTTTCATTCATCATCTCATACGTGCGACAGTTGGATTCATCATGTCCAATTGATTTACAGAAATTACAATACAAGCTCTTAGGTGTTTTTACATATTTCTTTATGAGATAACAGTTTTCTGGTCGATGTCCTCTGCTTCTGCAGATTTCACACTAGGGTACCTGGTTCTGGTTAATCGGGTTTGGTGCACCACTGTTAAGATAGTCTTCAAATAAAGGGAAATGTTTGCTGGTGTGTCCCTCTCCCTTACAACTTGTACACCAGACGTCGTGCCTTGGTTCATATATTTGTTCGTTTCCATTCTTCATGCTTTGCAGTTCCAGTGTCAATGTGGTCAACTGGTTTTGGATCCATGACATCCTAGAACTAGTCTCGCCAATCGGTGAAGCCTCTAGCTTCATCACGGTCTCTAAGGCTTCTTCCTGCGATCCAACCTTCTGCTGCATCAATGGTTGTTTGATGTGGGGTAGCAGCGCGGCAATGAACCATTCGTTATGCTGTTGCGGAGCTATCACAAATGTTAGTTGGTCTAGGAGTGTTTTAAACTTTTGGTCAAATTCCCAGACCGTTTCGTTAGGTTTCTGCTTAATCTCTTTTAGCTCTGTGATACATTGGATTAGGATTTTGGTTTCTTAAACTCTGCTACTATCGCAGCCTTTATTTCTACTAAGGTTCTTGGTTGTGCTTGAGAATATTTCATAAACCAATGAAGAGCTCTGTCCCTTAAAGTAGTAACGAGTTGCGCTCTCTTCACAACATCATCCTGAATTTGCTTTAGCCTCCATACGGCTTCACATAGAAACCAATGTTGATTAGGGTCTTCCTTACTTTTTCCTTTGAATATCGATAGTTTTATGTCATTATCTGTCATTCTCCTTCTTGGTGGTGTATTGGTGTTCTGATTCTGGGTGGGTTCTGAGCAGAAAAAGTAAAAGGGGTATTTGGAATAGTGTTAGGGATAACACTCTGTGGACTATTCTGAGACTGGGTGTTCTGGACTGGACTGTTACGAGTCGTATTTACCTGCGCACCCGCGCCTGCAGTGCGTCCAGTATTAATATTCTGCGGTGTGGGATGCACGACATTCGCAGTGGGTGGGTTCTGAGATAGGGGTGCTACGGTATCTGTAACCGGTGGGTATTGTGGTGTAATAGGATGGATGGTGGTTGATGACGGTGCAGTTTGATTATTAAGGTCACACAGGAGTTTTATATTCACACGGAGTCCAGGTCCTCCTGAATTCTTTTCTTTATTAAACTTATATCTATTTCCACTTCTTAGGTTATGTGTCTCTTCGTCAGAATCACTATATATGCTATTGACCATGATAGATGCAAAAATATTACTGCATTCTTAAAACGCCTTTTTCAGCTAAAATCATTTTAATGTATAGACTGAGGTTGTTCAGGAACTTACCTCTCAATCCTTCGAAGAAGTATGCTTCAGCTCGACTGTAGGACTTCAGCGCGTTTACAACAAATTCCGTTACAAATCCTTCAAGTATGCTATCAACCCAGAATTCGAATGCTCGTGTCAATGGGATGTCTATTGCTTTGAGCTATGCTGTGAGCTCTGGAGTCTACTTTGTAGGTACTCCTCCTTGAAAACAGGTTTTCTTTTCTACGAGTCGTGAGATCCACTCATGGAAGTCGTTTCCAAACGAAGCCCAGAAAATCCCATGAATCTCTCTCCACAAGTATCTGTTCGACCACTATACGTCGGTGAGACGTGGATGTCTGTTCTCTTTCTTTGCAAAATATCTTTCAATCTTGTCACACCAATCCCATATCTCTTTCTTTTCAGGATGCCAATTGTCTGAACCCAACGGGAACTGGTATTCTTCTTCACACATTACTTTCTGACCACACTATCGCATCACTGGTCTTAGCCGGGAAACAAAACCATTTTTTGTTGTAAATAACCTTCCGGAGGTTTTAAACATAGACCCAGGTACTTCGTGGTTCAAGGAACCAACAAAACCCCTATTCACTGGCCCTTTCGGAAACAGACTGCATGCAGCGTGAGGTCTCACCCGAGGTGAAGCTGAGGGGGTGGTTGCGAAATCAAGTTTCCACAACCGGGTGATGCGAGGGGGGAAAGACTGATAAGCAGTGCAATACTTTGCGAACTGCTGTGGACAAACAACTGCGTGAACCCTCTGTTCCAGGTCGGGTACTTCGGCGCGCACCTGTGTTTTCACACAGGTGCCTCTAATGACTGTGCGATACATGATACTTTTGCGTTACGACAATAAGCTATCAACAACTTACCTCACAACAAATATCAATGACTCGGCGCATCAACTAGACCACGCATCTCTTCCAAGGAGATTAATTCTAACCAATCCTACTTAGAATTCTTCATCCTTTCAACTCGTTCAAGTTCTTATCATCAATGTTCAACTATGTGACCAATGGACCGATTCATACATTCCCAGACTCGTAAGTGTTGAATACTTAACATTCCTCCATGCATGTATTACTTAACATATTATTCCCATTCTCTGCGGTGAATACATATAAAAGCAATCACATAACAGGAAACTACAGTATTAAACATTCATACCAAGCAAATGAACAATCATAAACACACAATAATCACATAACACCGAATTTAACGTGGCTCACCCCCCGGATGGAGGCTACGTCCACAAGAATGGTTCTTAATATTTCTCTTTATGGGAAGGGTACAACCATTCTTAGTCTGCACACTCAGCTACAGACACTCTTCTCTCTCAAAATTAGGTCTCTGCGCACTCAGTTGTAGAGCCTTTACAATAGCTTTACAACTCAAAAGATGTTACAATACTCAACAATAGATAACTCTATGAGAGATCTCTCTCTGCCTCTCTAACCCTTTTCCATACAATGTGCCCTTATTTATAGATCACGCCCAAGGGTCGTGTCTTTACAATCATTATGCGGAAACCCTAAGGTTTCCAAAATTGGCATGGCTAACGGCCACCCTCATTGTCGCCGTCGACATCCTACTCCACCTGCTCCAGCTGGGACACTCGTGGCTCACATGCTCTTCTGACAGCTGTGGTCCTCAAAATAGTTACAACTGCATCATGGCCTGTCCCTTTCCACTCCTTCACCTGCCTGTCACCATCAGCATCGTGGCCTAGCTTCTCAATTGCTTGCCACCACACATTCGAACAGGTCACTTTCCTCTTCCGTCCACTTGTTCCTTACCCAAAATAGGTCATATCCTTGTCTGACCTTTACCCATGTTATGAAGCAAAAATAGCTCATGCGCTACAATGCGCATCGTCCTATCGCATGACCATGCCTTGGACATTGCCGTCGCGCGACATGCACAATTCCTCAAAACTGCCTTTTGCCTGTCGCCGCGCATAATGAACACTTTTTAGTACTTTGCAAAATATTTCAGCTTGGGCCCCGCCCAATAGGGAGGCCGCCCCATTGATAAGAATAGAAAAGGAGACCGTGGTTATACAGCTCACGATCCATCTAATAAAACCAATCTCAAAACCTAAATGAGTGAGAAGCATATGTATATAGAGCCAACTAACCTTATCATAAGCCTTCGACAAATCTATCTTAAGAATATATCCTTGCAGCTCTTTTTTCTTAATGCTATGAAAACCTTCTTGAGCAACACAAATAGCCTCATGAATCTGTCGGCCCTCCAGAAACCCAAACTGTTCTCCAGAGATATTCCTGGACAAGATAGCTTTCAACCTTCTAGCAATGATTTTTGAAACTACCTTATACACACAATTGCACAAATAGATAGGTCTGAAATCATTAAGGGAGGTGGGATTGTCCGTCTTAGGGATGAGAGCAATGAATGTTGAATTAAAAATAGCCATAATCCTCCCAGAGAGTTTGGTATCTTCCACCACCTGTAAAAGATCCTCCCCCAAAAAATCATATAGTGCCAGGAGAAAGTCAATAGACCATCCATCAGGACCCGGGATCTTGTCTTTCTGGAAACTGTGGAGAGCCCCTTTTAATTCGTCTTTTGAAATCTCTTCCATTAGAGACCAATTATATTCATCATCAATGAAATGGGGAAATAATTAGGCCACTCTAATCATTTCGGCAAACGATGCTTTTCTAGGGGCCTTGAAGAGATTCTGAAAATGTTTCACACCCACCCTAGCCATACCATAAAAGGAAGTTTGTGGCTCTCCAAGAGACTCATCCAGGCTCCAGATAGTGTTTGCAGCTTTCTTACATTTAGTATATGCATGAAAAAACTTGGTATTCTCATCTCCCACATCCAACCAAATCACTTTGCTTTTAAGACACCAAGTTTCCTCCTCTTCTAGCAGGAGGGTGTTTTGCCTTCCTTCCAAATTAACAAGTAAAGCCTTAGCCTCCAAAGAGCCCAAACCACCCCCATCAGTCTCATATAATCCCACCAATTCCATCTCTATCTGTTTGAGCTCTCTATCCTCCTTGATCCTCTTATCATGTGCCAAATCCTTTATTGACCCTTTAACCTTCTTTAAATTTGTAGCAAATTGAAAGGAGGCCGATAAATTTGCCATGGGGTTGTAGGGAACCCACAAAGAATGCACCAGGTTGAAGAAGGACTCGTCTTTCAGCCAAATCTTATTAAACTTCAAGGGTCCGGAAGGTTTAGGTGGGCCAGGGAGAAGTTCGATAAAAATAGGAAAATGATCAGAGGACCCCCCCAAACCCACCCATTGTCTCATAAGGAAGAAACTGTCCACAAATGATTCTGAAACCAAAAAACGATCAAGACGCTTTGCCACCCTATTATTTCTAGCCCTGTTGTTTATCCATGTAGGCTTGAGATTAATGGGTTCGATGTCAATCAAGTTGTTGTCCATAAGCCTCTAAGTGAAGAAACCAGCCAGAGGATCTGATCGATCCTTGGTCCCCCAAACTTCAGACCGACCCAACCAAAAATTAAGATCACCACCCAGCAATAAATCCCCTCCCTATAAAAGGGTATTGTTAAGAAGTAAGTCCCAGAAGGGGACGCGATTGAGATATTGGCCATAGACATTAACCACAAAAATCAACTCTCCAATGTCCAAAGCCGAACAAGTCATCCCAAGTACCGATTCCATCCCCCAAATAGTATGAATTCTAATAGTCTTGTCATTCCAACCTATCGCCAGACCACCAGAACGACCATGAGCATCCAAAGTAACAAAGGTCTAGCCACTGAACCAACTCTCCAACATAATCTTCACCATCTCCCCAACACCCATGGTTTCTTGTAAAAGAATGATATCTGGGCATTCTAAGGATACCACTCTCCGAAGTGATGATCTTTTATGGGGACCAGCCATATCCCGACAATTGAAAGACATAACTTTCATCAATGCCCCTTTTTCTAGGCACACACTGCTCTAAGCGCTATATCAATAGTTTGCTATTTTCCATCCAAAATATCCATCTTGGCTTTGGACTGTGCCTTGGATAAAAATGACTTCCTACCACGACCCTTAACAGGTACAGCCGAACCAGCTCCCAGACCCTCCGAAGCAAGTTTAGTGGCAGAATGAAGGAAATAACCCGAATCAGAAGATTCATGTGGTGAGGACAGTGAAGCTCCCTCCTCAAAGGATAGTTCAAGGGTCGGTGTCAAATCAGGTAAATCCTCCTCAAGTGAGGCAGAGGGGGGTTCAATAAGTTTGATAGAAACCAATTCAGTAGAGGGAGATATCTTCAGTTTTTTTAGAGCCTTCACCCAATCCATCCTAGCCAGTGAAACATTATTTAAAACAAAATTAAAAGGAGTGATGGAAGGAGGTATAATACCCACAAATGGAGGCACCAGAGGTTGAAGAAGTTCAAAATGGCCACCACCAACCCCTTTAGTAGTATCAGGTCACAGTTCCCCCTTCGAAGATGTTTCCTGCACCTTATCCGTATCATTTCCAGAACCCTCCTGATCCGTTGGAGAAAGAACAAGAGAAGTCGGCACAATTGGTGTGTTAACCCTTTCCCCAGCTGACCTATTATGTCTGCCACCATTCCAAGTCCTGAGTGTAAGTTTGCATTCGGACACCGGGTGACCATATGCATGACATCGCCTACAATGGAAAGGTACATTTTCATAATCCAACCTCTGAACATAAGTATATGGACCCCAACTGAGAGTAACATCTTTGACAATACCATCACGAATGTTCAAACTGACTAGAATCCGTGCCACTTTCCACTGTTTGGTATGCAATAATCTATAATCACCTTCCAGATATGTGCCCAAGAGATCTCCAATACCCCTAAAATGTCGTTTAGACCAATAATGTAAAGGGATACCAGGTAGATGAACCCAAAGAGGAACCATATCCAAACGTTCCCGACTTGCATCAAACATCAGGTGCCAAGGCTTGAGCAGAACTGGACATTGATCCCAGTTCCAATTCTTGTTAAGAACCCACTATGCATGTCCCGATGTTTAGAAGTTATAGGCAAACCAGTTCCTGGTTAATGCCACCACCTCAGGGACATACCCTAATTGTGCCAGCCAGTGTTCCATAGTCCACCACACTGCGGTCCGCAGTGAAAAGGACCGACCCAATTCCTTCCCAACCAAGGTTTTGTCATAATTTGTAAAATCTGATGCCACTCAATGTCTTCACCCAGAGCATAATTATATTTGACTCTGCTAGATTTCAGCCACTGTTTTCTGTAGCGCTTCTCCAGGTTAGCCACATTATCTGATGAGCCCCCATCCCAACCTTTAGAGCTCATTCCTGAGACAACTTTGGGACTGGCAAAACCACGTTGCTCCTGTGCCCCAATACTACCCAGACCAAAACCCTCCGCTAGCCCCCCAGTTCGGCCGCCAATAAAAAGGAATCCGTCTAAGTGTGCTTCAAATCATCCACCCGCAACTTCAAATTTCCTCCAGGATAGTACCCTTCAACCCCCCCAAAAGCACCATCCAGAGCCTGGATGACCTGATCAGAAGACCACAAAGGAACAACATCCTCTCGAAATGGCGATTCAGAGGAAACCCGTGTATGCGGAACTATCCGAAGTGAAACAGGGGGTGGTGAGTTAACCAAAAACGTAGATGGTGAAAAACATAACCCACTCAGAGCGTCCACAAAAGAGACCCAAGATAAATCCTTCGCTCTGGAGCCAGCCACCTCATCCCACAATGTGCCAGGTGGCAATGACCAGATTGCCTCACCATCCGACTGGTCAAAAGAATAATCGACCTGTTCACCAAAATCCATATTTATAGAAATAAAAGGAAAAAATATTTACCAGAGTAAAAAGATGAGGACAGTGCAGTAACACTGAGGTTCCATTCTTCTTGAATCCAGAAACATTGAGCATTGACCCAGAACCCTAACTTCATCAAAAAGAAAACCGTCCACCCGTATTCCAACCTGCACGCAAAATGAGTTAACAAAAATGTGACACATTCATCTGAAATCTGACGTCAAAGAGAGCCCCCCCGTCTACACCTGTGAGGATGGCCACCGGCAGCCATCGAAACCCTCAGAGACGCCTCAACACAAACTTATACACTAAATCTAGGCGCCAATACTATGGATCAATACCATGGAACATATAATACTACGAGACGACTTACAAAGAACATGCGTATAATACTATGGATCAATACTATGGGATAATACAAACTATGGATCATACATGACGACTTACAAAGCATATGCATCCAACAACAATATACTAACAAAGTAAAGAGAAGGGTTGACATGGGTTCCTAACATCCCCTCTCCATTAGAAAAAGCTTTGTCCTCAAAGCTTTAGATGTGGAAATTGATGCTGAATCTGAAGGAGTGGTTCCCATGTAGCATCCTCTGTTTGCATGTTGTTCTACTGAATTAATACCTCTATGATAGATCGAGAGAGAAGCAGACGCCCTTTGACTGTCAGGGAGGATTTCTTGGAAGGATGTAGACGAAGAAAAACCATATCAACTGCTTGATCGGCGTGTTGTTTCATTCAAATTCTTGCCATGTGAATATTGTCTTGCAAAATGCGAAGAATTTGATTGCAGTTTCGAAGAACCGTGTCAATTGCCTAAACTGGTGTACTGCTAAGGGTGTATGGAAGAAGAAATGGCGGTGCCTCACCATAGATTGCTTCATATGGAGTCATTTTAGATGTAGTATTGTACCACCATTCAGTGAGAGGGAGCCACTTCGCCCACTTCCCCCCACTGAGGTTGTTGTTCAAAGGTGAAGCAAAGAAGATAAGTTTCCAAACATTTATTGGTAATTTCAGTCTTCCCTCCAAATTTAGGGATCCCTTCAATGAATTCCATAGAAATATTTGTCCAAATCCGTGTAGTGATGGGAAAGGGTTCGAGCAGTCCCAAAAGGAGCTGGCAAGTATCACATTCAACCACCATATGCTGAATTGTCATTTTCATTCCCTGCCAAAAGAATTTACGATGTGCCCGCTCATATGTTTTGAGAAACCCAGAGTGCCTTGCTAATTGAGAAGCATGGAGTTCAGAGAAGACAACCTGTTGAATATCTGTGCTCTTGGGAAGCACGTGATTAACCTTGTATCTTAGGGAAGTACCATCCCAAGAGTAATGCGGTACATTAGAAGGGTTGTTGGCCAACCGTTGGATGAGTTGAGATAAGGATGATTCATTGATATAGCCATGTTGACTAGATAGCAACCAATTTGGAACATGCATAGAAATAGCTGAAAGAGAAACTTGGTCATCAGTTGTGTGAGAAAGAGCATCTGCCACCAGATTGTTCTTACCCTTCATGTAAGTGATCTCATAGGAATAACCCATGATTTGGATAACCCATTTCAGTTTTGCTGGGGAGGAGACCCGTTGTTCCAGGAAATATTTCAGACTATGGTGAGCAGTCTTGATGCATAAATAATTACCTAATAGGTATGGCTGCCACTTTTGTACTGCATGCAAAATACCCATGATTTCCTTCTCAGGTGTAGAGGCAGCTAAATTCTTACTGGAAGGGTCACTGGAAGGAGACAATCCCATTGGTTCAACAAAGACACCTGCATATATATCCAAAATGTGTGGTAGGTCCAAGGGAGTAATGGAGACCGTTGATGGGTGCATCTGAATGGAATGGAGTTGGATGACGACACCATGTGAATTCTTCTTAAGGATCTTTTCCAGGTGATGTGAACTGATGATGCGGAGAGACCCTCGTTGTAAGCCCGTTAATTTTTGTTTTTTCCCATTGATTGAAAATTGCATCCAAAGTTCAGAAAATCCCATAAGATGGGGGTAAGTGTGCATAACCATTGAGTGCCCAAAACCATATCACATCCACCTAAGGACAAGGAAAACATGTCAGAGCGCAGGGTATAATCTTCCATAGAGATACACACATTGAGACACTTCCCCTTGCAAGGTAAGGTGCCCCCATTGGCAGTCATGACTTCAACGTTGGAGCAAGGATGGACAAAGCAATCAGCCTGTTTGGAGATCCAAAATGAAGTTATGAGTGCTACCAGAATCAATGAGTATTGTAAGAGGGAGCTTCTTGAATTAACCCCTGACCCACATTGTTTGTGAGGTGGTGACTACCTTTGGGTGTTTGTCTGGAGATGGAGGGTCAACAGGAGGCTGCTGAATGTCGACCTGATCATCTATGGTATATGGATCTTCTTCACCAAGTTCAGAGGTAGGAAGATAATCCACATCCAAGAGATAGAGTTGTTTCTTAACACATCTATGTCCCCAAGTGAATTTCTCATCACAATTATAAGAAAGCCCTTTTTCTCTACGTGCCCGCATTTCTCCTTCAGATAAATGCTTGATATGAGTTGGTTGAGGAGCTAGTGTGATGGGAGGTCGTTGGGAAACCATATTTCTAAATGGAACAAAAGTGGATTCGGAGCACTGTTGGGTTGTGATCTTGTCCTTCGCCAACTTAGCCTACCCTAGGACTTCCATCATTGTGTTGGGACATAACATTTTAACCTATGAGCGGATTTCATCCTTGAGACCACTGATAAAAAACCTCCTGTAGAATTCATCAGAAAATCCTTCTGTGTGATTGGACAGTTTCCCAAATTCTGTTTGATTGGCAATGTTTAGTGAGTGCTCCTGTGAAGTCATCAAAAGCACTAGGATCAAATCGTTGCAAAAGGAGTTGGAAAAAATCTGTCCAGTTTGGCTCGTCATGAGCTTTGATGTACCAACGGTACCATTGAAGGGCTTCTTGGTCCAAATGAAAGGATGCAAGTGCAACTTTGTGGACATCAAAAATATTATGCAGACTGAAATATTGTTCTTCCTGGTGTATCCATCCAATTGGATCAGTAGCATTGAAGCAAGGAAAATCAAGCTTCGACCCCCGAAAATTGCAGGAAGAAGAGAACCGAGTGGTTGCAAAATATTTTGGATGTCGTTTATTGTTCATGGGATGAATGCTTAAGATGGAGGCTGATAAATGTTTCATCCATATCTTGGAGTTTGGTTTTGAGGGGTATAAGTTCTTCATCCATGATTTATGATCTTGCGCGGGTGACAACCATAACCATGAGTTTTTTTTTTGTGAATGGGTATAAAAAAAAAACAGAAGCTTCTTTAGTAAAGGAAAATTTTGATTTGAGAAAAACTATGATGGGTAACTGGGGTTTGAATAGGTTTTGGACACTTTCTGATGGACAAGGAAGAAAAACTTGGGGATTTAAGAAGCGGGGTGAAAAAATGAGAAACTTTGTCAGAGAGGGACAAAAAAATAGAAACAAGAATGAACACTGTGGCAAAATTTGAAGGCGATTGGGTGAAAATCAAAGAAGTTATGGAAAACCCTATAAATAGACAAATGGTGGATTTTGGGAAGTGGAATTTGGGATAGGGTCCTCGGGACTAAAATATGCAGAATGGGATTGAATAGATGTCAGTGAAGTTTCAAGGGAAACAGAGTTAAAAAAATGAATATATCGCAAAAAAAATATTTTTTTATTTTTTATTTTTAAATTTTTTTTTCATAATGGATCTGAAACGACTCGGAATGGATCTAAAACTGATGGATCTGAAATGGCTCAGAATTGATCTGCAACAGCTCTGGACAGATGTAATCTGTGATTTATCAACTGGAAATAGATATGGACCCCAGGTATGTTCGTCTTCCTAACGGTTCAGGGGATTCACTTGGCCACCAATGGTGTCTGTCGGTTTGCGTATTGGGGTAGTACCCCTCACTCCACGGCTTAGGTAAAACTGATAACCGGTTTGCCACAAACGACAGCTCTTGGTTTGCCTCACGGGTGGGAACTAGTCAATCAGGAAGGGGTCATTGCCCTTTTCGCTAGTAGCTGCTCTCAATGGGTAGCTAATTCGGGGTTCCTCTGGTACTCCTCACAATTATTTTTAGGGATTATTCCCAAGTACTTCCCACAGTTAAGAGGATAGGGATTACTCCCAGATCCAAACTTGCAATTGATAGGAAAAAATACATATGCGAATTTGTTTTGGCAGAAATTCCACCCAACGAACCCAAGAAAGTGCTATGATACTAGATGTGTGGCACCTGCAACAATTAATTGATAAAATGCATGATATATTCAATCACATAATATTTTTAGTGATTGCGGGTCACTTCGCGGGGGAAACCTCCTTTGAGCAAGCTCAATACAAATAACTTCATGGTGCTTTCATTAGCCTCAACACAAACTTATGTACTAAGTCTAGGTGCAAAAACTATGGATCACTACCATGGAACATATAATACTACGGGATGACTTACAAAGCATATGCGTCCCATACTATGGATCAATACTATGGGCTAATACAAACTATGGATCAACATATAATACTACGTGACGACTTACAAAGCATATGCATCCAACAACAATATACTAACAAAGTAAAGAGAAGGGTTGACACGAGTTCCTAACAGAAGGTGGTTTCTACAATTCATCTTTTCCTAGCAAACTTTATCTTTTCAATTTTGCTGAAGAAAAGACTACGAAAGCCCTTTGAAAGAAACTTGGGAAGTTGTATGAGACTAAATAAAAAAATAAAGGTTTTCCTGAAAAATAAACTTTATTATATGAGTATGATGGAGGATTTAATTGTGGTATATCATTTGAATGAGTTTAGTACCCTTATTATTAAACCAATCTTGGTTTGTGTAAAGGTGGAAGATGAGGATAGAGCAATCATTTTACTTCATTCCCTCCTAGATACCTAGGATCAATTAGTAATGACCATCACCAACTCATCATTAGGAGCTAAGAAATTTAATGATCCATATTTATGCGAGAAATGAAATGAAAGAGCATATATAGAACCACATGCACAAATATATTACAAGAAACATAGTGATACAGTAAACTCAAATCCTATTAATTGAATGAAATAGAAAATATTGTAAAATAAAAGCAACTAGAATGGTGGTAGCTTTATTCTTAGAAGAGATGTGGTGGATACAATCATTCGTCACAAGTTGATTACAAAATGAGGATAAAGGGATTTTGTTTATCATAAGCATGATGGGGAAAACCCTAAACATACAAAATCCTAACCCTAGGGGATGAACTGTAAAAAGGTTTGCAGGTCCCGAGCTGGTTAGTTGGTGTGTCAACTTCTCGGAGATATAACTTTTGCATACGATCTCAGTTTAAGGTGCTCAGTGGCCCATTTGAAAGGTATATCCAATAAGTACAAATTTAAGACATACAAACCTACCTTTGGTAGTGTTTGGAGTATATAATTTCTAAAAACATCGTTTAGGGAATCAAAATAGATCTTAAAGTTTTGGACACGAAATTCCATAAAAAACTGCCAAAATGGAAAAACTATTTTGAGCCAATGGAATATGGAGGTGGCCACCAATATCCATTTGGATCAGTGCTCCCCCCTTAGGAAGTAATGGTCTCCATTTCATTGAGTTCCCGCTGTTTGAAGACACGTCGTTTATGTGGAGAAGGACAAATCTCTCTAGTCTAAATGATGTAGATCTAGAACAAAACACATAAAATTTCCTATAATAATTGAATTGCAAAGAGTGTAGAGGAATTTCTTACCTCGCTATTATGGCGATGTTTGCTCGTTTGATGTCATCCCTGATCTTCAACTACAAAACAACATGCAACAAACAAGTAGGAGCATGATACTAATAATAAGAAATATTGATTAACCTAAACATGCGGTCAAGGAAACAAGTTCTAAAGATTCAACACATAAAAAAATTTATGGAAATAATATATATTACTGTATCAATGCAAATACAAAGGGAGAGATTGCAACTATGTCTCGATGTTGCAACTTCTTCCAACAAGCCTTTTGCCTCAAAGATCCAACCTTGTTCCCGCTCCCTTCTCCCTTCTCCCATTGGATTCAGTCTCAGCATTCCCTTCTTGCACATTTTCTCCTAGCACATCTTCTTCATGCTCACAAGGATCCTGGGCATCATTTATGGTCACCATTTTTCCTATATGTTGCTTCTGCTACAACTATTAAATCTTATGAGCTGCAAGCATTGTGCATTATGAAAATATCTGTTAGACATATTAGGAATGCATATAGAAATATAAAACATCAATATTTAACACAATCAAACTCATGGAATAATTCACATAGCTATTATGCATTCAATTCTTTTTCCCATTCATGCAATTATGGAAATTGCCCATATTGTCAACAATTTGACAAAACAACCACTGACACTTTTCTGCTCTAAATATCTATGATATAAGATCATCCCAATCAAATTCTGGTTATGTGCCCTTATTCCTTACTGGATAATCTTTCC
Source organism: Larix kaempferi (assembly GCA_027924585.1). Lineage (NCBI taxonomy): Eukaryota > Viridiplantae > Streptophyta > Pinopsida > Pinales > Pinaceae > Larix > Larix kaempferi. The sequence continues at coordinate 27,587,001 of BSBM01000158.1, read as the reverse complement.
AATGCCTATCCCCGTGCTCCATTCCTACGTTGGGTGTGGAAATTACGTTACTTCAAAAATGACAACTTTCGCCACAATTCTGCACATTTTTACACAATTGTATTTTGGTTTGGGATGCCAACTTCAGCTACCTATGGAAGAAAATATATGAAGAATCACAAAAGCTTTTCTACCGGGAGAAGTTATTCCACGTAATAAGGAATACTCAGAAACTCACAGATCTCTGTTCCGATGCACCATTCATCTTTTATAAAATTCTAGGTTTGACTACTTTCCACTTTACACATTTTTCCGAAATTTCAAATTTTGGGCAAAAAATGGCTATTTCCCAAACGGTGCATTTCTGGGAAATCTTTGTCTAACGGAATATGTCTGGTTTACTGAGAATGAGAAATGTTGAGTTCAGTAAATTTCTTGAATCCGAATTATAGGGTCACTTTCAACCACTGCAAGCTTTTCAAAATTCCCAAAACGTGACCCGGAATAATGCTTTTTGGCCTTCTTGCACACCCCAACTCCACATCCTTTGGAGTTTGACTCCAAAAATCCAAACTTAACACTGTGCCTGCTCCATGACTGCCCCATATTAGTTTCGGCTCAATCCGACCTTCTGTCAAGCGTCGCGACGTCGACCTGTAAAAGCCATTAATTCCAATTTTTTGCCAAATTGGAGCATAATGGGCTCGGGATCTTCATTGGTTCATTCATGGCCTCAAAATGCCACTGAACTCACCCAATTTCGATTCTGCATGCTTATGTTATCCAAAAATCCAATGTCAGGCTCTATACTCATTTTTTTTTCCACCCCGCAACCCTCATCCTGCAACCCGAAATCCGAAACTGCGGGTTCAAGGGGGTCAAGTCGCGGTAACGGGAATGTAACCACCCCGCAACGCGCAACCCGAAACCAGAAATGCAGGTTCGGAAGGTCAAGTCGCAGTAACGGGAATGTAACCATCCCGCAACCCGCAACCCACAACCCGAAACCCGAAACCTGAAACTACGGGTTTGGGGGGTCAAGTCGCAGTAACGGGAATGTAACCATCCCGCAACCCGCAACCCGAAACCTGAAACTGTGGGTTCGGGGGGTCAAGTCGCGGTCATAGGGATGTAACCATCCCGCAACCCGTGACTCGAAACCCGAAATTGTGGGTTCGAGGGGTCAACTAGCGGTCACGGGGATGTAACCATCTTGCAACCCGCAACCTGAAACTTGAAACCCGAAATTGCAGGTGCAGGATTTCGAAAGCCCAATACGCAATTTTGGGAAAATTGCGTTCCCGAAACCCAAAATCCACAACCCTGGAACGCCTCCGACCCTGCAACTTCCAGGGTTCATTTCTCCTTCATCCCTTAACCAAATGGGACAAGTCTAGTACCGTTGGAAAGGTCTTGCAGATCTCTATGCACTTGTGTGATCCTCTTCCACACCTAAAAAATCCAATTCTGCCATTTTTCCAATAAAACAATGTCACTCCAACTTCACCGATACTGCATTAAAACATTATGTCACTTACCTGTAACTCACAGTTTGGCCTAAGCAGCCCCAATGCTGCAAGCTGGGCTCTGATACCATTTTGTCATGTCCCCTTCCATCAATCCAATGCAAGGGAGGGAACATGACTGTAACATGGGGGTGTCTGATTCTTCCTTAAAGCCATAAGACTAAAATTTTTCCATTTAAATAAAATGCATACTTAAATTATACAGCGGAATTAAACATATTAACGCACAGCTAGAATAGAATGCATCAACATATTTAACCCAGGAAGATGATGAATCATTCACACATGGAACCAATCCCATTCTCATGCCATTCACAGATTTCATATCTATTCCATTTACATGAATAATTATCATTCAGAATTAATACATTGCAAAACACAGAATGCATATGATTTAAACACAGAGAACACTTATCTTTGAGTTGAAGCTGTCCCAATAACTAGCTATGTGAGAGCAACGTTCCACCCAACCATAGATCTCTGTACTGTTGATGTATATGTAACTTTGGAATGTATTTCACATATATGTATATTGTATTCCTATAGAGATGGTATTATTCCTCTATAAGGAAGTGTCGTCATTTATATTGTAAGTGTCGTAACTTATACTTGATGGGTTATTAGACCACCTTGTTTGGGGTCGGCCCTGTATAAGTCATGTGGGTCAAAGGGTTATTAGACCACCCTATTGGGGGTCGGCCATATGGGTAAAAGGGTTATTAGACCACCCTATTGGGGGTCAGCCCACTCAGCATTATGTTATGTGGTTAAGTTCGAGCCTACATGAGTTAGGTAAAAAGGCAAGTCAAGTCAAGTATAAATAGAGTGCGGGAGGCACTCTATTTACTCACTCACTTCTCACACATGCACTCAAGGAGGAGTGGCGCACTTATGGAGGAGGAGGATCTGCTGCTAGGTTGTGTCTATCTCTTATGGTTTGTTGTATCATTGCTCTATCTATCTCTAAGGAAGTTATTGGGGTTTTTCACCTTTATGGTTTTCCCCAAGTAAATCTTTGTGTCTCTTGTGTGCTTGCATTATTGTCTCCATGATTGATATGCTGTAGATATGCTGTACATGTTATTCTCTCAGTTAAGATCCTAGATCAGATTGAAGTAAATTCAGAAAATTTAACATGGTATCAGAGCTAGCCTGAAAGAAGGCATGATATGGCATGTATGACACTTGTTGCACTTACGATGCTAGGGCTTGATATAGCAAAAACCAGTCATCGTAGAACTTTATCTATAAATCCATTTTGGCGAATTTTTCGGATCTGAAATTGTTACAGGATGAAAATTAAATCTCCAGGTACCTTGTATCCAAAGGAAAACCTCTAATTCGTTGTACTTTGTGATTTATGATCTGAACAATATAGGGTTTCTGCCTCTTCCAGATCTGAGTCAAAATCAGGTGACCTTGGGAAAAAGGTCATAACCTGGGTTAGGAAGCTCCAAATGAAATTTCGTAAAAAGTGACAGGTAGTACACAGTCTGTACTATATCATAAAACTTTTTCAGAGGCTGAAGTTGAACCAGTGACATGTGGAACGCCGTACACGTTCTCTCTCCTGTATTATCCCATAAAAAGGTCATGTTGCGACACTTGGAATAACTCTCTCTCAGAGAGGCCAATTGAGGTCAGACCTGTCAGGATGGAAAGATAACAGGCCGAGATATCTCAAGAAATTTTTTCAGAGGCTGAAGTTCAAACAGTGACACGTGGCACGCCGTACAAGTTCGCTCTTCTGTTTTATCCAAAAACAGGTCACGTTGCGACATTTAGCATAACTCTCTCTCAGAGAATCCAATTGAGGTCAGACCTGTCAGGATGGAAAGATAACAGGTCAGGATATCTCAGAAAACTTTTTCAGACCCTGTGGATCAAAAAGTTCAGAGTTACATCAGAAACAATCAGGTACATATTTCTGTCAAAACAAAATTATTTTTGAGTACCTTCATTCATGGCTTCCGGAATTTAGGGCTTTGGAGAAAGTTGGAATTTTTGTAATTGGAGACTACGGCTGAATGCTACTCATCAAAATAAAAATTTAGAGACCAAGATCATAATTTTTAGTTGGGAAGAAGGTCGGGCTTGATCAAACCCTAGTTCGGGACTTTGATCAGAAAAGTGGAAAATTAGGGCTTCTGTAAAAATGGGAATTTTTGAAATCTGTGACTACGGCTGGAAGCTCCTCAGAAAAATAGAAGCTTAGAGCTTTGGATCAAACTTTTTGATTGGGCAGAAGAGTGGGCTTCATCAAACCCCAGTTCAGGGTCACGTCCAATCAATCCGGAAGTTTCAAAGGCAAATTTGAGGAGTGAAACTCTCCAGTTTTCAAATTTTGAATATACCGGTTTGATCAGCCTATCAAGGCGCATATTCCTATCCTTTCGAAAGTTTGAAATTCGAAGTCTGAATTTTTGGGGTTTCTCTGACAAACCCATATCCAGCTCCAGGTCCAGTTCTTGCAAATCAAGTGGATTGGGTTAATCTTAGAAGAAGGTGGATTGATCATCTGCATGAGTGAAGAAGTTCCTATTTCAGAAGGGAGATGAGGCTAAGGCCTTACATAAGAATATTTCAAGCGATCTCGATAGGCATGACTCATCGAGGTATGTTTTGATATTTGTTCATGATTAAGTTTATGGTATGTTTGTCTTCATGTTATTACGGTTAGTACAATCTTGATTTTAGATTTGTCGTATCACCTTAACAAAATTATGAATGCATGATAGAAGATATTCATTGGTTAGGGTGTTGACACTTATGATTGTACTAATGCATTATGGTGTTGTATGAGGTTTATGTTTTCTACTAACATGAAAGGTACACCAAGAAAGACAAATCATGTTCTGGTCCAAGAACATATGATCATGATAACATGAGGACAAATATTCATCCATTGTCATGAATCTCATAGAATATCCATTTACGAGGTATGTATAACTTGGTTTTATAATGGCTAACCTATGAGATATACAGGTTACTAGCACAAGTCATTGAAGAAGAACAAGAAGACATCATGTGAGTATGTTAGACATAAATAGCTAGCATGCTAATCCAGGTATGTTTTTCCTATATCAAGATAGAATCCTACCTTGTGTTAGGATCTTATACTGTTGTTGATAATGATTATTCATGAAGTCATAGGTTTGAATAATCATGATTGTATGCATATTATGTTTCTTACCATAATTAATGATATGACTAACTAGAAGAATCATGAAGGTTTGAATAATCACAGGTTTTATGCATATTATATCTCTTATCTTGTTTGATGATTCAACTAACCCGAAGAGTCATAGGTTTGAGTAATTATAGGTTTAGACATGTTATGCTTCTTATGATTTGACTAACCATAAGAATCCTACATAAACCTTGAATGATAATGCTTGTTATTTCTGTTTGAAATGATCATAACTATACATGCTTGAGATTATTGTGTTTTAATAGTATACTAATGAATGTATGATTTTATATGAGATCACAAGGATAACTCAATCATGATACTAATAAGCATGCATAGGGACCAAGGATGAATATGAGTTGAAGAACAGGTAATCCAGGAAGCAAAGATCAAGAGGGAGTACACTCCAGTGGTTTATGAAAGGATGCAGATATTCAGAGGGAGTTGACCATCTCTCTACATTCCACAACAGAAAGTTGTAGAAGAAGCTACTGCAGATTAGGACTCCAGCAACTCCTGCAAGAAAGTGAAGACTCAGAGGGAGTCCACCCAACGAACAAACAAAGATAAGTATTTTAATTTCTTACATATTTGTCTGTTTAAATAAAATTGTTCAATGATGTATATGCTCATGTTCCTAGACTTAGGATATGTATTGTGCATATTAGAATAGTTGCATTGATGAAGAGTATACTACTAATATACATGGGTAAGTGGCCTATGGCACTATACAACATTCCATTGCTACTTATCTAAAATGAAACCTCTTTGCTGACATGTTGGGAGTTGTGCACACTCTGAACAATGTTCTGGTAGAGATTGGAAGGCATCTAGAAAGTTACGAAATATGGATAAATGTTGTATTGAAGCATTGGCTAAGATAATTGCATGACTGTATGACATATTTCTTTATGTGTAAGAATTTGTTCTGAAAACAATGAGATGTTTCTAATCATGCAATTTAACCTGTTTTGTAGGAAAGACCGTATATCTTCACCTACAAAAGGACTACAACATTTGTTCCAGCAACAAAGATATCTATTGAAGATATTGAAGTTCCCAGGATCTGGGATGAAGAAATGGAATGCCATGATCCGTCGATCATGAAGAATGATGTTTGGGATGCGATCCCAAGAGCTAAAGGGAAGTCTATTGTGACTTCCAAATAGAACTATCAGATCAAGCATGTTGCAGATGGTAGCATTGAGAAATACAAAAGTGATGAAATAGAAGATGCACCAGATGGATTTCAAGACAGCATGGTGTAGTCATATATGTGTGTAGAACTTGATATGGTAGGATAGACAGCTTTCTATCCAGCTTGGGATTTACCAAGAGTAAAGCGGATTCCAACCCTTACTACAAGGTTGAGGAAGGAAATCCAGTGATACTACTTTTGTATGCAGATAACCTGTTTGTTACAGATGAAAATAGATTGATTGCCGACACGCAACGGAAGCTTACTACTGAGTTCGAGATAAAGAACTTGGGGATGATGCACTATTTGTTTTTAGCATGGAGGTGTGGCAGAGTGCAGATGGAATATTCCTTGGACAAGGGAAATATGCAGTAGAGATCCCGAAGAGGTTCGGGATGATGGATTGCAAGGCCATGGCCACACCTATGGCATCAAATCTGAAGCTTCTTTGTGATGCTTCATCTAAGCCATTTGATGTCTCTATGTATCGTCAGATGATTGGGTCCTTGATGTACTTGACGAACACAAGACCAGACATTTGCTTTGCTGTGAACACATTGAGCCAGTTCCTGACGGATCCGAGGAGTGTTCACCTGGTTGCTGTAAAGCATGTTCTGAGGTACCTGAAGGGTACAATGGATTATGGGCTCAAGTATGAGGTGAATCAAAAGTTTAACCTGCAGGGTTATGTTGATTCAGATTGGGCTAGCAGTGTTGCAGACAGGAAGAGCACATCTGGGTGTTGCTTCAGTATGGAATCAGGTGTGATCTCATGGTTTCGCAGGAAGCAGTCCTGCGTGGCACTGAGTATAGTTGAGGCAGAGTATGTTGCAGCCTGTTCAGCTAGTTGTGAGGCAGTATGGCTACGGAAGCTACTGTCTGAGTTATTTGATCTCCCGTTGGAGGCTACTGGTATCTTCTGTGATAACCAGAGTTGTGTGAAGCTGTCCGAGAACCCAGTGTTTCATGACAGGTCGAAACACATAGAGATCAAATATCACTATATTAGGGATATGGTGCAAAGAGGAGCTGTGAAGCTCCTGTATGTTGCGACGGACAAGCAGATTGCAGATGTGTTGCCGAAGCCACTAGCCAGAGTGAAGTTCGAGTACTTCAGAGAGAGGCTTGGCATTCTTCAGATCGAGGACACTTTGAGGAAGAAGTGATGGACACATTTGCTGAAGCCATTCCAAGCATGTTCGAAGGAGGATCCTTCACATGGCTGTGGATGTAAGCGCTGGATGATGAGCATCAGGATGATGTTCTGGTCAGTTGGATCATTTTTATGTATGTATGTACGCATCATGTTGGATGATAGATATGATCAGTTGGATCATTTATGTATGTATGCATCATGTTAGATGCTGGATATGATCAGTTGGATCATGTGTATGTATTTTGTATATGCATCCTGTTGGATGTTTGGACCATGTATCTGTATATGTATTAGGTGGATACATTGTATGATCAGGTGGATCATGTATAGTGATATGTATCATGTATTTGTATTTGTATCAGGTGGATACATTGATGATCAGGAGGATCATGTATGATGATATGTATCAGGTAGATACTTGGTATGCATCAGGTAGATGCATTGATGATCAGGAGGATCATGTATGATGATATGTATCAGGTAGATACTTGGTATGCATCAGGAATATGCATTGATGATCAGGTGGATCAGGTATGATGACATGCAGCAGGATGTTGCAGTGATGATCAGGATGATCATAGATGACGAGCTTCAGGATGTTGCTCCAGATGACATGCATCAGGATGTTGCAGTGATGATCAGGATGATCATAGATGACGAGCTTCAGGATGTTTCTCTAGATGACATGTAGCAGGATGTTGCAGTGATGATCAGGATGATCATAGATGACGAGCTTCAGGATGTTGCTCCAGATGACATGCAGCAGGACGTTGCAGTGATGATGATCAGGATGATCATGGATACATCATGATGATGTATAGTGAGTATCAGGGTGATACTCTGTGACCGTGGATTAGGTTGTGCAGATGAGCATGTAATCCAGCGCCCTGGGAGATCCGATAGGTTGGGCTGTGTGCCCGTAATCAGTCCTAGGATGCTCTTGCGAGGTTTTGCCATGACCACATATAATAGCGCCCTGGGAGATCCTACAGGTCGGAGTTGTGTACCCGTAACATCCTGGGATGCTCTTTCGAGGTTTTGTGGTGGGGTCACATGTAATAGCGCCCTGGGAGATCCTATAGGTAGAGCTGTGTGCTCGTAACAGCCTGGGATGCTCTTTCGAGGTTTTGTGACACACGTAATAAGTCCTGAGGATTCCACAGTATGGCCAGTGATGATGAAGACCTGCAGGTGGTGGGCTTACATCCAGTATAAAAAAGGACTAGCTCTGTAGAACTTCCTATGACGAGTAGATTCAGAGATTGATTGAGATAGCAGCAGCAGTGACGATGATGATGACTCGATGACGATTATCCAATGACGATGATCTAGAGAAGATGACTTGTGCTAGAAGAACTGTGCTGAGAAATACCTTCCTAGTTAAGAGGGAGTGTTGATGTATATTTAACTTTGGAATGTATTTCACATATATGTATATTGTATTCCTATAGAGATGGTATTATTCCTCTATAAGGAAGTGTCGTCATTTATATTGTAAGTGTCGTAACTTACACTTGATGGGTTATTAGACCACCTTGTTTGGGGTCGGCCCTGTATAAGTCATGTGGGTCAAAGGGTTATTAGACCACCCTATTGGGGGTCGTCCATATGGGTCAAAGGGTTATTAGACCACCCTATTGGGGGTCAGCCCACTCAGCATTATGTTATGTGGTTAAGTTCAAGCCTACATGAGTTAGGTAAAAAGGCAAGTCAAGTCAAGTATAAATAGAGTGCGGGAGGCACTCTATTTACTCACTCACTTCTCACACATGCACTCAAGGAGGAGTGGCGCACTTATGGAGGAGGAGGATCTGCTGCTAGGTTGTGTCTATCTCTTATGGATGGTTGTATCATTGCTCTATCTATCTCTAAGGAAGTTATTGGGGTTTTTCACCTTTATGGTTTTCCCCAAGTAAATCTTTGTGTCTCTTGTGTGCTTGCATTATTGTCTCCATGATTGATATGCTGTAGATATGTTGTACATGTTATTCTCTCAGTTAAGATCATAGATCAGATTGAAATAAATTCAGAAAATTTAACATGTCCAGCATATATTCTTTCAGCTGAGAGATCACCCCCGAGCTGGGTTGTGTATCCACTAAGGAGGAACTAATTGGGCTCACTCACAGCCATGGTTTCACTCAACAAATATGCTAAGCCAACACATAGTTGGGTTTATCAAGCATACAAATGACAAATGAGGAGGATGTTAAGCCAGTGAGCTCATCCACAGAGCTACAGGAATCTCAATATAATTCAAACAGTCAAGGCACCCACAGTACCTATCACACCCAACACAAGGAAGGTCCCCTTCTCTGTTGTACAGTCCCTCGGGCGTCCCTTCCCTCCAGTGCTCTTTAGGGTGGGCATAGAAAGGTCTAGCTACTAATTCCTTGAGATTCTAGCCTTCACTGGGTTTATCAAACAAACCCAACCTCTGCATAGTCATTCACACTTGGATTTCTCACAATTCTGGCATCAAAATAACTCAATCCCGTCACTGGTTTTCTGGTCTATAAAAACTGGGTTTTCCAATGGATTTCGGGGTATCTAATACTCTCAATTTCGCCCCAAGTTTCATATCTATGGATCCCCCCTTGGATTTCACTGTCAAATACCAAATATGGGCATTTATGTCTCTTCAAAACGTGGGTTCTTGAAAAGTTGCGATTTCTGGTTTTTCTCACTGCTGGTAATTCGTCTTGGGTGAAAAATGATGCTGGGGTCTTCCACAATGGAATGGGAGTGAGGAAGAAGCAATCCCCATGAGGTAGAGTGACTTGTGGTACAAGAAAATAGAGCCCATACTCTGCCATACGAATTTCTGGGCTGCCCATGCTCCATTGAAGCCATGGACTGAATTCCTCAACAACTTCCTTACAACATAATTACATGTCAGCAAGGAAAGTCAAATGGGTTCTCACAATGACATTTGGAAACATATGGTCCATCCCCACAACTCCCTCACCACTCCCTAGTGGATACACATGACCTCTTCTCATTGGTTGCTTCCATAGCCAGTTTTGGTATTTTATTGAAATATTAATATTTACATCCATTTACGATATTCCATGGCTTAATAACACATGGGTATCAAAATATCAAATACTTGCTTGTTTTAAATATAATTCAAACATACACTAGCAGGGCCTTGGCCTTGAGCTCCACGCTGGGGAAACATACAACGCATGTATACAATATTTACATTAAAAGCCAATATTTCATAAGGGTCAAAATTGGGGTATTACATCTTAAAGGAAACTCCGAAGGTATTTATTTTTCATACACATTTTATGAGCCCAAAAAATGATAAAAGTATACTCGATACTGTTTTACTAGGTTTTTAATGAACATGATCATGGTAAAAAAAAATGCTCGGAATCTTTTTCACATAAACGAACTCCACTATAGTCAAATGTTATTAAACATAACCTACAGTGTCCATAAAAAGCATTAGAAACAAGTTTGACTTGAAATAATAGTGAGAAATGACTAAATTGGTAAAATAACTTAAAATAATGAAATAAAATATAAAAATATTATTTTTCAAATGTATTAAAGGGTAAAAAGTAAAAGATTTTTACCATTGTGTTTTTTACCAAATAAGTGTGAGTGAAAGAACCCTTTCTAGTGAAAACTTGATGTGGAGTTTGCGGGAGCATTGAGCATCCACTTTCCATTTCATTAGGTTTAGGTAACCACTCTCCTTACGCCCTTCATTTCTATGTTTGATTTTTTAGTTTTCATACCAAATTTTTGATTTTTTGAGTTCATTTTGGGGGGTTGAATGTGTTCCCTGGGCGACGCAATTTTCCCTTTTGGGAAGTGCATCAAACTAGGAGTGGCACGCATCCCGAAAGAGGAAAGTGCGTCATTGATGCCATGTGAACAAAACCGGGTTGAGTCAACGCAGAAACAACCAAAAAAATAAAAATGGGAGGAAATAGTTGGGATTTTTGACTTGGAATTTCTTCTAACACCCTTCTAATTGTTGTTGACGCAGGTTCGATCTAGCAAAATGGTGCAATGGAAAGAAAGAGAGCATGAATTAGAAGATTCCCAAGTAGCTAATGACCTAAATGCATTGTTGGATTTGAGAGAGTGTGGGCTCTTGAAGTTCTTCCAGGTTCCCAGGATGAGAGCCCAAGTTCACTTATTAGACCATTTAATACGGATTTTGGGCCCTGATAAAAAATATTTCCAAGTTGGGACTCATAGCCTCACCTTGGAAGTGGAATACATATACTTCCTCACAGGGATTTCGAGACAAGGAGCTTGTTACGATGGGATTAGAACCAACGTACCTGCAGAGGTGCCCCAGGGAGAGGGTGTCTTTTTATGGACCAGGAGGGGTGTTTACTTAGCTCAATCTGAGGTAGGGGCATGACCAGACCCTCTGGATTCTCTTCTACAAGTACTATGGCTTAATGGCATTGCTGACTGCCTCACGAAAGGGTTTGGAACCCTGAGGTTGGTATCCGGGTCTTCCAGGGGCAGGTCACTGGGTCACATGCCCCCCACCTTGTTTTGACACTCCAGCGGTGGTTGTTCCAGCATTGAGACTCACTCTTATCTTCCGGAGCACATCCAACACCTTCCTGGTCCTTTTAGTTCAACAGCGCCCTCCCTCTGGGCCCTCCTTCAAAGGATGACGTCGTCCTCCTGGCAGACTGTTTGCTTGCTAAAAGGGGGGGGGCGTTGAGGGTTTTTCATCATTGTTGGGGCTAGTTGGGGCATGACGACCCCCCCTATACAGTCTGGCCTTTCGTTTAATCAAATTTGGCCTTGTTTAGCCATTTTTTCTCAAGTAGGGGTCAAATATGGGAAAACACGCAATTTACCCACTACTTTGATTATGTTTATATTATTTTAATTCTAATTTTAAGTTGACATTTTTAATGTTAAATTTACCTTACTTTATGTAAAAGTGAGTGTGATATCATATAAATTAGATCTCCTCACTTAATTTTTAGACATCAACTTTTGGGATAATTTCATTATGTCTGCTATTTGCCCTAACTAAGGCTCTTTGAAGGAAGGCACTCCTTGATGAAGGTTATTTTGCAAGTTTGAAGCATTTCTTGGAATTTTTTTTTGTTCATGCCATTGCTAAGGTGAGGCTAGAGTTGTTTGCTTAACACATGCACTTGGAGGTATCTATACTTTTAGTTTGATGTCTCTTTGTCAATTTGTATGAAAGTGATGCTTGTTAGGGTTGAATGAAAGCCATTGTTGCTTCATTTTGTCTTGATTTGCATTTCATTTTTGTCATTGGTCACCATAGCATTCAAGCTTGAGCTTTAGGTCTTCAATATTTGCTAGGCTAGGTACCCTCAACGAATTCTAGAGATTGTTGAGGTTAGCTCTAGCTACCAAGCTTTCCAAGTACCATCTCAAGGAGGGTAACTCCTCTCATTGATGCCCTAGGGTTTGGTGACTAGCTCTCTCTTGAAACCCTAGGTTGTTCTACATCATTTAACCTAAATTAAACTTGCATTTTCATGTGTAATTCTGCATTTTCATGGTAAAATTAGGGTTAGATTTAGGTCTGCAATTTTATGACAAAAACCCTAAAAATTAAAAAAATATTTTGTTTTGCTTTTTTTGGCCTCCCTAAAATTTTGGCCCTTCCTCCTAGATTTTCGGCCTACCCTATTTGTCCCTAAGAACCCTAGGCGAAATTTTAGGAAGCCCTAAAATTTTTTAAACATCAAAAATTCCTAAAAAGCCCTAAAAATAAAAAAAATCAAAATATTAAATTTTTTTTTTGGTCTCCCTAAAATTTCGGCCCTTCCTCCTATAAATTCAACCTGCCCTTTTGTTCCTAGAAACCCTAGGGTGAAATTGTAGGAAGCCCTAAAAAAATTTAAAATCTCAAAAAATCTTTTCTAAACCTAATTTCTAAGTTTTGTCTATTTGTACATATTATGTTAGCTTAGTTTAATTTTTATGTTAGATTAGTTTTATATTTTATTTTCTGAGTTAGTTGTAATTGTTAAATGTTAAAAACCCTATTTTTTTAGTGTTAAAACCCTAATTACTAACCTAAAACAGACCTTCCAACCCCCACAACTCCCTCACTCTTCCATCTACATCTTCACTCTTCACCAAGCCCTCTCCCTTATGCATACACAGGTCTGCAATTAAATTGCAGACCCTGTGTGCTTGTTCTTCATTCCCTTACCTGTACAAGCACATTACACAGAAAACATAAAAAGGAAGAGTTAATTTCCAGTATTAAAATTTAATGTTAAATCTGGTATAATTTACATACTATTACGTGGTCAAGTTTTGACTATCAGAGGCTGATTTGGTTGACAAATAAGGTCTGAAACTTGTATCTTTCCTAAGACATTACTCAGAAAACTACATTTGCAGATCTGGAAAATTACATGTGTGATGACGGTAACTTTGACTGAATTTTAAACTTGTTAACCTAGTTATTTTGGGTTTGACCTTTGAGTTAGTTTCTTTCGTATGCATTATTTACTTTATACCGCTATAGATCTAACTACTTATAGATCTAAAGATTACATCTGCTAAATTGAATGACTTTTGGTCTTTTATATGCTCAACATCTATAGTGTTATCAATGCTAGATGATCTTGACACTTAACTAATGCTGGTTGTTGATGCATGTGCTTGTGATAAACGGTTTACTTTATGCACTGTATATTTACACACCATTATGAAAGTGATAAAGTAAAATTAACATACTTACATTTGCTAGCCTATTGGTGAACTTAGTTATTGAAGGCCTAACATAATTGCGAATCCGATTGGTTAATTTTGAATGGCAAAGGAATCTAGCATATGACTAGTTATACCTCGCCCTAATATATGTTCATGACCTATGCATACTTAATTAGTGATATCTATTGGCATGTCATAAGTGATGTTCACATGATATTGATATATTTGATTGAGCCCTACTTGAGTACATAAAGTATAGGGCTTGTTGGTGACTTTGCTAATGACATATATTTGCTTATATCTAATTAATGAACAAATCTGATATATCATTATTATAGTGAATATATGGCTTGTTTCCTTCATTGAATGACCAGTCCTTGCATCATTACACTTACTGTTAGAAAACAGGATTGCAGAGCAATAACAATAAACATAAATGCAAATATAATCACACATACACATTACAAGAGAGACATAGATATATCGTGGTTCACCCAACTTGGGCTACGTCCACACTGAATTTGCTAGTCCTTATTATTATTACCGTCCAACAAGGTGAAGGGATACAACTTGCAGCACAACCGTTGCACTTCCTCTTCTCTGTTTCATAGTCTCTCTCCTGATCTCAGAGATCTTTACAATGCATAAAACCTAATACATCATCATCCCTAGCCGTATTACAATGTCTTTATTTTATAAGAGAAATACAATGGGAAAATACCACGGGATACCCAAAACCATGGGCCCACAAAACAGTTGGCGAAAACAGCCCCAAAAAATTTCTTCGGGGGCGTTGCCCCCAAACCCCCATTTCTCATGGATACTACCCCTAGACCCCCTAGAACCCGCTGGGGTGACTGTACAGTCCACCTACATATCATATAAAACTGGGGTACAAACATGGCTGATACAATATCATCTATGAGACTAGAAGATCTGGCTCCACAACCAACACTTACTCACTTCTGCTGCTATAATTGTATTCAAGTACATAACATTGACAACTATCACTTAATGTTTGGTTATTTGGTTAGTGTTTTGACAATATAGTTTTTTGATCCAATATTGATTATTTTTACATGCATACCCGCTTATACATCTCATTGAATGATCTAAGTAGGCTATTGATCTTTGGTGATGTTATTGGTAATCTTGCACTCACTGGCATTGATCATAATATTATTGACTCCATTTAGGCACTGGTCTAACCAAGATTACATAGAGTACATAGTTTGTTGGTTGTCTTAGTGTCTTACAAGATTCCGTAAGGATACTTCTCCTTGGAGGTTTCAACTTCCGAAGAAGTTAAAACAGCGACCGAGGTGACATTGGGTCACTGTTCTTATTTTTTCTTACTGGGAATTAGCCCTACTAATTTGCCCATTAACATATCTCCTATTTCACTTTTTGGACCTATAGGTGGTGAGGCAACCATCAAGGATCTCATTGATCAATACTGCACTCCCGGAACCCAAATGCAAGGTGGGAAGATCCCAATCAAGCATGTACGAGATTGTACTTTGAGGACCGTCTTATTTACTATTGAGAGGGTAGCAGGTAGTAGAGCAGCTTATCAGACCACAAGGGATCACATGCTCTATGCTATAGAGTGCATGGCTCTCATGGTGTTTAACTAGTGCGAGGGTGTCCTAGTGAATGTGAAAGAACAACTGACAAAGTGTATGATAAGGGAACTGATTTTTTTTGGCTATGGATCGATTGTAATATCCTTCTTCTCAGAGTGGGTCCCTCTCCTCTGCCCATAGATAAAAGTCATTGAATTAGAGCCACAAGACCCACATATTCTAAGGTGGGTGGAGGTGATGGATCGTCATGGTGGTGGAAAACCTATTATCACTTATGGGCCTGCATTCTTCATATGGTTGCACAGTCAACTACTTATGGGAAGACTATGCATATACTGGCACATATTTCGAGGGAGATCCAGATCTAGGGCTCCCGGAAGGAGAGCAATGGGGCGGTCTAGGTAAGAAGGAATTACTTTTTATCTTTTTAATTTTTTTATGTATTTTAAGATATTTCATTTTTTTTTTTGTACTGAGTCCTCATGTATTTTCTTATAGATGTTGGGCCTTCGATACTAGCTGGATCTTCTCCTATCGAGAGGTGATGAGTATTCAAAGAGATAGCAGCCGTTAGCTGAGATGTAGTATAAGATCTTGATGAAATTGAGGAGAACCTCCAATGGTTGACTGTGTATATTCCTGACATATCTATAGATGAATTTCCATGGAACTATCAATGCCGCACAACTGTATTTTCTGGTCGTTTCGTTCGACTGCTCCGTTGGGTGGCGAGGGCCGTTACATGTTACCATGAGCATCATTAGTAGCCGTATTAGATGTAGTGGTGTATTGAAGGCCATGAGCTTCATATTTTGTCAGCATGATATACTGAAAGATATGAGCTTCAGATTTTTGTCTCAGTACTTTTTGTGAATTTTTTTACCACACTTAATATAAAAATTATTTCTAGCGGTTTTATATACAATGTGTCTTATGGTGAATGTGGATTTCTTGTGGACTACTTAGTTATATGTGAAAACATGATAGGGTTAAAAAATCTGCTTTAGTTGAACATGCACACTTAACCAATCATCATATATGCATGGAAAATGCAACGATCATCACAAAAGAAGAGGATTTAACTAAACAAAAAGTGAGAGAAAATATAGAAATTAGGATGAACCTAGATTTCATGAACAAGGGTGATGGGAAAAAATTAAGTGACACATGTATGCCATTGCTACACTTTCTGCAAAAAAACAGAAACCCCAAACCGACAACATAAGCCGACCTACATTAAAGTATATTATTCAATGGTCAAATAAGAGCAATGATCTCGTATTTAAATGAAGTTTTTCATAGCCATTACATCTCAAGCTTTCAAAGTCTCCTAAAGATGATCTCAGAGGAGAGATCGAAACGTTGAGCACAACCTTGAACACTTAACGCAGTTCCATATTACAAAATTAATCCTTGCATATGGACACCTTCAGACACAGTTATAATTGCAAGTTGCAATCTCAGCGATAATTCCAATTTACAATCATTATTACAATTTCACAACTGCAAATTAAAATAACAATTACAATAATAAATTACTAATTAAATTTACAAGGTACAAATTATAAATCGGACAATTATAACTACAAATTTACAATAGAAAATTGTAGTTGCAGTTATAATCAGAACTAAATTACAATTACAAATTTGCAATTACGTTTACAAATTATAAAATTATTTGCAAAATTGAAAAAATAGAAAATAATTTACAAATTCTCAAAATTACAATTATTTTAATCATCTTATCAATTAATTATGGGATGGTCAACTATAAAATATTCAATTGATCAACCATTAATTATAATCCTTTTATGAGATGTCATGCATTGTGTTTGCAAGCCTTGGATTTTCTTGATATTAATATCTATAATGTGCTATACAAATAAGTTGCAAATAATTCTAGAATTGAAGTTGTAGTTACTCTAGCTAAAAATCATAATTGCATCTATATATCTTAAATGTAAACTCAAGGATATAAACATGCTAAACAATGAGAAAAAACTATTATATATTGAGTGAAAAGAACACTTACAACAACTTGAATATAACCACAAAGTGGTATGATTATTGTTGGAATATTCTCACCATCATTTTTTATATTTGCATGCCTACATGCATTCTGCATGCATCCAGTTATCATGCATAAATCTAGTCATCAGTATAGTAGTCTCCCAGCACTTAGTCCCCAGTTTTTTAGCCCTAGGAGCATGTTTCTTCTCATTTCTAGCCCTCCTAGCCATATATGCGCCCTTGTTTTCATCACTGGAGTACAAGTGTGCCCTCTTCCACCTATTTAGGAGATTCTTCAGTTAGTTCCATTATTAGTGGATTTGTTCCTTGATTTGAGGACTGATTACTAGTTTAACTGACTGAACCACTTAGATATACCTCCAGAGAGACTAGATCAGTTATATTGAATACTGATAGCTCCTCATGCACCCACATTGGAGTCTCCTTCCCTAGATTTGTGCCACATGCACCAGTTAGACTCAGTTAGACTCATTTGACTGATATTTGACTACTTGTGACTACTATCACTGATTGGATGATGTCTCCAATGTCATCCAAGCCACACATTGAGGAGAATTCGAATGACCTTAGGAGGCATTCGAATCCATTTGATTGTATTCAGTTATTATTCACTATTTAGAGTGCCAGCTTACAGCTGATGTATGATAACCAATTTTTGCCATTTCTTGTGTATGAGTGATTATTGAATCAACATTTCTTCTTCTTCTTTCTGCATTTCTTGAGTGAGTTTTAGTGATTTTTTCTACAACTGTGTGATCCAACATCTAAAATATTACATGGTATCATAGCTGGAAGTAGCTATTCGAATTACAGCAGTAGTAGTTGCAACAATTCTTTGAGCAATTGTCTTTCATTGAGCACCAGAAGCCTCTGGGTTTCCACAACAAATCTTGGTTCTATTGACTTGAATTCACTGGAGAAATCTAGTGAGGTATAGCTAGGTGTGAAGGACCCATTCACATGTGCTTAGTGTCCTAAGGAAGTGTTCAATTCAAATTGCAGCAAATCTCCATTTACAATTCTCATTGTTTTGCAGGTTATCTCCATCATTTGAATTCATCGTCAATTCGAATTCAATAGCTACCAATGGATCTAAAATTGAATTCATTCAAATATTTCGAATGGAAGGCCAAGATGGACATATTCATGAAGTCCAAGAGCCTCTCTAGAGTTCTGAATGGGACTACAGTCGAACCCACTGGTGCAGTAGAGAAATCCAAGTACTTAGACAAACTTGATGAAGCAGTAGGACTACTGCTCCTCAACATTTCTGAAGACCTTCATTTTCATGTCATAGATCTAGCAACTCCAAAAGTGGTTTGGGACAATCTCGAATCTCTTCTTGGATAGAAATATGACTTGAAGGGTCATAAATTGGAAAATGAGCTCATCTCCTTGATCCCAAGCAGTTTCTAAACCATCACTGAGTTTCTCACTAAGTTTAAACACTTGATTTCACATTTGAAGAGATATGGGATAGATAAGGAAGAGAAGCAACTCATCCTTGCCATACTATCAAAATAGGGCCTGACTACTTAGTATTTTTCTCCACATTTTAGTCAGTGAAGCTGTCCATCCCAAAATGGAAGTTTCCCACTCTTGAAGACTTCATCTAGTCTCTCACACTTGAGGAGGATAAGTTAGTTCATATGGGAATTATTAAACCCAAATTGGATTCATCTCTTGCAGCCACTGAGATGAAGAGAGCGAATGGAAAGGGTAAACAAAAAGAATTTGACAGAAATTTGAACGAGAAAAAGCAGAAGGAGGCTCCAAATCAGTCAGATGGAGTTTTGAATCCTAAGAAAGACAAGCAAACTCAGAAGGGGAAATCCAAATGCACATACTGCAATAGAGGATTCCATCCTGAGAGTTCATGTATGAAGAAGACTATAGATCTCATGGATTGACTTCTTGAAAAAAACAATCTTCCAGTACCTGCATGTGCTAGAAATAAAGAAGGTGAACCATGAAGATCAGAGAACAAAGAGAGATGCCATGCCCTCATGGTAGGTGCATCAACATAATCCTCCTTCATCATAGATTCATGAGCATCAAGACACATGTCTTCCTCCAAATATCTCTTCACTGGTTTCGAATCCACTTTTGGACCATCCATCATGTTGGGAAATGATTCTGAGGTCTCCTACGAGGGTATTGGAAGAATCAAACTTGATCATGGGTACTTCTCAGATGTGCTCTATGTCCCCACACTCACTACAAATCTACTTTCATTCTACCAGATGAACCATATTGGAGATCCCAAAAGGGTGATCTTCTCTCCAAATGAGGTCGAAATTCAAGACATGGTATCAATATCTACCATTGCAAAAGGTGTTGCAAACCACAAATTGAAACTCTATGAGTTATCCCATTTTCTACCTCTCTCTAAACAGTCTTCTCTCCACACTCATGTAAATGAAGAGAGTAGGCTATGGCATGAAATATTTGGGCATCTCAACTATCAATACTTGCAAGACATGCATACTAAAGAGATGGTTGAAGGGATGCCCAAGATCAAGTTTTCCCAAGCCACCTGCAAAGGTTGAGAAAAATAAGATTCAGAAGGTAGAGCGAATGCTAGATCCATATCCACAAGAACTTGAATATCTAGCACCTAAGGTTCGAACTCCTATTGCAAAATGGGCCACCACTACTTCTGCATCCACCAGTTATCTTGTTGGAGATCCACCATCTTCAAGAACAACTAGATCTGATATTCTCTCTCACACAGATCCATTTATAGCTGAGGGATTCTTTCGTATGATTGGATTAGATCCAAAGACATTCTTTGAAGCCTACCAAGATCCAATATGGGTAGAAGCTATGGATGAAGAGTATGAGTCTCTTCAAATAAATGAAACTTGGGAGCTTGTTTCTTTCCATCCTGGGAGGAAGCTTGTTCAATGCAAGTGGGTTTACAGAACTAAGATGGACTATGATGGGGTCACTAGAAAATACAAGGCTCGACTGGTTGCAAAGGGTTACTCCCAAGTCCATGGGAGTGACTACTCAGAGACATTTGCTCCTATTGATAAGATGGATTCCATCTGTCTTGTTCGTGCTCTTGCTGCATCCAAGCAATAGGAAGTGCATCACATGGATGTCAAGAGTGATTTCCTTCATGGAGATATAGAGGAGTAGATCTACATGAAGCAACCTGAGGGGTATGTTGAAGGCTCTTCACTGGTATGTAGATTGAGGAAGTCCTTGTATGGACTCAACTCCCCGAGCTTGGTATGCAAAAATAGACTCCTTCCTTCTGTCACAAAATTTCATGAGATGCAAATATGATTCAAATGTCTATATGAGACATGAAGGTGACTCTCTACTTCTGATTGTTCTATATGTTGATGATCTATTGATTACAAGGAGCAACACTTCATGCATCAGATCTATAAAAACAACTTTGCATAACTCCTTCTCCATGTCATATCTTGGATTGTTGAGAAATTTTTTTGGTCATGAAGTCACTCAGAATGATTCAGGAATCAAGGTTGCACAGTCCAAGTATGTTTCAAATCTACTTGACAGGTTCCATATAAGCGAATGAAAACCAACAACATTTCCTTTTATTTTAGGGATCATCCTTTAGGATGGTTCTTCCACACCTTTGGTGGATAGTACACTGTATCGACAGTTGATTGGGAGTCTATTTTTTCTTACACACACTTGACCTGATCTTTCCTATGCAGTCAATGCTATCTCTAGATACATGCAGGAACCTCATGATCTTCACTGGAAGGCAACAAAGAGGATCTTTCATTAATTGCAAGGGACAAAGACTATGGTATTCACTATGAAGATGGGTCTCATTTGAACCTTGTTGGCTATAATGACTCAGATTGGGCTGGAGACAACTCAGATCGAAAGTCAACATCTGGTTTTGTTTTCATGATTGGATCTGGAACTATCTGTTGGTCGAGCAAAAAGTAGACTGCTTTAGCTCTTTCTTCAGCATAGGCCGAGTACAGAGGTGCACTCAATGCAACCACATAGTGCATCTGGTTGTGGGGCATCTTGTCAGAGTTTGGGATTCGATTCAGTACTCCACCAGTCATCTATTGTGACAATCAGAGTGCTATCAGGATTTCTACAGATCCGGTTCCGAGACAAAGAACCAAGCACATCGAGATACACATGCATTACATCCGAGAATTGGTGCATGATCAGACCATCTCACTGCTCTACCTTCCAATGGAAGAGAATATTATAGATGTCTTCACTAAGACATTCTCAGTGAAGAAGTACACTTACCTTAGATCTCTTCTTGGGGTGAGTGATGTACATGATTGATTATCCTACCACAGTCTATCTTGAGGGGGGATTTCTTCCCACTGGGTTTTCCCTCTTTCCTCACTTTATTTATTTAGATTGTTGTACGGGGTGACCTTTGGTCTCAGTTACAAGGGCCCTACCATTAATTCCTTCAGTTGTTCCTCATATTTTGTCTTGCGGGGGGGGGGGGGGGGGTGTTGTAATATTCTCACCATCATTTTTTGTATGTGCATTCCTGCATGCATCCAGTCATCATGCATGCATCCAATCATCAGTATGGTAGTCTCCTAGCACCTAGTCCCCAGACCCAGGATCCTGTTTCTGCTCAGTTCTATCCCTCCTAGCCACATATGCACCCTTGTTTTCATCGCTGGAGTACAAGTGCACCCTCTTCTACCTATTTAGGAGATTCTTCAGTTAGTTCCATGATTAGTGGATCTGTTCCTTGATTTGAGGACTAATTACTAGTTTAACTGACTGAACCACTTAGATATACCTCCATAGGGACTAGATCAGCTATACTGACTACTTAAAGCTCCTCATGCACCCACATTGGAGTATCCTTCCCTATATTTGTGCCACATGCACCAGTTAGACTTAGTTAGACTCATTTGACTGATATTTGACTACTTGTGACTACTATCACTGATTGGATGATGTCTCCAATGTAATCCAAGCCACACATTGAGGAGAATTCAAATTACCTTAGGAGGCATTCGAATCCATTTGATTGTATTCAGTTATTATTCGCTAGTCAGAGTACCAACTTACAATTGATGTATGATACAACAATTTTTTCCATTTCTTGTGTATGAGTGATTATTGAATCAACATTTCTTC
Organism: Larix kaempferi; assembly: GCA_027924585.1. NCBI lineage: Eukaryota > Viridiplantae > Streptophyta > Pinopsida > Pinales > Pinaceae > Larix > Larix kaempferi. The sequence goes on along the minus strand of BSBM01000158.1, from coordinate 27,564,524 downwards.
TTCTTCTTTCTGCACTTCTTGAGTGAGTTTTAGTGAGGTCTACTACAGCTATGTGATTCAACCTCTAAAATATTACAATTATGACTATTGATGAAGATAAAACAATCAAAATTGGTGCACTGATGCACCATTCATAGATATCAATAGTGGTAATCTAATTCTATAATACTTCATGTAGAGTTATAAACATGAAAACATAAGAGGATACCTCCATAAAACATATTTCAAAAGGGATTTTTAATAGCAAAGGTTTTTGCCTATGTTCACAAATAAAGTCTTGTACAAATACCATTATTGTAATATTTAGTAAAATCATTAAGGATCTGTTATAAATGGAGCACCAACGAGCCAAATACCAAAAGGATGCGCTAAGGATGAAAATAATAATAATAAATTCTTGTTCTCTTGAGGATGAACCTACTTAATAGGTTCGAAACTTGTCGAATTGAAAAATTCTTTCTGCAGACTCCTCTCGATCTTAATAAATAAATAATAAACCATTCTATGATTAGATTTTTTCCTCTAATCAAACCTTACAATTATTTAATCAATGATTAATTAGACAACATAATGATTGAAGTTCAACTTGACATTAATAATTAATTATCACATCCACATAAACCACAAGTAGCCTATAGGATGGGATCAATTAATCTCTCTCTCTCTCTCTCTCTCACACACACACACACACAAAAAAAAAAAACTAGAAAAGAGAAGATAAATATGTCCAAGGACAACCAATGAAGACATGGTTATAAATCCACTAGCAATTAACAATTGTTTTACCTACAACCAAGTGTGCCTCTCTAGAAAGAGTCGTGTTAAATAACCAAAATTCATTTAATAGTACTTGGATTGGCCTACCATTTTTTTCCAACAGTTATTATCATTATTTGTTAATGTAGTGAAATATAGATAAATAAACTTAGTAATGGATTAACCCATACAACCGTAATACAATGGATCCAAGAAAATTCAAAATATCTTCTAAAATCAAGCTTTCTCCCCATCCCCAAATAGGATAGGATTGGGTCAAGTGTTATTTTATTTTAGAGAGAAATTTTTCTTTATCTTCATGATCAAGGTATATCTTTACAAACTAATTATATAGAAACATACATAAACATTACATTGAAAACACTATTTTGATTACCTTGATGTCAATCCTTCCCCTTCATAGGCTTTGTCATCATGTACTTATAATTGACCTTATAATTCTGTTTAAATTTCTTATTTGTTCACTAAATAAAATCCTTGGGATTTTTCTAGAACAAAGAACATGGCACATGGATGGGAGTACATATTTGTACCCTACTAAATTCTTCTCACTAGTTCCAATAGCTTCATATTTTAATTTTTCCTTCAAATTCCAATTGAATACTTCATTTTTGGAGTGTCTATCATGTCCCTAGGTTGCTCCTCCTCTAAAATTTGGGTTCCATCCAAAGGGTAGGGGATTAATTTTCCATTGTACAGTAATACATCATTTTCTTGTTTTGCATTGGGGTAGCTTATTTTAAATCCAGCCCCAGGTGAACAATCTCCACTACAACCTCAAATTCCACCGAGTATGTTAATGGATGTTCCACCTTTTAGTGAGTGACCTAACCAAATTTTGGTGTTCCTTCTTAATTTCAGATTTTCATTTAGGGAAAATCACTATTATGTCTTCAAAGCAAGATGTACACTAGAAAGAAATATTCTCATAACCTAGGTTTTTACACATAGCCAATGGCTCCTAACAACATGTCATATGGTAGTCCTCCAGAAGGTTAATTTCTACACATATCCTCATATAGGTAGTAATATGCATTTTCACCAACATTAAGAATAAGTAAAACTTAGTGTATCTCATTTTTGTAATCCACAAACATTAAGAATAATTAAAACTTAGTGTACTACAAAGATTCATTTTCGTAAGAAATTACATAATATTGTCAAACCTTTCAATCAAAAAGTGACGGAAAGGAAATTCTTGAACATGTCCAATACAATGGAAGAAAATTATTGTATTTCTTATATCTAATAGATTCCTCCACTTATAAAACTATGGGGCCCAATATGTTCAATAGAGAGATGCATACCTAGGAGGAAGAAAATCATCCTAACTTGAAGAAGGAACCTTCACACTAATGAGGGAAGAACCATCTACATAGAGAGACACATCCCTATCTTGGATAAATTAAAATATAGCTTTGAAGGATGATTGAAATGTTGAGTAGGAGAGTTGAGCTAGTGACAACCAGGGTATAACCTCGCTACACAAAAAGTTTGAGTTCAAGATTTCCATTATTATATTATAAAATTATAGCTATAAAAACTATTATAATTATTATAAGTTATCATATGTCTCTATTACTCTTATCATCTCTTGCAACAAAAATATTCCATTTTTTATGGTTTTTGAAAACATATAAAGGTGGTGATTAAAACTCTCAACCAAATCAAGTGAAACAAATACCTCCCTCCCATCCCAAATACAGCCCATTATGTTGATTCTCAACATTTCAATGGTGATGGATGGTGGAGGATTAAGCTAAATAGGAAAATTCAATTCTCCCTTTAATGACATTCAACCATGGTTAGTGTAACAAAAAATGCACAATACCTACATTTCTAGACAATACACACTTATTTCAAGGGGGTCTTGACCTATTCTCTTTATGAGAGTATCAATAGAAATACAAAGTCTTATGGTTAAACAATTTAGTTTTCTAACATACTTAGTTCCAATTGTCTGTGTTCCTTAACTATTAATTGAATTGTCCCCATTCTTTGAAATTCTCGTACATTTTATTTCACATGTCATTAAAGGACTCTTGAATGTTCTCAAGTGACTAGTTTCAACTATCATTATTTCTAATGGTCAACATAGATGATTGAGTCAAATATGTGATTAAGGGAAACTAGGGACACAAATCATGATTAAATAATATCACTAGAAAAAAGGGGATATTAAGTATTATTCAACATTAATTTAATCTTGCAATTTTTTTATCAATGTGATGGTTCTTTGATTTGTGCAAACTTTCATTTGCATATTATTAATCATGTCCAAATTGTTGATATTGGCATAGTGAATTTTTAATATTATTATTCATGTCCAAATGGTTAATATGGAAGTGGTTCATTTGTATGAGTTGTTGGAGTTCTAGGGTGGGTGTCATGCACCATGAGTTCTTGATCCACTCTCTCTACTTCTATATATTTGAATGTAGGCCCCAACATTGTGTTTGTTGAGTAATGAGAACAGAGAGAGAAACCCGTAGCGTCAACAACAAAATGATAAATCCCCAAAAAAACCTTCAATATCTTTGAGGAAGAGAAGGATCCAAGCCATAAAAAGAAAATGATGGGTGGAACTATGTGGCATATCCCCTATTTGGAACGATTTTCGAGAATCATGATACCATGCCTAAATATTATTTGACAAGAAGAATTACTTTACAATATATTTTTTTTCTATTTTTTACAATTTATTATCGTTAATATTGTGTTTTGCATAGAGACACTGGCACAAACTTAAGTTTAGCAATAAATGTATTTAGGTTTATGTTGAAATATAAAATTTTAACTCAAATTATTTCCTCATAGTTGCTAAAGTATATTTATGACACAATGAAGCTCTCGTGTGTGTGTGTGTGTGTGTAATACTATTCAACCACTATGATGAAATATCAAATTACTATAAAAAACCATTCAATTGGAGAGTATGAATCAAGAGAAATTCCATATCCTAGAAATGGCTACTGTTATTAAATATTGTGGCCATTATCAATTATTTTATCAGCGTTGGGAGTTGGAATAACATCCCATTTATTTTAAACACAATAACACCTATGGTCCATGCTTCCTCCTGCCTCTCATTATCTTTCCTATTTTTTCTGAGAGTGAATCATGATCTCAAAGTTTGAGGTTTCTAAATATGGAATAATATATATTTTGAGTTTCCTAAATAAGGAATAAAATCTTACAATAGCGCTTTTTAATTAAATCGGTGCACCATAATAATAACACTGCACCAATGCATCCTGTGTAAATAGACGCATCAGTGTTGCTAAACCACACATGCACAATTCTGGAACATCTGCAAAAAAACCCACAAAAGAAAATATCCACTATATTTGCTGGCGGATATTTATATATGCATTTTTCAATATTGTTGACATCAGTGCACTCGGTATATAAAGGCACATCGGTAAGTCGTAATTTTTTTATGCACCACAACATGATGTTTGTTTTTTAATTTTTCATTGTATGCTAATACAATGTGTCATGGAAAACATAGCGTATTAGGGCATTCATGTATTTCTAGTGCACCGCTATTCTAGAAATTTTTAATATATATATATATATATTCATGGTGTGTTTCATGTTATGACACACTGGTGCTTCTCTGTAATTAGTGCACCAATGTCCGAAAAATTGAAAAGAAAAAGTTGCACGAATTATTTTCCCATAAACTGAAAAAGGAGTGTGAATTTCAATTTCAAAAACTAATTCTATAAGGTATTAAAAAAAAAACTAATCACTATTTCATTATTTTGCCGAAATTTTGAGGGGAGAGTTTTGGAAGAGAGAGTTAATGGGGAGGATTTTGTAGCAACCATATTATTCTAAACATCGAATTTGTAAGGTATGTTGAATCAAACAAAACCCTCCATAGTAGAAATTTCAAGTATGTAAATTATTACTATTTATCACAATGCATGATCAATTTATTTTCCTATTTATATTTTCTTGTTGCTTCCTTTCTTTTTATGTGGTTGGAAAATTTTACATTATGGTTTAAATCCCTCTATTGTTTCACAATTAGGATTTTTCTTGTTTGCACCAAGAGGAGCGAGGTGCTCTACAACCTAGTATGGGGGAGATGTTGTAATGCGTAACATTGTGTTACGTTATGTAACATGTCATTCCCATAAAAAAAGAAATAAAAATTCAAATGATGTTGGATTATACAAAAAATATTAAATTATATTGATATCTTAAATTTAGATATATCAAGCACAGATCAAATATCTTGATGTGTAAATTTTCTTTAATGTGTAAGAAACTTAAGATTAAAAAAAAATACACCTCAAGAAATTGGATCCCTCTTAGTGCTTGATAGATCCAAGTTTAAGATGGATCTATGTTGGTAGGTATTTTAGATTTAATGGGCTTGTAGTTTTATATATAAGTCGTTGGGTGCAATGGGATCACTTCTTGGGATGAATCTGAAACGTAGTTGGCCTTGTTAGTTTTTCTTTTTAATTTAAAAAAAAAATCTTATACAATTTTTGATGCGTTCGAGTTGTTTAAACGCACCAATGTGTTTATAGTAATAACACACTGGTAATGTCAGGCCTGTTTTTTTTAATAAAAATGTTTACGCATTTGTCGGTGCATTCGATTTGTTCTAACACATTGGTGTGCTAATTGTGGAAGCACACTGTTTTGATTCTTGGTGCTTTATAATAAATAAATCGCATTGATAAATGCGCATATGACTTTTTTATGGTTGATGTTGCATTCAAGTATGGCGCACTAGTGCAATCATGTATGAGAAGAATCGATGTGTTTTGTATATTGAAACACAATGAAATGGCAAACTATTTTTTTAATTTGTATTTTGAGGATATGTAATTCTTTTGTATAATATACTTAATAGTTTCTCTTTTTAATGGTTCAGGTTGTTTATTGATAGAAATTGCATAATAGTGTTCAATGAACAATAATTCTAGTCTACATGATGGGAGCACATTCAAAGTAGAGAAGAAGACAGGTTCTTTGTAATTTTTGTATCAAATGTATATGTTTGAATTATTTGTAAATTTAACTAATATGAATTGGTTAATGTGTGACATGCAGAGCAAAAAAATGAGGAAGCTTGATAAGATTCTTAGCAATCTAAATGTAGAAGAGCATAAAACCATGATGGAAAAGTTGTAGAGGAATGAATTAGGTGAATAAAATAAAAATCAATATGATTTTTTTCTTGAATTTTGAATAATACTATACTTCAGAATATCCAGTAATATGTTCCAAACAATATAATTAACACATGTTGAATGTTATGCAAGGATTGACAACAACATAAAGGAATGTCATCATAGGAAAAAATTATGGAAGATGTAAATGATGATGAGTTGGTGCTTAACTCATTTGGAGTGGTGCTGGAAATTAATGAAAGGGGGGCAAACTTTGATTTGATATAATAGTTTTCATTTATTAATAAAAAATTAAGATTTCATATTGGTTGTGATATATATATATATATATATAACACCAGTCATCATTAGATGTCTTCAAACAAGTGTTAACATGCAAAGAAGATCCATCATAAGAATTGATTAACATTGGGTTAAGTAAAGGTTGTGAATATATGTTGGCGTATCAAAAATTAATTGTGGAATTTGTAAGTATCTGTGTTGTTTTACTTCTCTCATTTTATAATTAATAGAACAAAAAAAATCATTTATATTAAATCTATGATTTGTTACAAGGTATACAACTTGTAGGAAACAAAGTATGGAGTGTAGTCAATAGAAGATTTGTTGAAACAAGGAATGAGAAGTGGTTTTGAAGAAATGTGTATCATTTAGGACTCAATTCTTTCTATGGTACGTTGTTTTTCAATTTACATCCATATGTATTATCTATTTTAATTTTCATTATTCCCATCAATGTAGATACACTCATTACACTTTATTTTTATGTTTGTAGATGGAAGCTGAAGAAGAGCAAAACAATCGAGGTAGTCAACAAAACATTCGGACAAATAACACCAGTCATGCAAGTGGCTTGAGTACTAGCAACAATTCCAATGAATAATGATGATCCATATATTTTGGATGTTAATGGAAGTCGTCGTATATTTTTTAAATAATTGTTTGTGAAAATCAGTCATTTTGTATATTGTACTGGACACAGTGTCCTAATTGAAATACAACGGGTTATAGTGTAACAATTACATGCATGTTGACATTTTGATTATTGTGGACTTCATGTTGTCCCATTTTGTAGGAAAAAGGGTGTAATACCTTGGTTGTTAATCCCCGGACATATGTTATTATTTTTTTTATTATTGGGCACTAGGTTCCGGGAATATGGACTTTGGACATTTTTTTCTATTATTGGTATTGTTTAATTAAACAACTAGATTCAATATGGACAACAAACGATAATTGGGGGCCATGGATTCCACATGTGATGGGGTTGGGGACTAGGAGTTGTTGCTCTCCCTAACATTGCTTGTTGGACCCTATTTTTGGTTATTTTGGTTTATGGAGGTACTATTACACCCTCTTGGATGTTTGGTGGTACCCTCTTGACTAGTGGGCCTTCCTTGACCTTGGTTCAATGTCATTTGTAGCTCCTCATGTGCTAGTGTGCCCTCATTGGTTATTTTTAGCTAACACTCTTTGAAGTGTAACTCCTAAATTTTGATGCACCCTTTTTCTATTATGTGAATGGAATCTCATGAAAGAGTAACTCCTCTACCAATTCGAGTTGGCCTCTAACCTTTGGAGTTACCTCTCTTGGAATTTGAATCACTCACTTGGGGATTTAATGGTTATTTGTGTATGGGAATGAAATTCCTCTCATTCTCTTCTTTGTTTTTTCTCTTGATCTCACTAGTGAAATGGGATGCTCTGTTGTCTGGAAAATACATGCTCTCGAGTAGGATATGCATTGTATTGTGGAATATTGAAGGCCTTGTAATAAGGTTTGAAGACCCTATAATAGGGATTAAAGATTGATTGTGCATAACACAACATGATTCCTTATCCCATTGGTTTTCCCTATCTAAATATCCGCATGTGAATCTTGATAGTGGATGGTGATTTCCTAAGGGAATCCCATTGCACTAGGTAGTGTTGATGGAAGAGAAAGTTTAGATGGAGAAAGGTGTAGTTTTGGTTTCTGATAGTGAGAAAAGGGCGCAACCATATGTTCTGGTTCACCTATTTATGATAATTTATGGTTTATGAGACCTATTCCATTATGTCTGGAGTGATGTTTACAATAAGTAAAAAAAAAATTCATTGAAAAAGCTTTCTATATGACTAAGATACAATTTTTTTTGTATGCCAGTGTTCCCGGTGTTAAGTTGAGCACACCATGCATGTTGGTTTGAGAGTACCTCTCATGTGGATCTATGGCCTTAGCTCGGAGGTGACTGCCATGTTGGAATATGGATGAGCATGGAATGTATATGTCAAGTTGGAATGTTGTCCTATTGAATCTAGGTTCCCATTATTGAGATGAGTATTTCCTTATATGATTGTTTACTGCATTTCGAAAATATATGTGCTTATAGATATGATTTTCTTATGAGTTATATGGATGTAGATGAAAATCATGAGATCTTATTTTTTATGTATGTAGATGACACATTACATATATTAATTGGTTTATGTTGATATGGCTATGGTTTGTAGTCAGTGATGAGTATTTTATTATATGTTTATTTACTATATTTCTTATGTATTTGTGCTCTTGGACCCAGTTTCCTTATGGTTTGTATGATTGTATGGGACATCCATGAGATCTAATATTATTAGCATTTATATGTCTATAGATGGAATCCCTCATATCTGGTATTATTTATCTTAATATGGTTGTAGGTGTCAAACAGTAGATTTGGTTTCTAACACTATTAATATGGTTGATTGTGTTAGCCTGTAGATATTTTTAATTATAATGTTTAAGTTACCTTGTAATTCTGATTTTTTTAATGGTTATATGGTTGTAGTGGATATGATTATTTGATGTTTGATTACATGTTAATATATTTCTCAGATGTGTTTACATGCATGCTTTCATTTACCTTGCATAGCATGTGCATATGGGAAATCATATCCATCGCAAGTTTGCATTGTCTTTAAAAATGATGATTGTTTTATTTAATTGGCTTGTTGGCATGATGTCATATCCTTAGATAACCTTATTTCATTTTGAATTTACATTTATTCATCCTTCCTTTGGGTTTCCTAGTGATATTGGCCTTAGTTTTGGGATTGGGGACATCACAGAGTGGTATTAGAGCATAGATTTCAACTCTGCAGATGTTGGGCCTTCTACCATTTTATAAATATATTTTTGGAATGTGTTGTGAAAGAAATTTGACCTCCCTTATGAAATGGAAGAGTTGGTTTTATGCAAGAGTTTTTATTGTGCTAAAAGTAATTGACAATGAACACATTGTAGTCTCCAGTTATGTTAGTTGATGAATGAGCATGAAATGTGACTATTGAAAAACATTTTTTAATCCCCTAATTGAACCTTTGAAGACTAAAGACTCAGAAATATAGTGAAGAGGAAGCTACAACAGCATAGATCAAAGATGGATTTCGAATGAGGATAGATTCCATATAGACTTGAATATAAGTATGTTGGAAGAAGAGAATTAAGATCAAATTGACATAAGAGAACTAGTGAATCTGTAAGTCTATAAGATTCAGTAAGAAGATACAGAGAGGATAATGAAAGGATAATTCACATTCAAGAACAAATCATGCATGACTTGAAACAATGGAAAAGAACCCGAATATCAACTCCAAGAAACCACCAAGATTACAGAAGACATGAACCAATAAGAGATTATGAAAGAACTAGATCATCTTCAAGAAGACCTCATCACAAACCCTCTGCAGATAAGAAAAAAAGTATTCATCAAGTTGCATAGAAATAAGCCTTGAAAGATCTCCATTAATATATAAGAAGAGAAGGTCTGCACAGAATGACCTAGTGGGAGAACTAAGAAGAATCAAGCCCTCAACCTTTGATGGAGAGAGAAGCAAGGAGAAGACATTAAAGCTTTGTTGTTGGGACTTATAAATTTTTTCTAGTTGCATCAATACACATCAAACATGGAATCAAGGGTAGTCATCTACCATTTTCAAGGTAAAGCATCCATTTGGTGGGATCAACTAGTCAAACTGAAATATATTGATGAAGATAGAATCTCTTGGAGAAAGTTCAATAAATAATTCCAAAAAGAATATCTCTCAGAGAACTACTATGACAAGAATATGGAGGATTTATTTGAAATCAAGCTGGGTAGCATGACCATGGAAGATTATGAGAAAATCTTCTTAGAACTATTGTAGTATGCAGATTTCATAAAGGATGAGAAAGTCAAGATACATAGGTTCCTCAGTGCTCTACCAGATTCCTATAAAGACAAGATTTATTATGACAGACCAAAGACTCTTAAATATTCCATTTGGAAAGAAAAGCGCCTATATGATCGAAATAAGAACAAAGCTCCATATCAGAAGGATTAGAAGGATAAGAAAAGAGACAAGCAATAACAAAGAAGGAAGGGATTCAAGCCTCCATCATTCGGAAACAGTGATAATTCCTATCAGCAAGAGAAAATAAAAACTAGAGGGGAAGAACATTTAGATAGAAATCCAATACCACATGTTGAATGTTGGACATTTAAGGGGAATCACTATTCCAAGCAATGTCCACTTAAATAAAGTATTTTTAAAAAAATTCAAGAAACCTCAACTATTGGTGATGTTGGAAGAAGTATTCTGAGAATATATGTAGCCCTAGATGGTAGATAAGTTGATCATTAGTCCCATATGATTGAGGTAGCAAGTAAAATTGCTAATGTACCTATAGATATTTTGATTGATTCTCGAGCTATCCATAGTTACGTTGAATATAACATATTTGATAGATGTTATTGTTGATGTATATGTAACTTCGGAATGTATTTCATCAGTATATTATATATATATTTATTGTACCCTTATAAGAGATGTGTTATTCCTCTATAAGGAAGTGTCGTCATGTGGATTGACAAGTGTCGCAAGTGTGTGTACTTGCCGATGGGTTATTAGACCACCTTATGGGGTCAGCCCTATTTAATATATAATATAATGTGGATGTACTCAAGTAGACAAGTCGGCCCCAGTAGGTCACTGGGCAAAAAGGTGAGTATAAATATAGAGATAGGAGATCTCTATTTTACTCACTCGGAAAAGTATCTATCTCTCTCTCTGAAAAGTGGCGCACTAGTGAGGAGGAGGAGGATCATCTGCTAGGAGACTATCTCTGTATTATTTGGTTGTATTTTGGTTGAGCCATTGCTCTCTCTATCTCTGAGGAAGTTGTGGGGTTTTTCACCTTAGGGTTTTCCCCACGGAAACTCTGTGTCTCTTGTCTCTATGCTTTTGATTCTTGTGATGCTTGTGATGCTTGTCATATTATGATTGTCATGCATTGATATACTGTAGATGTTATTCTCTCAGCAAAGATCCTATAGTATTGTGATTTAATACTGAAAATTTAACATGGTATCAGAGCCTAACTGAGAAGAAGACATTTTGCAGTGACGGAAGCTTGTATTCCTTGTTTATTGGGTTTCTCTCCACATATTTTTGAAATTCAATATAGTAGATTGGATCTACTCATCAAGGCGCATCTTTCTGTCCAATCAGATTTCAGTTCCGAGCATTTTCAGTTTTGGCCCTAAAAATTAGGGTTTCCACAAAAATAGGAATTTCTGGAAACTGAAGGTACAGCTGGAAGCTCCTTGAAAAAATCGAAGGTTTGAGCTTTGGATCGAGATTTTTGGCTGGGTAGATCTCCGGGAAACTCAAACCCTAATTCAGGGCTCTCCCCAGTGAACCCGGGAGGACAAAAGGCAATTCTGAAGGGCAAGACTTTGCTGATCTCAAATTCTGAATGCACTAGGCTGATCAGCTCTCCAAGGCGCATCTTTCTATCCTTTTGGAATTTTGAAATTCACATTTTGAATTTTTAGGGTTTCTCTGACAAACCCTAATTCGGGACCAGATCCAGTTTTCAGCACTTCAAGTGGTAAGTTCTAAATCTTTTCTATTTCCATTTGAAGTACTCTTAAATATGTCTCTTCACACCAAGCTTGAGGATAAGCTTGAAGGGGCTGATAACTTCCGAGCCTGGAAGTATAGGATTGGGCTAATCCTGGAAGAGAATGAGTTGGACTCATATGTGAAAGAAGACATCCCTATCCCAGAGGATGAAGAGGCCAAGGTATTGCATAAGAAGAACTTGGTCAAGGCAAAGAGAATCATTGCTGATTCTATCAAAGATCATCTCATACCCCATGTGTCTTCTCTCAAGACACCCAAAGAGATGTTTGAATCTTTGACCAAGCTATTTGAAGGAAAGAACATAAATCGGAAGATGACCCTGCGGAACCAATTGAAAGCAGTAAAGTTTCAGAATGGAGAAACCATTCAATCTTACTTTTCAAGGGTCTCTCAGATCAAGGAACAATTAGAAGCAGTAGATGAAATGGTGGAGAATGGTGAGGTGGTGATGACTACTCTAAATGGCCTACCTAGGTCATGGGATTCCTTTATTCAAGGAATTTGTGCAAGGAAGAAATTGATCTCGTTCAACAGATTGAGGGAAGAATGCTCTCAAGAAGAAGCTAGACTTATAGCTCGTGAGGAAAAGATGGGAGGAGAAGATCAAGCTCTTGCAGCCCACACCAAAAGAAGCAAAACCAAGAAGGATCACCCTCACCCCAAAAGATTCCATCAAAAGAATAAGAAGGACCTAAGATGCTTCACATGCAATGAGAAGGGTCACTTTGCTTCAGATTGTCCCAAGAACAAAAGGGATAATAAGAACAACTCCAGTAAGAAGAAGAAAGGTAGCAAAAGAAGGTTTCATGCTCATGCTGCCGAAAATGATGAACCTCCAAAGAAGAAGGCTAGGGCAGAAAGTAGTAGTGATGATGACTCATCAAGTGAAGAAGAATATGTTCTAATTTCCGCTCTTACAGGTACCATCTCCCATGGATGTAATGATTGGTTGATTGATAGTGGGGCTTCCAAACACATGACTGGGTTCAAGGAATCATTTGTGAACCTTTCTGAACATGAATCACCCCATAAGGTGAAACTTGGGGATGATTATCAATATCCAATCAAAGGAAGTGGTGAAGCCTCTTACAACTTAGATTCTGGAAAATCTCTGAAGATGAAGGAAGTCCTTTATGTACCTGGGCTCAAGAAGAACTTACTCTCCATCTCTGCTCTAGATGAAAAAGGTATGAGGGTTGCATTTGTTGATGGCCAAGTACTAATGTGGCCAAAGGGAAAGACTATAGATGATGCAGTAGTGATTGGAGAGAAAGAAAGAGGCTTGTATAAATTAAAGGGTCAACCTGAACATGCCATGGTACATGAATCCATGGAGCCAAGTGAACTTTGGCATAGGAGACTTGCTCACATGCACTATAGAGCACTTCCAATTGCAAGCAAGGCTGTAGAAGGTCTTCCTGAAATCAAGACCAAACATGAAGGGGTTTGCAAAGGATGTGCAAAAGGTAAGAACATTAAGAAGGCTTTCCCAAGCAGTGAAAGCAAGGCAAAAGACATCCTGGAAATCATCCACTCAGATGTATGTGGCCCCATGTCATCCTGTTCCCTAAGTGGGTATGTTTACTATGTATCATTTATTGATGACTTCTCCAGGAAGACTTGGGTATACTTCTTGAAGGGCAAAGATGAGGTGCTTGATAAATTCAAGGAATTCAAAATCTTGATGGAGAATCAAACTGATAAGAAAATCAAGACATTCAGATCTGACAATGGTGGAGAATTCACCTCAAATGACTTCAAGAAGCTTTGCAGTGATTCAGGGATTAAGAGGGAGTTGACTGCTCCTTATAATCCTCAACAGAATGGAGTTGCAGAAAGGAAGAACAGAACCATCATGGAAGCAGCAAGGGCAATGTTGCATGACCAGGATCTTCCTATGCATCTATGGGCAGAAGCAGCTAGAACATCTGTATATGTGCAGAATAGAACACCCCACAAGATATTGGACAACAAGACACCAGAAGAAGTCTTTTCTGGTAAGAAACCTGAAGTCAGCCATCTCAGAATATTTGGTTGTCCAGTATACACTCATGTCCCAAAAGAGAAGAGGACTAAACTAGATCCTTCAGGAAAGAAGGGCATCTTTGTGGGTTATAGTGAAAGCTCGAAGGCTTACAGAATATATTTTCCAGGGTTCAAGAAGATTGATGTCAGCAGGGATGTAACATTTGATGAGAATTCAGCATTCATCAAATCAAGAAAGGCACCTACCGAAGTTTATGAAGAACCTAAGGAAACAAGATTTCAGGACACTACCATGACTGAAGCAGTTCCAGAAACTGCTCGTGAGTTTGAAGATCCACAAGAACCTGTAGATCCACCCCGTGAGGATAACTCTCACAAGAGGAAACCTGTATGGGCTAGAGAGCTCATTCATGATGCAGAAAGATTTGGCATTCCAGAAGAAGAACACAGAGCAAAGAAGAGAACCAGATCACACACCAGTTATGTTGCTTTACTCTGTGACATCATGAACAAAGAGCCTTCCAGTTATGAAGAGGCGGCAGAAAAGAAAGAATGGAAGGATGCTATGGTTGAGGAATATCAATCAATTATGAAGAATGATGTTTGGGATGTTGTCCCAAGACCTAAAGGGAAGTCTGTTGTGACTTCCAAGTGGATCTACAAAATCAAGCATGCTGCAGATGGCAGTGTGGAAAAATATAAAGCAAGATTCATAGCTCGTGGTTTCTCTCAGAAGGAAGGAATAGACTATGAAGAAACCTTTGCACCTGTAGCCAGATATACTTCCATCAAAACAGTACTTGCCCTGGCTGCAGCAATGAAATGGAAGATACACTAGATGGATGTCAAGACTGCTTTCCTGAACGGTGTAGTAGAAGAGGAAGTATATGTCGAACAGCCACTCGGCTTTGAAATACATGACAGGGAATCATATGTATGCAGATTGAAGAAAGCCTTGTATGGCCTGAAGCAAGCTCCCAGAAACCTGGTATGGTAGGATGGACAGTTTCCTATCTAGTTTGGGCTTTACCAAGAGTAAAGCGGATTCCAACCTCTACTACAAGGTTGAAGAAGGGAATCCTGTGATTCTACTACTGTATGTGGATGACCTATTTGTGACAGGAAATGACAGACTGATTGCAGATACCAAGAGGAAGCTTGCAGCTGAATTCGATATGAAAGACTTGAGAATGATGCACTATTTCCTAGGTATGGAGGTGTGGCAGAATGCAGGTGGGATCTTCCTTGGTCAAGGGAAGTACACAGTAGATATCCTGAAGAGATTTGGAATGATGGATTGCAAGGCCATGGCCACACCTATGGCATCGAATCTGAAGCTTCTTTGTGATGCTTCATCTGAGCCAGTTGATGTTTCTATGTATCGTCAGATGATTGGGTCCTTGATGTACCTGACGAACACAAGACCAGATATTTGCTTTGTTGTGAACACATTGAGCCAGTTCCTGATGGATCCGAGGAGTGTTCACCTGGTTGCTGTAAAGCATATTCTGAGGTACCTGAAGGGTACAGTGGATTATGGGCTCAGATATGAGGCGAATCAAAAGTTCAACCTGCAGGGTTATGTTGATTCAGATTGGGCTGGCAGTGCTGCAGATAGGAAGAGAACATCTGGGTGTTGCTTCAGTATGGGATCAGGTGTGATCTCTTGGTTTAGCAGGAAGCAGTCCTGCGTAGCACTGAGTACAGCTGAGGCAGAGTATGTTGCAGCCTGTTCAGCTAGTTGTGAGGCAGTATGGCTACGGAAGCTACTGTCTGAGTTATTTGATCTCCCGTTGGAGGCTACTGGTATCTTCTGTGATAACCAGAGTTGTGTGAAGCTGTCCGAGAACCCAGTGTTTCATGACAGGTCGAAACACATAGAGATCAAATATCACTATATCAGGGATATGGTGCAGAGAGGAGCTGTGAAGCTTCTGTATGTTGCGACGGACGAGCAGATTGCAGATGTGCTGACGAAGCCACTAGCCAGAGTGAAGTTCGAGTACTTTAGAGAGAGGCTTGGCGTTCTTCAGATCGAGGACACTTCGAGGAAGAAGTGATGGACACATTTGCTAAATCCATTCCAAGCATGTTGGAAGGAGGATCCTTCACATGGCTGTGGATGTAAGCGCTGGATGATGAGCATCAGGATGATGTTCTAGTTTCTGCTTGATATGATCAGTTGGATCATTTTTATGTATGTATGTACGCATCATGTTGGATGCTGGATATGATCAGTTGGATCATTTTTATGTATGTATGTACGCATCATGTTGGATGCTGGATATGATCAGTTGGATCATGTGTATGTATTTTTGTATATGCATCATGTTGGATGCTTGGACCATGTATCTGTATCAGGTGGATACATTGTATGATCAGGTAGATCATGTATGGTGATATGTATCATGTATTTGTATTTGTATCAGGTGGATACATTGTATGATCAGGAGGATCATGTATGATGATATGTATCAGGTAGATACTTGGTGTGCATCAGGTAGATGCATTGATGATCAGGTGGATCATGTATGATGACATGCAGCAGGATGTTGCAGTGATGATCATGGATGACGAGCTTCAGGATGTTGCTCCAGATGACATGCAGCAGGATGTTGCATTGATGATCAGGATGATCATGGATGACGAGCTTCAGGATGTTGCTCCAGATGACATGCAGCAGGACGTTGCAGTGATTATGATCAGGACGATCATGAGTACATCAGGATGATGTATGGTGAGTATCAGGTTGATACTCTGTGGCCGTGGATCAGGTTGTGCAGATGAGCATGTCTGGGAGATCCTATAGGTCGGAGTTGTGTACCCGTAACAGCCTGGGATGCTCTTTCGAGACATTGCTCTGGGAGGACATGTAATTTGTGCCCTGGGAGATCTCAGGTCGGAGTTGTGTACCCGTAACATCCTGAGATGCTCTTGCGAGGTTTTGTCCTATGGCATGTAATTTGGGCCCTGGTAGATTTCAGGTCGGAGTTGTGTACCCGTAACATCCTCAAATGCTCTTGCGAGGTTTTTCCATGACCACATGTAATTTGTGCCCTGGGAGATTTCAGGTCGGAGTTGTGTACCCGTAACATCCTGAAATTCTCTTGCTAGGTTTTGTGGTGGACCACATGTAATTTGTGCCTTGAGAGATTTCAGGTCGGAGTTGTGTACCCGTAACATCCTGAGATGCTCTTTCGAGGTTTTGTGGTGGGGTCACATGTAATAGCGCCCTGGGAGATCCTACAGGTTGGAGTTGTGTACCCGTAATATCCTGGGATGCTCTTTCGAGGTTTTGTGACGCATGTAATAAGTCCTGAGGATTCCACAGTATGGCCAGTGATGACGAAGACCTGCAGGTGGTGGGCCTACATCCAGTATGAAAAAGGACTGGCTCTGTATAACTTCCTATGACGAGTAGAGACAGAGATTGGATGAGATAGCAGCAGCAGTGACGATGACGATGACGATGCATTGATGACGATGATCCAGAGAAGAAGACTTGTCTAGCAAATCTGTGTCGAGAAATACCTTCCTAGTTAAGAGGGAGTGTTGATGTATATGTAACTTCGGAATGTATTTCATCAGTATATTATATATATATTTATTGTACCCTTATAAGAGATGTGTTATTCCTCTATAAGGAAGTGTCATCATGTGGATTGACAAGTGTTGCAAGTGTGTGTACTTGCCGATGGGTTATTAGACCACCTTATGGGGTCGGCCCTATTTAATATATAATATAATGTGGATGTACTCAAGTAGACAAGTCAGCCCCAGTAGGTCACTGGGAAAAAAGGTGAGTATAAATATAGAGATAGGAGATCTCTATTTTACTCACTCGGAAAAGTATCTATCTCTCTCTCTGAAAAGTGGCGCACTAGTGAGGAGGAGGAGGATCATCTGCTAGGAGACTATCTCTGTATTATTTGGTTGTATTTTGGTTGAGCCATTTCTCTCTCTATCTCTGAGGAAGTTGTGGGGTTTTTCACCTTAGGTTTTTCCCCACGGAAACTCTGTGTCTCTTGTCTCTATGCTTTTGATTCTTGTGATGCTTGTGATGCTTGTCATATTATGATTGTCATGCATTGATATACTGTAGATGTTATTCTCTCAGCAAAGATCCTATAGTATTGTGATTTAATACTGAAAATTTAACAGTTATTTGAATAAAAGAAAGCTTGATACAAGTGTTGGAGTATTTAAAAACCCATACATGTCATTTAATACTTAGCTAGAATTAATTAGTCATTTTTGATTAATTACTAAGTGTTAGACTAGTTAGTTGGCCAAATTACTCATTGTGTGGACCACAAGCATCATAGAGTCACTTGGGAACATTTATGAGATTTTGGATAAGATATGATCTGATTCTGAGATATTTTATCCAATTTTGGAATAGAAAGGCACCTTACTGCTTTTTATTGTTGTTTACTACTTTTTGGTAAAAGGTGAAAGCTAGTTGACTAGTCTTAACTGTTTTTTGGCCAACTCATCCTCCATGATGTTTCCTCCTTCCAAATTATGTATTTAGAATTATTTTACATCATACATCACCATCTGATCACTACTTCACCAATTCGTGAGCTTTAGAGGTGACTTGGAAAGCACTCTTTCCACCTAGGGGGTTTTTTCATAGAATTAGTAAGCTTGCTTTTGTGAGGATTTCGAATGGAATATTTAGTCTTCAAATATATGATGTAATTATATATATTTGCATCCATTAAATTTCCTAAGTTTGGCTGATGTAAATTTATTCAATAGAGATATTCTCTTTGCAACATATACTTGACTGATTTCAGTGTTCTTGACTAGTTTTGTAAGACAATTTGTGAGATTTTTAAATTTCTTGGAAATATCATGGTGTGAAAAATAATTTCACATGGTATCAGAGCTATCAAGATATTCTTTTCTCCTTCTATTTTCCTGCAAGATCCAACCAGTCTCAAGAAGGGAACATTCAATCATCCAAAGGGCGCATTCATTCACCTAGAGGGTGCACCCAAACCACTCCAAAAGATATTTCATAGATACCATGGATCAGTATGATCAAATAATCCTCAATCGATTCAATAATTTTTACTGGAAGGCTCAAATGGAGATCCTGTTGAGGAGCAAAGGCCTCTACAGAGTGACTATGGTAATTGAAACTAAGCCTACCTCAGCAATTGAGAAGGCAAAGTGGCACAACAAAAGAGATGAAGCCTATGGTATCTTGTGTCTCAGCACATCCAGGGATATTCTATTCCATCTATATGGTATTACCACTCCAAGTGAAGTTGGGAGAATCTCCAAGACTTGTTTGGAAAGATAGATTAATTAAGAGGCCACCAACTGGATAATGAACTAGTTTCACTGAGTCCAAATAATTTCGAGAACCTTCAAGACTTATTCTCAAAGTTCAAGTCACTTGTTCTTCAATTGAAGCAATGTGGAATTGATAAAAAAATATGAGCAATTGATATTGGCCATCCTCTCCAAGCTTGGCCCAGATTTACTCAGTCTTTGTTTCGACCTTTCATGCTACAAGGAAGGCAGTTCGAAACTGGAAGAGTCCTTCTCTATCAGAATTCATGGAATCTCTTACATAAGAACAAGACAATTTGGTCTTGATGGGATCAATAAAAAATCCATCAAAATATCATTGTTTGGCTGCTATATATTCAAAGAATTCGAAAGGAAAGAAGAAGGGAAATTTCAAGAAGCCCATTCATCAGAAGAAAGACAAACAAAAAGTTCATGAAGACTCCTCAAATTTAAAAAAAGAATCCAAATAAGAAGCAAGAGAAGGCTAAGTGAACCTATTGAAATAGGGGCTTTCATCCTGAGATATCATGCATGAATAAGACCATTGATCAAATGGCACATCTCCTTGAGAAAGAAAATATCCCTCTTCCTTAGAGTGCAAGAAAGAAGGAAGGAGGACATAATTCTGAAGACAAGGAGTGAGTGCATGATTTGATGGCAAACACATCCAAGCCTACCTATTTAATCACATATTTTGGAGCTTCAAGGAATATGGTTTCTGCAAGAGAGATATGTTCCTCTCTTGATTCTTCTAGTGGTCCAACCATTGTGTTGGGTGATGATTCTAAAACTTCCTGTAAAGGTAAAGGCAGTATTGATCTAGATTTTGGTTCATTCACTAAAGTGTTGTATGTTCTAGAACTTGCTGCAAACCTCTTTTCAGTTTAACAGATGAATCATGATGGGTCTCCAAAATGGTGATCTTCACACCTAATGATGTTGAAATCCATGAGATGTCAACAGGATGAATTGTTGCCTTAGGTACTGCTGACCATAGCTCAAAATTTTATAGATTCTCTCATTTTGTGCCTTTCCCATCACCTTATTCTCTACTTACTCATGCCAATGAATCAAGATAGTTGTGGCATGATATATTTGGTCATCTAAATTATAAATATATTTCTCAAATCCACGAGAAGGATATGGTCATAGGGCTTCCCAATATCAAGTTTTCTAAAGGAGTCCGTCAAATTTGCGTCCTAGGAAAACACCCTGAGCATAAGTTTGAAAGAGACAAAACTGAGCGAACATTAGCACCCCTTGAGCTTATCCACAGTGACATATCAGGTCCATTCCACCACGATTCTTTGAACCATGCCAAGTACAACCTAACCTTCATAGATGACTTTTCCAGATATTGTGGATCTTCTTCCTCAAGTTAAAGTCAGAAGTGTTCAATTTTGTCAAGATTTTCAAAGCCTCAGTTGAGAACCACTCTGGTAGACATATCAAGATCCTTAGATCTGATGATGGTGGGGAATATATCAAATATGATTTCCAACAATTCTGTGCCTCTTCTGGCATTGTCACATCTCTTCTACGCGATTTTGTTTTTGAATAAAGACTCTAATCATTAAACAATACGAAAAACACCAACTCCAGTTGTTGCTACAACATACTTAAGTAATTTTCTGTCCGTGTGTGCACCAAACTGTACTATCACTTTTGTTGCTTTTCCCACCAATATCGATACATGAAGAACACATGTACTTAAGCAGGCGTAACTCTACAAGAACTTGTTAGCATGTAGGGACAACTCATATATCAGCATCTACACATGCACTATAAGCTAGTTACTTGCGACAGTATGAAATGATAGGCACCACTTCCATTAATAACTATATTAAAATATTTTAATATGTTATTACACAATTTACAACCTATTTATAGCATTAATGTGAATAATATTTAACTCAACATAGTTATATGTTTCCAACATATAACCTATGTGTTTGTATTAATTCACGCCCTAGCATTAACTTACAAATTACTAGGCTAAGGTATAATATGTTATGAACATTCTTACTATACCTATGATAATGCAAATATAAGGAACTATATAAGAATGGAGAACATCCTGTAATACTTACAACATTAGTATTAACCTAATATATACATATATTAATTCCATAAACAATGAGAACAAATATAAAAAGTATTGCTATGAGCCCCACATAATATTACTCCACACATATTAAACAATTATTAACATGACTTGACTTTATAAAAAATATATATATATATATATAAAGTCTTGGACCTTGGCTTAAAATGCCAACCTATTAATATGTAATAGCAAGAAGGTCCTATCTATGTTAATAACCATTGTAAATCAAACTTAAATTTAAAACAAATGTGTGTGTGTATATATATATATATATATATATATATATATATATATATATATATATATCACACACACACACACACATATATATTACGCCCAACACTATGGAATTAATCTTAACATGCTTATGTAGCAATACGCTGAAAAACTTGGCGCCACTATGTTATTACCCCGACCAAAATACGAACGTTACATAATTTCATACGATGACATTATAACAAGCATAACCAACAAATAACCAAATACGAAGACTAAGGTTTAAAAGAAAATGATGGCAGTTTATATAAGCAAAACGATAAGCTCTATGAAACCATGCACACAACCACGCCATCGTGGAAATCCTACGTAGAGTAGTTATGGAAAGAATGGGTCAACGCTGCTTGTTCAAAGGGTGGCCTGGGTGGTGATGTGGCTATGCCACGCAGGATTAACGAACCCATTTCAAATGTTTTGAACCCTACGATGGTTGTCATTTGGCAGGTACACAAAGCCTCTCGACAACGTGTAAGGGAAATGACATGCTGCGTGGTGGTCTTGGTCCATGTGGACTAAGGTTGGTCGACATTAAGTGAGAACTCCTGCCTCCAGCTGCATCTGGACAGTGTGCTACCGTTTTCCAAGGGTTGTACTGTGTACTCGATGCAGGCTCCATTAACTCTCCAGTCGATCTCACCGTTGATCTCAATAAGCTTGGGTTTATTGGTAAACGAGTTTCATGCATCACCGTTGATACCTGCATTAATGGTTTTCGCGTCGAGCTTCTCTATGGCTTAAACATTAACACTACAACAAACTGGGTTCAGTGGTAACCCTTACCTTCCATCGTCGGTGCACACAGAGTTGTAAGTGTTGGGGTTCGACGAAGTGCCATTGTTCTTGTTGCGTCGAGACCCCAAGTAGAGAGATTCTACTCTGTGCAGCAGGTGGTACCATGAGAAAGCATGAATGGCTTCGATGCCATCGTGAGACACTGCAACGTATGGAGAGCTTGACAACGTTCGCCATTACTTGCACTGGTAAGTGAAACGCATCTCTTAACATGTTCAAACTTCAATGCTTACTCAGTATGAAGCTCTTGCAGCCATGACTAACACTTATGTTATTTCTCTATGGTGAATAGGTGCTTCATGGTGACAAATCCACTTGGATTACAGGTAAAGTGTCCCGAAACCCAAACCCCATTGCATGCTGTGGTAACTATACTCGTTTACGATTTTTAGTTGTTACATTTTTAACTGAGCTTTAATGCGTGTGCAGGTAAGCAGGGTGGTGGAGTTTGGGAACACGTAGTGCCTCCTCAATAGTCTCCCATCGTGGGGGAAGGTTCCCCAAATGCTAGGTAACTCGCCAACCGAAAGATGACTTCAAGGTGGTTTTTACCTCGTTGGTTCAGGCTGAGTTACTCAAAGCATTCGTATGGGTTTGAGTGTTAGTTTTTTTTTGTTTTTGTTGCTTTAAAAGCTGTGTCTGTTGGCCCAAATTATGCAGGAGCTTCACGCTCGATTGCTACACAAACTTGTCTTCATGACCTAGGTTGTAAAAATGTAAGCCTTATAGGAAAGTTGTAAATCATTTAAGTTTCATTCAAATTGTTTAAAGTCTCCACGGAAACGCTTCAACGTTCGTCGGTTGAATGACTCGGCCGTGGCTTGCACTTTGTATTTAAAAATTATGGATCCATTTTTTTATTAATGGGAAATGATACAAACTCAGGGTTGAAATCTATACTGTGAACATTCATCTTTATATTATGCGAAATGGTTAAAGTATTTAGCTGCCAGCCATGGGGCTTGCTTGTACTACTTTCTCCCACGATGTCTGTGCATTATTTACTTGGATTCACAATGGTTAAGTGAAATGTTTGCAGTGTTTAAATACTATTTGAATTCCCTGCTCCAAATGGTCATAAAGGCATGTGTAGATGTTAATAGGGTTACTGCATAAATAAATCCTATATATATATATATATATATATACTGTATTAGGGTGGATCCCATTCCATGGACCACGATTGATTCATAAATGAATATCATGTCTCTAACTCATCCCATACCGAGGGTATCAATTTATTTATGAATGCCACTGTAAATGTGTTGCATCTATAAAATATAATGCATTCGAAAACTTAATATGCATCCCGTAAATTAATAGCGAGTGTATGAAAAAACATAGGAGACCCTATTCAAGTATTAAGATGAATTTTATACAAAATGCATACACAGAAATAGCTTAGAATGCAATCTTAATCCCTAACCTGGATTACACGTTTTTCAAATACATATTCACATACATGTATAAGCAGATCCAAAAATATAAGCATATCCAGAAATAAACATTATTTTAAACATGTAGGAAATTATCACGTTCGCGCAAATATCTCCATTCTGGGTTGATCTATAAAAATAGAAAATGAGGGTTTATAAATATTTAGGGATTGACATGTAAACCTCTCGGTTTATATGTCTACCTGAGTTACACAATAAGATGATATAGCCATGGTTCTGTCAGTAGATAGAAAGAAATGTATTCTACATAAAATGCATACATATAACCATAGGTTAGCATTTAAACCATATTCACTCTAGGATGCCTTTCCTAGGCTTGCAAACCATGATTTAACAAGATTTATGTCTACTTAAATGCACCAGAACTATATTCATTCATAAATCAAACATGAACTCTGAATATTTCAGGCATTTCAACTTATACCATAACATTGTATCATATTACAGGGATCTAGAAATTTAGGGCAGATCTATACTCAGAAATCAGTATAACATTATACATATGAGCAGATTTGAATAGTAATTCATTCAACAGTAATTCCAGGAATAAACATAAACAAATTCCATTACTGTCCATAAAAATGATCAAATAGGTGCAACAGATAAACTTATCTGAAATATGATGACCAGTGGGACCAAGCACAAACCTCCCATCCTTTGACCAGCAAGATCTCCTTGCTTTCAGGTCACCACCGAGCTGAGTTCATAGTGCCCCAGGTTTAGAGTATATATTTTAAATTACCCTTAACTTGTTCCCCAAGTTATTTAGGATATTTCAGTGGCAGTAGGTAACCCAACATCCAACTCGGTACTCCTGAGCTCCAGGATGCTCCAGGGCCTTTTGAGACTCAACCTTTAAGAGAATTAATTAAACACAACCTATTCAGAGTAATTGCAATGCTCCTGCAATCTTGGGGTAGTTCTCCTACCTGCACACAATCAAGTGGCCAAGCCAATACCCAGTTGTATGATTCCTCTTAATTTGGACCAGTTTGGTACTCCCAAATATGTCCTCATTCACTTATCCTCATTTGTCTCTGGTCATTGCTTTTCCCAGCTCCCATTTCTCTTGTGTGTTCATGATCACGAGAATGTGAATAATGAATTGTTTTCAATGAGTTTCACTTTTTATTCTCTTAGGTGTGAAATTTCTCATTTTATGAATTCTTTTATTTCATTAGTCTCTCAAATCTTTTCTTTAGGGTTTTCCATTTTTCTCCAATAATAATTTCTTATTATTATTTTAATTGACATTTTACCTCCAACCCATACAGGACTGTGACTCCCATCTCATTAATGTGCTGGTCCACATGGTCATTAGAAATCAATTTATCAAATTTATAAAGTCACATAAGTAAAACGAAATAATACTTCGCAAAAATATAAAAGGGTTAAAGTCCATCATTTGGGGTATTACAGGCATACATATGCAACACATTGTTCCCTACACACCTCAGCAAAATGGTGTTGTTGAGAGGAAGAATAGATCTCTGAAAGAGATGGCCACATGCATGCTTGAGGCCAAGTCTTTGTCTCCAATAATTTGGGTTGAAGCAATAAATTGTGTAGCCTACATACAAAATAGAGTTCCTCACAAAGCATTAAAAGGAGCCACTACTTTTGGAGCTTGGACTGGACACAAACTTGATGTTTCTCATTTCAATATTTTTGGCTCAAAGGCTTGGGCTAGAATTCCACTTGAGAAGAGGAGGGACATGCATCCCCAAAGCAATGTTAGTTTTTCATAATTTACTTCATTCTAATCTAGGATCTTAACTGAGAGAATAACATGTACAACATATCTACAACATATCAATCATGGACATAATAATACAAGCACACAAGAGACACAGAGTTTCACCGGGGAAAACCAAGAAGGTGAAAAACCCTGCAACTTTGTCAGAGATAGATAGAGCAATGATACAACCAAAGTATAAGAGATAGTCTTCTCCTAGCAGCTGATCCTCCTCCTCACATGTGTGCCACTTTCTGAGTGATGGAAGAGTGAGTAATAAGATGATCAAATAGAGATCTCCCGATCTCTATTTATACTTGTCCTATCCTGCCCAATAAACTAACATGGCCGACTTGTCTAACTCAGTCTAATAACCCATGGTTACATTAATCCGGGCCCACCCCACACTTGGTGGTCTAATAACCCTTTTACCCACATGACTCATACAGGGCCAACCCCATCAAGTATAAGTTACGACACTTACAATATAAATGATGACACTTCCGTATAGAGGAATAATAACATCTCTATATGAATACAATCACTTCCGTATAGAGGAATAATAACATCTCTATAGGAATATAATCACTTCCATATAGAGGAATAATAACATCTCTATAGGAGTACAATATACATGGGTTAAATACATTCCGAGTTACATATACATCAACAAGAAAACCATGTATGTTTGTTGTATGTTCATAATATTCCAAGGGATATAAGTTTCTGAGCATTCCCTATAAAAAATCCTTCATTGAGAGGAGTGTTCAACTTGAAGAAGAGCCTTTGCAATCTGTTGAAATTGGAGAACCCTCTACACCACCACCTGAGAGTGTAAGTGATGCTCCTCTTGAATTTTACAATTCTGATATTCATAATGATAAATACCATCTTATTTCAGATCCAATTTCACCTTGAATTCCTAAGTGGGCTGCTAAGACTCTTCAAGAAGCTAGTGAACTTGTGAGAAATTCTCAGGATCCTAGGAGGACTAGATCACAATTTGAGAGTGCTCTCAATGTGAATGATCCTTATCTATCTGAGAAATGTTTTTTGATGGTTGATTATGATCCTCATACATATGAGGAATCCTCACATGACCCAATATGGAAGGATTCCATGTATTAGGAGTTTCATTCACTGCAAAAGAATGAGACATGGGAGATAGTCAAGCTTCCCCCAAACAAAAAATTGGTAAGGTGTAAGTGGATCTTCAAGAACAAATTTGCAGTCAATGGTGAATCTGTGAAATATAAGGCAAGGATTTTGGAAAAGGGCTTCTCCCAATTCCATGGCCTTGAATACAATGATACTTTTACACCAATTGCACAAAAGGATTCAATAAGACTAGTTTTGGCGATGTTTGCATCCAAGCGTTGGGAAGTGCATCACATGGATGTTAAGAGTGCATTACTACATGGGTATATTTAGGAGGAGTCACATATGCATCATATAGAAGGGTATACACCATATAATAACCATGTGTGCAGGTTGAGGAAGTCCTTATATGGGCTTAAGCAATCTCCCAGAGCTTGGTATGCCAAGATGGACAACTTCCTCTTGTCACAATATTTTGCTAGATGCAAGTCTAATCGAAATGTATACATGAAGATGATTGATGAATACATATTGATTATTGTGTTATATTTTTATGACCTACTAATCACAGGTATCTCTACTGATCAAATAGCTTCATTAAAGACCTCCTTGCATCAAGCTCTTTCCATGATTGACTTGGGAATTCTTAAGCAATTTTTGGGTATGATATTTCTCAATCAAAGTTTGGAACCAAGGTATATCAGTCCAGATATGATTCATAACTGCTAAATAAGTTCAATATGGATTTTTTCAATCCTTCAAAGACTCCCATGCTTCCAGAAGTCGGACTTGAAGAAGCAGATTTTACACCTTTGGTGGACAACACCATGTATAGGCAGCTTGTTGTACTTGACTCATACTCGACCTGATATTGCTGATGCTGTGAGTGTGGACTCAATATACATGGATCAGCCACATGAAATTCATTGGAGGGATGCAAAAATAATATTTCATTATGTGCAAGGCACCAAGTATGATGGGATTCATTATGTTGCAAAATCTAGCCTAGATCTTCTTGGCTTTACTAACTTAGATTGGGCTGGTGATAGCCTCGATAGAAAGGTCCACTTATGGATTTTTTTTCATTCTTGGAGGAGGCCCTTTTTTCTATTCAAGTAAGAAAAAAAGTGAAATTGCACTATATTCAGCAGAGGCTGAGTACAGAGGAGCAGTGAATGCTGCAACTTAGTGTGTGTGGTTGCAGGGTATTCTTTCAGAGCTTGGGATTTCCTTTAGCACTCCCACATTCATCTTTTGTGACAATTAGAGTGCTATAATGGTCTCAAGTGATATAGTACATAGGCAAAGAATCAAGCATATAGAGATCCATATGCACTACATTAGGAGCATAGTGCATGATCACATCATTGATCTACAATATTTCCCATCAGCTGAGCAAATTACAGACATCTTTACCAAAGCTTTTACTAAGAAGACTTTCAGCCATCTGAGATCACTGCTTGGGATGGTTGAGCATGTGGTGTAGTGAAGGATTGATCATCAATCTTTCAATTTTTTTCATGTCCATTGTTTAGGGGAGGTTTTTCCCATGAGGTTTTCCATCTTTCCTTGTTTTGTGGACAAGGCATTATGTTAAAGGGTGACCATGCCAAGTTGTTGGGCCCTATTTATTTATGATATTTATCACATAAAGTCAGTCTTAAGGGGGGTGTTGGAGTATTTAAAAACTCATCCATGTCATTTAATACTTAGCTAGCATTAATTAGTCATTTTTTATTAATTCTTAGGTGTTAGACTATGTAGTTGGCCAAATTACCTATTGTGTGGACCACAAGTCTCCTTTGTGTGGACCACAAGCATCCTAGAGTCACTTGGGTGAATTTATGAGATTCTGGATAAGATCTAATATGATTCTGTATTATTTTATCCAATTATGGAATAGAAACGTGCCTTGCTTCATTTTACTGTTTTTTACTACTTTTTGGTAAAAGGTGAAAGCTAGTTGACTAGTCTTAACTGTTTTTTGGCCAACTCATCCTCCATGATGTTTCCTCCTTCCAAATTATGGATTTAGGATTATTTTCCATCATACATCACCATCTGATCACTACTTCACCAATTCATGAGCTTTAGAGGTGACTTGGAAAGCACTCTTTCCACCTAGGGGGGTTTTTCATAGAATTAGTAAGCCTGCTTTTGTGAGGATTTCGAATGGAATCTTTAGCCTTCAAATATCTGATGTAATTATATATATTTTCAGCCATTAAATTTACTAAGGTTGGTTGATATAAATTTATTCAATAGATATATTCCGTTAGCATCATATACTTGACTGATTTCAAAGTTCTTGACTAGTTTTGTGAGACAATTTGTGAGAATTTGCAATTGATTGGAAAGATATTGGTGTGAACAATAATTTAACAAAAAAAATCCTAATGTAGTTGGCTGCAGGGACCAAGAGGAAGGTCACATAAATTGTAAGAAAGTGATCTTTGGAAATGAATGGTTTGAAAACCTTTGCAAACCTTAACCTTTAGGCTCATATGATGTGTTGATTGGCATGGATTGGTTGGATGTGCATCATGAGATCCTTGATTGTCATAAAAAAAATTATACTTATTTGGGTGAAGAAGGAATTCGAGTGATAGTGAGAGGTATGCCCAACCCAATATCTTTGAGACAGATCACAAATTTGCAATTGAAGAAGTGTTTTAGGAAAGGTTATTAGTTGTATGTAGATCATGTGGAAGAACTTAGGGAATAAAAAGAACTGGAACTACAATATTACCCAATGTTACAAGAGTTTGCATATGTATTTCAATAATTTTTAGGAATTCCACTTGAGATAGAGAGATCGATTTCAAAATATATTTGGTACCATGTGCAATTCCTTCACCTAAATAACCTTACAAAAATGAGTAGTCTAGAATTGAAAGAGTTGTAGAAGCAGTTAGACGTGATTTTGAAGAAAGGCTACATAAGACCCAATGTGTCACCTTGGGGATATCCAGTGTTGTTTGTAAAGAAGAAAGATGGAACTCTAAGACTGTGTATAGATTATAGAAATCTGAACAAAGCAAAAATCAAGATTAAGTATCCCTTTCCAATGATTGATGACTTGTTTGATTAGTTGAGAGGAGATAGAGTATTTTCAAATATAGATCTGAGATCAGGTATCACCAAGTCAGAATCAAGAATGAAGACGTCAGTAAGGAAGCATTCAGGACAAGGTATGGCTATTATGAGTTTACAGTCACACCTTTTGGATTGACAAATACACCAAAAACATTCATGTGTTTAATGAATGGAGTTTTCAGAAATTATTTGGATAAGTTTGTAATTGTGTTCTTAGATGACATCTTCATCCATTCCAAGTCAAAAGAAGAGCATCAACAAAATATAATATTGGTGATGCAAGTACTCATAGAGAATCATTTGTATGCCAATCTCAGTAAGTGTTATTCTATCAGAGTATAATTCAATACTTGGGACACATTGTATCAGATGAAGGCATCTCAATGGATCCTAAAAAGATAAGAGCTATTATGGAATGGCCAACACCAGGGAATGTATCAGAAGTGAGATATTTTATGGGGTTAATAGGATACTACCAAAGGTTCATTGAAGTATTCTCAAATTTATCCCATCCTATTACACCATTGCAAAGGAAGGGTGTGAAGTTCAAATGGAGTTCTAAGTGTGAAGACAGTTTTTAGTGATTAAAGGAGTTGCTTACTAATGCACCTGTTTTGAAGATTGTAGATCCCGATGAAAGCTTTGCAGTATGCACCGATGCATGTAAGAAAGGAATTGTTGTAGTATTGACTCTGAATGGCCATGTAATCAGTTATGAATCCAAAAAATTTAAAGAACATGAACAAAACTATGCCACTCATGATCTGGAGCTTGCAACTATCACGCATGCCTTGAAGATGTGGAGGCACTACTTGATGGGTAAGAAGTTTGAATTAAGGACTGATCATGATGGTTTGAAGTATTTGTTTGAGAAGTCTACCTTGAATACAAGACAGAGAAGGTGGATGGAATTGCTATGTGAATATGACTTTGATATCAAGCACATTAAAGGCAAGGATAATAAGGTAGTTGACGCACTCAGTAGGAAGACACATGTGATATATGTAGCAGCTATCAGTACCAATACATTAGATATAAAAGATAAGATCATTGAAGACAATTCTATGGGTAAATGTTACTAGTAGGTAAGAGATGAATTGCAACAACAAAAATTACTAGCAAAGTTTGATAAGTATAGGTTGAAAGATAATGGAATCCTCATGCATAAGGACAGATTTTATGTGCCAAAATTTGGATATATAAGGAAGATGGTTCTAAAAGAGATGCATAATGTACCTTATGTTGGACATTCAAGTTACCAAAAGACAGTAAAACATGTGAGGAATCAATACTATTGGACAGGAATAAAGAATGTTGTTGCAGAGTACATAGCTAGATGTATGGAATGTCAAAAAGTTAATGTGGAACATCGACATGTAGCTGGTTTGTTGCAGCCATTACCAATACTTGAATGGAAGTGGGGTGTAGTGATGATATATTTCATCACAAAGCTTCCTAAGAAAAGACTACGGAATGATGTCATCATGTTGGTGGTATATAAGCTTACTAAATCTACACACTTTATTCCAATAAATACAACACATAATATAGCTAACATTGTAGACATCTATATGAAAGAGGTTGCTAGACTACATGGAATTACAAAAGCTATAGTGTCAGACAGATTTGTGAAGTTTACTTCTAAATTTTGGAAATGACTGTTCGAAGGATTTGACACAAATATGAACATGAGTACAACATACCATCCTCAGACAAATGATCAGATAGAAAGTGTAATCAGGTAATTGAGGACATGTTGAGAATATATGTGATGGATCAGCCATCTAAGTGGGATCATTATTTACATTTGGTGGATTTTTCTTATAATAGTGGATATCATGCCTCTCTGAAGATGATTCCTTTTGTGGCATTGTATGGGATAAAGTGAAATACTCCTATCAATTGGGACAATCCAACATGCATAATCATTATTGACCCAAAAATACTGAAGGACATGGAAGATCAGATGGTTAGAATCAAGAAGAATTTGAAAGCATCTCAGGATAGACAAAAAATTTATGTAGATCATAACAAAATTGGAAAATAGTTTAAAGTTGGAGATCATGTATTTTTGAAAGTTAGACCCAAGAAGAGCTCCTTGAACTTGGGAAATTGTTCCAACTTAGTTGCTAGATACTGTGGACCCTTTGAGATCTTATCTAGGATAGGTCACATTGCATACGAGATTTCATTTCTTGCTTGTATAAAAATGCATAATGTATTTCATGTATATTTTTTGAAAAATTATATACCTTATGCTAATCATGTGATTGATTGGAATATGATCTAGGTGGAACCAGAAGGAGATTTTCCAATACAACCAGTCTTCATATTGGGTAGAAAATTGAAGCTATTCAAGAATCAAGAGATCATGAAGGTAAAGGTCTAATGGATCCATTATAGTCCCGAAGATGCTACTTGGGAGCTCGAATATGCTATGAAGGAGGCATACACTCATATTTTCTGAAATGTTGTGTTGCAGCATGTATGTAATAAGTATGCATCGGGGACGACACATTGTTTTAAGGGGAATGGGTATGTAATACCCTAATTGTTAATCCCAAACATATGTTATTATTGTTTTTATTATTGGGAACTAGGTTCCGAGACTATGGACTTTGGAAACTATTACTAGTATTATTATTTTTTAATTAAACAACTAGCTTCAATATGGACAACTAATGAGAATGGGCGTCCATGGATTCCACATGTGAGGGAATTGGGGACTAGGAGTTGTTGCTCTCCCTAAAATTTCTTTTTGAACCCTATTGTTAGTTATTTTGGTTTATGGAGGTGCTATTACACCCTCTTGGATATTTGGTAGGACCCTCTTAACTAGTTCACCTTGACCTTGGTTTTGTGTCATTTGTAACTCCTCATGTGTTAGTGTGCCCTCACTGGCTATTTTTAGCCAACACTCTTTGAAGTGTAACTCCAAAATTTTGATGCACTCTTTTTATATTTTGGGAATGGATCTCATGAATGGTTAACTCCTCAAACAATTCGAGTTGGCCTCTAACCTTTGGATTTACCTCTCTTGGAATTCAAATCACTCACTTGGGAATTCGAATGGCTATTTGTGCATGGGAATAAACTTCCTCTCATTCTCTTCTCTGGTTTTTCTCTTGATCAACTATCCAGTGAAGTGGAATTCTCTCTTATATGGAAACTATATGGTCTTGAGTAGGATATGCATTTTATTGAGGAAGATTGAAGGCCTTGTAAGGAGGTTTGAAGACCCTTTAATGGGGATTGAAGATTTATTGTACAGAACAAAACATGAGTCCTTATCCGATTGCTTAACCATGTCCAAATATCTGCACGTGAATCCTAATGGTGGATAGTGATGTCATAAGGGACTTGTGTAGTGAAGGGAATCCCATTGCACTAGGTAGTGTAGATGGAAGGGAAAGTTTAGAAGGAGAAAGGTGTAGTTGTGGTTTCTGACAGTGTGAAAAGGGTGCAACCATATGTGATAGTTCACCTATTTCTAATCATTTATAGGTTGTGAGACCTATTCCATTGTGTCTGGAGTGATGTTATAGTAAGGAACACTTTTTTTTCATTGAAAAATATATGCGTGTGACTAAGATACAGTTTTTTTTGTATGGGTTCCCGGTGTTCAGATGAGCGCACCATGCCTGTTGGTTTGAGAGTACCTCTCCCATGAATCTATGGCCTCAACTCGGGGGTGACTACCATGTTGGAAGATGCATAAGCATGGAATGTCTATGGAAGGGTGGAATGTTGTCTTGTTGAAGCTAGTTTCCCATAATTGAGATGAGTTTTTCCTTATATGATTGATTATTGTATTTTCGAAAATATATGTGTATAAGATATTATTTGCTTATGATTTGTATGGTTGTAGGTGACAGTCATGATATCTGATTATATATGGTTGTAGCTGACATATTTAATATATAAATTCATTTATGTTGATATGGATATGGTTGGTATTCAGTGATGAGTATTTTATTATATGATTATTTACTGTATTTCCGATGTATGTGTGCTCTTGGACCCGATTTGCTTATGGTTTGTATGGTTGTAGGTGACATCCACAAGATCTGATGTTATTATCATTTGTATGGATGTATATGGAAGCCCTCATATCTACTTTTTTTTGTTAATATGGTTCTAGGTGGCAGTTATTAGATCTGGTTTCTAAAATTGTTAATATGGTTGATCGTGTTAGACTGTAGATCTTTTTAATTATAATGTTTTAGTTAGCTTTCAATTCTGATTTTGTTAATGGTTATATGGATATATTAGATATGATTATTTAATGGTTGATTACATGTTAATATATTTCTCATATATGTTTACATTCATGCTTGCATTTACCTTTCATAGCATGTGCATATGGGAAATGATATGCATCTCAAGTTTGCATTGTCTTTAAAAAAGATGATTGTTTTATCTAACTGGCTTGTTGCAATGATGGCCTAGCCTTATATAACCTTATTCCACTGTGAATTTACCTTGATTCATATTTCCCTTCGGTTCCCTGGCGACCTTGGCCTTGGTTTTGGGGTCATGGACATCACAAAGGACCTCTTATTGATATATATTAAAATGAAGTTTTGTATTCTATTGCATTCTCCAGTGTCGTGAAATGTTACATCAGTAATTAAATATATGGATGATTAAATATTACAATAGATGCGAAAATTTATGATATAACAAATTAATCCAAACATCATATCCAAATGTAATAATAAAAATTCAAATGAATACTTTTTTTTTTTCCTTGGAAAAAGTCCGTAATTTTATTTCAAAAAGTTGATTAAAATTACATACTGCACATGTAGTAGAATCAACAAGGATCCCTACATTTTCACATATTTTTGTCCCATATAAGCAGAAAACAGCTTATAATGAGCTGAACCAAAAAAAGAGAAACCCATAAAATGTTGCCACAAGAAGAAGAACATATATATCTTGAACAGTAGGTGAAATTAGGGCCACCGATTTCAGATCTGGACCTGAAACCGCTGCCGCCGCCACTGGATCGTGCTCAGACCCAATGGGTCACCGCGCAAAGGCGCCGCCCTCTCTCCATACTCATAAAAATCCATCACGCTCCATCAATTCCTGAAAGCAAAACGCAGCAAAGTGGAGAGGCCTCCATGGAAGAATCCATGGCCGCCGAGGTTGAACACTCAAACAAGAAGGCACCTCGGCCTGGAAGCAGCCGTCGCCGCCACAAATAAGTGCCCACCGTTAGTGGGAGCTTGTGCGATCAACTGACTACGAACCAGGGTCAAGTCACCCGCAAGAAACCACACAACGTAGGCAGCTCCACGATTCAGGTCTCCTTGGGGTCTGCTGCCACCGCCACACGTAGGAGCCTGCACCAGGACGAAAGCATCTCCACAGCCGTCGTATTTGGCCAACGCCTTGGCCGTTGCTCAGCCACCGCCGCCACAGGAAGGTAGATGCCCACTAGAGCCCTGAACTGCTCCACAGGTGACAGATCGCTGCAAGATGGCTGCCGCCAAGGTCGCCTTGCCACTTTGGCTTCCCTCTGCAATGAAACCACCGCCGCCACCACAGCAGAACACCACTACTGGGTCACCGTGAAGGCTCCACCACCGCTCCAAGCACAGGAATCATGCATCCTTGACAGGCAGCTGCATAGGGGAGGAAGGGGATGGCGGCTATGGAAGAAACCATAGCTGCCGAGATCCTGCTAGGTCGACTCAAACCCTAGTTGCAGAGCCTCGATTCCCCCTCCTCTTCAAAAATTCAAATGAATACTACTATAAAAAAATATTTAATTTTTTTATGTATAGTGGAATTAAATAAAATAAAATAATATATATGTCATGTCCCAAATTGGCCTTGGGTCACAATGGCCTAAGCACATTGGACATATTCATTAGAGTTTGTCAAATTGATGCTAAGGGTCAAATAATTGGCAAGGAGGAAAATTACTAGTTTCCTAGGTTTGGGGTGGAAGCTTTGGGATTTGGAATAAGGGGAATAATAAATTATGTTTGAACATTAGAATGAAATAAATATTTAATAAAGGAGATAAATAAATATGTACAAGTGAAAATCAAGTAGCATTTGATCATGAAGACACATGGAGGAAGGGGGACCCACATATGGCTAGATTTCCCCACTACACTTGGCATCATTCGCTCAAAAGGTATTATTCATTGCATGACTCATCCAAGGTTTAAATGTAGAGGAAGAGTAACTCCCATGGAAGAGGAAGAGGAAATTTGGAGCTAGTGAGACACTTGGTCTAGATTCCCTGGCTCTATGACAACAATGATGAAGATGCTACGACACCTATGAAAAAAATCAATCCTGAAGGATGACGTATGACATATATGACATTTTAGGGCTAAAAATATCCTCCAAGAGGGCGCTCAAGGGAGTTAGGGCAACTAAGATGCTTCCACATGTGATTTGGTGGAAGTGGGAGACTAGGAATTGTTGTACAAGTGGCGTTCTTTGGAATCTCTTCCCAACTTGAGTTGGCATGAGTATCTTGGAAGGAATTCGACCCATGGAGGATATTAGAAGATTATAAATGTCAACAACAAAGAATGAAACCATATTTTTATCATTTGAGAAATTTGCAATTGCATTTGTGAAGAGGGAGATCTAGTGGATGACTAGTTTCTTGCCTTAGCCAATTTCGAGGGTGAAAGATTCCCATCCAAGTTGGTAATTGGAAAGGACATTCATACCTTTCATTTGGATATTTAATGGAGTGTTTATTTTCAGGTTTAATATACAAGGAAGCTCATGGTTTCTTCTTGTGCAACACACTCTCTCAACCATTTCCAGTTTTGATGGCATATTCTTGACCCTTGAGGGAGGGTGTTTTTGGTGAGATCTTGTACTCTTTGGGAGAGATTATCATGATCTATTATCATGATCTATACTCTTTTATTCATCTCCATAAAGTTTCAGGTCGAAATACCAAGTGGTTATATGTAAAATGGATTATTAATGAGAAAACAATGACCATTCCCCCACTAGATTGTTGTAAGCCAATGTATTGATGATGATTTCGAATCGAAGAATATTTATATGATATATTTATGATGTATGGAATTAAATTGATGAGTATTAAAATTTTAATGTTCAGAACTTAAGCATTTGGAGCCATCTTGCTCAGTTTTATTTTATTTGAAGAAGACTTCATGCTATTTCCCCCAAGGTCGAACTAGTGATTTTTGCTTCTATTTGGGAGAAGGATAGAACATAAAATAATAATTTATTAATGGTGCACATGAGACCTAAATAATATCCCTCAGACATCCCCTACCTCTTTTCAGAATTTCAAGTGAGTTTGGATGCATTTGGAGAGTCATTTTCAGTACTTAGCTTGGGGGGATTTGAACCCCAAATTGCTAGTTAAATTCCATACTTTGTCCAGAATATTAAACAAGTTTTCAGAAGTATTTTGATGGTCATAAATCATCCATTAACATAATAATCAAGTATTAATATCATTCATACACCTTCACTGGATATTTAGAGGCATTTGGACCCAATTGGAGACCTAGAGACCAAGACTAGTCAAAGGGAAATTACTAGTAAAGTTCCCTACATTGGCTAGAATTGAAAGAGGATTTGTAAAAGTATTTTAAAGGTCCAAAAGCATCCATGAAACACATATTTATGTTATAATATCATCCATATACATTCTCAGAATATTTGGGAGCATTTGGGGAAAATTGGAGACCTAGGCATCAAAACTAGTCAAAGGTCGAATTTGGGGAAAAGTGAAAAATTGGTCCTTTTAATAAAAATTTAAAAAAGGGTCATTACAGTGGTATCAGAGCATGATCTTGGCACCTGATGTGGTATGATATTCATGAGGACAATAATTTAGGGACCA
This sequence comes from Larix kaempferi, assembly GCA_027924585.1. Taxonomy (NCBI): domain Eukaryota; kingdom Viridiplantae; phylum Streptophyta; class Pinopsida; order Pinales; family Pinaceae; genus Larix; species Larix kaempferi. Next base: position 27,526,948 of record BSBM01000158.1, on the reverse strand, counting down.
CCATTATATATTGAAACCAAAAGTGTTTTTGTTGAAGAGGAAAAAGTGAGGAAAATAAGCCAATGGGTGAGCATGTTTTCTCAAGCACGGGACCCCATAATAGAGCAAATGAATTTCAGAGAACACCAGGGCCTACTGTACCAAAATTTATTGAGTCCAAATATGTGGAATAAATTCATCTCGAATGGAAAAATTTGAGTGAAGGTTGCGGAAACACTATACCATTTTATCAATACCTCATTATCAAAAACAAGCTCAAGATGAAGGAAGGTAATAAGAATCCATTTCAAAAAAGAGATTCCAAAGATATTGATCCTAAGGAAAATAAGGTGCAAAATGCATCATCTTTCTTGAAGGAGAAAAGGGAAGAGACATCACAAGAGCATGAAGAAGATTCTATTGAAAATATGGAACATCATTTCGAGACACCTTCTACCTTAGACATGAACCAAAGAGCATCTACTGATGGATGCTTGAACTATGAAGAAGTTCCTACTGATGGGTGCTCACACCTCTATGTTGGTGACATAGAGATCACTTTTGAAAGTGTTTCTGCAAGCCAAGCTTCCATTAAACATGAAAATGAAGACCTTGTAGCAGTTGAAGAAGAAACAAGATCAACTTCCCCATCACCACTTGAGCTTCATGAAGTTGGTCCAAGCAAGAAATAAGAAGATGAGGAGGTTCATTTGCAAGAGCCTCATTTTATTGAAGGGTAAGTAAGTCCCATGGAAGAGTAAGGGGCAATTTGGAGCTAGTGAGACACTTGGGCTAGATTCCCTAGCTCTATGACAACAATGATGAAGATGCTATGACACCTATGACACAAACCATACCTAAAGGCTGACATAAGACATATATGACATGTCAGGGCTAAAACTAGCCTGCAAGAGGGTGGTCAAGGGAGTTAGGGAAGCTAATATGCTTCCACATGTGATTTAGTGGAAGTGGGAGACTAGGAATTGTTGTACAAGTGGCGTTATTTGGAATCTCTTCCCAACTTGAGTTGGCATGAGTCTCTTGGAAGGAATTCGACCCATGGAGGAAATTAGAAGTTTATAAATGTCAATAAAAAATAATTAATCCAACTTTTTATCATTTGATAAATTTGCAATTGCATTTGTGAAGAGGGAGAGCTAGTGGATGACTAGTTTCTTTCCTTAGCCAATTTCCAGGGTGAAAGATTCCCATCCAAGTTGGTAATTGGAAAGAACATTTAGACCTTTCATTTGGATCTTTAATGGAGTGTTTATTTTCATTTTTAAGCTATAAGGTAGCTCATGGTTTCTTCTTTTGCAGTACACTCTCTCAACCATTTCCAGTTTTGATGGCATATTCTTGACCCTTGAGGGAGGGCATTTTTTGTGAGCTCTTGTACTATTTGGGAGAGATTATCATGATCTATTTATATTTTAATATTATTAATATACTCTTTTATTCATCTCCATAAAGTTTCAGGTCGAAATACCAAGTGGTTATATGTAAAATGGATTATTAATGCGAAAACAATGACCATTCCCCCACTAGATTGTTGTATGCCAATGTATTGATGATGATCTCGAATACAAGAATATTTATATGATATATTTATGATGTATGGACTTCCATTGATGATTATTACAATTTTCATGTTCAACACTTGAGCATTTGGATCCATCTTGCTCAGTTTTATTTTATTTGAAGAAGATTTCATGTTATTTCCCCCAAGGTCGAACTAGTGATTTTTGCTGATGTTTGGGAGAAGGTTAGAACAGACTTAATAATTGATTAATGGTTCAAATGAGACCTAAATAATGTCCCTCAGACATACCATACCTATTTTCATAATTTCGAGTGAGTTTGGAGGCATTTGGAGGGTCATTTTCAGTACTTACCTTGGGGGGATTTGAACCCCAAATTGCTAGTTAAATTCCATACATTGTCCATAATATTTTTTTTTTTAACAGTAACAGAGTAAAGGATTATATTTATAAAGCTGTGCACAACTATTCATTACAAACTTTCAGAAGGAGTTTTAACAGTGCAGAAATGTCTGGGCCTACTAACACTATATTTTCTATCTGCATTACATTACAAGCTCTGAGCTTTGTTTTCCTGAAATTATCCAGCATAGAGCTGGAATAAACCTTAACAAACTGTCTACAAAGGATTATACAAAAATGCATTGACCAAAATGAGCAAAACTTTTGAAACCTGGGCTGTGCTGTGTCCTAGCCATACTTCTTTGGCTGAGCAGAAGAAGCATCCACCATAGCTTGATTAATTTCCTGATTAACCGTGGGGTTTTCATGCACCCAACTCCCCTGAGTTGCTCCAGTAAAAACGGCCATATCTTCCTGCAACCTGTCAACTTTCCCCATTAATTCAAATAAATTTCGTTCCAGGTCATCAATCCTAGAGTCCTAGAAGGAGAGCTGTGAGCACACATGAGTAATGTCCGATGCCATCTCTGCATTCTGATTAACATTGGAGCAAACCGCATCATAGGTATTACGAACTGCAAACTTTATGTCCACCAACGTTCTGCTCAGAGCCGCTATGGCCGCCATCACGGACTGCATTATTTCCCAATTATACGTCTGAGCCAGCAAGAGACGGGGGGGAGGGGGTGTCAAGCTTGCCGAGGGAGAGGTGACTTAGAGCTTCAGGCAAATGGGGATGGCGAGCCATCGCAGAGGGAGGAATAGAGAGGGCGGGTGGGAGAGTTAATAGAGCCCCATGGGAGCTGACACCGAGGGGGAGGACTACATTGTCCATAATCTTAAACAAGTTTTCAGAAGTATTTTGATGGTAATAAATATCCATGAACATCATAATAAATTACAAATATCATTCATACACCTTCAGTGAAGATTTAGAGGCATTTGGATCCAATTGGAGACCCAGAGACCAATACTAGTCAAAGGGAAATTACTAGTAATGTTCCCCACATTGGCTAGAATTGAAAGAGGATTTGCAGAAGTATTTTAAAGGTCCAAAAGAATCCATGAAATGCATTTTTATGTTCTAACATCATCCATATACCTTCTCAGAATATTTGGGATGATTTGGGGCAAACTGGAGACCTAGGCATCAAAACTAGTCAAAGGTCGAATTTGGGGAAAAAGTGAAAAATTGGTCCTTTTAATAAAAATTTAAAAAAGGGTCATTACAGTGGTATCGGAGAATTATCTTAGAACCTGATGTGGTATGATATTCATGAGGACAAGAATTTAGGGACTACCATTATATATTGAAACCAAAAGTGTTTTTGTTGAAGAGGAAAAAGTGAGGATAATAAGCCAATGGGTGAGCATATTTTCTCAAGCACAGGACCTCATAATAGAGCAAATAAATTTCAGAGAACACCAGGGCCTATTATACAAAAATTTCTTGAGTCCAAATATGTGGAATAAATTCATCTCGAATGGAAAAATTTGAGTGAAGGTTGCAAAAACACTACACCATTTTATCAAAAACAAGCTCAAGATGAAGGAAGGTAATAAGAATCCATTTCAAAATAGAGATTCCAAAGATATTGATCCTAAGGAAAACAAGGGGAAAAATGCATCTGCTGGCTTGAAGGAGAAAAAGGAAGAGATATCACAAGAGCATGAAGAAGATTCTATTGAAAACATGGAAGATCATTTCGAGACACCTTCTACCTTAGACATGAACCAAAGAGCATCTACTGATGGATGCTTGAACTATGAAGAAGTAACTACTGATGGGTGCTCACACCTCTATATTGGTGACATAGAGATCACTTTTGAAAGTGTTGCTGCAAGCCAAACTTCCATTAAACATGAAAATTAAGACCTTGTAGCAATTGAAGAAGAAAGAAGATCAACTTCTCCATCACCACTTGATCTTCCTGAAGTTGGTCCAAGAAAGAAAGAAGAAGATGAGGAGGTTCATTTGCAAGAGCCTCATTTTATTGAAGGGTCCTTAAAGATGAATGAAAAGAATATCCAAGAATCCCTCAACATTCTCCATGACACTCAAGCATTCGTGTCAAATTCTTGTTGGAGATCTACTTCATTAGAGGAAACATCCTTCCTTGAAGACATGGAGAAGATTGAAAGAGCAATGTGCCACATCAAAGGTAATTTCATGTCTTTGCTTTTTGATAGAAACCATTTGTTTGAGCTTAATGAATTGTTACATGATGCATACTTGAAGAATAATGAGGATAATCATAAGCTCACAATTCAAAATGAGCAACTTCTTGGAAAGTTGCAAGATACTTGTTTTTCCTCCTAGGTTTCAGATTGTCAAATGGTAGATTGTTTGGAGGATTCTCATGACATGGTGGATCATGATAAATGTGCAAATTTTAATGTGCTTGATGTGTTTGAATATGAACTTGAAGAGATCCAAACACTTGATGTGGTGGAAGAGGAACTTGAATTGTCTCTTGATGAAGGTTATGCAATTTTTAAAGAAGAGCATGATTCCTCTACATTGGAACCAATCTATGACAAAGGTTTCACACGTTTGAAGGAGATGCATGATACTACTTATATGGATCCTTCCCATGATGAAACTTCTGCACTTTTTTATCATTTGGATGAGTTAGTTCATTCTCCTACATCCTACAATTACATGTTTTGCAGCATTAGTCTCAATGAAGTATGGGTGAAAGGGTTCTTTTTGATGGTGCCACATGAGGAGTATGGAACTCCAAGATTTAATTTTTATGATGACATGGTTGGAGCACATTCTTATTCACATTTTCAGCAGCATCCTTTGTTACTTTATGATGATGCACATCTACTCGGATGCGCCTATGATATGCATTTGAGTCACTTGAAGACTCATGGTTTTTCTTGCTCAACACTTGATTCATTTGATGTTGGAGGAACTTCATCCAACACTTGGGTGAATAGATTTATGATTGGAGAAAATTTTTGTTGGAAGCCACATACTTTGTTATATCTTTATGATTCTCACATTTAGGGATGTATGGGTGAGACTTCTTTGATTCATTTGAAGTCTCCTTGTTTTTTCTGCTCATTATTTGGTTCTGATTTTAGTGGAGATTCTTCATTCAATTCTTGGATGAAATAATACATGGCTGAATATTTTGATGCATATCACATCGTTTTAAAGCAGCATTATAGGACATGGGATCCTAACCTATGTCATTGGAGCAGATTTGATTGGTCACTTGAAGCTTGTATGCACTTGGAAAATGGTGGTCTACTTGCTTGGAGGTATAAGCACTTTCATGATTCTTTGATGAAGCACCTCCTTGATGGACATTTTCATTATGTTGTTATGTACTTTGATGATATATATTTTGTACTCATGATGTTTGGAAGAATGAATACAAGAAAATGGGATCCAGGAATCCTCTTATCTGATGGTATGGGTTGGAGAGCACTCCTAGTTGTTGGGGTGCAATACAAGCAATGGGACCCTGGAATAATTTTTGTCTCATTGGTTTCAAATGTATTGGGGAAACAAGCAGTATGGGAGATGGATTTCCCACTTAATAAAGTGTTTTTATCAGATTAGTGTAGCAGCAAGAATGGTGGTTCTTCTCTAAAATCTTCATGGAATCTCAAAGACTCAAGGTTGGGCAATTCAATGGCAACTTCAAAGAATTATACAGAAAGCAGGTTCTTCAACACCCATGTTTGAAATTGCTTAAGGACAAGCAATATTGGGGAGGGAGGATTTGTCATGTCCCAAATTGGCATTGAGTCACAATGTCCTAAGCACATTGGACATATTCATTATAGTTTGTCAAATTGATGCTAAGGGTCAAATAATTGCCAAGGAGGAAAATTACTAGTTTCCTAGGTTTGGGGTGTAAGCTTTGGGATTTGGAATAAGGGGAATAATAAATGATGTTTGAACATTAGAATGGCATAAATATTTAATAAAGGAGATAAATAACTATATACAAGTGAAAATTAAGTGGATTTTGATCATGAAGACACATGGAGGAAGGGGGACCCACATATGGATAGATTTCCCCACTACACTTGGCATCATTCCCTCACCAATTGGAATTAAAGGTGAATGGTAACATACTTGGGGGATTTCAAAAGGTATTATTCATTGCATGACTCATCCAAGGTCGAAATTTAGAGAAAGAGTAACTCCCATGGAAGAGGAAGAGGCAATTTGGAGCTAGTGAGACACTTGGGCTATATTCCCTAGCTCTATGACAACAATGATGACGATGCTATGACACCTACGACACCAATCAGACCTGAAGGATGACATATGACATATAGCACATGTCAGAGCTAAAACTAGCCTCCAAGATGGCGCTCAAGGGAATTAGGGAACCTAATATGCTTCCACATGTGATTTGGTTGAAGTGGGAGACTAGGAATTGTTGTACAAGTGGCATTCTTTGGAATCTCTTCCCAACTTGAGTTGGCATGAGTATCTTGGAAGAAATTCAACCCATGGAGGACATGAGAATTTTATAAATGTCAATAAAAAATAATGAAACCAACTTTTTATCATTTGAGAAATTTGCAATTGCATTTGTGAAGAGGGAGAGCTAGTGGATGACTAGTTTCTTGCCTTAGCCAATTTCGAGGGTGAAAGATTCCCATCCAAGTTGGTAATTGGAAAGGACATTCAGACCTTTCATTTGGAGATTTAATGGAGTGTTTATTTGCAGGTTTAAGCTATATGGAAGCTCATGGTTTCTTCTTGTGAAACACACTCTCTCAACCATTTCCGGTTTTGATGGCATATTCTTGACCCTTGAGGGAGGGCGTTTTTGGTGAGATATTGTACTCTTTGGGAGAGATTATCATGATATATTTCTGTTGTAATATGATTAATATACTCTTTTAATCATCTCCAGAAAGATTCAGGTTGAAATACCAAGTGGTTATATGTAAAATGGATTATTCATGAGAAAACAATGACCATTCCCCCACTAGATTGATTTATGCCAATGTATTGATGATGATTTTGAATGGAAGAATATTTCTCTGATATATTTATGATGTATGGAATTCCATTTATGAGTATTACAATTTTCATGTTCACCACGTAAGCATTGGATCCATCTTGCTCAGTTTTATTTTATTTGAAGAAGATTTCATGCTATTTCCCCCAAGGTCGAACTAGTGATTTTTGCTGCTATTTAGGAGAAGGTTAGAACATAATTAATAATTTATTAATGGTTCACATGAGACCTAAATAATGTCCCTCATATATCCCATGCCTCGTTTCATAATTTTGAGTGAGTTTGGAGGCATTTGGATAGTCATTTTCAGTACTTACCCTGGGGGGATTTGAACCCCAAATTGCTAGTTAAATTCCATACTTTGTCCAGAATCTTAAACAAGTTTTCAGAAGTATTTTGATGGTAATAAATCATCCATGAAAATAATAATCAAGTACAAATATCATTCATACACCTTCAGGTAATATTTAGAGGCAATTGGATCCAATTGGAGACCTAGAGATCAATACTAGTCAAAGGGAAATTACTAGTAAAGTTCCCTACATTGGCCAGAATTGAAAGAGGTTTTGCAAAACTATTTTAAAGGTCCAAAAGAATCCATGAAACACATATTTATGTTCTAACATCATCCATATACCTTATCAAAATATTAGGGAGCATTTGGGGCAAATTGGAGACCTAGGCATCAAAACTAGTCAAAGGTCGAATTTGGGGAAAAAGTGAAAAATTGGTCCTTTTAATAAAAATTTAAAAAAGGGTCATACAGTGGTGTCATAGAATGATATTGGCATCTTATGTGGTATGATATTCATGAGGATAATAAGTTAGGGACCACCATTATATATTGAAACCAAAAGTGTTTTTGTTGAAGTGGAAAAAGTGAGGAAAATAAGCCAGTGGGTGAGCATATTTTCTCAAGCACAGGACCCCATAATAGAGCAAATGAATTTCATAGAACACCAGATCCTATTGTACAAAAATTTCTTGAGTCCAAATATGTGGAAGAAATTCATCTCAAATGGAAAAATTTGAGTGAAGGTTGCATAAACACTATACCATTTTATCAAAAACAAGCTCAAGATGAAGGAAGGTAATAAGAATCCATTTCAAAATAGAGATTACAAAGATATTGATCCTAAGGAAAACAAGGGGAAAAATGAATCAGATGGCTTGAACTAGAAAAAGGAAGAGACATCACAAGAGCATGAAGAATATTCTATTGAAAACATGGAATATCATTTTGAGACACCTTCTACCTTAGACATGAACCAAATATCATCTATTGATGGATGCTTGAACTATGAAGAAGTACCTACTGATGGGTGCTCACACCTCTATGTTGGTGACATAGAGATCACTTTTGAAAGTGTTGCTGCAAGCCAAAATTCCATCAAACATGAAAATGAAGACCTTGTAGAAGTTGAAGAAGAAACAAGATCAACTTCCCCATCACCACTTGAGCTTCATGAAGTTGGTCCAAGCAAGAAAGAAGAAGACGAGGAGGTTCATTTGCAAGAGCCTCGTTTTATTGAATGGTTATTAAAGATGAATGAAAAGAAGATCCAAGAACCCCTCAACATTCTTTTTGAGATATTGTAACTTATGAGAATATTATATTTGTACTTTATTATTCTGGAGATGTTTCATTCCTCCGTGGAGACCCTATTATATATCCGAAGATGTTTATTCCTCCGTCGAAATGTGGTAACTTGGGTTATTAGACTTCCCTAGTGGGGTGGGCCCAGATTCAGTTTTAATGGGGTGTTTAACCCAGTGGTTAAAGATGGGGCCGACCTAGTTAGTATAAAAGTCAAGTCGGAGTTGTGTATAAATAGAGGAGGTGTGTTCCTCATTTAACACACATTCACTCACTTGTGATTGGCGCATAGGTGAGAGAGAGATATGCTATGTAGGAGAAGGAGATCATGTTTTTGGATTACATATTTGTATTTGATGGTCATCTATATTGAGGAATCTTTTCTAGGTTTTCTACCCCATGAGGGTTTCCCATGATAAATCTGTGTCTCTTGTGTTTATGTTATGCTTGTTGTTTTTTCAGTGATCGTGTATATGCTATTGTTGTGAAATGGAATGTAATACTGATATTTTCTATATTATCATATTGAATCTTAACATGGTATCAGATCTAGCCTGAAGGAAGGCAATGCATGGCACTTACAACACTTGTCTCACTTGCGACAATTTGAAAGTTAGGGTTTTATATAGCAAAAACCAGTCATCGTGGAACTTTCGCTATAAATCCGTTTTGGCGAAGTTTCATGATATGAAACTTCTACAAGTCATAAATAACATCCCCCTGTACCTTGTGTCCAAAGGACATCCTCATATGCATCGTACTTTGTGATTTATAATCCGTACAAGTCAGGGTTTCTGCTTCTTCCAGATCTCAGTCATAAATAGGTGACCTAGGAAACAAGGTAATATCTCGAGCTAGGAATCTCCAACTGAAATTGAGTAAAAAGTGATAGGTGGGGCACAGACTTTAGTTTCACATGTCCTCTTTTTAGATGCCGAAGTTGAAACAGTGACACGTGGCACTCCGTACAAGTTCTCTATGTTGTTTCGTCCCATAAACAGGTCATGTTGCGACACTTGGAATAAATATCTCTCAGAGAATCCATTTGAGGTAAGACCCATGGGGTTGGAAATATGACAGGGAAGGATACCACAGGCCCAAGTTTTAGACCCTACAGATCTGAAGTTTCAGAGATGCACCAGAAACAATATGGCACATCTGAAATGGCTAAACAGAGGAAATCTAAGATGAGGAGGAAGAAGCTCTCACTTAGGGTTTTCAGTTCTTAGGTCTGGAAGGACCTAATACAATGTTGGAGACACCTGATACAACATTGGAAGCTTTTATAATGGATTTGGAATCCATTCGTCATAGATATTGACCCTCCATCAAAATGTTGTGGGAGGAAGGAGATTGAACATTAGGGTTTCCAAGTAAGAAAAAAACCCTAGCAAAGTTGGGAGACTCATAGGGAAGCGTTGAAGAAGGTTTAAATGGAACTTATATTTATCATCCTAGCACCATGAACTTATACAAGATGTTTTACAAGTAATCTACCTTGGATGGTTAGGTTTTTATCCCTGTAGAGAAGAATACTCGTCAGGTATGACTTGAGAAGACACAGGTATGTTTTGAAATATGATTCTTGATTAATTTCATAATATTTTTGTCTTCATGTTATTAAGGTTAGTACAATTATGACTGTTTGATAATGAATGCATGTGAATGATATAATACATTCATTGATTAGGGTTATGACACTTATGATTGTACTAATGCACTTGTGGTGTTGTATGAGGATGTTGTTGTCTGCTAACAAGATACAGGTACATCAAGAAAGACAAATCAAGTTCTATGACCATGATGACATAAAGACAAAGACTCGTCCATAGTATTTGACCACATAGATATCTACTTACGAGGTATGTATGACTTTGTTCTACTATTCTTAACTTATGAGATATGCAAGTTCTAGCACAAGGTATCTAAATCATTGAAGAGAACAAAGAAGATATTATTTGGGTATGTTAAGAAATAACCAAGCATGATAATCCATGTATGTTTTCCTATATCAAGTTAGAATCCTACTTTGTGTTAGGATCTTAGGTAAGTAATACCTGTATATGAAATGATCATGACCATACATACTTAAGATTATTTGGAATCATAGTGTTTTGATAGTATTGAGACTATACTAATGAATGTATGATTATGTATGAGATCACGAGGATGACACTAGTGCATACTTGAGCATGCATAGTGATCCAGGATGGATAGAAGTTCAAAGACTTATAATCATGATACTATAATAGAAATCAAGCGGGAGGAAACCACACAAACATAAAAGATAAGTATTTGAGTTGTTATTTGAATCTATGAATAGTTAATGATATTGCACGTAATAGTTGAATGCATATTTGTATTCCTAGAATATATCATGCAAGAGTGGAAGCATTCATATAACATTGAACAGTATACTACTAATATCCATATGATGGGTAAGTTGGACAAACATTCCATTGTTGCTTGTCTAGAATGAAACCTCTTTGCTGACATGCTGAGAGCTATGCACACTCTCGATAGTATGTTTTGGTAGAGATGGAAGGCATCTAGATAACCACTGTATGCATACAAGATATGGAAAAGTGTTGTGCCAAAGTATTGGTCAAGATAGTTGCATGACTATGTGAATCATATCAGTATGCATAATAGGTTATCATTGAAATGTCAACATGATTTGATGATTATGAAGTACTACTAATCATGTAATTAACTTTGATTTGTAGGAAAGATCATGAAGAATGATGAACACCGAACAAAGTAATGGATGTTCAACGAGAAGACTTACAAATCAAACATACTATAGAAGGCTCGTGTCTAGAATATTCTCTTAGAAAGAGGAAGAGGATCATGACGAGATGTTTTCTCCAAGTGGCTAGATAAGACCATTCTCTTATTGGTGTAATTGAAGAAGAAGTGTGAATCGAGAAATCTCCCAGGATTCAATTGAAGAAAGCTCTGTATGTGTACCCAGGATCGATAGTCATTTGATGAGCTTAATGATCACCATGGGTGATGCAAATTTCAACCTTTGCTACAAGGTTGAAGATGGTGTCTATATACAGATGAAATTCTTCTCTTAGATGGATGCAAGAAGGAACTCACCACAAAGTTCGAATGATCTTGAGGCTCATATCATTAGACCCATCTGACGGGAGATGGCATGGATAGATATGCAGAAGATCACTCAATTCAGAGTGTGAATGATCTTCAGTCACAAAGGGAGAATTGATATCTTCTTGACAAGCTTGGGCTTTAACAAAAGTAAAGCTGATCCTAACCTTTATCTTAAGGTTATGGATAATGAACCTGTCATACTATTACTGTATGTGGATGATCTCTTTCTGATAGGGAATGAGAAACAGATCATGGAAAGAAAGAAGAAGCTAGCTACAGAATTTGAGATGAAATATCTCAGATTGATGCATTACTTCCTAGGACTGGAAGTATAACAAGGCCCAGAAGGAATATTTGTCAACCAGGGAAAGTATTTGATATGTTGGAATGCAAAAGCCTTGGCCACTCCCATGGATTCCAACTTGAAGCTGTTAGCTGATGACTCATCAGAGTTAGTGGACGTAACTCTATACAGACATATTATTGGGTCATTGATGTATTTGACGAGTACAAGGCCAGATATATGATTTGATGTGAACACCTTGAGTCAGTATCTAGTGAAACTTAGGTGTGTTCACCTGCTAGCTGCAAATCATATGATGAGGTACCTAAAGGGTACGATAGACTTTGGTCTATGTTATCTTGGAGATCATGACTTTAGATTGTATGGCTACACAGATGCTGATTGGGCAGGAAGTGTATCAGACAGGAAGAGCACATCGGGTGGATGTTATTGTTTGGGATGTGCCATAATATCATGGTTTAGCAGGAAGTAGTCTAGTATGGCTCTCAGCACAACTAAAGCAGAATATATAACTGCTTACTTTGCTAATTGTGAAGTGATATGGCTTTGGAAGCTGTTATCAGGATTGTTTGACTTAGAGATGGACCCCACTATGATCCTGTGTGACAACCAGAGTTGTATCAAGATGACAGAGAATCCAGTGTTCCGTGATAAGTCAAAACACATAGAGATCCGATATTTCTATATATGGTTAATGGTGCAAAAAGAAGCTATAAAGCTCGAGTATGTGAGCACTGAAGAACAAGTTGCTGATGTATTGACCAAACCTCTATCTTGAGTAAAGTTTGAGTATTTCTGAGACAATCTTGGTGTCGTTTAGAAGGACCCTCCTCGAAAGGGGGAGTGATATGATCCAGATGATGATACTATTGATCGAGATGATCCAGATGATGATACTATTGATCGAGATGATCCAAATGATGATATTGATCGAGATGATCCAGATGATGATACTGTTGATCGAGATGATACAGATGATGATATTGATCGAGATGATGATGTTGATCAAGATGATCCAGATGTTTATACTGTTGATCGAGAGGATACAGATGTTGATGCTGTTGATCGGGAGGTACATATGATTGATGTTGTTGATCAAGAGGATCCAGATGTTGATGATGTTGATCGAGAGATCCAGATGATGATGTTACTGTAGTTGTTCGAGTGTTGCAGAAGATGAAGACTCAGTACTGAAGATGTTGATGTTCCAGTAACTGTTTGAGTTACTGATGATGTATGAAGAAAGACTCCAATGATTTATAGATGTATCATGTATCATGCAGTTGATGAATCCTTGCTCCTGCAGATGTTGTTATAATATCCTTCTCGTTAAAGGGGAGTGTTGAGATATTGTAACTTCTAAGAATATTATATTTGTACTTTATTATTTCGGAGATGTTTCATTCCTCCGTTGAGACCCTATTATATATCCGGAGATGTTTATTCCTCCATCGGAATGTGGTAACTTGGGTTATTAGAATTCCCTAGTGGGGTCGACCCAGAGTCAGTTGTAATGGGGTGTTTAAACCAATGGTTAAAGAGGAGGTGTGTTCCTCATTTAACACACATTCACTCACTTGTGATTGGCACATAGGTGAGAGAGAGATCTGCTATGGAGGAGAAAGAGCTCATGTTTGTGGATTACATCTTTGTATTTGCTGGTCATCTATATTGAGGAATCTTTGCTAGGTTTTCTACCCCATGAGGGTTTCCCAGGATAAATCTGTGTCTCTTGTGTTTATGATGTGCTTGTTGTTCTTTCAGTGATCCTGTATATGCTATTTTTGTGAAATGGAATGTAATACTGATATTTTCTATCTTATCATATTGAATCTTAACAATTCTCCATGACACTCAAGAATTGGTGTCAAATTCTTGTTGGAGAGCTACTTCATTGGAGGAAACATCCTTCCTTGAAGACGTGGAGAAGATTCAAAGAGCGATGTGCCACATCAAAGGTAATTTCATGCCTTTTCTTTTTGATAGAAACCATTTGTTTGATCTTAATGAATTGTTACATGCAGCATACTTGAAGAATAATGAGGATAATCATAAGCTCACAATTCAAAATGAGCAACTGCTTGGAAAGTTGCAAGATACTTGTTTTTCCTCCTATGTTTCAGATTGTCAAATGGTAGATTGTTTGGAGGATTCTCATGACATGGTGGATCATGAGAAATGTGGAAATTTGAATATGCTTGATGTGTTTGAAGATGAACTTGAAGAGATCCAAACACTTGATGTGGTGGAAGAGGAACTTGAATTGTCTCTTAATGAAGGTTATGCAATTTTTAAAGAAGAGCATGATTCCTCTACATTGGAACCAATCTATGACAAAGGTTTCACACTTTTGAAGGAGCTGCAAGATACACCCATATGGATCCTTCCCATGATGAAACTTCTGCACTTTTTTATCATTTGGGTGAGTTAGTTCATTCTCCTACATCCTACAATTACATGTTTTGCAGCATTAGTCTCAATGAAGTATCGGTGAAAGGGTTCTTTTTGATGGTGCCACATGAGGAGTATGGAACTCCAAGATTTAATTTTTATGATGACATGGTTGGAGCACATTCTTATTCACATCTGCAACAGCATCCTTTTTTACTTTATGATGATGCACATCTACCCCGAATGCGCCTATGATATGCATTTGAGTCACTTGAAGACTCATGGTTTTTCTTGCTCAACACTTGATTCATTTGATGTTGGAGGAACTTCATCCAACACTTGGGTGAATAGATTTATGATTGGAGAACATTTTTGTTGGAAGCCACATACTTTGTTATATCTTTATGATTCTCACATTCAGGGATGTATGGGTGAGACTTCTTTGAGTAATTTGAAGTCTCCTTGTTTTTTCTGCTCATTATTTGGTTCGGATTTTAGTGGAGATTCTTTACTCACTTCTTGAATGAAAGAATACATGGCTGAATATTTTGATGCATATCACATCCCTTTGGAGAAGAATTATAGGACATGGGATCCTCAACTATGGCATTGGATCAGATTTGATTGGTCACTTGAATCTTGTATGCACTTGGAAAATGGTGGTCTACTTGCTTGGAGGTATAAGCACTTTCATGATTCTTTGATGAAGCACCTCCTTGATGTAAATTTTCATTATGTTATGTACTTTGATGATATATATTTTGTACTCATGATGTTTGGAAGAATGCATACAATAAAATGGGATCTAGGAATCCTCGTATCTCATGGTATGGGTTGGAGAGCACTCCTAGTTGTTGGGGTGCAGTACAAGCAATGGGACCCTGGAATAATTTTTGTCTCATTGGTTTCAAATTTTTTGGGGAAACAAGCAGTGTGGGAGATGGATTTCCCATTTAATAAAGTGATTTTTATCAGAGTAGTGCAGAAGCAAGCATGGTGGTTCCTCTCTAAAATCTTCATGGAATCTCAAAGACTCAAGGTTGGGCAATTCAATGTCAACTTCAAAGAATTATACAGAAAGCAGGTTCTTCAACACCCATGTTTGAAACTACTTGAGGACAAGCAATATTGGGAAGGGAGAATTTTTCATGTCCCAAATTGGCATTGGGTCACAATGGCCTAAGAACATTGGACATATTCATTAGATTTTGTCAAATTGATGCTAAGGGTCAAATAATTGCCAAGGAGGAAAATTACTAGTTTCCTAGGTTTGGGGTGGAAGCTTTGGGATTTGGAATAAGGGGAATAATAAATGATGTTTGAACATTAGAATGGAATAAATATTTAATAAAGGAGATAAATAAATATATACAAGTGAAAATGAAGTGGCATTTGATCATGAAGACACATGGAGGAAGGGGGACCCACATATGGCTAGATGTCTCCACTACACTTGGCATCATTCGCTCACCAATTGGAATTCAAGGTGAATGGTAAAATATTTGGGGGAGTTCAAAAGGTATTATTCATTGCATGAATCATCCAAGGTCGAAATGTAGAGGAAGAGTAACTCCCATGGAAGAGGAAGAGGCAATTTGGAGCTAGTGAGACACTTGGGCTAGATTCCCTAGCTCTATGACAACATTGATGAAGATGCTATGACACCTATGACACAAATCAGACCTGAAGGCTGACATATGACATGTCAATTCTAAAAATATCCTCCAAGAGGGCGCTCAAGGGAGTTAGGGAAGCTAAGATGCTTCCACATGTGATTTGGTGGAAGTGGGAGACTAGGAATTGTTGTACAAGTGGCGTTCTTTGGAATCTCTTCTCAACTTGAGTTGGCATGAGTCTCTTGGAAGGAATTAGACCCATGGAGGAAATTATAATTTTATAAATGTTAATAAAAAATAATGAAACCATCTTTTGATCATTTGAGAAATTTGTAATTGCATTTGTGAAGAGGGAGAGCTAGTGGATGACTAGTTTCTTGCCATAGCCAATTTCGAGGGTGAAATATTCCCATCCAAGTTGGTAATTGGAAAGGCCATTCAGAAATTTCATTTGGATATTTAATGGAGAATTTATTTATAGTTTTAATCTATAGGGAGGCTCATGGTTTCTTCTTGTGCAGCACACTCTCTCAACCATTTCCAGTTTTGATGACATATTCTTGACCCTTGAGGGAGGGCATTTTTTGTGAGATCTTGTACTCTTTGAGAGAGTTTATCATTATCTATTTATGTTTTAATATGATTAATATACTCTTTTATTCATCTCCATAATTTTTCACGTCGAAATACCAAGTGGTTATATGTAAAATGGATTATTAATGAGAAAACAGTGACCATTCCCCCACTAGATTAATGTATGCCAATGTATTGATGATGATTTCGAATGGAAGAATATTTATATAATATATTTATGATTTATGGACTGACATTGATAAGTATTACAAGTTTCATTTTCAGCACTTAAGAATTTGGAGCCACCTTGCTCAGTTTTATTTTTTTTGAAGAAGATTTGTTGCTATTTCCCCCAAGGTCGAACTAGTGATTTTTTATGCTATTTTGGAGAAGGTTAGAACAGACTTAATAATTTATTAATGGTGAAAATGAGACCTAAATAATGTCCCTCATACATACCCTATATATTTCATAATTTCGAGTGATTTTGGAGGCATTTGGAGAGTCATTTTCAGTACTTACCCTAGGGAGATTTGAACCCCAAATTGCTAGTTAAATTCCATACTTTGTGCAGAATCTTAAATAGGTTTGAAGAAGTATTTTTACGGTAATAAATCATCCATGAACATCATAATCAAGTACAAATATAATTCATACACCTTCACTGAATATTTAGAGGCATTTGGAGCCAACTGGAGACATAGAGACCAATACTAGTCAAAGGGAAATTACTAGTAAAGCTCCCTACATTTTCCAGAATTGAAAGAGGATTTGTAGAAGTATTTTAAAGGTCCAAAAGCATACATGAAACACATATTTATGTTCTAACATCATCCATATACCTTCTCAGAATATTTGGGAGCATTTGGGCAAATTGGAGACCTAGGCATCAAAACTAGTCAAAGGTCGAATTTGGGGAAAAAGTGAAAATTGGTCCTTTTAATAAATTTTTTAAAAAGGGTCATTACAATATATATATATATATATATTCCAATGCAATCTCAGCAATCATTGTTCACCAAATAGAAAATAATCACCAGTGCATCTTATCTTACTAATCACACAGGTGCTTTTCGGACAATGTAGCACTGGTGCTTAAGAGAGTGTCACACTAGTGCACTTATAATAACATAGTCATGATGCATCAGAATACTCTTTGCATACCTCGGGGATTTTTCTTTCATCATGCCCTGGTGTTCTACTGTATATTAACAGCACCATTAGTTTTTAAAATATAGCGATAGTCATCCTCCCATTCAACTTTATTGATTTGTTTCCTTAAGTTATCGCACTAGTGCTTTTTAATAGTTCATAAGAACTAGTGCTTTTTAATAGTTCGTAGGGACCAGTGCAACATTTGATGTAAAGAACCGATGATTATATTGTTATAAGGTACCAGTGTGTTTGTTGGCATGGGTTCAAAGCTCCTAATTTTTGGTACATTCGGTAATGAAAGGGGCCGCGACAAGGGTAAAGGACCAGTCACAGAGCGGATAAAGAAGAAGATAAGTGGATAGAGCGGAGTAGTTAGTTATTTAGTTAATTAATTAATGTGTCACTCTGGGAGGTGGACCATGTGTAACGACCAAGTGAGACTATAAATAGGAGTAGTATTGTAAGCCTAAGGGCATCGATCGATCTATCTTTGATATATATTTTGGTTCGCATGTTGAGCACCTTTTTGTATTATCTCTGATCTGATCGGACCGTTGGTGTATTTTTCCTTTTTCTCAATGTTGATCTACGGATATGTTTTGTATTGGTTTTGCAGATGTACTCCTTGATGCTGCGATGTAAGACAAGCTGAAGAGTAATAAAAGGGAATTTTTTGTCTATTCATATGTCTATTTTCCTATCGCAGTGTGATTAATAATATGGTGTCATAGTATAAATGAATGTATGATACCATAGCATGGTTAAATATGGGGTATTTTTGGGTATGAACCTCGTTCTTTAACCTTCTTATATTGACCCAGATTCTGTACAGTTGTGGTCCAACAAAACCCTTCTTCACTGGCCTTTCGGCAACAGTCTGCGAACAGACTGAGGTCTCACCCGAGGCAAACTTTATGGGGGATTACATAAGCGGGTTTCTATAATTAGGTGATGCGCAGTTAACAGATTGGGGATATACATGAAGTTACACCTACTTCGCGTCTATCACTTATATTGTAGCGCACACTGGGACTACGCACTTCAAAATGACCATTTAACAATATGACAACACAACTCTACACTTCGCAAAACATACGGTATTGTGCACTTCACAATCTCAAATAATATGGTGAAATACAACTCAACAACGCAATTTCAGTACTGCGCTTCTAGGAAATCACACTTAATATAGAATTCGCTGACTTAGCATTTACCCAAATAATCCATGCATTCGACGTATTCAGAATTACTTGCATTCAACATTCAAGCATATATGTTTGACACTTAACATATTATTCTCATCACTCATTCATGTGGAAAATACATATAAAAGCGAAGACACATATAACTATAAGCATGAACTTAACCATAAACATAAGCAAACACACAGATTCAATCACACAACACGATATTTACGTGGTTCACCCCATGGATGGGAGCTACGTCCATGGGAATTGTTTATTATATCAATGGGAAGGGTTCCACAATTCCAGTCTGCGCACTTAGCTGCAGACTCTTCTCTCTACAATAGGTCTCTGCGCACACAGCTGCAGAGCCTCTTTCTCTCTTCAGTGGGTCTCTGTGCACACAACTGCAGAGCCTCTTTACAATGCTTAGTCTTTCAAAAGACCTCACAAAGGATCAAAACAATACTATGAGATATCAACAAAAATCAACCCTTCCCTTACAAAATTGCCCCTTTTATAGATCGTGCCCGCAGGTCACGTCTTTACAATGAATATGGGACAAAAACCCTAGAGTTACCAAAAATGGTGCGGTTAACGCGCTAACCCATCCTATTGTAGGCTACTCCACTTGCCTTTGGCTGCCTTTCTGTGCCACTCCTGGCTCTAATGCCCTTCTGATAGCCGCAGTACTCACAAAACGACTCTAACTACATCGTGGCGTGTCCCTTTCCACCACTTTGGATTTCCTGTCACTGTCGACCAACCATTTTTCCTCCAATGGTTTCCGCCACTCTAGCTGACAGGTCTCTTTCCTTCGATTCCACACCATTCTTTACCCTGCTCCTGGGATTCTGCGAAATTGCTTAACCAAAATAGGTCGTTGTCGGACCTCGCTTCACTTGTACTTTGCTGCCAAAAATAGTTGCTGCGCTGGAGCCCCACTCCATGAAAGTTGTCTTCCCACAAAAAGTGGTTCACTTGGGCCACGCCCAACAGGCCCCTAACAGTCACATGTGGCTCATCCCTGAGCCACTCCGACCTAGCTGCTCCATCTACACATCCACTGAGGTGCTTGATCACGCAGTAAACTCTTGAGCAATTGCATTAAGCTTCACAATTGTTTCCCTTGTCTCTTCCTCACATCCCTTGACTACGGAAACAAGTTCCTCCGGGATACGTTCCACAAGTTGCTCCTTAATAGTATCTATCCTTTGTCGCCTGTATATCTTGCAACTTCATCTCAATTTCCTATGTCAAGGTTAGTGCTTCTTTTTGCAGCGGCTGCAATCTTGAGGAAGCTTTATCTTCCTTCGCTCTTAATGTTTCTAACTCTTTATGAAGTTCCCTTCTCTCTGCGAACTTTCACATCTTCTACCGTGTTGGCAAGTCCTTCATAGCAGCATTAATGGAATTCAAATCTTGTTGCTTCCGATGTACTTTACCACGGATTCTTTGTAAGTCTGGTTCTTCTTGTAACATGGCCCATACTTTAGAAACTTCATCTATCAGGATTTGGCATCTTACCACTTTTACCTAGATGCTTTCTGTAGAGGCCTTCAGTGCCTCTGCTCTTACTTCCTCTTCCCGCTGCGATGTTCCTACTTGTTGTTGAGCTGCTAACTCCACAATTTTTGCTTGATGGGAAACTTCCATCTCAACAATTTTATCCTTATGGGAAACTTCCAGCCCCATCATTTCATCCTTCAGACTATCGACAACAACGCCAATATTTAGGATGGTTGTCTCGATTTACGGCTCTTCATCAAATTCAGGCAGCTTCGTGCAGACAGTTGAAACTGCTTCCTTTATCTTGTGTTGCTTTTCCTGTGCATATTCAAGCTCCCTTGTCTTCAACGCACATTCCTCTTGCAACTGTTTGTAGATTTATTCCAGCCTTAGGTACTGGTTATAAGAGACTATGTCTCTCTCATGGATTTCTGCTACTATTTGCATATGTAGGTTATGCAATCCCTCTATGGGTAGCATCCCTACATTGATTTCTAACTGTGCAAGCCTTTGTGCAATTTCAACCATATCATATGTTGGGAATATGACAGACATTGGCTCAATCTTGACTATTAGTGTGTTGGGCCTGACCCAGATGGGGCATTTTTGAACAGAAGGAATTTTGAGAACTGCGGAGATAAGCACAGTTAAGTTTGAACAATTTTGGGATAAGTTTTGGTATGCTACGAAGTTGCGTACAGCATAGTATCGGAGGAGCTGCGAGGTCGGTGTTAAAAGGAGTACAGCGTTGTGATGTGCCATGTCAATGAAGATCCAGCTAAGCAGAGCACGGATGGATAAAAGGCAGTTATTTTGGTTAGGTCACAGAAGACCTATTTTTGGCAAAGATCGTTGATATCTACCAAGCAGTAGGTAGGTGCAAATCAGAGGTAGGTGACTTATCACAATGGGTAGAACACTACTACTACTCGAACCAGTCATCTAAGGATGGAAAGGAAGGAACAACTCAATGGAGGCAACAGGTTGGTGCGCATATCACAGAAGATCCGCTGCCAGATATTAGTAGTTCGGTATTGGGAAAACTGCAATAGTTTTTGTAAACCTAAGGGTTTTGCCTTCGTAAATGTAAAGACATGACCTACGGGTTTTGATCTATAAATAAGGAAATTTTGTAAAGGGAAAGGTCTACTATTAATGTTAATTCTTCATTTTGTCGATTAATATTGAATATTGTAAAGGTTCTGCAGCTGAGTGCGCAGAGACCTAATTTTGAGGGAGAAAGAGAAGAGCGTCTGCAGCTAAGTGCACAGGCAAAGAACAGTTGTACCCTTTCCAAGATAAATAAACAATAGTTCTTGTGGATGTAGCTTCCCATCCGGGGGTGAACCACATTACACCATTGTGTTATGTGATTGTTTTGCATGATTATTATTAATTTGTGATCTAATTTACTTACAGTACATGCATGAAGTTATTATTGCTTGTTATATGTTTACTGTGATTTGTATTCGTCGCGGAAAGGATGGAATAAGATGCTAAGTAGTTCATGTAGGAAGGAATATTAAACAGTAAAGCACCTATAAGTCTCAAATGAATGGATCGATAAGATAACTACACAGTTAATTGTTAAGGATTGAATCGCAGTATCAAAGCTCACAGCACTGCGCATCTCACATATTTTCATAGTTATGTTGTTTATCAAGCTAAGTGATGATGAATGATTAAGCTTTATCGACTAGGAAGTGAATAGAAATGATCAGATCTCATAAACCCGTTGTGCGGATTAGGGCTCGCACTGAGGGTGCCAATATCCTTGTTCCTGAAAATACTCGACGCGGAGTAGGAGACTCTGTGCGATCACCAAATGCAGCTGCGTAGTCTGTCACCACGCTGCGCATTAAGCAGCTGAATCACTCGCATCACAAGTTTGTGGAAACCTGCTTTTGCAACCACCCCCTCAACTTCGCCTCGGGTGAGACCTCAGGATGCTTGCAGTCTGTTGCCGAAAGGGCCGGTGAATAGGGGTTTTGTTGGTATTTTGTACCGTGAAGTACCTAGGTCTACATTGGAAAACCTCTAGAACAGTGTTGCGACAAACAAATGGTTCCGTTTCTGTGCTAAGACCAATGATGTGATAGTGTATTCAGAAAAGTAATGTCCAAAAGTTGGCATCCAGAACAGAAAGAAATCTAGGCTTGGTGCAATAAGATCGAAAGAGACTTCGCAAAGGAAGAAAACAGACATCCACGTCTATCTGATGTACAGTGGTTGAATAGATACTTGTGGAGAGATATCCATGAAATTTTTTGGGCTTCGTTTCCAAACGAGCTACACGAGTGGATATTGCGCCTAGCAGAAAGAAAGAATTTCTCCCAAGGTGGAGTACCTACAGAGTGGAGTCCAGAGCTTACCGAACAACTTAAAGTAATCGACAGCCCACTGTCACGAGCATTTGACTTCTGGGTTGATAGAATATTAGAAGGATTTATGACCAAATCTGTTGTAAACATGCTGAATCTTACAGCCAAGTTGAAGCATACTTTTTCGAAGGATTCAGAGGTAAGTTCCTAAAAAACCTTAGTTTATACATTAAAATGATTTTAGCTGAGAAAGGTGTTTTAAGAATGCAGCAATGGTCCTAAATTTGTCATGGTAGAGAACACATACTTTGAGAAGTGGAAAGAGATACAAGCCTACTAACGAAAAGAAACCCACACCATCTAGAAACCGTATAGATACCTCAATTCCATGTGATATCAATAGTACGAACACTCAATTATCAACCACAATCCACCATATTATACCTAAAAATCAATTAGTCCATAACCCACCCGCTGCGAGTATCGCGCAGCCAATCCCACAGATCAGTAATACTAGTAACACCGCAGGAGTGAGTGCTCACTGCACTACAACTCAGACTATTCCGTAGAACACTGTCCCTAGTACAATATAGCAGCCTCTATCTAATTTTTCCACAGGGAATCAGTTCTAGAATAGTACACAATCTGGAAGAAGAATGACAGATAATGATATAAAACTGTCGATATTCAAAGGAACGGGTCAGGAAGACCCTGATCAGCACTGGTTTCTATGTGAAGTTGTGTGGAGTGTTAAGCAAGTGACATATGATGCTATCAAGAGAGCGCAACTCATAACTACTTTTAGAGACAGAGCATTGCATTGGTTTATGAAGTATTCTCAAGCACATCCAACAACCTTAGAAAATATCAAGACCACGATTGCAGCAGAGTTTAAGAAACCCAAATCAGAATCACAGTGCATAACAGAGTTGAAAGAAATCAAGCAAAAACCTATTGAATCAGTCTGGGAATTCGACCAAAAATTCAAAACATTGTTGGACCAGGTGAGCTTTGTTGTAGCTCTACAACAACATCAAGAATGGTTCATTACTGTGATGTTGCCCCACATCAGACAACCACTAATGCAACAGAAGGTTGTATCTCAAGCTGAGGCCTTGGAGATCGCAATGAAGTTGGAAGCTTCACCAATTGGAGAAAGTAGTTCTGGAATGATACAAATTCAGAACCAATTGGCTACCTTGACATTAGAATTACAAGGTATGAATAATGGAAAAGAACAGAGACATGAACAACGAAATGAAGTTTGGTTCACATGATGCAAAGGAGAGGGCCATACCAGAGAACATTTCCCCTTATTTCAAGAATACCTTAACAGTGGCGCACCAAACCCAATAAATATGAATCAGAACCAGGCACCGTGGTGTGAAATTTGTAGAAGCAGAGGACATGGACCTGAAGACTGCTACCCGATACAAAAGTATGTAAAGACACCTAAAAAATTATACTGCAATTTCTGTAAGTCAGTTGGACATGATGAGTCCAACTGTCGCGCTTATGAACTGATGAATGAAAGAAAGCGAGATATGGAAGCAATGCGAGGTGTTGGAATGTACCACGTTCAAGAGGAAAATCATCCAAAGCAAGAAAACACCCACTATGATCAAGGAGGATATAGAGGCCGTGGTGGTGGATATCGCGGGAGAGGAAGAAATACTGGTCAAAATCAAGGAAGAGGACGAGGCCAAGTAATATGCTATAATTGTGGCCAGCTAGGTCACGTATCCAGAGAATGTACTAATCCATGCACCACATGCAACTACTGTAAATCATTTGATCATGTGATTGAATATTGTCCGGTGCTTGAGGTAGAAATGCAGAATAGGAGAAGAACAAAATCACTGAACCCTAACATCTAGTTGATCGCATTAGAAAACAGACCTACAGGTCAGAGTGTCAACGGAGTAACGTGAAGTGGCACTGATACAAGAAAAGACAAAAGCATAGAAGCCTTGACATCTGGAACAATTGATCCTAAGAAAAACCCTAGAGAAACAGTAGTGATAAGAAAAGCTCCTGGGAAAGCACCTCCAATGAACTTACAAAAAAACAAAGAAATATTCAAAGAAGCGCGGGACATGTTTAAACAACCGCCACCTACTTCACCAAGGATTCCGCTGCGAAGTCAAGAACCACAAATACAAGACATGCCACTGGCATATGATCAGACACGCACTACACCAGATACCTCTAATTTTGTTGCGCAGTTTCTACAAAGCTGCATCAAGTTATTTAAAAACAAGGACAATCTTATGGAATTTGAAAAATTGATAAATCAGTACGAATCATGCAGTATGAAAGGAATAGCACATGGCGCAATACATAACATTAGAAGTCCCAAAAGAACTAGAAGTTAAATGCGGTTCACTGCACAGATAGGAGACTATGAGATGGATGAGATCATTCTTGATCTCGGATCTGAAGTGAATGTCTTAACCAAGAAGACATGGTAGAAGATGGGAAAACCAAAGTTATAGTGGTCACCTATACAGTTAAGAATGGATAATCAAGGCATAGTTATACCACTGGGAAGGTTAACCAATACCATTGTCGACATTGATGGAGTGCGAAGTTATGCAGACTTCGAAGTAATTGAAATTGTGGATGATAGCAATCCTTATCCAGCACTACTGGGCATCGATTGGGCAATGACGAACTCTACTGTCATCAATCTAAAAACAATGAAAATGATATTTGAAGGAAATGACATAAGGGTCGTCGCACCATTGGATCCTTCGTAGGGAGAGCGATGTGTTGAACCTATTCAAGAAGAGCACAGAGCCCAAGACCTTGACCATATCTATCAAATGAAAACAAATGTTACGGATTATATTGAACCTATTGTGGATGGAATACTCAGCTGGCGCTGCGATACCTCTTGCATCTCAGAATCAGACGTAGGATTAGAAAACTGGCAACACAGAATTCATGAAGTATCTGCCAGGAGATGCGCGACAATTACAAAGTCACTCCGCTGGATTGGAAAGTAGTTAAATCCAATCCCTACTTCCAATGGTACAGCTAACGTTTATTCATTTATCAAAGAATACACTGCAGCAATTGCAAATGAACATCGCATCTCAACATTAGACATGGCACTCAGAGAAACACCTGCCAGATGGTGGGCTACACACAAAAAGACAATGACAACTTGGGACTAGTACAGAATAAAACTACAGATTAGATTTGCTGATAAGGTCACGCTACCATTTGAGAAATATAATGGCCAGATGGATCCAGGAGATCATATCTCAGCTTGTGTACAAGCTTGGAAGGGAGGACCACAGACATAATGGGTACATCTCTTTGTGCTTACGTTGGAGGAGCCTATTCCAAAAAAGTGTTATCTAGAGGAGGAGATGCGCACAGGAACCGCGGATTGGTCTGTCCTTACTGTGACCTTCCAGAAGGATTTTAATTTTCAATATGACTCACCGACTATACACTACGCACTTCAACTGATCAAGCAAAAGATATTTATCCCACATCGCAAGGAGGAAAATATAACACTAGACGAGTTTTTTGACACAAACAATGTACTTGCGAGTCTAAAACCAAATTGGTCAGAATAGATAGAGCAAGCTTTAGACTGCTACAACATAGCTGAAGAAGTTGAAGATAGTGAGGTGGAGGACTCGCGCAACATAAAAATCCAAGAATCAGAAGGTATATGCAAGGTAGAGGGACCTCCACTAGAAATTCCAGATATGAGTGGACCGGTTAAAACAAAGAAAGTGAACATCGGCACCCCTGAAGAGCCAAAGTTTGCAGCAATAGGAGTCTACTGGGATGATAACACAGTTGCAGAGATCACAGCTATATTACAGGAATATCAAGAAGTATTCCCAACGAAGCTCACAGAAATGAAAGGTATCCTGGGAGACTTAGGAGTGATGAGAATTCCTCTTACGCCAGGAGCGAAACCTATTAAACAAAGGCCATATAGACTAAATCCATGCTACAAGGAACGAGTTAAAGCAGAACTCGATAAGATGCTCAATGCAGGAATTATTGAGCCAGTCGAAGAATATGAATGGATAATCCCAATGGTTATCCAAGACAAGAAAACAAAGGGTGAGATTAGAATCTGTGTTGATCTCAGAAAGTTGAATGATGCCTCTATGCATGATCCATTTCCTACACCTTTTATCGATGAAGTACTTGATAACGTTGGAGGGAATCTTGCATACTCTTTCACTGATGGATTCTCTGGATATCATCAGATAAAAAATGATCCAGCCAAAAGGCACAAAACCACTTTTGCAACAGAATGGGGGTCATTTCAGTATACAGTGATGCATTTTAGCTTGAAGAATGCACCAACCATATTTCCAAGAGTAGTGATCGCAGCATTCAAAGACTTCATCCACAAGTTTTTAGAAGTTTACTTTGATGATTGGACCATTTTTGGCTTATTGAAGAACCATGCCACGCACCTTAGAATGATGCTAGAAAAATGTAGACAGCATCAGATTTCATTGAATTTAAAGAAATGTCTTTTCTATGTTCCTTATGGGATTCTACTAGGACATATCGTGTGTAAGCAAGGGTTAATGGTTGATCCAGCGAAGATAGCAGTTATTGTAAATTTTCCTACACCAAATTTAGTTAAGCAATTGCGCACTACACTAGGGCATACTGGATACTACAGGAAATTCATAAAATTTTATGCACAGATAACCGCAGCAATGGAGAAGCTTTTGAAAAAGGAAGCACCATTCATTTGGAATGACGACTGCGAGAAAGGATTTGACACATTGAAAGAAAAAATGGTCACCGCGCCGATCCTAGTTTTTCTAGACTGAGAAAAGGCATTTCACGTACATGTTGATGCTTCATGCATAGCATTAGGTATCATTCTTGTGCAGCCAAGAGAAGGAGGAATTGATCATCCCATTACATTTTCCAGCATAAAGTTGTCATCTACTGAGAAAAACTATACCAGTACCGAAAGGGAAGGACTTGCAATGTTATATGCACTACAGAAATTCAGACGCTATTTGCTTGGTGCACACTTCTCAATGTTTACTGACCATTATGCATTAAAATACCTAGTCAATAAGCCAGTGTTAGGGGGGAGAATTTGCAAATGGATATTACTCTTCCAGGAGTACAATTTTGAAATAATAGTTAAACTATGCATATTAAATCTAGGCTCTGATCATCTATCAAGGATCGACTCATGAGAAGAACCAACGAATCTAGAAGACAATCTTCCCAATGCGCAATTATTTGCTATACATGTTGCCGATGATTACTATCAGGATATCATTCACCTTCTAACTACCGATTTTGCACCTACTGAATTCACTATGCAGCAAAGGAAGCAACTAATAGTGAAATCCGCAGACTTCACCATTATCGCAAGACATCTCTATAAGTTAGGACCTGATGAAGTGCTGCGAAGATGTGTATTAGAACATGAGAAGCCATTTATATTAGCTGATGCACATTCAGGAGTCGCAGGAGGTCATTATGCAGGAAGGGCTACTGCGCAGAAGATATTGCATGCAGGGCTATGGTGGCCTGCAATTCATAAGGACTCCAAAGAACATTACCAGAACTGCAATGTCTGTCAAAGGATAGGGAAACCATCAAGAAGAGACGAAATTCCTTTGAACCCTCAGCTAACCTTGCAGGAATTTGAGAAATGGGCAATTGATTTCGTGGGACCTATTAACCCACCAACGAAAAGAACTGGTGAGAGGTACATTATTACAGCAACTGACTACCTCACCAGATGGGCAGAAGCAAAACCAGTCAAGGACTGTAGCGCAGCTACAGCTACACAATTTATTTTTGAGAATATCCTTACACGATTTGGATGCCCAAAAATTTTGATGAGTGATCAGGGTACTCATTTTTTGAACAAAACTATTGAATCTTTGACTGAAGAATTCCACATCCATCATCAGCGCAGTACGCCTTATCATCCATAAGAGAATGGTATTGTTGAAGCATTTAATAAAGTACTTGAGAATGCGCTAACCAATGTATGCAATGTAAACTGCGATGACTGAGACCTGCGCATTCCTTCAGTATTATGGGCATACAGAATGACATGTAAGAAATTAACTGGACATACACCTTTCAGATTGGCTTACGGACAAGAAGCAATAATGCCTATGGAGTACATTATACCCAGCTTGATAATAGCTGCATTTACGGGGATGGCAGATCACGTAGCACTAGAAGAAAGGCTGTCACACTTGGTTGGGTTGGAAGAAGAGAGCTTCATCACGGGATTCCACCAGCAAGTGTAGAAAGAACGAGAAAAAGCATGGCACAATCGCCACATCAAGAATAAGTCTTTTCAGGTAGGTGATCTAGTCCTACTGTATGATAGTAAATTCATGAAGTTTCTTGGAAAATTTAAAATGCATTGGCTTGGACAATATAGTGTAATAGATGTTACTAACGGTGGCGCAGTCTAGTTAGCCGCTTTAGCTAGTGATTCATTACCCAATTTGATAAATGGAATCAAACTAAAGATTTACCGCGATAGTCTTGCTTCGCAGCATCTAAAATGATAAATAAGAAAGGAAAGTTTCTAGGTGACAAATAAAGTCAGAATTCGGCACTAGAAACTGTAGAAGAGTCTGTACATAGACTGATAAAGATAGATATATACAGCACACCGCGTTGGGAAAAAAAAGAAAAAAAAAGAAAAGAAACTATATGCCGTGAAGTAACTGCGCAAAACCAATGATGACCTGCCACGCAGTTCGATGCAAGAATCAAGAAAATAGCTATTGCAGTGTCCGTTGGGAATATAGCTGTTATACAATAGCTTTCCGACCAACCGCTCGAGCATTCAAAGAACAAATAGCCATTCTGAACAACTTAATGATGGAAATGACCCAAGATTCTGCCAGATTTAGCCAACGGATACCACCATTAAATGCATATCTAGCCGTTTAAGGGTGTGGAGGAGGGTCCACCGTGCCTATAAATAACACTCCTTATCATCTCACGGGTGTATAAAACACTTAGAATTTTCTGCAAATACTTCTATCTGAACTAGTTTTCATGAGCTGTCTGCAACCGTTGAAATTGTTTGCATGCCTAAGAAATTTTTATTTGAAGAAGAGTTCACAGTTGAAGAGACTGTGAGGTTGTTCCAACACGGAGGAATTGATGAATTAATGAGAACCCCAAACAATAAGATCGTTAAGGAATCAGAACAAAATCCAAGGAGATCACCAAGACATGGCCCCTCAATGCAAGATAAAGGGAAAAATCCAGCAGCGCCCAGATCAAAACTACCGCAGACAACTTCGGTAGGGCCAAAAATGCCCCTTGCTGATAAAGACATACCATTAAATATGACTCCATAATACATCTCACCGCGTGCAGTAGATGCGGCGGCCATTAAACTACTAAAGAGCCCAAAGTATGAGATACCACTCTCACCTATATCAAAGCATGTAGAGGTGGACAAAAATCTGTTAGGGAAGATTCCAGAATGCAAATGGGAGGACTATGATCTGCTAGCAATGCAGAAAGAGAATCCAACTGAACCAAAGTTCCTGTAGTTCCAGCCTGATAAATACATGTGCTAAAAAAAGAATGCAAAGGGTAACCTCACCTTAGTCGCCGAGAGCTGGTTGTCAGGAGTAGCCAAGTCTGGGTTGCTCAACCTATTAAGGCTTCCACATTTCGACAGATCACCGGAGCTCAACACGATGGTGCGAACTCTTATGGCTTGCATCCACTAGGTATATTTATGGCTAGACCAGAATATCAACCTAACAATCGACTTAATCCACCGTATAACTGGATTAAGCAAAAGGGGAGAAGACCCAAGGCAGTTCTTCCAGGGAAAGACAAAGGATAAAGAGGTATCAACATTAATGAGTCAAACACAGTTTGTGGTCAAAGGGAAGCAATGCTTCCAGATGGAGGACATAAGGGATGATGGAATAAGGTTTGTCACGCAGCTGTTAGCGGGAAAAATCTTAAGGAAGTGTCGACCATTAGAATTAAACGCAAGCGCAGTACTACTTGGCGCTGTAGCCGCTGAGGGACAAGAATTCAATTGGTCCCAATTTCTATTAAATGAATTCCTTGAAGAACTCAATGATACACAAATCAATGGTGGATATTTTCATTTTACCTGGCTAATCATATTGATTGGATTCCTGGGGTGGAGGGAACCGAAGCACTATGTCGAAGTGGTCACAAACACTTCAGACTGCAGAGGTGCTAGATTTCAGAATCTATGGGCAAGCCTGAATCCAAACAGACGGCACGAAACAGCGCTGGTGTTTTACACATATTACGACCAGCTACGCGGGGCCATCATGCTTACACCTCTCATACCAAAGCAAGTGACAAGAAAATATATCCGAATTATAATTTTTTATGCTGCGATGAAATGCATCTCCATTTCACCCAAAGCGCAGAAGAAGAATGTTGATTGGTACCCCAAAAACTACCATATGTATGAGGAAGATATTGACAACTTAATGAAAGAATGGCCGGCTGAATTTCGAGTTGAGGTCGTGGACATCGAAAGTGATTCTAGTGAGGATAACCCTATCCCCTGTCCCACTGTAGAAGAAAAAGAGTCATGCAAAAGGAAGGACGTTGGAAGTCCTTCAGGACGCAAGGAACCAAGGAAAAAGCAGAAAGTAAACAAAGACCAATTAGACACAATGCTTCGCGAAGATGACTATTTAATGATTGCCGCGAGGATAAATGAACAAATGGAGGAACTTTTGACAGACAAAGAAAAGAAGGAAAAGGAAATTCAAGACAGCTTAAAGCAAAACCTGACTACACTGCAAGGTTTATCCAAAAAATTTGATGAAGTCAGCAAAATATTACCATTGCACCATGAGTCAGCAACTCGAAAAGGGTCCGCGGGGACTTCGCAGCACCAAATAATGGTTCCCGCGAGGTCCCATATTGTCCATTTGCAGCCACTATCTATCAGATTACCATTACAAGATCAAGCAATGCTAGATACAAAGAATGTAGTGCGCGTGGAGCTTGACCTTGCAACCATACCATTGCCAGGACTCCATTACTTACAAATGCAAATAGGTGAAGAAATGCATGACAAAACCATAGAAGCACTGAAAGGACAAGGAGAGTTACAAAGGCAACTTGAGGAACAGAGCTCACGAAATTATATGAAATTACAAGATGAAACAAATCGTCGACTGAGATTGGAGAGAACGATCATTGCGGTTGCAAGTAATATATATGATTTTGAAATTCAAACAGAACTAGCAGATACCATCGTCAAGATTGGCGATTTGGTCAATAGCCTAAGGAATGAGAAGGAAGACATGGAGATTCTCCATGAATCTGAAATTGCTTCCCTGAAAGCATAGCTCAATCCACAGACGACATCAAATGAATAGCAGTTGATACAAGGATTAGTGAAGACCACAGCGCAGTATATTGCTATCGAAGTCACTAAGTTCCAGAGTCTACTAGAATCAACATTGAAGGCATTTAGTGCCCTTGGAGAAGATGAACAATTACAGCAAGTGTTAACACCTAAAAAGTGCTCACTAGCTCATTCCCTTACTCACATGACCCATTTGTCCACTTTTCCACCATCTGAGCCTCTGAAACCAACAAAAGGTCACCAAAAGACCTTAGTACACCCCTTTTTCCATTAAAAAAGATTATTTTTCCAAGAAAATCATAAAAAACCCTCAAAAAGGGTCCAAATTCCCAAAAATATTAAAAAGGGAATTAAAATATTATTTTTATTCAAAAAAGGAAAAAGGAGGGAAAAGTACCTAAACCATGTTGGTCAATACCATTTGGTTTCCACAAAACCACAAATGGTATTCCTCACCACCAAAACCTATAAAAAGGTGGTAGGGGCTCCTCATTTCATATCCTTCCATTATCTCATCCTTATGCTGCTGAAATCTCCCATGAGCACTTTTAGCCATTGAAGCAACCTTGGAGAAAGAGACCTATTGGAGTTTGGAGCTACTCATCTTGGTAGTTGCTCAACATCAACCTTCACCATTGAAGGTAATATCGCAAGCACTTGCTTGCCCCCCACTTTTCAATACAAAAAATTATTTATTATGTTTCTTATTCTTGATTTTGAAATATTTACATTATTTGCTTAGATTCTTGTTTAGATCCATGAAAAGTATTGTTTATTTAGTTTATTGTTTTTATTTCTATTGAAACTGCTACTACTAGTTAGTAGGTGCCCATAGCACTAAGCTTGGTTGCAAAACCGAGCCAACAGTTTTTGGCGACTCCGCTTTGGTTTGAACTTTAGATCTCTAGTTTTGCCTTTAAATCTTAGTTTTTATGAGTTTTTAACCTTTAGATCCATAGATCTGCCATCTTAGACAGCAGATCCATTGCTGTTCTGAGATTTGGCCCCATAAACAGCCCAAAATTTTCAATTTTCGGGTTCGTTTCTCGGTTTCCGTGCACGGCTTCCACCTCGCGGCTTTTTGCCAGACAGTCGCGCGGTCCATCGCGACTTTTCTGCCTTTTTCCGCGCGGTCCATCGCGGATTTTTTCCAGACAGTCGCGCGGTCCATCGCGACTTTTCTGCATTTTTCTGCGCGGTCCATCGCGGCTTCGCGCCCTGTTTCCGCGCGGTCCATCGCGGCTTCGCGGCCTTTTTCCGCGCGGTCCATCGCGACTGTGCGCCAGAAAGCCGCACGGTCCATCGCGACTTTTGGCCCAAAACCCGCGCGGTCCATGTGATTTTTTGGCCGCGCAGCTCAATTTTCAAACGACCATATCTCCCTCTCCCGAACTCCGTTTGAAACGATTTTTTTTTTCAAATTGGGTGTTTTCGATCAAGGAATCCAAATATGCTATTAGATTTAAGAAATTTTCCATAAAAATTTATCTAATATTGTATTTTAGTGTTATTTATCACTTCAGTTCACCCATTTTGACTCATATTTTACAGTACTAAGATTCCAACATTTTTTACAGCCATAGGAACATTTTACTATTTAGAATGCATATCTACAAATCTTTTGAAAAAATTTCAAGAGAGTGAAAGAAAGACTTATTTTGCATTTTTATCTAGGTTAAAAAAATTTCCTGTTTACTTCTTTAGAATCTTGCCCTTAGCAATTTCCTTGAACAAAGAAATCCATTTATTTCTTTTAGAAGTCTATTACTTGCTTTCATAAATCCAAGAAATCCATTATTTTTTGAGTTATTTTTTGAAAAGCATTTAAATTCCTTTTAGTGAAAAGTCATAAATATTTGCTTTTTATTTTCGAAAAATCCTTTATTTTTTGAAAATTTCCTATAAAGCATTTAATTCTTTTCAAGTTCAGTTTACAACACCTCACGTGCACTCACACGATCACTTAATTGAACTAAGCCTTAAAACGTACCTTAATTTGAACACACTTTTAACCCCACTTGGGGAACACTAAAAGAATTCTTGTAGCTAGGTAGTATTGGGGGGATAGGTGTTCCAATAACACCCCTCAGTTCATACATCTGAGACATAGAAGTTGTCCAATTAGGGAGCTAAAATCTCTTAGTACTTTTTGGCGCGGTCACAACCGGTTTGTGGGAAGGCCTCTCCCTTAGGAGGGTTGAAGTCGCGAGGATGGTTCCGGAAGCCTGAGTGGGATACCGAAACCCATTCAGTAACCGAAGGGCTACCATTCGCAGTTCTCGGGATATCCCTGTATTGGGATATTGCGATCAAAGGACCAAACGACAGATTTACCTTTTCTCGACGTGTCATGAACGGAGTATCCTAGTAGCCTGTCTTTAGGATTGATTACCCGGTGTCCCTCCCGGTAGGGGGATATCTAGCCGTTGTCTCAACATTCATATTGTCTGACTTGGATTTCATCACCTTGCAGAGGATATCGTCTGTTTGAGTCACAATACTTTTAGATTAGGTGTTTGCATGATTTCAACCTACCTGTGGTCTAGTTACACCTATTTTTTCTAGGAGCCGCTTGCATGTTGGTATTCTGACCAGTTGTTGCATTCCTCCACTTATTGTAGCACAGCTGCTAGAATAAGTGCATTTTTTTGAGGATTGATTTTTTGGCCTGTGAGCCTTCTTTTTTCACTCCCCTTCTTGCACCCTTGGTTGCAATAGGGTTTTGAGTCCTTTTTATATATCACCACCTGATACTTAAATAAATTTTTTACACACAAACATATTCTCACCATTGAGAATTTTAGACGCTCCCGTCGTCTACAGGGCGAACTCCCAGAGTTTAGTCCACTTGGCTCTCCACGTCACGGACGCAGAGCATTATCCCTTGATTCGACACATCGTCAATCAATTAGACAGTCATCCGATTCTGACATACCCCACTTCACCTTTGATTTGGAGGTAGAATCCGAAAACCCCACAAAGTTACCACCAACCACAATTATGTCTGGAACACCATTTGATCCACTATTTACAACTACCATAGGTCAGACATCTGCAGACCCTTCTGCTGTAGTACCATCCACGGTAACAACTACCCCCCTGGGTATGCCCAATATGGGTAATACTCCACATTCAGGAATGCCTAACACAGGGCCACCACCTGTCATGGGTATACCCAACACGGGGGTCATACCCCCTTCGGTTTCCACAAACCCTATCCCAGGAATCCCTAGTGCGATCCCCAACCCAAGTGTAACCCATGTTGCACTTGGGAGTGCTATACCAGGAATCCCTAGTGCGGTTCCTAACCCAAATGTAACCCATGTTGCACTTGGGAGCACTAACCCATACCATACCACACCTATTGGAGGGCACATACCCTCCATACCTAGCATACCTTTAGGCACTACTGGACCCCTACACCATACCACAGTGGCTAGGCATGTCCCAGTTCCGGTCCCCACATCTGCTAGTCTACCATACATGGCAAGTCTGAACCTGCCATATTTAGCTAGGCTCACAAATGACCCCATCAGACATGATCCTGCTTGGCCCCATATGCCCACTAAGCTTCCCTCTGACATCCTTAAGTTTGAGGGAAAGGCTGGAGAAGACCCCCAAAATCACATCATGTCCTTCCATTTATGGTGTTCCTCCAACTCCATAGTGGATGACTCAATCCGCCTACGGCTTTTACAACGCACCTTCACTGGCTCCGCAGCCAAATGGTATATCGAGCAACCCCATGGGATGCATTCCACATTTACCTCCCTTGCCTCGACCTTCCTACAGTTCTTTCAGCTACCGGTCCGCTATGATGCGGGCGTCGAAATCCTACTGTCGTGCAGACAGAACACGGCCACGCATATCACTGACCATATCCATGATTGGCGTCGGTGCCGAAGCCTATGCAAGATCAAATTAGACAACCGAATCTTTTTAGACTGGTTCCTTAAATCCCTCCTTCCTCTCATTGTGAAGGATGTAGCGTCTGAAAGACCCCAGTCTGAGGAGGAGGCCATCCTTAAGGCACAACAATTTGATCTTATCTATGCCCAGTCAGGTTACCTATACACGATCATACCTGACGCCCCACGAGGAGACTCTGCACGCGGTGACACACCGGGGGCATCACATGCCGCTGATGGCATTATTGGCCAAATTACACCGCAAGCAAAACCTTTCAGTATGGTGAGCACCATGCCCGCCCCAGACCTTTCTAGGGCTACATCTAGTTCCGGAGCGACGACTTCCTATGCTCCAACAAACCAGACCCATCACGTTCATGGACCCTCTTGTCCACAACATTGTTATGGCCAAGCGCCATCAGCATATGTACCTCCTACATACTATGCTCAACCTACGGTTCAGACCCCCATGCAGTTCCCACAACAGCCCATGCATTACCCACAACCGGTTGCACCAGCTAACCTCACACCTCCACCAGCTCAGGGATACCAACAACCCCAACAGGCAACTGGACCACCTCCAGCTCCACCTGCATACTATCCACCGCAACCTGCTCCTGCACTTGCGGCTCCCCAGAATCCCCCCAATGCTCAAGGGCATGTGTACGCACAACAACATCAGCCCCAATACCAAAATAACCAATGCAACCAAGGTGCGCAACAGAACCGTGGTAGAGGTCATAACCGCGGTAATAACCAACAACATCAGCAAGGTCCTCCACCTCCCAATCCTCCGCAGAATAACAATGCTGCTCCTCCCAACCGCAATCCGGATCGGAATCCTAAGCAGCCTAGAAATAATAACCTCAGAACAAACCACCCTTGTTCTATCTGTGGGGTCTATGGTCATTACACGCATTCTTTCCCACATTTGGAGCGAGCTCGACAACTCTGGACTGACGATGCACATCGTCAAGGGCAAGCAGCTCCTCAGCCGCCGCCCAACCCTCCACCACCTCAACATCAACCCTTAGTGCTGCAAAACCCCTTTCCAAACCAGGGTGTAGTTAACACTCAGCCGTTATCCCCCCCTCAGGGCAACGTGCCACCCCAGCAGATCACTTATGCAGCCCCTGATCAACCCATGTTCGATTCAGGTACTCACCATTTGTTGATGATGTCGACTGCCGCTGCCAACCTCCAAACCCGTCGGAACCAATATGGCTCCACCTCTGAAGCCCCTCCCACCGACAAAAACACTAACGTTAATCCCACAGATCAAACGTTACGTATACCTCCGGCTCCACTTGATGGCGCTTCCAAAGCACCTCGCTTCCCACTTCGTCGCATCAACAGTAATCCTAATTCTCGCGCTGCGTCGAATTACAACATTGTCGATGACTTAGCCCACTCTCCTGCAGCCATGTCTGCTTTAGAAGTTTTGAAAAACTGTCCTTTGCAGCGCAAAACTTTGCTCTCTGCCATTGGCGCCATTGACCCCAATGATTCACAGTTGATCGCATTCGATTCAGACCAATCTGAACCCCGCCTGCCTTCCTCTTTAGCATTCCAAGTTTCCGTTTCTGTTCGGAATCTTGTCATCCATCGATGCATTATCGATGAAGGGGCCTCCACATGCGTCATGTCCACATTCGTTTGGCAGAAGTTGGGATCCCCTACTCTCCAGCAGTCCACCACTGCATTACGATCTTATGACAGCCGTTCGGCTCAACCCCAAGGTCTTTTAGCCAATGTCCCTGTCCAGCTGGCGGGTAAAACCGTGCTCATTGACATTGAGGTCATCAATGCCCAACTAGACTATAACCTTTTACTTGGTCGCAGCTACATGTACGCCATGCGGGCTGTTGCCTCATCTGTATTTCGCACCATGCAGTTCCCCCATGAGGGACGCGTGGTCAAGGTCGACCAGCTCACCTATTACGATCCCAAGGCCCCCGCCACACCTGAAAATGTTCTCCCCATGGTTGAACAACCTGTTTTTGGTGCAACTACCTCATTCATTTCCTCGGTAGGACCCGGACTTTACTCCGAGGCGCCGATGACCTCTACATTCCAGGTCATTCCACCACCATCACCGGAGACCCAAGTCGCAAACCTCTGCACTCTTTCACAAACACCCGGTAATCAACCCTCCTTATTACCCAAACCACCATTGGTCCCTAGTCACATCGGTGTTACACCTATCCACACAATCCCCTTTCTATTTCCTCCTTCGGGTGTAGTAAACGCCCCGGTTATGGCTACCCTTAGTCTCCCCGGGTTAACATTGGGATTACCCGTGTGGTATATTACGCCTCCTGTTCCTCCACCGACACCAAATGTCATCCTACAACCGGTGCAACCCATTGTTACTTCTACCCAACCACCTCCCGGTATCACGACTCCTTCGTCGTCGACGAATCCCCCTCCATTCGTCAGGCCCACTGAGGGCAGAGGCCCGCAGCCATACACTGCGGTACCCCCACCCAAGGCAGTTAGACCTCCCCCCGTATTTCGTGCTCCTCCAAAATGCTCGTTGTGTGATGAGTTAGGCCATCCAACTCATCAGTGTCCACAGTTACTTGCATTGCAGGAACACATGCAAATGCTGGACGACAACCCCAACATCCCGGTTGTCAAACTCGATCCAAACCCCATGCCTCGTGATAAATCACTGCGTACCAACCAACCATGTGCGATATGCAGTATTTACGGCCACTACTCCCACAACTGTCCTGACATCCCAGACTACAGAGCAGCTCTCTACGAGATGAACAATTTGGACCTAGAGACGGCACCCCCTACTATCGAGGAGATCTACCCTCCCGCATCATCCTCATTTGGAGAGATTAACACCATCTACATGATCTCTTCGACTACCACTACCTCATCACTCGATTTGACCACTCAAAGCTCCCGCAATGATGAAGAGGTTCTCGAGACTCCTACTACCTTTGATTATCCCGGGGAAGACATGTACCATCGTCCATACTTCCTCCCGGAAGAGACTTCATCCACCACCGCTACCCAATCCGTGGTTGAGTCCAAGGATTTCCTTCCTACTAAAATCGACTGGTTAACGGATCCCATGGCCGATATTTCTCCCGTCATCCACATTGACATCTCTGACCCACTTGGTGCCCTTCATACCATTACATTAGGAGCCTCCCACAGTGAGCATGAGATCGGAGAATACCAACGACTGTTCCAAGAATTCACTGATGTCTTTACTTGGTCATATACCGAAATGCCTGGCCTTGACCACACCATTTACACGGTTTCCACTGGATACCCCTCTGTCCGGTCGGCCCCTTCAATTGATACCTTAGACACACATGTTCAACCCTTTCAAATCGATGAGGAAACCACATGTCCACAACATGGGGGCAGGCCCAAAACCTTGCTTACTCGTCATCATCGTGATCCTCGTCGGAGATACTGGGGGCATCAACCCCACAAAGGGAATCCACGATCATCATATCATCACTTTATTATGCCACCACGACCCACAGCCTCATGGTATAACACCCCGCCAGCAGTTGCTCAATGCCCTATTGATCTCTCTCTGAGACAACATCTGCACCACATTGACACCTCTGAGTTAGGGGGCATAATAGATTACTTCGACCCCGGGATAGGGGGCGTGATCAATCATTTTGAACCTACCCCATCATCTCTATCTCAACACCTCAATGAGCCCATCATTCAAACCAACACACATGTGATCCACAATCACAAACCCCATGCACATAGCATGGGGGCCGGTCATTAACCCTGCTCACTTTTTCATATTCGTGATCTCAACCTTTTTTGAGGTCACGTGTCACTTGTATATTTGAGTTGATACACATAGTATTCCCCCCCGCGGGTCATCATTTCTCCCCACCACTGCATCATTGGCTTGGTGGGCTCACCTTTATTGGTAGCCATTCTTTAACCTAGTTATTTCCTTTGACCATTCTGAAGTCCTTATGACCTCCGTTTTTTGCACCATTTGCACCGCCGGATTCATATTTCCGCGCTCGTGATGACGCTTGAGATCATTTCTCGCTCTCACGCCTAGATTTTTAGGGCATTTTTCCATGCCCCCTCGTCGCCTCGGTTTGCGTGCCACATCGTCCCTTCTCCGTTTTGGACAAGTCTTATATCGCCGGATTCAGTTTTCCGCGCTCGTGATGATGCTTGAGATCATTTCTCGCTCTCACACCCATCTTTTTCGGCCATTTTTTCAAAATGCCCTCTCATAGCCTCGGTTTGCGTGCCACAACGGCCGCAGCCCCCTTTGTGACAATCTTTATGTCACCGGATCCAGTGTCCCACACACATGATGACGCTTGAGACCTTTTCTCGCTCCCATCTATCCATTTTTTATCGGTATAATTTTATCCCTTTTTCGGGCCGAGCAATCCCTTTTACGAAAAAGGCACTTAGGGAGTTTCTGTTAAGCTCTTTTCTGACTCTTAAAACAATGAAAAGATCGCCGAGCAATCTTGCTTCCTTTCATGCTCGATAAACGTATCTGAAAGGGCGTCTACCTGGTATAAGTTTACCCCTTTTCCGGACCTCGTAGACTAATTACGAAAAAGGTATACTCTAGTCACATCGGCTAGAAGAGTTCTCCATCCGCATCATTTTATCCTTTTTCGGGCCTTGGAGACTAAACTTACGAAAAAGAAACACCAACAGAGTCCACTTACCGTTTTCAGACTCTCTAAACATGAAAGCAACCATGAGCATGCGTCGTCCTGGGCTCACAAAATCCACAGGACCGTACCATTTCAGAGCACACTTTTATCCCCTCTTGGAACTCATTACAACTACGAAGAAGGAATAAATGGTGCCTCTTGGCGCTACAACACATCATGCCTACTCACATAGCAGCTTCCCCATTTTGGTCGCCTTTGTTCAGAGTACTCTGCAGTATGTCACCCTGAAACTCCCTCGAAAGATACCATCAGCTTCACCCCCCCACAGTCAGTACATACCCTTCAGTCCCTAAAAGATGATCCCCACACCTACAAGTCAGTTCCCTACGCTGCCAGGTCAACCATGTCATCATGCTCTGAACAGAGGAAGTTTGAGTCTACCCATTTTTTGACCCAGTTATTTCCCATCCCCACAAGTATGTCAGTCCTACCAGCAGTACTACATCACTTCAGTTCTACACCTTGTGCTCCTATCAAGGAAACATCATTGCCTTGTTAGTTGCTGGTCCCCCTCTGTCGACGACAACCACATTGATTCCAGAGGATAGACCTAGAGGTCCCTGTGTCTTGGACTCATTACCATTTATGATGAGTGCCTACGAATCATTTCGAGAGGAATCCTTACTGCCTCTCCAAATGGTTGTTTCTCACATGCTCGACTTCAACACCTTGATCGCATCGTTGAGACTCGCACAGGGTATTAGTCCGTTCAGTTATTAGTCGAAGACCCCGGATACCTCCTGACTTCTCCACATTTGAGAGTCCTCCTATGGATAACACCAGTTACACTTTTCCTATAGATATCCGGGTTGCGTATGGCGACAGTATTCAGAAGTACCCCAGTTTTTACTCCCTCGAGTATACAGATACGAATACTCCCCAGAGATGGCTCACAGTCATTGAGTCCATACAGTTGTTGGACACCTTCAGTTTTAGCAGTTCAACAGTTATTCCAGTGTATCAGTTATTGAGATCAGCCATGATCATGAGTATATCCCACAATAATGTCCCCTCTGGACCATTATGATGTACCACTATATTTCTTTCCGTATTAGATCCCCCTTCTTGGGACTAATTGTTTTGCATGTGTCTTGATACGAGCATGGGAATGCCCGCCTCGTCCTTTATCAGAGATTATACCTCATTCATATTGAGGCCATGTAATATTTTTTGTTTTTGCAGCTTCCAAGGGTCGTGGCTCCACCCTCCAACCGGTCTCTTCTCTCCCCTAAACCCCAGAAAAAAGGACAAAAGAACTATGATGTCTATCGGCCATACGATGAGCTCCTGCCCTCACACATCAGGGGGCAATCTGTTAACACCTAAAAAGTGCTCACTAGCTCATTCCCTTACTCACATGACCCATTTGTCCACTTTTCCACCATCTGAGCCTCTGAAACCAACAAAAGGTCACCAAAAGACCTTAGTACACCCCTTTTTCCATTAAAAAAGATTATTTTTCCAAGAAAATCATAAAAAACCCTCAAAAAGGGTCCAAATTCCCAAAAATATTAAAAAGGGAATTAAAATATTATTTTTATTCAAAAAAGGAAAAAGGAAGGAAAAGTACCTAAACCATGTTGGTCAATACCATTTGGTTTCCACAAAACCACAAATGGTATTCCTCACCACCAAAACCTATAAAAAGGTGGTAGGGGCTCCTCATTTCATATCCTTCCATTATCTCATCCTTATGCTGCTGAAATCTCCCATGAGCACTTTTAGCCATTGAAGCAACCTTGGAGAAAGAGACCTATTGGAGTTTGGAGCTACTCATCTTGGGAGTTGCTCAACATCAACCTTCACCATTGAAGGTAATATCGCAAGCACTTGCTTGCCCCCCACTTTTCAATACAAAAAATTATTTATTATGTTTCTTGTTCTTGATTTTGAAATATTTACATTATTTGCTTAGATTCTTGTTTAGATCCATGAAAAGTATTGTTTATTTAGTTTATTGTTTTTATTTCTATTGAAACTGCTACTACTAGTTAGTAGGTGCCCATAGCACTAAGCTTGGTTGCAAAACCGAGCCAACAGCAAGTAAAGAAGGAAGTGAAGGAAAACCAAGAAGAACTAGAAAATATGAGTGAGGAGGTTAAGGTGCTACTAGCAAGGGAGAAATTCCTAAAG
Source organism: Larix kaempferi (assembly GCA_027924585.1). NCBI lineage: Eukaryota > Viridiplantae > Streptophyta > Pinopsida > Pinales > Pinaceae > Larix > Larix kaempferi. The sequence goes on along the minus strand of BSBM01000158.1, from coordinate 27,484,133 downwards.
TACAGGGAAATTAACAACCTCAAGAAGGAAGTTAAAGCATTGCAGGAGAAAGAAACAGAAATGGGCGATAAGTCGCAGCCATTATTACAAGACACCGGAACAGTCTCACAATAGATCGAAGAAAAGTTAAAGGAACTGAACCAGAATCAAGAATAAGTCGAAGGCAAGATCGGCCAAGAGATAACACTTGAAATGGTAGACACAGTTGGGCAAGTTGAACAAGATATGAAGGCCATGGTTGAAAAGCTGATGGAAAGATTCAACGATTTCGCTGCGAAGATCAGCCAACAGGCAGCGGAAAACCTTCAAGAAGTTCCAAGTGGCTCAGGGGCAAGCCACATGTATGTGTTAGGGGCTTGTTGGGCCTGGCCCAGATGGGGCATTTTTTAACAGAAGGAATTTTGAGAACTGCGGAGATAAGCGTAGTTAAGTTTGAACAATTTTGGGATAAGTTTTGGTATGTTGCGAAGTTGCGCGCAGCATAGTATCGGAGGAGCTACGAGGTCGGTGCTGCGAGGAGTACAACGCCATGATGTGCCACATCAACGAAGATCCAGCTAAGTAGAGCACGAATGGATAAAAGGCAGTTATTTTGGTTAGGTCACAGAAGACCTATTTTTGGCAAAGATCGTCGATATCTACCAAGCAGTGGGTAGGTGCAGATCGGAGGTAGGTGACTTATCACAATAGGCAGAAGACTACTACTACTCGAACTAGTCATCTAAGGCCGGAAAGGAAGGAACATCTCAGTGGAGGCAATAGGTTGGTGCGCATATCACAGAAGATCCACTGCCAGATATCAGTGAAAGAGTACTCCTCATTCCCTCCAACATTGTCTAATACTTCATCTGTGAATGGAGTAGGAAATGGGTCATGCAACGATGCATCATTTAGCTTTCTGAGATCTGCGCAGATGAAAATTTCACCTTTAGTTTTATTTTCTTGGATAACCATGGGACTTATCCATTCTAATTCTTCTACAAGTTCAATGATTCCTGCATCAAGCATCTTATCAAGTTATGCTTTTACCTTTTCTTTATATCTTGGATTTAGTCAATAAGGTCTCTTCTTAATGGGCTTCGCATTCAGCTTGAGAGGTATTTTCATAACCCCCAAGTCGCCCAAAATTCCCTTTATTTTGGAAAAATCCATAGCAAATAAGTCTTCATATTCGTGAAGTAAATCTGTTATCTGTGCAACCGTCTCTTCATCCCAATAATCTCCTATAGAAGCGAACTTCGGTTCTTCAGTAGTTCCAATGTTCACTTTCCACATTTTTACAGGATTACTTAGGTCCGAAATTTTCAATGGAGGTCCTTCGACTTCGCACTTTCCTTCCGACTCAGGTATGTTAACATTGCGTGGGTCTTCATCATCGCTTTCCTCTTCTTCTTCATCTAAAGCGAAGTTATAACATTCCAGGGCATGTTCTAGCTGCCTTGCCCATTCTGGTTGGTGATACACGGGTTCTGGTGTGTCATTGAATACCTTATTTTTGATGACTTGTAATGCCTCATTTATACTTGGACATTCATATTCGAAGCTAAAAGTTGCTTGGATTTTTTTAATCATGACAGACCATTCTACCATTCCTCTGTGAAGTTCTATCTCTGTGTACAAGTTCTTCAAAATATTCTCTAGTGTGTGTACAAACATATGAACCCATTCTGTTTGCGGTCTATGTGTCCATGCTTTCAGAGAGTGGTCTACGTGATCTCTAGGATTAGTTTGCCCATTATATTTCACTTGTACAAGATCATTTTATTCCAAAAATATGATCTCCATCATGTGATTACAGTGTTCCCATGTGGTTAGATTATGCTTATGCGCGGCCCACCATCTGGCAGGTGTAGCACGCAGTGTTGTATCCAGTGTTGCTATCTTATGTTCATCTGAAACTAAAATAAGATATTCTTGAAAAATGTATGGATGTTAGTCAAGCCATCATAAGTAGGGATTGGACTTACCTCTATTCCAATCCAATGCAATGATCTCGTGATTTGCGTGCATTTCCTTGCAGATACGTCATGCATTATGCTCTGGCAATTCGTTGTCATCTTGTAGATACAATCCAGATTTTGAGCTCTGCATTCTTCTCTTATTGGCTCAGTGTATCCTGGTCCTTGTGAAGTATCCAAGGGTGTGATGACCCTGATATCTGCTCCTTCAAATATCATCTGCTTCTTTTTCAAGTTTATAATTGTGATATTATCCATTTCCCAATCTATCCGTATAAGGTTGGCTATCATCTACGATTTCAATTACTTTGAATTCTGCTCTACTTCATACTCCATCAATGTCAACAAGGACACTTGCTAACCTCCCAAAGGGTATAACCTTTTGCTGATTGGATAGACTCAACTATATTGGTGACCATGATAACTTCGAATTCCCATTTGTTCCCATGTCTTCTTTGTCAAGACATTTACTTATGAGCCTAAGTCAAGGATAATCTCATCCATTTCAAAATATTCGATCTGTGCATTCAGTCTCATTTCTCTTCCAGTTCTTTTATAAATCTTAATATGATGAACCATTTTGTGTGCTTCATTTACTATATTGCTCTGCTCGTAATTACTCAACAGGCTCTGTAATTCTGCTAAGGCATTCTCATGTTTTAACGGCTTCATGTAGCTCTGTAACAGTTGTGCAACATGACTCATTGTGTCTGTCGTAGTACGTGAGTGATCATACGAAGCTGGAATATCCTTTATAGGAGAAGTCTCACTTCACAACTTGATTCGTGGAGTGATAAGATCTGGATCTTTGAAGGTTTCTCTTGCTTCCAGGAAGACTTCTTTTTCTTTGTTCAGCTTGAAAGCGGGTGTTTTTCCAGTTGCTTTCCTTATCCAAGTCCCTTCAATAGGCTTTTGTTTATCTTGGTGATTCTCAGAGGTCGATGCTTCAGTTTTATGATCTTCACCTATCGTATCTCCACTTCACATCACAACATTAATGTTATAATCTGTGTTCCTTTTTTCAGCTGCGATCATTTGTATGTTCTGGTTCTATGCTTCTGGTATTCTCTCTTGCATTTTTGCTTGCAAAACAGGACATGCCTCAATGACATGATCAAGATACTTACAATATTTGCAGGTAGTACAATCATTCATGCAATCTATGAATAGATGTACAGGTTGAGCGCAGTTATAACATACTATCTGACCTCTTCCTCTCCCTTGGCCAGTGTTTCTTCCTCTGCCTTTGAATCCACCACGTTCTCTCTATGCACCTTGATCATACTGCGCATTTTCATTGTTATGCGTTGTTTCTTCTTGTACTCGGTAGAAATCATGTTTTCTTTCCATCATGAGTTCATAGGCTCTGCAATTGGTATCATCATGGACAACTGATTTATAGAATGTGCAATATAAGTTCTTGGGTGTTTGCACATACTTATGAATTAAATAACAATCTCCTGGGCATTGTCCTCTACATCGGAAAATTTCATCACCATGGTCCTTGCTGTTGATTTATGGGTTTGGAGCTCCACTAGCGATGTAATCTTTAAATATCGGACAATGTTCTTTGGAGTGACCTTCTCCCTTACACTTTGTACACCAAACCTCTTCTCGGGTTTATTTTCCTTTCTTCATATCTTGCAATTGTAATGTCAAATTTGCTAGCTGGGTCTGTATCTGAACCATACCTGCGCTAGTCTCCCCTATAGGCGAAGCCTCTAGTTTCATTGCAATCTCTAGGGCCTCTGTCTGCGAAGCAACCTTCTGTTGCATCAATGGTATTCTTATATGTGTCAACATCGCGGCTATGAACCATTCCTGGTGTTGTTGTGATGCTATGTCAAAGCTCACTTGGTCTAACAGTGCTTTGAACTTTTGATGAAATTCCCACACTGACTCACTCGGTTTCTGCTTGATTTCTTTGAGCTCTGTGATACAATGCGATTCTGACTTAGGTATTTTAAATTCTCTTATGAGCGCAGTATTGATATCCACTAGGGTCCTATTTTGTCCAACAGAATACTTCATAAACCATGTCAAAGCTCTATCCTTGAATGTTGTAACTAGATGTGCATGTCTACCAGCATGATCATGTACTTGTTTAACATTCCACACGGCTTCATAGAGAAACCAGTGTTTCTTAGGGTCTTCTAGACCCATTCCTTTGAATATCGACAGCTTGATGTTGTCTGTCATTCTTCTTCTAGTAGGCGTAGTGTTCTGTAACATGTTAGGTATACTACTGCTCAGAAGTTCTGAGTACTTTCTCTTGTGGTGTTACTACTACTGTTGTTTTGAGGGTTAGTAGTATTTATATCATCAGCCGAAGGGTTCTGCGGAGTGATGGGCTGATAGATAGTCACTCGGGGTTCTGTTTCACTAGTAATATCAACCTGTAAGTTTGTTTCTAGAGAGATGTGAAGTTCATGTTCATTAGGCCTATTCTCGGTACTATACTTGTATCTTTTACCACTTCGTAATATGTGAATGTTTTCCTTAGTGTCACTGTCTATATTACTGAACATTAGAGACTCAAATTTCTAGGGATCTTATTGCATTCTTAAGACACCTTTATCTGCTAACAGCATTTTAATGTATAGACTGAGATTGTTCAGGTACTTACCTCTTAATTCTTTGAAAAATTCTGCCTCAGTTGCGCTGTAAGACTTCAAAGTGTCCACAAAAAATTCTTTAACGTAGCCTTCTAGTATGCTATCGAACCAGAAGTCTACTGCTCTTGAGATTGGGATATCTACTGCTTTAAGTCTCTAAACTAGTTATGGAGTCCACAACGTAGGTTCTCCTCCCTGATAACAAATTTTCTATTTTGCTAGTCTCGACAACCACTCATATAGGTCGTTGCTGAAGAATGCAAAGAAAATTTTGTAAATTTCAGACCATAGGTATCTCTACAGCCATTCTTCATCAGAGAAATGCGGATGTTTGTTCTCTTTCCTTGCAAACTCTCTTTCTGTATTATCCACCGAGTTCTGTATTTCTATTCTCTTGGGATTCCAATATTCAGAACACATCACTAGTTCAAGTGCAGAAAAATAACCATTTGTTTGCTTATTAACCTCATTCTTTAACTTTCTCGTACAGACCCAGGTTCTGCACAGTTTTTGTCCAGCAAAGCCCTTCTTCACCGGCCCTTTTGGAAACAACCTGCGAACAAGCTGAGGTCTCACCTGAGGCGAAGTTTATGGGGGATTATAGAAGCAGGTTTCTGTAATCAGGTGATGCGCGGCTAACAGACTGGGAAGTTGCGCGAAGTTACACCTACTTCGCATCTATCACTTATACCGTAGCCCACACTAGGACTGCGCACTTCAAAACGACCATTTAACAATATGACATCACAACTCTACACTTGGCAAAACATATGGGATTGTGCATTTCGCAATATCATACAATATGGTGAAATACAACGCAACAACACAATTTTAGTACTGCGCTTCTAGGGAATCACACTTAACACAGACTTTGCTGACTTAGTGTTTACCCAAATAGTCCATGCATTTGACGTATTTAGAATTACTTGCATCAACATTCAAGATATATGTTTGACACTTAACATATTATTCTCATCACTCATTGATGTGGAAAATACATATAAAAGCGAAGACACATATAACTATAAGCATGAACTTAACCATAAACATAAGCAAACACACAGATTCAATCACACAACACGATATTTACGTGGTTCACCCCCCGAATGGGAGCTACGTCCATGGGAACTGTTGATTATATTAATGGGAAGGGTTCAACAGTTCCAGTCTACGCACTCAGCTGCAAACTCTTCTCTCTACAATAGGTCTCTGCGCACACAGCTGCAGAGCCTCTTTCTCTCTTCAGTGGGTCTCTACGCACACAACTGCAGATCCTCTTTACAATGCTCAGTATTTCAAAATAATTCACAAAATATCAAAACAATACTATGAGAGATCAACAAAAATCAACCCTTCCCTTACAAAATTGCCCCTTTTATAGATCGTGCCCACAAGTCACGTCTTTACAATGAATATGGGCCCAAAACCCTAGAGTTACCAAAAATGGTGCGGTTACCCTGCTAACCCGGCCTGTTGTAGTTGAAATCTACTCCACTCGCCTCTGGCTGCATTTCTATGCCACTCTTGGCTCTGACGCCCTTCTGATAGCTGCAGTCCTCACAGAAGGGCTCTAACTGCATAGTGGCGTGTCCCTTTCTGCCACTTTGGATTTCCTGTCGCTCTCGACCCATCGTTTTTCCTCTAATGGTTTCCCCCACTCTGGCTGACAAGTCACTTTCCTCCGATTCTGCGCCATTCTTTACCTTTCTCCCAGGATTCTGCAGATTTGCTTAACCAAAATAGGTCATTGTCGGACCTCGCTTCACTTGTACTTTACTTCCAAAAATAGTTGTTGCGCTGGAGCCCTACTCCACGAAAGATGTCTTCCCCCAAAAAGTGGTTCACTTGGGCCATGCCCAAAAGGTATGATGGGTTATCGCAATATCATTGAATGCATGTGTATGATGGTTTATTGCAGTATCATTGAATGTATGTGGGTTATCGCAATATCATTGAATGTATGTCGCATCTTGGTTAAATATGGTTTATGACTCTGGAATTTCACAGTATTGTTGTATGTCTCAGATCAGTTAGTTATGTTGCGATAATTTTTTATGTCTTAGATCTAATGATTATGTTTTGATGCGAATAATGTTCATGTCGATCTCCGAATTATAGTGTGATTGAGTACAAATTATGCATGTTCTCTCACATCTGCGGAAACATGGTTATTTCATCCCCCCTTAGATATCTCGGGTGAGACTTCACTCACTCTGTGGGTGTCACTGGAAAGGCTAAACCCTTTCCGAGTCGATGTCTATGGGATATTGCATTGATTTTTGTTGACACTAGTGCGAAGTGAACCCTTTTCGATAGATATCTGTCAACAAATGGTTATGTTTATGGGACCGTAGTGTGAATAGAACAGAGGACATGATGTGGCATCTGACAAATCCAAAGATCACAAAATGGTTCCATAAGAAGATGCGAGAAATTTCTAAGGAAGAAAATCGGAACCCCAGATGGTCGAATACCGATTGGTTGCAGAAGTACATATACTTTGATATCCACGAAGTATTCTTCTGTGAATTTCCTATATTGCTATATGAATGGTTGGTGCAACTAACATTTTAGAAGAAGAACTTCCAAGGAGGTGAGATTGAACACTAGACTCCAGAACTGATCCAGCAGTTGGGATGGGTTAACAACAAAGCTTCAAGGGTTGTTGAGTTTTGGGTAGACAAAATTTTGGAAGGATACATTACTAAGTTTGTTGTTGAAAGAGTTAAGTTATACAGTGACGAAGAAAATGAAATTCTTCAATGGACCCGAAGGAAGGTATCTATTGTCGTTAAAATTGTGGATCAAGATGCTCATTTGTGAAAAGGGCATATTAAAGATGAACTTTGACGAGTAAAGATCGAGTGTGCGGAAGATGTGGGTACCGTGCAGATATGGGTCTGATAGAATGATGCGGGGTAGATGGATATAAGCTACGACGAAATTGTGAGGGAAGTTGCAGAATATTGTGGTCTCCTGAGAAGTGGGGTGAGGTTCCGGCCCGAGAAGAAGAGGAGGACTAAGATAGAGAGAGAGTCTCCTAGTGCAACCAGAATAGAGAAATACGAAACGGGACACAAGGGACTAAGTGACCCTATTGTGAAGAAGAGAACAACCAGGATACCCCTAAACCTAAGGAAGTACATACCCAAAGCTACAACGTACCCACAACACCGTGCACTGAACCAAACTTTGGAGGAAGAAATATAAGCTCTTCGCAGGGTTGTCCTGCATGTCAGAACAATAGTAAGAGTAGTTGATATACAAACACCAGTAGAAAACCAAGGATGGCAGACAACCATGTAAATATGCCTCTTTTTGTGGGTAATGGGACTAAGGATCCCGACCAATATTGTTTCTTATGCGAAACGGTGTGGATGGAGAAATAAGTCCAGGATGATGATATTAAGAAGGGACAATTGGTGAGGACCTTTACTAATTAGAGGAAATTTGGATGAAAAATGCGCATTTTAAATCTAAAGTACAATTTCTTGTCATCACATATTAGCCAATCAAAATGCTTTAAAATTCAAACAAGGTGCATGTAAAAAAATTGGAGGGAAAAAATAAAAACTACTTTTTTGGATCGTATTTTCAACTTATCTCCTTGTAGGTTTACTCAAATTTCAAGTGGGAGGACTCGTTGGATGCATAATTAAAATATGCATCCAACGAGTACCCATGTTGCATACTTTTAACAACATCCACACCATGACAAATTGAAAATACATTAAAAAACGTGTTTTGTCTCACTAGAAACACATTTTTAATGCATTTTCAATTTTTCATGTTGTGGATGTTGTTAAAAGTATGCAATATGGGTATGCGTTGGATACATAATTTAATTATGCATCCAATGATTCCTCCCGCTTGAAATTTGAGTAAACCTACAAGGAGATAAGTTGAAAATATGATCCAAAAAAGTAGTTTTTTTACTCTCTACTATTATTTTATTATTTTCCTTTGGAGACCCATTTTTTACCCAAATTTCCTCTAATGCGGCGGCCGTGCGCTAGATTGGTTTATGAATTTTGTACAAGTACCTACAGAGTCCGCATAAAACCTTGGTATAAATCAGAGCGGGATTGATCGACGAATTTAGGAAACTGAAATCAGAATCGCAATATATCACAGAGTTAAAGGAAATAAAGAAATTTCCTAATGAATCAGTATGGGAATTTGATCATAGGTACAAAACTCTGATGGCCAAAGTAAGTTTTGGAATGAGAGACATAGAGCATAAAGAATGTTTTATTGCAAGATTGATACTATACATTCGGATGTCGCTGATGTAGTGGAAGATCGTATCCCAGGTGGAGGCATTGGAAATTGCAATGAAGCTCGAGGCTTCGCCGATTGGAGAAATAGGGATTGGCATGAACCAGATGCAAGCTCAACTAGCGAATTTGACTATCCAACTACAGGATATCAAGAAGGGTAAGGAAGTTCATGAAGAAATATGGTGCATTTGATGCAATTCTGAAGGACATCATAAGGATCAATGCCCTGAATTCTGTGAATATTTACAGTCTAGCACACCAAATCCACTCAGTCAAGGACGAATTCCCTGGTGTCAAATTTGTCAAATGAGGGGACATCACTCAAAAGAATGCGTGTACTTGCAGAAGGTTGTGTCGAAACCGGCTAATACTTTTTGTAACTTCTGTCGATCGATCGTTCATGAGGAGAAGGATTGTAGAGAATATGATTTACTCCAAGAAAGAATTGCGGATACTTATTTCATGAAGGAAGAAGAGAAAGCTATGGTACAACCCCATCAATAATATAATCAACCGCAACCATAGTATAATCAATTGCATCCACAGTATAATAAACCGCAACCACAGTACAATCAACCGTAGCCGCAGTATAACCCACCTCAGTATTATCCATTGCAATATAATTAGTAGCCATACAATCGGCTGTGAGGCGGATTCAGAGGAGGATTCCACGGGGGTCGTGGTGGAGGATTTGGTCACGGAGGAAGTTTTGGTTGAGGTCGAGGACCGGTTACATGCTATAATTGTGACCAGATTGGACATTATCAGAGAGATTTCCTGAATCCAATTCCACATCGTACCTATTGGAGTGCAGCGGACCACAACGTCGAGGATTGTCCCCAGTTAATTGCGAAGTGGAAGACTAAGAATGTTCCACAACCTCAACCAAATCTGAATGTAAATCAGAATTAGAACCCTAATCCAAATGTGCAGAAGATCTCAGCTAAGATCAGAATTCGACCCGTGAATGTTGCAGTGGTAACCAGGGGAGGGGTTGAGACACGAGAAGACAAGTCATTGCCAAATGTCTGGCCTACAACCTGGAAACAGGTTCTATTTGATGCGGAAGCAGAGAAGGAAACATTTTTGGAAGCACGATATATGATGAGAAAGAATAATACTAAGTTTCCACCTATATGCCAGAAAGAACCTATCTATGAGATGCCGTCGATATTTGATACGATAAATTTGCAGAGGTCACTAGGGAAAGGTAGTACTCTGAGAAATGTTTTAAAGAGTTGCTTGACATTAGCGAAGGATCAAGATGCACTGGAAGAGATAGCTAGTATCTTGTATCGACAAGAGGAAGGGCGATAGGATCTGACATTGAACCGATTGCACAGGAAGAAGACGAGAAGAGAAATGAAGATGAACGCAAAGATTGGTGCATACGATGTAGATTCTATCATTTTGGACCTAGGATTGGACGTAAACATCCTGAATCAGAAAACATGGGAAATGATGGGGAATTCGTAGTTGGTATGGTCCCCTATGCAACTTCGAATGGAAAATCAGAGCAAGGTCACACCAATTGGTTGATTATCGCATCTACATGTCGAAGTAGAAGGAATGAAGACTTACGCAGACTTCAACATCATACAAATAGTCGACAACACAAGCCCATATCTAGTGTTGTTGGGAATAGATTGGGAAATGGAGAATCATGATGTCATCAATTTTAAGAAAAGGACGATGTATTTCGAAAACCATGACATGAGGGTCATTACCCCTCTTGATCCGCTCAAAGGGAAAATATATGTCGAACCAATGAGAGATGAGTTTACAGAAGGATGAGACAACGTCTTCAATGTTTCAGAAGATTACATCAATCCCACCGCCGATGGGGAATTGGGGTCGTAGAGTTTTATTTTACTGTCATCAGACTCCGACGAATCGCTAGAAAACTGGCATAATCGATTGCATGAGGTGTCATTCAGAAAGTGTGCATGAATCACTCAGTCGTTGAGATGGGTAGCGATGGAGGTATGTGATTTTCTGACATATGAATGATTACCTAATATGGGTATTTTCATCGCTGAATTCAAAGACAAGGTATCTGAACCACGGTGACTGTTGGCGCTCGAAGAAGCATTGAAGGCTACTCCAACAAGGTGGTGGGCTGTGCACAAGTCATCGATAACAAGCTGGAAACTATGTCGATAACTGATGGAAGTTAGGTTTGGGGAGACTGAATGCTACTATGGGAAGAAATATAATGGAAGGGGTGATCCAAGGGATCATCTAGGAGAATGTCAAAGCGCGAGGGGAATGAGACCGAAGCAGGAATGGGTTCATGCATTCATCCATACGCTAGATGGAGTACCGTGGAGCTGGTACATCATAACAAAACTGCGACGAGGAACAACTATGTGGGAAGAATTGACCACTAGTTTTAGTCAAACGTTCAGCTTCGTCGATGAGAATCCTTTCATCCACAGTGCATTATAGGAGATCCGCGCAAAGGTGCTCAAAATAGTTCTGACAGAAATACCAATGGGACTACAATGGACTACGACACCAGAAATGATTATGGAATGTTATAATGTGCCGGGAGGACCTGATGACGAAGAAGATCCCAGGGTCATCTGTGTCTCGGAGTCGAAAGGAAGTCGTGATGTTCAAGCACCAAAGATTCCATTCGACAAATTCCAATAGCCGTTGAAAATTAAGAAGGTTAATATTGGGTTGGAGGAAAATCCCAAGTTCGTTAGTATTGGAGATTACTTGGATGATTTTACAATTGGAAAGGTTATTGATCTACTGCAATAATTTCAATACTTATTTCCAATGAATTTTTTTGAAATGAAGGACATTTCTGGGGACCTGGGTCAGATGAAGATACCTCTGAAACCTGATGTGAATCCAGTAAAGCAATGACCATATAGACTGAATCCAAGGTATAAGGAGTGGGTGAAGGCTGAGATAGAGCGAATACTGGATGCATGAATCATAGAACATGTCAAAGAGTCGGAATGGATTATCCCAATGGTTGTCCAATACAAGAAGACCGACGAAATCAGTATTTGCATCAATTTAAGGAAGATAAACGATGCATTCCTTCATGATCCATTCCCTATTCCTTTCACTGATGAAGTACTTGATGGTGTCGGAGGCCAGGAGGTATAATCATTTACAAATGGATTTTCAGGATACCACCAGATAAGGATCGCAAAAGAAGACCGACATAAAACAACTTTCATGACAAAATGGGGATTCTTTCAGTACAAAGTGATTTCGTTTGGTCTAAAAAACGCCCCTGCAATCTTTTCAAGGCTAGTTGTCGTTGCGTTTAAGGATTTTATTCATAAGTTTCTAGCAGTGTATATGGACGACTAGCTCATATATGGGTTAGTAAAGGACCACGTTGGGAACCTAAGGATGATGTTGGAAAGGTGTCGACAACATCAAATCTCACTAAACTTAAAGAAATGTATTTTTTGTGCACCGTTCGGTATCCTATTGGGCCATATCGTATGCAAGAAGGGAATGTTCATCGACCCAATGAAGATTGTGATCATTGTCGACTTACCACCACCGAAAATAGTAAAGCAGTTGAGGTCGACATTGGGACATACAGGATATTACAGGAAGTTCATAAGAGGATACGTAACAATTACTGCACCTATGGAGAAGTTGTTAAAGAAGGATGCAAAGTTCAAGTGGAACGGAGAGTTCTAGAAGAGCCTCAACATACTGAAGGAAAATATGGTCGCAACACTGATATTAGTCTTCCCCAAATGGAAGAAAGAATTCCATGTCCATGTATATGCTTTGTCAGTAGCGCTGGGGGTGATATTGGCCCATCCAGGAGAAGGGTCGATTGACCACCCGATCGCATTTGCGAGCAGGAAAGTTTCCATTGTGGAGAAGAATTATACGAAGGCAGAGAGAGAAGGTCTAGCGATGGTATATGCGCTGCATAAATTTCGACATTATCTTCTTAGAGGACACTTCAAAATGTTCACTAACCACTCTGCATTAAAGTAATCAGTCAATAATCCTGTGTTGGGGGGGTAGATTTGTCGATGGTTGTTTCTATTCCAGGAGTTTGATTTTGAAATCATTTTGAAACTAGGACGATTGAATGTAGGAATTGATCACCTGTCAAGGATTGAATCAGTCAATGAACCAAGGAGCATCGATGAAGTCTTTCTTGATGCACAACTATTTAGGATTGGAATGGTCGATGACCATTACGAACAAATTATCCAGTTCTTATCTACGGGAAGAGCACTTGAGGAGTTCACTACTAGTCAACCGAAGCAATTAGTTGCCAGGGCCGTTGATTTCCAACTAATCACAGAAAATCTATATAAGATGGGGAAATATGAAGTTCTTCGTCACTATGTCCTTTCGCATAAGCAAGAAAGAGTGTTGGCGGAAGCTCATGATGGGATCGCAGGAGGACATTACGAAGGATGCAAAACCACTAGGAAGATACTTAGAGAGGGATTATGGTGGCCAATAGTACATGGTGATGCAATAGATTATGCTAAAAGATGTGACATATGTCAAAGAACAGGGAAACCGTCGTGAAGGGACGAGATGCCACTAGTGCCTCAGTTAAAAATACAAGCCTTTGACAAATGGGAAGTAGATTTAGTGGGACCCATTAACCCAACAGGAAGAAGAACATGTGCGAGATACATTATTACTGCTATTGACTACTTGACCAGATGGGATGAAGCAACACTAGTAAAGGATTTCACAGCTACGATGGCAACAAGGTTTCTCTTCGATGACATGGTCACCAGATTTGGGTGTCCAAAGATATTGATGAGCGACCAAGGAACACACTTCTTCAATCAAACCATCAAATCCATGACAGAGTAATTTCAAATTCAACATCGAAGGAATACCCCATATCACCCACAAGTAAATGGCGCATTTGAGGCGCTTAACAAGATATTGGAGCATGTGCTCACCAAGGTGTGTAATACAAACCAAGACAAATGGGACTTGAATATTCCAACGGTAATATGTGTTAGTTTTTCAACATTTAATTCAATATGATCTAGGATCTTATCTGAGAGAATAACAAGCACAACATAATCAATCACAAGAGACAATAGACATAAATCATTTCACCGGGTAAACCATAAAGGAGAATGTTGGAACATTTAAAAAACCCACTACGTCATTCTAGACTTAGGATAAAATTAATTAATCATTTATGATTAATTTCCTGAGTTTTGACTAGGTAGAATAGGCTAGTTTTGTCTTTTAGTGGACCACATGCTATCCTGATTCACAAAAATGAATTTGGATAGATTTTGGATAATATTTCCTTGGATTCTATCTGATTTTATTCCATTCCTGAATTAGAAAGACACTATCCTTATTTAGTTAGCTTTGTCCTGTTTTTTTCTACTTTCTAGTGGAAAAGATAAAGCTAGTTTACTTGGAATCTTTTTCCACTTGACCAATTCAAATTCCACATCATATATAACCTTATACAACCATCATTACATTCCATTTACCTCACTCATGAGCTTCCATACCATACTTACTAAATTTGTGAGCCTGTAGGACAGTTTTGGAAACTGCTTTTGCCACCTAGGGTTTTTTTTTTGCCTTTTCTAAGCCTTTTATTTTTGCTCTTTCCATATTGCCTCAAAGGAATTCGATTTTATACATGGAGGATGTATTATATATTGTTATCATATCAATGAATAATATACAAAATGATTTCCACAATTTATCTTCTCTATTCTTCTTCTCTCATTGTCTGAAATATTCCATGGTGAAATTGTCTTATGAATCGAGTTCCTAGTAATTGAAAATCTCACATGGTATTAGAGCTAGCTTGATTCAAAGCAATTTACAAGAGTGTTTTTTGCAGGTATTTCCATCACCAGGAGCACATCAGTATGGAGCAAAATCAATCCAAATTTGTGACTCTCACTCCCTTCAATTTATTTGACTGGAAGGCGCATATGATCATCCATCTTCGGAGCAAAGGATTGTATAGAGTCACTATGGGGCTTCAAACTGAGCCAGGAGCTATTGCATTAAAATCCAAATGGTTTAATAGACTTGATGAAGCTTATGGGTTACTTTGTATCTCTGTATCTCCAGATCTTCTATTCCATATTGATTCTCTATCCACTCCAAATGAAGTGTGGACAAAACTAGAATCTCTCTTTGGAAAACAGGACGAGCTCAGAGGTCATTTGTTGGAGATTGAGCTGATCTCTCTTAGTCCAAGTAATTTCGATTCTATGGAGTATTTCATCTCAAAATTCAAGAACCTAGTGATTCAACTCAAGCAATGTGGCATCGAGAATAAGGATGAGCAATTAATCCTCACCATTCTTTCAAAATTGAGTTCATAATACTCAGTATTTGTGTCTACTTTTCATTCTACAAGACTTGCAGTTCCCAAGTGGAAGATGCCAACCTTGGATGCATTCATTGATTTTCTCTCTCAGGAGAAGGAAAATATGGTCCAAATGATAGATCAATCACCCTCCAAAGACTTTGCACTTGTTGCTCATGGAGAAAATATTTTCAAGAATAACAAATCCAAACAAAAGATATTGTCAAATGAAGAGGGTTCTGATGGAGATTCGAAATCCAAGAAGATGAAGAAGGAGAATCCCAAGTGTTCTTATTGCTACAAAGGCACTCATCCTGAGAAATCTTTCTTCAATAAGAAATTGGACATCATGGCCAAAATGCTTGAAGAACATAACATAGATGTTCCTGACTTTGCAAACAAAGAACAAGGCAAGCTTGTTGTATAATAAGAACTCTGTCTCCATGCCTCTCCCAAAGGTAATAATTTTTATGCTTTGAGTGCTAGAGTGAAATATAATTCTGATGTATCTAATATTGATTCACATTTTGATATATCAAAATCAGAAACCTCCACCTCTTCCTTGGAACAATCTTCAGTCAGTTCATCCAAGACTACTCTCAAAACTAGTCATTTTTTACTAGCTTCTGACTTGTCTTCTGAAAGGTCTTTCCACCACCATTCAAATATTTTAGATTCTGATTTAGAAGATGATTTACATTTTGATATGCAGGTAATTACATATCCCACATCATATTACCAACCTTTGGATGGACAAAATACCCTACAAACCCCAAGTTCTCCAATTAAGAAACTACACAATTCTATGTTTTCCTACACTATGTCACTTGCCTCTGTTGCACTTTTGTCTTTCATATATTTCATTGGTTGGAAATCCATGTTTTTGGATTTCTTTGGACTGATATTCCACACATTTGGACCTAACCCCATCATTCATGGTTCAAAAGTCAAGTCCTCACACTCTCCAGGCTCGCTCAGTTGTCAAGGTGATCTAGTTTCTCACACTTTTCCTACTGAAACTCTGTTCGATCATGGAGACTCCACATATTTACCGGTTGCTGCTCCATATGACTCACATTCTGATATTTCAGAGATGCATGATCTCATTTTAAATATCAGAAAGGTTCTACATCAGTTTGAGAAGAAAGTACAAGAACTAGTACACCACATTGTAGCTATAGAAGAAATTGATCTTGTTGAGTTCAGTGTTTCTCCTTGGGAAAGAGTATGAATAGATCTTCTTTCCATCATTGATTATGTTTTCATATCTGATTATGTATGTTACAGCAGCAAGAAAAATTCATTTGATGCTCCTCCATCATCAGAATATGAACTTCATAGAGCTTCAACACATGGTTCTTTCCTACACAACATTGATGCACTCATGCATGATCATGACATCCACAATCTCTTCATCAAGTCAGTTACTCAGAAGCATCCCATTCATCTCATTCAGCTCATTGAAATGAGTAACATGACAGTATGAAGACATCAAGCATGTCCCTTTTTTAGGGAGGGTTTTGTTCCCATGAGGTTTTCCCTGTTTCCTCGGTTTACATGGACTAGTTATTTTTGTATTGGGGTGACCATAAGCCTTGTTGCTTGGGTCCTATATTTATGATATTTTCTGATTCCCATCACATAAAGTCGGGCTTAAGGGAGGTGTTGGAAAAATTAAAAAACCCACTATTTCATTCTAGACTTGGGATAAAATTAATTAACCATTTATGATTAATTTCCTGAGTTTTGACTAGGTAGAATAGGCCAGTTTTTCCTTTTTGTGGAACACATGCTATCCTCATTCACAAAAATGAATTTGGATAGATTCTGGATAATATTTCCTTGGATTATGTCTGATTTTATTCCATTCCTAAATTAGAAAGACACTATCCTGATTTAGTTAGCTTTGTCCTGTTTTTTTCTACTTTCTAGTGGAAAAGATAAAGCTAGCTTACTTGGAATCTTTTGTCACTTGACCGATTCAACCTCCACACCATATCTAACCTTATAAAACTATCATTACATTCCATTTACCTCACTCATGAGCTTCCATACCATACTTACTAAATTTGTGAGCCTCTAGCACAGTTTTGGAAAGTGCTTTTGCCACATAGGGGTTTTTTTGCCTTTTCTAAGCCTTTTCTTTTTGCTCTTTCCATATTGCCTCAAAGGAATTCGATTTTATCCATGGAGGATGTATTATATATTGTTATCATATCAATGAATAATATACAGAGTGATTTCCACAATTTATCTTCTCTATTCTTCTTCTCTCATTGTCTGAAATATTCCATGGTGAAATTGTCTTATGAATCTAGTTCCTAGTAATTGAAAATCTCACAGAGAAAACCCCGCAACTTCCTCAGAGATAGAATGATAAAATAGTACAAAACCCCAAAACAAAGAGATAGTCCTTCGCAGATCCTCCTCCTCCACTTGTGCACACTACTAACTTGTATGAATGAGTGAGTGAGTGAATGAATAGAATGAGAGAGTCACACTCTCTATTTATACTTGACTGCACTTGCCTTTTACCCTAATAGAGACGACTTCTCCTAGGAGAGTCTAATAACACATTATCCCCTAAATTTGGGCTGACCCCACAAGAGGAGTCTAATAACCCATCAAATAATAATGATGACCTTCCCGATCGGAGGAATGAAACCTCTCCTTCGGAAGTACAATGTCATATGAATACAATATGAAATATACAAGTGAAATACATTCCGAAGTTACATATACATCAACACTGCCTCTTAACTAGGAAGGTATTTTCTTGACATAGTTCATCGGCACAAGTCTTCATCACTGGAGGATCATCATCAAAGCTAGATCATCATCATCACTGTTGCTTCTATCTCGATCATCAATCTCCAATCTACTCGTCATAGGAAGTTCTACAGAGCCAGCCATTTTTCATGCTGGATGTAGGCCTAGCCTCCATTTAGGTCTTCATCATCTCTGCGAGCAAGCCATGAAGTATGTACATCTCAAAAGTTATTTACACTGCCTCTGCAAAACCTACAAGATATCCCAGGACTGATTATATGCCACTGCAAAACTTGAATAGGAGCATCCCAGGACTGATTATATGCCTCTGCAAAACCTGTGTACCATACAATCACCTCATCGTCTTGATATCATCTCATCGTCCATGGAGCACAGCCCAGATGCACACAGCACAACACTTACACTCACCAGCATGGAAGGAATTTCCGCTGACCATTTGGGAAAGGCTCAGCACTTATATCTACGCCATGGGAAGACACACCTCAACCATGCGAGAATGGCACTGCCCTTACATCTACGCATGGGAAGACACACCTCAACCATGCGAGAATGGAACAACACTTATATCGCATCCATGGGAAGACACACCTCAACCATTCTCGAATGGCACATCACTTATATCGCAAGCATGGGAAGACACACCTCAACCATGCTCAAATGGCTTGACACTTATATCAACGACCATGGGAAGACTGTAACATCCCGAAAATACCAAAATAAATTATTTTTTTATAATAGCAATAATTATCAAAGTCATTTAATGTTGAACATATAAACTAAATCGAAATCTTAACTAAGATAATTTAATGACGATGACACGTCATAATTCTCAAATAAATATAGTTGTAATTGCTACTTCAGATATAAGTGGATGTTAGACTCCTTAATGAAAGATCTTTGTATGATTATGTAGACGACTACACTTTACAAATTTGTTTAAGTTCTTGGTTATTATTATTATTACATGTTGTTACTGTTTGTACCACTTTGATATTCTTAATGGAGTGCTGACAGTTTGTCTGTTTGTTGAAGAAGGGGTCCTATGAGGCACCCTGGAGCTTACTTAGCTATGTTTAGCTAAGGCATTTTAATCTTGTTTCCATGTGCAGACCGTAGGTAAGAAATCTACAAGACAACATAAAATTTAGAGTACTTATGTTTTTCAATTCATCGTCAATGTAAAATGTTAATACTTCCTTGCGACATCAATAACTGAAGGTATGGATACAAGGATTCTACTCCTAGCTTAAGTACTGTCTTACAAAGATCCTTAATGTTATCAATCCATGTCGTCCAATATTTCTATTATGATGCTACATTTATCGTCATAAGACTACTGTCAGATTTATTAATGCAACAGTACTACTATCTATTAAGTATGCAATTACGAACTTATAGGAAAATGCACTTTCGAACTATCATTATAATTGGCATCTACAATTCTTATACTACTTATGTCCTATACAAACTATAGAAATGAAGTGGCTATATATCCTATAGCTACTATTTATTACATAATGCATGGCATAATATTCAATTGTTTTGATACCAATTTAAACTTTGGAATTATATAAAACATACGCTACATATTGCTATATAATATGATATGGTTTTTACTATACCAAACTATGAAAAACAAAAGCAATATTGTGCTTTGCTAAAGGAAATCCTAACTATACCCTTAACACCATAGGATATTATCCTATACAAATCACGAATACGATTAAAACAACCTTATTAAGATCGTGGCTTAAGTGATAGTTTGAACAATGATGTAAGTCTGAGCTCGTATCCTAAGTGTTAATATCATGTTAATGTAATCGCCCAAGTCTCAACGTTAAAGTGATGAAATGACGGATATTAAATTCTAATTGCAGGTTGATAGAGTTATGGTTTGTGAATTAAATGCACTCCATAGTGGAATGGGTGGTTGTCATACCACATAGTCCATCCATGTGAACTTTGATTGATATTGTAGCCGGGAGTTCTAGCTGGAAATGATGCCCTATCGCCTCTCCTCCACACTGTACACCATATCGTTCATTGGCATGCAGGGTTGGAAACTCTATGGTTGTTGGAATTTAATGAGATATTAATTTGAGGTTGCTCGGCTTTCAACGTAACATTGTTGGCTCTTTTCTATCCATCAATCGCTCCAGATCTTGGTCGTTGGTTTGTGTAACCCTAATCCGTGTTGTATGTATTGTTAGCATGTTTCTTGGCCCTTCATTGTTATGTGGTAATGAGGCTGACAAGATGCCAAATTTTTAGGGTTTAGAGGAGGTGCTCTTCCAGGGTTTTGACCCTGTGACTTATGAGAGAAAAAGTTTAAAAGTTGCAGGCTTGGCTTCGTGCCATAGAGCCGTGATGTCGTAGTATGAAGGGTAGATATTCACCAGCTATTGAGAGTAGTTGGTATTTTGTCCTTTGGCTCCTTCGAAAGGTGGTAACACCTTCTGCTTTTTCTTGCATGTATGAAATATTGCAGCCGACCTCTGGTTCAGCTATTGATTTTTGGAATAACACTCTACAGGGTAAGTAAGTGAGTAAATGAACGAATGTTGATAATGTAGAATTTGCATTCTAAATTATGTTAACAGTTTTTTACCACTCGCATTTTGCTTTGGCAGGTGTTCTCTTCACTAGAAGGTTTCTATGCCATGATTTTGGAAAGGAAATATACTATGGCTTCCTAGTAAGCTCCGGTGGTTCTTACATGCCTCATAGGTACCTTGATGTGTTTTCTGTGTGCCGAGAAATGGAAATCTTCGACTTGTAATAGTGATGGCCGCAAGCAAGGTTTTAAGCTTGTCTTGTTTTGTTTTATATTGTACAGAGGGTAACCTCTCGGTAATTTAAGTTATCTATTGGCTATTTGATGCCTGTTTATGTTGTCGATAGAGACTCCGAACCTTCGTTTGTTCTGCTAGATTCCTTAAGGGTAAAAAACCTGTATAGTGTTCGTTGTTTCAAGATTCTATTTTATTGTTTTTAGTTGATGAGGGCAAGTCCTGTGTACTATGAAACCTTGATAGGTTCAAAGTGAAATTTTCAGTTATAGTTTTAAATGGAAATCAAGTTCCAAGGGTTCGCTTTGTAATTATAAACTATGGTTCATTTTTTCTTGAAATGAAACGGTAATTTTGTTGAATGACAGTGGAAACGATGTATAACATATATCTGGCGTTTTTGCCGAACCACCAGGGTTGTTTTAGACTAGGTTTTAATTTTGTATGACTGTGTACAAGAAAAGCATGCCTAAAATCCAAGCTCGTTCTTGTTAATCTTGTTTGGAAAAATAGATGAAGTAATTTTATTGTTGAATGTTTTCGATTTTACAAAGGATAGCTTACCTGAAACCTCTGAATGCTATCGAGCTTGTGCTAGGGTTTTATACCCAAGACTTAATCACTGTGATGAAAATCTCGATAATGTATTTTTTTATATGTTAGGATGTGAACTAATGCTTAAACATTAATATGTAAACGTGCCTTCGACTAACTGTTAGATGATTCTTAGATAGTAACTTACCCTATATAAAGGATAATATGGTTCTGGAAAATAATGACTATGGTTTAAAAAGTCATAAATGATATCATTATTTGAATAATGTTTACAGTTTGTCTTTGAGGTAGAAAATATGATGTTTACATATAGAGTTAGGGTTTGTAGTGTATTAGGTTTTTATACTAATGAAATAGATAATTGATATATGAAATCAAATAAGAAACTAGTGAAGAGAGAAAGTATGTATAATGATAAGAAAACTATATATTGATTAGTTCTTGCAGCTGTTAAAATTCTTGGAAATACTATTACTTGGAAAACATGATATGTATGTTTTTAATTGCATTTGCTTGCTATCTTGATTGAATAGAGATAAGAGAAAAAAAATATATGACTATGCAGAATTTAGACTATGTTTTTCTTTCATGAAATAGCAAAAGAGTTTTATATTACTGTCGATGCTATGCAGTAAATTTTTACTATGTTTAGATATAGGACAGAATTGTAAACAGGGCACATACTGTAATTATTTGTCCAATCAATGGCAATCTGCCTATCTCTCATCTATCATTTAATTTTCTTCTCTATACTAGAGTACTATGCAGATAATAGCATGGTAAAAATATAGAGATGATTATCTAATCAATAATTCATAGACTTTATCAATCATTAACGAACAATAATCAGAAATAAAATAAATTATTTTACAAAACAGAGTTTGATAAATTCTAATTAAACAGAACATTGAACTGTAAACAAAATAGAAACAACAAAACCTGGTTAACTTTATAGAAACAAACAGCCCAAGGCCCAACCAATTCCTGAAGACAGCCAAGTTACTTGCCTTAGGACCCCCGAGCCTGTTCATTGAACCACCAGGAGGAAGAAACTTAGAAGCTTAGGACCTCAACTTGCAGTAGCAATAGTTATCTAGTCTTAAAGACTTAGCAGTCAAGGGACCTGCACCAGCACCTCTAGTTCTCCTTCTCAGAATAAGTTGCAGAATTACAGCTACACTCTCACATAGCCTCCCTATTCGAATCTATCAGTGATCACCTGATGTACATGAGGAATATTTCTGCAGAAAATATTGTGTAAGAGATTCCTGCTCAATTTGAATTTGTCTTATGTAGGATGCCTAGTCCTTTCAGTTGTTAACTGGTCATTAAATGAGCTTCCTGCTCACTCCCTCCACCTGGGGGATAATGCCACATTTGTAGGGGTAGTTGTCCCATAACCAACAGCTAGTGGTGAAGTGCAATTGTTGCCATCTGTCCCATGCTTTCTAACAACTTCCATTCCTCCTAGTGGGTTAGTGAACACTCATTTAACATCTCCCTTGGGTGTTTGTCTCCTACTTTAATTTATTAAATAATAATAATCAGTAATTACATTCATCCTTGACCAAACTTGGTCATAATTACAAAACTTTGTAATTAAAATATAACATAAAGTATTTTGCCAATAAAATAATCTTTTCAGAATTTGGGTAGGTGACAAAGACACACCTCAACCATGTCAGAATGGCCCGTGTGCATCTATGTCTTTCGGACTCATCACTTCCCCCTGGAAGGAACCTCGATCTGAATTACACCAAGCCTCTCTCTGAAGTACTCAAACTTCACTCTGTCCAGCGACTTGGTCAATACATCAGATAGTTGCTCGTCCGTCGCAACATACTGGAGCTTCACTGCTTCTCTCTGCACCATATCCCTGATATAGTGAAACTTGATCTCAATGTGCTTCGAATTGTCATGGAACACCAGGTTCTCAAACAACTTTACACAACTATGGTTGTCGCAATATATACAAGTAGCATCCAACTGGAGATCAAAAAAATCATACAATAGCTTTCTTAGCCATACTGCCTCACAACTAGCCGAACAATCTGCGACATACTCCGCTTCGACTGTACTCAGTGCCATGCAGGACTGCTTCCTGCTAAACCAAGAGATCACTCCTAATCCAAAACTGAAGCAGCACCCTGAAGTGCTCTTCCTATCAATGGCATTACATACCCAATCTAAATCAACATAACCCTCCAAGTTAATATTCTGATTCGCATCATACTTGAGCCCATGATCATCCGTACCCCTCAGGTACCTCAGAATATGCTTTGCATCAATCAGGTGAACATGTCTCAGATCCGTCAGGAACTGGCTCAATGTGTTCACAACAAAGCAAATATATGTTCTTGTATTCGTCAGGTACATCAAGGACCCAATCATCTGACGATACATCGTGGCATCAAATGACTCTGATGAAGCATCACACAATAGATTGAGGTTTGATGCCATAGGTGTGGCCATGGACTTGCATTTCATCACCCCGAACCGCTTCAGGATCTCTACTGCATACTCCCCTTGTCCAAGGAAGATTCCATCCGCACTGTGCCACACCTCCATGCCTAGGAGATAGTGCATCATACCCAAGTCCTTCATCTCGAACTCAGCAGCAAGCTTCCTCTTCGTATCAAAAATCAACCCATCCTCACTTGTCACAAACAGGTCATCCACATACAATAGGAGTATCACCGGATTTCCTTCCTCAACCTTGTAGTAAAGGTTGGAATCTTCTTTACTCTTGGTAAAGCCCAAACTAGTCAGGAAGCTATCAATCCTACCGTACCATGTCCTCAATGCTTGTTTCAAACTGTACAAGGCTTTCTTCAGTTTGCACACATGAGACTCCAAGTCATGTGTCTCAAACCCAAGTGGTTTCTCCACATACACTTCTTCTTCCACTACACCATTCAAGAACGTTGTCTTGATATCCATCTGGTGTATATTCCGTTTAATCACTGCAGCCAGAGCAAGAACTGTTCTGATGGAAGTGTACCTGGCTATAGGTGCAAATGTCTCCTCATAGTCTATTCCTTCTTTCTGGGAGAAGCCACGAGCCACAAATCTTGCCTTGTATTTCTCTATGCTACCATCTGCAGCATGCTTGATCTTGTAGATCCATTTGGAAGTCACCAAAGACTTCCCTTCTGGTCTGAGGACCACATCCTAGACATCATTCTTCATGATCGACCGGTACTCCTTGATCATGGAATCCTTCCATTCTTTCTTCTCAACTGCTTCCTCATAGTTGGAAGGCTCTTTGTCAATGATGTCACATATCCAAGCTACATAGCTGGTGTATGGATTTTGTCTCTTGCTTTCTATGTGCATACCTTCTGAAGTGCCATACCTTTCTACCTCTTGAATTACCTCTTGTAGCCATGCTAGTTTCCTCCTGTGAGAATTCTTCTCACGGGGTGGATCTATAGGTTCATGTGGATCTTCTATCTCACGATCTTCTTCTTGATTTACTTCATTCATTGTTGTATCTTGATTCCCGGGTACTCTTGGTTCTTCACTATCTTCAACTGGTATCTTCCTGGATCTATGATATGCTGAGTCTTCGTCAAATGTCATATCTCTATTGATGTCTATCTTCTTGAATCCTAGGAAATATATCTTGTAAGCCTTCGAGCTTTCACTATATCCCACAAATATACCCTTCTTTCCTGAAGGATCTAACTTAGTCCTCTTTTCTTTCGGAATGTGTATGTACACAAGGAAACCAAATATTCTGAGATGGCTGACCTCTGGTTTCTTGCTGGAGAAAAATTCTTCTGGTGTCTTGTTGTCAAGTACTATATGTGGAGTACGATTGTGTACATACACAGCTGTCCTATCAGCTTCTGCCCATAGATGCATAGGAATATCCTGGCCATGAAGCATTTCTCTTGTTGCTTCCATAATTGTTCCTTTCTGCAACCCCATTCTGTTATGGATTATATGGAGTGGTCAACTCCCTCTTAATCCCTAAATATCTACATAATTTCTTGAAGTCTTCTGATGTGAATTCTCCTCCATTGTCTGATCGAAAGGTCTTGATTATTTTCTTTGTGTGGTTCTCGATCAAGGCTTTGAATTCCTTGAATTTACTGAATACTTCATCTTTTCCCTTCAAGAAATATATCCATGTCTTCCTAGAAAAATCATCAATGAAAGAAACATAATATACACTCAAGGAACTGGATGACATTGGACCGCATACATTAGAGTGGATGATTTCCAAGATTCCTTTTGCTTTGCTCTCGCTACTTGGAAATGTCTTCTTTATGTTCTTTCATTTTGCAAATCCTTTGAAAATGCCTTCATGCTTTGTCTGGATATCTGGAAGACCTTCAATAGCTTTGCTTGCAAGAGATAGTGCTCTATAGTGCACATGTGCAAGCCTTCTATGCCAAAGTTCACTTGGCTCTACTGAGTCATGGACCAAGGCTTGTTCTAGTTGTCCCTTCAATTTGTATAAGCCTCCCTCTTGCTCTCCAATTACTACTGCATCATCTATAGTCTTTCCTTTAGGCCACATAAGAACTTGGCCAACTACAAAAGCAACCCTCATACCTTTTGCATCCAATGCAGATATGGAGAGAAGGGTCTTCTTTAGTCCTGGTACAAATAGAACATCTTTCATCTTTATAGACTTTCCAGATTCCAACTTATAGGAGGCTTCACCACTTCCTTTTATAGGATATTGGTAGTCATCCCCAAGTTTCACTTTGTGAGGTGACTCATGTTTAGATCGGTTCATAAAGGATTCCTTGAATCCATTAATATGCTTGGAAGCCCCACTCTCTATAAGCCAATCATTGCTTCCATGTGTAATAGTACCTGTGAGGGCAGAAATCAAAACATACTCTTCATCGCTTGAAGAATCTTCACTTTCTTCTCTGGCCCTCTTCCTGGGAGGCTCATCATCCTTTGCAGTGTGAGCGTGATGTCTTTTCTTGGTGTTCTTCTTCTTTCTTTTGTTCTTGGGACAATCATTGGAATAGTGTCCCCTCTCATCACAAGTATAGCATCGAATGTGAGAGAGATCTTTCATAGATCCTCCAAAGTTCTTCCTTTGGTTCTGGTGGTGGTGTTTATCCTTCTTATTATGAGGATGATCCCTCTTGTTGTAATTTTTCTTAATGTGTGCCGTGAGATCTTGATATTCACTACCCATCTTCTCTTCTCAAGCTATAATACAAGATTCGTCTTATGAGCATTCCTCCCACAACCTACTGAATGAGATGAGCTTCTTTCTAGCACAAATTCCTTGAATGAAGGAATCCCATGATCTAGAGAGACCATTCAAGGTGGTCATTAACACTTCTCCATTCTCCATATCTTCTCCCACAGCTTCAAGTTGTTCTTTTATCTGGGAAACCCTTGAGAAGTAGGACTGCATGGTCTCAGCATTTCGGATCTTTACATTCTTCAATTGATTCCTCAAAGTCATCTTCTGATTTATGTTCTTCCCTTCAAATAGCTTGGTCAAGGAATCAAACATCTCCTTGGGTGTCTTTAGACAAGACACATGTGGTATGAGATGGTCCTTGATCGAATTTGCAATGATCCTCTTGGTTTTGACTAAGTTCTTCTTATGTAAGGCCTTAGCCTCATCTCCCTCTGGGACTGGAACCTCTTCACTTATGTAGGTGTCCAATTCATTTTATTCTAGGATTAACCCAATCATATACTTCCATGCTCTGAATTTATCAACCCCTTCAAGATTATCCTCAAGCTTGGTGTGGTGAGACATCTTTAATGAGAAACTCAAATGGAAATAAAAGATTTAGATCTTACCCCTTGACTTGTTGAAACTGGATCTGGAGCTGGCTAGGGTTTGATAGAGAAACCCTAAAAAATCCAAACTTGGAATCTCAAAATTATGTTTGGACAAGGAGATGCAATTGACTGAGGCGAGCAAGCTGGTGTGCTCAGATTTTGAAAACTCCAAAAATTGACCCTCCAAAAGTGACCTATGAATTTCGGATCTGCAATTTCTATCAAATTCTGGTTTTCTGGTCAAAAATACGAACTAGGGTTTGATAGATCCCAGGGTTCTTCCCAACCAAAAATTTCGATCTTGGTCTCTAAATTTTGATTCTTCTTAGGAGAGCAATCTTGTGCTGAGAGCACTCCAAAATTCCACTTCTGTCAAAATCCCTAATTTCCCTCAGCTGTAATACCCCAATTTTGACCCTTATGAAATATTGGCTTTTAATGTAAATATTGTATACATGCAATGTATGTTTACCTAGCATGGAGCTCAAGGCCAAGGCCCCGCTAGTGTATGTTCGGGTTTTATTTAAAATGGACAAGTATTTTATATTTCAATACCCATGTGCTATTAAGCCATGGAATATTGTAAATGGATGTAAATATTAATATTTCAATAAATACCAAAACTAGCTATGGAAGCAACGAATGAGAAGGGGCCACATGTATTCCACTAGAGAGTGGTGGGGGGGTTGTGGGGATGAACCATATGCTTCCAAATGTCATCTTGTGAACCCATTTGACTTTCCTTGCTGACATTTAATTCTGTTGTAAGGAAGTTGTTGAAGAATTCAGTCCATGGCTTCAATGGAACATAGGCAACCCAGAAATTCATATGGCAGAGTATGGGATCTGTTTTCTTGTACCACAAGTCACCCTAACTCATGGGAATTGGTTATTCCTCATTCCCATTCCATGGTTGAACATCCCAGCATCAATTTTCATCCATTACAAATTCCCAGCAGTAAGAAAAACCAGAAATCGCAACTTTGCAAGAACCCACGTTTTGAAGAGCCATAAACGCCCAGAATTTGGTATTGACAGTAAAATCCAATGGGGGATCCATAGATATGAACCTTGGTGTGAATTTGAGAGTATTAGATACCCCGAAATCCATAGAAAAACCCAGTTTCTATAGCCCAGAAATCCAATGACGGGATTGAGTTATTTGATCACCGAATTGAGAAATTCCAAGTGTGAATTCTTGAACAGAGGTTGGGTTTGCTTGATAAACCCAGTGAAGGCTAGAATCTCAGGGAATTATCAGCTAGACCTTTCTATGCCCGCCCTGAATAACACTGGAGGGAAGGGACTCCTAAGGGACTGTGTAGCAGAGAAGGGGACCTTCCTTGTGTTGGGTGAGGTAGGTATTGTGGGTGCCATGACTGCTGAGTTCATTTGAGATGCATGTAGCTCCGTGGTTGAGCTCATTGTCTTAGAATTTCCCTCCTTTGTCTTTTGTATGCTTGATAAACCCAACTGTGTGTTGGCTTAGCATAGCTGCTGAGTGAAACCATGGATGTGAGTGCGCCCATCTAGTTCCTCCTTAGTGGATACACAACCTAACTCGGGGGTTATCTCTCAGCTGAAAGAATATAGGTTGGAAAGAGATCTATGGTTGGGTGGAACGTTTCTCTCACATAGCCAGTTGTTTGGACAGCTTCCGCTCAAAGATAAGTGTTCTCTGTGTTTAAATTGTATGCATTCTGTGTTCTGCAATGTGTTAGTTCTGAATGATCATTATTCATGTTAATGGAATTGATATGAAGTCTATGCATAGCATGAGAAAGGGATTGATTATTTTCATATTGAATCACCATCTACTTGTGATAGATATGTTGATGCATTATTGTTTGTGTGCTTGCAAATATGATTTAATTCCACTGTGTTTATATTGAGTATGAATTTGCACATAGAAGTTTTTATTTATTATGAATTTCTGAGTAATGTATGGGGCTGAGTTTACCAAATAAGCCCCGGAATGTCAGTCATGTTCCCTCTGTGGTTTGGAATGATGGGAGGGGACGTGACATCAGCAGTGACAGGCCAAAAATTGAAAATGCTCAGAATCAAATTCTGTCTTGACAGAAAGATGTGCCTTCCTTAGGACAATCATCCTAGCCTCCTGCCTTTGATGAACTGTGGAGAGAAACCCAAAAATTAAGAATCCCTAGCTTCCGCAGCTACACAGTGTCTTCTTCTCAGGTTAGCTCTGATACCATGTTAGTTTTTCAACATTTAAATCAATATGATCTAGGATGTTATCTAAGAGAATAAAAAGCACAACATAATCAATCAAAAGAGACAATAGACACAAAGCAATTCACCGGGGAAACCATAAAGGAGAAAACCCCGCAACTTCCTCAGAGATAGAGTGGGAAAATAGTACAAAACCCCAAAACAAAGAGATAGTCCTCCGCATCTCCTCCTCCTCCACTTGTGCGCACTACCCACTTGTGTGAATGAGTGAGTGAGTGAATGAATAGAATGAGAGAGTCACACTCTCTATTTATACTTGACTTCACTTGCCTTTTACCCTAATAGGGCCGACTTCTCTTAGTTGAGTCTAATAACCCATTATCCCCTAACTCTAGGCTGACCCCACAAGAGGAGTCTAATAACCCATCAAATAATAATGATAACCTTCTCGATCGGAGGAATGAAACCTCTCAGTCATAAGTACAATGTCATATGAATATAATATGAAATATACAAGTGAAATACATTTCAAAGTTACATATACATCAACATTATGGGCCTACAGAATGACATGCAAAAGATTGACATGCCAAATCCCTTTCAAATTAGTATATGGACAAGAAGCGGTGATGCCGATGGAGTATATTGTCCCTAGTCTGTGCATCGTAGTAGTGACAAGAATGAGCGACGACGGAGCCATTGAAGAAATATTGGTGCAGCTGTTACATCTTGAAGAAGATCGCTTTATCGCAGGAGTTCATCAGCAAGTAGAAAAGGATCGATAGAAGGAATGGCATGATTTCCATGTAAAGTTAAAGCACTTTCAACGCGGAGACATGTTTCTTCTATATGACATTAAGTTTGTGAAGCACCCAAAAAAGTTCCAGATGCATTGGTTGGGTCCATACATTATAAATTTCATTATTAAAAAAAGGTGGAGTGCAGCTGCAAAGGATAGATGGAACGTTGTTGAAAAATTTAGTGAACAGGATCTAGATAAATCCCTATCGGGATATCTAGGTGCACATCGACCGAAAAAAGAAATTGAGTCGACAGGAAAAAGCAAATGAACTAAGTATATTGTGAAGTTTGGGAGTATGTCGACAACACTATATTTGTCGTTGGAACAACGACGAAGTTCAAAATAGCAATGATTTTTGGGGCCTATCGACATCTAGTGAGGTGTGAATGGGTCAAATCCAGTAATAAATGCAGCAGTTAAGGCGCGGCGGATGACAACGCAAGTGGATGAAGGCGCATTTAATGGCCATTGAGTGCGTAGGATTCGGTAAATTGACGGAGGATTCGGTAAATCGACAAAGGATTTGACAATCATTGTCCAAGATCGACTCAATGGATGGGGAGCAAGGAAATCGAAGCTATAAATACAGGAACAGATGGATAGTTCGACTCATTATGCATTGTGAAAGTTAGTGAATAAATTGCAGAACAAAGATGAGTGAAGAGTGAGTTTAGAGAGTTACAATGACACATTTCATTTCCAGCATGAGTACACAAGAATGACCCAAGCCGATGGTAATTTTCCACAAGAAACCGGAGGTTGCATCGGTGTGGATAACCAGAAAGAAGAGAAGTGCTAGTCGACTGGTGGAACCCAACTGAAGACCGAAGAGGGATACCCGTAGTTCGGCACAGGCTGCGACTGCAGCAGGAGAAGCGGGCGCATCAAGTTCCGTAGAGGGAGAAAGGATACCAAGAGGAGGGAATCAAGGCCCAACAATAGAGGACATACCAGGGTATGTGCCATTGCAGAAGGAAGGGGCACCAACAATCCGACTGGGGAAGAATGCGAAGTATACTATCAAAGAGTCGGCAATACCAAAGGGCATCCATACCACCAGAAACATAGTACAACGACTGCAAAAATTGAAGTACAAAGACCATGACATTCTATCATATCCCAAGTGCACTTATTGCACACACACATTGACAAGGCACATGGAGAAGGAGGTCCAATCACAAGGGATCCAGTGCAGTGGGCATTGGCGCGGGAGAGATAAGGGCTCCTATCAATCATTCATATGCCGCATTTTGGAATATCAGCGGAATAAAATGAATGTATCAAGCAACTACTGGTCTATATTCATGGCGAATACTTATGGTTGAAAACAAATATTCCAATCATGGTCGATCTCATTTCGCACATCACTGGATTACCCAAGTCTAGGGTAGATCCTGGGCAATACTTTCAAGGGAAGGATAATGATAAAAAGCTTGCCGCGAAGATGAAGGAAAAATACGAGGTGGAGAAGAACACCCGGAGATACCTGATCAACATGATCAACGATCAGGAAGTTAATATTGCAGCAAAATTGTTGGCAATTAAGATCGTAAGGAATACTTGTCCAAATCAATGTACATCAGGGGTGATCGTATCGGTGGAACAATGCGCGACCGACGTTCAAATTAATTAGTCATTGTTCCTACTAAATGAGCTAATGGAGGATGTGGTGGCAGCGCAGGATAAGGGGAATCCCTTCACATATTCATGGCTTCTATTATTGATCGCGATGGTTGCATGGATGGAACCACCGCAGTACCAAGGTATGGAGACAAAAATTTCCCAAGTGTGCCAAGGGGCATGATACAAACATTTATGGGCATTAAATGAAAAGGAGAGACAAATAGGTAATAACATTCAATTATTTATGTATTTAGAAGAGATTAAAGAAGAAGCGGTAAGGATTCCGCGACTAATTGAAGAAGAAGCCAAGAAGTATAGGAGAATCGCAAGGCTGTCGAGAGAGCCCCAAGCGATATTCATTTAGGCGCTTGTAGACCCACAAAATAAGTGGCTAACAAGTAGTACAATATGACCGATGCAGAACTGGATGCCATAGTGGGGGAATGGCCAGACGAGTGGAAGGTTCCATTAGGGGAAGATCAACTATCAGACCCAGAGGATGGGAAGCCAACAGATAGGACAAAGGCTCTAAAAGAAACCAAAGACTCAGAGGATGAATTTGAAGGTGCGAAAGAATAATCGTGCACCGCAAGTCACGATGGTGCATCATCAGCCACTCCAACAGATTCAGAGCTCGAAGCTTAGTGAGAGGAAGCAAGGAAAAATAATAGGATGGAGAGAGGCGAGGGGAGTACAACTGTCAGTCTCCCTGAATAACATATGAACAATATTATGGAAAAGGTAATGACTATGGAAGAGTAGAACCACGCAAAGGTCACCCAGCATGCGACAGATTATTTGCACCAAGTGTCACAGCTATTGCAGACATTGAGCACCACAGTCATGGAGACGAGGCTGATACCAGGAGCAGAGCCAAGCACATCAAGATTTCCCAAGGTTGAGGTAGATATTGGCACCCGAACGCAGATCATTCAAGTGTTACCCACCGCAATCACAATAGGAAACGAGGAATTAGATGTTGCGATATGAGGATTTGACACCATCAACATCGACTTAAAAATGATGTTGATGTTTATGCTGCAGTGCACTCACACTGGGGTGAGTTAAGAGATCAATGATAGTGATGCATCAGCACATGATCAAATGGTCAGCTATAAGCGGCAAGTGTGAATAATCGAAGAATAGGTTGAGCTCCTTCCTATAGAAAAATAAGTAGTCATCAATGAAAGGGAGAAGGCGGTAGAGGATCGAAGAAGACTGGAACATGCCATCTCCATGGCATGTGAAGATGCACAAAAAATTGGTAAAGGAATGTTTTCATAAGCTAAATCATTAAGGTTGGGTGCAATCATCGCAAATCTTCTGAAAGAGAACGAAGAGTTACAGACAAGGAAGGAGCCAAGCACACCACCATAGCAGGTCGAGGAAAGAAAGAGTGCGATTGAGGAAGCTGCGATGAAGATCGCGAAGTTAGAAAAAATGGTACAGAGTATCACAGAGGAAATATCACAATTTTTAGGAAGTCTCATGTACGACGAGTGTTGGGCATGGCCCAATTTGGTACTGTTTTTGTAATGTCCCCATTCAAATAAATCTCAAAAGAGAAAATTCCACCAATCTACTAGTTTCCTAGGTTGGGGTGGAAACATTGGGATTTTGAATAAGGGAGATATTAAAACCCAAATGGACATTATATTGACATAAATATATTAAAAGGGGTTAAATAAATATTTATGATAGGAAAATAAGGTGGCACTTGGTCATGGAAACACATTGGTGGTGTGGGACCCACACAAAGTTAGATTCCTCATGCCACATGGCATCCTATTCTCACCCATTCGAATCCAAAGTGGAGTCTAAGGTTCTTGGGGAGTTGGGAGGTCAATATACTTGGCATGAATCAATGAAGGTTGAATTGGAGTGGAAGAGTAACTGCCATGGAAGAGGAATAGGCATTTGAGAGATATTGAGACACTTAGGCTAGATTCCCTAGCTTCTATGACAACAATGATGAAGATGCTATGCCACCTATGACACAAATCAGACCTGATTGGTGAAATATGACATATATAACATGTCAGGGCTAAAAATATCCTCCAAGAGGGCGCACAAGTGAGTTAGGGAAGCCAAAGAGTCACCCATTTGAATTGAGTGAAGGAGGAGGCTAGGAATGGAGGAACAAGTGGCATACATTGGAATCTCTTCCTTATTTGATTTGGCATGAATATAATGGATGGAATTCGAGATAAGGAGGTATTTGGAAGTTTATAAAAGTCAAGAAAAAAGAAGGAGAGTAGCTTTTGATCATTTAACATTTTGCATTTGGAGAGGAGAGCTAGTAGAGTGTTATTCTACTTTCCTTAGCACCAATTTCGAGGGTGAAAGATTCCCATCCTAATTGGAAATTGGATAGGCCATTCAGACCTTTCATTTGGAGCTACAATGGATTCATTTTTTTCAGGCTGAAGCTATAGGTCATCTTGTGACAGTCCCTTATTCAACTTGCTTTCACACCTTTCTCACCTTTCTCTTCATATTTTGGCTCTTGGAGGAAGGGCACACTTAGTGAGATGTTGTTCTCTTTTGGGGAGTTCTTGTGGACCCATTTATTTGTATTCTGATATATATACTCTATATTTAATTCTCATAAGAATCTAAGGTCTAAATACCAAGTGGAACTATGTAAAAATACCAAACAATGCATAAATGGTGCCATTTTCCCTACATCTTGTTGTGAGAGCTTGAAGTTTCTTTATTACAACTTGTATCAGTTCATATATGTGATTTTTATGATGTATGGAGAGTAATTAATGTATTTAAGAAGTTTCATATACATTTCATAATCCTTTGGAACATAAATCTCGAATTTCATAGCAAGTGGTGAAGTTTACTAGCATTTCCCCCCTATGTGAAGACATGTCCACAAACCTCTGATTTATGGGAGTTGAATAAGCCTTTAGAAACTAATTGATGATGTATTTGGAAGACCATTGAAGTCATTTGACAGTAACATGTCTTTGTTCTGAAATTTTTGAATTTTGTATATCATTTGTAGATCCATCTTTGACCACTACCCTTGAGGATTTTGAACCTCGATTTGACTAGTAAAGTTCCATTTTTTTTCCTGATTGTAAATGAATGTTGCGGAAGTGTTTTGAGAGTGTACAAGAATCCATTAGCCTCATTTTTATGTCATAATACTTTTCAAATACATTCAAAACCAATTTGGAAGCATTGGAGTCATAACTAGTCTAAGGGTCGAATTGGCCAAAAATTGCAATTTTTCCAATTTATCCAAATTTATTAAAAAGGGACACTACAAGTGGTATCAGAGGATGGTCCTTGAACATGATGTGGATGACCATTCATGAGGAAAATAATTCAAAGAAATCATCCCCCAACCTTAGAAACTGAAACTGAAATTACTTTTTGTGAAAGGGAAGAAGCAGGAGAAGAAGTGCATTCTTTAGTAACCATGAGTAAGGATGAGAAAGGAACCTTAGAGGAGAATGAGGAGTTTAGAAAATTCCCGAAACCATTATTTGAATACATGAAAAAACAACTAATGCAAGGGTTCGAATTGTTGGCTAGTCAATTTGGAATCAAATTGGCAATAGGAGGGAGCAATGGTTCTCCTTTCTAGGAAAAGAAAGAAATGGATGAAAGAATTTACGTCACATAGGAGGAACCTCATGTAATGGTGGAAAATGAGGTACATGTTGATATGCAGGTGCTTGAAGATGCTACTCTCAAACAAGAAGAAAGACAAGCACTTGTCTTTGTTCAGAGGGATTATGAGTTGCCTCATGGAGAGAGTTGCAAAGCCTAGGGGGGGGCACATGATATTACAATAGTTGGACCATCCAATTATGGAGAAGATGAATTAAATATTTCAATGGGTAAGAGTTTCAAAGAGTTAATTTTGGCTCATAATTACTCACCCCGTACTTCTTTTTCAACCACATCAATTGGGGATGAAAATTGGGTGAAATGTTTTTTTCTAATGGTGACATGAAACTCTTATCTCTCCTTTTGATGATGACATGACTAGAGAACCTTATAATTTACATTGGCAGCAACATACTTTTTTATTTATTGATGATACACATATCCATGGATGCATAAATGGTACTTATGTGAGCCCCTTGAAGACTCATTGTTTTCTTTGCTCCCTACTTGGTTTAGATTTTAGTGGAGTTTCTTCATTCACTTCTCGGATGAAAGGACACATGGTTGATTGTTTTGATGCATCTTACATAATTTTGGAGCAGAATTATATGACAAGGGATCATCACTTATGTCATTGGAGCAGATTTGATTGGTCACTTGATGCTTGTATGCACTTGAAAAATGGTGGTCTACTTGCTTGCAGGTATAAGCACCTTCATGATTCTTTGATGAGGCACCTCCTTGATGTACATTTTTATTATGTTGCTATGTAATTTAATGATCTATATTTTTTAATTATTATGATTAGAAGAATGCATACAAGGAAATGGGATCTAGGAATTCTCTTTCCTGATGGTATAGGTTGGAGAGCACTCCTAATTGTTGGAGTGCAATACACGCAATGGGACCCTGGAATAGTTTTTAGTCTCATTCGTTTCAAAAAAAATTGGGAAAGAAATTTTTGGAAAGGAAGCAGGTTCTTCAAAATAAATGTTTTAAATTGCTTGAGGACAAGCAATTTTGGGTGGGGGGGACTGTAATGTCCCCATTCAAATAAATCTCAAAAGAGAAAATTTCACCAATCTACTAGTTTCCTAGGTTGGGGTGGAAACATTGAGATTTTGAATAAGGGATCTAATAAACCCCAAATGGACATTAGATTGACATAAATATATTAAAAGGGGTTAAATAAATATTTATGATAGGAAAATAAGGTGGCACTTGGTCATGGAGACACATTGGTGGTGTGGGACACACACAAAGCTAGATTCCTCATGCCACATGGCATCCTATTCTCACTCATTTGAATCCAAGGTGGAGTCTAATGTTCTTGGGGATTTGGGAGGTCAATATACTTGGAATGACTCAATGAAGGTCGAATTGGAGTGGAAGAGTAACTCCCATGTAAGAGGAAGAGGCATTTGAGAGATATTGAGACACTTGGGCTAGATTCCCTAGCTTCTATGACAAAAATGATGAAGATGCTATGACACCTATGACAAAAAACATACCTGATTGCTGAAATATGACATATATGACATGTCAGGGCTAAACATAGCCTCCAAGAGGGCGCAAAAGGGAGTTAGGTCAGCCAGAGAGTCACCCATTCGAATTGAGTGAAGGAGGAGGCTAGGAATGGAGGGACAAGTGGCATACATTGGAATCTCTTCCTAATTTGAGTTGGCATGAATATCATGGATGGAATTTGAGATAAGGATTTCTTTGAAAGTTTATAAAAGTAAAGAACAAAGAAGGAGAGTATCTTTTGATCATTTTACATTTTGCATTTGGAGAGGAGAGCTAGTAGAATGTTATTCTACTTGCCTTAGCACCAATTTCGAGGGTGAACGATTCCCATCCTAATTGGAAATTGGATAGGAAATTCAGAAATTTCATTTGGAGATACAATGGAGTCATTTGTTTCAGGTTGAATCTACAGGGAAGCTCGTGGTCACATCTCCTTCAGCTTGCTTCTACAACTATTCTCCTATTTCTTGTCATATTCTTGCTCCTTGAGGAGAGGCGCACTTGGTGAGGTGATGATCTCTTTGGGATAGCTCTTAAAGCCCCATATTATTGTAATATGATATATATACTCTTTATTTACTTCTCATAATACTTTCAGATCGAAATTCCAGGAGATTTTATGTACAAATGCTAAACTATGATTAAATGATGCCATTTCCCTAATACCTTTTTGTAAGCATTTGAAGTGGTATCAAATTCGAATGGTTCATTCAAAATATAATACATTATTGTTATATGGAGAACCATTAATCTACTGAAGAAGTTTCATATTCATTAGATAAGCATTGGGAGCAATATTCTTAATTTTCATAACCATTTGTGAAGATTTACTATCATTTCCCCCTATGTTAAAGCTAGTATACAAACACCTGATTTATGGAAGTAGCAAAAGCCTATAGAAACTAATTGATGCTGCATTGGGAATACCATTGAATTCCTTTATCAGTACCATGTATCTCTTCTGAAATTTGGGGAGGTCTTAGCGTTTTTGGGAAGCCATCTTTGTCCCCTACCCTTGGGGGTTTTGGACCTCAATTTTAACTTGTAAAGTTCCCTATTTTTCCCTGATTATAAATGAATGCTGAAAAAGTGTTTTAAGAGTTTCCAAGAATCCATAAGCCTCATTTACATGTATGAATACCTTCCAAACACATTCAGAACCAATTTGGAAGAATTTGGAGCCATTTGGAGGCATTTGGGTCAATACTAGTCTAAGGGTCGAATTGGCCAAAAATTGCAATTTTTCCAATTTTACCAAATTTATTAAAAAGGGACACTACAGTTTTTTGCAAAGTGAAGTCCAAGTTTGCAAGTTGGAAATGCAAAGTCCAAGTTGGAAATTTGGAAATGCGAAGTCTAAGTAAGCGCAGCTGGAAATGCGAAGTCCAAGCATGGCACAGTTTTGATGAAACATATCTCCAGCACAATAGTTATTTTTGGTAACAAGTAGAATTAAAGAGAGGTCCAGCAGCGACCTATTATGGGTAAATGACTCCATAATTCCCAGGATTTGGGTAAGGAGCGACGTGAAATTGGAGGAAAGCGACCGGTTGCCTTAGTACAGACAATGTACTAAGACAACCAGGGAGGCGGAGACCGTTAGAAGAAGAACGACGGATCGATAGGGACAAAAGAAGTGGAGCGGCTGAAAGGGACATGCCAGTATGCATTCAGAGCTGCGCAGTAAGGACTGCTGCAGTCAAAAGAGGCATCGGATCCAGAAGCGGCGCAAAAAAGGCGACCAAAGTTAAGTGATGTAGCTGTCGACTACAACAGGCCTGATTAGCGGGGTAACCGCGCCATTTTTGGGGGATTTTTGGGTAGCATAGGATTTTGGCCCACAATTATTGTAAAGACGTGACTCTCGAGCACGATCTATAAAAAGGAAAAAAAATTAAGGGAAGGGTTGGTATTTGTTGGGGGTTTTGGGTGAAAGACTAAGTATTGTAGAGATCAAGAAGAGAGGAAAAGGCTCTGCAGCTATGTGCGTAGAGACCTATTGTAGAGATAAGATTCTGTCGCTGAGTGTGTAGACTGGAATTGTTGAACCCTTCCCATTAATATAAACAACAGTTCCCGTGGATGTAGCTCCCATACGGGGGGTGAACCACATAAATACTTGTGTTGTGTGATTGAATCTGTGAGATTGCTTATGTTTATGTTCATGTTTGTGTATGTTCTATCTTTTATATTTATTTTCGCATGTATGATTGATGAGAGTAATATGTTAAGTATCGAACATGTATACTGAATGTACAAGTAATTCCTAGCAAGTTGAATGCATAAGTAATAGGAATAAACACTAAGTCAGTGAAGTCTGTAAAGTGTGTGATTGTTTAGAAGCGTAGTCTAGAGTTGCACTGTCATATTGTATTGTGGTAGTTGTGAAGTGTGCAGTCCCTGTGTGCGCTGTAGCAAAAGAAGTAAACGCGAAGTAGGTGTGACTTCATGCATCTCACCAATTTATTATCTGCGCATTATCTAGCTGTAGAAATGTGCTTCTGCAGCCCCCCATAGCTTCGCCTCAGGTGAGACCTCAGTCTGTTAGCCGACTGTTATCGAAAGGGCCGATGAAGAAGGGTTTTGTTGGACCACAACCATGCCGAACCTAGGTCAGTAAGAGAAAGTTAAAGAACAAAGAAGTATCCCAACAAATGGTTCCGTTGTCGCGCTTAAACTGGTGATGTGCTCTGAATATTGGAAACCTAAGAGAACATAAATATAGAACTGGGTGGATAAGATAGAAAAGGAATTTGCAAGAAATGAGAACAAACATCCGTGGTTCTCTGATGTAGAATGGTTGCAGAGATACCTATTTCTGACATTTACAAAATTTTCTTTGCATTCTTTAGCAACGATCCATATGAGTGGCTATCAAGAAAGCATAATGTAAGAATTTTTATCCGGGTGGAGAACCTACGGACTGGACTCTAGAACTGGTTTAGAGACTTAAAGTCATGGATAGCCCAATCTCAAGAGCAATATACTTCTGGATTGATGGCGTACTAGAAGGATACGTTACAGAATTTGTTGTGGACACTTTGAAGCCTTACACCGCAGCAGAGGCAAATTTTGTCATGTCCCAAATTTGGAATTGGGTCACAATGGCCTAATCACATTAGCCATATTCATTAGATTTTGTAAAATTGATGTTAAGGGTCAAATAATTGTCAAGGAGGAAAATTACTAGTTTCCTAGGTTTGGGGTGGAAGCTTTGGGATTTGGAATAAGGGGGATAATAAATGATGTTTAGACATTAGAAGGGTTCAAGTATTTAATAAATAGAGTGAATAAAGAAATTCAAGATAAATCCTAGATGACAAATGGTTTTGGAGACATATGGAGGATGTGGGACCCACACTAGCTTGATTTTTCATAATACATGGTATCTCTCTTTTGCAAATTCGAATTAATGGGAATGTGAACACACTTGGGTGAGTTGGTAAGTCATAACACATTTCATTGAGAATCTTAGGTAGAATTGGGAAGGATTGGTAACCTCCATGGAAGATAAAGAGTCAAAGTGGAAGTTTGTGGACACTTGGGCTAGATTCCCTAGCCCCTATGACACCAATGATGGAGCATCTATGACAACTATGACAAATTGCAGACCTGACCTCTGACATCTGACCACTATGACATGCCAGCCCCAAAATTAGGCTCAAAGAAGGCGAATTTGGGAGTTGGAGAATCCAAAGAGACTCAAAATCGAATTTGGGAGAAGATGGAAGGTTGCAACTAGGAGACAAGTGGCAAATGTGGAATATTTCCTAAATGGAAATCTATTGAATCTATTGAGAGGATATCGACCCTTAGAAGACTAATGTTGGTTATAAAATGTAGAAATGAAGTATGAGAATGGATTTTGATCATTTTGTAGAATTTACAATTGCATTTGTGAAGAGGGAGAGCTAGTGGATGACTAGTTTCTTGCCTTAGCCAATTTCGAGGGTGAAAGATTCCCATCCAAGTTGGTAATTGGAAAGGCCATTCAGACCTTTCATTTGGAGCTTTAATGGAGTCTTTATTTGTAGGTGTAAGCTACAGTTCAGTTCATGGTTTCTTCTATTGCATCTCACTCCTTCAACCATTTCCAGTTTTGATGGCATATTCTTGATCCTTGAGGGAGGGCGTTTTTGGTGAGCTATTGTAATCTTTGGGGAAGCTTTTAATGCCCCATTTATTTTGTAATATGAATTAAATACTCTTTTCTTAATCTCAAAAAGTTTCAGGTCGAAATTCCAAGTAGAAATGTATAAATCACATTTTTAATGGAAGAACAATGCCATTTCCCCGCTACCTTGTTGTGATCCAATGTATTGATGATGATTTCGAATGAATGGATTATTCTATGATATATTTGTGATAAATATGCTTCCATGGATGTATTCTACAAGTTTCATGTACTGTACTTGGGCATTTGAAGCATTTTTACTCAGTTTAGTTGTATTGGGAGGTGAAATAGTGCCATTTCCCCAAGGGTCGAATTGGGGATTTTTGCAGTTGAATGGGAGAGGGTGAGAATAGTTGTAATAATCCATTAATAGTGCATATGAGAATTTAATAAAATACTTAAAACATTACATACCTCTGTTCATAAATTTGAGTGGGTTTGGAGGCATTTGGGAAGCCATTTTGAGTACTTACCCCAGGGGGATTTGAACCCCAAATTACTAGTAAAATTGCATAATTGGTCCAAAATATTAAGAGAGTTTGCATAGGTATTTTGGTGGACATATTTCATCCATAAAAATCATATTCAAGTTCTAATATCATTCATACACCTTCCTTGAATATTTAAAGGCATTTGGAGTCAATTTGAGACCTAGAGACCAATACTAGTCAAAGGAAAATCACTAGTAAAGTTACCTACGTTGATCAGA
This sequence comes from Larix kaempferi, assembly GCA_027924585.1. Taxonomy (NCBI): domain Eukaryota; kingdom Viridiplantae; phylum Streptophyta; class Pinopsida; order Pinales; family Pinaceae; genus Larix; species Larix kaempferi. Next base: position 27,442,397 of record BSBM01000158.1, on the reverse strand, counting down.
ATTGAAAGAGGATTTGCAGAAGTATTTTAAAGGTCCAAAGGAATCCCTGAAACACATATTTATGTTCTAATATCATTCATACACCTTCTCAGAATATTTGGGATCATTTGGGGCAAATTTGGGACCTAGAGATCAAAACTAGTCAAAGGTCGAACTAGGGAAAAAAAGTGGAAAATTGCAATTTTAATAAAATTCCTAATAAGGGACATTACAAATTTCTTCAAGGGATTCAGAGGTAAGTACCTGAAAAATATCACTTTATGTACTAAAATGTTGTTAGCAGAGAAAGGTGTCTTAAGAATGCAATAAGATTCCTAGGATTTAAATTTGTAATGTTCAGAAACACAGACAGTGACACTGAGGAAAACATTTATACATTACGAAGTGGTAAAATATACAAGTTTAGCACTAGAAAGAGGTCTAATGAATCTGAACCTCGCATCTCTCTAGAAACTGAGTTAGGAAGTAATAGGGACTCATATCAAGTTGATACTTATAGTGAAAGACCCTTTGGCTATCAGCCTATTACTCCACAGAAACCTCTAGTTGACGACATAAATATTGCTAACCCACAGAACAACAGTAGTAGTAACACCGTAGGAGCAATTAATTAGAACATTCCAAGTAGTAGCATACCTAATACATAACTGAATGCTACACCTCCTAGAAGAAGAATGACAGACGACATTAAGTTGTTGATATTTAAAGGAACTGGTCTTGAGGACCTAGAGCAACATTGGTTTCTTTGTGAAGTTATGTGGAATGTTAAACAAGTACACGATGATGCTATTAAACAAGAACAAATCGTTACCACATTCAGGGACAGAGCCTTAACATGGTTTATGAAGTACTCTGTTGGACATAATAGGACACTAGCAGAGATTAGAACTGTGCTCATCAGAGAGTTTAAAAAACCTAAGTCAGAATTGCAGTGTATCACAAAGCTCAAAGAAATTAAACAGAAACCGAGTGAGTCAGTGTGGAAATTTGGTCAAAAGTTCAAAGCGTTGTTAGATAAAGTGAGCTTTGATCGACATAGCACCATAACATAACCAAGAATGGTTCATATCCGCATTGTTGCCACATATCAGGTTACCGTTGATGTAACAAAAGGTTACTTCACAAACAAAGGCCCTAGAGATTGTGATGAAACTATAGGCTTCACCTATAGGAGAGACTAGCGCAGGTATGGTTCAGATACAGACCCAACTAGAAAATTTGACATTACAACTACAAGATATGAAGAAGGGAAAAGAAACCCAAGAAGAGGTTCGGTGTACAAAGTGTAAGGGAGAAGGTCACTCCAAAGAACATTGTTCGGTATTTAAGGATTACATCGCTAGTGGAGCTCCAAACCCATTGAATCAACAACAAGGACCATGGTGCGATATTTTTTGATGTAGAGGACATCGGCCATAAGACTGTTATTTAATTCATAAATATGTGCAAACACCTAAGAACCTATATTGCACATTTTGTAAGTCAGTTGGTCATGATGATTCCAACTGTAGAGCATACGACCTCATGATAGAAAGAAAGCATGATGTCTACTGAGTACAAGAAGAAAATAAACTGTCTACCGAGGCTTTTGTCTAGATTGGAAATAACCAAGCTAGACAGAATCCTACTGAAGGGGATTAGATAAGAAAAACAACTGGAAAAGCGCCTGCTTTCAACCTGAACAAAGAAAATGAATTCTTCATGGAAGCAAGAGAAACCTTCAAAGAGACAGAACGTCTAACTCCAATAATCAAGTTGCGAAGTGAGACTACCCCTGTGATGGATATGCGAGCTTCGTATGATCGATCACAGACCGCAACAGACCCGATGAACCCTATTGCGTAGCTGTTACAGAGTTGCATGAAGTTTTTAAAACATGAGAATGCTTTAGCAGAGTTACAAATCCTATTGAGTCATTAAAAGAAGCGTAATGTAGTAAATGAAGCACATAGAGTGGTTCATCATATTAAGAACCATAAAACAACTGGGAGAGAAATGAGACTAAATGCGCAGATCAAGGATTTTGAAATGGACAAGATTATCCTTGACTTAGGCTCAGAAGTGAATGTCTTAACCAAGCAGACATGGGAACAAATGGGAAATCCGAAGTTAACATGGTCACCCATACAGTTGAGGCTATCCAATCAACAAAAGGTTCTACCCTTTGGGAGATTAGCAAATGTCCTTGTTGACATTAATGGAGTGCGAAGTAGAGCAAACTTCGAAGTGATTGAGATCTTATATGATATCCAACCCTATCCTGTACTATTGGGGATATATTGGACAATTTATAAGTTTGCAATTATCAACCTGAAAAAGAAGCAGATGATATTTGAAGGATCAAATATCAAGGTCATTGCACCCTTGGATCCTTCACAAGGACCTAGATATACTGAACCAATAAGAGAAGAATGCAGAACTCAAGATCTGGATCATATCTACAATATGGCAACGAATCAGGTAGATTACGTCAATCTGACTGATGATGGAACACTGAGTTGGCGATGTGACAGTTCTTTCATATCTGACTCAGATGCAGGACTGGAGAATTGGTAGAACCAAATGCATGAATTATCTGCAAGAAGATGTGAGTAGCTGATGAGATCACTATGTTGGATTGGAACAAAGGTAATTCCAATCCCTACTTACGATGGATTGAGTAATACTCATACATTTTTTCAAGAATATCTTATATCAGTTTCAGATGAACACAAGATAGCAGCATTAGATACAACACTGCACACTACATCTGCTAGATAGTGGGCTGCGCATAAACAGAATCTGACCACATGGGAGGAATGTAAGCACATGATGGAGATCAAATATCTGGAAGAAACTGAGTTTGTACAAGTGAAATATAATGGAAAAAATGATCCTAGAGATCATATAGACCATTGTCTGAAAGCACAAACACATAGAACGCAAACAGAATGGGTTCATCTATTTGTACACACACTAGAGCAAATTGCGAAGAACTGGTACACAAAAAAAGAACTTCGTAGAGGAATGGTAGAATGGTATGTCATGATTAAAAACTTCCAAGCAACTTTTAGCTTTGAGGATGAATGTCCAAGTATAAATGAGACATTACAAATCATAAAAAAGAACGTATTCAATGACACACTGGAACCTATGTATCAACAACCAGATTGGGCAAGACAACTAGAACACGCCCTGGAATGTTATAACTTCACTTTAGATGAAGATGAAGAGGAAATCAAGGATGATGACTAGCACAATGTTAACATACCTGAATCATAAGGAGAGCGCGAAGTCGAGGGACCTCCATTGGAAATCCTGCATCTAAGCAATCCCGTAAAAACTTGAAAAGTCAACATTGGAACTATTGAAGAACCAAAGTTCGCTTCGATAGGAGATTATTGGGACGAAGAGACGGTTGCGCAAATAGCAAATTTAATTCGTGAATACAAAGACTTATTTCCTACGAAGTTTTCCGAAATGAAAGGAATTTTGGGCGACTTGGGAGTTATGAAAATACCTCTCAAGCCGGATGTGAAGCCTATTAAACAAACACCTTATCGACTCAATCCAAGATACAAAGAAATGGTAAAAGCATAGCTTGATAAGATGCTCGAGGTAGGAATCATTGAACCTGTAGAAGAGTCAAAATGGATAAGTCCCATGGTTATCCAGGAAAAGAAAACTAAAGGCGAAATTAGGATCCGTGTAGATCTCAGAAAGCTAAACGATGCATCACTGCATGACCCATTTCCTACTCCATTCACAGATGAAGTGTTAGACAATGTTGGAGGGAATGAAGAGTACTCTTTCACTGATAGCTTTTCTGGATACCATCAGATCAAAATTGATACAACAGATAAGAACAAGACCACATTTTCCACTGAATGGGGCTCATTTTAGTACACAGTTATTCCCTTTGGTATGAAGAACATGCCTGCTATTTTTTCAAGAGTGGTTGTCGCTACATTCAAGGATTTCATCCATAAATTTTTAGAAGTATATTTTGATGATTGGACAATATTTGGGTTATTGAAGAACCATTATGCTTGCTTAAGACTGATGTTAGCAAAGTGTAGACAACATCATATCTCCCTCAACTTAAAGAAAAGCATCTTCTGTGTTCCCTATGGAATTATACTAGGACACATTGTCTATAAACAAGGGCTGATGGTTGATCCAGCTAAAATCGTAGTTATTGTGAATTTTCCAGCACCCAATTCAATAAAACAACTACGCATTACATTGGGGCACACAGGATACTACAGGAAGTTCATAAAAGGATATGCGCAGATCACTGCACAAATGGAAATTTTTTTTGAAGTTAGAAGTGAAGTTCATATGGACTGAAGACTGCCAAAAAGGATTGGACACACTAAAAGAGAGGATGGTAACTATGCCTATATTAGTTTTTCCATACTGGAGTAAACCATTCCATGTGCATGTAGATGCTTAATTGATTGCACTTGGCATTGCGCCAGATCAACCGGGTGAGGGAGGCATTGACCATCCTATTGCATTATCAAGCAAGAATTTGTCCTCGATAGAAAAGAATGATACCACAACAGAAAGAGAATGCTTAGCCATGGTGTACACACTGCAAAATTTTAGACACTATTTGCTAGGTGCACACTTCTGTATGTTTACTGACCATTCAACGTTGAAATACCTGGTCAATAAACCAGTGTTAAGGGGAAGAATCTGTAGATGGTTGTTACTCTTTCAGGCGTATGACTTTGAAATGGTTGTTAAGCCAGGAAGGCTGAACTCAGGACCTGACCATCTTTCTAGAATTGAATCAGGCAAAGAACCTACCAACCTGGAAGACAGTCTACCAGATGCGCAGTTGTTTGCTATTTAGACAGCAGATGAATATTATAAGTACATTGTAGAATTCTTGAACCTAGAGGGTTTACTACGCAGCAGAAGAAACAACTAGTAGTAAAAGCAACTGAATTCACCATAATTGTAGGACAATTATACAAGCTAGGACCAGATGAAGTACTGTGCAGATGTGTGCTAGAACACAAGGAACCATTGATACTGGCCGAAGCACATTCAGGGGTGTGTGGAGGTCACTAAACAGGAAGAGCTACTTCGCATAAGATTCTGAGAGCATGACTATGGTGGCCTACACTCCATAAGGATTCAAAGGAACATTTCCGCAGTTGCGATGTTTTTCAGTGGACATGAAAGCCATCTCGTAGAGATGAGATGCCATTGATGCCACAATTGGCATTGCAAGCCTTTGATAAGTGGGCTATTTATTTTGTGGGACCTATTAACCCATCAGGAAAGCAAACTGGTTCAAGATACACCATTACAGCTACAGACTACCTAACCAGATGGGCAGAGGCAAAACCAGTAAAGGATTATAGCACATTTATTGCCATCCAGTTCATTTTTTAAAACATCCTCACAAGGTTTGGATGTCCAAAGATACTAATGAGAAATCAGGTAACTCACTTCTTGAATATAACTATTGAAGCCCTGACTGAGGAATTTCAGATTTACCATCATAAAATCACACCATATCATCCACAGGCTAATGGCACTGTTGAATCTTTTAACGAAGTGTTGGAAAATGCATTGACTAAGGTATGTAATACAAGCAGGGATGATTGGGATCTGTGAATACCAACTGTGTTATGGTTATATAGGACAACTTGCAAAAAGTTTACAGGTCATACACCATTCAAGTTAACTTATGGGCAGGAAGTTGTGATGCCAATGGAATACATCGTACCAAGTTTGAGATTTGCAGCTTTCACAGACATGGCCGATAATGAGACAATAGAAGAAAGCCTACTACACTTAGCTAGGTTAGAAGAGGATCGCTTCATTGTAGGCTTTCACTAGCAAGTGCAAAAAGGCAGATAAAAAGCATGGCATGACAGACATATTAAGCACAAATTCTTTCAGGTAGGAGATCTTGTCCTCCTCTATGATAGAAAATTCATGAAGTTTCTTGGAAAATTTAATATGCATTGGCTAGGGCCATATGTTTTCAAGAATATTACTAACGGTAGCGCGGTTCAGCTAGCCACATTGAGGGGATAAAACCTACCAGGTCTTATTAATGGAAGTAGAATAAAACCCTACAGGGATAGTCATACTTCACCAGACCTCGGTTGATCAGCAACGATGAAAATTTTAAGTGTCAAGTACAGTTGAAATTGGACACTAAAATTTGCGCAGAGTCTGTACACAATTTTGTCGAAATGCAAAGTTGTATGAAATATGAGATGCGAAGTGCATGTTGGAAGCTGTGATGCAAAGTACAAATAGGAAGCACAGCTACGAATTCAAAAATGAAGGATCATAAGTTCTCAGAGGAACCTCAAAATTTTTGTCTAAGCCGTGAGCGAAGTTCGAAGGAACTAGCTGTTAAAATGTCAGTCAGAAAAATAACCGCTATACAGTGTTTTTGCCAACAACCGCTTTTGCATTTAACGCAAAGTTAGCTGTTTCCGATGCATTCAATGAAGGAAAGGACCAAAATCCTCGGCGGATTTGTAAAACAGTCACAACATTAAATGTCTATCTAGTCATTTGTGTGCGCGCCTCAAGGTTCATTGTGCCTATAAATAGTGCTTAACACAGCCTCGTGGGTTTTACCGTGATTTTTCCATTTTTTCGCAAGAAGAATTTAAGTTTTTCCCAGTAAGTGCAAGAACAATATTGACGAGTACGTAGAGAAATTTCCAAGTGGATGTCTGAGAATTCAACAGTCGAACAGGTTGTGAGGGAATTTAAACACATGGGGCTTGAAGGGTTAATGAAAACGCCTATTCCAAAAAGGGGTTCTGGGTCAAGAAGCTCACCATGCCACGCACCAGCTATGCAGCAGAAGGATAAACAGCCGATAAAGGACCCTGAGAAGCCAAAGGTAGGAGTAATGCCGATGCTTGGACCACCATTACCACCTGGGACAGGCCAATCTACCTCACACATGAGTATATTCCTCCCAGAAGGCCTGACATGCCAGCGATTACCCTGTTCAAGAATGCACAGTATGAAATTCCATTACCACTGATTTCCAGCCATGTGCATATTCATGAGAACTTACTTGGAAAGATACCAGGATAAAAGTTTGAGGATCATGATCTGTTAGAGGGGAAGGATCCTAAAGAGACGAAATATCCTCATCTCCATCCTGACCAATATATGTGTCGAAGGGTCGATGAGAAATCAGGGCAATCTATCATCGTTGCGCAAGACTGGCTCGCGCTATTGGTACCATCTAGGTTGTTGAATCTCCTCCGAATACCACATTTTGACCGAAGTCCCAAGTGCACCGTGTGGATCGACTGCAGGATTTATATCAATATCGAACTCATCCACATAATCACTCATCTCAACAAGCAAGGTGATGATCCCGCAGTGGATTTCACGGGAATGACGAAGGACAAATAGATTTCCAAGCAAATGAAGGAAGAATATAAATTAGTAAAAGGGAATCTGGGTTTTATCACCGATGGCATTGAACACCCAGCTACGCGGTTCACTATCCAGCTGCTAGCAGGAAAAATATTGAGGAAGTGCAGACCGACGGAGGTGCCGGTCACAACAGTTCTCCTAGCTGTGAAGACCAAGGCTGGAACACCATATAACTGTGCAAGTTACTTACTGAATGAGTTCATGGACGATGTCCAAGAAACTCAGGATACTAGTATCCCATTTCACTATACTTGGATACTAGTGCTAATTTCTTTTATAGGATAGAAGGAGCCGTTGTACCAGAACAACCTCCCAGGAATGATAGGATATTGCCGCGCAGCAAAGTATGCCAACATGTGGGAAAATGCGAGCCCTGAAAGACAACGCGTAAACAATGAACAGATGCTCACTTACTTCAGGAAGTTGTGCGATGTGATAAAGTGCACTCCTCACATCTCAAAGGACCTGACAACTAAGTATCTCCAACGAGTAACATTCAAGCCTGACTTGCACTATATCTATATTCATCCAAGGGCCGAGAAGCACAATCCACAATGGTTCCCAGGGAACTATCAGCTTGATGCACAAAAGATCGAGCTTGTTATGGAAGATTGGCCACCAAAGTGGAAGGTCGATGAACCAATGGAAATCCATACCACATTAGAGGAAAGCAAAGAAAAAGATCCACCAGATGAAGAGGAGATAGCCAAAGATGAGGCACAAACAGGGGAAAAGAGAAAGGACACTGTAGGTTCGGGAACAAAGAATGGTCACGGGAAGAAACACAAGGCAACCAAGACTCCTCCATAGGTGAAGTTACACAACGATGATTACGACTGCTTTGTACAATGCGTCACCGAGCACTTAGAAGAGGTGCTCACACTAAAATATAGCAAAAGTGAAGAGACTCAGGTGCAGATAGACGAGAATCTTGCACAACTCAAGAGCATGGTTGCAAGTATAGAACAAGTCCAGAAGAACTTGGTGCGAGAATCTGATTCAGAAGGCAAGTTAGGTGAATCAAGTCAAAAGAAGAGAAGGCCACCCGCCTTGACAATGAAACCTCACTTGGTCCGAATAAGGCCGCTTAGTATCATATTCCCAAATGATGAGCTAGCTGAAGGTGCGAAGACGTTAGAGCACCTGGATATAAATTTTGGTATGCTACCTATTGAGGGGTTGCATAATCTACATTTGTAGGTTGTAGAAGAGATCAGGGATAGAGACATAGTCTCTTACAATCAAAACCAGCATCTGGAAGAGAGTTATAAATGTTGATGTATATGTAACTTCGGAATGTATTTCATCTGTGTATTTTATATATATTTATTGTAACCTTATAAGAGATGTGTCATTCCTCTATAAGGAAGTGTCGTGATGTGGATTGACAAGTGTTGCAAGTGTGTTTACTTGCCGATGGGTTATTAGACCACCATGTGTGGGGTCGGCCCTAAAATATATATTATAATGTGGATGTACCTAGATAGACAAGTCGGCCCCATAAGGTCACTAGGCAAACATATTTGTATAAATAGAGATCAGGTGATCTCTATTCAGATCACTCGGAAAAGTATCTCACTCTCACTCAGAAAGTGGTGCACTAGTGAGGAGGAGGATCATCTGCTACTAGGAGACTATCTTAGTGTATTTTTGTTGTACTTTGATTGAGCCATTGCTCTCTCTATCTCTGAGGAAGTTGTGGGGTTTTTCACCTTAGGGTTTTCCCACGGAAACTCTGTGTCTCTTGTCTCTCATGCTTTTGATTCTTGTGATGCTTGTCATGCTTGTTGTGATTGTCATGCATTGATATACTATATATGTTATTCTCTCAATAAAGATCCTAGAGTATTGTGAATTAATGCTCAAAATTTAACATGGTATCAGAGCTAACCTGAGAAGAAGACATTTTGTAGTGACGGAAACTTGAGTTGCTTGTTTATTGGGTTTCTCTCCATAGATTTTGGAAAAGCAGTATAGTAGATTGACTCTACTCATCAAGGCACATCTATCTGTCCAATCAGAATTCAATTCCGAGCATTTTTAGATTTGGCCCTAAAAATTAGGGTTTCCACAAAAATAGGAATTTCTGAAATCTAAAGACATAGCTGGAAGCTCCTTGCCAAAATCGAAATTTAAAGCTTTGGATCGAGATTTTTGGTTGGGTAGATCTCCGAGAAACTCAAACCCTAATTCAAGGCTCTCCCTAGTGAACCCGAGAGGACAAAAAGGAAAATCTGAAGGGTAAAGCTTTGCTGATCTCAAATTCTGAATACACCAGGCTGATCAGCTCATCAAGGCGCATCTTTCTATCCTTTCAGAAAATTGAAATTTACATTTTGAATTTTTAGGGTTTTTTCGACAAACCCTAATCCGGCACCAAATCCAGTTTTCAACATTTCAAGTGGTAAGATCTAAATCTTTTCTATTTTCATTTGAAGTAATCTTTAAGATGTCTCACCACACCAAGCTTGAGGATAAGCTTGAAGGAGCTGATAACTTCCGAGCTTGGAAGTATAGGATTGGGTTAATCCTGGAAGAGAATGAGTTGGACTCATATGTGAAAGAAGACATCCCTATCCCAGAGGATGAAGAGGCCAAGGTATTGCATAAGATGAACTTGGTCAAGGCAAAGAGAATCATTACTGATTCCATTAAAGACCATCTCATACCCCATGTGTCCTCTCTAAAGACACCCAAGGAGATGTTTGACTCTTTGACCAAGCTATTTGAAGGGAAGAACATAAATCGGAAGATGACCCTGCGGAACCAATTGAAAGGAGTAAAGTTTCAGAATGGAGAAACCATTCAATCTTATTTTTCAAAGGTCTCCCAGATCAAGGAACAACTAGAAGCAGTGGATGAAATGGTGGAGAATGGTGAAGTGGTGATGACCACTCTAAATGGCCTACCTAGGTCATGGGATTCCTTCATTCAAGGAATTTGTGCAAGGAAGAAGTTGATCTCCTTCAACAGATTGTGAGAATAATGCTCTCAAGAAGAAGCTAGGCTTGTGGCCCGAGAATAAAAGATGGGAAATGAAGATCAAGCTCTCACAGCACATGCTAGGAAAGGAAAGTCCAAGAAGGAATCATCTCATAACAGAAGATCCTCACACCACCATTATCATAAAGATAAGAAAGATATCAGATGCTTCAATTGCAATGAGAAGGGACACTTTGCTTCAGATTGTCCCAAGAAGAAGAAAGACAACAACAACAACTTCAATAAGAAGAAGAAGAATAACAAAAGAAGATATCATGCTCATGTTGCCAAAGATGATGAACCCCCAAAGAAGAAGGCTAGGGAAGAAAGTAATAGTGATGATGACTCATCAAGTGAAGAAGAATATGTTCTAATTTCTGCTCTCACAGGTACTGTCTTCCATGGTTGTAATGATTGGTTGATTGACAGTGGGGCTTGCAAACACATGACTGGGTTTAAGGAATCTTTTGTGAATCTATCTGAACATGAATCACCCCATAAGGTGAAACTTGGGGATGATTATCAATACCCAATCAAAGGAAGTGGTGAAGCCTCCTACAACCTAGATTCTGGAAAATCTTTGAAGATGAAAGAAGTCCTTTATGTACCTGGGCTCAAGAATAACTTACTCTCCATCTCTGCATTGGATGCAAAAGGTATGAGGGTTGCATTTGTGGATGGCCAAGTCCTAATGTGGCCAAAGGGAAAGAACATAGATGATGCAGTAGTGATTGGAGAGCAAGAGGGAGGTTTGTATAAATTGAAGGGACAACCTAACCATGCCATGGTACATGAATCCATGGAGCCAAGTGAACTTTGGCATAGAAGACTTGCTCATATGCACTATAGAGCACTTCCAATTGCAAGCAAGGCTGTAGAGGGTCTTCCTGAAATCAAGACCAAACATGAAGGTGTTTGCAAAGGATGTGCAAAAGGTAAGAACATTAAGAAGGCTTTCCCAAGCAGTGAAAGCAAGGCAAAAGACAATCTGGAAATCATCCACTCAGATGTATGTGGTCCTATGTCTTCTAGTTCTCTGAGTGGGTATGTTTACTATGTCTCATTTATTGATGACTTCTCCAGGAAGACTTGGGTATACTTCTTGAAGAACAAAGATGAAGTGTTTGATCAATTCAAGGAATTCAAAACCTTGATGGAGAATCAAATTGACAAGAAGATCAAAACATTCAGATCCGATAATGGTGGAGAATTCACCTCGGGTGACTTCAAGAAGCTTTGTAGTGATTCAGGGATTAAGAGGGAGTTGAATTCTCCTTACAATCCACAACAGAATGGAGTTGCAGAAAGGAAGAACAGAACAATCATGGAAGCAGCAAGAGAAATGCTCCATGACCAGGATCTACCTATGCATCTATGGGCAGAAGCAGCTAGAACAACTATATATGTGCAGAACAGAACACCCCACAAGATATTGCACAACAAGACACCAGAAGAGGTCTTTTCTGGTAAGAAACCTGAAGTCAGCCATCTCAGAATATTTGGTTGTCCAGTATTCACTCATGTCCCAAAGGAAAAGAGGACCAAACTAGATCCTTCAGGAAAGAAGGGTATCTTTGTGGGTTACAGTGAAAGCTCAAAGGCTTACAGAATATACTTTCCAGGGTTCAAGAAGATTGATGTCAGCAGGGATGTAACATTTGATGAAAACTCAGCATTCATCAAATCAAGTAAGGCACCTATCGAAGTTTATGAAGAACCTAAGGAAACTAGATTTCAAGACACTACCATGACTGAAGCAATTCCAAAAGTTGTTCGTGAGTTTGAAGATCCGCAAGAAACTGTAGATCCACCTTATGAGGATAACTCTCACAAGAGGAAACCTGCATGGGATAGAGATATCATTCAAGATGCAGAAAGATTTGTCATTCCAGAAGAAGAACACAGAGCAAATAAGAGAACCAGATCACATACCAGCTATGTTGCTTTACTCTGTGACATTATGAACAAAGAGCCTTCCAGTTATGAAGAAGCAGCAGAAAAGAAAGAATGGAAGGATGCCATGGTTGAGGAATACCAATCAATAATGAAGAATGATGTTTGGGATGTTGTCCCAAGACCTAAAGAGAAGTCTATTAGGACTTCCAAATGGATCTACAAAATCAAGCATGCTGCAAATGGCAGTGTAGAGAAATACAAGGAAAGATTCGTATCTCGCGGCTTCTCTCAGAAAGAGGGAATAGATTATGAAGAAACTCTTGCACCTGTAGCCAGGTATACTTCCATCAGAACAGTACTTTCCTTGGCTGCAGCGATGAAATGGAAAATACACCAGATGGATGTCAAGACTACTTTCTTTAATGGTGTAGTTGAAGAGGAAGTATATGTAGAGCAGCCACTCGGTTTTGAAATACATGACAGGAAGTCATATGTGTGCAGATTGAAGAAAGCCTTGTATGGCTTGAAACAAGCTCCCAGAACCTGGTATGGTAGGATGGACAGTTTCTTATCTAGTTTGGGCTTTACCAAGAGTAAAGCGGATTCCAACCTTTATTACAAGGTTGAGGAAGGGAATCATGTGGTTCTACTCCTATATGTAGATGACTTATTTGTAACAAAAGATGACAGATTGATTGCAGATACGAAGAGGAAGCTTGCTCCTAAGTTCGATATGAAAGATTTGGGAATAATGCATTATTTCCTAGGTATGGACGTGTGGCAGAGTGCAGGTGGGATTTTCCTTGGTCAAGGGAAGTACATAGTAGATATCCTGAAGAGATTCGGAATGATGGATTGCAAGGCCATGGCCACACCTATGGAATCGAATCTGAAGCTTCTATGTGATGCTTCATCTGAGCCGGTTGATGTCTCTATGTATCGTCAGATGATTGGGTCCTTGATGTATCTAACGAACATGAGACCAGATATTTGCTTTGCAGTGAACACATTGATTCAGTTCCTGACAGATCCGAGGAGTGTTCATCTGTTTGCTGTAAAGCATGTTCTGAGGTACCTGAAGGGTACAGTGGATTATGGGCTCAAGTATGAGGCGAATCAAAAGTTTAACCTGCAGGGTTATGTTGATTCAGATTGGGCTGGCAGTGCTGCAGATAGGAAGAGCACATCTGGGTGCTGCTTCAGTATGGGATCAGGTGTGATCTCTTGGTTTAGTAGGAAGCAGTCCTGCGTAGCACTTAGTACAGCTGAGGCAGAGTATGTTGCATCCTGTTTAGCTAGTTGTGAGACAGTATGGCTACGGAAGCTACTGTCTGAGTTATTTGATCTCTCGTTGGATGCTACTGGTATCTTCTGTGATAACCAGAGTTGCGTGAAGTTGTCCGAGAACCCAGTGTTTCATGACAGGTCGAAACACATAGAGATAAAATATCACTATATCAGGGATATGGTGCAGAGAGGAGCTGTGAAGCTCCTGTATGTTGCGACGGACGAGCAGATTGCAGATGTGCTGACGAAGCCACTAGCCAGGGTGAAGTTCGAGTACTTTAGAGAGAGGCTTGGTGTTCTTCGGATTGATGACACTTTGAGGAAGAAGTGATGGACACATTTGCTGAAGCCATTCCAAGCATGTTGGAAGGAGGATCCTTCACATGGCTATGGATGTAAGCGTTGGATGACGAGCATCAGGATGATGTTCTGGTTACTGCTTGGATATGATCAGTTGGATCATTTTTATATATGTATGTACACATCATGTTAGATGCTGGATATGATCAGTTGGATCATTTTTGTATATGTATGTATGCATCATGTTGGATGTTGGATATGATCAGTTGGATAATTTTTATGTATGTATGTATGCATCATGTTGGATGTTGGATATGATTGGTTGGATCATGTGTATGTATTTTGTATAAGCATCATGTTGAATGCTTGGACCATGTATCTGTATATGTATCAGGTGGATACATTGTATGATCAGGTGGATCATGTATGGTGATATGTATCATGTACTTTTATTTGTATCAGGTGGATACACTGTATGATCAGGTGGATCATGTATGATGATATGTATCAGGTAGATACTTGGTATACATCAGGTAGATGCATTATATGATCAGGATGATCATGGATGACGAGCTTCAGGATGTTGCTCCAGATGACATGCAGCAGGATGTTGTAGTGATAATCAGGATGATCATGTGTACATCAGGATGATGTATGGTGAGTATCAGGTTGTTACTCTATGGCCGTGGAACAGGTTGTGCAAATAAGCATGTAATTTGTGCCCTGGGAGATTTGCAGATGGTCTTTCGAGGTTTTTCCTATGGCATGTAATTCGTACCCTGGGACATCTGGCAAATGCTCTTTTGAGGTTTTGCTTGGGATGACATATAATTTGTGCCCTAGGAGATCTGTAGATAGTCTTTCGAGGTTTTTCCTATGGCATGTAATTTGTGCCCTGGGATATTTGGCAGATGCTCTTTCGAGGTTTTTTCCTATGGCATGTAATTTGTGCCCTGGGAGATCTGATAGGTTGAGCCGTGTGCTCGTAATCAGTCCTGGGATGCTCTTTCGAGGTTTTTCCATGACCACATGTAATTTGTGCCCTAGGAGATCTGATAGGTTGAGCCTTGTGCTCGTAATCAGTCCTGGGATTCTCTTTCGAGGTTTTGTGGTGGGGTCACATGTAATAAGTCCTGGAGATCTGGACAGGATAAAAAAGGCCTCAGATGCTCTTTCGGGTTCTTGCTAGTCAAGAGACTCTTTTAAGGTTTTGTGACGCACGTAATAAGTCATGAGATTTCCACAGTATGGCCAGTGATGACGAAGACCTGCAGGTGGTGGGCCTACATCCAGTATGAAAAAGGACTGGCTCTGTAGAACTTCCTATGACGAGTAGAGTCAGAGATTGGTTGAGATAGCAGCAGCATTGACGATGATGATAACGATGATCCCGAGAAGAAGACTTGTCTAGCAGATATGTGTCAAGAAATACCTTCCTAGTTAAGAGGGAGTGTTGATGTATATGTAACTTTGGAATGTATTTCATCTGTGTATTTTATATATATTTATTGTAACCTTATAAGAGATGTGTCATTCCTCTATAAGGAAGTGTCGTCATGTGGATTGACAAGTGTCGCAAGTGTGTGTACTTGCCGATGGGTTATTAGACCACCATGTGTGGGCTCGGCCCTGAAATATATATTATAATGTGGATGTACCTAGCTAGACAAGTCGGCCCCATGAGGTCATTGGGCAAAAAGATTAGTATAAATAGAGATCAGGTGATCTCTATTCAGATCACTAGGAAAAGTATCTCACTCCCACTCAGAAAGTGGCGCACTAGTGAGGAGGAGGATCATCTGCTACTAGGAGACTATCTCAGTGTATTTTGGTTGTACTTTGATTGAGCCATTGCTCTCTCTATCTCTGAGGAAGTTGTGGGGTTTTTCACCTTAGGGTTTTCCCCACGGAAACTCTGTGTCTCTTGTCTCTCATGCTTTTGATTCTTGTGATGCTTGTCATGCTTATTGTGATTGTCATGCATTGATATACTGTATATGTTATTATCTCAGTAAAGATCCTAGAGTATTGTGAATTAATGCTCAAAATTTAACAATAAAGAGCTCACAGAGGTATGTGCATAGAAGACAAGAGAAATTTCTCATGCGTACGAGAAGCGGAGAAGGTTGCAAGAGAGTGTTTCTACAGTATGTGTGCAGATTCTAGAATGCGAAGAGAAAACGGAGATCGAATATACCATCCTTAAAATTGGTACTATGGTAAGCAGTCTTAAAGCAGAGATAGAAGATATGGATATCGTGCACAAGGCCGAGGTTGGCATCCTACAAACTAAGAAGCCACTTGGCACACCGCCAGGGATGGAAGAAGCAAGAGCTGCAACACTCAGAGCTTCAGCAGAGACCATCTCCATAGAAGTAGCGAAGTGCCAAGAACTACTGGAGCAGGACACTAAGGTATATACTATGCTACAGGAGGATCATGAGTTGCAGAATATTCAAGATGACCTACAACAATGATAGGAAGAGCTGGATTCTGTGAACGCAGCCATGAAAACCTTAAGACCCAGAGAGAAAATCCAAAAGTTTGCAGAAGTCAAGGAATTATAGAAAGAACTGAAAGTTCTAAGGGAGAAGGAAGTTGATACCTCAGCGAGGATACAACCAATGCAGGAAGAGGCACTCGCCCTCTCAGAAGAAATAGAAGAAAAGATACAAGAAATCTGCACCACGGAGCAGACGGTAAAGGAGCATGCTAAGGAAGGCGTCTGACATGAGATGTTGGAAACCGTCAAGGAATTCAAGCAAGAAACAAAGGAAACAGTTCCGAAGCTAAGTGAAAATATTCAGGACTTCATTGGAAGATTGAGTCCCCCTGGGGACGTGAATCCAGAACAAAGTGGATCAGAGACGATCCACGAGTAAGTGTTAGGGGCTTGTTGGGAATGGCCCAAGTTGGTACAGTTTTTGGCGAAGTGAAGTCCAAGTTGGAAAGTTGGAAATGAGAAGTCCAAGTTGGCAAGTTGGAAATGCGAAGTCCAAGTAAGCACAGGTTGAAATGAGAAGTCCAATCATGGTGCAGTTTTGATGAAACATAGCTCCAATGCAGTAGTTATTTTTGGTAACAGGTACAAGTAAAGCAAGGTCCAACAACGACCTATTGTGGGTAAGCAACTCCATAATTCTTGGGATTTGGGTAAGGAGCAGCGTGAAATTGGAGGAAAGAGACATGTCACCTTAGTACAGATAGAGTACTAAGATATCCAGGGTAGCAGAGACCGTTATAAGAAGAATGGCGGATTGACAGTGCTAGAGGAAGTGGAGCGACTGAAAGGGACGTCACAGTATGCAGTCAGAGTCGTGCAGTCAGGACTGCAGCTGTCAGAAGAGGTGTCAGAGCCAGAAGCGGCGTAGAAAGGTGGCCGAAGTTAAGTGATGTAGCTGTCAACTACGACAGGCGTATTAGCAGGGTAACCGCACCATTTTGGGGGGATTTTTGGGTAGCATAGGATTTTGGTCCACAATGATTGTAAAGACGTGACCCTCGGGCACGATCTATAAAAAGGGAAATTTTGTAAGGGAAGGGTTGGTATCTGTTGGGGGTTTTTGGTGAAAGACTAAGTATTGTAGAGAGCAAGAAGAGAGGAAAAGTCTCTGCAGCTATGTGCGCAGAGGCCTATTGTAGAGAAAAGAGTATGTAGCTAAGTGCGTAGACTCGAACTGTTGAACCCTTCCCATTAATATAAACAACAGTTCCCGTGGACGTAGCTCCCATCCGAGGGGTGAACCATGTAAATACTTGTGTTGTGTGATTGAATCTATGAGATTGCTTATGTTTATGTTCACGTTTGTGTATGTTCTCTCTTTTATATGTATTTTCACATGTATGGTGGATGAGAGTAATATGTTAAGTATCGAACATGTATACTGAATGTACAAGTAATTCTGAGCAAGTTGAATGCATAAGTAATAGGAATAAACACTAATTCAGCGAAGTCTGTAAAGTGTGTGATTTCTTAGAAGCGCAGTCTGGAGTTGCACTATCATATTGTATTGTGGTAATTGCGAAGTGCGTAGTCCCAGTGTGTGATGTAGCAAAAGAAGTAAATGAGAAGTAGTTGTGACTTCGCGCAGCTCATCAGTTTATTATCTGTGCATCACTTGGCTATAGAAACGCTCTTCTGCAACCCCCGATAGCTTCGCCTCGGGTGAGACCTCAGTCTCTTCGCATACTGTTTCCGAAAGGGCCAGTGAAGAAGGTTTTTGTTGGACCACAAACACGCCGAACCTGGGTCAGTAAGAGAAATTTAAAGAACAAATAAGTAAATGAACAACCATCACTTGCACCAGCTAAATGTGCAACCAGGAGAAGCAGAGGCGTAGCTAGAGGCACTGAGGGGATCGCTGAAGGTGATACCCGTATTGGTGCAGATGAAAAAGGCGATGGAGTTGAAAAAGTTGCAACATCGCGTCAACAAGGTGAGAACAAGGAAACAAAGAAGAACGGCGTAACTAGATGACCTGCAAACAAAAGCGAAGCAACTTGCGGTCGAGGCGATGCCAGTACTAACCCAGTTGAAGGACAATTTGGCAAAGGTACAACAAACAGAAGGTGAGCACCCAATAGGGAAACAAGTTGAGGACTGCGCAACACTCAAAGTTGTGGCCAATGAAGCTGTCGACCAGATTAGGGTGACGTATGACGAGTTTAAGATCCAGGTAAACGCAGCAACAATATCCAGATGAGGTGACTCGAGGGCGATCCACAAGTTTATGTTGGGGGCCTGTTGGCATGGGTTCAAAGCACCTAAGTTTTGGTACATTCGGTGATGAAAGGGACCGCAACACGGGTAAAGGACCAGTCGTGGAGCGGATAAAGTGGAAGATAAGCGGATAACATAGAGTAGTTAGTTATTTAATTAATTAATTAATGTGTCACTCTGCGAATTAGACCATGTGTAATGACCAAGTGAGCCTATAAATAGGAGTAGGATTGTAAGCCTAAGGGCATCGATTGATCTATCTTTGATCTATATTTTGGTTCACAATTTTGTATTATCTCTGATATGATCAAACCTTTGGCATATTTTTCCTTTTTCTCAATGTTGATCTGCGGATCTATTTTGTATTGATTTTGCGGATGTACTCCTTGATGCTGCGATGTAAGACAAGCTGAAGAGTAATAAAAGGGAATGTTTTTTCTATTCCTATGTCTATTTGCATGTCGCAGTGTGATTGATTATATGTTGTCTTTGTATAAATGAATGTATAATTTCGCAGCATGTTTAAAAATGGGGTATGATGGGTTATCGCAGTATCATTGAATGTATGTGTATGATGGGTTATCGCAATATCATTGAATGTATGTCTCAGCTTGGTTAAATATGGTGTATGACTCTATAATGTCGCAGTACCGTTGTATGTCTCAGATCAGTTAGTTATGTTGCGATAATATGTTATTGTTAGGATATTCCTATACTCCATCCTAGTCCTAGAAGCATTTCCATTGTTTGCATCTTCAGTCATGCATGCAAATATTAGGGTTTTGCATGCATTCCAGTCATCAGCACCAACACCTAGCCCTTAGTGAGCTAGCCCCGAGAGCTTCTTTCCTTGCAGTTTCAGCCCTTCCAGAGACTAATGCGCCCTCCTTTGCTCCACTGCATGACAAAGTCGCCTTCTTCACCTACCAGTCCAGTTATATTCAGTTATCTTCAGTTACTTCCTTGATTTAAAGCTTAACTGACTCTTTACTGACCTTATCACTCCGATGGACCTCCAGTGAGACTAAACTGCCTGTTCTGACCCTAGTAAACTCCTACTGCATCCTCCATTGAGACTCCTTCATCTAGTTAGTGTCTCCATGTTCTAGTTACATTTAGTTACACCTACTACACTCAGTTAGACTCAGTTTGACTGACAGTTGATAGTTACTTGTGCATTGATGACTCCACTGATGATCATGAGGACACCTAGTTGTGCTCCGATGACACTCCAGTGATCCTTTGATCACTCCATGAAGGAAAAATCGAATTGCCACCTTAGGCATTCGAATCCTCATGCTTGTACTACTTATTTTTCCATGTTGTGATTAATTAGATAGTGTGTGTGAAGTATTATTGCTTTTATCTGAGTTCTACTATACCATATTATTCTGTTGCTCATTATACTATATTGTTCACTCTTCTTCTATTTTCCTGCTTAATCATAATTACTGTTGTGAGGTACACATCATCTCTTAGATCTGCTATGAGGATTTTCACATGGTATCAAAGCATGTTGAGAGTATTGTTTATCTCCATTCTTGAGAGTTTTTTGCAGGTTATTATCAATATTTCGAGTGCAGGAGTTTCTGCATTTTTACAGCAGTAGCAGTTGTAGATATTCTCTATTGTTTTTGCAGGTCTTCTACAGCTTCAATGTTTTCAGAAGATCCTCCTCTTTATCTATTCAACTATGTTGAATGGAAACCAAAAATGATAGCATATTTGAAGAGACATGATCTCTTTGATTATTGTTTTGAAAGAGAGTTTGAATCCTCTGAAGAAGAGAATGACTGGTTAGATGAAGGTGGAAGAGCTATTGCAGCCATGATGTTTTCTATGTCTCGAATCTTGGCATTCTACTCCCTTGATGAATATGTTAAATCTCCAAAAGAGCTATGGGCCCACCTGGATAAAAGTTTTGGCAAGCAGAATGAAGGGATTGGTCCAAACCCTTTCGAGAGAAAGCAAAGTGATGCATTCACCCTCCTTGATGATCTCATTGATCATGAATCAGTATCAAACATATCTCATATTGAAGTTGTCCACAAAGAAGAAGAACTTGCAGATTCTACACGCATGCTCCAAATTTCTTCTATTTCGAATTCTTTGCCAGCTCACACTCTAGATATTGCAAAAGGTCCTAAATCCTCTCTTGCACCAGAGTCTGTTGGTTTGCATCATGATCACATGATTATTTCGGAGGTCAAAACAGCTATTGAAGGTAATGCATTCACTCCTCTCTAGCTATCTCCTCTTTTATAATACTATATGATCATAATTCCATGCTTTCAGAAGGTCATTGAAGAAAATGGCCATTGCCATTTGCTTGGGATAATTTCTCATGCATCTACTGGTTTTGATCTCACCTCTCATGGTTCAAAGGAGATCTCAAGAAACCATGATTCAAGTCTTGTATCTAATTTGGGTTCTAAGCAATTACTGCTTGGGATAATTTCTCATGCATATGATAGTTTTGATCTCACCCCTGCTGATTCAAAGGAGATCTCAAGAAATTGTTTTAAAAGTCTTAAATCTGATTTTGATTTCAAGCAAACATGTAATAGTTCTTTTTGGCATAATCTCACCCATGGTGGTTCGAAGGAGAAGACAAAAGACTATATGCAAATTCGAAAATTTGATCCTACCTCAGCTGATTCAAATCACAGGTTCAAGGATCATTCTCATACTGTTGGATTTGTTCTCATCACATTCGAACTGAAGAGCAAGTACAAACACATGCTTTTTGAGCATGATCCACTTCTTCCCAAGAAGAAGATACCTCTAGACATATGACCAAGCATCACACCTGCTTGAGTTTGGAGCATTTATTATTGTGTGTGACCTACAATTTATTTTTAGGGGGGGTATTTTTCCCATGAGGTTTTCCCCATTTCCTCGGTTTATGGACTATTCTTTATTATTATCATTCATTTGATTGTATTGGGTGATATTTAGTCCTTGTTACCAGGGCCCGAGATGTATTAAGGGGGGGTGTTAGGATATTCCTATACTCAATCCTAGTCCTAGCATCATTTCCATTGTTTACATCTTCATTCATGCATGCAAATATTAGGGTTTGCATGCATTCCAGCCATCAATAGCCCTCAGTGAGCTAGCCCCAAGAGCTTCTTTCCTTGCAGTTTCATCCCTTCCAGTGACTAATGCGCCCTCCTTTGCTCCACTGCATGACAAAGTCTCTTTCTTCACCTACCAGTCCAGTTATATTCACTTATCTTCAATTACTTCCTTGATTTAAGGATTAACTAACTCTTTACTAACCTTATCACTCCAATGGACCTCCAGTGAGACTAAAATGCATGTTCTGACTCTAGTAAGCTCTTACTGCATCCTCCACTGAGCCTCCTTCATCCAATTAGTGTCTCCATGTGCTACTTACATTCAGTTACACCTACTACACTCAGTTTGACTCAGTTTGACTGACAGTTGACAGTTACTTGTGCATTGATGACTCCACTGATGATCATGAGGACACCTAGTTGTGGTTCGATGACACTTCAGTGATCCTTTGTTCACTCCATGAAGTCAAATTCGAATTTCCACCTTAGGCATTCGAATCCTCATGGTTGTACTACTTATTTGTCCATATTGTGATTAATTAGCTAGTGTATGTGAAGTATTATTGCTTCTATCTGAGTTCTATTGTACCATATTATTCTATTGCTCATTATTCTGTATTGTTCACTCTTCTTCTATTTTCCTGCTTAATCATAATTACTCTTGTGAGGTACACATCATCTCTTAGATATGCTATGAGTATTTTCACAGTTATTTCGTAGATCTAATGATTATTTTTTGAATCGAATAGTGTTCATGTCAATCTCTGAATTATAGTGTGATTGAGTACAAATGATGGATGTTCTCTCACATATGTGGAAATGTGGTTCTTGCAGCCCCCCTTAGATATCTCGGATGAGACTTCACTCGGTCTACGGGTGTCGTTGGAAAGGCTAAACCCTTTCCGGGCTGATGTCTATGGGAGATTTCGTTGATTTTGGTTGACACTAGTCCGAAGTGAACCCTTGTCGACATATCTGTGTCAACAATGTTTTAATAGTTCATGAAAATCAGTGCTATAGTTAATATAAATCACATGTGCATTTATTGCTATAAAGTGTCGGTGTGTTTTAATAGTTCATAAGCATCGGTGCTACATTTAGTATAATGCATCGGTTCCAGTTTAAATTTTGGTGTGTAATGGTGCTATATGTATTTTCAAACACTGGTGCACAAATTTGTATGTGCATTTATGCATGTGTTTGTTTAAAAAGAACCGGTGCATTTTACTTGTGTTAGCTCTAGTTTGTTTGCATCAATAAAGCACACCAAAAATAAAACCTCCGCAAAACCTTCTTGCCACCGATTTTTTTTAGTTATAATACATTTCCATAAAATCATCCACTAAAACATCTGGTACCATTTGCGGAGGTTGTAGCAGAGGTTTTTTTGAGAATTTTGACCAATCTTGTAACACTGAAAACCTCCACTACAAGGCCTTTTCTTTGTAGTGGCTGCTTCAGAGCTCTATTTGAACATGACCCATTGGGCTATTTTCGGGGACAAAAGAAATATTTTTCTAGATCTCTACTTGGAAAGAATGAATTTTATGAAAGAAAAAAAATGAGAAACTGAATTTGGCCAAAAGAAAATCAGAATTTACACACATATAACATTGCAAAGATTATAAACTACTATTATGAATAAAGCTTATTGTCAACACACAATTGAGCTTGGTGGTGTATTGGCTAATACTTTACATTGGTAGTGCACAGTTCAGCAGTTCAAAAATGGGTGGAAGGTGCAGGAGGGGTCGTTTACGATCCTGGAGGAAATAAGATATTTCAATACACGTGGGGAATAAGAAGGAGAAAAAACAATCAAGATGAATGGACAGCCTTGCTTCGGGGGATAGAAATAATGGTGTCTCTTCACAAAAATCACTATTCTGTCCTTGGAGACTCCAAGATAGTCATTCAGAAAATGATAAACATCCAAAAAGGGCACATTAAGAATTCGAATAGGATCCAAAAAATAATTGTTTCAATTATCCACCATATCTCCAGGATCCAGTTCTTTCATATCCTAAGGAATAATAACATGGAGGCTAACAATATGGAAAATAAAGGAGTCAATATAAAGAAATGTTTCATTGTTATGAACCAACAAACCCACTCATCAAATGGTACCCTCGTTTCTAACTACCTTCTCTATCCTCCTCCTTGTTGGGGCGAACATGCATCGGCCCCCTCTTGATTTTCGGATAGGTGGATTCCACAAGAGGAGGGTCTTTAAAACCCGCCATCGAGCAGTCTCTTCGCTCATTTATGGTGGTATATCTGGAGTGGAAATGGAAGCATGCGATATTATATCACTCCCTCGAGGATCCCGTTGGCACGATATCAAGTTGGGAGAAAGGACTGGGATTCATATGTTGGTTTCTAGAACTACATTCTCCACCTTTGATGATATGTATCTCAGAGTTGGCATTCTCCTTCCTTTCTCCCCTCTCTCTATTATTAAAAGCATGAACATGGACAATGTGATGAAGGATCTCTAGGAGATAAAGGCAGTTCACCAAGACATCAGGAAGAACACACACAATTATTTCGATGTTTCCAAGTCTTCTCTTGAAGAATGCATAAAAATTGGCCTCAACTTCACCCGAATGGATTCTCGACTGGAAGACGTGGAAACTAATGTTCGCTTCCATTTTGGTGTGCTAGAAGAGCTGCAAAACGATGTTAAGGGCATTAAAGACCATCAGCGGGCCAAATTTGAAGGTTTAAAGCAATTCTTGTTCAACTTGAAAGGGCAGTTGCTTGATTCCCTGCAAAAAGGGATAGAAAAGATTAAGTCTTGTTTGGCACAAATGGAAAATACGGTGAGAGACATGAAGGAGGAAATTGGAAAGTAGAATGAGCCTCTAGATCCAGAATCTCGGCATGAAGGAAGCTCCTTAATGGAGGATGACTCTCTCATGCAAGAAGATATACCATCATCTTAGAACCAGGAATGAAGATGCAAACTTCCCTTCTTTTGTTAAATGTATTTTTGTGTTAAATTATGTAATCAGTACATTAGGATTTACACAGTTAAAGGTAGTAGTAATGGACAAATAGTAGGAACAATCTCAAAGTTTGAACAGTTTATATTTTCAATCCTGGAAGACTTATGGCATGTCCCCTCCCGTCTATCCAATGCAGGGAAGGGAACATGGCACTAAAATCTGGGCTTTACACAAAACTTAGCCCCATTCTTTTGGATAAAACAAAATGGGGTTACAATACAACGCATATGTATGCAGATGCAATTCAAGCAATATGCACAGCGGAATAAACATCATCCACACACCTTTCACAAGCATCTATCATATCAAGAACAGTCATCCATCAATTAAAACGGTGCATAAGTAAATACAAATAAGTGAATATACTTATCTCACTATAATATTGTCTGAAGCAACTAGCTATGTCGTTGCAATGTTCCACCCAACCATAGGTCTCTGCTCAGCCTGTATTATTTCAGCACTTAGAGGCCACCCCCGAGCTGGGCATGATATCTACACAAAAATTGGGTCTCTCAAGCTCAACTCAGCCAAAGCAATGGATACCCATCTCAACCCCAACATTCTCTTACACACAAAACTCAGATATGGGCTTTGAAATGCATTTTCAGTAATGGGACTTAGAAACTAGATGGACATGGGTTTTCCCCAAAACGTGGGCTCACCAAAAACGGATTTGTGAGAGGGAAAATCGACCATAGGTAAGAAAATGATTTCTCACGCAACTATACAAGTAATCAGTGGACAAAACAACCTCTATGGTCCCCAAATCCATTTCCCTTCCTTCCCCGCGGATCTGCAACATAAAAACGCCCTTCCCAGCTAGGAAAATGAAGGAAAACACAACAAAACCATGGAGGAAAACGCCTAGGTAGCTCCAAACTCGTGAGAGAGAAAAAAAGATGGGTGAATAATGGCTTGGGGATCAATTCATGGCTCTTTTCTTGCCCAAGAATCCAAACACGATTTTCCATGAAGGGTGGCTTGCCCATACCCAAATTTGGACAGCCATACCTCTCCATTCCCCAAGGCATTAACTACCTCAACCAACTCTTGGGAGAGTAAATGATTGGGTACAAAAGTTAACATGGGTAGTTGAAGGTTGATGGGTTCTCTCATTGACACTTGGATTGACTTGATTGGCTCAAGGGTTTGAATATTTCCCTCCCAGATCCTTGTAAACATCATGCCCCAATCTCTTGTTGCATTGCATATCTAGTTGTGGGCATCTATATTAAAATGGATATTTACAATTTTCATGGCTCACTAGCACATGGGTAACATAATATCAAATACTTGCCTCTTCAAGGTCGAGCATTCACTAGCGGGGCCTTGGCCTTGAGCTCCATGCTAGGAATCATACATAATATGCATACAATATTTACATTATAGCCCAAAATATTACAAGGGTCAAAATGGGGATGTGACATACCCTCCCCTTGGAATAACACCGTCCTCGGTGTTCCAATACCTAGGAATACATACACACTTTATGCATGTCCAAATTTCACAAAATGTGGCAGGTTTGTCCTGCATTTCACCCTTTACTTGGGTTTTCAGGTCCAAGTCCTTTGGCCTTCACAAACTGCCCCTGCTGGCTGGGACCTTCCATCTCTGCATGAGGGCATTGTCCCAAAAAAATCCCTTACCTTTCTTTACCTTCCATTTGATATATAAGTCTGGAAAATTTATGGCTGCTACCCTCTTGATGTTCCATTGTTGGGCAGTCATGGTGGCAATGATTTCCTCCACGCGCCCAACGTTTCACTGGTTGCTTTACCTTTTTCTGCTCAATTTCCTTTGAATATTCCCACCTGAAACGTTTCTTAATTGGCCGATTGGATGAATGCTTCTTCATTGATTCACTTTCCTTTCCCTTACTGATTTCTCTCAGAATGCTTTTACCTCCCTTTGCAGACAAATAGAGTCCTGCAAAACCTTGTGGTTCATCTCATTCTACTGTCTCTGTAGCTTGAGCATCTCTCCAAGATTTTCTTGGGTCTTGGCAATTGTTTGAAGAAGACTTTCATCCAAAACTAATAGCCCTTGGTATGCTGCCATGGTCAATGTGCACAACTGACCACACTTTCTTACTAGCAACACTTGCTTGTATCAGTTGCAACCAATCGCTTCAATTTCTTACCTATGAAATTCATCATGGCAATTCTTTGTTAGGTCAAGAATAACATAAACATTAAAATCAATCAATTATTTTTCCAATTGACATGGAATGTCCATGCTTCATTTATGAGACTTCCACACTCTTCATGTTTTCCCAACATACATATGAACTCATTCTTGTCCATCCATTCACAGGGAATTAACTATTTCAGCATTCACAATTATTTCAAGCAATCAACACAATCAACTTTCAGTCACAACATGCATTCAACAATTTTCTGTTTTCTAATGCATCAATAAAAGGAAAGAGGAGAGTAAGGGTTTCCCCCTCTTAGTCTTGTTCCAATACGGAGCGGCACAACCACTGTGGTTTCATGCTCCTTAGCCTCTCTCACTTCAATGTGAATGCTTGACTTGCCCTTTCTTGGCTATGACACTTAGTGTCTAAGGTCTGTCTAAGGTTTTTCAACTAAGGAACCCTTCCCCATTGTTTTCTACAGAACCTTTGGCTGCTAGGACCCACTCATGTCCACTAGCACCATATTTCATTAATACTCACACTGAGATCTTTAGGATGGTCACATGTCCACATGCATCCCTAGGATTCCTTCATAGTCCTTTCTTCCGGCAATACCTACACTCAAACATTGAGTCAATTCACATGTTTAGTTTATTTTCATAGAGTTTATATCTAGACAAGAGTTTAGGAAATCATAACCAACTCACATAAACACATACACATGTATATTTATAAACAAGTAGCTGCAAGATAACCAAGTACTTATCTGTATTGGATGTCTTCGCTTTATTCCACATGCTCCCTCTTTGCTTTACAAGCATTCGATTTCCCGTGGATATAATAACGAATGTTGGGTTGGCACGCAGGCTACTCCACAATCATTCGAATGGCAATGCCAGGCTAGTACATCGACTGGGTTTTATCAATTATTTTAAGGAATGTTTGGCCAACATACATGCTGCTCCACAACATCAAGTGGTTAAGGCCCCCACCGACTATTCTATGAATTTATCAAGCATCAATTACTCTCTGGATTTACTAAGAATTTTATAGAACCCGACCAGTTACTCTCTGGTTTTACCAAGAATTTTATAGCGCCTGACCAGTTACTCTCTGGTTTTACCAAGCATTTTATAGCTCCTTCAGGGTCCTTTCTTTCTTGCAATGATCAAGGTTTCCAACAAAGAAACAACAGTGTATCAACTTAGCTGTTAGAATAATTATACCTGAAATCTTCATTATTCCAACCAAGAAATAAATGAAAATGAATACTTATCTGTATTATGCGTTTCCCCTCTAGTCCACAGGGTCCTGCTTCGCCTTGCAAGCCTTGGGATCGCCTATGGACTTGGATGTCTGGACAGCACGCATCCTTCTCCACAACATCAAGTAGTTAATGCTCAACCAATACACCTTCACGCCGACCGGATTTACCAAGCATTTGGTGGTGCCCAACCAGTCCCCATACATGGTTGGCCCTCTCCATTGCCAAACCAGCACATCCGTCTAGGTCATCAGCCAATAGAAGGAAACTACGCCACCGACCATTATAGGTCAAGGCTCTACTACGGATCTGTAGGCATCTCAGGGTTTTCATTCAGTCTTGACACCCCCTCTTACTGCTGACCCAATAGAGATTTTATTCCTTCACTAATATCACCACACCTTCTCACACCACAACCCTTCACACACACCTCAAATCTTCATCCATACAAGGAAGTCACTCCTTCTCTTATGCAAATCAGTGGTTCCCTTAGGAACTTTATAGGTGACTATATTGACTGCAGGTTAGCATGGACCCACATTACCCACTCACACCAGGATGATACCCCTTTTCTCCTACACAACTCCTCGGGTCGATCCATCCCTTCTAGTATTATTTAGTGTGAGTGTATAAAGGCTACCAATTCCTATACAGTCCTTTTGAGTACCCTTTCTTCACTTTGCCTCTTAATGTGCAGCACCAATTTGCATCTGTGTAAGTTGACAGCACAAGAAGGATAAGCAAGCTTATCAATATTGTTGCTCAAAAATCGTAACCACATTCCATAAAATTCACTATCAAATATTGAAACACTAGAAATGCGTCCATTCCCTTAGGGTGTAGTCAATATTGACAACCCTATCATAACCCAGCACCAGAAAGGTGTGCACCCCCTTTCAGATGTGAGCCATGTAGGCCTTAATCATACTCAAGCAGTCTGAAATGATATTGAAATAATAAAACATGCTCTGCATATTAAATCTAATAACCAAACATGTATATTCTTAGTTAGGGTTACAGAATACTCATTTGTTTTACAGATGTATCTTTTCTTCATTTGCGAAGAATGGGGGATCCCTTCTCTGAGTCAACAGCTCTTCGGTTTGCCAACCCAATCTTTCCATGTTCCATAACCCACACATGCCTTCTTGGCATAGTTTTACCATTTCACTCTCATGGTTTTCCAACATACAGCTCAGCTGAGATGTCATCCTTAAAATATGCAATGGAGTTTCACCCGAAACCAATTTCCAAAGCATGGGGTCCTTCCCATGGAGTCTAGATTCCGCAAGTCATCACACATGGTCTTTCTGTAATGTGTCTTCCTAGCATGCTGATCAAATAGCCAAACAATCAGAAACATTTAACAATAACATTCAAATTTGATTGTCTCATAGCCAATCAATGGCATTAAGAATTAAATTCAATCATGAATTTGCAATTCTGTCTACTACAGAAATTGACTTGCTTAGTCATGAGGTTATCCTCATGTTACTTATCTCTTGTAAGTGACACCCCTTTACCCATTAGGGTTTTACACTTTCTACCATAACATGAACATCCACTTACAACACGTCCTCCTGGCATAGTTCTATGCAAGCCAACGGTGATTAGCAATTATAAGCAAATTCTCAAATCTGAAATATACAAGTCCAACATTGACAATCCGTTCTACACTTAAACTAGTTTTACAACCATGAGATCCTTCTCATGTGGTTTGGCTCTTCCACATGGTAGATTCCAATCTTCATCAAGGACTTACCCACATTTCCATGCCCCAAAACAATCTACCTGAAATCTGAAACTTCAATCAGCAAAACATTTTGTAAGTCTTTATGCGTATAGTATTTCATTGCTGCAATAGTCACTGAAGTGATCTCAGAATTATAACACTCAATAACTCAAACACTTCCAGCTGTTAATATTTGAAATGCAATGAAATATATGTATATATATATATTTATATATATGCATAATTATCATAATAAAATTGCAAGACACAATCACATCATTTATGCAACTCTATCCTTTCATCAAAGCACTCTTGGTAGCCCATCAACATGTCTACCTTCTATATGCAATCATTCTCTTGCATTCACAACAGCTCATGAAATGGTATCAAGATTAACAATAGTTCACCATTTCATCTATTATCTAATTGCAATGAAACACACACCACAATCATGCATTCACACAATGCATCTCAACATGTGCACCTATACCTATGCATGCACATTTACATCTCTCACATAATCTTTTAATGTGTGTTCACTCAATGCATACTCACAAGATTGTACATAATATTTTAATGCACATCTCCTCAATGCAACCTTGCATCAATTCATGAGTGCTATTCATTCAAACATACTATGGATTAACCAAGATTACCACACATAGCATGCACTACCATGACAGGGCCATAAGTCCTTACTTGCTTTTGTTATTCAACTCATAACCAACATACTGTACAAATGGCATGATGCATTTACAAATCACAATAGCTAGATGGTATAAGGATCCTTTCCCTTACTACGACATACCTTTATGTACATGATAGAATAATGTTCACATACATGCATTCAACATCCCATTCATACCATTCTATGATTATTAAACATGGTTCAAGGGATTCTTACCCAATTCCCTTTCGACACTTAACAATTAGCATGAATAACCATTCCTTGCATGGCTCTCATTAACATCGCTGGATGTTACCTGATTAGTTGGCTTCTTACCAAGGCTACACAGTCCCTTTTCCAACCTTTTGGGCATGAATCATTACTCCAGCCTTCCCTCTCAAGGCTGGTTGGTCGCATGTTGTGACTTCATTGCATTTTCTGTCATGCTTCTATGGTTTGATGCCTACAACCATTATCAACAACATTAATTGTCATCAACCATAGGAAATACCATTAATGGGATTTTAAATGTGTAACTTCACTATTTTTACCCATATGTTACATCATGCTCATGCATAAGCAATTCACATGCAGTATGAAATAATGGTTTAATCATGCCTACTAACTCATATGCATCCAATCTACTACTCTCTTGCATTTCCCGCATCCCTATGCCATAATTTTCAGTATATAAAATTCAAGAAATATAAATACAATAGAAAGAGAGGAGTGAAGGAATTCTCCATTTCCAATTTCCCATCATGACATGGAGTTCCTCCTCCACATCATAGATAATCCTTTTCTTGGATTCCATTCAATGACTGTCTCCGGGGGACAACAGGGGTCAAGTTCCATGGCATTTTTCAACTTTTGGCACCTGAAAAATCTTCCCGGAAAACAACTAAAATTCAGTGTTTCGGAAGATTTATCATTTCTCCTCTGACCCGTTTTGGACCAACTCACCGAGTTCTGCCGATCGGTAAACTCGTCAGTCTCCTCTGACCCAATTCGGACCAACTCGCCGAGTTTTTCCGATTGGTAAACTTGTCGGTCTCCTCCGACCCGTTTCGGACCAACTCGCTGAGTTCTGCCAATCGATAAACTCGTCGATATCCTCCGATCCGTTTCGGACCAACTTGCCAAGTTCTGCCGATCGGTAAACTCGTCGATCTCCTCTAACCCGTTTCAGACCAACTCACCGAGTTCTTCCGAAATTTTCTCTTTGACGTCGAAAAAACACTTAGAAATTTTTTCAAAAATACTTAGAAAAAATTGAATTTTTTTTTCATTCTTCTTCCCTGGCACTTCCGCAACTTCGTCGACACAACTCAGCGAGATTCATCGACCGTGTGGGCGCCACTCAGCAATTTTCTCCGCAACGTATCGCAAAACTCAACAAAACGCGTTGAAACATGTTGCACGATTTCGCAAAACTTCGCTGGTCCATTTCGGTGAACTTCTATATCTGCACCGAAACACGTTTTCAACAATCTTTTTGATGCTTGCCGATAGTTTCGGTGCCCTCCTCAATTCTTCGCCAAAACAGTTAGGCAAAACTCAAACAAAAACAATTAGAAAATTTTTGAAAATTTTCTTAATGGTCTGTGATAAGCAAGAATCATACTTACCCCTGCAAGTTCTTGATTTGGCCCATTAGGACCAATGTTGCAACCATCACTCTAATACCATTCTGTCATGTCCCCTCCCATCTATCCAATGCAGGGAAGGGAACATGGCACTAAAATCCAGGATTTACACAAAACTTAGCCACATTCTTTTGGATAAAACAAAATGGGGTTACAATACAATGCATATGTATGTAGATGCAATTCAAGCAATATGCACAGGGGAATAAACATCATCCACACACCTTTCACAAGCATCTATCATATCAAGAACAATCATCCATCAATTAAAACAGTGCAAAAGTAAATACAAATAAGTGAATATACTTATCTCACTGTAATACTGTCCCAAGCAACTAGCTATGTCACTGCAACGTTCCACCCAACCATAGGTCTCTGCTCAGCCTGTATTATTTCAGCACTCAGAGACCACCCTCGAGCTGGGCATGATATCTACAAGGAAATTGGGTCTCTCAAGCTCAACTCAGCCAAAGCAATGTATACCCATCTCAACCCCAACATTCTCTTACACACAAAACTCATATATGGGCTTGGAAACGCATTTTTAGCAATGGGACTTAGAAACTAGATGGACATGGGTTTTCCCCAAAACGTGGGCTCACCAAAAACGGATTTGTGAGAGGGAAAATCGACCATAGGGAAGAAAACTATTTCTCCCACAGATATACAAGTAATCAGTGGGCCAAAACAACCTCTATGTTCCCCAAATCGATTTCCCTTCCTTCCCCACAGTTCTGCAACATAAAAATGCCCTTCCCAGCTAGGAAAATGAAGGAAAACAAAGAAAAACCATGGAGGAAAATGCCCAGGTAGCTCCAAACTCATGAGAGAGAAAAATGGATGGGTGAATAATGGCTTGGGGATCAATTCATGGCTCTTTTATTGCCTAAGAAGCCAAACACGATTTTCCATGAAGGGTGGCTTGCCCATACCCGAATTTGGACAATCGTACCTCTCCATTCCCTAAGGCATTAACTACCTCAACCAACTCTTGGGAGAGTAAATGATTGGGTACAAAAGTCAGCATGGGTAGTTGAAGGTTGATGGGTTCTCTCATTGACACTTGGATTGACTTGATTGGCTCAAGGGTTTGAATATTTCCCTCCCAGATCCTTGTAAACATCATGCCCCCAACTCTTGTTGAATTGCATAGCTAGTTGTGGGCATTTATATTAAAATGCATATTTACAATTTCCATGGCTCACTAGCACATGGGTAACATAATATCAAATACTTGCCTCTTCAAGGTCAAGCATTCACTAGCGGGGCCTTGGCCTTGAGATCCACGCTAGGAATCATACATAATATGCATACAATATTTATATTATAGCCCAAAATATTACAAGGGTCAAAATGGGGATGTGATAACTTAATTCCCAGGTTATGGTTTCCCCTTCGAGGAAGGGAATTTTGTAAATTATCCTCTATTTAATATATCATTTTTTCGCATTTTGGTTAAAAAAAAGCTTACTGTCAACACAACAAACATTTAAAATAATAGCCACTATTTGAACAACTTATACAATCACTTTTAATCCTATAAACAACCTTCTAAGGAATGGATTCCCACAAGTGCTTAAAATAGAAAAAAATTGGAAACAACACTACAAATTAAAAGGCATATACATTCTTGGCATTACCATTTATGGAAACCCAACAAATCAGAAATAGACAATGCAAACGCCATACGATACAGATTCTTCTATGTTACCAGTTGTCAAAATGTACAAAACAAATGCCATTGCTTTGCTTGCATCAATGAGGCAAAAATAGTTTTCACTCTAAAGAGCACATTGCATGCAATATTCATTTAGTACCATAATTTTTTTAAGAGATGCATATATGTTGCATTATCACTATAATACAATCTTTCTACTAAAGTATTGTTTATAAAAATTTCATTTTGGATATGTGGACTATTTTATCAATTGTTGCTTGAGTCTCATTTTAACTCTCTAGACTTGAACCAAAACAAATTTATGTATGAATAAGTACAATTATATAAAGCTTTGTGAAACCTTTTAATGTCATGGGATAAAAGGACTTGTAAAATTAGATCCCCAAGTCCACTTCATAGTCAATTAAAAAGTGTGCATACTTGTACAAATGGAATCTGGATATTGTAAAAATCTTAGCTTTTAGATTTTCTTCTTGTAGTTTTATTTGGAAGGAGCAAGTGTGCAAGCTATGCATGTCACCTGTGCTAATATTCCACATACTATTTTGTTTCTTTGTACATACAAAATATGTTATCCATTGTAGTCTTAAAAATACACCCTAGAGTGTACACATTGTACAATAAAACCCTTCCATATACACCCTAGAGTGTACACACTATACAGTAAACCCCTTCCACGGAGGGTAAATGAGATTAGTTATTTTTATTCTAGACGTAAATATAATTTATACGCAGTTATTAATGTATAAAGGTTGTTATCTTTCGATTCTCTAGTACAACCTCTATCAATTTATATTATCGTAGCTTTCTCAATGAGAAGAAATGAAAATGATGTCGATGAAAGTGTCTTTTAGATCTTCTCGTGGACTAAGCTACATATATAAGAGATTTTGTGACTTATAGATTACACATGGCATGATGGATTTCAAAAAGAGGTGAGCATTGCACATCAAATGAATTGTGTAGGGACCTATCCAGGTCCTTAATTCATATCACTAAATACAATTTATCATTTTTTCATGTCTTTGATTTTGCTATTTTAATTTGGTTCTATCATTTTGTCATGTCCTTGATTATGCTAAGTTAATCTAATTCTATTTTATATTTCTATGATTTTTGTGCAAGTATGAGTCAATTTGAATTATTTATGTGCATATGTGTTGCATTAATGTTTTTTTTTACTGTTGTGTTTAATTACAGGTGCAAATAAACAAGTTGCTAAGGTAATATCTCTAAGATAGTAGTTAGAAATACAATAAAATTTTCTAAGAAATATTTCTTAGAACATGTACATAATTTAACTTTCTGAATATAAAATTTAAGTAACATATCAAAATATAAAAATACATGTAAGGTAGAAAGGTACACCAGTTTATCTATGCTCCCATAACCAGAAAACTCAACTGCCCAAAATAGTTTTTCCACCCTTCCAACTAGGAAAGCCTCACCAACTTCCTAGCTCCAAGAAACCCAGTTTCTTGGACCCCCGAGCCCAAAACCTGAGTACAACCATCCCAACCAGTGCAATGTGTTTCTCGAAAAAAAATGGAAAATAGAACCTCATATGTTGTTTTCCCATGTGATCCCTTCCCCCCTCTAAATATTTTTCCTCCTCTCCATATCATTTCCTATCACCGCCCTTTTTCTTATTTACTCCCTTATCCACTCAACTGCTTTTCCACCTACTATGTCAGTCCTATCCCATCAAAACAATAATATACATATATTCAACACTTATTTATTATGTAGGTCATCATCATTTACAATTCAACCGACATTCCCTTTCGACACAATTTATAAAAAAAATTATAATATAAAATTTGATCAATAGATATTTACAATTCAACCGACATTCCTTTTTGAAACAATTATAAATAATTATATTCAAAATTTGATCAAATATACATTTATATTTTAAGACTAAAACCTAAGTCATTCACCTAGTACCATATTAATTACACCTTAGTTATAATTAAAACTAATTATCAATTATTACTCAAGTTAATAATAATCTTATTAACCACTAGTACAAAATGAGAGATAAGTGACCAGGAGACCAAAACATTTGGTCACCACAGTTTTTTTTCAAAGGATAAATGACCAAAATTGATAAATTTAAGTAAAGTAACTAAAAAAGACCAAGATAAATGACCAGTTTTGGTCACGGGATAAAAACTAAAATTAAAAGACCAAGATAAATGACGAAATTTGGTCACGGGATATCTAAACTAAAATTGACCACATAAAAATTGGTCATTTATTTGGCCTTTTATAAATGTGGATCACTCCGGCAATGGAAAATTACAATTTTGACAATGAATTTGTACAATTTCCTAAATTATAACAACACAGATGGATTCAGAGACCCCCTTCGAGGGGGTCTCTGAATCCATCTGTGGTGTTAGAATTTAGCAAATTGTAGATCGCCTCATGTGTCACATGAACTCAACTATATATATTTGACACCAAATTAGCTATAATATTCATGATGTCGATGTCCAGCTATAAGTTGCGAGCTGCTATGGCTTATATATTATATCATCATCTTGAAAATTCCCTTAGGAAATAATTACTTTGAACTAGATCCAAGCATGGGAATTACTCCATATAGTCAATTTATATTAATAGAATTTATATTTCACAATATTGAGATATTTAATTTGGGGATCAACTAATTAGGCAATTGACACCAAATGATTAGCTATATATATATGTGTGTGTATATATATCATGACGATGTCGACGTAGATTATAGCAAGCTTATGCTTATTATATATATCAACATCTTGAAAAATCCCTTAGGAACATCTAATTACCTTGAACTAGATCCAACCATGAGAAACTAATCCATATATAGTCAATTATTAGACTTTATATATATATATATATATATATATATATATATATATATATATCATGACGATGTCGACGTAGCTTATAGCGAGCTTATGCTTATTATATATATCAACATCTTGAAAAATCCTTAGGAACATCTAATTACCTTGAACTAGATCCAACCATGAGAAACTAATCCATATATAGTCAATTATTAGACTTTATATTAGACATTGAGAGATTTAATGTGGGGAGCCTTAAGCATATTAGTAAAAATTATTCATACAACATGTGTGAAAAATATGGGTTATGTTCATTAATATACCATATCCAAAAATGAACAAATATTGAAAGTTTATAATATAAATTATTGGAAGTTTATAATATGAAATAAATTTTTTATATTGGAAGTTTTTTATAATTATATGAAATAAAATTATATTGTTACATGGTAATTGGGATATGGCATGATGATAGTGTATGCGCTTGGCACCTAACTATGGTGTTGCATAGCACATGTAATGAGAGTGCATTTAGTTCATAATTATTCGACAATGTTACTGATCCAGGCCCGTATAAAACGACATGGGGAAGCAAGGAGGGTTATATATCGACATGGGGGGGATATTGGGGTTTTACATATGTTGTATTCCATGGGAAGCTTCTCCATCTGTTAATGAATTTCACCCAACTTATTTCATGTTAATTGGTGGGAGGGTGTTGAAAAACCAGGGTAAAGGCTTGATTTTAATCTATACTAGCGGGAGGATGCTAAAAAACCAGGGTAAGCCCTTGATTTTCATCTATACTAGGGGTTTACACATTCACTGGTCGAGTTCTCCACTCATTAATGAATTTTATGTTGTCCATAAATGGTTAATTAGAGGGAAGGGTGTGAGATACGGGTTTAGGGTTGTTATTAAGTCACTACCTTTGAATTTGTTTCTTGGGTTACACTATATATTCATCACTAGTAGTATCACTGGAGAATAAATCTGCAACAGACAAAACTTGGAGGATTTTGAAGCGGCGGGCGAGGTCTTCTTCAGTAGCAGATCTGAAATCAACGTCTTCCCCTTCTCAGGTTAGTCAATTTGTTCTCAGACGTATTGTGTATTTGTTAAATTTCCAAATGCATAGAAATCTCATGGATTCTATTTTTATGTTCCATTGGTCCCTAATACCAAGGCCCCCTCTTCCTTATTCTAATTATCATTGTGATATGGCTACAAGATTTAGGTGCCTCACATTATGTTATAA
The DNA here is from genome assembly GCA_027924585.1 of Larix kaempferi. NCBI lineage: Eukaryota > Viridiplantae > Streptophyta > Pinopsida > Pinales > Pinaceae > Larix > Larix kaempferi. Next base: position 27,404,486 of record BSBM01000158.1, on the reverse strand, counting down.
TCGATTTCGTCAAGTTGGGGAGGTGTAAATCAATTTCCACCCCTTTGCATGGGAATCATAAGAACAGGTCTAAGATCAATTCAAGAAGATAAATCTCATGGATGTTAAACTGTAGTTTTTGTTGTCCTTATTAACGACCCATCTCTTTATAAATTTCTCAAAAAATGTCCCGAAAAGATTATGGAGTGGTCAGGAAAATTTAGAATCCATTTCCTATCTTCCCCTTATACAAAATGAGAAAACATTATGGATTAGGAATTTCCCCCAATCGAGACCCATAGAAACAACATGTTTGCTATAGATAAAATCGTATCTGAGACACCTTTTCGGATTCACCAAAATCGAAATTCCTACTGCCATGAATAGGATGATAGTTTTTTAGACCATATACCCTCTCATGGGTGGGATGGGATTATGGGACCAGGATTCTCATTGCTAGGAGGGATATGGGATATAGATTCCAAGACATCCAAGATGCTTATCACACTTATAAAATTATGAATTCACCTTCAACGTATTTGGATAGTGGATATGGAATTAGTAGCACTAGTGTAAGAGGGGGGGGGGTTGGTTTAACAAGACTAAAGAACCTTGGGAATACTTGTTTCATGAACAATGATATTCAATGCCTATTTCATACACCTAAGTTGGTGAGATACCTTCTGGAAGATTATAGCTAGGAAATAAATTGGAAAAATCCTTTGGGTATGGTTGGTGAACTTGCCTTAGCTTTGTTTGTTGAACTGTTTCTTCCCCATGTTGATCCAACATGACCATAATCCTCTTGGTTCTTTGATTTTTAGTCATTGCAAAATCCTTTCCAACACTGCACTTTTGTCTTCATTGACGCAACAACAATATTATTTGACCTTTCCTCAACAATTAGCATGCCAAACCTCTAGGAATATCGACTCAGTAATTAGGCTTACAAACAAACATTTTTGCTTGGAAGACATACATCTTTACATGCAAGGTAGCAATTAGCATGCCATTGTATTTTGGCTTGGATTACTAGGGCATTTGAATTCATTCTGGACAACTTCTTCAATTTTTTCCATCTACTATTATATCAACTTGTCTTATTCTTCTTTGTTTTAACTTTTTTTATGTTATCATCTTTGAATTAAACCTCAGGAATCCTTTCCCTCATTATGATCGTGTTGCATAGTTGTTTCATTTTGAAGGGAGGTGATAATAGAAGAAGTTGTTTGCAAGTAGGGAGTTAGATCTGCAACATATAAATCTATCTTACTAAGAAATGGTGAGTTTCTTTGTCAGCAAATGAAAGGATTATCACAGGTTTCTAAAGATATATATTCATTCATCAAAACTCATTAAGATCTAAAGCCATTTAAGAATTAAATTCATACATGATAAGCACAATTCAAACTAATAGATGGTAGAAACTTGAATCCATTCATATTAAAACAAGGAAGAAGTACATCCTTACCAATGATCTTGGTGTGAATCCCTCCTCCATTGCCATGAGCTTCCCTTCCTTCACCCTTGCTTTTGAAGAATTTGAGCTCTTTCTTCTCCTTCAAAATCTCTCCAGCATGCCTTTGCTCTTCCTTTGTGTACTCTACAATGCCTCCCATGCCTTTCTTATATAGCATTGGGAAATGAGCCCTCATTTTTCTCTTTTCAATGTGGGATTTTCCCTTTTCATCTTTTTTTATTATTTTAGCTCAAAAACCCACTTTTCCATAGTTTTTAGGCTTGTTGCACAACTTTAGCATACTTTAAGTACAATTAATGCATTCATCTTCAATTTTTTATTAGTGTAGCTTAATTTTGGACCTTTTATGAGTGGTTCAATCACTGAACTTGGTCTCTTTAGGTTCTTATTGTCTTCACCTCATCCTTCCATTTATGGGAGAAGTGATTAGATCAAAGAAAACTTGTCTCTGAATGTACTTGTGTTTCTGTCTTCATGTTGCGGGCGCATAGTAAAAATGTGCTTCTTCCGTCACATGACTAAAGGTGTTAATTTGATTGTTAACAGGAGGTAATTTTCAAATGCAATTTTGTGTTTGCGAAATATCTAGGCTTCAAGATGGTCGATTATCCTTTCTAGAATCTTGCTAAGCTTTTTCAAATTTGGCCCCAAATTCAATGTGTATGACTTGAATTTGGATTCTTTGATCTCTTCATCGATTAGATTTGTTTTCTTGTCTTAACAAAGTGGGATGGAAATACAGGATCAAGATCGCTCAATATTCTCTGCTTTATGTTGCAAATGATCATGCCCATACTTTGATGCCATTGTTGTAGTCTAGTGCACCTCACCTAAGGGATTTGGACCGAGCACCTGCTAGCCCAAACTAGTCAAATGCCTAGGAATATTGTTTACAACTGGTTGAGATGTCCCCCTGTGCCCCTTAATGGCTTAAATATCTTCTTATGGATGTCAAAGTGTAGTGACTTTAAGATCTATTTATAAGTCTTCTTCTGTGATTTTCACCACCATCTTGCAGTGCTGTCAATATCTATGAAACTGTTGATGTTGAGCATGGTGATATTTTCTGGAGAATGGACTGGACAAAATATGCCCACTTTGGACTATCCCGAGGAAGTTGGGTGATACTTGTTGAAGCTCTCCTAAAATATAAGGTGGAATTGTCCCTCTTGGAAGGGAGAAACTCGGTGATGGACCATTATCTGCAAGATCCAAGTTCGAAACTTGAAGGGAGTGTAGGGAAACTATCTCCTAAACTAGGTACCAAAGCTAGAATGTTTAGGTGACCTTGTGCCAATTAGCTTGCTGATATTTAAAGGGGTACTTTCTATGGTGAGAGGGCCCACATGCTGGGGGAACATGTGATAATTGTAGTGGATATTTAGTTAAATAATCTAGAGTTTTGTTGGATTCCTATTTTTGGGTTGAAGGGGAAAGCTATGGATTCATGTTTTAATATTCAACACATTTTCATTCTTTGTTGGGTACTATCTTTCTAATTCTATTTTCTCACTATTTTTTAAGTTTTGATATTCAACATGTTTGCATTTTTTCTTGAATAATTTTTTTTTTAAATTATTAATAATTGCAACATATATTGGGATTTAAAAAAATTGGGCTGCAAAGGCGACCTCCACCAAGTGAGAACCCCCCCCCCCCACCCTCAAAAAAATGTATGCTAACTTCGGAAAAAACACTTCTTAAAAATTATTATTAAGAGCAATACGTACAACGCTTGTAGAATCAGGGCACCTAGGTGGGCTATATGGGTCATGAGGGAAATGTGAGCCACCTAGGCCAAGGGGTTCAAGTGGAACTTTGATCATACTGCACGAAGTTGTCTGTCACATACCCACCCTTGGACCCAATGCAAGGAAGGGAACCTGATGCCATTCTATGGAGCTTTTCATTAACTCAACCATATTCATTAGATGCATACAGTTAAAAACAGTGTGCAGATGGAAATCAAACAAACATGCACAGCGGAAATGAACTCATCCACACACATATTACATGACTGTTATTCAATTTAACACAGTCAACAAATTAACACATTTGCATAAGTAAATACAAAATAAAATACTCATCTTGATGCAATGCTATCCCAAACAACAAGCTATGTTGCTGCAACGTTCCTCCCAGCCATAGGTCTCTGCTCAGCCTGTATTCTTTCAACACTCAGAGACCACCCCCGAGCTGGGCATGATATCTACAAGGAAAAGGGAACCCTCAAGCTCAGCTCAACCCAAAGCAATGGATAACCAACTCAACCCCAGCATTCTCTTGCACACCAAACTCAGATATGGGCTCTAGAACACACTTTCAGCAGTGGAACTTAGGAACTACATGGACAGGGGTTTTCCCAAAACGTAGGCACACCAAAAACGGATTGTGAGAAGAAGAATCCAACCCCAGGGAAGAAAACCAATTTCCCCCACAAATGTATGAGCATACAGTGGGCCAAAACGACCTCTAAAAACACCAAAATCATTTTACTCTTTTCTCCACTGTTAGACACACAAAAACGCCCTTCCCAGTTAGGAAAATGAAGGTAAACACAGTCAAACCAGTGAGGGAAACACCCAGGTAGCTCCAAACTCGTGAGAGGGAAAAGTAGGTTGATGGGTAATGTCTTGGGGAGCAATTCATGGCTCTTTTCTTTCCCAAGAATCCAAACACAAATTTCCATGCAGGGTGGCTTGCCCATACCCGAATTTGGACAGCCATACCTCCCATTCCCCAAGGCATTAACTACCTCAACCAACTCTTGGGAGAAATCAATGATTGGGTACAAAAGTCAACATGGGTAGTTGAGGGTTTGATTGGTTCTCTCATTGACACTTGGCTTGGCTTGATTGGCTCCAAGGGTTTGAATGTTTTCCCTCCCAGTTTCCTTATAACATCATGCCCCCATCTCTTGTTGCATTGCATAGCTAGTTGTGGGCTTTTATATTAAAATGCATATTTACAATTCCCATGGTTCATTAGCACATGGGTAGCATAATATCAAATACTTGCCTCTTCTAGATCGAGCATTCACTAGCGGGGCCTTGGCCTTGAGCTCCATGCTAGGAATCATACATAATATGCATACATTATTTACATTATAGCCCAAAATATTACAAGGGTCAAAATGGGGGACATTACATTCCCCTCCCCTTGGAATAACACTGTCCTCGATGTTCCAATACCTAGGAATACATACACGCTATATACATGTCCAAAATTCACAAAATATGGCAGGTTTGTCCTGCATTTCACCCTTTTCTTGGGTTTTTCGGATCAAGTCCTTTGGTCTTCACAATATGCTGCCGCTAGCTGGGACCTTGTAGCTCTGCATGAGGGCATTGTTCCAAAACAATCCCTTCCCTTTCTTTACCTTCACGTTGATCTACAAGTCTGGAAACTTTATGGCGGCTACCCTCTTGATGTTCCATTGTTGGGCAATCACGGAGGCAATGATTTCCTCAACATTCCCAACATTTCATTGGTTGATTTACCTTTTCCTGCTCAAATTCCTTTGATTCTTCCCACCTGGAACGTTTCTTAATCAACCGATTGGATGAATGCTTCTTCCTGGTTCCACTTTCCTTTCCTTTACTGATTGCTCCCATAATGCTTTTTACCTCTTTTTGCAAGTGAATAGAGTCCTGCAAAACCTTGTGGTTCATCTCATTCTGTTGCCTCTGTATCTTGAGCATCTCTCCAAGATTTTCTTAGGTCCTGGAAATTGTTTGAAGAATACTTTCAGCCAACTCTAATAGCCCTCATTCTGCTACCATGGTCAACGGAAACAACTGACCACACTTTGCTTACTAGCAACACTTTCTTGTGCCGGCTGCAACCAATTGTTTCACTTTCTTACCTGTGAAATTCATCATGAAAATTCTTTGTTAGGACAATCATAACATGAACATTAAAATTAGTCAATTATTTTCCCAATTGACATGGAATGTCCATGCTTTATTCATGGGACTTCCACACTTTCATGCTTTCCAACATACACATGAACTCATTCATGTTCATTCTTTCACAGGAAATTTACTATTTCAACATTCACAGTTCATCTTAAGCAATTAAACACAATCTATTTTCAGCCATGACATGCACTCAACAATCTTTTGTTTTATAAATGCATCAATCGAAAGGAAAGAGAATAGTAGGATGTTCTCCCTCTTAGTCTTGTTCTATTATGGAGCTACACCATCGCTGTGGTTTCATGCTCCTTAGTCTCTTTCACTTCAATGTGAATGCTTTGATTTTCCTTTCTTGGCTATGAAACTTAGTGTCTAAGTTCTGTCTAAGGATTTTCAACTAGGAACCCTCCTCCACAGTTGCCTACAGAACCTTTGGCTGCTATGACCCACTCATGTCCACTAGCACCATCTTTCATTACTGCTCATACTGATCTCTTTAGGATGGTCACATGTCCATCTACATCCCTATGATTCCTTCATAGTCCTTGCTTCCAAAAATACCTACACTCAAACATTGAATCAATTCACATGTTTAGTTTATTTCCATAGGGTTTAGCTCTAAACAAGAGTTTAGGAAATCATAACCAAATCATATACACACATATATTCATAAGAAAGACGCTACAAGGTAACTAAATACTTTTCTGTATTGGATGTCTTCACTTTATTCCACGGGATTTTTCTTTGCTTTACGAGCCTTGTATTTCCCGTGAACACAATTATGAATGTTGGGCCAGCACGTAGGCTACTCCACTATCATTTGAATAGGAAATGCCAGGCCAGTACACCGATTGGGTTGATCAATCATTTCCTTTAGCAATATGCTAGGCCAGTGCTCCAACTGGTTTTATTAATTAATTAAGGAATGTTGGGCCAGCATACACGTTGCTTTACAATATCAAGTAGTTAATGCCCAACTAGTCACTCTCTGGACTTATCAAGAACTTTATAGCGTTCAACCAGATACTCCCTGGATTTCTCAATAATTTATATTGCCAACTCATTTACTCTCTAGATTTACCAGCAATTTATATCGCCCACTCATTTACTCTCTGGATTTACCAGCAATTTATAGTCTTTCAGGGTCTTGCTTTCCTGCAATGACCAAGGTTTCCAACAAATAAACAATAGTGTATCATCTTAGCTGTTATACGACTTATACCTGAAATCTTCATTATTCCAAACAAGACATAAATGAAAACGAATACTTATCTGTATTGTGCGTTTCCCCTCTGGTCCACAGGGTCCTACTTCGCTTTGCAAGCCTTGGAATCGCCTATGGACTTGGATATAGTTAATGCTTAACCAGTACACCTCCCTATCAGCTGGATTTACCAAGCATTTGGTGGTGCCCAACCAATCCCATACCTGGTTGGCCCTCTCCAGTGTCGAGCCAGCACATTCGTCTGGGTCATCGACCAATGGAAGGAAACTACGCCACCTGACCATTATAGGTCAAGGCTCTAATATGGAGCCATAGGAATCTTAGGGTTTTCAGTCAGTCTTGGCACCCGCCCTCCTACTGCTGACCCAATAGGCATCTCAGGGTTTTCAGTCAGTCTTAACGCCCTCCCTCCTACTGCTGACCCAATAGAGATTTTATGCCTTCACCAATGTCACCACACCTTCTTGCACCATAACCCTTCACACACACATCAAATCTTCATTCATACAAGGACGCCACTACTTCTATTGTGCAAATCAGTGGTTCCTTTTAGGAACTTTATAGGTGACTTTCTTGACTACAGGTTAACATGGCCCCACTCACATAAGGATGATACCCCTTTTCACTACACAGCTCCTTGGTTTTGTCCATCCCTTCCAGTATTATTTAGTGTGAGTCATAGAAAGGTTACCAATTCCTATACAGTCTTTTTGCGTACCCTTCTTCACTTTGCCTCTTAATATGCAGTACCAATTGGCATCTGTGTAGGATGACAACACAAGAAGGATAAGCAGTCTTATCATTATTTCTTCTCAAAATTGTATCCGCATTCCATAACATTAACTACCAAGTATTAAAACACTGGGAATGCGTCCAATCCCTTAGGGTGTAGTCAATATTGACAACCCTATCATGACCCGACACCAGAAAAGGTGTGCACCCCCTTTCCGATGTGAGCCATGTAGGCCCTCATCGTACTCAAGCAGTCTAAAATGACATATAAATAGAATAGAGCATGCTTTGCATATTAACCCTAATAATTTAGATATGCATGTTCTTATCTAGGGTCACCAAATACTCATTCTTTTTACAAATGTATCTTTTCTTCATTTGCAAATAATGGGCTCCCTTCTCTGAGTCAACGTTCTTCGGTTTGCCACCCCAATCTTTCCACGTTCCATAAACCACACATGCCTTCTTGGCGTAGCTTTACCATCTCACTCTCATGGTTTTCAATCATACAGCTCAGCTGAGATGTCATTCTTAAAATATGAAATGGTGTTTCACCCGAAACCCATTTCCAAAGCATGGGGTCCTTCCCATGGATTTTGGCTTTTGCAGGTCATCACACATGGTCTTCTTGCAATGTGTCTTCCTGGCACATTTATTAAATAGCCAAACAGTCAGCAACATTTAACAATAATCATTCAATGGCATTAAATATTGAATTCAAGTATGAATTTTCAATTATGTTCTCTATAGAAATTGATTTGCTTAGCCATGAGTCTATTCTCATATCATTTGGTTCTTTCTCATGGTAGATTCCAATCTTCATCATGGACTTACCCACATTTGCCATGCCCAAAAAAATCTACCTGAAATCTGAAACTTCAATCAACCAAACGTTTTGCAAGTATCTTATGCATATAATAGTTCATTGTTGCAATAGTCACTGAAATGATCTCAAAATTATAAAACTCAATAACTCAAAAACCCTCAGCTATTAACATTTGAAATGCAACGATATATATATATGCATCATCATCATAATAAAATTGCAAGACACAGTCACATCATTTATGCAATTTAAATGAAGCTTTAGATACTCATCACTTCATAGCTGTATCATTTTATGCAACTCATGTCTACCTTCTATATTTAATCATTCTCCTGAATTCACAGCAGCTCATGAAATGGTCTCATGATTAACAATAGTTCACCATTTCGTCTACCATCTAAGTGTAATGAAACATACACCACAACCATGCATTCACATAATGCATCTCAACATGTGCACCCATACCTATGCATGCACATTACAATACTCACATAATATTTTAATGTGCACCCACTCAATGCAACCTTACATTAATTCATGAATATTATGCATTCAAACATATTATGGCCTAACCATGCACTACCATGACAGGGCCATAAGTCCTCACTTTCTTTGGTTATTTAAACTTATAATCCAGCATACACAATGGCATGTTATAATTTCATATGAATGCATTGAGGTTTCTAAGAAACCATAGGGTGTAAGGCTCCTTTCCTTCATTTTCCCACACCTGGCCATACTTGGTAGGATTATATTCACATTCAGGCACTTAGTCTCACATGCAAACAATTCAACATAGTTTAAACATAGTTGAAGGGATCTCACCAAATCCTCTTTCAACATTCATGCAATTAAGCATAATTAACCATTACCTGCATGGTTGTTATTAACATCGCTTGATGTTACCTGATCAGTTAGCCTCTTACCAACGTTACACAATCCTTTTTCCAACCTCATGATCATAGATTTGTTGCACCATCCTTTCCTCATAAGGTTGTTGGTCATATGCAACAATCATCATCCACACTCTTACTCATGCTTCGGTTGTCTTTGGTCCTATAACCATTGCAAACACAACTAGTTATTTAACAACCACCATAATCATCTTTAAGTGGCTCATTGCATATGTAAAACCTCACTATTTTACCAATATGCAGTATCATATATATATATACACACAAATATTTTCACAAGCACTGTGCAATGTTTCTTAATATGTCATCTAGTACATATTCATCTTATCTATCCAATCTCTTGTATTTTCAATCATGCTTCTATGGCCTGATTACTACAATCAATATCAACCACATTAATTGTCATCAACCATAGACAATACCCTTGATGGGCTACTGCATGTGTAACTTTGTTACCTTTTTTACCCATATGCAACATCATGCTCATGCATAAACACATTTATATGCACTATGCAATATCTATTAATGTACCAACTAGTGCACATTTACTTCATCTATATGATCCTTTGCATTTTCAGCATTCCTATGCCATAGTTTTTATGCATATAAAACTTGTAAAATACAAAATCAATAGTAAGAGAGGAGTTAAGGAATTCCCCCTTTCCAATTTCCTCATTATGACATGGAGTCCCTCCTCTACATCATAGCTGATCCTTTTCTTGGCTTTCCTACCAAGCATACAAGTAATCATTAGCTATGATCTTCTCATGAATTAGCAATTCAACATATACCTACGTGTAATCATTCATTCTTGATACTTTTCAAATATGCAATTCTTATGCTATAAACAGAAATAGTCTAAGGTGAGGAACCTCCCTTTTATTGACATTGCCTTGTTTCTCCCATTGCTCTTTCGCAATGCATATTACAGCCAATTACTCGTAATAAGGCCTCCACACTCTTCTTATGCAATTCTTGCTTCTCATCCCAGGCATAGAGAATGCATTTCACATTTTCAACAACTGTCTCCGAGGGACAACGGGGGTCAAGGGGGCTTGCCCCCATGTGGCTTCCCTGCACCACTGTAGGGCAAGTCGAGGGCAACGCCCTCATTTTTTTTATTTATTTTTTGTAAATCCAACAATTTCACGCAATCTAGACATAAGTTCTATGGCATTTTTCAACTTTCGGCACCTGAAAAATTTCCCTGGAAAACGACTAAAATTCCCTATTTCAGCGGACTTGGCAATTCTCTTCCGACCCATTGCGGACAAACTTACTGATCTCTTCCGACATTGCGGAGAAACTCGCCCATATCTTCCAACGTTGCGGAGCAACTCACCCATCTCTTCCGCCGTTGCAGAGCAACTCTCCCATCTCTTCCGATGCTGTGACGAAAACTCACCAATTCCTTCCGACACTGCGGCAGAAACTCTCCAACTTTTTTCGCCTTTAACACTTAGAAAAAACTTCGGATCAACTTGCCAAGTCCTTCCATCGTTGCAGACCAACTCGCTGAGTTCTTCCATTGTTGCGGACAAACTTGTTGAGTTCTTCCGGTCGAAAACTCAGCTTTTCCTTCTGTCACTGCGGTGGAAACTCGCCAATTCCTTCCGACGTTGCAGTGGAAACTCACCAACTTTTTCCGCCATTGCGGACAAACTTGCTGAGTTTCACCACCGTTGCGGACGAACTCGCCGAGTTCTTCCGGTTTGGCGAACTTAAAAATTTCCAGTCGACCATTTCAGAAAAAAAATCGTCAGTTCCTTCCGCCATTTCGGCGAAAACTCGTAAGTTCTTCCCGATACAGACTTAGAAAAATTTTCAAAAACACTTAGAAAATTTGAAAGTTTGAAATTTTTCTTAATGGTCTATAATGAGCAGGAAGCATACTTACCCCTGCAAGCTGTGATAGGTAGCCCATGAAGGCCCAAATGTTGCAACCTTCGCTCTGATACCATTTGTCACATACCCACCCTTGGACCCAATGCAAGGAAGGGAACCTGATGCCATTCTATGGGGTTTTTCATTAACTCAGCCATATTCATTAGATGCATATAGTTAAAAACAAATGTGTGGAGATGGAAATCAAACAAACATGCACAGCGGAAATGAACTCATCCACACACATATTACATGACTGTTATTCAATTTAACACAGTCAACAAATTAACACATTTGCAGAAGTAAATACAAAATAAAATACTCATCTTGATGCAATGTTGTCCCAAACAACTAGCTATGTCGCTGCAACGTTCCTCCCAGCCATAGGTCTCTGCTCAGCCTCTATTCTTTCAACTCTCAGAGACCACCCCCGAGCTGGCCATTATATCTACAAGGAAAAGGGAACCCTCAAGCTCATCTCAGCCCAAAGCAATGGATAACCAACTCAAGCCCAGCATTCTCTTGCACACCAAACTCAGATATGGGCTCTAGAACACACTTTCAGTAGTGGAACTTAGGAACTAGATGGACAGGGGTTTTCCCAAAACATAGGCACACCAAAAACGGATTGTGGGAAGAGGAATCCAACCCCAGGGAAGAAAACCGATTTCCCCCATAGATGTATGAGCATACAGTGGGCCAAAATGGCCTCTAAAAACCCCAAAATCATTTTACTCTTTTCTCCACTGTTAGACACACAAAAACGCCCTTCCCAGTTAGGAAAATGAAGGTAAACACAGTAAAACTAATGAGGAAAACCCCCAGGTAGCTCCAAACTCATGAGAGGGAAAAGTGGGTTGATGGGTAATGGCTTGGGGAGCAACTCATGACTCTTTTCTTGCCCAAGAATCCAAACACGAATTTCCATGCAAGGTGGCTTTCCCATACCCGAATTTGGACAGCCACACCTCCCATTCCCCAAGGCATTAACTACCTCAACCAACTCTTGGGAGAAATCAATGATTGGGTACAAAAGTCAACATGGGTAGTTGGGGGTTTGATTGGTTCTCTCATTGGCACTTGGCTTGGCTTGATTGGCTCCAAGGGTTTGAATTTTTTCCCCCCCAATTTCCTTATAACATCATGCCCCCATCTCTTATTGCATTGCATAGCTAGTTGAGGGCTTTTATATTAAAATGCATATATACGATTCCCATGGTTCATTAGCACATGGGTAGCATAATATCAAATACTTTCCTCTTCTAGATCAAGCGTTCACTAGCGGGGCCTTGGCCTTGAGCTCCATGCTAGGAATCATACATAATATGCATACATTATTTACATTATAGCCCAAAATATTACAAGGGTCAAAATGGGGGACTTTACATTGTGTGAGTGATTAAACAACCATTGTAAATGCTCCATTTCGAATTGTACTTTATGTGTTTGCACTATGATTTATGTTAACTAACTAGTACATATCCATGTGCCAAACAAAACATAATTTCCCTTCCTCCAAAGACAAAAAGGATCTGAACATTGATAAACATCCATTCAGAGTGGAATTTGATGGTACAAGGAATGCCAACTACTACCTGTTGGTTAGCCTCTTCAAAGAGCAGATTTGAGATTAGCTTTTTGTGCCACATACACAGAACTTGATCCTTCAATACCAAATTTCCTTCTTGAAATAGTAGATTTGATATTAGCTTTTTGTGCCACATCCACAGAACTTGATCCTTGGATACCAAATTTACTTATGAAGAGTATTAATTACATATGCCAAGTTCCAATGCATTTTTTATGGAAACCGTAAAACCATGTTTTTTGGCACTTCTTCCATAATCCTTCAATTGGAAAAGGGTTTGGAGACCTTGTAAAATCTGAAAAGTCTAAAGGAGCGTATATTGCAGCCGAATATTCCTAAGAATCAATGTCTAGGGTTTGCATGGGAATCTATAGAGTCATAAAAAACACCTATGTCTAGCTTATATTCTGAGACTTACTTTTTGGAGAAAGGAAAGATGTGCCATCCACAAGGAAATCTTTAACTTGTTTATCTTCAATATAATCATCTACCACATTTTGAGCTTCTTGAATGGACCAGTGAAGCACTCCTTCTTGAGATGCAACCAGAACTTATCCCCAATTTGGAATGAAAGAGGGATACAATGTTTATCGTTTCGGGCCTTAGCTTCCACATTTGATTGTTGTAACATTTCTTGTGCTTGATTCTGGATGTCGCAGATTTGATCTCGAAACTTCAAGGATTTATCAAATTCTCGCTGGCTATAGTCGGTGTCGGAGTTTGACTATGTCGAGGAGCTAATCAGGTCGATAGGTGCTGAGGGTTGAAATCCGTAACAGATCTCAAATGGACTTTTTCCTGTAGAGCTCTGATGAGCATGATTGTAGTTGTGATTTATGTATGGAATAATTTCATCCCATGTTCGTCGATGCTTGTTGTTGTACATGTGAAGCAGTTGTACTACCAAGCGATACACAACTTCTGTCTGTCTGTCGATTTGAGGATGGAAAGCTCTCGACAATGAGAGTCGTGTGTCCAGCTATTTCCATAGATTCTTCCAAAATATGCTGACGAATACGGCATCTCGGTTGGAAGTAATGGTTGTCGGTAAACCAAATTTTTTCCAAACATGTGTGAAGAAGAGCTGAGCAGTCTGCTGCGATATTGTGGTCTTCTTGCATGGTATGTGTTAGCACTCGGATTTTCCTTGGGCTGTATCAAAGAAACCCCGAGGTAACCTATTTCAAACCAATCTTTAGACTGAAAGTTGGCCTCCTTCAGCCAGAGAGGGCTCTCTCAGAAAATCTGCTATCCAATGTCACCACGACAACAGCTTGACAATAAATTCAATGGCCAAATTGTAAAAAAAAACTTTGTAGGCTTTAAATAATGTGGTTAGATCAACAGGAAAAAGATACCATTGGGCAATGGATTCGAGAAACAGAAAAATACAGATCAGAAGCTAAACAAATTTTTGTACAAAGGCAAGATAGCTGTTTTATTACAGTCAATAAGATTTTGCAGGTGACAGCAAAGAATTAATGACAATCCATCAACAATGGGCATCAATTTTCGGATGAATCTAACCACATTATTTAAAGCCTACAAAGTTTTTTTTTACAATTTGGCCATTGAATTTATTGTCAAGCTGCTGTCGTGGTGACATTGGATAGCAGATTTGCTGAGAGAGCCCTCTCTGGCTGAAGGAGGCCAAATTTCAGTCTAAAGATTGGTTTGAAATAGGTTACCTCGGGGTTTCTTTGATACAGCCCAAGGAAAATCCGAGTGCTAACATTTTGGCGCCGTTGCCGGGGACCGAATGTTTCATTTTCTTTGGGTATGAACGACAAAGTTTGCAGCTCTGATGGTTGACGGTGAACAACGGTCAGATATCAAGCAGGCTGTGCATCTTTCACCTAGCGACTCCATCTTCAAAGAATCCAGTTTTCAGAAATTTCATGGCGACTCCACATTAAAGAAATCCAGTTTTGCATTGGTTCACATGCTAGTCTCCTCAGCTTTCAAATCAGAATCTACAGTTCCAGTATTTCGAGATGGCCTCATTATTAAGAAGGTATGCTCTTATGAGCAGGTCTCATATTCCTGGTTTTCCGAATCAAATTCCTAAAATTGATTGGCAGTCTTATTTGCCTAAATTCAGAGATGAAAATAATGATAATGCTACTTTACATTTAATGAGATTTCACATACATGTGCACAAGCTGAAGATTAGGTTTCATGAGGATTGTCTTATGAAGATGTTCATGGCTTCTTTAGAAGGAAAATCAAGGGATTGGTATGAAAGTTTAAGACCTGGTAGCTTGTTTTCTTTAAAATATTTTCACATAGCATTTTATGAGCATTATGCAGTAGATTTTCCAGCTTTGTCTTTAGTGGAATATTGCTGTGATCAATTTGAAGGTTTCATACAGTACCTCGAAAGTATTGATTAAGATCTGGAAGGTATGAATGATGAAGACTTGTCATAAATATTTTATCATTTTTCTTCGCAAGTCCATGGCCATTTTGATCAAGAGGAGTTTGCTGTAGATGAGATCAATAAAGAATTGATAGTAATTTCCCATGATCCCTCTTTGAAAACAAAGGTTGAATCATCCGCTCCTTCGTATACATATGAAGAATACATTCAGCATCAATCTGCAGAAGAAGAAGAAAACAATAGTTTTTTTATTCAGGAAATGCACAGACCACCTCCTCTTTTAACAGAAGAAGAAATAGATCAGCTCCTGCAGAGTCATGTTACAACCCCTGCTTATACAGATTTGCCGTCTTCACATAGTCCGGGATATGTAAGTGAAACTTCTTCCATTTTTGGGCATGTGAATCTGAAATTAAATGGTGACAGTCATGAGGATCTTTTGAAGGAATCCATTAGTGATGATGATTGTCCACAAGAAAATCAGGTTTTAGACACCCTGTTCTTTCATCAACAAGATAGAGCTGTCATATTTAATGATCTTGCAGAGTGTTCACTATTTCAAGATGCTTTAGAGTATGAGGTTAATCATTCATTTCTGGAAAAGAAAGTTAAGGAAGAAAGAACATTTCAGCTCTCCTGTCAAATTGCAGAAAATCCGAAGGTACTTCAAATTCAAATAAAATCTATATTCTTTGATCCTATAGCTAAGTATATGGAGATATTTCTCAGTTTCGATTTGCAGCTAGGTTTTTATTTTGAGAATAAAGGTTATCAATGGTTGCCTATACTGTCATATTTTCTGTTATTGGCTTATTTCGAACACGGAAAAAGAGTTAGATTGTTTGGAAACCTAATGGATTGGCTTCACTGGTGTTTCTGAATTACTTAATTGATGGAAAGTCTTTGATATTCTAAAAGTAGGGTAGGTAGGAGAAATAAGTTTTCCAGGCAAGCAGTCTTTAGTATGTACAGTATTGTCTTCAGTTCAGTTTCAGCATGTGAGTTTTCAGTTTTCTATAGTTAAGAGGTTTTCGGTTACAGTTTTGGATGGAGGACTGGTTACAAGTTACAAGTTGCATTTTTCAGGATTGGGAGCCGCCCAATGGTCAAGCACATGGTCTACGGTGTTCTTTGCTGCCTCGCTGGGAGGACAGCATCCCCAGTAGGAGCCAGTTGTTAGCACTCCATAAATTTTGTGCTTGAATTTATTTCGATAGCATCAACATGCAAAACAAAAGATTTTCCATGATGGAGGTTTTATGAAGAAGAAATGTTTCGACAAAGTTAAAACTTTATGAAAGTTTTTATTTTTTTTTAAAGGTTTTAAGTCATCGAATTTATAAAAAAAAAAGGAAGGCCTAAAGATGTGTCAAAATTTTTCCCAAGTGAAAAGGACTTAGAAGAAAGATTGTTAAGTGTATAACAATTATAATAAAATCGACAAACAAAAACCCACAAATGCTATAGTCCGATGATAAATATTAAAAGGGTTAAACTCCATCTAAGATCCGACGGCGGAGATGTTACACGCAAGGATCAACGGTCATCGCGAGATCCCGCATCACCAAAAGGCATGATCGCAATGTATTGTAAGTGGTCGCGGACGAAATACCACGGGAGCACGTGGCACGTTATTATTCATCCGCATCAACGCGAGGGTGGTATTATAAACCACCTTCTGCCCATGCGGAACCGCCATTCTCGAAGGTAAAGCGCCCAATAGCACGTACTATGTGTTATTAAGAGTTGTTCGCGGTGGGTTATATAAACACCACAATTATTTCTCGCTAAACCAATATGGGATATATCCCATAGAGAAAATCAAATGGGATAAGTAAACACGTTTTTGAGAAAATGCCTGTTTTAGTCACCATTTTCTAGAAGCTGTTTCCGCCAAACCGAGAGGAATTTTAGGAAACGGAGAGAGGTTTTTCTTCAGCATGGGCCAATATTCAAAAACCTCTCTCCGTTTTTACACATGTGTTATGGTTTAAGAGAATCGAAGTCATCTTCACGGGGAAATTTTCTAGAATTTCAGTTTACTGTTTTAGTCATTAACTTCAAAGAGCTGTTTCTTCCAAATGAAGATGAATTTTCAGAAACTGAAAGAGGCTTTTCTTCAGCACATGCCCAGTTACAGAAACCTCTCTCAAAATGTACATGGCTATCTCCATTTGAGATATACATCCAGGTCTTTGAAGCCTATTTTTCAGCAAATTTACTTCCTGAAATAAAATAAAAAATAAGTTGTAACTGTTTCTATTTTTAGAGTTTCAGTTAGGTTTTGAATTCACGATTAGGTATAGGCCGTCTTTCTATATATTGATATGTAAAAAACATGTAATGGGGGGGGATTTTTAGAGAGAAAAAGAATTCCCGTTCTGGGTTTTTGAGGTTTATTCCAGAAATTAATAAAGATTTTAGAGTTGAGCATATTTTTATCAAAGATTCATGTGTTGTTTTAAAATTACAGTCCGTATTTTCCCTTTCTTTACATGTGCATCTCAATCTTCTTTGTCATTCTTGCCATTATGTCTTTCTTCTATGCTTGAATGAAAGTCTAAAATAAATTGAGATTCATATTTTCCATGCCTCAGTTTATCGCATTCAAGTATCCACCTGCTTCTCCAAAGTTAACAGTGGATTCATTCGAAAATTGATGCCCATTGTTGATGGATTGTCATTAATTCTTTCCTGTCACCTGCAAAATCTTATTGACTGTAATAAAACAGCTATCTTGCCTTTGTACAAAAATTTGTTTGGCTTCTGATCTGTATTTTTCTGTTTCTCGACTCCATTTCCCAATGGTATCTTTTTCCTGTTGATCTAACCACATTATTTAAAGCCTACAAAGTTTTTTTTTACAATTTGGCCATTGAATTTATTGTCAAGCTGCTGTCGTGGTGACATTGGATAGCAGATTTGCTGAGAGAGCCCTCTCTGGCTGAAGGAGGCCAACTTTCAGTCTAAAGATTGGTTTGAAATAGGTTACCTCGGGGTTTCTTTGATACAGCCCAAGGAAAATCTGAGTGCTAATCAAAAACCTCTCTCAGTTTTTACACAGGTGTTATGGTTTAAGAGAATCGAAGTCATCTTCACGGGGCAATTTTCCAGAATTTCAGTTTACTATTTTAGTCATTAACTTCAAAGAGCTGTTTCTTCCAAATGAAGATGAATTTTCAGAAACTGAAAGAGGCTTTTCTTCAGCACATGCCCAGTTACAGAAACCTCTCTCAAAATGTACACAGCTATCTCCATTTGAGATATACAGCCAAGTCTTTGAAGCCTATTTTTCAGCAAATTTACTTCCTTAAATAAATAAATAAAAAAATAAGTTGTAACTGTTTCTATTTTTAGAGTTTCAGTTAGGTTTTGAATTCACGATTAGGTATAGGCTGTCTTTCTATATATTGATATGTAAAAAACATGTAATGGGGGGGATTTTCAGAGAGAAAAAGAATTCTCGTTCTGGGTTTTTGAGGTTTATTCCAGAAATTAATAAAGATTTCAGAGTTGAGCATATTTTTATCAAAGATTCATGTGTTGTTTTAAAATTACAGTCCGTATTTTCCCTTTCTTTACATGTGCATCTCAATCTTCTTTGTCATTCTTGCCATTATGTCTTTCTTCTATGCTTGAATGAAAGTCTAAAATAAATTGAGATTCATATTTTCCATGCCTCAGTTTATCGCATTCAAGTATCCACCTGCTTCTCCAAAGTTAACAGTGGATTCATCCGAAAATTGATGCCCATTGTTGATGGATTGTCATTAATTCTTTCTTACCACTTTGAAAAAATCAGATTGACTGTGATATGATTGCTATCTTGCCTCTGTGAAAATATATTTGGTATAAATATCTTACTGGCATATTATATATTTGAAACCTTGACTCCATGCCCAACGTTTCTTGTTTTCCTTTTCAACTAGAAAATCCTTTTGAGAAATTTTGAGAGAAATTTTACATTTTTCAAGTCCTTGTATATATATCGTGAGAGAGCCCTCTCTGGTGGAAAAATGGCTGAGTTTTCTGCCTAAAGCTTGGTTTGAAATAGGTTACCTTAGGTGTTATTCTTTTACAACCGGGATAAAATCTAAGTGCTAACAGTATGATAATGTCCATCTTGGAAAACCTATCGACTACTACTAAGATCATGTCATACTGATGTTTGATAGTAGGATATCTCGTCAATTAGTCCATAGAAATAGATTCCCATGGTCAACTAGGAACTGGCAGAGGTACGTACAATCCCTGTCATCGATTAGGTGGTTTAGAAATGGAACAAACCACGCATGATCAAATGTACTTGTTGATGTCAGTTTTAAGTGTAGGCCAAAAGAAATACTTCTGGAGAATAGCAAGTGTCTTCTCTACTCCAAAGTGTCCTGCAGTCTTGCTGTAGTGCGCATCCCAAATGAGTTGTTGTCGATGCTCACCTGTCGGTATACAAAGTTGTCCAAGCTTGTATAGCAAGATGTCTTTTAGGAAATAGTCGGAGATCGATGACTTGTCAGTTTGAAGCTATCGGTAGACTAGTGAAAAGTCGATGTCATCTTGATACAATTGAGGCCAAGTGTTTGTGTTGTATCCCTGCATACTCATCACTGTGAAAAGGAGAATAATGGGTGGTCGACTTAGACAATCGGCGGCATCATTAGCTTTACCTTTCTGATACTTAATCACCAAATGGAATTGTTGTAGGTAATTAATCCACTTGAGTTGTCTAGTTGTTTGTAGTTTCGACTGGGTCGTAGTGAACTGTAGAGGATTATGGTCAGTGAGGATGACCGTTTCCTTGCCAATGATGTAATGCCTCCATTGCTTGAGAGCTTGCAAAATGGCATACAGTTCTTTTTTGTACTTCGAATATCTTCTAACTGTGTCATTAAAAGTTTCATAATTAAAAGTGATTGGGAAACCAAACTGAGTGATCACTGCGCCCAAGGCATAGTCTGATGCGTCCATCTCAATCTCAAAGGGACGATGAAAATTAGGTAACACAAGTACTAGTACAGTGCAGAGCTTGTGTTTGAGTTGTTCAAAAGCTTCTTGTTGTGTCGATGTCCATTTGAAGACAGTTTTTCCATTTCCCTTTGTCAACTGATTCAAGGGCCAGGCTATGTGACCGAATTCGAGTATGAATCGTCGATAGAAATTTTTCAAACCAAGAAAACTTCTCAATTATTGAATGCTTTGAGGAATGGACCAATCTTTGAAGATCTGTACTTTGTCTGGATCAACGTGAATGCCTACAGAGTCAATTACATACCACACATATTTGATGTTGTTCAATGCAAAGGTACACTTGTCCATGTTCAAGTAAAGTCGATGTTGCTGGAGAGTGTCAAGGACTTGTCGAAGCTATCCGACATGTTATTCCCATGATCGACTGAAAATCAATATGTCATCAAGGTAGAAAATGACCCATTTTCCGATGAAAGGTCGAAGAATGTTATCCATGTATTGCATGAAGGTTGTAGGTGCATTGGTTAAGCGGAAATGTATGACTAACCATTCAAACAATCCTTCCTTAGTTCTAAAAGTAGTTTTCCACACATCTGACAGCTCGATTGGAATATGATGATATCCCGACTTGAGGTCGAGCTTAGTTAAGAATTTAGCACCTTTTAGACAGTCAATGAGCTCATCTATCCACAGCAGAGGGTAGCGATTCTTTACCAAAAAAATTTTGAGTGCCCTATAGTCAATGCACATGTGCAAAGTCCCATCTTTCTTTGGAATCAGGATGACTTGACTTCCACATGGAGAGGAGCTAGGTCGGATATGACCTTTTTCGATCAAGTCTTGGATTTGTCTGCGAATCTCTTCATTTTATAGAATGGATCTTCTGTAAACAGATGTGTTAGGGAAAGAAGAACCAAGAGAAAGTTCAATGGAGTGTTTTACCTGGAAAGGTCGAGGTACTCCGTCTGGCTCTTGGAATAAACTCTGATACTCGTCGAGAACATTGTCGATCAACTGCTTCTTTTGGGAGCTGCACTGGTCGGTGAGTTGACTCATCATTGCAGTATGATTAATGCGAACTTCTGAGCATGATTGATGAGCTTCTTTGTCTGTTTAGCAGATATCATTGAGACCGTTGATGTAGGTCATCACTCTGGAATGTCGTACCATAGATTTTGGATTCTGAAAATCACCTTTTGCGGTCGTGACTGATAACTTCCACGGCGATCCCACAAGTAAGGTTTCCCAAACAAGGCATCGTCTACGGAGAGTGGTTCTATGTCGCAGATTACTTCATCTTCAAAAAGGATTTATAAAGTAGGCGAGTTTTCATTGTCGGGTGATCCGTAGTTCCTGTCCATCATTCATCCAACTAATGTTGTAAGGATGAGGATGCAAAGTGGGGACAAGACCTAGTTTCTTCATGAGATCTTCAGAAATGAAGTTCTTCTGGCTACTGTTGTCCACAATCAGATGTAATGGATTGTGTTGAACCCATATCCGTGTATGGAACAGGCTCTCACGTTCCTTCTTGTCGACGATAGTCGAGGATGCTGAAGTGGTCGATGTTGATGTCCAAAGGGTCATTGCATCTAGATCAGATTCTTCCACCGTCTTGTCGAACGTGTAGGATGTCAACCCTTTTTCCAAAAATGTCTTTCGAGCTTTACATTCTGACGTATCATGCCAAGATGAGTGGTGGTAATCACACCATTTCCCATTAGGAGGTTGTTTTCTACATTCCCTTTTCTGAAAAGGATTTTTTCTGTGATCTAGCTTTGGTGGAGTCGGCTGAGAAGATTTCGACTTGTCGAAGTCGGCGGTATCTTCTTTTCGGGTGGTTATCCTGATGTCAGCTTTGTCGCGAAGCGTGATTTCCCTTTATGCTTGGTTTCAAGTTTTCTAGCATAGTGGAATACATCCGCGAGCGTATTGACAATCAGAAATTCCATCTCTTGCTGAATGTACTGGGACAATCCATTGATGTACTTTAGAACAAGCAATTTCTCTTCTTATTGGAAGGCTAGTCTAGCCATGAGTCAATAGAACTCATTGGTGTAACTCGTTACTGATTGGTCTTTCCATTTCCTTAGTTGCTGCCACTTCTTATACTGCTTCTCAAGGTACTTGGGTGGGTAAAATTCTTTTCAGACGTATTCGAAAAATCTATCCCATGTGTCGATGGGGTCTCCGCTTTTATCCATCTTTGTCGAGAGGTTCTCCCACTAGCAGTGCACAGATGTTGACATCTTTAAGGATGCAATAGTGATCTTGTCAGCTTCTGAGAGTTGATTCACAGAGTAATAGGATTCCAATTGTTGTACCCAATTGTCGACGGATTCCACGTCAATCTTTCCTTCTATATTCGGTATGTCCAAATTCATTTTCACTTTGAAGGGGTTGATTTTGTCAGAGTGAGTTCTCGTCGAAAATCCTCCGGATGTCGAATAAAATCGCGTGAGAATTTCGTTGAAATGGGTGAACATTTCAGTCTGTTGTCAAGTCAGCGCTTGCTCAATAAGTTGTGTTGTCTCGTCGGTTGCATGTCTATCGTATGTTTCTTATGCCATTTCTGGAGGTAGCGTCTGCCTGGATTGTTGAGATTGCGAGCGTGTTTGAACATGCATAATTTGGTAACTTCACTGGAAGTGTCTACGAAAACTTAAGCATGAACAAAGCTAAGAGCTCTAATACCAACGATACACACATGGCCAGGAAGCAAGAGGGGGACAATAGTTCAACTAAATGAGTCAGATATGTTATGGCGGAAGCATAATAAATATAATAAGAAAAGCAGGAATACACTACACAGACAGAACACAAATACACATAGACAATATGTAGGAATGCGAGCTGATCTTCTCTATTACTGGATATGAGATCATTCATTGATTTCCGTATGTTACAATATTATACATGTTTATATAGATTTTTGATACGCTTGGGTGCCTTCCCGTTAGGTTCAGTTACAAGAGAAGTTAGAACGGTTCAAAAGTTCAACAATTACAGTCGACTAGAAGACAGAGAGAGAGTATGTCAAAGTTCGTCAGTCGCAAGTCGCATGTCAACACTGCATGTCGACATCGCGAAACTGTTTGAGTTCAATGAACTTGTCGAAGTTGTTGAGTTTGTCGAAGTCGTGTTGAATTCGGAACTTGTCGAAGTTGTGTCAAAGTCGATGACTTGTCGAATATGTGTCGAATTTAGCATCTGAAAATAATGCCAACTATGATATGGATCAATTTCCATTATCACCTCAACATTCATGTATCTTGCTTCGGGATAGTGCTTTTCGAGCATCAGGGGCGTTGTTATTTCCCAACATGTGTATCAATCAAACAACCAGTTTCCAACACTTGCCTAGCCTAAGGCTTCTTGGCCAAGAGTATGAATTAATTCCACAGGTCAAGTCCCCTCTTTCCTTTTGTTTCTCTTTCTTATTGCTATTCTTTCTACCTTGCCTCCTTTCTTATATTTTCATCCTTTTAAACCCTAAATTTTCTACTTTTTTAAAAGGCCAGACACATTATTGTGTGCCTAGAATTTACTGTGATATGAATAGAGATACAAGGACAGATATAGATACATCAATAATTAGAGAATTTATATCATTATGTGAATTCCAAACATCATATCTACTACTATTTTGTATATACACCATATCTATGGTCTTGGGAGGGTTCCACCACATCCAACTCTTTGATTTCCTTTACCATATTTTCTTTCTTCATCCACATGTGTAATTATCTTAAACAAAATCAAGGATTTTAGGTACACACCTAGGAAGTGCTTTAGGTGAAATATTTACACCATACATTCCAATGAATGTGAGAAAGGTCACAAGGGAGTAATCCCCAAGCATATGACCAGACTTATTTTCCAAGAAATAAATAGTACTACAATAGATGTTATGCCTACACCCTAGTAATCGGATAAGTATACTCTAACATGATCTATTGTAGTATCTAGGAATTGATTTTGATATTCCATTTCAATTCAAGATGAGATATATGAAAAGAGATGAAAGTAAGATTAACATATCGGTGTCATAATTGAATGCAAGAGATTGAAGATGAGTCAACGGCCAGTTTTGTAAATGAATGAATACCATGCACATGATGAGAGAATATCCGATGAGAAGAGCTTGGATAAATATGCGTGTCCTTGTAATGATTGTCTCGGAGGCAAGATGAGAAGAAGCAGGTATGTAATGATTTTTCCAAGAACCCATAATAGATGGAGATTGGAGATGTTTTGAAGCTTGCTTCATTGCATCAAAAACCCTAGTGAACTGCAAAAATTTATGCTCCCCGGTCATCTTGAGAGACAAAATGATCACTGCAATGACCCTTACCTGCTCTGTGTGGATATTTATTAATACCCTTACCTGCAATGATCGTTACCTGCTCTGTGTGGATCTTTATTAAGACCCTTACCTACAATAAACCTTACCCACAATGACCCTTACCTTTAGTAAGATATTTCTCACTACTAATTATGATCAAGTCATCAACATAAACAACTACAAGAATGATGTAGCCATTTATGTTACATACAAATTTGATCTTGTGAGGACTTTGAAACCATGTTGGATAAAATAGGAATTACAATACATGGTGAGTAATCATGTAACATTATTGATGCTAATGACATGCAAAACTTTATGATGACACCCTCTTAATGACACATTGATAAGAGCAACAAATGTGGACTAGGTGTCTTCAAGGCCTCCACCAACCCAACAAATACTCCCACCCACACCAGGACTTGGACTTCAACAAATTGTAATTAGGATAAATACCCTGTGAGGTGTCCATGTGATATTTGTGCATGATGTGTTTCAACTCTTAACTCAATTGACACCCTAAATATGAGTAAGTCACTCCAAAAAGAAAATAAGTAAGTAGTTACATTAAATCCACTCTTATTAGCTAACGAATGGTTTAAGTTTTATAGGTGTCTCATAGGGTAAGAACTCATCAAGGGTTGTAACATCTTCCCTATACTCTCTTCAACTGTACACCTTCCTCGTAATTTATATATTTAATGGGTTAATTACCCAATGTACATCTAACCTCAATGGAAATGAGGGCATGAGAGCACTTTATAAGAATCTTTCCACTACACCAAGGTTAATGAGATCATAATCTAGGCAAGCTATGTTTAAGTATGATCTTTTAGGAGATTCAATGATTCAAAAACACATTTTAAGGGGTGGAAGTTCACCTCATCGGGATTATTCCACCTTTACCAGTGCACCTATCGATATTACAATAGTTCTAATCTATTTTACCAAGTTACAGATACAAGTTGATGCTATTGGATGTATGAGCTTGAAATATCTTCAATGACTTAGAGTTTCAATAAAGAAATCACCAGTAAACTTTGTATAGTTAATCAACCTTTGCTTTAGAAAATGTCATCCAAATTATGCTCAAACTTGTGATACCTAACAGAAATCTATACGGATGAAATCACCCTCAGAACTCAGTGAATTACAATCGTCCTTCAAACAATTATTATCAACAGTAGTAAATACCCTTTTGGTCAAACTCTTGAACTGTTGTATTAGCATAGAAAACAGATTTATGGTGAGTTTATGTTTCAAATATCAAGTATGCCAATAACCTTAAAGAATGCATGTCAAAATGGAACCTTGTCAATTTATTTAACACATACATGAGATTAATATGGTAGAGAGAAAATTAGATATGCCATTTAATTTCTTGTTGGAATTTTTTGAATGCATTAGGCAGGGAAAACATTCATGTACTAATGATGTTCATGGATAACCTAATTGCTTCTTTGTACATGTATTAATGATGATTTTTATGGCAAATGTTTGACAAGGCTATGAAGAATAAGGGGGTGAAACATAAAAGTGGCGAAAACAATGATGAAAATTCTATAGATTATGAGGGTGTTCGTAAAGAACACATTGAAAGAAATGAAGCATATTTGCCAGCTCTTAGTTTGGGAAATAAGTAAGTAGTTATTCCTTGTACCTTTTCATCTCTATGCATATTTCATGAAAGTTGTTTATAATCTATTTCATGGTGTATCCTATATATTCTTTTGATTCTCATTTGATAAGTTTTTTGTTTTATAGGGAAAAGTTGGCTTCTAGAGAAAGAGAGAAGAACCAAAAGAAAAGAAAAGGAACATCGTTTCCAGCTCATGGTTCGGAAAATTGGTAAGTATTTATTCCTCGTAGTTTTCACTTCTATGCATATTTTATTATAGTTGTATATAATATATTTGATGATGTATTCCGATATGCTTTCGATTCTAATTTAATAAGTTTTTATTTTATTGTATAGGGAAAATGTAAATTCTACACAAAATGAGCGAAAAGAAAAGGCAAGCTAAGGCACACTGCCAATAGCTCATAGAATCCTACACCTTGGTGGATTAGTACATGGAGAATATGTTGACAATAATAATGATCAGCTTCCTAATATATCACATGATGATGATCATGTCCAAGCTGATATTGTTGAAGGCTTGCTATATTCTAAATCAGAATCAAGTTTGAGAGACTTATTTTTAAAATTGAAACAAAGATTTGAAGGATCATCTGAGCGAATTGGTTAGATATCTAGTGCCACACCTAATGTGGCCAATAAGGAACCAATTAGGCCTTCAAATTTCAAAGAAAAAACACTTGTTTCCACACTTGTTTCCACACACGTTGTGATTGTGGATATGGAATAAGGGATCTCCATCACCTATTTATAGTTTTTTGGTGGTGGAGTGCTGACCCATGGTTTTAGGAAACACATGGTTTTGGGCAGCTGTATAGGGTTTTTTCCTCCTTTTCCTCATTATTTTATATTTTTTATTCCCTTTTTAGGGGATTTTTGCTATTTTTGGAGGAAAAGGGGGTTTTTTAGCCTTTTTTAGGTTATTTTGAGGGTTTTATGGCCTTTTGGAGGCATTTTAGGCCTTTTGGAGGCTTTTTAATGGGATTTTTTGGGATTTTTAATGGAAATATGGTAGGAAAATGGACAAATGAGCCATATAATGTGGTAAATGAGCTAGTGAGCACTTTTTGGGTGTTAACATCACCCAATCTTGATTCGACTAAAGATAGATCAACTTTCATAAAAAAATGTGGAATGAGTCAAGGCATGCTTAGGTCCACAGAAAGAGAATCCAAATAAATAAAATCAAAAGGGAAGAAGGATTATTTATTTGAGATAAAATATGGTGAACCTGTTGTACCAAATGCTGCAAGGTGGACCTCAGAGTTGGGCATGATATTAAGGTCTCATTTGGATGTCACCAAGGCCAATTTTGCAAATCAAGATGAAAGAAATGTGGACCTAGTGATTCTACAAATGGAAAATTCCTTTGAGACTTTTGGTGGAAGGATTTCCACCAAATATTACAAGAACATAATGAGAAAATTGATTAATAATTTTAGGCATAAATGAAGAAAAGCAATCTTGGAAGGAAAAGAAAGGGACAATATCTTGACTCCCAAACAGTGGGAGGATTTGAAGGAAAGTACGTGTGTTTAAGAGTATGTGCCAAGGATTACAAAAGGGAAGATATCAAGAGATAATGTGAAGGATAGATTTATTCTGGGTCGTGGTGGGTGGAGAGCCAATCAAAACTTATTTGTAAGTATATGTATTTTTTGTTGAATACATAATGTATGGAATTTTAACTACATTGTGTTATATTGAATTTTGATTCGTATAGATATCCAACTAATTATGTGTTGATAATGATGTCTAGCTTCAAGGATCTAATAGATCAAAAATTAATGTGAGCGAAATGATTAACAGCATAAAGAAAAATCTAAACAATTCTAAACAGAAGCAGATATCAAAAAATCCAATTGAAAGATTGTTGCCATATAATGAAGTTGAGAAAATCCTTGACACATCTACGTATGTTCAAAGCGATAGCTGTGATAACTATAAACATGTAATGGATTGCATAAATGGGTTGATGAAGACAATTTCAACCATAGCCACCTCCATTGAACCGATTGTCGCTTCGTGGAAAAATAAGGGATATCACAGTGATTTTGATGAGGTAAGCTAATTATCATTCCCCTACAAACATTTCTTGACTTGAATTCATAATTTGATTTAATTGGTTTAGGTCTTATTTTTAGTGTTTTACTCTTATATTTACTATTCTTCTATTATATTATTGTGTCCTTATAATGTTACATTTGATTTGTGCATGATGTAATCACATGTAGGATAAAATTCAACGATATCCCAATGTCATTGATGCACCTCATCATTCTCGATCAGTGTGTACAACTCCTGCTGGACGTATTTCAAATATTGACTCGGTCGTGAGTGCATTTGATTTTTTTATATCAATAATTATGCATGTTTTTGGAATTTTAATTGTATTTTTTTTCTTATATTTATGTATACTTTTTTTTTGGTTTTTAACAATTCGATTAACTCCAATAGAGCCTGAAGTAATCCAGGTAGGAAATTAAGTAGATATAATAGATCCATATGATGGTGCTATTGCAGGGACTGGATGAATTCACTCACTTGCTAAGATCCATGGAATATCACTTGGTCTTGAAGATGCTAATATAAGTGTCATTTATGTCTCAAGTAACATCCCTGTTTTATATGAAGATAAAATTGATGGATTTCAATGCTTGAAGGAGACAAAAATGAGTTTTATTCGGTGGCCAAAAAATTATTTTAGAAAATTGATCTAGATGATCATGTTTTATGAATCAGCTGCAAAGTTTATGTTTACTTTACATAGTCTTCGGACCATTTAAAGTTACTTTACATAGTGTTCAAACCTTTTTTATTTAAGGGAATGTGACCTAAGATATAAGGATATGTTTTAATGCATATATTCACTAGTTCATTTCACTTAATGTTGCTTATGGTGCGATTAGAAATGTTGTTTTTTTCATGCCTACATGGAGTGATATAAGGGGATGTTTTAATGCATCTATTCACTGGATCTTTTTATTTAATGTTGCTTGTGGTGCCATTAGAAATGTTGTTTCTGCCAGACTGATATGAGATTG
Organism: Larix kaempferi; assembly: GCA_027924585.1. Classification (NCBI taxonomy): domain Eukaryota; kingdom Viridiplantae; phylum Streptophyta; class Pinopsida; order Pinales; family Pinaceae; genus Larix; species Larix kaempferi. The sequence goes on along the minus strand of BSBM01000158.1, from coordinate 27,375,568 downwards.
CAAGTGTGTTTGTTTACATGCCATTGTTTCTATGTGTTTAGTGATGAAGATACTATTATCTTTTGTAAATAGTTGTAAACTAATATAGGTAATGTGTCGTTGGTTGAGGAATTTTTCCCTTCATGATGAAATTATATTGTATCTTTCTAGTTTTTAAATTTGTTAATTTTGTATGGATTCGTGTCTCATTTTCAAGGAGTTACAATATTATGTGCAAATGATTTCCTTCTTAGTTTTTTAAAGTGTAAGATTCAATTGACTATAGATTGTATTTTCCTTCCATATAAAAAACTGTTGTATAGCTTTCTAGATGTGAAAATGGAACGATTTTATGATAAGATGAGTGGCATGGTGCTCTACCCCATTGGTCATGGTTGGTCGTAGTTTTTAGGAGGATGATGGCTAACTGATGTGTATATTTGATAGGATGTGGTGTAGACTAAGCATCTCATATTTCCTATAATGTCCCCTCCCGCGGATCCAACTCCGGTAAGGAAACATGATGCCAATCTACGGGGCTTTCACAAAACTCATCCCATTCATTAGACTCACAACCATAAAAATAATGTGTGCAGATGCAAATCAAACATATATGCACAGCGGAATAAGAACATCACCCACACACATTTTTCATATGCATTCAACATATCAATAATGGACATCAAATTAAAACATTGCAGAAGTAAAATGCACATAGAGAACACTTGTCTTCATTTTTTCAATTGCCCCCAAACAACTAGCTATGTTGCTGCAACGTTCCACCCAACCATAGGCCAATTGTGTTCATAGATCTCTCAACACAACTGCCACCCCCCGAGCTGGGCATGATTCTTACAAGGAAAAGGGAAAATTCCAGCTTATGCACAGCTAAAGCAATAGAAACCCATCTCAACCCCAACCTTCTTTTACACACAGCAACTCAAACTGGGCATGGATGCCCATTTTCAGCAATGGTATTTTATAAATAAGATGGCCATGGACTTTCCCAAATCGTGGGCACACCAAAAACAAAATGGCAATTGGGGAATCAACCCTGGGAGAGCAAAATCGTTTCCAGAAAACGTTTCTAGGCATTCAAGGGACAAAAACGACCTCCATAAACCCCAAAATAGTGGCTCCCTTCCTCCCAGCCATTGTGCAATACAAAAACGAGCTCTCAGGCATGGAAAATGCAGGAAAATGGTGAAAAACGTGATGGGAAAAACCCAGCTAGCTCCAAAAACGTGAGAGAGGCAAAACTGCTTGATGGGTTATGGCTTGGGAGGAAAATTCGTGGCTCTTTTCTTGCCAAGGAAGCCAAACACGTTTTTCCATGCAGGGTGGTTGCCCATACTCGAATTTTGGACAGCCATACCTCCCCATTCCCCAAGGCATTAACTACTTCACCCAGCTCTTGGGAGAAATGAATGATTGGGTACAAAAGTCAACATGGGTAGTTGATAGTTTGATGGGTTATCTCATTGACACTTGGCTTGACTTGATTGGCTCAAGGGTTTGAATGTTTTCCCTCCCAATTCCTTGTAAAATCATGCCCCCATCTCTTGTTGCATTGCATAGCTAGTTGTGGGTATTTTATTTAAAACGCATATTTACATAATATTCGCAATTCCATTGTGCATGGATAGCACGTGAACCATATGCATTGATAAATCGATGGCGGGGCCTTGGCCTTGAGCTCCTCACCACGATTTTATAACAATATTACATCATTAAAGATTTAAATGTCTCGGGGTCAAACTGGGGACATTACATTGCCCTCCCCTTGGAATAACACCGTCCTCGGTGTTCCAACACTTAGAAATAAATACCCACTTTACACATGCCTCCAATGGTGGCAGGTCTATCCTGCATTTCATCTCTAGAGTTTGAACTTTCAGGATCAAGTCCTTTTCGCTTCCTCAAGATGCTCCTGTTGGATTTGATCTTCCAGCTCTACAAGTGGGCATCGCTCCACAGCAATCCCTTCCTTTTATTCACCTTCCCACGGATCTACAAGTCTGGAATTTTCATGGCTGCCATCTTTCTTGTTGTCCTGGCAACTACTTGAGGAAGATTTTCAGCCAAAACCAATGGCTTTCACTATCTCACTTATGAGATTCATCATGGCAATTCCTGTTAGGACAAGCATAACACAATATTAAAATTAGTCAATTAATTTCTCAATTGACATGGAACGTCCATGCTTTACCCATGAGACTTCCACACATTTCATGCTTTCCCAACATACACATGAACTCGTTCATGTTCATCCTTTCATAGGGAAATAACTATTTCAGCATTCATAATTCATTTCAAGCAATAAACACAATCAACTTCCAGTCACAACATTCATTCAACAATCCTTTGTTTCTGAAATGCATCAATCAAAAATGAAAGAGAAGAGTAAGAGTTTCCCCCTCTTAATCTTGTTCCAATCCGGAGCCACACCATCACTGTCGTTTCATGCCCCTTAGCCTCTTTCACTTCAATGTGAATGCTTGACTTTCCCGTTCTTGGCTATGACACTTAGTGTCTAAGGTCTGTTTAAGGACTTTCAATGTGGGAGTCCTTCCCATTGTTGCCTACAGGACCTTTGGCTGCTAGGACCCACATATGTCCACTAGCACCATCTTTCATTACTACTCATACTGAGCTCTTTAGGACAGTCATATGTCCACATGCATCCTCCATATGATTTCATAGTCCTTGCTTCCAGCATTACCTACACTCAAACATTGAGTCAATTCATATGTTTAGTTTATTTCCATGGGGTTTGTCTCCAAACAAGAGTTTAAGAAATCATAAACAAATCATATACACACATATTTCATAAGCAAGAAGCTGCAATGTAACCAAATACTCATCTGTATTGGATGTCTTCACTTTATTCCACAGGCTCCTTCTTCACTTTATAAGCCTTGGATTGCTCGTGGATGCAATAATGAATGTTGGGCCAACACGCAGGCTACTCCACAACCATTCGAATAGGCAATGCCCAACCAGTATGCCGACTGGGTTTCATCAATCATCTCATTTAGCAATATGCTAGGCCAGTGCTCCGACTGGTTTTATTAATTAATTAAAGAATGTTTGGCCAGCACGCCATCTGCTCCACAACATCAAGTGGTTAATGTCCCCACCAACTATTCTCTGAATTTATCGAGCACCAGTTACTCTCTGGTTTTACAAATAATTTATAGTTCTTTCGGGGTCCATGCTTCCTGCAATGACCAAGGTTTCCAACAAAGAAACAATAGTGTATCAACTTAGTTGTTAGAAGACTTATACCTGAAATTTTCATTATTCCAAACAAGAAAATAAATGAAAATGATTTCTTATTTGTATTGTGCATTTTCCTTGCTACTCCACAAGTTTCCTTCTCTACTTTACAAGCCTTAGATCACCTGTGGGGTGGATGCTTGGCCAACACACATGCTGCTTCCATAACATCATCCAAATAGGCAATGCCAAGCCAGTACACCGACTGGGTTTATCAGGAATCCCAAAAATCAGTATGCTAAGCCAGTACGCCAACTGGGTTTATCAAGCATTTCAAAAATCAGTATGCTAAGCCAGTACATCGACTGGGTTTATCAAGCATTTCAAAAATCAGTATGCTAAGCCAGTACGACGACTGGGTTTATCAAGCATACAACGACCATTTCCAAGCCAATTATCTGAGTGGGTTTGTCAGGAAATAACACCCTTCACCAATACCTCCACAACATGCAAATAGCCAATGCCAAGCCAGTACACTGACTGGGTTTGTCAGGCATCCAACAACCATTCACCACAATATCCACACAACCAATGCCAAGCCAGTACATCGACTGGGTTTATCAGGCATACAACAACCATTCACCACAATATCCACACAACCAATGCCAAGCCAGTACACCGACTGGGTTTATCAAGCATACAACAACCATTGCCAAGCCAGTACACCGACTAGGTTTATCAAACAATAAGAACAACATAATATGATTACGTGGCTCCTTCTCTTATGCAAACCAGTGTTTCCCTCCAGGAACTCCATAGGTGACTTACTTGACTACAGGCTAGCATGGCCCCACAATACCCTACCTACACTACACAAGGATGATGCCCCTTTTCTGCTACATAGATCCTCGGGCCCATCCATCTCTTCTAGTGTCCTTTAGTGTGAGCGTAGAAAGGTTTCCACTTCCCATACAGTCCTCTCGAGCACCCTTCTTAACTTTGACTCTTACATGCAACACCAGAGTGCATCTGTGTAAGCTGATAGCACAAGAAGGATAAGCAGGCTCATCAATATTGCTGCTCTAAAATTGTAATCATATTTCATAACATTCACTATCAAGTATTGAAACACCAGGAATGCGTCCATTCCCTTAGGGTGTAGTCAATATTGACAACCCTAACATAACCCAGCACCCGAAAGGTATGCATCCCTTTCTGATGTGAGTCATGTAGGCCCTAATCATACTCAAGCAGTCTGGAATAATAATGAAATAATAAAACATGATCTGCATATTAAATCTGATAGCTAGACATGTATATTCTTAGTTAGGGTTATAGAATACTCATTCGTTTCACAGATGTGTCTTTTCTTCATTTGCGAAGAATGGGGGCTCCCTTCTCTGAGTCAACAGTCCTTTGGTTTTCCACCTAAATCCTTTCACGTTCCATAACCCACACATGCCTTCTGGGCATAACTTTACTTTCTCACTCACATGCTTTACCAACATGTAGTTCGATTGAGACATTATCAATAAGGCGTTTCACCTGAAACCCATTTCCAAAGCATGGGATCCTTCCCATCTAGTTTGGCTTCTACAAGCCATCATACATGGTCTTCCTGCAGTGTGTCATCCTAACACACTTATCAAATAGCCAAAAAGTCAACAACATTTAACAATAAACTTCAAATATGATTGTTCCATAACCAATCAATGTCATTAATGATTAAATTCAATATGAATTTGCAACTCTGTCTCCTACAGAAATTGATTTGTTTAACCATGAGGCCATCCTCATATTGTTTGGCTCTCGTAAGTGGTATCACTCTATCCATTATGGTTTTACACTTGCTACCATACATGAACATCCACCTACAACATGTCCTCCTGACACAATTTATATAAGCCAAACATCGATTAGCAATTATAAGCAAATTTTCAAGTCTGAAATCTACAAATTTGTTTTCCTACATAAATTAGATTTGCAACCATGAGATTATTCTCATAAATTTAAACCATAAAATTTTCAGATTTGTTTCATGCATACTTTACAACCATGAGAACCTTCTCATAGCCTTTGGTTTCAGCACATGGTAGATATCGATCTTTACTATGGACTTATCCTCATTGCCATACGTAAGACTTTTCTACCTGAAAACTGAAACTTCAATCAGTCAAACACGTTGTGAGTATCTATGCATATAATCCTTTCATTGCTACAACCGTCACTGAGGTGATCTCAGAATTATAACAATCAATAATTCAAACACCTTCAGCTGTAATGAAATATATATATATATATATCACAACCATGCATTCACACAATGCATCTCGACATGTGCACCCGCACACATATGCATGCACATTCACAACATTTACATAATATTTTGATGTACATTCACTTAATGCATAACCCCTCAATGCAACCTTGCATTAATCCATGCATACTATGCATTCTAACATATTATGGCCTAACCATTCCTATCTCATAGCATGCACTACCACAACATGACCATAAGTCCTCACTTGCTTTGGTTGTTAAACTCACAACCGGCATACACAAATGGCATGATATAATTTCATATAAATGCATTGAGATTTCTAAGCAATCATAGGGTGTAAGGATCACTGCCTTCACTTACCCACACCTCACCATACTAGGTAGGTTAACGTTCCTATTCGGGCACTCAATACCATAGGCAAATAATTCAACATAGTTTAAACATAGTGAAGGTATCTCGCCAAATCCTCTTTCAACATTCATGCAATTAAGCACAATTAACCATTACCTGCACGGCTGTTATTAACATCGTTTGATGTTACCTGATCAGTTGACCTCTTACCAAGGCTAATCCGTCATTTTTCCAACATCATGATCATGTATTTGTTGCACCATCCTTTCTTCATAAGGTCGTTGGTCACATGCAACAACGTCATCAACTTCATTAGCCATGCTTCAGTTGCCTTTGGTCCTATAACCAATGCGAACACAACTGATTATTAGCAACCACAATCATAATCTTAAGTGGCTCATTGCATATGGAAAACCTCACTATTTTACAAATATGCAATATCATATACACGTAAAACATTTTCACATATACTATGCAAAGTTTATTGATATGCCGTCTAGTGCATATTCATTTATGTAATCTCTTTGCATTTTTAGCATTCCTATGCCATAATTTACATGCATGACAATTTCATAATTATAAATACGATAGCAAAACGGGGGTTAAGGAATTCTCTCATTCCAATCCCTCATCATAGTATGGAATCCCTCTTCCATATCATAGTTGGTATGGTTTCCTTCCAGTCATGCAATTCTGGAAATTGCCCATATTGACAAAAAAAAAATGTCAAAGCAGCAACTGGCACTCTTCTGCACCAAATATCTATGATATATGTGGACCTTATTCAAATTCTGGTCATGCATCCCTGTTCTCCTCTAGACAAGCTTTCCAACGCCTATCCCCGTGCTCCATTCCGACCTAGGACATGGAATTTACATTCTTCCAAAAATGCAAACTTTGCCCAAATTTCTGCACTTTTACACGGTTGCAATTTTATTCTGGAAGGCCAACTTCAACTGCTTGCAGAAGTAAATTTAGGAAGAATCATGAAAACTTATCTACTGGGAAAAGGTAGTCCATATAACAAGGAACACTCAACAACCTTCATATCCCTGTTCTGATTTACCAGTCAATTTCTATAAAATTCGGGGTTTGGCTACTTTTCACTTTTCACTTTTTCCCCAAAATCTAAAAATTTGGCCAAAAATGGCTATCTCCCAATCTATGCATTTCTGGGAAATCTTCGTCTAACAGAAAATGTCTGTATTAATGAGAATATGAAATGTCTAGTTCAATAAAAAAAATTATTCCCACATCTAGGGTCACTTTTACTGCCCACAAGCTTTTCAAAATCCTGAAAAGGTGGCCCGGAACAGTGCTTTTTGGCCTTCTGGTTCACCCTGACTCCACATCCTTTGGATTTCGGCTCCAAGATTCCAAACTTAACATTGTGCCTGCTCCATGGCCGCGCCATATTAATTTCATCTCAATCCGACCTTTCGTCAAGCCTCGGGACACCATCTTACAAAAGTCACTATTCTCCATTTTCTGTCAAATTGGAGCATACTGGGTTCGGGACCCTCTCTACTTCTTTCATGGCCTTCGTTAATGGCCTCCGAACCCCACAGGAATCATCCCATTTTGATCTCGGTTGCTCCTTCTATCCAAAAATCAAGTTTTGGGCTCTATACTTTTTTTTTTCCTAGCTCCTCCCTCTGAGGCCATCGCGGGATTTAACCTTAAAATTGCCGACCTTGGCGTTGGATTTAACTCTAAAACTATCGCCGCATCGCAGGTTTTAATCTTAAAATTGATGTCGTTTCGCCAGTGTCTTCGTCAACTGGCGCAGATTTTAACCTTAACTTTTGCGCCCATCGCAGCGATCCTTGCCTTATCTTCGCCGCCCGCAATCCTTCGTCGCTGCGACCGCGTCACAAAATTTAAGGCTAAAATTGCTGCCCGCATAATTTTTAAGCTTAAAACCACCACCTAATGTCGCAGCTTTTAAGCTTAAAATTGTCGCCAAGTTGCAGAATTTAACATTATTTTCGCCGCGCGCATCGCAGTTTTTAGCGTTAAAATTGTCGCCGTCGCGCAAACTTAATCATTAATTCCACCGCCGCGCCTCGCAAAAATTAACGCTAAAATCGCCGACAGAGTCGCCAAATTTAGCGCTAAAACCTACCAACCGCATCGCAGAATTTAACATTAAAAAAGGCGACAGAGACTTGAGCAAAATTTCCAACACTTAGAAAAAATTTCAAATTTTCAAAAACAGTCAGAAAAATTTATGAAATATTTTCCTTCTTTTTGATGTTTAGTGTTGGGCAGGAGGCATACTTACCTCTGCAATTGTGATAGGTAGCCCATGAAGGCCCAATGTTGCAACCAGCAACTCTGATACCAAATGTAATGTCCCCTCCCGCGGATCCAACTCCGGTAAGGAAACATGATGCCAATCTACGGGGCTTTCACAAAACTCAGCCCATTCATTAGCCTCATAGCCATAAAACTAATGTGTGCAGATGCAAACCAAACATATATGCACAGTGGAATAAGAACATCACCCACACCTATCTTTCAATGCATTCAACATATCAATAATGAACATCAAATTAAAACATTGCAGAAGTAAAATGCACATAGAGAACACTTATCTTCATTTGTGCAATTGCCCCCAAACAACTAGCTATGTTGTTGCAACGTTCCACCCAACCATAGGCCAGTTGTGTTCATAGATCTCTCAACACAACTGCCACCCCCGAGTTGGGCATGATTCTTACAAGGAAAAGGGAACATTCTAGCTTATGCACAGCCAAAGCAATAGAAACCCATCTCAACCCCAACCTTCTTTTACACATAGCAACTTAAACTGGGCATGGATGCCCATTTTCAGCAATGGCATTTTACAAATAAGATGGCCATGGACTTTCCCAAATCGTGGGCACACCAAAAACGAAATGGCAATTGGGAGAGCAAAATCGTTTCCAGAAAACGTTTTTGGGCATTCAAGGGACAAAAACGACCTCCATAAACTCCAAAATCGTGGCTCCCTTCCTCCCAGCCATTGTGCAATACAAAAATGAGCTCCCATGCATGGAAAATGCAAGAAAATGGTGAAAAACGTGATGGGGAAAACCCAGCTAGCTCCAAAAACGTGAGAGAGGCAAAACTGCTTGATGGGTTATGGCTTGGGAGGCAAATTCATGGCTTTTTTCTTGCCAAGGAAGCCAAACACGTTTTTCCATGCAGGGTGGTTTCCCATACTCGAATTTTGGACAGCCATACCTCCCCATTCCCCAAGGTATTAACTACTTCACCCAACTCTTGGGAGAAATGAATTATTGGATACAAAAGTCAACATGGGTAGTTGAGATTTTGATGGGTTATCTCATTGACACTTGGCTTGACTTGATTGGCTCAAGGGTTTGAATGTTTTCCCTCCCAATTCCTTGTAAAATCATGCCCCCATCTCTTGTTGCATTGCATAGCTAGTTGTGGGTATTTTATTTTAAATGCATATTTACATAATATTCGCAATTCCATTGCGCATGGCTAGCACGTGAACCATATGCATTGATAAATCGATGGCGGGGCCTTGGCCTTGAGCTCCTCACCACGATTTTATAACAATATTACATCATTTACGATTTAAATGCCATGGGGTCAAACTGGGGACATTACATTTCCACTATCAGTTGAAGATCTATTTACCAAACTGGATGATGCAAGTGAGAAAACATTTCTATGTGCAGGTACAGTTCCATCTGTGCAAAAAAATGTATTTGTTGCAAAAACAAGGAAGCTTATTCTTGAATTTCGGAACCGCGTTGCTTCCATTTCTTGGTTGAACTAAAACTGGTAAGTTCCAAGTACACACTTTTGTTAATGTAGCATGTTTTGAAATCAAAATATTAGAATGCCAATTTTTTATAATATTTTGGTGTATGTTGTATTTACATCTAACATAAATTTACATTTTACTATGAAAGTGGTACAATAATCTAAATAATGAAATAAAGAAATATCACGCATTGCATTTTCTTAGCCAGAGAACACATTGCATTTTTTGATATGTTAGCCAGAGCACACATTGCATTTTCTTGCAATACTTGTGCAAATTCTTCATGCAGGAACTCTTTTGAAGGAGAATTTGCTTCATTTATCAAACTTGAAATACCATTGGAATTTACAATATCACGACTTGCATCCTTCAACAGGGAAGAAAGAGATTTGAGATCACTATAGCCCTTTCCCAAACTGAAACTTCATTTCTAGGTTGCAAAATTTTAAGAAGTTGTTTAGTAGCACTAGCTTGAAAAACCTAGGGGAAAATAGACTCTTCTGCTAACATCATATTGGATAGAAGAAAAAATGCATTTGCTTGAGTTGTAGAATGCCTTTTGTTAATAATTTTACTAGTATATCTACACCTCATGTTCCTATTGTTACCGACAAAAACCCTTTGTATTTCTACAAAGATTCTTCAATGCCCCTGTAAGAAGGCAATCCACGGATTTACCAATGTTAAGCCTTGTTCAAATATATTCCTAGACCATGGGAACAACACCTTCAGTTGAGAAAATTTTGAACCAACATTATCCTTTGCAGTAGCTTGGGAGACTACATGTATTTCTTTTGTGGGGAACATGGGGCTTGTCATGTATGTTCTTGTACTTTGCACTAGTCTTTTCTGGAATGTAATGGAATTTATGTTGAATGGATTGGATTTGTTCTGCACATTTAACTGTTTTTTCAGTTTCTCTTTGCTTTCATTTGGAAACTAAACTAGTTGTTCATGTGGTGATAGGTGCAGGGTGAGATACATCAATAGATGCTGGTGGGTGGAATCTTATTCAAACCTCAATTGGGCTACGACTAGTAGAGTTGTATTAAGCTATGTTATAACTATAAATACATGTCAAAGACACCTTTCGACTCCATTTTTTTAGGCCATGTGAGTTTTCTTGTCTGCTTTTACATTTCAATGCCCATGCATCAATTGATTTTGTGTTGCAGGCAGGTTTAATTGTGTTACCTATTCTTCATATGAAGGCTAAAAATACTAGGTAAAAGGGTAGTAAGTAATCAAACATTAGAATCAATAAAATGAAAGCACATTAAATTTTTAAATTTGTGATGACTATGATCTGATATGCAATTATTTAATCTGGATTTTAATTGGCCTGGACAGGATCATGGTAGGTCTACCTTCTGTGGAGAACAAGGAGAAAATTCTTATGAAACTCCTTGCAAAAGAGAGCCTTGAATAAGGTTTTGACTTCAAGGAGCTTGCAACCATAACATAAGGATACATTCGTAGTGACTTGAAGGTAGGCTAGCATTACTGGAAGTACATCAAATTTATGTTGATGCTATAGAAATTGTTGAAGGGAAGAAAAAGTCCCTGAATGGCATGTTCCTTGAATTTAAGTTGTGGTTCAATATAAATATTGCTTGAACCTTTTTTAAATATCCTTGAATTGGTGATGGTGGCAATCCGATATCCAAATATATATGCAGTTGGTCAAGAAATTTATGCCTTAAAGTCCTTGTAGTGTTATTTTTCTCGATTCATCAAGAGCATAACTTATGATTATTTTTTGGGTACTCATTACTCATTACAATTGAAAGTTGGGACTTTAAATTCAATTGGCATTCATGAATGTTCATATATTTAGGAAAATTGAGTGGAAAAAGGTAGTATTGTTCACCTTAGGTAATATTTCGTTTCAACCTATGAGCCCCTAAGTAAGACTGACCTCATTCTTCATGTTTTGTTCAGGTGGATTATGATTTTCAATATTACACAATGGACATGCTAGCTGATATCCAAGTTCTCATACTCTCAGCTAAGAAATCTAATATGCTCCCTTATAGACCTACATCATATGTGGGTCCCTTAAGTCCAACTCCATTGGAGAAACAACAATGGAAACTATACATGAGTATGTCAAAATTGTTTGACCATACCATTGAGGCTGCCATGCAACATGTATTATTAAATAATCTTGCATCTTATGGGAATATATCTTGCTTGTTATGGCAGTTATGGGAATCAACAATTGAAGTGTGTTTGTATCAATCCTAGCAAGATACGTTTGTATCAATTTGAAAGAGATGCTCTCACTAAATGCATTGACAAAGTGACTAATATAAAAATGCTTTGTTCCTTTTATGTACTAGAGTATACTTCTATAGCTTGATATGAAATTTTTAAACCAACTACTAGGACAAATTTATAACGGTTTGAATCAAAACTCTATTAATATTATGTATTGGGTCTACTCATTCAAAATGGAATGCTTGTAACATAGGCCATTATAGAAATTTGAATAAGATTTATTGTGATTAGTCCATTGAAATTTAGTCAATATTGGTCCTACTCCTAACAAGCCACTTTCATGTGGGAAGTTCTGTGACTATATTTCATAAAAACATGTGCAACTACAAATCATATTCGTAGAGGTGAGGCAGATATCATGCTAGCTAGTGGTACTGAAGCAACAATAATTCCCATTGGTCTGGGTGGGTTTGTTGCATGTTGATCCCTATCTTAGAGAAATGATGATCCTTAGTCTTCATCAAGGCCTTGGGATAAAGACTAAGATGGATTTGTCATGGGTGAAGGTGTAGGAGTGTTGGTAAGTTTAGAATGAAAAAAAAAAATTTGTTAGTGGTCTACATGTTCAATGTTCATTAAGTTATAGCCACTTGTTCTGCGTTAGACCTTGTTATTGATGTCATATACCTCTAATTAACTTGAGGAAAATAGACAATTTGTTAGGGTAGGAAAAACAAATGTTTTCTATGTTTGTGTTAGAAGAAACCATCTAATTTTAACAAAGCGCTCTTCTGGATTTGTTAATTATGCGGGAGAAGGATGAGAACCTTAGTGGTGAACATGTGAGGGAAGGGTTGACAGGCGTAGTTTCAGTCAAAGTTCCAAAAATAGAGTTTGAGGGGCAAACAAAAGTAAGTGAAGTTAGCTTGATGTCTTTAAATTATGTATAAACTATGTTGATTTATATTGTTTTGTGTTGTTTAGCACTTCTCCTCTCAAGTGATTAATTAAATTTTAGCTTGTATAAACTACATTGTTTTAATCTTGAGGATTTATATGAAGTGGAATTTTAATTCTTTGATGGGAAACTATTCCTGGAAATATCCTAATATTGTATATCTTGGATGTTGATAGACAAGGTTAGGAAATCCACAGGTGAGGAGGATTGTGGACCATGTTGTTCAGGAATATCTTGCAGAGTATTTGGAATGTAATCCTCGAGTTCTAGAATCCATTATCTCAATGGTTTTGAATGTATACAAGGTAATGTAAACAAGATATTGTATGTATTTAAAAGTATTCATAAATTCTTCTAAGTTTAGTTGTTTTCTAATTAACGGTCAACACTTATTTCCCGTTGATTTTGCTTAATGGAATATTTAAGCACAACCAATTATATCCATCTATATGTTGATATATATATTCAAGTATTTCATACAAGTATTTTTAATATCAAGTAATTTCAGTTGGATTTGTTTGTGAGAGCTTTAGCATTTTCATTATCATTTTTCATTATTATGTTCCATATATCCTCTAAAGATTCTTTTGGTTTCTCTAGTGGTTTTTGCAGTCCCGATACAATTGAGACTTTTACACAGGAGACCGAAAAGCATCTATTGTCAAAGTTTCAAGGAAAGAGAATTGGCATCGTTTGTGTAGTGGAGCATATTATTGAGGTCTACGGGAAGGTAAATATGGAGAGGCAAGAAGACAACGAAAGTACGTCTATTGATGAACTAGAATTTAATATTGCCATGGACCAGTGTTCGTCCAAAAATGGAGAGGAAGGAAGACAACCAAAGTAATATTGATGAACTAGAAGTTACCATATATTGTTATGGACCAGTGTTAGTCCATTAGTGTCGATATTCAGTTGAAAACTCATATTTGTTGTAATACTCGACATTTCATATAATATAATTTATGTGCGTTTAAAATTTATATATATGTTTGAACTTTATATTATTTATAAGTGTTGTAATTTACTAATTAATGTGACAATATTGCATGATTACATGTGTATTAGATGAGCATGAATATTGTATGATTCTTTTTTTTATTTAGACATAATATCATAATAAAAATTTATATTTATTAAGAATGAAAACCATTAAAACTACTAAAAACAATGAAAGACATATAAAATGACTAAAAATGACTAAATTAGTGACCAAAAAATGAATAATAATGAATACACATAAAACGACTAAAATTAACTAAATTAGTGACCAAAAATGAGAAATAACTGACCAAACAATGAGAGACAAGTTACCAAATAAAATGACCAAAATTCGCATATAAAATGACCAAAAAATGAGAGATACGTGACCAAAAAATAAGAGATAAGTGAACAAAAAAGCGACAAAAATTCGCATATAAATGACCAAATGGAATTTTTGGTGGCTTATTTTTAGTCTCTTATTACGCGACCAAAATTGGTCATATTTAGTTTGGTCATTTATAGCTTGTCATTTGGTTGTTAATTTGGTCATATATTTGGTCATTAATTCCAAATATATGACCAAATTAATGACCAAATATATGACCAAATTAATGACCAAATGACAAGCTATAAATGACCAAACTAAATATGACCAATTTTGGTCGCGTAATAAGAGACTGGAAATTAGCCACCAATGATCGCCAAGTCAAAAGTGGTCATTTATATGAGGATTTTGGTCATTTTTTGTTCACTTATCTCTCATTTTGGACTAGTGAACATTAATTAACATTACTAACACACAATTAATATTAATAGATCAAGTTAATAATAATCTAATTAATATTACAAATACCATTATCATTTAAACCAAGGTCTTGAACTAATTAAGATCAATAATACTTATTTAATCATTTAATACCCAAGTACTTCAATTAACAATTAAGTTAACAACAACCTCATTAACATTGTTAATCGTCATTAACATTTATCGACCAATTTATTAACCAACATGTTAACCCCTAACTCACATCATTAGCATTAATTCATCTTTATGACCATAATTAATAATTAACCCTAATCACAATTAACTAACCATTTATTTATACTCGGTGTAATAGTTTTATTTCACATCTAAGTAGGTAATAGTAATTATAACGTGATCATTCATAACCACAATGCATCCAAGCCAAGTTTGATAGTATAATAATAATTCATACAACATAGGTAGACAAGTTACGCAAGTGTAGCTACTGCTTACATATTTCGTGTACGTACACTAATAGTACTAAAACATACATACAACATAATCACATAATTTATTATCTATCGACGCATACTTAAATATGAGTTTGAAATGTCTAGCCACTTTTACTAACTCAAACATAATAACCTATGAAACAAACCTAACATATTGAATTACAACACAAGAATCAAGCAAAGGTTTTCAATACACACACACAGTAAATTATGTTTCCCTTTAAACTTCCACATCATTCCTATCTACCTACCTCCTATCCCCCTCGTGCTCATTATGAAGTTCCACGCTATCATGACTATAAACATTCTTTGTACAATTGTATATTTAGCTATCCCCACAAGGTAAATAACATGATTTTGTTGGACATACCTAAAATCATTCGTATATACTCCATATAAAACATGTCTAGGCATTAGGCACACATAATCATCCTACCCTTTACCCAACACTTAGCAAGGATTTACATGCTCCTAAGACTTATGTGTGTACGCTTGTAATTTGATCAAAGTTTTAATTTGGGAAGTGTGTTATTTCACCAAGCACCCAATCTGAGTATAAATTCCTTAGGAGATTCTTTAACATGCTTGATAGATACTTGGTTAAGTTTTACATAGCCCTAAACCTTCACCTAGGGTATTTATTATATTCAATACAAATTACCCCCAATTTGCATACATCCTACCATGGCTTTGTTCTCGTCACCACTACTCCTATTTAGTCATCGTTAACATGTTTTACATTGATGTTTAGATTGATACCATGTGTAAGGACCTCTCTAGGTCCTTGGTTTTGTTAAAATTTGGTAAAGAATTCTCATTCATTTACTACCCATTCATCTAAGTATTACTTATTCTTATTTCATTATTTATGAATCCTTATTGATTAAAACCAACTATATTTTATTCCTACTAGAACTCTTATTTGTTTGGCATTAAGTATAGACTACCCTACAAGAAAGCATCATACATCTCCCTCGAATTATCAACACTCAGAAAAATATAGTGGATGATGTCTATGCAATGAAGTGACTTCAAAATTTCTAGGTCACTACTATCAATCTCATTTATTCCTTGTATAATACAGGTTGGATCCAAATAGGGTGAATCCCACATATAGGATCATGCTCCTTTTGTACTACTCTTTCTATCACTAACATTCATATGGAAGTATGTGTCATTAAACATATTTTTTGCTTGATTTCTATTTATATCACCCTCTTTTGTTAATCTCCTAATGATTGGTATCTCCCCCTTTTCATCTTATACCTTATTATCTTCCTTACGCAAAATTTTCCTCTTACATCATTTTTTTTTCATCATTGAATTACATATCATTACTTAATGCTCCTTATGAACTCCAACTCATGCATATCACACTACACCTTTTTGTTATAGATTAAATTATGACTTAAGTGCACTCCCCTATAAAATGCCATCATCTCACATGCATGATGAATTTCAAGTTACCATGGCCTCAAAAAGACATCTGTTTCTAGCCATCCAGATGGACCAGCAAATGAAAACCGGTAAAGTAGTATAAGTTTTGCATTTTTTTATCCAAGTATGAAGACCCGCTTGAACACTCACACCACCCCAAATCTCAGTGATATGAAAATAGAGATAAAATTTCTTCCACAATGCCTGGGCAAATATACAGACAATAAATAGATGGGCAGATGTTTCTGCATTATGCTTACATAGGATACAAATATTTGGTCCAACCCAACCCATCCGTGTGAGGTTTTCCCAGGTCTTGAGTTTATCAGATAGCACATACCAAAGAAAACATTTCACTTTCAATGGTATAGACCAGAACCAAATGATCCTGTACCGCCAATGGCTAGGAAAAATACACTTACGTTTAATCGTGTAATTATATGCAGATGCAGCCGATACCTTTCCAGTATCAACATTTCTAGCCCAAACCAGCAAATCTTCATCGAGACTAATACGAATACCAGCATTGTTCAAATTATGAATATATCTATCCCACTCCAAGCTGAGATTTCTGGGGAGTGCTAAGTCCTCGAGATTCATCCAATAGTTCCTTGGAAGATTTTTAACAACAGAGTTCAATGTAACAAAACCTTGGGACTGTAAAGATGCTAACAATTGAGCTGATAGTCTGTAATCAAATTGCATACCTACAATCGGATCAACGCCAATGCTAACCTCGCGGCCATTACCAATTTTCCAGCAAATCTCAGAAGCAAGCCAGCTGTATACTTTCATAAATCCATTCCATATAGGAGAAACCCTCTTCACAATTTTCCGGGGAGATCTAAACCAATGAGAAAGTTTCATCTTAACATATTTATGAAAAATAACTTTGGACCATAGTGATTTTCCAACAAGATCCCTCCAAAAACTCTTTAATCTCAGAGCAGCACTGAAAATGGAGAGGTCTTTTATGCCCCAGCCCCTAGAAGCATATGGAAGTGAGATCCGATCCCAACCAACAATCGAAAAACAAGATTTCTTCAACCCTCCAGTCCAAAGAAAATGAAACATAATGCTTCTCAATCTGTTGATCACCACACATGGCACAGTCAATAGGGAAAACCAGTATACAGGCGTCCCCATAAGGACCGATTTGAGTAAGGTAAGCTTACCACCAACTAAAAGTAATCGGGATGTCCAATGACAGATTCTTGCTTCAAATTTCTTAATCAACCAATTCCAATCATTGATAAGATATCCATTAGGTTTCAAATGATAACCTAGATATGCGAATCCATCAGACAACTTGTAGCATTTATAGGGCATTACCAATTGGATAACACTGATCATATCATTGCCAATAAGGTTCTCATATAAATAGGATTTATGTAAACTTACCTTCATGCTAGAGGCTTTGCAAAAAATATTGATAATGTTCTGGTATGCCTTCCATTCCTCAACCGAATCAGTCCCAGCAAGTAACACATCATCAACAAACAATGCATGTGTGATAGACAAGTCTTTTGTGATTTTTAGTCCATTTATCATGCCTTCCATCTAAGCCTTCTTGATCAGCCTACTAAGTCCATCCATAATCAACAGAAATAGCAATGGAGATAGAGAACAACCCTGTCGGATACCTCTCGAGCAACTGAAGAAAGTAGTAGGATCCCCATTGACCAATACATCAATATTCATCGTGTTAACACATGTCATAATCCATCTGATGGCATTAGCAGGAACTCCAATTTGTATCAATAAAATTCTGAGGAAATCCCAGGTAACCCTATCATAGGCCTTTTCAAGGTCCATTTTAAGAATAATGGCCTTCATTTTTTTTGTCTTAACAGTATGCAGAAGCTCCTGTGTAATACCAACAGCATCATGGATTTGCCTATCCTGTAGGAATCCGAACTTCTCAGGAGAGATATGTTTGGACAATATAGGATTCAATCTTCCCGCAATGATTTTCGAAACCACTTTGTAAGCAAGATTACAAAGTGCAATAGGCCTAAAATACGCATATGTCTTCGGATCATTCACCTTTGGGATAAGTGTAAGGAAGGTGGAATTTAGAGCTCCCAAAATGTATCCCTATGTTCTAGTGTATTCCACCATTTGCAAGAGGTCGTCACCCATAAAATAAAAAAAGTGAAGAAAAAGCTCCACATGCCATCCGTCAAGACCTGGGCTTTTTTCCTTTGAAAAAAGATTGAGTGTGCTCTCAACCTCCTCAAGAGTAACCTCAGCATTCATCCCTGCCACCTCATCATCCTCAAAGAAGCGAGGAAATAATCTAGCCACATGTAATTGTGAGAGAAGATCACAACCTTTGTCATCTTTGTAGATATCAGAAAAATGTTTAATGGCCAAATCTTGGAGCTCCTTGCCACTAGTAACTTCAGCACCATACTGATTAATAATCTTCCAAATAGTATTAGTATTTTTCCGAGCTGATGCAAATGTGTGAAAAAATCTAGAGTTTTTATCTCCAGATTGAACCCAGAGTGCGCGGCTTTTCAACTGCCACTCCCTTTCTTCCATCAAATATAAATTCTCCTTTTCAGCTTCCAACAGTTTAAACACTTCAAAATCTTTAGTATCCAATGGTGCTTCCAAATTGGATAAATAGAGAATCTGTAACTTAGTTTCAACATCAATAAGAGCCTTTCTATCAAGTTTCATTCTCTAGTGAATCCACTGAGAGACTTTACCCTTGAGCTCTTTTAATTTAAGACAAAACCTATCAACCGGATTGATTTCCATACCAATATTTGAATTGAGCCAAACCTCCTTGACAAACTGCTCAAAAGACTCATTCAGTAACCAAGTGCTATCAAATTTGAAAGGATAGTTCTGTCGAATGTCACCTTCCTCCAGTTGCAAATATATCGGCCAATGGTCAGATACCTTTGTCATACCAACCCATGTGCAATAACTCTTACAGGACTCTACCAGCTGAGATTTAACCAAGAACCCTTCCAATCTTTTATGTATGCAATTAGAACCTCTTCGACCATTTATCCAAGTAGGAGTCAGGGTACCTATGCACAAGTCAATAAGATCATTGTGTATTAAAAACTCAGAGAAAAAATCTGCCATATGATCAAGTTTTGCCTTGGCTCCCCAAACTTCCTGGGCGAGTCTAGTAAAATTAAGATCTCCAGCCACAATCATATGATCTCTATCCAAAATCCCAGAACTATGTAAACCATTCCAAAAATGAATCCTGTTGTTATAAGGGGCATAACAGTTCAATATAGATAGCTTAATATTAGTAGCCTTACATAAACCATCCATCAAGATACCCCAATCAGTTTTGAAGACAATAAATGAGAATAATCTAGGGTCCCATGCCGCTAAAAGCCCCCCAAACATTCCAACAGAACTGACCGCCGATGCCTCCCACCCACCCATAATACCAGTGAATTTTGAGAGGGAAACCCAATCTTCGCACATAGTTTCTTGCAACAAAATAATACCTGCACGAGTAGTAGTAATTAGGTCAAGTAGAGCCCTAACTCGCACAGCTCTACCTAACCCCCGAATATTCAGAGAACAGATTGACATTAAAAAACACCTCCAGAGGGGGAAAAATCTCTAAGGCCCCCTAGAGTACCATACATCCCAGCCACATCCTCATGAATACCAATCCTCTCAGAGATAGTAGTATAATCCTGTGAGTCCTCCCCAATCAGATCCTCCTTCAATCTATCCTTCTTCCTAGCCTTCCTCAAAGTAACATTCCTAAACCGCGCCGAATTAACTGTCTGGACTAAAGGATTTGTAGAAGGATTCTTAGAATAAATAGTAAGAGGTGTAATGAAACCCAAACCAACAGAAACCCCAGGATCCCCATCTCCCACAGTTGACAAATCGTCACCTTTAGAAGAGCCAACCTCCAATAATACCGGATCAGATGAATCAATAACATTAATATCACTAACAGAACAATCAACAGGACACCCATCCCCAGCAACAATATGAGTATCAACCAAAGAGCTCTCTCCAAACAAGTCACGACAGGCATTTGGTTTCTCCGGGGAAGGTATCACAAAAGACGTAGACAAACCCAAAGGAGAAGGAATTCTCAGAACCATGTCACCCGAAACAATCTTTGAACTCAAAATTACCTCAACATTCCTAATAGAATCTAATTCAACAGGGGAAATATCCGTATAATTGGGGATAACAGGAAATTTTAACTTACCCAGAACCGACGGACGAGATGAACCATCCAGAGTATTATCAGCAGAAACCCAAGCGATTACAGGAGACAAAGGCACCGAAGAACGATTAGGAGTCAAAAATTCCGAGCAAGGTGCCTTCAAATGGCCAGTCTTTTGACATCAAAAGCATCTAAAGGGAATTTTAAAGTAGTCCAAGCGTTGACGCCAGACTTTGGATCCCCATTCCAATTCAATAACCTCCGGAAGCCCTTTACCCATATCAAAAGCCACCATAACTTTTGCTGCACGGCGATTATAACCAAAGAGAGAGGAGTTATCCAGTCTGACGAATTCACCCACTGAATTTGCAATCCCAATTAAGATATTCTTAGACCATAGTTCAATAGGTAACCCAAGTATGAGAAGCCAAAGATGTCGAACACCCTGAACTTCACGAAGCGGATCAAATGCAACATGCCACTTTGTCAGACAACGTGACCCTTCTCTGAAACACCAAAATCGCTTAAGAATAAACCCCACATGTTCAGGTTTAGAAAATATAAACATAATCCACCCATTGAGTAACTGGAGGACTCGGTGGAGATCGCCAACTATGGGCATCCAGTTTTTACGTACCCATTCTACCAAATCTTTCTGCTCCCCAGAAGTATACTCAAGTCTCCCAAAAATGGCGCGAGTGGCCAGCATCTCAATACGTTCTAAATTTGTGTCTTCATGAATGGAAAATCTAGGCAAACCCTCACGAACCTTTCAGGATTTTGCTTTTCTTCGTTTTTTGGCTTTCAATGTCATCATCTATCATATATATGTATATATATATTTTTATTATTATTATATTATTTCCTTTTCACTTTCTACTTAGTTAACCATATTTAATTACATTAACTTATTGTTATGTTGTTTTATTGATCCTACTATATTGTTAGGAATCAATATCAATAATATATATACTACACTACAATGCTATATCTTTATATATCTTCTTTTTTCAAAATTTTGTTTCCAAATATATATTTTATGAAAATTAAAATTAAATTTTTTATATAACAATGAAAAAAATTAAAAATTTCATTTATAAGTAAACCCCGAAAAATTCAACATAGGTTTGACTTAACATTCTTATGATTGTATATCTCATACTTAGGTTAGGATTTACATAAATATATAACAAATCCATTACTTGTGTGTATATACAACATAATAATTATGATATTTCCCTTTTTGTCGGGTGTCTTCTATTATTTCCCTATGTCATTTCACAATTATACCTCACATTTCAAGTTGCATACACCATCCTTATCCCTTTTATACTTCATTATCCAAAATTATAATCATTTTATATTTTCTTTTCATTCGTTGTTATTTTCTATTATTATTTAGCTCTTGTCTCTTAACTTTAGCCTTACTTATCCACGGTTATAGTGTTATTATCCCAATGGCATATACCATACTCTCACTAATTACTTTTCATATATATATATATAATAGGCATTTAATAGACAAAATTTAATTACCTATTTTGAGTAATAATAATATTGTTTCCATAAGATTATTAAATATAATCAACAAAATTTGAATTATTTAATTTTAAAATATATGCAAAATTAAAATAATTAAATTAAACCTAATAACAAATTCAAATGATTAAATTTTAAATTTATAAACAATGGTAATAATCAAAACACATTTAAGAATTTAATTAATAAAATTATATATATATATATATATTATAATTAAATATAAATTGAAATTATACTCACCCTCTACCTAATCTAGCTAAACCCTAATCCTATATCTCTCGGTCAAAGGCGGTGTTTCATGAGGGGCCACGTGTCCTCCTTGGGGCAGCCCACCAGGCATGTCAAATTAATGAAAACAAAGAGGGGGTAAACCCTTTAGTAATTCATTTCCCTGACTTCATATTTTTTTCTTCGGGAGCTCATCTCTGCAACGTCGGAGCTATGCAACTCCGACATCGCTGCTAACTCGCAGGTTTCCATTCATTCTTTATTTTCCAGGGTTTAGCTGGTATAGGGTTTCTTATATGTGACTCTTGCACACTGTGGTTGTGCCCCTTTTTTTTTCCTCACTGGGTCTGGTGAAGCGCACATTCTCTCCATGGTTGTTGTACATTCTCTCTCACGTGAAGCACATATTCCCTCTGTGAGTGAGGGCTGTTGAGAGTAGGAACTTGAGTGACTCGCATAGAAATATAGATCACCATAACGCATCACTTCCTCTCGTATGTGGTTGTGTGGCGGGCGTGTCCATGGAATCCATGCCTGCTCCGCTGGGGTATGCTCGTGACCTGAATGGTCTGTCTGCCCTGCGACATGCACACCCTCGTTCCTTTCTAGTTGGGATGTGGCTTTACCACCGAGTGGAGCAACAGCTAAGGCCCTCTTCTCATAAGCCACGAGGCCTGCGTTCAAACCCCTCTCCTATGCAACTCAACCGCGGGTTGATTTCTCTTAGAAGAGCTACCAAGTATGGAAACATTGGTACCCCCAGGAGTTTTCACCGTGCACACACTTGATGATGAAAACGTAGCCTCATCAAGCCATCCCCTCACTTCTCAGTTTGTATCCTTCCATTTTATCCTCAGTGTGGATCTTCCGATGCTTGAGTGGCCTACTCTTGACCGTGGATTCAGTGTTGGCTTGGGACACCTTCTGCACATTATACGTCCTTGGTTCATGAGGCAAGCTCACTTGACACAAGTTGTTTCATGGATTAAAGACTCATCTCGGCCTATAGGCATTTTGATGGGGACGCCGGGTTTCTCGAATTAACTAGGGTAAGAAATTGTAGAGAATTTGAATTTTATGTTTATCTCCTTATCTTGAGTGGAGACACTCTTGATACTTCTGTACAAGAATCTAACAAAAAAAATTCAAGGTTTTGGCTAACAGTAATTTCATGGGTTATGCAATTGTTTTCTAGGTTTCTTGAACAATTATTTTATGGGTTATGAGCTAGTTTAGGTTGTGCTTTCTTTTTCTTTTAATAATGTTAAAAATTTTCCATTCATTGATGGGGAACTTCTTGGAAGGGAGTCGAGATTATTTGTTTGATATTCCTGGCTGGGCGGCCTCTGGAAAGAGAGAGCCAAGCCCCCTTTTGTTGTTTTATTTTTGGATACGCGATTAGCTGGGCGAATTCCGTGATGCTATGTGCTCAAGGTTTTGAACACAGGATCCATTGTGGGATTCGCTTGACACTTTGTTTCAGGACCTGTTGTTGGGATATGGCTTCTAAACTGGGCGGAAAAGAAACTCTGTACATTTGTAAATCTTAACAATGAAAATTCAAGGCTTACTGTAGGAGCTCGCATACCGTTGGAATCTTGGGTCGCCCTGCTTTTCAGTACAAAGAGTAGCAACGTCAACAACATGGATAAAAAATTAGCAGAACAAGGGCTCCTAAAGCGGCGAGGAAAAAAAATATATTCTAAGCTCATTCCCCAAGAAGAAGAAGGTGGTTCATTGGGGCACACAATGAAATTTGAATACTCTAGCTATCCTTTGCAATTGTGCCTGATATGAATATAAAGGCTTATGAATCTATGAAATTGCATGCGTGACCACATTTTATATATCTGCCTCTCGCTGTCAAGTAAAGCACCTAAAGCAGTCGCAGGAAGAGCAGAGGTAGCAGCAGGGAATTCTCCGCCTCGAGGGGTAACAGAACTCCCGCCCCATTTTCATTCTAGTTACATGCCCCATTTAAATGAAGTTTCTGCTTTTTTTCGAACTGGTGAGAGCGCGATATGATCTTTTTGGATACAAAATATGTTTTTAGGGTTTCATCACATTGATGTTCTCACTGCATAAGTCTGTAGTGCGCATGCTTATTTTTCATATTCTTTCTGCAGTACGCATGGCATGTTCTGTTGGAGCTTATGCAAATCAACTCATATATGAGCTTTTAGTTTTGCTTTAGAATATTTCCGAGAGAAGTCGACATTCGAAGAGATACCTTTTTTTTCTTTCTGCCCCTCTTGTAAGGTTCACATAAGATGCTCCTACCTGATATATAGAAATATATAAAAGCTACTAACCCCGACTATTTATTTAGTATGCTCCTACTTGCCTTCATGGTGATATTTGAGCATCTAACTTGGCATGCTTCTACTATATAAATGGCTTCTGCATGTACATATTTCTAGGTGTCTGACCGCTCATCTGGGTTCCAGTTATTACAAGACTGCAAATTTCCAGTTATTACAAACTGCAAATTTGCAGTAACTTTCTGATTGTCCATATAACTATACCCAAATTCCTAATGTTTCCATTGTATATTGAGTTTTGCAGCTCGTTGTAACTCTTGTCTTCTCTTTTGTCCATATTATAGTGTGATTAAAAATATGACATAATCCTTGCCATACAAATTTTCTTTTATTTTATCGATCTGTTGGATTCACATATTTACCTATCAACTTATAGTATTACAAGTCTTGTTTCAAAGCATTCTTTAAGGTTTGGCTGTTGCACCGGATCTTTATTTTTTTGAAGTTCTAAATAATAGAGAGAGAGAGAGAACTGAATATACATACATATAAGTAGTTTTCCAGAACTCATAATTTTTTTTATTTAAAATTTTCTTTATCATAATAGAGGAAATTTGTTCATTCCCTCTTCTAATTAGAGTTGTATTTTGTTCTTATGGTAGGTTATTACAACTAAAGTGAAATGGTATGGTTTAGGCAAAATAAAAGTGGTAGGATTTTGGGTACCCCTTGTGGGCCAGAGGCATCCTCTTCAATCCATATAGAATCCTTTTGAGCAGCCCTTTTCAAGCTATGCTCATAATCTATGCTCCTTTATGAGGTGCAAATTTGTTTTTGTTTTTTTGGCAGCCTCTCTACGTGCTTGTACATTTAGTTCTCTTGGACAATTTTCCCGGCTTGGACTTTCAAAACAATTGTAATCTAGATACAGCTTTCTACGTGAATAGAACCTGAGTAATTCATGTTATGCTTTTTTTTAAAGTGTTGTTCTATTTAATTGTCTTTTTCTAGTTTTGCTACTGTTTTTGTTTCCTTAAGGTTTCAGGGGTCTCCAATTTAGAGTAGGCCCTATGGTTCTAGATTTGGAACCCATGTGTGGATTTGTCCAAGTCCTTAATTCATATCACTGAATACAATTTATCATTTTGTCATGTCTTTGATTTTGCTAAGTTAATATGGTTCTATCATTTTGTCATGTCCTTGATTCTACTAAGTTACAATTTATCATTTTGTCATGTCTTTGATTTTGCTAAGTTAATATGGTTCTATCATTTTGTCATGTCCTTGATTCTACTAAGTTTACTTAAAGGTGCAAATAAACAAAGTGCTAAGGTAAGATCTCTAAGATAGTAGTTAGAAATACACTAAAATTTTCTAAGAAATCTTTCTTAGAACATACATAATTTAAATTTCTGAATATAAAATTTAAGTAACATATCAAAATAATGTAAGGTAGCAAGGTACACCAGTTTATACATGCTCCCATAACCAGAAAACTCAATTTCCAAAACAAGTTTTGCCACCTTGCCAACTAGGAAAGCCTCGTCGACTTCCTAGCTTCAAGAATCTCAGTTTCTTGGACCCTCAAGCCCAAAACCTAAGTACAACTAGCATATCTATTATATATCTAATCGTTTCTCTATGGTTGGTACGCCTTAGCACCCAGGCTTTTGTGGTCATGTTAGCCCATCTACTATGGGGTATGGGCGGCTTCGTAGCTCCAAGAAACTCAGTTTCTTGGACCCTCGAGCCCAAAACCTAAGTACAACTAGCCCAACCAGTGCAATGTGTTTCCCTCAAAAAAAAATGTAAAACGAAACCTCTTATGTTGTTTTTCCCAGGTGATCCCATCCCCCTCCAAATTCCTTTCCTCCTCTCCATACCCTTTCCTATCACCTCCTTTTTTCTTATTTACTCCCTTATCCACTCCTTAACTGCTTTTCCACCTACTATGTTAGTCATATCCCATCAAAACCATAATATACATATATTCAACACTTATTTATTGTGCAAATTATCATTCCGTGCAAATTATCATTCTTTACAATTCAACCGACATCCCTTTTATAAAATAATTTAAAATATAAAATTTGATCAATAGATATTTACAATTCAACCAATTTAAAATATAAAATTTGATCAATAGATATTTACAATTCAACCGACAATCCTATTTGAAACAATTATAAATAATTATATTCAAATTTTGATCAAATATACATTTATATTAATTAAATAATATTATTTTAAGGCTAAAACCTAACTCATTCACCTAGTACCATCTTAATTACGCTTTGGTTATAATTAAAACTAATTATCAATTATTACTCAAGTTAATAATAATTTCATTAACATTAATTAACATTACTAACACACAATTAATATTAATAGATCAAGTTAATAATAATCTAATTAATATTACAAATAACATTATCATTTAAACCAAGGTCTTGAACTAATTAAGATCAATAATACTTATTTAATCATTTAATACCCAAGTACTTCAATTAACAATTAAGTTAACAACAACCTCATTAACATTGTTAATCATCACAACATTTATCGACCAAGTTATTAATCAACATGTTAACCCTTAACTCACATCATCAACATTAATTCACCTTTATTGACCATAATTAATAGTTAACCCTAATCACAACTAACTAACCATTTATTGCTATTTTGCGTAATAGTTTTATTTCACATCTAAGTAGGTAATAGTAATTATAACGTGATCATTCATGACCACAATTCATTCAAGCCAAGTTTGATAGTATAATAATAATTCATACAACATAGGTAGACGAGTTACGTAAGTGTAGCTAGTACTTACATATCTCGTGTAGGTACACTAATAGTACTAAAACACACATACAACATAGTCACATAATTTATTATTTGTCGACGCATACTTAAATATGAATTTGAAATGTCTAGCCACTTTTATTGACTCAAACATAATAACCTATGAAACAAATCTAACATACTGAATTATGACACAAAAATCAAGCAAAGGTTTTCAATACACACAGTAAATTATGTTTCCCTTTAAACGTCCACGACATTCCTATCTACGTACCTCTTTCTACCTAATTCACAACTAACTTCCACATCTTATCCTTCCTCTGCTAGACTACCCTGAAGTGTCACACCATGACCAGCTCCAATTGGAACCTGCAGGCAGAAGTGTTGACTACATCAACCAAGCTTCTCCAATAGGCACTCACCAGTCATCATCATACATCTTGGGGAGCGTGTCGTAGCACAGCTCTCTTATGACTCCAGGTTTTGGGGATGAATGGTGGGTAATGTCCACACATCAGGATGAGTTTCTTGAAACCCCACACCAGTCCACACATCATGATAATAATATAATAATCATGATAAACAATAATGCATCATTTGCATACCATTTATCTTTTGGAATCCATGTCCTTGAGGTACTCCTACCTCGTAGGATCAAGCTACCACTTAGCCCTTTTAAAATGTTAGTAGTGTATGATGTTGTACAATCTATTAAATGAACATCACAAATTTCAATAAGAAGTACATAACTAAAAATAATTAAATATATCATACAAGTATCAATAAATATTGTATAGATGCATTTAATTCAAACTTCCCCATGTCATGCACTAGAAATAATTAAATATTAAATATATTATACAAGTATCCTTTAAGATGTACATGTGTCACATGAAATTATATTGTATTGAATTCAAACTTCTACATGGCGTAAAAAATTATTTAATTTTGTTTCTTAATTTATTTTTTTAATCCAAACAAAACAAAAAATTTATCACATCTAAGTTTTAATCCAATTACATATAAAATAAATTTTATTTTTTTTTCAAAAGAAAAAAAACGTATTTTTGTTATTTCTGAGAAATAAAAAAGTACATATTTTTATAAGGTTTCTAATCCTTTATTTTTGATGAAAAACATCGTTTCAAAAAACATAACGAGTACGACATAAAAAGCAACTATTCAGTATCAGAACTATATCTATTTGACTTGTGCAATACAAATGCCTATCCTGGCATCCTGACAAAAAGTGTCTAAGTGACAAAACCAAAACACTAAACAAGACTAGTAGGCATCAAAAAGGAAAGAGTTTAAGTGATAGAATGGACGCATATATCATCAATCCATTCCTCCCAATATAGAACCCTTGGTATGCCATCAAGAGATGATTTTGACAGTGAATCAGCTACATCATTATTCTCTCTGTAAGTATGCTCAATCGAGATGTCATTGAAACTGTCTAGCAATGTAGATGTTCTTTGGCACCAGTGTTGAAGTAAAGTGTTCTCCAGCCTAGCCTGCTTATTTGCCCACTTCACAATAACCATGGAGTCTCCCAGAATTTTGAAAGCATCAATACCATACATAGCAGTAACTTTTAAAATACCCCAGAGGCCAATTAGCTCCGCTTTTGTATTCATTCCAACTCCATAAGAGAGTCGAAATTTGAGGCAGTAATCCTTTCCACAACTAATTGTGAAGCGAGCACCACATATATGGTTTGAGCAGGCACCATCAAAGAAACCAACCGCTTTTTTAGTATTCACAGGCTTGGAAATTCTCAAAGGCCTTTTCCTTTCCAAAACTCTCTCATTTGTGTAAAAATGAATCAAATTCTAGAAAATAATTAAAGTCTGATATGTAGAAGGGGATACATCCTGGAAGATAGCCAAATTTCTTGATTCCCAGATAGCCCATACAAGGAAAACAAGTAGATGTTTCAACTTTCTATTTCTACTTATCCAACTTTGAAAAGCAGATTCAAAATCCGTACCTCTTGGCCAATCTTCGGCAATCCTGTAGCTTGTGCATATAGTCTTCCATACAACCATAGAGAAATTACAGTGTAAAAGCAGATGGCTACTCATTTGCTCATCATTTTTGCATAAAATACAAATGCATGGACCAGAAAAACCTCTGCGTTTTAAATTCTCCAACGTAAGAATTTTGTGATTGAAAAGGAGCCAAAGAAAACACTTGATTTGTATGGGAAATTTTCATTTCCATAAGGCCAGATACCACCATTTTCTATCACTTTCCACATAGTGATCAACCAACGCCAAATAAGCCCATCTAGTAGTCACTTGTCCATTCATCGAATTTTTAGCCCATAATAATTGATCATGCTGATCATTTAGACAAATTCCTACCAAATTCAGGTTCTGGACGTATTGTTCCCATTCATCTTTCGACGAACCAGCCAGACCCAAGTCAAATGCACTGAACCAATAAGATGGATCTGTTAACACCTAAAAAGTGCTCACTAGCTCATTCCCTTATTCACATGACCCATTTGTCCACTTTTCCACCATTTGAGCCTCTAAAGCCACTAAAAGGTCACCAAAAGACCTTAATACACCCATTTTTCCACTCAAAATGAGTATTTTTCCTAAAAAAGCATAAAAAACCCTCAAAAAGGGTCTAAAATTCCCCAAAATATTAAAAAGGGAATAAAAATATTCAAAATGTTCAAAAAAGGAAAAAGGAGGGAAAAGGTACCTAAACCATGTTGGTCAATACCATTGGTTTCCTCAAAACCATAATGGTATTCCCCACCACCAAAAACTATAAAAATGTGGTAGGGGCTCCTCACTTTACACCCATCCATCATCATATCCTCATGCTGCCAAAATCTCTCATGAGTTTTTGGCCATTGTAGCTACCTTGGAGAAGGGACCCTTTGGAGTTTGGAGATGCTCACCCTTGGAGCTACTCAACAATCTTCATCACTTGGAGGTATTATCATTGCAAGCACTTGCTTGCCCTTATTTTCAATACAAAGTTATTTTTTCTATTTCTTGTTCTTGTTTTCAATTCAAAAGTTTATTATGATATGCACATGCTAGTTTAGTTTTAGTTTTAGATTTACAATTGTTTTTGCTTTAATATTTGAGACTGCTACTACTAGTTAGCAGGTGCCCATAGCACTAAGCTTGGTTGCAAAACCAAGCCAACAGTTTTTGGTGACTCCGCTGGCTTAGAACTCTTAGATCTCAAATTTTGCTTTAGATCTTAGTTTTTGTTAATATTAGTCAGTTTAATTCATAGATCTGCCACCTTAGACAACAAATCCATTGATGTTCTAGATCTTGGCCCATTTTATTGCCATTAACAGCCCGAAATTTTCAATTTTCGGGTTCGTTTTTCGGCGTCCGTGTACGGCTTTCGCCTCGCGGCTTTTTGCCCAACAGTCGCGCGGCTCATCGCGACTGCGCGGCTCACCGCGGCTTCGCGGCCAATTTGCGCGCTGCACATCGCGGCTTCGCGGACATTTTCCGCGTTGCACATCGCGACTGTGTGACGAAATCCCGCGCTGCACATCGCGGCTTCGCGGATGAAATCCACGCTGCCCATCGCGACTATGTGACAGAAACCCGCGCGGTCCATCGCGGCTGTTCTGTCAAAACCCGCGATGCAATTTTTTCTATTCGGCCAATTCGTTTAAAAAATTAATTTTTTGCTGTATTTTCTGCCAAATTAGCACATTTTACAGTATTAAAATTCCTGCATTTTTTATAGCTAGAAATCTTTTTACTATTTAGAATGCACCTTTAAAAAAGTCTTTTTAAAAATTTTCAGCAATTGAAAGAATGATTTATTTTGCATTTTATCTAGATTAAAAAATTTTACTGTTTACTTCCTTGATATTTTTCCCATAGCAAATTTTAAAAGAAATCCATTTATTTCTTGAAGAAGTCATAGTATTTGCTTTCCTATTTCAAAAGATCCTTTGTTTTTTGAATATTTTCTGCAAAGCAATTACATTTTCAATTTCAGTTTAAAATACCACACATGCACCCACTCAAACACATAATTTAAACCGAGCCTTAAAATTTACCCTAACTTCAACCAACTTTTAACCCCACTTGGGGAGCACTTAAAAGAACTTTGTAGCTAGGTAGTATTGAGGGGGTAGGTGTTCCAATAACACCCCTCAGTTATTACATTTGAGACATAGCTGTTGTCCATTAGGGAACCAAAATCTCCTAGTATTTTTTGGCACGGTCACAACCAGTTTATCAGAAGGCCTCTCCCCTAGGAGGGTTGAAGTTGCGAGGATGGTTCCGGAAGCCCGAGTGGAATACCGAAATCCATTCAGTAACCGAAGGCTACAATTCGCAGTTCTCGGGATATCCCTGTATGGGGGTATTGCGGTAAAAGGACCAAACGACAGATTTACCTTTTCTGAACGTGTCATGAACGGAGTATCCTAGTTGCCATTCTTTAGGATTGACTACCCGGTGTCCCTCCCGGTAGGGGGATATCTAGCCGTTGATTCAACACTCAATATTGTCTGACTTGGATTTCATCACCTTGCAGAGAATATCGTTTGTTGATTCACAATACTTTTAGTTAGGTGTTTGCATGATACAATCCACCTTTGGTCTAGTAGCACCTCTTTTTTCTAGAAGTTGTTTGACTGTTGGTATTCTGACCATTTTTGTTGCATCCCTCCACTTATTATAGCACAACTGCTATAATAAGTGCTTTTTGAGGTTTATTTTTTGGCCTGAGAGCCTTTATTTTCACTCCCCTTCTTGCACCCTTGGTTGCATTAGGGTTTTGAGTTTTTTATACATTACCATCTTACACAGAATATTTTTACACAAAAACTTATTTCTCACCATTGAGAATTTTAGACGCTCTCGTCGTCTTCAGGGTGAACCCCCAGAGTTCAGTCTACTTGGCTCTCCACGTCACCGATGTCAAGTCTTATCCCTTGACTCGACACATCGTCGATCAAACATACAGTCATCCGATTCTGACACGCCTCACTTCACATCTGATTATGAGGCTGAATCCGAAAACCCTACCGAGTTATTACCAACCAACCTCATGGCTGGAACACAATTTGACCCACTTTTTACCAGTACCATAGGAGATACATCCACAGACCCTTCTACTGCGGTGCCATCCATGGCAACAACCACCCCCCTAGGTATGCCTAATATGGGGGACACTCCACCTTTAGGAATGCCCAACACAAGACTACCTCCTATTATGGGTATGCCAAACATAGGGGTCACACCCCCTCTCACTACCACAACCCATATCCCAGGAATCCCCACTACTATTCCTAACCCCGGTGTAACCCATGTTGCACTTGGAAACGCTGGCCCATACCAGACCACAGTTGTTGGAGGACACGTACCTTCAATACCTAGCATACCTTTAGGGGCTACTGGACCACTACATCATACCACCATGACTAGTCATGTCCCAGTCACTACGCCACATCCATCTGCTAGTTTACCATACATGGCGAGTCTGAACTTACCAGACTTAGCCAGGATAACCAATGATCCTATCAGACATGACCCTGTGTGGCCTCACATTCCCACCAAACTCCCCTCCGACATCCCTAAGTTTGAGGGCAAGGCAGGTGAGGACCCCCAGAACCATATCATGTCCTTCCATCTATGGTGTTCCTCCAACTCCATAGTGGACGACTCTGTCCGCCTCCGTCTGTTACAGCGCACCTTCACTGGCTCTGCAGCTAAGTGGTATATCGAGCAGCCCCATGGGACCCATGCCACCTTTACCTCCCTTGCCTCGACCTTCCTGTAGTTCTTTCAGTTACCTGTCCGCTATGATGCGGGAGTTGAGATCCTAATGTCTTGCAGACAGAACACGGCCACCCACATCACTGACCACATTCATGAGTGGCATCGACGCCGAAGCCTCTGCAAAATCAAGTTAGACGACCGTATCTTCTTAGATTGGTTTCTAAAATCCCTCCTCCCTCTCATTGCCAAGGATGTGGCATCCGAACGACCCCAGTCTGAAGAGGAGGCCATCCTCAAAGCCCAACAGTTTGATCTCATTTACGCCCAATCGGGTTATCTGTATACCATTATACCAGACGCCCCTCGGGGCAAGTCATCCCAACACGATGCGTCGGGGGCATCCCATGCCGCATATGGCATCATTGGTCGTATGGCCTCGCATCCCCAACCCTTTTCCATTTCACATCCTAGCCATGGCCCTAACCTTTCGCGGGCTACATCTTAATCTGGAGCAACCAATTCATATGCTCCTATGGCACATCACCACCATACACACGGACCCTCTTGTCCACCTCAGTGCTTTGTTCATGCACCACCCGCGTACTCCCCCCCAGCCAACCCTCAACCAATGTATTACCCACAGCAAGCTGCAACAACTAACCCAACACCTCCAATAGCTCAGGGTTACCAACAACCCCAGCAGGTAACTAGACCACCTCCAGCCCCACCAGCTTATTATCCACCGCAACCTGCTCCCGCACCTGCGGCGAACCAAAATCCTCCCACTGCTCAAGGGCAAGTGTACACACAACACAATCAGCCCCAACACCAAAACAACCAGTGCAACCAGGGTGGGAAACAAAACCGTGGAAGAGGGCGTAACCGCGACAACAACCAACAACAACATAAAGGTCCTCCACCTCCCAATCCTCCGCATAATAATAATGCTGCTCCTCCCAACCGAAATCCGGATCGTCATCCCAAGCAGCCTAAAAACAATAACCTCAGAACAAACCACCATTGTTCTATATGCGGGGTCTATGGCCATTACACACATGCTTTCCCACATTTGGAGCGAGCTCGGCAACTCTGGACTGACGATGCCCATCGTCAAGGGCAAGCGGCTCCTCAGGCGCCACCCAACCCTCCACCACCTCAACATCAACCTTTGGTGCTACAAAACTCCTTTCCAACCCAAGGCATAGTGAACACTCAGCCGTTAGCTCCCCCTCAAGGCAACGCGCCACCACAAAAAATCATTTATGCCGCTCCTGATCAACCCATGTTCGATTCAGATACTCACCACTTGTTGATGATGTCATCCGCAGATGCCAACCTCCAAACCCGCTGGAACCAATATGGCTCCACCCCTGAAGCCCCTCCCGCCGACAAGAACACTAACGTTCATCCCACAGATCAGACGTTACGTATACCTCCGGCTCCACTTGATGGCGCTTCTAAAGCACCTCGTTTCCCACTTCGTCACATCAACAATAACCCCAATGCTCGCGCTGCATCAAATTACAACATTGTAGATGACTTAGCCCAGTCTCCTGCATCCATGTCTGCTTTAGAAGTCTTAAAAAACTGTCCTTCACAGCGCAAGACTTTACTCTCTGCCATTGGCGCCATTGAACCCAATGATTTACAACTGATGGCATTCGATTCGGACCAGTCCGAACCACGCTTGCCTTCCACTTTAGCATTCCAAGTTTTCATTTCCATTCGGAATCTTGTCATCCATCGGTGCATTATAAATGAAGGTGCCTCTACATGCATTATGTCCACATTCGTTTGGTAGAAGTTGGGATCCCCTACTCTCCAGCAGTCCACCACTGCGTTGAGAGCCTACGATGGCCGTTCGGCTCAACCCCAAGGTCTCTTAGCTAATGTCCCCGTCCAGCTGGCTGGTAAAACCGTGCTCATTGACATAGAGGTCATCAATGCCCAACTTGACTATAACCTCTTACTTGACCGTAGCTACATGTATGCCATGCGGGCTGTTGCCTCATCCATTTTTCGTACCATGATGTTCCCTCATGACGGACGCGTGGTCAAGGTCGACCAACTCACCTATTACGAACCCAAGGCCCCCGCTGCACCTGAAAATGTTCTCCCCATGGTTGAACAACTAGTTGGTGGTCCAACTACCTCATTTGTGTCCTCAGTGGGACCCGAACTTTACTCCGACGCGCCGATGACTTCTACATTCCAATCCATTCCACCACCGTCACCGGAGACCCACGTCACTAACCTCTGTACTCTTTCCCACAATACACAAACGCCCAAGAATCAACCATCCTTGTTACCTAAACCACCATTTGTCCCTAGTCACATTGGGGTTACACCCATCCACACAATCCCCTTTCTATTCCCTCCCTCGGGCGTAGTAAGCGCTCCGGTTATGGCTACCCTCAGTCTCCCCGGGTTAACATTGGGATTACCCGTGTGGTATATTTCGCCTCCCGTTCCCCCGCCGACACCGAATGTCATCCTGCAACCGGTGCAACCCATTGTCACTTCTACTCAACCACCTCCCGGTATCACTACCCATTCGTCATCTACGAATCCCCCTCCTCTCATTAGGCCCACTGGGGGCAGAGGCCCATAACCATACACTGCGGTACCCCCACCCAAAACAGTTAAACCTCCCCCCGTGTTCCGTGCTCCTCCTAAATGCTCGTTGTGTGATGAGTTAGGCCATCCAACTCATCAATGTCCACAGTTACCTGCATTACAGGAACACATGCAAATGCTTGACGACGACCCCAACATCCCGGTTGTCAAAATCGATTCAAACCCCAACATCCCGGTCGTCAAAATCGACTCAAACCCCAAGCCTCACGACAAATCACTGCGTACCAACCACCCTTGCGCGATATGCGGTATTTACGGCCACTACTCACATCATTGTCCTGATATTCCAGATTACAGAGCAGCGTTGTACGAGTTGAACAACGTCGACTTAGAAATATCTCCTCCCCTCATCGAGGAAATTTACCCTCTGAAATCATCCGCTTCGAAAGAAATCAATACCATCTATATGATTTCAACCACTTTCAAACCAGAACCCCTTGATTTATGGTCTGACTACTTCCATACTGATGAGCAAATTTTGGAAACACTCACTGCACCCAACTACCCTTGGGATGATATGCATCATCGCTCATACTTCCTCCCAGAGGCGTCTACCTCCACCGCATCTAATCAACTATTGGTCGAATCGAAAGATTTCATACCCACTATGGTCGATTGGTTCAAGGACCCCATCCCTGCATCGGATGCCTTCGAAGAAGGGAATATGTCAAACATTTCCCCCATTATACAAATTGACATTTCCACCACACCTGGGAAACTTGAGCTCATCTCACTGGGTGCATCTTGCACTCAAGCGGAAACTCATGCATACAAAAAACTTTTCCAAGAATTTCGTGATGTCTTTGCCTGCTCCTATACCGAAATGCCTAGTCTTGACCCCGCCATTATAGAGCACCACATTGACACATGGCCTGATGTCCCCCCCGTTCATCAGAAACAGCAACCCATTCATCCTTCCAAAATCCCCGCTGTTAAAGCCGAGGTTGAGAAACTTCGCGAAGCAGGATTCATTTATCCTATTACTTATACCACATGGGTTTCAAACCCCGTTCCCATCAACAAAAAACAATGCACCCTTAGAGTATGCACTGACTTTCGTGATTTAAACTGCGCTTGTCCCAAAGACAATTTCCCCACGCCATTCATTGACCAACTCATTGATGCGTGTGTGGGACATGAAGTCCTATCTTTCATGGACGGTTTTTATGGATACAACCAGATTCAGATCCGTAAGGAGGATCAGTACAAGAATGCCTTTACTACCCCATGGGGCACCTTTGCCTATCGTGTCATGCCTTTCGGCCTCAAAAATGCTGGTGCCACCTTCCAGCGGGCCATGACCTATTGTTTTCACGACTTGGTCCATATACTACTGGTCTATCTTGATGACCTTACAGCTCGTTCCCAAAAACTATCAGACCACCTTAACGACCTCCGACAAGTTTTCCTGCGTTGTCGCAAATATAAAATCCGCTTGAACCCGCACAAGTGTGTCTTTTGTGTTCCTGCAGGCCGGTTGTTGGGTTTCATTGTTTCCCAGAACGGAATTATTGTTGATCCCCTGAAAGTCAAAGCCATCTTAGACCTTCCCTCTCCTCGCATGCTTCGGCAACTCCAGAGTCTGCAGGGGCGATCCAATTTCCTTCGTCGCTTCGTTCCTGATTACGCCACCAAAGTTCACGGATTCTTATGCCCACTTCGTACCCACATACCCTTTGTTTGGGATGAACAAGCAGACACAGCATTCGAAGCCCTCAAGAAATCTCTCACACAAGCCCCCCTGATCTCCCCTCTGGATTTCTCTCAGGACTTCATCCTTTATGTCTCGGCATCTGAACATGTCGTGTCTAGAGTCTTGGTCCAAGAAGATGCAACTCACCAAGAGCATGTCATTTATTACGTCAGCCAGACCTTGTCCGGCCCACCCCTACGTTACCCTTACGAGGAAATATTAGCCCTAGTTGTAGTCTTTTCCATCCAAAAATTACGACACTACATTCTACTCGGTCACACTACAGTTGTCACAGACTCCAACCCTATGGTCTATCTCCTAAACCGGCGGCTCCTACAAGGTCGTGTTTCTAAATGGGTGATTATCCTCCAGGAATATGACTTCACTTTCAAAACTCCCAAGAGCACCAAATCCCTCGTGCTTTCCCATCTCATCACTGACCTCCCATCCTCTTCGTCATCACCCGCTATCCAAATGGATCTGATTGACGATCACATCTTCATCATTTCGTCAGACGACCCATGGTACGGTGACATCTTAATTTACATCCACACGCAAAAATTTCGACCCCACATCGATCGTGACGGACGCCGTCGTATACGACACCACGCCCCTCGATACCTCTTGTTAGGGGATGTACTTTATCGACGCGGCGTTGATACCATCTTACGATATTGCTTATCCCATAGTGAGGCAGAACAGGTCCTTAATGATTGCCATAGCGGTGCCTGCGGAGGCCATTTATCCAGCATGGCTACCACCCAAAAGATCATTCGCGTAGATTACTTTTGGCCGTCATTATTTACTGATTGCATCACCGCAGTCAAACACTGTCAAAACTGCCAACTTTTTGCCCCCAAAGCAAGAACCCCACCAGCCCCCCTTCATCCAGTCGTCACTGCCGGACCATTCTGCAAATGGGCCATCGACTTCCTCGATTGCAATCCCACGTCAGCCGGCGGTCACAAACACATTATTGTGGCCGTAGATTATTTCACCAAGTGGGTGGAGGCCATGCCAACTTACAATTGCAAGGCCGACACCGCAGCATGGTTTTTTCTCAACCATGTTATCGCTCGTTTTGGAGTGCCAAAACAACTCGTCTCAGACCACGGCTCTCACTTCGAAGACGCCGTCTGGAGAGAACTATTAACCTTACAGAAATTTGAACACCATTTCTCCTCTGCTTACTACCCCCAAGGAAACGGCCAAGTCGAAGCAATAAACAAAATTTTGAAAACCATCCTCCAGCGCACTGTAGACAAACACAAATCAAATTGGCACCACATGCTCTTCCCGGCACTATGGGCATACCGCACATCAACTAAAACCACCACGGGTTTTACCCCTTTCCACTTAGTTCACGGTGTCGAATCCGTCCTCCCCATTGAGTGCCAGATTCCAACCCTACATATGGCAGTTAAACTCCTACCGGACACTGCCCCAATTGAGCAACGCTTACTACTCCTGGAGCAGGCCGATGAAGATCGGCGCACAGCCCTCCAAACCATGGAAGTAGCCAAGAACCGATCCAAATTAAATTATGATAAACATGTCCACCCCAGAACTTTTTCTGAAGGGGACCTTGTCCTCGCCTACGATCAGGCTCATGACAAAACTGGGAAAGGAAAGTTTGTGTCCATGTGGCAAGGCCCATATATTATACACACTTGCCTCGTACAGGGGGCATACATTCTGACCGATTCAGAAGGCAACCCCCTCCGTAACCCACGCAACAGGTTGTACCT
This sequence comes from Larix kaempferi, assembly GCA_027924585.1. Taxonomy (NCBI): domain Eukaryota; kingdom Viridiplantae; phylum Streptophyta; class Pinopsida; order Pinales; family Pinaceae; genus Larix; species Larix kaempferi. Next base: position 27,336,287 of record BSBM01000158.1, on the reverse strand, counting down.
CAAGCGATTTTACCCATAGTAAATCGGTTGGACACCACCGTCCATTACTGAACTTCATTACAGTTCTTTCCTTTTCCAGTTTTCACCAGGTCCATTTTTTGACCATTTTTTCACGCCCTTGTTGCCTCGGTTTGCATGCCACATCGGTCGTCGTCCGTTTTTGACAAGTCTTATATAGCCGGATTCAGTTTTCTGCGCTCGTGATGATGCTCGAGCTCATTTCTCGCTCTCATGCCCAGATTTTTTGGGCATTTTTTCTCATGCCCCCTCGTCGCCTCGGTTTGCATGCCACATCGACCGTCGTCCGTTTTTTACGAACCTTATATCGTCGGATTCAATTTTCCGCGCTCGTGATGATGCTTGAGATCATTTCTCGCTCTCACGCTCAGATCTTTTGGGCATTTTTCCCATGACCCCTCGTCGCCTCGGTTTGCGTGCCACAGTGGCCGTTGCCCATTTTTGACAATCTTTATGTCACCGGATTCAGTTTTCCGCACTCATGATGATGCTTGAGACCTTTTCTCGCTATCATCAATCCCTTTTTGTTCGGTATAATTTTACCCCTTTTTCAGGCCGAGCAATCCCTTTTACGAAGAAGGCACTTAGAGAGTTTCTGTTAAGCTCTTTTCTGACTCCTAAAACAATGAAAAGATCGCCGAGCAACCTTGCTTCCTTTCATGCTCGCTAAAGGTATCTGAAAGGGCGTCTACCTGGTGTAAGTTTACCCCTTTTCCGGACCTTGTAGACTAATTACGAAAAAGGAATACTCTAGTCACATCGGCTAGAAGAGTTCTCCATCTGCATCATTTTATGCTTTTTCGGGCCTTGGAGACTAAATTACGAAAAAGAACACCAATGGAGTCCACTTACCGCTTTCAGACTCTTTAAAAATGAAAGCACCAATGAGCACGAACAGTCCTGGGCTCATAAAATCCACAGGACAGTACCATTTCAGAGCACACTTTTATCCCTTCTTGGAGCTCATTAAAACTACGAAGAAGGACCCAATGGTGCTTCTCGGTGCCACAACAGATCACGTCTACTCATATGGCAGCTTCCCCATTTTGGTCGCCTTTGTTCAGAGTATTCTGCAGTATGTCAGCCTGAGAATCCCTCGACAGCACCCATCATCTTGACCCCCCCAGAGTCATTACATACCCTTCAGTCCTTAAAAGCAACGATACACACACCTACAAGTCAGTTCCCTACGCTGCCAGGTCAACCATGTCATCATGCTCTGAACAAAGGAAGTTTGAGTCTACCCACTCTATGACCCCAGTTACTTCTCATCCCCACAAGTATGTCAGTCCTACCATCAGTACTACCACACTTCAGTTCTACACCTCGCGCTCCTATCAAGGAAACATGATTTCCTTGTTAGTTGATGGTCTCCCTCTGTCGACGACAACTAAATTTATTCCAGAGGATAGACCTAGAGGTCCCTGTGTCTTGGACTCATCACCATTTATGATGAGTGCCTACGAATCATTTCGAGAAGAGTCCTCAGTGCCTCTCCAAATGGTTGTTTCTCACATGCTCGACTTCAACACCTTGATCGCATCGTTGAGACTCGCACAGGGTATTGGTCCTTTCAGTTATTAGTCGAAGACCCCGGATACCTCCTGACTCTTCCACATTTGAGAGTCTACTTATGGAAACAACCAATTACATTTTTTCTATAGATATCCGGGTTGTGCATGGCGACAACATTCAGATGTACCCCAGTTTTATACTCCCTCGAGTATATAGTTACATGTACATGTACTTCTCAGAGATGACTCTCAGTCATTGAGTCCCTACAGATGTTGGACACCTCCAGTTTCAGCAGTTCATCAACCCTTCTGAGACCTTTGTCAGAACGGTTGTTGCTTTATTCTAGTGTATCAGTTATTGAGTTCAGTCATGTTATGATCATGAGTACATCCCAAAATGATGTCCCCTCTGGACCATTATGATGTACCAACATATTTTTTATGTATTTTTTCAGGTCCCCCTTCTTGGGACTAATTGTTATGTCTTGATACGAGCATGGGTATGCCCGCCTCGTCCATTATCAGGATTATTCCTCATTCATATTGAGGCCTTGTAATATTGTTTATTTTTTGCAGCTTCCAAGGGCCGTGGATCCAGTCTCCAATCGGTCTCTTCTCCTCCCCAAAACCCCAGAAAAAAGACAAAAAACTATGATGTCTATCGGCCATACAATGAGCTCCTTCCCTCACACATCAGGGGGAAATCTGTTAACACCTAAAAAGTGCTCACTAGCTCATTCCCTTATTCACATGACCCATTTGTCCACTTTTCCACCATTTGAGCCTCTAAAGCCACCAAAAGGTCACCAAAAGACCTTAATACACCCCTTTTTCCACTCAAAATGAGTATTTTTCCTAAAAAAACATAAAAAACCCTCAAAAAGGGTCCAAAATTCCCAAAAATATTAAAAAGGGAATAAAAATATTAAAAATATTCAAAAAAGAAAAGAGGAGGGAAAAGGTACCTAAACCATGTTGGTCAATACCATTGGTTTCCTCAAAACCATAATGGTATTCTCCACCACCAAAAACTATAAAAAGGTGGTAGGGGCTCCTCATTTTATATCCATCCATCATCCTATCCTCATGCTGCCAAAATCTCCCATGAGTTTTTGGCCATTGTAGCTACCTTGGAGAAGGGACCCTTTGGAGTTTGGAGCTGCTCACCCTTGGAGCTACTCAACAATCTTCATCACTTGGAGGTATTATCATTGCAAGCACTTGCTTGCCCTTATTTTCAATACAAAGTTATTTTTTCTATTTGATTCTTGTTCTTGTTTTCAATTCAAAAGTTTATTATGATATGCACATGCTAGTTTAGTTTTAGTTTTAGATTTACAATTGTTTTTGCTTTAATATTTGAGACTGCTACTACTAGTTAGCAGGTGCCCATAGCACTAAGCTTGGTTGCAAAACCAAGCCAACAGGATCAGGAACATGATAGGACGATCTCTTAAACTAATTAAGAGTAAAAAGACCAATGTTGGAGAAGTAATTACGCAAGTCCTGAGATAAGCAATAATCCCCACTAAAACCCGAGATGGGATCCACGCCAACATACACTGTCTTCCCACCTTCCACCCTCCAGGAAAGATTAGCACAAATCCACGAGATAATTTTCATGAAGCCCTTCCAAATGAAGGACGCATTTCGGACATTTGTCTTTGGCATCCTGATCCAGCTGTAAATATCAATTTTTATATATTTTACGTGGAGGGTTCTGGTCCATAAGTTGTCTCCAAAGAGACCGCGCCATAGACTTTTTAAAGTAAGCGCAGTATTGAACCGGTATATGTTCAAAATGTTCCAGCCCGCGTCTTTATAAGGCAACGTAAGAGAACTCCATTTGGTAAGATGAAATTTGTTCCTGTCCTTTTAACTTGACCACAACATTGAGTAAACAAAATTATTTTTAAAATTCTAAAAATTAAACATTGATAAATAAATTGATTTATAATAAATAATAAATAATTATTTTAAAATTTTTAAAGTTAAACAAATTTATATTTTCCTTTTTATTTTGTTCGGAGTTTGGTTGGAAATCTTTAACAAATCTTAGAATTACATATATTAGCTATGGAAATTGCATAATTTGGGTGCCATAGGGTGCTCAATCTATTTATGGATTCAAAAACACAATTTAAACACTTCCAAATTTAGATTTTACCAAAAACAAATTTATTGGAAGCGTAGAATAAATAGACTACTCCATTTATTAATCCTTGCCTTTGGTCATAAACAAATTTGACTTTTATATTAATACCGAAAGAAATTATAATGTTTTTCAATGTTTTATAACATTTATATATTAAATTGAATATTTTGAAAATATAAATTATTTTGTATAATTTTTAAAACTTGTTATTTTTATTTTATGATTGGCTAAAAGGTGTGAAGTGACAAATTACCCATGTTTAGATGTAAAATTGTTTAAATAAAATATTAATTTAAATTTTAAAAATTCAAAAAAAATCCTAGCTTGACATATGGTTTTTTACTAGAAGTTTCATTAATTGTAATGAATATTATCATTTTTGTATAATGTGATAATAAATACACCAATGTCTCTCTCTTTTTAGCAGAACCCCAATGTCCCTCTTATTATTTTTTTATTTTTATTTTTTGTAACTAGGGGAATCGGCAACTGGAGACTGGGTTGGTACTCGTGTGACACGGATTCCAGGGATCCAATCCCGCTACCACTATACCCTTAGGTGCCCCACACACTCCGCAAGCATGGGACACGATTAAAGCCGAGTGTGATTTGAACTCGTGACCTCCATTTACAACTGTGACTTCATAACAACTGAACCGCCAATGAACCACACCCGTGCAGACAATGTTTCTCTTATTATTACACCTCCTCTCATTTTTTAAATACAATATACTTTCATCCTTCATTTTAAATCAATAACTTGACATGTAAAATTAATTTTACAATGATTTTTTATTTATTAAAAAGTTAGCCAAACAAGACGTTTTTCAAATCACTCATACAATAAATTTATCAACCATCTCACTTCAGACATGTGATTCCAAATCCCGAAGTATTTAATATAATAAATTAATCTATACAACATGAATTGAAGTGGAGAGAGCGAGTTAGGTATTCAACCCAAACAAATGAGAATTACGTGACCTGGAATCATCCTGTTACCAGGTCATCAAGGCGCATAAAATCTATTGGAACCATTAATTTATTTTATAAAATTATAGAATGCTCGTTGTACAAAACTATATTACATGGCATCTAAATAATAAAAATTTAAAACAAGTAATTAAACTGGCTGGCACTAGGCCTGGAATTTGACGTGGAGGAAGACGTATTGACCATTCTGAAACGTATTTCACGGGCAATATTTTTTGCCCCACATCACCGTCTACGTGTGATCTAAAATACAGACCGTAGATTTGACGTTTATCAATATCCATCGAATGTCATAAATACTAGTACCTACGCCGTCGAGGAGTCGAGGGCCGAGGCGACGGCCGAGTCGCCGACGAGGAGTCCTTTGCAAGTTTGCTGGTGGCCGCTGGTAGTAGGTATAGGGTATTATCAAAATTAATTGCGAGTCCGGTCAGCAATTTATGCTCCAAGCTTGTGCAGCGCCAGAAGCTTTAGTTCAAAACTCCGCGGCCGCGCCACCTTGTTTTCCTCACCCTCGGTGCCTTTCCCTCAGTTCCAAACTTCCAGTTCCAAGTTTCCAACGCTCTTCACCAGCGTTTTCACTACCATAAATGCACCATCATCGGCGTTTCTTCCATCATCTCGACGTTTTCGTGGTAGCCTCTTTATCACGAACTCGCCGAGACGTCGGCGCTGGAGCCTGGAGCCGGAGGTGTTAAAACTTAAGTTAACTGTTAGTGCACCCTTCCGCAGTTTTGGCGCTAAGTTGGAGTACTCTTCGGCGCTCTACGTCCATAATTGCGCACTGTTTTCCGTTCGAATTCCTCTGGCTCTGCAGATTGGATTCGAACTATAATCGTGCAAGTTTGAGTACTGAGCTCCAGTATTCTTTTAAATATGACTTTTGAGAATGATGTCCAAGTCAGTCTTGTGCAGTGCAAATTTGCAATATTCAAGTCAGTGTAGCCTGTAGGTCACAGTTTGCTCAGGTTTACTGTTCAAAGTGCATGAAGACAAATAATGCACATGTCGGTCGCTAATTCGAAGTCCATGGAAGTCCAGAGAGACAAGTAACTGGAGTGTTGCTGCACTGAGCTCCTACGCTGAGGGGGCGTTGTTTGTTCTTCTTCTGAAGTCCATTCCCACGCCAAGTATGAATGCGCAGATGCAATGAAATTCCATCGCTTTGAGAAGATGAGCGAGCGTTATAATGGGTGTTAAAAAAATTGGAGAGTCCATAAACTGACATGCTGACTGCCATTTTTCTTGGTGTTCCTGTTGGTTATCCACCGAAGAGACCGTAAACAATGATTGGAATACAGTTATATGTTGAAATGCGAATGAAGGGTTCTTCTAAAAATGTGAATGAAGGGTAGGTAGCATTTTCAGAAGGAATAGAGAACAGTTTCAAAATTAAAAACATTATATCTATAAGATTGCTAAGTGTGGGCCTGAAATCATCGTTGAAGTAAGGAAGAATCCAGATGCGGCTCAGACCTCAGTTATTCGAACATATGCCTGCATATTATTTCTGCCCCTCCAACACTGAGAACTCTGCCAGCGATGACATAAATGAACAGAGAAGAAGGAATCAATGGATATCTAATACAGCCTGCTATGGATTAGGATTGAGCATTTTTCCACGAAGGAAGCTGTTATATGTTTTAGGATTGAGCATTTTTCTGCGAAAACATCAGATGACCAGATTGGACTTCACGCGAACGATAATCAAAGTTCCCATTATAGGTAATCCCTCCATGAAATTTTTTAGTTAATGTATCCATATTGAATAGTTACTGCTTACTGGTATTTTAATTCGCGTGTTTATTATTGATACTTATAGTTTTCAAAATGTTTGCAGGTTGTTGGTAACAGGGTAACCCTCCATTCATGTGTTGCAGAAATGTTCCCGGTAAGTAGTTTGTGAAATTTTATTCATGTATTACCATCCGGTGAAGTTTATATCTTATCAATCAAGATTTTAACAAGTTATATTTATCTTTTCCGGTGAATCTATATTCATATACAGTGTCTAGAAGTAAATTTGACTATTGCTTTTATTGAATGATTAAATTTCTAATGCAAATTTGACTATTGTTTTTATTGAATGATTAAATTTCTAATGCATGGTAAGGGTTCTCGTTTTTCATTTTTAATGTGTTAAGTCGTTAACCCTCTACAGGGTTTCGGCTCCTTCAAGACTGACTTAACTTGTAACATTTCTTTTATAATTTGTATTTCAATAAAAAAATTGGCACTTAGTGAAAAAAAATTGACACTCAATGAAATTGCCTAAACCGTAAAATGATAGGCACCAAAAACTTGAAACCGTCATCAAAAAAAGTTTGACAGGCACAGGAAATTTGAAATTCCAGGCCTGGGCTGGCACATACTTATTGTTTCTTTTTTATTATTTTTAAATTATAATTTAATTACATCAAAAAATATTAACCAGATTTTTTTTTAAAATTTAAAATTTGATTTTTAATTTTTATGATATTCAATTTAATATATAAATTTTAAATAACTTTATCAAAAATATTAACCAGAATTGTTTTCTTTTAAATTTAAAATTTGATTTTTAATTTTTATAATATTCAATTGAATCTTAAAAAACTTTAATAAACTTTGGAGAAATTTGTTCAACTAATGTAAATTAATGAAAAGTCAAAACAAATTTACTAAAAACTAATTACAATATTAATCTAACAAACAATTATTAATTAATTATTAGAAATATTAAAAAAAACTAATAACTAAAAACTTATTTTTAAAACTTAAAAAAAAACCAAATAAGTTTTAAAAAATTATTAAAAAAAATAATTATCAATAAAAAAAAAATTATTAATTATTAAAAAAAAAACTTTAAAAAACTATGAAAAAATTAAAAACTAAAACTTAATTTTTTAATATAATATCATCATCAATTATACAAAATAATTTATATAATAACATATATCAATTATATAAAAGATAACAAGATCATTTTTTACACCAATAGGTGTTTATATCATAGAATTTGGGGTGGATGATCATTTATGTTTTTCCTAGATTGAAGGAGGATGGGACAAGTGCACTGTCGAGATTGATTTTATGGACTTGGCTCAAAATTCGAAATAAACAATTATAATATATAACACTTAGATTGAAAAAATTGGGAGAAATGGCTAGGGTTTGGGGATTTTCTGAAAATTCTTGCAGGATGCTAAGGGATTGTTAGCAGCAAGACTTGGAGTCAAGCTGATTGTTTCAATAAGCCTAGTACCAACCAAGAGAAAAAAAAGTGGGAATTTTTATCTTTCCTGCTCTTATAGTCCATTATGCATCTTTGTTTCTAGGGTTTTTCAAGTTATCCTCCAATCTGTTGCAGGTGTGGATTTGAAAGGTTTATTACTTTGGTTTTCTATACAAGGTTTTTTCAATGAGTCGCCTATGTGTCTATGGGGGGTAACATAGGCCTTTTTCATGCTTAGTTTTTAACCTTTCTACAGAAAGGACAACTTGGCTATATTTTCACTAAAAATAGGACAACTTTGCTACATTTATTTGAAACCCTCACTTTTAACCCACTTATCATGGTTTTGTCCTCTTTTGGATTATTGTGATGATCGATCTGTACTTTGGACGCGTGTTTCTTTTCTTTATATTTCTAAAAAGTGCTTTTTTACGTTTTCGTGGATGCACGGCCTCGTCCTTTCACAAGATCTTGAAATGAATCCGATAACCCCACAAAAGAACTTATCAGGGCCTTTAAACCCTTTTCTCTTGAGAAATTTAGGGTTTCGACTGTATGGCTTAGATGTTGGGGATAATATGCATGATGGGCTTGCCGGGGGATTAGATGACCGAGCACATCTCACAGAGATGAAGAGAGGACCTTGGGGTGAGAAAGCTCGACGTCAGAGGAAATTGAATGCAGTGAAAGCGAAGGAGGGATTGGACCGATATGTGATAGGTGAGGGTGTAACTATTGACGGAGTGGAAATGTTGTCTAAAAGAGCACTTGTCAGTCGTATTGAGTTTGCATCAGTGAATAGAGAGGAAATCCTGCAATGGGTGAATAAATTATGGGTTTCGATTGTTGGGTATGCACCGCGAGTTAATTTGTTAATCAACAAATGGATTATGTTTATTTTTCTGGACTCTGAACAATTGGAAGACATTTTAAAGGGTATTTGGCTTATTAATAATGGTTCGCTTATCCTGAAGCGATGACATATTTCATTTGACCCATTGAGGGAGAGACAAACCATAAGACATCTTTGGATGCTTCTACCTGGTTTTCCCATCGAGTTGTGGATATAAAATATTTTAGAGGAATTTGCTAACTCGGTTGGAAAGTATATTGGAGTGGATAAAAATTTCCTTTTTGGTATGGACAGGCATGTGGCAAGAGTAATGGTTGAATTTGAGATGTCTCAAGGATTACCGGAAGAGGTGGAGGTGATTTTGGGGGATCGAACTTTAAGAAAAAAGACTGGATTACTACAAAATTCCGTTCTGATGCTACACGTGCAGACAAACTAGACACATCAAAGCAAAATGCCCAATATTTTTCAGGGTACCTATTTTGACAGTTCTGATAAATATACTGAGTTCTAGATGCTAGGGGATTGCAGTCAATCCAACATTCCAATCCTAAATAAGCATGCAAACAAAGGAGCAGATTCGGGTAAGCAAATATCTAATTCTTCCACTCCTTATAAAGATGTTACTAAAGCAAAATTAGACTTTTACCTCTCCGTGGAAAGAGATCTAGATAGGCGACTGTCTGTTGGTGAATTAGTATTGAATTTGGGTAAAAAAGATGGTTCTTGTGATTTAAATGGGGCGGACTCTCAGTTCCCTAAAGATATCTCTAAAAAAATGGATTTTATTGGATTGAACTCCCCATAAAATTAACTACCATGAATCCTAATATATCTTATGAGCCTAAGATAGCTATAGAAGAAAACCCTAACTTAGTGTTTTAATGTCCTCATAAGATCGTGGTGTGGATGTGTTTACCTCCATTGAGCATGGCATCCTTAAATATAGTGGCTATATTATTCATAATCCTACTGATAATCTCACACCTTTGAAGGTTTATTCAAAAAAACCTTCTTCAAACCCCAAAGTGAATTCAATTCAGGCTTTGAGATTTCAAAATGTTACGATTAGAAAAAACAAAAAGAAGATGAAGACCCCCCTTTATGAAGTGGACGGCATACAGTACAATTATGTATCCTGTAGAATTGAAGAGGATATAAAAGATAATAGTGGTGGTGAAAAACAAGATTCAAATTGGGAACTAAGAGCATAGAGGCCTACGGATAAGGTTGAATAATGACAATTCTATCCTTAAATGGTATAGGTTTAGGTAAGGCTACTAGGGTTAGGGACCTTACCAAACTTATACAAGATATTAACCCTGAGGTTATATTACTTCAAGAAACCATGTGTTCGGATGCAATCTCCATTGAAAAAATAGCTAACTGTCTACCTGGTTGGGAACTATCGTCTATAAGCTCCTTGGGGTTATCTGGAGGATTATTGACTGGATGGAATCCTCGCTTCTTTCAGTTGCAATCCTTTAGAACTAGATGGGGTTTATTAATTGAAGGGTTGATAGGTAATTTAGATAGAAAAATATCTATACTAAATTGATATGGACCTTCTAAGGAAAGGGATTGTTTCTGGGAGTCTTTAAAACATTCTGGTCTCCTGAACATTGAAAATTTAATCATTGCAAGAGACCTAAACTTCACTATTTCAATATCATATATCCGGGAACAGTGAGCTAGGGAAGATGATATGGCTAATTACTTTAAAGATGTAATGTGCAGTTTTGATCTAGTGGATGTTCTCCCGAACTATCTAGTTCCTGCATGGTCAAATGCTAGAGGGGGAAATGATGATATTCAAAAAATACTTGACATACTTTTAGTTAAATCCAATTTTTTGCATTCCTTGCACTGACATAGATCTTGGGTGGGTGAGTATAAATTCTCTAATCATTGGCCTATTTACTTGCAATTGGATGATGTTATACCTTCATTGAAATACCCATTCAAATTCAATAGTTCTTGGCTATTGAATGAGGAATTTTGTTCATACATTAGAAATTTCTGGCTCAAGTTTGAGATGGAAGAAGAACTAAATCCTATGGATAAATTAGTTTTCAAACTCAAAAAGTTGAAAGAAGTTGTTACAAAATGGATTAAAGGTAAAAATCAGCAAGATTTGAGGGAATTTAAATTTTTGGAAGAGAAAATCAAAGTTCTTCATTCAAAAGATAAAGATCAGCCTTTAAGGGAAGAGGATATATCTAAAATCAAAAAATTTGAACAAAAAGAGGAACACATATTGAAACATGAAGAGATGGACTGGAGACTAAAAAGTAGAGCCTTGTGGATAGGCCTGGGGAATAATAACACCTAATTTTTCCACTCATATGCCTCACAGAGAAGAAACATTAATTATATCTGGGAGTTAACAAATGATTATGGTAATATTATAAAGGGTCAGAAGGAATTACAAAACTCAACCAAAAATTTCTTGAGTAAAGTTTTTACAGATCCAGGTACTAGTGTGTTGTAAGCACAGTTGAAGACCATAAAATTATTCCCAAAGTTTTTTGATGACTTAGAAGGGAGAGACATTGGTAAACAGGTTACACTGAAGGAAGTTGAAGAAACTCTCAAGTAATTTTCTAAAGAAAAAATTCCAGGACCTGATGGTTGGACAGTAAAACTTTTTCTCCATTTCTTTAATATTATGGGGGTTGACACCCTTAATATGGTGGAATTTTCTAGGACAGAAGGATTTGTATCTGGTGCTTTGAATTCAACCTTCATTACTTTGATTCCAAAGAGAAACATGCCTAATACTTTCTCTGATTTTAGACCCATTGCACTATGTAATCTTGTTTACAAGATTATTTTGAAGATTATATCCAATCAAATAAAGCCTGCTTTGTCAAAACACATCTCTTTAGAACAATTTGGTTTTCTTCATGACAGAAAATTTTTAGATGCAATTGGAATTTCACAAGAAGTAATCCATTCTATTAAAAAGAGGATTCTTAAGGCATTATTGTTGAAGATGGATCTGGAGAAAGCCTATGACAGAGTGGATTGGGTTTACTTAAGATTAATTCTTATTCATATTGGACTCCACTTTAGGGTTATAAATTGGATCATGGCATGTGTGTCCATAGCAAACTTTGTTGTCTTGGTAAATGGTTCAACTATAGGTTTTTTCAAGAGTACTAGAGGTATTAGACGGGGTTTCCCTCTTTCTCCTCTTTTATTCCTTTTAATTATTGAAGGGTTAAGTATATTAATCCTAAATGCCAAAGCATAAGGTAAATTAAAGGGTATAAAATTATCTGTTGATATTTATATTACACATCTACTTTTTGTAGATGATGTCTTGCTTTTTGGTATTGATTCTATTGAAGAATGGCTATGCTACAAGGAAATTATCAAGGTTTTTTTGTGATGCATCAGGAATGAAAGTGAGTATAAAAAAGTCCAGCTTCTATTACTATAGAACAGAGGATCAGAATCTGGAAAATATTACAATTCTACCTTACAAATTTTTCCACCTGGATGAGGGATTTAAGTATTTGGGATATTTCTTGAAGCCAGATGGATATAAGACTAATGATTGGTATTGGCTTATCACTAAGTTGGAAAAGAATATACAACAGTGGACCTTCAGGATGCTCTCTATTGGTGGGAGGCTCACTCTCATCAAAGTTGTTCTAACTAGGATTTATGTTTATTGGTTCTCCCTATCTCAGGTTCCAAAATTCACTATCAATACTTTAAGGAAATATATATTCAACTTTCTATGTAATGGGGGAATGGAAAGAAGAAAAATAGTTATGACAAGCTGGGAAATACTTGCTCTACCTGAAGACTAGGGTGCTTGGGGCATCAAAAATCTATATTGGTTCAGCAATGCACTAAGATTGAAAAGCTTCTGGCGTAGTTTATTTGGTACCAACTTATGGTACAAGGTATTACATGAGAAATATATCAGGGGGAATACCATATCTTAGATAAGGAATCCTATGAAAGTAAAAAAAGGTACATCATCTGTATGGGTAGGTTTCATTAAAAATTATAATTGGCTTGCAAAATACCTTACTTGGTGTGTTGGGAATGGTAAGAATATATTAATTGGTCTTGATCCCATTTGAGTATGGAGGATAATTATAAAATTTCTGATGATCTCCTGAACTATCTGATAGAATGTGGCTACTATTCACTTGCGTGGATTAAGAAACCCGATGTCTTGACTGAGAACTCTTCATACTGGTATTCTGCTAAAGATTTGGGGATATCTGGGTTTGTTGCTACTGAATGTAGTCTATTTATAAAAAACTTAAATTCAACAGGTTTTATACTCAATGATAATCATGATTTGCTTATATGGAAAGCTAATCCAGCCACAGGTATCATCACTGCCAAAACAACATATCAAACTCTTATAAAAATGGATGCCATATGGTTCAGAATTGGTGGTATAAAAGTCTATGGAAGTGGCAAGTACCACTAAAAATAAAATGTTTCATGTGGTTTGCACTATAGGATGGATTAAAAACTTGATACAACCTCATTAGAAGAGGATGGTATGGGCCAATATATGCCTCATCTGCAGAGCTGAAGTTGAATCAACAAATCATTTGCTAGTTAGATGCGAGTTTACTACGAAGATCTAGAATATGACTTTGTCTACTTTAAATATTGATCAAGAATGGGGTAATCCAAGTTTTGACATCAATTTCCTTCAGTGGTATAGAAGATACAAATATTATCACTATCTTCCTGCAATTATATCTTGGTCAATTTGGAGAGAAAGGAACATAATTGTATTTGATGATCAACCACCAATTATTCATAATATTTGCATACAGATTTTAAATATGGTGAAAGATTATTGTATAGATGATGATAGTTTAAAACATTAGAAGGATAATATTAGTATACTTCATATTGAAGGTGCTTATGCCTTCTTTGATGGTGCAGCTGTAAATGGATTGTGTATTGCAGGTGGGGTAATATTCCTGAACAATGATCATAAATTTACCTTCAAACTAAACTATGGTGCAGGTACAAATATGAAGGCAGAATTGCTTGCACTCTGGTGTACTCTTAAAGTGGCAAATCATTTTGGCATTGATGAAATCAAAGTCTTTGGGGATTCACGGGTGATGATTAAATGGGCCAAAGAGGAATATCAATTGAATGTAACCCACTTATACACTGGTGTTCAAGGATCAAAGATGAGATCAGATAGTTCAAAAATATCATTTTTGAACATATTTATAGATAACACAACTCATTAGTAGACAAGCTGTCAAAGCAAGCTCTGGAAGGTGATGAAGGGATCATAATTTGGGAGGAGTTTCAGGGCTCTCAACTATATGATCAAGGATCCTTTGATATTTTTGATAACTAATTTTGTATTTTGGATGCATCTGATGTCTTTAGATATCAAACCTTTAAACTATATGATGCAAAGATTTGATACTCAACATCTCCTTATAGTTTCTTTTAGGAAAAGCTTGGGATATCTAAATACTTGTAAGCTTATATGATAGTGTCTTGAGACTGTCTACTGAACTATTTTGTACTATTTGATTTAGTTTTTTGAATAACAATATTATGCTTTTTTTCGTTGGAATATATATATAACTGATAGTGATGCATGGATAACACATAGTGATAAACAACCCGTTTAACTAAAGAATGTAACAAGTAGCGAGGAGGCATAGACAATAAATGTTTACAACTAAGCATGAAGAAGAAATAATAGATAACTTGTTTATAACACTTCACTTGTGATCTATCACTATTCATCGACCACAAATTAAGGTAGCTATGCTAATACAAAATATCTTATTTGTACAAAACATAACATAATTTTATATAGAGCTAGCTACTTTATAACCATTAATCTTATTTTTAAAATTAAACATAGATAAATATTAAATTAACAATTTTTTTTTTTTTAATTATTACATGATCAAATGTGCTTGACCATCGCCAGATTACTATATACATGCGGAGACCGGTATAATAACTCTCATCATAAATTCAAATATACCTAACATGTACATGTACTTCTCCCATAACTACACCATGGATCTCTCATCCATTAAAAGTCTAATATACCTCACGTATGCGATGACATATGGTATGACAGCTTAGATGACAACAAAGAATACACAAAATATTAAATATTAAATAATAAACATATATAATACTCAAATAAAATTAATAAATAATAAACATATGTATTCAAATAAGAAAGGAGAGACAAGGTCAACATTAGTTAGTATCTCTATATATAAAGAAGATTAATTTTATAAGAAAGGAGAGACAAGGTCAACATTAGTTTTTATATATAAATAAAGAAGATGACTTTATGAAGAAAAAAAGAATTATTATTATACTATTTAATTATTGGAGAGGTAGAATGTGTACATTTTCATAGATTTTAGTAATCATATTGGTGCATGGAGGGATTTCTTATCCCATAAATAATGGGGTTTCTTATACCAATTTGGTATTTGGTTTGACCATGACTTTAAAATTAGATAATGATGATGATGATGATTGTGGCTTTCTGAGATATTTCTATTAATTTATGGCCATAATTTATTTATTTTCTTTTCATGAATTATAAACACAAAAGCACAAATAAATATATTAGAAGCCACTGTAATTAGTAGATTATTGGACATTAATTACTAAAATTGATGAGGACATGCAAAAAAAAACAAAAGGAGGTTTTCCTATAACTCTATTGGAAGAAGAATGACCAAGCAAGGTGGCCCAGGGATCGTTGATTACACTTATGATAAAACAAAAATGTCTCCCTAGCCAAAAGAAGGAGAAATAGTAAGCATTAGCCAAGCCATTTTTGGTCAAGACCTTCAAGTTGGAAATGATTTTCCATAGGAGAAGGCAATGCATGGAACAATTCAAGCGAGAATTAAATAAGGTTTAACAATTATAATTTTATTTTTTTTCTTGCTCCTTTAATTTCACACTTGAAGTAGAAACTTTTCCTAATGCAAGATGACCGGATATATTCCTACTTCATTTATACACTTAAAGTATAAACCTTGCTTAATACAAGAAGACACATATGTGTTGGTAACATAGGGCATAGAACCCTTCTACATTAGGCTTCCACATCCACCAGGATTCACTCCTTTAAGCACACCAACTTTCCTACTTCACTTCCACACTTGAGTATAATCATTGTTTCACGCAAGAAGACACTTATATATAGGTAACATAGAGTACGTAACTCTTGTCAGCTCCTTAAAGACACAAACATATTCTTATTTCAATTCCACACTAAAGTAGAAGCTTTACTTTGTGTAATAAGACTGCAATTTTGCTCCCTTATACACAACATTTCCATCAAGTACAAGAAGACAAAACATTTACTACTAAATATACAACCCGAAATCTCGTTCCCACTACTATAGTGTCTTTCCTTAACAAGGAGAAATAGAATAAAAACTTGAAAAATAATAAATAGTGTATTTCTATATAAATAGGGAGGAGGATGATGGAAAGTAATGTCCAATGTATAAAAATATAATTCTATAACAGTAAGAAATATTAAAAATAATATAATATATATTATAATTATAAAAAATAAAATAATAATTTATATTATTTTTGTTATTAAGTTATTAAATATTAAATTTCAATATTATTCTTGCTCTTTACCAATCTATAGTTACTAATTTGAAATATTCATTGCATTTTAGTATGTTTGGGAAATTGAAAACAAAAGAGTATGGAAATCCATACGGGTGTGATTTATTGATGGTTCAGTTGTTATGAAGTCACAGTTGTAAATGGAGGTCACGAGTTCAAATCACACCCGATTTTACCCGTGTCCCATGCTTGCGGGGTGTGTGGGGTACATAGGGGTATAGTGGTAGCAGGATTGGATCCCTGGACCCCGTGTCACGCGAGTACGAACCCAGTATCCAGTTGCCGATTCCCCTAGTTACAAAAAAAAAACATAAGAGTATGATGAAGATGATTATATTAAAAAGAACTCTTAAATTTTATAATAATGGGTAGATAAATTTAGTGTTTGATGTTTAGTTTCTGTATTTTAGGAATTTTTTTTAAGATGTTATATTATTTAAATAAAGTTAAATTTGTATTGGATGATTGGTAATAATTAATATTAATATGATTTTAAATGGAGTAGTTTATTTATTCTATGTTTTGGACATTACGGTGGGTTGGGTTTTGGTTGGAATTCGGTAAATTTTTATTGGTAAAATTTAAATTTGGAAGTGTTTAAATTGTGTTATTAATCCATAAATAGACTTAGTACCCTTGAATACTTCTATAGCACCCAAATTATGCAATTTCCAAAACTAATATATGTGATTTTAAGATTTTTTAAAGATTTCCAAACAAACTCGACCATTTTAAATTTTTATTTGTTTTTAATATAAATAAATGTTTTTTTTAAATAAAAAACATTTTTCATTAATAATAAATATATTATAAAAATTATAATGATTTTTATATTTTGAGTTTATTAGGTTTATTTAAAGAAAAATAAGTTTGAAAGAATAATTATTTTGACTTTTTTATCTTTTTCATAAATTGTTATCATTATCAAATATTTTTAGTCCATGCCTACGGCATAGACTATATGTTCCGCTTTTCTCCATTAATTTGTACAAATATTTTGAACACATTTGAAATCTCTAGTGTTAATTTAATTATAATTATTTAATAAAATATATTCATACTTGTTGAAGTTTTATTGGACCAAAGTCTTTGATTAGACTAATATTCTCATTGGCAAGGATTAAAAAAAATAAAAAATAAAATAAAAATACAACTTACTTTAGCTATACTTTTAGCTATATAAATATTTTGTCTTCAGTGAATGTAAACTTTACCTAACCCGACACATGACGCACTGACACAAGGGCTGCAAACTGACGCATTGACACACAGGGCTGCAATTTGAAATCGGAAAGACATCTTTTTCACTACTCCTCACATCACTTTGACACTACTCCTAACCAAGTGGCAGACATGCTCATCATCACTTGACTCCTAACCAAGTGGCAGACATGCTCAGCATCACTTGACAGCTATGCAACAACTCTGGACACTCAGCAACCTTGGAAGGCAGTGAAGACTGGAGCATTGAGATTGAAGCTCAATATCTTCTCAGAATATTTGGGAGGATTGTCCTGTCTTCTTTGATCCCAGAGTGCATTGCTTTGATGACCAATGTAAAGCTCCCTTATAACGGTCACTAATCTTATCTCTCTTTCCTTGATGAGGTGAAGGCTAAGTAGATATTGTTGGATTCCTCGGCTATCCCCAAGCGAAGGTTTGTTCAACTAAACTGCAATGGTTGTCTAGTTTATAATTTTATATCAAACTTATCATTTTCTTGTAACAAGCTATCTGATAATGGACTTCCATAAATATGTTTGTTCAATTTTACCAGGACAAAGATTTGAGCAGTAGCGAAATTGTTTGTCTATTTTTTTAATATGTGGATTATCTGAGCCATATGCACTGTAGGCTAAATATTGTGTAGAAAGTATGTGCTCCTTTGGCTGTTTTCTTAGAGGTTACTTTGTACTTATATTTTCTAGTTTACAGTAAATTAGTTTATTTCAGTTCTATTGTTGATTACTTCATGACAAAACTCTCAGCAATCATCGATGATGGAATTGGTTTATGGATTTTATGTAACTTTTTCTGTAAATTGTTCTCTTATCATTGCAGGTGGATGTTGTTGTATACCTTGTGGATGCTGCCGATAAAGAGCGCTTTGCAGAATCATGGAAGGAGCTAGATGTGCTATGGCTTCAAAGGATGAAATATAGACCTCAATCATTTTACTTTACGATTCAATCTTCATTTGGTTCATATCAGTTGGGAGGCCCAACATGGACAGTGTTGCTTGGAAGGAGAGACTCCACAACTGCAAGCCTAAGCGGTGCAAACAACAACATTCCGGCTCCCACTTCCAATCTGAGCGCTCTCATCTCATCTTTTCAAGCCCAGGGCCTTTCAACTAAGGATATGGTTGTTCTATCAGGTATATTATTTTTCTTAATGCTCTTTAAATTATTATTATTATTATTATTTTATGTTAAATAATAAATAAAGAACTTTTAAAATTAATTATAAACTTTTAAAAATATTATGAGATTTCAAAACCTTAATTTTAATTATCAAAATAAATGTTAAAACCATATTAAAATAGTGAAAATAATTTAATATTTAGTAATGTAATTTATTAATAATAATAAGTTTAATGGCAGATAATGATATATTTATATGTGGTTTAATGGCATGGGATGCCTTGTGAGTCTTGGGTTGTGGTTGTAACGTCCATAGTAATTACACGTCTTTGACTATTGGCTCCCCCAAAATCTTATGTAGTTTAGAGTTTTTTGGGTAACATAGAGACTTTACATGAGACTTTACCACTGTTAATGAGTTGGTGTGGGAGTTAATAGTGAAGATGTATGTTGTTGTATGTTTCTTGTTAGATTTAATCCCTTGCTACTTTTTCTTGTTAAGATATGGAGACTCATTCTCATTGTAATCAATTTATAAATATTGAGGTATTTCAATTAACTTAGTAACATTGTTTTTTTTTTATAATAATAAATAAAAATTCATTAATATTCGTTATCTGTTTTTGTATTAATTCCCTAAGGCAGGGACTAAGCTGCACGCAGCTCTTGTTTTTTATAAAGACATGGTAAGAAAGAAAATACAATAAGTTCTTTTGTTTTCAATTAGTATTGAATTTAAAAATATATTTGATAAAGTGAGCTAATAATTAAATAAATTTAGTTTTTTTCTAAATTTATTTTATTTGAGAGGTAAAGTGTAACCTTGATCCAGTTTTTCAAGTTCAGTTTGATTTTAATTTATTTAATTTTTAAAAGGTAAATGTTATTAACTTCACCCACTTAGACTTGTGATAGTTGATGTAATAAATATTGGGCTACATGCACATGTTGAAATCCACATGTAAGGGCTATTGAGTGAACATGTTTTTTCCCTTTTGATAACAAGGATTTTGAAAATATCGAATACAAATACATTGATCTCCATTAGAAGGGATGGAGGTGTTTCCTATTGTTTATCTTCTGCAACCTAGAGTCGTGGGAGAGTTCCATTAGCTACTCTTCCCTAGACGTGTGATGACAACTAATGGTTGTTTGTTGGGGAGTTGGTGTTTTCACCTTCATATTATATTTAGATTTAGTTCAATATAGTTGACATTCTAAATTACTGTAGTAGAGGACGAGATAGGAGATTGAAGATGGAAGTAGGTTAGGGAGAAAGGATTATTCTAAGTCACTTGAGAATCTTGCTTGGGGATTAGATGTGTCATTCTTATTTTTTCCTGGTTTCTATAGTTGACATTCTAACTTACTGTAGTAGAGGACGAGATAGGAGATTGAAGATGGAAGTAGGTTAGGGAGAAAGGATTATTCTAAGTCACTTGAGAATCTTGCTTGGGGATTAGATGTGTCATTCTTATTTTTTCCTGGTTTCTACCATATTTTTGTTAAACCTAAACGGTTAAGAGGACTATATTAAAAAGGTTGAGGAAAACCTTAGCAACCCAAAAAGAAAAACAATACATTTCTTGTACAAAATTCCCTGGACAAGACACGGGGGCTTAAAAAATGCCTCGGCCATATACAACTAGACATGAAAGAGTAAAAACCAAAGAGTCCAACTCCCATAGCTTCTAACAAACTGACTTAACAATCAGACATATTGACAATACATAAACTAGCAATAGTAAAGCACTCTCATAAAGACCTTAAATAGGCATGTGCTCCTACTTTTCCTCAAGTTGTGGAGTGTTGAAGTCTTCAAATTTGGCCAGAGCAATATGTTTCATAGTTTCCATTTCCATAGAATTGGAGTTGGAGAAGTCCCCTACGCTAGAATGACAACCAAATGTAAGATCTATAATAAATTATGATGTTGATCTCTATCAAGCACCAACTATGTCAGCTTCTCTTCATGCACCTCCATCATTTTTTCCAACCTACCACGTATACGCTCTTCCATCTCCACTTGACAACTAAGTCTCTCATAATATGCCTGATCCTGTCTAAAATCCCCCCAAATCAATGCATCATCTTTCTAATACCTGCAATTTCCCCCACTATATGCTTAATCTTTGTTGCACCACCTTGAACACCCTCCATCCCTTCCTATGTACCAACAGAAAACACCAAAATATTGGTATCTCCTCCCGTAGAATGAAATACATCCTCATCTCTCCAAACCAGCTCCTTCTTCCTCCAAATACCAACAAATAATTTATGCAACGACCCATCTCCCACTGCCATGAAACAAGCTTCAATCCATAAACTGCGTCCCACACCTTTCCCTAACATACTTGACTTAATTACCTTGCAGCAAATTTCAAACCACAAGTAGAAATCCACCCGCTTCTTCGATGACCAAACCTTCACCACCTTGAATCAGATACCATAACACAAAAGAAAATCATCTAATGCATCTATCCCAATCTAATCCACCTTATTCAAGCCAAGAAGATAATACAAAATTGTCCTCCGACACGGATTTAACTCACCCTCTCTTAGTAATTCCCCATCATACTCCATAATTACCCTTGTGCAATCCAAAACGATCAAGGCATGAAGAGCCAAGAGCGCATAGGGACAAGATATGAAATATGTGTGAAGTAAATGGAAGATATTTTGAATACATCCGAGGGATTTCATGGCCATGTGCAACCCCCTATGCATGCAAAAACCCATTTAAAAAAATAAAAATGAAATTGCTTAAAACAAAGATCACCCCTCCTTAATGTTGATTAAGAGGTGATTACAAATGCTAAGGCCTATCATTAATATATTACGGAATCCACTTTCACTGTGGAGGAGTGTTATTTATCACCAAAATTCCTTTGTCTAATTGAGTGGCTTCATTAGCAATTTGATCAGCCACACAATTGTTAAGACATTGGATATGCAAAAAAGAAGTATTTTCAATGCGATGAAGATTCCACTCAATCATATTAAGAATATGTTGGCACCCGAGTTGTGGCATAAGTGTACATGCACTAGTGAGTCCAGGTGGCAAGGAAGGGCGCACCTAGGAGACAACGCAAGGACATATCACGTTGCGCATCAGCAGTAACCTACGCGTGCCATTTTGCATGCCTATCAAGTCACACACAAGCTAATGACAAGAAAAGAGAACATGAGCCTACTTAAAAGCATCTTTTGTAATGGATTGGGTTCGATTAGACGATCATGGGTCTAGTAAGATTTACTAAGTTTTTTGTTGTTAATGGATTTTTGTTGCATTCATCGTGAGAACCAATTAATATGGTGAGTTGAATGTGAAATATTTTGATATGTCCATCTATGGATACATAATGTACTGAGCTCTATCGAATGAATAATATGAAACTTGTTCCTTTCCCATTCTGCACAATCTATTTGTGAATATGCATTGTGATGAATGTCTAGTCTACTGTAGGAGATGAATGTTAAGTTGTTCACTATTCCTCATGCATGACTAAGTTAATGGATGAGTAAGGACATGGAGAATGTACCCACATCCCCCTCTGTGCAACTCCTATGATGGTCTTTTTAATTCCTGTGCGTGTCTCGAGTGAGACCTTATCCTGCTTGCAAGGTATTTAATATGTTGACTCATGTAGGGTGTTTGTTGGCAAATCCTTTTGAACCATGGGTCTAGCCAACACCAACCAACAATTGGTTTTGTTTTTGAGACCGCACTAGGATCATAGAGGAGGGATGATGAGATGAGGTGGAAACCTACCAAAGGTGAGATTGAGGAATAATTGGAGATCAAAGAGGATGAGTTTGCACAAAAGGATATCATAGGCCTACCCATCAATCCTACACGTTGTAAATAAAGGTACATTTCTCATATATCCATGAAATTTTTTTTGGTGAATTTCCTTGTTTGTTACATGAGTGGGTAAAAAGGAAAACTAAGCTCAATAGTACTTGGAGAGAACCTTGGCCAGTAGTCTCAATTGAGGCCAAGATGGAAGAGATGAACAATTTAGATAATAAATGGTATAGGGCATTGGATTTCTGGTTTTTGTGGGTTAAGGGTATATAGTAGAGTTGGCATAGAATGCAATGAATCCTACAGTTGTGCGGAAGCTAGGTTTGAAGCGGGTCCCATGAAGAGGTTTCTAGAAAAATTACCCAACTGGATCAAGATGTTAATCATTGAGAAGGGGTTGATGACTATGGAACCCAACACTATGACAACATAAGCCATGTGCTAAGGGGGTGTGGCATGAAGAAGTGGGAAAGTAGGTAGTGCAACTATGGATACATAAGAGCAAAGACTCTAGAGGGAGAAGAGGTATGAAAGGAGATTTCAAATAAGGTATTCAGTGAGAAGAGAGAAAAGAGGAAAGAAGCCGAAGAGGGAGACTAGTCATGAGAGGATAGGAAGGAATAATTCCAAAGAAGAACCTACTCCAAGAGGGTGTGCGGGAGGGTCGAATGCACCATAAGGGTCCATAAGACTTGTGCAAGAAGGTTGTGTAATAGATGAGAGACCAATTAAGAGGCGTGTAATAGAGGGTAGTGGAATTTCATAAGAGGATAGTGACGTCAAACCTTGGAGGCATGTTAGATGAAGAAATCCAAAATGCATAGAAGAAGAGGAAGTGCAACGAGATGAGGGCACTCAGTTGACTGTTATATAGACTACACAACAGGAACTGTGATCTCCTAGATTCATCGTTGGGATAAGGAACAGACTAAGAAGAATCTCACTCTTTATATCTAGACCCTTGCACCCTTTAGTTGATCAAGAAACCAGTTTGTTAGACTACTTTGAGCGGGAAGTAAGCCTCAACACATAAAGAGAACCAACAAGAGGATTAGAAGTTAATTCTACCCTAGAGTCACAAGATCCAAAGAAAGACACTACCAGGCACATATTACCAATTCTACCAGCAAGTTCTAGTTCACCAATACCTAACAGAATGACGATGACATCAGACTATGCATCGAGACTTATTATCTTTCATAAGATAAGGAAGGATGATGTTGAACAACATTGGTTCACCTGTGAGTCTATTTGGTCGGTGAAACGGATCACTAATGAGGCTGTAAATATTGCACAGCTACAGACTACATTCAAATACCGAGCTCTGACATAGTATATGAAATAAAAGACTATGCTAGCGTCGGGCCAAATAATACTGGTAGCGACTATAAAGCATGATCTTCTTAAGGAGTTTCATAATCTAAAGTTAGAGTCTTAGTGTATTACTAAGGTCAAGGAAATCAAACAGAGAGTTGGAAAGTCCATATGGGACTATGACCAATAGTTCAAGATCCTTTTGGATCACTTGAGTTTCCAAATTCAAGATATACAACACCGTGAATGGTTCATTGCAGGCTTGTTTCCCACATAAGAGTCCCCCTAACACAGTTGAAGGTGGGAACCCAATCAAAATATCCAAAGATTGAAATGCACTTAGAAGCCAATCCGGGAAGAGATTTGACACCCATGATGGCACAAGTATAGTCGAATCTTGCTGCATTGACTATGCAATACTGTAGATATCAACAGGCAAAGCAGTTCGTGAGAATGTGTGGTGTAACTTCTGTAGGACAGAAATCCACCACAAGAACAAGTGCCTGACCTTGAATAATTACATGGATACCAACTCACCAAGCCCATTCCTAAAAGGACCTAAGGCAGAATGATGTGAGATATATAGAGTATGGGGACACTCTTTTCCAAACTACCAGACTCTACAGAAGTATCATAGTTCTATGCATGCCCCATTCTGTGAATTTTTCAAATCGGTTGGACATGATATGAATAACTTCTCCACTCTATAGTTGATGAAGTACAATACAGTGGGAACATTTTGGTTCCAAGGCACATGGTGAGTATCGAGGACAAGGATGAGGATACAGAGGAGGAGTCAGATAGCCCATATGCTTCAACTACAGAGAGCCAGGCCACCTGGAGGGATTTTGTACCAAAACCCATTCCTTATGTGCATACTTCAATAGTACATAGAACTCGACAAAGGAATGCCCTGACCTAGTAGCGAAGTGGAAATAAAAGAGGGATCATTGCAATATGGTGACAACTAAACCCTAGGAAGACTCGGACATAAGGGGCCCTGCTTAGGTTAATAGAGTAACTCGGGGGGTACAAAGAAGGAGAGGACATATTTAGAGCATGCGACATGGAGAAATTGTACCATCCCTCTTTTAACTCTATTATTTTATAAATGAAAATGTAAACTTGTACTTGTTCTGGTGAGGAGCTCAAGACCAAGGCCCCACCAGTAAACCTTGTATGCGATGTCATTAATTTCCTAAGTTATAATTTTAAATGGTAGACTTAGAAGGTTGAGGACATGATGCCACTTAACGATGGGGCAATGAATCCAACTAGGGGTTATAGGTCGAGTGGCTAGGAAGCTATGATAATCTAATATTTTGATGACAAAGGTCACCTTGGTGCCCATAAGCACTAGAAACGAAGTGATTTAAGAATGCCACTTGATACAACACACAAATCTTGAAAATGTCCACCTAAGTAGGGACAAGTGTAAATAAGGGAGGAGATGACTTCTAGTTCATCTATAAGGTTTTAAGAGCTACCATTTTAGCAAGACGCTACCTAAATCCTAACCAGGGTTAGGGTATGTCTCGCATTTAAATGTATTAACAACAACTTTTTTTTATCTTGATTTAAGAGAGACATATCTTTGATCTCATAAGGATAAGCTAAATCATAGGTAAGGAACCACTATACTTATATATATATGTATATACATATATACATATAGTCAAAACATTTAATCACCTTTATTTGAGCTATAAAGGTATAGGGAATAAGTTTTACCCTCCTAAGTATAAGTAATAAAGGGATGACAATCCCCAAGATTAAAGACATTACTATGTAATGTTGTATTTTGGGAAACTTATGTGCGATCCATCTAAATGAGAAAATATATTTTATAAACAAATGTATTTATACTAATTCTTAAACTAGACGAAGGGGGGGAAGGCCCTTCTATAGAAGAAATCGCTATGTTTAAAGAGGGACACCCTCGCTCGAGTTGTGGAGATGAGTATGCTTCCACTTACCGAGTTGAGCGCGGGTTTTGATGAAGAGATCTCCTTCGAGAGCTCCGCGCTGCCACCTATATCCCACGACTCTCCTTACGGTTTCCTTTGTATGATTATGTTAATAATAAGAATCATTATCCCTAGTTCGATCCCTCCTTGAAAACATTTGGCGCAATCAGGAATGAAAGAGTGGTCAGCTGCCACTTGGATGGTTTACGCCTACCTCTAGTGATTTGGATCTACATCTGGAAAATCCCCAATTTGAGGGCAGATTTCCCAAGGTAAGGAAAGGGACCGTAGATATAAGGTCGTAGCCAGGGGAAGAAAGGGTGGGGGAAAATATGAGGGAGTCTGCATTTTTTCAAGCGAACAATTCTTTAGATGAGGAACATCTACATTGAAGGAAGGATCGATGGTCTAGAAGAGCCATGTCTTCTTTGGATGAGAAATTTCTACTCCGGATGAGCAAGTTACTACATTGGATGAGTGAGGTTGGTGTATTGTATGGAAACCTTTGCATTCCATGTGTTATTAAATCTCAAATTTTAAACCTGGTATGAGTTAGATCGTTGAATTATAGAATAAATATTCTCTGTAGTTTGATCTCATGCGATTATATTTTTAATTGACCTCCGCACCCTTTGGTCTCTGCATTTATATATGCAGTTTAGAATTGAACCTGGAATTTGAAATCTCGCTTAACGATTTCAGTAATATCCATCACTGCCAGTTTAGCATTTCCGTTATATATGTTGTTTTAGGACTGAACCCTGTGCACGAAGCTTAGTGGAGCTTTTCCTTGGGGAAGGATCTCTCTAGCACCGGGTGTTACATCTCTGGTAGGGATTGATACTTTGAAAGGATACGGAAGGTAGGAATTATTAAAGAAGTCCGATCCCAAAACACTAAACGAGGATTGAT
Source organism: Larix kaempferi (assembly GCA_027924585.1). Classification (NCBI taxonomy): domain Eukaryota; kingdom Viridiplantae; phylum Streptophyta; class Pinopsida; order Pinales; family Pinaceae; genus Larix; species Larix kaempferi. The sequence goes on along the minus strand of BSBM01000158.1, from coordinate 27,309,532 downwards.
GCGGTAGAATGTCTCTGAGTATGGGAAAAAGGGATTGACAGTAATAACACCTCGGTGACTATTGGAAGAGAAATCTGCGAACATTTTTGGCTGGGCCTTTTTGCGATGGCGTATCTTATAGGATCTCTGTGATATGAAGTGGTTCTTTTACCCTACTAGTGAACTTGGCGATCCCAGAAGCGTTCACATTTTAACTGCCAGCCGATCGTGGTGAAGGCGAAGCTTTTGCGTGATCTCTGGAACTCTGTAGTGGCGGAAATCATGTCTGCAATGGATGAATTCTACATTCGCGAGCTGAGGTTATCTTACAATGTTGCGTGATCTCTGCAAGGGGTAGTCGCTTGTGGCGTGATGGCGGAGCTGGGTAAGCAAAGACAGCTCGTAGTCAGTTGAGAGGCTGGATACGATTACGAAACAAATCTCTGGCTATTTTGATATCTCTGCATTTGAGTTACCATGTATTTTTCTTGAACTAATCATGGATTCTTTCATATCTTTGCTATAACGTTAATATCAGAGCTTAGATCTCTGCCATGAGGATATTTTATTTATGATTGCTGCGATTTCCAACATGGTCAGAGTTTGAATCTCTGCCATGACCTCTACATGGATTTTTGACCTCTAATTGTTTGCAATTAGAATCCAACCCTTCCTGGCATGTTATCTCTGATTGGTGCCTTTTTAATACACCGCATATGAACAAATTTCACCTCTGCGTTTGATGAATACACTCTATCTCTGCATTATCATTTCGATCTCTTTTAGATCACTCAGTGAAGAGAAGCATATTTCTACTTCTGCATTAAAGTATTCGATCTCAGACTAGATTAGTCACTTAGATTGCTATAATTTATCGATCTATGCTGAAGAGATTGATATGAACCCGCAACAATTAATTGATATAATGGACAATATATGAGATCACATAATATTTTTATTGATCGCAATCCACTTCGAGGGGGAAATCTCCTTTGAGAAAGCTCAATACAATAACTTCAAGGTGCCTTCATTAGCCTCAACACAAACTTATATACTAAGTGTAGGCTCCAATACTATGGGTCAAAACCATGGGCCAATACAAACTATGGATCAACAAATACTACGGGACGAATTACAAAGCATATGCGTCCAACAACAATATACTAACAAAGTAAAGAGAAGGGTTGACATGGGTTCCTAACATCCCCTCCCCCTTAGAAAAAACTTTTTCCTCAAAGCTTTAGTTGTGGAAATTGTTGCTGAATATGAAGGAGTGGTTCCCATGTATCATCCTTTGGTTGCATTCCGTGCCACTAAATTAAGACCTCTGTGATAGAGCAAGAGCGAAGCTGACGAGTGAGCTTATTAAGGATGGTCTCTGGCTCCAAAAGGATGGATCCTTCATTATCCAGTTCTGGTAAAATAGTTTGTCCTCTGATGTTGGTGCCAAGAACTTTCTTCAGAAAAGAGACATGAAATATTGGATGAATGCGAGAAGAAGGAGGAAGTTCCAATTTATAAGCAACGGACCCAATCTTCTGAAGAATCCTATATGGCCCATAGAACTTTGGAGCAAGCTTATGACGCCCTTTGAGTTTCAGGGAGGATTGCTTGTAAGGATGGAGACAAAGAAAAACCAAATCACCTACTTGAAAAGTGCGCTCAGAATGGTGCTGATCGGCTTGTTGCTTCATGCGATTTCTTGCCATGTGAATATTTTCCCGCAAAAGGTGAAGAATCTGATCGCGGTTTCGAGGAACCGTGTCAACTGCCTGAACTGGTGAACTACTAGGGGTGTATGGAAGAAGAACTGGCTGTGCCTGAACATAAACTATTTCATATGGAGTCATTTTAGAGGCAGTGTGGTAAGAGGTATTGTACCACCATTCAACGAAAGGGATCCACTTTTCCCACTAATGTTGTTGTTTAGAGGTGAAGCAACGAAGATAAGTTTCCAAGCATTTATTGATCAATTTCAGTTTGATCATCTGTTTGTGGGTGATACCCTGAACTCATCTTCAGTTTGGTGCCATTGTGGCGAAATAGTTCTATCCAAACATGACTGGTGAAAGTTGCATCACGATCCGAGACAATGGAAGAAGGGATTCCATGAAGACAAAAGATTTGGTCCAGGAAAATTTGAGCAACTGAGGAGGCTGTATAGGGATGGTTGAGAGTACAAAAATGAGTATATTTGGAGAGGCAATAAACCAAAACCAAAATCACTGTCTTCCCTCCATATTTAGGGAGCCCTTTGATGAAATCCATAGAAATATGTCCAAATCCATGTAGGTATGGGCAAGGGTTCGAGCAATCTCGGAAGGAGTGTTGTTTCACCCTTTTTGCGTTGGTAGGTATCACATTCAGCCACCATCTGTTGAATTGTCCTTTTCATTCCCTGCCAAAAGAAGTTACGTCATGCTCGCTCATACGTTTTGCAAAACCCAGAGTGCCCTGCCAATGGAGAAGCATGGAATTCATAGAAGAATACCTGTTGAAGATCTGTGCTCTAGAGAAGCACCAGATGACCCTTGTATCTCAGGGAAGCACCATCCCAAGAGTAATGTGGTACAACAGAAGAATTGTTGGCCAAGCGTTGGATGATTTGAGATAATGAAGAGTCATTGACATATCCCTGTTGAACAGATTGCAACCAATTTGGAACAGGCATAGAAATAGCTAAAAGAGAACCTTGGTCATCAAATGTGCGAGAAAGAACATTTGCCACAATATTGTCCTTACCCTTATTGTAAGTGATCCCATAGTCATAACCCATGAGTTTGATAACCCATTTCTGTTGTGCTGGGGAGGATACACGTTGTTCCAGGAAATATTTCAAACTCTGATGATCAGTCTTGATGCAGAAATGATTTCGTAATAGGTATGGTCGCCATTTCTGTACTGCATGCAAAATAGCCATCATTTCCTTCTCATATGTAGAGGCAGCTAAATTCTTACCTGAAAGGGCTTTGCTAGTGAACGCAATGGGGTGTTCATCTTGAAGGAGAAAAACACCAAGTCCATTGCCGCAAGCATCACTCTCAATAGTGAAGGGCTTGGAAAAATTGGGCATAGCTAGAACATGTGTAGTACACATAGCTTGTTTCAGTTTGTCAAATGCACACTCAGTAGCATGTGTCCATGTAAAAGCATCATTTTTCAATAGAGTAGTTAATGAAGCTGCAATATTCCCATAATCCTTGACAAATTTGCAGTAGTAGCTAGTCAACCCCAAAAAACCACGAAGGCTCTTGAGTGTCTGAGGATGCGGCCAATTGTTCATGGCAACGATTTTGGCAAGATCCATGCGAACCCCTTGTGACGAGATAATGTGCCTGAGATACTTGACTTCCTTCTGTCCAAAAAAAAATTTAGACTGTTTGGCGTGGAGATGATGGTCAGAGAAAAGTTGCATTACAAGATCCAGATGCTGGAGATGTTCAACCCATGTTTTACTGTAGATGAGGATATCATCAAAGAATACAAGAATGAATTTCCGTAAGTAGGGCCGAAATATTTTATTCATCAAGGCTTGAAATGTGGAAGGAGCATTAATGAGGCCAAAGGGCATGACCAAAAAATCATAGTGGCCATCATGTGTACGGAAAGTTGTTTTAGGGATATCATCCTCATGAACCCGAATTTGATGATACCCAGAACGAAGATCCAACTTGGAAAAAAATTGAGCACCATGAAGCTCATCAAAAACAGGAATTGGAAACTTATCCTTGATGGTGAGGTGATTAAGTGCTCGGAATTCAATACAGAGGCGCCATGACCCATATTTTTTTGCGGACAAGAAGAACTGGTGAAGAAAAGGAACTAGTGCTTGGGAAAATAATACCTTGCTTCAGTAAGTCTCGGACGAGCATTTCAATCTTTGTTTTTGGGTGAAATGGGTAGCGATAGGGCCTGATGTTGAGAGGAACGCTTCTAGGAAGGAGATGAATACGATGGTCTTCTGGCCTTGAAGGTGGCAATCCCACTAGTTCAGCAAAGACATGTAACATCCCGAAAATCCCATTTTTATTTTATTTTTTATAATAGCAATATTTATCAGAATTATCTAATGCAGAATGACATAACTAAATTAAACACTTAATTAAGGTAAGATAATCATAATGACGCGTCATCAACCTCAATTAAATAATTAAAATTTCTACGTCAGAGATTACCGGTTGTTAACTTCTTAAACGAGAGATCTTTGTATGTTTATGAAAACCAATACAGTTCATGATTTTGTTTAGGTTCTTGATTAACTATGCATGCTTCTATAGTTTGTACTACTTTTAAATCATTGATGTATTGCTGACAGTTTATTTTTTGATAAAAGGGGTCCTATGAGGCACCCTGGAGCTTACTTAGCTACATTTAGCTAAGACAATTGAACTTGTTTCCATGTGCAGACCGCAGGTAAGAAAATATTCATGACAACATAAAAATTAGAGTACTGTGTTTTTCATAACGTCGTCAATATAAAATTGTTAAGTGTTGCCTTACACCATTAGAAACTGCAGGTATGAATACAAGGAATTCTACTCCTAGCTCAACAATATTTTTACAAAGCTTCACAATGTTATCAACCCAAATCAACCATCTTTCTATTGTATTGTTACAATTATCGTCAAGTAGTCGCTAGTGGCGATGTTGGTATGATCAATACTATTATTTATTTAAGTGTGTAATTTCGAGATTTATAGAAATATATATATACTTTCGAACTTAACATTAGAGATGGCGTTTTACAAGATATTAGTCTTATTCTAAGTACTGCACTCGTCATTTCCACACACCCTAACTAGAAAGGTAACTATGTAACTTATCATTTCTTTACAAATAACATAGTATATTTCGTTATTATGTGACACCAATAACACTTTGGAATATATAAAATATGCATTACATATTGTTATTTGATATGAAATGATTTTGCTATTTTCAAACTATAAAAACAAAAGTATTAACATGTAATATAAATGAAACCATATATATCATTGACACCATAGGGTATTATCCTATAACATCCACTAAAGGATTATAACAACTTTAATGAGGTCGTGGCTTGAGTGATAGTTTGAACTATGTTATAAGTATGAACTCATACCTAAGTATTAATGTTTAAAAAGTAATTACCTACATCTCGACGATAAAGTGATGATATGATGGTTAATAAATTGTATTTGCAGGTTGACAGAGTTATGGTTGTATGAAAATAAATGCATTCAACGTGGAAAGGGTGGCAGAAATTCCACGTATTATAACCTTATGAACTTTGGGTGATAAAGAAGTAGAGAGTTATAGCTGGCAAGGAACTCCGTTGTCTCTTCTTCCACGCTGTACACTGTATCGTTCTTTGATCTGCAAGGTTGGCAACTTGGTAGATGTTGGTAATTAATGAGGTATTAATGCAAGTTTTGCTCAGCTTTCCACTATGTACTGTTGGCTCTTCCCTGTTGATGTATATGTAACTTCGGAATGTATTTCACATATATGTATATTGTATTCCTATAGAGATGTTATTATTCCTCTATACGGAAGTGTCATCATTTATATTGTAAGTGTCGTAACTTATACTTGATGGGTTATTAGACCACCTTGTTGGGGTCGGTCCTATATAAGTCATGTGGGTCAAAGGGTTATTAGACCACCCTATTGGGGGTCGGCCATGTGGGTCAAAGGGTTATTAGACCACCCTAGTGGGGGTCAGCCCTAGTCAGCATTATGTTAAGTGGTTAAGTTGAGGCCGACCTAGTTGAGTAAAGGTCAAGTCAAGTTAGTGTATAAATAGAGAGTGTGTCTCTCTCATTTTATTCATTCTATTCTCTCACTCACACTTGGGAGAGTGGCGCACTTGTGGAGGAGGAGGCTCTGTTGCTAGGAGAAGACTGTCTCTTGTATTCTGGTTGTATCATTGCTCTACCTATCTCCGAGGAAGTTATTGGGGTTTTTCACCTTTATGGTTTTCCCCAAGTAAACTCTGTGTCTCTTGTGTGCTTGCATTATTGTGTCCATGATTGATATGCTGTAGATTTGTTGTAGATGTTGTTCTCTCAGTTAAGATCCTATATCAGATTGAAGCAGATTCTGAAAATTTAACATGGTATTAGAGCTAGCCTGAAAGAAGGCATGATATGGCATGTATGACACTTGTTGCACTTACGATGCTAGGGCTTGATATAGCAAAAACCAGTCATCGTAGCACTTTCGCTATAAATCCATTTTGACGACGTTTTCGGATCTGGAACTTTTACAGGTCGAATATCAGATCCCCATGTACCTTGTGTCCAAAGGAAAACCTCTAATTCATTGTACTTTGTGATTTATGATCTGTACAATATAGGGTTTCTGCCTCTTCCAGATCTGAGTCAAAATCAGGTGACCTTGGGAAAAAGGTCATAACATGGGATAGAAAGCTCCAAATGAAATTTCGTAAAAAGTGACAGGTAGTACACAAACTGTACTATCACAGAAAAAGTTTTCAGAAGCCTAAGTTGAACCAGTGACACGTGGAACACCGTACAAGTTCACCCTCCTGTATTATCCCATAAACATGTCACGTTACGACACTTGGCATAAATATCTCTCAGAGAATCCAATTGAGGTTAGACCTATCGGGATGGAAAGATAACAGGTCGGGCTATCTCAGGAAAAAATTTTCAGAGGCCGAAGTTGAACCAGTGACACGTGGAATGCCGTACAATTTCGCTCTCTTGTATTATCCCATAAACAGGTCATGTTACGACACTTGGCATAAATCTCTCTCAGAGAATCCAATTGATGTCAGAACTATCGGGATGGAAAGATAACAGGTCAGGCTATCGCGGGAAAATTTTTCAGAGGCCGAAGTTGAAACAGTGACACGTGCTACTCCGTACAAGTTCGCTCTCCTGTATTATCCCATAAACGGGTCACATTACGACACTTGGCATAACTCTCTCTCAGAGAATCCAATTGAGGTCAGACCTGTCGGGATGGAAAGATAGCAGATCGGGTTATCTCAGAAATTTTTTTCAGACCATGTGGATCAAAAAGTTCAGAGTTACACCAGAAACAATCAGGTACATATTTCTATCACAACAGAATTATTTTTTAGTACCTTCATTCATGGCTTCCGGAATTTAGGGCTTCGAAGAAAGTTGAAATTTTTGTAATCGGAGACCAAGGCTGGATGCTACTCATCAAAATCGAAATTTAGAGACCAAGATCAGATTTTTTGGTTGGGCAGAAGGTCGGGCTTGATCAAACCCCAATTCGGGACTTTGATCGGAAAGATGGAAAATTAGGGCTTCTGCAAAAATTGGAATTTTGGAAATCTGTGACCACGGCTGGAAGCTCCTCAGAAAAATCAAAGCTTAGAGTTTTGAATCAAATATTTTGGTTGGGTGAAGCTCCAGGAAACTCAAACCCTAATTCAGGGTCCTCCCTGGTGAATCCAGAAATCTAAAAGGCAATTTTGAGGGGTGAAACTTTGCAGTTTTCAAATTTTGAATATACCAACTTGATCAGCTCATCAAGGCACATATTTCTATCCTTTCGGAAGTTTGAAATTCAAAGTTTGAATTTTTGGCGTTTCTTTGACAAACCCTAATCCAGCTCTAGGTCCAGTTCTTGCAAATCAAGTGGATTGGGTTGATCCTAGAAGAAGATGGATTCGTCACCTGCATAAGTGAAGAAGTTCCTATCTCAGAGGGAGATGAGGCTAAGGCCTTCCATAAGAAGATTACAAGCAATCTTGATAGGTATGGCTTACAGGTATGTTTCATGGTTAAGTTTATCATATGTTTGTCTTCATATCATTACAGTACAATCTTGATTAATTACTGGACTTGTCGTATCACCTTGATAGAAGATATTCATTGATTAAGGTTTTGACACTTATGATTGTACTAATGCATTGTGATGTTGTATGAGGGTTATGTTGTTTGCTAACACAAAAGGTACACCAAGAAAGTCAAATCATGTTCTACTTCAAGAACATATGCTCATGGTGACATGAAGACAAAGATGCATCCATTGTCATGGATCACATAGAAGATCTACTTTCGAGGTATGTATAACTTGGTTCTACAATGGTTAACTTATGAGACATGCAGGTTACTAGCACAAGTCACTGAAGAGAACCAGAAGACATTATGTAGGTATGTTAGACATAACTAGCTAGCATGCTAATACATGTATGTTTTTCCTATATCAAGCTAGAATCCTACCTTGTGTTAGGATCTTATACTGTTGTGTTGTTGATAATGATTATTCATGAAGTCATAGGTTTGAATAATCATGGTTGTATGCATATTATGTTTCTTACCATAATTGATGATATGACTAACCAGAAGAATCATGAAGGTATAGGTTTGAATAATCACGGGTTTTATGCATATTATATCTCTTATCTTGATTGATGATTCAACTAACCAGAAGAGTCCTATGATCAAATAAGAATGTGTATGAGTAAAATAAGACTTCACTGAAACCTTGAATACTAATGCTTATTATCTGTGAATGATCATGAATATACATGTTTAAGATTATTGTGTTTTGATAGTATTAATATTATACTAATAAATGTGTGATTATGTATGAGACCTCAAGGATAACACAATGATGATACTAATAAGCATGCATAGTGATTAAGGATGGATGTAAGTTCAAGGACAGGTAATCCAGGAAGCAAAGATCAAGAGGGAGCACACTCCAGTTGTTCCTGCAAGAAAGCAAAGGAGCACACTTCAGTAGTTTATGCAAGGATGCATGTATTCAGAGGGAGTTGACCACTTCTCACAATCCACATAAGAATGGAGTTGCAAAAAAGAAGCAAATATTGAGAGGGAGTCAACCCAACAAACAAACAAAGATAAGTATTTGAATTGTCATTACTTGCATATTTTATTGTTTAAATAATACTGTTCAATAATGTATATACTGATGTTCCTAGAATTAGGTTGTGTATTATGCATATTAGAATAGTTGCATTGATGAACATTATACTACTAATATGCATGGGTAAGTGGCCTATGGCACTGTACAACATTCCATTGCTACTTATCTAGAATGAAACCTCTTTGCTGACATGTTGGGAGTTGTGCACACTCTTAACAATGTTCTGGTAGAGATTGGAAGGCATCTAGAAAGTTACGGGATATGGATAAATGTTGTATTGAAGCATTGGCTAAGATAATTGCATGACTGTATGACATATTTCTTTATGTGTAAGAATTTGTTCTGAAAACTATGAGATGTTTTCTAATCATGCAATTTAACTTGTTGTGTAGGAAAGATCGTATGCCATCACCTACAAAAGAAGAACTACAACATTTGTTCAGCAACAAAATTATCTATTGAAGATATTGAAGTTCCTAGGATATGGGAAGAATGCCATGATCCATCGATCATGAAGAATGATGTTTGGGATGTAGTCCCAAGATCTGAAGGGAAGTTTGTTATGAATTCCATATGGATCTATCAAGATCAAGCATGCTGCAGATGGTAGCATAGAGAAATATAAAAGTGATGAAATAGAAGATACACCAGATGGATTTCAAGACAACTTTCTTGAATGGTGTAGTTGAAGAAGAAGTGTATGTGGAGCAACCACTTGGTTCTGAGACACATGACAGGGAGTCATATATGTGCAGAACTTGGGTATGATGCACCAATTTCTAGGTATGGAGGTGTGGCAGAGTGCAGATGGAATCTTCCTTAGACAAGGGAAGTATGCAGTAGAGATCCTGAAGAGGTTCGGGATGATGGACTGCGAGGCTAAGGCATCGAACCTGAAGCTTCTGTGTGATGCTTCATTTGAACCAATTGATGTCACTATGTATCGTCAGATGATTGGGTCCTTGATGTACCTGACGAACAAGAGACAAGATATTTGCTTTGCGGTGAACACATTGAGCCAGTTCCTGACAGATCCGAGGAGTGTTCACCTGGTTGCTGTAAAGCATATTCTGAGGTACTTAAAAGGTACAGTGGATTACGGGCTCAAGTATGAAGCGAATCAAAAGTTTAACCTGCAGGGTTATGTTGATTCAGATTGGGCAGGCAGTGCTGCAGATAGGAAGAGCACATCTGGGTGCTGCTTCAGTATGGGATCAGGTGTGATCTCTTGGTTCAGCAGGAAGCAGTCCTACGAAGCACTGAGTACAACTGAGGCAGAGTATGTTGCAACTTTTTCAGCTAGTTGTGAGGCAGTATGGCTACGGAAGCTACTGTCTGAGTTATTTGATCTCCCGTTGGATGCTACTGGTATCTTTTGTGATAACCAGAGTTGTGTGAAGTTGTCCGAGAACCCAGTGTTTCATGACAAGTCGAAACACATAGAGATCAAATATCACTATATCAGGGATATGGTGCAGAGAGGAGCTGTGAAGCTCATGTACATTGCGATGGACGAGCAGATAGCAGATGTGCCGACGAAGCCACTAGCCATGGTGAAGTTCGAGTACTTCAGGGAGAGGCTTGGTGTTCTTCAAATTTATGACACTTCGAGGAAGAAGTGGTGGACACATTTGCAGAAGCTATTCCAAGCATGTTGGAAGGAGGATCCTTCACATGGATGTGGATGTAAGCACTGGATGATGAGCATCAGGATGATCTCTAGTTACTGCTATGTATACACATCATGTTGGATGCTAGATATGATCAGTTGGATCATTTATATATGTATGAATCATGTTGGATGTTGGATATGATCAGGTGGATCATTTATATGTATATGTATGTACGCATCATGTTGGATGCTGGATATGATCGGTTGGATCATTTGTATGTATTTTGTATATGCATCATGTTGGATGCTTGGACCATGTATCTGTATATGTATCAGGTGGATACATTGTATGATTAGGTGGATCATGTATGGTGATATGTATCATGTATTTGTATTTGTATCAGGTGGATCATGTATGATGATATGTATCAGGTAGATACTTGGTATGCATCAGGTAGATGCATTGTATGATCAGGTGGATCATGCATGGTGATATGTATCATGTATTTGTATTTGTATCAGGTGGATCATGTATGATGATATGTATCAGGTAGATACTTGGTATGCATCAGGTAGATGCATTGTATGATTAGGATGATCATGGACGACGAGCTTCAGGATGTTGCTCCAGATGACATGCAATAGGATGTTGCAGTGATGATGATCAGGATGATCATGTGTACATTAGGATGATGTATGGTGAGTATCAGGTTGATACTCTATGGCCGTGGAACAGGTTGTGCAGATAAGCATGTAATTTGTGCCCTGGGAGATTTGCAGATAGTCTTTTGAGGTTTTTACTATGGCATGTAATTTGTACCCTGGGATATCTGGAAAATACTCTTTCGAGGTTTTGCTTGGGAGGACATATAATTTGTGCCCTGGGAGATTTGCAGATAGTATTTCGAGGTTTTTCCTATGGCATGTAATTTGTGCCCTGGGGTATCTGGCAGATGCTCTTTCGAGGTTTTGTCCTATGGCATGTAATTTGTACCCTGGGAGATCCAATAGGTTGAGCCGTGTGCTCGTAATCAGTCCTGGGATGCTCTTTCGAGGTTTTTCCATGACCACATGTAATTTGTGCCCTGGGAAATCCGATAGGTTGAGCCTTATGCTCGTAATCAGTCCTGGAATGCTCTTTCGAGGTTTTGTGGTGACCATATGTAATTTGTGCCCTGGGAAATCCGATAGGTTGAGCCTTATGCTCGTAATCAGTCCTGGAATGCTCTTTCGAGGTTTTGTGGTGACCATATGTAATTTGTGCCCTGGGAAATCCGATAGATTGAGCCTTGTGTTCGTAATCAGTCCTGGGATTCTCTTTCGAGGTTTTGTGGTGGGGTCACATGTAATAAGTCCTGGAGATGTGGACAGGATGAAAAATTCCTCGGATGCTCTTTAGGGTTCTTGCTAGTCAAGAGACTCTTTTAAGGTTTTGTGATGCACGTAATAAGTCTTGAGATTTCCACAGTATGGCCAGTGATGACGAAGACCTGCAGGTGGTGGGCCTACATCCAGTATGAAAAAGGACTGGCTCTGTAGAACTTCCTATGACGAGTAGATTCAAAGATTGATTGAGATAGCAGCAGCAGTGACGATGATCCAGAGAAGATGACTTGTGCTAGAAGACCTGTGTCGAGAAATACCTTCCTAGTTAAGAGGGAGTGTTGATGTATATGTAACTTCGGAATGTATTTCACATATATGTATATTGTATTCGTATAGAGATGTTATTATTCCTCTATACGGAAGTGTCGTCAATTATATTGTAAGTGTCGTAACTTATACTTGATGGGTTATTAGACCACCTTGTTGGGGTCGGCCTTGTATAAGTCATGTGGGTCAAAGGGTTATTAGACCACCCTATTGGGGGTCAGCCATGTGGGTCAAAGGGTTATTAGACCACCCTAGTGGGGGTCGGCCCAATCAACATTATGTTAAGTGGTTAAGTTGAGGCCGACCTAGTTGAGTAAAGGTCAAGTCAAGTTAGTGTATAAATAGAGAGTGTGTCTCTCTCATTTTATTCATTCTATTCTCTCACTCACACTTGGGAGAGTGGCGCACTTGTGGAGGAGGAGGCTCTGCTGCTAGGAGAAGACTGTCTCTTGTATTCTGGTTGTATCATTGCTCTATCTATCTCTGAGGAAGTTATTGGGGTTTTTCACCTTTATGGTTTTCCCCAAGTAAACTCTGTGTCTCTTGTGTGCTTGCATTATTGTGTCCATGAATGATATGCTGTAAATTTGCTGTACATGTTGTTATCTCAGTTAAGATCCTAGATCAGATTGAAGTAAATTCTGAAAATTTAACATTCCCTACCGTTGATCACTCTAGATCTCGATCGTCGGTTTGAGTAACCCTAAACCGGGTTGTTTGTATTGATGGCAAGTGTTTTGGTCTTTCAATGTTTCGTTGTAATGAGGCCGACATGATGCTAAATTTTTAGGGTGAAAGGAAGTGTTCTTCCAGGGTTTTGAACCTGTAACTCATGAGAGTAAACGTTTTTAAGGGTTGCAGGCTTCGGCTTCAAGCCATAAGGCCGTGATAACGTAGTAAGGAACTGTAAGTGAGCATCAATTGTTGAGAGTTCTCAGTCGTTGGTTCTTTGGCTCTTTCGAAAGGTGGTAACCCTTGTTATTTTTTCCTGCGAGTGAGATGGATTACAATCGACCTCTGTTTTTCGCCATCGACAGTTGAAAAAGCATTCTTCAGGTAATGTAGTAAGAATTTTAATGTAAGTTAAAAACATCGTAGATTTTTGCATTTGGTTATGTGTTATTTGTTTATAACCACTTGCTTGGTGTTTGGCAGGTTTTCTCTTCAGTGGAGGGGGTTTTTGCGTTACAAAAGAAAGGAAAAGATTCTTCGGCTACCGAGTAAGCTCCGGTGGTTCTTACCTGCCTCGTAGGTACCTTGATGTGTCTGTCTCTGTGCCGAGAAGTGGAAAACTTCGCCATATAACAGTAATGACTACGAGCGAGGTTTTCAGCTTGTCTTATTTTAATTTAGATTATGCAGAGAGTAACCTTTCAGTCTTTTAAGATGATACTTGGCTATTTGATGCCTGACTGTGTTGATGGTAGAGACTCCAAACTTTCGTTTATTCTGCTAGACGTTTCAAGGGTAAAAACCCTGTGTAGTTTTGTTGATTCACGACTCTATTTTAAGTTTTTGGTTGATAAGGGACAAGTCCCGTGTAATGTGAAACCTTGACAGGTTTAAAATGAAATTTTCTGTTATGTAAATTTAAATGGAAACTGAGGACTGAGGGTTCTCTTGCACTTGCAAACTATGGCTCGTTTCTTTGAATGGAAAGTTGTGTTTTGAAAGATAATCGTTAAGAACACTGTATAAAGATGTTTGCCTATAATTCATCCTCGTGTGGATATTTATGATTGTAAAAAGAATTGATGATGTCTTTTGACTGATAAGTGTTTTATAGAGGCTTTGACTCAATGATCTAAATGTTTTATGAAAGGAACCCTACCTGGGCTTTTTCCTTGTCTACCTTACTGTGTGGGGAAAGAAAATCGAACCCAAGAAAACCTTAGCTAATAAAAATAAATATTTTGAATTTGTATGTGTTTTAATAATTGAGTTATGAGCTAGATTAGACAAGGATACGAGTTGTGCTTTCAACTTAGAAGATAAATAATTTCTTACTGTTCGTCTTGGAAAATGTAAAATAAGTTAAAATGATGTCTAGGGTTTTGATACGAAACCCAGTTTTGAAATCGATACTTACAGTTTATAATATATATAGAAATAAGATGGATGATGGCAAAATAAAGTTTATAATGTTTTCCTTATCTGGTAGAACTAAATAATCAATACAATTGTTATAATAGGAAATGAAAACAGTGTGTGTGTGAAACGTGAAAACTATGTAATGACTGTAATTTTCAACTTTGTCCATAATGAACACATTTATTTATTTGCAGCAAGTACTATTTATATTGCAGACATGATATGATGTATGAAACTTTGAATTCCATTTATTTCCTATGTACATAGTAGAGATAAGAAAATACAATGTATCTATACAGAAAATAAACAATGTTTGTTTTTCATGAAACAATGGGGTATTCTATAATATATTAAATACTATACAATAATTATTACTGTTATTAGCTATAGGACAGAAAATAAAACACCACTCAATCACTGTACTTATTTATCAAATCAATGGCAGTTTTCCTATCTTTTCATCTATACTTAATTTACTTCTCTACACTAGAGTACGATGCATAAAACAACATGTGGAAAAATGTAGAGATTGGTTTATCAATCCAGATTATCATTTAAACTGAGCATTTAGACTTTAAACATAATCAGAAATAAATTCTTCTCCTTAGAAGAAAAATAAGAAAAACAGAGATTACTAATTTTACTAAACATAATTATTAACTGAGATAAAGTAGAAAACTGTAAAACCTGGATTAATCTGTAGGGAAACAACAACCCAAGAAGATTGTTCCACCCAAGCAATTCCTGAAGACAGTCAAATACTTGCCTTAGGAACCCCGAGCCTGTTCACTGAACCACCACGAGGAAGAAACTTAGGAATTTAGGATCTCCACTTGCAGTAGCACTAACTGTCGAATCTTTAAGAACTAGCAGTCCAAAAGAACTGCACCAGCACCTCTGGTTCTTCTTAGCAAAATAGTATGCAGACTTATGATTGCACACACAACTAGCCTCCCTATTCGAATCTCTCAGTGATCACCTGATGCACATGAGGAATATTTCTGCAGAAAATATTGTGTAAGAGCTGCCTGCTCAATTTGAATTTTCCTTATGTAGGCTGCCTAGGCCTTTTCAGTTGTTACTGGGTCATTAAATGAGCTGCCTACCCACTCCCACCACCTGGGGGATAATGCCACATTTTTAGGGGTAGTTGTCCCATAACCAACAGCTAGTTGTGAATGCAATTGCTTCCATCTGTCCCATGTCTTCTAACAGCTTCCATTCCTCCTAGTGGGTCCGTGAACACTCATTTAACAGTTCCCTTGGGTGTTTGTCTCCCACTCTAATTTATTAAATAATAATAATTCAGTAATTACAATCATCCTTGACCAAACTTGGTCATAATTTAAAAACTTTGAAATTAAAATTTAACATAAAGTATTTTTGCAAATAAAATATTATTTTCAAAATTTGGGTAGGTGACAAGACACCTATATATCGATCCAGAATTTGTTGGAGATCCAAAGGAGTAGTGGAGACTGCTAATGTTTGCATCTGAATGGAATGGATTTGAGCGATGACACCATGTGAGTTCTTCTTAAGGATTTTTTCCATGCGATGTGAACTGATGATGCTGAGAGACCCTGGTTGTAAGCCCGTCAATGTGTGTTTTTTTCCATTGGTGGAAAATTGCATCCAAAGTTCAGCAAAATCCCATAAGATGGGGCCAAGTGTGTGTAGCCATTGAGCGCCCAAAACCATATCACATTCGCCTAAGGTCAAGGCAAACATGTCAGAGTGCAGGTTATAATCTCCCATAGAGATACGCACATTGTGACAATTCCCTTTGCAAGGTAAGGTTCCCCCATTGGCAACCATGACTTCAAAGTTGGAGCAAGGATGGATAAAACAATCAGCTTGTTTGGCGATCCGAGGGTCAAAGAAATTATGAGTGCTACCAGAATCAATGAGTATTGTAAGAGGAAGCTTCTTGAAGTAACCCCTGACCCGCATTGTTTGGGGGGTGGTGATTCCAGTTAAAGCATGGAGAGATATCTCTGGTTGGTCGTCCTGAGATGGAGGGTCAATAGGTGGCTCCTGAATGTCGACCCGAGCATCCATTTTATTTGGAGCTTCTTCACCAATTTCAAAGGCAGGCGGAGAATCCACATCCAATAGATAGAGATTTTACTGAACACGTCTATGTCCCCGAGTGAATTTCTCAGCACAATTATAACAAAGCCCTTTTTCTTTGCGATCTTGCATCTCTGTTTAAGACAAATGCTTGATAGGAGTTGGTCGAGGAGCTGGCGGGATGGGAGGTCATTGAGAACCCATATTTCACAAGGGAACAAAAGTGGGTTTGGAGCACTGTTGGGCTGCAATATTGTATTCTTCCAACTTATCCAACCCCAGGGCTTCCATCATTGTGTTGGGACAGAACATTTTGACCTTAGAGCGGATTGCATCCTTTAGACCACTGATAAAACAACTCCAGTAGAAGTCATCAGGCAATCCTTCGATGTGGTTGGATAGTTTCTCAAGTTCGGTTTGATACTCTCTCACAGTGCCAATTTGGCGAAGTTTAGTGAGGGATCTTGTGAAGTCATCAAATGCACTAGGACCAAATCGTTGCAAAAGGAGCTGGAAAAAATATGGCCATTTGGGGTCTTCATGAGCCTTGATGTACCAACGGTACCATTGAAGAGCTTCCTGTTCCAAATGAAAGGATGCAAGTGGAACTTTGTTGACATCAAAAGTATTATGAAGACTGAAATACTGTTCTGCATGATAGATCCATCCAGTCGGATCAATACCATTAAAGCGAGGAAGATCAAGCTTCAGACCATGGAAATTGTTGGAAGAAGAGAACCCATTGTCTGATGAAGACTCGGACTGTTGTTTGTTGTTCATGGCTGAATGCTACAAATGGAGGCCTAGAATTTTTTCATCCAGATCCTGGAGTTTGGTTTGGATGGCTGCAAGTGCTTCCTCCATGGTTTTTGCTCCTGATCGGGTGATAACTATAACCAGGAGTTTTTTTTTTGAGTGGGTAGAAAAACAAAAACAGAAACTATTTCAGTAAAGGAAAATCTGGATTTGGGAAAAAATATGATGGGTAATTTGGGTTTGACTAGGTTTTGGACACTGTCGAATGGACAGGGAAGTAGAAAAGGAGGATTTCAGAAGCGGGGTCAAAGAATGAGAAAATTTGGTAGAGAGGGACAAAGAAGTAGAAATAGGAAAGGAACTTTGTGGTAAAATTTGAAGGAGATTGGGTGAAAGTCGAAGAAGTTATGGAAAACCCTAAAATTAGACAAATGTGGGATTTGTGGCTTTGGGAAGTGGAATTTGGGATAGGTTCCTTAGGAATGAAATATGGATAATGGGATTACAGGGATGCCAGGGAAGTTTCAAGGGAAATTGAGTGAAAACAAGGAATGGATCTACAACGGCACGGAAGGGATTGGAAACAGATAGATCTGAAACAGCGCATAAGTGATAGGAAATGGATGGATCTGCAACGACGCAGAAATGATCGGCAACAGATGGATCTGCAATGACGCGGAAGTTATTGACAACAGTTCTGGACAGAGGAAATCTATGATTTTTCAGCTGAAAATAGATATGGACCCCAGGTATGCTCGGCTTCCTAACGGTTCAGTGGATTCACTCGGTCACCAATGTTGTCTGACGACTTTCGTATTGGGGCAATACCCCTCACTCCACAGCTCAGGTAAAACTGATAACCGCTTTGCCACAAACATCAATTCTTGGTTTACCTCACGGGTGGGAACTAGTCAATCAGGTAGGGGTTGTTGCCCTTTTCGTTGGCAGGTCCTCTCAATGGGCCATCTTCTTCAGGGTTCCTGTGGTACTCCTCACAATGAGTTTTAGGGATTATGCCCAAGTACTTCCCATATTTAAGTGGATAGGGATTATTCCCAGATCCGAACCTGTAACAGATGTGAAAATAAATTTTGGCAGAAATTTCACCCAACGAGCCCAAGAAAGTGCTCTAATACCATATGAGATGAACCTGCAACAATTAATTGATATAATGCACAATATATGAGATCATACAATATTTTTATTGATCGCAGGCATATGCGTCCAACAACATTATACTAACAAAGTAAAGAGAAGGGTTGGCTTGGGTTCCTAAAAGAGATAGACGAGCAGTTAAAAAATTATTATATGTTTAGTTGTTGGCTTTAATCTCTGCTGGAAAGTAGTGTTGAATAGTTAAAAGCTATTGCTTATATTTTTTTCGATCTATGCTGAAAGGAATAGACTAGCAGTTAATAACTTATTATATATTTAGTTATTAGCTTTAATCTCTGCTGGAAATTAGTGTTGAATAGTTTAAAACAAACTATTGTTTATAGTTTATCGACCTATGCTGGAAAATAGACAATCAGATAATAAGTTATTATGTATATTGTTATTAGGTTTAATCTCTATTGAATATGAGAGTTGAATAGTGAAGAGCTATTGTTTATATATTTGGATTCTATCTCTGCTGGAAAGGATAGATGAATAGTTAGGACTTCTTCTTAGTTAAGGAATCCGCTGCATACCCATTCTGTCTAGCACAGGGGACGTCTACATACTTCTGACTATTTGAAAAGACTTTCAATAAGAAAGGTGTTGAGAAAGTGGATGCTCCATTTCACAATGTAATCTTCTTTTGATTAATAGAATGAACCGTGACTCTTCTTTGTGGATGTACACCAGGGATATGGGTGAACCACGTATATGTTTGCCTCGATCTTATGTGTGTTTATAATGATGTTGTTGTTATGTTTATGTTGCGTCAAATGCTTCTTTGGTAATTCATTTCCATGGTTCATGTGATTTCCATTCAGTTGTACTATTGTCCGATTCCGACGCATTTACGTTTACCATGAATGAAGCAAAAATATTCAGTATTCAGGATAAATATATTAATATTCGATATTGAATTAATGTGTTATATAAGCTTATTGTGGTATTTTACCATTATAGTATACAATTGCCATACATATAATTGCTCGAGATAGGATAAAAGAAGTTTTGTAGTTTGTACCTTTTATGATTTTGTATAAATGTGGAATGTATCAACTAAGGTCTCTACATAAGCAGGGTTTATAAAGTTATTGATTGTAGGAAGTTGAAAGAAAAGGTTTATGTATGTTGAAATTTCCTTCTTAATTAATTGTCTTTTATTGAAGCAAGGTGTAAGACCTTGGTCCTTATTGCAGATACATTTCCTTGAGGAGATTTTACATGTTATGAAATTCTATTTCTTTGAAAATTCACTTAATATTAACTTTGGAATTTGGATATGTGACAGAAACCCCTAGATCCCAATATCAAGAAGGTTGCATAGGCACTGTATAAATTTTATGTTGCGTACCAGAGACAATTTATGTGTGATGCACAGAAGGCCATGGAGGAAGCCGCCCTGTGGGAAGAACTTCCCTAGGATAGAATGCAAAAGGAGGATCAGGTATGCAGAATGCAAGAAGAGGAGGATCGCCAAAACAGGATATGAGAGGAATAGGTGTTGCATAGGAGGCATGGAAAGGAGCAACATATAGTTGAATGACAAGAGGAAGAACAGTGCTAGAGGCCACAGAATCATGGATCTAAGGATCAAGTAAGTAAGTTTTTACACTGTTGTTTAAAACTATTGAATGAAACCCAGAACACCAATAAGTTGACCAACTTGCTAATGAAACAGGTAACACTGAATGACATGGAGGATCCCATTTCGGTGCTGCTTCACAAGCAGAATGTGCGACAAGTAAGTAAGAAGAGGTCAATAGGAAAAGAGTTCAAGTTAGCACTTGAGATAGGAGGGTATGAAATGAAGGATGTGATGCTCGACCTGGGGTTAGTCATTAACATACTACCCAAGAAGACATGGGAGTATATTGGAAGAATAAAGTTGGTGTGGCCCCCCTTGCAACTCAGGTTGGAAAACCAATACATGGTCTACCCCATCATAATGTTGCCAAATGTGGAAGTAGAAATTGATGGGGTAAAGACAATAGCGTATTTTGAAGTCATATAAATATTGGAGGATGTTGATCCCTACCCAAAGTTTCTACGTATCAAATTCGAATTTGACAACAACATCATTTTGAACTTGAAATTGAGAAGAATTTTGTTCAATAATGAAGGGTTGTAGGTGGTGGCTCTACTAGATGCTATGAAAGGAGAGCGCTATACAAAACCTGTGAAGGACGACACAAGTAGTATTGAGATCGAGAACATCTATAATGTGATAGGAAGAAGGGAGGACTACATGAACCCCATTGTGGATAGAGAGATAAGTTGGCGTAGTGTCTGCTCCCTTGATATAGACTCCCATAGTTGATAGATAGATCGCAGAATCGCTTATACGAGGTAGCCACATGAAAATGTTCCTTGATCACCAAATTACTGCACTGGATTGGGTCATATATTCACATTTCACTAGTGTTCGATGGAATAGAAATGGTGGATGCATTTCTTGACACTACAAGGAAAAGGCCCTCTACCGAAGGTTATAGTGGAAGCCCCTTAAAAAAGAACCTGAAAATCCGTTTATAGCAGAGGTTTCTAGCGGAGGTGATTGGGCGGAGGTTTTAGTGGATGTTTTTCTTCTATGTGTTTACTGACAAAACACACCGGTGAATTTCCAAAAATAACGCACTAGGGAAACCACAAAATATATCGCACTATGGTGATATTTTCTTCCTACGGGTAAGATGAAAACCCCTTGGGATTAGAAAAGGCCCCTAGTTGCCTACCCAAGACAGAGAGGAAACAAATAGACACTATAGTCCTCCTAGATCTAGCTCACACATAATCTAACAAGCTATGAAAAGACAAAGAAGGTAGATGGCATACCTCACTTTGATGGTTGTCCTTGCTGCTCCTAAGTTTTTCCAGCTCCAGCCTTTGATTATGAACTTATGAACCTGCTCACAAAGGAAAGACAACACCTTCTCCAAATCAATATATGTATAAACAAAGATCTAACTATAAAAATAGAGACAATTCCATGCATTCATCATTAAAGACATGGAAATGGGAGGAATAGGCTAAGTTATATGATAAGAAAGCCAAAAGAAGTTGATTACAATGTTATACCTTGATGTCCAAAGTAGCAACACCTCCTTCTAAGCTCTCCAACATCACCCTTGCAAGCCTCATAGGATCATAAGTTTAGTGCTTCCAAGATCACCCCCCTAGCTCATGGATGGCCTTCTTCTTATAAGATTTGGGAGGCCAACCACTAAGAGGATATTGTGGATCTAAGTGAGGAAGATGTGGATCAAGGATATGAAACATGCTAAGGAGGGAATGTGAGAGAGGATTCAAAGGGGTACCTCATCCCATGAAAATCTCCTCGAGATCCAAGGTCCAAAATTTAGGGAAAATGGCTATTTAGGGATTTTCGCGCCCCCACAACTGAGCAAAGCACGAAAATGTTGCAATATTTGCACCCCCATAGGCATGCAAAACGTGAAAATAACTAATTTTTGTGTCCCCATAGGCATGCAGGGAGCGAAAGCGCACAGAAATATCCCTAGGAGGCCTATGAGTGGGTTAGGTCAAGTGGTTTTTGACCCCTAAGTTGTTGGATTTGCTTCCAAGTGTGACTAGGGAAGGGACCAACATGATAACAAAGGGTCCTAACACGCTTAGGAGGCATAAAAATCATGTTTCTCATGGTGATATGACATGAAGACTCTCAATGGTACACAATGTGACAATTTGAGGTGTAACATGCATCACACTAGAAAAAACTATCAAAAAAAAAAACTCATATTATTTTAATACCCCTAGAACAACGCGATAATATATACTACATGCACCGGTGGGTTTGACAATAAACGCACTGGTGCATTACATAGACAATAATGCACCACTCTATCAATATAATTTTTATTGGCAGATCCAACAAAAATTTGAAACCCAGTAACCCGTGTGCTAGATAATCTTAAACGCACGGATGCATGTTAAATAAAAAATGCACCGCTTGTTATTATAAAAAAAATCATTGCAAAACCCGTTAAATTTTTATTAAAAAAACCCTACTCTTCGATGTGTCGGGATTACTGTACGCACCGGTGTGCTCTATTGTAGGCCACACCAGAAAAACATTTAATAAAAAAACAAACCACGGTGTAAAACTAATTTTTACCCTTCTCATTGTGTTTTTAGCCCAACTGCACTGGTGCTTTACTTCACCCACTTGGACGCCCTGGCATCTATGGTCCACATGGACAAATTCTACACCCCTATTGGCTGTTTCTTCCAATTTGATTTTTTCCAAATGGTGGTCAAAATTCAAAATTTTCATACATCGTCGGGATGCCTTCCTGAAGGGTCTTTCAGCAGGTAAATTGATTCTTACTTCATAATTTAATTTTTTAGCGGATTACTTTTTAGAATTCAGCTTAAATTTGTATTATTTTAAAAATAAAAATAAAAAATATGCGCGGTGCATTCAAGTCGTTCGGCTCGCACCATGTAGAGGTGCACACTGTAAATTTTTACAGGAAGCAGCACACATGATGCGAGTCGAACGACTTGAATGCACCACCACACTATAAAAATTTATATAAAACATAAAAATGGTAATCAGTGCGTTCAATATTTGAGAGCATTGGTTATCCGGTGCACTTAAATATATCAAATGCATCGATTAGCCATACCTTGAAAACAAACAAAAATTAAATTTTACGGTGCACCTAGGGCATGTCACTACAACGGTGTAGGTGCTATGGCATACCATAGGCGCACCGTGAATATATTCAAACTCCACATTAACAATTGTTAAACAAAGTTGTGTTTGGTTTAAGTCAATGCATCGTTAATGTTTCATTTACTTGAATCAAACGCATTGAAAACTGAACAGTATACATAATTTTATGGTGCTCATTTTTCACGTCAATACACCGGTACCGGTGCTCTGATGTGCCATAGGCGCACTGTCAATAGTTTAATATAAAATTTTAAAATATAATAAATTACGGTGTGTTTCAATCATTCAAGCACACAGTGTACAATGCACATTTTTGGATGAAATGCATCGACATGTAAATATCTAAATGCATTGAATTTTGTTAGATATAACGATTTTATAAAAATCTAATGACGGTGCGCCCAGGTCATGTCAGTACACCGGTGTCGATGCTCTTGCATGACATGAGCGCATCGCGTATAGATTTTTATAAAATCATTAAATGTAATAAATGGTGGTGTATTTACATAATTAGAAGCACCAGTGCGCTAACATGATTTAGGTGCACCATGCACCACATTTTATAAAATGTTCTGGTGCATCAGATCTTTGGCGCCTCGTTTAAATAAATTTTAAATATATTAAAATATAGTACCGGTGTGGGATTCTTATTTCAGTGCCCTGTTAGCAGTGCAGTTGGTTATCTTAAGCACCGTAAGCAGTGCACATATGTCATTTAGGCGGACCAATAGTAAAAATTTATTTTTTAATTGTATGAAATATGTGAAATGGAGGCGTTAGCGATGACAAGCTGCTCAACAGGAGCGTGCACAATTGGAACACTACAACATGGTTAAATAATGGGAGGCTAGGGAGAGGGAGAGGGATTTGTACCCTCGCCCCATTATTGATCATACTCGAGAGCTCTTGAGGATTGTTGTACTCCTAAATTTCTATCAAGATTCTACATCCCTTAAGGGTAACGCTTCATTATTGTGCCATTTCGTCCAATGTTGGGATCATCATAGGAAAAAATTTCATGTTGGTGTCGATCAGTGGTTCCAACCCATAGAGGAGGATATTTATTTCATCACTAGGCTATCCAGGAGAGGGGAGGATTTACCCTAGTTCCCTGATATCCCAGTTGGTTCTACAGTAGAGAGTCAGCTAGCTTACTATATGAGATATATCAGTGATGTGCTCATCCATCCCTATGATTTTTGGGTGAGCGGTGGGAAGCTTAGTATCTCTGCTTTTGATCGAGAGGAGGTTAGGTTCCTCTCTCTTTTGCTTACAACGTTGGAGCACTGTACTAGTGATGGGAAGCGCATTAGTTTCCCTCTATTGTATTATGTTGAATCTTTAGTGCAGAGACCTAGATGTATTAGGTGCTTTGCAAATTTTTTGCGACACTTTTGTTATGCTTTGGATAGATGTCGTACAATTATTGATGGGAGGTCCAAATTCCCTTTCGGTTCAAATATTTTTTGTTTATTTCTTGAGAGGGTTCCGGTCACCAAGGCATCGTTTGAGTGCCTACCTTCTAATATGAGGACCGAGGTACGCATGCACATGTGGGGGCAGATGATGCCCAAGAGGGGGAAACCTGAGTTCCGAGCTAGGATAACCTCAGATGCGCTGGAGATTCTGGGCAGTGAGGAGGACCATGCACTAGACATGGTGCCATATCCATATGTTGGCTTGGACTGGAGTGGGTGTCCCGATATCTTCTTCACACCGGATGAGCCACCTGATGAGAGATGTAATATTATCATTATGTTTAAATTACTCTAGTTGCATTTTATTCTCTTTATACTTAATGCAAATGAAATATCTTATAAATATTAAATTTTTTAATGAAATTGTCTAATTATTATTGTGTACTACATATTTTGCAGACATTGGCACATTTTATGTTGAGGTCGAGCCGCCTCCTCCCACTCATGATGATGAGGATATGGAGGAGCACAGTTCGTTCGGGTAGTTGGTTGGTAGACATCCTAGCCATCGTCCACGTAGACCTCAGGATAGGTATCAACAATATGTGGCATACATGTTGGCCACATTGTTGGCAGATGTGGGTGTTCATCCTATGCAGGTGCACGACATTCTTCGATAGCCTCATAATGCAGAGATATGGAGGATTATTCCTTTTCATATGAGGTTGTTGATGCAACATATTGTCAGTGCACGCATTCAGTTGGCTGCTAGGAGGGATGACCATCAGCATCCTCCTCCACCTCCGCCACCTCCACCCCCTCCTCCATCAGCTTCGACATATACTAATCCATGTCCTCCTTCCTGTTGATATAGCCTCCACAGATCATGCACCTCCTCCTTGACCTCCACCTCCTCCTCCACCTCCTACATCTCATCCACTTCCTGATCCTCCTTTATCATCTCAGACATCTCCTCCACCTCCCCCTCATTCGATCGATCCAACTTCTGATCCATTATACCTATCCAACCGACCATCCTCTATAGATCCATCAACTCCCCATGATCCTCATCCACTAGTCCCCTTAGCTTTGGAGAGGATGCTCAGATCGGGTGAGATGATCCAAATTCCTAGAGATGTCTTTCCTACTGATCTACATGTTATTTTATTTCCTAGTAGAGGTACTAATAATGCCTATGGCTCTACTATTGGAGGTGTCGATACATTTGGTGGGTCGAAAAATAGTGATAATGATATGGTTCTGGGGGTGGAATAGACATGTATATTTTACATTTATCATCAGTTTGATATATATGTATATATATACACAATTTCCCATTTTGTAGATGTTGATGATTATGTTGATGTTTAGTTATATGTTGATGGTCATGATGTGTATGTTAGGCCAGGTTCAATGATGCTCATTAGATGTTTGTGTTTTCCATTTTGCAAATGTTGATGTTGATGTTTATTTATATGTTGATGGTCATGTCATGTATGTTAGGTCAGGTTTGAAGATGTTCATTGGATGTTTCTGATGGTTATGTTAGAAAATGGAACTTGTGTTTTGTTACATGTTATTGTTAGATCATATGTGTGTTATATGATGTTTAAATATGTAAGATGTATATGTTAGATGAATATGTAACGCAATGTTTATGATGGTACGTTCATGCTTATTTTTATTAGTTTTATGTTAATGATGGTATGATGGTGTTTATTTTTATGTTTGTTAGATGGTGACAATGATAATGATGGTATGTTTATGTTAGATGGTATGGTTATGTTAAATGGTGATAATGATAATGATGGTGTTTAAAATTATCATGCACATTGCCCATTTGCATGTTTTTAAATGTTATGAAATATTTGAGTTATTTTATACTGTAAAATATATATTATAACTAATTGATTAATGAAGGGGAAGACACATGTTCATTTTCCAACTATTTATTTATCATATTAACATTTAAGTCGTCAAAATAATTTTTTATATGAAAAGTACAATTTTTTTTCAGCAAAAAAAAAAACATACTATTGGTATTCATAGGTGAATCAAATAGTACAAAATGTATAAGTCTGTTACATTTATATTAATTGGATTAACTATTAATATATGTTAATCAAATTATTTATATATAAATGATTGTAAAATTATATTAATTCAATTAATTATTGATGGTTTATTACTTTTTTAATGTTATTATATTTAAATGATTGTTTTATTACTTTGTTAATATTATAATTTTTTATTTTTTATTTAATAACATTAAAATATTTTTGTTTTGAATAATAATTTCAAAACTATTCAAGATTTACGATATCAAATATTCATGTTTGAGTTTGTTAATGAATATATCTAATTTCTAAAATTGTATAGATTCATATTAGTTATATAAATTAGATTAACATAGAATTATGTTATTATAAATTTACATAAATAAAATCTAAACCAATGATTATATATTAATACATATAGGAAATATCTTTAGTCAAATATACAACCATGGCTTTAATTTACAAATAAAAACTAAGTACTTATTTATAAATCATAAAGTAAGGTGAATAAATATTAAGCATATATACATCTTTCTTAAGTGCTTTATCTAAATCCTTATTGTCTCAACCAAATCTAAGATGGATTTTAACCTCCTAGAAATAGAGAGATGAATAAATTCAACCCAACTTAATTAATATAACATTTTTAATTCTTTTATTACAAAGGGAAAAGAAGATTCTCTCTTAAAGCCATTTATGTTATCCTAAAGAAGATTCCATACCTACACCTTCATCCTTACAACCATTTTTTTATCTCTTATTGCCATTTAAAAAAAAATTGCAAACATTATAAAAAAGTGTCATAAATTAATGCAGTTAGAATTTGTAGCATTATTTATAACAAAAACATCATGAAATACAAACATTCAAATATTTATGGAGAAATTAGATATCACCTTAAATTTTGTTGTAAATTTCATTGTTATCAAGGCCATAAATTAAGTCATTGTAGAGCTCAACACTAGTAAAAAAAATGTTGAATTTTCAATCTCCATCAAGGTTACAAATTTGTCATTTTCTATGTTAGAGTTGACATTATAAATACATTCAAAAAATAAAATAAAAACATTACATTATAACACAAATTCAATTTAATCGAATCATATGATAAAAAAACATTACATTCTAACATAAATGTCATAAATCAATGCAATTATAATTCTTAACATTATTTATAACAAAAAAATATAAAATACGCATTGAAATATTAATATAGAAATTTGAGACCACCTTCAAGTCATGAAGAATATGTTAGTCTTTAAGTTCACAAAAATAAAATTGAATCATGTAAGTTGTTTTCATGGCGTATTTATATGTATACACAAAACATAATATGAGTAATTTGGGCAATGACATATAATCATTCCATACAATCATAAATTACTTCATAGACATAAACCATGTATTTAGTATCATATTGGTTGTTAACCAGCTGAAATTGTTTAAACACTGCATCTAGTAATCAACTTTCCATTCCCACCACCATAACATGAAAAATAAACAATATAATTAAACGGTCAAATATAACAGTAACAAAATGATATTTCAATCTGTAAATGATGAAATAAAACATGTACATATCACTCTCTGTTTCCATCACCCTCATTATCTTCCATGGTTGGCATGATAGATCTGTTGTTCTAAAAAACATGTTTAGATCTAAGGTCGTGTCTTAATATGAACCACCAATATTTATCCAACACATCCGGGAAAAAGAACACTTGGTTGCAGTGTTTTGGGAAAACATAAGGCTCCTTACTTTCACCCCACATATTTCTAGAGTTGATACATATCAACCCACTATCATGATCTTCCTTTACATTATTCATGTCGAATGTGTCCCACCATCTGCACCTAAAAATAACACATTGGAAACACATGAGAATTCCACTTCAATGATCTCTTGTATCTTTCTGACATAACCCAACATCCCTCCTATCAAATTTCAATCTTGATGGCTAGCATGACTAGATTGGTCGAAATCAACTTCCACTCTGCAGTCTTGTGTAACACACCCATCATCAGTGTCCTTAGTGCGAAAATGATGTCCATAATCCCACATATATGGGAACGAATGCACCTATAATAAAAGTTAACAAATGATGGTGTCATATGTCTAATAACCCAACCATTAATATATTAAACATAAATGTTATAATTCAAATTTGCATTTATAAAGTTAGAAATGTACAAAAATATCTATTACCGAGTTGTTGCACCCAATCCCAATGCTTAGCACGTCCTCCTATTTGGGAGGGTAATGATTGGATGCATCATATTTTTCTATGACTTGGTTTGCAACCAAAATGTTGGGACATATCATTGGCATATTTTCTTTTAAATGATCTGAAAAATTCATGCTTCTACCGTGCAACCGCCTGAATCTGTTTCTATCAATGTCCCATTTCCCCCTCTTGTCTTCATAAAATGCAACCCACAACTGTGTTGCCTCCATGTTGTAAAGAATGAATCTATTGATTGCATTAATTTCTAAATTTTTTGTTTTATTCATGGAAATAAAACCACATTAAGTGCGTATGTGATCAAATATATTAGATTTTGAAGTTTGTTGTAAATAGTTACTATGTGGAAATGTGAAGATCGAAAGATAAGTGACTTACTCTTTATCATGTTCCTTTTTTCGTTCATTTCCAGTACCTCCACTTCCCTTTTGTCCTCATCGCGTTCATCATCCTAAATCATTTCTCCTAGTGTGTGGTCAATTTGCTTGATGTACTCACTGTTATAATAGAACGACTCATATATTGTGTACCCCTCTTCCATAGACCCCTCTGGTTTTTCCCTATGTAAAACAAATCCCTTCACTTTTTTCATGAGCCTCTCCAAGAAAAAAATCAAGCAACATGAGACCACCCCGACTAATTCAACCTCATCGACTAGGTGAATTAGAAGATGAACTTGCAAGTCCATGAAAATCAACGACAGTTCCTTCGCAAACATACAAACAATCTCAACTATCTCTTGATTCCACCATGGAATGATAGCGAGTTAAATATCCTTTGATGTGATCCACCATACAATTAAAAATAGTTTAGATATCGAACGTCACAGGTCATCGGGAAAGTCATGATTCACACACCCATGTACGAACAGTGGATAATGACACTAAAAAGTAAACACAAAAATATAATTGCATTTTAACTTGTGCGGAAAAATATATAAATAAAAAGTAAAAACACTTTTTTGGCATTATACGTACCTTTAGCAAGTTGAGATGGTCATGTGATTTCAAACCCGACAACTATTTGTCTACAGTGAAGCAGCATCGTAGAGTAGACCCATAAAAAGAAGGTGCCTTCACACCCAATATAACTTCCTTTTCCAAATTAAGATCATGTTTATTCAAAATCCATGGGACATCGACTTTTTTAAATGAAAAAGAGGGGCTAGCCTCTCCTCTATTTTCATTTTAATATTTTAATAAATAATATCTTTCCTAACATCCAACTTGCCACTTTTTTTGGATGATATGTGATGCCACAAAGAACACGAAACATTTTTAAATATATGCATGGTATCTTGTAAGTGGGAAATATTAAGATGCTCCCAATATGGGAGCTCATAAAATATCGATTTCATTTTCATCCTTTTGGGCATTTTCTCAACATAGTTGTTGAAGAATTCAGGATCATCGATCACATGTTGCACATTTGAATCGAACATCTATGCATATTCCTTTTCCTTCTCTCTGTCATATGCCTTAAGATAGTCAACCGGTGTCATTATATCAGGCCTTTGGGTTATCTCTTGTTTACCATTGAAAGTAGATCTTGCTCTTCTATAAGAGTCATTTTCTAGGAAGAATACCCTAGAGAAGTCATACACTATCTTTTGTAGGTATTTGTACCACCTAGCCTTCATAGAATTTCCACAAAATTTACATCCATTATAACCTTTTGTTATAATACCTGCAATTTTATAGTAAAGATAGCACGTTAGTGTTGAAGATCAAGACATTCGCACCGAATTAAATATGCCAATAATTAGTGCTTTGAATATAAACAAATCAAACAACATATTTACCTGGTCAAACTCCTAATCTCGGATAATCATGTGTGGTGTATGCACTTATTCCATACAATGTAAAACTCCTCTCTTATGGGATGGGTATTGACACATCATATACGTGTATCCCTTCCCATAATTCCTTGAATTCATCGATCAATTGTTGTAGGTAAACATCCATATTCTTCACTTATCTTCTACCGGGGACTACAAGATCTAACATAAGATGTTCATTCTTCATGGAAAACCATGGGGGGATATGGTTATTGATCACTACTACAAGACAAACAATATAGATGGTGTTTGGTTGGGAATATAGGTTGATGCCATCAATGGTTATGCTCAATTGGAGGCTGCATACTTCAACCTTGAATTTATTGGGCGATGTATCCTCTATATGCTTCATGGATATTGAATTTGTTGGGATTCACATAACTTATTCCTCACTTCAGTGTGATGCATGCCATCCATGTAGCATAGCTAATTCTTTGCAACGAAAGAGCCTTTGAATCCTCTGGATTATAGGCATGTGCCTTAATATCTTATGAGGAGGACCATGTGCTTTAGCCTTCTTTTTCGATTATTTGTACCTATCATTCCCACATTTTGGATATATCTCTTTGTCTGCATATTTGCCTCTATATAGAATACAATCATTGGGACATGCATGATATGATATGTACTCTACACCCAACATTTTCAACATTTGCTTTGCCTCTTCACAGCTGTTGGGAAAGACATTATCATTCGGAAGTAACTTATCTTTGAATAACCTGCAGTTAGTAGAAAATACGAATGTACAATTTCATTTAATGTTCATAAAATCGACCATTTTCAATGATGATTGTGTCACAAGATTACTCAAAATATAATGTAGTTGATGGTCAGTTACCTAAACATTGCTAAGAAACTCGCATCTAATATGCCATACTTTGCTTTCAATTTTTACAGTAACATTGTTGTCCCAAATTGTGTAGACTTTGACCGTCCAGGTCCAAAGAGAGGTGTGGTGGAAGCTGATTTAAGGATTTCAAATAAGGCTTCAGTGATATGAGCACCATCCACTAACTCATTTTCCTATAATGTATGTAACAACATTGCATCCATGGTGCTCCTTTGTCATAATAATTCATCCATACCAACCTCTACTTCATTGCCTCCATTGCCAACATGTGAAAAACTACTTTTACTGTAGGCATTCCTAATTAATGAGGATGGACACAGTGTAAATTGAATAGGTGGTTGATTCAACCATGCTTGGTATGCTTCCTCTCCAAGTTGTGCTCTTTTTTCAGCCTCCTCTCAATTTGACATTGTACTAGGGTGCAATAAAAGATGGTAGGTAGGTCACTCATCATCAAAATCATGATTTCAAAAATATTGAACATTACATCGATGATGTTAGTAAGCACATTGCAATTGGTTTAATCTAGAATTATAGAAAAGAATTATTACAAAAGCATGAGAATCATTTCCAATAGAAAATGTTAAGTTGCAAACAATTTATAACGTAAACAGTTAGATTGAGCGATAAATTAACTTCAATTCCATAGTAAATATAAAAATTTAAAATTGAGCAACACATTTTCAAATTGAATTTATAAATTAAATTAACAATTTATAAAACATAATTTCAAACTGGGAAATGCATTAACATGAATCCCATTGAAAATTAACAAATACAATTAATCATTTTTTTGTCTTATGCCCCAAGGGAACGTCTAAAGGTAATCCCAATGCAAGGTGTCTCTGACGAGCGGTTAGTGTTTTGTGAAAGTTATAGTTTCTTAACAACTTGTCAGTAGGAGACAAACTACATATTACATGTACAACAACAAATCTAAGCGCTTTCCTTTCCATAAATAACTCCTGGTCATTGAAGTGTTCCTCAAATGAATAATTTGGAGAAAATAAAGAGCACCTAGAACTATTTATGAACCATGCAATGTTCCCATGAGTGTGTGGATGACCATCTATATATAATAGGTTATTCCTGTTAAAGTTTTCAGAAACATAACCATTCATGCACATACTATACATGGAAATGTTGTGCTTGTATTTAACAATATTCAAGTAATCATACCCACAATAGATCAGACCGCAAAATGGCATAAGTGCTACTAACTGTTTGGGAGGAACGAGTACATGTGAAAGGATAAACAACCCAATATTTGAAGCATCTATATTAAAATTGGAAATCATAAACTGATTACCAAAAAAGGAGAATTCGGTTCCAATATTAGGAACGGGTAGTGAAGATGGCCAAACACCATACAAAGCGTGGTTGTAAGAAGTTTAATATTTACTTTGAAAATTCATAGGAAGGGATAAATCATTGCTACTTTCCAACAATTGGATAGGATTTCATGTGTACTTGGACAGTTTTGCTCTCAACTCATGCAACTTTTTGGATCTTCTAATAGAGATGGGTTGGGTGGAATTCATATCAAAATTTGGATCACTAGAAATTTCAGTTGACTTAGCATAAGCAGAGGGGTTCATCAATTTAGGATGAGACATAGTTGTTTTGGCTTCCAACGTTTTCAAAAATGAGCATAGGGGAAGTGTTCCTACATGTCTTTTCTATATCACCTATTGGATTGTTTACTGCAGTAACGGGGTATTAGACCATCAACATTGGGTAATATATCATTGGTGTAATGGGTAAGTGTGGCATGTCAAGGTTTCTCTTTCAACCTTTGAAATTTTGAACAACCACAAACTAATGGGGTGTCATAAAAGAGTTCCAGCTAATGACGAATTATCGTCGATGAACCAGGATGGTGGCTTGAAGATGGCATGTTACAATTGGTGAGGTAAAGTGGCTACCCATTTTAATCCATGAACTGCTTGCATTATCCTGCTTCTGATAAGAGCTTACGACATTTTGAAACTGGTGGAATGTCTTGTGCATCCGAACTCGAACATAAATCAGGATCCTGCAATAAAGAATAAATTGATATTCAGATTCACATGGATAAGTAACATAAATTCAAATAAATAGTGAAAATATAAATAAAACTTGAACTTACTCGGGATGGAAAGGGGGATCTAGTCGAACTTTAAATAAGATGAAATGAGCCGGAATCTAAAGAATTGACCATTTGATATTGCAAAATTTTCTCTATGCATTTGAGGCAAATCAGCAATCAATATACATCTCTATAGTCATAAAATATTTTTAAGAACTATATCACAATCTATCTTCCAATATAGTTTGGAAACCATTTTGTAAGAATAAGGTGAGTTTAAGCAACATGTATATACTATGAATTATTGTAATTGGTGTGGTTAAATACTAAAAGAACATTTGGGATGAATATATAATTTTAAGTGGACACATAAAACCAGAGGATTTTCAAATTACATTGGTGGTGTCTATTCATATATACATGCACTAGTGTGCTCACATATACAAAATGCACCGGTGCGTTTTAACTATAAACGCACTCTGAAAGAACATTTGCAAAGCCCCCATAGAGGAAAATATCTGCTACATTTGGTAACAGATATTTCTACATGCATTTTTACAACATTATTCATTCTTGTACATTTCCTACATACAAGTGCACGAGGGCGTCCAAACTATACACGCACCGCGGAACGCGTTTTTTAAATTGTTGTTTGGCAGGTGCGTTGTACATATGTACGCACTGGTGCAGCATGACAACAAGTGCATTGAAATCCTGAAAATCAAAATTAAAAAAAATCCCACAAGATATTTTTTCCCTAAACTAAAAAAAGGCGGCAATTTTAAGTTCGAAAAGTAATTCTAAATAGTGTTTAAAAGCAAAAAACCTACACATTGTTAAATTTTCAGAATTTACTTCAATCTGATCTAGGATCTTAACTGAGAGAACAACATGTACATCAAATCTACAACATAACAATCATGGACACAATAATGCAAGCACACAAGAGACACAGAGTTTACTTGGGGAAAACCATAAAGGTGAAAAACCCCAATAACTTCCTCAGAGATAGATAGAGCAATGATACAACCAGAATACAAGAGATAGTCTTCTCCTAGCAACAGAGCCTCCTCCTCCACAAGTGCACCACTCTCCCAAGTGTGAGTGAGAGAATAGAATGTATAAAATGAGAGAGACACACTCTCTATTTATACACTAACTTGACTTGACCTTTACTCAACTAGGTCGGCCTCAACTTAACCACTTAACATAATGCTGACTGGGTCAACCCCCACTAGGGTGGTCTAATAACCCTTTGACCCACATGGCCGACCCCCAATAGTGTGGTATAATAACCCTTTGAACCACATGACTTATATAGGGCCGACCCCAACAAGGTGGTCTAATAACCCATCAAGTATAAGTTATGACACTTACAATATAAATGACGACACTTCCATATAGAGGAATAATAACATCTCTATAGGAATACAATATACATATATGTGAAATATATTCCGAAGTTACATATACATCAACACTCCCTCTTAACTAGGAAGGTATTTCTCGACACAGGTCTTCTAGCACAAGTCATCTTCTCTGGATCATCGTCACTTGATAATCGTCATCGAGTCATCATCATCGTCACTACTGCTGCTATCTCAATCAATCTCTGAATCTACTCGTCATAGGAAGTTCTACAGAGCCAGTCCTTTTTCATACTGGATGTAGGCCTACCACCTGTAAGTCTTCATCATCACGGGCCATACTGTGGAATCATCAGGACTTATTACGTGCATCACAAAACCTGGCTGCAACATCCCAGGCTATTACGAGCACATAGCTCTACATGTCGGATCTCCCAGGAGCACATTACATGTGAACCATCACAAAACCTGGCTGAAGCATCCCAGGCTATTACGAGCACACAGCTCTACCCGTCGGATCTCCCAGGAGCACATTACATGTGATCTCACCACAAAACCTGGCTGAAGCATCCCAGGCTGTTACGAGCACACAGCTCTACCTATCGGATATCCCAGGAGCACATTACATGTGGTCCACCACAAAACCTGGCTGAAGCATCTGAGGCCTTTTTCATCCTGTCTAGATCTCCCAGGAGAAAATTACATATGGTCATGGAAAAAACTGGCTGAAGCATCTGAGGAGGCCTTTTTCATCCTGTCCAGATCTCCAAAGAGCAAATTACATGCCATAGGACAAAACCTCGCAAGAGCATCTCAAGATGTTACGGGTACACAACTCCGACCTGAAATCTCCCAGGGCACAAATTACATGTCCTCCCAAAGCAATGTCTTGAAAGAGCATCCCGGGTTGTTATGGGTACAAAAATCCGACCTATAGGATCTCCCAGACATGCTCATCTGCACAACCTGATCCACGGCCACAAAGTATCACCCTGATACTCATCATACATCATGTTGATGTACACATGATCATCCTAATCATCATCACTGCAACATCCTGTTGCATGTCATCTGGAGAAACATCCTGAAGCTCTTCATCTATGATCATCCTGATCATATCATGCATCTACCTGATGCATACCAAGTATCTACCTGATACATATCATCATACATGATCCACCTGATCATACAATGTATCCACCTGATACAAATACAAATACATGATCCACCTAATCATACATGATACATACCAACATACATGATCTAACTGATCATACAATGTATCCACCTCATACATATACAGATACATGATCCACCTGATCATACATGATACATATCAACATACATGATCCTCCTGATCATACAATGTATCCACCTGATACATATACAGATACATGGTCCAAGCATCCAACATGATGCATATACAAAATACATACAAATGATCCAACCGATCATATCCAGCATCCAACATGATGCGTACATACTTAAATGATCCAACTGATCATATCCAACATCCAACATGATGCATACATACATATACATATAAATGATCCAACTGATCATATCCAACATCATCTTGATGCATATACAGAGCAGTAACTAGAGCATCGTCCTGATACTCATCATCCAGCGCTTACATCCACAGCCATGTGAAGGATCCTCCTTTCAACATGCTTGGAATGGCCTCTGCAAATGTGTCCATCACTTCTTCCTCGAAGTGTCATCAATCCGAAGAACACCAAGACTCTCTCTGAAGTACTCGAACTTCACTCTAGCTAGTGGTTTCGTCAGCACATCTGTAATCTGCTCGTCTGTCGCAACATACTCTGCTTCGACTGTACTCAGTGCTACGCAGGACTGCTTCCTGCTAAACCAAGAGATCACACATGATCCCATACTGAAGCAGCACCCACAAGTGCTCTTCCTATACGCAACACTGCCTGCCCAATCTGAATCAACATAACCCTGCAGGTTAAACTTTTGATTCGCATCATACTTGAGCCCATAATCAACCGTACCCTTCAGGTACCTCAGAATATGCTTTACAGCAACCAGGTGAACATCTCTTGGATCTGTCAGGAACTGGTTCAATGTGTTCACTGCAAAGTAAATATCTGGTCTCGTGTTCGTCAGTTACATAGAGGACCCAATCATCTAACGATACATCATGACATCAACCGGATCAGATGAAGCATCGTACAGAATGCTTTAGGTTCGATGCCATAGGTGTGGCCATAACCTTGTAGCCCATCATCCCGAACCTCTTTAGGATCTTTGCTGCATACTTCCCTTGTCCAAGGAAGATTCCATCTACACTCTGCCACACCTCCATGCGAAAAAACAAATAGTGCATCATCCCCAATTTCTTCATCTCGAACTTGGAAGCAAGATTCCGCTGCGTGTCGGCAATCAATCCATCCTCACCTGTTACAAATAGGTCATCCACATAGTCGTATCACTGGATTGCCTTCCTCAACCTTGTAGTAAAGGTTGGAATCCGCTTTATTCTTGGTAAAGCCCAAACTGGATAGAAAGCTGTCTATCCTACCATACCAAGTTCTGCACATATATGACTCCCTGTCATGTGTCTCAGAACCAAGTGGCTTCTCCACATATACTTATTCTTCAACTACACCATTCAAGAAGGCTGTCTTGAAATCCATCTGGTGTATCTTCCACTTCATCACTTTTATATTTCTCTATACTGCCATCTGCAACATGCTTGATATGATAGTTCCATTTGGAAGTCACAACAGACTTCCCTTCAGCTCTTGGGACTGCATCCCAAACATCATTCTTCATGATCAACGGATCATGGCATTCTTCCCGTATGCTGGGAACTTCAATATCTTCAATAGATAACTTTGTTGCTGAACAAATGTTGTAGTCCTTCTTTTGTAGGTGATGGTATACGATCTTTCCTACACAACAAGTTAAATTGCATGATTAGAAAATATCTCATAGTTTTCAGAACAAATTCTTACACATAAATAAATATGTCATACAGTCATGCAATTATCTTAGCCAATGCTTCAATACAACATTTATCCATATTCCGTAACTTTCTAGATGCCTTCCAATCTCTACCAGAACATTGTTAAGAGTGTGCACAACTCCTAACATGTCAACAAAGAGGTTTCATTCTAGATAAGTAGCAATGGAATGTTGTACAGTTCCATAGGCCACTTACCCATGTATATTAGTAGTATACTGTTCATCAATGCAACTATTCTAATATGCATAATACACAACCTAATTCTAGGAACATAAGCATATACATCATTGAACAATTTTATTTAAACAAACAAATATGCAAGAAATGATAATAAAAATACTTATCTTTGTTTGATTTTTGAGTTGAATCCCTCTCAGTCTTTGCTTCTTTTTCTACAACTCCATTCTGATGTGGATTGTGAGAAGTGGTCAACTCCCTCTGAATATCTGCATCCTTGCAGAAACTACTGGAGTGCGCTCCCTCTTGATCTTTGCTTCCTGGATTACCTATTCTTGAACTTATATTCATTCTCAATCCCTATGCATGCTTGTTAGTATAATCATTGTGTTATCCTTGAGGACTCATACATAATCACACATTTATTAGTATAATCTTAATACTATCAAAACACAATAATCTTAAGCATGTATAGTCATGATCATTTCAAACAGAAATAATAAGCATTAGTATTCAAGGTTTCAGGGAAGTCTTCTTTTACTCATGCATATTCTTATTTTATCATAGAAATCTTCTAGTTAGTTAAATCATCAATCAAGATAAGAGATATAATATGCATAAAACCCATGATTACTCAAACCTATACCTTCATGATTCTTCTGGTTAGTCATATCATCAATTATGGTAAGAAACATAATATGCATACAACCATGACTATTCAAACCTATGCCTTCATGAATAATCATTATCAACAACACAACAGTATAATATCCTAACACAAGGTAGGATTCTAACTTGATATAGGAAAAACATACCTAGATTAGCATGCTAGCTAGTTATGTCTAACATACCTACATAATGTCTTTTGGTTCTCTTCATTGACTTGTGCTAGTAACCTGCATGTCTCATAGGTTAAGCATTGTAGGACCAAGTTATACATACCTCGAAAGTAGATCTTCTATGTGATCCATGACAATGGATGAATCTTTGTCTTCATGTCACCATGATCATATGTTCTTGAAGTAGAACATGATTTGTCTTTCTTGGTGTACCTTTTATGTTAGTGAACAACATAAACCTCATACAACATCACAATGCATTAGTACATTCATAAGTGTCAAAACCTTAATCAATGAATATCTTCTATTAAGGTGATACGAAAAGTCTAGTAATTAATCAAGATTGTACTGTAATGCTATGAAGACAAACATATGATAAACTTAACCATAAAACATAACTGTAAGCCATACCTGTCAAGATTGCTTGTAATCTTCTTATGGAAGGCCTTAGCCTCATCTCCCTCTGAGACAGGAACTTCTTCACTTATGTAGGTGACGAATCCATCTTCTTCTAGGATTAACCCAATCCACTTGATTTGCAAGAATTGGACCTGGAGCTGGATTAGGGTTTGTCAAAGAAACCCCAAAAATTCAAACTTCCGAAAGGATAGAAATATGCGCCTTGATGAGCTGATCAAGTTGGTATATTCGGAATTTGAAAACTGCAAAGTTTCGCCCTTCGAAATTTTCCTTTGAAACTTTCGGATTCACTGGACGTGACCTTGAACTAGGGTTTGATGAAGCCCACTCTTCTTCCCAATCAAAATATTTGATCCAAAGCTCTAAGCTTCTATTTTTATGAGGAGCTTCCAGTCGTGGTCACAGATTTCAAAAATTCCCATTTTTGTAGAAGCCCTAATTTTCCACTTTTCTGATCAAAGTCCCGAACTAGGGTCTGATCAAGCCCGACCTTCTACCCAACCAAAAATTTTGATCTTGGTCTCTAAATTTTGATTTTGATGAGTATCATTCAGCCGTGGTCTCCGATTACAAAAATTCCAACTTTCTCCGAAGCCCTAAATTCCGGAAGCCATGAATGAAGGTGCTCAAAAATAATTCTGATTTGAAAGAAATATGTACCTGATTGTTTCTGGTGTAACTCCAAACTTTTTGATCCACAGGGTCTGAAATTTTTTCCTGAGATAGCCGGACCTGTTATCTTTCCATCCTGATAGGTTTGACCTCAATTGAATTCTCTTAGAGAGAGTTATTCCAAGTGTCGCAACGTAACCTGTTTATGTGATAATATAGGAGAGCGAACTTGTACGGATTTCCACATGTCACTGGTTCAACATTGGCCTCTAAAAACTTTTCTTGAGATATTACAGTCTGTGTACTACCTGTCATGTTTTACGAAATTTCATTTGGAGCTTCCTAGCCCAAGTTATGACCTTTTTCCCAAGGTCACCTGATTTTGATTCAGATCTGGAAGAGGCCGAAACCCTATATTGTACAGATCATAAATCACCTCGTACAACGAATTAGAGGTTGTACTTTGGACACAAGGTACATGGGGATCTGATATTCGACCTGTAAAAGTTTCAAATGAAAAAACATCGCCAAAACGTATTTATAGCGAAAGTGCTATGATGACTGGTTTTTGCTATATCAAGCCCTAGCATCGTAAGTGCAACAAGTGTCATACATGCCATATCATGCCTTCTTTTAGGCTAGATCTGATACCATGTTAAATTTTCAGAATTTACTTCAATCTGATCCAGGATATTAACTGAAAGAACAACATGTACAACAAATCTACAGCATAACAATCATGGACACAATAATGCAAGCACACAAGAGACACCGAGTTTACTTGGGGAAAACCATAAAGGTGAAAAACCCCAATAACTTCCTTAGAGATAGATAGAGCAATGATACAACTAGAATACAAGAGATAGTCTTCTCCTAGCAGCAGAGCCTCCTCCTCCACAAGTGTGCCACTCTCCCAAGTGTGAGTGAGAGAATAGAATGTGTAAAATGAGAGAGACACAATCTCTATTTATACACTAACTTGACTTGACCTTTACTCAACTAGGTCGGCCTCAACTTAACCACTTAACATAATGATGACTGGGATGACCCCCACTAGGGTGGTCTAATAACCCTTTGACCCACATGGCCGACCCCCAATAGGGTGGTCTAATAACCCTTTGACTCACATGACTTATACAGGGCCGACCCCAACAAGGTGGTCTAATAACCCATCAAGTATAAGTTACGACACTTACAATATAAATGATGACACTTCCGTATAGAGGAATAATAACATCTCTATAGGAATACAATATACATATATGTGAAATACATTCCGAAGTTACATATACATCAACACACATTAATTCATTCTTTTGCCTAAAATTTCAGGGGAGAGTTTTGGAAGAGAGACTTACATGGAAGGGATTTGGAGCAACCAAAAGGAGTTCTGAGGGTTGAACTTTGTTAGGTATGGTGAATCAAACAAAACCATGCATAATAGAAATTTCAAGTACATAAATATTATTATTGATCTTATTATATTATTTAGAGTTTAACTAGATTTAGAAGAAAAAAACTCCATATTTACCTTCAATGTTGCAACCCTTATTTTCTCGCTGCTTCTTTTCCTTTTATGTGGCTGAAATTTTTTACATTAGGGTTTAAATCCCTCTATTGTTATACAGAATTACGATTTCACCTTTTAGGAATTTTGAATTTGTTGAGCTTGTGATTATATATAGAAAGTGTAGGGTGAGATGGGGACACTTTTTGGGTCGAATCCGTAACCATATCATCCCTGTTAAATTTTTTTTTCAATAAAAAATGCATGCATCAATATCGGTGCTTTTGTATTACAGGAACACACCGATGCGGTCATAAACATAGCACACGAGATATGACATGTGGCACATCATATTATATTTTATAAAAACACATAAGTCGATTCTTTGTTCGTGGTGCGTTTGTTTCATTTTAACGCACTGGTGCGTTGTTGTTACTAATGCACTGGGGTGTTGCACATATTTAAGCGCACCGATATTAGATTTATTTATTTCCATATTTTGAAGGTTTGTAATTTATTTTTATAATATATTGATGGCTTTTGTATTTAATGGTCCAGGTTTTTTATTGATATAAAATACATGGTATGAATCCAATGAACAACAAATTTAGTCAACATGATGGGAGCACATCCAAAATTATGAAGAAGGCAAGTGATTTTAATTAATTTCTATATTTAAATTAATTTGTTTGAATTATTTATAAAGTTAAATAATATGTATTGGTTAATGTGTGACATGCAGAGACAAAAAATGATTAAGCTCGATAAGATTCTTACCAAACTAAGTCTAGAAGAGCATAAAACGTTGATAGAAAAGTCGCAGAGGGATGAATTGGGTGAATAAAAAATAAGTTAATATGAATTATTTCTTCAAATTTGAGTAATAATGTACTTAAGAATATTCACTAATATGTTTCAAATAATGTAATTCACATATGTTGAATATTATGCAGGGACTGACAACAATAGAAGTCAATGTCATCATAAGAATTTTTTTTTATGGAAGATGAAAATGATGATCAATTGGTCCTTAGCTCATCTGGAGTAGTGCTGGAAGTTAATAGAAGGGACAAAGAATTTTATAATACTATGATGGATATAGTGGAAAGAACGTATAGACGTACTTTTCACTTACAATACCGAAACCAATAAAATGATTCAAAGAAATAGGTCATATGTAAACTACAAGAGGTGTTCCCAGAGCAAGGGTCAATGAGACCTGTTAGACTTGCAGTAGAAAAACATACAAAAACAAAAAAGAATCATTCAAAAATTAATATTCCTAAACATGTTTATGTAGAATATGTATCTATAACTAATACAAAGCGTCATTCATTCAATAATTTTATTTCTGCTATATTTATTTTTCATATCAACAGAAAAATAGTTTAAAGTAATTTTACATTTTAAGGAAGATTATGAAAATCCCAAAGGATTATTGAGGTGATATGTGAAATGTACCAGTAGGAATGTCCTAAAAAGTGTACAAGGAGATGGTTAAGGAAATGGACATAATTGCATTACAGGAGGATCCATATCAACAGCAACGTGCTTCAAATGTATGAAATCATTGATTTTTAGGATTATGTTATACATATCATTAATTAATTCAACATTAAATATTAAGATTCAATTGTTTTGTTGCAGAAAAGAAAAAAAATAGAACCCAGTCAGCACAAAATACAGGACAACAAGGAAAAATGGGTTGATATCAAAGTTTGTAAGTATTTGTGATTTCCTTATAAGAAATTAAGATTTCGTACTGGTTGTGATTTGTATATTTTTTTTTTGTTTTCACTGGAAATCCTTGGATGTCTTGAAATATGTGTTAAAATACAAAGAGGAGCCATCAGAAGAATCGATTGGCATTGGGATAAGCAAGGGTTGTGAGTATATGTTGGCGTATCAAAAATTAATTGTCGATTTTGTAAGTCTATATGTTGTTTTACTTCTCTCATTTTATAATTAATAAAACAACAAAAATCCTTTATATTAAATCTATGATTTGTGACGGGGCATAAAACTTGCAGGAAACAAAGTATGGAGTGGACCCAACAAAAGACTTGTTGATAGAAGGCATGAAATATGGTTTTGAGATAATGTGTTTCATTCATGAGTCCATTATTTCTATGGTACGTCACTTTTCAATTTACATTCATGTATACTATCAATTTATTTTTCATTATTCCCGTTGGAAATGTAGATACACTCAGTATACTTTATTTTTATGTTTGCAAATGGAAGCTAAATAAGAGGAAAACAATCGAGCCAATCAACAAAACATTCGTCCAAATAACCCAATTTATGCAAGTGGCTCAAGCACCGATAACAATTCCAGCAAAGGATGATGATCTGTATTTAATTTTGATGTCAATGCAAGCTATTGTACCTTGTTGTATATTTTGAAATAATTGTCTGTGAAAATCAGACATTTTGTATAATAATGTGTTGGACATAGTGTCTGAATTGAAAAACAACAGGTTACCAATAAGTGTAACAATAATTGCATGCATGTTGACATTTTGATTATTGTTGTCTCTATGTTGTCGTATTTTGTATGACAAAGTCATTCTTGTTGATATAAAATATTTTTTTTTTTTAATTCTATTGCATTCTTTAATGTTATTTTCAAATGTTACATGTGAAATGGTACATTGGTAATTAAATGTATCGATGCTTAAAAACTACAATAGATGCTTGCATATATGATATAAGAAATTAATCCAAATAAATGCAATAATTAAAATTGAAATGAATAGTACTATAAACAAATCTTTCAATTTCAGCTGAATAATGGAATTAAAAGAATAAAAAATATAATATATATATTTGAATAAAATGTTAGTAGCCATTGTTCAAAGAATCATATGTGGTTATTTTAATAATATATGGCGCACGGGTGCGCCTATAAGAACATTAAGCACCGGTGCGTACATACAAATAATAAGCACCAGTGCATTTATGTAAACGATAGGCCCGACACTCTAATGTAAATCAAACACACTGTTAAAGTTTAAAAATAAGAATTTCCATGCACCAGATGGATTGCGCAATGCGTTTTATTCTTCGTATCACACTGGTGCATGTCAATGGATTATGTGCACTAAGAATGATCAAAGCTTATTCCCATCGTTTTTTTTTGTGTTTAAGCATGATGGTGCATTTGAGGTGTTAAAATGCACTGATTAATTTTAATATTTTGTAAGCATCGAGGTGTTTGACGATGAAATGCACTAATTCACTTTGATAAATGGACAACATTGGTAAAGTTAAAAAATATTAAAAAATGTATGATTCATATGATATAAAATATCGTACCAGTGTGTTTATGTTGTAAATAAGCACTGATGCATATATTCTATATGCAAACACTGATGCGGCATTGAAATTTGATTATTTCTTGTGCTTGTTCCATTTGAGTGCACCGGTG
This sequence comes from Larix kaempferi, assembly GCA_027924585.1. Lineage (NCBI taxonomy): Eukaryota > Viridiplantae > Streptophyta > Pinopsida > Pinales > Pinaceae > Larix > Larix kaempferi. Next base: position 27,264,817 of record BSBM01000158.1, on the reverse strand, counting down.
TAGCTATTTTAATCATATAACACTGGTGCGTCTTATTAAGACATGCACTGGTGCACTTAATTTTAACTAAGAACGATGATGAAAAAAACATATGCTAAAACCTCTGGCCACTGAGTTTTTTTTAGTTATAAAATATATATGTAATGACCTTCGCAAAAACATCTGTTACCATTGCCAGAGGTCGTAGCAGAGTTTTTTTGACATTTTTTTCCAATCTTGTAACACTAAAAACCTCCACTATGGCCTCTGCTACATGGCCTTTTCCTTGTAGTGTGAGAAAATGGAAGCACAAGTCTTAGAGATGCAAAGAGTGAAGGAGATTGATGCAGTTCCCAGAGGAACACCTACGCATTGGTGGGAAAAACACAAAGAGGACCTACATATCTGGGATTAGGTTGAAACATGCATTAAAGAGAGGTTCCATCCTGGCACAAACTTGGAATTAATAAATAAATTCAAAGGCACAAAGGACCTCAAGGAGCATTTGGAGTACTGTGAAAAAAGGTGGACAATGAAAAGCATCATGTGCAGCCAGTGGGTCCATGGATTTATTCATACCTTAAATACAGTACCGTGCAGTTGGTATGTCCAGTAGGAGCACAACAGGAAAACCAAGACCTAGGAGAAGGTAAGTAGATAGTTTACTGCTACATTAGATTTAGTACAACATACCCCGTTTTGAACGGGATTATTCAACGCATGAAGCATTTAATTTTTTGGGAGATACCAAAGCAAGAGACTGCACAGAAGCCAGTCTGTGAATACCATAAAATCTTGGTACAATTGAACTAGCTTGTGTTCTACTGGAAAGTGGGAAGCATAGATCTAGACAGGGAGGACGATCCATGCAAACTACAAATTACAAAAATTGAAGGGGAGTGCGTGGTATAGAACCATCCATCCACTATCACTACACCAAAGTTCTTGGAACCTTTGAATACCAAGACATGCAATATAGGAAAGAGGAGGCATAAAAGATGGTCAGCATAGGAGACGACTGGGACTAGGAGATGGTCACCCAGGTGGTTAATTTGTTGAAGGAAAATGAGGACCTTTTCTTGCGCAATTTTGCAGAGATGAAGGGGATAGCAGGATCCCTGAGAGAGATGAAAATTGAGCTTAAGGAAGGAACCAAGTTGGTGAGGAAAAGACCCCACGAGATAAATCCAAAATACAAGTAGAAAGTGTGCAAGGAGCTCAACCACATGCTAGACGTAGGAATAATTTTCCCATTCTAGGAATTAGAGTGGATCATCCCGATGGTGGTGCAATACAAGAAGACTGGTGAGATCCATATATGTCTATACTTGAGGAACCTAAATGAAACCTTTGTACATGACCCCTTTACCCCTTTCACAGATGAGGTGCCGAAGAACGATGGAGGTAGGGAGGCCTATTTGTTCACTAATGGGTTATATGGATATAATCAAGTGTGAATCACAAAGGAAGATCATAAGAAAACCCCATTTGCGATGAAGTGGGGGTCCTTTGCATATAATGTCATGTCATTTAGATTAAATAACTCTCCAACAATATTCTATAGGATAGTGCTCGTTACGTTCAAAGATTTTATGCACAAATCCCTAGAAGTATACTTGGATGACTAGACAGTGTTCATTTTGTTGAAGGACCCTTTGCAAGTATTGAGACTAATGTTGGATAAATGGAGGAAGATGGAGTTATCGTTGAACTTGAAGAAGTGCATTTTTTGTACCCCATTTAGAAGCCTTTTGGGGGGGGAATTTGTATGTAAATAAGGACTACTGGTATATCTGACCAAGATTGCATTCATTGTAAACCTGTCGGCCCCAACATCTGCAAAGGGCATACAACATTGGGACATATTGGTTACTATAGAAAGTTCATCCGAAATTATGGAAATCACAGAACCTTTGAAAGAGTTATTAAAGAAGGAGATTAAATAAATATGGACATAGGAGTGACAATAATGTCATCTCCCCAATTTTTGCTATGGTCCATGGGGGTGATTTTGGCCTAAGTCAACTAGGCATTAATTAATTAATTAATGGGTGAATGTGGAAATTATATTATGGAATATGCCTAAGGGTGTATTTGGGTGATTAAATGGATAAGGTGGGCCCCCTTTGAAGATTATTAATCCCCAAACTAAGTATCAAAGGTGAAGTATTAATTAATTGGGGAATTTTGAGCTAGGCCTATATTTAAATAATTATTTAATTATTTTAATGTTGGAGTGTTGGATTATTTATTTATTTATTAATATTTGTAATTGGAGTTTCCAATATGAGTGTACGTGGGCCAAGAGGGAGCCCCCCTTGAGGATAATGTTGCTAAATTGGAACAGGAGGTCAAAAAATAGAAATATGGCTAAAGCAACTTGTGGATTTAGAAAAAGAACAAAAGAAGGAAATATGTAAGAGTTGCTAAAAGAAAGAAAACATAAACAATCATAAAAATCAAAGAGGGCTTTTTTTCTAAAAAGAATAAAGGAGAAAAGCATGAAACAAAGGGATGCCAGTTTCCAAAATGAAGCAAAGACATCAAGAAAAGGCAAAGGAAGGTTCCCACTCATAGGTGAAATATTCTCATAGGTCACCAAGCTAAGTAACTTGATCAACAGGTCAACATGAATTCTATAAAAGAATGTTTCCAACTCCCATTCACATCTTTTGGTCATTTGAGTTTTTTCTTGAGAGCTCTGAGCTTCTCATTTGTTGAGTGATGTGCCTCAACACTTTCTTGGGAGATAATCCCCAAGGATTCATAGATTCCAGTATTCAGTATCCAGATCTAGAGTGTTTATTTGCTGCTCATCAGACTCATATCAGCACATTCTTTAATTTTATCAAGCCTCCAGAGAGTGAAAATCATCCATAAGAGCTAGTGAAGAAGGCATTGGAATATCTCTTTAGAAGAGGGATTCCATTTCAGAAGAAGGAGGCCAGTATATCCTAGAGCACCCAGTGTGCACCCCATGCTCTTTTTTCTGAACTGTAGCAGATCATATCAGACCTAGAACAGAGATTCAGCTCGTCCTTTGCATTCTCCAATCATTCTCTCCCTATTGGGGGAATTCTAGTTTTTGGAGGCCTCCGAGAGCATTGAATGTATAAATTTATCTAAACTATGCTATATTTCATTAAATTCTACCTTATGCTGATAAATATGTTATATAAGATCCATTAATTAATTCAGAGTTGATATTTGAGAGAAATTACTGTGTAATGGATCAGTTAATGTGAAGACTAGCACTGTTTCTAGCTTTTGGAGATCTAGTGAAGTCTGAGATGCAATAAAATATTACAATATGTATTCTGAAGTTTATATTTAGACATTAAAGTACATTAAATAATATATCATAGTATTAAATACACTTCTGACTTATATTTGTATACATTTGTGGTCTTGGCACCTTTAGAAGTTAAATCTAGCTAATTCTAGCTTTTGGGGAGTTGTTTTGAATGAAGAAGGTAATATACTTGAAAGCTATTCCTAATTGATTAAAATTAGACCCTATGATAATTAATAATTCATATCAGAGTCATATAAATTGCAGAACATATTCTTATAACCATTTACTGAGTTTTTACACTTCACAAGCAAAGACTAGCTCCATAGGCACCTTTTTCTAGCTAGTTTTGGCACATCTTTCTGTATGATTTACTTGTGATGCAATTTATTGATTTGATGGTTCTATGAGGTCCTTATAACATCATTAGATACCCCCATGCTCTGTTCCTAAGGTTTTTGATGCATTAAATCCTGTTTGGAAAAGCCTGGAAATCTCCTACCTGTGCAATCCCCAGTAGCGCCCTTGACTAGTCTGACTCCAAATTTATCTGTAGCCTCCCAAAATCATATGAAACCTACAAAAATATGTTTTATTGAGTATAATTACTGATATAAACCTTACTTCCATCTAGAACCAACTCCTAGTCTAGTATGCATATGCAGGAAGCCCAGGAAGCCTCGAAGTAGGCAATAGATTGTCTGTTGTTGAAAAGTGAAAGGATCCAGTACCTTGTGCATAGGAATCAATGAATATAACTGAATCATATTGATGTTGCACATGTCCCATATAAAATCTATAATCAAAATTCATCCCTACCATCCTTGATCAGTGAACCAGTACTCCTCACTTACACCCTGCTCACCATAAGAAATTGTTTAAAAATTGTAAGTAAAAATCCTGAACAATTTGGAATTTGGAGTTAGTATTCTGGCCAATTATTGGCTGCGATATTACAGTGGTATCAGAGCTCTTTCCTCCACCCCTATGGAAAGGAATATAATCTCATTGATTGAAAGGGAGTGCACAACACCACTGCGTTTTTGGAAACCATGTCCATGTACAGTGAGGAAGATTCATACTACGATGATTTTTTTATGAACAATATGATGATGGCTATGATGAGCAGTATGAAGAATATTGCAGACAGTATGAGGAATAAATTTTCCAAGAAGTACCTTCCACAAGAATCTCCCATGAGATCATGTTTGGAAGAACAAACTATGGTTATTTTGATAGCCATATGTATGGAAAAGTTCCATGTTCCACAGTCAAAGATCAACCTTCTGTTGAAGAGATAATAAAAAATATGGAAGATTCATTAGATGCATGTGATTCACACTTCACGAGAATTTTTGGATCCTATTCAAGAAGATACTCCAATAATATTGATCCTAAGACAACCAAGGAGGAAGCTTCATCATTTTGGGAGAAGAAAGACCCAAAAACCAATCATGAGGTTGTTGACGGAATGGAAGAAGAATCTACTACAAGATTCTATGCTGAGGATCTCAAGATCACCTCATAAGAGATTGGTAATATTAGGGATGTTGAGTCATATTTGGATCATATCCAAAATAAGAACATAAATCAGATCCAAAGTCACCACATGAGCTTCACAGGGAAGCAGAAGTTGACCACACATCAGTTGGATGTGAACCAGGAGAATTGCTAGGAGAACAAGGCACCATAACCCCACCAATTGAAGAGAGAAGCATGATGAAAAGGTCTGTACCAAATTCATATTTTTGTACTCCTTTGTATCATGATGATGTTGCATACACATTAGGGGATAATTATTGGATAAGGGATTCCCTGGATGTTGAGTCTCAGATCCTTATTGATAAGGGTGAATGTAGTGACAAGGATGAATCACTAGAAGGGTGTTTGCGGGATGCCCACATGGTTGGAAGATCACCTACTAAGGAATGTTTTAAGTGTGAGGAAGCATCTAATGATGTGTATTATAACATATATGTGGGATACATGGAGGTCCTCATTGATGAAGGTGATGTGGGTACAAGATCCATGGAGAAAGAAGAAGGCCTTGCAGCAACATAAACTAAAAATGAGAAATTGGTGGAAAGCCAAACCACCAACATACCATCACAAAAAGGAGAAAATATAACACATGGGAATTTAGTAAGTTATGATTTTTATATTCCTATGTGTCATTATGTTGGGGAATCCACTTCAGAGGAGAAGATGGGATTGGTTGAACCCCCAGGGATCGAGACTCCAGAATTGGGGAGGGCTGAAAATTGGAAAGAAAGCCTCACTGGTGCATCAGAGATGAATGAGAACCCCAGTTGCATACAAATATATTATATTCATGATATGAAATATGAATATATTTCAGCCCCAAAATATGGATCAATTTTCATAACTTCAACAGAATCAGCTGAAGTTGATCCTAGGAAGCTAGAAGAAGAGGAGGTTCATCATCCAGAACCTCATTTCCTTGAAGGGACACTGAAGATGAATGAATGAAATATCCAATAATACCTTCAAACCCTCAATGAAACCCATCGATTAATGAATAACCTATATTGGAATTTGAGGGAGCAGTCTTCTATGAGAGACGTGGAAGAATTTCAGAAAGCAATGACAAGCATAAAATGTAGATTCTTGAACCTGCTTTCTGATAGAGATAGTTTGTTGGAGCTTGTAGAATTGTTTCATGGTACATCCTTAAGGGATGATGAATAGATCATCAAGCTCAATGATGAATTGATGGCCACCCAATATTCTTTGAGAAGCACTCAAAGTTCCCTCCAAGAATCCAAGACAAAGATATTGCAGCTTCATGAAAAGTTGCAAAGACTCCCCCTACCCTCCTACACACCATTCAGTCAACTTCATTTGGTTGAAAGCATTCTTGATAATATGGAGGAAGCTAATGAGATGGTGGATCATGAGGATCATTCATTTTACATGTGCTTGAAGAGTGTGCAGAACAGTTTGATGAGAACCAATCACTTGATTTTTTTCCAAGGGAACTTAAGTTGTTCCTTGAAGATAGACACTCTCCCATGGAAGAGTGGGATGAGAGCACCCAATTTTGGCCAGCCAATAATGAAGATGTTGCAGCCATAAGTCTGATTACTGAAGGTTTCATAAATGCAAAGAAGGTTCACAGTTCTTTCCCACATGTCCTAGATTCAGCAACCCCAATGGGGAATGAACAATGGGTGAAGAAATTTTATTGGTTTGTGTCACATGTACAACAGGAGGATCATGATCTATCCCCATGGGATATAGGTCCTATTGCAGAAGAGATGGCTGATTATTGCTCATATAAATCAGCAAGAAAGATATCTGATTCATCCACTGGATGGATGGATAGAGGCATCATTGAAAAGGAAAATATGGAAGGTAAAAGCTTTATGTCTTGTTGCAAGAAAATTGTTTTTAATATTGTTGATTTTTCTATGATTTGCAAGTAGCAGAAAATGCATAATTTGAAGCCATTACACACTTCCAGTACACATTCACAGGAGGCACAAGTGTACAAGTGCATAACAGAAATTTTCATGAGCATGGAAAGTGGAGTGATTCCCACTTGTTATTGGAATTTTCATGTGTTTGAGAAGATCCATGCTTGGTGGGGAAGTCTCACAGATATTCAGTTTTGCATCAGAAGTTACCAACTTTCAATGGGGTGGAGTGATTTTGACATCCTACCTGATGATAGATTCCCCAAATGGATTTTTATGTTTGGGAGAATGCAGTTGAGACAATGGGATCCTAGCATCCTTCAGAATGCCAAAATTTTTGGAAAGATGTTGCACAATTCATGGGATCCTAGAATTCCTTGGGCTGAAAGTTTTTTCCTAATGTTATTTGGGATTGGGAGAGAGCACCATAGGAAGTGGGATCCAGGAGGGAAATCCAGCTTGATTTTCTTAAAGATCTACATTGTTGATTGGAGGACTAGTTCCTTTCATGGGGAACTGCATGATGGACCAGACTCTTGGGGAAGACATGAGTAGCTTATGATCAGAGTTAAGCAACAGTAGCATGATGGACCCTCTCAAGTTCAGTTGGGGAGTTTTACAGATATATGGAATTGTGGAGCATGCTTAAGAGAGCATATGTTTCAATTCCATTGAATTGATGGGACCCATGATTCTAATGATTTCTGTTGTGGTGCCAAGAATGGGTGACTACTGTGGTCACCAACAGGAGGAGAGGTATAAAAGTCATAAGTATGCTTGGATGGAATTGCAATATTATTCCCTGGACTAAATTGCTTGAGGACAAGCAATCTTGGGAGGGGAGGACACTCATGTCCCCAATTTTTGCTATGGTCCATGGGGGTGATTTTGGCCTAAGTCACCTAGGAATTAATTAATTAATGTGTGAATGTGGAAATTATCTTATGGAATATGCCTAAGGGTGTATTTGGTTGCTTAAATGGATAAGATGGCCCCCCCTGAAGATGATTAATCCCCAAACTAAGTATCTAAGGTGAATTATTAATTAATTGGGGAATTTTGAGCCAGGCCTATAGTTAAATAATTATTTAATTATTTTAATGTTGGAGTGTTGGATTATTTAATTTTTTATTAATATTTGTAATTGGAGTTTCCAATATGAGTGCAAGTGGGCCAAGAGGGCACCCCCCTTGAGGATAATGTTTCTAAATTGGAACATGAGGTCAGAAAATAGAAATATGGCTAAATATACTCGTGGATTTAGAAAAAGAACAAAAGGAAATATGTAAGAGTTTCTAAAAGCAAGAAAATGGAAACAATCAGAAAAAGCAAAGAGGGCGCTTTTGCTAAAAAGAATAAATGAGAAAATCAAGAAACAAAAAGATGGCAGTTTCCAAAATGAAGGAAAGACATCAAGCATAGGAAAAGGAAGGTTACCCACTCATAGGTTACCTATTCTCACAGGTCACCAAGCCAAGTAACTTGCTCAATAGGTCAACATGAATTCTATAAAAGAATGTTTCCAAGTCTCATTCACATATTTTGGTCATTTGAGTTTTGTCTTGAGAGCTTTGAGCTTCTCATTTGTTGAGTGATGTGCCTAAACACTTTCTTGGGAGATGTGCCCCAAGGCTTCGCAGATTCTAGTATTCAGTATTTAGATCCAGAGTGTTTATTTTCTGCTCATCCAGAAGAGCTAGTGAAGAAGGCATTGGAATATCTCTTGAGAAGAAGGCTTCCATTTCTGAAGGAGGATGCTAGTACAACCCAGAGGACCTAGTGCACACCCCATGCTCTATTGTCTAACTTGTAGCATCTCATATCATACCCAGAACAAAGATTCAGGTCGTCCTTTGCATTCTCCAATCATTCTCTCCCTATTGGGGAAATTCTAGTTTTTGGAGGCCTTCGGGAGCATTGAATGTATAAATTTCTCTAAAATATGTTTTATTTCACTAGATTAGAATTGCTGCTGATAAATAGGTTATATCAGATCCATTAATTACTTCAGATCTGATATTTGAGAGAAATTACTGTGTAATGGATCAGTTAATGTGAAGACTAGCACTGTTTCTAGCTTTTGGAGATCTAGTGAAATCTGAGATGCAATAAAATATTACAGGATGTATTTTGAATTTTATATTTCGACTTGAAAGTACATTAAATAATATATTAGAGCCTTAAATACACTTCTGACTAATATTTGTATACATTTGTGGTCTTGGCACCTTCAGAAGTTAAATCTAGCTAATTCTAGCTTTTGGAGAGTTGTTTTGAATGAAGAAGGTAATATACTTGAAATATATTCCTAATTGATTCAAATTAGACCCTATGATAATTAATAATTCATATCAGAGTCATATAAATTTTAGAACAGATTTTTATAATCATTTACTGAGTTTTTACACTTCACAAGCAAATACTAGCTCCATAGACACCTTTTTCTAGCTAGTTTTGGCAGATCTTTCTGTATGATTTCCCTATGCTGAAATTTATTGTTATGATGGTTATATGAGGTCCTTATAGAATCATTATATACCGCCATTCTTTGTTCCTTAGTTTTTTTATGCAATACAGCATGTTTGGAAAATCCTAGAAATCTCCTACCTGTGCAATCCCCAGTAGCACCCTTGACTAGTTTGCCTCCAAATTTTATCTGTAGCCTCCCAAAATCATATGAAACCTGAAACCATATGTTTTATTGAATAATATGAATAATATAAACCTTACTTCCATCCAGAACCAACTCCTAGTCTAGTATGCATATGTTGGAAGCCCAGGAAGTCTCGAAGTAGGCAACAGATTGTTTGTTGTTGAAAAGTGAAAGGCTCCAGTACCTTGTGCATAGGACTCAGTGAATATACCTGAATCATATTGCTTCTGAAAATGTCCCATATAAAATCCAGAATCAAAATTCATCCCTGCCATCCTTTATCAGTGAACAAGTACTTTTCACTTACACCCTGTTCACCATAAGAAATTGTTTAAAAATTGCAAGTAAAAATCCTGAACAATTTGGAAATTGGAGTTAGCATTCTGGCCAATTCTTGGATGGGATATTACAAATAAGCATTGGAAATGTAAAAGGAAAATTTGGCTACAATGCCTATTTTTACCTTCTCATATTGGGTGTGCATGTTTCATGTGCACATGGATACATCGCCAATTGGGTTGGGAGCAATGCTAGCCCAACCCAGAGAAGGTAACATTGACCATCCTATTTCATTTCTAGTACGAAGTTGTCCCCATCAGAAAGGAATTATACAACTATAGAATGAAAAGGCTTGGCTATGGTGTACGTGTTGCAAAAGTTCAAACGCTACCTCCTTGAAAAATTATTTAAGTTTTTTATAGACCACTCATCACTAAGGTACTTGGACAACAAGCCAGAGTTGGGGGGGGATCTACCGATGGTTCCTATTGTTTCGAGAATTTGAGTTTGAAGTATTAGTGAAGCTCGAGAAGAATAATGTTGGATCAAGCCATATTTCTTGAATTAAGTCCGGGTAGGAAGGAAGGGGATTATATGATGATCTTCCAGATGTGTAGTTTTTCCAGATTGAAGTGGTAGTAGATTATCTCAATGATATAGTAGCATTTTTGGCGATAGGAAGAGCACTATAGGACTACATAGTTGTGCATTGCAAGAAATTGGTGACTAGGAGTGTTGACTTTCAGTTGATCACAGTACAAGTGTACAAGTTGGGGGTTGATGCAATACTATGCATGTGTGTAATAGACCATAAACGATTGGATATTTTATAGGAAGTACATGAGGGTGTTACTGGAGGAAATAACGCAAAAAATATGACTATGCATAAGGTGTTGTGTGTAGGACTATGGTGGCCCTCGTTGTTTTGGGAATCCAAAGTGTATTGCAAACATTGTGATGTTTTCCAAAGAGTGGAAAAGCCTTCAAGATTGGATGAGATGCCCCTATCCCTTATGGCTGCACTAGAACCATTTGAGAAGTGGGCCATCGATTTTATGGGGCCCATTAACCCACATGTGCGAAGAACTTATGCATGGTATATCATTACCATGACTGAATATTTAACACGATGGCCAAAAGCTACAATGGTAAAGGATTTTACCTCATACATAGTTGCACAATTTATTTTTTAGCACATCATTAGCAGGTTTGAGTGCCCGAAGGTATTAATTAGCAATCAAAGAACTCATTTCTTGAATTCCACTATCTATGCACTTACTCAAGAATTCATGATCCATCCTCAGTAAAATGGTACATTGGAGGCATTTAACAAGATTTTGGAGCATACACTCATGAAGGTTTGTAATGTGCAGTGTGATGACTGGGATCAACGCATTCCAGTAGTATTGTGGGATTATAGAACAACATGCAAGAGGCTCACCAAGCATACTCCATTCATACTGGTGTATGGAAAAGAAGTAGTAATTCCACTTGAGTTCATAGTCCGGATCTTATGTGTGGCCATAGAAGTAGGGATTTTAGATGATGAATCACTTCAACATACACTGGATGGATTAATGGAGTTAGAATAAGATTGGTTGCTCTCCAATTGCAGCCAATTGGTTGAAAAGTATAGGAAAAAAACATGGCACGAATGGAATATCAAGCGCAAGATTCTAGAACCCGATGCACTGGTTCTCATGTATGAAAATAAGTTCCTCCAGAACCTAGGTAAGATAAGGATGAGATGGTTGGTTCCATTTTGGATCTTGTTCATCATATAAGTCCGTGCTTCAAAGCTTGCCACTCTATCATACAATCCAATGAAAGGACTCATTAATTGAAGTCAGCTTAATCGGTATCATGGCCCATTGGGGAAGGAAAATATGTAAGTTTGTTTCAACTATAAAAGAAATAAGGTAGGATAGAATATAGGAGTCAATGTCACTCATAATGGAAATAAAGTAGCATTGATGTAGCAATTAGTAGAAAATAAATATGTCCAAGTAAACGTGGAACAAAATCCTAGATAATCATTAAGCCTTCAATGCAAGTACTATCAGTTAGATTGATTTTTAGTTAAAACTAAATATGGTAGATTTAGAATAGTCTTGACAATAAAGAAGAAATAAAGGGCCAACAGAGAAAATAATAATGCATGAAAAGGTAAAAACTAAAATGAAAGCACGGTTCTAATGTCAGTGATAGTTAAAAAACACCTGAAGGATGTGATGGAAGTGAAACATAGTAAAGATAGATAGGATACCCATAGTTGGTCGCATACTTAAGAAATTAGAGAGATACATGGGGCGTATTAATTGTAGTAGCTGAGTAGTTGCATGCACTAATATATAAGAATCCCAAGATTCCAAGTAGGAAACACCAGTCGTTTGATAGCATGAAGAGCAGTGGTACTAGTAAGATATTTCCAATGGAGATAGAGTTGAGCTCAGTGCACATAGAAGATTCTTAAAAAACATGGCTATAAACCCATCTACGCAGAGGCGATGATCCAAAGTGAAAGAAAGCAAGGAGAATCATATTTTGGATGTTTCCATCCCAACCGTGGTAGAATTCAAGGGGAAATTGCAAGGAAAGGTCCCTTTACTAAAGTATTATGATTTTAACATCTAGATGAAGCACATTTCCTTGAACTAGTGGTTGATAGATACACTTAGGTGGTGCTAGCAAAAAATGGGGAGGAACGAATCATTCCACAGGCCTAGGCATGACAACTTCACAAGTCTAACACCATGTCTCTACTTATTGTGCCTCATTTAGGGCATAACCCATCCATTAACACATATGCACGGTTCCTCCTCATATGACTCCATGTAGGATACTTATGGCTAGAGCAGAACTATGCAATAACAAATGAATTCATCTATAAGATATCGGGGCTTCTACACAAAGGCGAGGATTCAACGGAGATTATTTCCGATGCCTTTGTAGGGGATGTCTACAGAAATTTTCATACTCGATGAGGAACATGCGTAACAGTAATTCCTACCATATTAGAGCATAGACTCTAGTTCGCAACCCTTCTCCTCATGTGCAATATTATGCGTAATTGTTGAAAAGATGAATTCCTAGCGGGGGTCATATTGGAAATAGAGAAGTGTGCTACTAGCCACAGGATATCATGGGTTCAGTATCTCAAGCATGATTTCTTGCAATACTTCGTTGACACATAGGACAAAGGAACAAATTTCCGCTACAGTTGGGTCCTGGTGCTCATTTCCATGATTTTTTGAGAGCCACCCCCTCGGTTACACTTATGACCATCCCACTCTAGAAGGGTTCGTAGAAACGAATTTCCTTGTACTCCATCATCAACAGAACTGTGAAGACCAAGTTCCCATTAATACCACCTTCCAACATGGTACACTAACATGCTCACAACTATGATGGAAGCATTCAAGATCCCACAATCCATTGTGGATAGGTACAAGGAAACAGTAATATTTGAAATTTACAATCATAATGCTTTGATAATCCATGCTCTGAGCCACAGTAAAATGCAAATGTGCTTCCATTCTACATCACACTTGAGGATCCTACAATCCAAACCGAACAATAAAATGTCACCTCAATTGTCATTGAGGAACAAGAGGAGGTGAAAAAACATTTCGATAGCTTGACTAAGATCCACACCAAAGTAGTGGAGGTTATCACCCTCACATAGCAAGTGAAACTAGAGGTGCGTAAAAGCACAAAGGTATATGTAGACAACTACAAAATCCACCTCACTAACATCACCAATGATTTCAAGGGCATAAAGATTGGGTTCCAAAATTTTTTCAGCAAGCTACGCACACAGCTACCATCAGTGGCATCCTTAGAGCCCTGAGGTTCACGACTCGATATGAACTATGTCATAGTTTTGGGGGCTTGTTGGTGCCCAAGTTTTGGCATAAGTGGATGGGTGTCGATGAGTCTAGGTGGAAAGGTAGGGTGCTCCTAGGATATATCACAGGGATATATGGATCTGAGTATTAGAAGCAACCTATGTGTGGCATTTTGCATACTTATCAAGCTATGCACAAGCTCACGAAAATAAAAGAGAACATGAACCTACTTAAGGGCACCTTTTGTAAAGGGTTGGGTTCAATTAGATGATGGGTCTAGTAAGCTTTACTATGGTTTTTGTTGTTAATTGGGTTTTGTTGTATTCATGAGAACTAATTAAGTTGGTGGTGAATTATTTTAATATGTCCATATATGGTTGTAGAATGTACTGTGCTCTACCGAATGAATAATATGAATCTTGTTCCTTTCCCATTCTGTGTAGTTTGTTTGTGATTATGTGTTGTAATTAATGTGTAGTCTACTATAGGAGATTAATGTTAAGTTTTTCACTATGCTACATGCATGAGTAAGTTAATGGATGAGTAATTACATGTATAATATACCCCCATATCCCTCTGTTCAACTATTATGATGGTCTTTGTAATTCATGCATGCATCTCGGGTGAGACCTTATCATGCTTGCAAGGTATTTAATATGCTGATGCCTATAGGGTGTTTGTTGGAAAATATTGTTGAAACTTGGGTCTAATTGAGACCAGCCAACATAATACGATTTTGAATTTCTTCAGAACGAAGAAAAAAAATCGTTGCAAAATTGCTTGATAACTAGGAGAGAGTCCCTAAAATTCATCAATTAAGAAATTGATAAGGTCAAGATTACCATCAATCCAAAGTATAAAGTGAGAATCTTGAAAAAAATATTAGTCAATATTTTCCACTAGGGTCAAAGAGGACCTCCTTCCCCCACATCTACCACCCTTGGATTTCCTTTAGATGCACCATCAAAAAAAAAACTTGAAATTGTCCTATTTATTTAACCACTATTGAAATTCCTTTAGAGCAATTTGAAGGTGCCAATCATGTGGGGCGGGGGGTAAAGAAATCATTTTGGATTGAAGTTATATAATAAAAAGAATAACATTGAACCAATATTTATCCTTGCAAGAGAGGGGTTCCTTTTTAATAACTACAACCCCTTTAGAGACAAAAACCTTAACCATTAGAGCTTTGGATTGAAGAGTAATTCGAGTAGGAGGAAGAAGTACCTAGTCAAAAAAAGCTTTGTTCCTTGTATTCCATATTTTCCAACACAAGATTTTTTTAGAGGCTTCCTATATTTGATTGAATATGACTTTGTTATGAAGAGGGACTGGAAATTAGGATTTCCAATGAATAAAGAGATCCTTCCAAATAAAAGGAATCATAATGAGATGCACCAATTCAAGATAAAAGAGATCCCAGACTTGGAAAAGATAAGTGCAATAAAAAAGAGATTCTTTGATATTTCTTCCTCCCATAAACATGGAGCACATCGAGAGGGTTGTTTCTACCTCCCATCACATGGAATCCAATATATCCCATTTTGAATATAGCCTCCAATAGCATGAATCAAATACCAAATACTAGATCTTCATCCTTCCCAGGAATGTTTGTCAACACGTTTAAGCCTTGCTCCTTTGAAGTATTTTTTCTTAAGAACATCCTTCTGCCATTCCTTTCTTCGTATAATTATTCTCCAAATTATTTTAGATACCAAGGCTATATTAACCAACTTAGGATCTCAAATTTTGACTCCCCCTTTTGAAATTTCCCTTTGAACAATGTCCCATTTAATAAGATGGAATTTTCCTATCATTTTATTTACTTCCTTGCCTCAGGAATCTCCTAATGATTTTATTAACTTATTTTAAAATGAATTTAGGATCCAAAAGGGAAGAGCACAAAAAATAGGTAGGTAGGATATGACATAATGAATAATACTAATCGTACTTGCAATGTTCAATTACTGATCCCCCATGATAACATCTTTGATTTCAACTTTTGAATTACACAATATGAATCATCCATCCTCACTTTGGAAAGAGAGACTGGAATTTCAAGATACTAGAAGGGAGACTACTTGCATATACCCTAATACCCACATACACCAGCAATTTTTTGAATAATATTAGAAGAAGCATTCCATCCATAGATATTACTCTTCACGATGTTCACCTTACCGCCCAACGCTATAATAAATTGATCTAAATCGCCTTAAACCTTCTGGCATTGGTGAAGGATGCACCACCAACCAAAATAATATCATTAGCAAATTGGGAGTGATTTACTACAAAAACTCCTTTGGCTATTAGAATACATGTTATGTTTCCATTGTTTCACTCTCTTGCGAGAGTTCTACTAATAGCTTCAACCATAATAATATAAATAAAGGGGGAAAGTGGGAACCATTGTCGTAACCCTCGGGAAGCTTGAAAAAATGTTGTTAGTCTACCAGTAACAAGAAAATCTATCAAAGGTTGACTAATGAAAGCTTTGATCCATTTAATAAAAGACACTGAGAGCCTAAATTTATCAAGAACAAAGAACAAGAATTGATGAATCACTCTACCAAAGGCATTGGCTAAGTCTAGCTTGATAGTTTTTTTTCTCCCCTGTCGCAACTCGAGTGAATATTATCCTGAATTATTATTATATTGTTGGTGATTTGTCTACTCGCCATGAATTCCCTTTTGCATTTATAATAGTATCTTGGGAATAAGTCTCTTAAGCCCGGAAGACAAGATTTTGTTTAGAATCTTGTAGGCTGCATTGCACAAAGATATGGAATGAAACACTACTAGGAGAACACCTTGTAGTGGAGGTTTCTAGTGTTACAAGATTGGGGAAAAATTTCAAAAAAACCTCCGCTATAACCTCCACCATTCATAAAGGAGGTTCTAGCGGTGGTTTTAATGGATGCCTTGTATAACATAAAAATTTTGGGCAGGAAGAGGTTCTAGCGGAGGTTCTTTTTTCAGTGATTTTTCACATAATACACATTGATGCGGGCATCAGTGCACTAATAGATAGATGCAACAATGCCACTTTAATTCTCATATAATGCACCGGTGCTTTCTTCTTATTATTTCAATGAAAAAAAGCATTGGTGTGGATATAGGAACGTGCACCGAGAGTGTGAAATTTATTAAAAAAATTGATGGAGAGATGTCGATTCTTAGATAAACAACAAATGAACCAATGCATGTATTATGTAGAAAGCACCAATATGAGTATGTATTATGATGTGGCACCTATATTACCATGGGAACCAAAGGGATGTTAAGTTTTTTTTTGAATGAAATGATGGTGCATATATTATATACTGCACTATTGCATTCCATAAATAAAAATCATCGATACAATAATTATAACCATGTAGTTTGTCACACTGGTGCGGTAGTATTTGTAACATGCACTGGTGCGTGTTATCTATAAACGCACCGATGTATATTTTTTGCCCGCACCATGTAGTGAGTTCAAAATAATACAATGCACTAATATGCATATATTTTAATTAATTGTTTTATAAACAAAAATTCAATTAGTCATCTCAAAATCAATTTTATTTTAATAATATCGATTTGTATATTTTAATTATTTATTTTTTATATATAATTATTGAAATTATGCATTATGCAATGGATTACACGTTTGTTTTTTTTTTAAATGTAAATCATCCATATATTAATAAATGAACAATGCAACATTTTACAACATTTGACAATGCAATAAAATAAGAAACTCATTTTATTATATATGAGTAAGAAACCCATTGTCATACAAAATGGGACAATGTAAAGGTCCACAATAATCAAAATGCAGCCAATATGTAATTGTTACACTTATTGTGGTAACATGTCCTCATGCAAGGCAATATGTCAAGTACATTAAACAAAATCCCTAATTTTCACAGACTAATAATATAAAACATACAACTTGTAATAACATTCAATTATTACAATTGGCATTAATCACTTGAACTGATATCATAGCTCGAGCTGCATGCATGCCTCACTTATTCATTACTTGTAGGAAATATTGTACTTGGGTTATATTTAACCTAATATTTCATTGAACGACATATGTTTGACGTTCCTGGTCTTCATGTTCCATCTATACATATAGAAATAAAGTTTAATAAGAATAAATACATTTATATAGTAGAATATACATGATTGTCTAAATCAAAAAATACACCAGAGAAGTGAGTGCTTCATAAACCATATTCTTTCGAAGCCATTCCTCATGCCATCTTTCAAAATGTCTTTCGTTGGCTCCACTCCATACTTTGTTTCATGCATGTTTAATATGCCATGATAAATCCTAGATATAATTAATATAGAGGTTTATTATTGTTCCATTAGCTATAAAATGAGGGAAGTTAAGAAACATAGGTACTTACATATTGTTCAATTAACCCTTGATAATTCAACATATACTCACAACCCACACTTAACCAAATGTCAATCAATTCTTCAGATGGCTCTTCTTTGTATGTTAGCACCTATTAGAAGACATCCATGGAAGTGTAAATTAATTATTTAAATATAAAGATCTAAGCAAATATGAAATCTTAAGTAAGGCTGAAAACATAAGCACTCACAAACTTTGTGATCAATTCTTTTCTTCCTTGTCATCTTGTCTTATGTGTTGAATGGGTTCCATTTTGCTTTATTTTATGTAAGAAAACAATTGGAAATTAGTATTTCATGTGGTATTTAAATTCATTGTACATAAAAGAATGAATCAATGATTGCATGTACCTTTGATGCATGTTGTTGTTGGGATGGCTCATCATGTGATGCAGTTATGCTCATTTATTTTATGTCTCCTTGTAGAATTCATTGGACTTCCCTACTAGCATGTTTTGGGTTTCCCCTTGTTTGTCCTCTGGAATTTTCATCTTCCTGAAAAACAAAAGAAAACATTTTTTTTTAAATTGACATGAAAGTAAATATAGAAAAAAAAACTAATTTGGTAATTTATGGGACATATTATAGGAAAGCATGTTTAGTAATAATAGTTTTTATATGATTTATTTTTGTTATTGTATGTGTTTGCTATTGCAAGTCTCACAAGTCTCATTAACCATTGTTCTGGGAATTCGTGTTGTACCTTATATATAACTTGATTCTTAGAGTCATTAGATTGAATTTTGTACTTAAGTGGAAAGTGTACATCTATATGTTTTTTCCACTATATCCCTCATAGTTTTGCTAAAAAAAATCCCCCTCTTGTTAACTTCCAGCACCACTCCAAATGAACTAAGGACCAAGTCATTATCATTTGCATCGTTCATAATTTGTATCTTCTTAGCACAAGTTTCATTCCCTCGTTATCATTCCCTGCACAACATTAAAAAAATATGAAATCGAGTGTTTAAAACACGTTAGCAATTAATGTTACGAAATCCATTTTTAGCAAAAACGAAAAGAAAAAATTCATGTTGATTACCATTTGATCGACCTAGTTCGTCTCTTTGTAACATTTCCATAAATATTATACACTCTTTTGCACTTAGATAATTGCAAACAATCTTATTTAATTTCTTCAATTTTTTGCTCTACGTGACACACGCTAACCAATGCAAATCATTAATTTAAACTTATAGATAACTCAAATATATTAAATTTTTAATAAAACATAAAGAACTTGCTGACTTCTCTTGTTGGGATGAGCTACCATTGTGCTCACTGCAATAAGTTGTTTTTCTTGAACTTCTATCAACCATATTCTATAAAAAATCCAAGAATTATTAGACATAGAAATCATGAAATATTATTAACAAACTACAGTACTAATGTGTATACTAAAATAATGTGCACCGATGTGTTGTAAACATATATATGCATCAGTGCTTCATAAGTTATATTGTGCACTGTCGAGCCCATGTATAAATTAAAAACATGGTGTTTCGTTGTTTACATTTTGGACAAACCGATGAGCTTTAATCGAATGTACACACCGGTGCAACATCTATGTACAACGATCACCACGAAAGATTTAAAAAAAATTGATAGGGAAGGGGTATGTGATCCAATGCAATGAGTAGTCCCATTGCAAGAGTTTCCAAAATCCCCATATGCAATTAAATAAACCCTATAAAAATCTATTACATAAAAGAAATCGAATCTATTTATGATATATAAAGATGGAATCAAGAGAAAAAACAAGCTAATGTTTCTTCCAATACTGAAATGAAATCCTATGAAACCCTTTCTTTTCAATACAATAAAAAATGTTTGAATCAAATAGGGTAAAGATTGAAATGATCAATAGAATTAAATCACATACCTTTAATTTATCCTATGCAGTTTCGTATGTGTCCTTCAGTGATCTTGTAATACCCCAATGTTTTGTAGCTTCGAACATATGTAATTATTATTTTGTTTTTTTTATTGTAGCACAAGGTGTCGAGACAATGGTTTGAGACATTATTATTGTTATTAATAAACTGGCTCAACATGGACAACAAATGAAAATGGGGGGACATGGTTTCCATGTGTGAGGGGGAATGGGGACTAGGAGTTGTTGGTCACCCAAACTTTGTACTTTGGATCCTATTCTTGATTATTTTGGACCTTGGAGTTACTATTGCACCTTATTCATGGTTAGATGAAATCCACTTGAGAAATGTGCCATTCTTAGAGATTTGGTGGGTCCATATTGGTGAAAGCGCACCCCTTCATTGAAAGATGCCTTTTGTAGGCCCCACTTGCACCAGAGCGCCCTCTTCCTACTTTTTATGCATTGTAAGCTAGTTTTAGCTTCCACCTCCTTAATTCTTTCCTCCACCTCCACAAGTGTACCCCACTCCTCTATTAATCCCTATTTTTTGTGCTTCTGGGGTATTTATGACCCTATTGGATCCACTCTTTCACTTCATGTGCCCTCCTTGTGCTATTTTTCCTCCACTACTTGGTTCTTGGCACATCCTCCTCATAGTGCTAATGTAGTAAAGGGAATCTCCTAAACTAATCCACCACTCCAATTCAAGTTAAGTCTCCATGATGAATCCTACCCACACCTCAAACTAATTCAAGTTGGTCTCCTTGGGTTCAAATTTCCCTCCTTGAGCTTTATATACATGTGGTATCTCCTTGTTGTGCTAGTTATTTAGCTAGTTGGTTAGGTGGAGGTCATTGTGACTTTTGTGTTATGTGTTGGAGAGTGATGTTACTAGATAGTTTCGATTGTTTACCTCTGTTTCCTTGTGGACCATTACTTGTACCTAGTCTAGAATGTAAATCCATTTGGTGAGTGTGGTGATATCCGAAGGGTTGTGGTGAGTGCGGGTAGCCATAACTCACCGTGTTATGTATACATAAGGAAAGTAATGGTGAGGGAATGAGTTGTGGCTACTCTGGTTGAGAGTACCTCTACTTTTGGAACCATGTCCTCATCGTGGATGGAAGGAAATTGGTACTATTTAAGTTAGTTGCACATCTTCAGATAATTATTTGGTTATATGATTATTAATTGTATTTTATTAAGCATATGTGTCGAGGAGGCTAGTGATAACAACATTTAATTTAGGGATGTGTATACCCTAAATGGCTATATTACTATGAAATGGTGAGGTTCAACGTCAGAAATGAAAAATTATCTAACATTTCCTAAGATCTTAAACCAATTATCTAGCATTTACTAAGATATTTAAACCATTATGAATTCAAACTAAACTTGAGAAGAAAAACTTAAACTCATGAATGGAAGGAAAATTGAATTATTTCATTTGATATCAAAGGAGAAAATAGACATACTTACAATCTTGCTTGAGATGCCTCCATCCTCCCTTTCTTTGAGCTATCCTTCTCCATCCTTGCCTTTGATGAAGATGAGATTTCCAATCCTCCAAATCTCCCTAGCATGCCTTTGCTCTTCCTTTGTCCTCCTTCACCATGTCCCAAATGCCTTTGTTTTATAGTATTGGGAAATGGGATCTCAAGTTTCATCTCTCAATGTGGGATAATCCCTTTCTTGATTTTTTGATTCTTTTTACTCAAAAACCCACTTTCCATAGTATTTTTAGGCTTTTTTCACAAATTCATAATTCTTAAGCACAATTATTGCAATCTTGTGCATTTCTTCTCACTGTTGACTGGTGGAGCTTAGATTTGAGCCTTCAATTGAGCATTTCAATCACTGAACCTTGTATCTTTGGGATACCTCTTTCTTCACTCAATCCTTATGATAATGGAAGTAGTGATTAGATAAGAGAGGATTGTTCTCCTAAGTACTTGTCTTCTTTCTTCATGTTGCGGGCGCATAGTAAAATTTCCTTCTGTCTTACACTTTATTAAGGGTGTTAATTTGATTGTTAAAATATAGCTTGATCTATGTTTATGTTTATGGATATTATGTTAGCAGTTGAATGCAATATGGAAGGTCATCATGCTTATCTATGTTATATGGATTATTATGTTAATATTTGAATGCAGGATGGGTGGCCTTCGTGCGTTGTAAAACCCGACTTGTGATAAACCTTCTCTATCTTCTCTAACTTACCTATTCTCTCATGGCTAGATGGATATAGATGGAAGCCATAATTTATGATTTATCTCATGGTGTCATGTCCCCTCATTGATGATTAGTGGAAGGAGTTCCTATACCAACCAATCCCTTGGGTTGAGGAGGAAATTTCATGCACTTGGGGTGAATTCTGAAGTTAAGGCATTAATTAGTTAGGATATTTATTTTTATTTTTATTCTAAGTTTGAAATGCACTTGGTAGAAGTAATCTTTATTAATTAGATATTTTTGTTTTGGAATAAAGTGGATAATGCTCCACAAGTGTGCCTTAGGATAAGATTGACTAAGAGGTAACTTGCAATACAAGAAAATATAAATCATTCAAATCAAGGGAGGTAAGGAAAGGAGAACAAAGCAGAATAAAGCACAAAATCATGACAAAGAAGAAATGCAGTACGAAGGCAAAAAACAAGGATAAAGCATAAAAGCAAGAAAAAGCAGGACAAAGCAAAAAAGCAGGGTAAGGCAGAAAAGTAGGGAAAAAGAAGGACAAAGAAGAAAAGCAAGATAAGGTATAAAAGAATGAAAAAGAAGGATAGAAAAGAAAAAGCAGGATAAATCAAAAGCAAAATCAGAAAGCAAAGCAAAGCAAAAAGCAAGGAAAAAGATAAAGCAGAAAGCAAAGCAAAGCAAGAAGTAAGGCAAAAGCTAAAGGAAAAATCAAAGAAACCTTATCCACTCCATTAGGGAACCTTAGCCTATCTTAATTGCTCAACAATTCACCTCAATATATAAAATAAGGATTCCAACTCCATTTCGCATGTTTTTACCATTTGTGATTTGAATTGAGTGCAATTTTGCCTCATTGACTTGGGAGATGTGCCCCTAGTCCTAGCTGGGATATGTGCCCCATGATTCTACTAAAAGGATGATGAAATACAATATTCATCACTGATTCTATTGCAAGTCCTGAAATTTGATCCATTGGTTGGTGTTCTCATTGTGCAGTTCAAATCCTTCATTTAGTAGGAACAATGTTGGAGGGCCGAAATGGAGGTTATGATTTATACCTTTATGATAATTTATGGATGTTGAGACATATTAAATTATTTCCATATCATTATTTTCAGTAGGAGACACTTTTTGTCTCATCAAAAAAGGTGTATGTATGACCAAGTTATGGCCATTTTACTAGATTCGGGGGTTCCAGCTGTGAAGAACGCACCCTTGCTTTTCTGTATGGTTTGGTGAATGCGACCATGAGAACATATTGAGTCTGTGTGAAACTCCCATGAGAATAAAAAATCCCATTTTCATCATATATATCATATATAGTTGTTATACCTCCCCTTCCATTCTTCTCTGAAGCATTCTCCTCCATTCATTGTAAAAATCTGAGTTTAATAACTCTCTATACAGTCTGAGCTTTGATACTCTTATTCAATAATTAATGGGATATATTAATACTTTATTATGTGGATTATTTAATTTATTAATCTTTATTATACATCATATAATGAATTCTATAGCCTTATAGGTTGATTGTGTTCACCTTTCTGAAGATTAGCTCACTGAGCATTTTTAATTGACTCATTTTGCAGTAGTTTTAATTAAGAGTTCTCTGAATGTTAAATTTTGGTTTTATCAGTCATATGATATTCTTGATACCTTTATGAATACCCTACAATCATATCTTTTGGAAGTTGTATTCCTCTTAGCCTGTTTGGGAGAGCCTGGAAACACCTACTTGAGCAGTCCATCATAGCTCTTTTTCTCCCTTTTCCTCCAAACAATGCGAGAACCTCCCAAAATCTCTGTGAAAATTGTACATAAATATATTAGGACATTATTGTATGATATACATTATTTTTTTCCTTCAAGTGTAAGTGGAATTCTCTAGTATGGCATATGTTGGTGTGCCCATGAAGCCTTGGAGTAGACTTCAGTGGCAGCTGTTGTTGAAACATACATGGCCCCAGTACCTTATGCATAGGAGTATGAAGTTGGCCTTGATTCTAATTTTTATGCTTCTTCACACTCCCCATTATATTTGGAATATCCAAAAGTGTCCATCAGTCAATATCTGGGTGGGTTAATCAGTGACCTAGTCTAGTTCCTTCTTCGCTAGTTTGGAGAACTAGTTACTGCTTGCAAAATTTATGATTTTAAGGTTTGAATTTGAGTTGATATCCTCTAAGATCATATCAGGGATATTACAGTGGTATCAGATCACTTTCCTCCACACCTATGGAAAGTGAGCTCTTAATTTTAAGAATTTGCAGCCATGTCCATGTTCAATGAAGAAGATTCTGACGAGGATGAGGAAGAAGAAATCATCTACATAGATGGAGGACTACCACGAGATGAGGATGGTTAATTTATTGACACAATGGATATTGAATATCAATGGGATGAACCACAGATGGATAATCATAAGAAATATTTGGAAAAAGTGATATCTACATGTGAGAACTTGCCCCACCACTATTAGGAGTATCTTTCCTTGGGGGAAGATATTTGTAAAGCCATTTCTTTCAAAGATGATTTTTATTGCATATTTGGATTTGATCCTAAGAATGCATATGAGGAATCATTGAAGAGCATAAAGTTAAGTTTTTCTACTAATCAAATCAAAGAATAAGAAAGAGCAATCGAAAGTGAAGCCTTATTAGATGCCATTATTTTTGGCATGAAGAGACTTTTCAGATTCTCTTCAAAAAATGTCTCCAATAATTTTGATTCTAAGACAATAGAGGATCAAGATACATCAATAGAATTGAAGGAGAAAAAACAAAGTACAAATCAGACATCTTAAGAGGATGAAGGTACAATCCTTACTGAGGAGGGTTGTAAGCATGAAGAAGCATTTACTGATGGATGCTATGAAGAAGTACCTATTGATGTGTGCCTAAGTTTTGAGGATATATCTACTGATGGATGCTCTCATATATATATTGGTGACATAGAGATCATCCTTGATGAGGTTGATGCAATTCCCAACTCCATGGAGCACGAAGAAGAATACCTTGTAGCAGTAAAATATGAACCAAGATCACCTTCACAGTCACCACTTGAGCTTCCATGTGAAGTTGATCCCAAGAAAAAAGAAGAAGAGAAGGTTCGTTCTCATCAAACATCTTTCATTGAAGGGTCTTTGAATATGAGTGAAAGGAATATCTATGATTCCCTTAGCATACTCCATGGCACTCAACCATTGGTATCAAATTCATGTTGGAGAGTCTATTCATTGGAGGATGTTAAATTTTGAGCATTAATTCACAAGACTCTAGGATCTTTACTGAGAGAATAACATGTACAATATATCAATGGATATCAATCATAACAAGCATGTCAATCATCACAAGAAGCAAAATCATAAGAGACAATAGACACACAGAGTTTCCTCAGAGATAGATAGAGAAATAACACAACCAAAGTACAAGAGAAAGACTCCTCTTAGCAGCTGATCCTCCTCCTCACATGTGCGCCACTTTCAGAGTGAAGGAAGTGTGAGTTCTAAAGTGATCCAAATAGAGATCTCCCAATCTCTATTTATACTTGTCATGTTTTCCCAATAACCTTATGGGACCGACTTGTCTAGCTAGGTACAATAACTTCATATTACATTATATCGGGCCGACCCCTTACAAGGTGGTCTAATAAACCATCGGCAAGTTAACATACTTGCGACACTTGTCAATACAAATGACGACACTTCCGTATAGAGGAATAATACATCTCTATAGGAGTACAATAAATATATAAATTAAATACATTCCGAAGTTACATATACATCATCACTCCCTCTCAACTAGGAAGGTATTTCTTGACACAGATCATCTAGCACAAGTCTTCTTCTCTGGATCATCATCAGCGAATCATCATCTTGGAATCATCGCCATCATTACTGCTGCTGCTATCTCGATCAATCTCTGAATCTACTCATCATAGGAAGTTCACCCTTTTTCATGCTGGATGTAGGCCCACCACCTGCAGGTCTTCATCATCAATGGCCATACTATGGATCCCAGGACTGATTACGTGCATCAACAAAACCCAACGCATACTATAGGTTCTTTTACATGTTGAACTTCACAAAACCTACTCAAAGCATCCCAGGATGTTACGAGCAAACTGCTCTACCTGTCTGGATCTCGATAGAGCATCCCAGGCTGTTACGAGCACACCACTCTACATGTCCATATTTTTAAAGGATCTTTTCTATGTGAACTTTTGCAAAACCTACTCAGAGCATCCCAAGATGCTACGAGCACATCGCTCTACCTGTCTGGATCTCGATAGAGCATCCCAGTATGATACGAGCACACCGCTCTACCTGTCTGGATTTTAAAGGATCTTTTCTATGTGAAACTATAGAAAAACCTACTCAGTGCATCCCAGGATGTTACGAGCACACCGCTCTACCTGTTCGGATCTCGATAGAGCAACCCAGGATGTTATGAGCACACTACTTCTCCTGTCCAGTTTTTAAAGGGTCTTTTCTATGCTACCTGCACAACCTGTCCACGACCATAGAGTATCAAACCGATACTCACCATACATCATCACATGATCAACCTGATCATCATCATACCATCATCTTGATGCGTATCATCTGGAGCAACATCCTGAAGCTTGTCATCTGTGATCATCCTGATCATCATCATAGCATCAACCTGATGCGTATCATCTGGAGAAAAATCCTAAAGCTCGTCATCTATGATCATCCTGATCATCATCATAACATCAACCTGATGCATATCATTTAGAGAAACATCCTGAAGCTTGTCATCTGTGATCATCCTGATCAAACATTATATCCATGTTATGCATACAAAGTATCTACCTGATACATATCATCATACATTATCTACCTGATCATATAATGCATCCACCTGATATACATAATGCATCCACCTGATACATACATAAGTACATGATCACACTAATCATACAAGTATCTACCTGATACAAATCCATGATCCAACTGATCATATCAAGCATCCAACATGATGCATATACAAATACATGATCACACTGATCAAAGCATCCGACATGATGCGTACATACATATAAATGATCCCACTGATCATATCCAGCATCCAACATGATGCGTACATACATATACATATAAATTATCCAACCTATCATATCCAGCATCCAACATGATGCGTACATACAAATAAATGATTAAACTGATCAGAGCATCCAATTGATGCATATACAAAGCAGTAACTGGAGCATCGTCTTGATGCTCATCATCCAACGCTTACATCCACAGCCATAGGAAGGATCCTCCTCTCACCATGATTGGAATGGCTTCAGCAGATGTGTACATCACTTCTTCCTCGAAGTGTCGTCGATCTGAAAGACACCAAGCCTCTCTTTGAAGTACTCGAACTTCACTCTGGCTAGTGGCTTTGTCAGCACATCTACAATCTGCTCATCTGTCGCAACATACAGGAGCTTCACTGCTCCTCTCTACACCATATACCTGATATAGTGATATTTGATCTCAATGTGCTTCGACTTGTCGTGGAACACCGGGTTCTCAGACAGCTTCACACAACTCTAGTTGTCACAAAAGATGCCAACAGTCTCCAGTGGGAGATCAAATAACTCTGATAGTAGCTTCCGAAGCCATACTGCCTCACAACTATCCGAACAGGCTACAACATACTCTACCTCGGCTGTACTCAGTGCTACGCAGGATTGCTTCCTGCTAAACCAAGAGATCACACCTGATCCCATACTGAAGCAGCACCTAGAAGTGCTCTTCCTATCCGCAGCACTGTCTACCCAATCTGAATCAACATAACCCTGTAGGTTAAACTTTTGATTCACATCATACTTGAGCCCATAATCAATTGTACCCTTCAGGTACCTCAGAATATGCTTTACAGCAATGAGGTGAACATCTCTCGGATCCGTCAGGAACTGGTTCAATGTGTTCACCGCAAATCAAATATCTGGTTTCGTGTTCGTTAAGTACATCAAGGACCCAATCATATGACGATGCATAGTGACATCAACCGGATCAAACGAAGCATCATACAGAAGCTTCAGGTTCGATCCCATAGGTGTGGCCATGGCCTTGCAGTCCATCATCCCAAACCTCTCCAGGATCTCTACTGCATACTTCCCTTGTCCAAGGAAGATTCCATCTGCACTCTACCACACCTCCATACCTAGAAAATAGTGCATCATCCACAAGTTCTTCATCTCGAACTTGGCAGCAAGCTTCTGCTGCGTGTCGGCAATCAATCTATCCTCACCTGTAACAAACAAGTTATTCACATACAAAAGTAGTATCACTGGATTGCCTTCCTCAAACTTGTAGAAAAGGTTGAAATTCGCTTTACTCTTGGTAAATCCCAAACTAGATAGAAAACTGTCTACCCTACCATACCAAGTTCTTCACATATATGACTTCCCGTCATGTGTCTCAAAAACAAGTGGCTTCTCCACATACACTTCCTCTTCGACTAAACCATTCAAGAAAGTTGTCTTGACATCCATCTAGTGTATCTTCCATTTCATCATTGCAGCCAGAGCAAGTACTGATCTGATGGAAGTGTGCCTAGCTATAGGTGTAGAAGTCTCTTCATACTCAATCCCTTTTTTCTGGGAGAAGCCATGAGCTACAAACCTTGTTTTGTATTTCTCCATGCTACCATCTGCAGCATTCTTGATCTTATAGATCCATTTGGAAGTCACAACAGGCTTCCCTTCAGGTCTTGGGACTGCATCCCAAACATCATTCTTCATGATCGACTGGTACTCCTCGATCATGGCATTCTTCCCGAATCCTGGGAACTTCAATATCTTCAATAGATAATTTTGTTGCTGAACAAATGTTGTATTCCTTCTTTTGTAGGTGAAGGTATACGATCTTTCCTACAAAACAAGTTGAATTGCATGATTTGAAACATCTCATAGTTTCATAACAAAATCCTACACATAAAGAAATATGCCATACAGCCATACAATTATTTTAGCCAATTCTTCAATACAACATTTATCCATATTCTGTAACTTTGTAGATGCCTTCCAATCTCTACCAGAACATTGTTAAGAGTGTGCACAACTCCCAACATGTCAGCAAAGAGGTTTCATTCTAGATAAGTAGCAATGGAATGTTGTACAGTGCCATAGGCCACTTAGCCATTACTTTCATATTAGTAGTATTTTGTTCATCAATGCAATTATTCTAATATGCAAAATACACGACCTAAGTCTATGAACATAAGCATATACATCATTGAATAACATTACTTAAACAAACAAATATGTAAGAAATGACAATTCAAATACTTATCTTTGTTTGGTTGTTGGATGGACTCCCTCTAAATCTTTGCAACTCCATTCTTATGTGGATTGTGAGAAGTGGTCGACTCCCTCTTGATCTTTTCTTCCTAGATTACCTATCCTTGAACTTATATCTCTCCTCGATCTCTATGCATTCTTACAAGTATCATTATTGTGATATCCTTGAGATCTCATAAATAATCATACATTTATTAGTATAATATCAAAAAATAATCTTAAACATGTATAGTCATGATCATTTCAAACATAGATAATAAGCATTATCAATCAAGGTTTCAGGGACAACTTCTCTTACTCATGCATATTCATATTTGACTATAGAACTCTTCTGGTTAGTCATATCATCAATCAAGGTAAGATACATAATATGCATAAACCCTAGATACTTAAACTTGTAACTTCATGAATAACCATTATCAATCATACAAAAGTATAAGATCCTTTGATATAGAAAAACATACCTGGTCATCATATTTGCTAGTTATATCTAGCAATGTTTTCTTGTTCTCTTCAATGACCTACATAACTCATAAGTTAACCTTTGCAAAACCAAATTATACATACCTCTATGTGATCCATGACTATGGATGAATCTTTGTCTTAATGTCACCGTAGCATGTTCAGGTTGTCCCTTCAATTTGTACAATCCTCCCTCTTGCTCTCCAATCACTACTGCATCATCAATAGTTTTACCTTTTGGCCACATTAGTACTTGTCCATCCACAAATGCAACCCTCATGCATTTTGCATCTAATGCAGATATGGAGAGTAAGTTCTTCTTGAGCCTAGGTACATACAGAACATCTTTCATCTTCAAAGACTTCCCAGAGTCTAGGTTGTAGGAGGCTTCCCCACTTCCTTTGATTGGGTATTGATAATCATCCCCAAGTTTCACCTTATGGGGTGATTCATGTTCAGATAGGTTTACAAAAGATTCTTTAAACTCAGTCATGTGTTTGGAAGCCCCACTATCAATTAACCAATCATTACAACCATGAGAGATAGTACATGTGAGAGCAGAGATTAGAACATACTCTTCTTTGCTTGATGAGTCATCATCATCACTTTCTGCTCTAGCTTTCTTCCTGGAAGGTTCATCATCCTCAGCAACATAAGCATGATATCTTCTTTTTTTATTCTTCTTCTTCTTGTTGAAGTTGTTGTCTTTATTCTTCTTGGGACAATTTGAAGCAAAGTGTCCCATTTCATTACATTCGAAACATCGAACATGAGATAGAACTTTCTTCTTGTGATAAGGGTGAGAATGTTTCTTGTTATGAGATTTATCCCTCTTAACCTTGCTTCCCTTGGTGTGAGATGTGAGAGCTTGATCTTCATTCCCCATCTTTTCTTTTCGTGCCACAAGCCTAGCTTCTTCTTGAGAGCATTCCTCCCATAGTCTACTGAAAGAGATCAATTTCTTTCTTGCACAGATTCCTTGAATAAAAGAGTCCCATGACCTAGGTAGGCCATTCAGAGTGGTCATAACAACTTCACCATTGTCCACTACTTCATCCATAGATTCAAGTTGTTCCTTGATTTGAGAGACCTTGGAGAAGTAAGATTGAATGGACTCTCCTTTCAACATCTTGACCCCTTTCAATTGATTCCGCAGAGTCATCTTCTGATTTATGTTCTTCCCTTCAAATAACTTGGTCAGGGAGTCAAACATCTCCTTGGGTGTCTTTAGAGATGACACATGTGGTATAAGATGGTCTTTGATAGAATCAGTAATGATTCTCTTTGTCTTGACCAAGTTATTCTTATGCAATACCTTAGCCTCATCATCCTCTGGGATAGGGACCTCAGAGTTGATGTAGGAGTCTAATTCATTTTCTTCCAAGATTAACCCAATCCTATACTTCCAGGCTTGGAAGTTATCAGCCCCTTCAAGATTATCCTCAAGCTTGGTGTGGTGAGACATCTTAAAGAGTACTTCAAATGGAAATAGAAGAGATTTAGGTCTTACCACTTGCTTTGCTAAAAACTGGATCTGGTCCCGGATTAGGGTTTGTCGAAAAAAAAAACTAAAAATTCAAAAAGTGAATTTCAACTTTATGAAAGGATAGAAAGATGCGCCTTGATGATCTGATTAGCTTGGTGTATTCAGAATTTGAGATCTGCAAAGCTTCACCCTTCAGAAATGCCTTTTAGTCTTCCTGGGTTCACTAGGGAGGACCCTGAATTAGGGTTTGAGTTTCCCGTAGATTTACCCAACCAAAAATATCAATCCAAAGCTCTAAAATTCAATTTTTCCAAGGAGCTTCCAGCTATGTCTTCAGATTTCAGAAATTCCTATTTTTGTGGAAACCCTAATTTTTAGGGCCAAATCTGAAAATGCTCAGAATTGAATTCTGATTGGACAGATAGATTCTCCTTAATGAGTAGAGTTAATCTAATATACTGATTTTCCAAAATATGTGGAGAGAAACCCAATAAGCAAGAAACCCTAGTTTCCGTCACTGCACAATGTCTTCTTCTCAGGTTAGCTCTGATACCATGTTAAATTTTGAGCATTAATTCACAATACTATAGGATCTTTACTGAGAGAATAACATGTATAGTATATCAATGCATATCAATCAAAACAAGCATTTCAATCATCAGAAGAAGCAAAATCATAAGAGACAATAGACACACAGAGTTTCCGTGGGGAAAACCCTAAGGTGAAAAACCCCACAACTTCCTCAGAGATAGATAGAGCAATAGCACAAACAAAGTACAAGAGATAGACTCCTCTTAGCAGTTGATCCTCCTCCTCACATGTGCGGCACTTTCTGTGTGAAGGAAGTGTGAGTTCTAAAGTGATCCAAATAGAGATCTTCCGATCTCTATTTATACTTGTCATGTTTGCCCAATAACCTTATGGGGCCGACTTGTCTAGCTAGGTACAATAACTTCATATACATTATATCGGGCCGACCCCTTACAAGGTGGTCTAATAACCCATCGGCAAGTTAGCATACTTGCGACACTTGTCAATACAAATGATGACACTTCCGTATATACGAATAATACATCTCTACAGGAGTACAATAAATATATAAATGAAATACATTCCGAAGTTACATATACATCAACAGAGGAGCCATCCTTCCTTGAAGGCATGGAGAAGATTCAAAGAGCAATGTACAACATCGAAGGTAATTTCATGTCTTTGATTTTTGATAGAAACAATTTGGTTGAGTTTAATGAATGGTTACATGAGGCATAATTTAAGAATAATGAGGATATTCATAAGCTCAAAATTCAAAATGAGAAACTTCTTGAGAGGTTGCAAGATACATGTTCTTCCTCCTATGTTTCAGATTGTCATATGGTATATTGCTTGGAGGATTCTCATGACATGATGGATAATGAGAACCATGGAAATTTGCATGTGCTTGATGTGTTCCAATATGAGCTTGATGACAGACAAGCACTTGTTACAATGAAAGAGGAACTTGGGTTGCCTCTTAATGATGGTTACACACTCTTTGAAAAAGTGCATTATTCCACTACCTTTGAACCAACCTATGAGGAAATTTTCACACTTTTGAGGGAGGTGCATGATCCTACCTCTATGGAACATTTACATGATGAAACTTTCACACTTTTTGACCATTTGGGTGAGTTGGTTCATTCTCCTAAATCCCACAATTCCACATTTTGCAGCATTCATCCTAATGAAGTATGGGTGAAAGGTTTCTTTTTATTGGTGCCATATGAGGAGTGTGAGATCGCTACACTACATGATGATTTTATGATGAGTAAACCACATTCTCTTTTGTAGCATAAATATACATTGCTCTCATTTGATGACTCTCACATACATGGATGCACCTATGATGTTCACTTGAGTCACTTGAAGACTCATAAATTTCCTTGATCCTTGCTTAGTTCATTTGATGTTGGAGGAACTTCATCCAATACTTGGGGGAAGAGATATATGGTTGGAGAACATGCTTCTTGGAAAAAACATCCTTTGTTATTTCTTGATCATATACATATTCATGTATGTATTGATGAGACTTCTTTGAATCACTTGAAGTATCCTTGCTTTCTTTGGTCCTTACTTGGTTCAAATTTTGGTGGAGGTTCTTCATTCACTTCTTGGATGAAAAAACACATGGAAGATTATTTTGAAGCTTCTTACATTCTCTTGGAGAATCATTATAGGACATTGGATCCTCACCCATGTCATTGGATCAGATTTTATTTGTCACTTGATGCTTGTGTGCACTTGGCAAGCGGTGGTCTACTTGCTTGAATGGACAAGCACTTTCATGATCCTTTGGTGAGGCACCTTCTTGATGTACATTTGTATGATGTTGATATGTACTTTGATGATCTATATTTTTTACTTATGATGTTTGGGAGGATGCTCATTAGAGAGTGGGATCCTGGCATCCCCCACCTTGATGTAAAATTTTTTTTTACCTTCCTCATTGATGAAATACGCCAGTTATGGGATCCTGGCATTTCACACTTGGTTGAAATAATTTGGAGGATGTTGTACACCTCCTACTTTGATGTATTGCTTTGGGACACCTTGTGCATGATAGGAATGCACAAGCACTGGGACATGGGAATCCCACATTATAATTTATGTGTTTTCACACTATGTATTGTTGGAGTACGCAAGTGTTGGGACCCTGACATCCCATACTTTCTAGATTGGTTCTTGATGATATTGTGTACTAGGAGGGTGTGCAAGTAGTGGGACCCAAGAATTGTTGATCATTGTCAACTCATTGGGATCACATTTTGGTTGGTTGGGTGCTTGATCAATCAAGCCCCTTCTCTTCCCCATGGGTTCATATTTGTAGTAGATGGTGATGGTTTCCTACATGGGAAACATATTTTTGGATGGAATTGTGTTTTTCTTGCAAGGTGTTATGATGACTTCCATGTGATTCTTATGCATTGGATAGGAGAATATAAATTGCACCTTGTATTCTTGAGGATCAATTGGGATCCTGGTATCATTTTTGATTGGTCTCCACACTAATTTCATGGTTGGATGGTAATGGAACAATCTATTGGGAGAGTTCATGAACAATTTATAATCAAAGTGGTGTGCCAGAAGCATGATGGCTCATGATGCTTAGTTGGGTTGGATTTGATTATTGCTTGAGGACAAGCAATCTTGGGAAGGGAGGAATGCCATGTCCCCTCATTTATGATTAGTGGAAGGAGTTCCTAGACCAACCAATCCCTTGGGTTGAGGAGGAAATTTCATGCACTTGGGGTGAATTATGAAGTTAAGGCATTAATTAGTTAGGAAGTTTAATTTTATTCTTATCCTAAGTTTGAAATGCACTTGGTAGAAGTAATTTTTATTAATTAGATATTTTTATTTTGGAATAAAATGGATAATGCTCCACAAGTGTTCCTTAGAGGATAAGGTCAATACTAAGAGGTAACTTGCAAGACAAGAAAAGATAAAGCAGTAAAAGCAAGGAAAGTAAGGAAAGGAGAAGAAAGAATAATAAAGCACAAAAGCAAGACAAATCAGAAAAGTGGGACAAAGGCATAAAAGCAGGCTAAAGCAGAAAAGAAAGAAAAAGCAAGACAAAGCAAGACAAAGCAAGACAAAGCAGAAAAGCAGGGTAAGGAAAAAAAGTAGGGAAAAAGTAGGACAAAGTAGGAAAGAAGGATAAGGTAGAAAAGCATGATAGAAAATCAAAAGCAGAAAGCAAGGAAAAAGCTAAAGCAAAAATCAAAGCAAAGCAAAGCAAAAAGTAAGGAAAAAGCTAAAACAAAAAGAAAAGAAACCTTATCCACTCCATGAGGGTGCCTTAGCCTATCTTACTTTCTCAACAAATCATCTCAATCTATAAAATAAGGATTCCAAATCCATTTCACATCTTTTTATCATTTGTGATTTGAATTGAGTGCAATTTTGCCTCATTGACCTGGGAGATGTGCCCCTAGTCCTAGCTAGGAGATGTGCCCCATGATTCTACCGGAAGTATGATGACATCCAGTCTTCATCACTGAGTCTATTTCAAGTCCCGAATTCTTATCCATTGGTTGGTGTTCTCATTGTGTGGTCAACTCCTTCATTCAGTAGGAACAGTGTTGGAGGGGCTAAATGGAGGTTTTGGTTTCGACCTTTTTGAGAATTTATGGATGTTTATACCTATTCCATTGCGTCCATATAAT
This sequence comes from Larix kaempferi, assembly GCA_027924585.1. Classification (NCBI taxonomy): domain Eukaryota; kingdom Viridiplantae; phylum Streptophyta; class Pinopsida; order Pinales; family Pinaceae; genus Larix; species Larix kaempferi. The sequence continues at coordinate 27,229,380 of BSBM01000158.1, read as the reverse complement.
TTTTTATAGTAGGAAACCTTTTTTGTCTCATAAAAAAAGGTGTCTGTATGAGCAAGTTATGTTCATTTTACTAGATCTGGGGGTTCCAGCTTCGAAGAACTTGCCCTTGCTTTTCTGTATGGTTTGGTGAATGCGCCCATGAGAAGATCCTGAGTATTTTTGAACCTCTCATGAGAATAAAACATCCCATTTTCATCATATATATCATATATAGTGGTTATACGTCCCTTTCTCATTCTTCTCTGAAGCATTCTCCTCCATTCATTGTAAAAATCCAAGTTTAATAACTCTCTATACAGTCTGACCTATGAGACTCTTATTAAATTCTTAATAGGATATATTAATAATTGATGATATGTATTATTTAATGTATTATTCTTTATTATACATCATATAATGAATTTTAGATCCTTATAGGTTGATTGTGTTCACCTTTCTGAAGACTAGCTCATTGAGCATTTTTAATTGACTAGTTTTGCAGTAGTTTTAATTAAGAGTTATATGAATGTTCAATTTAATTTGTATGAATCATATGAGATTCCTGAAACGTTTTTGAAGACCCTCCAATTCTCTCCCTGATAATTCGTATCCCTCTCATCCTGTTTGGGAGAGCTTGGAAACAATATAGTTGAGCAGTCCATCCTAGCTCTTTTTCTCCATTTGCCTCCAAACACTTCCAGAACCTCCCAAAACCTCCGTGAAACTTGTACAGAAATATATTATGATATTTTTGTCTGATATCCATGATTTTTTTTCCTTCAAGTGTAAGTGTAAGTCTCTAGTATGCATATGTTGGTGTGCCCAAGAATCCTTGGAGTAGACTTCAGCGGCAACTATTGTTGAAACATAAATGGCCCCAGTATCTTGTGCATAGGAGTATGAAGTCGGCCTTGATTCTTATTTTTATGCTTCTGCACACTCCCCATTAAATTTGGAAGATCCAAAAGTTTCCATTAGTCAAGATCTGGGTGGGTTAATCAGTGACCTAGTCTAGTTCCTTCCTCACTAGTTTGGAGAACTAGTTACTGCTTGCAAAATTTCCGATTTTAAGGTTTGAATTTGAGTTTATATCCTCTGAGATCATATCAAGGATATTACACATGGATAAATGGTTGTAGATGGAATCTATCATTTCTTATTTTTCTCGTGGTTAGATTGTTGTAGAGGGAAGGCATCATTTCTGATTTGTAATGTGTTTATATGGTTGTAAATGGAATACACAACATCTAATCTATAATTTGTTTAGATGGTAGTAAATGATAGCCATAAAATCTGATTTGTACATGTGATTGATGGTTGAAGGGGGGGAAGCCATGAATCCTATTTTATCTAGTGAGTGATGATTGTAGGGGGACAACCATGCGATCTATTTTTATGGCTACAGATGGCATCCCATGTATTTGTGTCTCTTATGGCTTATTGTTACACCTAAATCTTGCTACCCTGAGACTTAGTGTAAACATCCCTGAAGTTTCCCATGACTGGAGGGCTTAACTGACCCATTTTTATAGGTCTTCGCAGTTCACCCTTGTGCAACCTGCCACATCGTAGGTTGTCCTAATGCAGCATGCAATGATGTCAGTTAATTGGATAAAAGAGCATCTTCGAGCCCATTCTCGAAGATGAGTGATGTGGATCCCTATCCCTAGCCTATAGGGGAGCTGGCATTCGGTTCTTAGCCTTTTGGAAGGATCCCCTAACTCTCTCCTACCATATCTCAACCTACCCTATCCACTTAGTCCTATATAAGTGAATCTCATTCCCATTCCAAAGGGAGGAAGTCTATAGTATCTACATGTTGGTGAAATTAGCTTGGGAGAGATCTCTACTCATCCCTTGAGATATCCACACTTCCTTTGGAGGATTTGGCATTGTCTTGGTTGGAGGAGGATTGCTATGTTAAGTCTTGGTTGTAATCACTTCCTTCTATCTATTATTGTGTAGGATTGCTACGTTAACTGCTTACTTAGATCTATTATTGTGTAGGTGCATTTTACTACTTGTTTTGTTCTGTGTTGCCTTGACAGGTTTTGCAGCTAAGATCTGAAGACCATCAAGCTTGGAGAAAACATCAAGGAGAAAGGATCAGTGATCTGAAAGGTAAAGCATCTATCCACTTGATCTCTAATTAGATCTAGGAAAGTATTCTATATTCTGTCCTATTTGTTCTAGTCTTACACTAAGCTAGGGAGATCAGGCCTCATGTCTACTCTTGGTGGATTGTCCGTCAAACAAATCTGGAAACCATACCAGGGAAGACATTGTTTTAGTTTTCAATTTGAATTCCATTTTCATTTGATTTCTTTTGCAAGCTATCTCATTTTCCTCCTAAGTCTTTTTCACCATCATATCTTCACTTTGAAGAGTCTGTAGTCCTCCTATGAGTTTGTACTCACAATCTTTAAACCATTTTATTGCTCATTTATTGGAGATTTGTTGATCCTTGAGTTTGGATCTTGCCCGTCACACCTGGGTAGTGGAACCAGAGCGTTGATTTGATCTTTGTTCTCTGTCTTTTGGGCTATCGTCGCAAACTTCTCACTAGTGTCCTGCGACATTGTCGCAATACCCGCACTGGTGACCTATGACGGTCGCTTTTTGTATGAAAACAGACTGCGCCGATCTGTTAAAATTGGAACAAGGGCATCCCCCCTCCATTTTTTGATTTGAGTTTTGATTTGGTGTACAAACCCTCTCTGTGTTGCAAGATCCAGTCTGAGACTTATTTTTTATTTGTGTGTTGAAAGTGTTTGGATTTTGTTTGGATTTGTATTGGGTCCCATTTTAACAAGCTTGAGTTAGGTAGTCGTGGACACTTTGGTTTCCATGCCTTCGTCCACTTAACCTTGTTTTCCCTCCTCTCCTCACTTGATCTGATCTTTGCATTAGATCTGATCCCAAACTTCTTTTCTGCACTTGTCATTTAGCTTTGTTTGCATTCAGTTGTTTGATTGGGTGTTTTGAAGTGTTTTCAGTCTATATGAGTGCTTGCCATTTTTTGAGAATTTCTTGAGTGTTTAGAGTGCTGCAAATAAACTTTCTTTTCAATTATCCATGCTTAAAAATATCATTGTTTTCAAGTTGTTATCTTGGCAAACCATTGGAAAATTAAAGGTGCATCATTTTTACTGTTTTCAAGCACATTTGAAAATTATTGTAGAAATTGCTTCATGCATTGGAATTGGTCATTTATTAGTCTTTTGGAAAGTTTGAGAGAAAGAATTAATCATTTGTTCTTTTCGGGAATTATGAATCATTCATTTTCTTGAAAAATTCGAGTGAGATCAAGTTTTTACAAAAGTGATTCCATGTTTGGAGAGATTGTATGCATTCTTGGTTTTTTATGCTTTTAAGCCACTATAGTGAAATTGAAAAGTTAGAGTGCTATAGATAGGAAATTTCTCTGTTTTCATCTCTTAAAGTTTTGATTCGAAAAGACAAAAGAAAATGTTTGGATTTGGTTGTTATGCTTGTTGATTTTTTGTGTTTCGCTTGGAAAAACTGGAAAAAGTGAAAAGAGTATTTTTGATCAAATTTGATAGATTTGGGATTGTGTTGCATATTTTTGTTTTGGTAAAATCACTTGGAAATAAATTTCTCCGTCCCATATATAGAGTTCATCAAAAGAAAAGTATATTTTGTGCATGTAGTTAGGGCTTTCATTATGTTTACGTTTATGTACTCACCTCATGCATTCGCCTAACTGTCCGGATAAAATTAACAGTAGAACTAGGGTAAAATCTTTAGTAACTTGTGTGTTAAGTTAGAGACATGTTCCGGCGTCGTGAAACGTGGCAGCTGTGGTTACTCTCCAGCACTGTATTCCGAGGTTATTTTAGTCTTCCACGTACTTATCAGTATATCAAAGCTCTTTCACATACCAACCAAGTATATCGAATCTCTTTCATGTACCCACCAAGTACTTCGCGTACTTGGCATATATCGAAAGGTGTTTCACGTACTTGGCATATATAGAAAGGTGTTTCACGTACTCGGTAGTATATAGGAAGGTATCATGCCGTATGATTGTGCATTAGACAACACCACTATGGATTTGAGCTCCCACATACCTTGAGTATATCAGGAGACACCATTAGGATTCCTGAAACCAACTGAGTTAACCATTTGGATGTCTTGGCAGAGCAATACACCAAGAACAACACTCGGGGAGATTACTACGCACGTACTGTCCAAGTAGTCGGGTATTCAGGAAAGGGTACAGTCCCAATACTCCTTGCCGTGTTTTACTGTTGGACCCTGCGGTATATAGTGATTTGCGAAGCCTTGATAATCCTGTGAGGTTTCAGACTTTTGAATTGACTCCTATCACATAAGTTTGCTTGCGGCCTTAGTTTGTGTGGGATTTTTCTGGATCGCCTTTCTTTTGTTTAGCTTTCCCTAGGAGAAACTTTTGTTTTAGTCACTATGGCTGAATTTCCTTAGAGAAGGTCCCGTAGGATTCAAAACTTACCGCCCGAATATCCCCTTAACCAGGAGGTAATTTCGAAGGTAAGAATGGACCCACAATCCATGGTCGTGTCACCTGAAGTAAAAAACCCTACTTTGAATGTTGGAGCACATATGTTTCCTCCAGATTCACCTACCTCCAACCCCCTACAGAGTGAAGAGGCACAAAATTCCACTTCACAAGACCTACCTTCCGTTTTACCAGGAGAGCCTAGATCGGTGGAATGGTTAAATCCACCCCAGGATGACCCTGCAGTAGTTGTTGGTCCAGCAACAGCTTATTAGACATCATCTCTATGCCACCCAATGGCTCATTTTTCCATTTCATCCTCACCCAGTTGGGATACTCCTTAGGATGTTTTCGAACCCATTCGTGATTGCTTGGATCGATTACGTACCATAGGTGATGAATTTCGAAGACAAAGTCTTTTATGAAGCGTTGAAGACTTGATGTTACCTCCTTATCAACCACTCCCAAGTCGTTTTTTATCTTATGATTCACCGGAATCATCCACACAACACGTGACCACTTCAGAACCTAGTCAACCATCACTTCCTGCACATTCACCCCTCAGACAGGAGACCAGTTCTACACCTCGAATGAATCAATTTGTTGAAGGACAACAGTCCAACACACTTGTTACTACCATGGTTACATTACCTGCTCCTCCGCCACCCCAAAACGTGCGGGGAGGATACTCTTTACCCCCTACCTTCCTTACCGGTAATGTTAATACCACAGTATATAATCAACAACCCGTGTTGGGTCAACCTTTGAATAGTGGTCAGCAAGTTGTTGCTAGGGGGAAACCCCTGTCTCTTAACCATAATACTGGAGGAGGGGTTCCCATCGGTCCTTCCGTTGGAAATTCCTTACCTCCAATACCTTCCACTACGGGATTATCTCATGTTGGGGGACCATCTAATGTAATTCAACCACCATGGAGTCAAGCGTATCCAGGTTATATTAACCCTGTGTCGGGACAACTCAATCTCGGAAATGCACTCTATGGGGTTCCCTACCACGGAAATCCATACACTCTATGGGGGCAACAAAATTTTTTACAACATGGACCCCCACCTACAGTCCCACCCCCCTCGTTTGGTCCACCCCCACCTCCCATTGGAGGCGGCGGGCCCACACACAACTTTGGAGGAGGTGAACCTCTACCTTATGGCGGAGAACCACCTCATCCCGGCTATCATAGCCCACCCCCCCTGGCGGTGGAGGTGGAGGCCCTCCCTATTCAAGAGGAGGTGAAGTGCCACCCCCCCCGGGTGGTGGCGGACGTCCACCTTATGGTGGAGGCCCATCCCATCCTGGTGGTGGTGGTGGGGGGACCATCTCATCTTGGTGGTGGTGGTGGAAGACCATCCCATCCTGGTGGTGGTGGTGGAGGACCATCCCATCCTGGTGGTGGTGGTGGAGGACCATCCTACCATGGTGGAGGTGACGGAGGAGGACCTTACCCTTCTGGCGACGACGGTGGACAACCACCTCCTCCCGACGGAGGCAGTGGAGGCCCACCTTATCTCGGAGGAAACAATGGACCACCACCTCCTCCTGGCGGAGGCGATGGAGGTCCATCCTATCCCGGTAGCAGTGGCAGACCCCCACCATTTGGAGGCGGCCCAACCCCTACCGACGGTGGAGGCGGGCTTCACCTTATGGTAACAGGCCACCTTATTATGGTAATGGACCACCTTTTTATGGTGGTGGACCTACTTACAGCCCAGGAGACACACCTCCTTATGGTCAGTTTCCTCCGGGAACACCCTAAAATCAATCGATTCAAGGTCCTACCAGTCCATACATGCCTTATCAGTACTATCAGTACCCGCAGCTGAACCAACAACTGCCCTTTTTGGCTACTTTGGACTTACCCGACCTATCTTATCTGACGAATGATCCCATTTTCCATGGGCATAACTAGTCGCCCATTTTGGTTAAGTTACCATAAGATATCCCCCAATTCGATGGAAAGCCTGGTGAGGATCCTAAAAACCATGTGATGACATACCATTTATGGTGTTCATCCAACTCCTTGATGGATGACTCAATCCGTCTTAGGTTATTTCAACGGAATCTCACCAGCCTAGCTGCCAAGTGGTATATTGAGCTACCACCAACTTCTTTTCCCGATTTTCGATCTTTGGCTATGTAATTTTTGACCCACTTCCAGTTGCCCATTCGCTATGAGAATGGTATGGACTTATTGACCTCCCTTTGCCAGAACACTGCCACTCATATTTCTAATCATATTCATGAATGGCGGCAAAGACGATGTCTTATTAAGGTTCATATTCCAAACCAACTCTTAGATGACTGGTTCGCAAAGTCACTTTTACCCGTTATAGCTCAAGACGTAGCTATGGGAGGGGCCATCACTGAGGAATAGGCTATCGCCTAGCACATTGTATGAAATTGTTCCTGACGCACCTCACCCTACATATGATCCCATGAAACCACCCAAGGGACCACAAGTTGATGGCATTATTGGTTCCCTTGCCTCCCAACCTTCTATTCAAATTGGTGGCTCGTCGAACCCCCAAGGTTCTTCCCCATCACCACCACAGGCTGGAAACAACACTACCAAGTCCACCACTACTGCCTCCACCGAAGAGGTGAATTCTGTGCAATCAGCTTCATCTCAGAAATTCGGTGGTAAGAAGAAGAACAAAGGGAAACCTAAGAAATATTCTAACCAATAGGAGCCCAAACCCACCCAGGAGGACACCAAAATGAAGAGGAAGTTAAAGTATCCTTGTTTGTTTTGTGGTGGAGACCATTTCTCAAAAGAATGTCCCCACCGAGACAAAGTTCAGAAGTTTCTTAAAGGAAACTCTACTACCGCAGTTCTCAACGATCCCTTCCCCACTCAAAACCATCAACTAATCGCACACACCTCTCCCTCCCAAGGAGAAGCATCCTACACCGCGCATGTTCTCATGATGCATAGTGAGACCGTCAACCTGAACACGCATTCTCGTTCGTATGACCCTGTCCTGCTGAAGGAACCCCTGGTAGTAATACTGAAAAAGATTCCACTTTGATTCTCGATGTCACCGTACCGCATGCTTCTCTCACCATTGAGAAACCCTCTTTAGAGTTAGTGTTGCGTGCGCCCAAGAGCACGATTAGAAAACCTGTTTTAAATCCCAATGCTCGGGTCGCTCAGAATTGCAATATTGTAGAGGACCTGGCATAAGCTCCTTGTGCTATGTCGACGCTTGAGGTCTTGCAGAACTGTCTTAACTAGCGTAAGACTCTCCTCGCTGCCATCGATGCGGTTGATCCGGACTCTTCGAATACCATCATGTTCCGGCTGGAATACTTTAAACCGAGGCTTTCCCATTAGTTGGCATTTCAAGTTGCCACAAACATTGCTGGGAAGACAATCCATCGTACCATTTTGGACAAAGGTTCCTCTACTTCAGTCATGTCGATTTCCTATTGGAGAGCCATTGGCTCTCCCGAGTTGAACCGTTCTCCTACCACCCTAAAAGCATTCAACAGACGTGGATTTCAACCTCATGGGTTGTTACAAGCTCTAACAGTCGAATTGGGGGGAAAGACTGCAACCATTAATGTGGAAGTGGTTGCTGCCCCATTAGATTATAATATTCTGCTTGGTCGTAATTGGTTTTATGCCATGACTACGGTCGCATCATCTGTCTTCCACATAGTACAATTCCCCCACCAACGACAAATTATTACTGTTGACCAATTGGATTTCTGTACACCTGACACCACTACTTATCCGGGCGATAATGTTCCATTACTTGAACAATCTTCGCATCCTTATGAGAGCGCGGGGTTTGGCCTCATCAAGGACTCATCCCTTATGGGTGTTTTTCCAACCTCGGATCCCCCAAATCATGTTTCCACAGTGAACATGATCTCCTCTCAGATTTCATCTATCTCCAAATCTACTGATCAATGGCTTGTACTTGATGAATCCACCACACACCTGATTGGAGACACTATGCCTCTTTCACCCGTCGAACTCACTTACAAGGCTATCTAGTTGGCCCTGAAGGACCACTTATCTGTGGCCTCCACCTCCTGTTATCTACAACGGACATCATTCCTACCCGATCCTCTGCTTTGGACTTTTCATTCTGATGAGTCCATTATGGAAATCATGAGCACGGATGACCCTCCATGGGAAGACCTCCATCATTATTCATCTTTCCTTCCTTCATTGGATATTGTGGAGAATAGAATTACCACCATCTTTACACTGGATGTCTACCCTTGATCTTATTCCTCGATACTCATGTGTCAAACGAACTCTGAAGGAAACTTGGCCAACATTGAGCCTACCATTTCGGTCGACATATCGGTTACCCTTGGTGTAGTGGAACACATTCGTTTAGGCCAGAAGTGTTCCCCCGAAGAGATTACAATGTTCACGACCTTGTTCAAGCAATTTAGAGATGTGTTTGCTTGGGCTTACGAGGAGATGCCCGCGATAGACCCCTCTATTATTTCACATATGATTTAAACCTATCCTGATGCTAAACCAATCCAACAAAAACTGCAGCCGATACACCCATGAAAGACTGCAACGATCAAGGAAGAGATTGAAAAGCTCTTGAAAGATGGTTTTATTTACCCTATCCTGTTGATAGAATGGGTCTCAAACGTCATCCCTGTAGCTAAAAAGCAGGGTAGGATTCATGTCTACGTCAATTATCGGGATCTCAACAAGGCTTTTCCTAAGGACAATTACCCGACTCCCTTTATCGACCAGATCATCGACTATTGTGTGGGAAGCGTAATATTTTCATTCGTGGATGGATTTTTCGGCTATAACCAGATTGAGATCCACCTGGCTTATCAACACAAGACAACTTTCATCTATCCTTGGGGTATATTTTCTTATCGCAAGCTCCCTTTTGGTCTTAAAAATGCCGGTGCCACATTCCAGTGGGCCATGTCGTATTCCTTTCATGACATGAAGGAATTTGTGGAACCTTACTTGGACGATCTACCTACCCATTCACGGCAGCGCGAGTACCACATTGACCATCTGATGGCGGTATTCCTCAGATGCAGGTGGTATAACATCTGCTTGAACCCTCACAAGTGTATCTTCTGCGTCGAGTCTAAATGCCTCCTCGGTTTCATAGTCTCTAAAGATGGGATCTGCATTGATCCCTTGAAGGTGGAAGCCATCGTCACTCTCCCACCTCCCACTGAAATCACGGAACTTCAAATTTTGCAAGGGTAGGCAACTTATATAAGGCGTTTTGTCTGTAATTTCGCGCAGAAGATGCAGGATTACATGACACTACTTAAGAAAGACGTCTCGTTCTTTTGGGATGATCAAGCGCAACTATATTTCGATAGTCTCAAACATATTATCACACATGCCCATGTGCTCCAACCGCCGAATTACTACAAGGATTATATCCTTTATCTTGTTTCTTCTACCACCACGATCACCATGGTCTTGGTCCAAGAAGACAACAACGACCAGGAACATGTGATCTACTACCTCAATAAGGGTCTCATTGACTCCGAAACCCGTTATTCACATGTCGAGAAGCTCGCTCTCGCGGCAGTCATTTACGTCCAAATGTTCCGACATCACATCTTGCTCTGCACCACTGACATCATTGCCGATTCAAACCCCATGTACCACGTTTTGACATGTCAGGTGCTTGGGGGAAAGTATTCACGCTGGATCGTGATACTGCAGGAATTTGATCTCCTATTCGAAAAAGATAAGTCTAAAAAGTCTTTGGTGTTTTCCGAGCTAATCTGTGATCTTCCCCGAGTTGATATCGATTTTGAGCCCAATGACTCTCTTCCAGATGAATCATTTTTCCTCATCAGCACGTCTGATCCGTAGTATGGAGATATCACTTTATATCTTCAGACCCAACGTTTCATCCCCCAACTCTCGCGGGACGACCGTCGTCGAATACGCCACCATGCAAAGTATTATCTAATCATCAGTGATACTTTGTACCGCCGTGGTATTGATTCTATTCTTCGACGTTGTCTCACTCATGAAGAGGCTGAACACGTCTTAAATGATTATCACACTGGGCCATGTGGAGGTCACCTCTCTCTGATGGCTACAGCCCAGAAAATACTTCACACAGGATATTATTGGCCTTAAAAAAATGTCCTCCATGCCAACACTTCCAAACTAAGAAGCGAACCCACCCAGCCCCGTTACACCTGGTTATTGACATTGGCCCCTTCGCTAAATGGGGCATTGAATTCATGCACTGTAAGCCTACCTCGGCCGAGGGGCATGGTTACGTCATATTAGCTGTAGATTACTTTACAAAGTGGCCTGAGGCTATGCCTACATACATGGATGATGGCAAAACCACCACACTCTTCATGTTTAATCATGTTATAGCGTGGTTCAAAGTTACTCAAGCTATAGTTACTGACCATGGTTCTCACTTTATGAACCACATGGTTGACGAATTGAGCACTAGATTGTTCCTCGATGAAAACTCAACACCATACTACCCATAGTCTAATGGACAAGTAGAGGCCATTAACAAGGTCTTGAAAACCATGATCCAATGCATGGTGGGTACGCACAAGTCCAATTGGCATAATATGCTCTTCTTTGCTCTATGGGCTTATTGAACTTCCGTCAAGACCACCACTGGATTTACCCCTTCCAATTAGTTTATGGATTGGAGGTTGTCCTACCGATTGAGTGCAAGATTCCATACCTCAAACTCGCAGTTGAACTTATCCCTAACACTACTGCTGAGGAAGAACGCTTCCTCTCCCTGGAAAAAATCGATGAGACTCACTGCGATGCTGCTCTTGCCAATGAGGCTCATAAGAAACGCATCAAAGTGCAGTATGACAAGTCGGTAGAACCTCGCGTCTATAGCAAGGGTGATTTGGTCCTCACATACGACCAAATACATGATAAGCTGGGGGCAGGAAAGTTTGAGTCCATGTGGCATGGACCCTACATAGTGAAGCGTGTTTTAGAGCAAGGAGCATATGAGCTTGAAGACTATGATAGGATATCTTTAGGTGAGCCCCGCAATGGGATTTACCTGAAGAGGTACTATGCCTGAGTCTTTCATGCATAAGTACTTTGTATATACTGTACATGGCATGTGTTTTTGTGGTGTGACGCTTTGATTTTTGCGTGCTTAGGTCTTGTTTCGTTACTTATACCATGTTATGTATGCGTGTGCAGATGGAAACTTGCTATGGATTCGCGGACAGCGCCAGCCGACATACCCACAACCTTGCTTCGGCAGCCTAGGTGCTCTATTCACCTACCGGTGAGCTTATCAGCCCAGGAGGAATGTTTCTAGGTTTCACAACCAACAATGCTGCGGAATATCAGGTAGTAATTGGAACCCTAATCGATGCCATTTCTTTGGGTATGGACCACATTTTCATCCATTTGCATTCTCAGCTGGTGGTCTCTCATCTTAACCGGGTTTACACCATCCGAGACCCTACCCTACTCCATCTCTACAGATGAGTTCATCTTTTGGAAAGGTCCTTCGAATCCATTCAGTACCTGCACATTCCACAAGACATGAACGCAATTTCCGATTTCATGGCCAACTTCATCTTAGATTGGTACATTGCACACACATAAACATATTTATGAACTCTAAAAGTAGACATAACATGTAAATAATTCATCACATAAGAAAACATATAAACAAGATCTCATATCGAACACAAATGTATAAATCCTCCAAAATGTCTATATATATATAATCAAGATAAAGTAGTGCTGATACAAAAATATGAAGCACGATCGCTTTCAGTGAGTCTATACAAAATATGAAGCCTGATAGATTTCAGTAGTAAACAATCTGAGGCTAACATAGCTCTTAGTACATACATAATAACATAAGGCCTAATGCTTGGCTTGTGCACCCCTAGGTCTCGCAACTCTCACCTGCTGGCCGTGGAAGCAGTCTACCGCTCTCGCTACCTTACGTAGCAGCTCACTGAAACGAAAGGTCATGCTAACTGTGTACCTCTGCATGGGCCTTGGTAACTCATGCACTGCTACATCTAGAATGTCCAATGTCAACCTGGTAAGGTTCTCATAGACATCCTCCATCTCTACAATGGCATCATGCATGGCTGGGGCTACTGGCGGTGCCTCTCCTCTCCTTGCGAGAAGTGAAAATTCCATCGGTCGTGAAGGGCCCACATCTGCACACACATGTTATTGACTCATCAGCACTACCCCCCAAAAAAATTATAAATACACAAAATGAAAAAAGTACAAGGGTCATTGTTCTTATCGATATCTCCCCACTCTGCTCCCTCAGGAAGCACTAGGTCTGGATCCTCCCTGAAGTCCTTAACACTGTATGGATACTCCTCGATCATGAGCAACTGGCCTTCCATCCAGGTGAAGAATCTGGAACCGTACCCAATGATCAGACCCCCACCACCATAGTGGGCCATCACCTCCGTCCATCGAGCCATGTGAGGATCCTTGGGATCCCTATCATCCAAGGTTACCTGCGGGCATAAGAGTGGAACCCGCTCCAACAAGAAGGAGATCACTATTGATCCATAGCCGAACTGCTTGAGCTCACCACGCTGACACTTGGTCGACTAAGCTCGAAGGTTGGTGAGGAGTCCCTCACACCAGTTAAACACCTTTGGGGACGTACAGTCCTCCGCATATAACATCTGGGACATGGTAGCCAAATTAGTTGCTTGGCTCCTGCTATCCTCACTATAGTGAAGAGTATAACATGCAATGGATGATCTTGCACCTCTTTAATGGGAATTTTTCCACTAGAGGCATGGGCATGTGGAGTGCAATACTGGGCGATCAAGTTGTCCACCGTCCGGTCACTCCCTCGTGATCCGGTGAGAGACACATTATCCCCCCTCCGAGATAGTCCTGTCAAGAAATAGATGTCATCAACATCTATAGTCAGTACATGCTCCCTGATCATGAAGTACTGTTGCACTGCATCCCAACTTCGGAGCATGTGCTCCAGTAGTGGGACTTGGGCCCTCATGCCCTAGACCTGGAAGAACTTCAACAGTCCACAGTTCCTCAATGCCTCCACACACAATGGATCATTTGCTGCTTGTACATCCTCCACTTCATTTTCATGCTCACGCCACTCTAGAACCATGGTGACGGCCACAAACCTGCGAAAGGAAGCATTTAGACACTATTAGAACTCACCCAACCCATCAAAAGTTTTTCTTGTGGGCTGGGTTTGATTTTGGAGATGGATGTTTCCGCCGTCACACCCCGTCTTTGATGACATCATTGTAAGACATCCTTATGGGTTTTGCGACAACCCAGGTTCGTCGCAGTTCCCGTAAGGGAGACCTGCGACGACCCGAGGGTGCAAAATCCCCTAAAAAATCAACCCAAAAACCTAAAAAATGGACAAAAAAAAAATGAAATTGTAAACCACTAGAAATATTTCGGCTGAGATTTAGGTTTACCTGCTCCTAACGGTATGCGAATGGTCACTCGTAGCTATGGCAATCGACGAATGAAAGTCTGCTCCAAATGGTACTTTCTTCTCCCCAAATTTGGCAAATAACAATGGTAACTATTTTTGTTCATTTTTCCTATTTTATAAACAAAAGGGAATATTCTTTTTCAAATTTAGATGCTTTATGGGTCTTTTGCTATAGTTTGGATCATTTTACTGCATTTGAATACCTGGTTGACTATTTGACCTAGTTTTCAAGCATGCAGGAGACGTTAAGTGTTTCATTTGCGCCATCCTCGCATCGTGATCATCTCATAAATGTTGTCAGGTATGACCAACCTGTTGAATATTTTTGTTGTTATTTTTACCCGTTAGAATTTGGTTATTAAATGATGACGAGCTCAGTCTTTGTTCTTTCTCATGCTCGTAAAACCATGAGAATAAGTCACCGAGTTATGATTTATAACTTTTCCTGGCTCGTTAAACTCCTATGGAAAAGAACCCCCCCCGGAGTCTATCTTTAAGCTCTTTTCAGGCTCTCGAAATACGAAAAGATTGCCAAGCGAACTTGTCGCGTTCACGCTTGTTAAAGTATTTGAACGATCATCTCCCTGGTGATAGTTTACCCCTTTTTTGAACCAAGGGGCACTACTTACGAAAAAGGAGTACTCCAGTCAATCATGACTGGAAGAGTCCTGTCTCGCATTGTTTTACCCTTTTTCGGGCAACGAGGCTAACTTTACAAAAAAGGACCATTGGAGCCTTCTTTAGTTCTTTTCAGACTCTCTAAACATGAAATGGTGACTGAGTTTACCTCCTATAGACTCGTTAAAATTTGACACTGAAGGGCTCGCCATGGGACGAACCCCTCCTCTCCTAGGTTCGGAAAATATTTGGGATTGGACTCATCTATGAGATGAAATATACCAAGCATCTGGTTACCCTCATCAAGCTCGTAAAAAACATATGAGGCACTCATCAGTCATGATGGGGAAAAAGGAAAGCTTTCGTATTACACTTTTACCTGTGGCAGTACCTAGTCATTCTTGAACATGGCACTCATTTGCATTTGCATACTGCACTTGGATCATCCGTTTGTCCTTGAGTTTTTCCCACTTCCTGAGTCGTGTTACTCCTTTGGGTCATCCAAAGAATACCTCCACCATCAGTTGCATTAGGATTTGGTGTTGTACTCGTCATGTCAATACTGCCAAGTCATGCCATGTCCATGTTCAAGAATACTTTCACCACTCATCATCTGTAGTTAGTACACCTTCCACCATTTCGGTCTACTTTGAGTCATTCCTGTATGTTACTGTACCATCCAATCTACTCCAAACATCTGTTATCGAGTTTCATGTCGATGATGGGGGATTCATCATGGCCCTCCTTCGACGTATTCATCCTTGTCGACTTCAACACATCATCTGAGGATTGAATCTAGAAACCAATCAAGTACCTTGGACCTGCATGCCTCAATGGAAGGTTACCTCGCTTTCAACATGAGTTTACATCATTGACTCTTGATTGAAATATTTCATCCGGCGTTTGACTTCAACTCATTTATTCGCGCTTGATGATATGTACTATGATACCTTGGGGATCATTGACATTAATGGTGATTTCCCCCACGCTTGTTAATGGTATACATCAATGAACGGTAATCAAGTGGTTTCTACCATGTTCGACGTCAAGACATTTGTAATCACATTGATAGATTCGTATCATTGCGGGTTTGGATTGAAGACCCTGGGGAGTCATGTTTTACCCAGGTTGCGATGGAGATTGTTTTGAGTCATATTACATGGATCCACTTTTGCATTAGTCGTGGTTGTGTTATCATCTCATCATGGATCTACACTTGTGTCTAGTAGCCATGATTGTGTTCAGCCGGTCATTACTACCATGGATCTGCATTGTATTGGTCGGCAGCCATGTTGTGAGGCACATGAGACTGTGTACTCAAAGTCAGTTGTACTATAGCAGCATCCTTCGTCTGACAAGTCCATTGCCATTCATTTTGTCAAAGCATTTCACCTATCCATTTTCAACAACTTCATGCTTTGGGGGGCATTCTGTTACACCTAAATCTTGCTACCCTGAGACTCAGTGTAAACATCCTTGAAGTTTCCCATGACTGGAGGGCTTAACTGACCCATTTTTATAGGTCGTTGCAATTCACCCTTGTGCAACCTGCGACGTCGCAGGTTTTCCTAATGCAGCATGCGATGATGTTAGTTAATTGGATAAAAGAGCATCTTCAAGCCCATTCTCGAAGATGAGTGATGTGGATCCCTACCCCTAGCCTATAGGGGAGCTAGCATTTAGTTCCTAGCCTTTTGGTAGGATCCCCTAACTCTCTCCTACCATATCTCAACCTACCCTATCCACTTAGTCCTATATAAGTGAATCTCATTCCCATTCCAAAGGGAGGAAGTCTATAGTATCTACATGTTGGTGAAATTAGCTTAGGAGAGATCTCTACTCATCCCTTGAGAGATCCACACTTCCTTTGGAGGCTTTGGCATTGGCTTGGTTGGAGAAGGATTGCTACGTTAAGTTTTGGTTGTAATCACTCCTTCTATGTACTTTCCCTTATTATACAGTAATATAAATGCTTTCCACCAAATTTTATTGCTTTGATGATGTTTGTGTAGTTTGCCTGCTTAAATGCTTACTTATATCTATTATTGTGTAGGTGCATTTTACTACTTGTTTTGTTCTGTGTTGTCTTGACAGGTTTTGCAGCTGAGATATAAAGACCATCAAGCTTGGAGCAAACATCAAGGAGAAAGGATCAGCGATCTGAAAGGTAAATCATCTATCCACTTGATCTCTAATTAGATCTAGGAAAGTATTCTATATTCTGTCCTATTTGTTCTAGTCTTACATTAATCTAGGGAGATCAGGCCTCGAGTCCGCTCTTGGTATATTTTCCATCAAACACTTATGTGGATGTGTTGTTAATGTTGTTAATACTCACTATCTAACCACACAAATCAACACACACATAATCAAGTTAGTAAGACATCCTATATAAAATATAAGTGAAAGGAAAATGGGATGATAACAATAATAATTGAGCACTCTCAAACATCTACAATTGAATACTTACTTTCATGTCTTCAATATCATTGTAATCTAACAAATACTATCAAGCACATGAGCTAAAAATTTGTACTAAACCATTACAAGAAGGATCAATTATCGTACTTTTATTCATAAACATTTATTGTTTACAAGTACAACATATTTATCTTACATAGCATGTGTTTTAGGAAAGGATATGTTTGAATATGTTTGCATTACATTTTTAAAAGATGAATGTTTTAATCTATTAGCTATTGGCATGCTGGACTAGCCTTAGATACCATTAATCCATTGTGCATTACCTTGACTCAGCCTTTCCCCTTAGGTTACATGGTGTCTATATCCTTGGTTTCTGGTCCAGACACACCACAAAGTGGTATCAGAGTGAGGTTTAAACTCTTAAACTGATGGTCCTTCTATATATGTGCAACTCGATGTATATTTTGGAATGTATTAACATCCCTTAAGTAAATAAAAGAGTAGTATGAATGATGAATTAACATATACTGGTGTGTATACTGCTAATACTGATTGGTGAACATATTGCAACCTCTGTTTATGAATGAGCAAGCAGTGTGGTCATGGAATTGCAATTGGAAGCCTAATCAAGCAATGAAGAGTAAGGAGTGAGTAAGTGCGGTAAAGAGATAGGATATGGAAGAAGGATAAATGCCATAAAACCTCGAAGAATATTTTATTGAACTTATTGGGAAAATCCCTAGGAGGGGAGAAGCAAGAACAAATGGACACAAAGGAAGCATTGAACCTTTGAGTTTGGGAGACTCGGTAAGAAGTTTAAAGATAGAAGTAAGAAGATGTAGATAAGATAATGAAAGGATTATTCATACTCAATAATGAATCATGTAGAGTCTGAAGAAATTTCAAGGAGATCAGAGAACCTTACCAAGAAGAGAGCATGAGAGGTCTATATCATATTCAAGAAAACTTCATCACATACCCTCTGCGGTGAAGAAGAAAGGATATTCATCAAGTAGCTCAGAAAGCAACCCTGAGAGGTCCCCATTAAGATATAAAAACAGGAGGTTTGCACATAATGAATTGGTGGGAGAATTAAGAAGAATCGAGCCTACAACCTTTGACGAAGAAGAAAAGCAAGGGGAGGATGTTGAAGCTTGGTTGTTGACACTTAGAAAGTTTTTCTAGTTTCATCAATACACACCAAACATGGAAGCAAGAGTATCCATCTATCATTTGCAAGGTAAAGCATCCATTTGGTGGGATTAGCTAGTCAAGTTGAAGGATATTGATGAAGATAGAATCTCTTGGAAAAATTTCAAGAAATACTTCCAGAAAGAATATATCTTAGAGCACTATTATGACAAGAAGATGGATGAGTTCTTTGAAATCAAGTCAGGAAGCATGACTATGGAAGCTTATGAGCAAAGGTAAGTCTCTTAAAGATGTCATTTGGAAAGAAAAACATTTGTATGGTCTAAATAAGAAAAAAAAACCCCATATCAAAAGGACCGAAGATATAATAAAAGGGACAAGCAAGAGCAGAGGAAGAAAGGATTCCAACCTCCATCATTCAGAAATAGTAATAACTCTTATCAGCAAAGACAAAATAGAGAAAAACATAGCCAAATGGGGATATCATTGGACAAAGGGACAAGACCACCTGTTGAATGTTGGATATGTGAAGGAAATCACTATGTCAAGTAGTGTCCATGGAAGGGAAGCACCATTCACAAGATTCAAGAAGCCTCACCTGTTGGTGATGTTGGAAGAAATATTCCAAGAATCTATGCATCCCTGGATGGTAGAAAAGATTATCAACATCCTCGGATGATTGAGTTACCATGTAATATTATAATAAACCTATAACTATTTTAATTGATTCTATAGATATTCATAGTTACATTGCACCTAAAACAGTTGAGAGAAGTTATTTGAAGAAAAGCAATCTTGAGACAACAAGTCTAGTGCAGTTGGTTACGAGAACCAAGAGGAAGATCACAAAAGCAGTAAGGAAGTGTCCTTTGGAAATTAATGGTATGATACCTTTGCAGACTTGAACATCATACCTTTGGGGTTTGTTAAATATATAGCATCATAATAAATTCTCCAAACCAATATTGTGTAGCCAAGATTTATTCTCCCGTATAGAGGTAATTGATTAAAGTAATGATTTTGTAAAGTCTTGTTGTACAAGGATCTGAACTTGTGTGTATAAAGTCATGATTATCATATCAACGTTTTGTATAAAGGTATCCATGAGATGGACCTCCCGTATAGAGGTGAACCTTCTGTATAAAGGTATCCATGAGATGGACCTCCCGTATAGAGGTGTGCCTTCCGTATAAAGTTCATGCTTTACTTGTTAAAATAATTTAATGTTGTGTGATGTATTATTAACCATGATCACCAGATTGCTATTAAGTCTCCTTTAGATATTGATCACTTCTAAAGTGAATTACTTTAGGATATGATCATTTGGTTCGGAATAATATAATATGATCACAACATCCGATAATTCTTCTTAGTATAATGTAATGGGATGGATAATTAAAGTTAGCACATATTGACTATGCAGTAAGAGATAAATAAATAAAAGATAAAGCATGGATATCAAGAGAATTTGAAATTTCCCATGCACAAACTTCATCTAATTAAAGAGAACTTGAATTATTAAAGATTTAGTTAAGTATCAATGCTTCAGTTAAAGCATCAGTTAAATATATGTCTCAGTTTACTAAAGAACTCACAGTGGTCACTTCAAGTAAATCAATCAACATGATTTCAGTTAACTAAGTGTTAAATAAAATGGACTAATTAACTAAAGAGAAGATCTAGTTAACTAAGTGTTATTGCATGACGACACTTATGTTGAACTAAAAGACGACACTTCAGTTAAAGAGAAGATCTAGTTAACTAAGTGTTATTGCATGATGACACTTATGTTGAACTAAAAGATGACAAGTGAGTTGTGAAACTTGCATGCCACCTAAATAAGTGGGAAAGATTTCATTTAAGAGGTGAGTTCATCCTAAGTGACAACTCAGTGAGATGAAGCATTGCATGAGAAGTGGGGTGCACCACTCCATGCAATATTAATACATCCAATTTGAGGGCGAGTTTATCCTAAAGTTAGAAGTTAAAAATAGAAGTGAAAAATGTATAAATATGTTATATAAGATTTTTTAATCCATAGTGTGAAGCGAATTCTCTTCTCCATTGAAGGCAAGGCGCTTCTCTTTGTGCAGGGTATTGTTCGTGCTTGTTATTGTTGTGATGGGAACACATCCAATTGATCTCTCTTCTCTATTGCTTATGTATCTTCACCAAGAAGTTTGGTGATCTCTTATATTCCAAAAGCAATATGATATGTTGTAAAATAAAGGATTCTATGTTGTCCATTATATTATACTAAGAAGAATTGTTGGGGTTTTTGTTCTCATAATTTTGAGGATTTTCCCCAGGGTATATCTTGTGTTATGGTTGTATGAATTTCATGGATTGAATTGTCTCATTGCTCCAAGTATCTGCATATAAAAGAATTAAATATCAAATCTCAACCAAATTTCAACATGGTATCAGAGCTCAGGGCATGAAGGAGCTCGGTTTTGCGTGCCAGCTAGAGCCTACGTAGATCTTGAGAATTTGAGCACAATATTTGAAGACTATGGCATCAGCCTCTGTACTACCAGAAGACCATCTTGAGGGAACCTCAAACTTCAGCACTTGGAAGGCTAGGATTTTCAACATCCTAGAGGAACATGACTTGGATGGCTATGTATCCACTGTGGTGGAGGAACCTACATCTAATGCAAGGCACATCAACTTCAAGAAGAATCAAGCTAAGGATAAACAGATCATCTATGATTTGGTAAAAAGATAACTCAATGCCCGCGATCACACCATTGAAGACCGTGAAATAATGTTATTATACAGTGACTAATTTATATGAGAAGAAGGCCCCAATTCAAAAGAAGGAATTGAATAATAAGCTCTGGAACTTAAAGATGGAGACAGATGAGACAGTGGCATCCTTCTTCTCCAAGATCTCTCAGGTAAGAGACCAGCTTGCTAGTATTGGAGTAGTGGTGGATGAAGATGATCATCTTCAAACCGCTATTGATGGTCTCCCATCCTCATGGGAGACATTCTTGGCTACGGTAAATGGCCAAGAGGTACAACCTAACTTCGAAATGTTGTGGTATGACTACCTCCAAGAGGAGAGGCGAATCCAGAGCAAGTTAGTGTGCATCAAAGAAGAAAATATTTTCCTCACGGAAAGAATGAAGAAAGGAAAGAAACCCTTCTTCCAAAAGAACTTCTCTCATTCAAAGAAGAAGGAGTTCAACAAAGGATTTTCAAGTCAAAACCTAGATGCTTCAATTGCAACAAGAAAGGCCATTTCTCAAGAGATTGTAGAGCAAAGCAGAAAGGAAATTTCCATGCTTCTACCACCATAGAAGATGAAATCACCCAAAAGAATGCATTCGAAGACAAGGATACAAGAAGGGAGTATTATCTTGTCTCATCCCTTTCAGGATCCGTCATCACAAATACAGACACATGGTTGATTGACAGAGGTGCATCCAAACATATGACTGGTTACAAGAGTACCATCATCGATCTAAAAAAGAAATAATTCACATGCATGGTAGAGTTGGGGGACAACTCAACTTATTCAATCCAAGGATTTGGATCCACCTCATTCTAACTGAGAACTAGTGATATTCTACATATGGAGGACATTCTATATGTTCTAGGCTTGAAGAAGATCCTCCTCTCAGTTTCAGTTCATGAAGACAAAGGCTTCTGTGTTATCTTCATGGATAAAAAAGAAATTTTATGGTCGAAGAACAAAAGCCTAGAATCTACTGTTGTGATTGGAGTTCAAGAGGGAAGGCTCTACAAGGTACCCGAGAAGTACATTCAAGCTATGATTCACAACACTTTCAGTCCATGCGAGCTATGGCACCGAAGGCTTGGACACCTACACTACAAAGCGCTACCAGGACTTAAAAAGATGGTAAAAGGTATGCCCATATTTGATTTTGAGCATGATAGTGTATGTCGGGGTTTGTCATGTCCCATCAACAATGAGCAGTGGAACAAGTTCCTAACCCAATCAATCCCTTGGGTTGAGGAGACAACATCATGACAATGGGGGTTAATTTGGGAATTTCCAGGCAATTAATTAATTAGAGTTTGCAATAAATGTTAGCCTAAGTTTAATTATGCACATGGATTATTTGATTTTACATTAGAGAGGTTTTGAGGTCAAAAAATGGCCTCCTAAGAGATGTACTAAAAAAGTATGAGATATATTAAAATATTATGAGTTGGGGGTTTTATGGGGTAGGTATATATGACAAGTCATGTTCTACACTATTTTCTATGCATAATCTAAATAACCATGCTTGAGTTACTTTTGAAAATTCACTATAAATAAAATTAATAAAATAACTCTACATTGATGTGACTAAGATTCATTGTAAATTCTCAAAAATTTATTGTCCTTTAGCATTTATTTGTCTTGAACTTGCAAATGAAATTAAATAATAAAAAACATTTTTTAAGAGCTATTTTTTAATTTATGTTGACTTTTTATATTTAGTATTTTTCTCATCAATTTAATATAATGTGATTTAATTGAAATTTTATTTACATGTAAAATGTTAATAATATCATTATAATCCACATTGCATTATTATTACTATTATTTATTCATTAAATCTATATTGGTAAATTAATATCAAAATCATAAATTTTTGAGGGATATTTATTTTATTGTAAAGAAATGTTATAGTTAAGTCTCTCATAGAAAATACTATTAAACTTAATTTATTCTTAAAAATTCATTGGTAAAAATATATATATATATTTTAACTATTAATATTATCTTTAGAACATTATTATTTTGTAAACAATGTTTCTTTAAAGCTTTGAAAGTTGTGAGGAAATTGAAGTTTTTAGAAATATTATAATATGTTGTCATGTATTATTATTGAAAAAAATGGACAATTTGTGTATGTGTGCATATATATTTTCCAAAAGGAAAATATCCATGACTCTAAATAAAGAGTGATCATGAATGGTCGTTGTGGACTTCTATATATATCATCATAGAGTTTCAAAAATTACATAATTGTCTTACATTCTTCAACATCCGGGAGCTTTATACATCCCTTTGATGTCATTTACATAAGTAGTCGGTAATACATATTACAGTCTTACTATATAATGGTCAACCACCTGATAATTTAAATGTCCTTCGACATCAATAACTCCAGGAGGAAGACCTAGTGCTTGTTTGGATAAATTATGAGCTTCAACGTTGATTTCTTTGTAAACATGTGAGAACTTAATTTGCTCAAAATTGGAGATCGTGTCTTGTATTGATAGAAGTAGATGCTAAAGATGTGGTGCATTGATTTGTATTGACCCTTTTGCCCAATCTATAACCATTTGTGAGTCCCCAAATATCTGTAGATGATTCAATTGCTTCTCCTTGGCTATAAATAGGACAGCCCAAAGTGCTGCTAGCTCTGCTTTGCTATTAGAAGCCCTTCCTAGTGAATACTTGATGATCTATTTCCTACTATCCGAGATATGGATAATTCCACCTGCACCTCCTAAGGCAGGAGAGCCTTGGCTCGCACCATCAAAGTAGGCCCATGGATGATCCTTATTTATGACTGGATCCAGTAAGATTCTCTGTGGCCTCAAAGAAGGAAGTGTGTGTGTGTGTGTGTACACACACACACACACACACACACACACATATATATAACTAACATACATTTTTTCATATTAATATCATTCATGAATTTAATTTATTTTAAAAGTCAAGGATATATATATATATATATATATATATATATATATATATATATATATTAGTTTGACATTATAATATTAAATAAAATGGAGTGAATATATAATTAAAAATTAAAAATATGAAAATGATAAAAATATTATTTTATGAAAAAATGTGAAAAGAATATATATATATATATATATATATATATATATAATAAATTAGATTTGCATTATGATATTAAATAGAATGCAGTGAATATATAATTTAAAATTAAAAACATGAAAATGACAATATATTATATTATAAAAAAATGTGAAGGGGCTTTCTTTATGAATTATGAGTATTTTACTTAAAAATGACAATAATATTATTTTATGAGAAAGTGTGAAAGGAAAAAATGCGTGAAAAGACATTAATTATGAGTACTTTACTTGAAAATGACAATAATATTATTTTATGAAAAAATGTTAAAGGACTTTCATTATGAGTACTTTACTTTATGACTTAAAAGTACTTATACCACTACCTTGGTTAACTATGGGTTTTCATCCACCATAGAAAATTTGGCAAATCTTAACTCATCCAATGCCACCTCAACCACGGGGGATGATGTCATCTACTAGAATGTGATTGGTTAATTTTTATAGTACATTTTCTTTGTTTTGAGGCCCATTTTTTACCTCAGAATTTCTCTAATGATGCATTACATATTTTTATGTGGAATAAATGAGGATAATGCTCCACTAAGGTGCATTAGTTGATAAGGTTGGTTGAGGAGAGACTTGGAGAAGAATTCAAAGAGAAAAAGCACATAAATCTAGAAAATCAGGAAAAATGAAAGAAGGGTGGAGCAAATCAGGAAAATCAGCACAAAGCAGAAAGCAACACAAAGGCAGAAAGCAGGAAAGTTAGAAAAGAAGGAAAGTTCAGAAACAAAAGAAAAAGAAGAAAAATCCAAAGCAGAAAGTAGAAAGGAAACCAGAAAAAGGAAAAAGGAGGAAAGGAAAGGAAGGAAAGCTACCTTTCCTTATCCACTCAAGGAGGGCACATTGGCCATGAAGACTTTCTCATCAAGTCACCCAGTCTCCATAAATAAACCAGTGTGCACCACATTCACATCTTTTTTCAGTTTGAGAATTGGTATGAGAGCAATTTTTCCTCTGCAACTTGGGAGATGTGGCCCTGGTCAAGTTTGGGAGATGTGCCCTAGATTTATGTGAGAGTATGATGGAATTCAACCATTTTCACTAATTTTTTTTCCAGGTCCTATAGCTGAACCAAGGCTGGGCCGAATTTCATAAATCTCTAACAATTGTATGGTTCAAATCTCAGAGCTCTTCATTGATTTCTAGTGCTATATTGTTCAGTAAGAATGGAGAGAAAGTTTTGTAATGATTTGAAGAGTATATTGGCTCATTTATGATGTATTAACAGTGAATGTAATCCTATTATATCATCCATATCAATTAAAATTACAAAAATCATATTTATTCTCATATTTCTCCACCCATTCTAGATTTAGCTAGAATTTGACTAGTTTCCAGTTTGAAATTAATAAATGAATTAGTCTTTATCCAAATGAATTCATTATTGTTCCTAGAGTTTATTAATATGCCATATGTCACATTCCATGTCTCAGATAAGAATTTTGTGAGCCTTTACTGACTGTTTGGGAGCCCTGAATTCGTACTAGTTGAGTAATCCTAGAAGGCAATTTTACTTGTATTTTTGTGAGACTTTCTCAAAAATTCATATAACTTTATGGAATTTTATTTTACTGTATTTTAATGATATTTAGCCTCTCTGATTCAGAAACACCCATCCCTAGCCTCTAGTCAAATATTCCTCCCATACTAGTCTGCATATGCTGAGGGGCCCAGGAGCGTTGGAGTATATTGAAGCTTGATGCTCTTGAAACATAAATGGTATCAGTACTTTGTGCAGAGGTATCAAAAAATATCAGAGCCTCTCATCCATCCAAATCCTTTTATCTAGTCCATCTAGCTTCCACAATCATTTTTTTAATTATTCCTGTGAAGAAAAGAGTTTTTGTATCACTAATCCTAGTTGGTACATTACAGTGCTATTAGAGCATGGTCCTATGAACCTGCTCTTCAATTAATTCTATGAGTCCAAGAATATATTCATATTCCAAGAAGAAATTTTCCTTGCCAGAAGAAGAAGAGGAAGAGGAAATCAATTCCACTGAAGGAAAACTACAAGGAGAATTAGATATGCCTCATAATGAAGATAAGGGAGAGTTCAAACTCTTTGTTCAAGTCATGATGAAATGGATGCAATACATCTCTCTCAATATTGTTCAATCAAGGAAGGAGACCAGAGAATTCTTAGCTCGGCAGCTAGGAGGCAAGATCGGAGAGCCTTTCATATAAAGGTATACATGAGATGGACCTCCCATATAGAGGTGAACCTTCTATATAAAGTTATCCATGAGATGGACCTCCCATATAGAGGTGGACCTTCTGTATAAATTTAATTCTTTACTTGTTTAAAGAATTTAATGTTCCGTGATGTATTATTAACCATGATCACCAAATTTCTATTAAGTCTCCTTTAGAGATTGATCACCTCTAACGTGAATTACATTAGCATATGATCATTTGGTTCGGAATAATATAATATGATCACAACATCCGATAATTCTTCTTAGTATAATGTAATGTGATGGATAATTAAAGTTAGCACATATTGACCATGGAGTAAGAGATAAATAAATAAAAGATAAAGCATAGAGATCAAGAGAATTCGAAATTGCCCATGCAGACACTTCATCTACTTAAAGAGAACTCAAATTATTAAAGCTTCAGTTAGGTATCAATGCTATAGTTAAAGCATCAGTTAAAGTTATGTTTCAGTTAACTAAAGAACTACCTTGGTTAACTATGGGTTTTCATCCACCATAGAAAATTTGGCAAATCTTAACTCATCCAATGCCACCTCAACCACGGGGGATGATGTCATCTACTAGAATGTGATTGGTTAATTTTTATAGTACATTTTCTTTGTTTTGAGGCCCATTTTTTACCTCAGAATTTCTCTAATGATGCATTACATATTTTTATGTGGAATAAATGAGGATAATGCTCCACTAAGGTGCATTAGTTGATAAGGTTGGTTGAGGAGAGACTTGGAGAAGAATTCAAAGAGAAAAAGCACATAAATCTAGAAAATCAGGAAAAATGAAAGAAGGGTGGAGCAAATCAGGAAAATCAGCACAAAGCAGAAAGCAACCAAAGGCAGAAAGCAGGAAAGTTAGAAAAGAAGGAAAGTTCAGAAACAAAAGAAAAAGAATAAAAATCCAAAGCAGAAAGTAGAAAGGAAACCAGAAAAAGGAAAAAGGAGGAAAGGAAAGGAAGGAAAGCTACCTTTCCTTATCCACTCAAGGAGGGCACATTGGCCATGACGAATTTCTCATCAAGTCACCCAGTCTCCATAAATAAACCAGTGTGCACCACATTCACAGCTTTTTTCAGTTTGAGAATTGGTATGAGAGCAATTTTTCCTCTGCAACTTGGGAGATGTGGCCCTGGTCAAGTTTGGGAGATGTGCCCTAGATTTATGTGAGAGTATGATGGAATTCAATCATTTTCACTGATTTTATTTTCAGGTCCTATAGCTGAACCAAGGCTGGGCCGAATTTCATAAATCTCTAACAATTGTATGGTTCAAATCTCAGAGCTCTTCATTGATTTCTAGTGCTATATTGTTCAGTAAGAATGGAGAGAAAGTTTTGTAATGATTTGAAGAGTCTCTTGGCTCATTTATGATGTATTAACAGTGAATGTAATCCTATTATATCATCCATATCAATTAAAATTACAAAAATTATATTTATTCTCATATTTCTCCACCCATTCTAGATTTAGCTAGAATTTGACTAGTTTCCAGTTTGAAATTAATAAATGAATTAGTCTTTATCCAAATGAATTCATTATTGATCCTAGAGTTTATTAAGATTCCATATGTCACATTCCATGTCTCAGATAAGAATTTTGTGAGCCTTTACTGACTGTTTGGGAGCCCTGAATTCGTACTAGTTGAGTAATCCTAGAAGGCAATTTTACTTGTATTTTTGTGAGACTTTCTCAAAAATTCATATAAATTTATGGAATTTTATTTTACTGTATTTTAATGATATTTAGCCTCTCTGATTCAGAAACACCCATCCCTAGCCTCTAGTCAAATATTCCTCCCATACTAGTCTGCATATGCTGAGGGGCCCAGGAGCGTTGGAGTATATTGAAGCTTGATGCTCTTGAAACATAAATGGTATCAGTACTTTGTGCAGAGGTATCAAAAAATATCAGAGCCTCTCATCCATCCAAATCCTTTTATCTAGTCCATCTAGCTTCCACAATCATTTTTTTAATTATTCTTGTGAAGAAAAGAGTTTTTGTATCACTAATCCTAGTTGGTACATTACAGTGGTATTAGAGCATGGTCCTATGAACCTGCTCTTCAATTAATTCTATGAGTCCAAGAATATATTCATATTCCAAGAAGAAATTTTCCTTGCCAGAAGAAGAAGAGGAAGAGGAAATCAATTCCACTGAAGGAAAACTACAAGGAGAATTAGATATGCCTCATAATGAAGATAAGGGAGAGTTCAAACTCTTTGTTCAAGTCATGATGAAATGGATGCAATACATCTCTCTCAATATTGTTCAATCAAGGAAGGAGACCAGAGAATTCTTAGCTCGACAGCTAGGAGGCAAGATCGGAGAGCCTTTCATATAAAGGTATACATGAGATGGACCTCCCATATAGAGGTGAACCTTCTATATAAAGTTATCCATGAGATGGACCTCCCATATAGAGGTGGACCTTCCGTATAAATGTAATGCTTTACTTGTTAAAATAATTTAATGTTGTGTGATGTATTATTAACCATGATCACCAAATTTCTATTAAGTCTCCTTTAGAGATTGATCACCTCTAAAGTGAATTACATTAGCATATGATCATTTGGTTCGGAATAATATAATATGATCACAACATCCGATAATTCTTCTTAGTATAATGTAATGTGATGGATAATTAAAGTTAGCACATATTGACCATGGAGTAAGAGATAAATAAATAAAAGATAAAGCATAGAGATCAAGAGAATTCGAAATTGCCCATGCAGACACTTCATCTAATTAAAGAGAACTCAAATTATTAAAGCTTCAGTTAGGTATCAATGCTATAGTTAAAGCATCAGTTAAAGTTATGTTTCAGTTAACTAAAGAACTACCTTGGTTAACTATGGGTTTTCATCCACCATAGAAAATTTGGCAAATCTTAACTCATCCAATGCCACCTCAACCACGGGGGATGATGTCATCTACTAGAATGTGATTGGTTAATTTTTATAGTACATTTTCTTTGTTTTGAGGCCCATTTTTACCTCAGAATTTCTCTAATGATGCATTACATATTTTTATGTGGAATAAATGAGGATAATGCTCCACTAAGGTGCATTAGTTGATAAGGTTGGTTGAGGAGAGACTTGGAGAAGAATTCAAAGAGAAAAAGCACATAAATCTAGAAAATCAGGAAAAATGAAAGAAGGGTGGAGCAAATCAGGAAAAGCAACACAAAGCAGAAAGCAACACAAAGGCAGAAAGCAGGAAAGTTAGAAAAGAAGGAAAGTTCAGAAACAAAAGAAAAAGAAGAAAAATCCAAAGCAGAAAGTAGAAAGGAAACCAGAAAAAGGAAAAAGGAGGAAAGGAAAGGAAGGAAAGCTACCTTTCGTTATCCACTCAAGGAGGGCACATTGGCCATGAATACTTTCTCATCAAGTCACCCAGTCTCCATAAATAAACCAGTGTGCACCACATTCACATCTTTTTTTCAGTTTGAGAATTGGTATGAGAGCAATTTTTCCTCTGCAACTTGGGAGATGTGGCCCTGGTCAAGTTTGGGAGATGTGCCCTAGATTTATGTGAGAGTATGATGGAATTCAACCATTTTCACTGATTTTATTTTCAGGTCCTATAACTGAAACAAGGCTGGGCCGAATTTCATAAATCTCTAACAATTGTATGGTTCAAATCTCAGAGCTCTTCATTGATTTATAGTGCTATATTGTTCAGTAAGAATGGAGAGAAAGTTTTGTTATGATTTGAAGAGTCTCTTGGCTCATTTATGATGTATTAACAGTGAATGTAATCCTATTATATCATCCATATCAATTAAAATTACAAAAATTATATTTATTCTCATATTTCTCCACCCATTCTAGATTTAGCTAGAATTTGACTAGTTTCCAGTTTGAAATTAATAAATGAATTAGTCTTTATCCAAATGAATTCATTATTGTTCCTAGAGTTGATTAAGATGCCATATGTCACATTCCATGTCTCAGATAAGAATTTTGTGAGCCTTTACTGACTGTTTGGGAGCCCTAAATTCGTACTAGTTGAGTAATCCTAGAAGGCAATTTTACTTGTATTTTTGTGAGACTTTCTCAAAAATTCATATAACTTTATGGAATTTTATTTTACTGTATTTTAATGATATTTAGCCTCTCTGATTCAGAAACACCCATCCCTAGCCTCTAGTCAAATATTCCTCCCATACTAGTCTGCATATGCTGAGGGGCCCATGAGCGTTGGAGTATATTGAAGCTTGATGCTATTGAAACATAAATGGTATCAGTACTTTGTGCAGAGGTATCAAAAAATATCAGAGCCTCTCATCCATCCAAATCATTTTATCTAGTCCATCTAGCTTCCATAATCATTTTTTTAATTATTCCTGTGAAGAAAAGAGTTTTTGTATCACTAATCCTAGTTGGTACATTACAGTGGTATTAGAGCATGGTCCTATGAACCTGCTCTTCAATTAATTCTATGAGTCCAAGAATATATTCATATTCCAAGAAGAAATTTTCCTTGCCAGAAGAAAAAGAGGAAGAGGAAATCAATTCCACTGAAGGAAAACTACAAGGAGAATTAGATATGCCTCATAATGAAGATAAGGGAGAGTTCAAACTCTTTGTTCAAGTCATGATGAAATGGATGCAATACATCTCTCTCAATATTGTTCAATCAAGGAAGGAGACCAGAGAATTCTTAGCTCGGCAGCTAGGAGGCAAGATCGGAGAGCCTTTCATATAAAGGTATACATGAGATGGACCTCCCATATAGAGGTGAACCTTCTATATAAAGTTATCCATGAGATGGACCTCCCATATAGAGGTGGACCTTCCGTATAAATGTAATGCTTTACTTGTTAAAATAATTTAATGTTGTGTGATGTATTATTAACCATGATCACCAAATTTCTATTAAGTCTCCTTTAGAGATTGATCACCTCTAAAGTGAATTACATTAGCATATGATCATTTGGTTCGGAATAATATAATATGATCACAACATCCGATAATTCTTCTTAGTATAATGTAATGTGATGGATAATTAAAGTTAGCACATATTGACCATGGAGTAAGAGATAAATAAATAAAAGATAAAGCATAGAGATCAAGAGAATTCAAAATTGCCCATTCAGACACTTCATCTAATTAAAGAGAACTCAAATTATTAAAGCTTCAGTTAGGTATCAATGCTATAGTTAAAGCATCAGTTAAAGTTATGTTTCAGTTAACTAAAGAACTACCTTGGTTAACTATGGGTTTTCATCCACCATAGAAAATTTGGCAAATCTTAACTCATCCAATGCCACTTCAACCACGGGGGATGATGTCATCTACTAGAATGTGATTGGTTAATTTTTATAGTACATTTTCTTTGTTTTGAGGCCCATTTTTTACCTCAGAATTTCTCTAATGATGCATTACATATTTTTATGTGTAATAAATGAGGATAATGCTCCACTAAGGTGCATTAGTTGATAAGGTTGGTTGAGGAGAGACTTGGAGAAGAATTCAAAGAGAAAAAGCACATAAATCTAGAAAATCAGGAAAAATGAAAGAAGGGTGGAGCAAATCAGGAAAAGCAGCACAAAGCAGAAAGCAACACAAAGGCAGAAAGCAGGAAAGTTAGAAAAGAAGGAAAGTTCAGAAACAAAAGAAAAAGAAGAAAAATCCAAAGCAGAAAGTAGAAAGGAAACCAGAAAAAGGAAAAAGGAGGAAATGAAAGGAAGGAAAGCTACCTTTCCTTATCCACTCAAGGAGGGCACATTGGCCATGAAGACTTTCTCATCAAGTCACCCAGTCTCCATAAATAAACCAGTGTGCACCACATTCACATCTTTTTTCAGTTTGAGAATTGGTATGAGAGCAATTTTTCCTCTGCAACTTGGGAGATGTGGCCCTGGTCAAGTTTGGGAGATGTGCCCTAGATTTATGTGAGAGTATGATGGAATTCAACCATTTTCACTGATTTTATTTTCAGGTCCTATAGCTGAAACAAGGCTAGGCCGAATTTCATAAATCTCTAACAATTGTATGGTTCAAATCTCAGAGCTCTTCATTGATTTATAGTGCTATATTGTTCAGTAAGAATGGAGAGAAAGTTTTGTAATGATTTGAAGAGTCTCTTGGATCATTTATGATGTATTAACAGTGAATGCAATCCTATTATATCATCCATATCAATTAAAATTACAAAAATTATATTTATTCTCATATTTCTCCACCCATTCTAGATTTAGCTAGAATTTGACTAGTTTCCAGTTTGAAATTAATAAATGAATTAGTCTTTATACAAATGAATTCATTATTGTTCCTAGAGTTGATTAAGATGCCATATGTCACATTCCATGTCTCAGATAAGAATTTTTTGAGCCTTTACTGACTGTTTGGGAGCCCTGAATTCGTACTAGTTGAGTAATCCTAGAAGGCAATTTTACTTGTATTTTTGTGAGATTTTCTCAAAAATTCATATAACTTTATGAAATTTTATTTTACTGTATTTTAATGATATTTAGCCTCTCTGATTCAGAAACACCCATCCCTAGCCTCTAGTCAAATATTCCTCCCATACTAGTCTGCATATGCTGAGGGGCCCAGGAGCGTTGGAGTATATTGAAGCTTGATGCTCTTGAAACATAAATGGTATCAGTACTTTGTGCAGAGGTATCAAAAAATATCAGAGCCTCTCATCCATCCAAACCCTTTTATCTAGTCCATCTAGCTTCCACAATCATTTTTTTAATTATTCCTGTGAAGAAAAGAGTTTTTGTATCACTAATCCTAGTTGGTACATTACAGTGGTATTAGAGCATGGTCCTATGAACCTGCTCTTCAATTAATTCTATGAGTCCAAGAATATATTCATATTCCAAGAAGAAATTTTCCTTGCCAGAAGAAGAAGAGGAAGAGGAAATCAATTCCACTGAAGGAAAACTACAAGGAGAATTAGATATGCCTCATAATGAAGATAAGGGAGAGTTCAAACTCTTTGTTCAAGTCATGATGAAATGGATGCAATACATCTCTCTCAATATTGTT
The DNA here is from genome assembly GCA_027924585.1 of Larix kaempferi. Lineage (NCBI taxonomy): Eukaryota > Viridiplantae > Streptophyta > Pinopsida > Pinales > Pinaceae > Larix > Larix kaempferi. The sequence continues at coordinate 27,196,168 of BSBM01000158.1, read as the reverse complement.
CAATCAAGGAAGGAGACCAGAGAATTCTTAGCTCGGCAGCTAGGAGGCAAGATCGGAGAGCCTTTCATATAAAGGTATACATGAGATGAACCTCCCATATAGAGGTGAACCTTCTATATAAAGTTATCCATGAGATGGACCTCCCATATAGAGGTGGACCTTCCGTATAAATGTAATGCTTTACTTGTTAAAATAATTTAATGTTGTGTGATGTATTATTAACCATGATCACCAAATTTCTATTAAGTCTCCTTTAGAGATTGATCACCTCTAAAGTGAATTACATTAGCATATGATCATTTGGTTCGGAATAATATAATATGATCACAACATCCGATAATTCTTCTTAGTATAATGTAATGTGATGGATAATTAAAGTTAGCACATATTGACCATGCAGTAAGAGATAAATAAATAAAAGATAAAGCATAGAGATCAAGAGAATTCGAAATTGCCCATGCAGACACTTCATCTAATTAAAGAGAACTCAAATTATTAAAGCTTCAGTTAGGTATCAATGCTATAGTTAAAGCATCAGTTAAAGTTATGTTTCAGTTAACTAAAGAACTACCTTGGTTAACTATGGGTTTTCATCCACCATAGAAAATTTGGCAAATCTTAACTCATCCAATGCCACCTCAACCACGGGGGATAATGTCATCTACTAGAATGTGATTGGTTAATTTTTATAGTACATTTTCTTTGTTTTGAGGCCCATTTTTTACCTCAGAATTTCTCTAATGATGCATTACATATTTTTATGTGGAATAAATGAGGATAATTCTCCACTAAGGTGCATTAGTTGATAAGGTTGGTTGAGGAGAGACTTGGAGAAGTATTCAAAGAGAAAAAGCACATAAATCTAGAAAATCAGGAAAAATGAAAGAAGGGTGGAGCAAATCAGGAAAAGCAGCACAAAGCAGAAAGCAACACAAAGGCAGAAAGCAGGAAAGTTAGAAAAGAAGGAAAGTTCAGAAACAAAAGAAAAAGAAGAGAAATCCAAAGCAGAAAGTAGAAAGGAAACCAGAAAAAGGAAAAAGGAGGAAAGGAAAGGAAGGAAAGATACCTTTCCTTATCCACTCAAGGAGGGCACATTGGCCATGAAGACTTTCTCATCAAGTCACCCAGTCTCCATAAATAAACCAGTGTGCACCACATTCACATCTTTTTTCAGTTTGAGAATTGGTATGAGAGCAATTTTTCCTCTGCAACTTGGGAGATGTGGCCCTGGTCAAGTTTGGGAGATGTGCCCTAGATTTATGTGAGATTATGATGGAATTCAACCATTTTCACTGATTTTATTTTCAGGTCCTATAGCTGAACCAAGGCTGGGCCGAATTTCATAAATCTCTAACAATTGTATGGTTCAAATCTCAGAGCTCTTCATTGATTTCTAGTGCTATATTGTTCAGTAAGAATGGAGAGAAAGTTTTGTAATGATTTGAAGAGTCTCTTGGCTCATTTATGATGTATTAACAGTGAATGTAATCCTATTATATCATCCATATCAATTAAAATTACAAAAATTATATTTATTCTCATATTTCTCCACCCATTCTAGATTTAGCTAGAATTTGACTAGTTTCCAGTTTGAAATTAATAAATGAATTAGTCTTTATCCAAATGAATTCATTATTGTTCCTAGAGTTGATTAAGATGCCATATGTCACATTCCATGTCTCAGATAAGAATTTTGTGAGCCTTTACTGACTGTTTGGGAGCCCTGAATTCGTACTAGTTGAGTAATCCTAGAAGGCAATTTTACTTGTATTTTTGTGAGACTTTCTCAAAAATTCATATAACTTTATGGAATTTTATTTTACTGTATTTTAATGATATTTAGCCTCTCTGATTCAGAAACACCCATCCCTAGCCTCTAGTCAAATATTCCTCCCATACTAGTCTGCATATGCTGAGGGGCCCAGGAGCGTTGGAGTATATTGAAGCTTGATGCTCTTGAAACATAAATGGTATCAGTACTTTGTGCAGAGGTATCAAAAAATATCAGAGCCTCTCATCCATCCAAATCCTTTTATCTAGTCCATCTAGCTTCCACAATCATTTTTTTAATTATTCCTGTGAAGAAAAGAGTTTTTGTATCACTAATCCTAGTTGGTACATTACAGTGGTATTAGAGCATGGTCCTATGAACCTGCTCTTCAATTAATTCTATGAGTCCAAGAATATATTCATATTCCAAGAAGAAATTTTCCTTGCCAGAAGAAGAAGAGGAAGAGGAAATCAATTCCACTGAAGGAAAACTACAAGGAGAATTAGATATGCCTCATAATGAAGATAAGGGAGAGTTCAAACTCTTTGTTCAAGTCATGATGAAATGGATGCAATACATCTCGCTCAATATTGTTCAATCAAGGAAGGAGACCAGAGAATTCTTAGCTTGGCAGCTAGGAGGCAAGATCGGAGAGCCTTTCATATAAAGGTATACATGAGATGGACCTCCCATATAGAGGTGAACCTTCTATATAAAGTTATCCATGAGATGGACCTCCCATATAGAGGTGGACCTTCCGTATAAATGTAATGCTTTACTTGTTAAAATAATTTAATGTTGTGTGATGTATTATTAACCATCATCACCAAATTTCTATTAAGTCTCCTTTAGAGATTGATCACCTCTAAAGTGAATTACATTAGCATATGATCATTTGGTTCGGAATAATATAATATGATCACAACATCCGATAATTCTTCTTAGTATAATGTAATGTGATGGATAATTAAAGTTAGCACATATTGACCATTTAGTAAGAGATAAATAAATAAAAGATAAAGCATAGAGATCAAGAGAATTCGAAATTGCCCATGCAAACACTTCATCTAATTAAAGAGAACTCAAATTATTAAAGCTTCAGTTAGGTATCAATGCTATAGTTAAAGCATCAGTTAAAGTTATGTTTCAGTTAACTAAAGAACTTACAGTGGTCACTTCAAGTAAATCAATCAGCATGATTTCAGTTAACTAAGTGTTAAATAAAATGGACTAGTTAACTAAAGTATTTACACTTTAGTTAAACTAAAATACGACACTTCAGTTAAAGAGAATATCAAGTTAACTAAGTGTTATTGCATGGCGACACTTATGTTGAACTAAAATATGACACGTGATTTGTGACACTTGCATGCCACCTAACTAAGTGGGCAAGCTTTCAGTTAAGAGGATATTTCATCCTAAGTGACATCTCAATGAGATGAAGCAATGCATGAGAAGTGGTGTGCACCACTCCATGCAATATTAATACATCCAGTTTGAGGGAGAGTTTATCCTCAAGTTAGAAGTTAAAAATAGAAGAGAAAAATGTGTAAATATGCTATACAAGATATTTGAATCCATAGTGTGAAGAAAATTCTCTTCTACATTGAAGGCGAGGTGCTTCTCATTGTGCAGGGTATTGTCTGCGCTTGTTATTGTTGTGTTGGGTACACATCCCATTGATCTCTCTTCTCTATTGTTTATGTATCTTCACCAAGAAGTTTGGTTATCTCTTATCTTCCGAAAGAAATATGCTATGTTGTAAAAGAAAGCATTCTCTAATATCCATTAATTATACTAAGAAGAATTGTTGGGGGTTTTGTTCTCATAATTTTGAGGATTTTCCCTAGGGTATATCTTGCGTTATGGTTGTATGAATTTCATGGATTGAATTGTCTCATTAATTCAAGTCTCTGCATCTAAAAGAATTAAATATCAAATCTCAACCAAATTTCAACAGTGTTATATGATGTATTGATCAACATCAATTGGTTGGATGCACATCACTCCATGCTTGACTGTCACAACAATACTTATACATTTCTGGATGAAGAAGGTAATCGAATGATAGTGAGAGGTATACCTAGACCCATATATCTGAGACAGATCACAACTCTACAGTTGAAGAAGTATTTCAGGAAATGTTTTCAAATGTATGCAAATCATGTGGAGGAGCCAAGAGAAGGAAAAGAGAAAAAGATACAAGACTACCTAGTGCTACAAGAATTTGTAGATATATTCCAAGAATTGCCGAGAATTCCACCTAAGAGAGATATTGATTTCTCTACTGATTTGGTGCCATGTGTAGTTCCCTCATCTAAGGAACCTTACAGAATGAGCACTCAAGAATTGAAAGAGATGCATATGTAGTTAGAAGAGTTACTGAAGAAAGGCTACATAAGGCCCAGTTTGTCACCTTGGGGATATCTTGTATTGTTTGTAAAGAAGAAATATGGAACTCTAAGACACTGTATAGATTATAAACAATTGAGCAAAGCTAAAATCATAAACAAGTATCCTTTTCCAAGGATTGATGACTTATTTGATCAACTGAGAGGATCCAAAGTATTTTCAAAGATAGATCTGAGATCAGGATATCACCAAGTCAGAATCAAAGATGAAGACATGAGTAAGATAACATTCAAGACAAGGTATGGTCACTATGAGTTTACAGTGGTACCTTTTGGATTGACAAATGCATCAACAACATTCATGTGTCTCAAAATGGAGTTTTCATAAAGTATTTGGATAAGCTTGTAATTGTATTCTTGGATGGAATCCTTATCTATTCCAAGTCAGAAGAAGAACATATAAGTTTCCTGATGCAAGTACTAAGAGAGCGTCAATTGTATGACAAGCTAAGTAAGTGTTCATGCTATCAGAGTAGAATCCACTACTTGGATCACATCATATCAGAAGAATGAATCTTAGTGGATCGTGAAAAGATAAGAGTTGTAAATTAATGGAATGGAAGATACCAAGAATGTATTAGAAGTAACATATTTTATGGGGTTAGCGAGAGACTACCACAGATTCATTGAAGGTTTCTCAAAGTTAGCTCATTCCATTACATCTTTGCAAAAGAAGGGTGTGAAGTTTTAATGGACTTCCAAGCGTGAAGATAGTTTTCAAAGACTCAAGGAAATGCTTACCAGTGCACCAGTTCTGAAGATTACAGACCCTGGTGAAAGCTTTGTAGTATGCACAGATGCATGTAAGCAAGGAATTGGTAGAGTGTTGACTTAGAATGGCCATGTAATCAGTTATGAATCCAATAAGATGAAAGAACATGAATATAATTATGCCACTCGTGATCTAGAGCTTGAATCTATCATTCATGCCTTGAAGATATGGAGGCACTACTTGATGGGTAAGAAGTTTTAATTAAGGACTGATCATGATGGTTTGAAATATTTATTTGAGCATCCTACTCTGAATTCAATATAGAGAAGGTGGATGGAATTTCTATGTGAATATGACTTTGATATCAAGCACGTCAAAGGTAAGGAAAATAAGGTAGATGATGCACTTAGTAGGAAGATACATCTGATGCATGTAGCAGCTATCAGTAATGGTACATTTGATTTGAAGGATAGGATCATTGAATCCATCGCTACATATGAGCATTACCAGCAGGTAAGATATGGATTGCATAAACAAAAAGTACCTCGAAAGTTTGATAAATACAAGATGGAAGATAATGGAATCCTCATGCATAAGGATAGAGTTTATGTGCAAAACTTTGGAGACTTAAGGAAGATGGTTTTGAAGGAGATGCATAATGTACCTTATGCTGGGCATTTGGGATATCAGAAGGCAGTAAAAATTGTGAGGAAGAAGTACTTTTGGCCATGAATGAAGAATGATGTTGTTGAATACATAGCTATATGCATGTAATGCTAGAAGGTTAAAAGTGCAGCATTGGCATCCAGCTGGTTTGTTGCATCCACTTGTTGCAGTTGCAACCTGATCCCCAAAAAATTGTAAATTTGTAGGGACCATCATTTATTTTAAATTTACTCAAACTTTGTTTTCATCTTTATCTGCTTGCTCTTTCTTGACACTTAGATTTTTTGAAATCAAAAGAAAATTGTTTTCTTGATCGGAAGAGTTATCAGTTTTTCATCGAAACAATCAGAAGAATTATTTGTTTTCCGCCGAAATGGTCAGAAGAGTTATCATTTCTCCCCCGGAATGGTAGGCGAGTATTATTGTTTTTTGCGATTTTTTGAAGAAGAAAATATGTTTCGGAGCAAATTTGTATTTTGTACCGAAACAGTCGGATATGGTCGAGCTTGGAATTGGTCGAAGAAAAATGAAACTTGCACCGAAACAGTTAAGCAATGGGATAAATCGGATCAAAAGTGACTTTTACACCGAAATGGTTGGATCAAAACCATGTTTTCTTCTGAAACGTTTCGGCACATTAATAAGTTTTACCCGATCTTCACCGATTTGGCATTCCGCCGAATTTTTTAAGAAACAAACCACATCCCGAAAATGCCAACATGAAAAGATGATCCGAAACGGTATCGGTGCCCAATGAGATTCCGCCCGAAATAGTTTATCGGTGACAAATAGAAAGATGATCTGAAACAAATTCGGCGCCAAATGAAAAGCTAATCCGAAAAAGAGTCGGTGCCAAATGAAAAGGTCGCCCGAAACAAAGTCGATGTCAAAGGAGAATTCATCTGAAACAGGATCGGTGAAAAAATTGAGGCACTCTGAAACAACGTTAATAAAATTTTGTAGACCCCATTAGCACACATATCTTTTCATTTATTGCTAGGGTTAAAGTTTTTTTTATATAAAGGGCCAAAATTTTTATTTCTTTTAAAACAATGTTTGTAAAATTGTTTGTGATTGGAGCAATCACTGGACGACAGGAAAGTTGCCTGCCCCGTGGAGCACTCCTTTGGACCAATTGCATATTTCCAGGTAGATTGTTTTCTATTAGCCTTCATTTAATTCATAAACGGAGTTTTTCCATGGTTTAATAGGTTTTACAAATCATTTTACCGCCCCATTCGCATTTAAATTTAATAGTGGATAAGTCCAAACCTTCCATTTTGCTTGTAAGCCGCTTGTATGGTGTGGGTATTGGATATGCCGCTAACCTAGGGTTTTGCTTCTTCATGGAATAATATTTTCTTAGTCCAACTATTCAAATCACCTGGTGCTCTCATTAATATAGCCTAGAAATCATATATAGGGAAGCCCCCTAGAGTTAGAGAAGAGCCAAACGAAATGGTAACACCTCTAGGTTATTGTCGGGCTAGCCTTGTTCTTTGGGCCAGTGATAATTTTTATTTTTTGAGCACCACATAAAACATAATGGTCAGTTCAGGGAGGTTATAGATTGGGGAAAGGAAACCCTGTAACACGCCACACCAATACCTACACCAATACCACACTTATGACGGGTTTTTGAAAGGGCTTGCTCAAAAATCCCTGGATGATATTCTAGTTGAAGTACGAGCTTAGTTTTGGGAAAATTCTTTCGACATGCTCAATTGATTGTGTTTCCTTATCCCAAGGTGGGAATCTATGGATACAACGGCCCTAATTTATTTAACTTTGGAGAAGTGAGGTAGTAAGGAAAGGTCTTTCCCTCATCTGCGACTGTCAGTCGGATTTGAGTAAAATGTGTTTGTCTTTGGGAATGTTCTTAACTTAACCACCTTGAACCAATGTCATATCCAGGGTCGGGGGGGGGGGGGGGGGGGCTCCCATTACATTATATACGATTGCTCGATGTGCTTGGTCATGTGAATGGAAATATACAAAAATTTAAGGATTGAAAACCACAGTTGAACAGGAAATGGATTTCTTTGGTCTTGATCATTGCATTACTTCTATCATTGGAATTTTTTTTCGTTGATAACTTGTCTCTCATCGGATTAATGAGTTGATAGTGAAGTTCTGATTAATAGGACCACAACGTTGATTTTGTTTGGTACCAACCTTTATAGACCCGATACTTCGTTTAAATGTTAAACAGACTTTCCAATAGAAGAATGAAGAAATTCATCTAACAGTGTCTTAGGGATTCATCAAGACAGTCATTCAGAACCAAACACACTTGACATTATGGAAGTATAAATCTCCTGTTTTAAGTTCTTTTTGTAAACAATACTAACAAATCATACATCTGCAATTTATTTTCAGAATATTATGCTCATTATCATTTTTTGCTTGAAATTATTGCATTCCCATTTGATTTATGTACATTAAATTTCTTTTCACCTCAGGAATCGAAAATGCAAAGAAGAGATTCTAAGCGTAAGTCCAAGGTAGCAGAGTCTGATTCTGATATTGATATCATTGTAGAAACCATGATGGAAACCCAATATGACGACACTTGAGTAGTAACAGGAATCATTCCTGAATATAAATGGGGTGAACTATATCACCTAATCCGAGACTTAAACGTGCCAGATGCATCCATCGAAGAGATGATGGTGTATCAAAATATTAAAAAATCAAGTCTTCATAAAGCCACCACCCATTTAGATTTTTTCCATGTTTAGAAGTAATTGGGTGTATTTTACCTCATGTGGATGTTGGTACATGAATCATAGCTGGTACGAATGGAGCAGGATTCACGTCGTTTCATCCCGATCATATTAGCGCAGCATATAAGTTACCCTCTCCAAAAGTTATGATGATAGAAGATTGGATAAAGGGAGTCAACATAGATCACTATGAGTATGCTAAGAAAATGTTGATTCCTACAAAGCAGTTGAGGCAAAGGGGAAGTGTGGAACATGACACCCAAAATTTGAAAACATCATTCAAGATCATAGCTTTAATGTTAAGGAGAATATTCGGTAGGGAAAACATGAATATCTACAAGATCTGCTGGGTGCCCCTCATGTATCATATCACCTCCCATGGTATCGTCTTCAATTGGGCAGACATTATCTCAGAGAGTATGGCATCATCAATATCAACAACACAAGGAGGGATGACCCAGAAGAAAAGAGAATTCTATATTTCTTCCTACCTTATCGATTGCATCTTAATTAGACACACATTCCATAATTTGGGGTTTTAGTGGGTCCCGGCTAAGACCCCTCTATATGTGGCTTACCAAATAATGTGGGCTCATAAATATACAAGATTCTACAAGCTTATCTGTGAGGAATTCATAATTTCTCTGTATTGGTTGATATTTAACGAAGAACCCAGTTGCTTGTCGGACAATGCAATGGAAGTCATCAATGAATATGGAGACTTATACTTTACCCCGGAAGGTACATATATCAGAATGTATGGGGGAAGCAAAGCTCTGTCTCTAATGCCAAAGTGTGCTATAGATTATGTAGTACACAAATAGGCTGTAAGACAAGTTTTCGTCAATGGAGTTGGCCACTTTCTAAATGAAAATAAGAAGGATTCCTATCCACCACTTCCCTTTGTCATCAGAGCATATAAATTCCCTAAGGTGAAAGGTGCAGAAGCTTTCATAAAATACTTGAAAGCATTCCGCTTTAGAGAGACAATTTTTGTTATAAATGGAAAACTACAAAAGGCCACCCAGCATTGTGCTTCACATAAAATCCACTTTGAATACACTGACCACTTCCTAAAAGATGAGGAGGTATATCGCAAGGAAAATAACATGACATATTTGAATAGACGATTTGGACGAAAAAAGTGGCATAGGTTCCACCCACACTATGGATATGGCTAAAGATGTAGAACTGCAAAATTCCATAGAGGAGGTTATAGCAGACGAAGAATCAAAGCAGAAGGAAGAAGCAAAAAGACAATAGAAAGAAGAGGAAGATAAAAATAAAGAAGAAGAATTAAAGAAAGGAGAAGAAGAATCAATACAAAAGTAGGAGGAAGAAAAGAAGAAGAAAGAAGAGCAAGAAGCAGCGGAAAAAGTAGCAGAGTTGGATAAAATAGAGGAGGAAGAGGATAAGCTCAAGAAAGCTGTGGAATACAAAGAAGTCCAAGAAGAATAGCATAGTATTCAAGACATGGACATAGATCCACCCGACATCTCTGGAATCCCACTTACAAGAGGACATCTTCCATTTGTTGATCTTGGGCTCACACCTTTTACTCCTTTGAAGAAGCATTCAATAGAAAAACTGGATACAATAGTTTTTTACCCCAAGCGGATTTTTTTTTTAAGGAGAACAGAGAAAAGGTTGAAAATGGGCACACAACTAGATGTGGTGACTATTCAAGAAAGCACCTTAGTAGAAGGTACTCACAAGGATCCCAAGTTAACCGCTTCAGTAAACATAGCAGCTACTCAAGAAAAAACCAACAATGTTGATAAATTGATGAATGACCTGGATCGAAGCAAAAAAAAAAATGTTGAAGCTAAAGGATAACTTGGTAAAAGCAAGAGGTGAAGGAATTGAGCTGAAGAGGAAATAGGATGCAGTAGAATATGAAAAGAACAAACTATTGTTGGATTATCAGAACTTGGAAAATGAAAAGGATGCTTTGAATGTGCAACTTGTGATTATGGAAGGTGAGCGAAGTGATTTCAACTCTCACATTAATGAGTTGGAAGAAAATGAAATGAAGTCAAACCAACAAGTGGAATCTTTGATCAGTGAAAAGGAATCTTTACAAGTACACATAGATTAGATGATAGTTGAGAAAGATGCTTTGAAATCCTAGGTGGATGAGTTGGTTAGAGAAAAGGAATCTCTGTTGGAACAGGTCAACATGGCTCAAAATCAGAAGCAGGATATGACCCCATTTTATGAGCATGCTTGTAAAATACAGGAACAAATCTGCTACTCACAAGAATTGTTAATTGAAGAAATTTATAAAATGAAAAAGATGATAGAAATAATGAAGGATATTTCTGCAAGTGATTTTTCTGTAAGACAAAAATTAGTCAATACTTTTAAGAAATTGAAAAGGTTGATGGCCTGGAAGGTAGAAAATACTAACTTCCATGATCAGTTTCCAAACAAGACAGCTGCATAACTCAAGTTAGACATATCTCTTCTAGACAGTTGTAGGAGAGCTTCCAGGAAGATACAGGCATAAGTTCCAAAGTCCATCACAAAATGTGAAGAAATTTATAAAGAAATCTGTCAAGTACATGAGAAATGTCATATCTCGATGATTCCAGATATGTATGGGTTTCCCACCAAATATCAACGTCTAATGGAATTAAAAGATGGCTTGAAAGAAGACCTGGAATACATCAATAAACTAGATTTTTTAATGAAGAAGATCTCAAGCAACACATAGGACAAGCATATGTAAATGTTTATTTCCTAGAGGAAAGTTATAAAGTAGCCACTAAAGGAGCAATAAGTGTGGGAAAATAATTATCCGTTCATGAAATATATTTAAAATTATTGGAGCCTGTACAATGTAATATAATATTTCATGAAACTGACTTGTGGGACAATTATATTTCCAGCTTAGAGGTCCCACCGAAAGGATAATTTAATTTGTAAATAATTATAGATTTTTAGTTGTGCAAGCACAAAGGACAATTTGTAGCAATCCAAGGGTTAGAGGGTAGGTGAAGCAATCATTCATGTAAATACAAATTTTCTTGTAAGATAAATAGAAGGGGTAAGGGATTAGAAAAGGACTTTTGCTAGTGAAATAGAGGTTGGAGACATTTTGTAAGAGAACTAATTTTCTGCTAATGAGAAGGACCTATTTGTTGGGAAAAGCTTACATGGATTTTTGTGTGGAATGTTTTGGATAACATATAAGAATTATTTCTTCTTGTGTTCTTACTAATGTTGTGAGATCTTTCTTACTATATTGAATTATTTCGATGGTGATGAATGATTTTACTTGTCTATGCAAATGTTTCTTTGATATCAGAGTAATAAATGGATTTAAATGTTATCAAATCTATCTTTGTATGTTTTTACTGTGAATGTAAATACTTTATCTGAATAGATAACTGTTATATTTGTATAAGCATTATCATATTATTACTCTCATTAAAACTCGCTCCTTGCAAGGATATATTAGTTAATTTAGAGTAGGGTTAGCTAATTGATAAGGTAGAAGTGATAAGACAAGAGGTAAGAACGTACGCATCACTTGTGAGGATTATGCCTGCCAATTATGGGTTAAATGCATCAATTATATTAGAAACACTTGCATACTCATACTTTAAACATAAAATATAAACGGTCATTGGGCCGCAACCGGTAAATATTTAACAAAAATACCTACGGTAGCCGGACCGTTAACCAAACGGATTCCCTTTTCCAAATAGTGAATGATCTAATTGGGATTATTCACCGGGGATAATCCCTACTATCGATGCTAGGAATTTCCGGGCATCAATATTTTTTGGCACTAGAAGGAGGGAAGTCAGTGCATGGCTGATAAAGGAAACTTTTTTTTGGGAGTAAATTTCTCTATATCTCTGTTAGAAACAACCGATGAGAAGAATTGATTTTTGAAATTGATCATCGAGAAAAGTTTGATTATGAAATGGGTCATATTGAACATGTGTATGTTGTTCCTCATACAGAATTTGATCATTTTGGGAAGCAAACTAGATTGTACATGAGAAAACTTGGAGGATTATCAATGGTACCTTTTCTACCTAGAAGACAAGCTCCTAGACAACAAGTTGTGCAAACTAGGGATTCTGTGCTTGTGGAATATTTGCAAGAATTAGCTGATTTATCATTACAAGATATACCAGATGCCATCAATCAACTGAGGCCTAATTATCTGGATTTGATCACTTCTCCACACATACAAACACTTTCACCAACACTCACACCCCCACATTCACCATGAATTCCTAGACTCATTAATAACATGGCTCGCAATGCCAATCAACAACCTGCATGGAGAGCCAGAGGACCACTCAACTTAGCTTCTCCTTTACATGATTTTCCTAAGCATCCAGAGCGAGTACTACCTAAGTTCGATACTAGAAAAGGAATCTATGTTGATAATCACCTAAATAGATTTTACTTAGCCCTAAATATGCTCGATGTAAAACATGAGGATGTGGTGTGCATATTGTTCCCATATACTTTTGAACCTAGAGCATCATCGTGGTTTTCTATCCTACACACTAGTTCCATAGCAGATTGGGATAGCTTTGAAAAGGCTTTTCTAAATAATTTTTGTAACCAAAATACTTTGGCTTCACTTATGAAAGATTTAATGTCTATGCGGATGGAAAAGAAGGAGAAAGTACAAGATTTTAATCAAATATTTACTATGATTTTGAATAGTTTCAGCGCTGCAACGGAACCTGTTGAAGAGTCATTGGTAGAATATTATACTACAGCGCTTCTCCCATCCATATCCATGTTCGTAAAAAGATCTGTTAAAACTACTCTAGCAGAAAATTTTGAAGAAGCGAAGAAGGTAGAAACAGACATAGACAGTATTATGAAACATTCTCTAGATATGGAAGTAAAACCTATAGTAAATAAGAAGCCTTTTCTATTGACCAAACCTAAAGAAGATTCTTCAAATGAATTAAAAAAAGTGGTCAAAATGGTTCAAAAGTTTTCCAATAAAATAGTAGACCTAGAAAAGGAAAAGAGTGCTAGTTCTTCAGCAAGAAAACCATTTAAACCTTTATATATAAAAAAGTAAGAGAATACACAACCACCATCAAATAATTCTGTTATTTTTAATTTGAATGAAGTTGGTATGGATCACTTTTTCACATTTCATCAAGAACATCATTCTGAAAAAAAATTCCCCCAGTGGATTAATTCAATGACTTGGGTAATGAATCAATTATTGGATACACAACTAATAGATCAGGAAGATCATGAAGAAGACCAATCTAATGAACCAGAAGATCGAAGTAAAGAAACCATATTAGTATTATGGGATTGGGATCCAACTTTGGGTTTAGACGAATAATAAAAGGTGGAAGAAATACAAGTATCATCCGTAGATTATGCTACCAGAAGCAAGGGACCAGTAGAAGAGCAAAGTATGGTATTAGCCAAAATGAAGACAACCAAAGAAAACATAAAAAGGAATAAAAGTATGAATCAACTACAACCAAAAGTGAATTCAGGGATTGTAAAGGAAAGAAATTCGTTAATCAATAAGCAAGTAAACCCTGTAGTCAACAAATCTGATATTGGTGAAAAAAATGGGGGAAATCACAATATGGGATATGATAATGTAGAAGATATCAAGAAAACAAAGGCAAACATATCTCTGTTTGAAATGTGTAACCTGCCATAACAAAGGAAAAATTTATTAGAATCTTTTGATGTAGAATCAAGCATTACAGTAGACAAACAATCAAAAAGGGTTGAGTCTGATACCGAGATTAAAAAAGCAAGTATTAGTGGAAAGTTGAAATATCAAACTCTTCCTTTCCTTTTGAATTTTGAAATATTTAATTATAATGTGCATAACTGCTTAGTAGACTCTATGGCTTCATCTAGCATTATGCCACTATCTATTTGCAAAAGAATTAATGGACAACCCATAGCATCCCCTTCTCGGATTATACAACTAGATGGATATGATGTTAAAGTTATTGGGGAAATGAAGAATGTACTGATTAGGTTGGCGGCAAATTCAAGAGTATGTCAATTTATTGATATTATGGTAGTGGACATACCATAAGATTATGGGTTAATATTGAGTAGATATTGGTCAAACAAGTTGAATGGTTATTTTGCAACAGATTGGTCTTGTTTATGGTTTCCATATCAAATAAGCCGAGCCAAATCAAAGTGTTGAGGGAACCTCATATGAAGCATAATGTGACTGAATTAGAACGAAAAAATGAGCCAGTGAATTTTTCATCTTCGATTTTGGGAAATTATTTTTTAGAAATTGAGCCAGGAACTATCAGAAATAAAATATTGACCATGATTTAGATACACTGTCCGATCTCGTTCAATTTGCATGGGATGATGATATTGATTGTAATATAGTAGAGTTAGTTACTGACGTAGGTGATCATACTAACATAGTTGAATCAGATGATAATTTTTGGACTTTATACTTTGATGGATCCAAGACACAAGAGGGAGCGGGATCCGGTTGTGTTCTTCTTGATTCTCAAGGAAACAAACAATTTCTCTCTTGTAGACTAGAATTTGAATGCACAAATAATACTATTGAATACGAAGCCTTAGTTCAAGGTCTGAAAAAAGCCATTGATTTAAATGTTAAGAATTTAAAAAATTTTGGTGATTCAAAGATAGTTGTTAGGCAGATAAGGAACACCATTCATTGTTATCTCCACACTTGAAAGGGTATCAATCCGAGGTTTGGAATTTAATATCAAATTTTAATGCTTTTAATATAAATTCCATTCCTGTTGAATTTTCAGAATTTACTTCAATCTGATCTAGGATCTTAACTGAGAGAACAACATGTATATCATATCTACAGCATATCAATCATGGAGACAATAATGCAAGAACACAAGAGACACAAAGATTTACTTGGGGAAAACCATAAAGGTGAAAAACCCCAATAACTTCCTCAGAGATAGATAGAGCAATGATACAACCACAACCATAAGAGATAGACATAACCTAGCAGCAGATCCTCCTCCTCCATAAGTGCGCCACTCCTCCTTGAGTGCATGAGTGAGAAGTGAGTGAACAAATAGAGTTCCTCCCGCACTCTATTTATACTTGACTTGACTTGCCTTTTTACCTAACTCATGTAGGATCGAACTTAACCACATAACATAATGTTGACTGGGCCGACCCCCAATAGGGTGGTCTAATAACCCTTTGACCCACATGACATATACAGGGCCGACCCCAACAAGGTGGTCTAATAACCCATCAAGAATAAGTTACGACATTTACAATATAAATGACGACACTTCCTTATAGAGGAATAATACCATCTCTATAGGAATACAATATACATATATGTGAAATACATTCCGAAGTTACATATACATCAACACTCCCTCTTAACTAGGAAGGTATTTCTCAGCACAGTTCTTCTAGCACAAGTCATCTTCTCTGGATCATCGTCACTGGATAATCGTCATCGATTCATCATCATCGTCACTGCTGCTGCTATCTCAATCAATCTCTGAATCTACTCGTCATAGGAAGTTCTACAGAGCCAGTCCTTTTTCATACTGGATGTAGTCCCACCACCTGCAGGTATTCATCATCACTTGCCATACTGTGGAATCCTCAGGACTTATTACGTGCGTCACAAAACCTAGCTGCAGCATCCCAGGCTATTACGAGCACACAGATCTACCTGTAGGATCTCCCAGGAGCACATTACATGTGACCCATCACAAAACCTGGCTGAAGCATCCCAGACTATTACGAGCACACGGCTCTACCTGTCAGATCTCCCAGGAGCACATTACATGTGATCTCACCACAAAACCTGGCTGAAGCATCCCAAGCTTTTACGAGCTCATAGCTCTACCTGTCGGATCTCCCAGGATCACATTACATGTGGTCCACCACAAAACCTGGTTGAAGCATCTGAGGCCTTTTTCATCCTGTTCAGATCTCCCAGGAGCAAATTACATGTGTTCATGGCAAAACCTGATTGAAGCATCTGAGGCCTTTTTCATCCTATCCATATCTCCCAGGAGAAAATTACATGCCATAGGACAAAACCTCGCAAGAACATCTGCCAGATATCCTAGGGCACCGAATTACATGCCATAGGAAAAACCTCGAAAGACTATCTGCAGATCTCCCAGGGCACAAATTACATGTCCTCCCAAGCAAAACCTCAAAATAGCATTTGCCAGATGTCCCAGGGCACCGAATTACATGCCATAGGCAAAACCTCGAAAGACCATCTGCAAATCTCCCAGGGCACAAATTACATGCTTACCTGCACAACCTGATCCACGACCACAAAGTATCATCTGATACTCATCAAAAATCATCCTGATGTACACATGATCATCCTAATCATCATCACTACAATATCCTGCTGCATGTCATCTAGAGAAGCTCGTCATCCACGATCATCCTGATCATACAATGCATCCATCTGATGCACACCAAGTATCCAACTGATACATACATAGATACATGATCCACACAATGTATCCATCAGCATACATGATCTACCTGATCATGCAAAGATACATGATCCACACAATGTATCCATCAATCATACATGATCTACCTAATCATACAAAGATACATGATCCACACAATGTATCCATCAGCATACATGATCTACCTGATCATACAAAGATACATGATCCACACAATGTATCCATCAGCATCCTACATGATGCGTACATACATAAATGATCCAACTGATCATATCCAACATCCAACATGATGCATACATACATAAATGATCCAAATGATCATATCCAACATCCAACATGATGCATATACAAAATACATACACATGATCCAACCAATCATATCCAGCATCCAACATGATGCATACATATATACATATAATGATCCAACTGATCATATCCAAGCAGAAACCAGAACATCATCCTGATGCTTATCATCCAGTGCTTACATCCACAGCCATGTGAAGGATCCCCCTTCCAACATGCTTGGAATGGCTTCGGAAAATGTGTCCATCACTTCTTCCTTGAAGTGTCCTCGATCTGAATAATGCCAAGCCTCTCTCTGAAGTACTCGAACTTCACCCTGGCTAGTGGCTTCGTCAGCACATCTGCAATCTGCTCGTCTGTCGCAACATACAAGAGCTTCACAACTCCTCTCTGCACCATATCCCTGATATAGTGATATTTGATCTCTATGTGTTTTGACCTGTCATGAAACACTGGGTTCTCGGACAGCTTCACACAACTCTGGTTATCACAGAAGATACCAGTAGCATCCAACGGGACATCAAATAACTCAGACAGTAGCTTCCATACCCATACTGTCTCACAACTAGCTGAATAGGCTGCAACATACTCTGCCTCAGCTGTACTCAGTGCTACGCAGGACTGCTTCCTGCTAAGCCAAGAGATCACACCTGATCCCATACTGAAGCAACACCCAGATGTGCTCTTCCTATCTGCAGCACTGCCAGCCCAATCTGAATCAACATAACCCTGCAGGTTAAACTTTTGATTCTCTTCATACTTGAGCCCAAAATCCACTGTACCCTTCAGGTACCTTAGAACATGCTTTACAGCAACTAGGTGAACACTCCTCGGATCCATCAGGAATTGGCTCAATGCGTTCACAACAAAGCAAATATTTGGTCTCGTGTTCGTCAGGTACATCAAGGACCCAATCATCTAACGATACGTAGAGACATCAACCGGCTCAGATGAAGCATCACATAGAAGCTTCAGATTCGATGCCATAAGTGTGGTCATGGCCTTGCAATCCATCATCCTGAACCTCTTCAGGCTCTCTACTGCATACTTCCCTTGCCCAAGGAAGATTCCATCTGCACTCTGCCACACCTCCATGCCAAAAACAAATAGTGCATCATCCCCAAGTTCTTCATCTCGAACTCGGCAGCAAGCTTCCACTGTGTGTCGGTAATCAATCTATCCTCACTTGATACAAACAGGTTATCCGCATACAAAAGTAGTATCACTGGATTGCCTTCCTCAACCTTGTAGTAAAGGTTGGAATCCGCTTTACTCTTGGTAAATCCCAAACTGGATAGAAAGCTGTCTATCCTACCATACCAAGTTCTACACACATATATGACTACACCATGCTGTCTTGAAATCCATCTGGTGCATCTTCTATTTCATCACTTTTATATTTCTCAATGCTGCTATCTGCAACATGCTTGATCTGATAGATCCATTTGGAAGTCATAACAAACTTCCCTTCACGTCTTGGGACTACATCCCAAACATCATTCTTCATGATTGACAGATCATGGCATTCCATTTCTTCATCCCAGATTCTGGGAACTTCAATATCTTTGCTGAACAAATGTTGTAGTTCTTCTTTTGTAGGAGATGGCATACAATCTTTCCTACACAACAAGTTAAATTGCATGATTAGAAAACATCTCATAGTTTTCAAAACAAATTCTTACACATAAAGAAATATGTCATACAATCATGCAATTATCTTAGCCAATGCTTCAATACAACATTTATCCATATCCCGTAACTTTCTAGGTGCCTTCCAATCTCTACCAGAACATTGTTAAGAGTGTGCACAACTCCCAACATGTCAGCAAAGAGGTTTCATTCTAGATAAGTAGCAATGGAATGTTGTACAGTGCCATAGGACACTTACCCATGCATATTAGGAGTATATTGTTCATCAATGCAACTATTCTAATATGCATAATACACAACTAATTATAGGAACATCAGTATATACATTATTGAATAGTATTATTTAAACAATAAAATATGCAAGTAATGACAATTCAAATACTTATCTTTGTTTGTTTGTTGGGTTGACTCCCTCTCAGTCTTTGCTTCTTTTCTGCAACTCCATTCCTATGTGGATTGTGAGAAGTGGTCAACTCCCTCTGAATATCTGCATCTTTGCAGAAACTACTGAGGTGTGCTCCTTTGCTTTCTTGCAGGAACAACTAGAGTGTGCTCCCTCTTGATCTTTGCTTCCTGGATTACCTGTCCTTGAACTTACATCCATCCTTAATCACTATGCATGCTTATTAGTATCATCATTGTGTTATCCTTGAGGTCTCATACATAATCACACATTTATTAGTATAATCTTAATATTATCAAAACACAATAATCTCAAGCATGTATAGTTAGGATCATTTCAAACACAGATAATAAACATTAGTATTCAAGGTTTCAGGGAAGTCTTCTTTTACTCATGCATATTCTTATTTGATCATAGGACTCTTTTGGTTAGTTAAATCATCAATCATGGTAAGAACATAATATGCATAGAACCGTGATTATTCAAACCTATGACTTCATGAATAATCATCATCAACAGCACAACAGTATAAGATCCTAACACAAGGTAGGATTCTAGCTTGATATAGGAAAAAACATACCTGGATTAGCATGCTATCTAGTTATGTCTTAACATACTCACATGATGTCTTCTTGTTCTTCTTCAATGACTTGTGCTAGTAACCTATATATCTCATAGGTTAACCATTACAAAACCAAGTTATACATACCTCGTAAATGGATCTTCTATGAGATCCATGACAATGGATGAATCTTTGTCCTCATGTTATCATGATCATATGTTCTTGGACCAAAACATGATTTGTCTTTCTTGGTGTACTTTTCATGTTAGTAGACAACATAAACCTCATACAACACCATAATGCATTAGTACAATCATAAGTGTCAACACCCTAATCAATGAACATTTTCTATCGTGCATTCATAGTTTTATTAAGGTGATATGAGAAGTCTAAAATCAAGATTGTACTAACCGTAATAACATGAAGACAAACATACCATAAAATTAATCATGAACAAATCTCAAAACATACCTTGATGAGTCATACCTGTCGAGATCGCTTGTAATCTTCTTATGTAAGGCCTTAGCCTCATCTCCCTCTGAAACAGGAACTTCTTCATTTATGCAGGTGACCAATCCATCTTCTTCTAGGATTAACCCAATCCACTTGATTTGCAAGAACTGGACCTGGAGTTGGATATGGGTTTGTCAGAGAAACCCCAAAAAATTCAAACTTTGAATTAAAAACTTCGTAAAGGATAGAAATATGTGCCTTGATGAGCTGATCAAACTGGTATATTCAGAATTTGAAAACTGCAAAGTTTCACTCCTCAATTTTGCCTTTGAAACTTCTGGATTCACTGGACGTGACCCTGAACTAGGGTTTGATGAAGCCCACTCTTCTGCCCAATCAAAAGGTTTGATCCAAATCTCTAAGCTTCTATTTTTCTGAGGAGCTTCCAGCCGTGGTCACAGATTTCAAAAATTTCCATTTTTACAGAAGCCCTAATTTTCCACTTTTCTGATCAAAGTCCCGAACTAGGGTCTGATCAAGCCCGGCCTTCTTCCCAACCAAAAATTCTGATCTTGGTCTCTAAATTTTTATTTTGATGAGTAGCATTCAGCCGTGGTCTCCGATTACAAAAATTCCAACTTTCTCCAAAGCCCTAAATTCCGAAAGCCATGAATGAAGGTACTCAAAAATAATTCTGTTTTGACAAACATATGTACCTAATTGTTTCTGGTGTAACTCCTAACTTTTTAATCCACAGGGTCTGAAAAAGTTTCTTGAGATATCCTGACCTGTTATATTTCCATCCTAACAGGTCTTACCTCAATTGGATTCTTTGAGAGAGAGTTATGCCAAATGTCGCAACGTGACCTGTTTTGGGATAATACAGGAGAGCGAAATTGTACGGTGTTCCACGTGTCACTGGTTCCACTTCGGCCTCTGCAAAATTTTTCTGAGATAGTACAGTTTGTGTACTACCTGTCACATTTTACAAAATTTCATTTGGAGCTTCCTAGTCCAAGTTATGACCTTTTTCCCAAGGTCACCTGATTTTGACTCAGATCTGGAAGAGGCAGAAACCCTATATTGTAAAGATCATAAATCACAAAGTACAACGAATTAGAGGTTGTCCTTTGGACACAAGGTACCTGGAGATTTAATATTCAACCTGTAAATATTTCAGATCCGAAACCTTCTCCAAAACGGATTTATAGCAAAAGTGCTACGACGACTGGTTTTTGCTATATCAAGCCCTAGCATCGTAAGTGCAACAAGTGTCATACATGCCATATCATGCCTTCTTTCAGGCTAGCTCTGATACCATGTTGAATTTTCAGAATTTACTTCAATATGATCTAGGATCTTAACTGAGAGAACAACATGTACAACATATCTACATCATATCAATCATGGAGACAATAATGCAAGCACACAAGAGACACAAAGATTTACTTGGGGAAAACCATAAAGGTGAAAAACCCCAATAACTTCCTCATAGATAGATAGAGCAATGATACAACCCAACCATAAGAGATAGACATAACCTAGCAGCAGATCCTCCTCCTCCATAAGTGTGCCACTCCTCCTTGAGTGCATGAGTGAGAAGTGAGTGAACAAATAGAGTGCCTCCCGCACTCTATTTATACTTGACTTGACTTGCCTTTTTACCTAACTCATGTAGGCTCGAACTTAACCACATAACATAATGCTGACTGGGCCGACCCCCAATAGGGTGGTCTAATAACCCTTTAACCCACATGGCCGACCCCCAATAGGGTGGTCTAATAACCCTTTGACCCACATGACTTATACAGGGCCGACCCCAACAAGGTGGTCTAATAACCCATCAAGAATAAGTTACGACATTTACAATATAAATGACGACACTTCCTTATAGAGGAATAATACCATCTCTATAGGAATGCAATATACATATATGTGAAATACATTCCGAATTTACATATACATCAACAATTCCTAGGTTACAAAATGTTGTTGCAGATTTACAAGATACTTCTAATTCACGCCTAGTACCAAGAAATAACAAATGTTCTATTGAATTGATTTCCAGGCCCTCTATCCCTTATAACATTACAAATTGGAGAGTTTTTGATGATGATGAACAAATTATCCACTTTTTGACAGATGAAGATACATTCAAAGGATATTTCATTGAGGAAGACAAACACCAGTTAGAATTTCAAAATATGGATATCAGAAAAGGAAAATTTATGCCAAGAGGAGTAAGGAATTTAGAAAATTTACTTTATCTATAGCATAAATTCAGGAAGCCAGCAAACGTCAAACTTAACAGCTCTTTAATGCAATACGAATTAGTGAACTTACGTTCAGAACAGGAACCTAAATATGTCAATTTGGGACAATGTTTCTCACCTGGGGAGAGATGCAAATTTATTAAAAAAATCAGCAATACAAGGGCATTTTTGCATGGACGTATGAGGATTTAAAGACTTATGATACAAGCATCATACAACATGTGATACCTATCAAACAAGGCATGAAACCATTCCAGCAACAACTCCGAAAGATGCATCCTATGCTTGAACATTTAATACAAAAGGAATTAAAAAAGTTGCTTAATGCTAAAATTATTTTTAAAGTTTGACATTCTGAATGGGTGGAAAATTTGGTACCCATCGGAAAAAAATCAGGAGAAATAGGATTGTGTGTCGACTTTCAAAATTTAAATAAAACATCAAATAAAGACAACTACCTGGTTCCACCAATGGAACAAATCCTACAATTGGTTTCAGAATCAACGATGTTCTCCCTATTGGATGGATTTTCAGGTTACAATCAGGTATTAGTGTCCGATAAGGATCAACTCAAGACTACCTTTCACACAAAATGGGGAACATACGCTTATAGAATAATGCATTTTTTCCTTATGAATGTTGGAGACACATTTAAAAGGGCCATGGACATCGAATTCTGAGGTTTAGTCGGCCAAGTGTTGTAATTAATTTAGATGATTTGACATTTTTTTCTAAGAAAAGAGAGGATGATCATGCTTTCCATTTAAAACATATTTTTGAGTCTTGTAGGAAGTATGGCATATCTTTGAATCCTAAGAAAAGCATTTTTGTTGTCCTTGAAGGAAAACTGTTAGGACACATCATCTCTAGAAAGGGAATCTCTATAGACCTAGAAAGAATTCAAGCCATAACCTAGATTCCCATGCCCCATGATAAGAAGACTATGCAATCATTTATAGGCACAATAAATTTTGTTCGAAGGTTTGTTCCATATTTTGCACAAATTGTAAAACCTTTGCAACAAATGGTGAAGAAAAGCGTGCAGTTCAAATGGACTGAGATTGAAAAGAATGCATTCAAGGATATAAAAAATTCCATTGCTCATGCACCTTCATTGATCAGTCCAGATTTTGAGAAGGATTTCATTATATATACATTTTCTTAAGATCATTCTCTTGCAACAGTGCTCACGCAGAAAGGAGAGAAAGGAGACGAATATCCAATATCTTTTATGAGCACTAGATTACAGGGAGTTGAACTGAATTACCTAGCTGTAGACAAACAAGCATATGCAGTATTTAAGGTAGTAAAACAGTTCAGACATTACATTCTAAAAAATAGAACAAAGGTTATAATACCTCATCCGGGTGTCAAATCTTTATTTGTACAAAAGGAGTTGGGAGAAAGATGTGTAAATTGGGTGACTGCATTACAATAATATAACCTAGAATTTAAACCAACTAATATCATCAAAGGTCAAGGGTTATGCAATTTTCTCACTAAAAATCCAACCAATGGATATCATAGCTGGGAAAATGAGCCTGAAATGAATTTAATTGAAGCATGTTCTATTTTTACCACTCCAGAGTCTTGGTATAGAGATTTAATTCATTATCTTCAACATGGATATTTGCTAGAGCACTGGAATTCTAAGTAAAGAAGGGCCCTCCGATTGAAAGTAGAATCATATAAAATAATATATGGAGTAATTTTTAGAAATAATTATGATGGAGTGTTTCTCATATGTCTTGAAAGATATGATGCGGAGAAGGTGGTTAAGGACTTACATGATGGTCCTGCAGGAGGACATTATTCTGGGGACACTATTGCTCATAAAATATTGAGAGACGGATATTACTGGCCCACTTTTTTTAAATATGCTCATGCTTACGCATGGAAATGTGATATATGTCAGAGGAGTGTCAGTAGACTATCAAAATCAACAGGACCATTACAATCGGTGATCATTTCGGAACCATTCGAGCAATGGGGTTTAGACATCATCGGGGAAATAAATCCCAACTCTTCGTTGCAACATCGATATATTCTTACTGCCACTGATTATTTTATGATATGGACTGAGGCCATTCCTTTGTGCAAAGTAAATGAAGATGTGGTCATCAGATTCTTACAAGAGAACATCATAACCAGGTTTGGGGTTCAAGTTTTGTTAGTATCTGATAATGCATCTTATTTTTATTCTTTTAAGTTGAGTACATTTTCTATTGAAAAGGGAATTACATTGCATTATTCATCTAATTACTATCCTCAAGGGAATGGGTTAGCATAATCCACTAATATGAACCTGATACAAATTTTGCAGAAAACCGTTATTGAAAATTAGAGAAATTGGCATACAACTCTTCCCAATGCTTTATGGGTAGATAGGGTTACTCCGAAGAATTCTTTAGGGGTTTCTCCTTACACCTTAGTCTATGGGAAAGAGACTATTCTTCCCCCAAACATACTACTCCATTCTCTACAGTTAACTCAGGCATCTTGAGGGTCAAATAGTGAAATCATGCAACCATGCATCAATACCTTGCTAAAACTTGAAGAAGCACGGAAAAAGGACAAGGATAGGTTCAATCGTCACCAAGATATAGTAAAAAGGTGGTTTGATAATCGGAAATATGGGAAGAAAAATTTTGAGGTAGGAGATCTAGTTCTAAAGTGGGATCATCCTCATGAGGAGAAGGGAAAACACACCAAGTTCCAACAATTGTGGCTTGGCCCTTATTAAGTTGTGGAGAATCTTGGCCCAACAACTTATAAATTGAAAGTCTACAAAGTGGGGAGGAAAACTCCCTGTCAATGGCCTAGCACTCAAACAATACTTTTCCTAGGTTTAAGAAACCTTTGTACATAAATAATTTTTGTCTTTCGTTTGTTTTGTTTCATTTTTCAAGTTAGTTAATTTCAACCTTTTTTATTTTGTTTTGCTATGAATTTATTTGCTTGATTTTGTTTTAAATAAAGCTCAGCTCAAATTTCAGAGTGATGTGCAAAGATACAGACATTTGAACACTTTCATACGAAATTCTTATAATCTTAGAAGGATTAGAGTTGGCTTCATAACAAAAGAATTTCTTTTTGTAACAACAATGTCACTAATGATTTTAATTGTGGATTTTTTTTAAAAGGGGAAACCTACTTCTGGTTTCATTTTGTGTCAATATAAACCTTGTAAAATAACCAATATCTATAACTTCTAAATTTCTATCTTGGGGCTCCACTCACTTATACATAAATAACCTTCTTAAGTGACCTACTATAACTGACCCATGGAAAGGAAGCAATTCTTGCAGATGTGTGGCAATTAAAATGATCCTATGCTACGAGAAATTACAACGAAAAAGGCTTATAAAGAAGAGTCAAAATATCTAAAAAGTTCATATCCATCAAAGAAATGGTCTTGGAAATTAAATGGATCCAATCAAGAATATTTGTCTGATGATGTTCCAAAAGCTTCTTCTCCGTCCGTGAGTATGACGAACAAAATAAAAAAAAAAATCACTCACACAAAAGGACATTATGGTTGGAAGAACCCACGTCAAATGTGTGAAGAATGAAGAAATCTATTTAAGGACTCGAATGACGAAACTCATCAAAGAAAGCATCCAAAGAAATGCCAGTAGCATGGGAATAAATAACACACAAATACATATGTTTGATATTGTTACGATCCTGTGGAGTCATATTTAGAGGTAACCAAAAGACGTGACTAATAATGAACTCCATATTATGGCCTTGGGAGACAATTTAGGAAATATGGTCTAGGTTTCCCTACTTCCCAAAATGAATGACCAATATGATTCAAGAATCTCCTCTCCCTGCCTAAAACTTTAGACTTTTAAAATCCTCAAAAGAAATGTTAAAGGCATAGTTTTTACAATTAGAATTAATGACAAATAATCAATTGTGATCCTTAGTAAGAATTTTGTTCAGAGATATGTGTTCACCAGCCAGCCACCAATTGTTGCGGTTGCAACTTGATCCCCAAAAATTTGTAAATTTATAGGGCCCATCCTTTATTTTGAATTTACTCAGAGTTTGTTTTCATCTTTATCTTCTTTTTTTCTTGACACTTAGATTTTTTGAAATCAAAAGAAAATTGTTTTCTTGATCAGAAGAGTTATCAGCTTTTCACCGAAACGGTCGGAAGAGTTATTTGTTTTCCACGGAAATGGCCGGAAGAGTTATTTGTTTTCCATGGAAACAGTTGGAAGAGTTATCAGTTCTCCGTCGAAACAATCGACGATTATTATTCTTTTTTGCGATTTTTTGAAGAAGAAAACCTGTTTCAGAGCACAATTGTATTTTGTGCCAAAACAGTTGGATACGGTCGAGCTTGGAATTGATCGAAGAAAAATGAAACTTGCGTCGAAACGGTTAAGCAACGGGCTAAATCGGAGCAAAAGTGAATTTTACGCTGAAACGGTCGGAGCAAAACCATGTTTGCTTCCGAAACGTTTTGGTGCATTAATAATTTTTACCCGATCTTCACCAATTTGGCGTTTCACCGAATTTTTGAAGAAACAAAACACAGCCCGAAAAGGCCAACTTGAAAAGATGATCCGAAATGGTATCGGTGCCCAATGAGATTTCGACCGAAAGCATTTATCAGTGACAAATAGAAATATTATCTGAAACAGAGTCGGCACCAAATGAAAATCTCATCCGAAATAGAGTCAGCGCCAAATGAAAAGGTCGCCCGAAACAGAGTCAGTGCCGAAGGAGAATTCATCAGAAACGGGATCGACGAAAAAATTGAGGCGCTACGAAACAATGTTAATAAAATTTTGTGGACCCCATTAGCACACATACCTTTTCATTTATTGGTAGGGTTACAATTTTTTTTATATAAAGGATCAAATTTTTATTTTTTTTAAACAATGTTTGTAACACCATTTGCGATTGGAGCAATCATCGAACGATAGGAAAGTTTCCTACCTTGTGGAGCACTATTCTGGACCAATTGTGTATTTCCAGGTAGGTCGTTTTATGTCCGCTTGCCTTTTATTCGTAAACGTAATGTTCTCCATTGCTTAATAGGTTTTGCAAACCATTTTACCACCCCATTCGCATTTAAATTGAATAGTCTATAAGGCCAAACCTTCCATTTTGCTTGTAAGCCGCTTGTATGGTGTGGGTATTAGATATGCCGCTAACCTATGGTTTTGGTTATTCATGGAATAATATTTTCTTAGACTAACTATTCGAATCACCTGGTGTTCTCATTACTATATACTAACAATCCTATATAGGGAAGCCCCATAGAGTTATAGAAGATCCAACCGAAATGGTAACACCTCTAGGTTATTGTCGGGATAGCCTTGTTCTTTGGGCTAGTGATAATTTTTATTTTTTGAGTGCCATATAAATATTAATGGTAATTTCAGGGAGGTTATATATTGGGGCAAGGAAACCATGTAATGCGCCACACCAATACCTACACCAATGCCACACTTATGACCGGTTTTTGAAAGGGCTTGATAGAAAATCCCTAGATGAACTTTTAGTTGAAGTACGAGCTCGATTTTGGGAAAATGCTTCTAGAATGCTCAAGGGATTGTGTTTCCTTATCCCGGGGTGGGAATCTATGGATACCGTGGCCCTAATTTATTTAACTTTGGAGAAGCAAGGTAGTAAGGAAAGGTATTTCCCTCATCTGCGACTGCCAATCAGATTTGAGTAAAATGTGTTTGTCTTTGGGAATGTTCTTAGCTTGACCACCTTGAACCAATGTCAACTCCAGGGTTAGGGGGTTCCCATTAAATTATATACGGTTGATAGACATGCTTGGTCATGTGAAAGGAAATATACATAAATTTAAGGATTGACAACCACAATTGAACGGGAAATGGATTTTTTTGGTCTTGATCATTGCATTACTTCCATCATTGGAATTTTTTTTAGTCGATAACTTGTCTCTCATCGTAAAAATGAGTTGATAGTGAAGTTACGATTAATAGGACCACATCGTTGATTTTGTTTGGTACCAATCTTGATAGACCCTATACTTCGTTTAAATGTTAAGCAGATTTTCCAATAGAAGAATGAAGAAATTCATCTAATAGTGTCTTAGGGAGTCATCAAGGAAGTCATTCAGAACCAAACACACTTGACATTATGGAAGTATGAATCTCCTGTTTTAAGTTCTTTTTGTAAACAATACTGACAAATCATACATCTGCAATACATTTTCAGAATATTATGCTCATTATCATTTTTTGCTTGAAATTATTGCATTCACATTTGATTTTTGTACATTAAATTTATTTTCACCTCAAGACTCAGAAATACAAAGAAGAGCTTCTAACTATAAGGCCAAGGTATCAAAGTCCAATTCTGATTTTGAGATCGTTGCATAAACCATGATCGAAACCCAATATGAGGACACTAGAGCTGTAACATGAATCGTTCCTGAATATAAATGGGGTGAACTATATCACCTCATCCGATACTTAAACATGGCAGATGCATCCATTGAAGAGATTATGGTGTATCAAAATATTAAAAAATTAGGTCTTCATAAAGTCGCCACCCGTCTAGAGCTTTTTCCATGTTCAGAAGTAATTGGGTGCATTTTACCTCATGTGGATGTTGTTACACATAAATCTTCCACCCTGTGAGCATCAACATTCTTTGGCCTGTAGGATCCATTTCAGTGACTCGGATCCATTTTCACCCTTCAGTGATACTAGTTTATCCTATTTTTGTTCCTACCCACATGTTGCATCACTATAGCATGCGTACCCGCGATTTTCATCCCTATAGCCCGCGGGTATCAAGTAAAATGGTAAAAACCACTATTTTATTACTTTTTACTCCCAAAAAGCGGTCATTGGGTGACCTTTGGCTCTCCATCTGCCCAAGTAACGTCTCGATTAGTCCTTTCACCTACCTTTGATAGGACTATATATTGAGCACATATGGCTTATGGATGGGAGGAAGAAGAGAATAGTAAAGGAACTCTAGTGGATTTTTTCCCTATCTTGAGTCTGCACTCATTGATCCTTGTAGTTGTGAACCAATTATGTTCACCTTCCAAACTCCTCTCTAGTTTGAGTTTTCCATTCATGGAGGATTGAAGTGGTGGAGGCACAAGTGGATTGATCTAGATCTTGGTTCAGATTGATTGCCGGAAAGAGGTTGTATCACTTTGTACTTCTTCTTGTTCATTAATAGAAATACTCATATTCTCGTCCATTCATGGTGTGAATGTCATTTATTATACATTGGGTTACATTTGCTTATGATATTATGGACCATTGTTATTGATAATGTTAATGTCATTTATATATCCTATGTACTTGTTAGATATTGGTTGTCAAGACTAATTTGCAGATTAAAAGTTCCTGGATGTGCGCGGATTGAAAGCTCCAATGGGTATCTACATCAAATGTTGGATCAAGGTTGGTTACATTTCTCCATTGTTTTAACATTGTCATTTATAATAGCATTGTTTTGAGAATTGAGTAGATTTGTGGTAGTCATCTGTCTGTTGTGGTATTCCCAAGCCATAGTGAGTTTTCTCCAATACAAATGTTGGTACACGAATCATAGTTGGTACGAATGGAGAAGGATTCGCGTCGTTTCAACCTAGTCATATCAGCACAACATATAAGTTACCATCTCCAAAATTTATGATGACAAAATATTGGATAAAGGGAGTCAACATAGATCACTCTGAGTATGCTAAGAAAATGTTGATTCCTGGAAAGCAGTTGAGGCAAAGGGAAAGTGGGGAACACGACACCTAGAATTTGAAAACACCATTCATGATCATAGCTTTAATATTAAGTAGAATATTCGGTAGAGAAAATGCGAATAACTACAAGCTCATTTGGGTGCCTCTTATGTATCATATCACCTCCCATGGTACCATCTTCAATTGGGAGGACATTATCTCAAATAGTATGGCATCAGCAATAGCAATATCCCAAGGAGGGATGACCCAGAAGAAAGTATAATTCTTTATGTCTTCCTACCTTATCAACTGCATCTTAATTAGACACCCATTCCACAAGTTGGGGTGCTATTGGGTCTCGGCTGAGACCCATCCATTTGTGGCTTACCAAATAATGTGGACTCATAAATATACAAGCTTCTACAATCTTATATGTGAGGAATTCATAATTCCTTTGTATGCGTTGATATTTAACGAAGAACCCAATTGCTTGTTGGACAACACAATGGAAGTCATCAATGAATATGGATACTTCTACTTCACCCCAGAAGGCACGTATATCAGAATGTATGGGGGAACCCAAGCTCTGTCTCTAATGCCAAAGTACGCTATAGATTATGTAGTACACAAAGAGGTTGTAAGACAAGTCTCTGTCAATGGAGTTCTTCACTTTATAAATGAAAATAAGAAGGCTTCCTATCCACCACTTCCCTTTGTTATCGGAGCATATAAATTTCCTAAGGTGAAAGGAACAGAAATGTTCATAAAAGAATTGGAAGCATTATGCTTTGGAGAGAAGATTTTTTTTAGAAATGACAAACTACAAAAGGCTTCCCAGCATTGTGCGTCATCTAAAATCCACTTTGAATACACGGACCACTTCCTAAAAGATGAGTAGGTATATAGCAGGGAAAATAACATGACATATTTGAACAAACGATTTGGCCAAAAAAGTGGCGCACGTTCCAGTCACACTAAGGATATGGCTAAATATACAAACTGCAAAAGTCCAGAGAGGAGGCTATAGCATAGGAAGAACCAAAGCAGAAGGAAGAAGCAAAAAGAGAATAGAAAGAAGAGGAAGATAAAAAAAATAATAAGTAAATAAAGCAGAAGAAGAAGCAATACAAAAGCAGGAGGAATAAAAGAGGAAGAAAGAATAGCAAGAAGAAGTGGATAAAGCAGCAGAGTTGGAGAAAAGAAAGGAGGAAGAGGATAAGCTCAAGATTCAAAGTTGTGGAAGACAAAGAAGTCCAATAAGAAGACCATAGTCTTCAATACATGGACATAGATCCACTCGACATCTTAGGAATCCCGCTTACAGGAGGACATACTCCATTTGTTGAGCTCGGGCTCACACCTTTTACTCCTTTGAAGAAGCATTCAATAGCAAAACTGGATACAATAGTTTTTGACCCCAAGCGGAATTTTTTTTTAAGGAGAACAAAAAAAAGGCTGAAAATGTGCACACAACCAGATGTGGTGACTATTCAAGAAATCACCTTAGTATAAGGGACTCACAAGGATCACAAGTTCACCTCTTTAGTAAGCATAGCAGTTGCTCAATCAAATGCCGACAACATTGATAAATTGATGAATGACTTGGATCGAAGCAAAGAAAAAATGTTGAAGCTAAAGGATAACTTGGTAAATGCAAGAGGTGAAGGAATTGAGATGAAGAGGAAACAGGATGCAGTAGAACCGGAAAAGAATAAACTATTGTTGGATTATCAGAACTTGGAAAATGAAAAGGATGCTTTGAATGTGCAACTTGTGATTATGGAAGGTGAGCGAAGTGATTTCTACTCTCGCATTAATGAGTTGGAATAAAATGAAATGAATTCAAACCAATAGGTGGAATCTTTGATCAATGAAAAGGAATATTTACAAGTACACATAGATTAGATGATATTTGAAAAAGAAGATTTGCAATCCCAGGTGGACGAGTTGGTTAGAGAAAAGGAATCTCTGTTGGAACAGGTCAACATCGCTCAAAATCAGAAGCAGGATATGACCCCATTTTATGAGCATTCCTGTAAAATACAAGAACAAATCTCTACTCACAAGAATTGTTAATTGAAGAAATTTATAAAATGAAATAGATGGTAGAAAGAATGAAGGAGATTTCTGCAAGCAATTTTTCTGTAATACATAAATTAGTTAGTACTTTTAAGAAATTGAAAAGGTTGATGGCCTGGAAGGGATAAAATCCTAACTTCCCTGATCACTTGCTAAACAAGACAGCTGCAGAACTCAAGTTAGACATATCTCTTCTAGACAGTTGTAGGAGAGCTTCCAAGAAGATACAGGCAGAAGTTCCAAAGTCCATCACAAAATGTGAAGAAATTTACAAATAAATCTGTCAAGTACATGAGAAATGTCATATCTAGATGGTTCCATATATGTACGGGTTTCCCACCAAATATCAGCGTCTAACGGAATTAAAATATGGCTTGAAAGAAGACATGGAATACATCAGGAAACTAGATGTGCTTAATGAAGAAGATCTCAAGCAGCACATAGGACAAGCATCTGTAAATGCTTATTTCCTAGAGGAAAGTTATAAAGTAACCACTAAAGGAGTAATAAGTTTGGGAAAATAATTATCCGTTCATGAAATATATTTAAAATTATTGGAGCCTGTACAATGTAATATAATATTTCATGAAACTGACTTGTGGGACAATTATATTTCCAGCTTAGAGGTCCCACCAGAAGGATAATTTAATTTGTAAATAATTATCTATTTTTAGTTGTGCAAGCACAAAGGACAAATTGTAGCAATCCAAGGTTCAAAGGGTAGGTGAAGCAATCAGTCATGTAAAGAAAAATTCTCTTGTAAGATAAATAGAAGGCCCTAAGGGATTTGAAAAGGTCTTTTGCTAGTGAAATAGAGGCTGGAGACATTTTGTAAGAGAGCTAATTTTCTGCTAATGAGAAAGATCTATTTGCTGGGAAAAGCTTGCATGGATTTTTGTGTGGAATGTTTTGGATAACAGATCAAAATTATTTCTTCTTGTGTTCATACTCATGCTGTGAGATCTTTCTAACTTTGTTGAATTATTTTGATGGTGATGAATGATTTTACTTGTCTATGTAAATGTCTATGTGATATCATAATAATAAATGTATTTAATGTTATCAAAGTTATCTTTGTATGTTTTTACTGTGAATGTAAATACTTTATCTGAATATCTATCTTTTATATTTGTATAAGCATTCTCAGATTATTACTCTCATTAAAACTCGCTCCTTGCAAGGATAGATTAGTTAATTTAGAGTAGGGTTAGCTAATTGATAAGTAGAAGTGATAAGATGAGAGGTAAGAACCTGCGCATCACTTGTGAGGCTTCTGCCTATAAATTATAGGTTAAATGCATCAATTAGATAAGACTCACTTGCATACTCATAATTTAAACATAAAATATAAATGGTGGGTCGGGACGCAATTAGTAAATATTTAACCAAAAAAACCTATGGTAGCTGCACCGTTAACCGAACGGATTCCCTATTCCAAACAGTGAATGATCTAATTGGGATTATTCACTGGGGAGAATCCATACTGTCGATGCTAGGAATTTTCAGGCATCAACACCACTACCAATACCTTAATGGAAGTGGGATGTACAGACGATAGATTAAATCACAAAGTTGCCAAAGACAAGACTACAAAATGATTCCATCATGGTAGTGGTGGATAATTTTACTAAAGTTGCATACTTTATTCCAATGAAAACAACTTATAATGCAGCTAACATTGCAAACATATTTATCAAAGAGGTTTCCATACTACATCGAATTCCAAAATCTATATAGTCAGACATAGATGCAAAGTTTACTTCTATCTTTTGGAAATGATTGTTCAAAGGATTTGGTACAAATATGAACATGATTATAGCATACGTTCCTCAGACAGATGGTCATATAGAAAGAGTCAATTAGGTGATAGAATATATGTTGAGAGCATATGTGATGGATCAACCATCCAAGTGGGAGGATTACAAACACTTGGTAGAGTTTTCCTATAATAATGGATATCATGCCTCTATGAATATGAGTCCTTTTGAGGCATTGCATTGGATAAAGTTAAATATTCATATCAGTTGGTATAATCCAACAGACAGAATCATCATTGGACCTAAACTTCCAAAGAACATGGAAGATCAGATGGTTAGAATTAACTAGAATCTAAAAGTATCTCAATACAGAAAGAAAATTTATGTAGATTAGAGAATATTTGACAAATAGTTTAAAGTTGGAGATCATGTCTTTTTTAAAGTTAGACCCAAGAAGAGTTCCTTGAACTTGGGAAACTATTCCAATCTAGTTGTTAGATATTGTGGACCCTTTAAGATCCTAGTTAGGATATATCTCATTGCATGTGACCTTGCATTTCCTGCTTGCATAAAAGAACATAATGTGTTTCATGTATCTTTGTTGAAAATGTATATACCTTATGTTAATCATGTGATTAATTGGAATGCGATTTAGGTGGAACAGAAAGGGGATTTTCCAGTGCAACCAATTTCCATATTGGGTAGAAAAATCAAGCTTCTCTAGAATCGAGAGATCATGTAGGTAAAGGACTTGTTACAGTCTTGAAGATGCTACTTGTGAGATAGAAGATGTTATGAGGGAAGCATACCCTCATATTTTTTGAAATTTTTTGTTTGCAGCATGTATGTAATAAGTATGCATCAAGAACGATGCATTTTTTTAAGGGTGAGGATAATGTAATACCCCAATGTTTTGTAGCCTCGGACATATGTAGTTATTATTTTGTTTTGTTATCGTGGCACAAGGTGTCGGGACAATGGTTTGAGAAATTATTATTATTAATAAATTGGCTCAACATGGAAAACAAACGAGAATGGGGGGACATGGTTTCCACATGTGAGGGGGAATGGGGACTAGGATTTGTTGGTCACCCAAACCTTGTACTTTGGATCCTATTCTTGATTATTTTGGACCTTGGAGTTACTATTGCATGGTATTCATGGTTAGTGTTCGGATATCCACATCATCTTTTTCAGGATCTTGCATGCAATTAGGGTTTGCATGCAAATTCTAGGGTTTCCATGCACTTGCATGCACTTTGCATGCATCCTAGTCACCAGTTTGATGCCTCCAGCACCTTAACCACCTTATTCTAGCACCCGGGAGCCACTTCCTTCAGAGTTTTAGCCCTCCTAGGCTGAAAGGCGCCCACTTCTCACCTACTGCCAGAGAAGGGCGCACTTGTTCACCTACCACTGCAGTTCCACTTCAGTTACACTCAGTTAGCTCCGATTCTCCCTGATTTGAGGCTAGTTTCACTACCGACTGACTGTTTCACTTCCGTTGGACCTCCAGATTGACTAGATGACCTGTTCTGAATTCAGTTAGCCTCCCATGCGCCCCCACTGAGCCTCCTTCCCTTAATCAGTGCTACACACTTCAGTTACACATGACACACTCAGTTAGACTCAGATTGACACCTGGATGGCTGGTTCTTGTGCATTGATGACCACCACCGATTGATGATGAGGAATCCTAGTTGGATTCAAGCTACTCCATTCAGTGATTCGAATGACCTACTTAGGCAATTCGAATTACTTAGTCATTGAGACAGTTTATATTGTATTCATTCACCCTTATTGGGATATTGAGCACTGCTGCATGTTTTGCACAGTTTTGCACCATATTTTCTATTTTCATCTGTTGTGATTGATTTACTTGTTCATTAGATCTGTTGTGACTAATTTTACATGGTATCAGAGCCATTGCAGGGACAAGATCTCTTTTCTACAGGTGTTTGTACAAGAAGATTTGACTGAATTGCTCAAATTGCAAAAAGTTTTGGCATGAGATATCTCAAGGGCATTCGCTCCTGTGCATGCAAAGATTGAAAATAATTCCAATACCACTCCAGAAGCTTGAGTTTCCACATAATTCCTGGATTTGATACATTGGACCCATTCAACATTGTTTGATCTCCAATCCCAGGTGTGATGCAACTCTAAAAGGGTGGATTGTTCGACCTTATTGTTCTTGTTTCATTGTGATTTGCAACTTTATTGTCTCCATCAATTGCATTCGCTACATTGTGCATGCAAGCTCCTCTACAGCAATTGCATTCGCTACACTGTGCATGCAAGATCCTTCTACATCAGTTTGACTCACTCCTAGCAATGGAATACTCTTCTTCAAAGCCTATCCTCACCCCATTCAATTATTTTGATTGGAAAGATGATATGGAGATCATATTACGTTCAAAAGGTTACTACCGAGTCACTATTGGTCTTGAATTGGAGCCAAGCAATCTGTTAGATAGAACCAAACACTACAACAAGCTTGATGAAGCTTATGGTCTTCTTTGTCTCTCCATCTCCAAATATATTCACTTCCATCTCAGCGGATTGAAGACTCCAAAAGCCATATGGGAGAAACTTGAAACACTATTTGGAAAGCAGGATGAGCTTAGGGCTTTTCAATTAGAGAATGAATTGATTACCCTTAGTCCTGAGAATTTCGAGACCATTAATGAATTCTTCACAAAATTCAAGAACTTGAACTTGCAATTGAAGAATAGTGGAGTTATCAAAGAGGATAAACAATTGATCCTCTCCATTCTAAGCAAGCTTGGGAAAGATTATTTGGTATTTGTCTCTACTTTCAATTTCGGTCGGCTAACTACCCCGAATTGGAAGATGCCTACCTTGAATGCCTTCATTGAATCCGTCACAAAAGAGCATGACAATTTGATTCAAATGGGGTCCATAAGCTCCAAAGATTCAGCCCTATATGTTCAAGGACCCAAGATCTCGAATGGTAAAGGAAAGCAAAAGAAGGAGAAGTCCAAATTCGAGCCTCACAAGCAAAAAGACAAAGGCAAACAAACGGATGCACCATCCAATTCGAAGTTCAAGCAAAAGGGCAAAGAAGGTAACCAAAAATCTAAATGTACTTATTGCAATCGTGGCTTTCATCCCGAAAGTTCATGTATGAAGAAGACTATAGATCAAATGGCCCTCCTTTTGGAAAAGAACAACATAACTCTTCCCGACGGTGCAAGGAAGAAGAATAGGAATGACGATCATGAAAGAGGACAAGCACTCATGGAAACGGTTTCGAAGCCCACTACTCTCTTGATAGATTCGGGTGCATCAAATCATATGGCTGCAAATATTGATTCTTTTTCCTCATTCAATCCAAATAGCTCCATCCCCATCCATTTGGGAGATGACTCAAAAATTTCTTCAAAGGGCAAAGGTACGATTCATGTAGATCATGGAAGCTTTCAGAATGTTCTCTATGTGCCTTCCTTGGCTTCAAATATTCTTTCTGTGTATCAAATGACACACACTGGTGAACCGAAGCAAGTTACATTCAGCCCTAATACAGTTGAAATTTCTGATATCAAAAGTGGAATACTAGTTGCAGTCGGAAAGGCAAATCACACTGCAAAATGCTATGAGTTTTCACACTTTATTCCGCTTGCAAAGCCCACTGCTCTTCGCACACATGGTAATGAGGTTAGTAGGCTTTGGAATGAAATATTTGGTCATATTAATTATAAATATTTGCTGCTGCTATCAAACAAATCCATGGTAGATGGGCTTCCACAACTCTGTTCCTCGAAGGGAATATGCACT
This sequence comes from Larix kaempferi, assembly GCA_027924585.1. Classification (NCBI taxonomy): domain Eukaryota; kingdom Viridiplantae; phylum Streptophyta; class Pinopsida; order Pinales; family Pinaceae; genus Larix; species Larix kaempferi. The sequence goes on along the minus strand of BSBM01000158.1, from coordinate 27,158,461 downwards.
GGTTGCATTATTGGGAAGCACCCCGAGCACAAATTCGACCGCGGCAAAGCTAGCAGAGCTTCTACTATTTTGGGATTGATCCATTCCGATGTCAGTGGTCCGCTGCCCCATATGTCATTAAATGGCTCAAGGTATGTTTTGACATTTATTGATGATTTTTCCCGCTTTACATGGGTATTATTTCTCAAAAACAAGTCAGAAGTGCTTGGAAAATTCAAGGATTTTAAGGCTTTTGTTGAGACCGCCACTGAGAGCAAGATCAAAGCTCTTAGATCTGATAATGGTGGGGAATATATTAAATCCTAGTTGCTGCAAATTTGTGCCCAAAGCGGAATTAAGATCCAACATACAGTTCCCTACACACCCCAGCAGAACGGTGTAGCGGAAAGGAAAAATCGGTCACTGAAAGAGATGGCTACATGCAATGATTGAATAAAAAGGTTTGGCTGCAAATCTTTGGGCTGAAGCAATCAATGTTGCTGCATATATATAGAACCATGTTCCAAATTCATTCGTGAAAGGTATGACTCCTTTCGAAGCATTCTTTGGTCACAAACCGGATGTGTCAAATTTGAGAGTTTTTGGCTCTACTGCATGGGCTAGAATTCCTTCCGAGAAGAGACGAGCTTTGGATCCACAAAGTACCGAGTGCATATTGATAATATATGGGGAATAATCAAAAGAATATAAACTCATGGATATCAGATCTAAAAAGATATTCATAGAGCGCAGTGTGCAATTTGAAGAACCGCTTCAAGAATTGCAACTAGTCGAGGAGAAGACTGCCGATTCACCGCCTTCACTAGAAGAAGATCCGTGCAGCGATAATGAAGGTATGAGTTATGATATTTCTAATATTGTAGCAGCATATGATGATCATGACATATCAGGTTTGGAATCCGACCATTATGATCCCCCTCAGTTACCAAAGTGGGCCCAAAACACTCTACAATCTGCTGGTTCGAACCTTGGAAATCCTGCTGATCCGAGACGAACAAGAGAAGACTTTCAAAGAGCAGGTATGGATCTTTCTATTGCTGATCCATTTCTTCTTGAGATTTGTTATTTGATGGCTGGTTCAGATCCTACATCATACTATTCTTCTCATCGAGATCCGAGATGGAAAAGTTCCATGGATGAAGAGTACAGTTCTCTTCAAAAGAACAACACATGGGAGCTAGTTTCTCTTCCACCTGGAAGACAATTAGTGAAGTGTAAATGGGTCTAACATACTAAAGTTGCTGCTGATGGAACTATCAGCAAATATAAATCAAGGTTGGTGGTGAAAGGTTTCTCCCAAGTCCAAGGAGTGGACTACATTGAGACCTTTGCACCGGTTGCAAAGATGGATTCCATCTGCCTTGTTTTAGCTATTTCCGCATCCAAGCACTAGGAGGTGCACCACATGGATGTGAAGAGTGAATTTTTACATGGAGACCTTGCTGAAGAGGTATATATGCAGCAACCAGACGGTTATACATCAGATCCATCATTGGTTTGCAGATTGAAGAAATCTTTGTACGGGTTAAAACAGGCCCCAAGAGCTTGGTACGCAAAGATGGACTCCTTCATTCTTTCTTAGAATTTCCAAAGATGCAATCTGATCTGAATGTGTATCTTCAGTGAGTTAAAGGTAATTTGTTGGTTATTGTACTTTATGTTTATGATCTTTTCATTACTGTTAGCACACTTACTTCAATAAACAAGCTAAAATCTGCCTTAAATCTAGCTTTTGACATGAGCGATTTGGGCTTGCTGAGTCACTTTTTGGGCTTGGAGATAGCTCAAAATTTTGATGGGATCACTATATCTCAGCAAAAATATGCTTCCGACCTGTTATTGAAGTTTAATATGGCTGAATGTAAGGCAGCCCCATTCCCATTCCTCTCAGGAATCAGTCTTGAGGTGGGAGATTCTACACCGCTTGCAGATTGCAGTATGTATCGATAGTTGATTGGTTCACTACTTTATTTGACACACTCAAGGCCTGATATCTCATATGCCGTGAGTGCCATGTCAAGATATATGCAGCAGCCACATGAGATTCATTGGCGATCATCCAAGCGGATCTTGCAGTATGTGCAAGGTACGAGACATTTTGGCATACATTATGCTGCAGATTCTGAGCTTGATTTCATTGGTTTTACTGATTCAGATTGGGAAGGTGATAGCATTGATCGGAAGTCCACTTTCGGTTATGTTTTCATGATTGGTCATGGTGCTATTTGCTGGTCCAGCAAAAAGCAAGCAGCCATTGCACTTTCTTCAGCAGAGGCAGAGTATCGAGGGGCAGTCAATGCCTGCATTCAGGCAGTTTGGTTGCAGGGTATTCTTTCCGAGTTTGGTTTTGGTGGCACTACTTCGACTGTCCTATTTTGTGACAATCAAAGTGCTATCAAGATCTCCACAGATCCAGTTCAGCGGCAGAGGACCAAACACATTGAGATTCATATGCATTACATTCGACAGTTGGTGCATGACCGCACCATCATTCTGCAATATCGCCCTACTGATGAGCAAATTGCAGACAGCTTCACCAAGAGCTTCACTGAGAAGAAGTTCTCTTACCTCCATTCACTGTTGGGGGTGAGTTCCATCATGGTGGAGACAGATTGATTCATTATTATGATTCAGCTTGAGAGGGGGCTTTCTTCCCACTAGGTTTTCCCTCTTTCCTCACTTAGTTTATTTTCAGCATTTTTTGGATTATTGTATCGGGGTGACCTTTGGTCTTAGTTACCAAGGCCCCACATTATTTTTTGCATATCATAGTCTAGCTTGAGGGGGGGTGTTCGTATATCCACATCATCTTTTTCAGGATCTTGCATGCAATTAGGGTTTGCATGCAAATTCTAGGGTTTGCATGCACTTTGCATGCATCCCAGTCACCATTTTGATGCCTCCAGCACCTTAGCCACCTTATTCTAGCACCCCAGAGCCACTTCCTTCAGATTTTTAGCCCTCCTAGGCTGAAAGGCACCCACTTCTCACCTACTTCCAGAGAAGGGTGCACTTGTTCACCTACCACTGCAGTTCCACTTCAGTTACACTCAGTTAGCTCCGATTCTCCCTGATTTGAGGCTAGTTTCACTCCCGACTGACTGTTTCACTTCCGTTGGACCTCCAGATTGACTTGATGACCTGTTCTGACTTCAGTTAGCCTCCCATGCACCCCCACTGAGCCTCCTTCCCTTAATCAGTGCTACACACTTCAGTTACACATGACACACTCAGTTAGACTCAGATTGACACCTGGATGACTGGTTCTTGTGCATTGATGACCACCACCGATTGATGATGAGGACTCCTAGTTGGAGTCAAGCTACTCCATTCAGTGATTCGAATGACCTTCTTCGGCAATTCAAATTTCTTAGTCATTGAGACAATTTATATTGTAATCATTCACCCTTATTGGGATATTGAGCACTGCTGCATGTTTTGCACAGTTTTGCACCATATTTTCTATGTTCATCTATTGTGATTGATTTACTTGTTCATTAGATCTGCTGTGACTAATTTTACAGTTAGATGGGGCCCACTTGAGGAATCCACCCCTTTTGGAGATTTGGTGGGTCCCTCTTGGTGAATGCACCCTCCTTGATTGGAATATGCCCTTTTGTAGGCCCACTTGCACTAGAATTCCCTCTTCCTACTTTCTAGAATCTGTAAGCTAGTTTTTAGCTTCCACCTCCTCAATTATTGCCTCCACCTCCACAAGTGTGCCCCACTCCTCTATTCATCCCTATTTTTGTGCTTCTGGGATATTTATGACCCTATTGGATCCACTCTTTCACCTCATTCACCCTCTCTGTGCTATTTTGTCTCCACTCCTTGGTTTTTGGTAACTCCTCCTCATGGTGCTAATTTGTGAAAGGGAATCTGCTATACTAAGCCACCACTACACCAATTCGAGTTAATTATCCATGATGAATCCTAACCACACATCAAACTATTTCAAGTTGGTGTCCTTGGGTTCGAATTTCCCTCCTTGATCTTTATATACATGTGTTATCTCCTTGGTGTGCTAGTTAGTTATCTATTTGGTTGGGTGGAGCTCATTGTGAATTTTGTGTTATGTGTTGGAGAGTGATGTCACCAGATATTTATGGTTGTTTACCTTTGTTTCCTTGCATACCATTACTTGTCCCTATTCAAGAAAATAAATCCATTGGGTGAGGGTGGTGATATATGAAGGGTTGTGGTGAGCAGGTGTAGTCACAACTCACCGAGTAGTGTAGACAGAAGGAAAGTATATGGTGAGGGAATGAGTTGTGGCTACTTTGGTTGAGATTACCTCTACCTATGGAACCATGTCCCCGTCTTGGGGTTGATTTTCATGCTGAGAGAGGCATGAGCATCGCATGTCTATGGATGGGAGGAACATGGTCCTATTGAAGCCAATTGCACATCTTGAGATAAGTATTTGGTTATATGCTTATTCATTATATTTTACTATGCATATGTGTCGTGGAGGCTAACTTGATATATGTTTATGTTTATGGATGTTATGTTAGTAGTTGAATGCAGAATGGATGGTCCTCATGCTTATTTATGTTATATGGATTATTATATTAATAGTTGAATGTAGGATGGGTGGCCTCCATGCATTGTAAAACCCAAATTGTGATGAACCTTCTATATCTTCTTTATATTCTCTAACTTCTCTATTCTCTCATGGATATATGGTTGTATAAGGAAGCCATCATTTTTAATTTATTTCATGGCTAGATGGTTGTAGGTGGCAGCCATTGTCACATCCCCTCTCGTCACTCCGATGCAAGGGAGGGAACATGACCAAACATACCGGGCTTATTTGACAATCTCAGCCCCATTCATTAGTAAGAAAATTCATGAATAAATAAAAGCTTATGCGTGCAAATCAATCTTAATAAACACAGCAGAATTACACACTATCCACACACCATTTCATCATGCATTCAACATATAAACAACAGTCATTAATTAAAACATTGCAGAGAACATAATTAACATAACTCAAACCACAAAGAATACTTATTTTGAAATGTAGTGCAGAAATCATACTCAATATAAACACAACGGAATAACCATAATAACACACACATAGAAGGGAATACATCGGCCTATTTCTTCCAGGTATAATAATGAAACAATCATATAGTAATCAATCCCATTCTCATGCTATGCACAGGATTCATGCCAACTAGCTTAAGATAATCATTTCATTCAATTAACATGAATAATTAAACATGTAGAACAGAACACAAAATGATCATACTTTAACCACATAGAGCACTTATCTTTATGATGAATTTGTCCAAACAAATGGCTATGGGAGAGAAACGTTCCACCCAACCATAGGTCTCTGTCCATCCTATATTCTTCAGCTGAGAGACCACCCCCGAGCTGGGTTGTGTATCCACTAAGGAGGAACTAGATGGGCTCACTCACAACCATGGTTTCACTCAAACAATCATGCTAATCCAACATATAGTTGATTTTATCAAGCATGCAATAATCAAAGGAGGAGGATGCTAAGCTAGTGAACTCAACCACAGAGCTACAGACATCTCAAGCTAAATTCAAGCAATCCAATCCTTTGTCCAAACATCCACACTTGGATTTCTCACAATTCTGTCATCAAACAACTCAATCCCGTCACTGGATTTTTGGGCTATAAAAACTGGGTTTTCCAATGGATTTCGGGATATCTAATACTCTCAAATTCACCCTAAGGTTCATATCTATGGATCCCCCATTGGATTTTACTGTCAAATACCAATTCTAGGCGTTTATGGCTCTCAAAACGTGGGTTCTTGCAAAGTTGCGATTTCTGGTTTTTCTCACTGCTGGGCATTCGTAATGGATGAAAACTAATGCTAGGATGTTCCACAATGGAATGGGAATGAGGAAGGACCAATTCCTCTGAGGTAGATTGACTTGTGGGTCAAGAAAACAGATCCCATACTCTACCATACGAATTTCTGGGCTGCCCATGCTCCCTTGAAGCCATGGACTGATTTCCTCAACAACTTTCTTACACATAATTAAATGTCAGCAAGAAAATTCAAATGGGTTCTCAAATGACATTTGGCAGCTTATGGTTCAATCCCACAACCCCCTCACCACTGCCTAGTGGATACACATGCTCCCTTCTCATTAGTTGCTTCCTTAGCCAGTTTTTGTATTTTATTGCATGATGTTTATTTACATCATTTTTACAATGTCCCATGGCTAAATAGCACATGGGTAACATAATATCTAATACGTGTCTTTTAAATAAAATTCCAGCATCTACTAGCGAGGCCTTAGCCTTGAGCTCCATACTAGGAAAACATACATCACATGTATACAATATTTACATTAAAAGCTAATATATCCTAAGGGTCAAAATGGGGTATTGCAATCCCCTCCCCCTTAGAATAACATTGTCCTCAGTGTTCCAATACTTAGGAATACATATACAATTTACACGTCCAAAATTTTCAAAAATTTTGCAGACGTGCCTTGCATTCTATCCTTTACTTTGAACTTTCAGGACCAAGTCCTTTAGCGTCCACAAACTGCTCCTGCTGGTTCTGACCTTCTAGCTCATTCACAAGTCTGAAAGTTTTATGACTACTACCCTCTTGATGTTCCTTTGTTGGGCAGTTGCAGAGGTAATGATGTCCTTCACATTTCCAACATTTCACTGGCTACTTCATCCTTACCTGCTCAATTTCCTTTGAGTCTTCATGCCTGGAACGTTTCTTAATGGACCGATTGGACGAATGCCTCCTCATTGATCCATTGTACTTTCCTCGGTTGATTGTTTCCAGAATTATTTTTACTTGTCTTTGCAGACAAACAAAGTCCTGCAAAACCTTATGGTTCATCTCATTCTGTTGCTTTTGTAGCTGGAGCAGTTCTCCAAGATTTTCTTGGGTCTTGGCAATTGTTTGAAGGAGAGTTCTAGCGAAGTCCAATAACCTTTGGTCTGCTGCCATGATCAATGCTCACAACTGGATTTCACTTTTCTCACAAGCAGCACTTACTTTACAACAATTGTAATAAATTAACTTCACTTTCTCACCTGTGAAATGCATCATTGTAATTCTATTAGGCCAAGCATAATATAAACATTAAAATAAGTCAATTAATTTCCCAATTGAGATGGGTAGTCCATGCTTTATCCATGAGACTTTCATACTTTTCATGCTTTCCCAACAGGCACATGAGCTCATTCATGTCCTTTCTTTCATAGGGAATTAACTACTTCAGCATTCACAATTTATTTAAAGGAAATAAACACACTCTACTTTTAGCCATACATGCATTCAAAAAAATTATGTTTTTATAAATGCATCAATAAAAAAGGAAAGAGAGAGCAATAAGAGTTTTCTACTCTTCGTCTTGTTCCATTCTGGAACACACACCACCACTATGGTTTTCATGCTCCTAGACTCTTTCACTTCAATGTGAATGCTTGACCTGCCCCTCTTGGATATAACACTTAGTGTCTATGGTCTATTTTAGACCTCTCAACCATGGAGTCCCTCTACACGGTTTGTCTACAAATCTTGGCTGCTAGGACCCACACAGTCCCACTAGCACCATCTTGCATTACTGCTCATCCTAAGCTCTTTAGGACAGTCACATGTCCACATACATCCCTAGGATGCCTTCATATTCCTTGCTTCCAACAATACCTACACTCAAACATTGAATCAATTCACATGTTTAGTTTATTTTCATAGGTTTTCTCTCTAAACAAGAGTTTAGGAAATCATAACCCAAATCATATACACATGTATATTGATAAGAAAGAAGCTGCAGGATAACCAAATACTTATCTGTATTGTGTGTTTCCTCTCTGGTCCACAGGGTCCTGCTTTGCTTTGCAAGCCTTGGGATTGCCTATGGACTTGGATGTTCAGCCAGTACGCAGGCTGCTCCGCAACATCAAATAATTAAGGTCCAACCAGTATACCTTCACGCCGACTTGGAAGGAAACTTCACCACGACCATTCCTAGGTCAAGGCTCTACTATGGAGCCATAGGCATATAACATCCCTTTCATCATCACCTTCACAACCCTTCATCAAAATCCCCATAACCTCCACAACATCCTTTCATGCACATCAACTCTTCCACCACAACCCCTCACAACAACCTTTTACTTTGATTCTTTAGTGTGCAGTACCAAATTGCATATGTTTAAGCTGACAACACAAGTATTATAGGAAAACTCATCAACATTGTTGCTCTAAAATTGTAACCATAATTCATAGCATTCACAATCAAGTATTGAAACACCAAGAATGCGTCCACTCCCTAGGGTGTAGTCAATATTGAAAACCCTATCATGACCCGACATCGGGGAAGTGTGCACCCCTTTCCGATGTGAGCCATATAGGCCCTATTCATACTCAAGCAGTCTGCCATAATGGAAATAAAATCAAAACATGCTCTGCATATTGACTCTAACAATTAGACATGCATATTCTTAGCTAGGGTCACAAAACACTTATCCATTTGCAAATGTAGGCTTTCTTCAATAATGAGCAATGGGGGCTCCTTCTCTGAGTTGACAGTCCCTCGGTTTTCCATCCCAACTCCTTTTGATGTTACATAACTCTCATATGTCTTACTGACATAATCTTTACCATCTCACTCATATTTTTTACCAATCATGCAGTGTAGATGGGACAATATCAAAATATCCAATGGCGTTTCACCCGAAACCCATTTCCAAGATATGGGAGCCTTCCCATGAAGTTTAGCTTCTGCAGGCCCTCTCTCATGGTATTACTGCAATGTGCCTTGCTGGCACACTTATTAAATAGCCAAACAGTCAGCAACATTTAACAATAAAATTCAAATCTGATTGTTTCATAACCAATCAATGGCACTAATAATTAAATTCAATATGAATTTGCAATTCTGTTTACTGCATAAATCAATTTGCTCAGTCATGAGGCTATCATCATACTGTTTGTCTCTTGTAAGTGGCACCACTCTGACCTTTAGTATTTTACGCTTTCTATCATAACATGAACATCCACTTACAACACGTCCTCCTGACACAATTCTATGCAAGCCAACAATGATTAGCAATTATCAGCAAATTCTCAAATCTGGAATCTACAAGTCCAAATTGACAATTTGTTATGCACATAAACTATTTTTAAAACCATGAGATCCTTCTCATGAGTTTTGGCTCTTTCCCATGGTAGATTCCATCCTCCATCATGGACTTACCCACATTTCCATGCCCAAAACCATCTACCTGAAATCATCAACTTCAATTAGCCAGACACTTGTAAGTCTTCATGCATATAATATTTCATTGCTACAACAGTCACTGAATCATTTCTAGAATTATAACATTCCATAATTCAAACACTTCCAGCTGTTAACCTATCAATATCACCGAAACTCATTACTTCAGGTGAATCATTATCATATTAAAATTGCAAGGTACAGTCACATCATTCAGGCAATTTAAATGAAACTTTAGATACTCATTATTTCACAGTCATATGATTATACAACTCTACCCTTTCACAGAGTACTCCGACAGCCCATCGATCATGACTACCTTATTTATGCACTTACTATTCTGCATTCATAACAGCCCATTAAATGATCCTAGAATTATCATCAATTCATCATTTCATTCGATATTTAGTTTGCAATAACACACGCACCATCCCTATGCATTCATGCAATGCATCACAACATGTGCACCCACACTTATGTATGCACATTTACAACATTTACTCAAATTTTTCATATGCATCCACTCAATGCATAACTACAAGATTTATAAAATCTCTTAATGCATATCCACTCAATGCTACCTTGTATTGATTCATGAATACTATGCATTCAAACATATTATGGCCTAACCATGACTACCTCATATAGGATGCATTACCATAATCAAGACCACCAGTCCTTACTTGTTTTGGTTATTAAGCTCATAACCAACATACATAGGGCATGATATATTTTTATGTGAATGTAGTCTAAATTTCTAAACAGTCATATGGTATGAGACCTCTTGCCTTCACCATTCCATGCGCCACCACACTATGGCATTATGTCATTCACATGACTGCATTTAAATCCTAAATGCATACCATTCTATGATTACTAAATATGGTTCAATGGATTCTTACCCAATCCCCTTTCAACACTTATGCAATCATCATAATTAAACCATTACCTACATGGATCCCATTTACACCCTTGATGTTACCTGATTAGTTGGTATCTTACAGAAGATTGCAGAGTTCACCCATCAACTTCTTGATCAGGTATTTGTTGCATTATCCTTTTCTTCATAAGGTTGTTGGTCACATGCAACAACATCATCAACATCTTCAGCCATGCTTCTGTTGTCTTTGGTCCTACCACCAATACCAACACCAATAGTGATTATCAACCACAATATTTACCATTAATGGTTCATTGCATATGTAAAATCCAACTACTTTTACCAATATGTAATATCATATGCGTGCAAAAAAAATATTCTTGTGCACTGTGCATTGTTTATGAATATGTCAACTAGTACATATTCATGCCATCCATATAATCTCTGCACTTTCAGCATTCTCATGCCATAATTTTATGTACACAAAGCTTATAAAATATAAATATAGTTGGCAAGATAGGGGTTAAGGAATTCTCCCTTTCCAATCCCTCATCTTTGCATAATTACTCTTCCACATAATAGTTGGTCCGATTTCATGGCTTCTAGAAAACACACAAGGAATCATTAGCTATTATTTTATCGCCAAGCATCAATTCAATACATGTACTCGTGCATACTATTCCAACTTGCTACTTTCTAGGCATGCAATTCTAGAAATTGCCTATATTCACAACAATCTTTGTAAAAACAGCCACTGACACTTTTCTACACTGCATTACTATGAGGTATGATAACCTCCTTCAAATTCTGGTTATACACCATTGTTCCCTAGTGGATAAGCTTTCCAATGCCTATCCACGTGCTCCATTCTGACTTCGAGTGTGGAAGTTACATTACTTCAAAAATGACAATTTTCATTAAAAGTCTACACTTTCACACAATTGCAAGTCGTCCTAAACTACCAACTTCAGCCACCTATGGAAGCAAACCTAGAAATATTCAGCAAAAAACATTTCTACCGGGCGAAGTTAGTCCATATAACAAGGAATACTCAGCAACTTGTGGATCTCTGTTCCGATGCACCATTCATCTTTTATGAATTTATGGGTTTGACTACTTTTCATTTTTAACTCCTTCTGCAATCTGTGCAACCTGTACAACTCCTGCGCAACCTGAGCACAACCTGTGCGTGACCTGTGCGCCACCTGCGCAACCTGTGCGCCACCTGCGCAACCTGTGCACAACCTATGCGCCACCTGCGCAACCTGTGCGTAGCCTGTGCACAACTTGTGCGCCACTTGCGTAACCTGTGTGCAACCCGTGCACAACCTATCTGCCACCTACGCAACCTGTACACAACCTGTACGCAACTTGTGCACAACTTGTGCGCCACCTGAGCAACCTGTGCACGACCTGTGCGCCACCTGCGCAACCTGTGCACAACCTGTGCGCCACTTGCACAACTTGGCACAACCTGTGCGCCACTTGCACAGCCTGTGCACAACTTATGCCCAACCTATGCGCAACCTGTGCGCAACCTGTGTGCCACCTGCGCAACCTGTGCACAACCTGTGCGTAACCTGTGCGCCACCTGTGCAACCTGTGCACAAACTATGCGCAACCTGTGCACAATCTGAGCAACCTATGCGCCACCTGCGCACAACCTGTGCACAACATGTGCACCACCTGCACAACCTATGCACAACCTGTGCGCCACCTGAACAACCTATGCACGACCTGTGTGCCACCTGCTCAACCTGTGCACGACCTGTGCACCACCTGCTCAACCTGTGCACAAACTGTGCGCCACCTGCGCAACATGTGCGCAACCTGTGAACAACTTGTGCGCCACCTGCGCAGCCTGTGGACTTGCGGGGCTCATATATCCCTCGTCCCTTAACAAAATAAGGAAATTCTGGTACCGTTGGAAATCTCTTGGAGATATCTTTGAAATGGTGTGATCCCCTACCACACCTGAGAAATCTGATTCTTCCATTTTCCCCAATCAAAATTCTGCCCAAAATTTATCAATACTGTGTTAAAAACACTATGATATCCGCTTGCAAACTCAGAGTTTGGCCCAAGCAACCCCAGTGCTACAACATGGGCTCTGATACCATTTTGTCACGTCCCCTCCCATCACTCCAATGCAAGGGAGGGAACATGACCAAACATACCGGCCTTATTTAGCAATCTCAACCCCATTCATTAGTAAGAAAATTCATGAATAAATAAAAGCTTATGCATGCAGATCAGTCTTAATAAACACAATGGAATTACACACTATCCACACACCATTTCATCATGCATTCAACATATAAACAACAGTCATTAATTAAAACATTGCAGAGCACATAATTAACATAACTCAAACCATAAAGAATACTTATCTTGAAATGTAGTTCAGAAATCATACTCAATATAAACATAATGGATTAACCATAATAACACACACATAGAAGGGAATACATCAGCCTATTTCTTCCAAGCAGAATAATGAAACAATCATACAATAATCAATCCCATTCTCATGCTATGCACAGGCTTCATGCCGACTAGCTTAAGATAATCATTTCATTCAATTAACATGAATAATTAAACATGCAGAACATAACACAAAATGATAATACTTTAGCCACACAGAGAACTTATCTTTATGATGAAGTTGTCCAAACAAATGGCTATGGGAGAGCAACGTTCCACCTAGCCATAGGTCTCAGTCCAGCCTATATTCTTTAGCTGAGAGACCACCCCCGATCTAGGTTGTGTATCCAACTAAGAGGAAGTAGATGGGCTCACTCACAACCATGGTTTCACTCAAACAGTCATGCTAAGCCAACACACAGTTGAGTTTATCAAGCATGCAATAAGCAAAGGAGGAGGATGCTAAGCCAGTGAACTCAAACATAGAGCTACAGACATCTCAAGCTAAATTCAAGCAATCCAATCCTCTGTTCAAACATCCACACTTGGATTTCTCACAATTCTGTCATCAAATAACTCAGTCCCGTCACTAGATTTTTGGGCTATAAAAACTGGGTTTTCCAATGGATTTCGGGGTATCTAATACTCTCAAATTCACCTTAAGGTTCATATCTATGGATCCCCCATTGGATTTTACTGTCAAATACCAATTCTGGGCGTTTATGGCTCTTCAAAACGTGGGTTCTTGCAAAGTTGCGATTTCTGGTTTTTCTCATTGTTGGGCATTCGTAATGGATGAAAACTGATGCTGGGATGTTCCACAATGGAATGGGAATGAGGAAGGACCAATTCCCCTGAGGTAGATTGACTTGTGGGTCAAGAAAACAGAGCCCATACTCTGTCATACGAATTTCTGGGCTACCCATGCTCCCTTGAAGCCATGGACTGATTTCATCAACAACTTTCTTACACATAATTAAATGCCAGCAAGGAAAGTCAAATGGGTTCTCAAATGACATTTGGCAACTTATGGTTCAATCCTACAACCCCCTCACCACTCCCTAGTGGATGCGCATGGCCCCTTCTCATTAGTTGTTTCCTTATCCAGTTTTGGTATTTTATTGCATGATGTTTATTTACATCATTTTTACAATGTCCCATGGCTAAATAGCACATGGGTAACATAATATCTAATATATGCCTTTTAAATAAAATTTGAGCATCCACTAGTGAGGCCTTGGCCTTGAGCTCCACGCTAGGAAAAAATACATCACATGTATACAATATTTACATTAAAAGCTAATATATCCTAAGGGTGAAAATGGGGTATTATAGCCATCATTTCTGGTTTTTCTCATGGTTAGATGGTTGTAGAATGCAGCCATCATTTCTTATTTTGTAATGTGTTTAGATGTACGTAAATGGAATCAACAAGATCTAATTTTAATGTGTTTATATAGTTGTAAATGACAGGAATAAAATCTAATTTGTACCTAAGTGATTGATGGTTGAAGGGGGGGTAGCCATGAATCTTATTTTTACTAGTGAGTGATGGCTATAGAGGACATCCATGGGATTTTTTTTATGGATACATATGGAATCTTGTGTCTCCGTGTCTCTTATGGATTATGTGTCTCAGAACCCTTGCACTACTTGTAAGTACTACAAGTCATTTGATCATGTCATCGAAGCATGTCCCATTTTGCAAGGCAAAATGCAAGAGAAAGGACTAGAAGGACAGAACTAGAATATACAGATGATCGCAGCTGAGAAAATAATTGAATATCGCAGCATCCATGTTGTGACGCGAAGTGGAGCCATGATAGGAAATGACAGGACAAACAAAGATTCGACTTCTGAAGATCATATAAACAGACCAAAGCCTACTGATGGGCCTTGGGTACGAAAAGAAATTGGAAAAATGCTTGCATTTAACCCTAACTAGGAGAAAAAGCTATTCATGGAAGCAAGAAAAGGATTTCAGAACTTATAACCTTCGACCTAAAGGACCCAATTGCGAAGTGATCAGACACCAATACTAGATATGTCGATCTCGTATGATGGATCGTGAACTTCTCTAGAACAGATAAGTCCTGTTACGCAATTCCTATAGAGCTGCATAAAGTTGCTAAGGTAGGGAAACACCTTAGAAGAATTACATAACCTATTGGGACATTACGAACAGTGTAATATAGTGAATGATGCACACAGAGCAGTTCATCATATTAAGAACCATAGAAGGGAAGGAAGAGAAATGAGGCTAAATGCGTAGATCAGATATTTTGAAATGAACCAAGTCATTCTCAACCTAGGCTCACAGGTGAATGTCCTGACAAAACAAACATGGGAAAAATGGGAAAGCCAAAGTTATCTTAGTCTCCTATACACTTGAGGTTATCCAATAAATAAAAGGTTATACCCTTTAGGAGATTATCAAGTGTTCCTATTGACATTGATGGAGTGCGAAGTAAAGCAAAATTTGAGGTTATTGAGATCATAGATGGAAACAATCCTTATCCTGCATTATTGGGGATTGACTAGGAAATTGATAACCTCGCAATTATCAATCTGAAGAAAAAACAAATGATATTTGAAGGACCGGATATCAGGGTCATCGCACCCTTGGATCCTTCACAAGGACCTAGGTATGTTTAACCAGTCCGAGAAAAATGTAGAGCTCAAGAACTTGATAGCATCTACAAGATGACAATGAATCAAGTAGATTACATTAATCTTACAGATGATGGAACATTGATTTGGAGATGCAACAGTTCTTGCGTGTCAGAATCAGATGCAGGAATGGAGAACTGGCAGATCCGAATGCATGAAGTATCAGTAAGATGGTGTGCAAAGATAACAAAGTCACTACGTTGGATTGGAACAGAGGTAAGTCTAATTCCTACTTATGATGGTTTGGGTAATATCCACACATTTCTTCATGAGTATTTAGTTTCAATTTCAAATGAACATATGTTAGTAGCTTTTGATATAGCATTGTGAGCTACACCTTCTAGATGGTGGGTTGCACATAAAGAAAACCTAAACACATGGGAACAATGTAAGCACATGATGGAAATCAGATGTGCAGAGTAAACAGAGATAGTACAAGCAAAATACAATGGACAGACTGATCCTAGAGATCATATAGATTTTTGCTTGAAAGCCTGGATACATACACCGAAGAAAGGATGGGTTCATATGTTTGTGCACGCATTGGATCAAATACCAAACAACTAGTATACAGAAGTAGAACTTCGCAAAGGCACAACAGATTGGAACATAATGATAACCGACTTTCAATCCACTTTCAACTTCGAGGATGATTGTCCAGGTGTCAATGAGGCTTTATAGATCATTAAAAAGAATATATTTAATGATTTCTCGTTGCTTGTATATAAAAAACCAGATTGGGAAATACAGTTGGAGCATGCCCTTGAATATTACAACTTCACGCTAGACGAAGATAAAGATGAAGATGAAGACCCTCGCTATGTGAATATACTTGAGTCTGAAGGAAAATGCGATGTAGAAGGACCTGATTTAGAAATTCCAGACCTGATTAATCCTATGAAGACCAGAGAGATCCATATTGGTACTGGGAATGAACCAAATTTTACTTCTATTAGGGCTTATTGGAATGAAGAAACAGTAGGACAGATTGCAGACCTACTGCGTGAATATCAAGATTTATTTCCTACCACGTTTTCTGAAGTGAAATGCATTTTAGGTGACTTGGGAGTTATGAAAATACCTCTCAAGCCTAATGCAAAGCCTATTAAGTAGAGACCTTACATATTGAATCCCAAATATAAAGAAAGGGTGAAGGCAAAAATTGATAAAATGCTTGACGTGGGAATTATTGAACCAGTAGAAGGATCATAATGGATAAGTCCCATGGTAATTCAAGGCAAGAAAGCTAAAGGTGAAATCATAATTTGTGTGGACCTCGGGAAATTGAATGATGCATCTCTACATGACCCATTTCCTACTCCATTCACAGACGAAGTGCTAGATAACGTAGGTGGACAAGAGGCATACTCTTTCACTGATGGATTTTTTGGATATCATCAGATCAAAATTGCTACAGAAGACATACATAAGACCACATTTGCTACTGAATGGGGATCATATCAGTACACTTTTATGCCTTTTGGATTGAAGAACGCACCTGCTATATTTTCAAGAGTTGTTGTGGCTACATTTATGTATTATATTCATAAATTCTTAGAATTTTACTTTGACGACTGGATAGTATTCAGCCTTTTGAAGAATCATCATGCAATCTTAAGAATGATGTTAGAAAAGTGTAGACAGTATCAAATCTCCTTGAATCTTAAGAAGTGTGTTTTCTGTGTACTTTACGGTATTTTATTGGGACACATAGCATGTAAGCAAGGATTGATGGTTGATCCAACAAAGATAATAATCATCGTAAATGTGCTAGTGCCTATCTCAGTGAAGCATCTACGCACTACATTGAGGCACACAGGATACTATAGTAAATTCATCAAAGGATATGCGTAGATCACTGCGCCTATGGAGAAATTGTTGAAGAAAGAAGCGAAGTACAGTTGGACTGAAGATTGTCAAAAAGGATTGGACACATTGAAAGAGAAAATGGTTACAGCGCCTATTCTAGTATTTCTTGACTGGAATAAACCATTTCATGTACATGTAGATGCTTCATCTATCGCACTTGGCATTGTATTAGCTCAACCAAGTGAGGGAGGAATCGATCACCCCATCACGTTTTCAAGCATAAATATATCTTCAACAGAAAATAATTATACCACAACAGAAAGGGAAGGCTTAGCTATGGTATACACATTCCAAAAGTTTAGACATTATCTGCTAGTTTCTCATTTCTATGTGTTTATTGACCATTCAGCTTGGAAGTACTTGGTCAAAAAACCAGTGTTAGGGGGAAGAATATGCAGATGGTTGTTATTGTTTCAGGAATATGATTTTGAAATCATTGTGAAACCAGGAAGATTGAACCCAGGACCTGACCATATTTCACGCATCGAGTCAGGAGAAGAACCTAGTAATCTGGAGGATAATCTACCAGATGCGCAGTTGTTTGCTATCCATATAGCAGATGACTATTTCATAAATATTATAGAATTTCTGACTATAGGATTAGCATCTTCAGAATTTACTATGCAGTAGAAGAAACAATTAGTGGTAAGAGAAGCTAACTTTACTCTAATTGTAGGAAATTTATATAAATTGGGCCCAAATGAAGTATTGTGAACATGCATACTAGAACATGAAAGACCTATTATATTGGCCGAAGGACACTCAAGTGTATCCGGAGGACACTACGCAAGAAGTGCTAGTGCGTAGAAAATTTTGAGATCAGGACTATGGTGGCCTATGATACACAAAGACTCAAAAGAACATTGTCGGAAGTGCGATGTATGTCAAAGAACAGGAATGCCATCTCGTAGAGATGAGATGCCATTGATGCCACAATTGACATTGAAAGCCTTTGATAAATGGGCTATTGACTTTGTGGGACCTATTAACCCACCAGGGAAGCGAACTAGTTCAATATAATATCATCACAGCTACATATTATTTAACGAGATGGGTAGAGGAAAAACTAGTGAAGGACTGTAGCGCAGTTACCGCCACGCAGTTCATTTTTTAGAATATTTTGACAAGGTTTGGATGTCCAAAGAATTTAATGAGCGATCAAGGAACCCATTTCCTGAATAGAACTATTGCAGCCTTGACAAAAGAATTTCATATCTATCATTAGAAGAGCACACCATATCATCCACAAGCTAATGGCACTGTAGAAGCCTTTAACAAAGTATTGGAGAATGCATTGACAAAGGTATGCAACACAAACAGGGATGATTGGGATCTTAGAATATCAGCAGTATTATGGGCATATAGAACAACTTGTAAGAAGTGGAAAGGCCATATACCTTTCATATTATCATATGGACAGAAAGATTTCATGCCCATGGAATGCATAGTACCAAGCTTGAGAATTGCATCATTCACAGATATGGCTGATGATCAGACAATGGAAGAAATACTACTACACTTAGTTGGATTGGAGGAAGATCGCTTCATTGCAGGTTTTCACCAACAAGTGCAGAAAGATAGAGAAAATGTATGGCATGATAGACACATCAAGAATAAATTTTTCTAGGTAGGATACCTTGTCCTCCTCTATGATAGCAAATTTATGAAATTTCCTGGAAAATTCAAAATGCATTGGTTAGGACCATACATTGTAAAGCATGTCACTAATGGTGGTGCAGTTGAGTTAGCCACATTACTTGGAGAAAATTTGAAAGGACTTGTTAATGGGAGTAGAATAAATCCTTACAGGGATGGCCCTACTCTTCCAGGTATCAGTTAAGCAATGCAAGAAAATTTTAAGTGTCAAGTGTAGTTGAAATTGGACACTAAAATAAAGGGTAGAGTTTGCACACAGTTTTGGTAAAATGTGAAGTTTTCACAAAAGGGAAAGATGTGTTGTGAAGCACACATAGCAAGCTGATTTGCGAAGTAAAAGAAGGGAGTCGCACTATGAAGTTAAAGTTGAAAGAAGGGAAATGTGCAATGAACCTTGCAATTCACCTAACCGCTAGCAAAGTAAAAGAAAAATAGTTGTTACAGTTTTTGGTCGGAAATTAGTCGTTATACAATACTTTCGGGAACCGGATGTTTCCGCATTTAACGCATATTCGTCCGTTGAAGACACATTCAATGAAGGAAAAGGACAAAGATATAAGCAATATTTGGCTAACGGACATGGAATTTAATGCTAATTTAGTCCTTTTTGGGGCATGCCTTAGTGTTATTGGGCCTATAAATAGTAAAGACCTCATACTTACTGGTTTTACCATGAATTTTAATTTTTACTACCTATAATTTCCAATTTTTTTACCAGTCATGAGCAATAGTTATCCAACAGTGTATGTTTGAGAAATCAACCTTAGATGAAATATTAAGAGACTTCTGACATTCTAGTTTGGAAGGATTCATGAAGATGCCCATAAAGAAAGGTGGACCATCTAGAAATTCACCCCGAAATGTATCACAGCAAAAGCAAAAAGACAAGCAGAAGGCCACTGAAGAAGAAAATACGAAGACCGCGAGTATTCTGAAACAATTTTCACCAGAACCTCCTCGCGATGGGCCAATCCTGCTTGTTCCAAAGTAAATGAGATGCGCCAGAGGTGCTTCTCATGAAGAATCTGCAGTACGAGATTCTGTTGCCACCCATGTCAAGCCATGTGTGATTTAAGGAGAATTTGCTCGGTAAAATTCCAGAGTGAAAATTCACAGACCATGACTTGCTCCAGGAAGCAAAGTACCCGCAATTTCAACCAGATCAATACATGTGCAGGAAGCTTGACGAAGCCAACAAGCATTCAACCATTCAAGTGCAAGATTGGATTGCGCTATTGAAGCCATCAGGATTTTTGAACCTGCTATGCATCCCACACTTTGATAGGATCCCAAAGCTCACGGAAGTTGTGCACACATTGATTTCATGCACACACCAGGGATACTTGTGGTTAGACCGCAAGATAGACATTAATATATATCTCATCTATCGGATCACGCACTTGAGCAAGAGAGGTGTTGATCCTGTCGTTGAGTTCGTAGGCAAGAACAAGGATAAAGAGCTTGCTAAAAGGATGAAGAGTGAATTTAGTTTTCTCAAAGGAAACCATGGATATAAAATAGTCGGGATCAAGGATCAAGCCATATGGTTCACAGTCCAACTCCTTGCAAAAAAAATCCTAAGTAAATGCAGACCGAACAAGGTGTCGGCCATTGCGATATCCTTAGATACTAAGGCCAAGGATGGACTTCAGTACAATTGGGCAAGATATATGCTAAACAAATTCCTAGATGATATTAGAGATACACAAGATAGTGGAAATCAGTTCCACTACAGTTGGTTGCTAGTATTGATCACCTTCGCAGGTTGGAAAGAGCCTATCTATCAACAGAATGTCCCGATATTCATTGGATATTGTCGAGGACCAAGGTTTGCGAACATGTGGGAAAATGTAAATCCGGAAAGAGAGTGAACAAACAACATACAATTGTTCACTTATTATGAGCAATTATGCGAAGTCATTCAGAGGACTCTATGTATCACTAAAGAGGTGACAACTCTCTATATTCGAAGGATGACTTTCAAAGCTGGACTTCACTTCATATACATTCATCCAAGAGCACAGATACAAAATCCTCAATGGTTTGAAGGCCTATATAAATTGGATGGACAGAAAATTGATCTATTGATAGAAGATTGGCTGCCAGAGTGGAAGGTCAATGCGCTAGCAATGCTGATCACCACATCATAAGAAAGCACCATTGAAGACACGCATAACCAGGCCAATAATACAACAAGTGCACAAAATCCAGAACCAATTCAAGGCGCAGA
Organism: Larix kaempferi; assembly: GCA_027924585.1. Classification (NCBI taxonomy): domain Eukaryota; kingdom Viridiplantae; phylum Streptophyta; class Pinopsida; order Pinales; family Pinaceae; genus Larix; species Larix kaempferi. Next base: position 27,137,492 of record BSBM01000158.1, on the reverse strand, counting down.
ACATCAACAAGCTATTGGTATACTAGCAGGAGAGAAAAGAAAGGAACCTGACACAACTGTGTTGGAAGGAATGCAAAGGAAGAAACAGAAAGAAACTAAGGTTCAACTCGATGAGCAGTTGCACGACAACGATTATGACTGCATCGCAACCCGAGTAAATGAGCATATTGAAGAGACACTAGTATTGAAGGACAGCAAGCAAGAAGCAGTCCAAGCGGGCATGATGGAGAGCCTCGCAGAACTAAAGAGTCTAGTAGCAAGAGTTGAACAAGTCCAGCGAGACTTGGTAAGAGCATCAGATTCTAAGGATCGGACAGGCGAGTCCAGCTAAAGGAAAAGAAAGGCGCCTTCCTTGACGATGAGACCTCGGCTAGTCAGAATTATTGGCTCGCCAAATTAACACTCTTTGCATCCTCCAAATCCACTTTTGACCTCTTCATTTGATCACTATACCCTATAAATCCATCTATATTTTCATATATTCACCTAATTACCCAACAAGTATAGTCAGTTATAATTATTTACCAAAACTCTTGGATTTCCTTTAATTTAATGATTAAATGTAATTCTTGGAAGATCGTGACTAATTATATTAGATTCTGCAGCATGTTTTGATTTCAACAGCAGATTGAATATCGTGGAAGATTCTCTATACTCCAAGTTCTGCCAGCTTGCTCAAGAAGAATGAATTTATCCAACTCAACTCTCATCGATGATTCACATATACGCATTAATGAGCTCTTCATCTCTAGGCACTACGTGCCATAGAGATGAAGATCTGTTATTAGATAATGAATTCAAAACACCTTTTGAGCATGAAGGGGTTAATCATTAATTGAAGGAATCATTCTACCTTTTTCCAACGGATGTATTCTTAATTAGAAGATAGGCTTTGTTACTATAAAATCAGGATTAGTTATCCTAGCTTCGGGGCTATACAAACCATGGATCGAAATGTAATACGAGATGGATGACTAGTTGAAGAATTGCACTGCTCCAGTGCTGGTTTTATGAATTAAATAGAGGTTGACTGATATGATGTTGTTTTATTACTTTTAGTAATGATATATATGATTCTGTAGATTGTAATTTAAATTGTTTCTATCTCTCATGTTTTCTTCATTCGATTATATGTCTGCAGCTTAGAGTTTTATTCTGCAGGTCGTTTAAGGACTTGTGGTCTTGTTGGAAAGGATCCGCCAAGAAGACCATAATCCCTTCCCATGTAACTTTAATTCATGTATAGAATAGATAATTTAACTAGTTACTTTCTATTTTTATTAGAAGTAATAATTGTGTTTAGTAAGATTGTCAAGCAGCTGTAGAAAACAAATTGTATATGCTTGGAATCTATTCCTCATTATTTTATTGTTGTTGAAGTATTGTGCACAGTGTTTGATGATGTATAAATGAGCTCGGATGTTGGGTAGATTTATTTGAGGCATTGTTTTGAATTCCTAGTGTTATAGATTTGAACTGTATTCATTTTACTATAGCTTCAGATTCTAGTTTAATTCATGTATTGCTTTCTGCAAATTTGGGCTTTTTAAATTAAATAGACTTAGTTGTATCTTCTTTTAAATTATAGGATCTACATATCTCCTTTGTTTTATCATAGTTTAGACTCTAGGTTAATTCGAGTGTTTCTTTCAGTCATTTTTGAATATAGCTTTAGACTTAGTGATAGTATCCTCTGCAAATTTCATTTATTTAACTGTAGTTTTAAATGCAAGTTTAATTTTGAATAATGTCAATTATAAGTAGTAATTCATTTTAAGATTGAATTGAACAGTGAGCTCTATGCTGATATAAAACTTATTAAAACTCATGATAAGGAAATCTATTAATTTGATAAAAGCATTAAGACATTAAATGAGAAATCAATTTCTAGTTCACTCTCTGTCACATGTGTTGTTTTCTGTGTCATTATATAGTTTTCTGCCTACCTAATTTAGTTTCTGAGTCATATTAGAATGATTGATTTTTATTAGTTATTTTCATTTGCAAGGATATGCTTTAGAGGTAGGATTGTATTGAAATCAATTTGAACATTATTTCATTTTTGCAATTACATTAGAGCTTGAAATTTGAATGCTTTGTAGATTTTAGATGTGAGAGTATTTAATCAGTATTAGGATCTTAAATTTGAATAGAATTGATGGTCAATAAATTAAGAATCTTAGTATTAATCATTTCAAATGGTTTCTAGATTAGATTAGATCAGGTTAGGCTAAGCTCTGATCCTGCACATATAGTGCTTGTGCCTCAACGGTTACCTCCCTAGGTTGACATTTTATGAAGGCTATTTGTAGTGATATATTCAGATCAACAAGAATCGAGTCGATGAATGTCATATTCCCGACCGACAAGATTACTGAAGGTGCAAAGCAGATCACACATATGGATATTAACGTTGGGATGTTTCACATCGAAGGATTACATAATATGCATTTGTAGGTTTGTGGAAGAAATCTGAGATAGAAACATGGTATTCTATAACCAGCATCTGAAGCTGGAGGATAGCTACAAAGAGTTGAAAGATGAATGCGCACTGAAGATCAAGGAGTTAGCATATGCGCAAGAGAAGCAGAAAAAGTTGAAGAAAGTTGTCATTGAAGTCTGTGCAAAGATTCCAGACTGCACAGAAGATACGGAAGTAGAAGTGGCCATCCTGAAGATTGGTGCCGCGGTGGACAATCTCAAAGCTAAGATGGAGGATATGGATATTGGCTACTAGGAGTAGATTGCTGACCTAGAATCTCGACAGCAATTTGCCACTCCGCAGGATGTTAAAGAAGCAAGAGTCAAAGAATTGAAGGCTTCAAAAGAGAACATCTCTGCAGAAGTGGAGAGATGTCAAGACCTACTTGAAGAAATCACCAAGGTATGGGATATGTTGCAAGAAGAACCTGACTTACAGAAAATTCAGGATGAAGTACAGCAAAGGCAGAAAGATCTTGACTCTGTGAACATGGATATGAAGGATTTTCCGCCAAGGAAAAGGATCCAAAATTTCGCAGAGACGAAAGAACTTCAGAAGGAGCTAAAAGCATTAAGGATGAAGGAAGTTGAAACTTCGTCAAAGCTACAGCCGATGCAGGAAGAAGCGCTGGCACTTCCTAGGGAAATTGAGGAGAAGTTGCAAGAACTCTGGACAACAGAGAACACAGTAAAGGAGCAACTTCAAGAACCCGTCTCAGAGGAGATGCTCGAAACGATTAAAGAGTTTGAGAAAGAGACTAAGGAAACAGTTGTGAAATTGAGTGCAACTTTTCAGGAGTTCACTGCGAAGTCAAACATCCAAGGGGATGCGCATCGAAGCAGCCCAATGAGAGTGGCTCAGGGGCGAGCCACAAGTAAGTGTTCGGGGATGTTTTGGTGCAACCCAAGTGGAGAAATTTTTGATGGCAAAATTACAAGTTAGGAGAGGCCTAAAATTGACCAGTTTTGGGAGAAGCAACTCTGCATTTCCCGGGAGCAGGGTATGGAGCAAAGCAGAGTGGCAGAAAAGGACCTGTCCCCTTAGTAAAGGAAAATTACTGAGGACGATCAAGGTAGTTGGAGCAGTTATGAATGAATCAGCGTACTTTCAACTACAGAAGTGAAGAGTAAAGAAGCGGGACGGTGCAATGGACACGTCACTGTAGTATCAGAGTCGCGCAGTCAGAACTGCGACTGTCAGAGAAGCATTAGAGACAGAAGAAGCGGCACAAAAGGATAGAAGATCTCCAGCGAAGTGAAGAAAAAGCATGGTCAACAGGAGAACAATGCCATTTTGGGTTTAAGGGTACTATGAGGGTTGGCCCATAGTTATTGTAAAGATGTGACGTTCGGGCACGATCTATAAAATGGGAAATATTGTATAAGGAAGGGTTAGAGAGATTTTGTTAGATCATATAGACTTTTGTTAGACTGAGAGAGATCTAAAAGAGGAGAAAGACTCTGCAGCTGTGTGCATAGAGATCTATTGTAGAGAAGAGTCTGCAGTTGAGTGTGCAAACTGGAACTATTACCCCTTCCAAGTAATATAATAACAGTTCCCGTGGACATAGATCCCATCTGAGGGGTGAACCACGTAAATATTTGTGTTGTCTGTTTGAATCTATATTCTGATTTGTGTTCATGTATGTTTATCCTTATATATGTATTTTTCATATGAATGTGAATGAGAATGATATGTTAAGTAGCAGAACACACATGTATGAACATTGCGAAGTTGTGTTAAGTATAGAAAATACGTAGTTATCAGAGTAAAGGTAGCAACAATTTAGTGAAGCCTGTAGGTTGTTGATAACTACGAAGCGTGCAGTCACATATTGGTAATAATCTGTTAAGTAGATGTTGAGTAATTTGCGCATAACCAACTCGCATAACCTAACCACGCATCACCAAGGTTGCAGAAACCTTATTCTGTAACCACCCATATTCGCTTCGAGTGAGACTTCATCATGTTCGCAAGTTGATGCCAAAAGGGCCAGTGAAGGGGATTTTGTTGGGTCTACTACAAGGAACTATGTAGAACCCTGGACATTCCCATAGAAATAATAAGTATCCAACACTTTGTTATTGATCAAGCCAACTTTTACTTCTAGACCTGACCTACTACATTCATCTTTTTCTTAATTACCCACTTAATCCCGATGAGTTTCCTTCCATTTGGTAATGTAGTCTGATCCCATGTTTTATTTTTCCTCAAGGACTCCATTTCTTCTTCCATGGCTATTTTCCATAATTTACCCTCTGCCCAATCTATCGCTTCCTTTACCAACTTGGGATCATCTTCAATGGAAGATAACACAAAAGTAGAGAGAAAATATAGTGGAATATACCTTTTAGGTTGTTGTTTTGCTTGACCAGACCCCTTGACATATAGAGTATTGGGCATGGCCCAAGTGGAGCAATTTTGTGAAGCGAGGTTCCAGCGCAGCAGTTTTTGTTGGCAAGAAGTACAAGTGAAGCGAGGTCCAGCAACATCCTATTTTGGGTAAAGATCTCCACAAATCATGAGAACAGGGTAAGGAGCGACGTGGAGTCGTAGGAAAGGGACCTGTCACCTTAGTAAAGATAGAGTACTAAGGATGGTCAAGACAGCTGAGGCAGTTAGAACAGCGGACCGACATTGACGGAAGAAGCGGAGCGGCTGAAAGGGACATGTCAATATGAAGTCAGATCTACGCGGTTAGAACTGTAGCTATCAAAAGAGCGTCAAATCCATAAGCGGCATAGAAAGGAGGTCGAATTCAAGTGAAGTAGCTGTCGTGTACGACAAGCCTGGTTAGCGGGGTAACTGCACCATTTTTGGGGGGTTTTGGGATACTATAGAGTTTTTCGGCCCACAATTATTGTAAAGATGTGACCCTCAGGCACGGTCTATAAAAAAGGAAATTTTGTAAGGGAAGGGTTGGTCTCTCATGGGTTGGTCTTTTGGGATCTTGATGAAAGACTAAGTATTGTAAGGGAAAGAAGAGAGGAAGAGGCTCTACAGCTGTGTGCGTAGAGACCCAATTGTAGAGAGAAAAGTTTGCAACTATGTGCGCAGACTAGAACTGTTGAACCTTCCCATTAATATAAACAATAGTTCCCATGGACACGGTAGCTCCCATCCGGGAGGTGAACCACGTAAATAAGCATGTTGTGTGAATGCATGAGTGTGATTGTCTATGTTTATGTTTATGTTTATGCTTATGCTTATGCTTATGATTGTGTGTGTTCCTACTTTTATATGTATTTTCACATGAATGGTTGATGAGAATAATATGTTAAGTACCAAACACATATATTTGAATGCGTAGTTGAACAAGTGACACAAATCTAGCGGAGCCTGTAGAGTTTAAAACTATCCCTCAGCGCGGTCCCAAAGTGCGTTGTTGCATTGCATTTTGTAGCTTCCTGCGAGCGTAGCACCAGAATGCGTTGTAGTACAAGAAGTGGACGTGAAGTAGATGTGACTTAACTCAGCTTACCATTTTATTAGTTTTGCATCACCTGGATATAGAAACGTGCTTCTGCAGCCACCCCATAACTTTTCCTCGGGTGAGACCTCAGTCTGTTCGCAGGCTGTTTCCAAAAGGGACGGTGAAGAAGGGTTTTGTTGGGCCACTAACTACGTTGAACTCGGATCTGATCTAAGTATTAAGAGATAGAGGAAGTTTAGAGCCAACAAATGGTTCAATTTTCGCGCTTGAACTGGTGATGTGCTCTGATAACTGGAATCCTGAGCGGACAGAGATAAATAAATCGGTAACTAAGACCGAGGAGGAGTTTACGAAGAAATAAAACAGACATCCGTGCTCATCTACGGAAGAGTGGTTACAAAGATATCTCTTATGTGACATACAAAAAATTTTCTTCGCATCCTTCGGGAACGAGCTACACGAGTGGATATCAAGACTCTCATAATGGAAAAATTGCTTTCAAGGTGGAGAACCTACAGTGTGGACTCCAGAACTGATTCAAAGACTTAAAGCAGTGGATAGCCCCATCTCAAGAGTAGTAGACTTCGAGCTTGATAGCATACTAGAAGGCTACATTAAATAATTTGTTGTGGACACTCTGAAGTCTTACAGCACAGCGAAGGCCGATTTCTTCAAAGGGTTCAGAGGTAAGTACCTGAAAAATCTCAGTCTATACATTAAAATGTTGTTAGCAGAAAAAAGGTGTCTGAAGAATGCAATAAGATTCCTAGGGTTTGATTCTGTAATGTTCAGTAACACAGACAGTGACACTGAGGAAAATATATATACATTACGAAGTGGTAAAAGATACAATTTTAATACTAGAAAGAGGTCTCATGAACTTGGACCTCGCATCTCTCTAGAAGATGAGTTAGGAAGTGGCAGACACTCGTATCAGGTTGAGGCTGATAGTGAAACAGATCCTAAAGTAACTACCTATCATCCCATTACTCCACAGAAACCTCTAGGTGGCAACAGAAATACTACTAACCCACAAAACACCAGTAGTAGTAACACCGCAGGAGCCGGTATTCAGAACGTTCCAAGTAGTAGTATACCCAAGTCCTCAGAGAATACTATGCCTCCTAGAAGAAGAATGATAGACGACATTAAGTTGTCTATATTTAAAGGAATTGGTCTCGAAGACCCAGAGCAACATTGGTTTCTTTGTGAATCCATATGGAATGTTAAATAGGTACACAATGATGCTATTAGACAAGCATAGTTATTTACTACATTCAGGGACAGAGCCTTAACATGGTATATGAAGTACTCTGTTGGACATAATAGGACACTAGCGGAGATCAGAATTACACTCATCAGATAGTTTAAAAAACCCAAGTCAGAATCGCAGTGTATCACAGAGTTGAAAGAAATTAAGCAAAAATAGAGTGAGACATTATGGGAATTTGATCAAAATTTCAAAGCACTGTTAGATCAAGTGAGCTTTGACATAGCACCACAATGGCACCAAGAATGGTTTATAGCTGCGCTACTACCCCATATCAGATTACCGTTGATGCAACAGAAAGTTTCTTCGCAGACAGAGGCCCTAGAAATTGCGATGAAACTAGAGGCTTCACCTATAGGAGATACTAGTGCAGGAATGGTTCAAATACAGACCCAGCTAGCAAATTTGACATTACAACTGCAACATATGAAGAAAGGAAAAGAAACCCGAGAAGAGTTTTGGTGTACAAAGTGTAAGGGAGAAGGACACTCTAAAGAACATTGTCCAATATTTAGGGATTACATCGCTAGCGGAGCTCCAAACCCATTAAATCAACAGCAAGTACCATGGTGTGAGATTTTTTATGTAGAGGACATCTCCCAGAGGACTGCTACTTACTTCAGAAGTATGTGCAAACACCAAAGAACCTATATTGCACATGATGTAAGTCAGTTGGCCATGATGATAACAACTGCAGAGCATATGACCTCATGATAGAAAGAAAATATGATGTCTGCAGAGTTCAATGGGAAACGTAGAACCACAATGAAAATGCGCAGTATGACCAAGGCACATACAGAGGACATGGTGGATTCATAGGAAGAGGATGAAACACTGGAAAAGGACGAGGAAGAGGTCAGATTGTATGTTATAACTGTGCCCAACCAGGACATCTAGCTAGAGACTGTACGAACCCTTGTACTACTTGTAAATACTGTAAATCATTTGAACATGTCATTGAGGCATGCCTTGTTTTGCAAGGAAAATTGGAAGAGAGAATGCCAGAAGCACAGAATCAGAACATACAGATGATCGCAGATAAAAAAGGGAAGACAGATTGCAACATTCATGTTGTGACACAAAGTGGAGCCACGACAGGTGGAGATCAAAGAACTAAAACTTCAACTTCTGAGGATCACCAAGCTAGACAAACGCCTACTGAAGGGGATTGGATAAGAAAAGCAACTAGAAAAACACCTTCTTTCAACCTAAACAAAGAAAAAGAGGTCTTCATGGAAGCAAGAGAAACCTTCAAAGAATAAGAGCCTTTAACTCCAAGAATCAAGTTGCGAAGTGAGATAGCGCCTATGATGGATAAGCCAGCTTCGTATGATCGATCATGTACTGTAGCAGACCTGATAAGTCCTGTTGCACATCTTTTACAGAGCTGCGTAAAGTTGTTAAAGCATGAAAATGCTTTGGCAGAATTACAAAGCCTATTGAGTCATTATGAGCAGCGTAATGTAGTAAATGAAGCACATAGAGTGGTTCATCATATTAAGAACCATAAAAGAATCGGAAGAGAAAAGAGACTAAATGCGCAGATCGAAGATTTTTAAATGGACGAGATTATCCTTGACTTAGGCTCAGAAGTAAATGTCCTAACAAAGCAGACATGGGAACAAATGGGGAAGCCAAAGTTATCATGGTCACCAATATAGTTGAGGCTATCCAATTAGCAAAAGGTTCTACCCTTTAGGAGATTATAAAATGTCATTGTCGACATTGACGGAGTGCGAAGTAAAGCAGACTTTGAGGTCATTGAGATTTTAGATGATAGCAATCCCTATCCTGCACTATTGGGGATATATTGGGCAAATGATAACCTCGCTATTATCAACTTGAAAAAGAAGCAGATGATATTCGAAGGACTAGATATCAGGTTCATCGCACCCTTGGATCCTTCACAGGGGCCTAGATATACTGAACCAATAAGAGAAGAATGCAGAGCTCACGATCTTGATAATATCTACAAGATGACGGTGAATCAGGAATACTACATCAATCCTACTGATGATGGAACATTGAGTTGGCGATGTGATAGTTCTTGCATATCAAAATCAGATGTAGGACTAGAGAGTTGGCAGAGCAGAATGCACGAGGTATCTGCGAGAAGATGTGCGTAGCTCACTAAATCACTGCGCCGGATTGGAACAGAGGAAATTTCAATCCCTACTTATGATGGGTTAGGGGATATCTACGAATTCTTTCAGGAGTACCTCGTATCAGTCCCAGATGAATACAAATTAACATCATTACACTACGCGCAACACCTGCTAGATGTTGGGTTGCGCATAAGCAGAATCTGACCACATGGGAAGAATGTAAGCACATGATGGAGATCATATTTCTAGAAGTGACTGAGCTTGTACAAGTGAAATATAATGGACAAACTAATCCTAGAGATCACATAAACCTTTGCATGGAAGCATGGACACATGTACAGCAAGCAGAATGGGTCCATCGATTTGTGCACACATTGGAGCAAATTCCGAAGAACTGGCACACAGAGACAGAACTTCGCAGAGGAACAACAGAATGGTCCGTCATGACTAAGAAATTCCAAGCGACTTTCAGTTTTGAGAATGACTATCCAAGTATAAATGAGGCTTTACAGATCATCAAAAAGAAGGTATTCAATGACACACCGAAACATCTAGAACATGCCCTAGAATGTTATAACTTCGCTTTAGACGAAGATGAAGACAAAAAATAGGATGAATATCTGCCCGATGTCAACATACCTGAGTCGGAAGGAGAGCACAAAGCAAAAGGACCTCAATTGGAAATTTTGGATCTAAGTAATCCTGTAAAAAATCAAAAATGAACATTGGAACTAGTGAAGAATTGAAGTTCGCTTCTATAGGGGATTATTGGGATGAGGAGACGGTCGCGCAAATAGAAGACTTACTCCGCGAATATGAAGACTTATTTCCTACAATTTTTTCCGAAATGAAAGGCATTTTTGGCGACTTGGGAGTCATGAAAATACCTCTCAAGCCGGAAGCGAAGCCTATTAAGCAAATACCATATCAACTAAATCCCAGATACAAAGAAAGAGTAAAGGCAAAGCTTGATAAGATGTTGGAGGAAGGAATCATTGAACTAGTAGAAGATTCAAAATGGATAAGTCCCATGGTTATCTAGGACAAGAAAACTAAAGGAGAAATTAGGATCTGCATAAATCTCATAAAGTTAAATGGCGCATCACTGCATAACCCATTTCCTACTCCATTCACAGATGAAGTGTTAGACAATGTTGGAGGAAATGAAGCATACTCCTTCACTTATGGATTTTCTGGATATCATCATATCATAATTGATACAGCAGACAGGCATAAGACCACATTTGCCACTGAATGGGGCTCATTTCAGTACATAGTTATGCCGTTTGGTCTGAATAACGCACCTGTTATATTTTCCAGAGTAGTTGTTGCTGCATTTAATGATTTTATCCATAAATTTTTAGAATTGTATTTTGATGATTGGACAATATTTGGGATATTGAAGAACCATTATGCGAACTTAAGACTGATGTTAGCGAAGTGTAGACAACATCAGATCTCCCTGAACCTGAAGAAAAGCACCTTCTATGTTCCGTATGGAATTCTACTGGGACACATTGTTTGTAAACAAGGACTGATGGTTGATCCAGCTAAAATCACAATTATTGTGAATTATCCAGCACCTAATTCAGTAAAACAGCTACGCACTACATTGGGACACATAGGGTACTACAGGAAGTTCATCAAAGGATATGTGTAGATCACTCCGCCTATGGAAAAATTATTGAAGAAGGAAGCGAAGTTCACATGGACTGAGGATTGTCAAAAAGGATTGGATACATTGAAAGAAAGGATGGTCACTGCACCCATTCTCATTTTTCCAAATTGGAGTAAACCATTCCACATACATAAAGATGCTTCATCCATAGCCCTAGGCATTTTGATAGCTCAACCAGGTGAGGAAGGCATCGACCATCCTATTGCATTCTCAAGCAAAAAGTTGTCCTTAGTAGAAAATAGTTATACCACGATAGAAAGAGAAGGCTTAGCTATGGTGTATGCACTGCAAAAGTTCAGACACTATTTGTTAGGTGCGCATTTCTATATGTTTACTGACCATTCAGCTTTGAAATACCTGGTCAATAAACCAGTGTTAGGGGGAAGAATCTGTAGATGGTTGTTACTCTTTCAGGAGTATGATTTTGAAATCATTGTTAAACCAGGATGGCTGAACTTAGGACGTGACCACCTTTCCAGAATTAAGTCAGGCGAAGATCCTACCAACCTCGAGGATAGTCTACCAGATGTGCAGTTGTTTGCTATTCAAATAGAAGATGACTATTATAAGGATATTGTAGAATTCTTGACCACAGGGTTGGCACCTACAGAGTTTACTACACAGTAGAAGAAACAGTTGGTAGTAAAAGCAATTGACTTCACAATACAATTATACAAGCTAGGACCAGATGAAGTACTGTGCAGATGTGTGCTAGAACACGAGAAACCATTGATACTTGTTGAAGCACATTCAAGGGTTTCTAGAGACCACTACGCAGGAAGAGCTACTGCGCAAAAAATTATAAGAGTAGGACTATGGTGGCCTACACTCCACAAGGATTCAAAGGAACATTGTCATAGTTGCGATGTTTTCCAAAGGACAGGGAAGCCCTCTCGTAGAGATGAGATTCCATTGATGCCACAGCTGACTTTGCAAGCATTTGATAAGTGGGCTATTGATTTTGTGGGATCTTTCAACCCACCAAGAAAGTGAACTGGTTCAAGATACATCATTACAGCTATAGACTATCTAACCAGATGGGAAGAGGCAAAGCCAGTGAAGAACTGTAGTGCAATTACTGCCGCGTAGTTCATTTTCGAAAACATCCTCACAAGGTTTGGATGTCCAAAGATCCTAATGAGTGATCAGGGAACTCACTTCTTGAATAGAAATATCAAAGCCCTAACTGAGGAATTTCAAATTTACCATCAAAATATCACATCATATTATCCACAAGCCAATGGAACTATTGAATCTTTTAACAAAGTATTGGAAAATGCATTGACTAAGGTATGTAATAGAAACAAGGATGATTGGGATCTGTGAATACCGGCTATGTTATGGGCATATAGGACAACTTACAAGATGTTGACAGGTGATACATCTTTCAAGTTAGCGTATGGATAGGAAGTTGTTATGCCAATGGAATACATAGTACCAAGTTTGAGAATCGCAGCATTCACAGACATGGCAAATAATGAGACAATGGAAGAAAGGCTACTACACTTAGTTTGGCTAGAAGAAGAACGCTTCATTACAGGATTTCACTAACAAGTGAAAAAGGACAAAGAAAAAGCATGGAATGATAGGCATATCAAGTACAAATTCTTTCAGGTAGGAGATCTTGTCCAGCAAATACATGAAGTTTCCTGGAAAATTTAAAATGCATTGGCTAGGGGCATATGTTTTCAAGCATGTTACTAATAGTGGCGCAGTTCAGCTAGCCACATTAGTGGGAGAAAACCTACCAGTTCTTATTAATGGAAGTAGACTAAAACCCTACAGGGGTAGTCCTACTTCGCCAAACATGAGTTGATCAGCAACGAAGAAAATTTTTAAGTGTCAAGTACAGTTGAAATTGGACACTAAAAATTGAGCATAGTCTATACACAATTTTGGTGAAAGGCGAAGTTCCATGAAACATCTGATGTGAAGTGCATGTCGAAAGTTGTGATGCGAAGTACAAATAGGAAGCGCAGCTGCGAAGTTAAAAATGAAGGAGCATAAGTTCATAGAGGAACTTCGTGAATTTTGTCTAAGCTGTGAGCGAAGTTCAGAAAAATTAGTCGTTATGTCTTTTCAATCCAAAAAGTAGTCATTATACAGTGTTTTTTCGATGGCCACGTTTTCATTTAACGCAAATTTAGTCGTTTCTTACGCATTCAATGAAGGAAAGGACCAAGATATTCAGGGGATTTGGAAAATGGTCACAACATTTAATGACTATCTAGTCATTTGAGGGCGCGGGTCAGGCCTCTTGCATCTATAAATAAGGTCGATCGCATACTTACTGGAGTTACAGCAATTTTAGATTTTTATTATAGGTAACGTTGAAGTTTTACCAGCACGAGTGATCTTGAGAGCACATAGAGCGATTTCCAAGTGAATGCATGAGCATTCAATGCTAGACAAGGTTGTGAGGGATTTTAAACACTCATGGATTGGGGGTTAATGAAAATGCACGTCAAAAAGTCTGTTCCAGAGAGGAGTTCCGCGTGAAGGAGCTCGCCACACCACGCACCTGAGAAACCGAGGGAAGGAGGGATGCCAAGGCCAGGTCCACCGCTGCCACCTAGGTACAGGCCAATTTACCTTACACCAGAGTATGTTCCGCCAAGAAGGATTGATGCACCAGCGGTTCAGCTATTAAAGAATGCACAATACAAGATTCCTCTGCTGTCGATTTCCATCCATGTGTGTATCCCTAAGAACCTACTTGGAAAGATAGGGGAGTGTAAGCTCTCAGGTCATGATCTATTAGAGGGGATGTACCCTAAATATTTGAAGTACCCTTAGTTCCATCCTGATCAATACATGTGCTGGAATATTGATGAGAAAACGCAGCAACATGTTATACACGCGCAGGACTGGCTCAAGTTGTTGGTGCCATCCAGGTTGTTGAACCTCCTACGTATCACACATTTTGACCGAAGTCCTGAGCTTACTTTGGTGGTGCACACTTTATTGTCGTTCATGCACCAGGGCTATCTGTGGCTCGACCACAAGGTCGATATAAATATCGATCTCATCTACCAAATCACCCATCTCAGCAATCGAGGTGATGATCCCGCAACGGAGTTTGTGGGAAAGACAAAGGAAGAAGAGCTCGCCAAGCGAATGAAGGAGGAGTATAACTTACTAAAGGGGAGCCAAGGTTATGTCACAGTTGGAATTGAATACCAAGCTATGTGGTTCATTGTCTAGTTGCTCGCAGGTAAAGTCTTGAGAAAGTGCAGACCAACGAAGGTTACAGCCGCATCAGTTCTCCTAGTTGCGAAGGCCAAGGACGGAACACCATACAATTGGGAAAGTCACCTATTGAATGAGTTCTTAGACGATGTCCGCGAGACTTAGGATTCTGGAAGCCCTTTCCACTACAGTTGGTTGCTTATACTAATTGCTTTTGTAGGATGGAAGGAGCCACTGTACCAGCAAAACCTCCCAGTGTTGTTAGGATATTTTCGAGGGGCAAAATTTTCCAACATGTGGGAAAATGCGATGCATGACAAGCAGTGGGTAAACAATGAGCAGTTGTTTACCTATTACGGGAAGTTGTGCGATGTGATTCAGCACACATCGTGAATCTCAAAGGATTTGACAACCACATACATCCAAAGGCTGGTATTCAAGGCTGACTTGCATTATATATATATTCAGCCAAGGGATGAGAAGAAGAATCCAGAGTAGTTCCTAGGGAAATATCAGCTTGATGCGCAGAAGATCGAGCTAATTATGGAAAATTGGCCACTATAGTGGAAGTTCTATGCACCGGTGGTAATCCAAACAACATCAGAAGAAAGCAAAGCTAAAGATCCATCGAATGAAGCGGAAACAAACCAAGGAGAGGCACAAAAAGGCACTGTTGAGGTACCATCAGGAGAAAATATCAAGGACCCTGGAATCACAGCACAAGAAAAAGGGCCTAGGAAAAAACACAAGGTGACCAAGACTCCACCATAGGCGCAGTTACATGAATATGACTATGACTACATTACACTGCGTGTGAGCGAGCATTTAGAAGAGGTGATCGCCCTAAAAGACAGCAAAAGCGAATAAACTCAAGCGCACCTAAACAAGAACCTTGCATAACTTAAGAGCATGGTTGCGAAGATAGAACAAGTCCAGAAGGACTTGGATCAAGATTCTAACTCAAAAGAAAAGTCAGGTGAGTCAAGTCAAAGAAAGAGAAGGCAACTTTCCTTGACCATGAAGCCTTGCTTAGTTTGAATGGATCTGATTAACATCATCTTCCCGAATGATGAGTTAACCGAAGGCGTGAAGAGGTTGGAGCACCTGTATATTAATTTTGGTATGCTACCTCTTGAGGGTTGTACAATCTGCATCTGCAGGTTGTATAAGAGATCAAATATAGAGACGTATTCTCTTACAATCAACATCTACATCTAGAAAAAATCTACAAAGAGCTGAAAGAGAAACGTGCGCAGAAAACAAGAGAACTTGCTAGTGTGCATGAGAAGCGAAGAAGGCTGCAAGAAACTCTTGCTACAATATGTGCGTAGATACTAGAATGTAAAGAGCAACCGGATATGGAAGATACCATAATTAAGATCCGCACTGTGGTAAGCGGTCTTAAAGAGGAGATGGAAGATATGATCGCCCACAAGGAAAAGGTTACTATCCTAGAAGCTCAGAACCCGCCTGGTACCTCTCCAAGTATGTAGAAGAAAGAGCTACATCATTAAGGGCTTCAACAGAGAACATCTCCATAGAAGTAGGGAAATGCCAAGACCTACTGGAGGAAGCTACTAAAGTACGGACTACGCTGCAGGAGGATCCTGAGCTATAGAAAATCCAAGATGACTTACAGCAACGGTAGGCAGAGATGGATTCTGTGAACGTATCCATGCATTAGGGGAGTTTTGAGGTCTAAAATGGGCCTCCTAAGGGAAATAATAAAATAAGAGTTCTAAATTTTAGAGAGGAAAAAGAAAAACTACTTTTTCTTATCGTATTTTTGACATATCTCCTTAACGATTTACTCAAACTTCAAGTTTGGCCTCTAGTTGGATTCGGATTTTAATTCCACATCTAACCCATACCCACACTGCATACTTTTGAGGAACCCACGACATGAAAAAATGAAAATTTCAATAAAAAAACGTATTTTAATATTAAATTATTGAAATTTTAATTTTTTTCATGTCATGGGTTCCTCAAAAGTATGCATTGTGGGTATGGGTTTAATGCGGAATTAAAATCCGCATCCAACGAGTGGCCAAACTTGAAATTCGGGTAAATTGTTAAGGAGATATGTCAAAAATACGATAAGAAAAAGTAGTTTTTTCTTTTTCCCTCCAATTTGTTTTAAAAAATTTACCCTTATGGTTGACATCATCATCTTGAATCCTATTGGTTCTTATAAAGTGATTTTTTATGGTACATTATTTGTTTTGAGGCCCATTTGTGACCTCAAAACTCCCCTAATGAAAACCTTGCCACCCAGACAGAAAATGCAAAAGTTCGTAGAAGTCGAGGACTTGCAAAGAGAGCTGAAAGTTCTAAGGGAGAAAGAGGCTGATACCTCAACAACGTTACAGCCCATATAGGAAGAAGCGCTCGCCCTCTCAGAGTAAATCAAAGAAAAGTTACAAGAACTCAGCACCATGGAGCATACGGTACAAGAGCACGCCCAATAAGTCCTCTCGCAGGATATGTTAGAAACTATCAAGTATTTTGAGCAAGAAGCTAAGGATATAGTTGCGAGGCTAAGAGCAACTTACCAGAACTTCGCTGTGAAGTTAAACATCCAAGGGGATACGCAGTCGAAGGAGTCTGCTAAGAGTGGCTCAGGGATGAGCCACATGTGAGTGTTAGGGGCCTGTTGGGCATGGCCCAAGTGGAGCAATTTTGTGAAGCGAGGTTCCAGCGCAGTAGTTTTTGTTGGAAAGAAGTACAAGTGAAGCGGGGTCAAATAGCGGCCTATTTTGGGTAAAGAACTCTGCAAATCCCGAGAACAGGGTAAGGAGCGGTGCGGAGTTGGAGGAAAGAGACTTGTCGCCTTAGTAAATATAGAGTACTAAGGACGGCCAGGATAACTGAGGTAGTTAGAATGGCAAACTGACAATGACAGAAGAAGCGGAGCAGCTAAAAGGGATATGTTAGTATCATGTCAGAGCCGCACGGTCATAAATGAACTCTTTCACGAGTATGATTTTGAAATCATTGTTAAGCCAGAAAGGTTGAACTTAGGACCTAACCACCTTTCTAGAATTGAGTCAGGCGAAGAGCCTACCAACGTAGTAGAAGATAGTCTACCAGATGCGTAGTTGTTTTCTATTCAAATAGAAGATGACTATTATAAGGATATTGTAGAATTCATGACCACAGAGTTGGAACCTATAGAGTTTACTGCGTAGCAGAAGAAACAGTTGGTAGTAAAATCAGTTGACTTCACCATAATTGCAAGACAATTATACAAGCTAGGACGGGCTAAAGTACTACGCAGATGTGTGCTAGAACACGAGAAACCATTGATACTTGATGAAGCACATTCAAGGGTATCTGGAGGCCACTACGCAGGAATAGCTACTGCGCAGAAAATTCTAAGAGCAAGACTATGGTGGCATACACTCCACAAGTATTCAAAGGAACATTGTCATAGTTGCAATGTTTTCCAAAGGACAGGGAAGCCCTCTCATAGAGATGAGATTCCATTGATGCCACAGCTGACTTTGCAAGCATTTGATAAGTGTTCTATTGATTTTGTGGGACCTGTCAACCCACCAGGAAAGCGAACTGGTTCCAGATACATCATTACAGCTACAGATTATATAATCATATGGGAAGAGGCAAGTCCAGTGAAGGATTGTAGCGCAATTACTTCCGTGCAGCTCATCTTTGAAAACATCCTCACGAGGTTTGGATGTCCAAATATCCTAATGAGAAATCAGGGAACTCACTTCTTGAATAGAACTATCGAAGCCCTGACTGAGGAATTTCAGATTTACCATCAGAAGATCACACCATATCATCCACAAGCCAATGGAACTGTTGAATCTTTTAACAAAGTATTGGAAAATGCGTTGACTAAGGTATGTAATACAAATAGGGATGATTGGGATCTGTGAATACTAGTTGTGTTATGGGCATATGGGACAACCTAGAAGAAGTTGGCAGGTCATACACCTTTCAGGTTAGCATATGGAAAGGAATTTTTTATGCCAATGGAATACATAGTACCAAGTTTGAGAATTGCAACCTTCACAGACATGGAAGATAATGAGACAATGGAAGAAAGGATACTACATTTAGTTGGGCTAGAAGAAGATCGCTTCGTTACAGGATTTCACCAACAAGTGCAAAAGGACAGAGAAAAAGCATGGCATGATAGGAATATCAAGTACAAATTCTTTCAGGTAGGAGATCTTGTCCAGTAAATACATGAAGTTTCTTGGAAAATTTAAAATGCATTGGCTAGGGCCATATGTTGTCAAGCATGTTACTAATGGTGGCACAGTTCAGCTAGCCACATTAGTGGGAGAAAAACTATCAGGTCTTATGAATGGAAGTAAACCAAAACCCTACATGGATAGTCCTACTTCACCAAACATCAATTGATCAGCAACAAAGAAAATATTTAAGTGTCAAGTACAATTGAAATTGGACACTAAAAATTGAGCATAGTTTGTACACAATTTTGGTGAAAAGCGAAGTCCCAGGAAACATTTGATGTGAAGTGCATGTCGAAGGCTGTGATGCAAAGTACAAATAGGAAGCGCAGCTGTGAAGTTAAAAATGGAGCATAAGTGCGTAGAGGAACTTCAGGAATTTTGTCTAATCCATGAGCGAAGTTCGGAAAAAGCAACCATTATGTCTTTTCAGTCCAAAAAGTAGTCGTTATACAGTGTTTTGCCGATGATCACGTTTGCATTTAATGCAAATTTAGTCGTTTCTGACACATTCAATGAAGTAAAGGACCAAGATCTTCAGGGGATTTTTCCAACGGTCACGACATTTAATGACTATCTAGCCGTTTGTGGGCGCAGGTCAGGCCCTTTGCATCTATAAATAAGGTCAATCGCATACTTACTGGAGTTACAACAATTTTTTATTTTTACTATAGTTAACTGTGAAGTTTTACCAGCACGAGCGATCTTGAGTGCACACAGAGTGATTTCCAAGTGAATGTCTGAGCAGTCAACGCTAGACAAGGTTGTGAGGGATTTTAAACACTCAAGGATTACGGGGTTAATGAAAATTCCTATCAAAAAGTATGTTCCAGAGAGGGGTTCCGCATCAAGGATCTCGCCACACCACGCACTAGCAATGCAACAAAAGGATAAGTAGCTGGTTAAAGACCCTAAGAAGCCGAGGGCAGGAGGGATGCCAAGTCCTGATCCACCGTTGCCACCTGGGGACAAGCCAATTTACCTCACATCGGAGTATGCTCCGTAAAGAAGTATTGATGCACTGGCGGTTCAACTACTGAAGAATGCACACTACAAGATTCCTCTGCCACCAATTTCCTTCCATGTGCGTATCCCGGAGAAACTACTTGGAAAGATAGGGGAGTGTAAGCTCTCAAATCATGATCTATTAGAGGGGAAGGGCCCTAAAGATCCAAAGTACCCTCAGTTCCATCTTGTTCAATACATGTGTTGGAATATTGATGAGAAAACGCAGCAACCTGCTATACATGCACAGGACTGTCTCAATTTGTTGGTGCCATCCGGGTTGTTGAACCTCCTACGTATCCCACATTTTGACCGAAGTATTGAGCTTACTTCAGTGGTGCAAACTTTACTGTCGTGCACGCGCTAGGGATATCTATGGCTCAACCACAAGGTCGATATAAATATCGATCTCATCTACTGAATCACCCATCTCAGCAAGTGAGGTGATGATCCCGCAACGGAGTTCATGGGAAAGACAAAGGAGAAAGAGCTCGCCAAGTGAATGAAGGAGGAGTATAAATTACTAAATAGGAGCCAAGGTTACGTCACAGCTGGAATTGAATACCAAGCTACATGGTTCATTGTCCAGTTGCTGGAAGGTAAAGTCTTGAGAAAGTGCAGACCAGCAGAGGTGCAAGCCACAGCAGTTCTCCTAGATTTGAAGTCCAAGCACGGAACACCATACAATTGGGCAAGTTACCTATTGAACGAGTTCTTGGAGGATGTATGCGAGACTTAGGAGTCTAGAAGCCCTTTCCACTACAATTGGTTGCTTGTGCTAATTGCTTTTGTAGGCTGGAAGGAACCATTGTACCAGCAGAACCTCCCAGTGTTGTTAGGAGATTGTCGAGGGGCAAAATTTGCCAACATGTGGGAAAATATGAAGCACGACAGGAAGCGGGTAAACAATGAGAATTTGTTTACCTACTACAGGCAGTTATGCAATGTGATTCAGTGCACTCTGCAAATATTAAAGGAGTTGACAACCACGTCCATCCAAAGGATGGTATTCAAGGATGACTTCATTATATCTATATTCATCCAAGGGCTGAGAAGAAGAATCCAGAGTGGTTCCCAGGGCAATATCAGCTTGATGCGCAGAAGATCGAGCTAATTATGGAAGATTTTCCACCATAGTGGAAGGTTGATGCACCAATGGTAATCCAAACAACATCAGAAGAAATAAAAGCTAAACATCCACCAAATGAAGCAGAAACAGACCAAGGAGAGGCACAAAAGGGCAGTGCTGAGGTACTAGCAGGAGAAAAGAGAAAGGACCCTCAAAGCGCAGCACAAGAAAAAGGGCCTAGGAAGAAACACAAGGTGACCAAGACTCCACCATAGGCTCAGTTACATGAAGATGACTATGGCTGCAATGCACTGCGCATGAGCGAGCATTTAGAAGAGGCGATCGCCCTAAAAGACAGCAAAAGTGAAGAAATTCAAGTGCACCTAAATGAGAACCTTGCATAACTTAATAGCATGGTTGCGAAGATAAAACAAGTCTAGAAGGACTTGGTTCGAGAGTCTGACTCAGAAGATAAGTCAGGTGAGTCAAGTCAGAGAAAGAGATGTCCACCTTCCTTGATGATGAAGCCTCGCTTAGTCCGAATGGAGCCAATTAATATCATCTTCCCGAATAATGATTTAACTGAAGGCGTGAAGAGGTTGGAGCACCTAGATATTAAAGTTGGTATGCTACCTCTTGAGGGGTTGCACAATCTGCATCTGCAGGTTGTAGAATAGATCAAAGATAGAGACGTATTCTCTTACAATCAACATCTGCATCTAGAATAAAGCTACAAAGAGCTAAAAGAGGAATGTGCACAGAAAACAAGAGAAATTTCTAGTGCGCACGAGAAGGGAAGAAGGCTGCAAGAAACTATTGCTACGATATGTGCACAGATACCAAAATGTGAAGAGAAACAAGAGATAGAATATACCATAATTAAGATCGACACTGCGGTAAGTGGTCTTAAAGCGAAGATGGCAGATATGGAGATTTCCCACAAGGAAAAGGTTTCTATCCTAGAACCTCGGAACCCGCTTGGTACCCCTCCAGGTATGGAAAATGCAAGAGCTGCATCACTAAGGGCTTCAAGAGAGAACATCTCCATAGAAGTAGCGAAATGCCAAGACATACTGGAGGAAGCTACTAAAGTATGGACTATGTTGTAGGAGGATCCTGAGCTACAGAAAATCCAATATGACATACATGAAAGGTAGAAAGAGTTGGATTCTGTGAACATAGCCATGAAAACCTTGCCACCCAGACAGAAAATCCAGAAGTTCGCAGAAGTCAAGGACTTGAAGAGAGAGTTGAAAGTTTTAAGGGAGAAGGAGGTTGATACCTCAACAAGGTTACAGCCCATACAGGAAGAAGTCCTCTCCCTCTCAGAGTAAATTGAAGAAAAGTTACAAGAACTCTGCACCATGGAGCATACGGTACAAGAGCACACCCAAGAAGTCCTCTCATAGGATAAACTCTCAAGTATTTTGAGCAAGAAGCTAATGAGACATTTTTGAGGCTAAGCGCAACTTACCAGAACTTCACTGCGAAGTTAAACCTCCAAGGGGATGTGCAACCGAAGGAGTATGCTGAGAGTGGCTCGAGGACGAGCCACATCTGAGTGTTAGGGGCTTGTTGGGCAAGGCCCAAATGGAGCAATTTTTTGAAGCAAGGTTCCAGTGCATCAGTTTTTGTTGGCAAGAAGTACAAGTGAAGCGAGGCCCAGCAGCAGCCTATTTTGGGTAAAGAACTCTGCAAATCCCGAGAATAGGGTAAAGAGCAGCACGGAGTCAGAGGAAAGGGACTTATCTCCTTAGTAAATACAGAGTACTAAGGATAGCCACAACGGTTGAGGCAGTTAGACCAGCGGACTGACAGCGACGGAAGAAGTGGACCAGCTGAAAGGGACATGTTAGTATGAAGTTAGAGCCGCGCAGTCAGAACTGAACTCTTTCATGAGTATGATTTTGAAAGAATTGTTAAGCCAGGAAGGTTGAAATCAGGACCTAACCACCTTTCTAGAATTGAGTCAGGAGAAAATCCTACCAACCTCGAGGATAGTCCACCATATGCGTAGTTGTTTTCTATTCAAATAGCAGATCACTATTATAAGGATATTGTAGAATTCATGACCATAGGGTTGGCACCTATAGATTTTACTGTGTAGCAGAAGAAACAATTGGTAATAAAAGCAGCTGACTTCACCATAATTGCAGGACAATTATACAAGCTAGGACCGGATCAAGTACTGCGCAGATGTGTGCTAGAACACGAGAAACCATGGACACTTGTTGAAGCACATTCAAGGGTGTCTGGAGGCCACTACGCAGGAAGATCTACTGTGCAGAAAATTCTAAGAGCAAGACTATGGTGGCCTACACTCCACAAGGATTCAAAGGAACATTGTTGTAGTTGCGATGTTTTCCAAAGGATAGGGAAGCCCTCTCGTGGAGATGATATTCCATTGATGACACAGCTGACTTTGCAAGCATTTGATAAGTGGGCTATTGATTTTGTGGGACATGTCAACCCACCAGGAAAGAGAACTGGTTCGAGATACATCATTACAGCTATAGACTATCTAACCAGGTGGGAAGAGGCAAATCCAGTGAAGGACTGTAGCGTAGATACTGCTGTGCAGTTCATTTTTGAAAACATCCTCACAAGGTTTGGATGTCCAAAGATCCTAATGAGCGATCATGGAACTCACTTCTTGAATAGAACTATCAAAGCCCTGACTGAGGAATTTCAGATTTACCATCAGAAGATCACACCATATCATCCACAAGCCAATGCCACTATTGAATCTTTTAACAAAGTATTGGAAAATGTGCTGACTAAGGTATGTAATACAAACAGGGATGATTGGGATCTGCGAATACTAGCTGTGTTATGGGCATATAGGACAACTTGAAAGAAGTTGACAGGTCATACACCTTTCAGGTTAGCATATGGACATGAAGCTATTATGCCAATGGAATACATAGTACCAAGTTTGAGAATCGCAACATTCACAGATATGGCAGATAATGAGACAATGGAATAAAGGCTAATACACTTAGTTGGGATAGAAGAAGATCGCTTCATTACAGGATTTCACCAACAAGTGCAAAAGGACAGAGAAAAAGCATGTCATGATAGGCATATCAAGTACAAATTATTTCATATAGGAGAACTTGTCCTCCTCTATGATAGCAAATACATGAAGTTTCCTGGAAAATTTAAAATGCATTGGCTAGGGCCATATGTTGTCAAGCATGTTACTAATGGTGGCACAGTTCAGCTAGCCACATTAGTGGTAGAAAAACCGTCAAGTCTTGTTAATGGAAGTAGACTAAAACCCTATAGGGATAGTCCTACTTCGCCAAACATCAGTTGAGCAGCAACGAAGAAAAATTTTAAGTGTCAAGTACAGTTGAAATTGGACACTAAAAATTGAGCATAGTTTGTACACAATTTTGGTGAAAAGTGAAGTCCCATGAAACATCTGATGCGAAGTGCATGTTGAAATATGTGATGCAAAGTACAAATAGGAAGCGTAGCTATGAAGTTAAAAATGAAGGAGCATAAGTGCACAAAGGAACTTCATGAATTTTGTGTTGTAGAACTTTCTTCCTATGGATATGTTGTTGCAGCAACACCCCCCCCAAATTTTTGTACATATTGGGGCCCCTCCTTCCATTTTTGTAGAAAGTTTGCCTTAAGAAGCCATCCCAGCTGTTATCTGTGTTTTTCAGCATAAAATCTTGTTTCCCAACTGAACATCTTTCCATAAACCTTTCCATTTGTCCCCCAAGGAACCAAAAGGAACTTGGATTTCTTTCCCGACATTTTGGAGTCTCTCGGGCTACCTCTCCGCAGTTGCGGAAGCCAAACGCATAAGCTTCTCAAAAAAATAAAATGACTTAGAATATTTTGAGCATGTCGCGGGATGTGAGAAGGAAGTTCTTCGGAGCCTTTCAGTCTTCTCTCCCGCAACGGCGGAATTCTTTTACAAAACTCCCGAAAAGAATACTTAGAAGTTTCGATTGGAAAATCGCGGAAACCATTGGGCAACCCTTCTCGAAACGGCAGGGTTCTTCGCTCAAACCTTCCGCAACCGCGGAATCATTCGAGTTGTTCTCCCGAAACGGCGGGAGTCATTCGCATTTATCTCCCGAAAAGGGACATAGAAAACTTTTTGTTTGTAGAGAGATTCGGTTTTCCCGCCCGAAACGGCGGGAGAGTTCAACGAAACCGCCCGAAACTGGCAAGAGCCGCCACGATATCTTTCCGAAAAGGAACGTAGAGTTTTGCCCATAAGTTGCGGGAGCCATTGGCAAATTCTTTCCGAAACAGCGGAAGAATTCAAGATTTGCTCCCGAAACGGTGGGAACCGTTCGTCCAAACCACCCGAAAAGTTTTGAAAAGTCTTCGTTAAACAATTGTGGAAGCTTATGGTGAATCCCTCCCGAAACGGCGGAAGAATTTTACGGAGCCGCCCGCACTTGCGGAAGCCGTTCGCATAAAATTTCCAAAACGAAACTCAGAAATTCTCTTTAAAGCTCGCGGAAGCCTTTTGGGTTTTTCTTCCGCAGTTGCGGAAACCGTCGCAAAACCTTCCCGAAACGCCGAAGCACCAAATTTTTGCGGAACCTTTCAAAGAAGCCACCCGCAATGGAGGAGGCATTCACCAGTCCCGTTCGAAACGGAGGAGACTAAGGGCAAAGGATTTCCGAAACTCTCTCGAGGCCCGAACATTACTTAGAAACTTTTGAAGTTTTCGGAAGCCTTCTGCGGAAGCGTTCACCGAAACCTTCCGAAACATTGGGATCTTTTAAAAGTTTTCTCTCTGCTACCGCAGGAGCCCTTTTCAAAAGCTTCACATTTCATGATTATTTTTGCGGAAAAGTTTCACCGTTGCCTCCCGAAACCACGGAAGCTTCCGCTATATCCTTCCGCAACGGCGGGAGAGATTCACGATTTTGTCCTGCAAGTGGTGGTTACGCACGCAAATCGAGACGGCTCGATTTAACCGCCAACGTACCGGTATTTAAACCGCGACTAATTGCGCCACCCACCAAACTAAATGCTCGCACGTGCCTATCCTATTTAAATATACGGTGGGGGGCTCGAGCCAACATATCATTGTTTTCGATTGGAAAACGACGTGGAACGCCGTGCAAATCACTCCAGCTCATCTCGCTCATCCGCGTTTGCGGCCACCTCGTTCAGCGATCCTCACGGTGCCAGGTAGGAGTTTAACATTGAAATTTGCCCCTTCTACATTTCCAATTGCTATTGGGTTGTCTTTTGTTTGAAAATGATGGGTTTTGGTGGGATTTTGACGGGCAAAACACCCGTCATGGGCTATATTTTGCCCGTTAAATACAGTTTGAATTGAGTTCTCCTCATATAAAACATACACAGGATAGAACGTTTCTTTTGGGTAGAGACAGTTAGTGCAGACGGTTAGACTTGTTCTATTTTCCTCCCCGGGCCGGGTGCCTCGTTATGTAAAACAAAATGCCGAAGCCCCATGGACTTTTCATGTCCCCGGCCGAAAGCCTAAGACGTAAATCTCCGGGCCTTTTCATAAAACTTAGTTCCAACGTGACCACTACCCAATTTAAATCTTACGACAGGTGCCATTTCCCATGTTCAAACCCCCCATAGGTACCTCGGCAAGTGTCGTAAATGACAACGACGTTCAAAGCCCTCGCCGGGTCATAAAGGTGAAAGTGTCTCCTCATTTTGTCGCAGGGTTATTTCACCCCAGACTTCCCCGCCACTAGCCTTTTAAAAAGCACAATGACGAAAGTTACCCTCTTCCCCAGGGCTAAACCGAAAGCAGGTTGCTTCCGCAACACGCCTATCGGTCCGAGAGAAAATTGTTTCCGCAACATACCTATCCTCTCAGGAGCTTCTCAAAACTCATCCCTTCAAAAGATTCAAACGTTTCAATTCATGTTTCATATTGAAATAGTGTTTTTACTTCCTAAATATGCAGCTTCATTGTACTTATATCCTTGACATATTAAAACAGTGGTGCTCTCTGTTGAAACCTCACAGTATGTTGCTCAATATCATGATGACTAGTATATGGGTGTTATCAGGGATAAATCAAAATGCCGAAAGTTGGTAAGAAGAAGGCTAAGATGTCAGAAAAGAAGCCTGCGCCACTTAAAACTGAAGCTTCACTCCAGGATACTAGGTGCACCACCGGTGTCCCTCCTGAAATCAGATGGGGTGACATCTACAGAATGATCCGGGACCAAGAGGTCCCAGATATGTTGCTAGAGGAAGGGCTGATTTATCTCAATATCAGAGCCTCAGGCATAACTAGAGCCGCTACCCTCCCTGAGATGTTCCCCTATGCTGAAGTGATTGGATGGATACTCCAACATGCCGATGCTGAAGGGAGAGTGATAAATGATAGCGAGAAAGTGGCTATTGCCTCATTTCAACCCGCGTATCTTGCGGCAGCCTACAAATTTCCCCGTGTCCAACAAGCTCTGACTGATGAATGGTTGAGCCAGATGAACAATGTCGAGATGGCCAAGAAGCTGCTAATGGCAGGCAAACATTTGAGGAAGAAAGGAAGTGATGAATATGACGTGCAGAATCTGAGAGCTCCTTTCAGATTAATCGCTTTAATGCTGTGCAGAATCTTCGGCATGCCCGATGGCATAGTGTATAAGATTCAGTGGGTCCCTATTATCCACTACGTGGCATTCAAGGGAACTGTGTTTGACTGGGCCACTCTCCTATCAGATAGTTTGTCCTCGATGATAGTTGCTGCTAAAGAAGGACTAGCCTTGAAGAAGGCTGAATTTTTCATGTCTTTATATCTGATCGATTGTATTTTAGCCAAGATAGAATTCCCCAAATTGGGCTGCACATGGGATAAGGCCACTACCCCGGTCTATATCGCTTTCAGGATGTTGTGGGATCATAATTACAAGCCTAGTTACAAACTCATCTGTGAGGGGTTCATCATGCCCCTATATGAGAAGTTGTTCAGGGAGGAGCCCAACTGCCTGTCAGAGAACGCTGTGGAAGTCCTTGAAGATTACGGGGATTTTTACTTTTCAGAACAAGGTACCTACCTCAGAATGTTTGGAGGTACTAAGCCCCCATACATCTTGCCGCAGTATGCCACGGATTATGTGGTCCTCAAAGAAGCAGTAAGACAACTCTTCCTGGATGAAATTGGAGCAATGCTCCACAAACAGCATAAGGCTTCCTTTCCCCCTCTACCTTTCTGTATAGGTGCTTACAAGTTCTCGGGGGTTGCCTCGGCCGATGAATTTATTCAAGAGCTGAAAGCCTTCCACTTCGGTGAGGTGATCTTCCACAGGAATGACAGAAAGGGAAGAGTTGCTGAGCACTGTAAGGAGATCTATGCTCACTTCGAGTACTCCCACTATCCTGATGACGAGGAAGAGGCATTCAGAGGTATCAGCAACATGGCTGAGCTACGAGTGTGTCACCAAAGCACTGGAGCAAGCTCTAGCTCAACCAAGGCCCAGAAGACCAGCCAGCAGAAGGAGAAAGAAGTTGAGGATGCCCGAGCTCAGGAAGAGTTCAGATTAAGGGAAGAAGCCAGGTTACTCTAGGAAGCTGAGGAAGCCAAGCTGCAGCGGGAAGCAGAAGAAGCCATGTGGCAGCAGGAAGCTGAAATGGCAAGAAAGCAGCAGGAAGCTGAAGTGGCAAGGATGCAGCAAGAAGCTGAAAATGAAAGCCTGCGGAAAGAAGCTAAGGAGGCCCAAAAGCAGAAAGAGGCTGAAGCTGAGCAAGCGGAGGCAGAAAGGAAGGCAGAAGAAGAGTTGAAAGCAAGGGAAGATGCTCAAGCTAGTGGGTCCGGTGTCCAAGACATGGATATAGACACATCCCAAGCAGGAGGATCTGGTACCCAAAAGAAGGGCATGGATCCAGCTCAGGAAGTCCGGACCCCACCTGCTAAAGAAGACATAGACATCATAAACCGACCAATTGTCCCGTACACGCCATCGGGAAAGTGTACAGTGTCCAGGTGGAATGAGTTTGTCTACGACAAGAAGAGGAAAGCAATGGTCCTCAAATCAGAAGAGAGGGTCAAAAGTCCCTTCCATGAAGACATCGTTACCCACCGAGAGGTCACTGTAATGAAAAATACAGATAAGGACCCCTTTGCTATGGCATCCGCAGTTGTGGAAACAGCAAGAGCCTCACTGGACAATGTGGGTGTGATAGTTAGAGAAAATATTTTGACAAAGAAGAGAGCTCGTTCGCTACAACAGACTGTGGCTAATGAGCAAGCCCAAAGAGATCTGGTAGTGAACAAGTATAATTGCTTGTACGCTGAGCATAAGGAGCTGTCAAACAAGTACAGACAGCTGGAGGAGGAAAAGGACCAGCTAGCACTCCAAATGATGATTGTGGAAGTAGAGAAGAGCGGAGCGGAAGAAAAGGCATCTCGGCTAGAAGCAGACAAGCGGACATTAGCCGAGCAGTTAGAGAAAGCCGAGGGTAGAACAATGGACATGTCTCATTTCCATGAGTTGTCATGCAACATCCTAAAGCAGGTGTATGACACTCAGAAGTTAATCACTGATGAGGTCTGCAAGCTCAAGGCCATGGTGGTCAAGTTAAAAGAAATTAATGCGGAAGCTCATAGGCTCAAAGCAAAGAATACCCGTGTCAAGGAAAATATCATGAGTCAGATGGCGTGGAGAGAAGGAAAAGGGGGTTTCCCCACACACCTCCCATTTAAATCTATGGACAGTTTTAATGAGGACATAGCCCTTTTGGAGTTTGGCAGGAACTATGCCAGTAAGCTGATAACCAGCGTGCAAAGAACAACAGATAAAATTAGCAATATGTACCAAAGGCTCCAAGGGGTACATGACAAATGCACATTGAGTTTCCCTCAGACCCTGGAGGACTTTCCGGAAAAGGAGCAGCGTTTGTCTCAGCTAAAGGAAGAACTAGTCGTTCAAACCGAGTATGTGAAAAGGATTGATGTTCCGGCTATTGATGACCTTCAACATTACGTTGGATTGTCATCCCTCCACAACCATCTGCTGAAGGAAATGCATCAAGCTACAGTAGCAGAAGTTCAAAGCATTAGAACAGAACTCGGGAAGAATGTAACTTCTCAGAAAATCTTGTTTCCTGCTGCAGCAAACATAGTCATAAGGGACACAGGTATGTGCTACAGCTACATAGCGGAAGAGGAAAAGAAAGCAGCAGCAGTAGCAGGGGCATCAGCAGATCCAGAATCTTCTCTCCCAGCAGCCACTCAAGCAACATCAGCAATAGGCTCGAGTGTCTCTTCCCAAGCAGCGTCAGCAGCAATTAACTTGGGCGATCCTCTGCCAGCAGAAACTCACGCACAGGATTGAAATCGCTGATTTCAAAGCATTATTTTTGTTATTTTGTATTTGACTCTCAAATGTGTAAAGCGGGTAAACTGTGGGACAGCTGTCCCTATTTTCTTTTAAATAATTTCTGTAAATGAAAGGGAATCTCATTTTTGTCTATTTTAGGAGAGAATTTTCTGTAGATGACAAGTGGAAGGTGCTAGGTGGCAGCCCAAAGGGCAGATTTGTAATTATAAATAGAAGCTAGGAAGAATAGAGAAAGGACTTTTGGCAGGGAAGGAGATTTTGAAACCTTTACGAGCTATCTTGTATCGTTTCTGTAAAATTGAATTTTCTAATAAAAGCCACGGGAGATGGACGTTTTGCATGGGATTTTGGACGGATGTATGTTGGACTATTCTAATGACTGTTGTTCTGTAATGTGAGATCATTCTTACCATCTAAACTATTTCTTTGTATCAATGATTTTGCTTCTTCCTGTGCATGCGATTTTCTCTATTCTGTGAACAATGAATGCATTTCATAGTGAATCAGGAGCTACCTGCTGATATATTTACCATTGCTGTAGAATTCTTTTTTTTATTAAACGGCTAACTGTTCTTTCTTCAAGATAATTTGTATGGCTCATTGTTCATACCTTTAATTTGCTCCTTGCAGGGATCTTTGAATTTAATTTCAGTTTGTTTACATTTAGATCTGTTTCTTACTATTTAGGTTAGATATTTTCGCTTCTTTTCTGTTTCGTGAGCAATAGATACGTTTTACATTAAACTAGAAGCTATCTTCTAAGATCTTTTTATCTGGCTGTAGCTTTACCTGTAGGAATTGACAGCTACCTGTTCTTTCTTTTTGTTATTTGTTACAGACCATTGCTCATCCTTAAAACATGTTCCCTGCAAGGATAGGTAGATTTATTTCACTTGCTAGACTTAGATCTGTTTTAGTTGCATCTAGATCAAATATTACTAGGCATTTGCATCTCATTTAAAAGACATAAAATCCAAAAGAAAGGTGGATCAAGCCATAACCAGTAGAATCAGATTTAAACTCCAAACCCATGGTTGCCGGAACCGCTAACCGGACGGATTCCCTACACCAAACGGGAGATAGTCTAATTGGGACCATCTCTCGGGGAGGATCCCTTTCTGATTGATGCTACAATATCCGAGGCATCAACAGTTTTTGGCGATAGAAGGAGGGCCTGAAAGTGCATGGTTGATAGAGGAAAATCTCCCACTGCCATAGAGGACACTGAAAACCCGCTTAAAGACAGCATTTCAAACAGCCCAGATCTTGGATTAACAGATCAAGAACGCCTCATTTCTGACCCTGAGCCTCAAGAAGCTTTATATGCTGTCCCTTTTACAGAAATAGAGGATTTGAGAAGACATACCAGATCCTACATTAGACAGCTAGGTGGTTTAAACGCTGTCAATTTCCTCCCTAAGAAAACTACCCCTAGAAAAGAGCCACAATACACCCGTGATTCAATTCTTGTTCAAAGTTTCGAAGAACTTGTAAATCTGACTTTGGGAGAAATCTCAGACACTCTTAACGAGGCAGATCTGGAAAACTCAGACAAAATTTCAGACCAAGAAAACCTTGAAGAAATTACCACTCCCAAAAGTACTCCTCAGAATTCACCCTACAATTCTCCACCAGGATCTCCACATCCAAACATGGTTGTACCTGCTTGGAGGGCAAGGGGAGAGTTGAACCTAGCTGGACCATTCCATAATCTTCCAAAAAACCCAGAAAAGGTCTTGCCTAAGTACGATCCAGGGAAATCCATTTCGGCGGAAGATCACCTCAAGAGTTTTTACTTAGCTCTGAACCTTTTGAATGTTCAACATGAAGACGTAGTCTGCAGGTTGTTTCCATATACATTCGAGCCAAAAGTATCATCCTGGTACTTTAGCCTACAACCCAGCTCAATTTCTAGTTGGGATGAATTCGAAAAATGTTTTCTAAAGAAATACGGAAACCAAAAGACTGTGGCCACACTTATGAAAGAACTCTTATCCATGAGAATGGAAAAGAAGGAAAAGGTTCAAGACTTTAATCAAATATTCACAACGTTGTTAAATAACTTCAGCGAAGCTAATAAACCAGCAGAAGAGTCTCTGATTGAATACTACACAATAGCTCTTGAAGGACCAATCGCAATGTTCGTAAAACGATCCAAGAAAACTACCCTGATAGAGAACTTTGAGGAATCTAGAAAGGTAGAGGAAGAGGCTGATAGCATTGCTAAACATGCCTTAGATGTAGAACCAAAACCAGCAGCTAGCAAAAAACCTTTGCTGCTCACTAGAGGGAAAGAAGAGCCATCTACAGACATGGAAAATGTAGTCAAGATGATGCAGAAACTATCTAACAAAATCGTAGATCTCGAGAAAGACAAGGCTGCTAGCACATCTAGGAAACCTTTCAAGCCATTTTATAAAAGGAGGGAAGACGGTGAGCAAACTCATCCACCAATGAACACTACCCCTGTTTTAAACTTAAATGAGATTGGGATGGAAAATTTCTGCACTTTTCACCAAGAACCGCATTCGGAAAAGAGTTGCCCGCAATGGATTAATTCCATGAGCTTAGTCATGAACCAAATGTTAGATTCTCAGATCCCAAACCAAGATGATCCTCCAGAAGGGTCAAGCCCTGAGCTAGAGGAACCAACCCCGGACACTACTATGGTGTTGTGGGATTGGGTACCTATGACTGAATTAGCAAAAGAGGATCCCATAGATAGTTCTCCCTCCACCGTAAATGTTGCTACTCGTAGAAAAGGTCCTATTGCCGATCCCGTGCCAAGCACAGCTCCTCATAAGCCTAAAGTATCAAAAGAGATGCCTAGGAGGCACATAACAGTTATCCCACAACAACCCAAAGTTAGCCAAACAGTGACCAAACAGCCAAGCGCTAACACCATAGTTCAGCCACCTAAGGTCACGATGAGCAAAACAGATCAGCCAAGTCGAATTGGGAACGAATCTGATATAGGATACAATATTATTGAAGATATCAAGAAGGTCAAGGAAAATGTGTCAATATTTGACATGTGTAGCTTGCCCCATCAACGAGACAAACTGTTGCATGTTCTGCAACCTCAGACCAGCACTCCATTAACGGATTCTCAAAACAGTCCCGAAATTAATGAGGCTAGCATCGGTGGGAAGTCTAAATCTCAAACTTTGCCATTCCTATTGACTTTCGAAATTTTCAACCATAATGTTCACAACTGTTTGGTAGATTCTGGAGCATCCTCAAACGTTATGCCATTGTCAATTTGTAAAAGGATTAATGGACAGCCTATTCCATCTCCAACTCAAATTATCTAATTGGATAGGACTGCTGTCAAGGTTATTGGGGAGATGAAAGATGTTTTAATTAGATTATCAGCTGACCCTAGAGTCTGTCAGTTCATTGACATAATGGTGGTCGATATTCCTGAAGCCTATGGACTGATTTTAAGTAGGGATTGGTCGACCAAGCTAAGTGGCTACTTTGCTACTGATTGGTCTCATCTATGGCTGCCTTATCAAAATAGACAGAATCAGATTAAAGTTCTTAGGGAACCTCATATGAAGCAAAACGTGACTCAGTTAGAAGAAAAGAATGAGGCCGTAGCTTTCTCATCCTCGGTTCTAGGGAATTACTTCTTAGAGATGGATCCGATTAATTATCAACCTGAAACCATTAGCCATGAATCAGATAAACAGTCCGATCTCCTTCATTTCTCTCGGACTGATGATGTTGATTGTAACATAGTCAATTTAGTTACTGACATAGATCACAAAGAAACTAACTTAGTTGAATCTAAAGATACTTTTTGGACATTATACTTTGATGGTTCTAAAACTCTGGAAGGATCCGGAGCCGGTTGTGTTCTAATGGATCCAAAAGGAAACAAGTATTTTTTGTCCTAGATTAGAATTCGATTGTACTAATAACACCGTTGAATATGAAGCTTTGGTACATGGATTAAAGAAGGCCATTGGCTTAAATGTTAAGTACCTGAAGGTCTTTGGCGACTCCGAGATAGTTGTAAGAAAGGTAAGGGACACCATTCATTGTCTCTCACCCCATTTGAAGGGTTATCAGGCTGAGGTATGGGATTTAATTATGCATTTTGACGCTTTCAATATAAAATCAATTCCTAGATTGCAAAATTCTGCTGTTGATTTGTTAGCAACATCTACTTCTAGATTGGTGCCATCAAATAATAAATGCTCAATTGAATTGATTTTCAGGCCTTCCGTTCCCGATAACATCACAAACTTCAGAGTCTTCAATGATGACGAACAAATTATCAGCTTCCTAACAAACAAAGATAGCTTTCAAGGAGCTGCAATAGATGAGGAAGAACATGATGCTGATTTGATGAAGAAGGATGAGGAGAAAGGAAATTTCATGCCCAAGGGGGTAAGGTCCCTCGAAATGCTGTTTGATATTCAAAATAAGTTCAAAAGGCCAGCTAATACCAAAAATAACAGCTCATCAATGCAACATGAGTTAGTTAATTTGGGTACCGAGGCAGAACCAAGATTTGTCAATCTTGGCAAATGTTGTTCACCAGGAGAAAGAGACGGGTTCATTAAATTGTTCAAACAATACAAGGATGTTTTTGCATGGACCTATGAGGATCTGAAAACATATGACGTCCGCATTATTCATCATGTTATACCAATGAAAGCGGGCGTCAAACCATTTCAGCACCAGTTAAGAAGAATGCATCCCACTCTAGAACTGCTGATCCAAAAGGAATTAAAGAAGCTCCTGGACGCTAAGATAATTTTCAAAGTTTGGCATTCTGAGTGGGTTGCAAACTTGGTTCCCGTAAGGAAGAAGTCGGGAGAGATAAGGCTATGTGTAGATTTTAGAAATTTAAACAAAGCCTCGGATAAAGACAACTACCCCGTACCTTCAATGGAGCAAATCCTACAAATGGTGTCAGGATCCGAACTGTTTTCTCTCCTCGACGGTTTCTCTAGCTACAATCAAGTGTTAGTAGCTGAAGAAGATCGCCTTAAGACTACTTTCAGAACTAAGTGGGGAACTTTCGCCTACGGAAGAATGCCATTTGGTCTGATAAATGCAGGAGCTACATTCCAAAGGGCGATGGATATTGCCTTCCGAGGATTGGGGGGGCAATGCGTGGTTGTATACTTGGATGATGTGACAATATTTTCAAAGAAAAGGGAAGATCATGTCGTGTATTTAAAGCATATTTTTTATCGCTGCCGAAAATATGGTATTTCTTTGAATCCCAAGAAGAGCGTGTTCGCTGTTCCCGAAGGTAAGCTCTTGGGGCATATCATCTCCAAAGGGGGAGTGTCAATTGATCAAGAAAGAGTCCAAGCTATTAATAAGATTCCAATGCCTCACAACAAGAAATCTATGCAGTATTTTATGGGAACCATCAATTTTGTCCGCAGATTTGTGCCGGATTTCGCACAAATAGTTAAGACATTGCAACAGATGGTTAAACAAAGCATACAATTCAAGTGGACAGATTTGGAGAAGGATGCATTTAGAGATATCAAGGCAGCTGTAGCTAAGGTTCCTTCCTTAAGAAGCCCGGATTTTGATAAGGATTTCATCTTGTATACCTTTGCTTCGGATGACTCTCTCGTAGTTGTACTCATGCAAAAGGTGGAGTTGGGGGATGAATACCCAATTTCGTTTATGAGCACTGGTCTGCAGGGAGCTGAGCTGAATTATCCCGTGGTTGACAAGCATGCATATGTGGTCTTCAAAGCAGTCAAGCAATTTAGGCCATACATTCTGAACAACAGAACTAAAGTCATAGTTCCCCATCCAGTTGTTAGATCCCTTTTCGTTCAAAAGGAATTGGGAGAAAGGAGAGGGAACTGGGTCACAGCTCTGCAGGAGTATGATTTGGAATTTAAACCAGCTACAATCATCAAAGGGCAAGGCCTGTGCAAATTACTTGCGAGAAAATCAACTGATGAAGAACAACATTGGAAAAATGAAGCTGAGTTAAATTCGATTGAAGTGTGTCATATCTTCACAGCTCCCCAGTCATGGTATAGGGATCTGGTGCACTATTTGCAGCAGGGATATCTACCTGAACACTGGAACTCCAAGCAAATAAGGGCACTCCACTTGAAATCAACACCTTATCAAATCATTGATGGAATTATTTTCAGGAAGAATTATGATGGAGTTCTCCTTAGATGTTTGGAGAGGGAAGATGCAAACAAAGTTGTCAAAGAATTGCATGATGGCCCCGCAGGTGGACATTATTCAGG
Organism: Larix kaempferi; assembly: GCA_027924585.1. Classification (NCBI taxonomy): domain Eukaryota; kingdom Viridiplantae; phylum Streptophyta; class Pinopsida; order Pinales; family Pinaceae; genus Larix; species Larix kaempferi. The sequence goes on along the minus strand of BSBM01000158.1, from coordinate 27,101,482 downwards.
AGAGACCACAGCACACAAGATACTGAGAGCTGGTTATTATTGGCCAACTTTGTTTCGAGATGCCCACACATATGCACGAAACTGTGATGTATGCCAGAGAAGTGCTGGGAAGTTACCCAAGGCAGTAGGACCATTGCAGCCGGTCATCATCTTTGAGCCTTTTGAGCAATGGGGTATAGATGTTATCGGAGAAATAAATCCAAATTCTTCGTTGCAACATCGATACATCCTGACGGCTACCGACTACTTCACTAGGTGGACGGAGGCCATCCCATTGCGCAAGATCAACGAAGATGCGGTCATCAGCTTCTTGAAGGAGAACATCATGACCAGGTTTGGGGTTCCAATTTCCCTTGTTTTTGATAATGCTACTTATTTTTCATCTTGCAAGATAAATGAATTTGTTTATGAATGGGGAATTAAGTTGCATTATTCAGCCAATTATTATCCCCAGGGGAACGGATTAGCTGAATCCTCAAACAAGAATCTGATTCGAATCCTTAAGAAAACTGTGATAGAAAACCAGAGAAGTTGGCACGCAGCTCTCCCAAACGCCTTATGGGCAGATAGGGTGACCCCAAAGAACGCTTTAGGTGTTTCCCCTTTCACTCTTATCTATGGCAAGGAAGCCATCCTTCCCCCAAACATCTTACTACCATCCTTGCAATTGTCCCAAGCCTCTCGGGGTTCTGGTAGCCAAGCCTTACAATCCAAGATCAACACCCTGTTCGACTTGAAGAAGCCCGACACAAAGCTAAAGATTGATTCCATCAACACCAGGACATAGTTAAGAGATGGTTCGATAAGAGGAAATCCGGTAAAAGAGATTTTGAAGTTGGGGATTTAGTCCTGAAATGGGACCATAATCACGAAGGCAAAGGAAAGCATACGAAATTCCAACATCTATGGGTAGGTCCGTACCAAATTTCCGCAAAATTAGGCCCATCCACTTATAAATTGACAAATCTCGAGGGAGAAGAAGTAACCCTTCCTCTCAACAGCCTTGCCCTGAAGCAATACTTCGCATAGTCTCGCTGAGACTTTCTGTACATAAATAAAAGTTTCTTTTGTCTTTTGCTTTAGCCTTTAGTCGCTTTATTTTTCAGCCATTTTATTTCTTTCATTATCGTTTGAACCTTTGCTACAAGTTTTTGTTTGCTGAAAGCCCTTCTGGTCGAGTTCCCCGTCGAGGATAGCTCTCTCAAAGAAACCTCGCAACCCCTGAGTCCAGAACTATGCTCGAATGAATTCTGTCTGTTGTGTTCTCACTGAAATGTTCAGAAGGAAGGAAGCCTACCCTGCTAGTCACACTAATCCTGTTTAATAGCAGAGGCCTATGACCATCTTCACTACTATCGTTGGGCTCCACCCACTCTCACACTTTAAAGGCATCTCAAGAAGGTTATTAGTGTTGGACCCATGGAAAGTAGCACACCTCGAGGGCATAGGGTATTGAAATGACTCCAAGCTGCAAATCTAACAGCCAAAATAGCATGTAACTCCAGAGTCTGTTTTCCAGAGATTCTCGCCTCAATTAAAGCACGGCTGAGACAAAAGCAAAAGACATGTAAAATCAAGAAGGTTGTCCAAAAGGCTCAACTCAAAATGGGATCCTCTCCGTCCGTGAGGTTTGATCAAATCAATAAAATCGCTAACTCACACAAAAGGACATTATGGATTGAGGAGACTAAATAAAAAAAAAAAAAAAAATCATGTCCAAAAGAAAATATCTTTGGAAGGCCTAAGAAGCTAAGCTGTCCAAAGTACAAGCATCCAAAAGGATGCAAGCAGCATGGGAATGAGGAACAAGAGCAATAATTTCCATGAGAAAGTGTTGCAGATCCTGTGGAGTCCGGCAGTAGTGACCATCTGAAAGATGACCCTCCTAAAATGAATCTCATATATTGGCCCTTGGAGAGTGGTGAAGATGTCTCGGTCAAAGCTCCCCTTTCCCCAATGGCTGGTACGTAAAGTGCTTTCTTCCCCTCACATGACTTTAAAGTGCTCAGCTTAGTAGTGCAGCCAAGATGGATGTCTTTGATGAGGTTTCAGACCATGAAGAGGAATTTTTCAGAGATCTGTGTTCGCCAGCGACTCGCCATTGTTGTTGCAGCAACACCCCCCCCAAATTTTTGTACATATTGGGGCCCCTCCTTCCATTTTTGTAGAAAGTTTGCCTTAAGAAGCCATCCCAGCTGTTATCTGTGTTTTTCAGCATAAAATCTTGTTTCCCAACTGAACATCTTGCCATAAACCTTTCCATTTGTCCCCCAAGGAACCAAAAGGAACTTGGATTTCTTTCCTGACATTTTGGAGTCTCTCGGGCTACCTCTCCGCAGTTGCGGAAGCCAAATGCATAAGCTTCTCAAAAAAAAAAAAGACTTAGAATATTTTGAGCGTGTCGCGGGATGTGAGAAGGAAGTTCTTCGGAGCCTTTCAGTCTTCTCTCCTGCAACGGCGGAAGTCTTTTACAAAACTCCCAAAAAGAAGACTTAGAAGTTTCGATTGGAAAATCACGGAAACCATTGGGCAATCCTTCCCGAAATGGCAGGGTTCTTCACTCAAACCTTCCGCAACCGCGGAAGCATTCGAGTTGTTCTACCGAAACGGCGGGAGTCATTCACATTTAGCTCCCGAAAAGGGACTTAGAAAACTTTTTTTTTGAGGAGAGATTCGGTTTTCCCGCCCGAAACGGCGGGAGAGTTCAACGAAACCACCCAAAACTGGCGGAAGCCGCCACGATATCTTTCCAAAAAGGAACGTAGAGTTTTGCCCATAAGTTGCGGGAGCCATTGGCAAATTCTTTCCGAAACAACGGAAGAATTCAATATTTGCTCCCGAAACGGCGGGAACCGTTCGTCCAAACCTCCCGAAAAGTTTTGAAAAGTCTTCGTTAAACAATTGCGGATGCTTATGGTGAATCCCTCCCGAAATGGCGGAAGAATTTTACGAAGCCGTTCGCATAAAATTTCTGAAACGGAACTCAGAAATTCTCTTTAAAGCTCGCGGAAGCCTTTTGGGTTTTTCTTGCGCAGTTGCGGAAACCGTCGCAAAACCTTCCCGAAACGCCGAAGCACCAAATTTTTGCAGAACCTTTCAAAGAAGCCACCCGCAATGGCGGAGGCATTCACCAGTCCCGTTCGAAATGGAGGAGGCTAAGGGCAAAGGATTTCCAAAACTCTCTCGAGGCCCGGCCATTACTTAGAAACTTTTGAAGTTTTCGGAAGCCTTCTGCGGAAGCGTTCACCGAAACCTTCCGAAACGTTGGGATCTTTTAAAAGTTTTCTCTCCGCTACCGCGGGAGCCCTTTTCAAAAGCTTCACATTTCATGATTATTTTTGCGGAAAAGTTTCACCGTTGCCTCCCGAAACCGCGGATGCTTCCGCTATATCCTTCCGCAACGGCGGGAGAGATTCACGATTTTGTCCCGCAAGTGGCGGTTACACACGCAAACCGAGACGGGCCGATTTGACCGCCGACGTACCGGTATTTAAACCGCGACTAATTGCGCCACCCACCAAACTAAATGCTCGCACGTGCCTGTCCTATTTAAATATACGGTGGGGGGCTCGAGCCAACATATCATTGTTTTCGATTGGCAAACGACATGGAACGTCGTGCAAATCGCTCCAGCTCATCTCGCTCATCCGCGTTCGCGGCCACCTCGTTCAGCAATCCTCACGGTGCCAGGTAGGATTTTAACCTTGAAATTTTCCCCTTCTACGTTTCCAATTGCTATTGGGTTGTCTTTTGTTTGAAAATGATGGGTTTTGGTGGGATTTTGACGGGCAAAACACCCGTCATGGGCTATATTTTGCCCGTCAAATATAGTTTGAATTGAGTTCTCCTCATATAAAACATACACAGGATAGAACGTTTCTTTTGGGTAGAGACAGTTAGTGCAGACGGTTAGACTTGTTCTATTTTCCTCCCCGGGCCGTGTGCCTCGTTATGTAAAACAAAATGCCGAAGCCCCATGGACTTTTCATGTCCTCGGCCGAAAGCCTAAGACGTAAATCCCTGGGCCTTTTCGTAAAACTTAGTTCCAACGTGACCACTACCCAATTTAAATCTTACAACAGGCGCCATTGCCCATGTTCAAACCCCCCATAGGTACCTCGGCAAGTGCCGTAAATGAAAACGATGTTCAAATCCCTCGCCGGGTCGTAAAGGTGAAAGTGGCTCCTCATTTTGTCGCAGGGTTATTTTACCCCAGACTTCCCCGCCACTAGACTTTTAAAAAGCACAATGATGAAAGTTACCCTCTTCCCCAGGGCTAAACCGAAAGCAGGTTGCTTCCACAACACGCCTATCGGTCCGAGAGCAAATTGTTTCCGCAACATACCTATCCTCTCAGGAGCTTCTCAAAACTCATCCCTTCAAAAGATTCAAACGTTTCAATTCATGTTTCATATTGAAATAGTCTTTTTACTTCCTAAATATGCAGCTTCATTGTACTTATCTCCTTGACATATTAAAATAATGGTGCTCTTTGTTGAAACCTCACAGTGTGTTGCTCAATATCATGATGACTTGTATATGGGTGTTATCAGGGATAAATCAAAATGCCGAAAGTTGGTAAGAAGAAGGCTAAGATGTCAGAAAAGAAGCCTGCGCCACTTAAAACTGAAGCTTCACTCCAGGATACTAGGTGCACCACCGGTGTCCCTCCTGAAATCAGATGGGGTGACATCTACAGAATGATCCGGGACCAAGAGGTCCCAGATATGTTGCTAGAGGAAGGGCCGATTTATCTCAATATTAGAGCCTCGGGCATAACTAGAGCCGCTACCCGCCCTGAGATGTTCCCCTGTGCTGAAGTGATCGGATGGATACTCCAACATGCCGATGCTGAAGGGAGAGTGATAAATGATAGCAGGAAAGTGGCTATTGCCTCATTTCAACCCGCGTATCTTGCGGCAGCCTACAAATTTCCCCGTGTCCAACAAGATCTGACTGATGAATGGTTGAGCCAGATGAACAATGTTGAGATGGCCAAGAAGCTGCTAATGGCAGGAAAACATTTGAGGAAGAAAGGAAGTGATGAATATGACGTGCAGAATCTGAGAGCTCCTTTCAGATTAATCGCTTTAATGCTGTGCAGAATCTTCGGCATGCCCGATGGCACAGTGTATAAGATTAAGTGGGTCCCTATTATCCACTACGTGGCATTCAAGGGAACTGTGTTTGACTGGGCCACTCTCCTATCATATAGTTTGGCCTCGATGATAGTTGCTGCTAAAGAAGGACTAGCCTTGAAGAAGGCTGAATTTTTCATGTCTTCATATTTGATCGATTGTATTTTAGCCAAGATAGAATTCCCCAAATTGGGCTACACATGGGATAAGGCCACTACCCCGGTCTATATCGCTTTCAGGATGTTGTGGGCTCAGAATTACAAGCCTAGTTACAAACTCATCTGTGAGGGGTTCATCATGCCCCTATATGAGAAGTTGTTCAGGGAGGATCCCAACTGCCTGTCAGAGAACGCTGTGGAAGTCCTTGAAGATTACGGGGATTTTTACTTTTCAGAACAAGGTACCTACCTCAGAATGTTTGGAGGTACTAATCCCCCATACATCTTGCCGCAGTATGCCACGGATTATGTGGTCCTCAAAGAAGCAGTAAGACAACTCTTCCTGGATGGAATTGGAGCAACGCTCCACAAACAGCATAAGGCTTCCTTTCCCCCTCTACCTTTCTGTATAGGTGCTTACAAGTTCTCGGGGGTTGCCTCGGCCGATGAATTTATTCAAGAGCTGAAAGCCTTCCACTTCGGTGAGGTGATCTTCCACAGGAATGACAGAAAGGGAAGAGTTGCTGAGCACTGTAAGGAGATCTATGCTCACTTCGAGTACTCCCACTATCCTGATGACGAGGAAGAGGCATTCAGAGGTATCAACAACATGGCTGAGCTACGGGTGTGTCGCCAAAGCACTGGGGCAAGTTCTAGCTCAACCAAGGCCCAAAATACCAGCCAGCAGAAGGAGAAATAAGCTGAGGATGCCCGAGCTCAGGAAGAGTTCAGATTAAGGGAAGAAGCCAGGTTACTCCAGGAAGCTGAGGAAGCCAAGCTGCAGCGAGAAGCAGAAGAAGCTAGGTGGCAGCAGGAAGCTGAAATGGCAAGAAGGCAGCAGGAAGATGAAGTGGCAAGGATGCAGTAAGAAGCTGAAAATGAAAGCCTGCGGAAGGAAGCTGAGGAATCCCAAAAGCAGAAAGAGGCTAAAGCTGAGCAAGCGGAGGCAGAAAGGAAGGCAGAAGAAGAGTTGAAAGCAAGGGAAGATGCTCAAGCCAGTGGGTCCAGTGTCCAAGACATGGATATAGACACATCCCAAGCAGGAGGATCTGGTACCCAAAAGAAGGGCATGGATCCAGCTCAGGAAGTCAGGACCCCACCTGCTGAAGAAGACATAGACATCATAAACCGACCAATTGTCCTGTACACGCCATCGGGAAAGCGTACAGTGTCCAGGTGGAATGAGTTTTTCTACTACAAGAAGAGGAAAGCAATGGTCCTCAAATCAGAAGAGAGGGTCAAAAGTCCCTTCCATGAAGACATCGTTACCCACCGAGAGGTCACTGTAATGAAAAATACAGATAAGGACCCCTTTGCTATGGCATCCGCAGTTGTGGAAACAGTAAGAGCCTCACTGGACAATGTGGGTGTGATAGTTAGAGAAAATATTTTGACAAAGAAGAGAGCTCGTTTGCTACAGCAAACTGTGGCTAATGAGCAATCCCAAAGAGATCTGGTAGTGAACAAGTATAATTGCTTGTACGCTGAGCATAAGGAGCTATCAAACAAGTACATCCAGATGGAGGAGGAAAAGGACCATCTAGCACTCCAAATGATGATTGTGGAAGCAGAGAAGAGCGGAGCGGAAGAAAAGGCATCTCAGCTAGAAGTAGACAAGTGGACATTAGCCGAGCAGTTAGAGCAAGCCGAGGGTAGAATAATGGACATGTCTCCTTTCCATGAGTTGTCATACAACATCCTGAAGCAGGTGTATGACACTCAGCAGTTAATCACTGATGAGGTCTGCAAGCTCAAGGCCATGGTGGTCAGGTTAAAAGAAATTAATGTGGAAGCTCATAGGCTCAAAGCAAAGAATACCCGTGTCAAGGAAAATATCATCAGTCAGATGGCGTGGAGAGAAGGAGAAGGGGGTTTCCCCACACACCTCCCATTTAAATCTGTGGACAGTTTTAATGAGGACATAGCCCTTTTGGAGTTTGGCAGGAACTATGCCAGTAAGCTGATAACCAGCGTGCAAAGAACAACAGATAAAATTAGCAATCTGTACCAAAGGCTCCAAGGGGTACATGACAAATGCACATTGAGTTTCCCTCAAACCCTGGAGGACTTTCCGGAAAAGGAGTAGCGTTTGTCTCAGCTAAAGGAAGAACTAGTCGTTCAAACCGAGTATGTGAAAAGGATTGATGTTCTGGCTATTGATGACCTTCAACATTACGTTGGATTGTCATCCCTCCACAACCATCTGCTGAAGGAAATGCATCAAGCTGCAGTACCAGAAGTTCAAAGCATTAGAACAGAACTCGGGAAGAATGTAACTTCTCAAAAAATCTTGTTTCCTGCTACAGCAAACATAGTCATAAGGGACACAGGTATGTGGTACAGCTACATAGCGGAAGAGGAAAAGAAAGCTGCAGCAGTAGCAGGGGCATCAGCAGATCCAGAATCTTCTCTCCCAGCAGCCACTCAAGCAACATCAGCAATAGGCTCGAGTGTCTCTTCCTAGGCATCGTCAGCAGCAATTAACTTGGGCGATCCTCTGCCAGCAGAAACTCACGCACAGGATTGAAATCGCTGATTTCAAAGCAATATTTCTGTTATTTTGTATTTGACTCTCAAATGTGTAAAGCGGGTAAACTGTGGGACAGCTGTCCCTATTTTCTTTTAAATAATTTCTGTAAATGAAAGGGAATCTCATTTTTGTCTATTTTAGGAGAGAATTTTCTGTAGATGACAAGTGGAAGGTGCTAGGTGGCATCCCAAAGGGCAGATTTGTAATTATAAATAGAAGCTAGGAAGAATAGAGAAAGGACTTTTGGCAAGGAAGGAGATTTTGAAACCTTTACGAGCTATCTTGTATCGTTTCTGTAAAATTGAATTTTCTAATAAAAGCCACGGGAGATGGACGTTTTGCATGGGATTTTGGACGGATGTATGTTGGACTATTCTAATGACTGCTGTTCTGTAATGTGAGATCATTCTTACCATCTGAACTATTTCTTTGTATCAATGATTTTGCTTCTTCCTCTGCATGCAATTTTCTCTATTCTGTTAACAATGAATGCATTTCATAGTGAATCAGGAGCTACCTGCTGATATACTTACCATTGCTGTAGAATTCTTTTTTTGATTGAACGGCTAACTGTTCTTTCTTCAAGATAATTCGTATGGCTCATTGTTCATACCTTTAATTTGCTCCTTGCAGGGATCTTTGAATTTAATTTCAGTTTGTTTACATTTAGATCTGTTTCTTACTATTTAGGTTAGATATTTTCGCTTCTTTTCTGTTTCGTGAGCAATAGATACGTTTTACATTAAACTAGAAGCTATCTTCTAAGATCTTTTTATCTGGCTGTAGCTTTACCTGTAGGAATTGACAACTACCTGTTCTTTCTTTTTGTTATCTATTACAGACCATTGCTCATCCTTAAAATGTGTTCCCTACAAGGATAGGTAGATTTATTTCACTTGCTAGACTTAGATCTGTTTTAGTTGCATCTAGATCAAATATTAATAGGAATTTGCATCTCATTTAAAAGACATAAAATCCAAAAGAAGGGTGGATCGGGCCATAACCAGTAGAATCGGATTTAAACTCCAAACCCACGGTTGTCAGAACCGCTAACCGGACGGATTCCCTACACCAAACGGGAGATAGTATAATTGGGACCATCTCTCGGGGAGGATCCCTTTTTGATTGATGCTACGATATCCGAGGCATCAACAGGATAAGAAGAGGTTCTCTTAGCTTAAACTAAAGTAATCTAAGACAGCTCGAAACAAATGCACATTTGAAATCCTAAATCAAACTCATACATAAAGATTAAATGTACTTGAAAATGGAGAATGAATGCCACTCACTTTAAATCAGACGTTTTCCTGCTTCCAGCTTTAGTCTTGAAGCTCCCAAGTCAGACCTGTCAAGATCAAACAAATACAAACAAACGATCTTCCAAATACCTTGAAGTACAAGTTAGATATAAATTATATTGAATACACTTCATGGAAATGATTGGAACACAATACACACAAAGTGGGAAACAAGACAAGTTATTATTGATTAGAAACTTGAAGATTCTTACAAAGAGTTCCTTGATGTCCAAGTAACCTTCAAATCCAATGCTCCTTCCCTTTAGCTATCTCTGCAAATATCTTAGGATCATAGGTTGGATGCCCCAAATAGTCATGTCTTTTGGCTCATGGATGCTGTTGTACCTCAAAATTACACTTCGATCTTGTGACCTAGCGACATTTCTCCCTAATGTTGTTGGTACCCTCCTTGATCTCATCTAGACACCTAGGAGACAAATCCACTTCTTGTTTTACGAGAAACAACCTAATAGTCCAAGCTTCACCCTAGATTGACCTTGTTTGCCTTGATTTTTGCACCATGCACATCTCCCAAGGTGCAAAAAAACCCATATTTTCGCTCTCTGCATAACATCTGGGGCGCAAAAATCATCAAATTTTTGTGCTATGCTCGGTCTGTGGGGCACAAAAATCCCAATATAGCCTTTTTCCTTGGATATTGGATCTGTACCTTTTGATATATTTCCTTGGGATTGAAACCCTTGAGTCGATCTCAACCTTCTCTCTCTGTTTAGCCTAGTTGATCCATTAAACCCTCACTAGATCCACCTTCCTCTCCTTATGGTTAACTTCTCAAGTGCTATAAAGGAGATGCCATCCATGAGCCAAAAGACAGGACTATTTGGGGCATCCAACCTATGATCCTAAGAAATTTGCAGAGATAGCTAAAGGGAAGGAGCATTGGAGCTGAAGGTTACTTGGACATCAAGGAACTCTTTGTAAGAATCTTCAAGTTTCTAATCAATAATAACTTGTCTTGTTTCCCACTTTGTGTGTATTGTATTCCAATCATTTCCATGAACTGTATTCAATAGAATTTATATCTAACTTGTACTTCAAGGTATTTGGAACATCATTTGTTTGTATTTGTTTGATCTTGACAGGTCTGACTTGGGAGCTTCAAAACTAAAGCTGGAAGCGGGGAAAACGTCTGATTTAAGGTGAGTGGAATTCATTCTCCATTTTCAAGTACATTTGATCTTGATGTATGAGTTTGATTTAGGATTTCAAGGGTGCATTTATTACGAGTTGTCTTAGATTACTTTAGTTTAAGCTAAGAGAACCTCTTCTTATCCGTAGGAAGAAAGTTCTACAACAGACTTTTGTGACTCCACTGGGGACTCTTTCCCTAGTTTCACCTTTGCTTGCTTGTTTGAAACATCAAATCCTCTTTTAAGTGTTGTTTCTCATCACCTTAGATCATATTTAGTCATCCTTAGATCATCTTGAACCTATCACTTCATCCTTGCTCGGATCTATGCATTAATTTTCACTTTTTACACCTACAGGAAAAAAATTTCTCCCCCAAAACACCTTGAAGAGCGAAAATTCCATATTTTCGCTCCCCCATAGTGTGCTAAAGTGTGAAAATTTCCAAATTTTAGCTACCCCACAGTGTTCTGGGGCGCGAAAATCTCATATTTTTGCTCTGTCTTGGTCTATACAGGGGCGAAAATCCTATGCTTTTGGTTTTTTGGAGGTTTTTGTTGTGGTTTGCCTTGGTCTGTTGGTTCAAGGATATTTGCATGACCTCTTTCTCTTTGTTAGGAATTATAAGTGCTCTTGCATCCATAGTTTGAGTCCATGTTTGTTTTCATTTTTAGGAATTTTTTACACTAGATTTGATTAAAATAAACATGAATCGTGTATCCTATAGTCGTTTTGACCCATATTAAGGTTTTAAGATAATTTTTGGTTTGAAGTGATTGGCTTGTTTTAAAAGACTTGAAAAGTGTGGGATATCCATGTATTTTTTAGCCTCTTTTCCTTGGGTTGTGCATCTTATTTCCCTTACATACTGAGCTATCCAATGATTGTTGGAAAAGCTTTATTTTGTCCCTCTTTTGGTAGATTCACAAATTGGAAAGCATAAACATTCTTCTTGCTTTAATTTGATCATTTCACATTCTTGGTCTTACATTCATAAGAAGAAGAAAGGATTTTTTGCACCAAGTGAAACGAGGTTCTCTACAGCCCAGTATGGGGGAGATTTTGTAACGTGTATGTGTAGCGTTACATGTGTGATGTAGCGTTACATCTAATAGTAAAAAGTAATAAATTATATTATGTTGGCCATTAATAAATTCATGTCAGCTCATAAAATAAAAAAATTAATGAAAGTATTTAAAAAAAATCCATGTTGGCTCATAAAATAAAATATTATGAAAAGTATTTAAAAAATCGTTGTTCATTTATAAGATAAAAACTTAAAACTTAAACCAGGGTCTATCAATCAAAAGAGAAAAACTTGACAGGGAGATGGAGGCGAAAATGAGCTCTGCAAAAAACCTAAAGAATGCCCTAGCCGCCGCCGGTGCTCAGGGACGCTGGGCATCCACAGGTAGGGCTCTACAGGTCGATGTTGAGAAGGAGGGCCATCGCCTAAGGTCAGGTAGAAGTGGCGGCTCTCCAGTCCAAATTTTTTGGGTTCATTCACTATCAGATAACTCCCTGCGTTTTTCCAGTATAGGAAGATATGGGAGAGGTGAGTCTCACAGAGGCGGTGGGTTCCTACATTTTTTCCAAACGATCAATGGTATGGATCTGCTGGGCCGAGATAAGGTGCCGATACACTTATGGACTGCTGCTCGCTCTTCTCTTCAGCTAAAAGTCTCTGAGGAGCGTCAAATGGCAGAGACGGCAATCTATTCTCCTGGATCGGATTCCTTGAATCATATTTTCATTATTGCGGCTATCTGGTGTGATGGTGCAGGGATTCTCATGATATTTTATTGCTGCAGAACGGCTACAGAACAGTTTAATGTGAGTATAAAGGCTGTAGGGCTATCGTTCTTTTACTGTGTGCTGCATGTAAGACGTTCTATTTCTGCATGTCATTATATTGAAGGAAAAAACGGAGAAATGGAATGGAGATCAGGTTGCATGCGCTCAGAAAGGCTACTATCGGTTCATGCACATGGTGATAAACGGTATGAAACATATGAATGTTTTCCTGTTTTTAGCTTTGGGGCAGAGAATGAAAAATTCCAGATTTTTATAAAAATGCTCTCAGGAAAAACAAGTTTGGTGTGGGTTTCTGATAAAGATACAGGGAAAACTCTAAAAAACAAAATAGCACTGAGAGAGGGTTATGCCTGTGCATCCTTTTATCTTTTATATGAGGGTAAAGTTCTAATTGAGAGTGAACAGTTGAGGGATTACCAGATCCATAAGAATACTACTATACATCTGGGATTCCGTTTGAGGGGGGGATCAAATGGGAACAGAGGAGCTACAGGTCCATCCTCATACAAAGATGCAGCTCGCCCAAAGGGGCCACAGTCTGCAGTTCCGCCTTCATCCCAACCCAGGCCATATATAGTGGAGAAACTGGAGGCTATCCCATCCCTAGAGGTCAAGAATACTGAGGTAACAAAACTTTTCAATACTGTACAAACTCATGCTCTCATTTTCCGTTTTAACGGGTTCTGGCCTAAATCTTATGACCTTCATGAATGGGTCTACACAAACTAGACAACAAATTTTCAGATTCTGTTATGTTCAAAAGGTTTTTTTGTTGTACAGTTTGAAACACAGGAAGAGTATCAGAAGACCATTGAGCAGGGCCCTTGGTTCTGGGGGAGAGCAGGGCTCTTTATAACACCCTGGTTTCTCGATTTTGATGCCAACTCAATGGTGGTAACCAAAATGCCGGTATGGGTGCGGCTGCCAAATCTGCCCCTTCCTTTCTGGCATCATTTAGTTCTCGAAGACATCGGAAATCTGCTTGGGAAGCATATTAAAAATGATACAGAGCGGCATGAGCAGGGACTTTTTACCTATGCACGAATCTTTGTGGAGATAGACCTTAGCAAAGGTCTTCCAGATAGAATCCAGCTGATATATGAAAAACACAAATGGCTACAGGCACTGGACTATGAAAATACTGCCTTTAGGTGCAGATTTTTCCATCTAACAGGACATTTACAGGATACGCGCCCCCTGGCAAAAAGGTACACCAAGAAGGCACAGGGGGTGAAGGCAAAAAGGAAAACATGGCAGGCAGAATATGCCCCTTCTCTTGATGAGGATTCCGAGGATGAGCAAAGCGTACCAGCAGAAAAATCAGAAGAAAAACAAGAGAAGAAGGCTAATGAGGAAATAGTGTGGCAAGCTGAAGCAGGGGAGAAACAACACTCAGATCCAAAAAATCCCGGTCAGGAAACACTTACGGACAACATGCAACTAATGGATCATTCCATAACCGGGTCAAAGCGAGCACATGAATCAGAAAACTCAGATTCTGATAAAGAAAAAAACTCTGTACAGCCACCAATGGAGCAGATGAACAAAGAGCTGATTGTAGTTGCACCCTAGCAGGGGGGATGGACAGAAGTGAAATCAAGTAAGAAAGGGAAGAAAGGGAAGCTAGAGGATTTTTATAAAATTCCTAGTTCCTAGAAAATATATGTAACATCTTTTTTTTTCTTTTTTTATGGACCTATGGTCTTCTCCAAGATGTGCGTATGCACATACCAAATGTAATTTTGTATCGCTTCGGCTTGAAATAAAATTACGCTTTTTTTTCTTTGAAAAAAAAAAGATATCAAATTTCTTGAGTTTAAATTTTTTAAAAAGAAATACACCTCAAGAAATTGGATACCTCTCGATGCTTGATAGATACGGGTTTAAGATGGATCTATGTTGGTTCATATTTGTGTGCATTTGAGTTAGACAAGATTATTGAGTGTTTTTCTTTGTATTGCATTTGATTGGAAATGTTTGTGGAATCTTTCTTTCCATAGCTTAGATGTGTCTTTTTCGAGTTTAAAGAGATAGGAAACAGATTATAATTTTTGCATTTGTTACTGATAGAAAGATCTCTTTTTGTCACTTTAGGATAGTTTGGGTATGGTTTACATGATTGGTTATCATTCATTAAAAAGATAAAATTGCATTTGCATTGGGTTGTACATATTGGGAACGAAAATAATTCTTCCTTACTTTAGATAGAATTCCATTGAAGGAAAAATACTTGCATAATTCATCCATAGTTGCATGGTTTGGGTCAAGTCTACACACCATCCAGTTGCACTTCCATTTACCTGATTGAGTAAGACAACAAGCCACTAAAATTTATCTCCCTAAATCAACACATCTTAACCTCACTTGACGATACAAAATAATATGTTAGTTAGGTAGGACACCGGGAATAGGAATCCTAACAATTCCCCTTTGTCACTTTTCATCTGAAACATAGTTGTTGTCCTCTAGGGTATTAAAATCCTCTATTACTTATTGATGCGATCATCAACCAATTTGTTGAGAGGGCCTCCCGTTCCACGAGGGTAAGCAGCGAGAACAGATTCTAAACGGACTTTGTGGAATACCGCTGTCATGTCCCAAATTTGGAATTGGGTCACAATGGCCTAATCACATTAGCCATATTCATTAGAGTTTGTAAAATTGATGTTAAGGGTCAAATAATTGCCAAGGAGGAAAATTACTAGTTTCCTAGGTTTGGGGTGGAAGCTTTGGGATTTGGAATAAGGGGGATAATAAATGTTGTTTAGACATTAGAAGGGTTCAAGTATTTAATAAATAGAGTGAATAAAGAAATTCAAGAGAAATCCTAGGTGACAAATGGTTTTGGAGACATATGGAGGATGTGGGACCCACACTAGCTTGATTTTTCATAATACATGGTATCTCTCTTTTGCAAATTCGAATTAATGGGAATGTGAACACTCTTGGGTGAGTTGGTAAGTCATAAAACATGTCATTGAGCATCTTAGGTCGAATTGGGAAGGATTGGTAACCTCCATGGAAGATAAAGAGTCAAAGTGGAAGTTTGTGGACACTTGGGCTAGATTCCCTAGCCCCTGTGACACCAATGATGGAGCATCTATGACAACTATGACAAATTGCAGACCTGACCTCTGACATCTGACCACTATGACATGTCAGCCCCAAAAATAGGCTCAAGGAAGGCGAATTTGGGAGTTGGAGAAGCCAAAGAGACTCAAAATCGAATTTGGGAGAAGATGGAAGGTTGGAACTATGAGACAAGTGGCAAATGTGGAATATTTCCTAAATGGAAATCTATTGAATCTATTGAGAGCATTTCGACCCTTAGAAGGATAATTTCGGTTATAAAATGTAGAAATGAAGTATGAGAATAGCTTTTGATCATTTGTAGAATTTGCAATTGCATTTGTGAAGAGGGAGAGCTAGTGGATGACTAGTTTCTTGCCTTAGCCAATTTCGAGGGTGAAAGATTCCCATCCAAGTTGGTAATTGGAAAGGCCATTCAGACCTTTCATTTGTAGATTTAATGGATTCTTCATTTGTAGGTGTAAGCTACAGGGCAGCTCATGGTTTCTTCTATTGCAGCTCACTCCTTCAACCATTTCCAGTTATGATGGCATATTCTTGATCCTTGAGGGAGGGCGTTTTTGGTGAGCTATTGTACTCTTTGGGGGAGCTTCTAATGCCCCATTTATTTTTTAATATGAATTAAATACTCTTTTATTCATCTCCAGAAAGTTTCAGGTCGAAATTCCAAGTAGAAATGTATAAATCTCATTTTTAATGGAAGAACAATGCCATTTCCCCACTACCTTGTTGTGAACCAATGTATTGATGATGATTTCGAATGAATGGATTATTATTTGATGCATTTGTGATTAATGGACTTCCATGAATGTATTTTACAAGTTTCATGTACTGTACTTGAGCATTTGAAGTATTTTTACTCAGTTTAATTGCATTGGGAGAAGAAATAGTGCCATTTCCCCAAGGGTCGAATTGGTGATTTTTGCAGTTGAATGGGAGAGGGTTGGAACAGATATAATAATCAATTAATGGTGAAAATGAAACCTTAATAACATAATTAATACATTCCCTACCTCTTTTCATAAATTTGAGTGGCTTTGGAGGCATTTGGGAAGCCATTTTCAGTACTTACCCCAGGGGGATTTGAACCCCAAATTACTAGTAAAATTACATACTTGGTCCAGAATCTTAAGAGAGTTTGAAGAGGTATTTTGGTGGCCATATATCATCCCTGAAAATCATATTCAATTCCTAATATTATTAATACACCTTCCTTGAATATTTGAAGGAATTTGGAGTCAATTCGAGACCTAGAGACCAATACTAGTCAAAGTCAAATTACTAGTAAAGTTCCCTACATTGGCCAGAATTGAAAGAGTATTTGCAGAAGTATTTTAAAGGTCCAAAGGCATCCATAAAACACATATTTATGTTCTAATCTCATTCATATACCTTCTCATAATATTTTGGATCATTTGGGGCAAATTTGGGACCTAGAGATCAAAACTAGTCAAAGGTCGAACTAGGGAAAAAAAGTGGAAAATTATCATTTTAATAAAATTCCTAACAAGGGACATTACAACCGCACTCCACTTAACACCTAAGGACATATATCCATTGTATTCCTTGTATTTTCTGTATAGGTGATACAAGGGCTCAAAGGCAGAAGCTCCAGTTAACCTTCTCGGACGTGTCATGAACGAGGTAGCTTAGTGGCATTTCTTCTAGGGCTATTTTACCCATGATCCCTTTGGGTAGAGGGATATCCTTCCATTTTGGTATCTCATTTCCTATTGTTCAACTTGGATTTCATCACCTTCCAAAGGATACGATCTGTTGAGGTCCCCAGATCCTAGTTAGAATCTTTGCCTGCTATTTCATCTTTAGAGGGTCTTTTATTTTCTTAGTGCTACTTCTTGGATTTCTAGCCTCTTTCTTATAGATAACTTCATGTGACATCGGTTACGGTAAAGCTTTTTTAGTTTGGTTTTTTGGCCTGTGTGCCTCTTTTTCTTCTAGCTCCCCTTTTGCACGCACGGTTTCCCGAGGGTTTTTGAGTTATTTTTAGCAAGACTCCGTCCACATCACTTAGTATTTTTCTATGGAAAATCCATCTCCATGCATCCAAGCTCCTTCTGGGACTACCAATAAAGAGGCCCCTTTTCAAGGGGTACCTTTTGTCTTTCCTCTAGTTAGATATATTGGTCATCCCTTTATTGCCACTTTAAATCTTATTGGATTAACCATAGGATTACCGGTGTGGTTATTCAATCTGGTGATTCCAGCTATACCCAATGTTTCAAGTGTTGACTCTCCACCATTAGAGTGTCAATCCCAAATTGATCCTTCCTCTTCTTCGTCAAATGTATCTTCTTTTTTTCCTTCTTCCTCGCCTGATCAAAGCAATGGTGTTAGTAATCAGGAGGATACGAAGAAGAAGAAACTGAAGGTTAAGTAGAAGAAGGATAAGGAAGAGACCAAGCATCAACCAGTTTCCTCTAATGGAACTCATTCTATGAAAACACTTCATAGACCCAAGTTCCCTTGCAAGCTTTCCAATGGTGATCACCTTCTCGAGGATTGTCCTAGTCTTTCCAAAGTGTTAGAAGAGTGATATAAAGGCTCCAAGCCACCTATATCATCAGCCTCTAGACATCATACTGATGATACCCCATCAACCAGTGACTCTATGGTTAAGGTTCAGAAAGGTAAATTCAAGAATCATTGTTTGTTATGAAAGGGCATGCACTTTACTTACCTTTGTCCATGCATGGATGAAGCTTCGCAATTGTTGGAAGAGATTATTATATCTCGTAATTTTTCCCTTGACCCCCCATTGGTTGATGAAGTGGTCGATCCAGCCCCATCCTTGGTCGATCCCACTCTTTCTTCAAAGAGTGAAGTTGAAGTAGTCGATTCGACACCATCTCCACCCGATTCCACTCTTTCATTAGATAATGTTGAGAGTGAAGTTGTCACCATGATCAAATCTCCGTCTCATTCTACTTTTCCGGTTGAGAGTGAATTGAAAATCGCTGATGTTTTCCTGGTCAGTTCAAATTGTTCTGGACAATGGGGCATTCCACCCATTTCAATGGATACTCCCCCAAGTACTGAGGTCATTTCCTTTGATTGGAATAACCTAGTAGAATCTCATCTTCCTTCAGATGTACCTTTCCAGATATCTGTAGGAGTTGTCAATAAGGAAATATTTTGCACTATAGTTGACGAGGGAGCTTATGTTAGTATTTTATCCTCAACTGCTTGGCAAGCTATAGGTTCTCCTCAACTTATGCTAGTCGTTGACCAAATGTTGGCTTTCAATAGAAGGCCTACTGGACCTTTAGGTGTCCTTCCGCAGTTACCTATTACCTTAGGAGGGAAAACTGTCTGTATTGATGTTATGGTAGTCCAAGGTCCCTTGGATTTTAATCTGCTCCTTGGACGTGATTATGTCTATGCTATGAAAGTTGTAGTGTCCACACTCTTTTTGAGTGATGTATTTTCCCTATGAAGGGAGGATCGTGACCATTGATCAACTTTTCTTTGTGACATTGAATCATCTCATGACTTCCAGTCATCAAACTTCCCTAAATGTTCCACATATTTTAGTGGTTTCTTCCCCTTAAGGATAGGGGACATGTCTCCATCCTCTGGACATCATGCTAAAGTTACCCCCTGGCTTCATAGGTTGGGGGGCACTCTACGAACCTCTGGACATCATGTTCGGTAGGAACCAATCCAAAGCATAGTTTACCTTTGGTTTCGAGCTTGTGTAAAAATGAAACCATTCCCAAGCACAGTTTACCTTTGGTTTCAAGCTTGCGTAAAAAATGAAACTAGCTTCATGAGCATAGTTCCCTTTCTGCCTCAAGCTCGTTAAAAAATGAAAAAGATTCCTCTCCCGTTTATTCGAGTCTCCCACCATATTTAGGACTTGAACCTTCATTTCATATGCCTGTGTCGCTTGATCCTCATTCTTCCTACCCCTCTCGAACTTAATTGGGTGAAGAAGAAGAGTAGGCAGACGAAACAAAGCTTGGGAAGCATATCTCCAACCTTTGGACATCATACTGGAGGTTATCCATCAGCTTCTTATAATGGGGGGGAATTTTCCAACCTCTGGACATCATGTTGGGAAGTAACCCATCAATGGACCTCATTCTGAGCATAGTTTAGTTTCAGCTTCAAGCTCGCTAAAAAATGAAACCATCATCCTGAGCATAATTCATTTTATGTTCTAAGATCGTTAAAAAATGAAGCAGATACCATGAGCATTCTTCCAACCTTTCTTCGAGCTCTTTAAAAACAGTAAGATGGTGTCGAGCTTACTTTTCACCTTTTCGTGCTCTTGTTAAAAACATGAAAAGTGGTTTGAGCTTACTTTTCCTTTTTCATGCTCTAGATCCAAACATGAAAAAGATTCCGAGTGCTTTTGATACCATTGTCGTGCTCATTAAAAATTAGGTAAAAAGGTGTGTCTAACGAGTATAGGTTTATCACTTTATCCGGCCTCGCTAAACTACTTACGAAAAAGGAACTGCGTTGAGTTTATGTTTTCCTTTGTCGTACTCGGTCACCAACCATGACAAAGTTGTATATGGAGTCCTCTTTAAGCTCTTTTTAGACTCCTAAAATAGGAAAATATTGCCAAGCGAACTTGTTTCTTTTACACTTGTAAAAGGATTTGAAATGACGTCTATCCGGTGGTAGTTTATCCCTTTTTCGGACCATTTAGACTATTTACGAAAAATGAACACTCTAGTCAATCATGATTAGAAGAGTTCTCTCTCACATTATTTTATCCTTTTTTCGGGTGAGGAGACTAACTTTTACGAAAAATGCCTTTTTGGAGTCTTCTTTAGATTATTTCAGACTCTCTAAACATGAAAAATCGTCTATTTTTCCTTCCTTGGACTCGTAAAATCAAGCATCGAAGGACCATTTTGGGACCGAACCCTTCCTTTCTCAAGTTTGTAAAACATGTGAGATTGGACTCATCTATAAGATGAGCTATACCAAGTATATGTTACCCTCTTCAAGCTCATTAAACCACAAAGAGGTACTCGTCAGTTATGATGGGGGAAAATGGGAAATGAGTCGAGTTTACCTTTTGGCAGCTTGTGAGTCGTCACCTTTGAACATGGCATGCATCTGCATCTTGTCTTCTTTGGGTAGTCAGCCGCTCCGATTAGTTGTAACTACAGTCTTGTGTCGTCTTCATTATGAGTCTACCAGCTTCGTGATTATTTCTGCAAATTAATCCCTGCTGCCAAGTACTATCACATGTTGTTGTATGTTCAAAAGGTTATTGTTACCTTGAGTCCACTCTTTTTCCAGTTTGTCAATCCGCCAATCTTGTGTCAGTACGTGCTCTTTTATTCCATTGTTCCACACCTCTTCCCTATATCAATTTCATGTCGTTGATGTGGGATTCATTATGGCCCTCCTTCGACGAGTCTATTCCTGACAACTTCAACTCATCATCCGGGAATTAGGCTTAGAAACCAACCGTAGTACCTTGGTACCTACATGCCTCAATGGCAGGTTTCCTCGTATTTGATAGTAGGTTTAGATCATTGGTGTTTGATCGAATGATTCCATGAATGTTCAACATCAATACATCTATTCACCTTCGATGGACTGTACTAGAGATACCTTGGGAATCATTGTCATCATTGATGATCTCCCTCGCACTTGTTAACGATTTACATCATTGATCGGTAATCAGGTGGTTCATATCATGTTCGACTTCAACACCTTGTAATCACATGATTAGGATCGGGTAGAAGACCCTGGATGTTCTTGTTATTACCTTTACATCTGGGTTGCGATGGAGTTTATTGAGTAGGTCTCCATACAGACATCATGTTGGTGACCTTATTGTTGTATTGTTGCACAGATCCACTTTTTATTGGTCATGGTTGTGTTATTGTCATCTCATGGATCTACGATTTTTCATGGTAACCATGATTCCTCTATAGTCTATATCATCTCAGTTCTCTCATGGATCTGCAATGTATTGGTTGGCAGCCATGTTTTGAGTCAGTTTTTATGAGCATGGGTATGCCCACCTCGGTGGTATTTTCCATTTTGTGTCCTTGCAGCTCCGCTCTGACTCCCTTGATGCTATCTCCGCACGATTTATTAGTAAAGTCTTTCGGCCATCAGTTTCTTCTGACCTCACACTTTAGGGGGCATCTGTTATATCTCAAAGTTACACTTCGAGCTTGTGACCTAGCGACATTTCTTCCTAATGTTGTTGGTACCCTCCTTGGTCTCATCTAGACACCTAGGAGACAAATCCACTTCTTGTTTGCCGAGAAACAACCTAATAGGCCAAGTGTCACCCTCTAATGACCTTGTTTGCCTTGATTTTTGTGCCCTGCACATCTCCCAAGGCGTGAAAAACCCATATTTTTGCGCTCTACATAACCTCTGGGGCATGAAAATCATCAAATTTATGTGCTATGCTCAGTCTCTAGGGCATGAAAATCCCAATATAGCCTTTGGCCTTGGATATTGGATCTGTACCTTCCGAGAGATTTCCTTGGGATTGACACCCTTGATTCGATCTCAACCTCCTCTCTCTGTTTAGCCTGGTTGATCCACTAAACCCTCACTAGATCCACCTTCCTCTCCTTATGGTTAACTTCTCAAGTGTTATAAATGTGAGGCCATCTGTTATACCTCAAAGTTACACTTCCAGCTTGTGACCTAGCGACATTTCTCCCTAATGTTGTTGGTACCCTCCTTGGTCTCATCTAGACACCTAGGAGACAAATCCACTTCTTATTTGCCAAGAAAAACCTAATAGGCCAAGTGTTACCCTAGATTGACCTTGTTTTCCTTGATTTTTGTTCCCTGCACATCTCCTAAGGCACGAAAAACCCATATTTGTGCGTTCTGCATAACCTCTGGGCCGCGAAAATCATCAAATTTTCGCGCTATGCTCAGTCTCTGGGGCACGAAAATCCCAATATAGCCTTTGGCCTTAGATATTGGATCTGTACCTTTCGATATATTTCCTTTGGATTGACACCCTTGATTCGATATCAACCTCCTCTCTCTATTTATCCTGGTTGATCCACTAAACCCTCACTAGATCCACCTTCCTCTCCTTATGGTTAACTTGTCAAGTGCTATAAAGGAGAGGCCATCCATGAGCCAAAATACAGGACTATTTAGGGCATCCAATCTATGATCCTAAGATATTTGCAGAGATAGCTAAAGGGAAGGAGCATTGGAACTGAAGGTTACTTGGACATCAAGGAACTCTTTGTAAGAATCTTCAAGTTTCTAATCAATAATAACTTGTCTTGTTTCCCACTTTGTGTGTATTGTGTTCCAATCATTTCCATGAAGTGTATTCAATAGAATTTATATCTAACTTTTATTTCAAGGTATTTGGAAGATCATTTGTTTGTATTTGTTTGATCTTGACATGTCTAACTTGGGAGCTTCAAGACTAGAGCAAGAAGCGGGAAAACATCTGATTTAAGGTGAGTGGCATTCATTCTCCATTTTCAAGTACATTTAATCTTGATGTATGAGTTTGATTTAGGATATCAAGGGTGCATTTGTTACAAGTTGTCTTATATTACTTTAGTTTAAGCTAAGAGAACCTCTTCTTATCCATAGGAAGAAAGTTATACAACATTTTTTCTAAGTCGTGAGCGAAGTTCGGAAAAATTAGTCGTTATGTCTTTTCAAACCAAAAACTATCCATTATGCAATGTTTTGCCGACGGCCGCGTTTGCATTTAACGCAAATTTAGTTGTTTCCGATGCATTCAATGAAGGAAAGGACCAAGATATTCAAGGGATTTGGCCAACGGTCATGACATTTAATGACTATTTAGCCATTTGAGGGCACGTGTCAGGCCTGTTGCATCTATAAATAAGGTCGATCGCATTCCTACTGAAGTTACAGCAATTTTTTATTTTTACTATAGGTAACTTTGAAGTTTTACCAGCACGAGCGATCTTGAGAGCATACAGACTGATTTCCAAGTGAATGTCTAAGCAATCGACGCTAGACGACGTTGTGAGGAATTTTAAACACTCAGGGATTGCGAGGTTAATGAAAACGCCCATCAAAAAGTATGTTCTAGAGAGGGGTTCCGCGTCAAGGAGTTCGCCACGCCACGCACTAGCAATGAAACAAAAGGATAAGCAACTGGTTAAAGACACTGAAAAGCCATGGGTAGGAGGGATACCAAGGCCCGGTCCACCACTTCCACCTGGAGACATGCCAATTTACCTCACACCGAAGTATGTTCTACCAAGAAGGATTGATGCACCGGCGGTTCATCTACTGAAGAATGCACAATACGAGATTCCTCTGTCGCCGATTTCCAGCCATGTGCGTATCCCTGAGAACCTGCTTGGAAATATATGGGAGTGTAAGCTCTCAGATCATGATCTATTAGAGGGGAAGGACCCTAAATATCCGAAGTACCCTCAGTTCCATCCTGATCAATACATGTACCGGAATATTGATGAGAAAACGTAGCAACCTGCTATACACGCACAGGACTGGCTCAAGTTGTTGCTGCCATCCGGATTGTTGAACCTCCTACGTATCCCACATTTTGACCGAAGTCATGAGCTTAATTCGGTGGTGCGCACTTTACTGTCATGCACGCACCAGGGCTATCCTCGGCTTGACCACAAGGTCGATATAAATATCAATCTCATCTACCGAATCACCCATCTCAGCAAGCGAGGTAATGATCCCGCAGCAGAGTTCATGGGAAAGACAAAAGACAAAGAGCTCTCCAAGCAAATAAAGGAGGAATATAACTTACTAAAGGGGAGCCAAGGTTACGTCACAGCTGGAATTGAAGACCAAGCTACATGGTTCACTGTCCAGTTGCTGGCAGGTAAAGTCTTGAGAAAGTGCATACCAGCGGAGGTGCTAGCCACAACAGTTCTCCTAGCTTCAAAGGCCAAGGACGGAACGCCATACAATTGGGAAAGTTACCTATTGAACGAGTTCATGGACGATGTTCACGAGACTTAGGAGTCTAGAACCTCTTTCCACTACAGTTGGTTGCTTGTGCTAATTGCTTTTGTATGCTGGAAGGATCCATTTTACCAGCAAAACCTCCCAGTGTTGTTAGGATATTGTAGCAGGTAAACAATGAGCAGTTGTTTACCTACTACGGGTATTTGTGCAATGTGATTCAACGCACTCTATGAATCTCAAAGGAGCTAAAAACCACGTACATCCACAGGCTGGTCTTCAAGGCTAACTTTCATTATATATATTCAGCCAAGGGCTGAGAAGAAGAATCCAAAGTGGTTCCCAGGGAAATATCAGCTTGATGCGCATAAGATCGAGCTAATTATGGAAGATTGGCCACCAGAGTGGAAGTTCGATGCACCAGTGGTAATCCAGACAACATCAGAAGAAAGCAAAGATAAAGATCCACTGGATGAAGAAAAAATAGACCAAGGAGAGGCACAAAAAGGCACTGCTGAGGTACCAGTAGGAGAAAAGAGAAAGGACCTGTTATAACGTAATATTCCACCTTGTGAGCATCAACATTCTTTGGCCTGTAGGATCCATTTCACTGACTCATATCCACTTTATATCCTTCAGACATACTATTTCCTCATTTTTTCCTCTTACCTACTTGTTGCATCACTATAGCAAGCGTACCCATGAGTTGCATCACTATAGCCCACGGGTATCATGTAAAATGGTAAAAATCACTAGTTAATTACTTTTTACTCCCACAAAGCGGTTATTGGGTGACCTTTGACCCTCCATCTTCCCAAGTAACGTCTCGATGTGTCCTTTCACCTACCTTTGAGAGGACTATATATTGAGCACATATGGCTTATGGACGGGAGAAAAAAGAAGAGCAAGAGAACTCTAGTGGAGTTTTGCCCTATCTTGAGTCTACACTCATTGATCCTTGTAGTTGTGAACCCCTTATGTTCACCTTCCAAACTCCTACCATAGTTTTAGTTTTCCATTGATCCAGATCTTGGTTCAGATTGGTTGCCGGCAAGAGGTCGTATCACATTGTACTTCTTCTTGTTTATTAATAGAAATACTCATATTCTCATCCATTAATGTTGTGAATGTTGTTTATTCTACATTGGGTTGCATTTACTTATAATATCATGGACCATTGTTATTGATGATGTTAATGTTGTTTATATATTATATGTACTTGTTGTATATTGGCTGTCAAGACTAATTTGAAGATTCAAGTGCACGGATTGAAAGCTCCAACGGGGATCTACATCAAACATTTGGATCGAGGTTGGTTACATTCTCCATTATCTTAGCATTGTCATTTATAATAGCATAGTTCTAAGAATTGAGTTAATTCTGGTAGTCAGCTGTCTAGAGTGGTCTCCCAAGCCATAGTGAGTTTTCTCCAACATAGAAATGGTGACTCCGTTGGGGAAAACATCCATGTTTGGGAATTTGTTTTTAGCATTAGTCCATAATTAGAGTTGTTGTTTGTCGAAGCTCTATGTCACTAATTGGCCATTGAAATACACTATAGAAAACTTGCTTTTTCTGAGCCATTGGACTCTTAGTTTTCCCAGTTTCCTTTCCTCACCCTCAAGCTAGCTTAGCTCTGCCCGCGTATACCCGCCTCTATTTACTCTACAGCTCGCAGGTACCCGCAAGTATTCCTTTGATAGTAGCGTACAACTCCGGCTTTTGTTGGTTTATGACTATTGGTTGTTGTTGGGTTGGCTTTGGATCATCCTGAGTCTTTGTTGGCCTGTTTCTTGACTATTCCATGCCTTGGTTGTGACCAGAACTCTTCGTTTCTCTTGGTTGAGCCTTATTGGTTTTTTACCCATCTTTGGATTTAGCCTTGTTGGTTTTTTCCTTTTGAGCTTATTCCTTTGGCTGAGTCTTACTGTTTGGAATCTGCTGGGTTGTCTTAGTGATCTTCTTGGCACTTCAATGACTAAATAGTAGAATTTTGCTTGCATTTTTCATTTCTTTATATTGAAAACTACAAAAAAAATACATATAGTTTTGCATTTTCCTTTTGTTTATAAGAGAAAATGCAAAAAAAAATTACTTTCATGTACTGCATCTTGCATTAAGTGCTTGTTGCTTTCATTTAGGTTCTGATTGTGCATCGAAAACATAAAAGGATTGCATTTTTATTTTGAAATCGTTGGGTTGATTTTGCATGTTAGTGTCATTATTTTATTGGATAGATGAGTCTAGGATTGGACGATTTTGCATACTATTGAGTCTTACACATCACTAGTTTCATGATCATATCCCTTGAGTAATCACAGCCATTAAAATTAACGCTTAATTTTAAAATTGATTAGACCGATTTTATTTATAGGGTACACCAACTAGCATAGGTTTAGAGTCTTGGAATAGATCATTGTGAGTTAACAATCCAAGACTACTAGACGAAACATTAGGTGTCTGACCAGGGAGAGAGGAATCCATGGTATATATCAGTGTTCTCAGGAAGCTCTACTCAAACCAGAGTTAAGTACGAGGTCACTGGAGCTTGGTTGAAGGGATATCCCTCTGATATCGGCTGAACATGGGAGATATTTCTAGGGTTTGTTCGTATCTAGGGGTATCGGAGGTTTGTCCTCTTTTGCTTCGGGCTTAGCTACCCTTCCCATATGACGGATCCCACCTGAGATTGTCCCCCTGAGCATTGGTTATATTGTGGTGGCCATAGTTTCCTTACCTAAGTATCGCATAGGGTACTTGCAGTGGTTATGTTGTTTGTGTCCTGAGTCAGATAGGGATTCGACAGCACAGTTGTGTTTGTACAGTGGACTTGACCCTGTACACGTAGTGAATCCTGGGTGTCTCTATAACTGATTATGTTACCTCCGGCTATAGTTTGGGAGTCTCAAGCCTCTCCTAGGCGAGACATACCGACTCTAGTGTCGAGAGCTCATTTAGCCACTCTGTTTGTTTGCTCTTGGCTGTAGTTTCTCTAGGTGTGTGCTTTTGATTTACTATTTTTGATCGATACTTGGCCATAGGAGACGTTGTGATTTGATATTCTCTTTGGAGATATCATGGCGCGGAGTCCTACTCTCTGTCGTTCCCATCGGTTAGTTGGTTTAAAGTCGGCCGCGTTTTCACGCCGTGCCACTCGGGGACGCCAGCGGGCTCCCTCTGATTCTTTGGATTCTTACGAGACATACATAGCCGACATTATGATGGCTGTACATTTTGACATGGAGGAAATCCCCATGATTCCATCGGTTGGATTCGAACATACTTCAGACACCCCCACACCTCGTGAGGCCTGGGGGGGTGATCCACCTGAGACTCAACCTGGTTCTATTTGGCCGAATCCACTTGAGAACGATCTGTTTGATCCTTTGAATCCAGATAATTATCTTTATGGGATGCCTACCTTACCTTAAGATGAAGACGAAGATCCTGTGATCAACGTTAACTCGTTCTCACATAGTATGCCTGGTTTCAGCACAGTTGATCCTCCCACTGCTTTTGATAGTCATGTTGGCACTAGTCATGGTGTTAGCAACACTGCACCCACTGGGGGCAATACCCTCACCGGGGGAACCACGTTTTCCACTCACACACGTAGTATGGGGACTGGTCCTAATCCTCCTAACAATGCTAATGTTGGAAGAAGACCACCTCTTAGGACTGCCCCACCTAATAGGAACATTGTTCGAAACCCGACTCGTCATCCACCACCTAACACACATATCGCTACCCGTCAACCCAGGACCACTTTCGCAAATGTTAATGCTCTTCCCAACTATGGGGGTGGATAAGTACCACACACTTTTGCTTCCACCACCGCTACTAGTAATGCTAATGTAGGAGGTGGGAATATATTTTATCCTCATGGTCATAATGCCACCATTCCTACTACTAGTAACACCAACGTTGGGGTTAGGAATACTTCTCATACTTTGGGTCACCACACGACTGCTCATGCTAATCCTAATGATGTGGGTGGGAACATACCTCACCATTATGGTCATTACAACTCGGTTCCCACTACGAATAGTACATATATGTCCAATACTTATGGTGGCAACCCTTACTACAACACAGTCGGTGTTGGCCACCAGTTCAACCCACCTCAATACGGTGCCCAAAACACACATATGCCTGCTTACTCTCATACAGGTCAGGTTGGGGGAGGTTATCCACCTTATGGCCATGGTCAAGCTTTTGGTCCACCTTATAATCTAGTTCCTTTCAACCAACCTTTTATGGGATCTTATAATCAAGCTTTCCAGCTGCAGCTCCCGTTCCTTGCACATTTGAACCTTCTGGATCTTTCGAAGCTCGCGAATGATCCAGTGTGTCACGACCCTAGTTGGCCCCTGGTCCCTACCAAGATCCCTTCAGACAATCCTAAGTTTGAGGGGAAAGGTGGTGAGGATCCAGGTGATCATGTCACAACGTTTCACCTTTGGTGCTCCTCCAACTCATTGAATCACAATTCTGTTAGATTACAACTATTTCAACGCAACCTCAAGGGGGTAGCTGTGAAATGGTATGTGGAGTTTCCTGGGAACACCTATAGGGGATTCAATGAGATTGCTTTGGTTTTCTTGGACCATTTCTAGTTTCCAGTTTGTTATGATACTGGTACTGAACTGTTGTCTACCTTCCGTCAGAATAAGGCCACACATATTTCTAACCACGTTCAAGAGTGGCGCCAACGGAAGAGATTAGTGAAAGCCAACATTCCTCCAGAGTTTCTGTTGGAATGGTTCCTCAAGTATCTACTCCCATACATTTCTAATCATGTTTCGATGTCCGACATTGTGATTGAGGAACAAGCCATCTTGAAAGTCTAGCAATTAGATCTACTATACTCTCAGTCTAGCATTTTATATGACATTATTCCTGACACACCGAGAACATGACATGAGCCTACGTCAGTTCCTGGACCACATGCCGATGGAATCATAGGATCCGCAAGAACTCGCCCTATAGACTTGGTAGCTAATCAAATGCAAAATTTGTCACTAAACCAGTCTACTCCCGGACAGGTTCACACCTTGTCCACTTCCACTCCGTCGTCTGATGTACACAATGTGCAATCAATGAATCCGTCAGGTAACCAGCAACCTAGTGGTAAGAAAAAGGGGAGAAACAACCGTAGGGGTGGAAATAATGGAAGTAACAATAATAGAAATCACAATACTCCTACTAAAGAGAATTCCAACCCTCCTCGGGAAGGCAAAAATGTTGGTGAGGACTGTAAACCTAGGCGTAAGGTGAAGTTTCCTTGCAAGCTCTATGGGGAAGATCATCTTACTCACTTATGTCCTCGAATTGAAGAAGCATCGAAGAATTTGGCACAGAGCCCAGCTATGTTGAAGGATCCCCTTCCTAATCATCAAAACATGGCTTCGCATGCTCCCACCACTGGTTATGGACCTACTGAAACAACAACGGCTTCTTCCAATACTAGTGGTTATGGATGTGTGAACATGGTTCAAACGGAGGTTTGTGTTGCTACTCGTCAACGCGATTATGGTGCACCACAACCTAATATGGGGAGTGAGCCTCCCCCTCCTCCTGACAATAACTTGCATATCGAGAAGCCCTCTAATATGTCGTGGATACCAAAAGGTGTTCTCAAGTTCTCTACGCATAATCCCAATGCTCGAGCCGCCCAAAACTACTCCATTGTAGAAGATTTGGGCCAAACGTCATGTGCCATGTCGGCTCTTGAATTTTTGCAGGCCTATCCTTCTTAGAAGCATGCCCTTTTGAGTGCGTTAGGAGTTCAGGATGGGGGGAATCCTAGTGTTATCAAGTTCGATACTACTGATGTACAACCTCGCTTACCTTACCACGTGGCTTTTCAAATCCAGGTGGTGTGCCTTCAGAGTTTTGTCAAATGTACTATGGTTGACGAAGGTGCTTCCGCGTCAGTAATGTCGTTAACTTGTTGAAAATCTCTTGGCTCTCCTCCTCTACTCGCGTCTAGAACCATGCTCACTTCATTCGACGGACGATCTTTTAAGTTGCATGGAATTATCCCTTCCCTTGTTGTCTGCTTGGGAGGTAAGTCTGTGCCTATTGAAGTTGAGGTGGTTGATGCGCCCATCGACTACAACTTGTTACTGGGTCAGAAGTGGATGTACGCTATGAAGGTTGTCGCGTCCACTATATTCAGAGTTATCTTCTTTCCCCATGAAGGCAATATTGTGACCATCGATCAGCTAGATTTCGTTAACACTCCTTCCACAGTCTCCATGGGATCCATAGTCCCACAAGTTACTGATTCTCAGCTGGAAACTGGGAACATAGGTGTTGGTATGTACCCTTCATTGATGGGAACTTATAGTCTTTCGGCACCTATGAACTTCATCGAAACCATTTCCAACGATGTGTCTCCTCCTTTGCATAGTATGCCATTCCGAACTTCCTATTGTATTGATCCATGGACTTTATCGTCCACGAGTCCTACGTCTGGAGACATTACACACGTCGGGATGTCTGTTCCCTTATCTACAACTGAGCTTGCTTATGAGCATATTCAACAAGCTGCTGCAGAACCGGATCTCTCTTCTTCTCAAACAGTCGAAGAAGATCCCATTACGCTGCCAGTTTAGGCAGCCAACTCATCTTGTTCACATGACTTCCTTGATGATACTTTTCCATCAGATGAAGCTATTATGGAGGCCATGTGTGGTAGTGAGAGGCCTTGGGAGGATATGCATCATCGCTCTTATTTCCTTCCCAACCTCGAGCTCGCTAAGCAAGAAAAGTTTAGGATGACTCTAGCAGAGATGGTTGGTCACCCTGTGGCTCTTTTGGAGTCACATGATGTTTTTGCGGAGGGGAATATGGCCAATATTTCCCCAACCATGTCAATCAACATCTCTCATACTCCCGGAAAGGTGGAGAATGTCTACATCGGTGCCGATTGCACTCCTGAGGAGATTTCTATTAACACTGAATTGTTTACAGAACTCTGGGAAGCTTTTGCCTGGTCATATGAGGAGATGCCAGGAATAGAACCCCACATTATTGAACACGAGATTAGAATGTACCCTAATGCTAAACCGGTTGGACAATGATTACGTGTTGTGAACCCTAGGAAGGCAACTGCTATCAAGGTAGAGGTGGAGAAACTGCTCAAAGCTGGTTTCATCTACCTCGTTCCCCTTACCGAATGGCTGTCAAACCCCGTTCTTGTGGATAAGAAGCAGGGAATGATCCGTGTATGCACCGATTTTAGAGATTTTAACCGGGCATGTCTAAAAGACAACTTCCCCATGTCATTCATTGATCAGATCTTGGATGCTTGTGCGGGAAGTGATATTTTTTCATTCATGGACGGCTTCTCAAGCTATAATCAAATTCAAATCAAACCTGTGGACCAACATAAGAAGGCATTCATTTGTCCATGGGGAACGTTTGCATATCGGAAAATGACCTTCGGCCTTAAAAACGTCGGAGCTACGTTTCAGCGAGCCATGACCTACGCCTTTCACGATCTTAAGAAGATTATGGAGGTTTTCTTGGGTGACCTTGCCGGCCATTCTTGCAAGAGAGTGGACCACCCCAAGCACATCCGTATTATTCTCGAACGATGTATACACTACAAAATTTCATTGAATCCCAATAAATGCATCTTCGCTGTCGGGACGGGTCGCCTTCTAGGCTTCATATTTTCAAAAGAGGGTATTAGAGTCGATCCTCTAAAAGTTGAGGAAATACTTCAGTTGCCGCCTCCGCGCAATTTGTTACAACTTCAGAGCCTCCAAGGGAGAGCTACTTTTCTACGTCGAATTGTAGTCAATTATGCTAATATTACCAAAGGTTTCATGCGCTTATTGAATAAAGACACACCTTTTATCTGGGATGAGTGAGCCCAACAGTCTTTCGACGCCCTTAAGAAAGCTTTGGTATCGACCCTTGTGCTTAGTCCACCAGACTTCGCATGAGATTTTATCCTTTATGTGGTCGCGTCTCAAGAGACGATTGGCATGGTCTTGGTTCATGTTGATGACGCGCTCATCGAGCATGTTATCTATTACCTCAGTCGAAATCTAGTAGACGATGAACTAAGGTATACTCACGTAGAAAAGCTGGCCCTTGCAACTGTCCATGCAGTCCAGCGGTTACGACATTACATTTTGATTAGAACAACCATAGTTGTCGCTCACATCAATCCATTTCAGTTCGTGCTATCACGACGCCTTATAGGGGGAAGTATAATAAATGGATTGTGATCCTTCAGGAGTTCGATCTCGATTTTGCTTCGGAAAAATCAGTGAAATCGTTGGTGTTTGTTGAGCTTATGTCGAACCTTCTGAGACTTGATGAGGATGTCATTCATGAAAATTCCTTTGTGGATGAGCACTTATTTCTTATCTCGTCTGGACCCTTGGTATGGGGATGTCATTGTATATCTACAAACTTTGAAGATCCCTCCGCATTATTCATGAGATGAGAGACGACATGTGAAACATCACAATAAATATTATACTATCGTCGCTGACACTTTGTATCGTCAAGGAAAGGATTCCATTCTCCGTCATTGCTTAACTCATGAAGAAGCGGAGTGGGTGCTTAATTTCCATGCAGGGGCGTGTGGCGGTCACTTATCCGGGATTGCTACAACCTAGTGTATTATGTGAGCTGGTTATTTCTGGCCTTCCATATTTAAGGACTGTGTTAATGCTATGAAGAGATGTCAACCTTTCTAGGTGTTTTCTCGGAACATACGCTCGCATCCAGCGCCCCTTAACCCGGTCGTCACCGTCGGTCCCTTCACTAAGTGGGGGTGGACTTCATGGATTGCAAACCAGCCTCGGCTGGGGGGCATCACCATATTATAGTGGTCGTGGACTATTTTTCCAAATGGGTTGAGGCCATGCCTACTGTAAAAGACGACGGTGCTACTGCAGCCCATTTCGTATTCAATCATATTATCACTCGGTTCGGTATCCCGAAAGAGATTATCACTGACCATGGAAGTCACTTTCAAAACAAGATGATGGAGGATTTGTCTCTCAAGCTTGGGTTTTGTCAAGAACACTCGTCTTCCTACTATCCCCATGCGAATGGTCAAATTGAAGTAGTTAATAAATCTTTGAAGACCATTCTCCAATGTACCATCCAACAAAGCAAGAACAATTGGCACACGATGTTATATCCTGCTTTGTGAGTGTATCAAACCGCAGTCAAGACTACCACCGGATTCTCACCGTTCCAGCTAGTTCACTGTGTGGAGTCACTTTTACCGATTGAATGCGAAATCCCTTTGCTTAAACTGGCCATAGAGATCCTCCCTGATACGACGGGTATTGAGCAATGTTTAATCCACCTTGAGTAACGTTGAGATGCCGCTGTGACCATAGATGCCAACAAATGTCATGTCAAGGCTCAGTATGATAGGTCTATCCGTCCCTGGCAGTATGTTGAAGGTGACTTGGTCCTCTTATATTACCAAGCTAAAGAACCCCTGGGGGCAGGAAAGTTCAACCCCATGTGGCACGGTCCTTACATCGTGAGGCGTGTCCTGGAAAAAGGAGCTTATGAGTTAGAAGACTATGAGGGGACAGTCTTGAAGGATCCTAGAAATGGGCTCTACCTCAAGCGGTATTACGCTTGAACCTCTGGTTCAGGATGATACTTTTGTATACTATTGTATAGTTGTGTCTATACATAGTTTAGCTTATCTTTCGGTTTTTTATTCTGCTGATTAACTTTCGTTTGATTGACAGATGTCAGCGGGATCTCCTAAGTTCTTAGGTTTCGTGGATGGTGCTACCCGACATATGCAGCAGCTTGTTTCTGCTGCCTGGGTTATTTTCTCACCTGACCACCTAGTCGTGTCTTCAGGAGGTGCTTGTCTCAGTCCTACATCTAACAATTTGGCTGAGTATAGTGCCATGATCGAGCTACTTCGGGATGTTATTTCACATGGTATCCAGTCTTTAGAAGTCCTCCTAGATTCACAACTAGTTGTGTCTCAATTGAATGGGCAATACCGTGTGTGAGATCTTATGTTACTTCAGAAATTCCTAAGGGTGAGACTCTTGGAACGACATTTTGTTTCAATTACATACATTCATGTTCCAAGAAATGTTAATCATATATCTGATCCATACGCTAACTATGTATTATATTGGAATTTTTCGCATTTACCATGAAGCACACAAATGAAAGAGACATTCATACATGTGCACATACACACATATAGTATAACCGAGAACCAAAGTTTTTTATATAAATATGTCCAAAAATGGTAGTGTCATACAAAACTGGAGCCCGTAGCCCCCAAAAATATACATATCGATACAAAAATGATATCCTGGGATATATACTCCCTCCGAGGAGGCCTAGCTGCTGCCCCGATAGGATGTGTCTCATAGAAGTAGTGAACTGCATTGGCTACCCCCTGCAGTAATCGCACCCAGTCACCAGGAACCCCCACTACTTGGTGATCCATGGCCTCAGGTAGTCGTGCCACCTCTATCTATGGAACCCTGGCAACCATCCGTGATAGGTTGTGCCGCAAGGTCTGTAGAGTGCGCATGGCTGCAGCATCACCTACCTCATCACCCCTACCCCGACAACCATGTCTCGGGAAGCCATCGGGTCTCACTGGGCCTTTTTCTGCGAACAAACAGTTAACCATTAACATATGATACTACCACCAAAAATATTTTTGCATTTCATCTATAATCAAAAATCCATAAAAATTTAATAACACAAAAAACCTAAAAAGAGTACTCACCAATGTCTCTGAACGTTGCGTCTGGTGGGAGTGGCATGTCCCGATCCTGGCGGAAATCTATTCCTGCATAGGGGTAGTCCTCTATGGTAATGACCTGTCGGTCCTACTAGCGGAAGAACTCCTCAATATATGGTGACGCCAGATGGCCACCACCCTGTCGTGTCAACATCTCAACCCACCGAGTTAGGGCTGGATCGTGAAGACTATGAGGAGGGACATCCACCCTCTGACTAAGCCCCGGGACTCTCTCAAACAAGAAGTTGCACAAGATTCTACCATACCCGAAGTTTTTTGCCTTCCCTTCTTTGCATTCTGTCAGTTGTGTCTTCATAGACACCAATAGTGTGGTACACCAATCGAATACTATAGGCTGCATGCATTATGATGCATAGAACATCACTGGCCTAGATGCCTGGTGCAAATATTTGGATCCAGTGATCTGCACTAAGGTAGCCACAATTATCTTCATGCTCAGATCTACTATGGCATTGATGGGCACTTGACTTCCCACCGCTCGTGTGTCTGTAGGAAAATACCGCGCTATGTAATCATGGACGGTGATCCCACCACCCATGTTACGAGACCAAAGACTAGCCACCTCACCTCGATTGGACAAACCGGTAATAAGGTAGATGTCTTCCACTTCCAGTGTGAGTATTTTCCCGTTGAGACTGAATTTTTGTGCATCAACATCCCAATAATATATCAAGTGGCGGAGTAGTAGGTTTGGGGCCCTCAAACCCCGTATACTCCAGAATTTATATAAACCACATGCTTGCAATTCCTGTTGTGCTTGCACATTTTTGCGCATGGCCTCATCTACTTGGTCATGTTCCCTCTCCCTCCACTCTAGAACCATCCTGGAGTGAGAAACAACAAAGATTTTGGTCAAATTCTTTTGCAAAATCATCTTCATGGCCATACCCGCGGGCTACTTTGTATACAGGGGCGGGTACCCACGGTCAACCTCTGCATTGACTGTGAGTATTGTGCCCTACCCGCGACCTGCATAGTGATAGCCCACTGGTAGCGCCGAAGCCATTTAGGGCTTGGCCAAACTAAATTTCCCACCACTGAAAACTAAAATGAAATCATTGAAATGAAAGGTATGGATGAGACTACCAACTTGCTCTAGACGGTTCGATGAACGGTTGCTTGTAGCTCCCAGAATCGGCAACTGAACTTTCAAGTGAAAACTAACCACAAAGCTCCAAATGGGTGAATAGTACAAATGAATTGTAAATTGTAAATTTTTATTACTATTTATAATTTTCAGGACCCACTTGTCTTTAGTTTTTACCGTTTGATGTTGTTATGGACTAATATCATGTCTTGGAGTAGAATTTTTAATCAGATTTCTTCGGCAAAAGTTGTTTTGGTCCATTTCGGGTACGTTTCACATTTGGCATATAGGTTAGATGCCATTCCCACATGCATTATGCATTTGAACTTTTGACCATTTTCATAAACCCTAGGTGCGACCCCAATTCGTAACGAACATGGAACCTTCACACTACTATAGAAGTGTCGTTATGTGGCAGTAGGGCTTTTCCGAACATGGGTACCCTAGTTAGAACCCCTTTGTGCATTCTGGTGCCCATGCCATTGTTTGTCCTTAGGATTGGGATTCCTTTGTAGTTACGCCATGACGTTGCGATAAAGACTCATACTCTACTTTGTCTTATGCTGGCCATCTCCCTTAAGGACTCCCCTCAATTATATCATGTTG
This sequence comes from Larix kaempferi, assembly GCA_027924585.1. NCBI lineage: Eukaryota > Viridiplantae > Streptophyta > Pinopsida > Pinales > Pinaceae > Larix > Larix kaempferi. The sequence continues at coordinate 27,064,909 of BSBM01000158.1, read as the reverse complement.
TGATTGCATTGCATCATCTTGCTTGTCGCTTGAGCCTTGTGTCGGCTCCTGCTTACTCAGTTATTAGCCTGGTGCCTAAGCACTTTTCCCTTTCGAGCCCTGCAGAGCTTATATTTTCCCTTCACAATTTGATGACCTTTTTTTACCCTGAGGGAACATTCCCCCGAGTGTCCACATCCTACACATGCTTCCTTGCATTGATCATAGGTATGTTCCACTGCTTAGGACTAGTCTGCTAGCTATTTGACACTTGTTCCCTCACTTGTTGTACTATAAGCAATTTTATTCTTTTTCAAGCTTTCCCCAAATATGAAAAAGACCAAAAAATCAAAATATTCCAAAAAGTCGGACGGGATTATGGTTACTACTTCTTGTTGGAAGCTGTTGTGTTTCCTTTGAACAAAGCATTCATTCCACTCCATACATTATGAGTTGGGACTATAGTTGGACCTTAGGAGCTATACTTGTTTCTCAGTTTCTCCATCGATTCGTTAAGCTTCCAGTCATTATGGAGCCCTTTGTGATGCCTCCTACATCACATAGTCTATATCGATTCTATGCTGCCTACATCTATCCATTTTCTCATGCTCTTGTTCAAAGGAAGTCCTGAAACCAGTGTCGGTCACTCCTCAGATCTCTTGACTATTGCATGTCAGCCATCCTTATTGAGTCAGTCTGTTTCACCGGATTTCTTCCAAATCTTTCAGCATAGCTGGTACCTCGTGCTAGTTGATGGGGTTTCATTAATGCCCTCCTTCTAGCGAGTCTCATTCCATCGACTTCAACCCATTTATTCCGAGACTTGAGGATTAGAGTTCCGTTGAGTACCTTGAGGCTTGCATTCATTAGTGGCAGGTTCTCTCGTCATCGACAGTTTTGGGAATACATCAATGTCCCCTGATCGATGGATTCATCCTAGTGTTCGACTTCAACTCATTTATTCACACTCCGATGATTGTGCTATGTGCCTTGATTCCCATCTTCATTATTGGTGGGTCATCTCGCGTCTGTTAACGGTATACATCATTGACCGGTAATCAGACGATGTCACATCAAGTTCAACTTCAACTCCTTTATTCACTTGATGGGACTTGCATCGTCGAAGACTTGTGTAGAAGACCCCAGGCGATGGTGGAATTCAGTATGCTACCTGTGACTTTGAATTTACATCTAAGATATCACCTCTCAGATATCAGCAGTTTGCACTAGTTGTTTCCTTTTCAGCAGGAGACCATATCTTATTGTAGAGGGATCATGACTATGATTACTTATGACATATATCCATTATGTACTGCCTATTCATGGCCATTGTATCATATTGTTGTACTATACCGACATGTATTCAGAGATACTATTGTACTATGACGAGTGAGATGTTATTTCCACTTGTGTTTCCATCACTCCACTTTTGAGTTTTATAATGTATTTCGGCCATCGTAGCATCAGTCTCTGACCTCGCACATTAGGGGGCATCTGTTACAACGTAATATTCCACCTTGTGAGCATCAGCATTCTTTGGCCTGTAGGATCCATTTCACTGACTCAAATCCACTTTATATCCTTTAGACATACTATTTCCTCATTTTTTCCTCTTACCTGCTTGTTGCATCACTATAGCAAGCGAACCCGCGAGTTGCATCACTATAGCCCGCGGGTATCATGTAAAATGGTAAAAATCACTAGTTAATTACTTTTTACTCCCACAAAGCAGTTATTGGGTGACCTTTGACCCTCCATTTTCCCAAGTAACGTCTCGATGTGTCCTTTCACCTACCTTTGAGAGGACTATATATTGAGCACATATGGCTTATGGACGAGAGAAAAAAGAAGAGCAAGAGAAATCTAGTGGATTTTTGCCCTATCTTGAGTCTACACTCATTGATCCTTGTAGTTGTGAACCCCTTATGTTCACCATCCAAACTCCTACCATAGTTTGAGTTTTCCATTCATGGAGGATTGAAATGGTGGAGGCACAAGTGGATTGAACCAGATCTTGGTTCAGATTGGTTTCCAGCAAGAGGTCGTATCACATTGTACTTCTTCTTGTTTATTGATAGAAATACTCATATTCTCGTCCATTAATGTTGTGAATGTTTTTTATTCTACATTGGGTTGCATTTACTTATAATATCATGGACCATTTCTATTGATGATGTTAATGTCGTTTATATATTATATGTACTTGTTGTATATTGGTTGTCAAGACTAATTTGCAGATTCAAATGCACGGATTGAAAGCTCCAACGGGGATCTACATAAAACGTTTCGATCGAGGTTGGTTACATTCTCCATTATCTTAGCATTGTCATTTATAATAGCATAGTTCTGAGAATTCAGTTAATTTTTGGTAGTCAACTGTCTGTAGTGGTCTCCCAAGCCATAGTGAGTTTTCTCCAACACAGGACACTAGAAGCGCAGCACAAGAAAAAGGGTCCAGGAAGAAACACAAGGCGACCAACACTCTTCCATAGGCACAGTTACATTAAGATGACTATGACTGCATTGCACTACGCGTGAGCAAGCATTTAGAAGAGGTGATTTCCCTAAAAGACCGCAAAAGTGAAGAAATTCAAGCGCACCTAAACGAGAACCTTGCAGAACTTAAGAGCATGGTTGCGAAGATAGAAAAATTCCAGAAGGACTTAGTTCGAGAGACTGACTCAGAGGACAAGTTGGGTGAGTCAAGTCAAAGAAAGAGAAGGCCACTTGCCTTGACCATGAAGCCTCGCTTAGTCCAAATGGAGCCGATTAACGTCATCTTCCCGAATGATGAGTTAACCGAAGGCGCGAAGAGGTTGGAGCACCTGGATATTAATGTTGGTATGCTACCTCTTGAGGGGTTGCACAATCTACATATGCAGGTTTTATAAGAGATCAGAGATAGAGACGTAGTCTCTTACAATCAACATCTGCATCTAGAATAAATCTACAAAGAGCTTAAAGAGGAATGTGCGCAGAAAACAAGAGAACTTGCTAGTGCGCACGAGAAGCGAAGAAGGCTACAAGAAACTGTTGCTACGATATGTGCGCAAATACTAGAATGTGAAGAGAAACCGTAGATAGAAGATACCATTATTAAGATCGACTCTATGGGAAGCGGTCTTAAAGCGGAGATGGCAGATATGGAGATCTCCCACAAGGAAAAGGTTGCTATCCTAGAATCTCGGAACCCGCCTAGTACCCCTCCAAGTATGGCAGAAGCAACAGCTGCATCACTAAGGGCTTCAACAGAGAACATATCCATAGAAGTAGCGAAATTCCAAGACCTACTAGAGGAAGCTACTAAAGTATGGACAATGTTGCAAGAGGATCCTAAGGTATAGAAAATCCAAGATGACTTACAACAACAGTAGACAGAGCTAGATTCTATGAATGTAGCCATGGAAACCTTGCCACCTAGACTGAAAATCCAGAAGTTTGTAGAATTCAAGGACTTGCAAAGAGAGCTGAAAGTTCTTAGGGAGAAGGAGGTTGATACCTCAGCAAGGTTACAGCCCATATAGGAAGAAGCGCTCTCCCTCTCAAAGTAAAACGAAGAAACGTTACAAGAACTCCGCACCATGGAGCATATGGTACAATAGCACGCCCAAGAAGTCTTCTCGCGGGATATGTTAGAAACTATCAAGGATTTTGAGCAAGAAGCTAAAAAGTGTTGTATAAATTTCTCCCTATGGATAGGTAGAAACTCTCTTAGGTTAAAGTAGACTTTAACTGACTCTAAACTAAGACAAAAGATAACAAATGCTACCTTGAATTCCTAGATCTAAACAGACATTTCAAGATTAAACTGTTGAAAGAAACGGAAGAGATCTAACTGACCTTCAATTCAATTGCTCATCCTAATGGTCGCTCCAATTTCTGAGTCCTCGCAAATGAACCTGTCAGAATGAAACCAAGATACAAGCATATACAATTCTCTAGCAACTTGAAATATGATTTAGAATCTAAATCTATAACAGATACAAATCATATAATTGAAACAAAATCAACACACGTGATTTGGAAAACAAGACAAGTTATGTTCTATTACCAACTTGAAGTCACTTACAATGGTTGCTTAATATCCAAGCCAACTCCCAGCTCCAAGTGCTTTCTCCTCTAGCTATCTCCACAAAGATTCAAGATCATAAGTTTGATGTCTCCAAGAGTCCTCCCCTTTGCTCATGGAATGCCTCTCTCTTATAGTGTGTAGTAGGGTTAACCATCAAGAGAGAAGAATGGATCTTGGGAATGTTTAGTGGATCAGGATCACTAATCTGAGAAGGTGACTTAGGATCGAATCAGGGATACCAATACTAAAAAATCTCTCAAAGATCAAGATCCCATAAGCCATGGCAAAAATGCTAAAAAGGGAGTACCGCGCCTCTTAAACTAAGCATAGAGCGGTAGTACCGCGTGGCAAAGAAAGAGCATAGAGCGGTAGTGTGGACTACCGCGTACCTAAGCTGGAGCAAGGCACAGTAGTGTAGGTATATGAAGTCTCAGCTGGGTTGATTCTTGACAGGATAGGTTTGTCTTCAAGGATCACTCATCATTTTTCTCTTCTGGGTGTTTTAAGCAGTAGGGGAAGTGTCGTCTACTATTTTTATGGTGAAGATGCGACACTGTGAAATATGGAGGTATAACAGATGCCCCCTAAAGTGTGAGGTCAGAAGGGACTGATGGCCGAAAGACTTTACAAATACTGTGCGGAGATAGCATCGAGGAGAGCAACAAGGAGCTGAAATATAAACAAAATGTCAGATATACCATCGAGGCAGGTATTCCCATGCTTGGAAACAATTGACTCAAAGTATGGCTGCCGACCAATACATTGCAGATCCATGAGTACTGAGATGATATAGACTGTAGACAAATCATGGCTACTATGAACAAACATAGATCCATGAGATAGTAATGACACAGCCATGACCAATACAAAAGTGGATCTGTGTGAAAATATAAAGGACATCTCCATCGCAACCTAGACGCAATCAAGATACAAAGGTGCACCCAGGGTCTTCTATTCGATCGCAAATGATACGAATCTAGCCATGTGATTACAAGGTGTTGAAGTCAAACATGGTAGAAACCATTCGATTACCGGTCAATGATGTGAACCGTTAACAAATGCGAGGGAAATCACCAATGATGACGATGATCCCCAAGGTATTTGTATTACATCTCAACGAAATACGAATGAATGGGTTGATGTCGAGCATTCGAGAGATCGTTCGATCAAAGTTCAATGATGTAAACCTACTATCGAACACGAGGAAACCTGCCATTGAGGCATGCAGGTACCAAGGTACTAATGGTTTATTCCTAAGTCCAATTCCCGGATAGTGATTTTGGCATCAACGGGAATAGACTCGTCGAAGGTGAGCCATAATGATTTCCACATCATAGACACGAAATCGGAACGAAAAGATAGTATATGACGATAGAACATGTACTGACACAACGGAGGTCTGACACAATGAATGACTCTAAACAATACAACCCTTTGAACATATAACGGCATGCAAAAGGACTTGGCAGCATGGATTATTGATAGTAGAGGATAGACACCGAATGAGTAGGCTCGTGGCCAGAGAGACGACTGAGGATGATGACCATAACTCGGTGAAAATAGATACCCAAAATAGACAAGGGACAGACGCATGCCATGTTCAAAGGTGACGACTGACAAGCTGCCAAAATAAACTCGACTTGTTTCCCATATTCCCCCGACATGATAGACGAGTACCTCTTTGTTGTTTTTCAAGCTTGAAGAGGATAACAGATGCTCGGTATAGCTCATCTCATAGATGAGTCCAATCTCACATGTTTTACGAACCTGAGAAAGGAGGAGTTTGTCCCAAAGTGGGTCCTTCGATGTCAAATTTTAACGAGTCCAAGGAAGGAAAACTCGGTAGTTTTTCACATTTAGAGAGCCTGAAAAACTTAAAGAAGGCTCCAAAGTGTACTTTTTCGTAAATTTAGTCCCTCGGTCCTGAAAAACTGTAAAACAATTCCCAAGAGAACTCTCCCAGCCAAAAATTGACCGAGGTATACCTTTCTCGTAAATAGTCTAGACGGGGCGAAAAAGGGGTAACCTATCACTGAATAGACAACCTTTCAAATACTTTTACAAGTGTGAAAGAGTCAAGATCACTTGGCAATCTTTTCAATTTTAGGGATTCTTAAAAGAGCTTAACTATGGACTCCAATGGTCTTTTTCGTAATTTTTAATTATTCTGGTCTGAAAAAAGAATAAAATATAACTAGGTGTTATACCTCCATGTTTCACAGTGTCACATCTCCATCACAAAACGAGTTGACGACACTTTTCCTACTATTTTAAACCATCCAGAAGAGACAGATGATGAGTCAACCTTGAAGGTGAATCTACCCTGACAAGTTCTGACCCACCTAAGACTTTATCTACACACGCTACCGCGCCTTGCTCATTTATCAAAACGCGGTAATAGACACTACCGCACTATGCTTTTTCCCCAAAACGCGGCAGTACCGCGTTGTGCTAAGACTGCAGAGCGCGGTACTCTTTTATTAGCCTTTTTTCCCTTGGCTTGTGGGATTTTGGATTTTCGAAGATAATGGAAGATTGGGGTCCCTGATTCAATCTCAACTCATTTCCTTCGATTAGAAACCCTGATCCACTTATCTCTCCCTAGATCCACCCGTCTCTCTTGTTGGTTACCTCACCATTCACTATAAAAGAGAGGAATTCCATTGGGAAAAGGGAGGATTCTTGAGAGTACCAAACTTATGGTCTTACAGCATTGTGGAGATAGCTAGAGGAGAAGACACTTGGAGCTAGAGGATTGGCTTGGACATCAAGCACCTTTTGTAAGTATTCTTCAAGTTGTAATGGAATAACTTGTCTTGTTTCCCCAAATCATTTGTATTAATTATGTTTTAATGATATGATTTGTATCTTTCATAGATTTAGATTCTAACTCATGTTTCAAGTTGCTAGAGAATAGTGCATTCTTGTGTCTTGGTTCCATTTTGACAGGTTCATTTGTGAGGGCTTGGAGATTGGAGCAACTACAAAGACAAGCGTTTGGATAGAAGGTCAGTTAAACTTCTTCTACTCTTTCTAGCATTTTAATCTTGAGACGTTTGTTAGATCTAGGGATTCAAGGTAGCATTTGTTTTGACTTGTTTCTTGCTTTAGAGTTAGTTTAAAGTCTACTTTAAAGTTAAGAGAGTTTTGGCTTATCCGTAGGACAAAATTCTACATAGGTTAATACTTTCCTCACCGTTTAACGAGCATGAGTAAAGCTGACTAAGCTCGACACCATTTACTTAAATTTGACAAGCACGACACGGGTGTAAAAGCGCTTGGAATCTTTTTCAAGTTTTAATCCAGAGCACGAAAAAGATAAAGTAGGCTCAAAATGAAGGTCAAACAATAAATGAACGCCAGTGTGAACATTTTTTAGAGACCCTATCAACAAATGCTCATGGAACCAGATATTAGTAATGTGAAATGGGTTTTAATTTAACCAAATAAAATCTTGAGTAAAAATTAAGTGAAAAAGTTATATAAAGGATGGGTAAATATGGAAAGTTACCATTTCACTTGTTCATTTGCCAAAAGAGGAGATTTTACCCATTGAGGAGCAAAAACTTCAAGATTTCATATCTGGAGATCCGGAGTACCGTTTCAAGAACCGTCTGCGCTAGGTAAGAGATTTAAATATGTATGAATAACTTGATTTCAGTAGGGAAAAACAATTTTTTGGGCGAGCCCTATTAGGCAATTTTCACCTTCCATAGTACCACACGGGAGCTATATCGGGAAGCGTGGTATTGTGCAACAGTACCGCGTTGTAGGGTTAAACATGGGCGCGGTACTATGTAGTACCGCGCAGTCACATTTCCCCCAGGTGCGGTAGTGGCGGTTTTTAAGATGAAAAAAATTGATTTTTCTCTAATTTTTTGCTAAGATCAAGTTGTTAAATGATTAATGAATGTTTCCTATGACTTTTTGCAGGTATTTGCAACTTATTTGGAGCAAAATGGTCCAGTGGAAAGAAAGAGAGCATGAAACGGATGATTTGTTGGCCAAAGATGACCAAGAGACCTTGACTACATTGCGGGAATGTGGTTTGTTGAAATTCTTCAAGACCAAAGGTATCCGTAAGCAGGAAAAACTTCTCACCCACATTATTCAAATGTGGGACCCTGACATTCAAGATTTTCGAGTGGGAGAACACACCCTCGATATTGAACTTGAGGACATTTATTTCCTCACGGATCTCTCGAAAAGAGGATCCCAGGTGAGTTTTACTGGGTTCACAGCCTCAGAGGCGAGCACTGATGCTTTAATTGCTTATTATTGTCGTCAAGGTTCGGGGAAGAAAAGGGGCAAGGTGGTCATTAAGGACATTGTAGAACTTCCTTTAAAAATCGTGTTGTTCACCATCACACGTGCAGCAGGGAGTACGGGTCCCCATCAGGCATCCCATACACAAATGAATCTTGCAATGGATTTCATGGCAGGAACAGTATTCAACTAGTGTGAGGCAGTATTGACCAACCTCAAAGAGCAAGTGAACAAGTGCAGGCTTGGAGGGAACTCTCAATTTGGGTATGGGAGCATCTTAGTCACTTTCTTCTTGGTGAGGGTACCGTTGTTGCGCCCACAGCTGGCCATGCTCCCTCGTCCACCCACCGAGCCATGGATGGCTCGATGGAGTGAGTACGCAGGACGACATGGAGGGCCGCAGCGTTTGGCTTTTAGTGAGTATTTCTTCTCATGGCTCGAGGAACAAATTGTGATGATCGATGACTACCCCTATGCAGGGGTGGACTTCTGCGAGGACATAGACTTGGCACTGTCGAAAGATGAGGATTGGGACAATTCAGGTATGACCTTCATAAATGTTTTTTTTTTAATATATAATTTTTATTGTTTTTTAGAATGTGTAAAAGACTTTAATATATATACGTGTGCATGTCGTAGATCGTGGACCACAGAGACCGGCAGGGTACTCGCTGTTACGCCAAGGTGGTGTTGATCACCGAGCTACTCCAGATGAGGAAGAAGACAAGGATGAGGTGGGAGGGGTCCAGGAGATAGAGAGGAACCTACAGGGTTTAACCCACACTGTCCCCGCTATGAGGATGGATGACATCCCTTTGCATCTCCAGCGGTATACCGTAGGTGTGACTAGGCGTATTGGCCAACTCCTCCATAGGGTGGCTCGGGCTATAGTGTTTTATCACCAGCAGCATGAGGAATCTGAGGAGGAACATGATAGATCTCCCAGATCTCCTTAGATGGTAGCTTTTATCTTTTTGCGGCATGTATACGATATGTAGGCTTTGAGACCCAAATTTTTGTATGGGACTAGGTCCCAAATTTTGTCTTTAAAACACAAACTTTATGTATTTGAAAAAACACTTTTATATACAGTGATATATATATGGACCTAATTTTATGACCTATTTATTTACAATGACTTGTGTGTTTATTTTATGATGTGTTTTTATGTATGGGCAAGATGCCAATCCAAAATGTAATTAGCTAATGAATCAGCTATACAATTGAATTTCCTTGGTATGTGTTGATATGAAATAAAATTAAAAGATCGTTCCAAGAGGCGTACCCTTCGAAATAAACGAAGTAGGATAGGATCGCAAACTATGTAAACACGATTCAGATGAGAAACCATGAGTTGGGAGTCTAAAAAGACTGATAGGGAGTCAATTCCAAGGGCAGCAACCTCCGTCAAGAGTTCGATGACTGCATGGTACTCTGCAATATTGGTGGTTGCAGGACCCAAACAATTGGCTCCTGAAGATAGCAACTCGCCAGTGGGAGAATAGATTACCCATGCTACGGAAGCGAGGTTCCGGGTATGTCGTCTCGCACCATCGGCGAATCCGAAGTAGGCAGACATCTACGCATAAAATCACAAGTCAAGGTAAGAATGGGTACATGAGTTCCGTGTGTGCACACCAAAAAGATAAGTGAAAACAAGCTAGGTACATTATGTACAAAAAGTATCTCACACAGGATTACCCTACGCGTAGAAGCATTTGAGGTACAGCCCATTGCGGGGCTGTGCCAATGGTGTGCCATCACAATCGACGAGTTCATAGGCTCCTTTCTCCAAGACACATTTTACAACAAAGGGGTTGTACCACATAGATTCTAGCTTTCTTTTTCCAAGTTTATCGTGCATTTGATCATATGTGAGTACGAGGTCACCTTCATTGAAAACCCGAGGTTGAACGGATTTGTTATACTGTGCTTTGATGCGTTTTTTATGAGCTTCGTTGGCTAAAGCAGTGTCGCGGCGGGTTTCATCTAGCTTGGCTAGGTATAGAAACCGTTCCTCTTCGGAAGTGGTGTGGGGAAGTAGCTCAATGGTTATCTTAATTGATGGAATTTCACATTCAATCGGTAAAATGGCTTCCATGCCATACACCAGTTGGAATGGTGTAAACCTAGTAGCACTTTTTACTGAGGTTCGGTATGCCCATAGTGCCGAAAATAGAGCTGAGTGCCAGTTGGATTTATGAGAACCCACAATACGTTGAATCATTCATTTCAGAACTTTGTTAATGGCTTCAACTTGGACATTATCCTGTGGGTAGTATGGGGTTGATTTTTCATGGAGAAAACCCAACTTGGCACTCAGTTCCTCAATCATATGGTTCCAGAAGTGGGAGCCATGATCAGTCACAATGGATTGTGGGACACCAAATCTAGCTATAATGTGATTGAATATGAATTGTGTTGTTGTTTTTCCATCCTCAGCATAAGTAGGCATCGCTTCATCCCATTTTGTGAAATAGTCAACAGCTACTATGACATAGCTATGCCCCCCGACTGAAGTGGGCTTACACTGCATGAAATCTATGCCCCATTTGGAAAAGGGGCCGACGGCAATAATAGGATGGAGTGGAGCAGGATGCGAGCGTGTCTTATTATGAAAGAATTGACAGGGTGGACATTTCTTAACCATTTCAATGCAGTCTTTGAAAATTGAGGGCCAGAAATATCCCGCTCGCAGTATCTTCTGGGCCGTATCCATCCCAGAGAGATGACCACCACATGCTCTAGTGTGGCAGTCATTAAGAACGCGTTCTGCTTCATCTAAAGTCAAACAGCGTCGAAGGACAGTGTCGACACCACATCGATAAAGGGTATCATTAACTATGAGGTAGTACTTGGCGTGATGTCGGATACGTCGTCGTTCATCGCGACTGAGGTCAGGGCGGAAACGTTGGGTTTGGAGGTATAATAAAATATCCCCGTACCATGGATCAGACGTGCTAATGAGGAACAATGATTCATCAGGAAGAGAATCGATGGGATCGGATTGCTCGGTAGCACGGGGCAAGTTACAAATCAACTTAGCAAAGACCAAAGACTTCTTGGACTTGGCTTTGGAAAATTCCAAGTCAAACTCTTGTAGGATGACGATCCAACAAGAATATTTTCCCCCAAGCACTTGACGCGTGAGGATATAATACATTGGATCGAAATCTGCTATAATAGTGGTCCAACAGAGTAGAATGTAATGACGGAATCTCTGGATAGTGAAAACTGTTGCCAGAGCCAGTTTTTCAACATGTGAATAACGAGTTTCGGAGTCGAGAAGACTCTTACTAAGATAGTATAACACATGTTCTATACCGTTATGGTCTTCTTGGACTAGCACCATACCGATGGTGGAAATCGAAGCTGCGAGATAAAGAATGTAATCTTGTGTGTAATTGGGGGGTTGAATCACAGGATCTTTAGTTAAGGCCACCTTTAGATTATCAAAGGAACATTGGGCTTCGTCATCCCAGATGAAGGGAGTGTTCTTCTTGAGAAGCCTCATATAGCCTTTTTTTATCTCGGAAAGATTACAAATGAAATGGCGTAGAAAGTTTGCATCCCCTTACAAACTTTGAAGTTCTGGGATGTTCGTAGGGGAAGGTAGGGCTAAGATAGCTTCTACCTTCGCAAGATCTAAGTGTAATGTCCCCTCCCATCATACCAACATGATAGAGAGGACGTGATGCTAACACTGGGCATCTAGCCCCATGAACTTTTAAATAAGCATTCACATAAAATAAAAGAACATATGGAAATGTATAATTATATGTAAACATAACGGAAGTAATTTCAATTACACATCCATCATACATTCAAGATATTCATCAAATAAATAATTGCAAAGTTAACACAAGAGAATACTTATCTTAACAAAGTAGTCCCAAGCAACCAGCTATGCATCTGCAACGTTCCACCCAACCATAGGCCAGTTGTGCTTATCGACCTCTTGATACAACTGCCACCCCCCGAGCTGGGCATGATTTCTACAAGGAACCAGGGAACAACAGACTCACACATAGCCAAGCATACACCAAGATGAGCCAAGCCAATCTACAATTGGGTTTATCAGGCTGCTAGGAAATGGAAAGGAAGAATTGCTAAGCTAGTGAGCTCAAGCACAGAGCCAGGGATACCTCTACAAGATCTATCTAGCTTGGCACCCACAATGCCTACACACCCCACTCAAGGAAGTATTCCCTTCACCAATGCACAGTCCCTCGGGCCATACCTTCCAATCTAGAGTGTCTAAGGTGTGCATAGAAGAGTAGCTAGCCCTCTTGATCTTCTTGAGAGGTTATTTCCCCCCACTAGGTTTATCAAGCCAATTATGTCCACTACCACTCCAAGTTTCTTTCTCACAAGTTCAAATCAAAATAGGGATGCACATAACAGCAAAAGTATAAGTGTTGGGCATGAAGAAACATTTTTTTTATAGTGAGATGCCCAAAGATGGGGTTTTCATTATCTTCAGAAAAATGTGGGAAACCCAAAAATGAAACTGGAAGATGGGGAACAACCATGGGAAGCCAAATCCGTTTTCAGAAAAACGTCCATGGACATTCTGGGGCAAAAACGACCTCCATAACAGTCCCAAATCGTGGTGCTCCTCTCCCAGCCGCTGTGTAACACAAAAACCAGCTCTCGGCCATGGAAAAATGCAGGAAAATGATGAAAAACATGATGGGGAAATCCCAGCTAGCTCAGGCTGCGTGAGAGGGCAAAGGCCATGGGTGAAAGATGGCTTTGGGAACCATTTCATGGGTGTTTTCTTGCCCTAGAAGCAAAATTACATTTTTCCAGGTTGATGGCTTTCCCATGCACGAAATTGGATGCCATGCCTCTTCATTCCCAAGGCATTAATTGCCTCAACCAATTTCTGGACGAATTAAATGATTGGGTCCATAACCCAAATGGGTAGTTGGTGGTTTATGGGTTTTCTCATTGACACATGGATTAACACCATTGGCTCAAGGGTTTGAATAATTTCTCTTCCTATTCCTTGTAGAATCATGCCCCCATCTCTTTGTTGCATTGCATAGCTAGTTGTGGATTTTTCATTAAAATCCATATTTACATGATGTCTTAATTTACATTGTGCCTATCTAGCACAAGAACCATAGGCATCTATCTTTAATTGCCGATACATAAAACGCTAAATCAATGGTGGGTCCTTGGCCTTGAGCTCCTCACCATGATTAAATAACAATATTTACATCATTTACGATTTAATGAAAAAGGGGGTCAAAATGGGGACATTACACTAAGCATATCCCGCTTTTGGAGATTATGAATCCCAAATGTTTTCCGGCTTCCACGCAAAAGATGCACTTATGTGGATTCAAACAGATATTGTAGCGACGGCACCTTTTGAAAATGGCACCTAAGTGATCAGGATGGTCATCCCGGGTCTGAGAATCAGGAGGAAGATCATCAAGATATGGTTCTACAATATGTTTGATATCATGAAATGCGTACGACATTGCCCATTGGAAAGTTGCCCTGGAGTTTTTAAGGCCAAAAGGTAACTTTCGATATGCAAAAATACCCCAAGGGAAGATAAAGGTTGTTTTATGCTGGTCGGCTGGGAGGATATCGATCTGATTATAGCCAGAAAAGTCATCCATAAATGAAAAGATGACACTCCCGGCACAGTTATCGATGATCTGGTCAATGAACGGAGTTGGGTAGTTGTCCTTTGGACAAGCTTTGTTCAAGTCGCTGTAATTGACACAGACTCTAATCATTCCCTATTTCTTGGCTACGGGAACGATGTTAGATACCCATTCTGTCAATGGGACAGGATAGATAAAACCACCACGCAAAAGTTTTTCAACTTCTGCTTTAATAGCGGCTGCCTTACGAGGATGGACGGGTCGGAGTTTCTGCCGAACAGGTCGGGTGCCAGGGAAGGTTGGAATTTCATGGACCACAATCGAGGGATATATTCCTAGAATTTCTTCATAACTCCAAGCAAAAACATCGCGGAAGGTTTTGAAGTAGGCAGTGTAGAACTCCATTTTGAGGGGAGTGCATGTTTTTCCAATATGAATGTTTTCCACGATACCAGGCTTCACTAAAATGTCTATGGGAGTGGTTTCCATAAGGTTAGCCAAGTTTCCTTCGAAAAATACTTCGTCAAGGGAAGTGGGAAACTTGGTTTGAACCATTCCAAGTGAAGGGCTGGATTTTGTATCGGGCTCAAGCGTCTGAATGGTGGGGAATGAAGATTGATGATGAAAATCTCCCCATGGTGGCTCATCATCGCACATAACCTCCATAATTGATTCGTCAGTGGGAAAAATCAAAGTGAGAGGATCGCTAATTGGTGGGGATGAATGAGTCTCAGACGAGAGTTATGCCACGGTGTGATGGGTAGGACAGTCGACCCAATCGGTGGCTGATTGGATCGCTTCGTACGCTGCGAGGTTTCTATTCAAAGGCATGGAGTTGCCGTAGTTTTCAATCTCAGCGGGACTCGAAATCACCAATGAATCATTGGAAGGGGTGACATTTGATGAAATCATGTTGACTGGTTGAACATGGGACCCAAGCTCTGGGAAAACTCCAATAAGGGAAGAATCCTTCATAAGACCAACACCAACGTCTTGGAACTGGTACATAGGTTGATCCAATAACGGGACGGTGTTGGCGGAGTTCGGATGAGAGTCTGGGATACAGTAATCGAGTTGATCTATGGTGACAATTTTCCCTTCATGAGGAAATTGCACAATCCGGAAGACGGTAGATGCTATGGCGGTCATGGCGTAAAACCAGTTCCGACCAAGTAGAAGATTGTAATCCAATGGTGCATCCATGACTTCGATGTGTACGGATACTGTTTTTCCCCCCAGTTCAACACCGATTGTGGGAATGAGTCCATAAGGTTGAAAACTGTGTCCATCAAATGCCCTGAGAGTGGTGGGAGACGTCGTGACTTCAGGTGAGCCTAAGGCTCTCCAACAATTCAAAGACATGATCGATGTGGAGGCACCTTCATCTAAAATAGTGCGATGGATGCTATTTCCACGGTTTGAAGTATCTGGGTCCATTGCCCCCAGTGTTGAAAGTAAGGTTCTACGCTGCATAGGGCAGTGTTGAAGAACCTCGAGAGTCGACATGGCACAAGGTGCTTGAGCTAAATCCTCAACAATGTTGTAATTTTGGGTAGCTCGCGCATTGGGATTAAATGTCGACTTTCGTATCGTGCCCTTGGGTGGGGGTAGCACTGTGTCCGTAAGCGGTCTCTTGATATGGAGATGGCCGTTAGGGGGAGGGGTAGGAGTCAAATCTTTGACAGGAGATTTGCCTTTGGTTGTCTCTAACTATTTGTTTGAACTTGGAGGGTTCTCATATGTCTTTGAACGAGTGGTTATATGAATCTCCTCATTACTCGTCATCAGGATTTCACGATTTGCGGATGTCTCTCCACGAGTTGGGTTGCTCGAGTTGCCCCCTTGTGGGGTTTCTTGGGAAACCATCTGTTGTTGCTGCTGAGGAAAAGGGTCAGTTAACACTGCCGGGCGAGAGGATCCTTTAACGAATTTGTTGACTTCATCCTTGTAGGGACAGTCACGCGTGTAGTGATCATCTTGACAAATTAGGCAGGGAAACTTAGCCTTTCGATGTGGTTTCAGGTCATTGTGGGTGGGTTGTGGCTTGGGATTCTCCTGCTGGTTCTTCTTGGATTTACCACGATTTTTCTTCTTCTTTCCTCCGAATGGTTGTGACGTATATTGAACTACGTTCACTTTGGAGGAGATAGCAAGAGAAGTGGTGGTTTTTTTGAGCATCCTGAGATAGAACGGGGGAAGTAGAAGCTTGTTGTCCCGTCGAGTTGGTGGTAGGCTGGGCCTTGACTGAACCAACAATACCATCAATGGGGGGTTCAGTGGCAGGTTTTGTTGGATCAGTGTTAATGTGGGCGGCATGGGGAAGAAGTTAGTGTAAAGTGTTGAATTGGGTATATATCAAATCCATGTATTGGGTTGTTGAGATGGCTTTTTCTTCTGTGACCGGCCCGCACATAGCAATATCCCTAGCTATGGGAGGCAAGAATGACTTTATGAACCAATCAGTGAGTAGCTGACCCATAATGGGTGTCTTGATTATCCTACGGCGTCGACGCCACTCATGGATGTGATCCGAAATGTGCGTAGAAGTGGTTTAACGCAACAAGGTTAACAGTTCTGTTCTAGTCTCATACCGAATGGGGAGCTGGAAATGGGTCAGAAACTGCATAGCCAAGGTGTTGAAATTGTGGAAAGAGTGTTGTGGCAGCTCAATGTACCATTTTGCTGCCGTGCCGGTAAGCGTACACTGGAAGAGTCGTAGTCGAATGGAATCGTCCATCAAGGATTTGGATGAACACCAAAGATGGAAGGTCATTATGTGGTTCTTGGGGTCTTCCCCGGGCTTAGCATCGAACTTAGGAATGTTCGATGGAAGTTTGGCTGGAATGGGTGGCCAGTGGGGTTCATGCCATATAGGATCATTAATGAGCCTCGACAAATCAGGTAAGTCTAGCATGGCCAAAAAGGGAAGTTGACGATTGGTCTGTGGGTATGAGTAATAACCGTATGGTGCAAAGAAACTTGGGGGGCCCTGCATACTATACTGCTGCATGTTATACCCATATGTGTTTCCCGCGGGGTACTGCTAGAAGTTCTGTGGGTAGTAGGCCATCTGGTTAACCAGTTGAGTGTTGGAAGTCATTACCTGACTAGGAATCACAGTAGTAACCGGTTGTTGGATGTTCTGCTGAGTGGGGATGGTAGGTATGGCACCCTGGGGTTGTTGTAACCCAGGAATGGTTGCTGCTCCTGGTTGGAGAAAAGTTCCCTGTAGTTGTTGTGTTCCAGGAATTTTACCACTATATTGAGTAAGTGGAGGGTTTCCCATAGCAGGGTTGGGGGGTGGCTGCAACAGTAGTGTCCATGGAATGTCCGTTCCTCCTTGATAAACGTGTGGAAATTGAAGGGATGGGTTCCATGGAGTTGTAGCAGCCGAAGGATAGGGGAAGCCGGAGTTCAAGTTGGGGGGAATCTGAGATTGCCCCCCAGCTGGGTTCCAGTTTCCAAATAATGAGTACCCCCCACTCTGTGGGATTTGAGATCCCCAAGAAGGAAGCGTACCTGACGAGGGATGTTGAAGATGAGGCCCGGTTGGGAAATCGGTATAAGGTTGTCCGCTGCCAGGTGTGTTGTACATACCATACTGAGCAGATGTTGTTGGTTGGGAGGGTTATTGGATGGTGCCGATGGGTTTCCCTCCAGCAGATGGGTTGGATGGCCCTATAGGAGGAGGTTGTTGACTAGGAACGGGGTTTCCAACAAAGGATTGTCCTCCGGTAGGTTGGGTTGATGGCCCGCCAAGAGGATTTTGGTTGTTGGAATTGGGGATCGCGGCAGTCGGTTGTCCACCTCCTGAGATATTGTAGATAGTGGCCGAAGGTGAACCTCCGGTCAATATGGATGATCCAGCGGTATGACTTGGTGTTATTCCGACACTAGCCAGGTACGATAGTGTTGATTGGCCAATGGCACCAAAAGTGTCGATTTGTGGAGGGGGTATTCCATATGTGATGGGAGAGGATGGAGAAAAAACTAGGTTATCCCTCATAGAATGTGCGCCAAACATGGGTGATGGCAGCAAATGTGGGGAATTTAATCGAGGGGTATCGGGGGTGTCATCCATAGCGTGTTCAACAATAGGAGGACCATCGAAGACTGGGTCCGGGTTCGTATCCTAAAAAGGGTTTTCGGGGTCCGACGGGAACATAGGTATAGTAACGTCTGAAGGTCCAGAGCCGTCTGCATAGGAGTGATGAAACTCCGTGCTAGACAGAACATTGGGAGCCCGATAGTCAGGAGGACGGGTAACAGGGGATATTTGGAAGCCGTCGAGAGCATTTTCTCTGTGTCACATTTAAACTGTGCCGACGCTAACGGGGAATTTGCTAGACTAACCATACTAGACTGAATGGAGGCCATGATCTCATGTCCCGAAGGGAGGTTGGGGAGAGATACAGTACGAGGTATGTTGTTGGAAGAACTGGTTTCTTGTGGATGAACGCTGGATGGCGCGGTGATAATAGGCGGAAGCTCCTCCTGGGAAGTGATAAAGCCATAGTCAGGTTCAAAAGGTGTATCAGGAAGTTGAGTGTCTTCGATAATTTTGACGTACCTGCCCGGGACTGGAAGCAAGCCAGATATATCCTGGTCGGATCCTTCGATGGTGCCAACAGATCCTTCCATGTCATCGTAGAAAGTTTCTGGTGGAAGTGAGGTGTTGACATCAAGGAGGAGAATGGCCTCCGATCTAGTATCTTGGGCCATACTAGATTCAACCCCTGTAATGTTGTCCACTGTGGCAGATATTTCTGGAATAATAGTGGGTGAAGTGACAGTGAGAATCTCAGATGTACTAGTGGTTGCAGAAACTGCAAGAGGTTCTGAGACCGTGCTATGAGTAACGGTTACAGGTGGAACTGAAGATGTAGTGCGTATTGGCGGTGGAATATTGCCTCGACCGGCACCACGGTCAAGAGGGGCGGGAATACGTGATGCAAGTGGACTGAAGGACTGCGACGGTGGTGGTGCTGGAGGGATTTTTCCCTATACCCTTCGTGATCTCCGTGGTGGTTCTGACATAATGGCAGGAATATGAAATCCGGGGGCAGTCTCGTAACAAAGAACTCAAAAGCTCTAATGCAACCGAGTGTGCAAAAGAGGAGCTAGAAAAAGCAAGGCTCATAGGCCAAAAAGCAAGCTCTAAAATCTATACTGAGACCGATGTCCCAGTAAGCGAGCTGAGAAAAACAATGGCCAGAATGCCAACAAGCAGTCACTAAAAAGAAAAAATGACCCTCTATAAAAATGAGATAACAAGCAAACTCCTAACTAAGAGCTGGAGACCTCAACAAGTTGTATCCTTCGCAAGGTGATGAAATCCAAGTCGAACAATACAATGTGAGAGACCAATATGAGAAGGATATCCCTCTACCGAAAGGGATCCTGGCTAAAAGAGCCCTAGTAGAAAATTCACTAAGCTAACTCATTCATGACACGTTGGAAAAGGTTTTCGGCGCTTCTGCCTTATCACCCTTGCATTACTATGAATACAAGGAAGACAATGATCGATGTTTCCTTAGGGCTAAGTGGAGTGCGGCATTCCACAGAGTCCGTCCGGTTCTTAATCTCGCGGTGGTTTAACCCCTGAAAGTTAAAAATAGTCAGGAGGCCCCTCCACAAACTGGTCTATGACTGTGTCAATAAATACTAGAGGATTTTAGTTCCCTAGAGGACAACAACTATGTCTCAGATGAAAATGACAAGGGGGAATTATTTTGATGCCTATCCCCGGTGTCGTACCTAACTACCAAATTCTCTTGATTTCCTCAAGTGAGGTTAATGTTGGTTTAGTTAGGGAGATTAATTGTAGTGGTTGTATTACTCAATCGGGTAAATGGACGCGAAACTTGGTGGTGTTGTGACGACCCAAACCATTCAAGTGAGAATGAATCGAAATAAGCCTTGTATTCGATGAAAACTAGCTATGGAAGAGAGAGAGTTCTTCGATCATAAATGCATGAAACTTTCACAAGCAATTAAAAACCACTTCAAAACAAAAAAAAATTGTTTTCTTTTTCTAAGTAGAGCCAAACTGAAATAAACACTTCTTTCCAATTCACTGATCTTGCAACTAGGATGCTTCAAAAAATGAGAATTTATGTGGCAAATTTAAATGGTTCACTTCCTAATGCACAATAATATTGCTAGATCATTTCAATCCAAACAACACAAATGTTCTCCAATGATAATTTTCGATATAAGTTTGAATAACACTAAAGGAAACAATGTGATTATGAAAGATACACGATCCAGTAAAAAGAGGACAGTAGTAACAGTTTGGTTGTGATGAGAAGATCAAGCCAATGCAATCAGACTGAAGGGGTGACCCAATGTGTAAATAATGCCACTAACTCATAAAATAATCAAGCTCACAAGAGGAATAAACAAACCACAAAGACTGTGTAATGAATAGGATAGTAATAAGCAACAGAAAACACCAAACTAAAGCAGAGAAAATCAAAAATGATTCAGGAAACCAAATAGGCAAGAAAAATTGAAAATATGCAGACACTACCGCATGGCAGGAATAGGCTAGAGTGCGGTACTGGTACACTACCGCTCTGGTAAGATTTATGGGTACCCGGTACTACCGCGCTGTAGACAGTATTGGGGGCGCGATACTGTTGCAAAGGATGGAAAAACGCAACTTTTGAAAAGAATATTGAATTTTTTAGGGTTTTTGCAGACCCAGAGGACTCACTGATCACAAAGGGAGGAAATATGTAGAGAGGAGGGAAGAATAAAGGTCAAGGAGACCAAAATTCAGTACTGGTTTGAAGAGAAAGAAGAATCACAATAAAAAATGACTGAAAGTGAGATGAATCAATCAAATTGGGTTCAAACCAGCGGAGTCACCATTCTTGTTGTAGAAATTTCTCCCTACGGATAGGTAGAAACTCTCTTAGGTTAAAGTAGACTTTAACTGACTCTAAACTAAGACAAAAGATAACAAATGCTACCTTGAATTCCTAGATCTAAACAGACATTTCAAGATTAAACTAATGAAAGAAATGGAAGAGATCTAACTGACCTTCAATTCAATTGCTCGTCCTAATGGTCGCCCCAATTTCCGAGTCCTCGCGAATGAACCTGTCAGAATGAAACCAAGATACAAGCATATACAATTCTCTAGCAACTTGAAATATGAGCTGGAATCTAAATCTATAACAGATACAAATCATATAATTGAAACAAAATCAACACACATGATTTGGGAAACAAGACAAGTTATGTTCTATTACCAACTTGAAGTCACTTACAATGGTTGCTTGATATCCAAGCCAACTCCCAGCTCCAAGTGCTTTCTCCTCTAGCTATCTCCACAAAGATTCAAGATCATAAGTTTGATGTCTCCAAGAGTCCTCCCCTTTGCTCATGGAATGCCTCTCTCTTATAGTGTGTAGTAGGTTTAACCATCAAGAGAGAAGAATGGATCTTGGGAATGTTTAGTGGATCAGGCTCACTAATCTGAGAAGGTGAGTTATGATCGAATCAGGGATACCAATCCTAAAAAATCTCTCGAAGATCAAGATCCCATAAGCCATGGAAAAAATGCTAAGAAGGGAGTACCGCGCCTCTTAAACTGAGCATAGAGCGGTAGTACCGCGTGGCAGAGAAAGAGCATAGCGCGGTAGTGTGGACTACCGCGCACCTAAGCTAGAGCAAGGAACGGTAGTGTAGGTATATGAAGTCTTAGCTGGGTTGATTCTTGACAGGATAGGTTTGTCTTCAAGGATCACTCATCATTTTTCTCTTCTGGGTGTTTTAAGCAGTAGGGGAAGTGTCGTCAACTATTTTTATGGTGAAGATGTGATGCTATGAAATATGGAGGTATAACAGGAGACAGTTGCAAGGCTAAGCGCAACTTACCAGAACTTCGCTGTGAAGTTAAACATCCAAGGGGATGCGCAACCAAAGGAGTCTGCTGAGAGTGGCTCAGGGATGAGCTACATGTGAGTGTTAGGGGCCTGTTGGGCATGGCCCAAGTGGAGTAATTTTGTGAAGCGAGGTTCCCGAGAAGCAATTTTTGTTGGCAAGAATTACAAGTGAAGCTAGGTCCAGCATTGGCCTATTTTGGGTAAAGAAATCCGCAAATCCCGAGAACAGGGTAAGGAGTGGCGCGAAGTCAAAGGAAAGGGACATGTCGCCTTAGTAAAGATAGAGTACTAAGGACGGCCAGGACAGTTGAGGCAATTAGAACGACGGACCAACAGCGATGGAAGAAGTGGAGTGGTTGAAAGGGACATGTCATTATGAAGTCAGATCCATGCAGTCAGAACTGCGGCTGTCAGAAGAGTGTCAGAGCCAGAAGAGGTGCAGAAAGGTGGTCAAAGTCAAGTGAAGTAGCTGTCAAGTATGACAATCCTTGTTAGTGGGGTAACCGCGCCATTTTTGGGGGGTTTTGGGTACTATAGGGTTTTTCGGCCCACAATGATTGTAAAGACGTGACCCTCGGGCACAGTCTATAAAAAGGGAAATTTTGTAATGGAAGGGTTGGTCTCTCAGGGGTTCGTCTTTTGGTATCTTGATGAAATACTAAGTATTGTAAGCGAACGCAGAGAGGAAGAGGCTCTGCAGCTGTGTGCATAGAGACCCAATTGTAGAGAGAAGAATATGCAACTATGTGTGCGGACTGGAACTGTTGACCCTTACCATTAATATAAACAACATTTCCCATGGACGTAGCTCCCATCCTGGGGTTGAACCACGTAAATAAGTGTGTTGTGTGAATGCATGAGTGTGATTGCTTATGTTTATGTTTATGCTTATGATTATGTGTGTTCCTTATTTTATATTCATTTTCACATGAATGGTTGATGAGAATAATATGTTAAGTACCGAACACATATATTTTAATGCGTAGTTGCACAATTGACACTAATCTAGTAGAGCTTGTAGAGTGTAAAATTGTCCCTCAACGCGGGCCCAAAGTGCATTGTTTCATTGCATTATGTAGCTTCCCGCGAGCACAGCTCCAGAATACGTTGTTGTACAAGAAGTGGACATGAAGTAGATGTGACTTTGCTCAGCTTACTAGTTTATTAGTTGCGCATCACCTGGTTGTAGAAACGTGCTTCTGCAACCACCCCATAACTTCGCCTCGAGTGAGACCTCTATATGTTCGCTTGATGTTACTGAAAGGGCCGGTGAATAAGGGTTTCATTGGGACACTAACTATGCCAAATCCGGATCTGATCTAAGTATTAAGAGATAGAGGAAGTCTAGAGCCAACACAGAGTCTACAATTCCACTTATTTTTTAGATTTAGTTAACTCATCTAAATCCAGGTTTTTGGCATTCATTTCAAACTCTTTATTTTCTAGATCCTTTTCTCTTTTGATCTCTTCAACCCTAAAAGTACCTCCAATTTATTTGAAGATCACATCTGTACTATAAATTGTCTTCCTTGTAGCCGGATTCCACAACTTATACCCCTCCACTCCATCATTATACCCGATGAAGATGCATTTCACAGACTTGCTATCGATTTTGGTTCTTTTATCATTTGGGACATGCACAAAGGAATCACCCCCAAAGACTCTAATATGTTAAAGAGAGGTATTCTTATCATCCCATGCCTCATATGGAATCTTGTCAACTAGATCCATCAACAACAACCTATTCACCAGGTAACATGTTGTGTCGACTGCTTCTGCGCAGGATTCTTGTGTTGTACATGCACCAATAAGCATGCTCCTTGATTTTTCCATCAATGTTCTATTCATTCTTTCAGCAACTTCATTTTGTTGATGTATGTATGTAGTTTTGTTTTGTCGATATATACCATGTTGTCTATAGAACTGGTCGAACACCTTACCACATAATTATCCTCTGTTATCATTTATCAACACGTTGATCTTCTTGCCAATCTGATTTTCTACAAAATATTTGAACTCTCAAAACTTCTCAAAGACCTTAGATTTCTTCCTCATAAAATACAACCATGTCATTCTAGAGAAATCATCTATAAAAGAGATGTAATATTGTGATCCTCCTAATGATGGGATCAATACTGGTCCAAACACATCACTATGTATTAAATCCAATATTTCATTGGCCCTAGTAACCCCGGATGAGAAACTTACACAACTTTGTTTACCTTAAATGCAATGTCCAAAAAAGTCTACTTATTCAGAACAGTTAAGGAAACCTACATCCATACCATTATTATGCATAGAAAAAAATCATTTATAACCAATGTGTCTCATTTGCTCATTCCACAACATGGTTGTTTCAACTAGACAAGAATATATATCGTTGGATTCGGGAAAGACTATAGTCGCACATCCATTGGTGTTTGTTCTTCCCAATAGCTTGTATAGTGTTCTAGTACGGACTCCTCTCATCACTACCATGGCTCCCCACACCATATTGCACATGTCTTTCTCAAATACAGACTACACACCTACATTCCCCATCTTACTAATATAAATAAGGTTTCAATCCAAACCTGGGATATGCAACACACATCAAAGAGTTCCTCTCCTTCCATATGTTAATAACTATCAAACTTTACCTCATCTGACAATCCTAGTCGATGAATCATTTCCTAGAAGAATGCCACTATCATTGAACTACTCATATTCATAGAATCACTACATGGTGTCCTATGAAATGATGCACCATATCCATTCAACCAAGAGTCATCATTTGACTATGTACTTTTTGAGGCCAAATACACATCCCCTTTTTCTTTAGTCAAAGACTTACTTCCAGTCAACTATGCTAACTTAGATCCTTTTCTCTTCTCAATTTATGTCGACTTATAGTATTGTTTATAATGCCTGACATTTCCACAATGCTAACATTTTCTCATCATTTAACCAGGTGATTTAGATCTAGTCTTTGATCTACCCCTCAACTTTTATCTTCTATCGGAGGATTTTCCTTTTCCTCTATCGATTGGTCGACTCTCATATTGAGGGCATCATGGGTCGAACCTTCCATGTTCTTTCATCTCATCTCCTCTGACAACATAGGTGCAACCACATCATCGATCTTCAATGTGGTATTATTGCTTCCAATAGCCACAACCAACTATCCCATGGGTATGGAAAAGAACACAACATATTGATACATTTGTCCTCCTCTGTGATTTTAATATCCATAGACAACAACTAACTAATCATAGTGTTGAATGCATTCATGTGCTCTATAACCAAGTCACCTTCAGTCATCCTCAATAGATATAACTTATTCCGAAGAAACAACTTTCTAACCAGGGATTTCAACTAGTACAAGTTGCCAAACTTTTCCCACGGCTTCTTTACAGTTCCTTCTCCTGATACATTCAGTAATGAAGAATCTACTAAACAATGTCGGATTGTACTTATTTCTTTCTTGTCGATTTTCTACCAATTTTTTGATGAGATACCTGTCGGAGTCGTGCCAAGGATGACACCAACCCATTTCTCTTGATCTACAAGGAGATCTTCCATTTTATGCTTCCAAATAAAAAAATTATGTCCATTAAACTTTCCAATTTCTATCTTCAAACTGTTGTCCATTCTTAACTATGAATCATTTGTTTTAGAACGCCCACTAAAACTAGGTATTCACTAGATCTAGGACCAATCCAAACCCTCATCGACAAAGGAATATTCTTGAAGCCAAATATAGATCTGATACCAACTATTGGGTTCTAATACCTATTACAATGATCATGCATGATTATTCTTATAGTTAAACATATAACAAAATTAACAATGGCACAAAACGCAGTCACACATAGTACACAAAAATTACCCTGGAAACCCATCTACCGTGGAAAACCAACAAAATCGTGAGCTTAACTACTCATCTATTTGTGACACTCATTACCAACATTTACAAGGGCAATTTACTATATCATAATCCTCAAGCGTGAATTCACTTACACTCTACTACTCTATTCAAGTGCTACTCACTTTTTCTCATACTTAGGCTTTTCCATTACACCATATTATAGATACAACACATACACTAGCTTATGGTACCCAATTTAGTTACAACTAACTGCTTATTAATGGAAATCCATAATTTCCTAATTGAATGCAGTTATTATGGCACAGTCATCTTGACTGAGTCAACCATAGCTAATCGCTCGTTGAGCCTCTTGTCATTCAAGTGTTCATTTAATCCATGTCAACTTTGTGCTCATTGACTTCCCCATCAACTAGTTGTGATCAATGACCTATCAACTATATTAATTAGCCTATCGCCATATTTCTACCATCTATCGACTTGAATTTTGGTCAACTTGCTACTAGTCGTCCATCGACTTCAACCAGCGATTTATATGCAAAGAATATAACACACCCAACATAAGGGTAGGTCCCACCCTTATCCTCATACTCCTATTGTTAACTTGAGATGACTTTTTTAATTTAATATGGTGTCCACATTTCAATATGGATTCACCAAATTGACTAAATCCCCACTTTGAGTGGGACCTTTGAGGTGCCAACTTGGATCTTAGACCATTAACACTATATATATCCTACTTTTGAAACACTTGAACTTATTTTCCCCTACCTCCACTCGATTTATCATACCTTCTCTACATAGTCCTCTCTCCCTCTACTCCTATTTTTAGTTGAAGTGTGTTAATGGTTACTCCATAAGTGTCTAGTTTTCCTTTGCATAATTATCTAAAGTAGGGTTTGACTCAAGGTAATTATGTTTTGGAAGGGATTGAACATCTTACTATTTATCTAAGAATATCAGTATGGTTGTAGAATCCTCTAGACACTAGCTATGGGATCATTTTCCCAACCACACCCCTCATGCCTCTTGCCTTTTCTAGGTCCATGCTAGCATCACCACCTCTCTTATTTACTTTTCTTGGTTTATTCTATTTTTTTCACCACTCTTCTCTCGCTTCCACTGGGTTAGTGTTATAGTTTTCAAGTTCTCTTTCTGTGTTTCCATTCTTTGTCCCTTTTGAAGAGTTGTCCTTGCCTTCCTTCTCCCACTCAGGGAAATCCACTAATGTTTATGATGTAGGTGCTTATCTTGATATAACATATTCCTACATCCTTAATTCCCACCTATAGGTAAACACACCTATCACTCTCTTATGCTTACTTTGTTGCTTCCCTTTCCAAACAATTGCTAGTGATTTTGAAGTCTAGTTTCTACTATTATTGTTAGCCTTACTCATGCTATATTTTATGTTCTAGTTTCTATTTCATTTTTGGAATGAATACAATTTTTTATTAAAATGGATATGGAAGACCAGCCAACCAGTATGATACATACAATTCAAGTATAATCGAAATTGCTTCTATGAGAAAAGCATTCATACAAAATCCTTCCACAACATATTTAAACAATGCCAAATAAACCATTTCCGTAAAAATCCTAAATATATATTGCCTTATATATTGGCCAAGAAACAAAACACAAGTGAAATACATAATACAATATAAAATTAATTGAAACGGTGTCCACTATGAGCTTCCTCCATGTACTGGTCATCTTGATAAGGTCCTTGAACATGCTTAGGATGACGTTGTTCTATTATTTCCATGGCTCTTTGCTGGACCATTTCCTCCTCAATTTTTTTGGAACCAGTAGAAATCAATGGCTGACATGTGGTATCCCAAGAACCATGAAAAATTCCTAGAATTAAATTATAATGAATTTCAACATCAATGGATAACTTAACAATTTTCCTACCCTATTCCCTTAGACTGGTCTCCATTTCCTCTTGCTTGACCTCCTATTTTTCTAAATGGATACTGAGGTATTTAATTGCTTCTCACATTTCATGTGGGGTGACCTTCCACTTTATTTTTCACACAAGTATAAATTCCATGAATGTATAGGATTCAAACTCATAAGATGCTCGATTGATCCAACTATGAATACCCTCCCTTATTATGCATCGAGTAATTAATCTATCCATGAATGGCCATGATTAAAAGAAGAAAGATACAAGGAGGGATATATGTCGTTGATGGGGGTGGATGGATGGTTAACCTTTGGATAACATAGATGCCATGAACAATGAATATCTATGAATGGGTATAATAGGATTAAATCCCTACCATTTGCGAGTAAAAGTTGCTTACAACCAGAATATGACTTGGCAGGGGCAGAGAAGGGTCCTAATGACATGGCAAGGTCTAGCGAAGCATATAGGACCCCACTTCCACATGGGTAGTGATGCATCATGCCACATAATTAGGGTGTTGTGTTGTTATGTGGAACATCATCAATATAATTTGTTTTCTCTCATTATGGTAAAAATCCACTGAGTTTAGCTTAAATTGGGGCAAATTGAAGAGGAAATATGATCTATAAACTATCATGTATATTTCAATAGAAAAAATTGCCACAACGGATCCTCAACTTAGTTCTCTTTATTAACTTATTTCCACTGAATGCTAAATAAATGGAACTATAACAAAAATAACTAGAGCAAATAAATACACAGTCCACACAAATAACACAAGATATACCATGGAAAAACCCAACCAACAATGAGGACTATACCTTACTATTTTATATAAAATGAAAATACAAAGGAAATGGTAGTCTATATGGAGTACCATGACTTTACAGCCATAATGGATACTATAGGATATCCTATTTCCCTTTTTATTCTCTATTATACACTCTCATGTTCTTGCTCAACTATGGAACGATACAATAAAATCATAAGAACAAAACCCTTTCTTTTCCTTGCAACCTGGTATTTAACATAGCCCAATAACAATTTAGGCTTAGTTTTAGGGTTTTGGATACCCCAACTACCAATTAGGGTTAGCATTTTGGACCTTCTAGAATGTTCTTAAAAATCCACACATCATAGCTCCACATGTGTCAGAAATGAGACCCGATGTGGAATCCACTTGTTACCATGGTGGTGAACTAGATAGGTCAACTTGTGGGAGGCATAAATTCCTCATACATAATCTATTTGAGGTGATTCTTACATCGTTGGAAAGGTTTCAGAGTGTATAATAGATTCAAGGGACATAGCACTAATGATGAACATTTGATCCTATAAAAAAATCATTTAGACCCTCAAACATGCCTCGGAAGGTTCTAGACCCCAAATCTGCAAAGTGCACATAAAATGGGCCTTGCAAGTCAATTCATCCAATATTTCTACCTATAAAGAACCAAAATATGTGACAAATTATATATTAATCCATTTAGGATCAAAATTTGGCCCTAAATTCTTGATGAAATAAATTTGTAGCCAGTGATATCTTATGCAAATGTGTGATCTTAGGCATGAATGTGTGAGGTTTTTTTTCTTTGAATGGATAAGAACATGCCAAATAAATTGATAGCAGATTCGATCTTGGAGGAAATGAGTGTCAGGTACAAGCGAAACTAGTTCCAAGTGCATGGAACAAACCTATGCATAATGCAAGGAACATGAGCAAGATAAGGACACTCAAGGTGTGTCTCCTCCAAGTAAAATGTGTCAAGTTTCGAAGTAAAAATCATACGGGGAATAGCAAAAATGAGAAAATAAATGAGGGCTTATATAACGAGATAAAAGCGTGAAAGCTAGCATCACGGTCATAAGCACAAGTAGGATCGATGCAAATGCACATGCAACTAAAACACAAAAATGGGATCCTTATATGGAATGGCCATAAATAAATGAGAAAGACAGACATGAGGCTTCTTCTCAAAGTCATGGTAAAACTAAAAAGGCTCTCGAGCCTATAAGAAAAAATCAGCACGGGAACGAACATGGAAAAAGGGTGTTGACTAGGGTGACCCATGCTAGGTAGGCTTTGTTATCGGGATAGTGCACAATGCATAAAGAGATGGCTAAAGCATCAATATCCAATAGGTTCGACCCTACGATGAATTTGGGTGAAAAAGGGTTCAAATGCATCATAATAGAGGGAAGGCTTAAACCTATATGCCAATTTCCGAATATACCTGAGAACAACGAGAAATATGCAAAAAATGATCTCAAAGTAACCATAAATCTAGTGAAGAATCATGTCTCCAAGAAACAACAGTACCAAGATCATATCCAAAAAAATCTAGAAAGAAAGATTTGATATAGGTCACTTTGGTAGAAATACTTGAGACTTCAAAATCTTCCACAACAGGCATAATCAAGGAAAAGTTTACTAGTGAAAACTCTAGAGTTCCCAGGCTTGAGGATCTACAAACAATAAGATCAGACTCATGAGGAATATTAGAGTTGGAAGAAGTAATGGAGTCTAAAAGAATAAACTTGTCATCGCAGGAGTCGAAAAATCTACAAACAGAATCAAACTCAGTAGGAACAATGAGTTGCAGCTCAATGGTAGAGTCCCAATATTGAAAAATTCCAATGTCTAGGGATCTATAATCACTAAGATCAGACTCAAAAGGAAAATAGGGGCTAGGTATGATTGCGACAAGGTCCAATCCAGGGAGATCATCTTCAAAAAGGACGTTAATATCCAAAAGAATGTTAGACTGTATCATAGACTCTAGGAAAACTTCATCAAACAGAAGTATATCATCCTAGATGGAACACATGTCCAAACATTTAGGTGGATCAATAGGGTCGAGAGCAGGATCTAAAGCCCCCATTGGATGGATCACTTGGTCAACTACTGAGACCAAGTCCCGAGGAGGTAAGCATGAAAATAGAGGCTTCTCCTCAATAGTAATTGGACACGAGGGATATAAGGCCACATAATTCACCTATGGCGAGGTAGTGTCTACTGAAACACTAAGAACTAACAGAGTATATATTTGGTCTAAAGTTGGGTAATGAGAGGGATCAACAAATGCAAGTTGATCCATAGTAACAATGCTTTCATTGTGAGGAAAATGCATCACACGAAAGAGTCAAGACATGACAACATTCATAGCATATACATAATCATGCCCAATGAGTGTATTAAAGTCCAATGGGCTCTCTATAACCATAAAATCAATTAAAACATTTTTTCCACCCAAATTCACAGCAAACAAAGGGAGAAACTCCAAAGGTTCACTAAGTCTTATATCGAAATCCAATGGTTGATTAATAGCTGACACAAGGTTGGGAGAACCCATACCTTTCCAAGTATGCACAGATAAAATACTAATCGGGGCTCTTTCATCTACAAAGAATCGATGAATTGTACTGCTTCTGACTTCAACCCTTATCTGGAAGGGTGCAGACGAAGGAATACAAGGCCCAGCTAGACTATTCCAATCAAAGGAAACAATCCTAAAGCTTGTTGGGGATTTATTCAAAATGAACTAAGTGCCCCCTTGTCTAGAAAGTTATGAATTGGAAATGAAGAAAACTTGAGTGATAGACACATCACTCTCCATAGGAAGAGTGGGATTGATCAAACATTGCATCGATTCAACCACTTGGTTCTTGTCACTCTCTAAATAAAGAGTGGGATTTACAATGATTCCATTGGTTCAACCACTTTATCAACCAATTGTTGAATAGGCTATTGGGAAATTACAGGTTGTTTAGGAGAAGAATATCCTTGAGACGTGGACCATGCTCTTTGTACCTCTAGGATATCAGGGCACATGTGAATAAGGTGGTTTCCCTTGAAAAGCTTACAATGGAACTTAGGATTGTGTCCTATACGTTTAGACTTATCAATAGTATTAATATTTCCAACATGACTAGCATTGGCTAACTGTTTGTCCCTAACATGAATTGTAGCGGCTAGTTGTTGGTATTTAGTATGACTTACAATGACTAGTGACATGTCTCTAGTATGACTAGCAGTGGTTGTTGACACCAGAATAGAACTTTTCTCTAACATCCCCCCCTAGGGGGAAGAAACCACTAAAACATGTGGAACATTTAGGGAAGTCTGGTGACTAGGAGTCATGCGATGAGTGGGCGTCACAAATGAAAGCTGATCGATGGTCACAACATTCCCATGATGGGGAAAATACATCACTCGAAAGAGTGAAGACACTACAGCCTTCATGGCATGGACGTAATCGCGTCCAAGGAGTAGATTAAAATCTAAGGGACCTTGGATGACCATAACATCAATACAGACAGTTTTCCCTCCCAAAGTGATAGGTAACTGAGGAAGGGACCCTAAAGGTCCAGTAGGCCTTCTATTGAAATCCAATATCTGGTCAGTGACGGGCACAAGCTGAGGAGAACCTAAGGCTTTCCAAGCAGTTGAGGATAGAATACTAACAGAAGCTCCTTCATCAACTATCGTACGAAAAATTTCTTTATCGGAAACTCCTACAGATATTTGAAAAGGAACACTCGAAGGAAGACAAGATTCTGTTAGACCATTCCAATCAAAGGAAATAACCTCAGTACTTGGAGGGGGACTCGCAGAAATAGACAGGGTTTCCCCTTGCCGAGGACATTCTGAACCAATAAGGAAAACATCAGCGGTTTCCAATTCACTCTCGCTTGGAAGATAAGAATGAGACGAAGATTGTGTCAAGGTGACTTCTTTAGTCTGGACTTTCTCCAATGAAAGAGCGGGATCGAGTGGGGATGACAGCGACTCAATCACTTCACTCTCGGAAGGGAGAGTGGGATCAATTGCAGATGAAACTGAATTGATCACTTGGTCAACCAGCGGGGGGTCAAGGGACAGTTTACCATGGTCTGTTGGAGGCACCAATTGAGAACTAGTAATATCTTCCAACCACCGTGAGGCTTCATCCATGCTCGGACAAAGGAAAGTACGGTGCATACCCTTGCATATCAAACAGGGATATAGGACTTTACCCTTACGACCCTTCACCAAGGGGTCACTGGTCGAAGGAGTGTCATCGACATGATGGTCATAGGTCGACGATACAATTGGTTTGGGGTTTTTAGACCACACTTCTGATACACGGGAAAGATCAGGACAATCCTTGAGAAGGTGATCACCCTTACAAAGTTTGCAAGGGAACTTGGGCTTACGGGGTGTTTTCGTAGAATGAGTGCCATTAGAGGCGACTGGTTTACGCTTGGTCTCTTCTTTATCCTTCTTCTTCTTAACTTTCCTTTTCTTCTTCTTCTTATCCACCTGATTACTAACACTATTGCTTTGGTCAGGCGAGGAAGAAGGAACGGAAGAAGATTCATCCGACGAAGAAGGAGAAGGATTAGTTTGGGATTGACTCTCTCGTGGTGGAGAGTTAACATTCGAAACATTGGGCGCAATCGGAATTACCGGATTTAATAACCATACCGGTAATCCTATGGTTAATCCAGGAAGATTTAACGTGGCAATAAAGGGAGGACCAATATCTCCAACTGGAGGAAAAGTAAAAGGTACCCCTTGAAAAGGGGTCTCCGGATTGGTAGTCCCAGAAGGAGCATGGGCGCATGGAGGTGGATTCTCCATGGAACAAAACTAAGTGATGTGGACGAAGTCTTGTTAAAAAGAACTCAAAAACCCTCAGGCAACCGAGCGTGTGAAAGGGGAGCTAGGAAAAGACAAGGCTCACAGGCCAAAAGAGCAAGCTCAAAAAACTATACTGAGGCCGCTGCCACAGTAAGTGAGTTGTACAACAAAACGGCCAGAATGCCAACAAGCAGCCCTACAAAGAAAAAGACCCTCTACAAGATAGCAAGCAAAACCGCCTAACTAAGAGCTGGAGACCTCAACAAATTGTATTCTTCGCAAGGTGATGAAATCCAAGTCGAACAATACAAAATGAGAGACCAATAATGGAAGGATATCCCTCTACCGAAAGGGATCCTGGGTAAAAGAGCCCTAGTAGAATAGATACTAAGCTACCTCGTTCATGACACGTCGGAAAAGGTTTTGGGCACTTCAGCCTTCCGAAGAAGACAGCGATCGATGTTGCCTTAGGGCTAAGTGGAGTGCGGTATTCCACAAAGTCCGTCCGGTTCTCAATCTCGCGGCCGTTTAACCCCTGAAAGTTAAAAACAGTCAGGAGGCCCCTCCACAAACTAGCTGTGACCGTGTCAATAAATACTAGAGGATTTTAGTTCCCTAAAGACAACGACTATGTCTCAGATGAAAATGACAAGGGGGAATTATTTTGATGCCTATCCCCGGTGTCCTACCTAACTACCAAATTCTTTTGATTTCCTCAAGTGAGGTTAAAGTTGGTTTAATTAGGGAGATTAATTTTAGTGGCTGTCTTACTCAATCGGGTTATGGAAGTGCAACTTGATGGTGTTATGACGACCCAAACCGTGCAAATGAAGATGAATCGAAATGAGCCTTTCTCTTCGATGAACACTAGCTAAAGTAAGGAAGAATTCTTTCTGTTCCCAATATGCACAACCCAATGCAAATGCAATTTTATTTCTTTTCAAAATGATAGAAAGAAGTAAAATATGTACCCAAAACTAACCCAAAGTAATGAAAAAGTTCTTGATATGAATACCAAACGTAATGATTCTAATTCATTTCCTATCTTTTTACACTTGAAAAAGACACATCCAAGCTACGGAAAGAAAGATTCTACAAATGCTTCCAATCAAATGCAAGACAAAGAGAAGAACCTAATAATATCATCTAACTCAAATGCACATAAATATGAAACAAGCATTTCTTCTTCTTATGAATGTAATACCAGGAATGTCAAATGATTAAATTACAACAAGAAGAATACTTATATGTTTCAATTTCATGAATATGGTAAAAGAATGACAAAATCAAGCTTCTCTTTGAACTAAAGTGGAGGCAAGGAATCAATCTTTTCAAACAATCATTAGATAGGATGCAAAGGAAATAAGATGCCAAGCAATCCAAACATGCCAAAACACACCAAAGCAAAAATGATCTCAAAAACCTTAATATGGGTCAAAACAACTAAAGGATGCACGATTCATGGCCCCCCCATTTCGCTTTAAAAACACAAGCAAAACACTAGTATTTACTCAAAGGGCCAACATGGATCCAGATCTCGAAAAGACCCAAAAATAACCAAACAAACCAGATAAACACACTTTCCAGGAACTACCGCGGGTCTGTGGGCCACCTGGGAGCGGTACTGACAGACTACCGCGCTGTAGACAGCACTTAATGTGCGGTACTGCAAGACTACCGCGCTGTAAACAGTGCTTAAGGGGCGGTACTGCAGGACTACCGCGCTCTGGACAGTTGTTAAGGCGTGGTACTACCGCTCTGTAAGCCGTTACGAGGGCGCGGTACTGTGTTAACAGAGGGAAAGAGGCGGAAGTTTGAGAAAAGATTTTGACTTTTCAAGGGTTTGCCAACCCAGAGGACTTACTGATCTGTAACATAAATCTAATGCAGAGAATAGGGAAGTGAATGGGGGTAAAAGAACCCAATTCTTACAATCAATAAGTGAAATTGAAAGCAAACTTCACAAACAAAGAAAATGGATTCAAAATCCCCAGCGGAGTCGCCAGTTTTTGTTGTAGAAATTTCTCCCTACGGATAGGTAGAAACTCTCTTAGGATAAAGCAGGATGTACTGACTCTATACTAAGACAAAAAGGAAACAAATGCTACCTTGAATCCCTAGATCTAACAAACGTCTCAAGATTAAAATGCTAGAAAGAGTAGAAGAATTTTAACTGACCTTATATCCAAACGCTTGTCTTTGTAGTTTCTCCAATCTCCAAGCCCTCACGAATGAACCTGTCAAAATGGAACCAAGACACAAGAATGCACTATTCTCTAGCAACTTGAAACATGAGTTGGAATCTAAATCTATGAAAGATACAAATCATATCATTAAAACAGAATTAATACAAATGATTTGGGAAAACAAGACAAGTTATTCCATTACCAACTTGAAGTCATGTACAATAGTTGCTTGATGTCCAAGCCAACTTCCAGGTCCAAGTGCTTCCTCTAGCTATCTCTGCAGAAGTATGAAGATCATAGGTTTTATACCCCAAAAGTCCTCCCTTTGGCTCATGGAAGGCTTCTCTCTTATAGCACATGGGAAGGCTAACCAACAAGAGAGAAGTGTGGATCTATGGAGGGTTTAGTGGATCAGGCCAGCTAAACAAAGAAGGAGTTAGGATCGAACCAAAGGTAGTAATCCCAACAAAATCTCCTCGAAGGTCGAAATCCCAAAATCCAAGGCAAAAAGGCTAATTTCAGACTACCGCGCCCCTATAACTGAGCATAACGCGGTAGTACCGCGCCCCAGGTAAGGATCAACACGCGGTAGTGATAACTATCGTGCCCCTGTAGATGTTCAGGGAGCGGTAGTGCTCACAAACAGGGCTAAGTTGGGCTAGCAGATGGCAGAAAAAGGTTTTGCTTTCAGTGTTCAGTCAATGGTTTTCACTCTGGATGTTCAGATGATCTTTAAGGGAAACTGTCGTTTAGGTCGGTAATGCAAGGATGCGACACTAATACGAAATGTGTAATATTGAGGTATAACATGGAATATATGAATTTCCAGGATTGGTGAAAACCGGATTAGACTGTCCAAATTTCTAACCATATTGGTTTTGAAAAGAAGGAAACATTGTTCAAAAATATCCTCCCATTCCTCCTACTGATTAGCTACCTTGTAAAATAAAAGTCATATTAGGGTTAACCATATTAGAACCTCCCATCCCAGAAAAGGGAATATTTCCTTGATAGGCGTTCCTCCCAGCAATGGTTCCCCCTAGTGTAAATGAGTTACCTTGAAATACATTTAGTCCAAAGGGGTTACCGGAACACATACCTCCAAATGATTGGAAAGGTAAGGTAATATGGGGTAGGGTAGAGCTCGAAACAGCACCAGTGAAGGGTGGATTAGGCACAGATCCACTTTGTTCATTGAATGGTGGGAAATTATGGAAAGGGGCAGATGGGCCACTACTTGAAGTAGTGGTAGAATTTGAACTAGGAGGAATAGTAACAGGTATAGGTTGAAACCCTGAAAAATAAAATCCAAAAGAGAAATGGTTTGAACTCAATTGATTGGTGAACTAGTACCAGTCAATATCATCAAGGATGATGGGGACCATCTTGATCCTACTGCGAATGTTGTGTTAAAGGTAATTACTCCTACAAGGGTAGTACTAACTGAGTAGTTACCTCCCCTGAACTAAACATTTTTTCTACATTTTCCATGTTAAACCACCTAAACAATGGATTGGGAACATTGATACCAACTACTTGGGAAAAACTTGGACTTTGTGGCGGGTTCAAAATTCCAGATGGAACTAAGAGGTACTCAATTTCAATGGGACCTAAATTCTCTTCGGGCTAAGGAGAACTAAATCTAGGAGATTTTGGAAACTACTCCTCAGTATCCCTATAATTTCCTTCATCAGAAGAACTCTCAGACTCACTTGACCTAGAACTAGGGGTATTTTCTT
The DNA here is from genome assembly GCA_027924585.1 of Larix kaempferi. Classification (NCBI taxonomy): domain Eukaryota; kingdom Viridiplantae; phylum Streptophyta; class Pinopsida; order Pinales; family Pinaceae; genus Larix; species Larix kaempferi. The sequence continues at coordinate 27,027,745 of BSBM01000158.1, read as the reverse complement.
ATGTTTGTTGTTATGTGTGATGTTCCTAGTTTTCCTCTTTTGCTCCTTGGGGGGGTGGATTATTATAATCCAGAATTCACCTAGAAACAGGGACTTCCCTTTGTTCAGGAGAGTGTCATTGAATTCTTCTATATCTGCACAAAGGTTGATCAACCACGGTGGCTTGCAGAAGACACTAAGAAGAAAATATACAAAAAAATAAAAATCAAACAACACACACTAAAAATTTCTTGACATATTCCAACAAGCAAACAAATATTAAAATGAAAATCACTTGGATGCATGTTCTATTTAGTGAAGAGAAATATATGGGGTCTTCTGAAGTTTATCCTCGGATGAATATGGCCCAATTCCAACCAATGAATATCGAGAGACAATTACCGTACTCTCTGAAACCAATCACAAAGGGTGCAAGCAATTGTCTTCGAAAAATACCATCCACAAGGAGTTGGGCCGTAGAGTCTACGCACATCTCAGGTCCTGTAATATATCCCATTGCAGCAATCTAGGAGGTACCTATGAACACCAACTATGATCACCACTTCACACTAGGTAGTCAAGCAGAACGGTTGTTGGATGGAACTTCTACGAATGGGTAGGGAATGTAGGCCTTGTATAACAAGTCCTAGACCCGAAAATATAATTGAGTAGTGGTGTCACCCCGAGGACTTTCCACACTTGATCAATTCCCAGAAACGCATAACACCCCTCATTCAAGCAACAAGATTATTCTATTTACTTGAAAAAGGTTTACCTACTGCTTGATGTAATTGTTAATGGTGCTTTCTCGACGTGTACTTTGTGTTACTAGTGGATTTTAACATTTTTTAGTGGATTCCTAGTTTCCCAGTTTTATGTGATTTTGGAGAAGTTAACTCTCAAATCCTATCTCCAAAATATTAGCCTAGACTATTGGGTGGATTTCTGACTACAAAGGAAAACCTCATATCTCAACATTACTAATTGCTTTCCTAAGAAACTATAAGTTCAAAAAAAATTCAAAGGAAGCAAAACTAGCGTAACTAAATATACAATATTCTTGAACTGGAATATGAAGTACTCTACCGCAACAATCATGCACTTTTCATTTCCAATTTGTTATCAATGTACATGCAAGTTCTAAGTGTAATATGTAATTTGGAATGAAAATGTGAGTTTTTAAATATACAATGCAACTTTATTTGGTAAACAAGTTCAAATCGAATCCTAATATGAACAAAGAACTCAATTTGACATGCACACTTAATAACTAAACCAAATGCAAGACCTTTTTTGAAATTTTTGATTCAAAATGCAAAACTTGGAATGAAAACTTACACTAAAAACAAAACAAATATGAAGAAAAAAATGTGTTTCACTATAAATTGCAACTTCAAATCATCCAAAGACACTTGCAATGTATTCAACCAACACTAACTCAAAAACTGAACCAACTTTTTTTCGTTTTCCAAGTGAGAAACAATGCCTAACTAAGAACAAACACACAACAAAATCAATGCAAAAAGACCTCTGGTACCTCTATCAAACACAATGGAAGCGGCCACAAATGCAAGACTCTTCAGTCATACAAGTGTAAAAAGTTGAGAAAAGTACCTAAGATGAGTTTTAGTCTCCAACTAGCAAAAGAATTACTAAGCTATAGGGTTTGAGAAGGCCTAATTTTTGCACCCAACCAGTGCAATCGGGGACAAATAACAATAGAAAAAAACCATGAGCTTCCACCTCAAACAATGACCAATAGTACAAAATCATAAAGAAACAAGAAGTCTAAAATGAAAAAGACTCTTTTCAACACTTTTCACCTAATAAACCCAAAAGGACTCACTGAGAATAATCACAGAGAGTAGGTGGACTACTTCTGAGAGGTCACTACAAGACCTTAACAGACAGAGACCTTCAAATATTTTCAAACAAAGAGTGAAAATTTCTAAGATACAATGCACTTTTTCAAAATACTTTTCATTCAAAAAAGACTCTGAAAACCAAGACAAGATTACTCACAAAGTAGACACGACACTTTTGAGAGGTCCTAACAAGACCTCGGACAAGCAAAGACCTTCTAAAAATACACACAAAAAGTAATGTCCCCATTTTTTATAGAACCATGTTCCACCACTAACCCATTCAACTTGCATGGCTCCTAGTGGAAAATAATTAAATAAATTACTAGAGGGTTAAGTTTAAAAAAAAAATACCTTATGTAAATAATTAATTAATGGTGGGACTAAATTTTTTTTATTTAATATTTCTAATAATTATTTATGAGTTTTCCATGAATTAGGTTTCCCAAGATGGTGCATAGGATGAGGGTAAGGGAGATGAGTTGTCTCCTCAAAAAAATGTGGACAGAAAGCAGTAAAAACAACCAAAAGCGGGAAAAGAAGGAAAAGTAGCAACAAATCAAGAAGGCGGGATGTTTCCAGATTTTGAAGATAAGGCTCCAAAAGGAATAGTAAAAGCAGGAAAGAAATATAAAGGCCTTAGGAAAGCTTAATATTCTAATTTTTTCTAGTGAGGGAGAATTCATGAGGCAAGTGGGTCCAAAATGCAAAAGCAACTTGCCAAAGAAGCCTCCACTCATCACTAATTTGAATTTCATTGATGGCAGGTCCTAAAAGGAAAGCATAAAATATAATACGGGTCAATAAAAGAATGATGCACACACCCATTCACAAATTTTGGTCATTTTTTTATATTTATGTTGGAGATGCTTATCATTCTCTATGCTTGGGAGATTTACCCCTTGAAGCAATAGGGAGATGTGCCCCTTTGTCCACTAACTAATTGAAGTGTTTGCCAGCATTTCTGGTAGTACTTGAGGAGAATGACATATAGTCCTTTTCATATGAGATTTGTTGTAGCATATTATATCAGAAAGGAGATGTTTTTATGCAGTTCTTAGTCTCAGAGTGGTTCGAGTTCCAATCTCCGTCCAGTTAGAGATCCAGTAGAAGCAGAGTTCAATTTGTTGTGTGTTTTCAGAACTAGTTACAGTTTGGTGTGTGTTGGGTTGAAGAGGGAGAACCTGTGGGTGTTGGTAGATGTTTTCGGTTACATATTTGGCTGCATACTCTCTATATTGAGTGGAAGGCACACCATTGGTTCCACGTTTGAAGTTTGGGGTCGAATTTCTTCCTAGGAGTCAAGTTTTGTTGAGCATAAATTGTTATCTGGAGTTGTTTATTCCTATCTCTTCTTTTGTAAATCTCTTGGCATATTGTGTATATTTTATATCAGATTTATTATGTATATTGCAGATGTAAGAGCAGTCATGGATGAATTATAAATTCCCTTTCAAGTATAATAAAGACTCTCTGCATTTTAACCCTTAGTTTCATGTCAAAAAATCCATTGTTTCATTTACTAGTTTATTCTATAAGAGTGTGGTCGAAATCTATGCCTATAGAAATACTTTAATGAGATTTTGATTTCCGATAATGCAATTTTCATCCTATTATAAGTGTATTAGGGTCGAAACCTAGTCTTCTGGGAATTTTTTATGAAGGTCTGGAAGTGTTTGGATTGCATACTAGTTCAACAATATCCTAGGAATTCAAGACAAAATTCTGCAACTAGTTTGCTATAAGTTTGTGTCTGTAAAACCACTTAAAAGGTCCTTTTTATCGGTTTGTGTCTGGTTTTATATTTCTGGAGTGTTTTAATGACCAACAAGACCTGTTTGGATGATTTTGAGAGTTATTAGGTGTGTTTGGAAAAGTTGTTCGGTCACTAGTCCAAGTCTCATCATTTTGTACCTAGTCAAGTTTTTTACTGATAGAGCCTTATTATCAAGTCATATTAAGACCAGATTAGGTTTGGGATAGTCCATCTAGATTACCTAAGTTTAGATTACTTCGAAAAGAAACCAGAAGCAACATATTGTCCACAGAATTCCTGGGGATATTTCCTCAGAGTCCTCGGCTTTTCCAAAGGGTCAGCCTAGGTGTGACATACTCCTGAAAGTGCACTGTCGAAGTATTGACCTTGATTCAACCTTATTTGCAGCTTGTTGTGTGTTTCAATCCTACCCTATGTTTCCCCAAGCTGTAGAATTGAGTTAGTGTGCCTAATAGGGGGTTGGGTACATTACAAAAAAACTCGTGGACAGGGAAGAAAGTGAAAAAAACCTCTCTACAGGACAAAAAAAAGGGCAAATCAAAGGCAAGGAGAGATTAAATCCCTACTATGTAGATCATTAGGAGAGATTTTGTACTAAAAGCCTTAAAAAACACAAGTCAAACTCAGAAAAGTGAAGAATCTAGGTGTCTACTAAATTCTTAGACTAATCCGAACTTGTAAATAGACTCTACATAGCCAAAGAAACTAGAATCATTGAATTAGGAACCCCAAAACATATGACTTATCCTCAATGGAGTCACCAATCATGTTGAGCATAAATCTATCCTATGACTAAGGTGAGGTGACCAATATACTAGGTTTTCTGAGATAGGAATATGGGGTTTCACATCGAGCAAATTAGACTCAATAGTCAAGCAAAACCATACAAAGAGTTTGAAACATAAAAAATGATGTACCTTTCTTATGGAGTTTGATCCTAGTTTACTTTGCTCCTTGTCTCTGCTTCAAAACTTCAACCCAAGAACTTGGAAAACAACCCTAACACCTTCCTCAAACACATTTGAAAATAATAATAATTGATGAAATGAAAGAAGAACAAGAACATGAATCTAAAAATTAACGTTCAATACATAAATGTGTTACCCAAAATCTCGTCATCTTGAGTTATGTTTCCTCTAGATGCCTTAATTCCTAAAGCACTTGGGCTAAATTTTTAAATGGATAGGTTATGTTAACCCTTTGAACCTTTTGTTGTCACCTAGATGCGCCTTGCTCGCTGGCAAGATGCATTAGACCTTAGGTGACACACTTTGCACATTCACAGAGCACGTCGGTGACGCTAGTTTCCTTTGCACAAGGTGCGTCATCCTTCAATGACGTGAGTTGCTCATGTGCAAGGTGTGTCGCTATTGGTTAAAATGGAAAAAGAGAAGCTTCGAGCAACTTCTTGAACATTTGATTGCGTGGAAGCTTATCCCTACATGTTAGGAAAGGTGTCACTCGATCCCCTTACCTAATGGGATGATCCCTTAAGATTCTCCCACAAATCCTCAACCTATCCTATCCCTTTAGGCCTATAAATATAAAACCGCTCTCCATGGTTAAGGGAGGAAGGATAGAGTACTTACATCCTGGTGAAATTCTGCTAGGATATCCCTTTCATCCATTAGGAGGCAAAGCTTTGATCCTTGAGGCAAGCATCATTCGGAAGGTGTTACGACATCAAAGCATTTGTTGTAACCGATCTCTTTGTACTTTCTGTAATTACATTAATACAAATTATTTCCATAAATGTCTTGTCATTATAAGTGTTTAGGATTGGCCTCTTTGACTGCTAATCTAGATTGATTTATGATTATATGCTTTCACTACTTCTTTGTTTCCATTTGTTTTATATTGCCTTTGCAGTTGAAGATGTAAATATCAAGGAGTTGGATCAAGCAAGGAGAAAGGAGTTGTGTTCATGAGGTGAGTCATCTCTTAACTTAATCTGCAATTCAGTCAATCTAGGAAAGTTATATGTATTGTGTATTCATTTTTTTCTAGATCCGAACCATTTGGACTAGGGAGATTCGTTTATGTCCGCACTTGCAAATTGTCCGTAAACAAAATTTGTTACTCCATTTGGGATATTCCTTCATAGTTTTTGATTGTTTGTAATATTTGATTTTTTATTTCCTTCCAATTAGCCCCTTAATTTCCTCTTTCTTCATTGGATCTGATTATCAGAGAGCTTTTAGGTGATCTAGACTCTGATTGGGACTTTTTATTAAGCCATTTATCTCTTTATTGTTGAGATTTTTAACTTTTCATACTTGAATCCCGCCCGACGCACCTGGTCAGTATTATGTCTGTGTCACTGTAACTCTGACGCACTTTACCTTAAAGCAGCCTGGGTCGCTGACGCCTTTTGCCCGTTTACAACCTGCGTCACTGACGCACTTCCCGTGTGTGCAAAGCACGACACTAGGATTCCAACGCTCTGGTGTACACCCACGTGACGCGTTTCCCTTCACAATTTGGCACATAAGTTGAAAAATCTCCCAAATTGATTTTGGCTTGGTTTTTTGAGCTATGTATGTTGTCTTTTATAGTCATAGAATCTCCTAGACATGTCGTGCTTTGTCTTTGGCTTGTTTTTTAAGTTTAAGAGTTTGATTTGGGTCCTAGTTAGTCAAGCGAGTGTCACTCACTTGGTGGGAAATTTAAATCCCCCACGAGTACTCCCTATCAGTTTACCTGATCTGTTCACTCTGACTTATCATCCCTCTAACAATTAGTTGTTGTGATTTTTTGCAAAATTTGGTGTGGTTTTGTGTGTTGTTTGTAATGTCCCCATTTTGACCCCCTATGTATTAAATCGTAAATGATGTAAATATTGTAATTTAATCATGGTGAGGAGCTCAAGGCCAAGGCCCCACCATTTATTTAGTGTTGATGTATCGGCAATTAAAGGAATAGATGCCTATGGTTCTTGTGCTAGATGGGCACAATGTAAATGAAGACATCATGTAAATACGAATTTTAATGAAAATACCCACAACTAGCTATGCCATTCAACAAAGAGATGGGGCATGATTCTACAAGGAATAGGGAGGGAAATTATTCAAACCCTTGAGCCAATGGTGTTAATCCATGTGTCAATGAGAAAACCCATAAACCCTCAACTACCCATTTTGGGTTATGAACCCAATCATTTAATTCTTCCAAGAGTTGGTTGAGGCAGTTAATGCCTTGGGAATGAAGAGGTATGGAAGCCAATTTCGTGCATGGGAAAGCCATCAATGGAAATTCGTGTTTTGTATCCTTGGGAAAGAAAACACCCACAAAATGGTGCCCAAAGCCATTCTGAACAGTCAGTCTTTCCTCTCTCACGCAGTCTGAACTACTGGGTCTTTCCTCATCACGTTTTTACCAATTTTCCTACATTTTTCCATGCCTGGGAGCTCGTTTTTACATTGGACAGCAGCTGGGAAGGAAGGGACACGATTTGGGACTGGTATGGAGGCCGTTTTTGCCCCAGAATGTCCATGGACGTTTTTCTAGAAACGGATTTGGCTTCCCAGGGTTGTTCCCCATCTTCTAGTTTCGTTTTTGGGTTTCCCACGTTTTTCTGAAGTTAATGAAAACCCCATCTTTGGGTATCTCACTGTAAAAACGTTTTATCATGCCCAATAAGTGTGGCTCTGCTGTTATGTGCATCCCGGTTTTGATTTGAACCTATGAGCAAGAAACTTGGATTGGTAGTGGACAGAATTGGCTTGATAAACCTAGTGGAGGGAGTAACCTCTCAAGAAGATCAAGAGGGCTTGGGCTACTTTTCTATGCACACCCTAAGAGCACTAGAAAGGAAGGTATGGCTTGAGGGACTGTGTGGCAGTGAAGAGAATACTTCCTTGTGTTGAGTGTGTAGGCATTGTGAGTGCCAAGCTAAATAGATCTTGTAGAGGTATCCATAGATCTGTGGTTGAGCTCACTAGCTTAGCAATTCTTCCTTTCCAATTCCTAGCAGCCTGATAAACCCAATTGTAGATTGGCTTGGCTCATCTTGGTGTATGCTTGGCTATGTGTGAGTCTGTTGTTCCCTGATTCCTTGTAGAGATCATGCCCAGCTCGGGGGTGGCAATTGCATCAAGAGGTTGATAAGCACAACTGGCCTATGGTTGGGTGGAACATTGCAGTTGCATAGCCAGTTGCTTGGGACAACCTTGTTATAAGATAAGTATTCTCCTGTGTTAACTTGCAATTATTTATTTGATAAATATCTTGAAATGTATGATGAATGTGTAATTGATACTACTTCCGCTATGTTTTTCATATATTATACAATTCCATATGTTCTTTCAATTATGTGAATGCTTAGTTAAAATTTCTTGGTGCTAGATGCTCGGTTTTAGCACCATGTCCTCTCCATTATGTTGGTATGATGGGAGGGGATGTTACATGTTTCGAGATCTTGGGTGATTAATTTTTTTGAGAATTTGCAATTAATTAGAGATTGCAGTAGCAAGGATTCTCTAGTTCTCTGAATCTAGGTTAAAAGAGTGGCATAATTCTCAGATTCATTGAGTGCATTAGTTAGAAAATCAAAATTTATTGTTATCTCCATTTCAAGCACATTACTTGGAATTTGTGCAAAGAGCTTTTTACGCTTCGAAATAATTGTTTAAAAGACCTTTGAAAAAGCTAAAAAATTTTAATTTGCTTATATTCTCTTAGTCTTGAAAAGTCCATTTTCGTTTCCTTTAGAGCATTAAGTAAATCTAGACATTTTCAAAGTATTTGAAAAAATATTGAAAGCTCTTATGTTTTTTATTTTCTCTCCACTTGTTTTGATTCTCATTTCAGAATTAGAGTTATTGCATTCGAAATGGAAATTCGTCTTTTCATTTTCGCTCATAGGTTTGCTTAAGTTGAAAAGAAAAAGAAAAAACGTTTTTCGATTTGGTGTATTATTTTCATTTTTGTTGGATTATTGGAAGAGTACTTTTTAGTATTTTGGTTGATTTGGAAAAGAAAGTAGAGGTACTTTGTTCATTTTTTGCTATCAGAAAAGAAAATATTTCTCCTTACCTTAATTAGTTTTCATCAAAAAGAAAAGGAAGACTTGTATTTCATATAGATTAGAGTTGCATCTTATTTAAATTACAAGTCTACACTTCATGCATTCACCTAACTCTACAAGATAAAATCAAGCGGTAGCCTCGGTTAAAATTGTATAGAAACTTGTGTGCTAGGTTAGAGACGTGTTCTAACGTCTTAAAACGTGTCAGTTGTCGTTATTTGTCTACACTACATCGCAGGGGCTTGTAGTTCTTCCATGTACCAGTTGGTATATCGAACGGCCTTTCACATACCTTTGGGTATATATAAAGGTACTTCACGTACTCGACAGTATATTGGAAGGCTCCTGTCGTACGGTTGTGCAGTAGATAGCACTACTATGGATTGGACCTCCCACATACCTTGAGTATATCAGGAGACCCCACTTGGATTCCTGAAACCATCCGAGTTAACCATTGGTCATCTTAGCGTGGCAGTACAACGAGAACAGCACTCGGGGAGCTACTACGTGCATATTGCCAGGTAGTCAGGTTATACGGTCAGGGGTACGGTCCTAATCCTCCCTGGTTAGTGCTCTGAAATATTGGGCCGAGTATAACTGTTGGACCCTGCAGTATATCGCGAGTTGCGATGCCTTGATAATCCCGTGAGGTTCCAGAATTTTGAATCCCATCTGTCACATAAGTTTGCATGTGGATTTAGCGTGAGTAGGTCTTAAAGTGTGTTTTTATTTTTTAGTATACTTTTAGGAGAAGCTTTATATCAATCATCCTATATTACCAACCCTTAAGGATATCCCATAGAATATTAAATTTGCCACCTAAATATCCCCTTAACCAGGAGGAGAACTCGAGAGCAAGCATGGATCAACCCACAACATCTATGTCACACAAAGAAGGAACTTATACCTTTGAATCAGAAGTGAACTACTCTCCTCATGTAAATCCACCCATCACTTATCCTGCGGGACCTTTGTTAGTGGAACAACCTCCTCCACATGACACATCCTTTCATCATTCACTTGAATGAAATCCCAGAGCTGCCGATTGGATTTTCAGTCAACCCCAAGACTACCCGATAGCAACCGCATTTGTTCCAACCGCATCATTTTGGGACACCTCTTTAGGCAAGCACATTTCCAATTTTGGTTCACTTCCGATGGTGGAAACTCCACCACGCCGGTTTCCTTCCTGGATTTCTAATGACGTATTTCTTGCGCCAGTTTACGATACTATTGAATGTTTACGAACATTCGATGACCAGATTAGGTGCCAGAGTTTTCCTCCGAGATCCAATTCGGAAGTACCAGTTCCTAAACAACATTTCCCTATACATTCTTTGTCCTTTTATTCACCAGGAATATCCACACCCATTATGACCACTTATGAACCAGTTCATCCTTCTTTCCCGTCCAGTACACCTCAAATCCATTCGACTGATTCTACACCTTATTTGACCCCAACAATTAGAGGGAAACAGTTCATCCTTCTTTCCCGTCCAGTACACCTCAAATCCATTCGACTGATTCTACACCTTATTTGACCCCAACAATTAGAGGGAAACATTCATCTACTATTAACTTCATAACTGGAACAACACCTCCATCTCAAAGTTTGAGTGGAGGTTATCCTCTAGTTATTAGTCAACATATAAGTATGGGACAAACTACGTGGGTACATAAAATGGGGGGACCATCCACTTGGACCCAACCCCCATGGGGGCATACATACCTGGATAATCATAACATTCCTATACGTCAAAACTATCCAGGGAATATTTTTCCTAGATTACCCTATCCCGAAAATATGAACACCCCATGGGGGAATCATAATGTCCCACCGACTGGAACTCCAGTCGACGGATCACCCCCGCCACATGTCCCTCCTCCTTCCCTGACCCCCGTACTCCGGTAGTGGACCGCCTTACTTGATAGGAGGACACCCTTCAAGTCCACCTCCCAATCTGGGAGGCCCACCTACATATGGCCAACACCCTATGGGAGGACATTACCATCATTCCATCCATGGTCCTACTGGTACCCAGATGCCTTATCAATATTGCCAGTATCCACAGCCAAATCGACAGTTGCCATTTCTGACCACACTTGATCTACCAAATCTATCATGTTTGACTAACGATCCCATCCAACATGGTATAAATTGACCAACTATTCCTGTGAAGTTACCATCAGGCATCCCAAAGTTTGACGACAAACCTGGTGAGGATCCTAAGAACCACGTAATGACTTATCATTTGTGGTGCTCCTCCAATTCCTTAATGGATGATTCTATCCATCTGAGGCTTTTCCAACAAACCCTTACCGGTAATGCCGCAAAGTGGTACATCAAGTTGCCACCACACTCTTTTGTCGATTTTAGATCCTTAGCTATGGATTTTTTTACTCATTTTCAACTATCAATCCGCTATGAAACGGGCATGGATCTTTTGACTTCTCTCTGACAATATACTTCCACCCACATTTATGATCATATTAATGAGTGGAGACGAATACGTCGTCTCATTAAAGCTCCCATTCCGAATCAACTACTTGTCGATTGGTTCACGAAGTCATTACTACTGATCATAGCTAAAGACGTGGCTATGGGAGGGGTTGTTACAGAAGAACAAGCTATCTCACGTGATCAGTATCTAGACCTAGTCTATGCTCAATATGGCACATTATACTATATCATTCCTAATTCCCCACGCCCTACACATGACCCAAAAAAACCTCCCATGGGATCACATGTCGATGGCATCATTGGTTACGTTTATTCCTAGCCTGTTACATAATAAGGTGGATCACGGAACCACCATAGTTCCACTCCATCCTCTCCACAGGATGGCAACAACACCAATCGATCACCCAGGCCTACTTCCACTACAGAAGTGAATTCAGTTCAATCTGCTTCACCTCAAAAATCCAGTGGCAAAAAGAAGAACAAAGGAAAATCCAAGAAGTCTTATAACCAGCAGGAGCCCAAAAATAATACCGATGAAACCAAACAAAAATGGAAGGTCAAATATACTTGTTTACTATGTGGTGATGATCACTTCATGAAAGAATGTCCACATCATGAATAGGTGCAAAATTTTCTTAAGGGAAACCCCACACCCACAGTTTTAACTGATCATTTCCCCACAACAACAAATGATTTCACAACCACAACCTCCTTCTCAAGGAAAACCCTCCACAACCGCTCATGTCTCATGATGCACAGCGAAACAATCAAATTATCTACCAGGTCATGTACATACGACTCTATTCCCGATAAGGAATATAATGGAGGTAATACTAAAAAATACTCTGCATCTACATCCAGTATTCCTTCACCTCAAGGTCCTCTCATCATAGATAAACCTTTACCAGATACCATATTGTGTCCGCCAAAGAGCACAATTCGAAAATCCATCTTCAACCCTAATGCCCAAGCCGCTCAAAACTACAACACTGTAGAAGATCTATCCCAGGCCCCTTGTGCTATGTTGTAACTAGAAGTCTTAAAAAACTATCCCAATCAGCGTAAGACCCCGTTATCTACTATTGGAGTAGTAGATCTCGATTCCTCCAACACTATCATGTTCAAATTAGAGTATTTCAAGCCTAGGCTTTCCCACCAATTAGCGTTTCAAATTGTTACCAATGTTTCTAGGAATTGTATTGTTTTAGATGAAGGATACTCTACTTCAGTTATGTTGATATCCTGTTGGTGAGCCATCAGCTCTCCTAAGTTGAACCGTAACCCCCACTACATTGAAAGCATTTGACGAACGTGGATTTCAACCCCACGGGCTATTACAATCCTTAGTAGTAGAGTTGGGAGGTAAGACTGTTTCCATTAACGTAGAAGTAGTCATTGCCCCGTTGGATTATAATTTGTTACTTGTTCGCAATTGGTTTTATGCCATGACCGCGTTCGCATCATCTGTATTCTACATTGTGCAATTTCCCCATCAAGGGAGAATTGTCACTGTCGACCAGTTAGATTTCTGTACACCAGACACCACTACTCATCACGTGGATAATGTCCCTATTTTGGGCCACTCTTCACAAATATATGAGAGTGTGTGGGTAGGACTCCTTAAAGATTCATCCCTCATGGGAATCTTTCCAACACCAAATACCCCATCTCATGTTTCCACGATGAACATGATCTCATCTATGATCCCATCCTCTTCCAACTCGACCGACCAATGGATTGTGATCGATCATACTTATATGCATTTGATTGGAGATGTGATACCTCTCAGCCCTGCTAAAGCCACTTATGATGCCATCCAATCATCACCTGATTTACCAGATGCCCACTCTTCAGTGGCATCCAACCCAAGTTCTCTTCCACCCCAACAGAACTCATCCCTACCTTCACCTGATCCTCTACTCCAAAATTTTCATTCTGATGAATCAATCATGGATATTATGAACTTGGATGAGCGCCCATGGGAAGACGTTCATCATCGATCATCCTTCCTTTCGCCTTTATATATGGTAGAGAATGCCATAGATACCATTGTTTCACCAGATGTCTTTTCTTACCCTCAATCTCCTATTCTTACCCACGATATGGTAACCGAGGGAAATTTGGAAAATATCATGCCTACCTTTACTATAGACATCTCGGTAACACCGGGAGTCATGGAACACGTTCACATAGGCCAAACTTGTTCTCCGGATGAAATCAAGACTTTTACAGCCTTGTTTAAACAGATCTACGATGTATTTGCATGGATCTACAAGGAAATGCTCGGGATTGATCATGCTATCGTCATGCATGAGATTCAAACATATCCCGATCAAAACCTATCCGGAAAAAACTCCGTCCAGTGCACCCTAGGAAGACTGCGGATATCAAAGTAGAGATTTAAAATCTATTGAAAGATGGGTTCATTTATCCTGTTCCCTTAACAGATTGGGTCTCTAATGTCATCTCGGTTACGAAGAAACAGGGAACCATCATAGTTTGTGTTGATTACAGAGATTTGAATAAGGCTTGTCCAAAGGAAAATTAACCTACCACGTTTATTGACCAAATTATCAACAACTGTGCCAGAAGTGTCATATTTTCATTCATGGATGGATTTTCTATCTATAATCAGATTGAGATCCACCCAGTCGATCAACATAAAAATGCTTTCAACTGCCTATGGGGTACGTTCTCATATCGCAAACTCCCATTTGGCCTTAAAAATGTTGGTGCCACATTCTAGCGGGCCATGTCATATGCCTTCCACGATGTAAAAGATTTTGTGGAACCTTAAATAGACGATCTACATGCTCATTCGAATCGTTGTGATTTCCACATCAATCATCTGATGGTCGTGTGTCTCAGATGTTGACAGTATAACATCCATTTAAATCCTCATAAGTGCATTTTTTGTGTGGAGTTCGGACACCTCCTAGGCTTCATCATTTTCAAAGATGGGATCCACATTGATCTCCTCAAAGTGGAGGCCATTGTTGCCCTACCACCACCCATGGATATTATAGAACTTCAAAGTTTGTAGGGGAAGGCAAACTACCTGCGTCGTTTTGTGTGTAATTTCTCAAAGAAAACATAGGTATACATGCGGTTGTTAAAGAAGTATGTCCCGTTCATTTGGGATGACTACGCCCAAAAGGCCTTTGACAATCTTAAACATGCAATTACTCATGCGCCCATGTTACAACCACCGGATTACATCCTTTATCTTGTTTCCTCTACTTTGACTATCACTATGGTTTTATTACAGGAAGATAGTCACACAAAGGAACATGTGATATACTACCTTACTAAGGGTCTCATTAACTCTAAAACTTGTTAGTCATTGTCGTTCAGAAGTTCTGTCACTATATCCTACTCCGCACTACCAATATCGCTGACTCCAACCCTATGTACCATGTTCTCATGTGTCAGGTATTATGGGGGAAATATTCACTCTAGATCTTGATTCTCCAAGAATTTGATCTTCAGGTTGAGAAGGCCAAATCAAAAAATTCTTTGGTGTTTGCGGAGCTCATTTTTTATCTTCCCCGTACTGATCAAGAATCTAAGCCCATTGACTCTCTCCCTGATGAGTCCTTGTTTTTAATTAGTACTTCTGACCCATGGTATGGAGATATCAAATTGTATCTGCAAACCCAATGCTTTGGTCCTCACTTATCCCGTGATGAACATCATTGTACCCGTCACCACGGAAAATATTACTTGATCATTGGTGATACATTATACCATCGTGGAATAGATTCCATTATCTAATGTTGTTTAACTCATGAGGAGTCTGAACATGTTTTAAATGATTTGCACTCAGGGGAATGTGGTGGTCATCTTTTTGGGATGGCTACAACCTAGAAAATCTTAAGCACTGGATACAACTAGCCTTCCATTTTCAAAGATTGTATAGAGGAAGTCAAGAGGTGTCCTCCTTTCCATCTTTTGCATTATAAAAAGTGCTCACACCCAGCCCCACTACATCCAGTTATCGTTGTTGGTCCCTTTTCAAAATGGGGCATCGATTTCATGCATTGTAAGCCTACCTCGGCCGAGGGGCATAGTTATGTCATTGTCGCAATTGACTACTTTACCAAATGGGCCGAGGCTATGCCTACATACAAAGAAGATGGAGAAACTGTTACACTCTTTATGTTTAATCACATCATTGTGAGATTCGGAGTCCCTCAATCCATCGTCAACGATCAAGGATCACATTTCCAAAACAAGAGGGTGGATGAACTAAGCGCCTAATTGGGTTTTCGGGATGAAAACTCAACTCCCTACTATCCTCAATTAAACAAATAAGTCGAGGCCATTAACAAGGTCTTGAAAACCATTATTTAGAGCATGGTAGGTACACACAAGTCAAATTGGCATGTGATGATTTTTTCATCCCTTTGGGCATATAGGACCTCCGTTAAAACCGCCACTGGTTTCACACCCTTCCAGTTGGTGTTTGGACTAGAGGCAGTATTTCCTATTGAGTGCGAGATTTTGTCTCTAAATATAGTTGTTTAACTTTTACCAAACACAACCACCGAGGAAGAACAATTCTTATACTTGGAAAAACTCGACGAAACCCACCGTGATGCAGCTCTAGCTAAGGAAGCACATAAGCAATGCATCAGGACCCGTTATGATAAATCAGTAAAACCTCGTATCTTCAACGAGGGTGATTTGGTCCTTACTTACGACAAAAAAATGATAATATGGGGGTAGGAAAACTTGAGTCCATGTGGCATGGTTCATATGTAGTGAAACATGCTTTGGAAAAGGAACCCTACGAATTAGTCGACTATGACGGATATCGCTAGGGGAGCCTCGCAATGGGCTCTACCTAAAGTGGTATTATGCTTAATTTATTTCGCATTAGAACTTTTTATATACTGTACATGACGTGTGTTTTTGTTGGTGTGTCACTTTTCTTTTAGTGTGTTAGGATCTTCTCTCGATTTGCACTTATACCATGTTCTGCCTAGATATGCAGATGGAAACTTGCTATGGATTTGCAAACGGCGCTAGCGGACACACCCACAACCTCACCTCAGCAGCATGGGTAGTCTATTCCCTTGTCGGTGAGATGATAAGCTCAGGAGGAACTTAACTAGCTTATGCAACCAATAACGCCACCGAGTATCACGTGATGATTGGATTATTGGTCGATGCTTCTTCCCTGGTGTTAACACAAACCCAGTCGACAAGGGTTCCTCACTCTATCAACATCCAACCCACTGCGATCTCCCTGAGCACCGGACCAAATAGGTTTTACCCTGTCTAGCAACACCTACGGAGTAGATGAAGTCTCACCCGAGATGTTCGAGGGAGAGCTGAAGGAACCACGTTTCCGTCGAATGAAGGAGGACCATGTGTGGCTACTTATCGAGTGAGCATAGCATTAACTAACAGATCATTCATTTCAACTTATGCATTTAAAAAGAATCGCATCATCATTCAACAGATCTCAGTATCGATAAAACCATCAATGCGCAAACAGATCTAACAGTATAACATCATTTAGAGTACAGAAACATTGCATCATTCACATATTTATATCATAGCACATTCATAGCAGTTAAATAGAAAGAGACACAGTGATTTTGCTCAAAACTCCATCATGTCATATTAACCTTCGCATTAAACCATAGATACAGCAATATAGTTCTTCTGTCACATACCTGGATTCAACAGACTCAAATCAATATCCAAAACATACCGCGATAAAAATTCTCTGGACAAAGACTTGGTATATTAACACTTGTAATGCTACATCTATTTATAGGGCTTGTGCCTTTGCATTCATTGTCCACTTAGCCAACCGCTGTTATGTGGAATTCTGCCCTACGGATAAGTCAAAATTCCCTTAGACTAAAGTAGATTTAACTAACTCTAGGCTAAGAACAAAACAAAACAAATGCTACCTTGAATCCCTAGATCTAACAAACATCTCAGGATTAAAATGCTGAAGAGAATAGAAGGAGTCTAACTGACCTTATATCCAAACGCTCGTTTTTGGTATTTGCTCCAAGCTCCAAGCCCTCACAAGTGAACCTGTTAAAATGGAACCAAAACACAAGAATGCACTATTCTCTAGCAACCTGAAACATGAGTTAGGATCTAAATCTATGAAAGATACAAATCATATCATTAAAACAATATTAACACAAATGATTTGGGAAAACAAGACAAGTTATTCCATTACAACTTGAAGAGTACTTACAAAAGGTGCTTGATGTCCAAGCCAATCCTCCAACTCCAAGTGTCTTCTCCTCTAGCTATATCCACAATGCTGCAAGACCATAAGTTTGGTGCTCTCAAGAGTCCCCCTCTTTTCCAATGGCATGCCTCTCTTTTATAGTGAATGGTGAGGTTAACCAACAAGAGAGATGGGTGGATCTAAGGAGAGATAAGTGGATCAGGGTTTCTAATCGAAGGAGATGAGTTGAGATCGAATCAAGGACCCCAATATTCCATTATCTTCGAAAATCCAAAATCCCACGAGCCAAGGGAAAAAAGCTATTAAAAGAGTACCGCGTTTTGCAAAGACTGCAGAACGCGGCACTGCCTCGCTTTGGGAAAATAGCAGAACGCGGTAGTGTCTAGTACCGCATTTTGTCAAGCTAGCAATACGCGGTAGTGTATGTGAGTAAAGCCTAAGGTGGGTCAAAACTTGCCAGGGTGGATTCACCTTCAAGGTTGACTCATCATCTGTCTCTTCTGGACAGTAGGGGAAGTGTCGTCAACTTGTTTTATGATGGGGATGCGACACTGTGAAATATAGAGGTATAACAACCGCCTAACTACTTCTTAACAAACTCTACAAAAAGTACGTCCCTAAACCGCACAATGCGGTTCAACATGACCCAAAAATACATAAAATACTATTATTTCCGACTTGTGCGTGGTTTTCCTCCTTGCTGCACAGTTGACTCATCCAAACTGCCTGCGAACAGGCCCCCAAAACAATCTTGTGGCTCTCCCTCGAGCCACGTCAGCTGGACATGGTGTACTCATTTATCTTCAGCCTGACATCCTGGTACTGCTAATCGATCTCCTTGACTTGCTCCTTAGCCACCGCAGCGATCTCCTGACTCTCGGTTAAGTCCTGCATTGATGGGTGCTCAATCCGCTTATTAGCAACTTTTCGCTGACCTTCCTGTACTTCCATCACATCCTCTGTCAACTAGTTCAGAAAAAAGAGTGACCAGTTCATTTGTACCCCTTCCGCACACAGCTCAGCACATGCAATGACTCCGGAATTTCCTTTGCTGGGTTGATTGTTCCTGACTACTTTAGTAGCCAAGATCCATGCCCCAATGTGAACCATCGAATCATTGATGCTGCTGAGGCGGTATGCCCATCCGTCGTGCTACAATTCATAGCACGTCCTCAACCTTGCTTTAAACTTCTTATCGTTGTTTTTCCCCTGAAAATACTACGAGGGGTCTTGCCCATCCTTTAGAAACCCTGTGATCTTAGACATCAGGTCGACCATGATTGTGACTGGTTTGTCCAACCACAAAATTCCGCCATGAAAGCAGGACAAAAGCTGCTTAACGCAGGCATTTTCCTCTGTCAACCGCCCAAAGTGCGGCATGTTGATCAAGCCTAATAGTCCTGCTTTGTCCAAGCCGCGCACCCAATCGTGTGGAATGCGTGGTGTCGGTCCACCTTCCCTTGTTGTTCTTGGCACAAGAGGTTTCATCATAATGTTCTCCAGCGCCAGCAAATCATGATCATCATACTTCATTTGCATCAGCGCAAGCACAATGTCTGCAGTGCAGAACATGCCTGGTGGGATCGTCGGCATCCTGAATTGGTATCGCTTGTTTTTCGTGGGATTCTGGGGCTAAACACCAGGTCGACAAGAAGGTATATACCCCAAGATATACGCAGTAGATACCCCTGCTCGAGCTGCAGATTCCACAATGCCTGAGCTCGACGGACTCCCCTTTCGAGGTACCTCTTGTTGGGCCTGACCCAAGTGGGGCATTTTTGCGCAAGTTAAGTTTTGGAACTACAAATATTGAGCACAGTTCAGATGAATACTTTTTGGTGCAAGTCAGTTTTGAGGAGTTGCGATGTGAGCGCAACGCAGTATTGGCAGGATGGGAACCGCGCAGCAGATGACTGGTTCCATGAAGTAGTAACGCTGCGAGGTGCCAGCAGGGCACCTGTTTTGGGTAAAGAATGAAGGTAAGGTCGGCTGGGTGAAAGCGACCTATTTTGGTTAAGATACTCCATGATTACCAAGTGGAGGGTAAGGATTAAAAGCAGAGGAAAGCGACCGGTCACACAAGTGAAGGAACCACTACATGAACAGGCCGCATAAGGTCGTCAGAGAAGGAACAGCCAGGTGAAAGCGACCTGTTGGCGTGCGCACAACAGAGAGGCTGATACTGACGTGACCACACGCAAAGGATGGCCACAACGGAAGATTCGCTACTAGAATCCAGCAAGTCTGGTTAAGGGAAAACCGTGACAGTTTTGGGAAACCTTAGGGTTTTTGCCTATATATTGTAAAGACATGACCTACGGGCATGATCTATAAATAGGCACCATTTTGTAAGGGAAAGGGTTGTTGATTGGGTTTAATTCTCATTGTATAATCTGAAGCAAAACCTGTTTTGATTTTTCCATTGTAAAGGCTCTATAAGCTGTGTGCACAGAGGCCTATTGAGAGAGAAGAGAGTCTACAGCTGAGTGCACAGACTGGAACTGTTGTACCCTTCCCAAAGACTAATACAACAACAGTTCATGTGGACGTAGCTCCCATCCTGGGGGTGAACCACGTTAAATCCCTCTATTATGTGATTATTTAGATGTTTGCATCTATTTATTTGCTTACAATGAATACTTGAGATCCTGCTTATCAGTTTATGTGCTTACTTTTATGTGTATTCGCCATAAGGAATGAGATGGGAGTAATATGTTAAGTTTCGCATATGTGGATGCATGCTAGATGCTTAAGTACTTTTAAGTCTGAATGAATGCATAAGCCTGCTGAATAAACACTTAATTCAATTGAGTTCGCGTCGTGCGATTCCGTCGAAGCGCAGCACCAGAAGTGTGCAGTACTGTGGGTTTCATTACTTTGCATAAGTCATAAGATCAATAATCTAAGGTAGTTGATGAATAGGTAGATACTAAGTATAACTTGTGGAAGTTGGTTAAGTCTGAAGAGGAAGCACAGTTATCTGTTGCGTTGTCCTGTGTGAGGTATTTTCGAACCGCACAGTCCTTGGATGCGCGAGTTACGCAAGTGCTTGGGCTTGCAGAAGTGTTAGCCGCGACGAAGGCATTCATCGCGCAGTCCTCAATTCGTAGCATAGCCTGTCGGTGAATTGCTCATAAAATCTATTTAAGCACTCATCACGTGGTTGTGGAAACCAAATTCCACAGCCCCCCATAACTTCGCCTTGGGTGAGACCTCAGTCTGCTCGTAGATTATTGCCGAAAGGGCCGGTGAAATGGGGTTTTGTTGGTTCCTTGAACCACGAAGAACCTGGATCTTTATAGAAAACCTCAAGACAGTTATGTAAGCCAACACCTCTTCCGGCACTTGTGCAGATGATCTGATCTACCTCTTCCCTGGTGGCGGGCAGCTAGGTCGCGTCCCCCCCCTCTTCTTCTGCATCACTGACGATGACCCGACCAGCATACTAGCAACTTCCTCTTCAATAGTGAAAGGGACGACTAGTGATTCCACTTCACTCAAAATCTGGACCGTATCCTATTCACTCTGCATTCCACGCTGGACCCCGCAACGTCGAATTGGTGCTCAACTTTCCCCTACTTGAAAACGCGCTCAACACAATGCAATTCTGCTTGGCAACTCACTCAACCAAAGCAATCCCGCCATCATCATGACCAAATCATGCATTAACTATCCAAATTCATTGTCGATCCTGACAATCTAATGGTCGGATCTGCCATAAAAATGCGTCCCTTCAATGAGCACCGACATCAATCTATATTTAACGGTCTGCATTTATTGTTGATTTGACTGTGTTGTGACCCTGCAGTTGTCATGGCATGGCTCCCTAATCGTGCTATCATCGTTCCAACTTGCGCATTCTATTCCCGCTGGTGCGCCATCCTACCACCTAGTATCCTACACTTTTTATTTATTTATTTATTTTTCCCGCAATGCGGTTAAGCATCGCCTGACTCCGGGCCCGTCCTGTAGGGATTCATCCTACTATAATTCACCAACTTCGGTAGCATCGCTCCATCTAACTGCTGCAGCTATACTGCACCTCCTAAACTAATGAAGCTAACACAATATGGACCGACCAAATGCAACTGTAACATCCCTGGATGCTTCATGAACTTGTTGTCATACAAAAGCACCAAGTTGCCTTGCTGAAACTGTTTGTTTTTTATATGGCGATCATGCCAGGATTTTTGTCGATCCTTCTCCACGCACTGGTGAAAACCTGCGATAAAGCGGTCTTCCTCAAGCTGTACCAGCTTCTCTAATCGTTCTGCCAACGTTGCTTCATCATTCATGGATGTCGTTGTTGCTATGCGTAGACTCAAAACAATGTACTCCATAGGCATAACCGCCTCTTGCCCATAGACCAATTTGAAGGGTGTCTGTCCCGTCACTCTTTTACAAGTGGTACGATATGCCCACAAGACTGCTGGAATCTTCAAATCCCAGTCATCGTGATTCGTGTTACAAACCTTTGTAAGTGCATGCTCCAACACTTTGTTGAAAGCCTCCACTGTTCCATTTGCTTGCGGATGATACGGCATACTCTTCTTGTGTTGTATTTGAAGCTCTTATGTTAATGTGCTGACTATGTGATTGATGAAGGGACTCCCCTAATCACTCATCAATATCTTCGGGCATCCAAACCAAGTAACAATATTGTCAAACAAGAATCTTGTTGTTGTCGCAGCAGTGCAATCTACAACTGGTGCAGCCTCCGCCCATCTTGTCAAATAATTTGTCACTGTGATTATGTACCGTGCACCAATTCGCTTCCTAGGTGGGTTAATGGGCCCCACAAAATCCATCACCCATTTATCAAATGGTTGTAATGTCACCTGAGGTACCAGCGGCATCTCATCCCTCCATGATGGTTTACCGGTCGTTGACAGACATCGCAAGTTTGTACATACGTTGTTGCATCATTGTGAATAGTGGGCCACCAAAGCCCTACGCGAAGCACCTTCCTATTCATAGCACGACCGTCATACTGCCCACCAGCCACACACGCATGTGCCTCTACCAATATTTTACCTTGCTCATGAGGCAGGACACAACACCTAAATATCTCGTCTGGTCATAGTTTATATAGTTTCCCGACAATCAACTGGAAATCTGCAGCCTTAACCACCAGCTGCTTCTTCTGACTTGTGGTAAAATCCTCTGGTGTGGTTCCTGTCGCCAAAAACTGAATTATTTCTTCATAGTAGTCGTCAGCCACCTCGACTTTGAACACCTACGTATCTGGAAACCCATCTTCAATGTTGGTTGGTTCCTCCCCTGTCTCGATTCGCGATAAATGGTCTGGCCCCGCATTCAAGTGACCTGGCTTCACAATTACCTCAAAATAAAACTCTTGAAAGAGAAGCAACCAGCGGCATATCTTCCACCCAACACAGGCTTATTGACCATGTATTTCAAAGCATAATGGTCTGTGAACATCTTGAAGTGACCCCCCAACAAGTAATTCCTAAACTTCTGTAGCGCATATACCATCGCCAGACCTTCCCTCTCGGTAGTCGTATAATTTCTCTCCGCAGATGACAAATTCTGACTCGCAAAAGCAATTGGGTGATCCAGATCTCCTTCCCCTAGTTGCGCGAGCACTACTCCTAGCGCAATCGATGATGCATCCACATGGACATGGAATTCCTTGCTCCAGTCAGGAAATACCAATATCGATACAGAAGCCATCTTAGCCTTCAGCATCTCGAAACTTACTTGGCATTCTGGACTCCATAAGAATACTGCATCCTTCCTTAACAACTTTTCCATAGGAGCCGTGATCACTGCATAACCATGGATAAACTTGCGATAGTACCCTGTGTGCCCCAGCGTTGCTCTCAACTACTTGACATTTGTAGGCAGTGTTAAGCTCATAATTAGCGCAATCTTTGCTGGGTCAACCAACAATCCTTGCTTGCAAACAATGTGACCCAACAACATCCCAAATGGTGCACAGAAAATGCACTTATTCAAGTTCAGCGATATCTGATGCTGTCTGCATCGCTCCATCATCAGTCGCAGGTTTTCTAGATGATTGTTGATCAATCTGTAAACTATCTAGTCATCCATATAAACTTGTAAAAACTTCTGAATAAAATATCTGAATTCAGCGACAACAACTCGGGAGAATACCACACGTGTGTTCTTAAGCCCAAACGACATCACGGTGTACTGGAAACAACCCCATTCAGTCACAAATGTCGTCTTGTGGCGATCCTCTTTCGCGATCTTGATCTGGTGATAGCCAGAGAAACCATCTTTGAAAGAATACATTTCTTGACTTCCCACGCCTTCTAGTACCTCATCAGTGAATGGCGTCAAAAAGGGATCATGCATACATGCATCATTCAGCTTCTGCAGGTTGACACAAATCTGAACCTCACTTGTCTTCTTATCCTGCACCACCATGGGACTAATCCATTCTGATTCTTCGACTAGCTCAATTATTCCAGCATCTATCTTTCGGTCAAGTTCAATTTTGACCCGTTCCTTGTGTCGCGGATTCAGTCGATATGGCTGCTGCCTAATTGGTTTCGCATCTGGCTTCAATTGAATCTTTGTTTCCCCTATATCCCCCAATATTCTCTTCATCTCGGAAAACTTTGTAGGGAACAAATCTTGGAACTCATGCAACAGGTCTGTGACCTTTTCCATCATTTCTTCATCCCAGTAGTCCCCGACATTCACAAACTTTGGGTTCTCCTCTATCCCAATGTTGATCTTCCTAAGCTTCAGTGGCTGAGTTATCGAATATGTCGGTGCGTCAGGTGCTACGACATCTCGACTCCCTTCTGATTCTGGAATATAGATATTCCGTGGGTCATCACCATCCTCTAGCCCTCCAGTAATATTATAGCATTCCATCATCGACTGCATCTGCCAACGTGTATTCGGATCCATAATGTAGGCAACTGGAACCACCTTTAGAACAACATCACGGATGAGCTGCAAGGCATTATGAACATCTCGATTGGAATCCGCGAAACTGAAGGTATGAGTAAAGAAAACTGTCAACTCAAACCAAGTGGTAATCTCCCCGCGCAATTCAGCTGCGGCATACCAAGATCACGGCATTTCATCCAAGGTGTGCACAAAGGCATGGACCCATTCATCCTTTGGTCACGAGGCCCACAGAGTCTGACATTCAATCCTATGAATTCCAGGGTCATTCCTCCCATCGTACCTTTCGGTGTGGTATACTTTTGTGTCGCCGAAGCGAACCATCATCAGTCTTCGACACTGCGACCACCCGGTAATCGACTTTTTATGGGTCACCCACCAACATGCTGGAGAAGCCTTCAGTGCCTCCTCCAACTCTAGCAATTGTTTTGGTTCTGACACCTTGTCGTCAAATGCTACTAAAAATTCATACAACCCGGACAGTCCTTCGTATACTGGTAATTCAACAGTTTCAGCCACAACGCGGCACAGTGACTACATGATCAAACCACACTTCCTGAACGACACCTCATGCATGCAATTATGCCAGTTCTCTAAAGCATCATCAGGATCGGAAGACGCAGATCTAAAGCTGGTCCATCCGAGTTCAACATCGCTAATCGGATGGAAGTAATCTTCTAAAATGTTATATGCATGATCCCATCCTCGTCCAACTTCATCTTTTACGGGTTCAACATACCTGCGTCCTTCAGTCGGATCCAATGGAGATATAACTCTGAGGTCTTGATTTTCAAAATTCATCACCCACTTCTTGAAATTAATGACTGCCATACTGTCATTGGCCCATCTGATCCCTAGCAACATGGGATAGGAGATTCCCCCATCGATAACTTCAATAACATCAAAATCAGCATATGTTTTCATCACCTCAATATCCACAACAAGGCACGGAACTCTCCCAATTGGTGTTACCTTGGCCTGATTAGCCAATCGTAGCTACACGGGAGACCAGCTCAGCATTGGGCTCCCCATTTTCTGCTATGCCTGCTTTGTTAGAATATTAACATCTGAGCCTAGATCCAGAATGACTGAATCTACATCGTAGTCCCCAATCTAGACATTCATGCGCATCTCTTTTCTTGTCTTCTTCCGCTGTAAATAGTTCACCGCTGACTCTTTATGTCCCTTGGTCAGTCGATGCAACAGACTCTCGATCTCGGCAAGAGCATCGGGATCAAGTGCCAAGGATAAACAACTTTCAAAGAAGTTCTGTAAAGTACCATACTGTCGCGATGGGCCTACTTCCGAAGTTAAGTCGAAAGCAGGGAGCATGTCACAAATAATTGTCTTACCAAGATTTATTCCCATCGCATGACATACTTCAAAGAATGTGTCTCACTCAGCATCAATATCAAAATGCACCTTCTTCTTCACAGCCAGCCGGATCAGCGGATGCGAACCATCTTCTCCTATGGTCACACCTCCGCGAGTGATAACAGCAACAACAGCATCTTGCGTCCTCGGCTCTGCTAAAATCGTCGTGACAGTTGGTCCCTGAGTCTGGATCAGCGTTTGGTTCATGGGTTGATTCACATTCTGATTTGTGTTCTGATTCTAACACTGATTTTGGTTATGCAGCTGATTCTAATTCAACAAGTTCTAGTTCTACAACTGATTCTGATTCTGTAACCGCTGAACATTTCCTACCTGCCATCTCGCGATCAGCTGTGGACAGTTCTCAACCGTGTGATCAATACCAAAAAAATATGTACACTATGTTTGAAACTGTGTACAATCTCTCTGGTAGTGTCCCAATACTCCGTAATTATAACATTGCATAGGTTTGCGACCTCATCCTCCTCCTCAACTAAATCCTCCACCTCGTCCTCCTCGGAATCCTTCGTGGAATCCTCCTTGCGGTTGATTAAATTGTTGCTGCAAGGGATTCGATTGCAGCTAAACACACTACCCTGGCTGAACATACGACGTCGGTTGAACGTATTGTGGCTGCTGCGGAGCCATCTGCATCTGATTATAATGTGGTTGTGGTACAAACTGTTGTTGCGGTTACGGCTGCGGTACAAATTGCATCTACGGTTGAGGTGGTGCTTTGGCCACCTATGGCTACAGTTGTGGTTGTTGTACTGCACGATGGTCGTCCTTCACATAGTATGAGTTGTACTTTCTTCCCTGAAGTAGGCCATATGCGCGGCATTCCTTATCTTGATGTCCAACGGATTTACAGAATGTACAATACAAATTCATCGGCTTCATGACCATCTTTTGCATATATTGACACTCCTCATGTCGATCTCCATAGAATTGACAAATGCGGCACCATGGCATACCTCCGCCACTCAATGGGTTCGGCGCTCCTGATAATAAGTAGTTTCTAAAATCTGGGCAACTATCCTTGGTATGCCCCTCTACACGACATCGTGTACACCAAGCCTCCTCGGGGTGCTCTTTACCCTTCTTAAGACCTTGCAATTGAATTGTCAGATTCGCCAACTGCGTCTGGATCTGAGACATGCCGATTGCATTCTTGTCGACAGGTGAAGCTTCTAACCTCATCGCAATCTCTAGAGCCTCACTCGGTGTCGCAATGTTTTGCTGCATCAACAAGAGTCAAATATGAGGTAGTAACGCCGCGATGAACGATTCCTTATGCTGAACGTCGCTCGTCTCAAAGCTAACTCTTGCTGTAGCTAGGGTTTTACCCCTAGCTTGTGCCAATGAGCACCTACTAAGGAGAATGGACTCCTTAGTAGCAGTTCAGTATATTAAACTAATTATGCAATAAACAAAACATTAAATTATTTCTAATACAAGCATGAAGCATAAACACCAAAATGAAAGAATGTCTTTGTATTGATGTTACCTTGAGTGTCAAGGTTGGTGAAGCCCTTTGCAGTGTCCAAGAGGATGCTCCAAGCTTCAAGAATGCTCCTTCTCCTTCTCCAATGTTGGGGATGGGCCAAAGGTGGCTCTCAAGGTGAAAATAGTTCAAAGGTGAACTAGGGTTTCGAGAGAGATTTTGGCAGAGTAAGGGTGCTTGTGATTGCGGATATGGAATAAGGGATCTCCATCACCTATTTATAGTTTCTTGGTGGTGGAGTGCTGACCCATGGTTTTGGGAAACACATGGTTTTGTGCAGCTGTATAGGGTTTTTTCCTCCTTTTCCTCATTATTTTATATTTTTTATTCCCTTTTTAGGGGATTTTTGCTATTTTTGGAGGAAAAGGGGGTTTTTTAGCCTTTTTTAGGCTATTTTGGTGGTTTTGTGGCCTTTTGGAGGCATTTTAGGCCTTTTGGAGGCTTTTTAATGGGATTTTTTGGGATTTTAAGGAAAAAAATGGTAGGAAAATGGGCAAATGAGCCATATAATGTGGTAAATGAGCTAGTGAGCACTTTTTGGGTGTTAACACTTGCCATTAGCGTTTTAAACCTTTGTTCAAAGTCCCAAATAGTTTCATTTGGATGCTGCTTGATCTCCTTTAGTTCCGTAATGTATTGTGCTTCAGACTTCAGTTTTCTGAACTCTACAATTAACCCTTTTCGAACTTCATCCAATGTCTTCTCTAGACTTCCTGTAGGAACTTGTACAAATTTCATGAACCAATCCAGTGCGTGACCCCGAAGAGTCATCACCAATTGACCTTTCTTGGCGTCATCATTCGTAATTTGTTTAACAGTCCACACACCTTCACATAAGAACCAGTATTGCTCTGGGTTGTCAGTTCCATTTCCATGGAACAAAGGTAACTTCGCATCTTTTCCCGCCATCCTGGGCTTCCTTCCTATAGTCATTGATTCGCTAGTAATTGAAAGTTGTTGACACGATGAACACGGTGGTGTCAAAGTCTTATTTCTTCCTAGTTGTGAGATAGTGAGCGGAGGTGTGGGTACGCTACTGCTGGGGGTTGGTCCTGCCTCTATCCTGGACGTATCCTGGTTGTCCTTGTCGGCACTGTGAGGTCGCTTCATCCCGTGTGGTCTTCCTTCGTGGTGTTGTGTTTCGATTGCAGCAATACCTTCTCCTATCCTTTGCCTCTTCTCTTGTCAAAACCTTGCTCCTCCCCTCGTAAGACCACTCTCTTCCTCGGCTTCCTTCACAGTCTCGTCATAACTTGCACTCATCTACCCCGTATCATTCAATTCACCTCCCCCCTGCTGTCGCAATATCCACAACCTCAGACCACCAGGGTTTGTTTACTAAAGGTTCATCTTCAGTATGCCCTTTTCACAGATGAGCATCTTAATGGACAACTGCAGTGACAACAGGAACCTGCCTCTCGGTCCGTTGAAAAATTCCCTTTTAGCTTCGCTATAAGATTTCGTCGTATCAACCACAAACTCGGTGATATAGCCCTCCAATATACTGTCAAACTAGACTTCAACAGCCTGCGATGCTTTGTTGTCTACCCCCTACAACTCCTGGATCAATTCTGGGGTCCAGGATGTTGGCTCACCGCCTTGGAAGTTTACCTTGCGAAATGTCAATTGCACCAACCATTCATACAAGATAATCGGGAATTCGCAGAAAAAATATTCATGTGGACTGCCGTGTATGTACTTTTCCAACCACCAATCCGTCTTCAGTCCAGGGTTCTGATTCTCTTTCTCAGCGAACTCTCGCAACCTTTGATCGAACCAATCTTGAATTTATGGTCTTGTCGGATGCCACAACATGTCCTTCCTCCACTTCGCACTAGGGTCCCGGCAATGGAACCATTTGTTGACACAAACCCAATCGACAGGGGTTCCTCACTCTGTCGACATCCAACCCACAGCGATCTCCTTGAGCACCGGCCCACATAGGTTTTACCCTGTCCAGTAACACCTGAGGAGCAGATGAAGTCTCACCCGAGATGTTCGAGGGAGATTTGACGGAACCACGTTTCCGCCGAACAAAGGAGGACCATGTGTGGCTACTTATCGACTGAGCACAGCATTAACTAACAGATCATTCATTTCAACTTATACATTTAAACAGAACCACATCATCATTCAACGGATCTCATTATCAATAAAACCATCAATGCGCAAACAGATCTAACAGTATAACATCATTTAGAGTACAGAAACATCGCATCATTCACATATTCGTATCATATCACATTCATAGCAGGAAAATAGAAAGAGACACAGTGATTTTGCTCAAAACTCCATCATGTCATATTAACCTTTGCATTAGACCATAGATACAGCAATATAGTTCTTATGTCACATACCCAGATTCAACAGACTCGGATCAATATCCAAAACATACCGCAATAACAATTCTTTGGACAAAGACTTGGTATGTTAACACTTGTAATGCTACATCTATTTATAGGCTTGCATCTTTACATTCATTGTCCACTTAGACAACCGCCTAACTACTTCTTAACAAACTCTACAAAAAGGACGACCCTAACCCACATAATGTGGTTCAACATGACCCAAAAATACATAAAATACTATTACTTCCGACTTGTGCGTAGTTTTCCTCCTTGCGCGGTGTCTTTGACCTTGCGTAGCATCTGTGATGTTGCGCAACTGACTCATCCAAACCGCCTGCCAACACCTGGGTGTGGACCACATCATTATCTACCTTGATTCACAGTTAGTGGTCTCTCATTTGAACCATGTCTATGCTATTCGTGACCCTATATTACTCCACTTATTTTGGAGAGTACACCTCTTGGAAAGGTCTTTTGTGTCCATTCAATACCTACATATTCCAACAAGCATGAACACAATTGTTGATTCCCTAGCTAATTTTATATTAGATTGGTATATCGCACATTCATAAACATTTTTATCAAATATGCATAAATCGACATAACATGTAAACTATTCATAGTGTATAAGCCAACACGCATGAGATCCAAAATTCACCATAGAAAACATAGTGTATAAAACCGCTAGATAGTGTTTATATATATATATATATCATGTCTGATAAAATGTTGTACAAAATGTGGTAATGATACAAAATTATGAAACTCATAAGCTTTCAGTAGGTCATATCTACAAAATATGAAGCCTATGGATTGCAATATATCATCACACATGCAGCCTATCATTGAGGATGCTCGACCAAATCATCCAAAAACCTCAGTCGTCCTGCGTCGGTAGTGCAGAGGAAGGTCATCAATAGATATTTCCATGATATCGGTAGTCAACCTTTGTAGGTTCTCCTCCATCTCATCTAGTTCCTCCACTACCTCCTGATGGACTGTTGCCATCTCTCAAATGACTCCCCTCCTCTCAATTGGAGAGGAACCCACCGGTCGAGACCAGCCAATATCTGCATAAAACATGTATGAAGTATTAGTACTACACAAAAACAATAAAAATTATAAAATTCATAAAAACAAAAGTGTTTCTTTCTTACCAATGTCTCCCCATTGCTCTCCTTTTGGAAGAGCCATATTTGGATCCCCTCTGAAATCAGTACCCACATAAGCGTAGTCCTCAGCCATGAGGAGTTGTCCACATAGCCACCGGAAGAAGGTTGGACCATAGGTAATCATAGGTCCCGCCTCCATGGCCGGCCATCACCTCTGACCACCTCACCATATGCGGATCTCGTGGTGTTATACCTCAAAGTCCCACTTTGAGCGCCATTACGAGTCTTCATATCATACCACCATGCCGAACCTAATGGTTGTAACTCCTAGTAAGTGTTGATCTTGTTTCCACCTTGTTGGTCCCCTACCTAACCTTCCTTGGAGGCAAATCCAACTTCTCATGGTCAAATACCACCTCATAGGATCCACTTTACCCATATTTTTGCACCATGCTAGTGGTGCAAGGCGCAAAATTACAACATTTCCGCGCCCTGCATGCCTGCAGGGGCGCAGAAATTGCAACGTTTTTGTGCTATGCTCAGTGTTGAGGGCGTAAAAATTCTTAACCATATTATCACTTAAATCTTGGATCTTGGATTCGAAGGACATATTTTTGGGATGGAGGTTCCTCTCAAATCTCACCTTCCTTGGTATGACTCACCTCCTTGATCCACCTTCCACTCACTTAGATCCATTATTCTTGCCTAGTGGTTGGCCTCCCAAATCCTATAAGAAGGAGGCCATCCATGAGCTAAAGGGGGGACTTTTGGAGGCATCAAATCTATGGTATTAGGATATTTACAGAAATAGCAAGAGGAAAAGCTCGAAAGTGGAAGTTGTTGCTTGGACATCAAGGGTAACTTTGTAATAGTCTTCCTAGATTTCATTAATACAAACTTGGATTATTCTCCCATATTGTGTTTCTCACTTTAGTTAAATGCATGATATGTTTTTGTATAAATTAGATCTTAACCATTACATCTAGTGCTTGGAGGTGTTGTTTCTTGTCTTGTTCAAATAGGTTCACCCCTTGGAGATCAAGTGTGAAGCTGGAGCTAGGAAAACCGATGAATTTGGGGTAAGTTTCACGACTCCTTCTCTTCTTAGTGTTTAAAATATTATGTATTGTGTTAGATCTAGGAGAGTAAACAACCACTTGTTTCACTTATGTCTTGGATTAAGCTTGTTTGAACCTAGTTTAATCTTCAAGTAGATTTAACTATATGTATGACGAATTTGCTAGAACAGAAATTCGTAGGACGAATCCCAAAGTGATATGAATCTAACCATGTGTATTTTGTGTTGAATTTGGTATATTTTTAGGATTCATAATCTCCAAGGATGGCATTCGCCTTGATCCATTGAAGGTGGATCCATTCTAGCTTTACCTTCCCCAGCCAAGATTCCATAACTCCAAGTTTGCAAGGGCATGCGAACGTTTTACGCTGCTTTGTCTACAATTTTGCCGAGATTACTCGGGGCTACATGAGGCTTCTCAAGAAATATGTTCCTTTCATTTGGGATGACGAATCCCAACAATATTTTGACAATATGAACAATGCCCTGACCAATGCTCTCGTGTTACAACCCCCCAATTATACACGGGACTACATTTTATATCTCGTTGCCTCTACCACCACAATTGGCATGGTGCTTGTCTAAGAAGACAATAGTGGTCAAGAACATGTGGTATACTATCTCAGTAAGAGTCTCATTAACTCTTAAACACATTACTCACATGTGGAGAAACTAGCTCTGGCAACCGTTTTTGCGGTCCAGAGGTTCCGACACTACATTTTACTCCGCAAAACCACTGTTATTTCCAACTTTAATCCAATGTATTATATCCTAACACATCAAGTGCTAGGGTGAAAGTACTCCCATTGGATTGTTGTCCTCCAGGAGTTCGATTTGGAGTTTGTGAAAGAAAAATCCAAAAAATCCTTGGTCTTTGCTGAGCTTATTTGCGCATTGCCATGTGTCAATGACCAATATGATCCCATTGACTCTCTTCCAAATGATTCTTTGTTCCTTATTGGCATGACTGATCCTTGGTATGGATACATTATCTTATATCTCCAAACCCAACATTTTCAGCCTGATCTCAACCGTGATGAACGTTGTCGCATAAGACAACAAGCCAAATATTATCTTATCATTAGCGATACTTTGTACCATCATGGTATCGATTATGTTTTGCGTCGTTTCCTAATTCTTGATGAAGCTGAACACATCCTCAATGACTATCACTCTGGAGCTTGTGGTGGACATCTTTTTGGGATGGCTATAACACATAAAAATTTACGCACGGGCTACTTCTGGACTTCCATCTTCAAAGATTGTTTTGAAGCAGTCAAGAAGTGCCCTCCATGCCAATTCTTCCATTCTAAGAAGCGTTCCCACCCAGCTCCACTTCATCTTGTTGTTGTCTTCGGCCCCTTTGCAAAGTGGGGCATTGATTTCATACACTGTAAGTGTACTTCAGTCGAGGTTCATAGTTATGTCATCATCGTTGTTGACTATTTTACCAAGTGGGCTGAACCCATGCCTACATATGCAGAAGACGAAAAAATAGCAGCACTTTTCATATTCCATCATATCATCGCGAGGTTTCAAGTCCTGCAAGCCATCATAATTGACCATGGTTCCCATTTTAGGAATCATATGATGGATGAACTAAGTTCCAAATTTGGTTTTTGATCATGAAAACTCAACTCCTTATTACCCCCAGGAAAACGAACAAGTAGAGGCAATTAATAAAGTCTTGAAAAAAAGGATCCAACGCATGGTGGGAACCCAAAAATCAAAATGGCACTTAGCTCTATTTTCATCCCTATGGGCCTACAGGACTTCAGTCAAAAATGTGACCGGGTTTACACCATTCCAATTGGTATATGGCCTGGAAGCAATCCTTCTGATTGAATGTGAAATACCATCTCTCAAATTTGTCATTGAACTCTTACCTAACACGACTACTGGATAAGAACGGTTTGTATACCTAACTAATCTTGACGAAACTCGTCGCGAGGCTGCGCTCACCAACGAGACTCATAAAAAGCGCTTTAAGGCTCAATATGATAAATCCATTCAACCTCGCATTTTCAATGAAGGTGACCTAGTCTTAACCTATGACCAAATGCATGACAAATTAGGTAAAAGAGAAATAGAATCGATGTGGTACGGTCCCTACGTTATCAAACGAGTGTTAGAGAAGGGAGCTTACGAGCTTGTGGATTGTGATGGTACACCTTTGGGAGAGACCCGTATTGGGATTAACCTGAAAATATTTTATGCATAGGATCATCCTGTGTGAAACACTTTTTATAGAGTGTATCTATAGTTTGATTTTGATTCAATTTTTGCGTGTCAGGATTCTATCTCGTACACAACCATTTATCGCGACTTGTGCTTTTATGCGTAGATGTTGGCGTATTTTGGATTAGCGGATGGTGCCATTCGACATACCCAGAACCTTGCTTCTGCAAAATGGGTATTGTATTCCCCTACTAGCGAGTTGATATCCTTGGGTGGCATCTTCTTAGGCCCCGAAACAAATAAAATCGCGGAGTATCATGTAGTCATTGTACTTCTCACTGAATTTTCTTCTCTCTGAATCCATCATTTTATAGTCTACCTGGACTCTCATCTTGTGGTATCTCAACTAAACCGCATTTATATTGTGTGTGATCCCACATTACTTCATTTATATGCCTCCTTGAACAACTACTTGATTATATTTATATCAACATGTACCAAGGCAATTCAACACGGTGGTTGATTCATTAGCTAACTATATGTTGGATTGGCATATAGCCCACACATAATCAATGCATCATAAGAACACATGTAAAAATGTAGCATACAAGTCATCATAGGTAAATAGTAGAGATATATCCATATCTATACCATGTAAAAAAAAATTATCGTGTCACATATAGTATCATAATGCGTCAAAAGACAAAAATCGGGATCATAACTAGTACAAAATTGGCACTCTGGCCTACATATCATGTAAATGTCGCTAATACTGAAAAACTACTTCTAAAATATAGTCACGAGGAACACGATGCTCGTGATAGCATACGACTTCCCTAGCAACATGGCGGAGCAACCTGCCAATCCACTCCGGCACACCCACAATATGCCTCTGGAGATGAAAAGGGACCTCGGGCATCCTCATCAGAGGAATGCCCATAGTCAATCCTTCTAGGTTCCGCTCCACATCACGGAATCCTCCTACCTCATCCTCCTCATCCTGGTACTCTACTCCTTGTCGCCGTAGTGGGGAGGATCTTGCTGGTCTCACCAGTCCTCGATCTGCAGCATTACACGCATATATATTAGATCTTCTACGCATTACCAAAACAAAACACAAAAATAACATAAACTTAAAAAATTAAAAATTCCAAGTCATTATCACCACGGAAGTCTACTCCAACATAAGGGTAATCCTCTATCATAACAGCTTGCACCTCGATCCAAGAGAAGAAATCCTCGCCGAATGCTAAGACTTGCGGCCCACCAAGCCACCCAGCATAATTGCTCCATCTCCCCATCCATGGCTCGAATGAAGGAAAACGAGGTCTCTCTATCTGAGGATGCAATAATGGTACCCTCTCCAAGAAGAAGATAACCAGGATACTCCCATATCCAAATTGTCTGATGCTTATGTTGCTACATTTAGTCACTTGGTCCTTGATGTTGACCAAGACTCCTTCACACTAATTGAATAATTTGGGTTCAAGGCATTCCAAGGCGTAGGTCATCTGAGCCTTGGTAGCATGGTGATCCCCCACACTCCTCGCTACTCAAGCAAGAGTATATAAGATCGTCCTCAACGAAATATCTATCACATCAGCAATAAGCACTTTCCCGCTCTTCTTGCGAGATCCTTGTCTACAGTATTGAGCAATATAGGTCTTCGTAGTTTCTTCAGTGCTACGGTGCCCATCCAAATTGACTCGAGCCCCTCTTTTAGAGAGAACAGTCAAAAAGTAAATGTCCTCTAACTCTATTTCAAGGATGTACTCTCCTATGTGGAAATCTTGTATGTTAGCATCCCACATTTGTATGATGTGATTTAGTAACTTCCCTTGCTTCTGGATGCCTCTCGTTTTGAAAAAAACAAATAAACCACACTCTCTCAGTGCGGATAGAGTGTTGTCATCATTAAGGGCATCTCTATCCTCCTCTTCATGTTCTCTTTCTTTCCACTCAACCATCCTTGCCTTTCTCTCTTGGAAACTCCTGCAATCCATCAAGGGAACTTCCAGTTAAAAGATTGAAACCAAATTTTATTGCATGAAATGGAGGCAAGTTTTTTTAATATTCATACTATGGATTTTTGCGCCCTAGCCATTGTGGGGAACGTGAAAAATAATAATTTTTTGCGCCCCCACTACTGCCCATAGCGCGAAATTCTCAAAATTTTCACCTCCCTCTATATAGGAAGGGTGCGAAAATTCTTGAGCACGATAATTTTTCCCTAAGGCCCTTGAAAATCCCTAATCTAGCCTGAAATCAAAAAATGAATGCATTGAATGAAAGAGTAGGATGAGAGAACTTACCTGCTTTAGACGGTGGTTGAAATGGTGCCCTGGATCTTCCGGTATCGTGAGATGAAGTTTGGCTCCCAACCAAGGTAAAATTTCTCTTTGAAGTGAAAATGACCAAGTAACAATGGTTAATTTCTCATTTTACCCTCTTTTATATATTACACCTAGTCATTTTTGCCTATTTTTACATTAATAACCTTTGTTTAGAGTCTATTTTCACATTTATTATGTTCTAATGCATTTTTCTAGGGTTTTGACCACATTTCGACAGGTTCATTCAAGTTGTTCACACTGGTGGAGTTGTTTATTTGACCTTCTTTGAGCTCACTTTCTCTCTTTCGTGCTTTGGATCTGAACTATGAAAGAGATTCCAAGTGCTTTTCACACTTTATTCGTGCTTGTTAAACCCAAGTAAAACTGTGTCGAACTTAGTCTACTTTACTCGTGCTCGTAAAAAAATGAGGAAAGTATCATCTTAGTATTATTTTCTCCCTTTTTCGGACTAAGGTGATAACTCACGAAAATGGAACCGCTGGAGTTTCCCTTAAGCTCTTTTCGGACTCACAAATTAAGAAAAGATTGCCAAGTGCACTTGTCTCTTTCACACTTGTAAAAATATTTGAAAGGTCGTCTATTCGGTGGTAGGTTATCCCTTTTTCAGACCGTCTAGACTATTTACAAGAAAGTTATACCTTAGTCAG
Organism: Larix kaempferi; assembly: GCA_027924585.1. Taxonomy (NCBI): domain Eukaryota; kingdom Viridiplantae; phylum Streptophyta; class Pinopsida; order Pinales; family Pinaceae; genus Larix; species Larix kaempferi. The sequence goes on along the minus strand of BSBM01000158.1, from coordinate 26,990,916 downwards.
CTTTTGACTAAGAGAGTTCCTCCAGATATTATTTTACACTTTTTTCTGGTTGGGGGACTAACTTTTACGAAAAAATCAAACTTTGGAATCTTCTTTAGATTATTTCAGGCTCCCTAAACATGAAAAATCGATGAGTTTTCCTTCCTTGGACTCGTGAAATTCAACATCGAAGGATCCTTATGGAACCGAACCTCTCCTTCCTTGGGTTCGCAAAACATACAAGGTGGGACTCACCCCAAGGTGAGCTATATCGATCATATTTTATCCTCCTCAAGCTCGTTAAAAAACAAAGAGGTACTCATCATTCATGATGGGGGGAAATGGGGGGGTACGTCGAGTCTATCTTTCTGGCAGCTTATGAGTCTTTACCTTTGAACATGGCTTGCATTCATACCTTGTCTTCTTATTTGGGTATCCATGTCCTAATTGTAATCGTGAATCACCTTTCATGAGAGTATCATCTAATGAGTCTCCCACCTTGATTCATCTCACCTTTAGGTTGTCACCTATCTCGTTTAACTATCTGTAGGACGAATTTTCTAGAACACATGGATCGAGATCATCCAGCCGCAGTAGTGGAACTCTTTCTAGGAAGAAAGAAACCACGTTGGAACCATACCCAAATTGTTTCAACTCACCCCTTCGGCACTTGGTAAGTCAATCTTTCATGTTCATGAGGAGCCCCTCATACCAGTTGAAAATGGTCGGCGACATGCACTCCATGGCGTATAACATATGGGCCTTAGTGGCTCAATGAGCATCCCTTTTGCGTGCCACCCGCTCAATAGTAAAAAGCACGGTCCTCAAAGTTCGCTCCCGTACATTTTTAATGGGAATTTTCCCACCTAACATTTGTGTGCCCAACGTACAAAAATATGCAATGAGACTCTCAGTGGACTGGTCACTACCCTGAGGTCCGGATAGTGATACAAGGGCCCCACGTCTTGACAATCCCATCAAAAAATAGATGTACTCCACATCCAAAGTGAGGATATGAGCAGCTACCCTGAAAAACTATTGATCTGGGTCCCATAGTCGGATCAAATAGTCTAGTAGTTGTACTTGAGCCCTCATCCCTTACACATGGAAGAACTTAAGCAATCCACACCCCCGCAAAGCATTGATAGAGTGTGGGTCATTTGTCGCTTGTGCGTCTTCTAGTTCGTTTTCACGCTCCTTCCATTGGACCATCTTGGTGGCCAAAGTCTGCATAAACATCAATAGGATAACCATTAAACCCTTTTCAATGCTTTGGATCTTATCTTTTGGGCCCTATTTTTAATTTTGGAAGTTAAACTGCATCGACGCACCCTGCATGTTCAAACAATGTTCCAACAACACGCTTTTCCCATATAGAAGACGCGTCAGAACCTTAGTGACACACTTCCTGAAAGGGGAAAGCGTGCCACCCAGGGCGCACAAAATCCCCTCCAATATGAGCCCAAAAAACCTAAAAATTTGCATTTAAATCAAAATTCAAACCATTGAAAAGCTAAAGGATGAGATTAAGGCTTACCTGCAACTAACGGGAGGTTGATAGGCTGATCGAGGATTCTGCAATCATCGTCAAAAAATCAAGCTCCAAACAGGTTTTTCTCCACTATTCCAACTTGGTAAAATGAATTGGTAAATAATTTTTACTATTCACCCTTTTTATATAAAAAATGAATATTCCTTTTTTAATTTTATTTTATGGGTTATTTTTTTATAGTTGGTCTCTTTTTTATGTTTTAAAACCTTATAACAGACCCTAACTTGGTTCCTGGAGCTTGCAAATAGAAAAAAGTGGTGTTTTGACTATGTTGGTGACCATCGTAGACTTTTTGTGCTTCTTATAAAGTGTGAACAATTCTTTGATCATTTTTTATACCATCATCATGCTCGTTAAAGTTAAGTATTAAAGGTATCGAGCTCAATCTTTGTTCCTTCTCATGCTCGTAAAACCATGACAATAAGTCACCAAGTTATATTTTATCTCTTTTTCGGGCTCGTAAAACTCCTGCGAAAAAGGAACCCCCTCAGAGTTCTTCTTTATGATCTTTTTAGACTCCCTAAATAGGAAAAGATCGCCAAGCAAACTTGATTCTTTCACACTTGTAAAAGTATTTGAAAGGTCGTCTTTCTGGTGATAGTTTAGCCATTTTTCGGTCCAGCGAGACTATTTACGAAAATGGAGCACTCTAGTTAATCATGACTTGAAGAGTTCTCTCTCGTATTTTTTAATCATTTTTCGGAAGAGGAGACTAACTTTTATGAAAAATAACCATTTGGAATCTTCTTTCGACTGTTTCAGACTCTCTAAACATGAAATGATGTTGAGTTTACCTTCTTTGGAATCGTTAAAATCTGACATTGAAGGGCCCTTTTTCTGAGACGAACCCCTCCTATCTCAGGTTCATAAAACAGATGAGATTGGACTCGTCCGAAGGATGAGCTATATCGAGCATCTGTTACCCTCCTCAATCTCGTTAATAAACAAAGAGGTACTCATCAATCATGATGGGGAATAAGGAAAGATTTTATGTTTACTTGTAAATATGGCAGTACTTAGTCACTCTTGAACATGGCACTCATTTGCATATTCATTCAAATCACTTGGATAATTTGCTTGTCCTCGAGTCCCACTAATTCCATGAGTCATTTTACTCCTTTGAGTCATTCAAGGAATGCTTCCATCATCAGTTGCATTACGTATCAGTGTCAATCTTGTCATGTCAATGTTTCCAAGTAATGCCATTCCATGTTCAAGAGAGGTTTGTTAATCGAGTCAATCCCTACAAACATTATACCTTCTATTATGGCGGTCACCCCTAAGTCAGTCTCAAATATTTGTTCTCCAGTCTGATCCACTCCAAAACATCTTTGATTTTGTTTCGTGTTGATGATGGGGGAAACATCATGGCCCTCCTTCGACGGGTTTATCCTTTTCGACTCCAACATATCATCTGTAACATCCCCATCTTGACCCTATTGCATTAAAATTGTAAATGATGTCATATTGTTATAAAGTCGTGGTGAGGAGCTCAAGGCCAAGGCCCCGCCATCGATTTATTGATGCATATGATTTACGTACTAGCTAGGCACAGTGGAATTGTGAATATCATGTAAATATGCATTTTAATAAAATACCCACAACTAGCTATGCAATGCAACCAGAGATGGGGACATGATTTTACAAGGAATTGGGAGGGAAATATTCAAACCCTTGGAGCCAATCAAGTCAAGCCAAGTGTCAATGAGAGAACCCATCAAACCCGCAACTACCCATGTTGACTTTTGTACCCAATCATTGATTTCTCCCAAGAGTTGGTTGAGGTATTTAATGCCTTGGGAATGGAGAGGTATGGCTGTCCAAATTCGAGTATGGGCAAGCCACCCTTCATGGAAAAATCGTGGTTTGCTTCTTGGGAAAGAAAAGAGCCATGAATTGCGCCCCAAGCCATTGTCCATGAACCATTTTTCCTCCCTCACGAGTTTGGAGCTACCTGGGCATTTTTCTCCATGTAAATTCTGTGTTTTCCTTCATCCTCAGCTGGGAGAAGGGTGTTTTGTGTTGTATACTAGTGGGGAAGAAGGGGAATCGAATTAGGGCTCCATAGAGACCGTTCTGGCTATTAAATGCTTAGATAGTTGGGGGAGAAATCGTTTTTCTCCCTGGGAATGTTTTTCCCCATCCCACAATTCGTTTTTGGCTGGAAACGATTTGGGGAAAACCCATGGCCATCCTGTTGGTAAATCCATTGTTTTGGCTTGAGCTTGAGTGCAAGCATCCAGGGTTCAATTATAGCTTGATAAACCCAGCTGTGGACTGGCTTGGCTCAGGTGAGATGATTAATTGGCTGTGAATGAGTTGAATGTCCCCTTTTCCTTGTAAGAATCATGCCCCAGCTCGAGGGTGGCAGTTGTGTTGAGAGAATCGATGAACACAACTGTCCTATGGTTGGGTGGAACGTTGCAGCGACATAGCTAGTTGCTTCGGACCATTCCACCAGAAAGATGAGTATATTCTTATGTGTATTTAATTCTGAAATGTCATTTCATTATTGATTGTTATGTTTATGAAGAGCAATACATGTTGGATATGCATGTAGTGGATCTTGCTTCTGCTGTGTTTATTTGAATTATACACCTGCACATGTGTTTTTATTTTTATGAATCTAATGAATGGGCTAAGTTTATGAAAAAGACCCATAGACTGTTAGCATGTTCCCTTCCTAGAATTGGGTCCGCGGGAGGGTACGTTAGAGAATGGTATCAGAGCTGTTGGTTGCAGCATTGGGCCTTCATGGGCTACCTATCATAGTTGCAGAGGTAAGTATTCTTCCTACTCAACACTAATCCTTAAGAAAATTTCAAATTTTCAAAAATTTTCTATGTTTTTGTTTGAGTTTTTCCTAACTGTTTCGGCGAAGAATTTGAGAAGGGCGCCGAAACTATCGGCAAACATCGAAAAGATTGCCAAAAACGCGTTTCAGCGCAGATATAGAAGTCCACCGAAATGGACCGGCGAAGTTTTGCAAAAATCGTGCGACGTGTTTTGGCGAGTCTCATGGAGTTGAGCCGATACGTTTCTGCAAAGCTCGCTGAGTGGAGCCGACACGGTCGGCGAATTTGGCCGAGTTGTGCCGATGAAGTTGCGGAAGTGCCCAGGGAAGGGAAGAAAAATTCCAAAAAAGTTTTTAAGTGTTTTTTGGCGTCAAAGAGGAAATTTCAAAAGAACTCGGCGAGTTGGTCAGAAACGGCAGAAGAACTCAGCAAGTTGGTCCGAAAAGGTGGAAGAACTCGGCGAGTTGGTCCGAAATGGCGGCAGAACTCGACGAGTTGGTCTGAAACGACGGAAGAACTCGGCGAGTTGGTCCGAAACGGCGGTAGAACTCGGCAAGTTGGTCCGAAACAGCGGAAGAACTCGGCAAGTTGGTCTGAAACGGTGGCAGAACTCGGCGAGTTGCTCCGCAACAGGTCGGAAAAGACAGATGAGTCCGCTGACTGGTGAAACTCGACAAGTTGGTCTGCAATGGGTCGGAGGAGAAATGATAAGTCCACCGAAACAAAGAATTTCCTGCAGTTTTTCAGTGAGATTTTCAGGGGCCGAAAGAAAAAAATTACCATGACACTTATGCGCCAGATTGCGCGAAATTGAAGGAATTACAAAAAAAATAAAAAATGAGGGCGTTGCCCTATCCACAAGGGGGCAAGCCCCCTTGACCCCCGTCGTCCCCGGGGGACAGTCATTGAAAGTGTGAAATGCATTCTCTATGCTTGGGATGAGAATCAAGAATTGGATAGAAGGTTGTGGAAGCCTTATTAAGAGTAATTGGCTGTAATATGCATTGCGGAAGAGCAAGGGGAGTAGCAAGGCAATGTTAATAAGAGGGAAATTCCCCACCTTAAACAATTTATGTTTATAGCATAATAATTGCATGTTTGGAAAATAGAAAAAATGAATGTTATACACGTATGTATATATTGAATTGCTAATTCATGGGAAGATCATAGCTAATGATCGCTTGTATGCTTGGTAGGGAAGCCAAGAAAAGGATCATCTATGATGTGGAGGAGGAACTCCATGTCATGTGGGGGAATTGGAAAGGGAGAATTCCTTAACTCCTCTCTTGCTATTGTATTTATATTTCCTGAGTTTCATATACTGAAAATTATGGCATAGGGATGTTGGAAATGCAAGAGAGTAATGCATATGAATTAGTGGGCATGATTAAAGAGTCATTGCATAGTGCATGTGAATTGATTATGCATGAGCATGATGTTGCATATGGGTAAAGGTAGTGAAAGTTACACATGCAATAGCCCATTAATGGTATTGCCTATGGTTGATCACCAGTAATGTTGTTGATAATGGGTGTACGAATCACATCATAGAAGCATGATTGAAAATGCAAGAGATTGGATAGATGAGATGAATATGCACTAGATGGCATATTAATAGGCATTGCATAGTGCATGTGAAAATGTTTGTACATGTATATGATACTGCATATTGGTAAAATAGTGAGGTTCTATATATGCAATGAGCCACTTAAGATCATTATGGTGGCTGCTAATAATTAGTTGTGTTCGCATTGGTTGTAGGACCAAATACAACCGAAGCATGGATAAAGATGTGAATGGTGATTGTTGCATATGACCAACAACCTTATGAAGAAAGGATGGTGCAACAAATCTGTGATCATGAGGTTGGCAAAAGGACTGTGAAGCCTTGGTAAGAGGCCAACTGATCAGGTAACATCAAGAGATGTTAATGACAGCCGTGCAGGTGATGGCTATTTGTGCTTAAATCACATGAATGTTGAAAGAGGATTTGGTGAGATCCCTTCAACTATGTTTAAACTATGTTGAATTGTTTGCATGTGAGACTGAGTGCATGAATGTGAATATAATCCTACCAAGTATGGTGAGGTGCGGGTAAGTAAAGGCAAGGAGCCTTGCACCCTATAGTTCTTAGAAACCTCAATGCATTCATATGAAAATATATCATGCCATTTGTAAAGACTTATAGTCATGTTGTGGTAGTACATGCCATATGAGACAGCCATGGTTAGGCCATAATATGCTGGAATGCATAGTATTCATGGATTAATGCAAGGTTGTATTGAGGGGTTATGCATTAAAAGTGAATGCACACCAAAATATTATGTAAATGTTGTGAATGTGCATGCATATGTGCGGGTGCACATGTTGAGATGCATTGTGTGAATGCATGGTTGTGATATATATGTTTCAATGCAATTAGATAATAGATGAAATGGTGGACTATTGTTAATCCTGAGACCATTTCATGAGCTGCTATGAATGGAGGAGAAAGACTACATGAAGAAGGTAGACATGTGATAGGCTACCAAAGCACTCTGTTGGAAGGACAGAGTTGCATGGAATGTGAAGTAACGAGTATTTACAGTTTATTTAAATTGCATGGATAGTGTGATTGTGTCTTGTAATTTTATTGTGGTAATGATGCATATATAAAAATGTATATATTTCATTGCATTTCAAATGTTAACAGCTGAAGGTGTTTGAATTATTGAGTGTTATAATTCTGAGATCACTTCAGTGACTGTTGTGGCAATGAAAGGATTATATGCATAGATACTCACAACGTGTTTGGCTGATTGAAGTTTCAGTGTTCAGGTAGAAAAGTCTTGCGTATGGAAATAAGGATAAGTCCATAGTAAAGACCGGGATATACCATGTGCAGAAGCCAAAGGTTATGAAAAGGTTCTCATGGTTGTAACTTATGCATGAAACAAATTTGAAAATTGTCTGATTTACGTTTATGAGAATAATCCCATGGTTGCAAATCTAAATTCTGTAGAAAAATAGATTTGAAATTTTGCTAATGATTGTTTGGCTTATATAAAATTGTGTCATGAAGACATGTTGTAGGTGGATGTCCATGTATGGTAGCAAGGGTGAAACCATAATGGACAGAGTGATACCACTTACGAGATCCAAACAATATGACGATAGCCTCGTTGCTAAGCAAATCAATTGTTGTAGTAGACAGAATTGCAAATTCATATTGAATTTAATTATTAATGACATTGATTAGTTATGGAACAATCAAATTTGAAGTTATTGTTAAATGTTGTTGACTATTTGGTTATTTGATAAGTGTGCCAGGATGACACATTGCAGGAAGACCATGTGTGATGGCCTGCAGAAGCCAAACTAGATGGGAAGGATCCCATGCTTTGGAAATGGGTTTCGGGTGAAACGCCATAGTAAGTTTTGTTAATATCCCAGCTGCACTGCATGTTGGAAAGCCATGTGAGTGAGATGGTGAAATTATGCCAAGAAGGCATGTGTGGGTTATGGAACGTGAAAATGTTGGGGTGGCAAACCGAAGTACTGTTGACTCAGAGAAGGGAGCCCCCATTCTTCGCAAATGAAGGAAAGATACATCTGAAAAGGGATAAGTATTTTGTAACCCTAACTCAAAATATGAATGTATGGTTATTAGATTGAATATGCAGAGCATGTTTTATTATTTCATTATTATTACAGACTGCTTGAGTATGATTAGGGCCTACATGTCTCACATCCGAAAGGGAGTGCACACCTTTCTAGTGCTGGGATATGATAGGGTTGTCAATATTGACTACACCCTAAGGTAATGGACGCATTCCTAGTGTCTCAATACTTGATAGTGAATGATATGAATTATGCTTCAATTTTAGAGCAGCAATACTGATGAGTTTGCTTATCCATCTTGTGTTATCAGCTAAAACAGATGCAATTTGGTGTTGCACGCGGAAAAAGCATAATGAATGGTTGTTGTGGAGGTATTGATGAGGCTTGTTTCATGCCTAATAAACCCAGTCGATGCACTGGTTTGGAATTATTTTCTTGGGTGTTGTGGGTGTTGTGGGTGTTGTGGGTATTGTGGGGCCATGTTGGCCTGCAGTTAAGGAAGTCACCTATAGAGTTCCTAAAGGGAACCGCTGTTTTGCACAAGAGAAGGAGTGTCATCCTTGTGTGGATGAAGAATTGTTATGCGCATGAAGGGTTGTGACACATGTGAAAGGCTTATGCAAGCCTAAGGCAGAGTGGTAGAGCCTTGACCTATAATGGTCAGTGGCGCAATTTCATTCCATTGGTCGATGACCGGACGAATGTGCTGGCTCGGAAATGGAGAGGGCCAACCAGGTATGGGACTGGTTGGGCACCACGAATGCTTGGTAAATCCAGTCGCCGTGAAGGTGTATTGGTTGGGCATTAACTATTTGATGTTGTGGAGCAACATGAGTGTTGGACAAACATCCAAGTCCATAGGTGATCCCAAGGCTTGCAAAGCGAAGCAAGATCCTGTGGACCAAAAAGGAAATGCACAATACAGATAAGTATTCATTTTCATTTATTTCCTGTTTGGAATAATGAAGATTTTAGGTATAAGTCTTATAACAGCTAAGCTGATACACTATTGTTTCTTTGTTGGAAACCTTGGTCATTATAGGAAATCAAGGACCCTGAAAGAACTATGAAATTCTTGGTAAACCATAGAGCAACTAGTCGGGCGCTATAAAATTCTTGGTAGAACCAAAGAGTAACTGGTTGGGCTCTAAAATTCTTGGTAATCCAAAGAGTAACTGGTTAGGTGCTAAAATTCTTGGTAAATACAGAGAGTAACTGATGCTCGATAAATTCAAAGAATAGTTGGTGGGAGCATTAACCACTTGATGTTGTGGAGCAGACGGCGTGCTGGCCAAACATTCCTTAATTAATTGTTAAAACCCAGTCGACGTACTGGCCTGGCATTGCCTATTTGAATGGTTGTGGAGTAGCCTGCGTGCTGGCCCAACATTCATTATTGTATCCACGGGAAATCCAATGTTTGTAAAGCAAAGAAGGAGCCTATGGAACAAAGTGAAGACATCCAATACATATAAGTATTTGGTTATCTTGCAGCTTCTTGCTTATGAATATACATGTGTATATGAATTGTTTATGATTTTTTAAACTCTTGTTTAGAAATAAACCCTATGAGGATAAACTAAGCATGTGAATTTATTCAATATTTGAGTGTAGGTATTGTTGGAAGCAAGGATTATGAAGGAATTGTAGGGATGCGTGTGGACATGTGACCGTCCTAAAAGAGCTCAATATGAGCAGTAATGAAAGATGGTGCTAGCGGACATGAGGGGGTCGTAGCAGCCAAAGGTTCTATAAGCAACAATGGGGAAGGGTTCCCTAGTTGAAAATCCTCAGACAGACCTTATACACTATGTGTCATAGCCAAGAAAGGGCAAGTCAAGCATTCACATTGAAGTGAAAGAGGTTGAGGAGCATGAAACCACAGTGATGGTGTGGCTCCAAATTGGAACAAGACTAAGAGGGGAAAACTCTTACTCTTCTCTTTCCTTTTTGACTGATGCATCTTAAAAACAAAGGATTGTTGAGTGCATGTGATAGATGAAAATAGATTGAGTTTAATTGCTTGAAATGAATTGTGAATGCTGAAATAGTTATTTTCTTGTGAAAGGATGAACATGAATGAGTTCATGTGTATGTTGGGAAAGCATGAAATGTGTGGAAGTCTCATGAGTAAAGCATGGACGTTCCAAGTCAATTGGGAAAATAATTGACTAATTTTAATATTGTGTTATGCTTGTCCTAACAGGAATTGGCATGAAGAGTCTCACAGGTGAGAAATTGAAAGCCATTGGTTGCAGCTGTTACCAACCAAGTGTTGCTAGTGAGCAAAGTGAGAGCCAGTTGTACACATTGGCCATAGGAGCAGACCAAAGGCTATTTGTTTTGGCTAAAAATCTTCCTCGGATAGTTTCCAGGACAGCAAGAAAGATTGCATCCATAAAATTTTAGACTTGCAGAGTAGTTGGAAGGGTAATAAAGGGAAGGGATTGTCATGGAGCAATGCTCACCTGGAGAGATGGAAGATCAAAGCCAGCAGGAGCGTTGTGGAAGCCAAAGGGCTTAGTCCTGAAAGCTCAAAGTAAAGAGATGAAATGCAGGACAGACCTGCCACCATTTGTGAATTTTGAGGCATGTGTAAAATGGGTATTTATTCCTAGGTGTTGGAACACCGAGGACGGTGTTATTCCAAGGGGAGGGGAATGTAACATCCCCATCTTGACCCTATTGCATTAAAATTGTAAATGATGTAATATTGTTATAAAGTCGTGGTGAGGATCTCAAGGCCAAGGCCCCACCATCGATTTATTGATGCATATGATTTACGTGCTAGCCAAGCACAGTGGAATTGTGAATATCATGTAAATATGCATTTTAATCAAATACCCACAACTAGATATGCAATGAAACTAGAGATGGGGGCATGATTTTACAAGGAATTGGGAGGAAAATATTCAAGCCCTTGGAGCCAATCAAGTCAAGCCAAGTGTCAATGAGAGAACCCATCAAACCCTCAACTACCCATGTTGACTTTTGTACCCAATCATTGATTTCTCCCAAGAGTTGGTTGAGGTATTTAATGCCTTGGGAATGGAGAGGTATGGCTGTCCAAATTCGAGTATGGGAAAGCCACCCTTCATGGAAAAATAGTGGTTTGCTTCTTGGGCAAGAAAAGAGCCATGAATTGTTCCCCAAGCCATTGTCCATGAACCAGTTTTCCTCCCTCACGAGTTTGGAGCTACCTAGGCATTTTTCTTCATGTAAATTTTGTGTTTTCCTTCATCCTCAGCTGGGAGAAGGGTTTTTTTGTGTTGTATACCAGTGGGGAAGAAGGGGAATCGAATTGGGGCTCCATAGAGACCGTTCTGGCTGTTAAATGCTTAGATAGTTGGGGGAGAAATCATTTTCCTCCCTATGAATGTTTTTCCCCATCCCACAATTCGTTTTTGGCTGGAAACGAATTGGGGAAAACCCATGGCCATCCTGTTGGTAAATCCATTGTTTTGGATTGAGCTTGAGTGCAAGCATCCAAGTTTCAATTGTAGCCTGATAAACCCAGCTGTGGACTGGATTGGCTCAGATGAGATGATTAATTGGCTGTGAATGAATTGAATGTCCCCTTTTCCTTGTAAGAATCATGCCCAGCTCGGGGGTGGCAGTTGTGTTTAGAGAATTGATGAACACAACTTGCCTATGGTTGGGTGGAACATTGCAGCAACATAGCTAGTTGCTTGGGACCATTCCACCAGAAAGATGAGTATATTCTTATGTGTATTTAATTCTGAAATGTCATTTCATTATTGATTGTTATGTTTATGAAGAGAAATACATGCTGGATATGCATGTAGTGGATCTTGCTTCTGATGTGTTTATTTGAAGTATACACCTGCACATGTGTTTTTATTTTTATGAATCGGATGAATGGGCTAAGTTTATGAAAAATCCCCATATATTGTTAGCATGTTCCCTTCCTAGAATTGGGTTCGCGGGAGGGTACGTTACATCATCCAAGGATTAAACCTAGAAACCAATAAAGTACCTTGGTCCTGCATGCCTCAATGGTAGGTTACCTTGCTTTCAACAGTAAGTTCACATCATTGACTTCTGATTGAAATATTCTAGTGAGTGTTCGACCTCAACTCATTGATTCACATTCGGTGGTATGTACCATGATACCTTGGGGATCATTGACATCAATGGTGATTTCTCTCGTGCTTGTTAATGGTATTCATTAATGATCGGTAATCAAGTGTTTTCTACCATGTTCAACTTCCAAACATTGTAATCACGTGGCTAGATTAGTATCATTGCGGGTTCGGCTTGAAGACCCTAGGTTAACTCTTGTATCTTACCTAGGTTGCAATGGAGTTTTTTTAGTCATATCACGTGGATCCACTATTGTATTGGGCGTGGCCGTGTAACTATCTCATCGTGGATCTACGCTTGTGTCTAGTAGCCATGATTGTGTTCAGTTAGTCTATACTACCATGGATCTGCAATGTATTGGTCGACAGCCATGTTATGAGTCTTTTGAGAAGTATATCTCAGAGTCTGTTGTACTACAAGAGTCTTTGTTCGTCACTCCAACCGATGGTCCTTTCCTCGATCCCTCATATTTCAAAGCACCTCACCTACCCTATTTTTCTAGCTCATGCTTTGGGGGGCATTCTGTTACACCAAAATCTCGTCATCTTGAGTTATTTGTCCTCTACATGCCTTAATTCCTAAAGCACTTGGGATAAATTTTTAAAAGGAGAGTTGATGTTAACCCTTTGAACCTTTTGTTGTCACCCTGACGCGCCCTGCTCGCTGGAAAGATGCGTCAGACCTTCGGTGACTTGCTCTGCACATTGACAGAGCACATCGGTGACGGTAGTTTCCTTTGCACAAGGCGCGTCATCCTTTCTAGTGTGCAAGGTGCATCGTTGTTGGTTAAAATGGAAAAAGATAAGCTTCGGGCGACTTTTCGAACCTTTGATTGCATGGAAGCTTATCCCTACATGTTAGGAAAGGTGGCACTCGATCCCCATACCTAGTGGGATGATCCCTTAAGCTTATCCCACAAATCCTCAACCTCTCCTATCCCTTTAGGCCTATAAATATAAACCCCCTATCCATGGTTAAGGGAGGAAGGATAGAGTGCTTACATGCTAGTAAATTCTGCTAGGAGATCCCTTTCATCCATTAGGAGGCAAAGCTTTGATCCTTGAGGCTTGGATCATTCGGAAGGTGTTACGACGTCAAAGCATTGGTTGTAACCTCTCTCTTTGTAATTTTTGTAATTACATTAATACAAATTATTTCCATAAATGTTTTGTCATTATAAGTGTTTAGAATTGGCCTCTTTGACTGCTAATCTAGATTGATTTATGATTATATGCTTTCACTACTTGTTTATTTCCATTTGTTCTATATTTCTTTATAGTTGAAGATATAAAGATCAAGGAGTTGGATCAAGCAAGGAGAAAGGAGTTGCGTTCATGAGGTGATTCATCTCTTAACTTACTCTGCAATTCAATCAATCCAGGAAAGTTATATGTATTGTGTATTCATTTTTTTCTAGATCTAAACCATTCGGACCAGGGAGATATGTTTGTGTCCGCACTTACAGATTGTACATAAACAAAATGTTAAATTCTTGATCAAATATGACATTCAATTCAGAGTTTGGGAAGGGAAAGATGTCAAATCTCTATTGAAATAGTAGAAACAAGTACAATATTACCTCTTCTTTGCTTCAGCACCTCGCGAAACCTTGAATATGGGTCTCCTACTTCTCTTCTCCAACAATCCCAAGCAAAGCCCCAATGTATAAGGGTTTGAAACTAACTAGGACATCAATTTCAAAACATGGATAGCAAAGGGATAGAGAATGATAATTCCTCTAGCATAACAACACTTAGGCCAAAATTCCCCCTTCACGGCTCATCTCCCTTGTTTATATAGTAAGTGGAGATAGTTATCCACAGGTAAAAAGTAGTTGTATCTTAAGGGGTAGTTACCAAACCATCCAAACTGCTCCAAATTCGAATTTTTATTAATTTTATGGAATTTTTTTGGGAAAAGTGCTGGCAAAGTGAACGCAATGAGTGAGTTAATCCTTTGCAAACCAAAGGCAAGGAGTGATTTTTTCTCAAACTCAGTTACAAATATTATAAGTGTTAGGGAATCACTGAATGATTAAGGCCATAGCATCAGATACCAAATCAAGGCTCTTCCATCCATAGTGTCCTTTTTGTGAGCGACAGTCAACATTTAAAGTGTTGTCATGAAACTGTCATCACGGATGGAGAAGTGCCAATTTGGGCTATAACAAAGAGAAGAGGTGGAATATCAACCCTGATGAAATGATAGCTCGATCTTGAGGGTGGCCTCTTTCAAAGAAATAAAGGCCTGATAAATTGCCTATGACTGGGAAGAACAACCTTCACCTACAACTGGTTTGGATATTTTATAGATCATTATTCTATTTGTATGTTGAATGCCATGGTTATATTTTGTTATAATTGTTTAATGGAATGTATGGTTGTACTTGGTATTTGAAAGCTTGTTTGCTTGTGAATGATATAATTTCATTGTGTGAATTAGCATGGAATGTATTTCCCCAAAAAATATTTTTATTCTACAAAATGTGAATATACATATGGAAAAGCCAGTTATTAGAAATCCTGGATGGACAAGAAGAAAATCAAGATCATGGGAAGAAGGGATTTAAACCTTCATTGTTTAGGAATCAAGCTAGATCTCAGTAGTAAAGTACTTCCAAGTATCATGAGTCCGAGATGGTATAATTTCATGGAAGAGACACAAGGCATCAACTAAGTTTATGGGGTTGTGAAGGTAATAACTTGTACATAGATTGTCCTCAAAAGAGAGATGGAAGGGGGACAATATACAACATTCAAGAAACCATCACAATGGTGGATGTAGCTTTAAGTATTCATAGGATTTAAGCAACATTTGACAATAGGAAATAAGAGTATCAATCCAACATGATTGAGGTTGAAGGTAAAATTGTCAATCAACCTGTTGCTATTCTCATTGATTCTAGGGCAAGTTGTAGTTACATTGCTCCTAGTTTAAGTGAGATATTTTAGTTAATGAAAAACAAACATAATTAGTCATCGATGGTTCAATTGGCTACTAGAGCCAAGAATAATATTAATGATTTGGTTAAAGGTTGTAAAATAAATTTGAATTATGAGCTATAGACACATTCAAATCTAAACATTATATCATTAGGATTATATGATGTCCTAATTGGTATGTATTGGTTATATTCCCATCATGTGATACTGTGTTTCCATGACAATTATTTCACTTGTATGGATGATGAAGGACAACAAAAGACAATGAGAGGCATTCCAAGACAAATCTCTTTAAGATAAGTTTCAACTATGCAGTTGGAAAAGTGATTCAAAAAAGGGTTCTAATTGTTTGCAGCTTATATGGAAGAGCCCAATAAGGATAAAGTACCAAGTATAGAATATGTTCCTATATTGTAGGAATTTGAAAATGTGTTTGCGTAAATACCAGGTTTTCCACCAAGAAGAGATATAGATTTCTCTATTGATCTAATGCTTGGAGCTACCACAATTTCCAAGATTTCATACAAGATGATCATACTAGAATTAAAAGAGTTGCAATGAAGCTAGAATATTTCTTTAAAAAAGGGTACATTCATCCAATTGTGTTTCCTTGGGGAGCACCAATACTCTTCATGAAGAATAAATATGAAAATCTGAGTTTATGCATTAACTTCATACAATTGAGTAAGGTCACAATAAGCAATAAGTACTCTTTGCAAAGAATTGATGACCTATTTAATCAACTGAAAAGGAAAAAGATTTTGTCAAAGTTTGATTTGAGATCTGGTTATCATCAAGTAATAATAAAGAATGAATAAATAAGCAAGACAAAATTCATGACCAGGTATAGTCACTATGAATTTGTAGTGGTGCCATTTGGATTGACAAATGCACTAGCTACCTTCATGTGTTTGATGAATGGGATATTTAGGCAATACTTGGATAAGTTTGTCATATATTATTGGATGACATTCTCATCTATTCTAAAACATAGGAGGAACATGAAGAACATTTGATATTAGTACTTCAAGTACTAATCGAACATGGAATTTATGCAAATTTAAGTAAATGTTCATTGTATCAAAATCAAATCCACGATTTGGGCCATATTATATCATCAAATGGGATGGCAGTGGATCCTGAAAAGATTGAAGATGTCATGGGTTGGCATACACCCAGGAATGTATTTGAGGTTAGATCATTCATGGAGTTGGTTGGATACTATAGAAGGTTTAGTGAAGGCTTTTCAAAAGTGGCACATCCAAATACCTCTTTGAAGAAGAAAGGGGTCAAGTTTGATTAGACACTAAAATGTAAAGAAAGTTTCTAGTAGTTAAAAATATTACTTACAACTGCACCAATTATCGGGATTTCAAATCCAAATGAGGATTTGTGGTTTTCACAAATGCTTGCAAAGAAGAAATTGGTGGAGTGTTCATGCAAAATAGGAATGTGATATATTATGAGTCTAGGAAGCTATAAGAGCATGAGAAAACTATGTCACACATGATTACATTTGGTTGTTGTAGTGCATGACTTAAATATGTGGAGACATTATCTCAAGGGTAGAAAATTTGAATTGACGACATATCATAGTGGATTGAAATATTTGTTTGAGAAGCAAACCTTGAATGTAAGGCAATCCAGATGGTTAGATTTTCTTTGAGAGCTTGAATTTGAGATCAAACGTATTAAAGGAATAAGGTTGATGATTCACTAAGAAGGAGGATACATGCCATGCATGCTACAACTATTGGCATTGGAAAATCTAAGGGCCAAAATTATTGAGGTTGTTGTCTTAGATGAGAACTATATTAGGTAATGGATGGTTTAAAGCAAAAAAAGGTACAATATAAGTATGAAGGGTATGGGTTGGAAGAATATGGACTTCTTCTATATAAAATTAGAGTATATGTTCCTAATTCTATTGAATTGAGGAAGTTAATAATGGATGAGATGCATAAGGTTCCTTATGCAAGACATCCTAGATATTAGAAGATCATTGTAGCATTAAGAAGTCAATACTTCTAACCAGGTATGAAAAAGGATATTGATTTTATATCAAGATGGACGGAGTATAAAAATCTAAAGGATGAGCATGAACATCCAACAAGATTTCTACAACCATTTCCAATTGCAAAATGGAAATGAGATGTGGTGACCATATATTTCAACACAAAGTTGCCCAAGACATCAAAGAAGCATGATTGCATCATGGTAGTGGTGGATAAGTTGACAAAAGAAACTCATTTTATTCATGTTAAGTCAACTTATAAGGCTTCTAACATAGTATAAACTTACATGAAGGATATTTCTAGGTTACATGGGATTCCTAGGCAATTGTATCCAATAGAGAACTCGAGTTTACCTCAAACTTTTGGAAAGGATTACTCAAAGGTCTTGGCACAAACCTAAATTTCAGTGCAACATATCATCCACATATCGATGGGAAGACTGAATTGGTAAATCATGTCATTGAATATATGTTGAGGATGTATGTGATGAATCAACCATATAAGTGGGAAAATTATTTACACTAGTGCCCTGTATATGCCCCCCTGGGGGTCATATTATATGCATTTAACCTAAAATATGCCCTCCCTTGGGTCATATCATAGTACCCTTCTTTGAAATAGTTGTCCTCAAAGATTTGATGTTAATGGATTTACATGCAATGAAACCAAGTAATATGATTTCCTTATATTCCTACTTTCTTGTTTCCACCGATTATGATCCATCCATCCAAATTCGATTAGTTCTAGTCTTAATCCTCGATATTTTTTTGTTGTATAATTTTGATTCCATATATTGTGATTGTCAGTTCTCTAATTTGTTTTAGTTTTTTGTCTTTGTTAGTATATTTTTGAATAATAGTTTTCTGATTTGTTTTTCCATGAATATTATTGAGTATTCCCTCTTCTTCCTTGATAGTGTACATCGTAGATCTTCTTGTCTTTCTTGGATTGCTTCTTGGTAGTGAGTATGTCGATATGGTTTCACTTCTAATGGTTTCTCTTCCTTCTGCACAACCATATCATCATACTTGTTTTCAAATATAATGGCATCCTCTATCATCTATGCTTGGTCTAATCCTTAAATTATCATAAGACATGGAGTACACACTATATACAACAATGTAAACATGGAGCACAACTCTAATATAGATAAGATAGATTATTTACACTACAATTCCTTAAAGAATAGGAGATATGTCTCCAAATACCCCAAGCCATTCGTATAATCATTTCACATGTCCTAAAAAGTGACTGCATTACCTCTATATATGCATATTTACTCATTGCACATGAGTTCCCTTCATAAGACCAACCATTATTATATATGCATTTACTTATTTGCATTTACATTTATCCCCATATATGCCCCCCTAGGGGTCATATCATATACATTTAAACCCATACATACCCACCCTTGGATCATATTAGAAAGAAGGACGAAACGAGAATAGTGGGATATGATTCCTTGGGGTTGGGGGGGGGTGTAAGGGAGGTCTAGGGGATGGACCTAATCACTTATGTATCCTAGGTATCCTAGGTATTGATTAGTATCCATTAACCCTTTGTTAAGTCATGTCCTAAGTGGAATTAAAGGAGGAATTAAGTGGGATTTCATGGAGTGCCACTTGTTAAGATCATGTTATGCATATATTTTCTAATAATTCATGCATTGGGGGGGATCATTTGGCCATTCGGTCATTCTAGCTCATTCATTGTAGCATGGTCACTCTCATATGGTAGGACTAGTTTTTTGGAATCAGTCTTTACTTGGTTAATTCGAAAGCCATTATGTAGCTCTCCCTAGTCCACCATGATAAATGACATTCTATTACCCTAATAAACTAGTTCTTGGGATTGTTTCCCAAATATTAGAAAACCTGGTATGTAGTGTGACATTAGAGCCATGTTGATGGGCCCCTATTTTGGGTAAATAAATCCCATCTATTCCTGGTTTTTCTAAGGTTTGAGAATGCAGGTAAGCCAAAAATGAAGCATTATGGACAATGGATTGATTTATGTTGCATGCTTTATAACTTGGATTGTATGTTGATTAAAATTACTTGTTTATTTGTTAAAACTTCCTTTTTTGAATACCTCAATGCAAAATAATGTTAATCCTTGTTGGCACACTTTGAGAATGATAAAATCAAGCAAATCCCTATTGGTGCAGTTTGAGAAAGATCGAATCAAGCAAGTGGTTTGTAATTTTCACTCTCTATCAAGAAGGAATTCCAAACTATCCAATTTTCATATCATTGTGATACCATTTTGATTATCAAGATAAGAAGACTGTGTACTGTTGCTTCAGTTGTGCGCACAGACATTATGAGATCGTTTGGAGTTCCAGTTAAACTGAAAGTTGATCAAGATAATGTGATAAACTATTTTATATTTAAACAATAGATCAAGTGATCCTTGGGGAATCCATTGTGTTGCATGGTTATGTTATTGTACTCAGTTCTTGTTATTTGAGTTCGAAGACATTTCTAGTGTAATTCTAGTTTTTTACATTAATGAAAGAAGTACTTGTTGTAGCGTATATTTGAGTAGTTATTTAAGTTCATGTAGCAATCTTGGGTAGGTCCCACCAAAAGGAGATACAAGTACTTGGTGTTTTTTAGGATAGATCAACTTTCAATATTGTTTTAGGCGTTTCATAGAAAAGTGTGGTTTGCTATAGTTTTCCTGCAAGTTGCAGATTTCCTACATTTTTTGTAAATGGTGTTTTTCCAATATATGTGCACAAGAATGTTGTAGATTTTCTTTCGATTATTAAATTTACTCTAATCATGTTATTTCCTTTATATATATGACTTCATTATTCAACCTAGTCAAGGCTATCCCGTTGCATCTTCAAATATTTGCATGGAACTCTTAGCCTGTATCTCTGAGGTAGAGTAAGGTGGACTTTATCTAGAGGTTGTTGTAGCCAAGAGTGTCAGATCAGTCTAATTTTACCCCTGAAGGACTAATTAAGGAATAAGTGCCAAGTGGAAAATTTGGATCTTACACACTTGCAACCAGTAGTCGGCAGTCATTTCATAGTTTGTTGTAAAATGATTTTGTGTATTTAGGGTAGATTACATTTCTTGATTAATTAATTAATTTTTCATACTACTAGACACATTTTTCCCTTTATTGTGCTAAACCTTCATAAGTTTGTATGAACCTCCAGTTGACATTTAAAATTTATAGTTGTAGATACAATATTATTGTTGGAGTCTTGTCTTGTAGGATACAATGTTATTAATGGTATATGGAACCCACCACTTTTTGACGTCGTTGTCAGGGAAGCATTTAAATCTACAAAAAAGAGAGCATTAGTTCAAGTAAGTATTTTTGAACCCTCGTCCTATTGGTATATTGTTGCTATTAAGCTAGGTGCTTCAATTTTGAAAAAGAATGAAAAATATATGATGTTAGAGAAGCACTTTATAAGAATATTAAAATCATTCAAAAAATATAAATTTTTATATAAAACTTAAATCAAATAGGAAAACACACACAATTTCACAGTATGAATGCCTGGAACTAGGGACAAATTCAGTTGATTTTTTCCCAAAACCCCCACTCAGGCCTAACCAACCTCAAGCCATAGAAGAGAGGAGGAAGAAAATCCTGAGATAGATTCTCCCCCTGGCCAACCCATGAGAAGAAATGGTCTCTTTGGAAACCCTCTTATAGATTAGGAGGAAGAAACCATAGAAGCTGAAGAAGGAAACCCAACAGCCAATATTCCCGTGGAACATGAGGATCGGTCAATAATCGATGGCTTTCCCATCATGGAGGTCAATGATAATGAGGCTGTAATGAAAAACATTAACCCTGCTTCCTTACCTATTTTTCATTGTCTTACCTAAGAAGACCTAGACACCTTCTTATTTGAGTTTGAGGTAATATGTAGGACTTATGATTAAACTATAGATGCCCAAAAACTTAAGCTCTTCCCCTCAACTCTAAAAGATTCTGCTTTGAGGTGGTTCATGATTTTGTAAGGAAATAACATCACCACATGGGATCAAAAGAAAGACACCTTCATTGAAAAATATAGGGATTATTGCAATGCCAGAGATACTAGGGATTAAATATTTAGAATGGTACAAGGGGAGAACGAGTCACTAGAAGACTATGAGGAAATATTCCAGTTAAGTTATAAATGATTTCATGGACATAGCTTAGATGAGGAGTCCCTCAAGCTTGTACTCCGTCGGGGGGTAAGGGAATAATTTCTCGAAACACTAATGTTTTATTTAATTGTGACATTTATCAACTAGACTATGATGAAATCAAGCAGATCTTCAAGAATCATTCTATATCTATATGTAAAAATATTAGAGGAAAGGGTTTTTCCTCCCAATCATCCAAGCCTTCAAATATCACCCTTACCAAGTCTGACATGGAAAATATCTTAGATGACATGAAGACGGACATTGTTCACTTCCTAGCACTACAAATGGACTCCATGCAAGCAAAAATGAAGAAGGAAGAAGCTGAAAAATCTTTGGTTTTTTTTCCTACATGCAGATCAAAACATAAAAAGAATGAGTGCCCATTGGGCCTATTGCAGGTTAGTACCAAATCCATAGAATGTTGTGGAATCTGTTCCAATAACCATGCTACTGAACATTGTCCATTCTTATCCTCACTAAAAGCCATTCTTTATGAGCCAAAAGGAACTGTAGAACCTATCTACTATGTGAACCCTAAAAGACCGGGTCCATCAAGGCCTTTTCAGCAATTTCATCGAAAACCACCATTTCAACAGCCTTTTCAACAATCTTATGGAAAGCCGCCATTTCAACAATCTTATGGACAATAGCCTTTTCAACACTCTAATGGACAACAATAGTATTATGCCTCCTTTAACCCATCTCCTGAATGGACATCAACTAGACAAGCTCCCTCACCTAATCAAATGTCATTCCAGTGGAAGAATCCTTAAGGATTGCCTCCTATATATGGACAATATTTTCCATCTACATGATGAAGGCCAAATCAGAAGCAAGTTGCCCTTATGCCCCCTCCAACAAGTAAATTGATTCAACACCAATCCCAACACTATGCTCAACAAGCACCTAGACCACCTCTGCTACTAGCTCAACTAACTCCAAATCCGAACAATAGGCAAGCTCAACCTATTTACAACAATGAGGTAGCTAATTACCCAACATATTTTGTGAACATGGTGGAGACAAATGAACTAAATCTACGCTCAAGCATAAATATGAAAGATCCTCTTACACCAAGCATCATAGAGCAACACAATAGCCCTATTTCATCCAAAGTAACCTACCCTACTCAATATAAACAAGCTAAGGAAGAAGGGAACACAAGGGACTTACCATCTCCTACTCCTCCATTCCCTCATATATTGGAACATAGAGACACAAGTAAATTTGAAAAACCCTCTTTTAGAAGAACTAAATAATCTATGTGTAATGATACCTCTCTTGTAGGCTACAAAGGAGATCCCAATCTACAACTAGTTCATTAAGGAGACCTGCATAAAAAGACCTAGAAGAAAAAGGAAGGATCCTGCTACTATCAATGTTATAGGACATCTTATTGACCTTATGTTAGGAAAGGTCCTTAACCCAAAATATGTTGATCCAGGAAGCCCCATAGTTGATGTGCACATCTATGAAAATTTAATACAAAAAACCCTAATTGATTTAGGTGCATCTATCAACATTATGACAAAATATACTATGTTGAAATTGAACCTTCAAACATTTCTAAGACATACCACAATTGTTTTACAACTAGCAGATAGTTCCACAGTGTGTCTTAAAGGAATTATGGAAGACATCATTGTCTCCATAGACTCATGGCAGTACCCTGTCGATTTCATTATGTTGTAAACAAAAGCTAAGCTTAGTGGATACTCTCTCATCCTTGGAAGGCATTGGCTTGCAACAACTTATGCATATATAGGTTGTAGAAAAGGAGACATTACCATTGCAAATGGTCCTGAAAAAGAAAAGTTGAATCTTTATCCCTATAACAAGCCTTATGTAGACACTAGAGAGCCTCTTTGGATAGAATAGGAATATGATGTTGATCATCCCATTCATCATGTACTTACCATTGATATTTCTTTAGCACTAAGACAATATGAGGAGGATGTGATCATTTCTAGCTTCTTTGAAAACATATACTATATATGTTTCCTTCTAGGAGACTATCTAACAATTCAATAATGGGAAATTATTGAAATAGAAGAACCTATGTGGAAGAGGTTGTTTCTCGTAGAGGAGGGAGAAGTTTCCACCAAAACTATTGAGATTACCCCTAGAAAAACCCTGAAAATCAAGAATAGTTTAACCTTTGCTCAAGAATACAAGTTGATTCAAGTTCTTACCAAATATAAGGAATCTTTTGCATGGGACCAGACAGACATGAAAGGTGTACCCCCAAATATCTTCCAACATCACATCTACTTCAAGATGATGCCACCCCTATTATATATCCTCAGAGAAGGATGAACCCAACTTTCAGAGACATTGTCAAGACTGAATTACATAAAATCCTTGATTCTAGATTCATATATACTATCTCAAATATTGATTGGGTATCACCATTGGTGATGGCCCCAAATAAAGGGGAGAAGTGGAGAGTCTGTATAAATTATAGAGAGCTCAATAAATCCACCAAGAAGGATCACTTTCCATTGCCCTTCATTGATCAAGTGTTAGACACCCTAGTAGGAAAGAAGTCCTTCTCTTTCCTAGATGACTTTAACAGGTATAATCATATACAAATCCATCTAGAGGACCAAGATAAGGCCACTTTCACTTGTCCTTGGGGTACCTTTTCCTACAAATTCCTCCCTTTTGGGTTATGTAATGCCCCTGTCACATTCCAAAGAGCAATCTTGAGTATTTTCGGTGATTTCATTCATGAGGGCATGGAAATATACATGGATGAATTCACACTTTATGGGGATGCATTTGAAGAGGCTCTAACAAACCTTGAAAATGTTCTTAAAACATGTATTGAAATGATCCTTTGTTTGAGCAATGAAAACTGTGAAATGTTAATGGATGGAGGGGTAGTGTTAGGACATTATGTTTCTGCAAGTGAAATTACAGTTGACCCCTCAAAGTTCAAAGTCATAATCAACCTACCTCCACCACAAAAACATAAATATGTTAGAAGTTTCATAGGTCAAGTTGGGTACTATAGAATATTCATCAAATATTTTACTAAACTAGATGTCCCTATGTTTATTCTACTAACCAAAAGTGCAGAATTTGAATGGTGCAGTAACTATTAGGAGGCATTTGAATGCATCAAAGAGAAGGTAATGTAGGACACTATATTACAAGGACCTAAATAGGAGATCCCTTTACACATACACTCATATGCATAACACAAGGCAATTGATGCAGTGCTAGGATAGCATGAAGATAAAGATCCCTATGCGATATACCACATCAACAAAAACCTAGCAGGAATAGAGTTGAATTACATTGTTACAAAGAAGGAATTCCTTGTTGTGGTTTATGCAATCAACAATTTCAGACATTACATCACAGGTTATCAGGTATTTTTCCATACTGACCACTCAACAATTAAATGCTTAATGAATAAATTAGATGTTAGTATCAAGGTGATTAGATGGCTATTATTATTTCAAGAATTTGATATTGCAATACTTGATAAACATGTAAAACATAATGTTTTAGTAGAATTCTTGTCAAGAATGGCCCATGTTGTAGATAAGGAGCTGGTAGATGATGCCTTCCCATATGAGAATTTATTTTCCATCTCAATTCACACTCCTTGGTTTGTTGACATAGTAAACTAGCTTTCTACAAGAAGGTTTCCTCAACATTTCAGCTATAAGGAACGTTGCAACATAGTGAGGAAGAGTGCCACATCCTCATGGATCCGAGGGTAAGTAAGGAACATATCACATCTTGAGGAAGTGCATAAGAGAATATGAAGTTCATGACATTCTTCATTCATGTCATAAATAACCATGTGGTGGACACTATGTAGCTAAGTGGACAACATACAAAGTTTTGTAGAATATCTACTACTGGCCAAAACTACACAAGGATGCAACAAACTATGTTTCGAGGTGTGATCAGCAACTGGTAGTGCAAGTGGATCAACAACTGGTACCAGAAGTGGATCAACATCTAGTGACACGTGTGGATGAGGAGGAGGAGGTGATTAGTAGATGGTGAAGCTGCTAACACATGTAGAGGAGGAGGTGGATCAATGGATGGTGAAGTTGCTAACACGTGTGGAGGAGGAGGAGGAGGAGGAGGAGGAGGTGGATCATTGTATGGTGAATCTACTGACAACATGTTGAGGAGGAGGTAGAGAAAGAAAAAGAATATAAGGAAGTGGATGACTAGGTGGTGGAGGACTAGGACCAAGTGGTGGATGAATAGTTCCAGGTCTAGGTGATGGAGTGTCATGCAGTGGAGGACTAGGTGGTAGAGGACTAGGTGGTAGAGGAGGTGGAGGTGGAGATGTAGGAGGTGGAGCATCATCATTAGAAGATGATCTAGGTGAGGACGGATGATCACTATCAATCAACCTCAACTTCAACCTCTAGATGAGGTTGAGGGAACCGACAACATAATGCTCGATATCATAACTCATCTGTGACATCATCTCACAAGAAAGGGTCTCCCATAAATACAAGTAATCTAGAACCCATAAAATATATGTGACATGGATGGGTTCCACTCCATGACTAACCATCAAGCCAAAGATGCAATCTACTACTTCGACCCGAACTCTATGGTTTGACCTATAGGGTATATGAGGTATCTGTATAGATGGATGTTGTGGTGCATCCTCCATCTCCTCATCTTGTTGGGGAGGGATGTCCCCAACATATGCCTTAACATCTACAAAATGGTAGACAATTATAATTGGATAATCGAATCAAAATGAAACAATAAATTGCATGTGCAATAAATAAAACAAAAATATATGCAATTAGATTTATCAAAACATAACAATAACATTACCTCTATAATCTGTTGACTCATTTACAGTAAATAGGATGTCTATACATCCTCTCCAATCCATCCTCGCATATGAAAACTCTACAAGATTGAGGATAGGATCGTCCTCTATGAATAAGAAATTTCAAATCTCTTTGTCAACTAGAGTACATGGCCACTCCAGTTGGCCCCTCTTGGGAAATAACTACCGCCACATACGCATGCGCGCATTAGTCATAGGACTAGAAGGTGGGAGAAGTAATGTCGGCCAAGTGGCATGAAACCTCTCAAAAAATAATGTAAATAACTTTGATGCAAATGGAAAAATAGCTACCCATCAAAAATAGTGTGACAACGATCCAAAGAAAAACAAAACTGTCACAAAAATATCCATGACCACCTAATCAATCCATGACCATCATATGTATAATGTGCTAGTGATGTCACCATAAGGGACAGGCACCTAACCTCCCCATCACCAAATGCACGTATCCTCAACTGGACACCAACAACCTGAAACTTCATGGCTTGAAGAATGTCTCGACTGTCATATCTTTGCACATATGCCAGTTGGGTCCCTCTTGCAATGCCAAGTGGTAGATCAGGGAAGTGGGGCAAACTCCCCCCCTCCTCAACAACCCAATGATAAAGTATACATCCTCCTATGTGAGATGATACCATATATAGAGACCGACCCAAAATGCATGTCTGTTATGATCCCATCGATGGATCAACTATTGTAGAAATGCAGAGTTTCCCCTGCGGGATGTGGCCTCTTCATAAAACTTGAGGAGGCTAACATTCCTCAGAAGGGCACGAATCTTAGATGTAATAGGGAGAGGGAGCATCTCCCTTTCCCTCTCCCTAGCCTCCCATTCACGTATAAAGTTGTACGTGTTTACTTGCTCTTGTTACACTCATTGTCATTGTCTCTGATTCACATATAGTTCATTTTAGGCACACACACACACACACACAGATAAAACCAATTCAAATTATAAAGCACATACATATATAAACATTTTGTAGTTATCAAAAACTTAATTTAATTTATTAGTGCAAAAAATATTGATTAATTAAGTGGTGTTCCTTTAATAAGATATGCACACCAGGTCCTATGCTCAATATTAGTAAAAATGCATTGATCTAGCAATGGTGATGTCTTTTATGAGGCGCATCGGGGCGCATATATCAACGCATCAAAGACTGCAATTTTTTAATTTTTTAAACAATTCAGTGCACCTTTTTAGTGTGCACCATGCACGGTGCATTCTAGTTTATGTGGAGCACTGATGTGCTAATATGATAATCACATTAGCACTCTGGTGTTAATGTGTGGATAACGCAGTGGAGTGTTATTTAAAAAAAAAATATAAACAATGCAGCGCGTCTTTTATGTGCACATTGTTCATGGTGCATTGTATTTTCGTTGTTGCACCGGTGTGCTAATGTGATCATCACATTAGCACTTTGGTGCTAATGTGTGGAGCACACACCGGAGTGCAATTTAAAAAAATAATTAAACAATGTGGTGCGTCGTTTTGGTGTGCACCATGCATGGTGCATCTCTATTTCATTCGCACACCAGCGTGATAATGTGATAGTCACATTATCACTCTAGTACTAATGTGTGGAGCACGCATTAGACTGTAGTTTTTTAAAAACTTTTAAACAATGTTGTGCTCTGTTTTTGTGTGTACAGTGTATGGTGTGTCGTAGTTTTTATGACGCACTATCCATCAAATGTGATCTTCACATTAGCACTCCAATGCTAATGTGTGGATGACACATCAAAGTGTTATTTACAACGTGATGCATCTTTTATGTGGGCACCGTTAACATTGCGTCAGATTTTTGGTGAAGCACCAGAGTGTTAATGTGATCGACACATTAGCACTCTAGTGCTAATATGAGGATCAATGCATTGGAGTGAAATTTTAAAAAAATAACTAAACAAAGTGGTGTGTTTTTTATGTGCGCACTATAGTGACACATTGAAGTTTTGTTGGAGCATCATCGTGCTAATGTGATCATGTGCCAATGTGTGGATCACACACCAGAGTGCTAATATTTTTTTATTTTTTCAATGATCTGGTGCATCTATTATGTGTGCATTGTCTATGTTGCATCCTAGTTTATATGGCACACTAGTGTGCTATCATGATCGTCACATTAGCACGTCAATGTGGATCATGCACCAGAGTGTTATTTAAAGAAAAATTAAACAATGCAATGTGTTGTTTAAGTGGGCATTGTTAATGGTGCATCATGTTCTCACTATAGCACTAGATTACTAATGTGATTGACATTAGTAATCTGGTGCTAATATGTGGATTAATGCCCTAGAGTGCAATTTTTTAATTGTTTTAGTTAATGTGGTGTGTCTTTTGTGTGCGCACCGCTAATAGTGTGCTTTAGCTTCGCTGGAGAACCGGTGTGTTGATGTGATTGGCATTGAATCTGGTGCTAATGTCTGGATCACGCACTAGAGTGTTGTTTTTAATTCTTTTAAAACAATCTAGTGCGTCTATCATGTGCGCATCGTCTGTGTCACATTGTAATTTATATGGTGCACCAAGGTGCTATCACGATGGTCACCTTAGCACTCTGGTGCTAATGTGTGGATCATGCATCAGAGTTCTATGTTTATTGCTTTTTAAACAACGCGGTGCTTCTTTCCATTGCTCATCATGCATGACGTGTCATTGCATATGCACTGCTGATGGTGCATTCTGTGTGCAAACAGAGGGCACCCTCGGTGAAGTTCCGGTGTGAGCCAAAGCAATTAAGCGCACCACGCTAAAACTAAAAAAAAAATGAAAAGTCTAGCAAACTAAAGGTAAATTTTGAATTATAATATAGTGAACTTAAAAATAAGGAGGTACTTGGACTCTTGTCGGGCGAGGAGGCATGGTTTCTCCGTCGAGGAAAAATGACATTTTTACAAAATGTCAAACAACGAAATTGACCGACAAAGCTGTCCAACAAAAGCAATGGGCATTATAGAACATTGAAATCGGGGTGGTCGTATAGGGTCTATGAGCACCGATGCTTGAGTGAATAGTTGGACGCATGGATGAAATGTAAAAATGAATTTTTAGTTTGGTAATTTTTTTTATTTTATTGTTTTATTGTTTTAAATAAATTCAATATTTAAGTTTTTTTAACAATACCGGTTTTCGGTGCACACTAACAAATCCACACTGGTGTAGTTGTATCGTTTGTGTGCACCAAAGGGTTTAGCATGCCAATGCAACACTATTTTTTTTAATTAAAAGAGAATTTTCTATCTCGACATGGTGTGCCATGGCTTACGCGCACCGGTGTGTCATTTGTTTCATGGAGCATTGATGTACCGATATATATGTATATATACATATATACATATATATATATATATATATATATATAGTGGTGCTTGTATTTGCATCATAATTTATTTCACATCGATGTAATTCTTTTTTCTTTTTAAAATCAAAATTTTTAATTAAAATGTCCATTTTAACTTGATTGGTGCATATTTGACATGTGCAGTGGCACGGGTGTACCTTATTTGTTGTAGAGCATCGGAACAAATTATAAATTTTTAATATTAAAATCAATAATTCAACATTTAGAAGCATAAATGAGTTTGTCACGTTTTGCGTCTTACGTTTTACGCATCGGTGTGTTTTTTGTTAATGCACACCGGTGCATTTTTATTTATTCTAAGCGCATCATTGTGAAAACCTTTGGGCGTCCTCCTATGCTACAAACCTCCGTTATAAACAAAGAAGGGCAAACTTTTTTGGGGAAGTTCCGCAAAAACCTCCGCTACAAAGTGTTATCCTTGTAGTGGTATGTCTAATTTCTCATTAGATTTCCATTTCTGTGAACATTGTATATATGGTAAACATAATTGGGTGAGATTCCCATCTGGTGCTACAAGAGAAAAATGAATCTTGGATTTAATACACACTGATATATTTGGATTTGTTCTTGTTCCATCACTGGATAAATATGTGTACTACATCTCATTATACAAATTGAGCACCACGAGAGAAAGCAAAATACAAAATAAGCACGCAAATAATAATGACCAATATTTACCCTAGAAACCCTTACTGGAAAACCAACACCCAATATATATCTATTATTACCATGGTCAATTTGGCCAAGTTGACCACATGAGGCATTTTACAATGGAGGTCTTCAAGCCTTTGAATAGGATTCATCATATACTAATACCATGGGTTACCCAATACCATGGGCCCATAAACCACCAAGAGTAAAACTTCTAATGACCAAATACATGCTAATCTAATTACTTTTTTACCAAGTCAATATTAATAGTCTCAACATTTCCCCATTTAAACTTGACTTGGGGTAACACCTACATCCCTCAAAGTTTATTATCGGGTATTTGGGAATAAAGCATGACCCCCCTTAATTATAACCTAAGTCTATGTCTAGACTTTACATCGGTGACCCAATAAATCGAGGGTAATCATGCCTAAATAGGTCTTACAACCATATGCCCATTTACATATGCGATTAAATCCAACTCCATAAAATTGCTTGCAATTGCATGTACATGCATGTGATGCTTGAAACATATGCTTGCTTCATTATCCACATCCCTCCTACTTCAAATAAAATTGTACAAACCAAATCAAGCATTCCTCAATCAAGTACTTCTTCATATGTTATCCCCTCTATGATTTTTCTACTTTTGATTCATCAAAGTCAATAATTTAGAGCTTCTCTCGTGAGAGAGATTTATTCACTAAAACATGGCTTCAATACCATATTAAAATTTATGAGCATGGCGAGAGAAATAATAAAACACAAAGAAACAAGCACATAAATATAGACAGATGATTTATCCTGAAAACCCTTTACTGGGAAAACCAAAACCAAATAGATATCTATTAGCCTTGGAAAAACTGGCCAATCGCCCAACACTAGCCACATGAGGCATTTTACAATGGAGTTCTTCAAGCCTTTAAATAGGATTCATCGCATGATAATACCATGGGTTTCCCTATACCATGGGCTCATAAACCACCAATTGTAAATCCTTAATGAACAAATACAAGTTAATCTAATTACTATTTTACCAAGTCAAGATTAACCCAACAATAAGTTTTCCCATATTTCTATTGTAAATGTGTCGATTTGGAGGCCTAACTTCTTCACAATAGACTTATAAATCAAATTAATTTGCAAAAATATTGAACTTCTTGTAATGATTATGTCACTAAGTTTTTATTGGTAAATTGTTGTGATTTATTATGCATTGAACATTCTTCCTTAGAGTGTCCTATTTTATTGGAATGGACTATATTTATTTGTACCATACATGATTTTAGCTGAATTGGAAAAAGAAGAAGTAGATGAGAAGAAGATTATAAATTACTCCCTAATTTACCTTTCATGAATTTGGATGAAGTTTCACAATTACCATTTTGTGGAGGATGCACCTTGAAAGTTGCCTTATTAGAAGCATGTTGTCCTATTAGAAGCATCCATTTGAGAGGCAACTATATTTTCCTCAATAACTAGTGCTAGTTTGAAGACATCATTATGAGAGATAAGATTCTGATACTCCAAATCATACAAATAGGAGGTGCCATTCTACTGTAATACTTTTCAACTAAATCAACCATGGAGAACTGGAATGAATCAAGGAGACTAGGATTTCCAGCTTCTCTGGTTTCATGGAATGTGCTTCGCCGGTTGTATGGACATGTGCTCTATCTGGTTCTTTGGGGACTAGTTTTGTTGTATTAGCATATTTGGAGAACCCCTCTCAGTTTTTGGCGGCCACAAGGGTATGATAGGTAGCACCTCAGATTTTTGGTGGCAGAAAGGGTTAAGATCAAATTGCCAGACACCTGACGTCTTACTGTCTCTCTAACCTTGTCCCTGACTTTCCTCGGAAGGTGTGCTCATTAACTGTGCTGAGTCTACACTTTGTACTTGGTTTTTTCTACCACCCTACTGGACTGTTTCCATTACTACTAAGGTTCCCATTGAAGGCCACATGGACTCCACCTACGTTCCTTGAGATCTCGACCCACGGTTTATCAATAAACCCTACACACTCTCCGAGGTTCCACAAGTTGTTTCCCACTTTATTCCTCTGACTGTCCTGGAAAAATGCCATAATCTTTTTTTCGTTCTGGATTCTCACTTCACCACTGGCTCATTTGAATGTTCTAGACTATTCTATGGTGAACCATCATCTACAAAAGGCCCTCACCTGGGTGTCATAGCCTTCGAGGCTAGAAAAAAGTGAAGAAGGTGTGTAAAACGGAAGCCATAAATAAACCTCACACTAGGTGAATATGTACGGATGTACAAAGTATTCTCTATGACATAGATAACCATAGTCGGACGTTTTCGTGGGGGAAGTATGGCACTATCTACTTTTATCTTATGGGCCCAAAATACATGGAGTTTCTTTGATTGCACTCCGCATTGTTTCGACCTCTCAAAGGGATGGTTGGGGGCCATTATGAAGACTATTGCGAACGTTCACAAGATCTTAGAAGGGAACTGGTTCTAGGGTACCATGTCTTTCAAAGTTAAAAGGTGGATTCCCACCTTTGATGCACGCAGGGAAAATATCTATAGACATCCCACTTGGGTAAAACTCCTGGGCCTACCGTTTGAGATTTGGAGCCTGAATATTCAAGCACACATTGGGGAATCCCTGGGTGTCTTTCTTCTTATGGATGACTCCTATGAGGCCACGGGGGACATGGATGTAGAAAAAATACTTGTCGACCTTGATATCAAATATGGGATTCCTGAAAAAATCAATATATCGAAGGGCCCCTATACCTATTCTCAGGTTCTATATTATATTGGGTTACCCTTCCACTGTAATATATGTCATGAGTATGGACATATGGTCAATGACTGTTCTCTCCCTTTTGTTCACAATTTTTGGAGCATAAAGACTAACCAATCCCCTAGACCTGAGAACCCTACAACATAGGCAATGCAAACGAGCCCAATGCTATCGGACCTACCTTCTATTACATTGGACATATCTAAGGTATCTACCTCCTATGGTATGATAGCGGCACATACTCTTCGCCAACAGGACATATGCTCTCCGGTTTTGATATCTGATGGATCGATGGTCATACAGGATTCTATTTGGAAAACTTCAGTGGATCTCAATCCCAAGATGGTCTCCCATCCGGTGCATTCAGCGGGGCCTACACAGTCACATCTAATGGAGCATGAGATTAGGACTAGTTCTCATCTAGAGCACTAGGTGGGGCCTTCTCATACACATCCTATTTCCTCTAGTATGGTAGCGGCTCATCCTCTTCTCCAATGTGTCTCCAACAGGTCACATGCCCTCCGGTTTTGGTATCTGAAGGAAAGTTGGAACATCCAGATCCTAAATGTCATTCTTCGGTCCAGCACGAGCCCTGGACGGTCTCCCCTCTGGTGCTCACATTGGGGCCTACAAAGCCACTTCTACAAGAGCACGAGAATGGGTCTGGTTCTTTTCTGGATCACTCCATGGGGATTTCACAGACTCACCAACCGAGTAAGCTATCTGTTGGATCTGTGTCTCCTTTTTCTTCTATACCTATCCCCATCACTACACCATCTATTAACTCTTTCATTGTTAGTCAACGTGAACACACTTTTCCTCATACCTTACTTTCGGTTGACTCCCATTAGAGGTCAGCAATATAAACCACCTGCTCCCTTTAAGTTTGATGCCACCTGGCTCAATGAGGACTTTAACCATTTGATGCATGACAATTGGATCCCTGCTGGCACAGGATAGATCCGCAGTAAGTGTGGAAGCCGACAGGTGTGAAAGGGTCATTCCGCGGGAAAAGGACCTTTCGCCACTTTTTGCGGAAGCATAAGAGTTGTTAGATTAGTCGAGTCAGTCATGTGGACCATTTTGTAATAAGATGAAAGCATATAAATAAAGTAAGATTGTAAGCCTAAGGGAATCGGAGTTTTGGAGCTTAATCATATCTTTTGGGTTCAGTTGTATCTGTGATATAATGACTTGACTGTTTCTGCGAGGTTTGTTCTGCAGGTTTTGATGAATGAATGAAGATGTTCGGTTATGATATGAATGTTGTTATTGTGCAATCATGTGATGATAAATGATGGGTGATGTGAATGTTTTCTGTTGATTAATGCGAATATATGTTGCTATTGATTAGTGTGAATGTGTTGGTAAATATGCTTTGAATGTACATGTTATGAAAAGATGCGAATGATTGTTTAATGGATTGTTATGAATGTTGTAATCTCTGGATAATGTGCACGTATCCTCTTCACAACTGCGGAAGCTTGGTTCCAGCAGCCCTCTTATTCACCTCGGGTGAGACTGTGCTTGCTTTGTAAGTGTATCTGGGAAGGGTTACACCTTTTCGGGCCGATGTATAAGGGAGTTAGGTTGATAGTTTGTTGGCGATAGTGCGAAGTGAACCCCTGTCGATAGACTCTGCGTCAACAAATGGTTCCGTTGTCGGGACCCTAAAGAAGAAGAAAAGAGGATATGTTGTGGCACACGACTAAACCAGAGATCCAAGAGTGGTTCGATAAGAAGGCGAAGGAATTCGCGGAAAGCGAGAAGCGAGATCCGAAGCAGACAACGACCAATTGGTTAGAAAGATACATCTACTCAGACATTCACAAAATATTTTTCTGTGAATTCCTGGTGCTATTGCATGAGTGGCTAGTGCAATTGACATTCCGCAAGAACCACTACCAGAAGACTGAACTAGATTGTTGGACTCCAGAGTTGGTGCAACAATTGATAACAAGGTATCGCGAGCTGTTGATTTTTGGGTAGACAGTATCCTCGAAGGATACGTAACTGAGTTTGCGGTAGATACTATCAAGTCATACAGTGACGGTGAAAGAAATTTCTTCAAGGGACCAGGGGGGAGATTCTTGTCACCGTTAAAACTGTGGATTAAAATGCTGGTTTGCGAAGAGGGAATATTGAGGATGTCTTCTGATGAGTAAAAGAATCGATGTGCGAAGGTGAAGGTATCGCGTAGATGCGAGTCTGACGCAAATATGTGGTAGATGGACATGAGCTTCGACAAGTTTGAGAGGGAAGCTAACGAAGAGTGTGGTCTCTTGAGGGGTGGAGTTGTATTCCGATGTACTGAGAAAAAGAGGAGGACTGAGAAAGAGTCTCCTGAGAGGATCGAAACAAAGAACTGTGGAACAAGACCACACAGGAGGAAGCGATCTCATTGTGAAGAAGACGTCGACCAGGCTACCCCAGAGGCAGAGGAAGGTCAGATCGTAACTTACCACGTACCTTCGACCCTGCACACTACTCCAAATTTTATAGGAAGAAATCCAAACTATTCGCGGAGTTGCCCCATGTGCAGTGGCAAGAGTAATGCTTCAGTAAATAACAATACCAGCAACGTTAGGATGGAAGATGAGGCAAAGATGCCCACCTTTCAGGGAAACGGGACCGAGGATCCCGAACAGTATTGGTTTGTATGCGAAGTAGTCTGGACCGTGAATCAGGTCCACGATGATAATATAAAGATAGGACAGTTGGCGATGACTCTTAGGGGTCGGGGGCTAGACTAGTACATGAAGTTTGTAAAGGTTCTGGTGGGAACAGTAGCCAAAACACTGGAGCAGATCAGGACAGCAATGATCGATGAATTTAAGAAACCGAAATCTGAGTTGCAATATGTCACTGAGCTTAAGGCGATTAAGCAGTTCCTAAATGAGTTAGTGTGGGAATTCAATAAGCGATATAAGACGGTAATAGAAAAAGTAAGCTTTCCGATAAATGAGCTACAACACAAAGAATGGTTTATCGCAGGACTGGTGCCGCATATCTGAGGGCCATTGATGCAACAAAAACTCCCAACACAAGTAGAAGCATTAGAAATCGCGATGAAGTTGGAGGCTTCACCAATTAGCGAAGTAGGAATGGGAATGGACAGACTTCAGGCACAGTTAGCCAATTTAACATTACAGCTAGAGGATATCAAGAAGGGCAAGGAAACCCGAGGAGATGTATGGTACACCAGATGCAGAACTAAGGGGAACCATAAGGACAATTGCCCAGAATTCTGGGAGTACTTGCAAGTGAGGGGACCAAACCCACTTCGCCAGGGAGGCATGCCATGGTGCATTGTCTGTCAGACCAAAGGGCATCGACCGGAGGAGTGCGTATATTTGCAAAAGATGATATCGAAACCAGCAAACTTATACTGCAAGTTTTTTCGATCGGTTGGCCATGATGAGAAGGACTACAGGGCCTATGACTTACTGCAAGAATGGAAAACTGACACGTATTTCATGAAGGGCGAAGAAACACCGGTGGTACAACAACAATCGCAGTATAGCTAGTCGTAGCAGTACGACCAGGGGCAGTATGGGAACCCGCAGCATCCACCACCACTGTATGGCCAACCGCAGTATGGGCAGCAGCAGTATTAGCAGCCGCAGTACGGGCAACTGCAGTATCAATAGTATGGACCACAACGTGGAGGTTTTGGGGGAGGATACCGCGATGGCCGAGGTATGGGACATGGAGGCGTTGCTAGACGTGGAAGAGGTCCAATTACCTGTTATAATTGCGAGCAATAGGGGCACTACCAAAGAGACTGTCTGAATCCAGTGCCGCAGTGTACATATTGAAGTGTTGCAGATCATAGCATAGAAGACTACCCTCGGATTATTGTGAAATAGCAAAACAAGCAGAACCAAAACTTGAATAATCCAAAGATGCCACCTACGATACAGATGATTTCGACAGAAGCCGGAGGCAACCATGCTACGGTGGGGATAGTAACGTAAGGAGGAGCGGTGACTGGGGCCGATAAGCCACACGTCAATGTCAGACCAACAAAAACACAACGAAAGCAGGTCAATGAGGGCTCTAGAGTGGAAAAGAACATTTTCTCAAAGGCACATGAGGCAATGAGGAACAAGAGACGGGAAGCTCTGGAAGAAGACATCTATGACATGCCACCAACGTTTGATCACACGAAGTCACGAGGGAAGGAAACCACCCTAAAAGCCTTCATAGGGAGTTGCCTAGATTTGGAAAAAGATCCGGAGATATTGGAAGAAATAGCTAGTCTACTGCGACGACAAGGAGGTGCACAACTGGAGCAGAAAGTCAATCGCATACATAAAAGAAAAACAGGCAGGGAAATGCAGATGTCAGCACAGATCAAAGAATTTGATGTTGACTCCATCGTTCTGGACTTGGGTTCGGATGTGAATATCCTGACTAAACAAACTTGGGAGACGATGGGAAAGCTGCAGATGACATGGTCTCTGGTACAGCTACGACTGGTGAACAAGAGCAAGGTCACCCCGCTTGGTCGAGTATGTCAACTTCTTGTTGAAATTGAAGGACTCATAATGTATGCATACTTCGACGTCATTGAAATCGTGGATAACACCAGTCCCTATCCGATACTGCTGGGGATAGACTAGGCTATGGAAAATCAAGCAATTATCAACTTTAAGAAAAGGATATTGTCCTTCGAGAATCAGGAAATGAGAGTAGTTGCACCACTGGATCCAGCGGAAGGGATGCGCTATACGGAGCCAGTCAGAGACAAATTCATGGAAGGATGGGACAGTTTGTATAACATATCTAAAGATTATGTT
Source organism: Larix kaempferi (assembly GCA_027924585.1). Lineage (NCBI taxonomy): Eukaryota > Viridiplantae > Streptophyta > Pinopsida > Pinales > Pinaceae > Larix > Larix kaempferi. The sequence goes on along the minus strand of BSBM01000158.1, from coordinate 26,953,320 downwards.
AACCCTACCACGGATAGATAATTGGAATGGCGCAACACCAGTTTAGCATCCTCCGACTCGGACGAGGCCCTTGAGAATTGGCAGAATCAGTTACATGAAGTATATTTTTGAAGGTGCGCACGGACAACACAGTCCCTGCGAATGGTATCTAAGGAGGAATGTGCGTTACCTACCTATGAAGGGTTTCCCAACATGGATACGTTCCTTACCAAATTTGAGGGGAAGGTGGTAGACCCACAACGTCTTCTGGCCCTAGAGGAAGCCCTGAAGGCTACTCCTACGCGATGGTGGGCAGCGCATAAATCAAACATCACATCCTGGCCACTATGTCGACGTCTCATGGAAGTTCGGTTCGGCGAATCTTCGAAGGACGACCATATGCGATACGACGGACAGTGAGACCCGAAGGCACATCTAAATGCCTATCAACACCAATGGGGATCGAGAGCACAACAAGAGTGGGTACACGCATTTGTACACACATTGGATGAGGTACCGCGGAACTGGTATGTTGCAGTAGAACTATGACATGGGACAACATCTTGGGAGCAACTTACGATTGGCTTTAGCCAAACATTCTCATTTCGCATATATAAATCCCTTAATCCACACCGCGCTACAGGATATCCGCTGAAAGATATTTGAAGTGGTACCAACTGGACAACCAATGGCACTCCAATTGGTGGCGACACCAGAAATGTTGATGGAGTGCTACAACGTCACTAGAGAACTTGAAGATGATGATGACCCTGGGGAAACATACGTACCGTAGTCGGAGGGTAGTCGTAGTGTGGTGGCACCGGATATACCGACGGATAAATTTCAGCAACCATTAAAGATTACAAAGGCGAATATTGGATCAGAGGAAAACCCAAAATTCACAAACATTGGGGATTATTGGGACGAGTCGACCATTGCAAAGGTGACGGACATACTACATGAGTTTCAGGATTTGTTTCCAACTAAGTTCTCAGAGATGAAGGGAATATCTGGAGACTAAGGAGAGATGAGGATTCCCCTGAAACCCAAGGTGAAACCGGTTAAGCAGCAGCCATTTCGATTGAACCCGCGCTACAAGGAATGAGTGCAAATCGAACTCAAAAGAATGTTGGAGGCAGGCATTATAGAACCTATCGCGGAGTCCGAATGGATCAATCCAATGGTTGTCCAGGACAAGAAAACCGGTGAAGTACGAATATGCGTCGACTTAAGGAAACTGAATGATGCCTGCCTACATGACCCATTCCCGACCCCATTCACAGATGAAGTACTCGAAGGTGTAGGAGGCCAGGAGATATATTCCTTTACGGACGGATTTTCAGGCTACCACCAAATCAAGATTGCGAAAGAAGATCGACACAAGACCACATTCATCACCGAATGGGAATGCTTTAAGTATACGGTGATGCCATTTGGATTAAAGAATGCTCGGGCAATATTTTCCAGAATAGTGGTAGCAGCTTTCAAAGATTATATTCATAAGTTCCTTGCGGTTTACATGGATGATTGGACGGTATATGGGTTAGTCAAAGATCATGTCGCGAACTTAAGACTCATGCTAGAACGCTGTTGACAACACTAAATTTCCCTGAACCTCAAGAAATGTATCTTTTGTGCTCCGTTTGGCATACTATTGGGACACATTGTCTACCGCGAAGGAATGTTGGTAGATCCAGCAAAGATTGCCATCATTGTGGACCTCCCCCCACTGACGATGGCTAAACAATTGCGAGTGACATTGGGACACACAAGTTACTACCAGAAATTCATTTGTGGCTATGCAGCCATCACAGCACCCATGGAGAAGCTACTAAAGAAGGATGCTAAGTTTGAATGGACCGCGGAGTGTCAGAAAAGTTTGGACATATTGAAACAAAAGATGGTCGAATCCCCAATTCTTGCATTTCTGGATTGGACGAAGGAATTTCACGTACATGTCGATGCATCATCAGTCGCACTAGGTGTTATCCTCGCCCAACCTAGAACCAGCGATATCGACCACCTGATAGCATTCGCCAGTAGAAAACTGTTTACGACGAAGAGGAACTATACGACCACCGAGCGGGAAGGGCTAGTGATGGTCTATGCGTTGCAAAAATTTAGGCACTACCTCCTGGGGGGGCACTTTAAGATGTTCACTGATCACTCTGCATTGAAATACTTGGTGAACAAGCCTGCATTGAGGGGGGGGAATCTGCCGCTGGCTATTGTTGTTTCAGGAGTTTGATTTCAAAATTATTGTAAAGTCGGGATGATTGAATGCAGGACCTAATCATCTCTCGTGAAAGAATCAGGAGAGGAACCAAGAAGCATTGACGAAGGACTGCCAGATGCTCAGTTTTTTAGGATTTGCATGGTCGATAACTACTATGAGGAAATCATTCAATTTCTGGAAATAGGGGAGGCACTGGCCGAGCTCACTACCAGCCAAAGGAAGCAACTAGTTGTCCGAGCTGCAGACTTTCAGCTAATTGTGGGGGAGTTATATAAAATGGGCCCAGATGAGATTTTGCGATGATGCGTCCTTCCACATGAGCAAGAACAGATTTTGTTGGAAGCACATGATGGGATCGCAGGGGGACACTATGGCGGACGAGCAACTGCCAGGAAGATCCTTCATGCAGGGCTATGGTGGCCAACCTTGCATGGAGATGCTGCGGATTATGCCAAAAGATGCGACGTGTGTCAACAAACCGGGAAGCCCTCGCAACAAGATGAAATGCCACTAGTACCACAAGTAACGCTACAGACCTTCGACAAATGGGGCTATCGATTTTGTGGGACCCATCAACCCACCTAGGAAGAGGACAAGGTCGCATACATTATCACTACGACAAACTACCTAATGCGTTGGGCAGAAGCTGCACCAGTAAAAGACTGTTCTGATGCGACTGCAGCATGATTCCTCTTTAACAATGTGGTTACTAGGTTTGGTTGCCCAAAGATATTACTAAGCGACCAAGGCACACACTTCATTAACCAAACAATTATTGTGATGGCAGAGGAATTTCAAATCCAACACAAGAAGAGTACACCTTACCACCCTCAGGCGAATGGGACCATTGAGGCATTTAATAAGATCTTGGAACATGCTCTCACTAAGGTGTGCAATGTGAACCGTGACAACTGGGACCTAAAAATCCCAGCGGTCCTTTGGGTGTATCGCACCACATACAAGCGATTGACTTGCCAGACTCTGTTTAAACTCGTCTACGGCCAAGAAGCAATGATGCCAATGGAATACATAGTAACCAGTGTTGGGAATCTTATATCTCTTCACATGGTGGTTGCGTGTACAACACGATCCCTTGACCAGTAGTACTCTATCTAATCCCGGTAAAAGGGATTAGGGTTGTAACCTAATTTCGGGTAAACAAATTAGGGTTTTAGATGCTGCGGAATACCATATATTGTAAACATATAATGAAAAGGAGCAGTGCGGCTCTAAGTTTTGCTGGTTTTTTCTCGGTTAAGGGTTTCCAGGTGAAAATCTCAGTGTTATGTGTGTGTCATTGTGCATTCTCTGTTAATGCTTAAGAATCAATATAAGTTTGTATTTCAATGTTAAGGTTTAAAACTTACATTTGGTATCAGAGCATTTTTTGGGTTCAGAGGGATGCCTTTGTTTCCAAGGGTTTGGATCGATCTTGGATTTGTGATGAACCTGGTTTCAGTGGGAGCTTTGTAGCGGTGATTTATTTTTTCTTTAAAAGAATGGCGAGCAGTTCTAGATTCGAGATTGAGAAATTTAATGGCCAGAGCTTTAAGCTATGGAAGCTCAAAATGGAAGATCTTCTGGTAGATATAGAACAATGGATCGTTGTAGATCCAGGTACCATGCCCACTGGTGCGGTAAAAGAAGAATGGGAAAAGCTGGAACGAAAAGCAAGGAGCACCATTCGGCTTTGCCTTGCAGATTCGATATTGGTGAACGCATCTGGAGAAGACAGTGCAAAGAAGCTATGGGATAAACTGGGAAATCTGTATCAGTCAAAGTCCCTGGTAAATAAGTTATTTCTGCGAAAGAAATTGTACCTTCTGAGGATGACTGATGGAGACTCTGTGTCAGAGCATCTAAACGCCTTCAATACTCTGGTAAGTCAGTTGACATCTGTTGGCATTACAATTGCTGATGATGAAAAATGTATTAGTCTATTGTGGTCTTTGCCAGATTCATGGGATAATCTGGTTATAGCTATTGGGAGTAATGCAACCACGCTAAACTTCGATGATGTGGTTGCATCCCTACTATCGGAGGAAATGAGGCGGAGATCCATAGATAATTCAACCAAGGATGCCTTATTTGTAAGAGGTCGCCCTGGAGACAGATCTAAAAATAAGTCTTCAGGTGGTAGATCTAAATCTAGAGGGAGATCTAAATCTCCAGGACCTTCTGTAAGAAAATGCTGGAAGTGCGGAAAAGCTGGGCATTACAAGAAGGATTGTAAATCCAAAAATACTGATAAAAGCAGAGGACCTAATGATGCTCCATCCGCAGATGGGAAAGAATCTACAGAGGAAGGAGGAGATGTGTATCTGGCATCTTCAAGTACACATGCAGAGCATGATTCGTGGTTGATTGACTCAGGTGCGTCTTATCATATGACTCCTCACAGGGAGTGGTTTTCTTAATACGAAAAGTATGATGGAGGAGATGTATTTCTGGGAGACAACTCGGTGGCGAAAATCATAGGTCGAGGAAAGATCAAGCTACTGCTCAAATATGGAAGGGTTAAAACTCTTCCCGGGGTTCTGCACATTCCAAAGCTGGCTAGAAACCTTATATCTGTAAGTAAAATGGATGATGCAGGTGTGAAAACTTTATTTGAAAAGAACACATGCAAGATGGTTCGAGAATCACTAGTGCTGATGAGGGGAGTTCGAATTGGAACTCTATACAAGTTGTTGGGAAGCACCTTCAAAAATGGATGTAACAGTACTATTGTTCCTGAGGGTAAAAATGAAGGAGACAGAGTCTTACTGTCTCTAGTGAGAAGACATCGCTATGGCATCGAAGGCTGGGACATATTGGAGAGAAGGGTCTTCGACTATTACAAGGTAAAAGTATGGCTGAAGGCATGTCTGATTTCACATTAGATTTTGATTTCTGTGAACATTGCTTATATGGTAAACAGAATCGGGTAAGATTCTCATATGGTGTTGTAAGAGCTAAAGGAATCTTAGAGTTAATACATAGTGATGTTTTTGGACCTGTGCATGTTCCATCACTTGGTAAATCTGTGTATTATGTTTCATTTATAGATGATTTCTCAAGGAAAAATTGGATTTATTTCCTGCGTAAGAAATCTGAGGTTTTTAAAAGATTCAAAGAATTTAAGGCTCTTGTAGAGAATCAAACTGAAAAGAAAAGAAAAGTACTCAGAACAGATAACGGTGGAGAATTCTGTGAAAGTGAATTTGAGGAGTTCTGTAAAACGTGTGGAATAGCAAGGCAAAAGACTACTCCATACACACCTCAACAGAATGGGGTTGCAGAAAGGATGAATAGGGCATTGATGGAAAAGGCAAGGACTATGCTCAGTGGTGCAGGGCTAACACAACAATTCTGGGCAGAAGCTGTTGACACTGCGTGTTACCTAGTGAATAGGACACCCACATCAGCGTTGGTTGACAAGACACCTCATGAGGTTTGGACTGGTAAGAAACCCTCTCTCTCTCATCTCAAAGTGTTTGGGTGTGATGCTTTTGTACATGTTCCAAAGGAGAAAAGGAGCAAGTTGGATAATAAAGCAGAAAAATGTATCTTCATTGGTTAGAAGGATGGAGTGAAAGGTTACAAGCTGTGGAACCCAGTAAAAAGGCAAACAGTTTACAGTCGAGATGTGATCTTCAGAGAAGTTGAAAGCACTTCCAAGATTGAGGATGTATAAAAGGAAAAGGATTCAGAGAAGCTACACTTTGATATCAAGGATGAAAGAGGTGACTCTTTTGAGGAACTAGATTCGTCTGAATTAGATGAGGAGGCAGAATCGTCTGAATCAGATGAAGAGGCGGATCCACAGACTCCGGTATTGAGGAGATCTGACCGAGTAAGAAGGCAAGTTGAAAGGTACATTCCCCCTGATTTTCGTTCTAATTTTGTGTTATCTATTACTGATGATGATCCTAGAACTGCTAAAGAGGCAATGGATTCAGAAGATAGTAAACTATGGAAGAAGGCCATGATAGAAGAAATGGATGCCTTGGACAAAAATGAGGCATGGGATCTGGTTGAGTTGCCATAAGGAAGAAAGCCTATTGGAAGCAAATGCGTATTCAAGAAGAAGTTAAATGCAGCAGGTAAAGTGGAGAAGTACAAGGCTTGACTAATAGCGAAAGGTTATTCCCAAATTGAGGGCATCGATTTTGGTGAGATTTTTTCACCTGTTTCAAAATTGACTTCTATTAGATTTCTTCTATCTATTTCTGCTGCTTTTGATCTTGAAGTAGAACAGATGGATGTAAAGAAGGCTTTCCTACATGGAAATCTTAATGAAGAGATCTATATGAAGCAACCAAAACGGTTTGTGGTGAAAGGAAGAAAGGAGCTGGTCTGTAAGCTAAAAAAATCTCTCTATGGATTGAAACAATCTCCAAGAATGTGGTATCAAAAATTTGATACTTATATACTGGGACTTGGTTTCTCAAGAAGCAAAGCTGATCACTGTGTTTATTTTAAGCTAACTGGTGATCATTTTATTTATGTAATATTGTATGTTGATGATATGTTGCTAATTGGAAACAACAAGGAAATCATCAAGGATGTCAAAAATCAGCTGTCATCTGAATTTGACATGAAAGATCTTGGTGCTACAAATTTTATTTTGGGCATGGAAATAAAAAGAGATCGTGAAAACAGGAAACTCTGGTTAAATCAGAGGAAATATGTTGAAACTATATTGAAGAGATTTAATATGCAGGAAAGCAAACCAGTGAAGGTGCCCATTCCTGTAGGTGTAAGGTTATTTGCATAACAGTGTCCCACGACACAAGAAGAGGTAGAGGACATGTCTCATGTTCCCTATGCTAGTGCAGTTGGCAGTCTGATGTATGCCATGGTTTGTACTAGACCAGATATAGCCCATGCACTGGGAGTTTTGAGTAGATACGTGTCAAAACCAGGAAAGGAACATTGGACTGCAGTAAAGAGGGTCTTCAGGTATTTGCGTGGCACTACAGATTTTGCAATCTGCTACCAAGGAAGACCCGGTCTAAACAGAGAGATAGATATACAAGGATTTGCTAATGCTGACTGGGCTGGAGATCTTGATCACAGAAGATCTACAAGTGGCTACGTTTTTAATCTATTTGGAGGAGCAATCAATTGGATGAGTAGAAGACAAGCTGTAGTTGCACTCTCAACTACAGAAGCTGAATACATGGCAGCTACCCATGCAAGTAAGGAAGCTGTATGGTTGCAAAGATTGTGTTCAGGTATTGGTTTTGTTCAGAATGCAGTAAAGATTGGCTGTGATAGCTCAAGTGCAATATTTCTGGCAACGAACCCTGCTTATCACTAAAGGACAAAGCACATTGATGTGCAGTACCATTTCGTCAGAGACATGGTTGAACAAAACAAAGTGTTGCTAGAGAAGGTTGACACTTTGGTAAATGTTGCAGACTCTTTGAAAAAGTCTGTGAGTACTCAGAAGTTCTCTTGGTGTAAAGAGAACATGGGCATTGTTGCCCTGAATTGTTAAAGTCATAAATTTCTCCTGTATGTGAAGAGAACAACAAGTGGGAGAATGTTGGGAATGTTATATCTCGACCCGTTGTACTCTATCTAATCCCGATAAAATGGATTAGGGTTGTAACCTAATTTCGGGTAAACGAATTAGGGTTTTAGATGCTGCGGAATACCATATATTGTAAACATATAATGAAAAGGAGTAGTGCAGCTCTAAGTTTTGCTGGTTTTTTCCCGGTTAAGGGTTTCCAGGTGAAAATCTCAGTGTTATGTGTGTGCCATTGTGTATTCTCTGTTAATGCTTAAGAATCAATATAAGTTTGTATTTCACTGTTAAGGTTTAAAACTTACACCCAGCTTGCGCATCGTCGCAGCAACAGAGATGAGCGACGACAGCGCGCTGGAGGAACGCTTAACACAACTCATACAGTTGGACGAAGATCGATTCATCGCAGGGTTTCACCAGAAAGTGGAAAAGGACCGCCAGAAGGCATGGCACGACCACTATGTCAAGAGGAAACACCTACAGAAGGGGGATACAGTTCTGTTGTATGATAGCAAATTTGCGAAACACCCTGGCAAGTTGCAAATGCACTAGTTGGGACCATATGTTATCACTTTTATCACCAATGGCGGCGCAGTACAGTTACAGAGCTTGGATGGGGTACTGATACCTAAACTAGTCAATGGGAGTAGGCTGAAGCCCTATCACCATGATCTGACACAAAGCAGATGAGGACTCAAGAAACTAAAAAAAATAAAAAATAAAAAATAGAGATATATAGATATAGATATACGAACTGACAGATGGCGCAGTACGTGCACAAGGAGTAGTTGTCTTGCAGCATGGAGCGTGAACTGCGATAGCATCAGGATCGCGCCCTATCAAATCAGTATTAAATCACCAGCAGATGGGACTTTTTCGAATGATAGGTCTGATGAACAAGTATGATGATTAGTTGGCATGGATCAGTGACCAGCACGTTTGGCACACAGCATGGTCGGAGGTGCCACAGATGATAGTTCGCACGAGGATGACATGAAGAGCAGCCAAGGGCAGTATGGTCACCCATCACACATGAAGGAAGCCCCGTCACCACACGCAGAAGAAATGATGACAAAATTGATGCATTAATTGAACGGATCCGCGGAGGATTTTTTGAAATAGACGTCCCGGACGATGGAAATGCATAAATATAGGCACCAGACATTGAGCAGAGCACAGAGGTATTTACCAGAAGCAAGAAATCCATGCTTCGAGTGAGTCAGGTCATTTCATAAGTTAGGAATTCCAAGGAGGTTGTGGAAATGATCCATTTCATTTCGTGTGGTGTTGGCTTCTTTTGGACAGACCCGGGTTTTAATGAAGCGCAGCAATAAAACCCCTTGGCGCACTGGCCCTCTCGGCAACGAGTTGTGCAGCAGCTCGAGGTCTCACCCGAAGTGGCTATGGGGGGGCTAAGGAATCAGATTTCCTTAACCTAGGCGACGCGAAGACTGTTCTTTCTTCCTCGATGATTCCTCATGGCGGACTGCCTGGCTCTTCCGCAGACCCCTCGGCGTAGCTGCGCTGAACTCTCGCTCAGCAGCCTAGCTGCGCGGTATCTCCGTTCCGCCGCACGGGGTGACTTATCCCCTACGTCGGTGCTCTATATATCTTTTCTGCCCGTGCGCCCAGTGCAGTAATGCATTCCTCTATCGCTGCGGCGACAGCGTTCTACAGATTCTTCGACACTTAACGATTATATTTACCAAGGAAGCTTCGAGAACGGACTCAACATATTCATAAAGATAATGCAACATTCACAGCAACATTCATTGAAACACAGATAACAACTCAGACATGCATTTATGCGATCACTACCAAAACAACAAGACGTGAAGAATTCACCTCCTCGGGAAACCACGTCCATAGGGAGTGTTTCATATATTAACTCAAAGGGGGCTTATACAATAATGCTGCGCACACAGCTGTAGCCTTAGATCTTTCCAGGAAACTCCACGCACATAGCTGGGAGCCCTTCTCTCGATCTAGTCTCTTCCTCTACAGAGATTACAATAGTTCAGACGTCGACTCAGACTGTCTGCAACTCAGGGATTAACTCCACGGCTATCCCGACTCTAATTCTTTCTTCTTACAACACAATAGAAGACTGAATGGCTAGCTTACTAGCTGACTGACTGGAAACCACTAACTAGCTAGCTTACTAACTAACCTTTTCCCTTATCAATTATACATATATATAGGTGGCCATGACGGTCGCACCTTTACAAAACTGTGGGCCTTTCCCAACAGTAATCCCCAAAAACCCTAACCACGCACATGGCTAGGTGTACTGTAGGCGCCGCTTGTAGTCATGTCGCCGCTTCCTGCAGGTTCCGTGAATTCTGGCGCAGAATGCGGGTATGGGTGCCTTGTCCTTTGCCTTCAATGCTTTGGTCCGTTGCTCCTCCTTGATCCGAGCAACCATAACTTCTATACTTAGCCTTAAATGAGGGTAGCTGAGCCCTCTACTCCGTCGCTTCATTTATTATGGTAGCTGAGCTTTCTATTCAGCCACCTTCATTCTTCTATGACATGCGCGCGAGCTCTGCGAGTTCCAGTCCGTAACCTGTGTTGAGCTCATCCATATGGCACCGTACTACGCACCTTTTTCCTTCTACCCAAAAATTGGTGTTTCTTCAAAATTAGCACTTTCCTTCAATACTTGTGCTTTTTCCTCAAAATTCGCAGCTTTACCATAGCTACGGCCTAGGCTCCAACAGGCCCCTAACACTTACTTGTGGCTCGCCCTCGAGTCACTCGCACTAGCGTGTGGTCGCTTTATTTGTGCATCTGCTTTTGCTTGGGTCTCCACGAATGTTTTCTTCCACTGCGCAATAACGGAGTCCATTTCATCGACACACTCCACAGCTGTCTGCACCGTTTCTGCAGTGGCTTCTTCCTTAGTTGTGCCATCAATCACCTGTTGAGATTCTACAATTTCTTTGATCTTTGTCTCGATCTCGGCAGCAAGGTCAGCATACTCATCCATAAATGGCTGAATTCTGTTGGTGAGTCTGGCATCTTCATTTCTGAGCTTGTGCAGTTGTTGTTGGATTCTGCACACTTCACTCATTTTCCTCATTTTTGCTAATCCATCTAAGGCCTTAACTTCTTCAGTCATAACAGTTAGGGACTATTCTGCGGCTTGTACCTATTCAAAAAGACCAACTTTGAAAGGGAGCGTCTCAAGCTCCGTCCAAGCCTCCATAGCTTGGTTCATCAGGGTCTTGGCTTCACCTGCTCTGTTCTTCAATTGTGTAGAAGTTCTGCGCAGCGCTTCAAATTGTTCCTGGCTATCGTCTGTAAAATGCGCTGCAACATGAGCTTCTAATTGTGCGCTCTGCATTCTATGGTCTTCAGCCATAGCAACTATCTCATGCTCCAAGGTTTTCGCCCTTCCTCCAATAATTTGAACTTTCTCAACCAGAGGAAGGTCTGGCTGAATCTCGTAGGTTGGCAACTCCTGAGAAATTTCATTAACTGCGTTTCTTATGCCAATGTCTTGTGCTTCGTAAAGTGCGAGCTTTTCGGAGATATTCTTGTGGCTTGCCTTCAGCTCTATCTCCTGCGATTGCAGTCTTTGATTTGCCTGGAAGGTAGAGAGCTCTCTAGCTCTCAACTCAACAGAAACTTTCTCGTGCACTAGCTGTAGAGTCTCTATAGGAATTAAAGACAAATTTATTTCAACGGGCCCAACTGCGCTTACCTGTAGTGCAGCTAGCGGATCCAGAAGTGTCATGCTTGTAGGCAGAATATGCACGATAGTATGCCTTTTTGCAAGTTCTTCAACTCGCTCGGTACTTGGAATTACTTGTGGCGCCTGCGAAGTAGATGCTGGCGCATGGGTCTGCGCAACTCTTCCTGCGAGACCTTTTAGTTCCACAAACTGTAGGTCTAGAGCACTTCTGAGGTGAGCGTGCGCGGTGCGCAGCTCATGAAATTGCTCTTTCAGATACTGGTCGATCCCCGAGGGAATGGCCTCAGAGCGATGCGACACCTTTTGTTTCTTGGTTGCTGGTTCTGTCGAACCTTCATCACTTCTTTGCTCGGGGGCTTCCTTGCCCTTATCCTTCTCTTGCGCAGCGGCGGGTGGCATCGCGGATGCGATTTCAACAGCCTCCCTCCATTCATCCGACCACGACTTGATAGTTTCTTCAACATCCTCGGTGGTCATCCTGTAAAGGCCTACAGCCCATTCCTCTTGAATGCCGCAGGGGCGGAGGTAAAGTTGGTGCAAGTCGGCAGTAAAGGCCAACTTTCCTTCATATCTTTTCGCTGTCTCCTCACTCAGCCTCGGCATTTCCTAAATGGTATCTCTGAGGAGATAGTAGTATTCACAAAATACAATGCGGTTCATCTTGCGCTTCACGGGATTAGCAGACTCCCAAAGGTTAACATAGCGGATTCCGGCAGCCTCTCCTACGCGGCGCGGAAGGAACTAAGTGTTCGGGGGCTCCTTCCACCCGACGAGAGCGCATAAAATTAAAATCCAAGAAAAATGGAATGACTGACCGGGGTTGTCTTGGCCGTTCCGACAGTCTTCCAAAAATGAATTGAGGAGGAAGAGGCACCAATTGTACTGTTCTCCCTCCGCAGCTGCGATGGCAAGCTCTACGACAGCTCCAGTAACTTCCTTCGTTCTGCACTTTGTGAGAAGTCTGCCTACAAGCAGACTTCCTGTAAATATAAGTGCTTCGTCTTCTACTATGGTGAGGTCATAAGCCCGACCTCCTCTTGTCAAGTTGTATTTCTGCACCAGCCGTGGAGCCAATTTTCTATCCTTATCTTTTCCGACAAAATGAATATTGGGATCCTTACCAGCCTTAGATAGACCGGTGATGCGGTGAATCAAATCAACATTTAAATCAATTGGCCTCCCCAGCCAAAGCTAACCTCCATGAACACAGGATAGCAGTGCCTTCACAACTGCATTGACTTCGTTGCTACGCCCGAAGTGCGGTAGCTTCAACAAGTTCAGCAAACCAGGCTTCTCCAAGTTTGCTGCGAATCCCTTTGGGATAAACTCATCAACCTTTCTGGTGGGATTATGAACTACCGTCAGATATCGATCTGGCGCGAACTGAGGATACGTCTTATAGTCTCCCAGGTTGAAATCAGAGAACTTGATCAGTGGAAGGTGTCCAAGCAGGGGCCCTTCTTGTCGCACGCCAGCCGGTAGTGGAGGTAACGGAAGCGGATACTTTGCATTCTTCGGGATATGTACCTCTGGCGCATCATAAGGACGCGGCGGAATATAATTTACCATGGTGGCCAGCGGCTCTGGAACGGGCTCTTCTGGCTGTTGCTGAGATTCTCTAGTGCCCGGAGATTGTCTGGGATCATTATAACCAGGGTGTACATAAGTCGAGGCCGTCACTGGAGTAGTCATGCCGAAATCTAAGCCTCGGCGCAGGAATTGACGAACAACTTCTTCAGTTGACAGGTTCTCTGTCGTGAACCGGTATAGGGAACAAGAACTTGGTCAGACAAATGGCGGAACAGCGTAGGATATGGACGCTGAAAACAAAGGAAACACTCTGCACAACTCGGCTCTGAAAACAATAACTTAGATTCTCAAACAAGACTATGCAACTTCGAGAAAAGTAACCCGAAAATATACAAGTGTGGGGTATTTATAGCTAAGGTGACAGTAAATGCGGGCAAGTGGGGCTACTAGGTGTAGGCGCCTATGCATGAGTTGACAACTCCGTTATCCCCCTCGCCTCTGCGGTGCATTTATTGTGATGGACGGGCTCTGACAGCCTTCCGGGAGAAGCTAAAGCTTTCGGCGTATGAGTTAAATGCAAATCTTACGGAGATCAAGCCGAATCTGTCAGAGCGGCTATACTTAAATGGCGGGCTTATCCTTCATTTATTCTCGGACGCGGCTACATAACTGCTGTAATTCAAATTTTTCGGCGGGTCATTTCAGCTTAGGTAACTGTGCATATAGAGGGGTCCACACCGAGAACTCCTCAAGCGGCAAATTGACACAGGGAACTCCGCAAGAGCGACAGTTCAACGGCCCGGGGAAAACTTCGCAAGAGCTCAAATATAAGCTCTTTCAATCACAAATTTTATTCGACATGCGCGGATGCTTCAAGGAACTGCGCGGGAAGCCGGAAACTGAAAGTGTCTCTCAACTTCCGTGTAGACTGTGACAATGTGATGTCTCTTTCAACTACACCGGACATCTGCACTTCTTTAGCAATATATTAAGTCGACAGGGTGGAGTGGCCGTCGCGATAAAGCTTGAGTCGACTCCCGTTGATCTTTGTAGGTAGCAATTCTCCATTAAGCTTTGCAAGCTGAACTGCTCCTCCTTCTATTATCTTTGTCACCTGGAAAGGGCCTAAACAATGTACACGAAACTTGCCTGGGAACTTGATGAATTTACTATCATAGAGGAGTACCAAGTCTCCTTCTTCAAAGTGTTTATTCTTAATGTGCCTGTCATGCCAAGCTTTCTGTCTTGCCTTCTGTACCTGTTGATGGAATCCAGCTAAAAGTATGTCTTCTTGTAAGGCAAGCAATTGTGACAGTCTTTCACTCATGGTATCAGTATCTGCCATCTCTGTAATTTGCGCAATTCTGAGACTGGGAACAATGTATTCCATGGGCATAACTGCTTCTTGTCCATAGACCAAACTGAAAGGTGTGTGACCTGTTAGTTTCTTGCATGTGGTTCTGTAAGCCCATAATACAGCTGTGACTCTAAGGTCCCAATCATCTCTTTGTTGATTACAGATCTTCGTCAGGGCATTCTCAAGGATCCTATTGAATGCCTCCACCGTACCATTAGCTTGAGGGTGGTAGGGTGTACTCTTATGGTGACTAATTTGGAATTCTTCAGTAAGGGCCTCTATAGTCTCATTGAGGAAATGTGTACCCTGATCACTCATGAGAATCACTGGACATCCAAACCTAGTGATAATGTTCTCAAAGATGAACTGTGCAGCAGTGGCAGCGTCGCAGTTCTTAACTGGCTTCGCCTCAGCCCATCTGGTGAGGTATTCAGTAGCTGTAATGATGTATCTTGCGCCGGTTCTTTTTCCTGGTGGGTTGATAGGTCCTACAAAATCAATGGCCCATTTATCAAAAGCACGTAGTGTTATCTGGGATCTTAGCGGCATTTCATCTCTCCTTGAGGGTTTTCCTATTCACTGGCACACATCGCAACATTTGCAGAATTCCTTAGTATCCTTGTGCAATGTCGGCCACCAAAGACCTGCGGCTAAGATCTTCTGCGCAGTCGGCTTTCCTGCGAAATGGCCTCCTGCGGTACCTGAGTGCGCTTCTGCGATGATAGAGCTTTTTTCATGCGGGAAGATACATCTGCGCAAGACTTCGTCGGGGCCCAACTTATAGAGCTGTCCTGCTATCAAAGTGAAGTCTGCGGCTTTGACAACAAGTTGCTTCTTCTGCTGGATTGTAAACTCAACCGGCGCTTGCCCGATAGTGAGAAACTCAAGAATATCGGAATAATATTCATCTGCTGCTTGAATAGAAAACAACTGTGCGTCAGGCAGATTGTCCTCCAGACTTGTAGGTTCCTCTCCTGACTCTATCCTGGATAAATGGTCAGGTCCTGCATTCAATCTGCCTGGCTTTACAATAACCTCAAAATCATACTCTTGGAAAAGCAGTAGCCATCTGCAAATTCTTCCCCCTAACACTGGCTTATTGACCAAGTATTTCAGAGCGGAATGGTCAGTATACATTTTAAAATGTGCACCCAATAGGTAGTGCCTGAATTTCTGTAGGGCATACACCATAGCTAGTCCTTCTCTTTCTGTAGTGGTGTAGTTCTTCTCGGCTGTGGATAGCTTTCTGCTGGAGTAAGCAATCGGGTGGTCAATACTTCCTTCTCCCGGTTGTGTAAGCACGACTCCCAATGCTATGGAAGAAGCATCGACATGAACATGAAAGGGTTTTCTCCAGTCTGGGAAAACTAGAATGGGCGCAGTGATCATCTTTTCTTTAAGTGTATCCAAGCTCTGTTGGCATTCTTCTGTCCATTGGAACTTCGAATCCTTTTTCAGCAATCTTTCCATAGGTGCTGTGATCTTTGCATATCCTTTGATCAATTTTCTGTAGTATCCTGTATGTCCCAACGTAGTGCGCAATTGTTTAAATGAGTTGGGCGCAGGTAAATTAGCAATGATGGCAACCTTCGCAGGATCCATCGGGAGTCCTTGTCTGCATACAATATGGCCCAACAAAATACCAAAAGGAACACAGAAGATACCATTTTTCGAGTTAAGGGAAATCTGATGCTGTCTACATTTTTCTAACATCATGCGCAGATTCCCTATGTGATTCTTTAATAAACCAAATACAGTCCAGTCATCAAAGTAGACTTCTAAAAACTTATGAATGAATTCTTTAAAAACAGCGGCAACGACTCTAGAGAAGATAGCAGGTGCGTTTTTAAGACCAAAGGGCATTACCGTGTACTGGAATGAGCCCCATTCAGTCGCAAAAGTAGTCTTATGGCGGTCATCTGGATGGATTCTGATCTGATGGTATCCCGAAAAGCCATCAGTAAAGGAGTAAGCCTCTTGTCCTCCAACATTATCAAGCACCTCGTCTGTAAAAGGAATGGGAAATGGATCATGCGCTGATGCATCATTGAGTTTGCGCAAGTCCACACAGATTCTTATTTCTCCTTTTGTCTTTTTCTCTTGTACAACCATAGGACTAATCCAGTCGCTCTCCTCTACTGGCTCAATAATACCTGCTGCGAGCATTTTATCAATTTCTTCTTTAACTTTTCCTTTATATCGCGGATTCAATCTGTACGGGCGTTGTTTTACTCGCTTGGCGTCTGCTTTGAGAGGTATGCGCATCACTCCTAAGTCTCCTAGGATGCCTTTCATTTCTATGAACTTGGTAGGAAAGATATCCTGGTAGTCACGTAATAAATCTGAGATATGCGCAACAGTTTCATCATCCCAATAATCTCCTATAGAAGCAAACTTGGGTTCGGCTTCTGTACCAATGTTAATCTTTTTGAGCTTGATGTGTTCTGTAATGGCAGGTATATCAAGCTAAGGACCTTCAACATTGCGCATCCCTTCTGATTCTCGAATATTGATGTTGCGAGGATCATCGTCCTCTTCTCCAGTGGTGAAATTATAGCATTCCAGGGCATGTTCTATCTGGACAGCCCAATCTAGTTGGGAATATTCTGGTACTGGACATTGTTCAAATACCTTCTTTTTAATACATTTTAAAGCGTGGTCGATGCTTGGATGTTCTGACTCAAAGCTGAAGGTAAGTTGAAAACTTTCTATCATAAGAGGCCAGCTGATAGTGCCTCTACGCAATTCTGTTTCGGTGTACCAGTTCCTGGGAACTGTATCCAATGTGTGGATGAATAGGTGAACCCACTCATCTTTTCTGGAATACCTGACCATTGCTGATTACATGCTTCAACATGTGACCTGGGGTCACTCTGTCCCTCATATTTGCGTAACACTTCTGCTGTGGTATCCTGAAATCTGCGCAGTAGCAATCTGCGACAGTCTTGCCATGATTGAATGTTCTCTTTATGCGTACCCCGCCATCTTGCGGGTGTAGCGCGCAGTGCTACATCCAGTGCCTGTATGCACTGCTGTTCTGGAAATTGTTGTTCATATGCATGTATGAATTCGCGGATGTCAGTTAAACCATCAAAAATGGGAGTGTCGATCAATTCTGTGCCAATCCATCAAATGGATTTAGTCATCATGGCGCAACGTCTTGCAGAAACCTCATGTAAACGATTCTGCCAGTTTTCCAATCCCGCATCTGAGTCTGATGTGCACGAGCTATCGCATCGCCAGCTGATATGGCCGTCTGCTGTGGGATTGACATAGTCACTCTGACTAGCAGTCATCTGATACAAACTTTCCATGTGGCGTGCTTCTTCTTCCGCCCGAATGGGTTCTATATACCTTGGTCCTTGAATAGGATCAAGTGGTGCAATGACCCTAATCTGGTCATCCTCAAAGGTCATCTGTCTTTTCTTCAAATTAATGACAGCCAAATTATCAAATGCCCAGTCTATGCCTAAAAGTGCTGGGTAAGGTCTACTATCATCCATAATTTTGATTACTTCAAAGTCTGCGGAACTTCTTACTCCCTCGATATCAATAGGCACATTGGGTAATCTGCCCAATGGAGAGACTCGTTGCTGATTCGCGAGTCTTAGCTAGATGGGGGATCTTGCAAGCTGAGGGCTTCCCATCTGTTCCCATGTCTGCATGGTGAGAACATTAACTTCTGAGCCCAAATCTAGAATGACTTCGTCCATTTCAAATGCTCCAATCTGCACTGTGAGCCTCATCTCTTTTCCAGTTCTGGTATGACTCCCAATCTGGTGAACAGCACACTGCGGTGTGTTCGTCAAAGCAGATTGTTGACATTTATCCAATAGGCGTTGAAGTTCCATAGTTTCTTTTTCATTGCGCAACAACTTTAAGCAGTTTCTCAAAAAAATATGGACACTACCGAGTGCATCCTCTTCATCAGGCCTTCCGGCTGTAGTGGCCTGTTCCTGTACCAGGTTGTCTTGTCTTAGCACTTGCGATCTAATATCATTATGCGGAATTGCGACAGAACTTGAAGCTCTCGGATCTGAGAAATACTCTTGAGCTTGCTTGAATGCTTCTCTTTGCTTCTGCAGATTAAGTGGGGCTGGTTTAATATTAGCGCGGCGCACCCATTGCGTCGCTTGCTTTCCAGTTCCCATCTCCGGTGCACCAGTGGTTGCTCCACTGCGCATGACGATATTAACTGTAGGGTCTGGTTCTCTTTTTTCTGCTCCAATAAACTGAATATTCTGATTGACCTGTGGCGTCTTTGCTTGCATCTTAGCCATCAACTGAGGGCATTATTCAATGGCATGATCATAGGATTTACAGTATCTGCAGAGGGTTGTAGGATTTTGGCAATCCCTTGCAAAATGACCTTGCGCTCCACAATTATAACAAGTGATCTGTCCTCTTCTGCGGCCAAAATTTGTTGTGCGTCTGCGACCCCTATAATTTCCTGCTCGGCCATCGCGAGTTTGGTCATACTGGGGACCTACTGTGGGTCCTTGTGTCTCTGATTGTACTATATAAACATCATGCTTTCTTTCTATCATAAGATCATATGCTCTACAATTGTTCTCATCGTGGCCTACTGATTTACATAAATTCCAATATAGGTTCTTTGGAGTTTGTACATATTTCTGAAGTAAGTGGCATTCTTGTGGTCTATGACCTCTAGTTCTACAGATTTCGCACCAAGGCCCTTGTGCCTGTGGTAAAGGATTAGGTGCTCCAGTTGCAATATACTCTATGAAAACGGGACAATGGTCCTTTGAATGACCTTGCGCTTTACATTTTGTACACCAAATTTCTTCCTTAACATCCTTGCCTTTCTTAATATCGTGCACTTGCAGGGTTAAGTTTGCTAATTGGTTCTGCAATCGCGCAACATCGTTGCTTGTTCCAGCCATTGGTGAAGCTTCTAGTTTCATATCCATCTCTAGAGCTTGTTCCTGAGTATTGAGATTCTGTTGCATAAGAGGAAGTCTAATGTGTGGGAGCAGCGCAGCAATGAACCATTCCTTATGCTGTTGTGGTGCAAACTCAAAGCTTACTTGATCTATCAAGGCTTTGAACTTCTGGTCAAAGTCCCATACTGATTCTGTAGGTAACTGTTTGATGTCTTTGAGCTCTGTTATACACTGTGATTCTGATTTAGGTTTCTTGAATTCTCTAATCATAGCATTTCTTACATCAACAAGCGTCCTATTCTGTGCTGCTGAGTATTTCATGAACCAAGTTAAGGCTCTTTCTCTTAGTGTGGTTGCTAACTGAACGAGTTTAACAGCATCATCATTAATTTGCTTAATTGTCCAAACGGCTTCACATAGGAACCAGTGCTGCTCAGGGTCTTCTATCCCTGTTCCTCTAAAAGTTGGTAACTTCATGTCATCACCCATCCTTCTTGTGCTAGATTGAGGTGGAGGTGTTGTAGCAGTGCTTCTGGGATGGTTAAATAAAGGTGGTGCTGAGGTACTAGAAGTACCGTGTGGGCTACTAGAAGGTGTTACTGTGGGGTTATACTGAGCTCCGTCTGGCTTTTGCGGTGTAAAGGGGTGATAAGGGATATGAGCACTCCCTTGTCTTTCTATATGGCTTGCTCTAAGAACTTGGCTATCTTCTGGGCTAGACTCAAAAGAATGCTGGTCAAGGCCTACTTTATATCATTTTCCACTACGAGTGCAACCAATGAGTTCACGATCACTATCAGAATCTGCGGACATTACTTGTCTATACTATTCATCGAAAGCTACGCATAGTTTTGCTTTTTCATACAGAAGCATTTTAATCCATAAGTTCAGAGAATTTAAGAACTTACCTCTATGTGCTTGGAAGAAACTCCTCTCAGCTTCACTGAAACTCTTTCCTATATCTACTGCAAACTCAGTGATGAAACCTTCCAGTAGACTATTCAACCAAAAGTCTACTGCGCGGGACACGGAATTGTCTACCCGCTTCAAAATACTGACTAGCTCAGGTGTCCAAGCGACAGGTCGATCAACATGCACAGTGGGTCTAGTATCTGCTAACTTGGCTATCCAAGCATGCAACTCAAGCGGAAATGTGACAAAGAAAATTTCGTGAAGGCCAGTATAGATATACTTCTGCAACCAGTCTTCGGTCTGGAGCCTGGAGCTTTTGTTTTCTTGTTCAGCGAACTCTGTAGCCTTTAAATCAAACCAGTCTTCAATTTCTTTAGCTGTAGGATTCCAGTAACACATGGGTTAGCTGAGCAACGGAACCCTTTGTTGACTCAACCAATCATAAAGCAACAACCTCGCGTCGTCAGAGTAACAAGTCTAAGTCGCAAGGCAACGAAACCATTTGTTGGCTCCCTCTTTCTATCTCGCGCGTTGCCAAAATAACAAGCCTCACAGTAATAAGTTACGAGGCAACGGAACCATTTGTTGGCTCCCTCTTTCTATCTCGCGCGTCGCCAAAATAACAAGTCTCACAGTAACAAGTTACGAGGCAACGGAACCATTTGTTGGCTGCTTTTGGACAGACCCGGGTTTTAATGAAGCGCAGCAACAAAACCCCTTGGCGCACTGGCCCTCTCGGCAACGAGCTGCGCAGCAGCTCGAGGTCTCACCCGAAGTGGCTATGGGGGGGCTAAGGAATAAGATTTCCTTAACCTAGGCAACGCGAAGACTGTTCTTTCTTCCTCGACGATTCCTCAGGGTGGACTGCCTGGCTCTTACGCAGACCCCTTGGCGTAGCTGCGCTGAAATCTCGCTCAGCAGCCTAGCTGCGCGGTATCTCCGTTCCGCCACACAGGGTGACTTATCCCCTGCGTCGGTGCTCTATATATATTTTTTGCCCGTGCGCCCAGCGCAGTAATGCATTCCTTTATCGCTGCGATGACAGCGTTCTACAGATTCTTCGACACTTAACGATTATATTTACCAAGGAAGCTTCGAGAACGGACTCAACATATTCATAAAGATAACGCAACATTCATTGAAACACAGATAACAACTCAGACATGCATTTACGCGATCACTACCAAAACAACAAGACGTGAAGAATTCACCTCCTCGGGAAACCACGTCCACGGGGAGTGTTTCATATATTAACTCAAAGGGGGCTTATACAATAATGCTGCGCACACAGCTGCAGCCTTATATCTTTCCAGGAAACTCCACGCACACAGCTGGGAGCCCTTCTCTCGATCTAGTCTCTTCCTCTACAGAGATTACAATAGTTCAGACGTCGACTCAGACTATCTGCAACTCAGGGATTAACTCCACGGCTATCCCGACTCTAATTCTTTCTTCTTACAACACAATAGAAGACTGAATGGCTAGCTTACTAGCTGACTGACTGGAAACCACTAACTAGCTAGCTTACTAACTAACCTTTTCCCTTATCAATTATACATATATATAGGTGGCCATGACGGTCGCACCTTTACAAAATTGTGGGCCTTTCCCAACAGTAATCCCCAAAAACCCTAACCACGCACATGGCTAGGTGTACTGTAGGCGCCGCTTGCAGTCATGTCGCCGCTTCCTGCAGGTTCTGTGACTTCTGGCGCAGATTGCGGGTATGGGTGCCTTGTCCTTCGCCTTCAATGCTTTGGTCCGTTGCTCCTCCTTGATCCGAGCAACCATAACTTCTGTACTTAGCCTTAAATGAGGGTAGCTGAGCCCTCTACTTCGTCGCTTCATTTATTATGGTAGCTGAGCTTTCTATTCAGCCACCTTCATTCTTCTATGACGTGCGCGCGAGCTCTGCGAGTTCTAGTCCGTAACCTGCGTTGAGCTCATCCATCTGGCACCGTACTGCGCACCTTTTTCCTTCTACCCAAAAATTGGTGTTTCTTCAAAATTAGCACTTTCCTTCAATACTTGTGCTTTTTCCTCAAAATTTGCAGCTTTACCATAGCTACGGCCTAGGCTCCAACATGTGGTATCACACCCGGGGCACTGCAGGCCCAAACGACGAGTGTGCATGAGCGCCTTGAGCAGCAGGAAGCCTGGACACTCCGGTGTCACAGAGACGAGGTTTCATCCAAGATGTCTAAGTATGTGGTAGTAGTTCGAAGCTTCATGGTCCCAGTGAACAATAGAAGAACAGGGGTAGTAGGCCCCTGGCCCCGGTAGGAAGCAATCCAAGGTGCGAAACAGATGTGCCGAAGTATTCAGCCTTTTTCCCACCTTGACGATGTCGACAACTTCCTTCTCATGTGGGAACGAACATAGAGTGAACCAACAGACTCCGAAGAGGTAAATGATCAAGGTTCCAAGAGACTGTAGGATGAGTGCAAGAAGTACATGACAGTTATCGACAGATGCGGATGAGAAGTACACAACAGCGAGTTCCAGACAGCAAGAACAGTTTGAGCGACTAAGCACAGTGCAGGGTGGGGGCAAATCAGCAGCGTCCAGTTGAAGTGGCTCGGGACGAGCCACAAGTTTGTGTTGGAGGCCTGTTGGCACGAGATAGATCCGCAATAAGTGTGGAAGTCGACAAACGTGAAAGGGTCATTCCGCGGGAAAAGGACATTTCGCCACTTTTTGCGGAAGCATAAGAGTTGTTAGATTATTTGAGTCGGTCATGTGGACCATTTTGCAATAAGATGAAAGCATATAAATAAAGTAAGATTGTAAGCCTAAGGGCATCGGAGTTTTGGATATTAATCCTATCTTTTGGGTTCGGTTGTATCTGCGATATAATGACTTGATTGTTTCTGCGAGGTTTGTTCCGTAGGTTTTGATGAATGAATGGAGATGTTCGGTTATGATCTGAATGTTGTTATTGTGCAATGATGCGATGATAAATGATGGGTGATGTGAATGTTTTATGTTGATTAATGCGAATATATGTTTCTATTGATTAGTGTGAATGTGTTGGTAAATATGCTCTGAATGTACATGTTATGAATAAGATGCGAATGATTGGTTAATGGACTGTTATGAATGTTGTAATCTCTAGCTAATGTGCACATATCCTTTTTCACAAATGCAGAAGCTTGGTTCCAGCAGTCATCTTATTCACCTCGGGTGAGACTGCGCTTACTTTCCAAGTGTAGCTGGGAAGGGTTACACCTTTCCGGGCCGATGTATAAGAGAGTTAGGTTGATAGTTTGTTTGCGACAGTGCGAAGTGAACCCCTGTCGATAGACTCTGCTTCAACAATCCCTTTTGACCCCACATCATAGAATTCGACAACGATACACTTTCTGAACAATCTCAAAAGGTTGAAAGAGAAAATGGTCCCATGGGTTGATCATTGCAAAAGACTTAGAAGCAGTGAAATTGAGTCTTTGGAATATCAGTCGAAGGATCTACACTCCTTACCAGTTGAGCACATTATGCCAGTACTAAAACCCCAAATTCTGATTCTTGAACAAAAAAGCAGAAAGCTCCTATCCGACGAGGAAGTTAATCTACGTTTAAAAAGCTGTGCTATATGGCTTGATAAGGGCGATAGCAATTCTAAATAATTCCATAATTGCATCAAACATCGAGAGTATTTGAACTCTATTTGGGACATCGATGATGAGAATGGAAATTGAATCACAGGTTTCTCGGAGATAGATAATGTGGGAGTAAGACATTTCTCCTATATGTACAGGGAGGACAATTAGGTGGGATATGATCCTATGCTCGTGACTGTCCCACACTTTCCTTCTTTTGTTACTAATGAACAGAACTCCACCCTCAGGCAGGCCATCACAAAAGATTAATTTGTGGTAGCTATGGGTACTATGCAAATTGACAAGAGCCCTGGCCCGGACAGATGGCCCATCGAGTTCTACTTGGGTTTATTTGATCATATTGGCGCAAACGCCTTGGTAGTGGTTGAAGAATCTAGACAAAAGGGAAGAGTCCTAGCCGCCTTCAATGTGAATTTCCTCATCCTCATTCCAATTTTGGATAAGGTTAATTGTATGGGAAATCTACGACCTATATCTTTATGCAACTATGTATATAAGATGATGGCAAAAGTGATCGCAAATAGGATTAGGGGGATCTTTTCAGAAGCCATGTTGCCTAAACAATTTGCTTTCCTGCTTGGTAGACTAATCCACGAGGCCATTGGGATCACACAAGAGATCCTCCATTATGCAAAAATGAACTGAGCACGAGTGGTGGTCATCAAAGAAGACCTGACAAAAGCATACAACCGGGTCAATTGGAACTACCTCAAATTGGTCCTCATGCAAATAGGCTTCAAACTTCAGCTAAACAACTGGATTCTATCTTGTGTATAGTCAGTAAGATTTGTTGTTCCTATTAATGGATTGGCCTCTAGTTTTTTTCGACCCAGCCGAGGTATCAGGCAAGGTTTCCCACTTGTGCACCTCCTCTTTCTTTAGATCATGGAAGGCCCCAGTAGGATGCTCACACACGCCAAGACCACATGAGCTCTTAAAGGTTTTAGCTTTGGAGGACAGGTGAACATCACCCATCTACTCTTCGTGGACGATATCCTCCTTTTCTCAGATGGAAGTAGAAGGGAGGTATCGAAGATAAAGGCTATTATCAGTCTCTTCTAGCTATATACAAGTATGTTGATAAATTCTAAAAAATCAATGTTTTTTTTCCTAAATCAGTCCCCTGAGACAATGGATAGAATTAAACAAGTTTTTTTTTTTTTGAGATGGCTTATCCTACTATTGGTATAAGATACTTGGGGTTTGTTATAAATCCAAATGATTACTTGGCTAGAGATTGGGGCTAGCTCACTGGTAGGATATAAGGTAAGTTAAACCATCTGTGCAATAAGTGGATGTCCAAAACTGGATGTTTGGTTCTCATAAAATCCATTCTCGAAGGAATTCCTGTTTACTGGCTCTTACTTGTGCATGTCCCACTCAACATACTGGCCTACATAAGGAGGATCTGTTCGAATTTTCTCTAGAGCAATAGGTACACTGGCCGCTCTTTCCACTGGATCTATTGGAGCAAAATGACATTACCAAAAAAGTTAGGGGGATGGGGAGTGTTAACACCCAAAAAGTGTTCACTACCTCATTACCACATTATATGGCTCATTTGTCCATTTTCCTACCATTTTTCCCTTAAAATCCCAAAAAATCCCATTAAAAAGCCTCCAAAAGGCCTAAAATGCCTCCAAAAGGCCACAAAACCATCAAAATAGCCTAAAAAGGCTAAAAAACCCCCTTTTCCTCCAAAAATAGCAAAAATCCCCTAAAAAGGAATAAAAAATATAAAATAATGAGGAAAAGGAGGAAAAAACCCTATACAGCTGCCCAAAACTATGTGTTTCCTAAAACCATGGGTCAGCACTCCACCACCAAAAAACTATAAATAGGTGATGGAGATCCCTTATTCCATATCCACAATCACAAGCACCCTTACTCTGCCAAAATCTCTCTCGAAACCCTAGTTCACCTTTGAACTATTTTCACCTTGAGAGCCACCTTTGGCCCATCCCCAACATTGGAGAAGGAGAAAGGAGCATTCTGAAGCTTGGAGCATCCTCTTGGACACTGCAAAGGGCTTCATCAACCTTGACACTCAAGGTAACATTAATATAAAACCATTTTTTACATCTTTTGTTTATGTCTCATGCAATGTTTAAAGTAGTTTGTTAATTGTTGTTTTAGCTTAATCATTTAATCATTATTGAACTGCTACTAAGGAGTCCATTCTCCTTAGTAGGTGCTCATTGGCACAAGCTAGGGGTAAAACCCTAGCTACAGTTTTGGCGACTCCCCTAGTTTTCGAATTTCTGGTTTCCGTTTTTTAAATTTTTTCCTTTCGGCTGTCCCTTTCGGCCGCCGCATACCGCGTCTTTTTCCCTCTACAGTCGCGTCCCGACCGCGCCTTTCAGGCCTTTACCCGCGATCCGACCGTGGCTCTCAGACTGCTTCCGACGCTCTGCCGGCGGATTCAAGTCTGTTACCTGCGATCCGACCGTGGCTAATCAGCCTGTTTGTCGCGATCTGACTGCGCTTGTCGGCCTTTTTCACGCGTCCCGACTGCGGCTTTCTGCCTCTTTCGGGCGTCCTGACTGCGCTTGTTATCCTTTTTGCCGCGACCCGACTGTGTCTTTTTCCATTTTTCCTGCGTCCCGACTGCCACTGTTGGCCCGATAGCCGCGACCCGACTGTGTCTTTTCCCCTGTTTACTGCGTCCCGACTGCATCTGTTGGCCCGATAGCCGCGACCTGACCGCCGCTGTTTCCCTCAAACCCGCGGTCGGCCTGTTCTGATCCGCCACAGACCCGCGGTCTGATTTCTGCTCTTTTCCTGTTTTGAGCCCAGCCCCTCTTGCTGCAATATTTTCTGCATTTGAACAGTCCTCTGTCCCACCTGCAGCCCACTTCCTTACAGCCTTTCTGCAACATCATTTCTGTTCCTTTTACAGAATCTTTTTAAAATTTCAGTATTTTTATTTCAGAAAATTTTGCAAGTTAAAAGAATCAATTTCAGCATTATTGATAGATTGGAAGTTGCCCTCCCTTGTGGCACTTCTATTTTTTTGGGATCATTACCTCACGAGCACACACTCTGTCACATAAAATCAAGTGAGCCTTAAAAAGTACCTAATTCAACCAACATTCTAACCCCACTTGGGGAACACAAAAGAATCATTGTAGTTAGGTAGGATCAGGGGGATAGGCTTCCAATAACACCCCTTGGTTATTTCACTTGAGACATAGTTGTTGTCCAAATAGGGAACCAAAATCCCCTAGTACTTTTTGGCATGGTCACGACCAGTTTATCAGAGGGCCTCTCCCTTAGGAGGGTTGAAGTCGGGAGACTGGTTCCGGAGGCCTGAGTGGAATACCGCACTCCATTCAGTAACCGAAGGGCTACCTTTCGCGGTTCGCGGGATATCCCTGTATAGGGGTATTGCGGTCAACGAACTAAACGGCAGATTCACCTTTCTGGACGTGTCATGAACGGGGTATCTTAGTTGCCATTCTTCTAGGATTGACTACCCGGTGTCCCTCCCGGTAGGGGGATATCATAGCCACTTGGATTTCCTACTCATATTGTCTGACTTGGATTTCATCACCTTGCAGAGGATATGTTTAGTTGAGTCAGAATACTTTTAGCTAGGTGTTTGCATGCTCCTTTACCTCCCTTTGGTCTAGTGAGTCCACCATTTTTCTTTTCTAGGAAACCTGCTGCTTGTTGGTATTCTGACCATCTTTGTTGTTACTCCACCTATTGTAGCACAGCTGTTGCAGTGGGTGTTTTGAGTTGGTTGTTGGCCTGAGTGCCTTGCTTTTTAGCTCTCCTTCTGCACACTCGGTTGCATTAGGATTTTTGAGCTGTTTTTATACTCACCTCAACCCACAGAGACTAGACACCATCTGTCACCATTGAGTCCCCGAGACATTCTCGGCGCCTAAGGGGCGAGCCCCCACAGCACGGTTCTCTTGACACCACTCGTCGTAGATTCCGATCATTGTCCGTTGATACCACTCATCACAGATCTAGAGCCTTGTCACTTGACTCCACTCGTCAGCGACGTAGGTCTCCGTCACCAGATAGTGACGCACCTTACTTTACCTCTGATTCTGACGAAGAGTCTGAGAACCCTATTTATACTGCCCCTATTAGCCCCATGGCTGGCACAACTTCCACTCCATTTGTCATAGGGACCATTGGTGGCACATCCACCACTACACCAGTTACTACACCTATTTTGGGTATGTCCTCCATGGGGCAACCATCTACCATTCCCCTCACGGTACCTATTCCCACAGCAGGAATACCTATCCCCACTACATCAATGGCTCACACTACCAATGGTGGTGCTGGACCATCCTTCACTACCTCAGTTCCCCCACTTGGGGGCACCACCTCACATCTTGTCCCTCCACTTGGGGGCACTGGCCCCAACTTGGTCCACAACACTACTGTGTCACAGCCTTCTTCCAGTTTGCCGTTCATGGCTAGCCTCAACCTACCTGACCTGGCCAGATTGACCAACGATCCTATTCGACACGACCCTATGTGGCCTCATATGCCTACCAAACTACCCTCTGACATCCCTAAGTTCGAGGGTAAGGCCGGTGAGGACCCACAGAACCACATCATGTCTTTCCACCTATGGTGTTCCTCTAACTCCATAGTGGATGACTCTGTTCGCCTCTGTCTCTTACAGCGCACCTTCACTGGCTCTGCAGCCAAGTGGTATATTGAGCAGCCTCATGGGACCCACGCCACCTTTTCTTCCCTGGCCTCGACCTTCCTGCAGTTCTTCCAGTTGCCTGTCCACTATGACGCGGGCGTTGAGATCCTTCTATCTTGTAGACAAAACACGGCTACCCATATCACGGACCACATCCATGAGTGGCGTCGACGCCGTAGCTTATGCAACATCAAACTCGACGACCGTATCTTCCTAGATTGGTTCCTCAAATCCCTTCTCCCTGTTATTGCTAAGGATGTGGCCTCAGAAAGACCCCAGTCTGAAGAAGAAGCCATCCTTAAGGCACAACAGTTCGACCTCATTTACGCCCAATCGGGTTACCTTTATACCATTATACCTAACGCCCCTCGCGGCGAGTCCTCCCAGCATGATGCGCCGGGGGCATCCCACGCCGCAGATGGTATCATTGGCCGTGTTTCTTCGCATCCCCAACCCTTTTCTATAGCACGACCTACCCCTGGCCCCGACCTGTCGAGGGCTACCTCCCAGTCTGGAGCAACCAACTCATATGCTCCCATGACACATCACCATGCCCATGGACCCTCATGTCCACCCCAGTGCTTCGGGTATGCGACTCCTGCGTATGCTCCTCCAGTCGCCCCTCAGCCTTACTACCATCAGCAGACTGCCCCAGCTCCTGCGCCTTCACAAGCCCCATCAGCTTATTATCCGCCCCAGGCAGCCCCTGCGGCACATCCACAACCTGCTCCGCAGTCCTATCAGCAACCCCCTCAAGTTGCTGCACCTGCTCAGCCTCAACCTACATATCATCCTCCGCAGCATGCTCCTGCACCTGCGCAACCTCAAAATCCACCTGCTGCCCAAGGGCAAGTTTACACCCAACAAAACCCGCAGCAAAACCAGAATAACCAACGTAACCAGGGCCAACAGAACCGCGGCAAGGGTCGTAATCGGGGAAACAACCAACCTGCAGACCAAGCTGGTCAACCGGCTAATCCCCCTGACAATAATAATGCGGCCCCCGCTAATCAAAACCCTGATCGCCCGCCCAAGCAGGCCAAAAACCCCAATCTGCGAACAAACCACCCTTGTTCTATTTGCGGGGTCTATGGACACTATACCCATGCTTGCCCACACTTGGAGCGAGCTCGCCAACTCTGGGTTGACGAGGCCCATCGCCAAGGGCATGCGGCCCCCCAAGCGCCACCCAACCCCCCCCAACCTCAACAACCCCCTTTGGTGCTGCAAAACCCCTTACCGACCCAAGGCGTAGTGAACACTCAGCCGTTGGCTCCCCATCAAGCCAACGCGGCCCAACAACAACAGATCACCTACGCTGCTCCTGATCAACCCATGTTTGACTCAGGTACCCACCACTTACTGATGATTTCATCCGCTGACGTCAACCTCCAGACCCGTCGGAACCAATATGGCTCCACCTCTGAAGCCACTCCCACGGATAAACCTACTAACGCCCATCCCATCGATCAGGCATTACGTATACCTCCGCCTCCCATAGACGGAGCTGCGAAAGCACCTCGTTTCCCACTTCGCCGAATCAACAATAACCCTAACGCGCGCTCTGCGTCAAACTACAACATCGTAGACGACCTAGCTCAATCTCCCGTAGCCATGTCTGCGTTAGAAGTCTTGAAGAACTGCCCTTCCCAGCGCAAGACTTTACTTTCCGCCATTGGGGGGATTGACCCAACCGATTCACATTTGATGGCGTTTGATTTAGACCAGTCTGAACCACGCCTACCTTCCAGCTTAGCCTTCCAAGTTACAGTCTCCGTTAGGAATCTTGTTATCCATCGGTGCATCATCGATGAGGGTGCCTCCACATGCGTTATGTCTACATTTGTATGGGAGAAGCTAGGATCCCCTCCTCTCCAGCAGTCCACCACTGCGTTACGTGCCTACGACGGTCGTTCGGCCCAGCCCCAAGGCCTTCTACCCAACGTTCCAGTCCAGTTAGGTGGTAAAACAGTTCTTATTGACATAGAGGTAATCAATGCCCAATTGGATTACAACCTTCTACTTGGCCGCAGCTACATGTATGCCATGCGGGCGGTTGCCTCTTCTGTCTTTCGCACCATGATGTTCCCCCATGAAGGACGCGTGGTTAAGATTGACCAGCTCACCTACTATGATCCCAGTGCTCCGGCGGCACCGGAAAATGTTCTCCCCATGGTTGAACAACCTGTTTCTCCTGCCACCACTTCATTTGTTTCCTCTTCGGGGCCTGGAGTCTACTCAGACGCGCCGATGACCTCCACCTTTCAATCCATTCCTCCGCCGTCATCTACGCCCGAAGTCTCTGACTTATGTACCTTGTCCCACGACAATCTACCACCTAACACTCAACCACCCTTGTTGCCAAAACCACCATTGGTACCTAGCCACATTGGTGTTACACCGATCCATACGATCCCCTTCCTAGTCCCTCCATCGGGAGTAGTAAGCGCCCCGGTCATGGCTACCCTTAGCCTCCCTGGGTTAACCTTGGGATTACCTGTATGGTATCTTTCGCCTCCCGTTCGCCCGCCGACACCTGATGTCGTCCTCCAGCCGGTGCAACCCATGGCTACTACCACTCAGCCACCTCCCGGTGTCTCTACCCCTTCGTCCTCCACGACACCTCCTCCTACTCCCAAACCCACTGGGGGCAGAGGTCCTCAACCTTACACTGCTGTACCACCTCCAAAGACAGTCAAGAACCCTCCAGTGTTTCGTGCTCCTCCCAAATGCTCGCTGTGTGACGAGTTGGGCCATGTGACCCACCAATGCCCACAGTTACCCGCATTGCAGAAGCACATGCAAATGCTCGATGACGATCCTAACATCCCAACTGTCGAACTAAACCCTACTCCTAAGCCTAAAGATAAGTCCCTACGTACCAACCACTCCTGCGCCATCTGCGGTATTTATGGGCACTATTCACATCATTGTCCCGATCTCCCGGATTACAGAGCGTCTCTCTATGAGATGAACAATCTGGATCTTGAGACGGCACCACCTACCATTGAGGAGATCTACCCCCCAGACTCTTCCCCTTCCGGAGAGGTTAATACCATCTATATGATCTCTTCCACCACTACTCCCTCGTCAACCGATTTGACGACGCAAACGTTCCGTACTGATGAGGAGATTCTTGAGGCCCTTACTGCCCCGGATTATCCTTGGGATGATATGCACCACCGTTCCTATTTCATCCCAGAAGCGTCTTCCTCTAGCACCGCTACCCAATACGCGGTCGAATCCAAAGACTTCCTCCCCACTAAGGTTGACTGGTTCAAGGACCCTATTCCTGCTCCTGATGCCTTCGAGGAGGGAAACATGGCCAACATCTCACCTGTCATCCAAGTTGATATTGCTGCTCCAGGTCGTGCCCCTGAACTCATTACTTTAGGAGCATTCTGCAGTAAACAAGAGATTGAGGACTATATACAACTCTTCAAAGAATTCCGTGATGTCTTTGCCTGGTCCTATACCGAAATGCCTGGTCTTGATCCCGCCATTATCGAACACCACATTGACACATGGCCTGATGTAACCCCCGTTCGTCAGAAACAACATTCTCTTCCTCCCTCAAAGTTCCCCGGATATGCCCCTGAACTCATCACTTTAGGAGCCTCCTGCAGCGAGCGGGAGATTGAGGATTATATACAACTCTTCCAAGAGTTCCGTGATGTCTTCGCTTGGCCCTCTAACGGAATGCCCGGTTTCGACACCGCCATTCTCAACCATCACATAGACACACGGCCAGAGGAACTCCATGTTCTTACTGAAACCAACTCTAAAGGCCTCCCTTTATGCAACCCCCATGACGGGTTGCATCCTACGGACTCTCTACCTATTGCATAACTTGCGACCTCATGGGTCCGCATTGTACAGTTTGCTCTCTTTTTGTTTTTCACTTTTTTACCATCATCTCACATTCATCCTTTCTGCATGATTACAGATGGACCATCTTCCACCTAGTTACACTGGCTTCGCTGACGGCGCAAGCCGCTGGTCTCCCAACCTGGCTTCTGCAGCATGGGTCTTGTACTCCCAGTCCAACGAGATGATTCACCTTGACGGAATATGTATAGGCGCTGCTACCAATAACCAGGCGGAGTATGATGCTGTGACCAGTCTCCTGACTGCCGCCCTCCAAATGGGCATAAGTCGCCTTCATGTGTTCCTTGACTCCCAGCTACTTGTCTCCCAGCTCAACAACTGCTACCAGGTGCGTGATCCCTGCCTTTTTAGAAAATTCCTGCGCACAAAACAACTCAGTCGACAATTTGAATCCATCACATTCACACATGTCCCCAGAGCCCAAAATCGTGTCGCAGACCAAATGGCCAACAACATACTAGACTGGCATATCAATCACACCATGTAACATCATGCATCATCATCCCATAGCATCTCATAAAAATACATATAAAAACCCAAAAAGATTGCATCGCATCTACATTTGCATCCATGTACATACACCACATGCATATCCATAGGGGCATCCACATGCCTAAACAAACAAATATCATGTCACATCACATAAAATACACAAGGGGCATCCATGTGCCTAACATCCTAACCTACTTGCATCCACGTGCAATGTAAACATATCATAACACATAAAGCGCATCCACGTGCGTACAAATATAACACATCATATAAAAGGTGCATCCACGTGCATATATATATATCAAAAAATATACATGTTCAGTGCTGTACATGTCCTGAGTACCCCTGTACTCAGCTATACAAAAAATGGCTATACATGCCTAAAGCCTCATCTGCATACATGCCGTAGCTACAAAACTCGGGGGGGAGTCCCCTGCACCCCCCTAATGGGAGTCGTATCCTGCGTCACTGCCGGCATCGGCTGCCTCTGAATCCTCCCCTCGCTCCTCCTCCGGCAAGTCCTCCTCTCCTCCGGCCTCCTGTGCCCGGGCCCGGTACACCAAAATCGCCACCCGGATCGCGATGGATCTAAACTCACGGGGTGCCCCCATGCAATCCCGCACCACATCCGGATCGACATCTCGCCATCCCTCGTCGGTCACCCCTATCAATAACCGATCTAGTAGCTCCCGTACAGACTCTAGGGTCACCTCTGGATCCCGGCGTCGCACCTCTCCTCGCCCAGGCAGCGCTGGCACGGCCACAATGCCCCGTCGGGCCACATGTCCTGGAGGTGGCCTCGGGCCCACATCTGCAAGATCAACCACATGTCAGTCACAGTATATCTATCTACTATCATACAAATCAAAATTTGACATACATAACAAACAAACATATACATACTGTCGGGACCCCATGCCTGTCCTGGTGCTCGTGGCGCCTCCGGATCTCCTGTGAAGTCCATATCCCGATACGGGAAGTCGTCTAGCGTCAGTGGTATCTGAAGCCACTGCAGGTACAACTCCTGTGTGAAGTACCTACCCACGTCGCCACCACCACGGCGGCGCATCATCTCACCCCAACGGACCATCCTCGGCTCCCTCATCCCTCCTGCCCTAATCGGCACTCGTGGCCGCAGTGTGGGTACCCTCTCCATAAAGAAGGCACATAGGAAGGACCCAAAACAAAAGCCCTTGCCATCTTCCTTCGCTGCCGTCAGCTGTCGCTGCACACAGGTCAGGAACATCTGGCCCCAGGCGTAGTACGTCCCATCCAGGACGCGCTCTACCATCTGCATCTGACCCCCAGACACCTTCTCCGGTGACTGGGAACCCAATACCCGCACCACACACGCCGCCATGGCCTGCACTGCCGGCTCCTGTAGGTCCCTCACCAGGAGTGCATTCCTATGCACCCTCGCGTCCTGACCGCAGTACCTCTCCAACATGTCCTCCATGTCGACGTCCGCGGCAACCCGCGGCTGTGTGTCTGCTACCCTGCCCAAGCAGGGCAACCCCGTCAGGAAGTATACATCAGTGAGGGTAAGGTCTACCCTCTCACCCTGTACCCGGAATGCCTGTATGTCCGGCTCCCAGAAGCTGATCAGACGGTTCAGCAACAATGTTGCTGTCCGTATCATAGGTATCTGTGCGAACTTCAATAGTCCGCACAATCCCAGCACTGTCCGCACATGGCGGTTCCCTCGAATGAAACCCATGGTCTCATCAGGGATCTCTCTCTCTCTCCAGAGTACCTGCGGCATCCTGCCAAGCAAACAAAGTGAACCCATCAGTCTCATGTCAACAAAAGAAAAATACTTTTCCCTCTCCCAGAAGCCCTAACAGCTCGGCCCAAAACCGCGGCTTTCGGGCTTCCTGCCGCGGTTTCCGACCGCAGCTGTCAGGCATTTGGCGGCGGTTCCCAACCGCGCCTGTCAGCCCAAAACCCGCGGTTGGGAACCGCGTGTTCCTCCTTGGAACTCGCGGTACTCGACCGTGGTTCCATCCAGGAATCACGCGGTCTCCAACCGCGTGGTTCGGCCCGAAACTCGCGGTCTTCAACCGCGGTTTCGACCCCCTAACCCGCGGTCCACCCCACGTGGACCGTACAAATCATCCCTGGGACCCACTACCCAACCCCCAACCCGAAAAAATATGCAGGTATGAGTTTAGTGAAATACCTGTATCTCACGGATCTGCAAACAGCCAGACGGATCGTCCAGAAATGCCACCTAAGCTCTGGTACACTCACCTCACAAGTCAAAGTCAACAAAGTACAAATGACACATGTCATGTTGGACCCACCACTATTTATAGTCAGTTGACTTTTTCTTGTTTTGGTCATTCTGGCCCCATACGGCATCCGTTTTCCGAACCGTTTCCACCACTGGAATCAGCGCGACATGACCGTCATGATGGTCACCTCGTTGCATTATTTTTGTCCTGTCATTTTTTACCCATTTTTTCAGACGCCACTAGTCGCCTCGGTTTGCGTGCCACATCGGCCGTTCTCCGATTTTCACATATTTTATATCATCGGATTCATTTTTTCGAGCTGGTGATGATGCTTGAGATCATTTCTCGCTCTCACCTTCAGTTTTTCCGGGCATTTTTCAAAATGCCCCCGTCACCTCGGTTTGCGTGCCACATCGGCCGTCACCCGTTTTTGACATCCTTTATATCGCCGGATTCATTTTTCCGAGCTCGTGATGATGCTTGAGATCATTTCTCGCTCTCACTTGGTACAATTTCAACATTGTGTCCCAACACCTTGCCGCCTCGGTTTGCGTGCCACATCGGCCGCCATCGGATTGTTCCACATTTTTACATGAGCCATTCACTCCTGTCATACTGCAAATGTTTCGTTATTTTGCCACCATTTCATCTACCCCGCAAGGAGGTCCATCAGTGTTCCCACCTACCCTCGTTCTTGGTCATCATTACTAAACCTTGATTCGAACACTTCCTCCTTGCCTGGCCATCCCTTTTGTTCGGTATAATTTTACCCCTTTTTCGGGCCGGACAACTCCTTTACGAAAAAGGCACTTAGGGAGTTTCCGTTAAGCTCTTTTCTGACTCCTAAAAGAATGAAAAGATCGCCGAGCAATCTTGCTTCCTTTCATGCTCGTTAAAGTACCTGAAAGGGCGTCTATCTGGTATAAATTTAACCCTTTTCCGGACCTGGTAGACTAATTACGAAAAAGGAATACTCTAGTCACACCGGCTAGAAGAGTTCTTCATTGCATCCTTTTATGCTTCTTTGGGCCTTGGAGACTAAATCTACGAAAAAGCAACCCCCTGGAGTCTTCTTACTTGCTTTCAGACTCTCTAAAATTGAAAGCAACCACGAGCATGAACTGTCCTGGGCTCGTAAAATCCACACGACAGTACCATTCCATCACTTCAGAGTCTTCTTATCGCTTTCAGACTCCTTAAAATTGAAAGCAACCACGAGCATGAACTGTCCTGGGCTCGTAAAATCCACACGACAGTACCATTTTACACACACTTCTTCTAGTTCCTTAACCCATGAAGAAGTTTTTCCCCCGTGCCTCCTGGCACTACGATCGATCATCTCGGCAGCACCCCCAATCAGGTCGCCTTTGTTCAGAGTATTTTGCAGTCTCCTGCCATTTTATACCAGCTTGAGTCTCCCTCAGACCCGTTACCCTCCCTAAGCCATTACAGCTATGATCCCTTTCCCCTCAGTCAGTTTCATATGCTGCCAGATCATTCCCATTATCATATTCTGAACAAAGGAAGTTTGAGTCCACCCACTCTACTAGCCCAGTTATCCACCCACCGTTTGATCAGTCCTGCCATCAGTACTACCACATTTCGGTTTTCTACCTCGCGCTCCTGTCAAGGAAACATCATTGCCTTGATAGGGGCAGGTCTCCCTCTGTCGACGACAGCTCCTCTATTCCAGAGGATAGGCCCAGAGGTCCCTACGCCTTGGACTTATCACCATCTGTGGTAGGTGCCTACGGATCATTCCGAGAGGAGACATCATTGCCTCTCCGAGTGGTTGTTCCTCACATGCTCGACTTCAGCACCTTGATCGCATCGTTGAGGATCGCGTAGGATTATATTCCATCAGTTTTTAGTTGAAGACCCCGGATTTCCCCCGACTCTAGCACATTGGTGAGTCACTTTGGAACGCCCAGTTGTATGTTCCCGTGGATGTCCGGGCTGCGTTGGCGATTGTATTCGGAAGCCATCCAGCTATATGCTTCCTTGAGTACCCATTTCAGTTCCAGTCCAGTGTACCATTGCGAGTGTACCCCTTGTCACTCTGATCCAGCAGCTCATCAGTTCCTTTGGTACCACACTCAGTAGCACTGTTGATTGTTCCAGTGCACCATTTATCCAGCACACACATGATACGCTCAGCAGTATGTCCCAGATTTGTGTCCCCTCTGGAATCTTATGATGTACACAGTGGTCATGTATCTTACAGGTCCCCCTCTTTCGGGCCTTACAGTTATATTTATATATCTTGATACGAGCATGGGTATGCCCGCCTCGTCCATATATTGAGATTATTCCTCAGTCAGTATTTGAGGTCATGTATATTTCAGGTCCCCATTTTTTGGACCCCATTGTTATTGTTATGTTATATCCTGATACGAGCATGGGAATGCCCGCCTCGTCCATATGATCAGATGATTCCTCATCCATTATTGAGGTTATGTACTTTTAGTTCTTGCAGTTGTTCGGGATCGTTGTTCCGGGCTCCAGTTTGTTTCTTCTCTTCTCTCCACATCCCAGGAAAACCATTCATGACTTATGATGTCCATCGGCCATACGATTAGCTCCTGACCTCGCACATCAGGGGGCAATCTGTTAACACCCAAAAAGTGTTCACTACCTCATTACCACATTATATGGCTCATTTGTCCATTTTCCTACCATTTTTCCCTTAAAATCCCAAAAAATCCCATTAAAAAGCCTCCAAAAGGCCTAAAATGCCTCCAAAAGGCCACAAAACCATCAAAATAGCCTAAAAAAGGCTAAAAAACCCCCTTTTCCTCCAAAAATAGCAAAAATCCCCTAAAAAGGAATAAAAAATATAAAATAATGAGGAAAAGGAGGAAAAAACCCTATACCGCTGCCCAAAACTATGTGTTTCCTAAAACCATGGGTCAGCACTCCACCACCAAAAAACTATAAATAGGTGATGGAGATCCCTTATTCCATATCCACAATCACAAGCACCCTTACTCTGCCAAAATCTCTCTCGAAACCCTAGTTCACCTTTGAACTATTTTCACCTTGAGAGCCACCTTTGGCCCATCCC
The DNA here is from genome assembly GCA_027924585.1 of Larix kaempferi. Taxonomy (NCBI): domain Eukaryota; kingdom Viridiplantae; phylum Streptophyta; class Pinopsida; order Pinales; family Pinaceae; genus Larix; species Larix kaempferi. The sequence continues at coordinate 26,915,211 of BSBM01000158.1, read as the reverse complement.
CAACATTGGAGAAGGAGAAAGGAGCATTCTGAAGCTTGGAGCATCCTCTTGGACACTGCAAAGGGCTTCATCAACCTTGACACTCAAGGTAACATTAATATAAAACCATTTTTTACATCTTTTGTTTATGTCTCATGCAATGTTTAAAGTAGTTTGTTAATTGTTGTTTTAGCTTAATCATTTAATCATTATTGAACTGCTACTAAGGAGTCCATTCTCCTTAGTAGGTGCTCATTGGCACAAGCTAGGGGTAAAACCCTAGCTACAGGGAGTCAAGCACCTCTCGAGTTTCTCCAAAGCACTTGCAGCAAAGGGAATTTGCAAAAAAGATCCTTAGTAAGGGACTATGGGTCAAAGTTATCCATAGAAAATACATGACTCCCGTGACTATCCCGGAGTGGATTCAATCTACCCCAAAATAGATCAGAGGGGTTTCAAATGTGTGGAAAGCAATGGTAAATGTCTTTGATCATATTGGAGATCAATTTATTTGGTCACCGGGCAACGAAAAATCAATCAGACTGGGGAATGACCCATGGGTTGGATGCTCGCAAGCTTACCATCTCCCTACATGTATGATTGAGTCTCTCATAGATAAGAGATACGTTTTTCTCTCTCACATACAAGACCATCAAAACTCTACAAGTGTTTTCCAAGCATGGATCTCGCCAGACCAACTGGGCTTTGTTAGAGACTATAAAGAGAAGTGGGAGGATAGATATTAATGAAAATATCTAGCCATAAAGTATTCTATTTGGGAAATAGGCCCGACCAAGGAAGACTTACATCAAGGAAACCTTTTGAATAACTTTGGGATTTCTTCCAAAGGGTAATAATTTGGAGTCTCTTTATCAATGATGAGCCTAATCGACTGATCTTGGCTAGCAATGTGGTCGAAGGCTTATATACACCAAAGATCAGTTACAATACCCTTAGAGAGAATGGAGATCACGGAGCACCAAATTGGTGGATACGACAGGTTTGGAAATTAAATTGTCCCCTGAAAAATAAGTCTTTCCTCTAGCTTACTCTGCACGGTAAAATACCAGTCTGGAATCGTATCAGATGTTTCCTAGGTGAAGGACCTAGCTGTTGTGCACTATGTTCAAACAACGAGGACGCTATAGACCATATCTTTATACACTGTTCTTTTTTTAAGAAGATGCGGACCCATGCAAAACAACTTATAGGCATAAGACTATTATGGGATTGTGTGGACATTACAGATGCTCTCAACAATTGGTTGAATGATTCTGTACACGACGATATCAGATCTCTCCCCCTCCTCTTGATCTGGGGAGCATGGCTCTCTAGGAATAATTTTTTTCTCCAAGATCAATGCATCTCACCTTTCTCATATGCTTCCAAGAGCCTCGTGATATTGGATCACTTCCCACAGGTTGCACCTCCCTCACGACAGGCCCATACATCGGCTAACTGGAATCTGACCACACCATGGTGCATCCCAAGGGTCTCTATCTATAGGTGGCATCGGGGCCATTCTTCATCTTCCACACAACTTTCTCTACAAGTTCTCAGCGAACATTAGTACTGCTACCAAAAATGTTGCTGAGTTTATTGCTGCCCTTAGAGTCATTCAACTGGCTGTCAAACTGGGCACAAATGAGCTATAAGTAATCGGTGATTCTCTTTTGGTCATCACTTGCCTCTCAAACAGAAATCCTCCAAAGAATATTTTCCTTAGGTCTATATTTGATGATACTTGTAGACGATTGGTATTTTTTTATGCCATCTCCTTTATCCATGTCCATTGTGATAGGAACACATATGCATATTCTCTATCTAAACAAGCATTACAACTCTGCATTGGTGTCTCAAAATACTGGATTGTAGACAAATATGTGATTAAGGAGTATGATCCAGGACCTGCCATGGATTTATGATCATTAGTGATCCACTCGGGGCCAAGAAGCACGAGGGGGACAACAGTTCAACTGAATGAGTCGGCTTTGTTATGACGGAAGCATAAGAAATAGAATAAGCAAGCAGGATTACACTACGCAGATAAACACAAATACACACAGACAATATGCAAGAATGTGAACTGATATCTCTATTACTGAAAATCATATAGATAAGATGTATATTACAATAATTTACATGCTTATATAAATAGTGTTGAGACGCTTGGGTGCCTTCCCATTACATTTAGTTACAAAGAAGTTATAACGGTTCGACAGTTCAACTGTTACAGTCGACTGGAAGATAGAGAGACAGTCTGTCGAAGTTCGATAGTCGCAAGTCGGTGTTGCGCAAGTCACAGGTCGACGTTGCATGTCGACGTCGCAAAACTGTGAGGTTGCTAAACATGTCGAAGTCATAGAGTTGTCGAAGTCGAAACTTGTCGAAGTTGTTTCGACGTCGATGACTTGTCGCAATCGGTGTTAGCATTCGACAACAATGCCAACTGGGATATGGATCAAACCTCCTTCATTAAGAAACAATGGTCCCCATTGTTTACTTGTGAAGGTGAGGAACTTGTCAGTTAGTTCAGTAGCAGAGTACCATTTTCCTTGTGCTAGGATCTGTCCTACTTTAGAAACCTGAAACAAGAGAATTATGTTCATCCTTGTATGGCGTACTCATCATCCCACAATGGTGTCGCAAGGAAGAGGCTCCTGAACATCTGGATGGATGTCATCGGGTTCTGCTGTCGATAAGTCATTCCGTTCCAACAGTGGTGCATGGTATGGTCGAAGTAAATCCACATTGAATACTAGATGAGGACCTAGGCATGCAGGAATGTCAAGATTGAAGGCGTTTTCACCAATCTGTCGAAGAATACTGTACAGACCATATCAGAAAGGTTTGAGCTTCTTGAATGGACCAATGAAGCGCTCCTTCTTGAGATGTAACCAGACCTTATCCCCAATTTGGAATGACTGAGGAATATGATGCTTGTCATGTCGAGCCTTAGCTTTCTCATTTGCTCGTTGCAAAATTTACTGTGCTTTCTTCTAGATGTCGCAGATATGATCTCGAAACTTCAAGGCTTTATCAACTTCCCGTTGGCTGTAGTCAGTTTCGGAGTTCGACTGTGTCAAGGAGCTGATCAAGTCGATAGGCGCTGAGGGTTGAAATCCGTAACATATCTCAAATGGACTCTTTCCCGTAGAATTTTGCTTAGCACGATTGTAACTGTGTTATATGTATGGAAGAATTTCATCCCATGTTCGTCGATGCTTTTGGTTGTACATGCAAAGTAGTTATACTACCAAGCAATTAACAACTTTCGTCTATCCGTCGGTCTGTGTAATACCCCATTTTTCCCTTGATGTTTATTGGCTTCAATGTAAACACTATGTATATGTTGTGTGTGTATTCGCCCTAGTGTGGATCTCAAGGCCAAGGCCCCACTAGTGGATGTTTAAGGTTATTGCATAGGCAAGTAATTGGACAGTTTGATTATTCATGGGTTGTTAAGCCATGAAGAAATGTAAATGATGTAATTATTATTATTAATGAATAAATAACCAAGAAGCTAGCTAAGCAGGCAACTAATGAGAAGGGGCCACGTGTATCCACTAGGGAGAGGTGAGGGGGTTATGGGATTGGTTGCCCATGTTTCCACATGTCCGACTGTGAACCTGTTTGAACTCCCTGCTGACATTAATGCGATTGCAGAGGATGGTTGAGAACCCTGTTGTTGAAGCTGATGGAGCATGGAGCATGTCTACGATTTCGTATGACAGAGCATGGCTCTGGTTTTCATGTCCTGGAAGGCACTCAACGCCCGGAAACTCGTGGAGTCTATTTGACTACTCGTTTGTGGGAGGAAACCGGGAGGTTATTCATTCATCCATTCACGCACTTGCTCAGACTTCCACGATCCATTGACCCGTCTAGAGAGAACTTGTCCAGACATACCTGCAGACTGTGAACTAGTTGTAGAATCCTGAAGAAATCCTTGTTTTCCCTGTGTAAAATAAATACCAGAGAGATGTTAGCCATGAAAATTGTGTTTGTGAATCTAGTCTACTCGTGACAGAGTGGTAAGAGCCCGGGAGGAATCTCAAATCCTGAACAGTGTAGAGAAAGCCGTGAGAGCCTGGGAATTGGATCGCCAGGAGTAGATTGCATAACAGATCCCTGTCCGCAAATCTAGAATGAATATGCTTGTTGAAGTGCGTAAGAAGGTTGGGTTGCTTGATAAACTCGGTGACAGCTAAAATCTCATAGAACTAGCGACCGGACCTTTCTATGCCCATCCTGGAATAGCATTGGAAGGGAAGAGGCCTTGAGGGACTATGCAAAAGAGAAGAGGGTCTTCCTTGTGTTGGATGTGGTAGGTAATGTGGGTGCCAGGTCGGTTGAGTGTTGAGATGCCTGCAGCTCTGTGGTTGAGCTCACTGGCTTAGCAATGCCTCCCTTGTTGTCCATGTTCACCTGATAAACCCACTGTCTGTTGGCTTAGCATGACCAGCTCGTCTGATATGCTTGATAAACCCAATGGTATGCTGGCTTGGCATGATTGTATTGCTTGGTATGCCTGATAAACCCATTGTAGGTTGGCTTAGCATGATCATCTAGTCTGGTATGCTTGATAAACCCAACTGCTGGTTGGCTTGGCATGACCCTGTTATTGGTAAGCTTGATAAACCCAACTGGAAGTTGGATTAGCATGACCTGTATGTCCCTGAATGCTTGATAAACACACTGTAGGTTTGCTTAGCATGGGTAGGTGCCCTGGAATGCTTGATAAACCCAACTACATATTGGCTTAGCATTGGGATGGAACCTTGACTGTGAGAGAACCTGATAGCCCTCCTCAGTGGATACACAGCCCAGCTTGGGGGTGATCTCTCAGCTGAAAGAGTACAGGATGGACAAAGATATAAGGTTGGGTGGAACATTGCTCTCACTTAGCCAGTTGCTTGGCAGCTTAATTTAAAAGATAATTATTCTTGTTATGTTAAATTATGGTGTTTCATTATTATGAAATGGTTGCTTATGTTCAATTGTGGAATTGTTGAATGCATGTTTATATGAATTTGATTGACAAGAAGTCATGTGCAGGCCTGAGTAGAAGGCTGAGATTATTGTTATATGTATATCATGATATTGCATGAGTTTAATGCATTATAAGTCTTGCATATGATAGATGTAGTAGTTAGATCTAACTTTATGTATTTTATATGTTGTGATATATTTGATTAACTTGGAAATGAGTGATATGCTTACATCTTGATCTAGATTTTAGGAGCAGAACAAAATGAATACATATTATTATCAGATGCTTAATACAAAATAATAGAGTTACAGTAAAACTGGTTTTCTATTCAATAAGGAAATAAGCTAAAACTGTAAAATGTAGTGGAAAACAAGCTTGCTGGAATGGTGGCGGCTTATCTCTGGGAAGAGATGTGATAGCTACGCTCATTCGGAACAAGATGGTTACAATGAGGCTCTGAAGGCCTTTTACAATAAACAAGAATGTCAAAAACCCTAGACATCCAAAAACCTAACCCTGGGAGACGGAGCGCCAAAAGTCATGTGGGCCCCGTTTGGGTAAGTTAGTACATCAACTTCCCGGGGTCGTCACTCTTGCATACGATCTCCATCTGGGGTGTACAATAGCTCGTTGGAAAGATCTATTCAATGACTAAAAAAAGGGTCAACAAATCTCGAGTCCAGCACGCATAAAATACAGGCGCGCAATACCAAAATTTGCCCGAGAATTCGACGCCGAAAAAACGTCATTTAGGGCCTCAAAATGGCTCCGGAAGTTCAGGACCCAAAAAACTACTAAAAATAATATATTACCAAAATTGCCAAAAAATTGTTTTGAGCTAGTTGGAAAGGTGGGTGGCCACCAATATCCACCTGGATCAATCCTCCCTCCTTAGGAAGCAATGGTCTCCATTGCGTTGAGTTCCCCCATCAGATGAGGAAATTTTTGTTGAATTTTGCCCCGGGTGAGCCACTTGCCCTGGTGCAGGAGCTACCCTACTTTGAAAACTCGATAAAGTTGGATCCTTCAATGTCGAGTGCCCTTGATATGTTTGTCTGCAATATGATCACTAGATTCCTGTTAGAGGCAGTCAGGGTTGAGCTCTGTTGGTGTCAACTGCTCTGCTATCTCTGAGGTGTCTAATAATGGTGGGAAATATGCCTGAAGGAGAGCCACGTTGAAGACTGGATGCAGACCAAGTAAGGGGGGAATGTTGAGCTCAAAAGCATTGTCACCCACCACCTTGGCGATGGTGTACGGCCCATAACGGAGTGGGAAAAGCTTCCAAAGGGGCCCTGTAAGGCATTCTTTCTGCAAATTCAACCAAACTTTGTCGCCCACCTGAAACTTATGTGGCACCCGATGTTCATCATGGCGCTGCTTGTACTTGGCATTAGACTTTTTGTAGAATATCCTGAACCTTTTGGCGAATATTCTAGATCCTTTCAATGAACCGGGTGGCTTTGTCAGCTTCTGGGGACGAGTCAGCCGAGGTGGTCGCCAGGGGAAGTGCAACATCCATGGGGCCCAATGGTTGGAATCCCAACCCCACCTGAAAGGGGCTGTGTCTAGTTGAACTGTGTAGGGCTCGGTTGTAGCTATGCTAGACATAGGGAAGACTCTCATCCCATGTGTGGGGGTGTGTTGAATTGTACATGCACAGGATATGTATGACCATCCAGTTGACGACCTCGGTTTGGCCGTCTGTCTGTGGGTGGAAGGTAGTGGATTTTGTGAGCTTGGTATCCAGCAGTGACCAAAGGCTCAACCAGAATGAGCTGAGGAACAGACTGTCACGGTCTGAGATAATGGTCTGAGGGATCCCAAAATGTACCCAAACTCATTCAAACAAGAGCTTGGCAATGGCTTCTGCTGTGATGTTCTTCTTGCAGGGGGCTACAATCGCCATCTTGGAAAAGCAATCAACAACCACAAAAACACAGTCATTCCCCCTCTTGGTGGAAGGGAGGCCCAACATGTAGTCCATTGAGATGGATTCCCACGGCCTGGCAAGAGTAGCCAGAGGGGTGTACAGGCCCTGTTTCTTAGTGGTTGGTTTGGCAATAGCGCAAGCGGTGCAAGACCTGATATACTTGCCGACATCTTGTCGAAGTTTTGACCAGTAGAAATGTTTCTGCATCACTGCCACTGTCTTTTCGACGCCAAAGTGTCCTGCCACTCGACTGTAGTGAGCTTCCCAAATCATCTTCACGCACTCGCTTGATGGAACACAGAGATGGCCCAGACGGCACAACAACCCATCCTGAAGATTGAAATTAGCGACCATTGAGTTGGTGCCCAACATTTGGTAGGTGGTGGAGAAATCAGGGTCTGTCTCGTAGAGATGGGGCCATCCATAGGTCTCATGTCCGCAAGAGTCTAGCATTGTGGTGAGTGCCGTGACTAGAGGTCGACTGAGGCAGTCAGTAGCTCGGTTGGTACTCCATGTTTTATATTTAATGTTGAGGTGGAACTGTTGTAAGTATGTTGACCACTTCTGATGGCGGTCATTCTGCAACTTTCCTTGGGTCTGCATGAACTGTAGTGGCTTGTGATCAATGTGGATGACTGTCTCCTTCCCAAGAATGTAATGTCTCCACTGGCGGCAAGCTTGCACAATGGAGTACATTTCTTTGTCGTAAGTAGGGTACTTACGGACAAGATCTGATAGTGTCTCACTATGATATGCCGCGGGGTGGCCGTGTTGAGTGAGAACGACACCCACAGCATAATCTAAAGCATCTGTCTCGATCTCAAAGCATTTGTTATACCTCTATGTTTCACAGTGTCGCATCTCCATCACAAAACGAGTTGACGACACTTTCCCTACTGTTTTAAACCATCCAGAAGAGACAGATGATGCGTCAACCTTGAAGGTGAATCTACCCTGACAAGTTTTGACCCACCTTAGACTTTATCCACACACACTACCGCGCCTTGCTAGTTTGTCAAAGCGCGGTACTAGACACTACCGCGCTATACTCTTTCCCCAAGACGCGGCAGTGTCGCGTTCTGCAGTCTTTGCAGAACGCGGTACTCTTTTAATAGCCTTTTTCCCTTGGCTTGTGGGATTTTGGATTTTCGAAGATAATGGAAGATTGGGGTCCTTGATTCGATCTCAACTCATCTCCTTCGATTAGAAACCCTGATCCACTTATCTCTCCTTAGATCCACCCATCTCTCTTGTTGGTTAACCTCACCATTCACTATAAAAGAGAGGCATTCCATTGGGAAAGGGGAGGACTCTTGAGAGTACCAAACTTATGGTCTTGCAGCATTGTGGAGATAGCTAGAGGAGAAAACACTTGGAGCTGGAGGATTGGCTTGGACATCAAGCACCTTTTGTAAGTATTCTTCAAGTTGTAATGGAATAACTTGTCTTGTTTCCCCAAATCATTTGTGTTAATCTTGTTTTAATGATATGATTGGTATCTTTCATAGATTTAGTTCTAACTCATGTTTCAGGTTGCTAGAGAATAGTGCATTCTTGTGTTTTGGTTCCATTTTGACAGGTTCATTTGTGAGGGCTTGGAGATTGGAGCAACTACAAAAACAAGCGTCTGGATAGAAGGTCAGTTAAACTTCTTCTACTCTTTCTAGCATTTTAATCTTGAGATGTTTATTAGATCTAGGGATTCAAGGTAGCATTTGTTTTGACTTGTTTCTTGCTTTAAGGTTAGTTTAAAGTCTGCTTTAAAGTTAAGAGAGTTTTGGCTTATCCGTAGGACAAAATTCTACATAACAAGAATGGCGACTCCGCTGGTTTTGATTACTGCTTGATTGATTCAATTCACAGTCATTTATCTTTGCATTGTGAGTTTTTGTTGCACTTCAAACCAGTTTGAATCTTGGTCCTTTTTTACCTTTATTCACTCCTCCTCGCAGTATTTATCTCCCTGTTTGATCACTGAGTCCCCTGGGTTAGCAACAACCCCAAAAATTTTATTTTTTCTTCTCAAGTTGCGCTTTTTCCTTCTCTTGCCACAGTACCGCGCCCTCAGAACTACTTCCAGCGTGGTAGTACCGCGCTCTCTGCCTTAGTACCAGAGCGGTACTGTCACAGTGCCGCGCTTCAGCCAGACCATCACCCGCGGTAGTGTCTGCAAGCTTTTAAATTTTTTATCTTTGCTTGGTTTCCTGAGTTTCTCTCTGCCTTAGGTAGTCTTTACTGTTGTCTGTTAGCATCCTGGTTAATTTCCAGTCTGTATGGTGTGCTTATTACCCAGTTTGTGAGCTTGATTGTTGATTGAATTAGTGGCACTTTTGACATATGGGTCATTTTTCCAGTTTGATTGCATTGACTTGATTTTTTCACCACAACCAACTCAACACCACTGTTCTCTGTTACTGAATACTGTAGTTTCTACAGTCATATTCAGTAAATTAAAAAGATCATTAGTTGAGAGCAATTTTGTTGTTTAAATTGAAAAAGTCTAGTGGTATTTTGCATAGGGAAATGAACCATTGATTTTGCCACAAAAAATTCTCATTGTAGAAGCATTGTAGATTGTAAAATCAGTGCATTGAAAAGAGTGTTTACTTCAGTTTGGCTTTGTTTATAAATCGAAAAGAAAAGCAAAATCTTTTACTATTGATTGCTTGTGAAAATTTTCATGCATATTTGATCGAAGAACCTCTATCTTTACCTTAGCTAGATTTCATCGAAGACAAAGGCTTATTTGTGATTCATTCTCATTTGCATGGTTTGAGTCGTCATAACACCATCAAGTTTCACGTCCACTACCCGATTGAGTAAGACAGCCACTAAAATTAATCACCCTAATTAAACCAACTTTAACCTCACTTGAGGAAATCAAAAGAATTTGGTAGTTAGGTAGGACATCGGGGATAGGCATCAAAATAATTCCCCCTTGTCATTTTCATCTGAAACATAGTCGTTGTCTTTAGGGAACTAAAATCCTCTAGTACTTATTGACACGGTCACAGCTAGTTTGTGGAGGGGCCTCCTGACTGTTTCCAACTTTCAGGGGTTAAATGGCCGCGAGATTGAGAACCGGACGGACTCTGTGGAATACCGCACTCCACTTAGCCCTAAGGCAACATCGATCATTGTCTTCTTCAGAAGGCTGAAGTTCCCAAAACCTTTTCCGACGTGTCATGAACGAGGTGGCTTAGTATCTATTCTACTAGGGCTCTTTTACCCAGGATCCCTTTCGGTAGAGGGATATCCTTCTTATATCGGTCTCTCATGTTGTATTGTTCGACTTGGATTTCATCACCTTGCGAAGGATACAGCCTGTTGAGGTCTCCAGCTCTTAGTTAGGAGTTTGCTTGCTATCTCATCTTTGTAGAGGGTCATTTTTTCTTTATAGGGACTGCTTGTTGGCATTCTGGCCATTTTTGTTGATCAACTCGCTTATTAAGACACCAGTCTCAGTATAGATTTTAGAGCTTGCTTTTTTGGCCTGTGAGCCTTGATTTTCCGAGCTCCTCTTCTGCACACTTGGTTGCATTAGAGTTTTTGAGTTCTTTGTTTACGATACTGCCCCCGATTTTCATTTTCCTGTCATCATGTCAGATCTACCACGAAGATCACGAAGACAACAGGGCCAAAGCCCTCCACCACCACCACCGCCATGGACTACTGGTCCGCCTGCATCACGCATTCCTGCTCCTCCTGGCCGCGGTGCTGGTCGAGGGAACATTCCACCACTGATACGTACAATGGCTTCAGTTCCACCCGTAACTGCCACTCACAGCACAGTCTCAGAATCTATTGCAATTTCTACAACCATTAGCCTATCTGAGACCTCCACTGTCACTTCACCCACTGTCATTCCAGATTTATCTATCACAGTGGACACAGGTACCACAACTGAACCTAGTACAACCCAGAGTACTAGACCATAAGTCATCCTTCTACCCGATCTCAGCACTTCCCGTCCATCAGACACCTTTCACAATGATACAGATGAATCCGTTGGCACCATAGAAGGGTCCGACCAAGACATACCTGGCTTGATTTCAGTCCCAGGCGGGTACGTTGAAATCGTTGAAGATACTCAACTTCCTGACACACCCTTTGAACCTGATTATGGCTTCATTACTTCCCAGGCCGAACTTCCGCCTGTTATTACTACGTCACCCAGTGTTCATCCTCAGGAGACAAGTTCTTCTAGCAACGTACCTCGTACTTTACATCTACCCAACCTCCCACCGGGACATGAAATCATGGCTTCCATCCAGTCTAGTATGGTTAGCCTAGCGAACTCTCTGTTAGCATCGGCACGGTTTAGACGCAGCACAGAGGAAATGCTCTCGTCAGTCTCTAGATATCCCCCTGACACTCGTCCTTCTGACTATAGGGATCCCAACATCCCGTCTAGCATGGATTTTCGACACTCCTTTGCAGACGGCGCAGGACCTTCGGATGATACCATACCTAGGTTCCTGCCGGATCCCCAAAACATTTTCCAGGACATGAACTCGGACCCAGTTTTCGAGGGTCCTCCTACTATTGAACATGTCATGGACGACGCTAATACCCCTGGGCTAAATTCCCCGCATTTGCTGTCATCACCCATATTTGATGCACATTCTATGAGGGATAACCCAGTTTTTTCCCCGTCCTCACCTGTTCGATATGGACGACCCCCTCCGCAAATAGGTACTTTTGGTACCGTTGGCCAATCCACGTTATCATATTTGACCAGCGCCGGAAGAACGCTTAGTCACACTGCTGGATCTTCCGGTTGGACCGGAGGATCACCCTCAGCCACCATTTACACTATCTCAGGAGGTGGACAACCGACTACAGTGGTCCCCAACTCTAACTACCAAATCCCCCCTGGTGGGCCATCAACCCAACCAGTTGGTGGACAACCTTTTGTTGGGAACCCTGTTCCAAGTCAACAACCTCCAACTGGTGGGCCATCAACCCAACCAGTTGGAGGACAACCTTTCGCTGGGAACCCAGTTCCCAGTCAACAGCCTCCTCATATAGGGCCATCCAACCTAACTGCTGGCGGACAACCTATTGGCTCGTTCCAACAAATTTCCCAACCAGCAGCGTCTACTCAGTTCGGTATGTACAGTCCACCTGGCAGTGGGCAACTTTATTCCGGTGTTCCAACTGGGCCTTACTCTCAACAACCCCTGTCAGGCATACTTCCTTCTTGGGATCATCAAATCCCATAGAGTGGGGGGTACTCACTTTTTGGAAACTAGAACCAAGCTGGGGGGCAATCTCATATTTCCCCCAACTTGAATTCTGGCTTCCCTTACCCTTCAGCTGCTACAACTCCATGGAACCCATCACTTCAATTTCCACTCGCTCCTCAAGCAGGAACGAGCCTTCCATGGTGTTGGCTACTTTTTGGACAGACCCGGGTTTTAATGATGCACAGCAACAAAACCCCTTGGCGCACTGGCCCTCTCGGCAACGAGCTGCGCGGCAGCTCGAGGTCTCACCTGAAGTGGCTATGGGGAGGCTAAGGAATGAGGTTTCCTTAACCTAGGCGACGCGGAGACTGTTCTCTCTTCAGACTTACGAGCGCAACAGCTCTCAAGCTCCTGCTCGGCAGCTGAACTGCGCGGTACTCCACTCCTGCGCTAGGACCAATTATCCTCTGCGCGGATACTCTGTGCGTAGTTTCACTTGCGTGCTCGTCGCAGCAACAGGCTTACCTATCGCAACAGCGACGTCTTCTTACCGATTCCTTCGACCCTTAACGATTATAGTTCCCGAGGGAGCTTCACTGATTTACTCAACACATTCATAAAGATAATACAACATTCCTGTGCTTGCTGTTAGTAAACTTAAAACAGGTAATCAGTTCAATCACACATTGCAACAACATGAATTATGAAGTCCACCTCCACGGGAAAAACCACGTCCCCGGGAGTATCTTATATTAACCAGAAGATGATAGACTTATACAATATGTTGCGCACACAGCTGCAGCCTTAGATCTTTCCAGGAAACTCCACGCACACAGCTGGGAGCCCTTCTCTCGATCTAGTCTCTCCCTCTTCAGAGATTACAATAGTTCAGACATCGCCTCGGACTGTCTGCAACTCAAGGATTAGCTTTACTGCTAACCAGCTCTAACTCCTGTTTTCTAGCAACACGGTAGAAAACAATCAACAAGATCATAGCAGAGGATGATCGACTCGATCAATCCTTCTTACATCCAGTATCTACTATCTTAGCTAGCTCACTATCTAGCTGACTACTGGCTAACCAACTCTCTAACCAACTAACATCTACCCTTCACAATTATACATATATATAGGTGGCCATGGCGGTCGCACCTTTACAAAACTGTGGGCCTTTCCCAACAGTAATCCCCAAAAACCCTAACCACGCACATGGCTAGGTGTACTGTAGGCGCCGCTTGCAGTCATGTCGCCGCTTCCTGCAGGCTCCATGAATTCCGGCGCAGCTTACGGGTATGGCTGCCTCGTCCTTTGCCTTCAATGCTTTGATCCGTTGCTCCTCCTTGATCCGAGCAACCATAACTTCTGTACATAGCCTTAAATGAGGGTAGCTGAGCCCTCTACTCCATTGCTTCATTGATTGTGGTAGCTGGGCTTTCCACTCATCTGCCTTCATTCTCTTCTAACGTGCGCGCGAGCTCCATGATTTCCGGTCCGTAATCTGCGCTGAGATTATCCATCTGGCACCGTACTGCGCACCGTCTTCTTCTGTCCCAAAATTGGCGCTTATTCAAAACTTTAGCACTCTTCCATACTTGTGCTTTTTCCTCAAAATTCGCAGCTTTTACCATAGCTGCGGCCTTGGCTCCAACACATGGACACCACCGTCGCAGCCACCCCCCAACCCTGCTATGGGAAACCCTCCACTTACACAATATAGTGGTAGCATCCCTGGAACACAACAATTCCAGGGAACTTTTCCCCAACAAGGAACATCAACTTTTCCTGGGTTCCAGCAACCTCAGGGTACTATACCCACTCAGCAGAACACTCACCAACCGGTTGCTTACAATCAACCGGTTAACCAAATGGCTTACCATCCACAGAACTTCCAGCAGTATCCCGCGGGAAACACATATGGGTATAACACACAGCAGCATGCTATGCAGGGCCCTCCAGGGTTCTCTGCACCACATGGTTATTACTCATACCCGCAGACCAACCGTCAACTTCCCTTTTTGGCCACTCTTGACTTACCTGATTTGTCGAGGCTTATCAACGATCCTATATGGCATGAACCTCACTGGCCACCAATTCCAGCCAAAATACCATCGGACATTCCTAAGTTCGATGCCAAGCCCGGGGAAGACCCCAAGAACCACGTGATGACCTTCCATCTTTGGTGTTCATCCAACTCCTTGATGGATGATTCCATCCGACTTCGGCTCTTCCAACGCACGCTCACCGGAACGGCAGCAAAATGGTATATTGAGCTGCCACAACACTCTTTTCGTGATTTCAACACTTTGGCTATGCAGTTTCTGACACATTTCCAGCTCCCCATCCGGTATGAGACTGGAACAGAACTGCTAACTTCACTGCATCAAACCACTTCTACACACATTTCGGATCACATCCACGAGTGGCGAAGACGCCGTAGGCTAATAAAGGCACCTATTCCGGATCAGCTACTTGCTGATTGGTTTACAAAATCCTTTTTGCCTCCCATAGCCAGAGATATTGCTATGCGTGGACCGGTTACAGAAGAACAAGCCATCTCGGCAGCACAATACATGGATTTGGTATATACTCAATCTGGTACTTTACATGAACTTCTTCCACATGCCTCCCGCGTTCACACTGATCCAACAAAGCCTACCACTGAACCACCCATTGATGGTATTGTTGGTTCAGTCAAGGCTCAGCCTGCTACCAACTCGACGGGACAACAAGCTTCTGCTTCCCCCGCTTTTACCCAGGCCGCTTCAAAAGCTTCCACCTCTCCTGCTGTCTCCTCCGAAGTGAATGCAGTTCAATCTACGTCACAACCATCCAGAGGAAAGAAGAAAAACAATCATGGCAAATCCAAGAAGAACCAGCAGGAGAACCCCAAGCCACAACCTACTCAAAATGACCAGAAACCACGTCGGAAAGCTAAGTTTCCCTGCTTGATTTGATAAGATGATCATTATACACGTGATTGTCCCTACAAGGACGAGGTCAACAAGTTCGTTAAAGGATCCTCTCGTCCGGCAGTGCTAACTGACCCTTTCCCCCAACAGCAACAGCAAATGGTTGCCCAAGAATCCCCACAAGGGGGCAACCCGACCAATCCTTCCCGTGGAGAGACGTCCACAAACCGCGAAATCCTAATGACAAGTAATGAGGAGATTAATATCACCACTCGTTCAAAGACGTATGACAATCCTCCAAGTTCAAACAAACAATCGGAGATAGCCAAAGGCAAATCTCCTGTTGAAGATCCGATTCCTATTCCCCCCCCTAACGGTCATCTCCATATCGAGAGACCACTCATGGACACAGTGCTACGCCCACCCAAGGGCACCATACGAAAGGCGACATTTAATCTGAATGCGCGAGCTGCCCAAAACTACAACATTGTTGAGGATTTGGCTCAAGCACCTTGCGCTATGTCGACTCTCGAGGTTCTTCAACACTGCCCCACGCAGCGCAGAACCCTACTTTCAGCACTGGGGGCACTGGACCCAGATACTTCAAACTCCATCATGTTTAACTTGGAGCACGCTAAACCTAGGCTTTCTCACCAGTTAGCCTTCCAGGTGCATACAAAAATCTGTGGAAATTTCATCCACCGCACTGTGTTAGATGAGGGTGCTTCCACGTCGATTATGTCTTTGAACTGCTGGAGAGCCTTAGGCTCACCCGAGGTCACAACTTCTCCCACTACTCTCAGGGCGTTTGATGGACATGGTTTTCAACCATATGGACTCATTCCCTCAATCGGTGTTGAACTGGGGGGAAAAACAGTATCCGTACACATCGAAGTCGTAGATGCACCTTTGGATTACAATCTCCTACTTGGTCGGAACTGGTTCTATGCCATGACCGCCATAGCATCTACAGTCTTCCGGATTGTACAATTTCCCCATGAAGGGAAAATTGTCACTATTGATAAACTGGATTACTGTATCCCAGACTCCCATCTGAACTCCACCAATACCGTGCCGTTATTGGATCAACCACGGTACCGGTTCCAAGACATAGGTGTTGATCTCATGAAGGATTCTTCCCTTATTGGTGTTTTTCCAGAGCTGGGAACCCATCTTCAACCAGTCAACATGATTTCATCGCATGTCACTCCTTCCGATGATTCATGGGTGATTCTGAGTCCTACTCAGATCCAAGGCTATGGCAATTCCATGCCTTTGAACAGAAACCTTGCATCATATGACGCGATCCAATCAGCCCCAGATTGGGTCGACTGTTCTACTGATTACACAGTGGCGCAGCTCTCGACTGAAACTCATCCACACCCACCATTTTTTGATCCTCTCAACTTGATTTTTCCCACTGACGAATCAATCATAGAGGTTATGTGCGGTGATGAGCCACCTTGGGGAGATTTTCATCATCGATCTTCATTCCCCACCATTCAGTCACTTGAGCCTGACACCAAATCCAGCGCTTCACTTGGGATGGTTCAAACCAAGTTCCCCACTTCCCTCGACGAGGTATTTTTCGAAGGCAACTTGGCCAATCTTATGGCAACCACCCCCATCGATATTTCAGTGAAGCCTGGTATCGTGGAAAATGTACACATTGGAAAAACATGTACTCCCCTCGAAACGGAGTTCTATAGTGCCTACTTTAAAACTTTCCGCGATGTTTTTGCTTGGAGTTATGAAGAGATGCCAGGAATTGACCCCTCGATTGTCGTCCACGAAATTCCAACTTTCCCTGGCGCCCGACCTGTTCGGTAAAAACTTCGACCCGTTCATCCTCATAAGGCAGCCGCCATTAAAGCAGAAGTTGAAAAACTTTTGCGTGCTGGTTTTATCTATCCTGTCCCATTGACAGAATGGGTATCCAACATCGTTCCCGTAGCCAAGAAACAGGGAATGATTAGAGTCTGTGTTGATTACCGTGATTTGAACAAGGCTTGTCCCAAGGACAACTACCTAACTCCGTTTATCGACCAGATCATCGATAACTGTGCCGGAAGTGTTATCTTTTCATTTATGAATGGCTTCTCTGGCTATAATCAGATCGATATCCTCCCAGCCGACCAGCACAAAACGGCCTTTATCTGCCCTTGGGGGATCTTTGCATATCGAAAGTTACCTTTTGGCCTGAAAAATGCCGGGGAAACTTTCCAACGGGCGATGTCCTACGCATTCCATGACATCAAACATATCGTAGAGCCATATCTTGATGACCTTCCCGCTCATTCTCGGACTCGGGAAGACCATCCAGACCACTTGAGTGCCATTTTCGAAAGGTGCCAGCGCTACAATATACGTTTGAACCCGCATAAGTGCATCTTCTGTGTAGAAGCCAGAAAATTGTTGGGCTTCATAGTCTCCAAAGACGGGATACGTCTAGATCCCGCAGAGGTAGCAGCTATCATAGCCCTGCCTTCACCTACCAATATTCCAGAACTTCAATGTTTGCAAGGGCATGCAAACTTTCTACGCCGTTTTATCTGCAATCTGTCCGAGATAACAAAAGGCTACATGCGGCTTCTCAAGAAGAATGTTCCCTTCATATGGGATGATGAAGCCCAACGCTCCTTTGACAATTTAAAGGCAGCCTTAACAAAAGATCCTGTGATTCAACCCCCCAATTACACACAGGACTACATCCTTTATCTCGTAGCCTCGATTTCCACCATCGGTATGGTGTTAGTCCAGGAAGACCACAACGGCATAGAACATGTGGTGTACTATCTCAGCAAGAGTCTTCTTGACTCTGAAACCCGCTACTCACATGTTGAAAAGCTGGCTCTGGCAACAATATTTGCTGTCCAGAGATTCCGTCACTACATCTTACTCCGCCGGACCACCGTCATCGCCGATTTCAATCCAATGTACTATATCCTCACACGACAAGTGCTTGGGGGCAAGTACTCCCGTTGGATTGTCATCCTTCAAGAGTTTTATTTGGAATTTGTCAAAGCCAAGTCTAAGAAATCTCTGGTCTTCGCTGAGTTAATTTGTAATCTGCCCCGTGCTACTGAGCAATCCGAGCCCATTGATTCTCTTCCCGATGAATCATTGTTCCTCATTAGCACGTCTGATCCATGGTATGGGGATATTCTCTTATATCTCCAAACCCAACGCTTCCGTCCTGATCTCACCCGCGATGAACGGCGACGTATCAGACACCACGCAAAATACTACCTTATAGTAAACGATACTCTGTATCGACGTGGTGTCGACACTGTCCTTCGACTTTGTTTGACCTTAGATGTAGCGGAACGCGTTCTCAACGACTGCCACGCTGGAGCATGTGGTGGTCATCTCTCTGGGATGGATACGGCCCAGAAAATACTACGAGCAGGATACTTCTGGCCCTCAATTTTCAAAGACTGCATTGAAACAGTCAAGAAGTGTCCGCCATGTCAATTCTTTCATAGCAAAGCACGCTCGCATCCTGCTCCACTCCATCCTGTCATTGCCGTCGGCCCCTTTTCCAAATGGGGCATCGATTTTATGCACTGTAAGCCCACTTCAGCCGGGGGGCATAGCTATGTCATAGTAGCTGTCGACTATTTTACAAAATGGGCTGAAGCGATGCCTACATATGCTGAAGACGGCAAAACAGCAACGCAGTTCATATTCAATCATATCATAGCTAGATTCGGTGTCCCACAGTCTATTGTGACCGATCATGGTTCCCATTTCAGGAACCATATGATCGAAGAACTAAGTGCCAAACTGGGTTTTTGCCACGAAAACTCAACCCCGTATTACCCACAAGCTAATGGCCAAGTTGAAGCCATTAATAAAGTCCTGAAACGAATGATTCAGCGCATTGTGGGTACCCAAAAATCTAATTGGCACTCAGCTCTATTCTCAACACTATGGGCCTACCGGACCTCAGTGAAAAGTGCTACTGGGTTTACACCATTTCAACTGGTGTACGGCCTAGAAGCCATTATCTCGATTGAATGTGAAATTCCATCACTCAAGATAGCCATAGAGCTACTTCCACACACTACTTCCGAAGAGGAACGGTTTCTATACCTAGCCAAGCTAGATGAAACCCGCCGCGACGCCGCTTTGGCTAATGAAGCTCACAAAAAATGCGTCAAAGCTCAATACGACAAATTCGTTCAACCTCGGATCTTCAATGAGGGTGACCTCGTGCTCACATATGATCAGATGCATGATAAGCTTGGAAAAGGTAAACTTGAATCTATGTGGTACGGCCCCTTCATTGTAAAACATGTCTTAGAAAAAGGAGCCTATGAACTAATCGATTGTGATGGTACGCCATTGGCACGGCCCCGC
Source organism: Larix kaempferi (assembly GCA_027924585.1). Classification (NCBI taxonomy): domain Eukaryota; kingdom Viridiplantae; phylum Streptophyta; class Pinopsida; order Pinales; family Pinaceae; genus Larix; species Larix kaempferi. The sequence continues at coordinate 26,895,846 of BSBM01000158.1, read as the reverse complement.
AACGGGTTATACCTCAAACGTTTCTACGCGTGAGGTCACCCTACGCGGGTTATTTGTTGTACATAATGTACTCAGTTTGCTTTTGCTTTCTTTTTGGTGTGCGCATGGACCTCATGTATCCACTCTTACTTTGACTCGTGACTTTATGCGCAGATGTCTGCCTACTTTGGGTTCGCCGACGGTGCAAGCCGACATACCCGGAATCTCGCTTCCACAGCATGGGTGATCTATTCTCCCACTGGCGAGTTGATTTCTTCAGGAGCCAATTGTTTAGGTCCTGCAACCAACAATATCGCGGAGTACCATGCAGTCATTGGTCTCTTGACAGAGGTTGCTTCACTCGGGATTGACTCCTTATCAGTCTTTTTAGACTCCCAAATCGTGGTTTCTCATCTAAACCGTGTTTACATAGTCCGCGATCCTACACTACTTCGTTTATTTCGAAGAGTACGCCTCTTGGAACGGTCATTTGATTTTATCGCATATCAACACATACCGAGAGAATTCAATTGTGTTGCCGATTCATTGGCTAATTACATTTTGGATTGGCATCTTGCCCATACATAAAAACATCATATAAAAACAAAATGCACAAGTCATTGTAAATATTTAGATCATAAAATAGGTCCATATCACTGTATATAAAAGTTTTTTTTTTTTTTTTTAAATACATAAAGTTTGTGTCAAAGACAAAATTGGGGATCAAAGCCCATATACAAAAATTGGCCCTCAAAGCCTACATATCGTGTACATGCCGCAAAAAGATCAAAGGACCATCTATGGAGACCTAGGGGATCTATCATGTCCCTCATCGGACTCCTCCCACTGCTGGTGGTAACACACTACAGCTCGAACCACCCTGCGAAGAAGTCGACTGATACGACCAGGTACACCCACAGTATGCCGCTGGAGGTGGTAAGGGACGTCATCCATCCGCATAGCAGGGATACCATGAGTCAATCCCTGCAGGTTCCTCTCAATGTCCCGAACACCTCCTGCCTCGTCTTCATCTTCCTCTTCATCAGGAACAGCTTGACGATCGACACCACCATGACGTAGTGGAGAGTATCCAGCTGGCCTCTGTGGTCCACGGTCTGCAACATGCATGCGAATATATATTAGGCGTCTTTTACACATTCTAAAAAAGCAATAAAAATTAAATATTCAAAAAGGAAAAAATACATATCCATGAAGGTCATACCAGAGTTATCCCAGTCATCATCCTCCGGCAATGCCAAGTCGATATCCTCACGGAAATCTACCCCTGAGTAAGGATAGTCATCAATCATGACTATCTGCTCCTCTAGCCAAGAGAAGAAGTCCTCGCCAAAGGCTAGCCGCTGAGGTCCCCCGAGGCGTCCAGCATAGTCACTCCATCGAGCCATCCATGGCTCAGTAGGCGGACGAGGGTGCATAGATATCTGTGGACGCAGTAGTGGCACCCTCTCCAAAAAGAAAGTGACCAGGATGCTCCCATAGCCAAACTGGGTATTTTTCCCAGTCCTACACTTGTGCACTTGTTCTTTCAGATTGGACAACACTACATCACACCAGTTGAAAACTGTTCCTCCCATGCACTCTGCTGCGAGATTCACTTGCATGCGGGATGCCTGATTTGGACTCACGCTTCCCGCTGCACGCGTGATAGTGAATAGCACGGTTTTTACAGGAAGATTTATGACCTCCTTTATGGCCACCTTCCCACTTTTCTTACTCGAACCCGCCTGGCAATACCGAGCAATCAAGTCATCTGTGCTTGATTTTGAAGCTGTGTATCCGGTAAAGTTCACCCGGGCCCCTCTTTTTGAGAGGCCCGTGAGGAAATAAATATCCTCGAGTTGGATTTCAAGCACATGCTCTCCCACTCGGAAAGCTTGAATGTCAGGGTCCCACAATTGGATAAGATGAGTAAGGAGCTTAGGTTGCTGACGAATCCCTTTGGTTTTGAAGAACTTTAGCAAACCACATTCTCGCAATGCGGTCACGGTTGGTAAGTCATTTTCGGCTACAAAGTCATCCGCTTCGTGCTCTCTCTCTTTCCAGCTTACCATTTTGCTCTGAATAAGTTGCAAATCCCTGCAAAAGGGCAAACAAAACAATTAGTAACTATTTAGCAACTCAGTTCCAGCAGAAAATTGGAGAAAATTTGATTTTTTAAACTCAAAATTCGCCTGTGCCGCGCCTGAGGGATATCCTACCGCGCGGCAGTCCACACTACCGCGCCTCGGTTTGAGGATACAGCGCTGTACTGTTAGACAGTACCGCGTTTTTCGATAGGGCCCCCACACGATAGTGTGGAGGGCGATTCTTGCTCAAAAGGGCTCGCTAAAAAATCAAATTTTTCCTGTTGAAAGCAAAAATTTCTTACATAAAATGAAAGAGGGGCTCAAGCACTCTTACTTGGTGCAGACGGCGGTCGAAATGGTGTCCCAGAACTCCCGGTATGGATCCTTGAAATCTTGCTCCTAAATGGGTGAAAATGTCTCCTTTGGGTAAAAAACACAAATGAATAGTAATTTCTATTTTTACCATTCCTTATATAGCATTTTTTCACATTTTTTTTAATTAATTAATTAATTACTATTTTAAATAATTGAAATAAACCCTTGTTCACATTGCTAATGTCCAGTTTTTGAGCATTTATTGACAGGATCCTCGGTAAAAATGCGATACATTCACACTGGTGTCTATTCATAATTTGACCTTCATTTCGAGCCCACTTTATCTTTTTCGTGCTCTGGATTTAAAACTTGAAAAAGATTCCAAGCGCTTTTACACCCGTGTCGTGCTTGTCAAACTCAAGTAAATGGTGTCGAGTACGGTCAGCTTCACTCACGCTCGTTAAACGATGAGGGAAGTATTATCCTGGTTGTATTTTATTCTTTTTTCGGACCAGAATAATTTAAAATTACGAAAAAGGCCATAGGAGTCCATAGTTAAGCTCTTTTCAGACTCCTTAAAATTGAAAAGATTGCCAAGTGATCTTGACTCTTTCACACTTGTAAAAGTATTTGAAAGGTCGTTTATTCGGCGATATGTTACCCATTTTTCGGCCCGTCTAGACTATTTACGAGAAAGGTATACCTCAGTCAATCTCGGTTGGGAGAGTTCTCTCGGGAATTGTTTTACACTTTTTCAGGATCGAGGGACTAAATTTTACGAAAAAGTACATTATGGAGCTTCCTTTAAAGTTTTTCAGGCTCTCTAAATATGAAAAACTACCGAGTTTTCCTTCCTTGGACTCGTTAAAATCTTAACATCGAAGGACCCACTTTGGGACGAACCCCTCCTTTCTCAGGTTCGTAAAACATGTGAGATTGGACTCATCCATGAGATGAGCTACACCGAGCATCTGTTATCCTCTTCAAGCTCGCAAAACAAGAAAGAGGTACTCGTCCATCATGTCGAGGAAATATGGGGGAATAAGTCAAGTTTATCTATGGCAGCTTGTCAGTCGTTACCTTTGAACATGGCATGTGTCCGTATCTTGTCTATATTTGGGTATCCATCTTTCACTGAGTTATGGTCATCATCATGAGTCGTCTCCCTGGCCACGAGTCCACTCATCCAGTGTCTATCCTCTATTTATCAATAATCCCTGCTGCCAAGTTCTGTTACATGCCGTTATATGTTCAAAGGGTTGCATTGTTTCGAGTCATTCATTGTGTCAGGCCTCCGCTGTGTCAGTACATACTCCATCGCTTCATCATCTTATCATCTGTGCCGATTTCGTGTCGATGATGTGGGAATCATCATGGCCCACCTTCGACGAGTCTATTCCTGTCGACACCAAATCACTATCCGGGAATTAGACTTAGAGATCAACCATTAGTACCTTGGTACCTGCATGCCTCAATGGCAGGTTTCCTCGTGTTTGACAGTAGGTTCACATCATTGACCTCTGATCAAGCGATCTCTCGGATGCTCGACATCAACTCATTCATTCGCATTTCGTTGAGATGTACTATTGATACCTTGGGAATCATCGTCACCATTGGTGATCTCCCTCGCATTTGTTAACGGTCCACATCATTGACCGGTAATCAAATGGTTTCTACCATGTTCGACTTCAACACCTTGTAATCACATGGTTAGATTCGTATCTTTTACGATCGGGTAGAAGACCCTGGGCACATCGTTCTATCTCGACTGCGTCCAGGCTGCGATGGAGATGTCCCTTGTATTGTCACACATATCCACTTATTGTATTGGTCGTGGCTGTGTCATTATTGTCTCATGGATCTACGATTGTACATAGTAGCCATGATCTGTCCACAGTTTACATTATCTCAGTACTCATGGATCTGCAATGTATTGGTCGGCAGCCATGCTTTGAGTCGTCTGTTTCCGAGCATGGGAATGCCCGCCTCGGTGGTATATCTAACACTTTGTTTCTATTTCAACTCAGTGTCGCTCTCCTCGATGCTATCTCTGCACATTATATTCGTAAAGTCTTTCGGCCATCAGTCCCTTCTGACCTCACACTTTAGGGGGCATCTGTTATACCTCTATGTTTCACAGTGTCGCATCTCCATCACAAAACAAGTTGACGACACTTTCCCTACTGTTTTAAACCATCCAGAAGAGACAGATGATGAGTCAACCTTGAAGGTGAATCTACCCTGACAAGTTTTGACCCACCTTAGACTTTATCCACACACACTACCGCGCCTTGCTAGTTTGTCAAAACGTGGTACTAAACACTACCGCGCTATACTCTTTCCCCAAGACGCGGCAGTGCCGCGTTCTGCAGTCTTTGCAGAACGTGGTACTCTTTTAATAGCCTTTTTCCCTTGGCTTGTGGGATTTTGGATTTTCGAAGATAATGGAAGATTGGGGTCCTTGATTCGATCTCAACTCATCTCCTTCGATTAGAAACCCTGATCCACTTATCTCTCCTTAGATCCACCCATCTCTCTTGTTGGTTAACCTCACCATTCACTATAAAAGAGAGGCATTCCATTGGGAAAGGGGAGGACTCTTGAGAGTACCAAACTTATGGTCTTGCAGCATTGTGGAGATAGCTAGAGGAGAAAACACTTGGAGCTGGAGGATTGGCTTGGACATCAAGCACCTTTTGTAAGTATTCTTCAAGTTGTAATGGAATAACTTGTCTTGTTTCCCCAAATCATTTGTGTTAATCTTGTTTTAATGATATGATTGGTATCTTTCATAGATTTAGATTCTAACTCATGTTTCAGGTTGCTAGAGAATAGTGCATTCTTGTGTTTTGGTTCCATTTTGACAGGTTCATTTGTGAGGGCTTGGAGATTGGAGCAACTACAAAAACAAGCGTCTAGATAGAAGGTCAGTTAAACTTCTTCTACTCTTTCTAGCATTTTAATCTTGAGATGTTTGTTAGATCTAAGGATTCAAGGTAGCATTTGTTTTGACTTGTTTCTTGCTTTAAGGTTAGTTTAAAGTCTGCTTTAAAGTTAAGAGAGTTTTGGCTTATCCGTAGGACAAAATTCTACATAACACCAGAATGAGCTGAGGAACCGACTGTCATGGTCTGAGATAATGGTCTGAGGGATCCCAAAATGTACCCAGACTCGTTCAAACAAGAGCTTGGCAGTGGCTTCTGCTGTGATGTTCTTCTTGCAGGGGGCTAGAATCGCCATCTTGGAAAAGCAATCAACAACCACAAAAACACAGTCATTCCCCCTCTTGGTGGAAGGGAGGCCCAACATGTAGTCCATTGAGATGGATTCCCATGGCCTGGCAAGAGTAGGCAGAGGGGTGTACAGGCCCTGTTTCTTAGTGGTTGGTTTGGCAATAACGCAAGCGGTGCAAGACCTGATATACTTGCCGACATCTTATCGAAGTTTCAACCAGTAGAAATGTTTCTGCATCACTGCCACTGTCTTTTCGACGCCAAAGTGTCCTGCCACTCGACTGTAGTGAGCTTCCCAAATCAGCTTCACGCGCTCGCTTGATGGAACACAGAGATGGCCCAGACGGCACAACAACCCATCCTGAAGATGGAAATTAGCGACCATTGAGTTGGTGCCCAACATTTGGTAGGTGGTGGAGAAATCAGGGTCTGTCTCGTAGAGATGGGGCCATCCATAGGTCTCATGTCCGCAAGAGTCTAGCATTGTGGTGAGTGCCGTGACTAGAGGTCGACTGAGGCAGTCAGCAGTTCGGTTGGTACTCCCTGTTTTATATTTAATGTTGAGGTGGAACTGTTGTAAGTATGTTGACCACTTCTGATGGCGGTCATTCTGCAACTTTCCTTGGGTCTGCATGAACTGTAGTGGCTTGTGATCAGTGTGGATGACTGTCTCCTTCCCAAGAATGTAATGTCTCCACTGGCGGCAAGCTTGCACAATGGAGTACATTTCTTTGTCGTAAGTAGGGTACTTACGGACAATATCTGATAGTGTCTCACTATGATATACCGCGGGGTGGCCGTGTTGAGTGAGAACGACACCCACAGCATAATCTAAAGCATCTGTCTCGATCTCAAAGGGATGTTGCAGGTCCGGTAATGAGAGTACCGGTGATGAGCACAAATGCTTCTTCAAGTCATCGAAGGCTTGTTGTTGGGGCAGGCCCCACACAAATTTTGCCTTACCCCCACCCCTGGTTACTTGGCTGAGGGCCCATGCAATATGAGAGAATCCCAGCATGAACCGATGATAGAAATCGGCGAGGCCCAAGAAGCTCCGAATTTTAGTGAGTGTGGTTGGGGATGGCCAGTCACGGATGACCTGGATCTTGGTTGGATCCACATGCACACCATGTCGATCAACAATGTAGCCTATTTAATGGACCCTGTCCATGCCGAAGGAGCATTTTTCAAAGTTTGCATATAGTTTGTGTTGCCGTAGGGTGTGCAAAACCTGTTGAATATGCTGTAAGAGTTCCGCCCAAGTCTTGCTGCAGATGAGGATGTCATCCAAATACACCACTACAAAAGTATTGGTGAAAGGTCGTAGGATATCGTCCATCATCCTCATAAAAATCAATGGAGCATTTGTCAAACCAAAGGGCATGACCAGCCATTCAAAAAGACCTTCTTTCGACTTGAAGGCAGTCTTCCATACATCTGTCTGTTCTATTGGGACCTGATGGTAGCAAGACTTCAAATCAATCTTACTAAAGTATTTGGCCCCCGTGAGCTGATCAAGGAGGTCGTCGATTTGGGGAATCGGGTATCGATTGCGGACTTGATTTTATTCAGGGCCCGGTAATCAATGCAGAGTCGCCAGGTCCCATCTTTCTTCTGCACCAGCACGATTGGGCTCCCACAAGGGGATGAGCTGGGATGGATGTGCCCCTTGTGGAGCAATTCTTGGATCTGCCTCTTGATCTCCTCGTTTTCCAATGGAGAGCGGCGATAGACGGGCCCATTGGGTAGCGGTGCGCCTGGGGTCAGATCGATGGGATGCTTGACCTGGTAGTGCAAAGGTACCCTGGTAGGAGAGGAGAAGATATTTGAGTATTCTTCCACCACCTTATCCACTTGCTTCTGTTGTGTGGAGAGATCGATCGCGGAGGCCCTGGATGTGGCTGCGATCTTTCTCTCACTTTGAGAGCGAATCACGAAGAAGACAAATTTCCCGGTTTGAGAGATGACCTTCCTGCATTGCTTGGCAGAGATCAAGGAAATAGCACTAGGAGAGACTGCCTCGGGTATCCTGTACAATTTCTTGTTCAAAGAAATAATAACATTACAAGGCCTAGACTCATATACAGCATGACGTTTCCATAAATAAGGTTGGCCCAAAAGAACATCTGAAACTTCGAGAGGAGCAACATCACACAATACCTCGTCCTTGAAGGGATTGATGCCGTACGATAATCGGCACTATTGGCTGACGCGAAGATCGCTTCCTTTGCGGAGCCATCCAATGGTGTAGGGTTGTGGGTGCGGCGTTGTCGGAAGGGCCAGGCGCTTGACGACCTATGCTGAGATGACGTTCTTCTGGCTACTGCTATCAACGATGAAGTGCAGCGGGGTGCCTTTTACCCACATCTGTGAATGGAAGAGGCATTCTCCTTCTTCTGGCTCGTCTGGTTCATCACGCTGGAGCTTGGTGGTAGCAATGGTGGCACTGGGTTCCGCGTTAATTATCTGTCTTCCTCTTTCGAGTTCGGACTCAGAGTTAGAATCCGCATCTGATTCAGGTGCTTTCACTTCGGCCACCAGCGACTTCTTTGAGCAACAGTCAGCAGTGTTATGCCAAGGACTCTTATGGAAGTCGCACCACTTCCCTGTATCTTTCTTTGTCTTTTCGGTGTCCCTCTTTGCTTGCGGCTTGGACTGGTTGTCCTGATACTGTCCATCTTTGCTATGTCCTTTATTCAGTGGGTTAGGGCCGCCCTTTCTTGTATTTTGCTGTGAGGGGTTCCCAGGGCCAAATTGCCACGTCTTTTGTTTGAGCTTCTGCTCGATTTTGACGGCATATTGGTAGGTCATGCTCAATGAAGAGATGTCCAAAAATTCCATTTCGGTCTCGATGTATCTATGCAGACCACCGCGATACTTGAGCACCAGATGTTGCTAAGAATCTCTAACACCCAGCTTGGTGCGCAAGGTGTGGAAGATATTGGTGAACTCTGACACTGGTTGGTCTCTTTCTTGTCGCAGTGTGGTCCATTTGGTATACAAGTCGCCATAACTTCCAACATGGTAGTATTGTTCCTTAATAGCATCCTTGAAGGATTCCCAGGTGGCCGTGACTGAAAATAATGAGGGTTCCTCTGTGTCCTTTTGTTCGCAAAAAGTTTCCCACCAATCTTTGACATGGGGAACGGCTTTGAGGAGCGCAAAAGTAATCTTTTCTCTATTCGAGAAGTTATGGACAGAAAAATACCCTTCTAATAGATTCAACCACTTATCTACAGCATCTGTGTCTATTTGACCTTCAAATATAGGAATATCGAAGTTGATTTGTACCTTGAAGGGGGAAGCACCTCCGCCCGAGGAAGATGCGTCGCTTGTTGGTAGTCGCCGAAGGATTTGCGCGAAACTATCCATCATCTCGTTCCTCTGTTGCGTGAGGGATTCCTCAAGCAACATTTTGAAAGGATCTCCTGTCCCGTCATATTTATTTTCTCCTGCCATGAGAGGTCGCTTGGGCGTGCGAGAGCTTTTGTCCTCAAGAGAGACAAGCTCGAGACCCAATTCTTTGTACCCTGGCCTCGTTAGGGACATCCATTAAGACGACAAGGAGCAGACCGCTCTAATACCACTGATCCAAATTTTATGAGCAGAATGAAATGAATACATATTATTATCATATGCTTAACACAAAATAACAGAGTTACAGTAAAACTGGTTTACTATTCAATAAGGAAATAAGCTAAAACTGTAAAATGCAGCGAAAAACAAGCTTGCTGGAATGGTGGCGGCTTATCTCTGGGAAGAGATGTGACAGCTGCGCTCATTCGGAACAAGATGGTTACAATGAGGCTCGGAAGGCCTTTTACAATAAACAGGAATGTCAAAAACCCTAGACATCCAAAAACCTAACCCTGGGAGACGAAGCGCCAAAAGTCATGTGGGCCCTGTTTGGGTAAGTTAGTACATCAACTTCCCGGGGTCGTAACTCTTGCATACGATCTCCGTCTGGGGTGTACAATGGCTCATTGGAAATATCTATTCAATGACTACAAAAAGGGTCAACAAATCTCGAGTTCGACACGCAAAAATGGCAGGCGCACAAAACCCATATTTGCCCGAGAATTCGACATCGAAAAAACGTCGTTTAGGGCCTCAAAATGGCTCCAGAAGTTCAGGACCCGAAAAACTGCTAAAATTAGTATATTACCGAAATTGCCAAAAAATTGTTTTGAGCTAGTTGGAAAGGTGGGTGGCCACCGATATCCACCTGGATCACGTCTAATCCTTGGGAAGGAGGGGAATGCCCTGGAAATGTTTCATAACCCCTCTGTGGGTCAGGTGAAGGGAAGATCATGGTAGGAAGAAGGATTAAGTCCTTTAAGAGAAGTTATGGATGAGAACTTCAATGGGAAATTTGACATGGCATGAGTGCTCAGATGGGGCAGGGATTACACCATTGCGTATATCTCTACAAGAGCTTTCCAATGGTGTCGACCTTGTCTCATTTGGACCAGGGATGAGGAACTTATGCCCCTTAGAAGATTACGTGGAAAGTTACCATTGCAGGGGTGTGGTTCTGCATGCCCGCATCTGCAATGCAGATTGTGGATTGCGGAAACAAAGAAGCCGAAGTTACGTTTTGGACTTCCGCACTTCTGCATCCGCAATTGCGGATTGCTGATTATGGAAGTGACCTTTTTCAGAGATTGGAGTTCAACATCCCACACTTACGCATCCGCAATTGTGGATTGTGAATTGAGACCCGAGCTAATTCGACTATGTGTGTGTGTTCAGTCGGATTTGGAGAAAAAACAATGTATCGGGGTATCCCGTGGCCTAAGGAGTTCAGTGGGGACGTGACAGTCTAAGGATGGAAATCTGTCGATAATGAGAGTCGTGTGTCCATCTATTCCTAGAGAATCTTCCAAAAGATGTTGACGAATCTGGAATCTCGGTCGGAAGTAATGGTGGTCGGTAAACCAAAGTGTTAACAAACATGTGTGAAGAATAGTTGAGCAGTCTACTGCATTGTCGTGGTCTTCTTGCATGGTATGAGAATGGCCATCTTGGAAAATATGTCGACTACTACTAAGATCGCGTCATGCTGATGTTTGGTAGTAGGATATCCCATCAAGTAGTCCATAGAAATAGATTCCCATTGTCGACTAGGAACTAGAAGAGGTGTGTACAATCCTTGTCGTCGATTAGGTGGTTAGCAATGGCACAAACCACGCATGATTGAATGTACTTGTTTACATCAGTTTTAAGTGTAGGCCAAAAGAAATACTTATGGAGAATAGCAAGTGTCTTTGCTACTCCAAAGTGTGTTGTAGTGTGTGTCCCAAATGAGCTGTTGTCAATGCTCACCGGTCGGTACACAAAGCTATCCAAGCTTGTATAGCAAGGTGTCTTTTAGGAAGTAGTCGGAGGTCGATGACTTGTCAGTCTAGAGCTATCGGTAGACTGGTGAAAAATCGATGTCATCATGATATAATCGAGGCCAAGTGGTCGTGACGTATCCCTGCATACTCATCACTGTGAAAAGGAGAGTAATGGGTGGTCGACTAAGACAATCGGTGGTGACGTTAGCTTTACCTTTCCGATACTTAATCACCAACTGGAATTGTTGTAGGTAATTAATCCACTTGAGTTGTCTAGTTGTTTGTAGTTTTGACTGGGTCATAGCGAACTGTAGAGGATTATGGTTAGTGAGGATGACCATTTCCTTGCCAGGAATATAATGCCTCCATTGCTTGAGAGCTTGCACAATGGCGTACAGTTCTTTTTCGTACATCGAATATCTTCTAACTATGTCGTTAAAAGTTTCAGAATGAAAAGCGACTGGGTGACCAGATTGAGTGATCATTGCGCCCAAGGCATAGTCCAATGCGTCCGTCTCAATCTCAAAGGGATGATGCAAATTAGGTAACACAAGTATTGGTGCAGTGCAAAGCTTGTGCTTGAGCTGTTCAAAAGCTTCTTATTGTGTCAGTGTCCATTTGAAGACAGTTTTCCCATTTCCCTTCATCAATTGATTCAAGGGCCAGGCTATGTGACTGAAGTCGAGTATGAATTGTCAATAGAAATTCGCCAAACCAAGAAAACTTCATAGTTCTTGAATACTTTGAGGAATGGAATACACAACTCCGACTTGTATTTTATATTAACTAGGTTGGCCCCAACTTAACCACTAGGTTAAACACCCCATTACAACTGACTGGGCTGACCCCTCTAGGGTGGTCTAATAACCCTTTGACCCACATAACACATATAGGGCCGACCCCCACTAGGGAATTCTAATAACTCAAGTTACCACATTCCGACGGAGAATAAATATCTCCGGATATACAATAAGGTCTTCACGGAGGAATGAAACATCTCCGGAATAATAAAGTACAAATATAATATTCTTAGAAGTTACAATATTTCAACACTCCCCCTTAACGAGAAGGATATTATAACAACATCTACACGAGCAAGGAGTCATCAACATCATACATGGTACATCTATAAATCATTGGAAGCTTTCTCAACATCATCAGTAACTCAAGCAGTTACTGGAACATATTCAATACTGGAACATCAACATCTTCAGTACTGAGTCTTTATCTTCTACATCACTCAAAAAGCTACAGCAAAATCATCATCGCATCACACGATCATCAGCATCGTCATTACACGATCATCAGCATCGTCATCACACGATCACACGATCATCAACATCGTCATCACATGATCATCAATATCGTCATCTAGACCATCACAATCAACAACATCGTCATCTAGACCATCACGATCAGCAGCATCGTCATCTACATCATTAGTACAAGTATCCACACCAAAACAAGTATACACATCATCAATACAAGTATCCACACCAATACAAGTATACACATCATCAATACAAGTATCCACACCAATACAAGAATCCACACCAATACAAGAATACACATCATCAATACAAGTATCCACACCAATACAAGTATACACATCATCAATACAAGTATCCTCATCAATACAAGTATACACATCATCAATACAAGTATTCACACCAATACAAGTATACACATCATCAATACAAGTATCCTCATCAATACAAGTATACACAATAGCAGCATACCCTGCAACACACATGATCCATTTAAGACACGTCATCATGTCTAGGGACGATGCAATCCACTCGTCAATTTAGACAAAGTCTAAGGACCACTTCTCGGAGATATATGTCTACGGATCATTTAAGACACCTCATCATGTCTAAGGATGATGCAATCCACTCATCAACTTAGACAAAGTCTAAGAACCACTTCTCAGAGACATATGTCTACAGATCATTTAAGACACCTCATCATGTCTAGGGATGATGCAATCCACTCGTCAACTTAGACAAAGTCTAAGGACCACTTCTCGGAGACATACGTCTATGGATCATTTAAGACACCTCATCATGTCTAGGGATGATGCAATCCACTCGTCAACTTAGACAAATTCTAAGGACCACTTCTCGGAGACATACGTCTATGGATCATTTAAGACACCTCATCATGTCTAGGGATGATGCAATCCACTTGTCAACTTAGACAAAGTCTAAGGACCACTTCTCGGAGACATACGTCTATGGATCATTTAAGACACCTCATCATGTCTAGGGATGATGCAATCCACTCATCAACTTAGACAAATTCTAAGGACCACTTCTCGGAGACATACGTCTACGGATCAATTCAAGGGACCGAAGTCTGGGGATGATACAATCCCCACCTATCCACTAAGGACTTCATTCTCGAAGAGATATGTCTACGGATCAATTCAAGGGATCGAAGTCCGGGGATGATACAATCCCCACCTGTCCACTAAGGACTTTATTCTCAAAGACATACATCTACGGATCAATTCAAGGGACCGAAGTCCGGGGATGATATAATCCCCACCTGTCCACTAAGGACTTCATTCTCGAAGACATATGTCTACGGATCAATTCAAGGGACCGAAGTCTGGGGATGATACAATCCCTCTTCTTTCTCGGAGACATATGTTTACGGATCCTTTTAGAACATGTGTTCAAGGATGATGCAATCCCCTCGTCAACTTAGACCCTGTCTAAGGACCATCCACCAACCTTTCTGTCGGCATCACCAATATAGTTATCCACATCATCGACCTCACTATCGATGCAGGCAATCTCATCATAAGTGACCACATCACTCCCCCTTTCAAGGAGGGTCCTTCTGAACTACACCAAGATTGTCTTGGAAATACTCAAACTTTACTCGAGATAGAGGTTTGGTCAGTACATCGGCAACGTGTTCATCAGTGCATACAAATTCGAGCTTTATATTTCCTTTCTGCACCATATCTTGTATATAGAAATATCAGATCTCTATGTGCTTTGAATTATCATGGAACACTGGATTCTCTGTTATCTTGATACAACTCTGGTTGTCACATGGATCACAGTGGAGTTAACCTCTAAGTCAAACAGTCCTGATAACAAACTTCCGAAGCCATACCGCTTCACAACTAGCAGAGAAAGCAACTATATATATATTCCGCTTCAGCTATGCTGAGAGCCACACTAGACTGCTTCCTGCTAGACCACGAGATCATGGCAGATCCTAGACAATAACATCCACCCGATGTGCTCTTCCTCTCTGATACACTTCCTACCCAATCAACATCTTGTGTAGCCATACAATCTGAAGTCATGATCTCCAATACAACATAGACCAAAGTCTATCGTACCCTTTAGGTACCTCATCACATGTTTTACAATTATCAGGCGACCACATCTAGTTTCCACTAGATACTGACTCAAGGTGTTCACAGCAAGGCATATATCTGGCCTGGTATTCGTCAGATACATCAATGACCCAATACTCTGTCTGCATAGAGTCACATCCACTAACTCTGATGAGTCATCAGCTAACAACTGCAATTCGGAACCCATGAGAGTGGCCATGGTTGTACATTCAAATAGATCAATTCTTCTCAAGATTCTCACAGCATACTTTCCCTGGTTGAGAAAGATTCCTTCTGAGCCTTTTCATGCTTCCAGTCCTAGGAGGTAATGCATCAATCCGAGATCATTCATCTCGAACTCTGTAGCTAGCTTCTTCTTGCTTTCCATGATTTGTTTCTCATTCCCTGTCAGAAAGAGATCATATACATACAATAATAGTATGATCCATAACCTTAAGGTAAAGGTTAGGAACAACTTTACTTCTGGTAAAGCCAAAGCTTGTCAAGAAACTGTCAATTCTCCCTCTGTGACTAAACATCATTCACATTCTGCATTGAATGATCTTCTGCATATCTATCTGTGCCATCTCTCATCATATGGGTCTATTGATATGAGCCTCAAGATCATTCGAACTCTGTGGTGAGTTCCTTCTTGCATTCATGTCATCTGTATATAGAAACCATCTTCAACCTTGTAGCAAAGGTTGAGATTCACATCACCCATGGTGATCATTAAGCTCATCAAATGACTTATCGATCCTGGGTACCCGAACAGAGCTTTCTTCAGTTGAATCCTGGGAGTTTTCTTGATTTGCACTTCTTCTTCAATTACACCATTAAGATAATGGTCTTATCTAGCCACTTGGAGCAAACATCTCGTCATGATCCTCTTCCTCTTTCTAAGAGAATCTTCTAGCCTTATATATTATGTTTGATTTGTAAATCTTCTTGTTTGAACATCCATCACTTGTTCGGTGTTCATCATTCTTCATGATCTTTCCTACAAATCAAAATTAAATACATGATTAGTAATACTTCATAATCATCAAATCATGTTGACATGATAACCTATAATGCATACAGGTTTACATAGTTATGCAACTATCTTGACCAATACTTTGGCACAACACGTTTCCATATCCTGTATGCATACAGTGGCTATCTAGATGCCTTCCATCTCTACCAGAACATACTATCGAGAGTGTGCACAGCTCTCAGCATGTCAGCAAAGTGGTTTCATTCTAGACAAGCAACAATGGAATGTTTGTCCAACTTACCAATCATATGCATATTAGTAGTATATTGTTCAATGCTATGTGAATGTTTACACTCAACATGATATATTCTAGGAATAAAACTACGCATACAACTATTACAAGCAATATCATTTACTATTTCAGAGATTCAAATAACAACTCAAATACTTATCTTTTATGTTTGTGTGGTTGCCTCCCGCTTGATCTTCTATATGTCTTTTGAACTTCTATTCATTCTGTACCACTGTGCATGCTCAAGTGTGCACTAGTGTCATCCTCATGATCTCATACACAAACATACATTCATTAGTATAATCTCAATATTATCAAAACATTATAATTCTAAATAATCTTGAATATGTATGGTCATGATCATTCAATACATGGATATACTAAGATCTTAGCACAGAGTAGGATTCTAACTTGACATAGGAAAACATACCTGGATTAGTATACATGCTTAGTTATGTCTAACATGCCTAAACAATATCTTATTTGTTCTCTTCAATGATTTAGAGACCTTGTGCTAGAACCTGCATATCTCATAGTATAAATAAATCATACATACCTCGTAGGTAGAGCTTCTAAAGACTATGGATAAGTCTTTGTCTTTATGTCATCATGGTCATAGAACTTGATTTGTCTTTCTTGATGTACCTGTATCTTGTTAGCATACAACATCAACCTCATACAACACCACAATGCATTAGTACAATCATATAACCCTAATCAATGAATGTCTTCTATCATTCACATGCATTCATACTTTTACTAGGGTGATAAGACATTAATCAAGATTGTACTAACCTAAATAATGTGAAGACAAACATGTTATGAACTTCATCAAGAATCAGATTTCAAAACATACATGTATCTCCTTGAGTCATACATGTCGAGATTTCTTGTAGTCTTCTTATTTAAGGCCTTAGCCTCATCTCCCCCTGAAACTGGATCTGGAACTTGATTAGGGTTTGTCAAAGAAACCCTAAAAATTCAATCTTTGACTTTCACACTTCTGAATGGATGGAAAGATTTGTCTTGCTGAGCTGATCAAACTAGCATACTTCAATTTTGAAATCTCCAAAATTTGACCCCTCAAAATTGCCTTTGAAACTTCTGGATCTTCTGGACAGGATCCCGAACTAGGGTTTGATGGAGCCCACCCTTCATCCAAAGGACTAAACTTTTATTTTTCTAAGGAGCTTCCAGCCGTGGTCACAGACTTCAAAAATTCCAACTTTTGCAGAAGCCCTAATTTTCACCTTTCCGATCAAAATCCTGAACTAGGGTTTGATCAAGCCCACTCTTCTGACCAACCAAAAATTTTGATCTTGGTCTCTAAATGTTGATTTTTATGAGGAGTATTCAGCCGTGGAATCCGATTACAAAAATTCGAACTTTCTCCGAAACCCTAAATTCCGGAAGCCATGAATGAAGGTGCTAAAAAATAATTTTGTTTTGACAGAAATATGTACCTAATTGTTTCTGGTGTAACTCCGAACTTTTCGATCCATAGGGTCTGAAATGTTTTTCTATGGTAGCCTGACCTGTCATCTTTCCAACCCCATAGGTCTGACCTCAAATGGATTCTCTAAGAGAGAGTTATGCCAAGTGTCGCAACGTGACCTGTTTATGGGATAAAACAGGAGAGCGAACTTGTACAGTGTGCCACGTGTCACTGGTTCAACTTCGGCCTCTGAACAAGTTACCTGAGATAGTACAGTCTGTGCACTACTTGTCACTTTTTATGAAATTTCATTTGGAGCTTCCTATCCCAAGTTATGACCTTTTTTCCTAGGTCACCTGATTATGACTGAGATCCGAAAGAGGCAGAAACCCTAACTTGTACTGATCATAACTCACAAAGTACAACGAATTAGAGGATGTCCTTTGGACACAAGGTACATGGGGATGTTATCTACGACCTATAAAGGTTTCAGATCCTGAACCTTCGCCAAAATGGATTTATAGTGAAAGTTCCACGATGACTGGTTTTTGCTATATAAAACCCTAACCTTCAAATTGTCGCAAGTGAAGCAAGTGTCGTAAGTGCCATACATTTCCTTCCTTCAGGTTAGCTCTGATAGCATGTTAAGATTCAATATGCTAAGACATAAAATATCATCATTACATTCCATTTCACAACAATAGCATATACAGGATCACTGAAAGAACAACAAGCACAACATAAACACAAGAGACACAGATTTATCCTGGGAAACCCTCATGGGGAAGAAAACCCAGCAAATCTTCCTCAATATAGATGACCAGCAAATACAAAGATGTAATCCACAACCATGAGCTTCTTCTCCTCCATAGCAGACCTCTCCCTCACCTATGCGCTATTCACAAGTGAGTATAGTGTATGTTAAATGAGGAACACACCTCCTCTATTTATACACAACTCCGACTTGTATTTTATATTAACTAGGTCTGCCCCAACTTAACCACTGGGTTAAACACCCCATTACAATTGATTGGGCCGACCCCTCTAGGGTGGTCTAATAACCCTTTGACCCACATAACACATATCGGGCCGACCCCCACTAGGGAAGTCTAATAACCCAAGTTACCGCATTCTGACGGAGGAATAAACATCTCCGGATATACAATAAGGTCTTCACGGAGGAATGAAACATCTCCGGAATAATAAAGTACAAATATAATATTCTTAGAAGTTACAATATTTCAACAATATATGCATTCAACATATCAATAACAATAATCAAATTTAAACATTGCAGAAGTAAATACACATAGAGAATACTTATCTTCATTGTGCAATTGTCCCAAGCAACCAGCTATGCTGATGCAACGTTCCACCCAACCATAGGTCTCTGCCCAGCCTGTATTATTTCAGCACTCAAAGACCACCCTCAAGATGGGCATGATTTCTACAAGGAAAAGGGGACTCTCAAGCTCAGCACAACCAAAGCAATAGATACCCATCTCAACCCAAACATTCGCTTACACACAAAAAACTAAAAAACTGGGAATGGATACACATTTTCAACAATGGGACTTAGAAACTAGATGGCCATGGGTTTCCCCCAAATCGTGGGCACACCATAAACGGACTGTGGGAAGGCGAATTCGCCCCCAGGGAGCAAACACGATTTCTCCCACAGGTTATGAGCACTCCAAATGGCCAAAACGACCTCAGTGAAACCCCAAATCGAGCTCCCTTCCTCTCAGCAGCTCTGCCACACCCAAATTGCCTTCTTCCTAGCTAGAAAACAAGGGAAACCATAAAAATGTGGAGGTAAAATGCCTGGGTGGCTCCAAAAACATGAGAGAGGCAAAAGCAGTTTAGGGGTAATGGCTTGGGGAGCAATTTCATGGCTCCTTTCTTTCCCAAGAAGTCAAACACGATTTTCCATGAAGGGTGGCTTGCCCATACCCGAATTTGGACAGCCATACCTCTCCATTCCCTAAGGCATTAACTACATCACCCAACTCTTGGGAGAAATGAATGATTGGGTACAAAAGACAACATGGGTAGTTGAGGGTTTTATGGGTTATCTCATTGACACTTGGCTTGACTGGATTGGCTCCAAGGGTTTGAATATTTCCCTCCCAATTCCTTGTAAAATCATGCCCCCATCTCTTGTTGCATTGCATAGCTAGTTGTGGGTATTTTATTAAAATGCATACTTACATGATATTTGCAATTCCATTGTGCATGGCTAGCACGCAAACCATATGCATCATTAAATCGATGGCGGGGCCTTGGCGTTGAGCTACTCACCGCGATTTTATAACAATATTACATCCTTTACATTTTTAATGTAATGGGGTTAAAATCGGGATATTACAATCCCCTCCCCCTTGGAATAACATCGTCCTTGGTGTTCCAAGACTTAAGAATACATACCCACTTTAAAAACGCCCAAAAATTCACAAAATGTGGCAGGTCAGTTCTGCGCTTCATCTTTTGGGTTTTTCAGGACCAAGTCCTTTGGCTTCCACAAGCTGCTCCTGCTGGCTTTTATCTTCCAGCTCTATAGGTGGGCATTTCTCCATAGCAATCCCTTTCTTTTATTTACCTTCCAGCTGATCTACAAGTCTGGAATTTCATGGCTTCCATCTTTCTTGTTGTTCTGGCAAATATTTGAGGAAGATTTCCAGCCAAAACCCATATCCTTTGGTTTGCTTCCATGGCCAATGTGCACAACTGGCTCTCACTTTGATCACTAGCAACACTTGGCTGGTAACAGCTGCAATCAATGGCTTTCAATTTCTCACATGTGAGATTCATCATGGTAATTCCTGTTAGTCCAAGCATAACACAATATTAAAATTAGTCAATTATTTTCCAAATTCACATGGAAAGTCCATTCTTCACTCATGAGACTTCCACACTTTTCGTGCTTTCCAAACATACACATGAACTCATTCATGTTCATCCTTTCACAAGAATTTTACTATTTCAATATTCACAATTCATTTCAAGCAATTAAACACAATCTATTTTCATCCATGACATGCACTCAACAATCCTTTGTTTCTGAAATGCATCAATCAAAAGGAAAGAGAAGAGTAAGAGTTTATCCCTCTTAGTCTTGTTCCAATCCGGAGCCACACCACCACTATGGTTTCATGCTCCTTAGCCTCTTTCACTTCAATGTGAATGCTTAACTTGCACTTCTTGGCTATGGCACTTAGTGTCTAAGGTCTCTCTAAGGCTTTTCAACTAGGGAACCCTTCCCCATTATTACCTACAGAACCTTTGGTTGCTAGGACCCACACAGTTCCACTAGCACCATCTTTCATTACTGCTCATACTGAGCTCTCTAGGACGGTCACATGTCCACATGCATCCCTAGGATGCCTTCATAGTCCTTTCTTCCAGCAATACCTACACTCAAACATTGAATCAATTCACATGTTTAATTTATTTTCATAGGGTTTATCTCTAAACAAGAGTTTAGGAAATCATAACCAAATCATATACACACGTATATTCATAAGCAAGAAGCTGCAAGATAACCAAATACTTATATGTATTGGATGTTTTCACTTTATTCCACAGGCTCCTTCTTTGCTTTACAAGCCTTGGATTGCTTGTGGATACAATAATGAATGTTGGGGAAGCACGCAGGCTACTCCACAACCATGCGAATAGGCAATTCCAGGCCAGTATGCCGACTAGGCTTATCGGGCATCCCATTTATCAATATGCTAGGCCAATACTCCGACTGGTTTTATCAATTATTTAAGGAATGTTTGGCCAGCACGCCGGCTGCTCCACAATATTTAATTCCCAACCAGTGCACCGATTGGATTTACGAAGCATTTATGGTGCCTTAAGGGTCCTTGCTTCCTGCAATGACCAAGGTTTCCAACAAATAAATAACAATGTATTAGCTTGGTTGTCACAAGACTTGTTCATGAAATTTTCATTATCCAAAAATAAATGAAAATCAAATACTTATATGTATTGGACAGTTCCTAGATACTCCACAGGTTTCCTTCTCTGCTTTACAAGCCTTGGATCACCTGTGGGGTGGATGTTTGGCTAGCACACATGCTACTCCACAACATCAAGTAGTCAATGCCCAACCAATTACTCTCTAGATTTACTAAGCATTTGTAGCACCCAACCAGTTACTCTCTGGATTTACCAAGCATTTGTAGTGCCCAACCAGTTACTCTCTGAATTTACCAAGCATTTGTAGCTCCCAACCAGTTACTCTCTAGATTTACCAAGCATTCCAACCAGTTACTCTCTGCATTTACCAAGCATTTGTAGCACCCAACCAGTTACTCTCTGAATTTACCAAGCATTTGTAGTTCTTTCAGGGTCCTTGCTTCCTGCAATGACCAAGGTTTCCAATAAAGAAATAACAGTGTATCAGCTTAGCTGTTAGAAGACTTATACCTGAAATCTTCATTATTCCAAACAAGAAATAAATGAAGTTGAATACTTATCTATATTGGACATTTCCTCTCTGGTCCATAGGGTCCTGCTTTGCTTTGCAAGCCTTGGGATCGCCTATGGACTTGGATGTTTGGCCGGCACACATGCTACTCCACAACATCAAATAGTTAATTCCCAACCAGTACACCTTCACACCGGCTGGATTTACCAAGCATTTGTGGTGCCCAACCAGTCCCATACCTGGTTGGCCCTCTCCATTGTCGAGCCAACACATCCGTCTTGGTCATCAACCAATGGAAGGAAACTGCGCCACCAACCATTATAGGTAAAGGCTCTACCACTCAGCCTTAGGCATCTCAGGGATTTCAGTCAGTCTCGGTACCCCACCTTACGGCTGACCCAATAGAGATTTTATGCCTTTGTCAATATCACCATAGCCCTTCACACACACAACAATTCTTCATCCACACAAGGATGGCACTTCTTCTCCTGTGCAAACCAGCGGTTCCCTTTAGGAACTCTATAGGTGAATTTCTTGACTGCAGGATAACATGGCCCCACAATACCCACTCACACTACACAAGGATGATACCCTTTTTATGCTACACAATGCCTCGGGCCTATCCATCCCTTCTAGTGTCCTTTAGTGTGAGTGTAGAAAGGTTACCACTGCCCGTACAGTCCTCTTGAGTACCCTTTCTTCACTTTGCCTCTTAACGTGCAAGACCAAATTGCATCTGTGTAAGCTGATAGCACAAGAAGGATAAGCAGGCTCATCAATATTGCTTCTCTAAAATTGTAACCATATTTCATAACATTCACTATCAAGTATTGAAACACCAGGAATGCGTCCATTCCCTTAGGGTGTAGTCAATATTGAAAACCCTAACATAACCTAGCACCCGAAAGGTATGCATCCCTTTCCAATGTGAGTCATGTAGGCCCTAGTCACACTCAAGTAGTCTGGAATAATAATGAAATAATAAAACATGCTCTCCATATTGAATCCAATAACCAGACATGTATATTCTTAGTTAGGGTTACAGAATACTCATCCGTTTTACAGATGTATCTTTTCTTCATTCGTGAAGAATGGGGGCTCCCTTCTTTGAGTCAATAGTCCTTCGGTTTTCCACCCCAATCTTTTCACATTCCATAACCCACACATGCCTTCTTGGCATAATTTTACTGTCTCACTCACATGGTTTTCCAACATGCAATTCAACTGGGACATTATCAAAATTTACAACGGTGTTTCACCCGAAACCCATTCCAAAGCATGGGGTCCTTCCCATGGAGTTTGGCTTCTGCAGGCCATCACACATGGTCTTCCTGCAAGGTGTCTTCCTGACACACTCCTCAAACAACCAAAGAGTCGGCAACGTTTTGACAATCAAATTCAAATCTGATTTCCCTAATCAGCCAATGGCATTAATAATTAAATTCAAACATGAATTTACAATCTTGTCTCCTACAAAAATTGATTTGTTTAACCATGAGGCCATCCTCATATTGTTTGGCTCTTGTAAGTGGTATCACTCTGTCCATTATGGTTTTACACTTGCTACCATACATGAACATCCACCTACGACATGTCCTCCTGACACAATTTTATATAAGCCAAACAGTCATTAGCAATTATTAGCCAAATTTCAAACCTGAAATTTATAGATCTATTTCATGCATAAGTTAAATTTCATAACCATGAGAACCTTCTCATAACCTTTGGCTTCTACACATGGTAGATCCCGGTCTTTACTATGGACTTATCCTCATTTCCATACGCACGACTTTTCAACCTGAAAACTGAAACTTCAATCAGCCAAACACGTTGTGAGTATCTATGCATATAATCTTTTCATTGCTACAACAGTCACTGAAGTGATCTCAGAATTATAACACTCAATAATTCAAACACCTTCATCTGTTAACATTTGAAATGCAATGAAATATATATATCTATATAGGCATCATTATCATAATAAAATTACAAGACACAGTCACATTATCCCTACAATTTAAATAAAAACTCCAATATTCATTACGTCACGGCCATATTCCTTTTATGCAACTCTGTCCTTCTAACGGAGCACTCTGGTAGCACATCAACATGTCTACCTTCTTCATGCAATCATTCTCGTGCATTCACAACAGCTCATGAAATGGTCTTAGGGTTAACAATATTTCATCATTTCATCTATTGTCTAATTGCATTGAATCACATATATATATATATATATATATATATATATATATATATATATATATATCACAACCATGCATTCACACAATGCATCTCAACATGTGCACCCACACATATGCATGCACATTCACAACATTTACATAATATTTTGATGTGTACTCACTCAATGCTTTCTTGCATGGATTCATGAATACCACAAGGTCATGTCATGCATTCCATCGTGATGTTTGGGAAAGTATGGCTATTTCCTCAACACATCACCCAACCATATCCCCAATCACTCGGTTAACTATTTGTGTGCCTTCCTTCTCCACTGTAACATTACCATTCCAACCACATTATGGCCTTCACCATGACTATCTCATATGGCATGCACTACCACAACAGGACCATAAGTCCTCACTTGATTTGGTTTTTAACTCACAATGGCATGATATAATTTCATATGAATGCATTGAGGTTTCTAAGCAACTATAGGGTGTAAGGCTCCCCGCCTTCACTTACCCACACCTCACCATACTTGGTAGGTTGGCATTCACATTCAGGCACTCAATACCACATGCAAACCAAATCAACATAGTTTAAACATAGTTGAAGGGATCTTACCAAATCCTCTTTCAACATTCATGCAATTAAGCACAAATAACCATTGCCTGCATGGCTTTCATTAACATCGCTTGTTTCTACGTCGACCGATCTCCTCCGACTCTGTTGCTGCAAACTCGGCGAAAATCGCTGACCGATCTCCTCTGACCATGTCGCGGCAAACTCGGCGAAAATCATCGATCGATCTCCTCTGACCGTGTCGTGGCAAACTCGACGAAAATTGTCGACCGATCTCCTCTGACCGTGTCATTGCAAACTCAGAGAAAATCGTCGACCGATCTCCTCTGACCGTGTCACGGCAAACTCGGCGAAAATCGTCGACCGATCTCCTCCGACCGTGTCGCTGCAAACTCGATGAAAATCGCCGAAACACATCGCAAAACTCCACAAATTTCGTCGACACGTCACTGCGATCTCAGCAAAACTCGCTGACACGTCCTTTTCATCCAATTTAACGATCTCACACCGAAACGTGTTGGCGAAACTGTTGGTTTCTCGTTGACCGCGTCGCTGCGAAATGCGTTGCTGGATTAAGCTCAACTCGCCGATTGTTTCAGCGTTTATGGCTGATCTTCGCCGACATAGTCTTGGTAGAAAACTCAGAAACACTTAGAAAATTTTTCTAATTTTGAAGTTTTTCTTAATGATCACTGCTGAGCAGGAAGCATACTTACCTATGCAAGTTTCCTGATTTGGCCCATTAGGCCCAATGTTGTAGCTTACGCTCTGATACCAATCTGTCACGTCCCCTCCCGTGGACCCAATTCGAGGAAGGGAACATGATACCAAATTCTGGGGCTTTTACATAAACTCAGCCCATTTCATTAGATTCATACGAAGAAAGCAAATGTGTGCAGATGCAAATCAAAGCAAAAATGCACAGCAAAATAAAACATCATCCACACACATTATATATGCATTCAACATATTAATAACAATCATGAAATTTAAACATTGCAGAAGTAAATACACATAGAGAATACTTAAATACACATAGAGAATACTTATCTTCATTGTGCAATTGTCCCAAGCAACTAGTTATGTCGCTGCAACGTTCCACCCAACCATAGGTCTCTACCCAACCTGTATTCTTTCAGCACTCTGAGACCACCCCCGAGCTGGGCATGATTTCTACAAGGAAAAGGGGACTCTCAAGCTCAGCACATGCAAAGCAATGGATACCCATCTCAGCCCCAACATTCTCTTACACACAACAAACTCAAAAACTGGGCATGGATACACATTTTCAACAATGGGACTTAGAAACCAGATGGCCATGGGTTTCCCCCAAATCGTGGGCACACAAAAAACGGACTGTGGGAAGGGGAATTCGCCCCCAGGGAGCAAACCCGATTTCTCCCACAAGTTATGAGCACTCCAAATGGCCAAAATGACCTCATTGAAACCCCAAATCGAGCTTCCTTCCTCCCAGTAGCTTTGCAACACCCAAACCGCCTTCTTCCCAGCTAGAAAACAAGGGAAACCATAAAAACGTGGAGGGAAAACACCCAGGTAGCTCCAAAAACGTTAGAGAGGCAAAAACAGTTTATGGGTAATGGCCTGAGGAGCAATTTCATGGCTCCTTTCTTGCCCAAGAAGTCAAACACAATTTTCCATGAAGGGTGGCTTGCCCATACCCGAATTTGGATAGCCATACCTCTCCATTCCCCAAGGCATTAACTACCTCACCCAACTCTTGGGAGAAATGAATGATTGGGTACAAAAGACAACATGGGTAGTTGAGGGTTTTATGGGTTATCTCATTGACACTTGGCTTGACTTGATTGGCTCCAAGGGTTTGAATATTTCCCTCCCAATTCCTTGTAAAATCATGCCCCCATCTCTTGTTGCATTGCATAGCTAGTTGTGGGTATTTTATTAAAATGCATACTTACATGATATTTGCAATTCCATTGTGCCTGGCTAGCACGCAAACCATATGCATCACTAAATCAATGGCGGGGCCTTGGCCTTGAGCTCCTCACCACGATTTAATAACAATATTACATCCTTTACATTTTTAATGTAATGGGGTCAAAATTGGGGTATTACAATCGACTCATCGCTGTAGTATTCCTAGAATGTTACGGTTTGATCATGATTAACGCGAACTTCTGAGCATGATTGATGAGCTTCTTTGTCTGTTTAGCATATATCATTGAAACCGTTGGTGTAGCTCGTTGCTCTGAAATATTGTACCATCGATTTTGGATTCTAACAATCACCTTCTACGGTCGTGACTGAGAACTTCCATAGCGATCCCATAAGTAAGGTTTCCCAAACAGCGCGTCGTCTACAGAGAGTGGTGTTACGTCACAGAGTACGTCATCTTCAGAAGGCTTTATGAAGTAGGCGAGTTTGCATTGTCGAGTGATTCGTAGTTCCTGTCCATCCTTCATCCAACCGATGTTGTAAGGCTGAGGATGTAGAGTGGTGACAAGACCTAGTTTCTTCACGAGATCTTCGGAAATGAAGTTCTGCTGGCTACCATTATCCACAATCAGATGTAATGGATTGTTCTGAACCCATATCCGTGTATGGAACAGGCGCTCTCGTTCCTCCTCGTCGACGATAGTCGAGGCTGCTGGAGTGGTCGATGTCGATGTCAAAAGGGTCGTTACGTCGGGATTTGATTCTTCCACCGTCTTGTCGAATGCATCGGATGTCGACACTTTTGCCAAAAATGTATTCCGAGCTTTGCATTCAGACGTATCATGCCAAGATGAGTGGTGGTAATTGCACCATTTCCCATTAGGCAGTTGTTTGCTACGTTCCCTTTTCTGAAAAGAATTTTTGTCGTGATCTGGCTTTGGCGGGGTCAGCTGAGAATATTTCGACTTGTCGAAGTCGGCTGGTGTCTTCTTGTCGAGTGGTCGTCCCAATGTCGGCTTTGTCACGAAGCGTGCTTTCCCTTTCTACTTGGTCTTGAGTTTGATGGCATAGTGGAATGCATCCGCAAGCGTATTGACAGTTAGAAACTCCATCTCCTATCAAATGTACTGGGACAATCCGCTGTTGTACTCCAGAACAAGCAATTTATCTTCTTCTTGGACGCTAAGTCTAGCCATGAGTTGATAGAACTCGTAGGTGTAACTCTGTATTGATTGGTATTTCCATTGCCTTAGCTGCTGCAACTTCTTATACTGCTCCTCAAGGTATTTGGGTAGGTAAAATTCCTTTCGGATGTATTTGAAAAATTTCTCCCATGTGTTGATGGGGTCTCCGCTTTTCTCCATCTTTGTCGAGAGGTTCTCCCACCAACAGTGCACAGACGTTGACATCTTTAAGGATGCAATGGCGATCTTGTCGGCTTCTGAGAGTTGATTCACAGAGTAATAGATTCCAATTGTTGTACCCAATTGTCGATGAATTCCGCGTCAATCTTGCCTTCTAGATTTGGTATGCCCAAATTCATTTGCACTTTGAAGGGGCTAATTTTGTCGGAGTTAGTTCTCGTCGAAAATGCTCCTGGCGTTGAAGCAAATCGCGTGAGAATATCATTGAACTAGGCAAACATCTTAGTTCGTTGTTGAGCTAGTGCTTGCTCAATAAGTTGTGTTGTCTCGTCGACTGCATGTCTATCGTCTGTTTCTTCTGCTATTTCTGGAGGTAGCGTCTGCTTGGATTGCTGAGATTGCGAGCGTGTTTGAACAGGCATAAGTTGGTGACTTCATTAGAAATGTCTACGCAAGCTTAAGCACGAACAAAGCTGAGTGCTCTGATACAAATGATCCACTCGGGGCCAGGAAACCCGAGGGGGACAACAGTTTGACTGAACAAGTCGGCTCTGTTACGACGAAAGCATAAGAAATATAATAAGCAAGCAGGATTACACTACGCATATAAACACAAATACACACAGACAATATGCAGGAATGTGAACTTATATCTATATTATTGAAAACCAGATAGATAAGATGTATATTACAATAGTTTACATGCTTATATAAAGAGTGCTGAGACGCTTGGGTTCTCGCCGTTCAGTTACAAATAAGTTATAACGGTTCGACAGTTCAACTGTTATAGTCGACTGGAAGACAGAGAGACAGTCTGTTGAAGTTCGACAATCGCAAGTCGCAAGTCGATGTTGCGCAAGTCATAGGTTGACGCTGCATGTCAATGTCGCGAAACTGTGAGGTCGTTGAACATGTCGAAGTCGTGTTGAAGTCGAAACTTGTTGAAGTTGTGTCGATGCCGATGACTTGTCACAGTCGGTGCTAGCATTCGATAACAATGGCAACTGCGATATGGATCAATTAGCCCATTGAATTGGGCCATAGTGTTTTTATAGGGAGACATAAGATCTTTTTTCTATTAGCTCCTCTTTTTTATGAAGATATCTAAGGGATAGCATCTATGCACAGTCTAGATGAATAGTTAACCTGAATTTTTGAATATCATGAAGGATATATAATGTATGGCATTCTTTCCTATGAACAAAATAATTCGATTTTAATTAAATCTTGAATTGCAATCCTTTTTTTCTTGGAAAAAAATACTTGTCAACTAAACTCTTTTTTTTCTTCATCCATCTCTAATTGCAGTCATATATAATGAGATTTTGATCGATCTTTTGGCGCACTAGAGTGAACAAATTGATAATCACGAAAAAAAGTTGTATCAAATCATCCCAAGTATTGATGGGGTTGTTATGCTTTGCGTGGTTCACAATTACTTTATCCACATGGTTGATAAGGCACAAAAGAGAGAAATAACTTAAAGCTTATCATCTTCACTAGTTTTTACATATTGAAACCACTTGTTAATTAAAGGGATAAATCTAATTTTAAAGATTATCTACAAGTGCCATCTTCAACATGTATCTCAAACTCGAGATCGTTAACATATACGTTTTGATATAATTAGAAGGTAATGTGTTTGAAGCATATTAATATAGCTACTCATCATCATTGTAAACTGCCATCTCTTGGATGCAAATCTCTCGTGCCAAAGTATTGAAATAATTACATCATTTAGCTATGCTTGATTATCGGAGGTAGTTCCAACATTGTAATTATCGGTGGTAGTTCCAACATTGTAACGAAAGGAAATCCTGCAAGTTTGATTTGGGACTAAAAATCCTCTTGCCTCTCTTCTACTTAGGTTGCTTGCAATTGCTCCATCAAAGAACTCGTGCAATGTGTGAATATCCACTATGACAAGGTCCACTTGCCATAAAGCCCAATCTCCTTTGAAGAGACTATTATCTATCAATTTTTTTTGCATTTGGTGTTTTTGTTTTCAGTCCAATTGTCGATGTAATAGACTTTATAATAGAAAAACACATGATACTAAATTATTTAAACATTTTTAAAATTTTTTCCTTTTATGTATATACATTTTCTTAAGTAAAAACCATATTATATTCTATAGTAGAATAGAATAATTTGGAGGCAATGTATATATCTAATTGATGAAGTTATATACGAGAACCATCATAGATCTATTTTAAACCCGGATCTATGAATCACCCAGATAAATTGTAAATTTTTTCTCGACGTGTAAGAAGTTATTAAAAAAAAAAAAATTTTTTTTTCAAAAGATTGGATCCGTCTCCATACTCAAATAGATACTTTCACTATTTAACATTGTTATACTTTTTAATTTTTCTACATTGTTTAACTTTTTTTACATAATTACTTTTTAACTTTTTTTACATGGTTTTAATTATTACTTTTCCTATTTTTAAAAAATTATTATTAAATTTTGAGTCTATTTTTATATTGTTTTATTTTTTAATTTTTTACATTATTTTGTTTATTACTTTTTTCTATTCATTTGTTTATTATTTTCTCTTATTCTTTAAAAAATTATTATTAAATTTTTAATTAAAACTTGTGTGAAAAACATAATTAAACAATGATATAAAAAAACAAACTCAATTCATAAAATCTCTACCAACCTAAAAGCAAGAAATAATAATGTGATTAAAATCTAGCACCATGACAAAGTAACAAGTATCGACCATCACTTAGTATTTAGGTTGGCTCAAGGGAAGAGCCAGACTTAGTATTTAAGTGGCTCAAGGGAAGGGCCAGAGAAACATTTTTTTTGGATTTTATAATTTAATGCATATAAAAAGAATGCAAAATCACCACCTACAAAGTGCAACCAAGGAGGATGAAGAAGTCTTGAACCGAACTATATTTTTGGGCAAGAGATTGTTTCAGATATGATCTTGAACCGAACTCTATTTTACGTATGTCGTCATTAGAGAGCAATGATGAATTTAATCCGGAAGAATGAAATGAATTGAATGAGCCGGCCAGCCAGCCAACCACCCGTGTTGTTGTTGTTCCACTTCAACCTAACAAGTTGGATCAAAAATTTGTAACGAATTAGGTTATTGCTCACTCACTCCTTGCGGAGCCTTCGAGGAACAGCCTTTGTGAATGTAATGGGAGCTATCAGCCTCTCCAATCCCATCATTATTAATATTTCCCCTATTTTCTTACCACTGCCTTGGATTATTTGGGGGAATAGCTACATTCAGCGGTGAGATGGCGAGAGTACTGTGCCTTCATGCTGGTTCTTGCTTTGCTGCCAGGAACTCCAATTACAAACCTCGTATCTCGTCTTCCAATCGAGAGATTTCATTAAAGGCTTCATGTACAAGAAATGTGTGTAGAGGCATTCGATGCGCTATAGCTCTCGGGGTGTCGAACTCAGCTCCGCAGCCTTGCAGGTATTCATTTGCTTTCAATTTTTATCAGAAATCACTGCCTTTTGCACTGGATTTGCACAATTTTTATCAGAAGATGCTGCCTATGCACAGAATTATTATATATATATGAGAAGATGCTGGCTATGCACAGAATTATTATATATATATATATATATATATGTGGCTGTTTAGAGAAAAAGTGATTTTTTGTAATATCTATGTTCTCCTCATTTGTTCTCCTCATTTTGGGGATGGTACCCAAGAATTAAGAATTATTATATATATGTGTCTGTTTAGAGAAAAAATTATTTTTTGTAATATATATGTTCCTCATTTTGAGGATGGTATCCAACCTAAACCATGGGCCAGGGCCTAACCATGTGCGGACATCAAGTGAGGCCCTTATATAGTAATGTATAGCAATTCCAAACCTGGTATCTCGTCTTCCATTGAAGAAATTGAAAGAAATTGAAGAGATTTCATTAAAGGTTTCATCTACAAGAAATGTGTGTAGAGGCATTCGATACGCTATAGCTCTCATGGTGTCGAACTCAGCTCCTCAGCCTTGCAGGTGTTCATTTGCTTTCAATTTTTATCAGAAATCACTGCCTTTTGCACTGGATTTGAACAATTTTTATCAGAAGATGCTGCCTATGCACAGAATTATATATATATATATACCCTTATATATATATATATATATATATATGCTTGTATGTCCTCTAATACTAATCAACACAATTACCTCTTTGTTGAAATCCTCTTTACCTTCGCTATATATGGCAAGTAATTCGAGGTCTAGGATGGCCTCTTCGTCTAGTTCGATTGTTCTCGAGTTATAATGCAATCATTATTGAAGAGCAATGATTGGATTTCTTCCCAAATCAAATTCTGAACTGGACATTCAACAATCTCAGGTTTGTCATTATCAGTACGTTGCAAGGTATAATTTATAATATTTTATTGGGAAGAGGCATTGTCATTATGCGACAAGATGGTGTCCATGGTCTTTTCTTCTTGTTCTTGGACATCAAATTCCGGATTGAATTGGAGTGGAGTCTCACAAGACTTTGTCATCACTGATGGGCGGGTTTCTTTAAAATAATTTGGCAACATAATGCAATAATCTTTGGAATCTAATAACTTTCTGGTCTCCGTGTCAAGTGGTTCGATAGAATCCATCATGCATTCCTTTTTCTCTGTACAAGAAACCTCATAAGATTGCATACCATCATCATTATTTTTGGATTGACTGGTGGGTTCATATTTTAACCTGTATTACATTGATGTGGCATGCTTGTTATGATCAAGACCTTGTACAGGACAATCTTGCAGACCAATTCCTTTTGCATTGTCCATTTCATCTTATGGTGGCACTTTCTCTGTGGAATGTTCCCTCTCGTTCAATGTCAAGTCTGGTGAGTTGGCTTTGCATGCGTGGATGAGTAATCCATTTGCGAATATTCTTGGTTTTGTGGATCTTCATCACATGCTAATGGTGGATCTTTCTCTTCATCAATGGAGAGGACATACAGGAACCAATTATACATTTCTTGCTTCGATGGTCTATCCTTTTCACGAAACTGGTGATTTATCTTTAGAAACCTCGTACTAAAATCTTTTCTAAAGTCATGTTTCTCTTTGTGAATCACATCCAGTTCACGATAATGTATCTACTTGATAGTTATCATGAGCAGCTAAGAAGATTTTGCTAAATTGCTTCCAACTATGAATGGATTTGGATGGTAATGTCTTATACCAATCTTGAATATGTCTTTCGAAAGCGAGGGATAATAACCTGCATCCAACATCTTCTTCAAAATTGTTTAGTAATCCAAATTTAAACTCAAATGATTGAATGGTCTCGAAAGACTCAAAGCAACATCATCCCATGCAAGTATATGGAAAGGAGCCATGGACAATTAATGTATTCTGGAAAAGTATGGCTCCACTTGAGTTGGCTTGCCGTCTGCCCCTATTCCAGCACCAAAATGTTGATGTGGGAAAATGTTCAAACATAATAGGTTCACTCGGTGAAAGGGCCAATTAGACTTTTGTCTTTTGTTATGGAGAACACTCGAGTGGATTATGGCTCAGCTGCCATTGCCGATTTTATGATTTAATTTTAATATGCAGATGAAATGCAAGTGCTGTAAAACTATTCTAATCTAATGATTATAATCTAATTTATTCTGAGAAATTTAATAAGCAATGAAAAGACATGGAACCAAGAAATAAATGCAAGTGATAAACAATAAGTTCATAGAATTATAAATATAGATTGTATAAATCTCTGGACCACTAACAGTAAACTAAGGTTAACCTACAATTATACTGAAGCTACAGCCTGCAACTCCATATCCATTTGTCAGCAAAAGAGAACATGATAGCAAGAACAAATACCGGATAAATCAGAGCGGTCTATAGTAAATGTATTGATTTTCACAACTTTCTAGACCACCATGAACAGCGAGAGCAGTCTACACTAATCTCACAACAACACTGGTCCAACAAAATTTTGGCCAACAGTGGCTTTTCCATTCCTTTGCAAGAGTGTCAAGGTTTCTTTTATAGAGTTTGCTATGACTCTTGGCTTTTCACCTACTTGACTCTTGGCCTTCCTATCCTGTCTTAGAATTTTGTTTGCATCCTTAATAGGATGACGAGGATATATTTTCAACAAAACTATTGGAAATTAAAATCCTCCATCTATATGCATTGTGATCAAAGATTCATCCTTTAGTGCTTATAGACCTTCTCTTCTACTTGGCTGTTTGTCTTATCATTGCTGTAATTGTTTTCATGTGCATAGTGTAAATTTTCAGGCCCTAGGTGACTGCTGTCCTATGTTTTTCTTTAATTAAATAAATCAAATCTGAACTTATTTAACAACAGAAATAAATATTTCTGAACATGCAATAATCACACATATAGCTGAAAATGAATAGCAGAAGCATAAACATGATACACAAGAATTCTGTCCTTCAAATCAACTTTTATTCCTTCAAAAACTTACAAGGACACCTCAACCTGAGGTTTATAGCCTGTTGAAAAGGAAGAAGACCCCTACACAGAAATTTGAGGGTTGTACCTTGTACGACACTGTATGGTACTATCCTAGCAGTCTTCCACCTTGCTAGTGGATCCTCTTCCTGCTATTTGCGTTCTCTTCTCCTTGGATTCACTTGTGTGTGTTCCTCACACAACTTCCTTGGTGTTTTCCATACACAAATTCCTTGGTGTGTTCCTTACACACCTTCTCCTCAATTCTAGCAAACAATTTCCTTGATTATAGCAACCAACTCCTTGATTCTAGCAGCCAACTTCCTTGATTGTAGTAACCAATCTCTACTAATCTGCTTAATCCTAGCAACCACCTTATCTCAACAATGAGGTGTACCGTTAAGATTATATCAAATCTAACTGACTAATATTCTAGAATCTCCAGAATATTTCATTCATATTTCTAAGACTAAGAGATCAAAGGAATTTAGACTTTCATTTTTATTTATTAAGTGAAATTATAAGATGGTATTATTTCCCACTTTTATTAAGTGGTCACTAAGAAATTGTCTCGAACTTCTTCTCGCATGTTCACACCTAACTTGTGCAAGAAGCTCTTGCTGGAGAAACATTTTTCAACGCATAGGTAGCTCCTCTGCTCTCCATTGCCTGATGGATCAATTGTTAAAGTAGGCCATGTTTCTTCTTTGAACATTTGAAAGAGACTCCCTCCACATTGAGGGGAGTGTTGCAATTTTGCATGACTAGAGGTATTTGAATAAACAAGCCTCTTGAATTCTTTAGCCTCAAATTTCATAGAAGTACTCTTTGCTTTGGCCTTCTTCTATTCTTGTTTCAAATTTTTCCTTTTAGGAGGCAAGACATAGGTCTTTGAAAGTCTACTGTTGCTTTGTAGATTTTCGGAAGGCCTTCGATTCCATCCCGACAGAAGCCTTGTTCCAGAGGCTCACAGACATTGGCATCTCCCATGCCTTACTGATTGCCATCATGCACCTATATGAGTCGTTTCTTCGTTTGCCTTTGCACAGTTCACGAGATGTCAGACTTCATCAAGAGTGCCATCGGAGTTAAACATGGATGCCCCCTGTCCCCCACATTGTTTGGGATTTATATTGATGAGCTAAAGCCTAAAGGCCTTTCTCCACGTGTATATCCAAGATAGTGATGGATGTCTCCTCCACCAGGTTCTGATATCCATCTTGCTTTTTGCCGATGATGTGGTCCTCCTAGCCTTGATTCCAGTGGGATTACAGAGACAGAGGGATGCTCTAGCTCTTTACTGCGACCTTTGACAGTTGACGGTCAACCTGGGTAAAACCAAGATTATGTGTAAAACCAAGATTATGATCTTCAACGGGTTGAAGAAGTTTGTAGACCTTCATTTCTTTTTCAGAGGGGAGGAGATCGAGATCACCAATTCCTACACATACTTGGAAGTAAGATTTTCAGGACCTCGTTTCAATTTGCGACCAACCCTCCAACCTCGGATTGCAAAGGGTTGCAAAGGGTTATGGGTCTTTAGTCCTTCTCGAGAGACAATGTTTTCGTTACCATTTTTAGGAAATCTCCTCCAAGATGTCTCTCATGGACTCCCTTATCCGACCCACTGTTCTCTATGGCTCAGAGATCTGGGGTCCTTCCTTACTAGAGTTTGATTGGGCCTCAGTTGAGAGAGTCCAAACCCTTATCCTCTGATGCATCATTAGATGCAAGCAAACAGTTCCTCATCACATCACCCTACTAGAGTTTGGGGCTTGACCCTTTCGACTTGAGACAGTGTTTGTACTGGTCTCTTTTCTACATTGCATTCGGGACTTAGCTGACTCAGCCAAGGGGCGAGATCCGTACCCGTACTTGGCTTACTGTTCTTCTAAGACCATTTCCCTTCTTTAGCTCATTGGGCCGAGCTCGAGGTTGGTTTGCAGGGGTTTCAGATCTTTTAGGGTCTGTGGGTATTCATATTGATCGCCTCCCTCCATTTCTGTATTCCTTAGATGCACCCGACCATCTCCTATCGACCAGACAGGTGTTGAACAAGATCATTAGAGATGTCATTTATAGGTAGTTTATCTAGATCACTTAGGTTAACCCTCCTGGTGGGTTACGCCCAAAGATGGCCCTTTATGCTAAGCATATCTTGGAGCTTAGGGATGGGCTTATCATTCGACCACAGTATAGATTCCGACACTGGGTACATGCTCTTCGCATTCCTCTAGGCCTGTTCAAAGTGGACTCTCATAGACTTCGGGTAGAGACAGACCACCGAATCGACTGACTAGACAGGATCTATCAGCTATGCTAGCTACAAGAGGTCGAGACTGAGGAGCACTTCATCTTTTGGTGCCCCATTTACTATGAGATCAGGAGGCAGTTTCATTGCTTATTTAGGGAGACTTAGACCCTGATGGGCTTCTTTAGATATTTTGATCAGCAGTGTCTAGCCTTATACATACAAGAGGCCCTCAGGCTTCGAACCCATACTCTTCATCCTCTTATGAGACTAGACCCTATTCGGCAGATCACCTCCTTCTTCTTGGTGCTACCCTCGGGAAGGGGCACTAAGAGACGGACCGACACCAGTGCAGCCCCGAACTCCAGATCAGTGTGGACCCATGGGACCTTCCCTCATCCCATGATATTTCAGCGACATGGCCGGACTAGGTCCCCTTCCGGGAGATGGATGAGATCCCCTAGACCTCATCGGTGCACTACCTCTACGAGACTAGAGATGAGATCCCCTTCCGGGAGACGCTATTCGGCAGATCACCTCCTTCTTCTTGGTGCTACCCTCGGGAAGGGGCACTAAGAGACGGACCGACACCAGCGCAGCCCCAAACTCCAGATCAACGTGGACCCATGGAACCTTCCCTCATCCCACGAGATTTCAACGACATGGCCGAACTAGGTCCCCTTCCAGGAGATGGATGAGATCCCCTAGACCTCATCGGTGCACTACCTCTACCAGTGAGCAATGCAACGAACGATCTAGGTGCCCCACCAGGTCCTTCTCTGGACAACTGACTATAATCAACTTTCTTCATTTGACATTGGATGGTAGGAGAGATGGAACCATTCCATGGCAGATCTATTTCCTTTCTTTTGGTTCCTCTTGTCCTTGGATCTTCTTCTCCTACAATACACCCCATCATCAGCGCAGGTATTTGAGCTCGAGGCCGAGGGTTCTTCATGCCTCGTGGCAGATTTCACTTTCTACTACTCTACCTTATTGCACTTTACTTTCTGCACTTCACCTTTTATAGGAGACCTTTTGGTACTCCTACATTGTATTGACATCATTTTACTCAGCAGTCCCTTTGACCTATTTTATGGTCATTAGTCAGACATTAATAAAATTATCTTATCTTATCTTATCTTATCTGTAGAAGGCTTGGCATATCACTGATGTCAACAACATAATACATTAATGTTGAAATTTCATTTGCACTTGACAGTTAATGCTAATCTTAAAATTCACCTTCTTTCTAGAAGGTTCCTCGGATCTTAATGCTTCCCCACCCCTTCCAGGGTTTCCTCCCATAACTTGGTCCACCCTAGGATCCCCGTGTTTGCTTGGAGATCAACCACTTTATTCCTCATCCGTTTCACATGACTAAAGCATACTCCGAGGCCTTGAGTCAGTTTGGTCGCCAGCTTTTTCAATCTGAAATCTAACCTCCAATGCTCTGACACCTTTGAAACTTGTTTTCCATTCTGGATGTTCTCCGCCATTTCAGAATGATGGTCGAATCCCCTTCCAGTATAATAGGGAGGCACCCTATATTTGAGATGCTTAGTGAGGCCCTGTAACAAACCTTCTAGTTTCGCCACATTATTTGTGCTCGAGCCTATGTATCCCCAATACAACCAAATGATATCCCGCTGGTGATTGCGAATCATGCCCCCGAAACCTGCCGGTCCAGGGTTACCTTTGGAGGCCCCATTGAAGTTTAGCTTAAACATCCCCTCCGGGGGTGGGTACCATTCCTCAGGACGCTTCTCCCTCACCCTGGTAGCAATGGGTTTGCCAATGAATGCCGGGATGCATCGCACTCCCCAGGCCATCAGGATTCTAGTCTCTCTTTCATCTGCTTGTAAATCATGATTAGACCATGCTGTAAGCTTTAATGATTCCTGAATGTGGGTGGTCATTATATTCCATACTTCCTCCACTGATTGTTGTTTGTCTCTAAATGTCTGCTGGTTCTGTTCCTTCCAAATTTCCCAAAGGGCGAACCCTGGGAACAACTGCTAGATTCGGTTAACGATGACATTCTGGAAAGGATTGACTGTCCATTCTTTAATTGAGAGGACCGACCTCCCTCTAACCCTGGTCGTTTGTCTGAATATCTGGACCCCTCTATCCCATATTGCCGACGCAAAGGGGCATAAATCTAGTAAATGATTTATTGATTCCTCCTCTGTATAACATAGACAACACCAAATGAGTCCTGGAAGTCTTCTTCTATTAAGGTTTCCCCGTTCCGGATCCTTCGCTTTGAGAACATCCATAAGAAAGTAGCCACTTTTGGCCAAAGATTGGATTGTCACAACTTCTTCTTTTGGAAGTTTCGGGAGATCTTCCAACCAACTGCTAGACTGTAAGCTTCCTTCACCGAGAAGGTCCCCTTTGCCATATACCCCCATTGCAACTTGTCTCGGTCTTCATTTATTCGAATACTTCTCTCCTGCAACTCCCCCCATAGACTTTGAATATCCTCGTGCTGATTTAAAGCCATCCAATCCTCCTTACGTTGCCACAGTCTGAAGTTACCATTTCCCTGGACTGGTTCCCAGTACCCACGTACCTTCAAACCCCAAGAAAGTTGACTTTCTCGCCAAGTTTCAGAGGACTCTAGATGGGATGGGGGCAACTTGTTGCCATGCATCCTTCCAAAAGTTAGTTGATTCCCCTTTTCTTATTTCCTAGAAACTGTGATCTTGCACCAAATATTTACCTACCTTGGCCGAATTCTAGATGTGCGAACTAATCCCAGGGTCGTTGAACTTGATTAAGTCCCTCTTCTCCCATTCTCTAGCATACTTGCAATGCCATAGCTACGCCCATGGTTCTTTATCATAGGATACCCATCTCCACCAGATTTTTGCTCCCATGGGCCATGACTACACTACTTATCTCCAGATCTCTAAGCCCCAACCCTCCTCAGGACTTTGGCCTACATAGCGAGGCCTAACTCACTAGCGCGCATATTTGTTTGACCTTAGAGCCCCCACATAGGAAGTTTCGTTGAATCTGACGAATTTGCTTGAGGATCGCTTTTGGGGCATCCATGACGGAAAATAAATAAGTGGGCATGGATTGAAGAACTGATTTAATCAGAATTAATCTACTTGGGAAATTGAGAAGTCTCAGCACCCAACTTGCCAATCTTTGCTTCATCTTATCAATTAGCTCCCGCCAGAATGCTCACTTGACAATAGAATCCGAAAGGGGGCTCCCTAAGTATTTGGAAGGAAGGGAGCTCCTTTGAAAATGGAGGATGCATAGAATATTCTGTTGAGTTACCCCGGGCGTATTGAAAAAGAAGATTTGTGATTTTTCCTCATTGACCTCTAGCCCTGAAGCTTTGTGGAACATATTAAGACCACGTTTAATCGCTTTGGCTTCTTGAACCGATGTATGTCCCTTCCCTAAAAAACGCTCCCTAAAAAACGCTCCCTGGTTTTTTCGGGAGCGATGAGGAAGCTTTGGCTCCCGAAGCGAGAGCGATGAGGAAGCTTTGGCTCCCGAAGCGATTCCTCATCGCTCCCTAAGTGCTCCCGAGTACAAAAAAACGGTCCTGAAAACGATTCCTCAGTGCTTTGATGAGCAAGGGCGCACCAATTTTTTTTTTTGCTTGTGGAACCAATGCATGGTTCTACTTGTTTTTTTTTACTTTCTTAGGGTTAATTTGGGGGATATAAACACTCTTTCACTCATTTCCTCTCATTCTATTTCTCATTTCATGCATTTCACTTCTCTTTGCTAGGGTTCTTGAGTGGGTTTGCTAGTTGTTTGAGAGCAAATTTGCGGGAGCTTGAAAGGGAGATTGAAGGCTACTATTTGCGAGAGCTTGGAAGGGAGATTGAAGGGGAGATTGAAGGCTACTATTTGCGAGAGCTTGGAAGGGAGATTGAAGGCTTCCATAGAGACATTCAACTACCATTGGAGAGGTAAAGAGGTAAGCTCCAAACCCCACTCTTTGTTTGTTTTTGAAAAATTATTTCACTATGTTAAAATTTTTAAACCTTGGAATGTTATCTTCTCCTACTCTTTCCAATTTCTTCTTCTCCATCATTGTATTGCAGGAAACAAGTGATTCTCATCTTGAGTCAAGAAACATGATGGGTATGTGGTTTTGGCTTTTGGTTCCACTTCTTGTCATTATGATGGTGTTGGGAAGTAGATATGGTGGTGGTAGTGATGAGGGGGAAGAGGTAGAGAGTGACGCATACCGTGGAGAAGAGGAGGAAGGGGAAGAGGGTGATGATAATGATGAGCTTAAGAGTGATGAGGGGTAAAAACAAAAAGACACGACACCTTTGTGGAATTATGTGACAAGGCTTTGGGAGGGAGAGGGGGTGGAACCACAAAGTTTATATGCCCCCATTGCACTAAAACTTACATTGGTTCATATACCCTGGTGAGAAAGCTTTTGTGTGGGATTATGCCATTTGATCAAGGTAAGGCTCTTGGAGTCAAAACCCGTGACAAAGTGCCAACTAAATAGAGAAACAAATACAAGATGGAAGAAGAGGCCGCTCAAAACACTTCCAAGAGATCAAGGGTTGAATCTGAATCATCTCACTAAAATAAAATGTTTGGTAGTGGATCATCATCGACTCCATCGGGATCCTCTCCTGGATTCTCGACTATGCGAAGAACATTATCAGATTTCCTTGACCTTGGTTGTAGAGATGATGTGGATTCAAAAGTTTACAGGTTTCTCTATGTGTGTGGTGTGCCATTCAATGTTTTGCGCTCACCTTATTGGCATGAAATGGTACAAGCCAGCAATATGGTGCCCCTAAAGGATACAAGAGTCCTAGGTATGACAAAGCCAGAACCGTGGGACTTGATAGGGAAAGAGCCAAAATCAATAGTGCTCTTGGAAAATTTACAAATGATTGGTCCAACTATGGGGTATCCATTGTATCCGATGGGTGGACAAATGTTAAAAGCAAACCATTGATAAATATTCTTGGTGTGTCTGCTAGCGGTGCGGTCTTCCTTTCAGCCCATGACTACTCGGATCGCTACAAGACCAGTATTAATATTGCACAACCATTACTTAAAACCAACGCTGTTGGGAGCGGGGAGCGGGAGCGAAAAGTGAAATTTTCAAAAGCTTCCGTTTCGGGAGCGTTTTTTATATAATAGATATTTTAATATATATTGATGCATATAAATTAAAAAAAACATGTATTATGCCAAATTAGCTATAAAAAACATCAAAACATAGAATCTAGATATTCATATAACCATTTAGTACACATTGATATAACATTAATCATCTCGTCTTCTAAATTCTAGGAGCTATTGTCACGTCCCCTCCCATCCTACCAGCTAGATGGAGAGGATCGTGAGGATAAACCGGGCATCTAGCCCCACACTTAGAAAATTAACGTTCAATTTAATAAGGAGATGAACATATGCGATTTCATAAACACTTGAAAACACAGCGGAAGTAAAATCATTTAACACATCCACACACATTCCAATATTTATCAACTGATAATTACGAATTTACACAAGAGAATACTTATCTTAATGCAGTAGTCCCAAGCAACCAGCTATGCTTCTGCAACGTTCCACCCAACCGTAGGCCAGTGTGCTCCTTAATCTCTCAGCACCACTGCCACCCCCGAGCTGGGCATGATCTCCACAAGGAAAAAGGGGAAACAGGCTCTCACATAGCCAAAGATATGCCAGAATCAGCCAAGCCAACCAGCAGTTGGGTTTCTCAGGCTGCTAAGAGATTGGCAGAGGTGAATTACCAAGCTAGTGGCTCAACCATGGAGCTATGGATACTCCATTGGGCTCATCAAGCCAAATCTGTCCTCTTCCACTCTTGAGGCTCTTGCTCACAGGTTCATGTCCAAAACGGGGTGCACTTAACAACAAAACCACAATTACAGGGCATGAGGAAAACGCTGTCCACAGTGGGATGCATGAGATGGGGTTTCAACTCTCAAAAAAACGTGGGAACACACAAAAACGAGATGGGAAGATGGGAAGCAACTCTGGGAAGCCAATCCGTTTTTTTAGAAAAACGTCCTTGGACATTCGGGGGCAAAAACGACCTCCATACAGTCCCCAAATCGTGGCCCTTTTCTCCCAAGCTACTGTCTATGCAAAAACGAACTCCCAGGCATGGAAAAATGCAGGATTTGGCTGCAAAACGTGCAGGGAAAGGCCCAGCTAATTCCAACTGCGTGAGTGAGTGAAGACCGATTGTTCAGAATGGATTTAGGCACCATTTCGTGGGTGTTTTCTTGCCCCACAAGCAAAAACACGATCTTCCAAGTAGATGGCTTGCCCATGCACGAAATTGGCTGCCATACTCTTTCATTCCCAAGGCATTAACTGCCCCAACCAATTTATGGGAGAATTAAATGATTGGTCCATAACCCAAAATGGGTAGTTGAGAGTTCATTGGGCCTTCTCATGGACACATGGATTAAACCATTGGCTCAAGGGTTCGGTTATTTTCCCTCCCTCTTCCTTGTAAAGATCATGCCCCCATCTCTTTTGTTGCATTGCGTAGCTGGTTGTGGGTTTTTTTCATTAAAATTGCATATTTACATGATGTCCGATTTTACATTGTGCACCGCTAGCACAAGAACCATATGCATCTATCCTAATTGCCGATACATAAAACGACAAATCAGTGGCGGGGCCTTGGCCTTGAGCTCCTCACCATGATTAAGTTACAATATTTACATCATTCACGATCTAATGCAAAAAAAAAAAAAAGGGGGTCAAAATGGGGACGTGACATACCCCTCCCCTTGGAATAACACCGTCCTCGGTGTTCCAACACTTTGTAAAATAAATACCCACTTTACATATGTCCAAAATTCACAAAAACTTTGCAGATCTGCCCTGCATTCTGTCCTTTACGTTGAACTTTCAGGACCAAGTCCTTTGATCTTCACGAGCTGCTCCTGTCGATTCGGATCTTCTAGCTCACCCATAAGTCTGAAAACTTTATGGCTGCTACCCTCTTGAGGTTCTCTTGTTGGGCAGTTGCGGAGGTAATGATCCCCCTCACAATTCCAACACTTCACGGGTTGCTTCATCTTTACCTGCTCAATTTCCTTTGAGTCTTCCCACCTGGAGCGTTTCTTAATCGGACGATAGGATGAATGCTTCTTCACTGATCCATTTTTCTTTCCCTTGCTGATTGCTTTCATAATACTTTTTACCTCTTTCTGCAGACGAATAGAGTCCTGCAAGACCTTGTGGTTCATCTTGTTCTGCTGCTTTTGCATCTTGAGCATCTCTCCAAGATTTTCTTGGGTCTTGGCAATTGTTTGAAGAAGACTTCCAGCTAATTCTAATAGCCCTTGGTCTGCTGCCATGGTCAATGGAACGATTGACCACGCTTCGCTTACTAGCAACACTTGCCTGCACCGGCTGCAACCAATTGATTCAATTTCCACCTGTGAAATTCATCATTACAATTCTCGTTAGGCCAAGCATAACCTAAACATT
This sequence comes from Larix kaempferi, assembly GCA_027924585.1. Classification (NCBI taxonomy): domain Eukaryota; kingdom Viridiplantae; phylum Streptophyta; class Pinopsida; order Pinales; family Pinaceae; genus Larix; species Larix kaempferi. The sequence goes on along the minus strand of BSBM01000158.1, from coordinate 26,852,186 downwards.
AAGATCAGTCAATGGTTTTTTTCCCCAGTTGACATGGATAGTCCATGCCTTACTCATGAGACTTCCACACTTTTCATGCTTGCCTAACATACACATGAATCCCTTCATGTTCATCCATTCACAAGAAATTCATTAATTAGCATTCACAATTCACTTTAATCAAATAACACACTTTTACTTTCAGTCATGCATGCATTCAGCAATTTTCTAACTCTATAAATGCATCAATAAAAGGAAATAGAGCCGTAAGAGTTTCTCCTCTTAGTTTTGTTCCGTTCGGGAACCCACACCACCACTGTGGTTTTCATGCTCCTGTCCTCTTTCACTTCACGTGAATGCTCGACTTGCCCTTCTTCGCTATGACACGTAGTGTTTATGGTCTATTCCAGACCTTTCAACCATGGAGTTCCTCCACTTGGTTGGTCTAACTCTTGGCTGCTAGGACTTACACAGTTCTACTAGCCCCATCTTTCATTACTGCTTATGCTGAGCTCTTGAAGGTGGTTACATGTCCACCTGCATTCTTAAGATGCCTCAAGGTTCTTGCTTCCAACAATACCCGCGTTGGATGTCTTCACCTTATTCCATAGGACCCTTCTGTGCTTTACAAGCCTTGGATCTTCTATGGGTATAATAACGAATGTTGGGATAGCACGCAGGCTACTCCTCAACATCAATTAATCAATGCTCAACCAGCCACTTTCTGGATTTACCAAGCAACTTTCAGTTCTTTCAGGGTCCTTGCTTCCTGCATTGACCAAGGTTTCCAACAAGGAAACAATAATGTATTAGCTTGGTTGCAATAAGACTTGCTCCTGAAATCTTCATTATTCCAAGCAAGAATTAAATGAAAATGAATACTTATCTGTATTGTGCATTTTCCTCGCTACTCCACAGGTTCCCTTCTTTTCTTTACAAGCCTTAGATCACCTGTGGGGTGGATGCTTGGCCAGCACACATGCTGCTCCACAACATCATCCGAATAGGCAATGCCAAGCCAGTACGCCGACTGGGTTTATCAGGCATCCCTAAAATCAGTATGCTAAGCCAGTACGCTGACTGGGTTTATCAAGCATTTCAAAATCAGTATGCTAAGCCAGTACGCCGACTGGGTTTATCAAGCATTTCAAAATCAGTATGCTAAGCCAGTACGCCGACTGGGTTTATCAAGCATTTCAAAATCAGTATGCTAAGCCAGTACGCCGACTGGGTTTATCAAGCATTCAGTAACCATTTCCAAGCCAGTTCTCCGATTGGGTTTGTCAGGAAATAACACCCTTCATCAATACTTCCACATCATGCAAGTAACCGATGCCAAGCCAGTACACCGACTGGGTTTATCAGGCATCCAGCAACCTTTCGCCACAACTCCCCAAATAACCAATGCCAAGCCAGTACGCCGACTGGGTTTATCAGGCATACAACAACCATTCGTCACAACTCCCAAATAACCAATGCCAAGCCAGTACGCCGACTGGGTTTATCAGGCATACAACAACCATTCGTCACAACTCCCAAATAACCAATGCCAAGCCAGTACGCCGACTGGGTTTATCAGGCATACAACAACCATTCGTCACAACTCCCAAATAACCAATGCCAAGCCAGTACGCCGACTGGGTTTATCAGGCATACAACAACCATTGCCAAGCCAGTACATCGACTGGGTTTATCAGGCAATATGAACAACATAATATGATTACGTGGCTCCTTCCCTTGTGCAACCAGCGGTTCCCTCCAGGAACTCCATAGGTGACTCACTTGACTGCAGGCTAGCATGGCCCCACAATACCCACTCACACTGCACAAGGATGATACCCCTTTTCTGCAACACAGCTCCTCGGGCCTATCCATCCCTTCTAGTGTCCTTTAGTGTGAGCGTAGAAAGGTTACCACTGCCCATACAGTCCTCTTTGAGCACCCTTCTTCACTTTGCCCCTTACGTGCAACACCAAGTTGCATTTGTGTAAGCTGTTAGCACAAGAAGGATAAGCAGGCTCATTAGTATTACTGCCCAAAAATTGTAATCATATTTCATATCATTCACTATCAAGTATTGAAACACCAGGAATGCGTCCATTCCCTTAGGGTGTAGTCAATATTGAAAACCGTACCATGACCCAGCACCAGAAAAGGTGTGCACCCCCTTTCTGATGTGCGCCCTGTAGGCCCTAATCATACTCAAGCAGTCTGGAACAATAATGAAATAATAAAACATGCTCTGCATATTAAATCTAATAATTTAGACATGCATGTTCTTGTCTAGGGTCACAGAATACTCATTCATTTTGCATATGTGTCTCACATGCCTTCTGGGCATAGCTTTACCATCTCACTTTCATGGTTTACCGACATGCTGTTTGGTTGAGACAATGGCGTTTCACCCGAAACCCATTTCCAAAGCATGGAGTCTTTCCCATATGGTTTGGCTTCTGCAGGCCATCACACATGATCTCCCTGCAATGTGTCATCCTGGCACACTTTATCAAATAGCCACACCGTCAGCAACATTTAGCAATAGGCTTCAAATACGATTGTTCCATAACCAATCAATAGCATTCATAAATAAATTCAATATGAATTTACAATTCTGTGTCCTACGGAAATTAGTTTTCTTATCCATGAGGCTATCCTCATATTGTTTGGCTCCTGTAAGGGACACCACTCTGCCCGTTATGGTCTTATGCTTGCTTCCATACATGAGCATCCACTTACAGCATGTCCTCCTGACACATTTTCATATAAGCCAAACAGTCAGCAACATTTATTAGCAAAATTTCAAATCCGAATATTTACCAATCTGAGATTTACAACTGTTCTTACTAACAGAACTTAGAGCTTTCAACCATGAGATTCCTTCTCATAAGCTCTAGATCAAATTTCACAGTCATATCGTTCATACAACTCTATCCTTCCACAGAGCATTCTAGTATCCCATCGATCATGATTGGGATCTTCATGCACTTACTATTCTGCATTCCTAACAGCCCATGAAATGGTCCTAGAATTATCGTCAATTCATCATTTCATTCATTATTTATTTTGCAATGACATGTGTATCATCCCTATGCATTCATACAATGCATCACAAGATTTATAAAATCTCTTAATGCACATCTACTCAATGCTACCTTGCATTGTTTCATGAGTACTACGCATTCAAGCATATTATGATCGAAACATGACTATTTTCATATAACTTGCATTATCATAATCAGGACCACTAGTCCTCACTTGCTTTGGTTATTAAGTACATAACCAACATACACATGGCATGATATAAATTCATATGAATGCATTGAGATTTCTAAATAGTGATAGGGTGTAAGGATCATTTCCTTCACTTACCCACACCTCACCAAGCTTGGTAGGTTAACAGCCCCAGTCGATATTCAATATTACATGCAAATTAGCTCAACATAGCTCAAACATAGTTGAAGAGATCTTACCAAATCCCCTTTCAACATTCATGCAATTTGGCACCAATAATCATTACCTACATGGGTACCATTAACATCGTCTGATGTCACCTGATCAGTTGGCCTCTTACCAAGGTTGCTCAGTCATTTTTCCAACTTTATGATCACAGATTTGTTGCGCCATCCTTTCTGCATAAGGTTGTTGGCTTCATGCAACAACATCCTCAGAACGTTTAGCCATGCTCTTTGTTATCTTTGGTCCTACAACCAATACCAACATCAATAGTGATTATCAACCACAATATTCTCCATTAGTGGTTTATTGCATATGCCGACTTCATTATTCTACCAATGTGCAATATCCCATTTATGCACAAGCATTTCTATATGCACTTATGCAATTTGTTAAGATGCCATCTAGTGCATATACATCTATGTAATCCTTTACATTTTTATGCCATATGAAAATTTCATAATTATAAGTATGATAACAAACAGAGGTTTAAGAAATTCTTCCCTTTTCGATCCCTCATCGTGACATGGAATTCCTCTTCCATATCCTGCAATTGTAGAAATTGCCCATATTGACAACAAAATTTGTTTGTCAAACAGCCGCTGGCACTCTTCTGCACTAAATATCTATGATATATATAGACCTCCTTCAAACTCTGGTCATGCATCATTGTTCCCTACTGGACAAACTTTCCAATGCCTGTCTTCATGCTCCATTCTGACATCAGGTGCAGGAACTGCATCCTTTCAAAAACGACAACTTTCACTCCCATTCTGCACATTTTACACAGCTGCATTATATTCTCAGAAATTCACAAATTACTTCATGCACGTGGGAAGAATGCCATACTGACAATTCGTCAAATCACAATCAAAGACACAGGAGGGGGAAAAAGAAAGGGGGTCAAGGGGGCTTGCCCCCTTGTGGCTCGCCACTGCAGGGCGGGTCGAGGGTAGCGCCCTCGTTTTTTTTTTTTTTTTTTTTTTTTTTTTTTAGGAATCCTTCCGCAACAGCGGTTCGTGGAATCCTGCCGCAACGGGCATTTCATTGAATGCACCCGCAATTGCGGGGCGGTTGGCCGTAGGATTCCGCAGTTGCGGGCCGGTTTATTGAATCCTGCCGCAATGGGCGGGGCGATACGCTGAAGGCTTCCGCAACGAGCGGGGCGATTGACTGTAGGTTCCGCGCGACGCGGTTCGGCGACGGCTTCCGCAATTGCGGAGCAGTTCGCCGAACGCTTCCGCAATGGCGGGGCGTTTGGCCGAAGCCTTCCGCAATGGCGGGGCCATTCGGCGAAGGCTCCCGCAGTTGCGGAGCCATTCGGCGAAGGCTTCCGCCGTTGTGCGGAACGCTTCCCGGGTTTCGGGCGATTCTTGCGAAAATCTTTTTCGGAACGACTTGAGGAATGCTTCCGCAATTGCGGAACGATTCGCCGAAGTCTTCCGCAATTGTGGAACGATTCGGCGAAGTCTTCCGCAGTTGCGGAACGATTCGCCAAAGTCTTCCGCAACTTCGGAACGACTCGCCGAACTCTTCCGCGTTGCGGAACGATTCACGGAATCCTTCCGAAATTTCAGAAGAGAATTCCTTCCGCAATTTCGGAAGAGATTTCCTTCCGAAAATTTCTTTTCACGCCGACACTTAGAAAATTTTTCACTTGAAAAGAATTTTTCTCCGCTGTTTCGGAGCGGTTCGCGGAATCCTTCCGCTGTTTCGGAGCGGTTCGCGGAATCCTTCCGCAATTGCGGGAAGGTTCGCCGAACTCTTCCGCAATTACGGGAAGGTTCGCGGAACCTTTCCGCAGTTTCGGGATGACTTCCGCAAACTGACTTAAACAAAAATTTCCAGAAATAGACTTAAAACTGAAATTTTCAAAAACAGACTTAAGAAAATTTTGAAATTTTCCCCTGTTATTGCTATCAGGTTTGGCCCATAGAGGCCCAATGCTGCAACGCAGCTCTGATACCATTCTGTCACGTCCCCTCCCATCCTACCAGCTAGATGGAGAGGATCGTGAGGTTAAACCGGGCATCTAGCCCCACACTTAGAAAATTAACGTTCAATTTAATAAGGAGATGAACATATGCGATTTCATAAACACTTGAAAACACAGCGGAAGTAAAATCATTTAACACATCCACACACATTCCAATATTTATCAACTGATAATTACGAATTTACACAAGAGAATACTTATCTTAATGCAGTAGTCCCAAGCAACCAGCTACGCTTCTGCAACGTTCCACCCAACCGTAGGCCAGTGTGCTCCTTAATCTCTCAGCACCACTGCCACCCCCGAGCTGGGCATGATCTCCACAAGGAAAAAGGGGAAACAGGCTCTCACATAGCCAAAGATATGCCAGAATCAGCCAAGCCAACCAGCAGTTGGGTTTCTCAGGCTGCTAAGAGATTGGCAGAGGTGAATTACCAAGCTAGTGGCTCAACCATGGAGCTATGGATACTCCATTGGGCTCATCAAGCCAAATCTGTCCTCTTCCACTCTTGAGGCTCTTGCTCACAGGTTCATGTCCAAAACGGGGTGCACTTAACAACAAAACCACAATTACAGGGCATGAGGAAAACGCTGTCCACAGTGGGATGCATGAGATGGGGTTTCAACTCTCAGAAAAACGTGGGAACACACAAAAACGAGATGGGAAGATGGGAAGCAACTCTGCGAAGCCAATCCGTTTTTTTAGAAAAACGTCCTTGGACATTCGGGGGCAAAAACGACCTCCATACAGTCCCCAAATCGTGGCCCTTTTCTCCCAAGCTACTGTCTATGCAAAAACGAACTCCCAGGCATGGAAAAATGCAGGATTTGGCTGCAAAACGTGCAGGGAAAGGCCCAGCTAATTCCAACTGCGTGAGTGAGTGAAGACCGATTGTTCAGAATGGATTTAGGCACCATTTCGTGGGTGTTTTCTTGCCCCACAAGCAAAAACACGATCTTCCAAGTAAATGGCTTGCCCATGCACGAAATTGGCTGCCATACTCTTTCATTCCCAAGGCATTAACTGCCCCAACCAATTTATGGGAGAATTAAATGATTGGTCCATAACCCAAAATGGGTAGTTGAGAGTTCATTGGGCCTTCTCATGGACACATGGATTAAACCATTGGCTCAAGGGTTCGGTTATTTTCCCTCCCTCTTCCTTGTAAAGATCATGCCCCCATCTCTTTTGTTGCATTGCGTAGCTGGTTGTGGGTTTTTTTCATTAAAATTGCATATTTACATGATGTTCGATTTTACATTGTGCACCGCTAGCACAAGAACCATATGCATCTATCCTAATTGCCGATACATAAAACGACAAATCAGTGGCGGGGCCTTGGCCTTGAGCTCCTCACCATGATTAAGTTACAATATTTACATCATTCACGATCTAATGCAAAAAAAAAAAAAAAAGGGGGGGTCAAAATGGGGACGTGACAGCTATAACTTATAACATTGTCATTAAATGATCATCATCAAATCATCAATTATCAATCATCAACAACATCAACCTTCAAATTTCAACATATAATATTTGCCATCAACCTAGGCCATAATGTTTACAAAATAGGCCAACCACCAAAATAAACATGAAAATGAAATACAAACTACAAAGTACTATGAATCTATTAAGCTTTCCGCTTGCCACGAGTAACTTCCAATTTCTTTTCTCGTGTTCTAGGTGGAATAGGTGCTGGTGGAAGTGATCGTGGAACATGAGTAGAAGATGAATGGCCCCCGCGGGCTGAAATTGGACGTTGTGAAGCTAAAGGCAAAACTCCTACATCTGGAAAGCTGCTTCTGCTTGGGGGTGGCATCTCTGTATGGGTAGTCTGAATTAGATCATCATGATCACCCAATAGTTCAGCCTCCAAGCGCTCTAATGCTATGGCTCCATCCTCCACATTAGCCTCCTCTGGATTGTTGTCCCAAGTCAAAAATGTTCTATCATTCTTGGCCGCCTCACAATAATGGGACAACAACCTCAAGTTGTAGTGCACATAAACCAAGCTTTCTGCGCGATCTACATTCAGACTGTTTCTCTTTACACTGTGGATGAAGTTGTAGGTGCTCCAACACCTCTCTGCAGAAGAGCTATTAACAACCTGTGATAGCACCCTCAGCGCCAATTTATGCAAATATGTGGCTCCAGAGCCATGCATGTTCCACCAATGGATAGGATCCAATCTGTCTCGCTCTTTGGTTGCAAACAGGGAACCAAAGTGTCCATGCTCACTTATGTATATGCTTAATTCACTCCGTACTTGAGCACACTCTTCCTCATTAGGGACCAACTTCTCTAATGCAAGCATATACCCAGCAGCAACCTCTGGATCTGTGTGGGGTTTTTTCTTGACTCCACCCCTAGGTGCAGGTTGGGCCAACCAAATTGGAGAATAGTATTTTGGGGTGAGGACATATGCAAGGGCATGGAGTGGAACATTTAGATTATCCCACCTTTTGACCACAAGTTTATGAATATGGTCATACAAGACTGCATCTCTTTGCTCAACAATGTCTTTGATTTGACCAAGCATGCTATCCATCTGCTCATATACCTCCCCAATCACCGGCTGATCTGTATCTGCAAAACGAATCATGTTATAAACTGGCTTGGTGAGCTGCAGAACATACCTAACTTGTGACCAAAAATGACCTTCAAGAATGGTGTCCTCCACCTCCTGGAAGTCACTTCTATTTGATGCACTTGCAATTCTGTCTTTCAATTCCTGCCATGGATCACTTGAGACCATACTAGCCAATGCCTTTCTTACCTTCAAAAGCCTCCTGAAGGTGAGGTAGTAGCTAGCAAATCTAGTCTTTGCAATCTTCAATAGCTCCAACTTAGAGTGATTGCGAAAAATGTGGTGGGCTATGCTATGATTGGTAATAAATTTGATCATTTTCTTACCTCTCTTGTACAAGGCACCAATCCATCGGTAATTATTGTCCTTCATCTTAACAATATCATGCATCAAAAGGTTCAATGTGTGAACCAAACACCCTGACCAAAATATGTTGGGATACTTATCCATAATGATTGCTCCTGCTGCCTTACAATTAGCAGCATTATCAGTGATGACTTGAATGACATTGTATGGCCCAATCTCCTGAATGGTTTTAAGTAAAGGTTGTGCAATATTAATAGCGGTCTTGTAGCGATCTGAGTAGTCATGGGTTGAAAGGAAGACCGCATCGCTAGCAGAAACGCCAAGAATATTTATCAATGGCTTGCCTTTAACATTTGTCCACCCATCAGATACAATGGATACCCCATAGTTGGACCAATCATTTGTGAACTTTCCAAGAGCACTATTGATTTTGGCTCTTTCCCTGTCAAGTCCCATGGTTCTAGCTTTGTCATACCGAGGGCTTCTGTATCCTTTAGGGCCACCATTGATGGCTTGTACCATTTCAAGCCAATAGGGTGAGCGAAGAACATTGAATGGCACACCACATGCATAGAGAAACCTATAAACTTTTGAATCCACATCATCTCTACAACCTTGGTTAAGGAAATCGGATAATGTTCTTCGTATAGGCGAGACTCCATGGGGAGATGAGGCTCCCGATTGAGCCGATGATGATCCAGCAGCAGCTCCACTACCAAACATTCTCTGTGGGGATTCAGAATCAACCCTCGATCTCTTGGACTTGTTTTGAGCGTCCTCTTCTTCCATCTTGTATTTGCTTCTCTCTTTAGCTCCCACTTTGTCACAAGTTTTGACTCCATGAGACTTACCTACACCGCATGGCATAACCCCACACAAATGCTTTCTCACCCAGGTATATGAACCTGTGTATGTTTTCCCACAATGGGGGCATCCAAACTTTGTGGTTCCACCCCCTCTCCCCCCCCCTTGCCTTGTCACATACTTCCACAAAGGTGTTGTGTCTTTTTGTTTTTGCCCCACATCACCCTCATCCTCATCATCATCACCCTCTTCCCCTTCCTCCTCTTCTCCTTGGTATGCATCACTCTCTACCTCTTCCCCCTCATCACTACCACCACCACATCTACTTCCCAACACCATCCAATGAGAAGAAGTGGAATGAAAAACCAAAACCACATACCCATCATGTTTCTTGATTCAAGATGAGAGTCACTTGTTCCCTGCAATAGAATGATGGAGAAGAAGCAATTGGAAAGAGTAGGAGAAGAGAACATTGCAAGTTTTCCATTTTTTAACATAGTGAAAAAAAATTGCAAAAACAAACAAAGATGAGTTTATAGAGCCTACCTTTTAGCTCTTCAATGGTGGTTGAATGTCTCTATGGAAGCTTCAATCTCCCTTGCAAGCTCTCCCCTTCAATCTCCCCTTCAATCTCCCACTCAATGCTCAAAGCTCTCAAACAACTAGCAAACTCACTCCAAGCTCAAACTCTTCCCAATCAAGCAAATGAGTAATGGAATGAGTCCAAATGGACTCATTCACCTTTTATTGGCCCAAAGTGACCTATCCCACCCAAAAAAAACCCTAAAAAAATTCCAAAAATAAAATAAAAATTCAAAAATCCGCCCGTCCGCGGAATCGCTCTCGGAATCGATTTTTTTTGGTCGGGTTCGATGCGGATTCGATTCGGGATTGACCCGGAATCGAACCGGAAGCGACGATTCCTAGTCGAATTACAAAAGGGCAGGGATCGTTTTTTTCCCCCCCAATTCGCGAATTGCCAAATCGATTCCGGACGGAATCGATGAGGAATCGCGATTCCAAAATCGATCCCTCATCGATTCCATGTGGAGTGCAGTTTGGGATCGATTCGAGGGGGGGGGTCGATTCCCAGCAGCTCAGCTTAAAACCATTCAAGAGATTGGGCCATACAATGTCATTCAAGTCATCACTGATAATGCTGCTAATTGTAAGGCAACATGAGCAATCATTGAGGATAAGTATCCCAACATATTTTGGTCATGGTGTTTGGTTCACATCACACATTGAACCTTTTGATGCATGATATTGTTAAAATGAAGGACCCTAATTATCGATGGATTGGTGCCTTGTATAAGAGAGGCAAGATAATGATCAAATTTATTACCAATCATAGCATGGCCCACCACATTTTTCGCAATCAGTCTAGGTTGGAGCTATTGAAGATTGCAAAGACTAGATTTTCTATCTACTACCTCACCTTCAGGAGGCTTTTGAAGGTAAGATAGGCATTGCCTAGTATGGTCCCAAGTGATCCATGGCAAGAATTAAAAGACAGATCTGCAAGCGCAGCTGATAAACATGACTTCAGGGGGTGGAGGACACTGTTCTTGATGGTCAGTTTTGGTCACAGGTTAGGTATGTTTTGCAGTTCACCAAGCCAGTTTATAATATGATTCGTTTTGTAGATACAGATCAATCGGTGATTGGGGAGGTATATGAGCAGATGGATAGCATGCTTGGTCAAATCAAAGACATTGTTGAGCAACGAGATGCAATCTTGTATGACCCTATTCATAAACATGTGGTCAAAAATCTAAATGTTCCACTCCATGCCCTTGCATATGTCCTTACCCCAAAATATTATTCTCCAATTTGGTGGCCCAACCTGCACCTGGGGGTGGAGTTAGGAAAAAACCACACACAGATCCAGAGGTGCAAAATGGGTATATGCTTGCATTAGACAAGTTGGTCCCCGATGAGGAGTGTGCTCAAGTACAGAGTGAATTGAGCGAATACATCAATGCGCATGGAGTCTTTGGTACCCTGTATGCAACCAAAGATCGAGATAGATTGGATCCTATCCGTTAGTGGAACATGTATGGCTTTGGAGCCTCATATTTGCATAAATTGGCAGTGAGGGTGCTTTCACAAGTTGTTAATAGTTCTTTTGCAGAGAGGTGTTGGAGCACCTATAGCTTCATCCACAGTGTCAAGAGAGACATTTTGAATGTAGAATGCGCAAAAAGCTTGGTTTATGTGCACTACAACTTGAGGTTGTTGCCCCATTATTGTGAGGTGGCCAAGAATGATAGAACATTTTTGACTTGGGACAACAATCCAGAGGAGGCTAATGTGGAGGATGGAGCCATAGCATTAGAGCGCTTGGAGGCTGAACTATTGGGTGAACATGATGGTGATCCAATTCATGTTAATTTTTAGTGCCGCTGCGAGACCCATTCTCAGAGAGGATGGTACCCTAGTCAGTTAACTAGGGTTCCTGGTCATGTTAACCAGGGAGAGTAGAGAGTAAGACCCTAGAAGGTACCCTAGGGCCCCCAACTATCTCCTGGGGCTCTTGGTCAGGGACCAAGCGGGTTGATGCCATGGAAAAGTCCCTAGCATGTGGCTAGGGCCCCTATTTGTCTTTAGGGTATTCTGGTCCGGGACCAGACAGTCTCTTGGTCGCGAGGACCAAGCAGATCCTGCAGATTGAGACAGAGACATCCTAGTCTAGGACCAGGAAGATTCTTGGTCAAGGACCAAGTAGGTCCTGCATGTGGTTGATCAACATTCAGTTTGGGACTGAAAGCTCAGCTTGAGGTTGAGGACCATTCTCTGGGGGAATGGAGGACTTGGTCAAGGACCAGAGGGTTGATCAACATGACTCAGTCTAGGACTGAAGCTTAGCTTTGGGCTGAGAGCCATTCCTTGAGAATGGAGGTTCTTGGTCAATTACCAAGATGATGATGTGTGATGTCCTCTTCTTCTAGGTCCTCGAGATGGTCGAGTTAGATGGTCTTCTCAAGGGACTGGCCACCCCTTGATGAAGCCACTAACATTTGACCTTAGGAGCGGTCTAGAGGACCACATGATCACATCATCCAGTGTGAACCCTTCCTTATACAGTGATGATGAACTTTCAAGTTATATAGAACACTTGTACATTGGAGAGAGAGATGATTGCTTGTGTCCCACCTTGATTTATTTACTTCTGGTTCTTACACCTTGATGGTTATTGGTCTTGTGGTACCTTGTCTTTGACTTGTGGTAAATAGGGTCATTTACCCACCTTGAGTTATTTTTATTTATACCACCTTTGATGTTTTGGTCTTATGGGTACTATGGTTGTTTCTCCACTTTATGTGACTCTTTTATTTTTTATTTTATTTTTTTATTTTTTAAGTGGTTTTATTATTTGGTGTCTTAACCCTTACTTTTGGTACGCTCCTAATTTAATGGAACCCTAAAAGATTTAATTATTGACCTTTCTAGAAGTTCAAGTTCCTATTTATTGAAGTCCATTTTTTGCTCATTTTAATGTATGCACACTTCACATCTCAGCCCTGCTTGACGTCAAAGGTTTCAAGGTTAGTTCTGTTGCTTGCTCACCCTTTTGGAAGCTGCCCACCTACTGAAGTCTCCTCCTATCTCAGATCTGATCTAAAGTGCCTGCTAGGGTTTGTTCAAGGATTTACTGCTGCCATAGATGACTGAACCTTAAGTCCTTTTGATGACTGCTGTTGCTAACCCGTGAGCCTCTTGTTGACAGCCGTGACTCTATGGGATCCGATTTGCTTAACTGTTTTTTTGTTGAGGTCCGATCTACTCAATTGGAGTTTGGTTGAAGCACAGTCTGCTTGACTGAGGTCTTGTTTGAAGTTCAGTCTGCTTGTTTAGGATCTGGTTGAGTTCAGATTTGTTCGCTAAAGTCTAATTGAAGTCCATTCTGCCTGCTGTAGATTTGATTGAGGTCCAATATGCTTACTGCTATCTTGCTGTGACCTTGTTGAGGGTTTCCCTTCCTTCAGTGAGCTTGCTAGAAGAGGCCGTGAGCCCTGAGGTTAGATCTGCCTGTTGTGTGCATTTATTGTGGAGGCCGTGACCTCCATTGATCCAGATCTACCTACTGAGTGTATGCCAGTGAAGGCCGTGAGCTCTGTAGGGTTTCTTCTAGCATGCTGAAGGCTTATTTGTGAAGGCCGTGAGGTCTAGTGACCTATCCTCTTCCTGCCGTGACCTTTTTGGTTTGTTACTGCTTTTTGTGAGCCTATTAGAGGAGGGCCATAACCCCCTGAGACTTACCTTGGACCTGATCTACTTGTTAAGACCTTGTTAAGGTCTGTTATTTTTTTTTGTGCTGAGACTCGGTTAAGGGCAGTTCTACTATTGTAACTTTATTGAGGTTATATCCTTGTACTGAGATTTATCTCCGGTCTAAATTCTGTGCTCAGACCTTGTTTATTGTTAGTTTTTTTTTTTTTTGCTCAGACTTAAATGTGTTTAGATCTTTGTTAGATCCTTTGTGCTGAACCTTGTTTGGGAATGCTACTGTGTTTTGACTATCTTTGAATTTCTGCTGTTGTCTACAACCTATCCTCTCTCTCTCTGTGGTTTGTACTTACCGTCTAGTAAGGGTCAGCTTGTTCCTAGTGATTGACTGGCCTTTGACAGTCTGTTCTGAATGTAAATTCTTCTGAGTATAAAATAGGAAGGATCCCACACTCCAGGTAAGTGTTCTAACTTATTATGAATTAGACATATTTTTTAGTTATTCCACTATTGTTGATTACATGTTACTGAAGATTACTTTCACACGGGGACGTACTTGGTAGTGTTAAAATTGAATGAGATGAAAATTATGTTATTCAGTTACTGTTGTACTATTATGCTTCTATACTAGTTTTTTATATTTATTTTTTGGCATTAAATTATATAAAATTTGATTTCTCTGCATCAAACCCTAACCTAACCCAAAATTTAACAATTCATACTACAGAGATGCCACCCCCAACCAGCAGCTGGTTTCCAAATGCAAGAGTTTTGCCTTTAGCTTCACAATGTCCAGAAATCTGTGGGGCCATTCATCTTCTTCTCATGTTCCATGATCACTTCCAGTAGCTCCTATTCCACCTAGACCACGAGAAAAGAAATTGGAAGTTTCTCGTGGCAAGCAGAAAACTTAGTAGATACTAGATAGTATCATAGTACTTTGTATTTCATGTTTATTATGGCCTATTTTGTAAACATTATGGCCTACTTTGGACTTTAGTCTTTGACCTTTGAATCTTGAACGGTTGAACCTACCTTTGAAGTTTAAAATTCAAATTTTTGATTGCATCCTACAACTCTTTGGTATTGAATATGATATTATGATGCTTTGTTTCATTTCATGGTTGATGTTATCTGTTAGAGTTTGTTGATGGCAAATATTATATGTTGAAATTTGAAGGTTGATGTTGTTGATGATTGATGATTGATCATTTAATGACAATGTTATAAGTTATAGCTCCTAGATGATTGATGTTATATCAATATGTGTACTAAATGGTTATATGAATATCTATGTTTTCATGTTTTCTATAGCTAATTTGGCATAATACATGGTTTTTTAATATATATGCATCAAAATATATTAAAATATATATTATGTAAAAAATGCTCCCAAACTGCTCTCAAAACGGAAGCTTTTGAAAATTTCGCTTTCCGCTCCCACTCCGCGCTCCCAATAGCATAACTTGCAGGTACTGCCAACTGACCTTGTCATAGGCTTTAGCCAAGTCGAGTTTGATCATCATGCCTAGTTTTTGCGTGGTTTTCAGAGAGTGGCACTTTTCAGAGAGTGGCACACCTTATGAACCAGAATTATACCATCAAGGATTTGTCTCCCTTCAACAAGCCCAGATTGCTTCGGGGAAATCAGGATGGGGAGCAGCGGCTTCAATTTGTTAGCAATCACCTTTCAAATGATCTTATAGATAACATTGCATAGAGAAATGGGCTTGAACTTACTTGGGGTATCCGCCTCGTCACTTTTGGGGATAAGGGTGAGGAAGGTTGCATTGAATGCGGTGAGCACCCCCAATTTGCTCGATATTCCTCAACAATCTACAGCACCTCATCCTTGATTAAGTCCCAGAAATGATGGAAGATGGTGACCGTGAAGTCGTTTGGGCTCGGTGCCTTCCCATCCTCCATCTAGTTAACATCCTCCTCCACCTCACTTAGAGAGACCTGCCTCATTAACAAGTCATTCTGATCTTGGGAAACCAAAGTTGGTATATGTTGAGTAATCTACTCTATATGCCCCTTGATCCAAAATCGGCTCATCCATGATGTTCTTGTTGTACCTTACCAATTCCTCTTCAATATCCTTCCTTTCCTCCAGTCTCGTTACATTCTCAACTTTCAGTAATGGGATCCTATTTCTCTGGTGATGTTGAATTGTAGAGTAGTGAAAACATGCCGTGTTTCTTTCCCCTTTTTTTTAGCCATCGGTTTCTGGATTTTGTTTCCACAGAATCTCCTTTTGTGCTTCTCTGGACGCCACTTGGTCCATGACCTTTCTTTCTTTGATCCTCAAGGGCTCATCAAATCCCTTCCTCATTCCTTTTATTTGGATCTCCTCAAGCTAATGCTCAAGATAATGCTTGTCTTGTAAGCTATTACCAAAGACCTCCTTGTTCCAAATCCTTAGTTTAGCCTTGATAGCCTTGAGTTTTTGCTGAAAATGGTACGTGTAGGATCCCCTCCTCCCCTCTTCTTCCTTCCACCATTGCTTGATAGTTTCTTTGAAATCCGGATGAGATAGCCTAAATGATTGAAACCTGAATGTACGTCTCCAGGCATCCCCCTCTTGAACCAAAGATAGGTTAATTGGCTTATGATCTGAGCTCGCCATCGGGAGAATCCACATATGGGCCTCCTCGCCATTGGTAAGAATGGACTCCGAGATTAAAAAACAGTTAAGAAGGGAAGCAATGTGCCTCGCCCCTCCTTCTTTGTTGTTGCAGGTGAACACCTGGTTACTAGTTTTCATATCCACTAACTTCAGTTCTTCGATTAGATCTCTAAAATCTTGGCTGGAGGGCTCCAAAAATCTCTTCC
This sequence comes from Larix kaempferi, assembly GCA_027924585.1. Taxonomy (NCBI): domain Eukaryota; kingdom Viridiplantae; phylum Streptophyta; class Pinopsida; order Pinales; family Pinaceae; genus Larix; species Larix kaempferi. The sequence goes on along the minus strand of BSBM01000158.1, from coordinate 26,835,998 downwards.
CTCCTTTCTTCTCCTTTAGAGATGTGATCATATTAAAATCCCCCCCGATGATCCAATGTTTACCATTTACCCAGCTCTTTAAATCCGCCAATGAACGAAGGAATCGCAACTTTTGGGAGTGGATTTGAAGACCATACACATTAGTTACCACCCCTTCATTCGAAGACCCAAGCAGCTTGACTTTTGCCGTTATGAATCTTTGAGTTGCCACAAAGTTAAACAATTGTATTACTCCCAGGTCTAATAAGGTGGCAAGACCTCCCCGCCATCCCCCTAGCGGCCTCAACTACCACTTCGCTACCTCTCCATACCTTCCTAGCTATACCTGTCATTGCCTCCACGGAGCACTTGGTTTCTTGAAGAAAAACCACAACGGGTTTCTCCCTTTTGATCTTGTTTCTTAACATCCTAATCTTCCGGGAGCTACAGGCTCCCTTGATATTCCAAGATAAAAACTTCATTGGGACAACTTCTTGAGGGCAACCTTGATCATCGGGTACTGTCCCGAATCCACAAACAAGGCACCGACCTCTACTATTCTCTGTCGATTACTCCTTTCCCTTTTTTTGATCCCTCTTAACTTTTCTCTTTTTCTCTTTGAGCTTGCTGCCAACAATACCTAGGGTTTTGGCCTCATTGGACTTAAGGATGGCTTCCTGAAGCAATTGGACCTGTTGGGAAGAAACATATCCTTCCCCTACAGGGAGAGCACCTCCTGGAGGAGGAAATCAAGTGGACCATCCATGACATGGTTAGGGGTATTTAACCCCAAATAAACACTCTATGCTTCAACTTGGCCTTTAAGTCAAAATTTTCAACCCTTCACTCTTCTAGACTTGACTGGGAATGCAGCAGATACTGCGAGGCATAACAACTCCAATGGATGAGACTTTGTATCTAGTTGTCTATTGCGTTGGTGCCATGCTGCCACCATGTCTTCCATAAAAAAACGAAGGGCCCAACAGGCCTTGACCACACATCTTGACTCACCCTTGAGTGAGCTTCAACTTTGTTAGATTTTGTGGTATCTCGGGATGTCCTCCATGATTCAGATGCCTTGCATGGAGGTACATCAACAATATAGGCATCAATATGGAGTGGAGGGTGAGATACACTCTACTCAGTGGCATGAGTCCATTGGTGACTGCATGCGGACCTTCCGGAGTGTTTTTCCTCTTGCATGCATGAGATTTGCATGGGCAGTTAGTAATTAAAAGATGCATGCAAAAGTGACTTTTTGCATGCATAGATATTAGGTTTTTGGTAAGCCTAATTGATCGGTGAGATTATATATAGAGACAGGAGGTCCCCGGATGAGGTTGCTCAGTTGACTTATCAGAGAGTGATCTATCAGGAGTGAGGAGGGCGCATTAGTGCATGCATGGCGACTTTCTGAGAGAGAGAGGAGCTTCTGCAGGAGGGAGAGTGGTGAGATCTGAGTTGGATCAGACACCACTTGCTCCATAGGCACTTGGCACCTAGATCTGTGGACTGAGATAGTTCACTTGAGTGGTTTCTGCAGAGATTGTGGAGGACGAATTCCAGAGAGGGAGAGGGGCGCATTACCTAAGGAGAGAGGAGCTCATTCAGAGTTCGATTTGCCGATTGAGTGTCTGAGACTTTCAGGATAGCCTTGCCTCAGTGTTTGAGGAAGGTCTGTGACGATCAGAGCTCAGATCTGCTGAGATCTGATCTTGTACGAGCATTTGACATCCAAAGGGAGGGCGCACTTTTCCATGCAGAGGAAGGGTGCATTCATCAATTGAGCAGTTGGCTTTCTTCCGTAGCAGAGCAGATCATAACAGAGCAGTGGGAGAGGCAGTACAATCAGTTCTACTTGCAGACAGACTCAGATCCAGATTGATAGCTAGGGCACATTTCCTTAGTGCATGCATTAGCTGATGCATGCAGATCTAGGGTATTACCCGTCAGGATTGAGTGTTACATTTGAGGTAACATTGTTGTATTTGCTTATTTCATATATTGCTCTGGGCTGGAGATAGAAGAAAGCCCCACAAGATTGCTGGTTTTCCCTGGTTGGGGTTTCCAGGGTATATTTAGTGTTATATGTGTGATTGATTGAGTATTTCAGTGTTTAAGTTGTAAAGAGATCTATAGTTGTTGATTCTTAAGTCATTAGAGTATTATTGATTTACAGAGACTCAAATTGCCTGAGATCTCAGGGCTATCCAGAGGGAGTAGTCATCTCTGGATTAAAATTTACAGACTTGTTTCCCCAAATAAAGGGCCCAACTAAGGGATTTGCTCCAAAACCTGTTCTTTCAATGTTAGGTGAACAATTCACCTGAAACATGTTAGTATGAAAAATTCTCACTGTGGCAATTGAAAACCACACCAAAATTATCTTATCTTATCTTTATCTTAAGTATCTCTAGTGTAACTAGCTATTAGAATCTATTTTAGTGGAACAAAAAATGTCAGATGCTGTTACATGACACAGGGATATGAGATATGTGCATATGATATGTGGTACATATACCCCCTGAAACAAGATATATATATATATATATAATTTTAAAATATTATATAAATGAGATGTAGATAGGGTTATAACTTTTTTGAACATTTAGAAAACAAAATTACATCAAATGATCAATTGTTGAATGATTTACTAGTTCAAATGTGCCTTTATATTTCATTTACGCAATGTTTTTTTAGTGCATTGTTTTAGCAACCCATGTGTCAGACACATGGGGACACACAGGTTCTGTGTGTCCGACATATGTGGGATACATGTTTTGCACAAGACATATCTCATGTGTGTTGGACATGTATAACTCATGAATCCTTCATATCCATGTGTCAGACTTGTGGATATGAGATATGTGGGCGGTCTTGGACTAGGACACATCCAATTTTATAAGTCAGACAGGACAGCTAGGAGGCACTGTTGAGGATACTCATATTTCACTATTTTTTCTCTTTGACAGCTGGAAAATGTTGTTGCTAGTTGGCACTTATGAGGATTCATCCCAAGGGAAAGGATTTCTCAAAAAGCAGCTAGTGTTGATTTGTGATGCTGATTTTTTTAAAGTAAATGTAGTTCAATTATTCAACTAGAAAAAGTTGGATGATAATTTAAAGTAATTCAATATGCAAAGCTCCTGAACTATGCCAATCCTAAATTCCAGTAATAGCTTGAACATAGTAGACAAGCTAAGTCACCTAACCCGAGGACACGAGACACATAGGACACGTGGACATGTGTGTCGGACACAGGACACGGGTGGCATGTTTTATGATGATGATGATGGTTGTTAACGTCCACTAAGACCAACTTTGGTCTATCAGACCTTAAGAAAAAGTTAAGAAATTACTTGGATTGCTTTAAAATTTTATTTTTGTGTTTGAAAAGTTTGAATAGAAGCATTCCTAAATCACTATATAGTTTTGATGAGTTAAAAGGTTATGAAGATCATTATTGTAACAAATATTTTGAAATTGAGATCTAATATGGGTGTATGCAGGACAATCTAAAAGGAAGTGTTTTTCATCCTCAACCTTCTTCGTCTCACAAAGATGACAAATTCTATCTACCCATGGTTTTTTAGGAATTGTCCAACGCCCAACTTCACTATGGAGGTCATGAGCATTCGTTCTTATTCTAGCAATGTTGATTTTCTTCTTAATGCTAGTTAAAACAGAGAGATATTGTTGGTCTTCAAGATTGGGGTTAATCACCTCGTTATAGTATCTTAATTTTATCTTTTCCTCTTAACTCTTTATCGCACCATAATTTATTCTTAAAACTAGATGTAATAATATTGTTTATGCTATCAATATTCTATAAAGAGACATCTTCCTCAATACCCAAATGATTTAGCCAAGTGTTGACATCTTTGTGCCAACCCCGCTTGAGCCGCTGATGGTTTAGACTAGAATTTAGAGCAATCTTAGGAATCCTCTTATCATCCATGGTAATTACCTTATGTTTATACACTAGGTACCTAATCATAGTCATGCTCTCAATGGGGGATAGACCTACTTCTATGAGGAGGATAGGATAGGGTGTATTGCTTTTAATTTTAAGGTTATAGGTTATAAAACGCTTTTGAATTTTCTCAATCCTTCTCCAAGATTCTCTAGAGATGCTGCATCCCCAAACTTCACATCCATATAAGATAATAGGAGTAACAAGAGTCTCAAAGATAAATTTCTTTTTATCCCACAGCCGAAGGTCTACTGATTTACATTTGTTTTCAAGGCCAAAATAAACTTTCCACTTGCCATTTATCCTTTTCTAAATGCTATAGTTCCAATTAAGCTTGTGATGAAAATCGATTCCGAGATATTTGTATGAAGTTAATTCCTCCAAGTTGTTGTTGTCATAAGCAAACTTATCATAAGTGATCTTTTTGGATTTGATAATCATAACCTTTGTCTTGTGAGTGTTAACAATCATACTTGTACTAGAACAAATTTTTTTGAGAATTCTTAGAACAATATCATCAGCATAGAGAAGAATGATGATGACTATCCCAGGCAAAGTATATATATATATATATATATATTATAAAAATGAAAATATAGAGATAGATCTAATTTTTTTAGAAACTAGAACATTTACAAATATTCAATACACGTTACAAATTCACAAATCACATTGCATATGTCATAGACTCATAAAATTAGAAGTAAGGATGATAATTTGCCAATTGGAGATTTCTCATTATGTCATCAAAATCAAAATATATTACATAGATATGGGAATGCCACTAGCAAATACAAAATAGGGTAGATGGAAGAATCTCATCCGTCAATTGTCCTCCTCCATCTCGGAATCAACAAAATCAACACCACTGCCACTGCTCTCTCTGTTGTCGTCATCCTCTTCCTCCTCCTCCTCTATGCCCAATCCAGGATTTGCTTCTGCTGGGGTGGAAGATGACCCCTCAAGAGGATCACCATCATAAAAAATGACCGACTCTAGCATTGGATCATTAAGATCCATGTTGGATAATGCCAACTCAACACTATTGTCCAAACCCATATCATCAGAAAACACATCTCACATCTTTGTCTTTCCCTTCAACCACTCCTCCGTTGTCTTTCCCTTCAGCCTCTCCTCCATCTTCCTGTAAATAAGACAAAAGTTGGTGTACACATACACCATTGTCTCTACCCTGTACTGCTCAAGCCTGCTCTTTTTCAAATTGTACAAGTTCCCATATGTGCTCCAATTCCTCTTGTAACAAGAGGATGAAGTAACCTAAGAGAGGACTTGTTATGCCACATTCTGTGGGCATACCAATATTACAGACTTATTTTTGCTTTTTTACTAGTGGATGGGAGTCCATCTTTGTTGCTCTTGGACTCCCCTTGATATGAATGTGAAGTTGCATAATAGATGATCAGTGGATATGTATGAATTGCTATATGCCAATACCATGATGATGATGATGATGTGTGCCTAATAGATTAATGAACAGGAATACTTAGTGATTGTCTGATGAGTATAGCTAGCAGTATCACCCTTAGGTTGATGAGGGTGAAATATTTGTGGTGTGTTTATTAGCCATGGCACCCAGGTTACTCTTGGTACTGGTAAGAGCTTTTACCCCCTCCTTCGGGTCCACCTTTGCCCTTTTCATCCATTATCCACATCCATTCCACTTTTTTGGTCTAACTCCTCTAGTTAAGGTTGATAGATGGATTCTTGACCTCTCCCCTCTGTGACCTCTTCACTGGGATGACTTCTTTGTTATCCATGGTGTCTTGGGATTAATCATTTGTCGTGAGGAACAACGTGATGGGTTACATGAGCTGTCTTTGTAAATCCCAGGGGCTTTACTAACACCAAGCGAAAGGAGTTGCTCCCCCCTTTGAATTGAAGCATGAAAGGTTTATCCTCCCTCCCCTATGCCTGAAAAATAAATGAGGGCACGAGAAACAGCTTCTAGTAGAAGATTCCTTGTACATATAGAAAATCAAAGTCAATGTTGAAAACCAATCAAAATAAAAAGTCAAATCCAAAAAGGATCAAGGCAAGAAAAACTTGCCCATGAAAAAGGCCTAAAAAATAAAAGAAAATGAAAAATGCCAAGGTCTCAAATACAAAAAGAAGTACAAGAAAGAAGAGTCCCAGATTCAAATGAAGACTAGTCCTTGAAGACCAAGTCCAATATGAAGCTACCAAGCAAATAAAGTAAAAGGTGGTTGGTGAGCCTGATCGCCAAGGTCCTAGGGAGGTATACCTCCTTGCAATTGACTCCCTTTGTGAGACACATCCCTAGTGTTTGTTCATATGGTGAAGAATTTAGAGTTTCCCTTATCCCTCTTGCCTAGAATCCATCAGTCTCCTTATACTAGAACTTCACTTGACCAACCTTGTTTGACCATAATTAACTCCATCCCGAAGGAAAAAATAGCTCTTATTAATGCCTTGATGTTGTTTTAGTACTGGTTAATGGATAACTCATGCATCCTATGAACCTATTTGAAGATATCTATGTGGTGGTATATCATCATGCATGGCATGACTAGCTATGTAATGAGTCAATTATGGTGATTACTTGTATTCTTGTATCTGTTCACATGGACATTCTTTGCTTTTGGTACATCAGGGACATATGACAGAGATATGTATCATCTAGCCAATGTATCAGAGGTTTATCAGTTATTACAGGGTTTTCAGTGCCAATTTTCAGTGATCCGGGGTGGCCAAATAGGGATATGCTATAACTTGAGTTATACTTGGTATAATTTCATTTCTAGGACATTTTTGGATACCCATTGGGCCGTTTATTTAGATATGTGCCATCAGATTGATCTCTATTGCCATGGATAGCTAGTTCAAAAAAGGTGGTGGAAATTCCGTTGGTGACTGCAGTGTAGAATTTCATGAAGGTATTTTTCGGAGCAAAACTCAGTTTTTTTTCGATTCGAGAGATGTTCTGGATTCCTCTAGCCTGTACTTTCATCCTATGTACTTGCATGTCAAAATGCCTTCACCAATTGGGCAAGATCTGAAACTGTAACAACACTTTGTAAGTGGGCAGCTTGCAGAATTTCATGGACATGCATGGGAAGCTTCCAAATTGGTTCTTGACAACATTTTGGCATTTTTGGGGACCCATTAGCCCCTACTACATAGATCCAGGCTGAGATTGTGGAACATTGTTCTCCTTGGCAGTTTTCCAGGCAGTGAGGGATTGCACAGGCTTATTTCAACACATGTGAGATTAATTATGGCTTAGACTATGGTTTTTATTAAAAAATTCCAAAGTCTAGCCTAATTAATTATTGAGAATTAAAAAGTGCACTAGAGCTTCTAATTTTACATTGAGATTCCACTTTTTAATTAATTGGGGAAAATTTAATTAATTTTCCTAAGTTATTTTAATTAATTGGAGCATGGCACACATGTGGAGGCAAACGTTTTGACATTTCCTTGGAGTGAGAATACCACCCATGGTATTATGGTTTCCCTTGGTATTTCCCATGGTATTGAAAAATTATTTAATTATTTTTCTGTCTCAAAAGGTTGAAAACGGCCTCCTAAGGGTCAACAAAATTACAAATTCCTTTATGATGTGATATTATTTTATTGCGAGGATGGAACTAAGCCATTGCTTGGGGCTAGACCACCTAGGTATCATCCAAGGCCTCTTCTAGGGTTTGGACGTCCCCCTTAGCCTATGAAAGGTGGGACGATTTCCTCCTTAAGGGAGAATTTTTTGGCAAGCAATAAAATTATACTCAATTTTCTCTAAGTCTCTAGTAGCCTAGGCTATTCAATGGTGGCCTGTGGATCATCTTATGATCTTTTTTGGAATTTTTGGAGAATCCATAAGGGCTTGAGGTAAATTTCAATTTACTTAGCTTATGATTAGTAATGTGCTTGATGATTGCTGCAACCTTGTCTTGCATGGATATGGTTTGATATGCTTATTTCCATAATTAGTCTATGTTCACTAAACATTTTACTAACCATTAGTTGAGTTTGTGCTAGGATAGAAGGATTCTTTCCCCTCTTGAATTTTGCAGGTTTAATCATTGCATTGGAGATAAAGACATTGGGGTTTCCTTGAGCTATCAAGGAGGGGGATTGCTTTGTCCTCCACTCTCTCTTGGGTTATTTGATTTTTCCAGAATTTTTTAAGTCTCCATTTGCCCCTTTGATGTTCCCTATAGGCACTAGGTTTAGGGTTTAGAGGGTTTAATTTATTTTTGTTAAAATTTCTCCAATCACTATAAATTTCTAATTCTTCCTTACATTTTTTAGGTGCTTGGACAAATCAAGGATGAAGAGAAGCTTATACAAGAAGGGAAAACGATTTGCTTGATTATTTCTCACATTCTAATGTTTTCCCTTCTTAAGCCAACAATTTTATGAGCTTCTTAGAAATTTAATCCAAGTACCTTATTTTTCACAAGTGAATTTTTCCTAGAAAATCTAACCCTTGCCCATGTTGGTTTTAATTTTAAATTTTAGTGTTGAATCTTAAATTAAAATCTTGATTCAACCTTGTGTGAGGATTTACCCTCACATGCTCACTATGGTTGAATTAAATTTTTATTGCAAGCACTAAAACTTTACTGTTTCAAAGAAACTCAGCAAATCGTTGTATAGAGACCAAATCGGCCCTCTTCCATTTGATAATTGCAACTTCTAATAATTTCGTTGGAGGGTTTGTAAGCTTGATAATATTTACAATTAGCTTGTGGTTGTCATAAGAGCCCTAAACGACCTTGAAAATTTGCCTAAATTTGTAACCACAAATACAAGAGATTTCTGGTATCTAAAGGGTCTGACAAAGAGCGTATTTGGCGCTCTTTTTCTACAGGTTTTTGACTTACTGTTGGAAATATAATAATCCTCTTACAAGCAGAGATTAGAGCTAAAAGTTATCACTTTTGACTGTCATAATCAACTGGAAATTCGACTTTCTCTAATATGCTGGTTGGGGCTGTCATCTCAGCAGTTTGGCCCTTTCAATTTTTTTGATGATAACAGTGTATTTGCAATAACATTCCTTTTTGGTTAATGCATTAATTTGAGTTTGTTAAGAATACTGGAAAAGACTCAAAGTACCTCAAGGGAAGTACTTTCTTGTTCATTCATCACTAAGCACTGTTAACAACCTAGATCTGTTCCCTTAGTTTACTGTTGTTGATGGATTGGTTGACAATGGACATAAGTTTGAATACTGGGATGTACCTTTAATAAAATCAAGCATACAGGCATAAATACTGATTCCATCCTCTCAGAAATCCATTCTAGAGTTTAACAATTTTTGTACTTCATACTTGTCCTTCTTATCGTAGGAGTTCATATTTTACTTGCTGAGTATACCATCATCAATTCAGAATCTTCCTCTTGCACAGTAGACTGATATTCTGAGTTGCATGTTGAGATCTTCCCACTGCTAGTTGCAAGTCTTCATCAACAGTGATATATTGACACACTTGCTTTGGTTTTGGGTCCCCAAAATCATAAGTTCATTGGCATTATGCTACTGATACCATTTTTCAAAGCTATACTCTGCCTCCTTCATTGGCAAATCAGTCTCTTGATCACTGTAGTGACATTGAGGCATATTGTTCATCAAACCTGAGTTTACACAGTCCACAATACTCCCAAAATCTCTTTATTGTGGAAACATCTTTGATTGATATTCATTTCATGCTCATTGCCATTTATTGGTTATTCACTAAGTAACATTACACTTCTAAACAGGGCCCGTGTCACGTATTCCATGTGTCGGACACGACACGTGCCCTAATATGTGTCCGACACCAAATTTTACGTGTCCAGAAATCGCGACACCATCCGACACGTGTCAAACACGTTCTATGATTGTGTCCCAATTTTTGGACACGTGTCCTGTCAAAACAGTTCACTTTAGCGGATAAAAAAATGGGCTTTCCTCTTTTCCGGCCCATTCTTTGTTTCCGATTTGAGATAGGTTTCGTGCACGTGGAGAACAGAGGTCGTGACTCGTGACTGTTGCTGAGAGAGCGTGACTTGTGACTGTTTGCTGAGAGGTTTCCGATGGAGAAGTGAGGTCGTGAGGGTGCCGCCGGTGTGGGAGTTGCCACTGTCGATTTGTTGAAGCCACACAACAGCTACAAGAGTTGTTGCAGCAACAAATGGCTAAGGGTATAGGCACATTAGGACATTCAACAGAGCATAGAGCAGTCCAGGGCAGAGACACACGAATAGAGCACACGCAGCAGCTACGCCCGCGGCCCTGTGTAACAACAACGAAAAGAGAACGAACAAATATCTTCCCAATGGCTATTTAGTATTTTCATTTTGCATCTAGTAGTGCTGTAGATACTAGATTGTAGTAGTATCCACTTTATTTTGTATTTTCCAGTGGCATTCTCTCGATATCTATGTAATACATATTGATTTTGATGGTTTAATGAGAAATATGAAATATGCAATTTATGGTTCAAACTCAAACTTCATGATTCAAAGTTCATTGATAATTTTATTATTGATTCATCATTGCCAAATTTCAATTGAATGATATTATGATTCAGATTGATATATAGACTTCTAGTTTTTTTAATATATATATATATATATATATATAAAACGTGTCCCCCGTGTCCTGTTTCCAGGGTCGTCGTGTCTCGTGTCGAATACTCGTATTTTCGTGTCCATCGTGTCCCGTGTCCTCGTGTCATGTGACTTAGGTTATTCATCATTACAAAGGAGGAACTTGATCACTTTGTCATTTAGTTACCATTCGGTTTTCTCTTAAACTTGTTCTCTTGGTTAAACCATAAAAGGGCTGATATATTTTAGATTTTTTTTTGGTAAGGACTAAATGCATTTTGTTTGAAATTTGCTTATTTGGATCTAGTACTTCAAGGACATAGCAAACCAAACCACCAACACTAAATCTCTTTCCAAGTATTTTGCTTCAAAGACTAACCTTTCCTTCTTGCGCCTTGTTTGAGTGATTATCATCATTGACATGGTGCTTTTTGGGTAATTTGGTGGACAAGCTTGAGTTTATTCTTGCTTGGTTTCTTTATTCTCAAGTGGCTTTAGGGGTTGCTAGAGTTATTGTCATCATTGGCACCCTAATGGTACACTAAGCATCTTTATATGCATGTTCCTTGGGATGGTTCATGGTTTACATTGAATGGTAGCATCTAACAAAATCATAATCCTAAGAGAAGCATCATCTTCTCCATACACTTAATAATAATCCACACATTAATAATTTGAAGATCTTGTGGTAATAATGATATGATGGCATCTTGAGTTTTATTTCACAAGTATTTTCATTTATGTGCATATTGTCTTATACTATGGTTATAAATAGTGGGATGTTGTTATTTTGAACTTCAGATTATCTTATGCTATTGATCTTACATACCTTGAATTTTGGGGATTAAATTGTAATTGCCATTATTGATAATTTTATATCTAGCAAATATAATTCATTGGATAACATCGCATTGCTTTATTGGTACATTTTTTCGATGCTATAAGAATGACATGGTACTTTGAATTTTATTGATCATTGGAATACATTGTTGGGATCTTGCTATTTGGGTAGAAGACGTGTATCCAATGTCTATAAAGATACTAGCAAAGATTTGTCATTTAGCATTTGAATTTGTGGCTGGGAACTCTACCTGTTTGGAAAGAGTTGGTTTGATAGCTTTATGCTGAAAGTGCAGACAATTGGTTCTGGCTAGCTGGATGCCGTGTTGGCCACCGCTGTTACTCACTCCAGTACCCACCGCTGTTACTCACTCCAGTACCCACGTGAGTAGTATTGCATTAGATGATCTTTGATCATGGAATTGGACCCCATGTACCATCGAGTATATCAGGGACCCCCTTAGGAATCATGAAACCTGTCTATCTCAAGCGTGGTCTTTGGAGGAAATGATTTTACTGCTCAACTTTATGATTATGAATTTGGTTATTTAATGTACATGTCCAACATGGTTATATAGTTTCATTGTATCATATTCTTATTTATTTTATGATGTTGTACTTTTATGTCATATGCTATGATGCTGCAATGATATTGATGGTTAATGGTGCAATTGTTTAATATTGAACATTAATTGTAATAAATCACCTTTAGCCTAGAGTGTGTTTAGCCTTCATCCTTACTTATCCCTTAGACACATCTCTTAAAAATCAGTGCTATGTGTATAGTATATACTTCAAGTTGTCCTAGGATAACCTCAATCAAAAGCTTGGTCAGGGTCTGCCCCTTGGATAGTCTAGACTCTTTCACTGCTGGGTCTAGAAAGCCTAAAGTGATGGTTCCTATTGGTAATGACATGTTGAGTCGGAAATTCATAGTTGTGTCAGGTTAGTAGCCAATTAGCTTGTCCATCTTCTTGGGATGCTAGTTTGTGCATCAACAGGATCCTCAAGGCTAACTACTGTAGAATAGGGCATGCTGCCCCATGAGTTGCGCACCAAGCATAGGGCTTCTTAACCCCCCTGTCTCCAAGCACATCATAACCTCCAAATCTCCCACTGCTAGTGGAAAACTCTATGAATCCCTCCTCCACCTCGTCAAGGGATGCTCTATCTTGATATATCCATCTAAATGCTGCCTTCCTCCCCTGTGAAATCTCTCCATCCATGTGAGGAGGGAATCTGTGTGAGGGCCCACCATTGAGCCACTCATGATTGTAGAACATGGGCTTCAATGAGTGGGCCAAGGAATGCAAAGGTGTACAATTCTTATTCCACTTGGTGATAAGAATATCCTGTATGGTGGTGAATAAGTTGTTTGCTGATGTCCCATACTCATGGCACTCATTTTGTAGAATAATGGTCTTCGTGGACTCAATCATGGAATCCCACCCCACATAAACATCTCCTAAGATGGACTGGTTCGTGTCTGCAAACTATAACAAAGAAATGATTGGGTCCATGATCTTAATGGTGAGATCTTCCTCTACCTTATCCCACCAAACATCATCTAACACTATGTCCTTGACCTTTTTTAAAGCAATTTGATCTGTTTTTCTCCAAAAAGACCAAAACTCTGAAATAACCATGGACCCAAGAGCAGTTTTGACCTCCCTCAACCTCTTAAGCATGATAAATGAGGAATCAAATCGAGTATCTGCAATTTTCAGCTATGGTAGATTTGTGTACTCTTTGTAGATTGAGGGCATTAGCGTGGTTTTGTACAAAATTGCGGATATGGTGTGCATCATCAATAAGATTTCCATTCTATGTCACATCTGAAGCAATAGATTTGAGTGCTAAATGCAAAGAATGAACAATGCAAGGTGTCCAAAATACTTGCGGATATTTAGTTTCCATAACCATGCCAACAACCTTGCAAACAAGTGCATTATTTGTGATGATTTGTACACAAGAATCAACACCTACATCTTCAATGACTTTGATGAACAACGCACCCATATATTGCGCATCCTTGTATTTCCCATGAGCATCCACCACTTTCAAGAACATCGATGCATTTAGGGAAGATACCATGAAATTGATGAGTTGATGGTGTGCTGCATCTGTCCATCCATCAGAAACAATACTGATATTAGATGAGGGCCATTATGATTTAATGGGCTTTAAGATTTTATCCATCTCCTTCTTTGCCTTATCCAACAATATGGTTCTAAGCTTATCTGAACTAGGAGGCACATAACCAATTGGAGCTCGTTCAACTAGACCTCAACACATCTCAAGAAACAATGGTGATCATGTAACATTGAATGAAATGAAGTTGAGATAGAAAAAGAACCCAATGGTAGGATCCATCTCTTCTAGTTTCTCTTGTTGGAAAATCTTGTCCACTGGACCACTTGGAGTTAACTTCTTTCTTGTTGGTTGAATTTCAACCGCACTCCCATATTTGCTAGTGCTAGATGGTTTCCTCAAGAATGGAAGATGATCCTCATTTTTTGTTTCCTACTTGCTTCTGCCACCTTCCCCAAGCCAACTGTATCCTCTCTTTCCATCTCCCTTCAGTGGGTAAGAGACACTACTTTACATGCTCCAAGCCCACAAGGAATGCCCAACAAATGGTCCTTAATCTGGTAGTAGGTACTCTTGAACTCATTCTTGCAGAAATTACAAGTCCAAAGCACATTCCCTCCCCCAACCAGTTTTGCTCTAGGAACTTGTTTCCTTGTTACATATTTCCACAAGGGGTATTTCTTCTCTTGCACCTGTTGTCTTGCAAAATCAGAGTTATTTGCAGCATTAACAGCTCAATTAGCAGCAGATGGAGCACTAGCAGCATTAGAGACAGATAAACTTGGAGTTGGAGGAGAAGGCGAGACACCAGCAGGGACAATCTTTCCTTTCCTTTGCCCTCTACCAGCTGGCCTTGATGATTGAGCCATGATTTCTTGGGAATGAGTGAATAAAACTTCTGTTGTTGGAAAACTTGCAAATCTGGTAGCTAAATCTGCCTTGAAATTACTTGAAATCCCTTCCAAACCTGCTATTACCCTTCACCTATAAATGAAACCTGTGTGAGAGCTCAACATATGCTTGCAAAAGTGACAAGTGAAAGTCAAAATCTGGGTTAAAAGGAGCCACGGGTCACCTTCACAGGAGGCACATGTCCTAGAATCGGGACACATGTAGGGCACATGTCCTGTTTTAGGACATGTCCAAAACACATGTCAGACACGTGTTCTAGCGTGTCACATGTCTGACAAATGGGACACGGACATGTGGGCCCTAGGGGACGTGTCCTGTTACTTGGTAGACAAGTCATTAGCCAAGTTACCAGTAATCATATGCACATAATAGGTGGTCTATTTTCTGCTTTTATTTAGGTTTCCTATGTCATAATTTCCTGGGCAGATCAACTTTGAAAGAATATTAATTTCTGTTGAAGTATGGACACATTTTTTAAATAGTAAGTTTTGTTAACACATGGCCTTTGTAAAATACTAAAAACTGAAGTTGCTTTCTTTCTCCTGCTTCTAAAATCAACTCTTTTTGCTGCTATGTCATCAACTTTTTTGTGGTCTTAATTATCAGAATAAGTAATAGATGGCTAGCGAATCTTTTGACAAGTTGTCTAGATAAATTTTATGGCGAAAAACCTTGTTTTATTAACATATCAGATATACCAAAATGCAATAGAATTGTCAGGGGATGGCATTTATTGTTTTCATTATTAAGTGGGATTTTATAATTCTTATTCTCTCTTCTGGGCTATTTTCAGAGTTGTTGGTAGAGGTTCCAAATTGATAGGTTCTGGTTCAGCAGTGCCTAAACTTGTTGTTTCAAACAATGATCTCTCTAAACTAGTGGATACTTCAGATGAATGGATCTCTTCTCGTACAGGGATCCATAATCGACGGATTCTTTCAGGTAAGTTATCATACTTCATTCTATCTTGTATAAGAGAGAGAGAGAGAGAGAGAGAGAGAGAGAGAGAGATTCTGTTGCAGTCATTGAAGGAATGTTTAGAATGGATGTTATCCTGTGGATACTGTGTGTGTGTGTGAGAGAGAGAGAGACCTACATGGGTAGAATGTGATTTTTTGTTGCAGTCATTTAAGGAAAGTTTAGAATTGATGTTTTCTTCTGGATACTCAAAAAAAGAAAAAGAAAAGGCATATTGCGAACCTCCTTGCTTACATGGAGTAAAAACTCTCATTAAGCCTTCTTTGCTTTGCAGGTGATGAAACACTAACTAGTTTAGCTGTAGAGTCGTCCAGAAAATCCCTTGAAATGGCCAAAGTCAAGCCAGAGGATGTTGACTTGGTTTTGATGTGTACGTCTACTCCAGATGATCTCTTTGGCGGTGCTCCCCAAGTAAGAATCTTATGATATTTATTTGATCTGTAGCTGAAAATCCTTCACCTGGCTATAACTCAATAAAAATTCTTTGAAAGTTGTCTTTACACCATATTTTTGCATTTTCCCATGTTTCTACTGAGTTCCAGTTGTTTGAGTTAACTTTCCATGATATGGGAACTGGTTAGACTAGAGAGATTATGCTATTGTTCGCATTGTTATGAGCATTTATGACACATATCTATATGATACGGGATTTGATTGATATTACAGCAATTGATATGGAGTTTATAATCATTTTATTGAGTAGCAACTAATTTTTTTATGCCTTGTTTGTCTTTTGTGAGCAGTTTTGTTTGTCTAAACCAATCTCAATTTAGATATGCTGGATTTTGAAATCATACTATTCACAAATCTTGTAATATCAAAATTCCTGAAGCTGTTTTTCTTGAGATGATGTGTAGCCAACAATTGGGCTTCAATGAGACAGATTTTATTTATTACTTGATATAAGGGAGTATCTTATATAAAAATTAAATTTCATAATCGTTTCTGCTTTTTTTAAGAAGAAAAGCATCATATTAACCTACTAATGAACTGTAGTGATGTTGAAATCAAATCTGAAGTGCTGTGTGCATTTTTTAATCTAAAAATTCATTCTATCTGTTGCTTTCAGTAAGAAGAAAATAATTATATTAACCTAGTAATGAACTTTGGTGGCATTGACGTCAAATCTGAAGTGCTGCATAGATTTTGTCGTCAACTTGTTAATGGTAGTTTCTGCTTTACGGAATTGCTTTGTTGTTGGGTTGTGTTACCGGATGAACTAGCAGGGTTAGTATCCGATGAACAAATACAAGAGAAGTGACCACTGTCACCTTAGCCAATTCTCTAACTTCTTTGGAGAGTCGGAACCTCCAAGGGGAAGACCCTTATGTGGTCAACAAACGCCTTAAGACAAGAGAAGCTATGTCTTCTTGACGACAATATTAGTGACCAGTTCCTTAGACAATGTATTTAAACGAATGAAGAAGACATACTAATTAATCACTCAATGTTACCAATACTACCACTTGTACGAAAATTAAGGTAGTCAAATACCACTTTAGCACAACAATGAGTGTCACGTTCAATAGTAAATTTCATATATTTTGCCAAACAAGTGTAAATGCCCACAGGTAATCAATTAAATGTAACGAACCATCAACAAATGTAAGTAGGCACTTTTAGGACAATGAAGTAACACTTAGGTTAGATTTGTTTGAATGTATCTAAGGCAAAGTTGTTATCATCGATTTTCAAGAAACAATGAAGATAATACCAATATTCCAGACAACTTCCAATTCCCAATTTCATGTACTATAACATCAGAATTATAACAGCATTTAGGGATTAGTAGCAGCATTACTATTACTCATAAAGTCAACAAAAGGATGAGAGTAATGACTAGCACCTTGGACTTAATTAATTTCTCCCACTTACATTCATCTGATTAAAATGTATCAGAAATACATTCAGTATAGCAGCATATCATAGCAGCAGTATAGTAATTATGAGGACAAGTCAACCAAAGAAATTATGACAAGAGCAATAGTATCAGTTACACTTTTCAAACCAAATTTAATACCCACTGTTAGGAAATATGAGATCATCAACCATGCCGTGTGAGTCAATTTTCAGACCTTCTTTTATATAAATTTTCAGACTTCTGTGTAAACCACTTTTGGACCTGTGTTTAGTTAGATTTCAGACCTCTTTTATCAGATATGGCAGCCTTTAATACAATGCAAAAATGATGTAAAAGATGTCTAACTTTACTGTGGCTTTATGTGTAGGTAAACTGCTTATTTGAGAGGGCTATAAAGTGGACAGTCTGCTGATTTTGCAGACCTAAATGCAGCAAAGAGAGGGCTGTTTGGAAGCTGTTACAGCCTTGGAGAGGATGGAAGGGAGGCTGCTAGGGCAGAATTAGAGGCTGATTTTTCAGTGTTAGGGTTTTAGGTTTAATTTTTAGGTTTTTTAAGGAATTTTTGATATTTTTTAGTTTTTAGAGCTTCCAAAAATTTCTCCCCAGGGTTTTTAGGGCTTTAAATGGCAGGCCGGATTTGTAAGAGGGAGGGCCAAAATTTTAGAGACAAAAAATTGAAGATTTTTTATTATTTATTTTTATTTTTAGGGTTTTCTTTAGGAATTTTTGATATTTTTAAATTTTTAGGGCTTCCTAAAATTTTTCCCAAAGGTTTTTAGGGCTAAAGAAGGCAGGGCGAAATTCTAGGAGAGGACCGAAATTTTAGGGAGGCCAAAAAATCGAAAAAAATAATTTTTTGATTTTCTAGGGTTTTTAACATAAAATTGCAGACCTAATTCTAACCTTAATTCTACCATGAAAATGCAAAATTTAACCCTAAATAATAATTATAAATGTACAAACCAGGGTTTGATGTAGAGAAAGATAAACCAACATAGGGTTTTAATGGATGTTACCCCAAACCCTAGTCTTGGAGGAAGGTGACAAACCTTTCTCTTAGAGGTAATTCTCCTTGCTACTAGGTTGGGGCTTCTTGAAATAACCTCTAAGGTTTAGAGGTAATTCTCTTTGCTACTAGGTTAGGGCTTCTTGAAACAACCTCTAGGGTTGGTTTCAAGACCCTAAACTAGGGCAAAGTTGGAGCTCCAAGGCCAAACTTTGTAAAATCCTCCTCTTGGGAGCGTTTTTATTATGCAATGAGGACATAATAGCAGGCAAAATCCCTATTCAAAGAGAATGTATCCCTAGGGCTACCATTTAGTCATTCAAGATGCAAAATTTTAAATTTCCCTACCATTCATCAAGCAAACCTTAAAAATGTAAAAGACTTACTTGAGCATGCGTTATTCCAACCATTCTAGCATCCACAAAGCATTAGCAAGACAAAGAAATCATCCAACTTCATCCAAAAGCAAGAAGAATCATCCTTCCAAGAGGTGCACATCACTTTATAAGGCCCTTTTAGTGTAAAATAATAGCATAATGAATTTTATCCCATAAGTTGTGTGTAAAAATGAAGTGAGGAGATTGTATTTATGTGATCTCACATTCACTTTTTACAAAATAATAGAGTCTACATGCTTTAAAATGTCAATTTGAAATTAAAACATGTCAACTTAAAATTATAAGATAAAGTAATATAAAATAATCAAATATATGGGTAACTTGGGGCATTTTACCCAGAGTTTACCAAAAAATGACTAAAATAGCTAAAAATGAGAAAATTTGTCATGTCCCCAAATTTTTCATGGGGTCACAATGACCTAAGCCACTTGGCCATATTCATGATAGTTTGTCAAATTGATGCTAAGGGTCAAATAATTGCCAAGCATGATGTTCAAGTTAGTAATAATGTAAAATTAGATCCAAATGGACATGGTGGGTCACATTAAGAGAAAATTCCCAATTCAAAGTTTGTAATATCCCCATCCAAATGAACTATCATGGAGGAAAATTACTAGTTCCCTAGGTTGGGGGTGGAAGCATTAAAAGTTGGAATAAAGGAGATATAAAACCCAAAGGGCCAAAATGACCTTAGACTTACAAATTCACATTAAATGGGTCAATTAAATAATAATAAAAAGAAAATAAGGTGGCATTGGATCATGAGGGCACATAAGAGGTTGTGGGACCCACATGTGGCAAGATTCCTCACTACACTTGGCATCATTCTCTCACCAATTCGAGTTCAAGATGAAGGGTAACATACTTGGGGGAGTTGAAGAGGTATTACTCATGGCATAAATCATGTAAGGTCGAATTGGAGTGGAAGAGTAACTTCCATGGAAGAGGAAGAGGCATCTTAGAAGAATTCTGACACTTGGAGCTAGATTCCCTAACTCCTATGACAACAATGATGAAGATTCTATGACACTTATGACAAAGTTCAGACCTGATTGCTGACATCTGACATATATGACATGTCAGGGCTAAAAATAGCCTCCAAGAGCGCGCACAAGGGGAGTTATGGCAGCCAAGATTCCCCCATTCGAATTGATGGAAGAGGGGAGCTAGAAAAAGTTGGACAAGTGGCATTCATGGGAATCTCTCCTTAATTCAAGTTGGGATGAGTCTCTTGGAGGGAATTCGAGCTAAGGAGGCCTTGGGAGGTTAATAAAAGACAAGAAGAAAGGAGACTAGATTTTGATCATTTCTCATTTGGTAAAAATTGGAGAGCTTAGCTTGTCCTTGCAAGGTGGATGCTTATCCTTCTTGCCTTAGAACCAATTTCGAGGGTGCAAGATTCCCATCCTAGTTGGTTGATGGAGAGGCCATTCATACCTCTCAACAGAGCTTCATGGAGATGTTTTGATGCAGGTTCAAACCCCAACTGAGTTCAAGTTCATCTTCTCTCGTTCTTCTCTATGCCCATTCTACTATCTTTCTCTCAATGTCATGTAAATGTGCAAGGGCGCACTTGTTGTTGCATATAGTTAGTGAATGACTGTTATTTTGACTTCATAGACATGTTAGTTGATATATATCTCTGTAATAATCATATCCTCAGAGCCACAGCTCAAAACATTATGTATTTCAAGTGATATTTACATTCAAGGAAGAGATTCGAGCCATTTTCCCCATAGCATTTGCATAGTGATTTTGGAATGATATTGTACCTGTTTTATATCAAATTTTGTTGAGTTATTTATCATTTTATGAGCTGCATATGAAGTTAACTTGATGGCCCAAATGATGTGTGCAAACCTCTGAAGTGTTACTATGGTTTATGAAGAAATTCGAGACTCCTTGCCCACCAATTTCACCTCAAAAACTAGACTCTAGAAGCTGCTGTTCATTATGATGCCTATTCGACCCTAAAACCAAATATAATGCTGCACATATATTGTTCCTAATGTCTTCTAACAGAGCCGTGTCTCAGACCAAGAATTAGTGAAGTCTGTACAGTGTTTGGAAGAGCATCTAATGGCAGACCTAGGGGTGATCTCCACTTCTCAAATTAACTAGTCTTGTTCTGAAACTTCTTCCCATGCAATTTGAAGACCATGGATGGGTATATCAGTTGTTTGGATGTCTGATAGGTGTGTTAATATGTCCTATTCCCCATCAAGACCTTCCTCCCCAAATTCGAAATCATTTGGAGGTGTTTGGAACCAGTTGTAAACAAAACCCTAGAGTCAAAACAAGGTGAATCCAAGGACTTTCCTTTGAAGGGATATTACAAAATCACTCTGAACTGAAGGCTGGAGTGGCAAGGGGGGGGGGGATGTCATGCCCCATCTAACTCCAATAGTGGTGAAAATCCCTCAACGCCCCCCCATATCAAGCGATGTAGGCCTGGAAGAAGGATGATGTCATCATGACTAGACAACCAAGAAGAGAGGGCGCTGCAGTGTTGAAGGACCAAGAGAGTGTGGATGGTGACCTGGAGGAGAGACATAAGCCCTAGTGCTGAAAGAAGTGCCACCGGAATGATAAAACAAGGTGGGGGTCATGTGACCCAGTGACCCACCTTGGGAGCCTCAGACAACAACCTTAGGGCTTCAAGCCCTTTTATGAGGCAGTTAGCAATGCCACTAAGCCATAGTACTCCTAGGGGAGAAACAAAGGGTCTGGCCATAACCCTTACTCAGAAAAATTTGGATAACACCCCTCTTGGTCAAGAAAAAATGACCCTCTCTCCTTGGGGCACATCTGCAGGTGCGCTGGTACTGGTACCACGTAACAGGCTGTTTGGTACTTAATGCCAATTCAATGTCCTAAAAATCATCTTGAATTCTTGGTAGTGTTTCCTAAGGACACTTTAAGAAGCCTTCGAAATAGAGCACATGGGGGAGTAGGTAAATCCAAGATTGATTAACCTTATTCCTAAAGGGGATAGAAAAAGATAGGGTGAGCAACTTAAGGCCAAAACTACTTTTTGTTTAATGTTTCTAACAAGATACGAGCTGAAACTCTTGCGAATTAGATCAAAAGTACAGTTGCAAGAATTGTTCGACCCGAGTCAATCCACATAACCCATATGCAGAGTACTTACAGAGAGATAAGATAAGATGAGATAAGATAATTTTATTAATCTCCAACAAATGACCGCAAAAGTACGTCAATGGGACTGTGTGGTACCATGATGTCAATACATAGTGGGAGTGCTAAGGAGGCTCCTATAAAAAGCAAGAGATAAGATCCTATCCTAAAAACCAATAAGAGCTAACTCCCAAGATGGAGAGCCAATCTAGAAGAGAGTTGTACAAGGAGAGCCGATATAGAAGAAAAATGTACAAGGGGAGTGGATTTGGGATATGTGATACAAAAATGGTGAATATGTCATGGTACACTTGAAGCATCTCTCCTAACATCCGAAGTTGAATGAAGGAAACCCAAAATAGTACTTTGTCTGGAGGAAGAATTGGAAGAGGAGTTATAATGGGTAATGTGCCGCCTCTTGGAGCGGGGAACCTACTATTGTGATTTGGATTTAGTCTTCTGGTTGTTTGGATGGGGCTTCGACTGGCCACGTCACTAGTGTCGAGCGTAAGTGGAGGTGGTTCATCGTGTCTACACTGATCTGCGGTCTGAAGTAGTGCCATCCTTTGTTGATCTCTTGGTGCCCCTAGAGGAAGGGAACACCGAAAAGAAGGAGGTGATCTGCTGAGTGGAGCTTTTTCTCGAGTGAGAATGTTGTTGGAGGATGAGGGAGTGAAGACAAAGGGCCTCCTGCAAATATAAGGCCAAACATCTCCGATCAGGATATTTGAAGAAGCTAGCCAAAGTCTAAATCTCCATGAGAGGAAGTTCTCGAGAAAGACAATGGAACCACCTACGAATCACATAGTATATAGGACATCGAAAGATGAAGTGCTCCTCGGTCTCAACCTCTCAAATATGACATACTTAGCAGATCATGTCTGATCGGTTGATCTGCTGATCTGTCTCCACCTTGAGATGATGTGAACCCACTCTGAAATGGCATAAAGGGATACAAAAGGCATATCTCCAATGGCAGAGTGTGTAATGGAGCCGAACGATGAGACCATCTTTGAGATCCATGAAATGTGTAGCATAAAAGGCCATCTTTAGACTTAACCCACCTTGAGGGTTGATCCAAGTGACTTGCACGAATTGCCTAGAAATGTTGACTCGGGTGATTTTGTTAAGCTCCTGTCTGGTAGGTAAGAGGCAGCTAGGTGCATCCAAGGAATACCTAAATGGAGGAAGCCGGTCTAATGCAACGCCAATAGATGCCAACAGATTTGTAACCTCTGCATACCAAGATCTAGAGCGGCCCGAGGGGCTAGTCAATGCAATGGACTACGATGAGAGATAGGCCAATAACATGTATCGGGATTCGGTCTTGCTTTGTCGCCAAGTAAGCGAAGCTCCGAAGGTGGTGTAATTGTGAGACAAGGCGAAATACCGTCTCAAGCTGAAAGGGGTGGGCATCGAACTCTACAAATATAATGGCTTGAGGAATTGTCTGCTTGCATCTATCTATTTTTGCCTTGATATCATTTAATGCATTGATCTCTCTTTCTTAAGAAGATAGACCCATGATTTTTGCAAAATATCAGCAACTAGATGCATAAATTACCTTGCACCTGGTAACGATGGTGTTCTTGCTGGACCACAAACTTCAACATGTACAAGCTCCATGCTTTGCCTGCTCCCATGTCAGTGGCTTCTTTGTGTTGCTTGTCATCTGAGCATGTCATACACCTCCCTTCCATTTTCTCTGTATTAGATAGGCCATCAACCATCTCAAACCTACTTTGGAGGAAAAGATGTGGGAAACACAGATGTCCATATCTTCGATGCCAAAGTACGATGACATCATAGTCTCTAATATCTACCATTCTGTCTGAGCTTACTCTACTATTGACTATCACAAACTACAATCTCATTACTGCTGCTTCTCACTACTATGGAACTCCAAACCTTTATCAACACTCAAAATGATTTTCCAATCTCATCAATTAATATAAAGATTTTATGTTAAAAAATCTTCCTATTCCCAAACAAAAAAAAATCTATGTTCTAAAAATGTAAAATCTAAAAACAAAGAAATGTAGACTTATAAACTTACTTCGGGTCAATATATTATCATTCTATCCTCGAAAAATGCTGTCCAGTAAACTTTTAAAACAAACACTGTTTCAAACAGTTTTGTTCTGAAATTACCAACAGACTTACAGTGCACTGACTTGGGGTTTAAGCTAGTATCAGACCTCATGTTTCTTTGTCTCCATTGTGTCTCTGTTTTATGTTCACGACTGTCTCTCTAGGCTGCAATCTTCTATAGATACCATTTCCCAGGTTGGAGTCTATGTGAGCAATTCTGGGAAACTCTCCCCAACATCAGTTCTCCAATGCTTATGGTCTTTGATTCCCCATGACAGGTTACACCATGATCAACCCTGCATTCATATGGTGGATTCTTGCCTTGGCAGAGTTTGAATGGGGCAGGACCTCACTCTCATTTGTGGATATAATAAATTTTCTGGCAGCTCCGAGCATCGGTTTCTGTTATCTTTTGGCAGCTCCAGGGATCATGTCACTAGTGGCGTATTCACCTTCTCTTATCACTTGGCATCATAAAACCTTTTTTCTTTGACTTTTCCGATCTCCATCTAATTGGTGGCTCGATTCCTCTCACTCCTGCAGTGCAGCTTCTTTAACCAATGCCACCTTTATGATCGCAGGTCCCTTTCTCTAACTGCAACTGGTGGTGACTTCCTTTCTCTGACATGGGTATGTCCTTTATGATTGCAATTCACCCATCATCACAAACTCCTGTAGTGGCTTGGTTTAGCTACCATGAACAACATATAAACTCCCCTTCATATTCCTTCATGGACCCTGGGCTCTTCAATTAATTTACAAAGGTGGCGACACCTTCAACTCTTCTCCGTGGTTGTTGCTTTCCCCGGTGACTATTCTACCCGAGAATCTTATAGCACAGTCTCACGTTTTTTTTTTTAATTTCCAAACAGAAGAACCATTGATCATAAAAAATATTACCTCTTTTCAATTCGGCCTGAAACTCATCTTCAACTTGGATTTGGCTTGCCCCAATCATTTGTCTAGCCTCTCTTTGTGTGCAAGCAGTCCCTTAGTCTGTCTCTAATCTCCAGTAGTCTCTAAGCCCATCATCCACTTCTCAACCTCGCTTGATACCATGTGAGTTTTACACACAAGAATGTGGATAAAGAATACAAACCATAATATACTAACAGAGAGAATGATATGCTTGGTTCATCTACAATATGGTGTGGATGCCAATACATATAAGCTAAGAAACAAAACAGGTCCTGATGGGGCTCTGTGTCCATGTCCCATGTATCGGATATGGACATGCTAGGACATGTTTTTGGCACATGTCCTGAAATAGGATACATGCCCTAGATGTGTCTTGTGTGTATAACACATGACGGCGGAAAAGAGACCCGTGGGGCCTCTAAAAGAGATTTTGTCAATATGTTTTGTGTTTCTTGATGATATGGGTTTGGACAACATTGTTGAGTTGGCATTGACCAACTTGGATCTTAATGAATTGGTGCTAGAGCCGATCACTTTTGATGATGGTGATCCTCTTGAGGAGTCATCCTCCACACCAGTAGGTGGAAATATTGGATTAGATATAGAGGAGGATGGAAGAGATAGCAATGGCAGTGGTGGTGATTTTGATGATCCTGACATGGAGGAGGACTACTGACAGTGACGAGCTATGAGATTCTTCCATCTACAGTTCTAGTATCTACCCTATTTTTTATTTTCCATTGGCATTCCCACCTATAGTATTGGTGGTTGAATATCTATGTAATACATTTTGATTTTGATGATATCGGATGACTTAATGAGAAAACTGCAGTTTATGGTTCTAACTTCTATTTTATGATGTATATGGAATATTCTAGTTTGTTGTGTGTTTGATCTTCATTTATGTAGCAACTATTGGTATCAATATTTTGTAAATGTTCTAGTTTCTAAAACATTTCGATCTTTGTGTCTATATTTCATATATATATTATATATGTATATATATACACAGAGAGAGAGAGAGAGAGAGAGAGAGAGAGTGTCCCCATGTCCTGTTTATTGGGTTGACATACCTGTGTCGGATACTCTTATTTCTGTGTCCTTTGTGTTGAGTGTCGTCATGTCATGTGACTTAGCATACAAGGGAGACAGCGTCTTTTACCAAAATCTCATACAACCACTTTATTAGTTAAGCTCTAACCTAATCTGTTTATGACATGTGACACAAGTCACAATTGCTAACCTAAAGTAAGTACATTACAACTTTATTACATGCGGACTCAAACTTGCTGTCAATCATTAATAAGATTAAAGATTTCAGTTTTCATTTCTTGAAAGGTCCAAATTCGTTGAATCTTATGCTATTGTTAGTATCAACGTTTGGCATGCCAGCAACTTGGCATGGCCTCAACTTTCACTCTATATTTTGATTAATTAATAGATTACACGCAGTTCTCAGTCAACCATATTATGTTGGTCTTTTTCTTGTTAATTTATTTAATAACATAATTTACTTTGTTTAGATTTAGATATTTTTCTGTAAAAGTTCTGTATGAATTAATGCTTACAATTCTGCAATAATTTTTTTGCAATGTTGATACCAGGTGCAGAGGGAGGTGGGTTGTATAAAAGCATTGGCTTTTGACATTACAGCTGCTTGTAGTGGCTTTGTGTTGGGTCTTGTTACAGCTACACGTTTCATAAAAGGTGAGTAGTTGTTTCTATTCTGAAAAATCCAAATTTGTTTGTGTTATTCATTTGTTTATGATTAGTATTCTTGGAACAATGGCAGGTGGTGGCTTTGAAAATGTTTTGGTGATTGGAGCAGATGCTCTTTCTAGATATGTTGATTGGACAGACCGGGGCACCTGCATTCTTTTTGGGGATGCAGCTGGTGCTGTGCTGCTGCAGGTAAACATCATTTGTTGTCCTTGTAACTAAATTATCTGTGTTCAGAAAGTGTCATTGTTTTGACTACAGGAACTCCCATATTTATTTTATCCATTTCTACTTATATATATCCTAAAAAATGTTGAAGAATATAACTTCGGAAGATATTCTTCTTGTATTTTCATTGTACTTCCTTCAGGGAATATTCATATTGTAATTGATCATGTAAAAACCCTAAACGAAATCAAGTAAAATAGACAAGTCAGCCCCACAGAAATCAGTGGGTAAACTGCCCCAAACAATGGGCAAAACTGCCCCAGTGAAGTCGGCCCTATAGTGAAAAAGTCATACAGAAAAGTGTATAAATAAAGGGGGTCGAATTCCTCATTTGCATTATCAAACACTTAAGCGAGTTCGCATAACAAGATAGAGAAGGACAATTGTGGAAGAGCATTTAGCTCTTGATGTACTAGATTGGCATTGTACTTATGACGAATGTATATTGAAGAAGTTTTGCTGGGTTTCTCCCCTGAGAGGGTTTTCCCAGGGTAAATATTTGTGTACTCTTGTTTGTGCTGTGCTTGTCTATCTTTCAGTGATCCTATTGCATATGGTTATTGTGATAATATATAAATTGTCTGAAGATCTAACATAACCATCCTTGAAGTATAAAATTCTAACAAAAAATTCTAAAAATTTCACATATCCGTACAAGTGTCTATATTTGTATCCTGGTAACTTAGCTCACTGTATTGCACTTCTTACAAGTACATATGTCTTTAAATCTTTGGTGTGCTGTCCTAGTTGCTACAATGTTGTGCTACTGGGTACAGAAGATGCTATACTAGTTATGCTGGTTGAGGTTGGCACAATCTTGCTGATAGAAATATTAGTGAAAAATAAAAAATCTATGCGTGATGTTGCCGAACGCGTGAAAGATGATGAGATAAATGGCACACATAGTTGTTCTATTGTTCAGGCACAGGTGAAGCATACAGTTGTGTGGACCTTGCTACATCATCACTTTCGGATGTGAGCAGGTGATGTTGACTTGTATTTTATTGTTGGAGCTGTTATGTCTTGTTCATCAACATTTATTGTTTGAGTTAGAATTGGTACCTAGAGAACAAGGGCTGAGCATAACTAACCTCATTTATGTAGCCTCGCCATTAATGGACTGTCGAGAGAGCTATTTTTTGACAGAATCAAATTTGACATTATCCAGGAGACATTGACCTCATTGGCTTCATCCTCAGATATTTCTCTCTCGGATAGTATTGAGCTGTCCAACTCCTACCATGGACCTTTGTATCACCGCACTTGTGATATTGTTATATACACTTTAGTTTTGGATTTAGCTAGACCTAGGGCTTAGCCTAGTCGGATATTTACCTAGACTATACTTTCAGGTTTCTTTTTTTTCTTATATGGGAGCTGCTTTTGCACTCCCACATTGTACTCACACTGGATGTATCCTTTAGTCCCATTGACCTACTTTTGTGGTCATTTGTTGGACATTAATAAAATTATCTTATCTTATCTTATCTAATGTACTTCCTATATATTGTACACAATCCTTAATTACGTAGAGCATTGAGTATGCTTGATAGTATAAGCATGAGAGCTACGCTACTAGAATCTGCTATGTTGATGTATGCACAATCTATGCACAATCTACTTTGTTAAGGAAATCCATTGTATGTATGAGCCATGAAATCATTCGAAGTTGTCTTTCAGAAAATTTGCCAGGGGATGTCGAATGAACACTTAAGAAAAGTACTTCTGTCACTAGTACTCTGAATTTGAAATTAGTGCTCATTACTTTCAGGGGTGTCCCTTAAAAAGGCTTAGAACCTAAGAAACCAGACACGTCCAACATGCCTCCGTGTCCCGTGTCATCGTGTCGGATACGAAGACGGGCATGACACGTGTCCGACACGTGTTTTGGTTGTGTCCATTTTTGGGACACGATCAAAACACGTGTTGGACATGGTTTTGCATCGTGTCCTGACCCGTGTGCTACGTGTCCAACAAACAGGACACGAAAATCTCATGAAAGAGGGCCACAAGCCACTTAAAAGTGATTTTTCTCGTCTTTTTTTCATTTGCAAGGGTTGAGAGTGTTTTTTCTTGCTGGTGGAGCATTTGAAGGATTTCCAAGGGTTTCTAAGTCATTTTAGGGTAGATTTCAGGGTTAGGATTTTGATGACTTAATGAGAAATATGGTTCCAACATCTTCATCTATGACTATCATCTATTTGTCTCATTGTGATTTGTGAATGTGTAATGTGTATTGATTCTAATTTCTATTGAATATTTGTAAATGTTCTAGTTTCTAATTTTTTTTGGATATATATATATATATATGTAGAAATTTCACTTCTCAAACTGACCTTAAGCTATGCCACTTCTCAAACTGACCTTAAGCTATGCACAGATATCAGTTCAATATTAAATCTAATTCAACTAACTGCTGCAAATAAGATTCTTTCTCATGAACCATCTGAACTTAAAGCACACTGAGAAGTACTACCACAATGAATATTTAGAGTAGAAAAACATATTCATCTCATGAAATTTTAGACAGATTTTAGCCAAAATGGCCCAGGCAAAACCCCAACTTGGGGAAAACTCGTGAGAGAGAGTGAGTATTTTTATTTCTTCTGAAAATAAAATGTACAGCAGTCAATATCAACAATTAATAACATACTTATCTCGTAACCAATGCCTTCATTTACATAGAAATTTGTGCCATTGACAGGTACAAAACAATACTACTTCCTCGAATTCTGTGCAAAACTGGTACAGTTTGCCTCCTTGATTTCTGTGCCAATAAATGCCTTGGAAATCGTGCCAACTCACAATCAACTTCTATCCTCCATTTCTGTGTGTTTTACTGCCTCGAAATGCATGCTGTGTATGGCCTGCTCACTGTATGTACAACAACAAAAAACTACTGTTCGACCTCCATAAATGCTGAAGTAAACTCCTCGAAAATCGTGCTATATGCCTAGGGATTCGTGCCCAATCTTCCTTCTCGGTTTCTGTGCTTGCTGCCTCGATTTTCTTGCTGCTGTAGAGTGCATTGGAATGCGTGCCAATCACCTTCTCCCTCTGTGTCCTCTTTCTCCTCTCAAGAATTCAACCTCTCTAGCTTTTCTCAAGCAAGTCTCATTTGCTCCAACTCTCTTGGATAATCTCCACTTCTCCAACTCTCTTGGGATGTGTGCAAAATGAAAGAGGGAAAGCCAATTTAATTCAAAAGTCTTGTCTCTTGGTTTGCCTTTCAAGGGTAACTGAAGAGTCATCTAATCCAAGGGCCCACGATAGATTAGATCAATGGATGAGAATAAATGCTCATTATTCTCTCCATAAATTAAATTCATTCACCTACTACTTAAATAAACCAAAACTTAAAAGTCACTTTATAACAATAAAGTGAATTAATTGCTCATCTCAAGCAATTAATACAAGGGTCATGTCCCCTTTTCCCCCATTAATTACTTAAGCATAAAATGACTAGGAGAACACTTCCTAGATACAATTTCAACACTCCCCCTTACCAAGGAAGATGTTCTCACTGACAACCAACTCATCTCTGAAGAAGATAACCTCCTTCCCCACCAAAGCTGTTAAATTGCTCGTGCTTCTCGCACAATATCAAAATCTACTCATGTGCTTCTCGCACAATATAGAAGATGCCCACCCTTTCTAAACTCTGATCTAGAAAGGTCAAGTCACGTGTCCCTTCATGTTAGACATCATCACACGAAGGACATCTTGAGCTGCAAAGCTTAGTGCTTCCACTTCACGCGGGAAGACCTTCTAGCATATCCTCCGCTAGAACCACACTCTAGTCTCACATTGTTAGCAGTAGAAGCTCCCCCTGTCTCTGGAAGCTGTCCTGCATCCTGCACTGATGTCTCATGTTAGGACATCTCATCTCGCTCATCCATCAGTGACAAGTCATACTAGCTGACCCTCTTGCCAGCGCTGGAGGAATTGTTGAAAAAGATAACTTTGGATGTCCTCCCATATTTTTGGTGTGGGTGTGATGAGGGGGACCAAAACGTTTTGTCCTTTTTGTATTTATGTAATAAAGTGACGTTTATGTAAATAAAGTGATGTTTTGTACTTTATAAAACATCACTTTATAAAGAATTAATTATTTAATTAATTCTTTATGTTTTGTATTTTTTAATTAATTATTTTTAATTGAGAAAAGTGCATCTATTGTGAACCATAGATCTCCTAATTTAATCCTAGCCATTGATTAGGTAGTTTCTTTGGTAGTTAGGGTTAGTTAGTGAAAAGTAAAGTATAAAAGATGAGAAAGGGACAAATGAAGAACACTCACCATCAGAGAGGAAAAAGAGAAAAAGAAGAAGAAAGCTTCCAAGAAGAACTTGGCACATTTCCCAAGACATTTTCAGCGGCACATTTCCCAAGACAGCCAGCAAGAAGGCATGGTTTCCAAGACATTTCGAGCAACAGTACGTACAACATGTTTTCCAGCAATCCATACGACACGTGTGGGAACAAAAATCGATGCAGAAGGTACATAATTAACTTGTTGTCAGTGTGATCCGTACAACAGAGTTTCTGGCACGAGTTGGGCATGAATTTTGAGGCAACATTTAATGCAGAAAAAAATAGTCCGTACAGTAGAATCTGGCATGTGTGAGCAAGGCCGTACAGCAGGCCGCACATTGTTCTGTGGGCATGAATTTCAAGGCAATAGTCTGAAAAAGATAAGTAGGGTTAATTTGTCAGTTTATGAGTGAAGGAAATTTCTGTGTGAAGAAGTTTCATAATTCTTTTAATGAAAATTTTCTCTTAGGGTTTTCCCCAAGTTAGTGGTGTTTTGCCCGGTCTTTGACCAATATTACTTGTGTTCATCTTGCTTAAAGTTATTTTCAGTACTTGGAAGTACATTTTGAAGTTGTGGTTTTACTTTTAAATTTCAAGTTAAAACCCTAGTTTTCAAAGTGTTTGACTAAATGTGTGAATGAGCAAATTTCATATTTAAAGTCAATTTTCATCTGGAAGTAGCCTCTCGCTGACAATAGAAGACGAACTACTTGGTACCACAATAATCTCTAGAGCATCTCGCTCTCTCTTCTGAAGTACAGACTGACTACTCGGCGCCACATCAATCCTTGAAGCATCTCGCTCACCGTCTGTCTCAGACTCAGGATCCGATATCCACCCAGATCCTTTTGTTGTAGGCTGACCACGCACTACATACTCTCCATCTCTCTGATGACCTATCAACACAGGGTCAACCAGATCCACTCCCAATACATAAATAAAGATGTGTTCACTCTTGAACAATACTGCATATCCTGCTCCCTCCAAGGCTGTAATTAAAAGCCTGCTGTCCTGCAGCCCTGGAATATAGCGTACTCCTGAAATCTCCAGAATCTCTCCAAAACTCAAGCTGGAACCATACTCGTCCCAATTCTCTGACTCCATGCACTGTCCCATCTCTATCCTGTACGACTTGCTCTGGAATAGTCTCAAAAGTGAGGAAGGCATCTCGCCTCCCAGTCATATGACTACAATAGGAACTATCCACAATCCACTTCCCAGTATCAACTGGTCCACTACTACCACAAATCGAAACAACAGTGGCAAGAGAGAACTCTTTCTCGAACTGTGTAGCATACCACTCAATCTCTGTTGTAGCTGCAACCTGCTCCTCTTTCTCATGCTTTCCCTTCGTCTTCTTAGGACATTGGCCAGCATAATGACCAAAATCATTGCATGCGTAGCACCTGACTCTGCTCAGGTCCTCCTTCTGCTCACCTCTCTGCTGCTTAGCCCCTCCCGGGCCCTTCTTGGACTTCTTGCCTTTAGTTGATAAGGCAATGTTTTGCTCATCCTCCTTACTATTTGAAGAGCTCCATTGCACAAATCCTCTCCGGGTCTCCTCTTGCACAAAGTCATCCCGGAGACGATCCCAGGAAGGCACGTTCTCTCGTGCAAAAACCGCCTCCACGAAGACAGCCAACTGCTTGGATGCTCCATTCAGTGATGTCCTCACTAGATCACTACCCTGCACAACCTCTCCAACAGCTGCTAGCTCATCTCTCAGCGGGGTGATATGTGTAAGGTAAGTAGTCACATTCTCAAAGTCTGCCATCCGTATGCCTTTCAGCTTTTCTCTCAGTACCATCTTTCGATTTTCATTCGAACTTTGGTACAACTTGGTTAAGGCATCCCACATTTTATATGCACGATCTTTACCTGAAATGTGAGGGATTACATGGTCCTTTACTGCATCAAGTATGATCCTTCTAGCCTTGATGTCCTTTTTGTCGAGGGCAGCCAATGCTGCTGCATCAGTGGATGCGGGAACTTGAACATGACTCGCTTGAGTGCAGTTCACTACTTCATCCCACAGTTCATTTTCCTTCAAGATGAGCACTATCCTAGCCTTCCATGGAACAAAATTCCCTGCTCCATCTAGCCTATCTTCCATCCTTAACCTAGTGGCCATCTTACCGAGAATAATTGTCCAACAATTCTGTTAGGTGAACAAAAACTAAATCTCCCACAAGTCTGAAAATTTCTGACTGTCAATATGCCCTTAATAGGGTTCTGATACCATGTAGAAATTTCACTTCTCAAACTGACCTTAAGCTATGCACAGATATCAGTTCAATATTAAATCTAATTCAACTAACTGCTGCAAATAAGATTCTTTCTCATGAACCATCTGAACTTAAAGCACACTGAGAAGTCCTACCACAATGAATATTCAGAGTAGAAAAACATATTCATCTCATGAAATTTCAGACAAAGATTTTAGCCAAAATGGCCCAGGCAAAACCCCAACTTGGGGAAAACCCGTGAGAGAGAGAGTGAGAGTATTTTTATTTCTTCTTCTGAAAATAAACTGTACACCAGTCAATATCAACAATTAAGAACAGACTTATCTTGTAACCAGTGCCTTCATTTACATAGAAATTCGTGCCACTGACAGGTACACAATAGTACTGCCTCTTCCTCAATTCTGTGCAAAACTGGTACAGTCTGCCTCAATTTCTATGCCAATAATTGTCTTGGAAATCGTGCCAACTCACAGTCAACTTCTATCCTCGATTTCTGTGCGTTTTACTGCCTCAAAATGCGTGCCTGCTCACTGTACGGACAACAAAAAAATTACTGTACGATCTCCATAAATGCTGAAGTAAACTCCTTGAGAATCATGCTATATGCCTAGGGATTCATGCCCAGTCTTCCTTCTCAGTTTCTGTGCCTGCTGCCTCGATTTTCTTGCTGCTGTATGGTGCATTGGAATGCGTGCCAATCACCTTCTCCCTCTGCGTCCTCTTTCTCCTCTCAAGAATTCGACCTCTCTAGCTTTTCTCAAGCAAGTCTCATTTGCTCCAACTCTCTTGGATCATCTCCACTTCTCCAACTCTCTTGGGATGTGTGCAAAATGAAAGAGGGAAAACCAATTTAATTAAAAAATCTTGTCTCTTGGTTTGCCTCTCAAGGGTAATTGAAGAGTCATCTAATCCAAGGGCTCACAATAGATTAGATCAATGGATGAGAATAAATGTTCATTATTCTCTCCATAAATTAAATTTATTCACCTACCACTTAAATAAACCAAAAGTCACTTTATAACAATAAAGTGAATTAATTCTTCATCTCAAGCAATTAATACAAGGGTCATGTCCCCTTTTCCCCCATTAATTGCTTAGGCATAAAATGACTAGGAGAACGCTTCCTAGGTACAATTTCAACAATATATATATATATATATATATATATATATATATATATATATAATGTGTCCTTCAGATTTGGCCTGATGGACGTTTGAACTCTGGCAATGAACAATGTAAGTTGTTCAAGTCTTCTGAGGTTCACAAGGAGTCCACCTAAGTACAACTTAGGTGTTAACAATTTTAATTTTGAATTGACTTTATGAGAAATAAAAGTGGGTGAGTATTTAAATGTCTCATTAATTATTTAAATGAAAAGTGAATTAATTCATTTAATTAGAAAAAGTATGAGCATTTAATGTGGGCCCTAGATCTCATTAAATCAAGATTTGATCTTGATCATAGATTTTGAGAAAGGTGGTTATCATGAACAAAAAGGGAAAAACCTATGGATTGAGGCATCATTGTTCACTTTCACAAAAGAGATTTTTGGAGAGGAAGATGAGAAGAACGAGAGAGGAGAAAAGAGAGAGAAGAAACCCTTGCACAGATTTCAAGGCTGAGTAAGAGCACGAATCCCAAGGAGCAGGGCACAATTTTCTAGGAAATTCATACAGCATTAATTGCAGACTGTACAGCAGCAGAGAGGGCACAGATTTTGAGATAGAAGTCAGGCACAGAATTCGAGGAGGCTGCTACAGGCACGGAATTCGAGGAGGCTGCTACAGGCACAAAAATCGAGGAGGCCATACAGCAATAAATGCTGACCGTAGTGCTGCAATTTATGGGTGCGTTTTTCAAGACAGAAAAGGCACAGAAATCGAGGTTAAATCTGTACTGTTGTCGAGCACAGTTTTCAAGGCCGTACTGCTGTCAGAAGGGTGCAGAATTAATGCTGGGTTTGGACACTTTTCGAGATGAAAAGTTGAGATAAGTACTGCTGTTTTGAATTTGTAATTTGTCTTTGAAAATAAAAATCTCTCTCTTATCAGGCTTTTCCTTCGACGTTTTATCCTGGACCAAGATTGGTCAAAAATTCCCGAGTCAAATTTTTATGGTGTGGCTGATTTAAATTTTCTGAGTTTTAAAGTTGTAAAATTTCCATGTGTTTCAAGTGAGTTTGCTATTTATGCATGAGAAGCTAATTTGCAGCAGTCGGGTTTGGGCATTAAACTCTATGTGAAAGACAAAAACTTGAAACCGGGTTGGGGATTAGAAAATTTACAATATAACCCAATGATGAAAAATTCAATGCAATGACTATATACGATGAAGAAATGAATACTATGGAAATTGATCTCTGCAAGATTGTTGATGTAAATGTTGTCAAGGAAGCAAAGCATATAGCAATGAGTAAAGAATTATGTAAATGACTTCTGCATGTGCATACATTAGCTTTTATTTCCTTTTGTTGTCATCTGTAGAACTGTTGTATGTTTTCCTACCCAAATTGATTTTGTATAGACTTATGACATGCATCTATTTCTTAAGCTCTAGAACATGAGCAGGATATGCATCTGAGGAGAGAGAATCTACAACAGATTCATGTGGCTTGACAAAGTATATCTGGCATTGGGAGAAGGATTTAATTTGTTCTCTTTGTGTACATTGAATAATATGCAGGCAACTGATGGATATCAGGATGGTCTACTGGGTTTTGATCTGCAGAGTGATGGGCATGGCCAAAAGTACATAGTTACATTCCTGTACCGATGTTATATGTAGCTTTCAATAAGGCATTATAATGAGAAGGTTTCTTTATGACTCCTGCTGACTGTTATTTTCATCAGATGAGAGGGAAAACAGTTTTATGGATTATTGTCTATTTGTTCGGGTGTTGAGGGGGGTTGAAATTGTTCATGTAGTACTATTGCACCTACCTGCAATGTACGCTATAATTTAAAAGCTTTTTAGCATTGATCTGCAGGCATTTGAGTGTCACATCGATGGGAGAAGGTGCAGTGCGGGATATAGCTAGCTCAAATGGTGCAGCACTTGTACCTCCAAAGCCTTCATCCTATTCTTGTATTCAAATGAATGGCAAAGAGGTTTTCCGTTTTGCAGTACGCTCTGTTCCACAAGTAATTGAAGCAGCAATGGAAGAAGCTGGACTGACAGGATCACATTTGGACTGGTTGCTGCTTCATCAGGTTATGTTATTGCAGGGTTTTCTTTACAAAAAGACAAGGTTTGACAAAAACGATACAGTTGTTTAATGTTTGATGATTGCTTTCTGCAGGCAAACCAGAGGATTATTACTGCTGTAGCTGAACGGCTGCAGATTCAACCTGATCGGGTAATAACAAATTTAGCTGATTATGGTAACACAAGTGCTGCATCTATTCCTCTGGCGCTTGATGAAGCTGTTCGGAGTGGAAGAGTTCAAAGTGGCCATATTGTTGCAACTGCAGGTTTTGGAGCTGGACTTACATGGGGTTCAGCAATTGTGAGATGGGGTTAAATGCATACCGCTCCCTTCAAGAATAGTAAACCAAGACATGAGTATCCATCTGAAAAGGTTTTACTGGTACGAGGAAAATGTCCATCATCAATTTCCTTTATTCTTGAGCAGTTCTCCCCAAGTTCATTCATGACAGAACTTGGGTTGCTTTGTATTTTGTTTCCTTAATTTCCATTTCATATTTGATCATTGTAACTCGATCGCCAGAGTACTGCAAACAGAATATACCTGGCAGTGTGCTTGACTTGATGGATACTATTTTTCTAACAAAAGTTGATGGGAAGGCTATACTTCAAAGCCCTGTGTTACAATTCAACGATAAATCTGTCTATTTTTCTCTTGTTTTTAACTAAGTGACTTAGGCAACCTATTTCATGACTTTAACAGAGGATTGTCAATACAGACCATAGTAAATGACTGCCTGATTGCTGATTTAAAGGATGTAATTCTTTATGCGTTATCTATGTCTTGCAAGTTATAGTTACTAAAGCTATTGAGTATCATGTTATTTGGTTGATTTCTATGGCTGATAGATAGCCCACATTTACGATAGATTTGTTTGTGTTATCCTCTCTCCATGTTAGTTTTTCACTTTACAAAATTGAAAATTCATTCAACTTCTGGGCAAAGTTTGAATAAGCTTTCTAAATGATCCTCTTTTTTTGGAAGAAACACATCATATATTACTTCAAGAACAGAGTTATATCATGGAACGAAGAGAGTTACAACAATCTAACAACAGGGTTACAAGGAAATTCCCATCCTAAGACCCCATAACATTAGCATATGAGAATCTGCCCCAATAGGAAGGGTTTTGACATCTTTGAGGGAAAGACTGAATCTGGCTTTAACCAGCAAAGCCAGTATCTACTTAAAAAGCGGTCTTATTTCCTGTAAAGTTAAAATGGTATGGTTCCTTATGAGAAGTAGCCTTCCATCGATATTTCCAAAGAATGGCAATAGCGGAGAGTTGAACGGCATGCCAAGAAGATTTACGGAAAGGAGAGGACCTTTCTGAAAAAGCAGGGCAGTGAAAATATAGTCAAATTAAGCCTGCAACCATGCCCAAAAAGTCTTGGTAGACAGGGATCTTCAAATGACATACTCAATTGTTTCATCCCTACCACAAAGAGTACATGCGATGTTTGTAACATCAATTTTTTGAGGCCTCATCTTGACAACGAAGCCTCGAGGAGCATATGCCATCCCAATACTTTGTGCTTTAAAGAAGTTTGAGATTTCCAAATTGAATGGCATGACCTTTGCCACATACATGTAGAAGGGTTTCCCACTATTTCATCTCCAATCCTTCCAGATAAGTTGACCCATGGAGTGTGTTTTATAAAGACAACTTTCGAAAGCCCTTCTACATATGCTTTAATAAATATGTTTCTTTGAATGTTTGGAACTTTTGAGATCGGTTAAGATCATGCCACCTATGCCATTGTTGGTGCCTTTCGTTTTACAAATCCCTTTGGCTAATCTTTTACAAGCAAACATAGTTGGGAGCATAGTACAAGATTAGAATAGGAATATGTATTTGAATATGATTTGGTGTGGAGGAAATACATGACTAAAAAATCCAGTATGACTCCATTACAAAGGTATACATCTCATAGATGATATTCAAATATGCATTTTGTTACATATTTTTGAAGAATTTTAGTGTCAAGAATGCACCCTTGAAAATTCCACAATGTGGTCTATATTTATAGTTTTCTTTAGTCCTAGTTATCGGGTGCAAGCCCTGACAATGATGATTGATGCTATGTGATTCATTTCGCTAGTCTCAATTTCACTTCTTTACCCTTGTGAGCATCATTTGATGCAATGATCGCTAAGTGGATTATTCAAAACCATGAGAAATTGGTTTGTTTGGACTATACTCATGGGATATGGGTCATAGATTAATGATTTACACTATGTAGATAATCCCAAAAATGGTATATCATATGTTGGGCTGTGGAAACCCCTCAATACTTAATTTTTTTTAGTATTTTCTTTTAAATACTTGTGAGGGTCGTGGACAGTTTTTTTTGGCACTTGCAAGTTGGTCAAAGACAATAAAAAATAGGTTGGCCCTACCGTTTCTATGATGTATGGTAAATTTATTGAATTTTCATACAACAAAGGCTAGTTTGTTGAAACTTGCTATTATGGTTGAGAGGTTGAGATTGAAATATCAAGTAGGTCTTGATGCCATATCCCATGGACCCTCTCCCTCCACTGTTCATGCTACCCATTTGAATTTACATGTTAGCGATGCTCAATTCGCCTTGATCCTTTTGGTAAGGTGAAAATATCCCAAGCCACTAGAGAAATCTCCTTCGGCCCTCCTTGTTTACTCCATAGAAAACTTCTTAGCACCTTCCCCAATATTTTATACATTGCTGGAGGTGGGAAGAGACAAGATGAGTAATAGATGAGCCTCATTGTTAGAACTTTATCAATAATCGTAACCTTCCTAATGAGTGGAAGAACTAGCTTACTCCACCATTATCACCTTCCACTGGTCAATGTCAAAGCGCCACATCCCATAGGGAATGCTCAAATCACATATGATCTTCCCAAGTCCTATAAGCTTCCATTTTTATTCAACAAACTATGAGACATCTTGGCTAATAAGAAAGACCTCTATTTTTCTTGTTGAGATTTACAAGGTTCAACAAGAGAATCTATGGAACCACATGTCATCCCAATTTTGAAATGGCCTCCTCACAAGAGTGCTAGAAAGAGATAGGTCTAATGCAATGGAAAGATCATGCAAAAGCCATAAGTGTGTTGGCAACAAAAAATGCACAACGGTGCCCAAGAGATAAAGCTAATCACAAGAGGGAAAAACACTAAATATAAATGCCCTTGGGCTTATCACATTTGTATAATAGATCAAAAGATCACATGATAAAAAGATACAAATGAGAGCTTGAATCTTGTATTTATACACAACTCTAGTTGGATGCATCGTATTAAATGAGCTCCTGGAAACTCATGCTTGTTAATTTAAAACACTCTTGGATGAATCAAAGGAGAAGGAATAAATACTTAACTATTTGGATGAAAATGTTCACCACTACTCGAGCAAAATGCTCTCTTTTATTGATGCAACTATTCTTGCTCCATTGGCCACCCTTGAGTGATCTTTTCTTGACATAGGTAATTCTAAAATACAGAAGATGAAGTAAGGTGTTGTCCCAAGAGGGGTTATGGGCCCACATATCAAGGACACACAACTCAATGAGGTTATTGAGCCAACATGCCGTGGTTAAATAGGTTAGCCTTAACCACAAGCCTAGTATATAATAAATAATGTATGGTTTTAGCCATAATTACAAGTACACAATGATATGTATGAATGAGTTGTTGCCACATGTATAGATTACACCAATAATCCCAACATCCTCACATGCACTAAACATGGGTCCTAGAGAGAAGTCATTACAATATAATATTACATACTTTACTCCCCTTGTTAATGTTGAGTAGAGGGCCAAATCATCCCCCATGAACTCCACATCACCCCATAAAGCCATCAACGATCAAGACCGATCTTTAGAGAGATTTAAGTGGGTGACATTGTAGTTCGATAGTGATATTAGAAAACTAAGTAATAACTCATGGTGGAGAAGATTCCCTTTGATGGTGCTGAAAGGAACCAAGAAGAAATTTATGTGCATCAGATTTGTCTTGAAAACAATCAACAATCTAAGCAAAACGAGCTTGGGGTGGAGATGGTCCCTCTTGATAGCACATGGATGGACCAACAAGAAGCTCTACTATGTCAACTTGAGTGGAGATAGCCCACTTAGGTATGTTAATTTTTTGAGCTCAGATCCGATCTCAAATTCGAATAATTTACTTAAAATCATTAACTAGAAATACATTGAACTCTAACAAATTACGCATAAGAAAACACAGGAAACCATTCAAACATTTGACACTTAGATTTACTTTGGAAAACCCCAACTAGGGAAAAACCAATAACATATGATTTTCATTAATTATAAAAATCAGGGGCTCCCATCCAGGGCTAATGGCCCTCCTAAGGAATAATACAATCACAACAAGATAACCTAGCCTATCACTTGGATGCTACCTTCTCTGTTGCACCTTGCTCCTTTCCTTGGCCCCTGCCCTCCACACGTGAATGGAAGTCCTTCTTCACCCACTGAATGAGATTTCACTCACTCATTCTATGTGTCTGTTGTGTCTCCTCCTCTCACCTAGGCTTACTCTTATTTCATTACAATATGCAAATACCATGGGCCGATACCATGGCCCACCAAATACCATGGGTCCTCTACTTTACATAAAGTAATAACAAGAGTACATTAACTTTAATAATTCACTTAATTAAAGTGAAACTCCTAAGTTTGAGAGGTCTTCTAGACGAATCCTGCATGCCAGACACTTGGCCTATGTAGAAGTACTTGTCTGATGCTACAAAAATCAACAAGGTATAGGTCTTGATCTATCCAAAGGAAGAGTATTGATGCAAGGGGATTATGTAAGATGTTTCCATCTTGATAAATGGAGCCATATTGTTAGGAGAATCTAGCATATGCAAGAAGTCATCTACAACATGAGTGCTTGATGAGCAACTGACAAGAGCTTCATCATCTACAACATGAGCAGTAACGAGCCACTAATGAGAGTATTAAGAAGTGAAGATACATTTGCAATAGGAAGATTGGATGAGTCATTAACAAGGTCCTCATTAATGATACGAGTATATGTTAGCAATATTTTCATTGATGTCAAAGGAAATCAAGCGTTGGATTGAATCAATATATGTTTATTATTTTAATAATTATATGTAGCTCGAGGGCATGATGTTCTTGATTATGTTGGGTGCATGCATGCTTAGTTCTCCTATATGTAGTACCATGGGAAAGTACCATAAGTTTCCAAACCCATGGGATCATTGGTAAATTCCTATTTTCAAGGAGATAAGGCGACTTTGGGAGATTAAAAAGAAAATAATTCTCTTATATGTAGTACCATGGGTTTCCAAAACCATGGGTTCATTGGTAAATTCCTTTTCTAGGAGATAACTTAGGTGGATTTGGGAGAATCACAA
Organism: Larix kaempferi; assembly: GCA_027924585.1. NCBI lineage: Eukaryota > Viridiplantae > Streptophyta > Pinopsida > Pinales > Pinaceae > Larix > Larix kaempferi. The sequence goes on along the minus strand of BSBM01000158.1, from coordinate 26,794,127 downwards.
GAAATTAATTATTTAGTTAAAGGTTAACGTGTTTTTTAAATAGACACAACTCTTCATGAAGGGTTTCCAATAGATATAAATTCAACAAGAATTGAAGGAAAAGTGTGTGAGTGAAAAAACAATATTATCCTATATTAAGAGGAACCTCTCAAGAAGAAATATGAAATGAAGTGAAGATGGTGCGAGTAGAATGGTAAAGGAAATACGAATGATTATTTGAAGAAGTCACATTCAAGAAAGCATGAATTGTAACTATGGGTTTGTGTCGCTCAAACGAAGAGATTTGTGTCTCTTGCTAAGTTGGTGCTTAGCGGTGGGTATTGGTGTCTCAAATAGGTTGGTGCCTGCAAAGATCCGTAAGAGTAGGTTGGTGTCTACAAGGATTTGTATCAGTGGGGATTGGTGTCTCTAGTAGGTTGGTGCCTACGAATATTTGTAATAGTAGGTTGATTCCTACAAAGAGTTATAAAGATAAGTTTTTGTGGTTTTTTCTTGAAAGGGTTTTCACGTAAATCTTGTGTTCCATGTTCTGTAATTGATAGATCTTATATGTGATTGTTTTTTTTTTCCAAGAAAAAAAGCGTAATTTTATTTCAGCAGAGGTGAACAAAATTACATTATGTATATGCAAGTATGCATGCGGATATCCATTTAAGGACAGTCAGTACTGTAAAGAGTAGGATCTTCAATACATCAGTCTGGTGTGTTCAACATCACCATAATTAAAGGCCAAAAAAAGAAACAGGAAATTTTACCTGGGGGCTCCCCGAGCCTCCAATTTTCCAAGTAAAAAACTTTTAAAGAAACAGTAATACAAGTCTTCAATATGTCGTCCTTCCCCAAAAAAACTGATAATCCTCATCAAAATTTTTGTAATATCATCACTACTATTCTACTATTCTTGTATTGCCAAATCATCAACAAAAGGTCTATGATAGTACTCATATAGAGTCCCATCATGGTATTCTTTTACTTTCCACACCCCCATTGCCAGGACCCTGCCAACCTTAGAAGCCTTGTCCGCCTCCTTGTTATTCTCCCTGTAAACATGTCTACAAGAAAAGTGTAAAAATGAAAGCTTTAGTTCTTGAATGTCCTGAAGTATGTTTGCAAGTCTAAGGTCTCTGCATTGTTGTGTGCCAAGTGACCAATTTGTGACGTTCATAGAATCTCCATACACATTAATATTTTGACAACTAGTCTCAATAGCGAACATGAGAAGAAGCTTGAGGCTCATGATTTCAGCAAAATTATTTCCACCCTCCCCAAGACCCCAAAAAAGGTGATAATAGTGGGTTAAAGTAAGATGTAGAACAACCCCTCCCCCACAGATGTTCTCCTGAGCAAAGCCATCGTAGAAACCCCATGGAACTGAGTGGTCAATGTTAAGTTCAAGAACAGTTCTTTGATTCGCCACTCTGATATGTTGAGGATAAGCCTTTATGAAGCCACAGATGAGTATGGCCAAAACCTCTGGTCTACAGGGTTTATCATTGAAGATCATGCCGTTCCGCGTCAACCAAATTCCCCAGGCCACCATTAGAGGAAGGGATTTGAAGGAGATGCCGATTGGATCAATACACCATTGTGACCAAGCCTGTAGCAACGTATTCCCCTCCTAGTTAAACTAAAAATTTGAAATCCTGGAGCATTCTGCCCATACCTGCACCGTGTATGGACAATGGAGAAATAAGTGAAGACAAGTTTCCTCATTTGCTTTACACAAGATACACCACCCCGGCCCTACCTTGTTCTTTCTTTGTAAGAAATCACAGGTAGGAATGGAATTTTCGAGAACATTCCACATGAATAATCTGTGTTTCATAGGACAATTTAACTTCTAGATTGGTTTCCACCACCAAACCAATTCATGTGGATTTATGAAATGGCTTAAGCTGATGTATCCATTCTTTGGTGAAAACACACCATTCGGAGCCCCTTCCCATACCAAACAGTCCTCCCTATCACGGATGAGAATTTGAGAAAGTATGAGGGCCCTGTAATAATACCTTAATTCATCCTGTTCCTCTACTGAAAGATCCAAAGTGTTGGCATCTATCCATGATTGAGTCCATGGGTGAACCAAATCTCGAATAGCTAGCTGGGATAGGTAAGTTATACCTATCTCCCGGAGAGATGCAATCAAACCAACTGATAAGATGTGTCTACCTTCACTCCCAAACCAAGGATCTTCCCCAACCCGAAGAGACTGTCCATTCCCAATATTCCAGGCTAGAAGGTCACCAACCACAAAAAAAGATTTCGTTACAGCTTTCCAAATAATAGAACCACCACAGTGAGACTTAATCGGGTTTCGAACCCAATCCATGACTGATGCAGGGGCAATGTATTTCTGGATGACAACTCTTGTCCATACACTATCGGTTTTTAACATTCTCCATACCCCTTTGGCTACCAGAGCTTTTGAGAAAAGAAGAATGTTTTTCAGTCCCCAACCTCCTAAAGCCTTAGGGATAACAATTTTCTGCCAATGAACCCATGGGGAAACAAAGTCTCCTTTACCGCTCCAAAGAAAACGAAAGCATAATTTCCGAGCTTTTTCCAACGTTCCTTTGGGGATCCAAGAGAGGGACATCCAATATACAAGAATGGCCTCTAGAACAAATTTCACCAGGACCAACCTTCCTGCTCTCGAAAGCCATTTGTGGCTCCAAACCTTCAACCGTTTGTGAATTTTCTCAATAAGCCAGTTCCAGTCCTGTTTAGTGTATGCATTAGGTTTTAAATGAAACCCAAGGTAGCAAAAACCATCATCAAGGAATAATAAGGTATAAGGGAAAATCCTTCTAATAGCCATGATCTCATTATCACTTAGCAAGTGAGCCGATAAGGTGGATTTCCTTTCATTAAACTCCATACCAGTAGCTTGAGAGAAAAGTTTGAAGATGCCTTGAAGAGTTTCAATGTCCCCAATCGAACCAGAACAGAAAATGAGAATATCATCCACAAAAAGTAGATGTGAAATAAATAAGTCCGGAGCCACCTGAATACCCTGGAGGATGCCATCCCTACAAGCTTTTTTCAGAGCCTTACTTAACCCTTCCGCTACCAACAGGAAAAGTAAGGGTGATAATGGACAACCCTGACGCAAGCCTCTTTCCGAATGAAAGAAAGGAGAGGCTGCCCCATTTATGAGAACTGCAAACGAGACCGTAGAGATACAACTCATAATCCACCTGATAAAGTCCACAGCAAAGCCCAGATGAATAAGAAGTAAATGAATATACAACCAACTCACCTTGTCATATGCTTTTGACAAATCAATCTTGATAATAGCTCCTTTGATTTTCCTTGATTTCATACTATGAATGCCCTCTTGTGCCACTCCAATAGCCTCATGGATTTGTCGTCCTTCCAGAAACCCAAATTGTTCAGTTGAGATATGCTTGGACAGAATAATTTTTAACCTCTTGGCAATAATTTTGTACACAACCTTATACACACAGTTGCACAAAGAGATGGGTCTGAAATCACCCAGAGAGGAAGAGTTATCCATTTTAGGGATTAGGGCAATAAAGGTAGAGTTTAGGGCAGCTGGAATATGCCCAGAGATTCTAGTATCTTCAACCATTTGCAAGAGGTCATTTCCAATAAGCTCAAAAAAGGCCAAAAGAAATTCCACGGTACAGCCATTCGGTCTCTGATTTTTGTCTTTCTGAAAGCTCTGTAGGACCCCCTTCAACTCTTTCTCCGTGACAATTTCCATCAAGGATTGATTATCTTCCTCTTCCACGAACCGGGGAAAAAGTTGTGCCATCCTGACAATTTTAGCAATGTTAACCTGTGCAAGGGCTTTAAAAAGTGTTTGGAAATGATTTACCCCCACACCAACCATGCCATCAAAGGAAGTCTGGGATTCCCCCAATGAGTCCTCAAGGCTCCAAATGGTGTTGGACACCTTTCTTTCCTTTGCATAAGCATGAAAATTTTTTGTGTTCTCATCGCTTGCTGCTAGCCATACCGCCCTACTTTTCAAGCGCCATGTTTATTCTTTTTCCAGTAAGAGCGTGTTCCTCCTACCTTCCAATAAAACCAGATGAGCTTTTTCCTCCAAAGATCCCAGGCCCTCGAATCCAGAATCATATATAGATTGCAGTTCCAGTTCTATCAACTTCAAATCTCGGTCATCTCTTCTATTCTTTTCATGGGCCCATGCCTTAACCGGTCCTTTAATTCTTTTGATATTAGCAGAAAACTAATGTGAGGCTGAGAGAGCATCCCTAGGGTTAAAAGGGACCCAAAGAGAGCCAACAAGGTCAGTGAAAGTTTCATCTTTTAACCAGATTTTATTGAACTTAAGCGGCCCGGCCGGTTTAGAAGGTCCATCACGGATTTCAAGAAAAATAGGGAAGTGATCTGATGATCCCCCAGAACCTACCCACTGCCTCAAGAGATAGTTTTTGTCCACAAAAGAGTCAGACACCAAAAATCTATCCAAGCGTTTCTCAACCCGGTTATCTCCAGTTCTGTTATTCCTCCAAGTAGGCTTAAGGAGAGAAGGCTCAATATCCAGCAGATTATGGGTGACCAGCATGTGAGTGAAATAATCAGCCAAAGGGTCAGAACGAGCTCTGCTGCCCCAAACTTCTACCGGGTCGAGAGAGAAATTTAAATCACCTCTGACCATAAGGTTTCCTTCCTGTAACAAAGGATTTGAGAGAAGAGAATCCCAGAAGGGGATCTGGTTTAAATAAGGACCATAAATATTTACCACAGTGAAAAATTCACCAAAATCAAGAGACGAGCAGGACAATCCCAAAGCAGATTCCATCCCCCATAGGTTATGACAGCACCGTTCTTGTATTCCAACCAATAGCCTGACCGCCAGAACGACCACGAGCATCCAAGGTAGCAAAAGACCAGCCACCAAACCAACTTTCTAACAACGACTTAATCACCTCACCAACACCCAAAGTTTCTTGAAGTAGAATGATATCCGGGTGCTCAAGAGATACCACTCTACGCAGTGCTAATCTTTTATGGGGACCAGCCAGACCCCGACAATTAAAAGACATCACTTTCATTAATGCCCCCTCTTCTGGGCATGCACCGCTCTAAGCGCCCGATCAATAGTCACCTGTTTGCCTTCCAGCAGATCCATCTTAGCCTTGGATTGTGCTTTAGATAAAAGCGACTTCCTGCCTCTGCTCTTACCCGGTTTGCAGACCCCGACACCCAACTCTCCAGGAGAAATCTTAGTAAGGGATCGTAAAAAATAGCCAGAGTCCGAGGAGTTGGTAGGGGAAGAGGAAGAAGGAGCTTCTACGTGGGCGGGATTAGGTTCAGGGGGAAGATCAAGCAGCATCACACCATGATTCGGAGAGGTTTGTAGAGTTGATGGGGGATCGGGAGCATCACATGAAAGTTCCACCAGTTCCAAGGAGGGTGAGATATTCAAGTTTTTTAAAGCCTCCAATCAGTACGGATTTTCCACAGAAAAGTTTTTAATAACAAAATGAAAGGAAAGGGGGTTTATGGAAGGAGGAATACCCGCAGCCGAAGTTCTTGAGGCTGAGAAGGGAGTTGGTTGAGATAACTCAATAGGTGTTGGTACAGGTGCCGTTCTTTCCTCTTGAGACGCATCCCTAACCGAATCCAGATGTAAACCTCCAGTCACTTCCGCAATAGTAGAGGGTTCCGAAGATGCAAGGCCTGCAGGAAGAGGAACCTCCACGGCCTGAAAATTTCCATGCTCAGCGACAACATCCAATACCACAGTTTGAGAGGGATCTGATGAAGAAAGACCAACATGAGGAGGGGCCTCCATAGCAATTGAAGATTTGTGACTACCACCATTTTTCCGCCGAAAAGGTAGTTTACAATCTGCAACCGGATGGCCATAGGCATGGCAACGACGACATCTAAAGGGGACATTTTCATAGTCTAGTTTCTGCACATATGCATAGGGCCCCCAACTGAGAGTGACATCTGGTGCCAAGCCATCCCTGATATTTAAATTGACCAAGATGTGAGCAATCTTCCTCTGCCGGGTTTGCAAGAAACAGTAATCACCATCCAGATAAGTGCCAATCAAGTTCCCAATACCTATGAAATGCCGCTCCGACCAGTAATGGAGAGGTAAACCGGGTAGCCGAACCCAAATAGGTACTAAGTCCAAGCATTCACGACTAGCATCAAACATTGAGTGCCAGGGCTTAATCATGATCGGACAATGGTCCCAACTCCAGTTGGAATTTAGAACCCACTTAGCATGGTCTTCACTATGAAAGTTGAAAGCAAACCAGTTTCGAGTTAATTCAACAACCTCAGGGATATAGCCCAACTCTGCAACCCAATGCTCAACCACCCATGCCTCAATGGTACTTAGAGAAAAGGATCTGCCCAGCGCCTTACCAACCAAGGTGATACTGGTCATCTTGACCAATTGATGCCACTCAATATCTTCCCCAAGTGCGTAGTTATACTTAGTCCTACTCAGCTTCAGCCAATGTTTCCTACTGCGCTTCGCCGGTTGGGTTGTATCATCCGAAGTATGTCCTCCACATTCTTTAGAACTGGTACTAGAACCCACACAAGGGCTAGCGAAACCACGCTGTTTGTGAATCTCCAATAACCCCAATCCTTTACCTTCCCGAGTCTCTGCAGAATTCAAACCAGGGAGTGAGTCCGAAGTGGGGATGTTTAAGCTATCTGTTCCATGGATACTACCGATAGTAGAACAAGAGCCTTTTCCACCCGGCGCTGAACCTTCGATGGCCGTTATCACTTGGTCAGAGGACCAGAGTGGTGTCACAACTTCCTTCAAGGGAGAAATCGATGGAAAGCGAGGCGGTGGAGCATTCAATGGCAGTGAGCTAGGGCAAAGTGCAAGAAAATTTGACGGTGAAACCCCAAATCCAACCGATTTTCACCAGCTGATAGACCATCCAGCCCGCACCCTGCATTGTAAGCCACATCATGCCACCCGGCGCCAGATGGCTGGGTCCAAATAGGCATTTCATTCGACGGGTCAAAAGAATAATCCAGCTGATCATCATAGTTTGCCATTGCATGTAAAACGGAAACATAGTAAAAGGAATAGCAGGTAACAGGTGCAGTAAACAATAGTAAAACAACCTAGGGTTTAAACATTAAACAAGAAAACTCATAAACCAAAGCAAAGGACGCAGTTAACGAGAAGGGAGAAACGCCACGTCGCTATACATCTTGTCAGAGCTACAGTCTCCATTGCCTAACAGCAGCAGGCCGCAAGCGGCCCTCTGTGGGCTAGGGTTCGGCCATTTTAGCTAAACCTAGCTATCTCTCGCCATTGATCAGCCTTATATGTGATTGTTTTATTGTGGTAATTGAATTTAAATAAGTAAAATATTGTCTTATACGGATTCATCCTCCTTGCCTTCTCAATATAAGTGTGTGCTCAACAATTGGTATAAGAGCAAGATCCTTCAGAAACAATCGAACTGCTGGAAGATAGATCTTGGGAGTACACATGGATGGTTGTTGGGGCCAAGGTCGCAGCTATAGTAAAAGCTGCGAATTTTGGGAAAAAGCACGAGTATGGAAGGAAAGTGCTAATTTTGGGACAAGCACTAAGTTTTGGGTAAGAAGGAGACGGTGCACAGTACGGTGCCAGATGGATGATCTCAGCGCAGATCACGGACCGGAAATTGCGGAGCTCGCGCGCACGCCATCGAAGAATGAAGGTGGCTCAGCTACCATAATAAATAAGGCGATGGAGTAGAGGGCTCAGCTACCCTCATTTAAAGGCTTAGTACAGAAGTTATGGTTGCTCGGATCAAGGAGGAGCAACGGACCAGAGCATTGAAGGCGAAGGACGATCGCCCATACCCACAATCTGCGCCGGAATTCATGGAGCCTGCAGGAAGCGGCGACGTGACTGCAAGCGGCGCCTACAGTACACCTAGCCATGTGCGTGGTTAGGGTTTTTGGGAATCACTGTTGGGAAAGGCCCACAGTTTTGTAAAGGTGTGACCGTCATGGCCACCTATATATATGAATCATTGTAATGGGTAGAGGTTCCTTCAGTCCCTTCCTTTTGGAGAGTTAGAGAGTTCGATACTAGACTGTTAGATAGCCAGTCTAAAGGATAGATCATGTGTTGATTATCCCTCACTGTATTTTCTACCCAGTGCGTAGAACTAGAGAGGAAATCGGATAGCCGAGGAGCTAATCCCTGAGTTGCCAGACAGTCTGAGTCGACGTCTGTGCCTTTGTAATCTCCATAGAGAGGAGACTTGATTGAGAGAAGGGCTCCCAGCTGTGTGCATGGAGTTTCCTGGAAGGATCTAAGGCTGCAGCTGTGTGCGCAGCATATTGTATAACTCTATCATTTTCTGGTTAATATAATGCTCCCGTGGACGTGGTTTTCCTCGAGGAGATGAGCTTCACTTATATCTTCTTGTTATAATGTTTGCGTGAATGATAACTATTTAGAGTTCATTATTTGTGTATGCAAGACTTCTGTCTTATCTTTGTGACTGTTTGAGCGAGTTGGAAAGATCCCTTGATAACTATAAGTGTCTTAAGTACTAAAGAAGTAGTAACGCACGGTCGCTGCGGCGAGGGCAGACTGCGTTACTGTGCTGGATGTGAAGGGCGAGGAAGTGTTTAGCGCGTCGACCCAAGGGATAGTTGCCTGCTACGTTAGAGAGGAGAAACTGCGCAGTAGACCTGCCAAGGAAGGAATCCACGCAGCTGCGCCGAGCGGCCTGCGGGAAGGTCCGACCGCCGATTTCACAGGAACCTGTCAAGGAAGAGCTACCTCCGCGTCACCCAGGTTAAGGAAACCTGATTCCTTAACCCCCCCATAGCCACTTCGGGTGAGACCTCGAGCTGCTGCGCAGCTCGTTGCCGAGAGGGCCAGTGCGCCAAGGGGTTTTGTTGCTGCGCTTCATTAAAACCCGGGTCTGCCCAGATAAAGTAGTCAACAAATGGTTCCGTTGCCGCGCGAATGAGACTTGTTATTTTGGCGACGCGCGAGATTAAGTAGTCAACAAATGGTTCCGTTGCCGCGCGAATGAGACTTGTTATTTTGGCGACGCGCGAGATTAAGTAGTCAACAAATGGTTCCGTTGCCTAGTGACCAACAAATGGTTCTGTTGTCTTATGACTTTTTGATCACATTACTTCCATGGCTTTGAACCCTGTTGATTGAGCCAACAAATGATTCCTTTGCCTTGCGACTTGTTGCTGTAAGACTTACTAGTCACGCGACATCTGAGACTGTTGCTGAAGACAACATAAGGTTCTGTTACACTGAGACTTGCTCAGCTAACAAATGTGTTACTGGCATCCTACAGCTAAAGAAATTGGAGATTGGTTTGATTTAAAGGCTAAAGAGTTTGCTGAACAAGAAAATAGAAGCCCTACGCTTCAAACAGAAGATTGGTTACAGAAGTATATTTATGCTGACCTTTACGAAATTTTCTTTGTTACGTTTGCATTGGAGTTACACGCTTGGATAGCCAAGTTAGCAGATTCTAGACCTACGCTGCATGTTGATCGACCCGTCACGTGGACGCCTGAGCTAGTCAGTATTGTGAAGCAGATAGACAATCCTGTGTCCCGCGCAGTAGACTTTTGGTTGAATAGTCTACTGGAAGGTTTTATTACCGAATTTGCAGTCGATACAAGAAAGAGTTTCAGTGAAGCTGAGAGGAGTTTCTTCCAAGTACACAGAGGTAACTTCTTAAATTCTCTGAACTTATGGATTAAAATGCTTCTGTATGAAAAAGGAAAGCTATGTATTGCTTCTGATGAATAGCATAGTCAAGTAATGTCCGTAGATTCTGATAGTGATCCTGAAGTTATTGGTTGCACTCGTAGTGGAAAACGATATAAAGTAGGCCTTGACCAATATCCTTTTGAGTCTAGCCCAGACAATAGCCAAGTCCCTAGAGCAAGCCATATAGAAAGACAAGGGAGTGCTCATATCCCTTATCACCCCTTTACACCGCAAAAACCAAACGGAGCTCAGTATAATCCTACAGTAACACCTTCTAGTAGCCCACACGGTACTTCTAGTACCTCTGTACCACCTTTGTTTAACCATCCCGGAGGCACTGCTACGGTACCTCCACCTCAAACCCGTGCAAGAAGGATGGGTGACGACATGAAGCTACCAACTTTTAGAGGAACAGGGATAGAAGACCCTGAGCAGCACTGGTTCTTATGTGAAGCCATTTGGACAATTAAGCAAATTAATGACGATGCTGTTAAACTGGTTCAGTTAGCAACCACACTAAGAGAAAGAGCCTTGACTTGGTTCATGAAATACTTAGCAGCACAGAATAGGACGCTTGCTGAGGTAAGAAATGCCATGATTAGAGAATTCAAGAAACCTAAATCAGAATCACAGTGTATAACAGAGCTCAAAGACATCAAACAGTTACCTACAGAATCAGTATGGGACTTTGACCAGAAGTTCAAAGCCTTGATAGATCAAGTAAGCTTCGAGTTTGCACCACAGCAACATAAAGAATGGTTTATTGCTGCACTGCTTCCACACATTAGACTTCCCCTTATGCAACAGAATCTCAATACTCAGGAACAAGCCCTAGAAATGGCTATGAAACTAGAAGCTTCACCAATTGCAGGAACAAGCAACGATGTTGCGCATTTACAGAACCAATTAGCAAACTTAACCTTGCAAGTGCATGATATTAAGAAAGGCAAGGAGATTAAGGAAGAAATTTGGTGTACAAAATGTAAAGCCCAAGGTCATTCAAAGGACCATTGTCCCGTTTTCATAGACTATATTGCAACTGGAGCACCTAATCCTTTACCACAGGCACAAGGGCCTTGGTGTGAAATCTGCAGAACTAGAGGTCATAGACCACAAGAATGCCACTTACTTCAGAAATATGTACAAACTCCAAAGAATCTATATTGTAATTTCTGTAAATCAGTAGGTCATGATGAGAACAATTGTAGAGCATATGATCTTATGATAGAAAGAAAGCATGATGTTTATAGGGTACAAGCAGAGACACAAGGACCCACAGCAGGACCACCTTATGACCAAACTCGGGACGCCCGAGTAGCAAATTACAGAGGACGCGGACGCACAACAAATTTTGGTCGCGGAAGAGGACAGATCACTTGTTATAATTGCGGAACACAAGGTCATTTTGCTAGGGATTGCCAAAATCCTACAACCCTCTGCAGGTATTGTAAATCTTCTGACCATATCATTGAAGAATGCCCTCAGTTACAGGCTAAGATGCAAGCAAAGACACCACAGGTCAATCAGAATATCCAGTTGATTGGAGCAGAAAAAAGAGAACCAGACCCTACAGTTAATATAGTGACACGCAGTGGAGCTACCACTGGTGCGCAAGAGACGGGAACGGGAAAGCAAGCGACGCAATGGGTGCGCCGCGCTAACATTAAACCAGCTCCACTTAACCTACAAAAGCAAAAAGAAGCATTTAAGCAAGCTCAAGAGTATTTCTCAGATCCGAGAGCTTCAAGTTCTACCGCAATTCCGCAGACCATTAGTAGATCGCAAGTGCTAAGACAAGACAACCTGGTACAAGAACAAGCCACTACAGCTGGAAGACCTGATGACGATAAGGAGCATGCACTAGGCAGTGTTCATGCGTTCCTGCGACAATGTTTAAAATTGTTGCGCAATGAACAAGCAACTCTAGAACTCCAACACCTGTTGGATCAGTGCCAACACTCTGCTTCGACGAACACACCACAGCGTGCTGTTCACCAGATTAGGAGTCACATTAGAACTGGAAAAGAGATGAGGCTTACAGCGCAGATTGGAGCATTTGAAATGGACGAAGTCATGTTAGATTTGGGCTCAGAAGCCAATGTTCTCACTATGCAGACATGGGAACAGATGGGAAGCCCTCAGCTTACAAGATCCCCTATCCAGCTAAGACTCGTAAATCAGCAACGAGTCTCTCCATTGGGCAGATTACCCAATGTACCTATTGATATTGAAGGAGTAAGAAGCTCTGCAGATTTTGAAGTAATCAAAATTATGGATGATAGTAGACCATACCCAGCGCTGTTAGGAATAGACTGGGCACTTGATAATTTGGCTGTCATTAACCTGAAGAAAAGACAGATGACCTTTGAGGATGACCAGATCAGGGTCATCGCACCTCTTGATCCTATTCAAGGACCAAGATATATAGAACCCATTCGCGCAGAAGAGGAAGCGCGCCACATGGAAAGCTTGTATCAGATGACCACTAACCACAGTGACTATGTCAACCCCACAGCAGACGGCCATATCAGCTGGCGATGTGATAGCTCGTGCACATCAGATTCAGATGCAGGATTGGAAAATTGGCAGAATCGCCTACATGAGGTTTCTGCAAGACGTTGCGCCATGATGACTAAATCCATTCGATGGATTGGCACAGAATTAACTGACACTCCAACTTTCGATGGTCTAACCGAAGTAACTAAATTCATACAGGAATATGAACAAAAGCTTCCAGAACCGCAGCGCATACAAGCACTGGATATAGCATTGCGCGCTACACCCGCAAGATGGTGGATTGCGCACAAGGAGAATATTCATACATGGACAGACTGTCGCAGATTGATACTGCGCAGATTTCAGGATACCACAGCCGAAGCGCTACGCAAATATGAAGGACAGAGTGACCCCAGGTCACACATTGAAGCATGTATTCAGCAATGGTCAGATATTCCGGAAGATGAGTGGGTTCACCAATTCATCCACACATTGGATACAATTCCAAGGAATTGGTATACTGAAATAGAATTGCGCAAAGGCACTCTTACTTGGCCTCTTATGATAGAAAGTTTTCAACTTACATTCAGCTTTGAGTCAGAGCATCCAAGTCTTGATCAGGCTCTGAAGTGTATTAAAAAGAAGGTATTTGAACCAGGTCTAGTAACAGAATATTCCCAACCAGATTGGGCTGTCCAGATAGAACATGCCCTGGAATGCTATAACTTCACCGCTGGAGACGAGGAGGACGATCCTCGCAACATCAATATCCCGGAATCAGAAGGGACGCGCAATGTTGAAGGTCCTGAGCTTGATATTCCTGCCATCACAGCACACGTCAAGCTCAAGAAAGTTAACATTGGCACAGAAGCTGACCCAAAGTTTGCTTCTATAGGAGACTATTGGGATGATGAAACTGTTGCGCATGTTTCAGATTTATTACGTGACTACCAGGATATCTTTCCTACCAAGTTCACAGAAATGAAAGGCATCCTAGGAGACTTAGGAGTGATGCGCATACCTCTGAAACCAGATGCCAAGCCAGTAAAGCAGCGCCCATACAGGTTGAACCCGCGCTACAAAGAAAAAGTCAAAGAAGAAATTGATAAGATGCTTGCAGCAGGTATTATTGAGCTAGTAGAGGAAAGCGATTGGATTAGTCCTATGGTGGTCCAAGAAAAGAAAACGAAAGGTGAAATAAGAATTTGTGTCGACTTGCGCAAACTCAATGATGCATCAGCGCACGATCCATTTCCCACTCCTTTCACAGATGAAGTACTTGATAATGTTGGAGGACAAGAGGCTTACTCCTTCACTGATGGATTCTCGGGATATCATCAGATCAGAATCCATCCGGATGACCGCCACAAGACTACTTTTGCAACAGAATGGGGCTCATTCCAGTATACGGTAATGCCCTTTGGTCTTAAAAACGCACCTGCTATCTTCTCTAGAGTCGTTGTTGCTGTTTTTAAAGAATTTATCCACAAGTTTTTAGAAGTCTATTTTGATGACTGGACTGTATTTGGTTTACTAAAGAACCATATTGCGAATCTGCGCATGATGCTAGAAAAATGTAGACAACATCAGATTTCCCTTAACTTGAAAAAATGTATATTTTGTGCGCCCTTTGGTATTTTGTTGGGACATATTGTATGCAGACAAGGCCTCCTGATGGATCCTGCGAAGGTTGCCATCATTGCTAATTTACCTGCGCCCAACTCAGTTAAGCAATTGCGCACTACATTGGGACATACAGGATACTACAGAAAATTCATCAAAGGATATGCAAGGATCACAGCGCCTATGGAAAGATTGCTGAAGAAGGATTCGAAGTTCCAATGGACAGAAGAATGCCAACAGAGCTTGGACACACTTAAACAAAAGATGATCACAGCGCCTATTCTAGTTTTCCCGGATTGGAGAAAACCTTTTCATGTTCATGTTGATGCTTCTTCCATAGCATTAGGAATCGTGCTTACACAGTCTGGAGAAGGAAGTATTGACCACCCAATTGCTTACTCCAGCAGAAAGCTATCTACAGCTGAGAAGAACTACACCACTACAGAACGGGAAGGACTAGCTATGGTGTATGCCTTACAGAAATTCAGACACTACCTGTTAGGAGCTCACTTTAAAATGTATACTGATCATTCTGCTTTGAAATATTTGGTCAATAAACCAGTTTTGGGAGGAAGAATTTGCAGATGGCTACTGCTCTTTCAAGAGTATGATTTTGAAGTTATTGTAAAGCCAGGCAGATTGAATGCAGGGCCTGACCATCTATCCAGAATAGAGTCAGGAGAGGAACCTACGAGTCTGGAGGACAATCTGCCTGACGCACAGTTGTTTTATATCCAAGCAGCAGACGAATATTATTCTGATATTCTTAAGTTTCTCACTACCGGACAAGCGCCGGCTGAGCTTACAATCCAGCAGAAAAAGCAACTTGTTGTTAGAGCCGCAGATTTCACTTTGATAGCAGGCCAGCTTTATAAGTTGGGCCCTGACGAAATTTTGCGCAGATGTATCTTACCACATGAAAAGAGCTCTATCATCGCAGAAGCGCATTCAGGTACCGCAGGAGGCCATTTCGCAGGAAAGCCGACTGCGCAGAAGATATTAGCCGCAGGACTTTGGTGGCCGACATTGCACAAGGATACTAAGGAATTCTGTAAATGTTGCGATGTGTGCCAGCGCACAGGAAAACCCTCAAGGAGAGATGAAATGCCACTAAGACCCCAGATCACACTGCGTGCTTTTGATAAATGGGCCATTGACTTTGTAGGACCTATTAACCCACCAGGAAAAAGAACTGGCGCAAGATATATCATCACAGCTACTGAGTACCTCACCCGATGGGCTGAGGCGAAGCCAGTTAAGAACTGCGACGCTGCTACTGCCGCGCAGTTCATTTTCGAGAACATTATCACTAGGTTTGGATGCCCGGTGATCCTCATGAGTGATCAAGGTACACATTTCCTCAATGAGACTATAGAGGCCCTTACTCAAGAATTTCAAATTAATCACCATAAGAGTACACCCTACCATCCTCAAGCTAATGGTACGGTGGAAGCATTCAATAAGATTCTTGAGAATGCCCTGACAAAAATCTGTAATCAACAAAGAGATGATTGGGACCTTAGAGTCACAACTGTATTATGGGCTTACAGAACTACTTGCAAGAAACTAACAGGTCACACACCTTTCAGCTTGGTGTATGGACAAGAAGCAGTTATGCCCATGGAATACATTGTCCCCAGTCTCCGAATTGCGCAAATTACAGAAATGGCAGACCCTGATACTATGAATGAAAGACTTTCGCAACTGCTCTCCTTAGAAGAAGACAGACTTTTGGCCGGATTTCATCAACAGGTACAGAAGGCAAGACAGAAAGCTTGGCATGACAGGCACATTAAGCATAAGCACTTTGAAGAAGGAGACTTGGTACTCCTTTATGATAGCAAATTCATCAAGTTTCCAGGTAAGTTTCGTGTGCATTGGTTAGGTCCTTTTCAGATAATAAAAATAACAGACGGAGGCGCAGTTCAGCTTGCAAAGCTGAATGGAGAACTACTACCTACAATGATAAACGGGAGTCGGCTTAAGCTTTATTGCGACGGCCACTCCGCCCTGTCGACATAATATATTACTCAAGAATGCAGATGCCCAGTGTAGTTGAAAGAGACATCGCATTTAGTCTACACGGAAGCTGCGACACACCCTCAGTTTCCAGCTTCCTGCGCAGTTCCTTGAAATATCCGCGCATCCTGAATAAAAATTGCTTGAACAAAGCTTAGCGGTCCGCTCTGGCGAAGTTTTGCTTTGTGGACCATTGGACTATCGCTCTTGCGAAGTCCCCTTTCATAATTTGCCGCTGAAAAGAGTTTTGTTGTGGACCCATAGAGGCACGGTTTCCTAAGTTGAAATGACCCGCCGGAAATTTTGAATTACAGCAGTTATGTAGCCGCGTTTGAATAAATGAAGGATAAGGCCGCTATTTAATTCTACCCGTTCTGACGGATTCGGCTTAATCTCCGAAAGATTTGCATTTAACCCAGGCGCCGAAAGCATTAGCTTCTCCCGGAAGGCTGTCAGACCCCGTCAATCACACTAAATGCACCGCTACGACAAGGAGGATAGCGTGTTGTCAACACATCTGTAGCCGCCTATAGCTACGTTACCCCACTTGGTCGCATTTACTAACCCCGCTGGCTATAAATACCTCACACTTGTATCAATTTCGGGTTACTGTCTCGAGTTGCATAGTTGTGTTTGAAGACCCAAAGTATTGTTTTCAGAGCCGAGTGTGCAGAGTATTTCCCCTTGTTTTCAGAGTCTATACCCTACGCAGTTCCGCCATTTGCTGTCCAGAGTTTTGTTATTTACATTGGTTCACAACGGAGAACTTATCAACTGAAGAAGTTGTTCGTCAATTTCTGCGCCGAGGCTTAGATTTCGGCATGGCCACTCCGGTGACGCCGTCGACCTACGTACACCCTGGTGCTACTGATCCCAGAACATCTCCAGGCACACGAGCATCTCAGCAGCAGCCGGAGGAACCTGTTCCAGAGCCGCTCGCGTCTATGGTGAACTACATGCCGCCGCGTCCAGATGATGCGCCGGATGTACATATTCCGAAAAATGCAAAGTATCCAATTCCACTACCGCCACTACCGGCTAGTGTGCGGGTAGAAGGCCAACTATTGGGAAACATTCCATTGGTTAAATTCTCTGATTTTAACCTCGGAGACTATAAGACATATCCTCAGTTTCAGTTGGACCGATATCTGGATATCGTCCATAATCCCACCAGGCAGGTTGACGAGTTTATCCCGAAGGGATTTGCAGCAAATCTTGAGCGCCCTGGACTCTTGAATTTGTTGAAGCTACCGCACTTTGGGCGTAGCAATGAAGTGAACGCAGTCGTTAAAACACTGCTATCCTGCGTTCATGGAGGTTACCTTTGGCTCGGGAGGCCAATTGATCTAAATGTTGATTTGATACACCGTATCACCGGTCTATCTAAGGTTGGTAAGGATCCCAATATCCATTTTGTGGGCAAGGAGAAGGACCGAAAATTAGCTGCAAAGCTGGTCCAGAAATATAACTTGACAAGAGGAGGTCGGGCTTATGACCTCACGACCGTAGAAGATGAGGCACTTCGCTTCACAGGAAGTCTGCTTGCAGGCAGACTTCTCACAAAGTGCCGACCGAAAGAAGTTACTGGAGCTGTCGTCGAGCTCGCTATCGCAGCTGCGGAGGGAGAACAGTACAACTGGTCTCTCTTCCTGCTGAATTCTTTTTTGGCTGATTGCCTGAATGTGCAGGACAATGCAGGCCAATCATTCCATTTTTCGTGGCTTCTAATTCTATGCGCTCTCGTCGGGTGGAAGGAGCCCCCGAATACTCAGTTCCGTCCACGCCGCGCAGGAGAGGTTGCCGGCATGCGCTACATCAACCTCTGGGATTCCCCTAATCCCGCGAAGCGCAAGATGAATCGCGCTGTCTTTTGTGAGTACTACTATCTCCTCCGAGATACCATACAAGATATGCCAAGGCTGACCGAGGAGACAGCCACATTGTATGAAGGCAAGTTGGCTTTTACTGCCGACATCCATCAGCTCTACCTTCGGCCTTGCGACATTCCAGGTGACTGGGCGCTAGGTCTTTACAGGATGACCACAGAAGATGTCGAAGAAACCATTAAGTCGTGGTCGGACGAATGGAGAGCAGCAGCTGACATCGCACCTGCGATGCCACCCGCCGCTGCGCAAGAAAAGGATAAGGGCAAGGAAGCCCCTGAGCAAAGAAGCGATGAAGGCTCAACAGAACCAGCCACAAAGAAGCAGAAAGTGTCGCATCCCACTGAGGCCATTCCCTCGGAGGTCGACAAATACTTGAAGGAGCAATTTCGTGAGATGAGGAACATGCATGCTCACATCCGAAGTGCTCTAGACTTACAATTTGTAGAACTAAAAGGTCTCGCAGGAAGGATTGCGCAGACCCATGCGCCAGCATCTACTTCGCAGGCGCCACAAGAAATTCCAACTGATGAGCGAGTTGAAGAACTCACAGAAAGGCACACTGTCGTGCATATTCCGCCTACCAGCATGACACTTCCAGATCCTCTAGCTGAACTACAGGTAAGCACAGTTGGACCTGTAGAAATTAATTTGTCTATGATTCCTATAGAAACCCTACAGCTTGTACAGGAGAAAGTTTCTCTTGAGTTGAGAGCTAGAGAGCTCTCTACTTTCCAGGCAAACCAACGACTGCAATCGCAGGAGATAGAGCTGAAGGAAAGTCATAAGAATATCTCTGCGAAGCTTGCACTCTATGAGGCGCAAGACACCGGCATCAGAAACGCAATAGAAGAGATTGCCCAGGAATTGCCGGCTTGCGAGATTCAACCAGACCTCCCTCTGGTTGCAAAAGTTCAAATTATTGGCGAAAGGGCGAAAACCCTGGAGCAAGAAATAGTTGCTATGGCAGAAGGCCATAAAACCCAGATTGCTGAGCTAGAAGCTCGCGTTGCTGCGCATCTTACGGATGATGCGCAGGTACAATTTGAAGCATTGAGCAGAGCTTCCACACGAATGAAAGGTCGAGTACAGGAAGCCAAGAACCTGATGGACCAGGCTATGGAAGCATGGTCAGAGCTTGTGAACCTCCCTTTTAAAGTGGGACTATCAGAACAGGTGCAAGCTGCAGAACAGTCTCTCACTGTTCTGAATGAAGAAGCTAAGTCCTTAACAGGCTTGCCAAAGATGAAGAAAATGGGCGAAGTGCGCAAAATGCAGCAGCAACTGCACAAGCTCAGAACTGAAGATGAGAAGCTCACCAACAGCATTCAGCCATTCATGGATGAGTATGCTGAAATCGTTGGCCAGGTTGAGACAAAAATCAAAGAGGTTACCGAGTCTCAGGAGCTCATTGATACACTCACTAAAGATGAAACGACCGCAGAAACAGTGCAAACAGCTGATGAGTGTATCGAGGAATTGGACTCCGCTATTGCGAAGTGGCAGAAAACATTCGCGGAGATTCAAGCAAAAGCAGATGCGCAAATCAAACAACCACGCGCTAGTGCGAGTGGCTCGAGGGCGAGCCACAAGTGAGTGTTGGGGGCCTGTTGGGGCCAAGGTCGCAGCTATAGTAAAAGCTGCGAATTTTGGGAAAAAGCACGAGTATGGAAGGAAAGTGCTAATTTTGGGACAAGCACTAAGTTTTGGGTAAGAAGGAGACGGTGCGCAGTACGGTGCCAGATGGATGATCTCAGCGCAGATCACGGACCGGAAATTGCGGAGCTCGCGCGCACGCCATCGAAGAATGAAGGTGGCTCAGCTACCATAATAAATAAGGCGATGGAGTAGAGGGCTCAGCTACCCTCATTTAAAGGCTTAGTACAGAAGTTATGGTTGCTCGGATCAAGGAGGAGCAACGGACCAGAGCATTGAAGGCGAAGGACGATCGCCCATACCCACAATCTGCGCCGGAATTCATGGAGCCTGCAGGAAGCGGCGACGTGACTGCAAGCGGCGCCTACAGTACACCTAGCCATGTGCGTGGTTAGGGTTTTTGGGAATCACTGTTGGGAAAGGCCCACAGTTTTGTAAAGGTGTGACCGTCATGGCCACCTATATATATGAATCATTGTAATGGGTAGAGGTTCCTTCAGTCCCTTCCTTTTGGAGAGTTAGAGAGTTCGATACTAGACTGTTAGATAGCCAGTCTAAAGGATAGATCATGTGTTGATTATCCCTCACTGTATTTTCTACCCAGTGCGTAGAACTAGAGAGGAAATCGGATAGCCGAGGAGCTAATCCCTGAGTTGCCAGACAGTCTGAGTCAACGTCTGTGCCTTTGTAATCTCCATAGAGAGGAGACTTGATTGAGAGAAGGGCTCCCAGCTGTGTGCATGGAGTTTCCTGGAAGGATCTAAGGCTGCAGCTGTGTGCGCAGCATATTGTATAACTCTATCATTTTCTGGTTAATATAATGCTCCCGTGGACGTGGTTTTCCTCGAGGAGATGAGCTTCACTTATATCTTCTTGTTATAATGTTTGCGTGAATGATAACTATTTAGAGTTCATTATTTGTGTATGCAAGACTTCTGTCTTATCTTTGTGACTGTTTGAGCGAGTTGGAAAGATCCCTTGATAACTATAAGTGTCTTAAGTACTAAAGAAGTAGTAACGCACGGTCGCTGCGGCGAGGGCAGACTGCGTTACTGTGCTGGATGTGAAGGGCGAGGAAGTGTTTAGCGCGTCGACCCAAGGGATAGTTGCCTGCTACGTTAGAGAGGAGAAACTGCGCAGTAGACCTGCCAAGGAAGGAATCCACGCAGCTGCGCCGAGCGGCCTGCGGGAAGGTCCGACCGCCGATTTCACAGGAACCTGTCAAGGAAGAGCTACCTCCGCGTCACCCAGGTTAAGGAAACCTGATTCCTTAACCCCCCCATAGCCACTTCGGGTGAGACCTCGAGCTGCTGCGCAGCTCGTTGCCGAGAGGGCCAGTGCGCCAAGGGGTTTTGTTGCTGCGCTTCATTAAAACCCGGGTCTGCCCAGATAAAGCAGTCAACAATGGTCAAGAAGGTTTCTCCAAGAACAAAGCTCCATTGTTCGATGGAACAAACTATGCATTTTGAAGCATAAGGATGCAAACATATCTAATGGCTCTTGGGTTTGATATTTGAGAATTAGTTGTGACTGGTTATACAACCCCAACAACTCCACCAATAGATGTGGCTGGGAAGAAGCATAGTGAAAATAATGCAAAAGCCATGAATGTCATCTTTTGCGGTCTTTTAGAATCCGAGTTTGTCAAGGTGATGCATTGTGAATCAACAAAAGAAATTTGGGACAAGCTTCAAAATATCTACGAAGGCGATGACAAGGTTAAGAAGGAAAAGCTCCAAACTCAAAGAGGACAGTTTGAGAGTGTGAAAATGAAAGACGAATAAAATGTTGCAGCCTATCTCCCTTGTGTGGATGAAATTGTTAACACCATTAGAGGACTTGGTGAAAAGGTTGAGGATCCGATGATTGTACAAAAAGTGTTAAGGTCACTCCCCTTAAGATTTGATGCCAAAGTTTCCACTATTGAAAAAATGAAGGATGTTGATAAATTGACAATGGATGAATTGCATGGGATTCTCACTGTATATGAAACGAGGATTGAAAAAGAAACACCACCAAAGAAAGAAGTAGCTTTCAAAGCATCAAAGAAGCTGAATAATAGAGGACACAAATCAAGCAATTGTTCCAGTTCTGAATCAAATGTAGGGTGTCACGTCCCCATCTTGACCCTATTGCATTAAAATTGTAAATGATGTAATATTGTTATAAAACCATGGTGAGGAGGTCAAGGCCAAGGCCCCGCCATCGATTTATTGATGCATATGGTTCGCGTGCTAGCCAGGCACAATGGAATTGTGAATATCATGTAAATAAGCATTTTAATAAAATACCCACAACTAGCTATGCAATGCAACAAAGAGACGGGGGCATGATTTTACAAGGAATTGGGAGGGAAAACATTCAAACCCTTGGAGCCAATCAAGTCAAGCCAAGGGTCAATGAGAGAACCCATCAAACCCTCAACTACCCATGTTGACTTTTGTACCCAATCATTCATTTCTCGCAAGAGTTGGTTGAGGTAGTTAATGCCTTGGGAATGGAGAGGTATGGCTGTCCAAATTCGAGTATGGGCAAGCCACCCTTCCTAGAATTTTGTGTTGGGCTTCTTGGGCAAGAAGAGAGCCATGAAATTGCCCCCAAGCCATTATCCATCAACCAACCTTCCTCCCTCACGGGTTTGGAGCCACCTAGGCGTTTTCCTCCATGGTTTTGCTGTGTCTGCCTTCATTCTCCTAGTTGAGAAGGGCGTTTTTTGTGTTACATACCAGTGGGGAAGAAGAGCAATGGAATTGGGGTTCCATTGAGACCATTTTGGATGTTGAATGCTTGTGAACCGGCAGGAGAAATCGTGTTCCTCCCTGTGGTCAAATTTCCCTCTCCCAATCCATTGTTTTGGCTTGAGCTTGAGTGCAAGCATCCAGGGTTCAAATGTAGCCTGATAAACCCAACTGTGGACTGGCTTGGCTCAGATGAAATGATTATTTGGTTGTGAATGAGCTTGAATGTCCCCTTTTCCTTGTAAGAATCATGCCCAGCTCAGGGGTGGCAGTTGTGTTGAGAGAATTGATGAACACAACTGGCCTATGGTTGGGTGGAACGTTGCAGTGACATAGCTAGTTGTTTGGGACAATTGCACAACGAAGATAAGTGTTTTATGCCTATGTGGTTTACTTCTGCACTATATTAATTTGATGACTGTTGATATGCTGTATGCATGAGTAATGTGTGTGGATGGTATAATTCCGCTGTGCATGTTTGATTTGTTTTACATCTGCACACAAATGTTTCATTCATATGATTCTAATGAATGGGCTAAGATTATGTAAAACCCCAGAGATTGCCATCATGTTCCCTTCCTTGCATTGGATAGATGGGTGGGTACGTGACATAGGGAAAGCACATTTTCTGAGAAAACTCAAAAATAGATTTGGCAAATACAAAGGTAAGTTTCCCTTTAAATGCTTTAACTATGGGAAAGTAAGACATTTTGCGGCTAAATGTCCATACACAAAGGATGAAAGTAGTGATGATGAAGAAGACCATAATGTAAAGAAAGGGAGCAAACATCATCAACACAAAAATAACCACAAGCGTGACAAACATGCAAAGAAGAATAACTCTTAAAAGTATGAGAAGAGTCTCTACTCAAAAAGGGGTTAGTGACTCGTCTGAAGAGAGCAATGAAAGCATTTTCGATAGTGATAGAGAATAAACTCTCTTTATGGCAATCAAAACAAATATTGATGCTTTGAGTAATGAAGACATAAGGAAAGAAAGAATGGATTCAGAAGAAGAAGAAAATGCTGAAACATATGGGGAAGTGGATCTTGAAGAAGAGCTCATTTGTGCCTCAAGCAAAATAAAGAAGCTTAAGAAAAATAATTTGAAACAAAAGGAGCAGCTGCACAAATATGAAGAGGAAAATCATGATTCAAAAGCAGAAATATCACAAAGTCTTGAAGAAACAGGAAATACCATTATCAACCTAAAGATTCAACTAGACGAGGAAAAAAGGATAGAAGAAGTGGTGAGAATCCAACTAAATAAATTGAATGAATCTGTGAAAAGTTGGAATCTAAAATTGTTTCGTTAAGAAAGGAATTGGAGAAGTCAATTGCTTAGTTGAATAGAAGCTTGAAGTTTGAAAAGAGTGTTGAGATCTTAGATGATATTATCAATTTCCAAATATCACCATTCATTAAGATTGGTCTTGGCCATGATAAGAGTCAGATGATTTCTAAAGAAAATTCAAACTCTAAGGCTACAAAGCCACCAAAGAAGGTGAATGAAGAAAAACCTAAAAGCTATGCTGATGTTCTCAAAAGATCCATAAAAAGTGAAGGTAACATGAAGAAAGAGAATGATGTCCCATAGAAACCTAACCTTCCTCACAAGGACAACAAGGATGGATTCATAAGATCTTTTCCACCAAAGTGGCCTCTCACAACTTGGTGTTGTTAGGGAAAGTTTCCTATGGCTGGGGTGAGGCCACTAACATACTAGGGTGAAAGAAAAAAACTTAGGTTCTGCAAATACGACAAATAAGCAAAATATTTAGGGTTTAAGAGGATGTGTACCTTACTACAGAAGGTTGATCCAAGCCTCTCTTTGAGTCCTTCTCTTGCTCTCCAATGCAACAACCTGCAAAACCATTCCAAAAAACCTTCCTCAAACCAATTTGACTACACATAAAAGATTGACATCTAAAAGAACACAAAACATCAAATTGTAATAAAATCTAAGATATACATGAACACAGCTATTTGGAAAGGGAATAATGTCTAATATTTATTAATGAATGAAGCAAGTACATCGAATAACCTTCCTTCAAGCATGGCACTTCATGAAACCAAGATTCAAGGTCTCCTGCTTCTCTCCTCCAAGGATCCCAACCTCTAATCAAATGTGTTAGGGTTTATGAGCATCTAGGGGATAAGTGAGGGGGACATGAGTCAAAATTCCTCTAGCATAAAATTATGTGGGATAAGAGTCATCTTCATGGCCCCTCTCCCTCTCCTTTATAGTGAAAGGAGAAGGTTTGGTCGAGGAATGAGCAGTTATGACTGGGAGAAGAGGTCCCAAAACCACCCAAACCACCCAAATTTCAAGAAATTTTATATTTTTGAGGTTTTTCTGAGGCACACACAGGTGGTAAAGGAGAAAGGTGTGCCCAACACACAGGTATTCCTTGTGCAAGCTGCGCATGGGTGAAAAATGAGGAAAAACTACCATTTCTAGGGTTTTTCAGAAGGAGTTTTGGTCTCCAAATATGGTCATGAGTTCCCAAACTACTGAATGGACCATGAATTAGTTAAGGCCACCTAACAGTAATCCAAAAGATGGCTCTTCCATCCATAGTTTCCTTTTGTGTGATCCACAATAGCCTCATGAAGTGTCATCATGAGAGAAAAATATGCAAGTGTCGTCACAGATGGAGAAGTGCCAAATTTAGTTATAATACTCAGTACCAAAACTCTTTCTTTTGTTTTTGTTTTTCTTGCAATTGCTTTGGTCATAAAGCAATAGATTGTAGAGCATGTAATGATTATGTGTGGAACAAAGACACAAGTACTCAAGGGTTCTCAAATAGAAATTATAATTCATTTTTCCCTTTATTTGATTACAATGTTGACTGTTATAAGTGCAACAACTATGGGCACGTAACTCGTTTTTGTTGAAGTGGCATTATAGAATATCCTAGATAAAATATGGAAGAAGATATCCTTGCCAAACAAAAGAAAGAATCCACAAAAGTTTGAAAAAATAAGTAGGAGCAAGAAGAGTAGACTCAGGGATAAATCCATGCTTGTACAGACTACACTTCATGCCCAAAATAAAGGAAATCAATGTTACATTGATACTGGATGCTCAAGCCAAATGACAAGGGACCAAACCAAGTTTATCACTTTGAAGGAAGTAAACAAAGGTAGTGTAACATTTGGACATAATACTACTGCAAGAATAACTAGAAAAGGTACTCTTAGTCTTGATAGTGGAAAGAATAAAACATAGAATGTCTTTTATGTTGAAGGTTTGAAACATAATCTACTCAGTGTTAGTCAAATGTGTGATCAATGACACACTCTTACATTTCATTCTCAATATTGTGGGATAAGGAAGGCATGCTCATAAAGTTTAGAGGCAAATGCAATTAGAACCTCAACTAATATATATATTCTCAATGAAATCAAAGGAGAAAAATGTTTTAAGGAAACAAATAGATGAAATCTGGTTATGGCATAAAAGAATGGGCCATATGAACTTTGATAATGTTGTTAAATTAGTTTTTTGGGAAGGGTACAACAGTTCTTAGTTTGCGCATTCAGCTGCGGACTCTCTTCTCTCTCAGATAGGTCTCTGCGCACACAGCTGCAGAGCCTTTACAATAGTTCTAAGCTTTAAAAGATGCAACAATATTCAAGCTTAACCAAAATGAAGAGTCTCTATGTGTTGGTTTGCTTTCCTATTCAAGAGGTTTTCCTATGTAGACCTAGGTACTTCGCGGTACGAGATACCAACAAAACCCCTATTCACTGGCCCTTTTGGAAACAGACCGCAAGCAGTCTGAAGTCTCACCTAAGGCAAAAATAGATGGGGTGGTTGCGGAATCAAGTTTCCACAACCTGGTGATGCGAGTGCTTAATCGATAGTTGCGCAGCTTGGTAATATGCTTCCACGTGGCGGACAAGGGACTATACAAACTCTGATATCTTGCGTCAATGGGTCTGCGCAACACTTTTAGGCTACTATGGTGAGACAACGTAGTACTTCTTTATGGAACGACACTTCCACTAGACGAGGAGGCCAGTTTGCGAGCCCTAACTCCTTCTACTTGGATTTATTGGATATCCTTTAATCATTCATCATTACTTAGATTGGTAAATACCATAACTTATGCAATTTGAACAAGACGCGCATTCACTTGCGCACTCAGCTGCAGACGCTTTTCTCTCTCTCTCTCTCAAGATTAGGTCTCTATGCACTCAGCTGCAGATGTTATTCTCTCTCTCTCTCTCAAGATTAGGTCTCTGTGCACTCAGCTTGCAGAGCCTTTACAAAATTTCTCTTAACAGAGATCTATTCAATCAACAATGAGAAAAATAACAAAAAATGAAGAGTTACCCTTTCCTATACAAAATTGCCCTATATATAGATCATGCCCTTAGGTCATGTCTTTACATTACAAAGGCGAAACCCTTAGGTTTTACAAAACTGTCACGGTTTTCCCAAAACCGGACTTACTGATATCTGGTGGCGGATCTTCAGTCATATGCGCGCCAAACTCGGTGTAGACACGTTGTCACCCGCTCCTCTGTCATGCGTGCCAACAGCTTGCTTCCGCCAAGCAGTTGCTCCAATCACGGCCTTAGACAATTGGTTCAACTAGTAGTTATCTGGTGGTGTAACCAATTGTCTATCTCGATCTGTACCTACCCACCGCTTGGTAGTTATTGGTGATCTTTGCCAAAAATAGGTCTTCTGTGACCTAACCACATTAAATGCCATCCTCCATCCATGCTCTACTTAGCTAGATGTCCATCAACATGGAACATCGCGGCGCTGTACTCCTCGCAGCACCGACCTCGCAGTTCTTCCGCAACTGCGCTGCGTGCACCGTCGCAGTATACCAAAACTGTGCTGCGCTTCTCCTCGCAACTTCCAAAACTGTTTTCCACAAAAAGTCTCCATCCATGCTGCGCTCGGCTTCGTAGTTCACAAAACTTAATATGTTCAAAATTTGACCTCCTTGGGCCAGGCCCAATAGGCCCCTAACACTTACTTGTGGCTCGCCCTCGAGCCACCCGCAACATCTGCATCTTCTACTTGTTCCTCCTCTTTTGGTCCGGTCGACGCAACGAATTCATTGTATTCGACAATTAATTTCTTAGCTGCTTCCTTGGTGTCCCTTTTTTCTTGTATTACTGTGTCTAGCATCTCAGGTGTTATCTCTTGTCCTTCTTGTTCTTCTACCTGTTGCTGACCATCGCGCAATTCTTTCAGTTTCTCTTCGATCTCTTGTGACATGAAGCTTGATTTTTCTAGGAAGGGTTGTGTTTTATCCCCAATTGCAGCCTCTTTCTCTCTTAAATTCTGCACTTCCTTCTTTAGCGCGTTAACCTCCTTGTATTTGTGGAGTCGTTCCTGTGCTGGTAATGCTTTAAATTCTTCATCCAATTTTGTGAGTTCTGTCTGCTTTGCTTTTAGTGCATCCTTTGCTACTAGCCATTCTGGGTCCTCCTGAAGGGTAGCAAATGCTTTAGACATTGCTTCTAATAAACTTTCGCATTTGGCTACCTCTCTGGCTATGCTTTCTGCCGCTGCTTTTACTTCCTTTGCTCTTATCTCTGTTTCAGTTGGTATTGTCATGTTCTGAAGTTGGCATTTGAATGAAGATATCTCAGCTTTGTAGGTGACTTCTATATCTTCTTTTTCTTCCTTAAGTTTATTCACCATTTGGCCTATCTTGATGACGGTATCCGCGACCTCCACTTGTATTTCAAATTATGGTATCTCATCCGCAACCGCGGTGATCATGGATTCTAGCCTTTTCGACGATCATGTTCATCTTGAAGTTCCATAGCTCTTTGCGAGCTAGATTCTTCCAACTCTTTGTAGCTTGTTTGCAGTTCTGCTTGCATTTTCATTGCATCCATTTTTCTCTCGTGCATTTCTTCAGAAACTTGCAACTGCAAGTAATGTAGAGCCGGTAATGTGATCTTCGCAAGATCGAGTTCTATGCGGTCTACGTCCTTTGTATCCAAGAGTATTTGGTCAGGTAGCGGCAGCCTTACTGCTAACGGTTGCAGATGGACAACGTGGGACCTTGTTGGTGCCGTCAGAGTCCACTGCGGTGCTTGTATCTGCGGAGTGCCTCCTAACTTTGCCTCTGAGCCTGAGTCTTTCTGTACTGGTAATCTCTACTGTGCCTGTTCAAATTTTTCGGTGATCATGTCCAACTTATTAATGTTTTCCTTTAAGGTTTCATGAATTACCTTCTCCTTCTTTTCCTTCTCGATCAGCATGTCTTCCATCTTTTCATTGACAGCCTGAGCGATCATTTCATAATCGTCCTCTTTTAGTACTGTATCTTCTTTTTCCTTATTTGCTTTGGACTTTTTCCGTGGTCCCTTTTGTTGCAGTGGGCTTTCAGGGTCCCCTTCCTTTTTGAGCTTTCTTCTATAATGGGACACGATATTGGGTTGTCCTCCCCATCGTCGCTTTGGATGTCAAATATCCCGACCCGATACTGCGCAGGCCATTCTTTCATGAGAAGATCAATATCTTCCTCTGTCATGTGATATCGTCCCTCAAACCATTCTATGTTCTTCTTTTGTGCCTTTGCTGAAATTTCAATGCAACGCATGTTAGCATAAAAATTTACTGTTTGAATGTATTTGCTTGTTACCTCTTTTGATATTCGTGGCGTGTTGATGATAACATCGCGGAGTTGATGATAGTAGGTGTGGAACACCTCATTTGTTGCATACTGCTTCCTCGTATCTAGGTTCGCCCATAGGTTTTGATAGCGCGGTCCTTTGCAGTCATGTCTATCAATGATCACACCGACATAGTCCTTTGGTTCCTTCCAACTGACGAACGCCATTAGGATTATCAACCATGTGAAGTGAAAATATGTTCCACTTTCCTATACTTCCAGCAGTTCGTCCAGGAATTCATTAAGGAGGTACTGACACCAGTTATACTTTTCTCCTTCTGCAGCACTCGCTCCTAGCAATACAACGCCCACAGTTACTTCCAGTGGTCTACATTTTCTTAGAATTTTACCCGCTAACAGTTGTGTTACAAACTTTGTTTCTTTGTTGTTTATATCTTCAGATTGATATCCTCTCCTTCCCTTCGCAGCAGGAGTAGTTTGTTTTATCAATGTTGTGACTTCTTTATCCTTACTTTTTCCTTGGAAGAATTTCTTTGGTTCTACGCCCCTCTTGCTCAAACCTGTTATGCGATGGATCAAATCAATGTTGAGGTCGATGTTACGGTCAAGCCACAAGTATCCTTGGTGCATACGCGCCATTAAGGTTCGGACTACTGCATTAACTTCTGGCGACCTGTCAAAATGAGGGAGTCATAATAGATTTAACAGCCCCGACTCCCCAACTCCAGATAACCAGCTTTCTGCGACTAAGTTCTGGTTTCCTTTTACATCTTTCTTCCATCACATATACCTATCCGGCTGGAACTGTGGGAATCTTGGTTTATTGTCGTTCTTCTGTATTTGTAGTAGGTCATGGTATTCCCATTTGCATTCTTGTATTTTACCGAGCAGATTATCGGCCAACTTCACATGCTTTGAAATTGGTGATAATGGAATATCATATCTTGTGTTCCTTGGTAGCTTCAGTGTTGGCGCATCTACTACCCTTGGTGAGATATAGTCAGGCATGAATGTGAGCGGAACTTCCTGTGTCATCTGCGGACCCTTTTGTAATACCGATCTCATCTGTGTTAGTTTGACTTTCTGCTCTGGTTCTTTTCCTTTGGGCTCCATGGGTACAGTGTGCCTTGGTGACCTTTGGGATGGTTTGGGCTTATTTTTGACAATGTTCTTTACAGGGGTTCTCATTAACCCTTCAATACCTCCGTATTGAAATATCTTTATAGCTTCTAGTAGCGTTCATTCGAGTTCTTCTGAGGAATTTTCAAACATTCACCTCGGCCTTTATCAAGCGGATACCTTCTAGCTTGCAGAACAACTCAGAGAATAGTGTCTGTAAGAAATTTTGAATGTTTGGTAACGCCCACGAGATAGAATATGGTGGTATTTGTAGGCGTAGGTATCCTTCCTCTGCTCCTTCTAACGGTTAGATAAGCATTAAATGCTGTAGTCGTTAGTTAAATCTATGCAAGATATCGATCATGTCCATTATTAACCCGTTCAAAACGGTTATTTTTGCTTTAAATGCCCTAGCGGTTGTCGAAAAAGCTCAAATTAACGGCTATTTTTCCGACCGACACTGTAACGGCTATTTCTCTGGAGTGTTGCGTCAAGCTACGCAGTAGGTGAAAAATAGGTCCTGCGCAGTTACTTCGTAGTATGTGATTTCTTTTCTCTGGAGGGTTTCCTTGAATGAATCCCTGGCTTCCTCAGTCCATTTTATCTGATTCTCTTTTTTCAACATGTTGGTGATACTTCTCATTATCTTTGCAAAGCTTGGAATAAACCTTCTTAGGAAATCCACTTTCCCAATGAAGGATTGCACTTCTTTCTTACTTCTTGGCTCCCCAAATTTCTGAATAGCACTAACCCTCTTAGGGTCAATCCTGATACCTTCTTTAGAAATGATGTGTCCTAGGAGCTTGGCTTCTTCCAATGCAAAATGGGACTTTTTTGGGTTAAGAGAGATACCATATTTCCTGCATTTGATGAAAACCCTTTCCAAATTCTTAAGGTGTTATTCGTCAGACTTGGAGTATACTGTTATATCATCCATGTACACCACCAAAAAATTGTCCTTTTCCTCAACAAATGCTATGTCCATTGCACGTTGGAAAGTGGCTCCTGCATTCATTAGCCCAAACGACATCTTTGCATACATGAAGGTGCCCCAAGGCGTGGTGAAAGCAGTCTTTTCTTGATCTTCGAGGCATACTTTGACTTGATTGTATCCTGAAAAGCCATCCATGGTAGAGATCCTCTCTTCTCCTACCACTTTCTGTAAAATATGTTCCATCTTAGGAAGGGGGTAGTTATCTTTCAATGACACCCTGCTTAGGTTCCTGAAGTCTATGCATATCCTTATCTCTCCATTCTTCTTCCTGATAGGAACTAGATTGGCTACCCACTTGGAAAATCTCAGGGTGACAATGATTTTTGCATTGAAAAGCTTCCTGACTTCCTTTTCTATTACAGGTAGTAACTTAGGGTTGATCCTTCTCAGCTTCTTCCTGAAAGGTTTCTCTCCGGGTTTGATTGGAATCGAATGCTGTATAATGGAGGTATCATATGCCTTCAGGTCTTCGTAGTTCCAGGAAAACGCATCAGAATACTTCTTCATCAAATTCACATATTGTTCCTTCCTTCTATCAGGAAATTTTTTAGACAAATTCACAAGTCGAGGCTCTTTTGTCGTGCCCAAGTTCCGATCTTATATAGCGTCGTTAGCAGGTTCGACTTTGGGATTTTTAACCACGACGCTTTGGTCAAACAATTTCTCCAAAGGTATCATACCTTTGGGGATATGGTTGTTGTTCAACTGGATAATGTCTTTACCCCCCATCATGTTTTTCCATTTCTTACCCCCATCTTCCTCACCTTCGACTTGCTCTTCGCCATATTGGAGACATTCCACATTCTCATCTTCGGCCTCGATTTGGGTATTGGAAAACTCATCAGACAACTCCATAAATATTCTTATCTGCAGGTCATCAATCAAACACCTGCCAGTATTTGGAATTATCTGGGATTGATGGCCTCTTCACTACCTCCACCTCATACTTAGTCTGAGAATAGATTAGAGTTTTAAAACCCCCGGCTGTAGTGGGTAAAGAATTTGCCACTTGATTTTCTATCCTAGGTATCACAGTGATCTTGTGCTCTGAGAAGTAGTTACCAAACATGTCCCATACTTCATTTCTATAGGCCCTCATCCTAGGATGCTTTGTCTGATAGCTATCATTCACTTGGTTTATTACCAGCTCCGAGTCTCCATACACATGTATCCTTTTTGCTCCCAGGTCCTTCAAAGCCTGCAAACCCAACAGTAAAGCCTCATATTCTGCCACATTGTTGGTGCATTCAAAAGTCAACTTATATGACAAGGCTTTAAATTCCATATTGGGAGGGATAATCCAGACTCCTTCCCCTGCACCATTCTTGCTCAATGACCCATCAAAATACATCTTCCATAAGCCTTCTTCATTTTTATTCCTTTCTAAGGCCTCGTTCCTTGCTGCAAAATCCTTGTCCTCCACCACTTCTAGGTGTATAGGAACTTTAGGATCCTCTCTAGGTCCATCATTAAAGAAAATAGATGACCCTAAATCTGTGTCAACAGAATATATGGATGATTCTCAGGCTTGCTTGAACTGCTGACCATGTAAGCCAATCTTTTCTCCCTGTACAGTCTCCCGTTTCCCCCAAATAAGGGAATGGTGGCGTAAGATAGATCTAGCTGCATGTTCCCTCTCATCTTCGATGCCCAGGATCTGGACATTAACATGCCAAATTTGGCTGGAATATCCGCCACGACTACGTCCATCATGATGCTTTTTTTTCCGGAGATGTGTTAGTGTCACCACCATATCTTTTATCAACCCCAAGCACCTGACCTTCATGGAGTCAAAAGAATAGAGATCTTTGTAGGGCATGGTAATCTCTACACCCAATTCTTCCACCATTGATTTGGGCATTAAATTGTGACAGGCACCAGAGTCTATTAGTGCATTGTGTAGAGTCATGTCATGAACGTTTAGACTCAAATAGAATGGGGGAACCTCCTCCTCATCTTCTTTCTCAAGATTGGGCCCAAAAACAATTGTTGGAGCATCATCATTCACTTCCAAAATATCCTGTTGACAGTCATCTTGACCACTAACCATTTTGGTGATCTGTTCCCTATATTCATTGTTTTTCAACAGTTCATTGAAAGGGATAGATATTTTTACCTTTGATAGCTCAGTCTTCAGACTAAAAGATGATACTGCTTTACACAGGTCTACATGCTCAAGCTGCGTAGGTTCCTTGGGTTGCTACTCCCTGCTCTCTGAATTTTTATGTGCGGTGACCTCCTGTTGCTTTTCCTTTGGATTTTCTTGGCCCCTTCGTACATCAGCTTCTTGCGGCTTCTCTTTCTTCTTATTAGGGCTCTGTTGGGTGTTAGAGGGATAGTTAAAATTAGGCTTTCCTTTGTTTACATTAACATCCCCACTCCTTAAATTCAGCTTCCTTTGGAAGTCATCTATCGCATTTTGGTATCCCATTTGATACTGATTGGAATCCAACTCCTGATTTGAAGTGGAAGCTCCCTTGGTGAAAAAATCATGCTCCCTTTCCGTCATATAGATATCATGGTCTAGGGTATCAAAAAGATGAATCTGCTCATTCATTGGGTCTTCTGGGCCTTCCTTATCTACCATGTTCTCCAGGAAAGGGGGCCTCATTTGCTGGTCATCAGGGTTCCTTTGGTTTCTCTGGAGAGGTGGCCTTCTAAAATTTGGATTCCTCACTTGATTTTCAGGTTGTTCCCTATTAGGAGGCTTGTCGTCTAGGGCCATCCTATCCATTAATTTTTCCATGGTCTTCATCATTATGTCGAACTTCACATCATTAGTAGAGGAGGAGGTGGAAGTAGAGGTATGGATTTCTATTTTCTTCTTCTCTGCTTCTGTTTTTCCTTTCAACTTTCCTGAAGCCATCATGTTTGCTTCTACTTCTATAGAATCCTTTAACATAACAGGTAGGGACGTTGATTTCCTTTTTCTCAGCATGCATGAAAAATATCCCTCAAAAGCATCTGCATATTGGAGCTTCGCGACACCTACTGAGGATCGTAGATCATCTGGGATAGAGTTGTATGCCTTCATAAATCTAGCAGAAAACTAATGGAAGGACTCAAAGTTCCCTTTCTTTAAATGATTATACTGGGATAGAACCAGTGAGGGGCTCCTTGTCGTCTCCCATATTTCTAGGAACAACGCCTTAAAGGCTGCAAAATCGGGGATATAAGCATCTGGCAGCTGTCTGAACCATTTTTTAGCCTCTCCAAACAAGATCTTGGAAAACAGCCTCATATTTGCATCATCATCATAGTCTACTTCTTCTAAATCAACAAAATCTTCAAATCTGTCTACATGCTGCTTTGCTTAAAGTTCTCCTTCTCCGTCAAAAGAGATGATCCTCTAGGAATTCTGAGGGAGGGCATGTAGGACAAGTGGCAGGTCTAAAGGTGCAAATCTAGCAGCCATGGGTATAGGTTGATTTTGAGCAAGGGGTGGGATATCCTAGAGAATATTATGAGCAGGGCTATTTGAAGGGTTTATGGTATGGGACTGAGAGATCTGAGAACAAGGATTAGTTCTTTCAACTTTGGCAGTATTATGCAATTTACACCATACGGGATCTAATAGATATGACTCAGGAGTATTCAAACCTTCTTCACCTAGGTTTAGATATGATTCGGACTTTGTCCTTAACAAAGGCTTCCCAATGCCTATCTCTACATCTAAAACATGAAAAACAGATGGCTCTTCTTTATACAGGGCTCTTTCAATGTTAGAATTGCTAGCCTTATTTTTTCCAGTCCTATGTCTAAGCAAAATTTATGGATTGTCCACCCCTAGCAGAATTTCGGAAAAAGGGTTACCTTGGGCGTGGATCTTTCTAGGGGCCGAGATGCCCTTCAGAACTTCTTTAGAAATGGACTTTGGCTCGTTGGTATTTCCCAGTGGAGTCTTCCTGGAACACAAATCTCAACAAGTGGAGTCACCAGGGCAAAAACACACAACCTTCTCGAAATTTGGAAACTGCTGTTTTCCCACAGGGATTTATGCTTTCTTTGAAACTCAGAATTCTTTGTCGTTCTCCCAGGGATGATAAAACAATTGGTCCCTGGCAGTGGTGCCAATTTTTTAGCACCCAAATCGTACCCCAAGGTTGTGGAGAGGCAAAATCAGGGTAACAACAAAACCACTTTAGACTTGTGCTACTGACCCAGCATAGTCAGAGAGGGATCTCTCTTAAGAAAGGACTGAAGATATTCAAAAAGAAACGTAGAGCCTCAATGCTCAAAATGTTCATACATAGTTCATTTAGAAGGTCAGATTTCTAATGTGATGCTTGGTTCTTTAAAGTTGTTGGTTGAAAGCAGTGTGGATCTCTATTGGGTAATGGAGTCAAATTAAACAATACATGCATATCATTGACAAGGGCTTTGCAAATACATTCACACAGGGGAAAGGTAGCCACCAACTTGCAGTCAAAGAGCTTTAAGTTGGGTGATTTAGAAGAAAAATGAAATAGTCCACCAATATAAAGCATGGAAACATGAATTCTATATTGATTTTAGCAGAAACATAATTGTGGAATACTTGGTATGATAAGAATAGAGCATAGAGACCATGAATTCTATTCAAATGCTACACTGAACCAAGCATGAAAAAGCATTACAGAATGGATTAACAATGAAAGGAAACACAAATCACATGGGAAAAGAGAATAAATAGACTACAATATTGATCACACAGGAATCCCTGAAAAATGCCCACTCGGCTCTGTCAACTTTATTAACACAGTTCAAAATGCACAACACAGAGCAATATGCTCTGATCCCAAAAGTTTTCAACCCTTCTTCATTCAAATTACATGTAATTTATAGATGTCCCGAGCTTCCTGCTCAACCTATTCAGACTAGAAAACAATTATAATTTTGAGTGACACATAACCGGACATATTCGCCACCATCATTACAAGACAAAAATGGGAGAAACAAGCCTAATTGTTTTTTACATTTACTAGCACTTTTTTACTAAATGACACTTGACTCCTGCAAAAAGACAAAAGAGTTTGGTAGCCGCTCTTCCAGCTGGCTGCTTTCACTAACCGACTTTCTTCATGAGCATGTGTTTGAATCAAAGTCATAAAACATTACAAATTTCTTAAAAATAAAATATTTCTGGATATTTCTCTTGAAATAAGGTTCAACAGCTAATTTGGAGTACGAAGTGTGTACTTCATTTTCCCATATCTCTCCACGCTGGTCCATTGCTTGGCTGTTGGAAGGTCGTAGCTCGCCATTTCTTTCACCCTGAATCTCATCTCAATGTGATCTGCAAAGGAAATTTTCGGAAGTCTTTCACAAATAGAGACCAACTTGTTAAGCATCTCGAAGTCTTTTGCAATCTTTTCCATCAGAATCTTTCCTGTAAGCAAATAATTTAGATGCTGAAATTTTGCGTGATCCATTCTTATATCAAACAATAATTTCTTATATTCATTCGGGGAAATCAACTCCTGATTTTCATCCCAGAAAGATGGCAAACCCTTTTCGATCAACTTCTCAAATAGCCCTTTGAACCCTGCTACTTGCATCCCCATTGCTTTGGCCCTAGCTTCTATGTTCTTGACCTGTGCATGTTTTCCTAGAACTCTTCTTGTTGCTGTCATTGCTGTAATCCTGTTTCTGATATTTAAGTCCCATAGATTTGCTTCCATTAAACTATTCATAAAAGTGATGGCATTCTGCAGTGTCTCCTTGGACTTCCTAATCAGATTTTCCTTTATCGCAGTACAGCTGGTAAAAGCATCTTTAGCTGTTTTTTCTTTTACTCTCATATAATCCAAGTACAGTCTAAGACTTTCGGCTTCTTTAATAATCAAGTCCCATACCATGTGTTTTCATCCTTGCATATCTGCTTGCCCTGTCACTTGGTGCGCCAACTTTTTATTAGTTTCAATCAACTCCCTATACTTGTCTTGCAAGGATTTTGTTTCTTCGTCCTTTTTATGTTTTTCTTCTTTCAAATTCTGGGTTTCTTCTCTTAATTCCTTTATTTCAACATGCTTTAAACTAATTTGGGACATATCCTGTGAAACACTATTAGTATCATTTCCATCCCCATTAGGACCAGCACCTGTTTGCTACCTGCACAAATTAGACAACTTATTTTTCAAATCTTCAATCTGACTTCTCAAGCTTATCTTTTCTCTTTCCCAGTTAACTTCTTTTTCAGCAAATTTCACCAGTTCTACTTTTCTATCATTGACCTCCTTAGACAAGGCCTCTTTTTCTTGCTCTATCTTGGTTTCTTCTGGAGCTTGAATCAGCTGCATATTGGGAATCTTCATCTTTTTCTGTAACTTTTGAATCAAATTATCTTTCTCTATTAACAATTGTTTGCTCACCTTTCCTCCACCATCACTTGATATTAAGTCAAATTGTAACTTCTTGACCTGCTGCTGGTGGGATTTATTCTCCAGCCTTTCTTGCTTCAGTTGACTGTCCATTTTGCTTACAAGATCTTCCAATTTGTCAACTCTCAAAACTGCTTGTACAAAATATCCATATATCACTTCCCCTATCTGTTTGTGCAGTTGAATTTTATCTGGCATAGTTATCTTTTTCAAATTGAATTCCATCTTAGTCAATTTATCTGGAGTCGCCACTGCCAGATTCAAAGTGTTTTCTTTGATGTTCCTGCTGGTCACTAAAGTGACATCTGACTTTGATAGGTCCCTAAATTTTGGTAACAAACTATAAACAAACTGAGCGGAAGTTTGTTTATTCTCTTCATAGTGTTTGTACAACTCAACCATGGACGGAGATCTACTTATGTCTCCACTGTCGTTAGCCTCCTGAAAATCATACTCTTGTACTTGTACTTCTGGGATTGATATCCCTTCTTGGTCACCAATTTCATTATTTTCCAAAACCGCCAACTCTTGCTATGTTTCTACTAATTCCTGAGTTTCAGTCTTAAGCCTCTTTTCTCCCTCTCTTTCTTCATCCTGTTCATCTATTATTTCATGCAGACTCCTATTTCCTCCAATTTCTGCAACTTTTGGTAAAATATCAACCTCTATTGCTGATTCGATCAAAGCGAGATCTTCCACCTATAGGTCTGACATTGCTTCTTCTTCTGGTTCACATTGCAACAAATTTCTTCCCTTTAAAGACCCTTCTATTTCTTTGTGTTCAAAAGCTTTAATGTTATTCAGCTTCCTCCTTTCAGAAATAATATGAAGAGGGTCATACTCCATTGCTATATCTTTCTTGAATTCCATAGCCTCCAACAATCTTGGTACATCTGAAAGGGCATCCTTAATTTTCACAATAAATGGGCCTATTGTCCATGGATACTTTAAATCAACTCCTTTTTTGGACTTCAAAAAATGTTCATCTTCTAAAATAAACTTTTGCCTAACAAACTCTAAAGTAAAAATTCTCAAAGTTAAAAAGGCAGGTAGTATGTAAGGTTCATGTACGAAGCCGTACAACCTAATCACTGTAGAATCCTTTGATAAAATCCAGTCTCCTATTGCTACCTCCTCTTTCAACTACATCATGGACTTCATTTCGGGAAAAACTCTTGGCAATTATTTTCCAAAAATCATTTTGTACAATTCAGACAAAATAAAATTCATATAATTGGACATATTATCTGCTAATGTGCCTACATAAACCTCTGGTATAAAATGTAACTCTTCTCGACTACAAAACATGACCATTTTCATCAATTGTGCTTGAAACCAAAAACATCTTGTGTTGGGAGAATCCGCTAACTGAGAGTGAATGCTTTCTACCACAAATTATTCAAACTTAAGACTCAACACTGATTCATACTCAACTTCGGGCACACCGACACTTATTCTGAACAACAGACTCAACTGTAACTTTGTTATTAACATGTTAGTATATTGACCTAAACATTGGGCCATCAAAGAAAGGACCAACTGAGTGTTGTCATTGAAGAAATAGACATCAAGAGGGTATGGGGTATCTACAATTTCTAAATCGGGTTTAAAACATGTACTCAAAAAATCTTGCCGACTTTCGGGAGAAATTT
The DNA here is from genome assembly GCA_027924585.1 of Larix kaempferi. NCBI lineage: Eukaryota > Viridiplantae > Streptophyta > Pinopsida > Pinales > Pinaceae > Larix > Larix kaempferi. Next base: position 26,755,241 of record BSBM01000158.1, on the reverse strand, counting down.
GACGTTATAAGGTGACAATTGACTCCTTGGAAAAACTCTCAGACTCAACAGCTTGGGACGTGGGGATTTCGAAGGAAGTATTTACAACGGAGGGGTTTACGGAGCAGATGATTCTTGTTTTTTCGGCATTCATGATAACTCAGTGAGGTTCGGAGTAATTGGACGCGCACCAGGATATGAATTCGGGGAAGGGCATAATTTGGTCTGGAAAAAACAGGATAAACGACGACTGGAAAACCCTATGCACATCTAGGCCCTCTGAAAGTAGATTGTTCAATCTTCTCCTAGTTTTGGTGACAAGAATTCTAATGTCTGTGCCAAAAATATTGAAATCCCTATCTTCGAGAGCATTTTGAACCCTAATGGTGCTTGAACTTGAACCTTCTTCCATATTCCTGATATAAATAGACTTGGATTACAAATGGCAGTGGTTACAAGGCCCTACCTATCACTAAAAAGATTATGAGAATAACCCATTCTGTCATCTTCTTCGTCCTCCACATGTCCAGAAGCTTCCGAGTCCGACAGGTCCGAGGAACAAATGTCAACTTCGCATGACGACTTCTATATATATAACCTTTTTCCTTTTAAACTTCGGTCTTCTTTGCCAGCTGTCCACCTTCTATATTCGTCGATCTCCTATGCAATGATCTTGACCGTTCAGATTTGATCCCCTTTTACTGATTTGACATCTATTCTTGTCAACCATCTGATGACTTCCTTTGCTCTGATATCCACCGTCCATTTATTAGCACCATATACCAACGAAGTGGTATCACATCTCTCTAAACTGGTTTTCATTACCACTCATCCTCCTTGCGACGAGTCTTGGTACTGACACCTGTCGAGTGTTTTTATTTATTGCAACCACCTTGCTCCTTATCATCCACACTACTCCACGATGCGACGATCAATAATTCCTTGCTTTGCATCTACATTGGAGATCCGCAGCCTGCTTAACTCTTCAAACCTTCTTGCTCATGGGGTCCATACCACTTTCCCCCGCGCACTTCTAACTCCCATCGCCATTGATTTAATCTTCTTCGCTACTAGAGCCGTTGATCTTAACACCATGCCTTCCGCCACAATGGCGTCGCATGCTCCTGAGGTGGTTTTCATTATCGTGTATCCTCCTTGCGACGTACTTTGAGCTCGACGTGTGGCAGGCGGGTTTTCACATCGCAACCACCTATACCCTTATTCCTCCGTGCAACTTGGCCATGCGACAATCAACGCCAGCCGTTGATCTTCTTCCCATGCGCGATCACTATTGCCTCCTGCACGATGGTTAATTTCCACAATATTTCTTTCGGACTATTGCTTTTGGGTCATTTTTGACCATTTGATTGCATTTTAACACTTTCTTTCAAAATTCCTTCAAGTTCTCTTATATTTAACACTTTCCCATCAATGTTTCTCTACCTTAGCACCTAGCCATGAAAAATAAAGGGAATTTGGCTTTCTTCAAGGATTCATCAGGATATCCCTCCATTTCACCCTAGTCCTTATGCTAAAAAACTAGGTGCTAACACCACCACTGTGGTTCCATGCTCGTATCCTCTTTCACTTCAATGTGAATGCTTTACTTGCCCTTGTTTGGCTATGACACTTAGTGTCTAAGGTCTGTCCCATGCCTCTCATCTAGGGAACTCTTTCCCCATGATTGCCTACAAAACCTTTGGCTGCTAGGACCCACACAATTCCACTAGCACCACTTCCACTGCTTCTCATATTGATCTCTCTAGAACAATTACATGTCCCCATGCATCCTCAGGATGCCTTCAAGGCTTCTTGCTTCCTGCAATGACCAAGGTTTCCATCAAAGAAACAATAGTGTATCAACTTGGTTGTTATAAGACCTGTACATGAAATATTTCATTATTCAGAATAATAAATATATGGCAATTGAATACTTACCTGCATTGGACGTCTCCTCTCCAGTCCACAGGTTCCTGCTTTACTTTACAAGCCTTGGGATCACCTGTGGAATTGGATGTTGGCTAGCCCACATGCCACTCCACGCCATCCAAATAGTCAATGCCAAGCCAGTACTCCGACTGGGCTTATTCGGCATTGATGGTTCCAAACCAGTGCCATACCTAGTTTTCCCTCTCCATTGCCAAGCCAACACATCTGTCTAGGTCAGAGGTCAATGGAAGGAAACTGCACCATGACCATTTCCAGGTCAGGGCTCTACTACGAATCCATAGGAATGCATCATCCTTTCACACACACAACAACCCTTCATACACATAAAAAACCTTCCCCACAACCCCTCATAACACCCTCTTCACTTTGCTTATTTAGTGTGCAACACCAAATTGTATCTGTTCAAGATGACAACACAAGAGGGGTAAGCAGGCTCATTACTACCATTGTTCTGAAATTGTAAACATATTTCATACATTCACTATCAGATATTGAAACACCAGGAATGCTTCCATTCCCTTAAGGTGGAGTCAATATTGGTAGCCATAACATAACCCAGCACCAGAAAGGTGTGCACCCCTCCTTGATGTGAGCCATGTAGGCCCTAATCATACTCAAACAGTTTGAAATAATAACAATAATAAGAATAAAATGAAGCAGGCTCTACATACTAACACTATTAATCAGACATGTATATTTTCAGCTAGGGTTTACAGAACACTTATCCACTTTGCAGATGCATCTTCTCTTTATTTGCAAGGAATGGGGCTCCCTTCTCTGAGTTGACAGTCCCTCGGTTTTCCACCTCATTCATTTTTATGTTCCATAAGCCACATATGCCTTACTGGCATACTATTTACCATCTCACTCATATTGTTTACCAATCATGCAGTACAGATGAGACACCCTCATGTCATTTGGCTCTTGTAAGTGGCACCACCCTGTCCATTAGGGTTTAGGCTTGCTTCCACAACATAGAAATCCACCTACATCATTGTCCCTTTGACACAGTTATCAAAAAACAAAATAGTCATTAGTAATTGATAACAAAATTCTAAATCTAAGATTTGTAAATCTACTTTCCTGTAGCAATTATCAGTTTTACAACTCTGAATTCTACAAATCTGTTTCTAGAGTCTAGGGTCTGTTACTATTTTAATTGCAAGGATCAAAGTTTGTTGAAGAATTGAAGAACAAAGATCCAAGACTCTATGTTCCTCCACCGTCTTCTTCTAATAGCAAAAAACGGTTTAAATCTTCTACGTTCGAATGAACAGAGTGCCATTACAAAAATCGTTCAGAAGCCAAGGCTGTGATGTACCCTTTGAACGAATATTGTGAGAAATTGATTGCTCCGTTGATCAATTTACGATATCAGAGTTTGATCAACCGGCGGGAGTGAATATTAGACGGTCGAGATCAAAGGAGGACGATTGACGAACCACACAACATCTCGCGGGGTGAACAAGCACATAGGATAGAGCTCCGAAATTATGAAGGTGCACACTCGCGGTGATCTCAGATCGACGGTTGAGGGAGGCCATGAAATGATCGACGACCTGAACATAATTTCGACGAAGTAAAAGGCTCGGTGTTTAACAGCTAGAACGAGCATGAAATTTCCATCCATTCCACCCTAAAACTGCTTCGAGTCCACCGTTAGTCGAGCCCGCTTCCGATCCGATGGTCCAAGGTGATTTCAGAAAGCACAATTGATTGGGGTTTTATGAAGGAAAATTCTAACGCTCTTTTAGTAGTGCCTCCATATTTGGACGACTACTAAAATTTTACCGCCCTATTCTCTTACGCAACTGTCATTCCAACCGAGCATCCTGTTACCCGTGACTGCCTTCATCCTGCACTCATAGTAGCTCCTAAAATGATCTTAGAACCATCATTAGTTCATCATTTAATGTATTATTTAATTGCAGTCAAAACATGCACCATAACCAGGCATTCATGCAATGCATCACAACATGTGCACCCACACACATGTATGCACAGTTACAATGTTTAATCAAACTTTTTAGGTACATCCACTCAATGCATATCCACAAGCTTCACAAAATATTTCAATGCATATTCACAACATTCACAAAATATTTTGATGAGCATTCACTCAATGCAACCACATTTTTACAAGATATTTTAATGCATATTGATCCATGTATATTATGATATCATGTCATGCATTCTACCCTTCAAACACATATGGCCTAACTAGGGTTATCTCATATAGCATGCACTACCATAATACTACCATAAAAGGACTATAAGTCCTTACTTGCCCTGGTCATTAAACTCATAACTAGCATACACCTATGACATTGTATATTTAATATGATTGAATTCTAACATTTAAGTAGCTACATGGTAGAGGGTTCCTTTCCCTTACTACCCCATACCTCACCATGCCATGGTGGTATGGAATTCACACAATACATTCAACCATACATGCATACCCTTCTATGATTACCAAATATGGTTCAAGGAATTCTTACCCAATCCCCTTTCAACACTTGTACCATTAGCACAAATAATTACTAGCTTTACCAACATGCAACATCATATACATGCACCATGCATTATCTAACATTATGCCTACTAGTGTATATCACTTCACCCATCTAGTCTATTGTATTTTCAGTATTCCTATCTCATAAGTTTCTATATACAAGTTCATAAATATAACCACAAGAGTAAGACAAGGGTTAAGGAATTCTCCCTTTCCAATTCTCCATCATAGCATGATCCAATTCATGGCATCTCTATGCCTGTAACTCATGCTTTGCCCCCAAAGCAGCCCCAATGTTGTAACTGAAGCTCTGATACCACTTTGTCACGTTCCCAAACCTCCCTAATGGCCTTCAAAGGCCATGGGAGACCTTCTGACATTTTGTTTTTGCGCATAATTCATTCATTTTTCACACACAACCGCAATGGCCATTCTTCTGCAATCTGCAATGCCCTCTAATCCTCAATCCGCAATCAGATTCGGAAGATGGATTTTCAAATCCACCACTTCGCAGAAATTGACTTCTCGACTTCCACAATCCGTAGTGCAGAAGTCGGAATCCAATCACCGCCCTAGAATCTACCGTCCGTATTCCACAGTTCCGCAATCTGCATGCGGAACTCAGAACTCATAGTCCCTCATTCACTGCCCCGGGGAACTTACTCCTCCGCGATTCCACAACCCTTATTGCGGAGCCTTATTTCGCAGTCCTGAGAGAAATTACCTCCCACAATCCGCAATTTGCATCCCACTTGCGGATGCGGAAATGCAGAACTTCCGTGCGCCATTTCCGTTGGACTTTCCCTTCCGACCCCCACAACTCGCAACCCACTTTGCAGATGCAAAAAGGAGGAAGTCCAACCATGCCGCTCCAATAATCGGTCCTTTACCTCTGTAATATGGAACCCGCATTGCGGATGCGGAAAGGTCCTTGTGGATGCAGGAGGGTTGGGACCACAGACCCTTGCTCCAAAAAACTTCCAAGGAAACTTCAGAGAATGATAATTCCTCCATCCTTGGGAAAAATTGGGCAAGGTCGGTACCGTTGGAAGGCTATGGGAGAGCTCTATCGACCGGTATGATCCTCTACCCAATATGAGCACTCTAACCTAGTCCAATTTCCAACTAAAACTCTGGTCTATAACTACCTTAATGCACCATTGACCTTCTACAAGGGTTCTACTCTACTTCACCCAAGTCTTCTCTCCTTCATCTAATCCACAGGGTGTCTATTCCTCTCCCAAAACCAGGCTGGAGTGTTCCTGCACATTTACCAGACTTAGCCATAATTCATCCAAGGATAGTTCAAAGCATTATCAAAGGGAATTGTAAATGTGCATAAGCCTACTACAGGAACACCGGAGATGAAACATGATCCACACATAGAATGGAATACATGCACATATTTCTCCTAGGAAGAGTGATGCAAGCACACAGGGCTTAGACCTATTAATCAAACATAATCACACATAAGTACCAAGGATAAATACAAATATGCAGATGTGCAAGGGTATGATAAATGACTCAGGTAGGAAGATTCATGCATCGACAAACCAAGGGGGACTGTCACATTATCCATCCACACATCTAACATGTATCCAACATTCAACCTAGGCATAATAAAAACATATACACAGACTTAGCACAAGCATAGGCATACAGTCCTCTTCATCAATGGGTCATTTCCATAAGCAATTAGATAAGGCATACACTTAACAACTCTAACTAAAGCAACATCATTCACACACAATGAGCCATACATCCATCAATCATTAACATGAACAACAGAATGAAGCATAAGAGATGGCCATTCAACCCTAGTAATCAAATGGATCCACTATACACTCGGACATAAACAAATACACATACATGGATGCAAAATAGGCATCATTCAAGGCACAAGAAACATTTATCTTTTGCATTGAACCTCCAAGAAAACTGGCTATGGACTGCAACTTTCCAACCCAACCATATATCTCTTCCTAGCCTCTATTATTTCAGCAATCATAGATCACCCCTGAGCTGTGGCTATGTATCCACTAAGGAGCATCACTCATGCTCACTCACAACATTGGTTCACCATCACTTAGGGAATCCAACCAACAATTAACTTGTCAAGCAAATGGGAAAGGAAGGTAAGGGTTTCTGGCCCAATAAGCTCCTCCACAGAGCTATGGGCATATCCCAATGATTTCAGATAGGTTCAAGCACCCCCATCACCCCACTCTAAGTCTAGGTAAGTTTCCCTTCACTCCTGCACAGTTCCTAGGGTACCCCTTCCCTTAGCAATGACCTAGGTAAGTGTGGCTGAACTTGACTGCTAAATCAGGGTAAATAAGCCCTCTTAGGATTTAGCAGACCATCTAAAACCTCTATGCTCCTTCCCACTTTGGTTTTCTTCTCCACTTCCTCTAGCCGAACAACACTATCCCGCAGCTGGGTTCTCGACCATTAACATAGATTCTTCCTCATGTTTTCCTGAGCATCTTACGCTCTGCAATTCACCCACAAAGTAATTTTCATGGCTTCCTCAACATGATTTGCCTTCCATGCAGGGTTTTCTAAGTGCAGTCGACTCTATAAATCATGGTCCTGCACATAATCACGATTTCTCCTTCTTTCCTTCACCACTCGGTTTTCTCTGCAGTTGTCACGCCTAAGGGTTCGACTGATGTCTCCATGATAAACTAAGGTCCGGGAATGGGTTATACGAACTTCCATGGGGTGGATTAATGCGCATGTCAAGGTAGCGGAGCTCCATACCCTGCCATCCGTCCCTTCCGGGTTTCCCATACTCCACAACCTCATGCATAGTCCTATTCACCCACTTCCTTACAACATCATTCGATGGTGTCTAAGATAGGTCAAATGGGTTCCCTAGGTGAAAAATGGTAGTCTAGGTTCAATCCCACACCCCCTCACCACTCCCTAGTGGATACATAGTTCCCCCTCATTTTGTTGCAGCATAACCAACCCTTGGTTATTTTATTACATAGTATCATTTACAATTTATCTCATGGCTTAACAACACATGGATTATCAAACTGCCAAATACTTGCCTATGCAATTAAACCTAATCATCCACTAGTGGGGCCTAGGCCTTGAGCTCCACACTAGGGAAACACACATTGCATACAATAGTTACATTACAGCCAAAATAGCCTAAGGTCAGAATGAGTGATATTACATTAACCATCCTCTAAGTGGTGGGATTGTAAAGATAGTATCCCTACAAAGTTTCATTATATCCATATAGAATGTCCAAGGGGTCTAGAGGTGTTGATGTGTTTCTCTTTTCATTAGGAGCATGGATCCATGCATTAGATCCGAAGTTTTTGAAACGCAAAATAGAAGGTTTGTTGCCACATCATTTCTCATAAGGAGTCACACCTATGACAACACGAGTAGGAATTTATTTATGATATGGGTTGCAAAAAATCATGCCTTTTTTCTAGAATGAATTATGAAATATTCATTTTCTTGGAGTGAAGCATGTAATGAGCCATCTCAATGATAACTGTATTCTTATGTTTCACTACATTTTGTTGTGGAGTGTAAGGAATAGTTCTTTGCTAAGAGATTCGCTACGATATGAGAAATCATTGCAAAACATTGCTAAAATATTCGCCTTCATCATGTCAATTCCCACTTGCTCATCCATTTAAGCTGTGGGTTTCGTTTTCTAGGAAAAACAAGTTCAATACCCTTACGGTGACTTAGTTGGGAGGAGACACCCAAACAAATCCATCCATGTTAAGGGTACGTGTGGCCCAGGCCGAGTGCGATCCTCGGGTGATTTTGATGACTTAGATTCCCACGGGTTACAATTTATTAGCCAATGGTTGAAATGCATTGGACCCGAGTGACAAACATTTCTAACAAACCAAAAAAAAATTCACCTTCATCACCAATGTTGAAACACTTGATCACCTTGTGCCTTTTCTTTTCTACAACATATTTAAATTCCTAAAACTTTTCAAACTCCTCATTCTTATATTTAATGGTGTATAGCTAAAGAAAGTGGGGAATATCATCGATGAAGGTGAGAAATTACTTGGCTCCCCTAGTTGAAAATGTAGCCATAGGCTCTCAAATACCACTATTAATTAGTGCAAGATGTTGAGAAGCTCACCTTGTTTTGTCCTTAAAAAAATACTCTTGATGATATTTCCTCATTACACACCCTTCTAGACACAACTAGGTGGTTTAATCCATGTAGTATCATCAATGATATGTAGTAGACTCATATGTCACAAAAATCCATAATTTATGTGATCAAGGCGTTGATGCCATAACAAGTTGGTGTCATCAACATTAGAAACCATAGCAACAAACCCTTTTCTCTTTGTGAAAGGAGTCTTCTCCAATTTGTACATATGATTTAATTTGTTGCAATATCTAGAGGCAACTACTCTGAAACTATCATTCATATCCTTTTACAACCCATCGATTTGACCAAAATTCCACCTTTTCACTGGGTGTGTAATGTGGTAAATAAAAAGAATATTTGGTCCAACACTTTGAACATAAAGAACATATTGAAACTTTGTTGTATCTATGATGACATCACCACAACCTGGAACTTGTAGGGATGGATTTTCACCAATAATCACTTCCACTCCAATATTATCTTATCTATAATAAAGGACAATATGTTCATGTTTGGTCATATGTGAAAGAGCTCCAGAATCAATAATCTATTCTTGTTAAGGAGAAGGGGACCAAAGTGAAGAGTGCATTGCAAAATGTGAATTATGAAGATAAACCATTTTCACCAGAAAGGTTTTTGGTGTTTAATATTGATCTTGCATGTTCTTCAATTTTCAGAGGATGAGCAATGGACTATTTTAAGGGATGGTCCTCCTGATGACAATGGTCACATATGAATATTTTCTTCTTGTAGGATTTTGATTATTCCTCTTTACCCCTATCATACTATGACATAAGAGGGGTTGCAACAAATTTTGGATGGGATTGATCTCATGGGGCAAGGGATAATTCACCAATATTACTCAAAGTAACTTGATGTTGGGTGAGATTAGAGAAAACCTCCTTAAGAGGAGTTACATAATCCTCAACAAATAAATAAACATTATAGAATATAAAAGTAAAACATTTGAATGTTGGAGAAATATTATTCAAAACAATACTTACAAGTTCTTGCTTTATTTTCCCTTCCCCTTGCTTGAATAATTTTAGTGTTTAGGCTCTTAAACCTTGCAATATATTAATCAACCATGTTGAAGTCACCCCATATTGATATTGGAGAGTTCTGTTTCAACTCAAGTTCCCTAAGTAGTACTCGCCATTCCAAAGAGATTTTTGAATGTATCCCAAATTTCCATCACATGTTTGTTGTCCTTGGTATGATGAATGATATTAGGATTGACATAAAAATTGATCAACCCAAGATCTTCATCCTTCAAACATACAAGATCATAATTTTCATCATCTTTGCAAGAAGTGACATTGAGAAGTACACCCATATATATTTGCTTCGAAGTAGGGAAATCATTTGATTTACCCAAGAATGATAGTTGGATCCATTCAAAATGGAAAAAAACCACTTTGAATTGATATGGTCAACAATGATAGGATGCATCTCCTTATGGAATGAAGACTTTAGAGATTCACCTTTAAAGATCCAAATGGTACAAAACCATATGTAACCTTGGGAATGGAGGCGTTGACTTTAAAGAAGGGTGAAAAGTGCCAAAAATACACTCTAGAAGGAAGGTTCAACCCTATATTAGGGTTTATATATCTAGAACCCCTAGACAAAATTTGTTGATCTCTCTTCCTATCTCTCTGGACAGACCCGGGCTGGCGGTAATCTTTTAGACCAACAGAACCCTTAGCTCACTGGCCCTTTCGGCAACAGGTCGCAGAAGCAACCTGAAGTCTCACCCGAAGTGATTCTAATGGGAGGCAGAAGACTCAAGTGTCCTCAGCCAAGTTCCGAGGCATCCAGGGTGGTTAAACCCACCTTAACCCCTTTCACAGAAGCTGCCTATCTCATTCCATTACTCCGGCTACGCCTCTGTCTTATCGCGGTACGCAGGGAATGCGATAAGTCTTTCCCTATGTGAAACCGTCTAGCGATACCCAAGATATCGTAGGAGCGATATCTTCCCCTTCTAGTTCCTGCGGTAAGTGAACTTTGACCGCTTCCTGGGTTAATAGGTGGTCTTAGCTATCCTTATCCTGGTACTGCAGTTAGCAACAACTTTCAGCCTACAAGCATAACCCTCGCTAATGAACTCGACCCTTGATATCTCGCAACACGTAACTAGGTAGAACATTACTTTGCGCAATGTCTAAGTAAACCATTCATGCCTCATATTCAGTTCTTACTCGCACATTAACCTCTGTTTAACAATTATCTAGTTCGCAAAGGGGTTAGCTATGATTATCGCAATTGTTATACATCATTCAGAAGTTAACTGACGACCATGTACATTACTTATAACAGCCTGAAGCATTCATAAATAACACAAACAAGTGAATGAGAACAATGGCTACACAATTACAATAGTGCTACCTAGATAAGCACGTTGATACTCCCAGGGCAAGAACTACGCCCAGGGGAACTGCGGTTCTTGCTTACAACTCTGGGGAATAAACACAGTTCCGTTCCACTCTTTACAACAAGGGTCTTTCTGGGAAACTCCACCTCAGTGGGAGCCCTTCTCTATAGACCTCTTTTCTCTTCTTGCCTTTACAGTGCACTCTCTTCCTCTCGCAATCCCTGCGGATTGCACTATCTCTCAACAGGTCGGCCCTTGTATTCTCAGGGATGTTCAGACTTGCAACAACAAAAGACTTGACTAGCATCTACCTGATGTCTCTATCGCTATGTGGCCAACCCCTTATCCTATAAAAAGACTACTATATATAGATGGCCCGAAGGTCTCATCGCAGTTACAAAACTGTGGGCCTTATCCCAACAGTGACTCAACCCTAACCACTTACAGTCAACTGGCTGTACTTCCATGGCCGCCTTCTGTCTCGTCGCCGCTTCCTGCAGTCCTTAGTCTTTAATGCATCGGCCCGTCGCTTCTTCTTGGTTCAAGCAACGCTGACTGTGGTCCTTCTTCTTTAATGAGGGTAGCTGAACCCTCTCTTCATCTCCGGCGCCTTTATTGCGGTGGTTGAGCTCTCCCTTCGGCCTCTTCTTTGTACCACATGCTTGACTTTTCTGTACCTATCGCCGTGATTCCCGCCGGAATTTGCGCTACGGCGATATCTTTGTCTTACCGCCAAAATTGGTACTTTCTCTCCAAAATTAGTTATCCTTCCCAAAATTAGCAGCTTCCTAACTGCTGCGGAAGTTCTCTCCAACAAAATTTACAAGTGATGATCCACAAAGAACTTAGTCCTGAACTGTGACAATGGTGCCACTAGCCAATGTTTTTTGGATAAGCCAAAAGAATTGAGAGTTAGGTTCACACACGTGCTAATATCGTGATGAGATTTACATGGGTCAATAAGAAAATTGATGAACCAAATCTCAGAGATTCTGAAATTTTCACAAGTGCACTAGAGGGAGGTAGGTTTAATTCTCTAGAGAGAGAGTGCAAAAGGCAAGCACAAGAGTATTGAATGCCACTTCGCTTCCATATCAATGCCACTTTTTGATTCCCATTTAGCACCTAATTTTGTTCCTTTTTGGTGTCTAGTTTTGCTTCTAATTTTGTGTCTGCAATAACACAAAATTTGGCTTCCTAGTGTTGATTTTTAGAACCCAAATCTGATTTAATGTCTCGAATAATTTACTTGCAATTATTAATATAAAATACACTAATTTCACATCAATTCACACAATGGAAATACTCAGGAAATCATCACACCTTTGACACTCATATTCACCCTTGAAAAACCCAACTGTGGAAAAACCAACAACATATGATTTTTATCAACTATAAAAATCACAGGCTCCTGTCCTGGGATAATGATCCCCCTGAGGACTATACAAAACAATAATATCCTAGCCTATCACACCTGGTTGCTACTTCCTTTGTTTCCCCTTTGCTCCGTTCCTTGGCCCCTACCCTCACACTTGGATGGAAGTCCTTCTCCACCCACTCAATAAGATCTCACTCACTATGTGTGACTATTGTGTCTCCCTCCTCTTACATAGGCTTCCTCTTATACTATTACAATATGAAAATAACTCGGGACAATACCATGGAAATCCAAATACCATGGGACCTCTAGTTCACTTTACATAAGGTAATAAAAAAGTACATTCACTTTAATATTTCACTTAATTAAAGTGAAAATCCTAAGTTGGAGAGGTAACTTGACCAATCCTGCATATTAGACACTTTTCCTACATAGAAGTACCTATCCAATGCTACAAAAATTAACACTCCTTCTTAGCGAGAAAGGTACTTCTCTGAGGGCCACTTGACTCTGGTTATCCCTTTGACCCTGACACACTGTCGTACACATCATCCTACACATTGGAATCCATCCAACCTTGATGGTTAGCTGCTCCTTGTTTACTGGAAGACATGGAATCAATGAATCTACACACGTTGCACACCATTGCCAAGAAGTTTGATTTTTTTTTCAAAGGCCTGCTCTCCCTCAATGTGCTCCTAGAATCCCGTTCCTACTCCTAAGCATCCATCAATGTCATCTTGTACCAACTAGGTCTCCTGCCATAACTGAAAGGGGATAAATCCCTCTTCCCTTCTAAAGGTTTACTCCCGCACCAAAATTCTATGAACTCTACTCACCCTTCATAGTCCACTACTCCTTGACCTTTGTCACAGATATCAATCCATGGTCCAAGATCCCTTTGGACCCACATACAGGATGACCGAATAACCTGTACAACTTGCCCTATCTGACACCAAACATCGTTGCTACATCCTGGGTATCTCTCTCTAAACGTATGAGTACCTTTCCATCCTATAACACAACCCCATATCCCTAGTCTTCTAGAGTTGAGACTAGGAGGGACAAGTTCATCTTCAACTCTGGAACATACATCACTGCTGCCACCTCTAGAGATCCTCTTGACTCTAGCTGGAATAACATTGTTCCACCCCCTTTATTGCATGTATTATGTCAACCCCATAAGATACATTATCATCTGATTTTATCTCTGAAACACTAAGGAACACGTCCCTCATCCCCGTCATATGGATAGATTCATCACTGTCAACTCATGAAATAAACATTTCCAACTCTTGCAGCTCCAGTGTCTTATATCTACTCCCCAAATTTACCTAGATATGTCCTTGTTACTAGATCTATTTGCTGCTGCATTGTTGACTTCTCTTACACTTTGGAATAATATTTTTATGTAAAGAGTCTTCCTCTCATCCCTTGATCTCTAGATGAAAGTCCTTGTCCACCCATTCGAGATCCTTGAGTCACAGTCCTTCGTGGCTCTAGAGCTCTTGGTGAAAGTGAGTTTTCACCTATCCAAGGTCTCCATGATGGATGCTCGGATCCTATTTCCCATCGGTCGGGCCTACTGCTCGAACCTGCTTGAACTTGCCCGTTTCCCATCACTTTGCAGCATACTACTGCCTAAGGATTCCTGCAGCTTCCTGTTGCTACCCAGGGGTTTTCTGGGTGCTACTCGGACCCTTTTCTGCTGCCGAGATTCCTTTATGGGTTACCTAAGATATTTTATGGATTTCCCAGGGTTTTCTACTCGCCGCCCAAGGTATTTTATTAGATTCCCAAGGATGGCCCGACCTCTCTACAGATAGCCGAATATTTTATGGGTCTGCCCGCGGTCTGCTGGGCCTGCCTAAATTTCCTAGGTTTGCTGCCCAAATTTTTTCTGGACTGCCCGTCAGTTTCCTACCTTTTACTCGAGCCTTGGGCTTTCTATCTAATCTATTCCCTAGCAGGTGATCGACAACTCTATTGTGGTGGAATCTCTCCAGTGGTTTCTATATTGGATAGTTCCCTCTCTGCTTCTGCTTCTTGTTAGCTGTGGCCCTTCTGGATGATGATTGTTCTGGCGGTTATCGAATTAGCTCCACTACCGGTGCTTGAGATTCCACTCGGCCAAAATCTCCTCCTTCTTGGTAGTTGACTTAGCTCCCTACCACTATTTTGGACTAGTGTTTGGTCCTTTCTACCATTGGTCCATGTGCTTCTACCTTCTCTGCGGAAATTCACACTTACACCCTGCGTCTGCAACTCTTGGCATCTTGTGCTCTTCTTTATCATGTCCTCCGACCTCCCAAGATGGCTCCTGTATGTGGATGCAATCCTCTTGCTGGCCCGCACCCTATCCGTCATTTCAGTTCACATCCAAAGTTCAGTCATGCCAACAGCCCAAGTCCATGAGGGCTTGCTACCTAATGTAGTTGCCTATCATGGTGTCCCAGTGGCTCCCTTCTGCTTGCACCATGCGATCATGTCTACTCTGTAAGCCCGACCAATGCGATCACCTAATACTTTGCAGCAGAATTTTTCGACGACTGGCGTTCATAGACCCTCCTCCATCATCACTCCCACCTTGCTCATGATATGATGCCCATTTTCCTCTCTGGATCAACCTCCCTTGCCTTTCCGATGCTTTTTCTCTGTCGATTTAGCCTATAGTGACGTACCAGCACTACGCTCTCATGCATGAACACCACCAACTAAAATTTCCCGCCAACAGATTGATCTATGCTTGCTCGCATCCCTTTCTCTCCACGTCTTTGGTAGCCTCACTACTGCAACATTGCCCGACTACTCACAACTTCTCACCTATGCACTCCACCGTGCTACCGTGCAGATCCATGTTTTCTCATCACCTCCTGAGCTCACGTCCAATGCTACGACTCTTTTCCACCTCCACGCAGCTGCTGGATCTTCCTTCCTTGCGGCTCTCCACTGGCACCCATTGTTCTGTGGCCTCACATGCTCTCCACTGTCCAAAATCATGGCCCAATCCTTCACCCTAGTGGCCATGCCATTTTATTCTTCCCTTCACCACCGCTCACAGAATCTACGTCCACAGTCAATCCTAATGTGGATGTAGTTGTACGATGGCTGTACGAGACCGTACAACTCTTACTCTTTTTTTTTTGAATTTCTTCATAAATCCATCAAACCCAAATTTCTTTCTTAGAACGAGACCCATACCCTACCATGTTGATTTTTAGGACCCAGATATGATTTAATGTCTCGAATAAGTTACTTGCAATTATTAATGGAACATACACTAAGTTCACAATAAATCATGCAACGAAAATACTCATGAAATCATCACATGTATGACACTCATATTTAACGTGGGGCATTTAACGTGGAAGGCCCAAACTAGGGAAAAACAACAACATATGATTTTTATTAACTATAAAAATGACTGGCTCCCATTCTAGGATAATGGCTCTCCCGAGGAATATAAAAAAAGTAAGTATCCTAGCCTATCACACTTGACTTCTACTTCCTTTTCTACCCGTTTGCTCAATTCCTCGGCCCCTACCATGGCACTTGGATGGAAGTCCTTTTCCACCCACTCAATGAGATCTCACTCACTCTGTGTGACTTTGTTTCTGTTGTGGCTCCCTTCTCTTACCTAGGATTTCTCTTATACTATTACAATATGCAAATACCATGGGCCAATACCATGGATTGCCAAATACCATGGGCGCTCTAGTTCACTTTACATCAGGTAATAAAAAAAGTACATTCACTTTAATAGTTCACTTAATTAAAGTGAAACTCCTAAGTTTGAGAGGTAACTTGGATGACTCCTGCATGCGCAAATTTTTGTGTCCAATGTTGTGTCTACATTTATGCAAGAGTTGGCTTCAATTTTAGCTCCCGATTGTGGTTCCTCATTAGCACCACATCTGGATTCCTATTTAGCACCTACATTTGCATCCAATTTTGTGCCAATATTTGCTTCCACTTTAGTGCCACATTTTGCTTCTTGTTTAGTGTGTGAACTAGTTTTGCTTCCTATTTACAGTATGAACTAGTTTTTCTTGTTATTATCCCCTATACTATATATAATTATTTCATTTTTTCAATACTTCTCATATTTCATTTACTTCATAGTTCTCAAATAACATAATGAATTATATGGAAGAAGATATCACAATTGAAATTTATAGTATAACATTTATGAAAAAAATTAAGGCAAATGGACAACATTCATCCAAATAAGTAATATAATCATACTTTTCCAAACAAATCATCAACAAATTTCAATATATATAAATTAACAAGATAATATTGATAACATCATCATTATCATTTATCAAAAGAAGTTATCATCACATCTACAACCCGAGTCACTATGATAATGTAAAAAGAACAAGTCAAAAATATATATATATATATATGACGATGAAAATTTTAATATCACAAGAAATAAGTTTTATGATATCCATATATAGAAAAGTGAAAATGATCAATGGTGATCAAGTTTATATGTCAAAAATAACACATAATACAAGTCAATATGATATAGAATGTAATATGAATTTTGATCATCCTGATAAAAATCTATAGTATATGTTTGGTATCACAGAGAAAGTAATAAACATTGACATGTTCATGAGCATCGTCACTGGATACCACCACCACCATCATCCTCATCCTCATCCTCATCATAATCTTCATCAGATCCATCATCATCATCATCAACTCCTTTCCCTTTCCCAGTATTAGCATAGTGTATATCATCATCCACATGATCATATTTAGCAGTAATTTGAAAAAAGGGAACAATCAATTGAATGATTATTTTATTAAGAGATAAATGGCATCAAGAGGTAAATTGAATCAGTGGAGTCCCTAAATGGAATCAAGAGGTAAATTGAATTAGTTAATCCGTAGATGGAATAAAGAGGTATTTTTAATGATGTGAAAATATAGTGTGGACATTGTGGTCATCATTGCCTTTCCCTAACAAACTTGTAGGTGGTTATGACACTCAATTTTGCCACTCAGATTGGATTTTATGCTCCTGCTTGGAATTCGCAAAGTGTACTTGAATGGCTTTACGAAGCGAGCTCCAAATCACCATAACTTGATAACCAAGACTTGGATTGACGAACTATCAGCTCCTTTGGAATCGTGCCATCGGATTACACCTAGGGACAACCCTCTCATGCGAGTCCATGGATTGGATGTCTTTATTTCCACCACTTCATGAACTAGAGTTTTGTATTGTAACATGCAATGAAATTTTTGCATTAGAGGGTAAATTTTTGAAAACTGTGCCAATGGAGCGTGTGGACATCATGGTCATCTTGATATTTCCCAAAAAACATGCAGGGGGTTACAACACTTAATTTTACTGCTCTGATTGGATTTTATGCTCTCGATAGAAATACACAAAGTGTCCCTGAATGGATTTTAGAAGCGAGTTGAAATTCACCATCAATTGATAAACAAGAATAAGATCGACGAACCATTAGTTCCATTGGAATTGTGACATCGTATTACACCTAGTGACACTCTTCTCGTGTGAGTCTATGTACCAGATGTATATTTTGATGATTTTTGAAACTAGGGTTTTT
Organism: Larix kaempferi; assembly: GCA_027924585.1. Classification (NCBI taxonomy): domain Eukaryota; kingdom Viridiplantae; phylum Streptophyta; class Pinopsida; order Pinales; family Pinaceae; genus Larix; species Larix kaempferi. The sequence goes on along the minus strand of BSBM01000158.1, from coordinate 26,737,301 downwards.
CCGAATAACATGCAAAACAATTTTTGAATCATGGGGTAAATTTTTGGAAACTGTTCCAATGGAGGGTGTGGTCATCATGGCCACCTTGGACTTACCGAAACAAACTTGAAGGAGGTGAGGACACTTGATTTTGCTGCCCTATTTGGATTTTATGCCTCTATTTGAAATTCGCAAGGTGCCTCTCAATGGCTTTAGGAAGCAAGTTGAAACTTGTCATAACTTGATAATTGAGACTCGGCTGTCAAATCGTCAGTTCCGTTGGATTCCTAACATCAAAGAACACCTCTTTCATGTGAGTCCATGGACTAGATTTTGTTTATTTCCACCATTTCCTAAAGTAGCTTTTTTCTCAATAACATGTAGTGCAATTTTTTCATTAGAGGGTAAATTTATGAATACCATACCAATGGAGTCTGTGGACAATGTGGTTATACGTCCTTTCCCAAACAAACTTGCAAGAGGTTACGACACTCAATTCTACTACTTGGGTTGGATTTTATGCCCTCATGTTGAAATTTTCCAAGTGTCCCTCAATGGTACCAGAGGGTAATTTTTTTTTATTGTTGTGTCAACAGTCCATCCTTTCCTAAACAAACTTGCAGGAGGTTACGACACTGAATTTTGTTGCTCGGATTGGATTTTATGCCTCCGGTTGAAATTCGTCAAGTGTCCTCCATTGGCATTAGGAAGCAAGTCAAAACTTGTCATAACTTAATAACCGAGACCCAGATCGACTAAGATTATATTTCGTTGGACTCGTGACATTTGATTACAATTAGGAACCCCCCCTTGAGTTCATGGAATAGATGTTTTTTATTTTAATGATTTTCAAAACTAGGGTTTTTTTTAGTAACATGCAATGAATTGAATTACGGGGTAAATTTTTGAAAATTATGCCAACAGAGCATGTGGATATTGTGTTTATATCGGCCTTTCCCAAAAAAAATTGTAGGAGGTTATGCCACTCAATTACATTTCTTGGATCAGATGTTATGCACCCGGTAGAAATTCACAAAGTGTCCCTGAATAGATTCAGGAAGTGAGTTGAAACTCACCATAACTTGATAACCGAGACTTAGATCGATGAACCGTCAGTTTTGTTGGTATCCTGACATTAGAGTACAACTAGGGACACCCCTTTCTCATATGTCCATGCACCAGATTTGGTTTATTCCATTATTTCCTACAATAGGGTTTTGCTCAGTAACATGCAGTGTACTTTTTGCATCGTAGGATAAATTTTTGAATATTAGGTCAATGGAGCATGTGGATATTGTGGTCATATAGTACTTTCACAAGCTAACTTGCAAGAGGTTACAACAGTCAATTCTACCTCTCAGATTGGGTTTTAAGTCCCCTTGTTGAAATTTTCTAAGTGTTCCTTAGTGACATCAGAGGGTAATTTTTTGATTGTTATGCCAATAGAGCATGTGGACAACATTTTCATCTTATTCTTACCCAAACAAACTTGCTATAGGTTACGACACTTGATTTTTCTTCCTAGAGTGGATTTTATGCCCTCGATCGAAATTCGTCAAGTGTGTCACATCCCCTTCCATTAATCCCACTCAAGTAAGGGAACATGACTAAAAATATAGGCTTTCAACTTCTAGCCCCATCATCAACAAATTCATACAAGTAAAATGCATGTGTGCAGATGCATAATTAAAATAAACACGACGGAAATAAACTCTACACACATCTAACATGCATTTATCGGCATAATTATAACAATCAATAATTAAAAACATCACATAATTGAAATACAAGATAATACTTATCTTGATATGAAGCCGTCCTGAGCAATTGGCTATGCAACTGCAACGTTCCACCTAGCCATATGCCAACTGTGCTAATCAATCTCTCAGCATAGCTGCCACCCCCGATATGGGCATGATTTATACAAGGAAAAAGGGAACACCAGACTCACACATAACCAAGTATATAACACATCTCGGCCAAGCCAGTCCACGACGATATTTTATCAGGATGTTAAGGTAGTAGAAAGGAAGGAATTTCTAAGATAGTGAGATCAACCACAAATCCATTGGAAACTGTCCAAGATCTAGCTAGCTTGCCCCCCACAATACCTACACACCCAACACAAGGAAGCATCCCCTTCACTGCTCCACAGTCCCTCAAGCCATACCTTCCATTCTAGTTCCATACCTTCCCTTCTAGTGCCCTTCAGGGTGTGCATAGAAAGGTATCCAAAGCCCTTTGATCTTTGGTGAGGTTACACTCTTCACTAGGTTTATCAAGGCAATTCTAATCCTCTTTTACTCCTAGTTGCTTACACACAGTTCAATCCAAGACAAGGGATACATATAACCCAATTCACAACAATATCCACAAACACATAGAAACCACAAAATTTGGGAATGACAAAACGATTTCAACTATGGGATGCATAAAACAAGATGTCCATGAGTTTTCCAAATCGAGGCACCCCAAAAATGAGTTGTGAGAGGGGAAAATCGACCACTAGGAATAAAATTGACTTTTCCCACATGCATACCAACATTCAAATGAAAAAATCCCCCCTTTGAACCTCCAAATCGAATTTCTCTTCCTCCCAGTCATTCTGCAACACTAAAAATGAATTCCTAGCAAGAAAAATGGAGGAAAACTCAGGAAAATCGTGGAGGAAAATTCCCAGCAAGCTAAAACTACGTGAGGAAGCCAAGCACATGGATGAATGATGGGATTGGGGGGGGGAATTCGTGGGTCCTTTCTTACCAATGAAAAGAAACACATTTTCAAAAAATGATGGCTTCCCCATACATGAAATTTGGACAGCCATACCCTCCATTTCCCAAAACAATAACTACCTCAACCAACTCTTGGAAGAAATAAATGATTGGGTACAAAAGTCAAGATGGGTAGTTGATGGTTTATGGGTTCCCTCATTGACACTTGGATTGACACTATTGGGTTCAAGGGTTTACTATTTCTCTCCCTACTCCTTGTAGAAATCATGCCCCCATACTCTTGTTGCATTGCATAGCTAGTTTTGGGTATTTTATTAAAACACATATTTACATGATATTTGTAATTTCTATTGTGCCAAGTTAGTGTTAGAAAAAAGGATCATAGAGCAATAACAATAAACAAGATGCAAATATAAATCACATAAAACACATTACAAGAGAGACACCAATATAATGTGGTTTACCCAAGATGGGATATGTCCACACATAAATTGTTAGTCCTTATTATTATACCATCCATCAAAATGAATAGATACAGCCCGCAACACATCCACTGCAACTTCCTCTTCACTCTCTCATAGTCTCTCTCCCACAATCAGAGATCTTTATAATGATTCAATACACAACCGTATTACAATGGCTTCCTTTTAAAGAGGGAATAACATGGGAAAATACCATGGAACACCCAATACCATGGGCCCATAAATCACCCATTATTGACCAAGTTATGACTAAGAAATTACAACATTTTACAAGGCGTTTTTTCCAAAATTTTCACTACATGGGCACTGATCCCAAACCCCCGCCAGGGGGGTCTCCCAAACTAGTCCCCCCCCCTAGGACCTCCCATGGAGACTATTTTGGGGGGAGTAAGGCCCACCAAACCCCCCAGTCATGGGCTGGGATCTAGACACGGTTGAAACACGACCTTTGAATAAGAAGATAGGGCTCCACAACCAACAACTAGCACACGATCCACATGCATCGATTTTTAATTGTCGATACGACAACAATAAATCAATGGTGGGGCGTTTGCCTTGAGCTCCTCACCAGGATTTTTATAACGATATTACAGTATTTACAAGTTAAATGCAACGAGGTCAAAATCGGGGTATTACAAAGTGTCCTCAAATGACATTAGGAAGTTAGTTGAAACTCGTCATAAATTGATAAACGAGACTCGGATTGATGAATCGCCTATTCCATTGGACTCGTGACATCATAGTACAGTTAGGAAATCCCATATCCCTTGAGTCCATGGAACATATGTTTATTTTGACAATTTCTGGAACCGGGGTTTTAGTGAGTAACAAGTAATGCAATTTTTGAATTATAGGGTAAATTTTTGAAAACTGTGCCAACAGAGCGTGTGGACATCATGGTCATCTCATCCTCACCCCCAAAAAATAGTAGGAGTTTATGCCACTCAATTATGTTTCCTGGATTGGATGTTATTCCCTCAGTAGAAATTCATAGAGTGTCCTTGAATGGATTTAGGAAGTGAGTTGAAACTCACCATAACTTGATAATAGAGACTTGAATCGATGAACCATCAATTATGTTGGAATCATGACATCAAAGTACATATAGGGACACCCCTTTCCCATGAATCCATAGATCAAATTTTGTTTCTTTCCACCTTTTCCTAAACTAGAGTCTTGTTGAGTAACGTGCAATGCAATTTTTGTATCGGAGGGTAAATATTTTGAAAACTGGGCCAAGGGAGCATGTGGACATTGTGTTCATATTGTCCTTGTCCAAAAAAAACTTGTAGGAGGTTACGACACTCAATTCTGCTACTTGGATTAGATTTTATGCTCCCAGGTTGAAATTTTCCATGTGTCCTTGAATGTCATAAGAGGGTAAATTTTTTATTGCTATGCCAATGGATCATGTGGACAACATGGTCATCTCATCCTTTTCAAAACAAACTTGTAGGAGGCTATAGCAATCAATTTTTCTTCTTGGATTGGATTTTATGCCTCTGGTTGTAATTCATCAACTGTCCTTGAATGATATTAGGAAGCGAGTCGAAACTTGTCATAACTTGATAACCGAGACTTGAATCAATGAACAATATTTTTCATTACAATTGTGAAATTAGATTACACTTGGGAATAACCCTCTCCCTTTATTCCATGGATCATATGTTGTTTATTTTGATGATTTTAGGAACTAGGGTTTTGCTGAGTAACATGTAATGCAATATTTGAATCACGAGGTAAATTTTTGAAATATATGCCAATATAGTGTGTGGACATCATGGTCATATCTACCTTGCGCAAAAAAACTCATAGGATTTTGTGACACTCAATTATGTTGTTTGGATTGGATATTGTGACCCTGGTAGAAATTCACAAAGTGTTCCTAAATAGCTTTAGGAAGTGAGTTGAAACTTGCCATAACTTGATAATTGAGACTCAGATCGATGAAGTGTCAGTTCTATTTGAGCTCCTAACATCATAGTACACCTAAGGACACCCCTTTTCCATGAGTCCATTGACTGGATTTTTTTTATTCCACCATTTTCTAAACTAGGGTTTTGCTCAGTAACATGTAGTGCAATTTTTGCATCAGAGGGTAAATTTTTTAATATTGGTCCAAAAGAGTGTGTGGAAATCATGGTCATATTGACCTTTCCCAAGAAAACTTGCAGTAGGTTATGACATTCATTTTTTCTACTCAGATTGGAGTTTATGCCCCTAGGTTGAAATTTGGCAAGTGTCCTTAAATGACATTTAAGGGTAAATTTTTTATTGTTGTGCCAATGGAGCATGTGGGTAGTGTGGACATCTCATCCTTGCCAAAAAAAACTTGTAGGAGGTTACAACACTCAATTTTTCTACCCAGATTGGATTTTACGCCTCCGATTGAAATTCGTCAAGTGTCCCCGAATGACTTTAGGAAGTGAGTTGAAAATTGTCATAACTTGATAACTAAGACTTGGATCGATAAACCATATGTTTTATTGGACTCCCGACACTTGAGTATATTTAGGAAATCCCATCCGCCTTGAGTCTATGGAACATATGTTTCTTTCAATGATTTCCAGAACTAGGGTTTTGATGAGTAACATGTAATGCAATTTTTGAATCACATGGTAAATTTTGAAAATTGTGCCAACATAGTGTGTGGAAATCATGGTCATCTTGGCATCACCCAAAAAAACTTACAGGAGGTTATGCCACTCGATTATTTTTCCCAAATTAGATGTTATGGCTCCGATAGAAATTCATAGTGTCCTTGAATGGCTTTAGGAAGGGAGTTGTAACTCACCATAACTTGATAACTAGGACTCGGATCAATGAACCATCAGTTCCATTGGAATCATGAAATCATAGTACATATAGGGACACCCTTTCCATCTGATTCCATGGAATGGATTTTGTTTATTTCCACCATTTCCTGAAATAGAGTTTTTCTTAGTAACATGTAATGCAATTTTTTCATTGGAGGATAAATTTTAGAATACTGGGCCAACAAAGCATGGGGACATTGTGGTCATATTGTCCTTTCCCAAACAAATTTGAAGGATGTTAGGATAGATAATTCTGCTACTCGGATTGGATTTTATTCCCCAAAGTTGAAATTTGCCAAGTGTCCCTGAATAGCATTAGAGGGTATTTTTTTTATTAATGTGCCAACAGAACATGGGGATAGCATGGTCATCTCATCCTTGCTGAAGCAAACTTGCAGGAACTCGATTTTTATATCGGGATTGGATTTTATGCCCCTAATTGAAGTTTTTCAAGTGGCCTTAAATGACACTAGGAAGCTCGTCAAAACTTGTCATAGCTTTATACTTGTTTGCACGCAGTGGGAAGACCCAAGTTTCAATGTAAATTCACCAAAAAAAACCCTAGATACCATCCCTTTCGGCATCACCTCCAATCAAACGAAGTCTCACCCAAGGCATCTATGGGGATTGCAGGAACCAAGCTTCCATAGTTTTGAAGGGTTAAGAGGCATTCATTCTACTTATCTACCATAAATTCACTTTATGCATACAAAATAGATAGCTTATTCATAATAACTGATAACACATTCAAAGTAATAACCTAAATAGAGTATACATGCACTCAATAAACATAAAATCCATCACATTAAACACATAAGAGATTTTCTCCAAAATAGGTTCACTTCACTATTATTATCATCTGGAACATTATTACAAAACCTGCGCATTGCAAGTTAGATCTATGCCATAAACCTATAACGACCCCAGTATTACATAGCACAAGAGTAACTACTCAGAAATCCACCATGGAAGCAATTCTTAAACCCATTGTCAAAACTACCAAAGAAATACCATTAACCCAAAGAATCCCTTACATATTTATACAATTCAAAATGGGCTAAGCATGTTACAATGTGCACACGAGTGCCTATCATGTACCCAAATTTTTAATTCTAATCCCTTGATGAAAATAAGTAAATTTGGCCTAAAGTTATTTGGTAAGTTCATGATAAATTATTAAGGTGGTGGCATGGGTCATGAATTTGTAATGTATGAGGCCCAATATTTATTATTAATGCAATATTAGTCAAAATTGGACAAGGGGGGTGTATAGGAGGTTGATTGGGATCCATATGAGGTGTCACTCTCAAGGAATCTAGGAAAAAACAAGAAAAAGCAGCAAAAAAGCAGGAAAAGTAGGAAAATCATTAGGTTTCAGAATTTTCTAAATAAGGTTCAAAATGGAATAGAATCTGTTAAGAAAAGAAACAGAGGATTTTAGAAATGGTATAGGACCTAATTTTAGCCAAGAGGATGCATTTGATGATAGAGTGGGTTCACCTAATAGTGTAACCTTCCTAAAAATTAAGCTAGACACCTCTAATTTGAATTTCAGGGATGGTAAATGTTTTACTTGGTCAAATATCATTAGAAAGGGATGCTAATGTGTCATGAGTGATTATTCTCTCATACTATTCAATTTTTTTTATTATTTTTGGGGAAAATTCTAGAATGAAGAAAAAGCCAACATAAGCTAATAAAAGGTGTATGAGCGCTCTAGTGTGGATATTTTGGCCATTTTTTGATTGACTTGAAGATATCTATGCTTTTCATGGCTTGGATGATGTGCCCCTTGCTAGCATTGGGAGATGTGCCCCTTTGCAATCAATGATCTAGTTGAAAGATTGTGAGATCCTTCAGTTGGAGATTGAGGGAGAGAACACATAGTTCTTTCCATGGAGATTCAATGCAACCTTTAAAGTATTTTGTAGGATTGATGGTGTATGATCTCAATTTTGTATCGATTTACAACTTTGGAGTCCAATTATTGTGAGAAGAAATCATTTCATGGAGTAGTTTATCTATCATCTCTTAAATGTCAATATTCTGAGTTTTTGTGGTCATTGTTATATCATAATTTCTTGTGATTTATAGTTGCTTGAGAAGCCATGAATGTTGAACATATGTCCTTCCTTTAATAATAAAACCTTAGTGTGGTTTCCCAGTAGCTTCATGTTTAATTGTTATTATTAAACCTCCTTGTAAAAATCTACAATTACATTTTTTTTTCTATGTCATGATTAAGCCTTAGATGTTTCCAGAAATTAGGTTGTGGGTAATTTGTCTCAATTAGGGTGTGTTAGGTTCGATCTTAAGTGTTAGTGAGGAAATTTGAAATAGCTTGGTGGTGTTTGGAATTCTGGAAATAAAACAATGTTGGGAGTCCAATTTTTGAAATTGAGCACCTAGTATTGATTCCAGTTTATGGATTTCCACTGTTTTGAATTTACTGATATGCATAAGTTTTTGGATCTGAAATATCAGTCCATAGTGATGGTTAGTTTCTTCCAATATTTCCCTATAAGTAGCGGAGGTTCGACATAATTCCTGGGGTCATTGCCTCTGGTCACTATGGCCTTTCCTAGTTGTGATGCACTCCCGAATGTGCAACTGTTGAAGCAAGTCATTAAGTCAAGTATGTAAACTTTTTGTTATGTGGATATGGTTGTCTAGAGTCTATAGATTCCCTTGAATACTCGCAAAAAATTAGTGAAGGTATAGTGGTGTTTGGGACAAAATTTAAACTTCTAGTCCGAAACTAAACAATTCTGAGTTAGTGTGCCTAACTCCGGTTTGGGTACATTATAGTGGTATCATAGCATGGTCCTCTACACTTGTGAATCATAAACCTTCAGTTGAATAAGAATTGTAGACATGTATTTTTTTGGAGATGATGATTGGGAACTGGATGAAGGGGAAGAGTCATTCCATGAGGAAGAAATTATTTATATAGATGGAGGCTTGCACAATTCACATGAGGAGGAATATTTCTTATGTGACAACACATACAGAGAAGACATGAATCCTGATCCACCAATGGCTAGACTTGAGGAGGAATTAACAAGAAGTTTAGCATCAAGTGCTAACATGCCTCACTACTATCAACAATATCTAGATTTTGGTGAGAAGACCTATGTAGCTATTCCCTTCAAAGATTATTTTACTTGCAGGTATGGATTTTGGCCCCAGAATGTGGACGAGGATTATTTTAAGAGTAGTAGACCACCAAAAGAAGAGCCATTTTCATCTCGAATTATTATGAGAATTTTTGGTTTTTATTCAAACAAAGCCTCCAAAAAATGCTTTTGATAAAATGGATTGAGAAAAAGGAAAATCTACAGTGATAGATCATCCTACAAATGAGCAGGAGGAACACAAGGACAACAAAGGAATGACATCCAAATATGAAGAAGCAAATGCACATGAGCATGTGGAAAACATAACACCAAGGCATGACACAAATTCTAATTTTTGTAGCAGTATGAGATAACAACCATATCATGTAATGATATTGTAAAACCATCTACTGCTGATTTTGGTGTTAAAGAAGAGTTATGTGCTGCAGATCCATGCCACAAGCAAACTAAATTTTCATTTCAGCCAATAGAAAATATGAAGAGAACACTTTTAGGTGATGGCTGTAAATGGGAAGAAAAATATGCAGGAGATGAGAATGTGGGAGATGAAAATGATCCAACCATCAATGAGATGGAGGAATAGGGTGAAGATGAAGGCCTAACAAAAGTTCAAGAAACTATTGACTCTATGGACTGGAATGAAAAAGAATACGCAACAAAGCACTCAAGTTTCTTTGTGGGTGAGTTCGAGATCATTGCAAAGGAGGTTGATGTTGGAATGGGTTTTGATGAGGATGTTGGTGGAGAGATACCATGCAGATCAGGTTCAAAGGAAGATAAAAAGTCAGCCTTCCAATCATCAATAGAGTTTCCTTGTGAAGTGAATGTTAGTGACGAAGATGAGACACAAAGGTATGATAAAATTTATAATTTTTCCAGTAGAAATATTCCTTTGTGTTACCATGATAAAAAATACATTTCAAATGTTGATTGTATGGTAGAATTTATTGATACTAATGCTTGAAATTTGAATGCTAAAGATGGTTTCATTCTTACGAAAGAGGACAAGGTAAAGGCTGAAACATTAGGTGTGAACTTGCAAAAACCATATGAGATGAATGACTCCCAATGTGACAACATACACAGTGTTGTTAAGAAGACGATGTTGGACTTAGAGAGCCAAATCTTAGTCACATAAGATAATATGTTGCAATTTTTTACTAGAACCGATGGTGCACACATATTCATTGAAGACCTTATGTGGAGGAAAAATAGAGAGGATCTATTGAAGGGGTCTCTAGTGCAAAACTATGCGTTATAAAATAATAAATGGAAAGGATTGAAAATAATATTACTTGCAAATGTTTATGGACTGAGATATTACTCTCAAATTTGCTGAAGAAACGACCACAGATTTATTGCAGCATTGCATGAAGTTGGGAGGATCCCACTCCTCCTCATACACCACAACCAGTGAAATGTATATGGCTGGTAACACACATGATTTGACGGATGAACCTCATGAGAGGTTTGAACATGAAGGGAAATCAGATTTACAGAGTCCTAAAAGGGAAGTTGATAAGGAGAAAGATGGACAAACACTTATTTTGCATCAAAAGGATTATGGTATGGCCTTATTAGAGAAATACTTCGTCTTGGAGGAGGTGGCTGATTACATTTCATTTGGATAATCAAGAAAGGAAGTCTATACATCCATGGATTGGGTGGATAGATACAAGACATAGTTGGAGACACAAAGTGGTAAGCGTTCGTTTTTCATCAATAGTGGGTTTATTGATATATTTGACAATGTTCTTTTTTGTGAGTAGCAGCAGAGACATCTATGGATTTTGTATGATGTCTTCCTTATTCATAGCAGAGAATGGAAATCACATTTGATTTAGTTGGATGAGACAAATCACCTTGATGTAAGTTGTAGAATCAGCGTGCACAATGCTCAAGAAGAGTTTCTTTTCCCATTGGAGAGACTCATAGAGTTTCTAGTAAACATTGGTAGTGGTGGACTACCAATTTGGTTGTGGGATCCTGGAATTCCATGGAGTGAAAGATTGTTTCAGATAATGGTGGAGACTAGAGGGATGCATCATCGACAATGTGATCCTGATATTGTTTGGTTCTATAGTTTAGCAGCTAGAAAAAGAGAGTGATCCAACCACTATTAGAGGAAATTTGGATGAAAATGGGTCTCCTAAGGAAAATCATAAAAAAAGCCATTTAGGCAATTTTTTTATACTATTTCGCTTTTATCGAAACTGCCCAGGGTTATTTCACTTTTATCAAAGCTACTTTAGATATATATATTATATTAAAATCAATTTATGAGAACAAAATTCGATGTAGTGTTTTCACCCAAAATAAGGAAAGAAAATCAAATACACAATGCCAAAGTTATTGGGTCATGTAATACTTAAAATATGGATGGGTATATTAGTTATGATATTAGTTATTATTATATCTAATTATATTTTATATATTAGTTAAAATTTATCTAACCTAACTTTTGACGGTTATTATAAAATATTAATTATAATATAATATTATTATATATTAGTTGTAATATTAATTACTATTACTATTATATATTGGTCATGCATTATCTAAAATATGGATGGATGGATATATTAGTTAAAAGTTATTGGACCTAACTTTTGACGGTTATTATAAAATATTAATTATAATATAATATTATTATATATTAGTTATAATATTAATTTGTCAAATATTACCTAAGATATTGATGGGTATGCTAATTATGATATTAGTTAAAATTTATTGGACCTAACTTTTGAGAATTATTATAAAATATTAATATAATATTATTATATATTAGTTGTAATATTAATTACTCTTACTATTATATATTGGTCACATATTATCTAAAAGATGGATGGGTATATTAATTATGATATTAGTTAAAAGATACTAGACCCATTTACGGTTATTGTAAAATATTAATTATAGTATAATATTATTATATATTACTTATAATATTAATTACTATTACTATTATATATTATATATTACTATTATATATTATATATTGGTCAAATATTACATTAATGGGTATATTAGTAATTATATTAGTTACTATTATATATTATAAATTAGTTATGATAATAATAAAAGTTATTTCACCCAATAATATTATTATATATTAGTTATAATATTTATTATTATTATTATTATTATATATTGGAGTAGTTTATTCTACGTTTTTTACTTTACTTTGGGTTTAAATATTTTTTTGGTAAAATCCAAACTTTTATGTGTTTTAAATTGTGTTTTTGAATCCATTAATAGATTCAACACCTTCAAATTATGCAATTTCCATAGCTAATATTTGTGTTTCTAATATTTTTTAAAGATTCCCACTCTAATACTAACAAAATAAGAGGAAAAATATGCTCGAAAAATGTTGAAAAATTAGAATAATTAGGCTACACCTTATATATTATCTATGGATCACCTATTACCTAAAATCAGTTAGCATATTAATTTCATTATCAATATCCAAGATAATTTCCAGCAGCTTGTGGGCACACAAATTATATTATTAAAAAAGTCCACTTATCCCCAAATTATATAATAAAAAATTGTTTAAGAGGTTTTAAAGCATTTTGATTGGCTAATACATGATGACATGGAATTTGAATTAGGGTTGAAAGGCCAATTTTTCATCCAAATTTTCTCTAATCAATTAGAGGAAATTTGAATGAAAAATGAGCCTCCCAAGGAAAATAGACATTTTCAACCTTTTCTAAAAAATCTTACAATCACATATATTAGCTTGAAAATTGCATACAATTATTATTAAATATTAATTATAACATAATAATATTATATATTAGTTGTAATATTAATTACTATTACTATTATATATTGGTCACTTGTTACCTAAAAGATGGATGGGTATATTAGTTAAAAGTTATTGGACCCAAGTTTTGAGGGTTATTATGAAATATTAATTATAATATAATATTATTATATATTAGTTATAAAATTAATTACTATTACTATTATATATTTTATATTGGTAAAATATTACCTAAAAAATTGATGGGTATATTAGTTAAAATTGATTGGACTCAATTTTTGACTGTTATTATAAAGTATTAATTGTAATAGAATATTATTATAGATTAGTTGTAATAGTAATTAGCGGAGAGTGGGTTAGGATATTAATTTCATTTCGGTATCCAAGACAATTTGGGGCAGCCTGGGTAGAGATTATTTCAATATCCAAGAAAATTTAGGACGGGGGTATTGAAATTATATCATTAAAATAATCCATTATTTTGGGATTATATAATAAAAAATTGTTTAAGACCTATACGGTGTTTGAATTTTAAAGCAATTTGATTGTCTAATACATGATGACATGTAATATGAATTAGGGTTGAAAGGCCCATTTTAACTTGAAATTTCCTCCAATGAACAAGGCAGAAAATATCCTGATAGTTGAGAACATGAAACACAATATTCTGAGTGTCATCCAAATGTGCGACCAAGGGCACACTCCCACTTTTGACTCAGAAAAATGTAAAATTAAAAATAGGGATACAAGTAGAATAGTGGCAATAGCCTCTAGGACTCCTAACAATGTCTATATTCTAGATGAGTAAAGGGAAGATAAATGCTATATGGGGCAGACTGATGAAAGTTGGCTCTGGCATAGAATATTGTGACCCATAAATTTTGACAACTTGGTCAGAATCAACAGTAAGCAAGCAGTAAGGGACATCCCAAGAATTACTAAGCCATCAAATTCATTTTGTAAACACTGTGTACATGAGAAACAAGCAATGATCAAATTCAAAACAAAAGAGTACACTACTTCAAAACCCTTGGAAATGGTTCACTTTGATATTTGTGGTCCAATGAGAACCAGAGGAATGAATAGTGAGTCTTACTTTCTTATTTTCATTGATGATTACACCAGATGACGTGGGTGTTCTTTCTTAAAGAAAAGTCATAAACATTCGAATGTTTTAAAACATTTAAAGAAGTGGTTGAAAATGAAACCGATCTAAGAATAAAGTGTTTGATATCTGACAATGGAGGAGAATACACTTCGAACAAGTTTGAAAAATACTGTGACAAACATTGAATCATAAGACAATTTTCAGTAGCTAGAACTCCACAACAAAATGGGGTGGCAGAAAGGAAAAACATAACTGTTCAAGAAATGGATAGGATAATGTTGAATGAATCAAAGCTGTTAGATATGTTTTGGACACATGCCATTCATATAGTTGTACATATTCTCAACATAAGTATGATAAGAACTAACAAATTTTCTACCGTATGAACTCTGGAAAGGAAGACCAACTACAATTAAGCATTTAAGAATATTCAAAAGCAAATGCTACATCAAAAGAAACGATGAAACTCTTGGAAAATTTTATTCCAAAGCAGACAGAGGAATTTTCCTTGGTTATGCCTCCAGGATTAAAGGCTACAAGTGTTATAATATGCGACTCATAAATATGGTTGAAAGTCTAGACGTAAGAGTTGATGAAGTACCGACTCATAGGAGACTAGAAGAACACGATGATTTACCCATGCTAGAGCAACATTATGAGGAGCTACCAGAAAATCAAGACACATAATTTCCATCGGAGGTAATATATCAATGCAGATTAGAAGAAGGAATACAAAATACAAAGGCCCCTTCCAGGTATGTCCAGAAGAATCATTTCGAAAACTTGATCATTGGAGACAAAATGATGGATTAAGAACCAGAAGAAGCCTAAGGGATCCTACTGAGGAAGTTCACTTTTCATTGTTATCTAAAATAGAACCAGAAAGAGTTGAAGAATCTAGAGCTGATGGAAGTTAGATGAAGGCCATGAATAAAGAGTTAGAACAAATTAAAAAGAATGAAACCTGGGAATTGGTTCCAAGACCCAAAAATAATAATGTTATAGGAACAAAATGGGTATTCATAAACAAACTAAATGAACAAGGACAGGTTGTTAGAAATAAGGCAAGCCTGGTGTGCATAGGTTATGCGCAAATTGGGGGAATAGACTTTGAAGACACATTTTCTCTTGTTGCGTGAATGGAAGCAATCAAACTATTCTTGGCCTATGCTTGTGCATAAAATGTCAAAGTGCATCAAATGGATGTGAAATCAACATTTTTAAATGGATATATTGAAGAAGAAGTATACATTGAACAACTGGAAGGTTTTTCACTTTCAGGAAACAAAGATTATGTTTGCAAACTAAAAAAAGATTTATATGGACTTAAGCAAGCTCCAAGGGCATGGTATTCAAGATTTGATAGATATATGCACCAACAAGGATTCTAAAGGGGAAGTGTAGACAACAATGTTTACATAAAAATTGAAGATGAAAAAATGATAGTTGTTGAAGTATATGTTGATGAAATTATTTTTGGAAGCATTGATGAAAGGATGAGCCAACGATTTTCCAAAGATATGTAGAAGGAATTTGAAATGTCAATTCTTGAAGAACTATTATTTTTCCTTGGATTGCAGATATCTCAATTAGATAATGTAATTTTCATCTCTCAATCTAAGTATGTGAAGGATATGCTGAAGAAATTCAACATGGAATACCGCAAGTCAGTTTGTATACCTATGGTCACTGGATGCAAGTTGAGTAAAGAGGTTGAAGCTAAGGAAGTTGATCAGATACTTTACATATCTATGAATATATGTAACTGCCTCAAGACCAGATATCATGCAAGTTGTTGGACTTGTCGTAAGGTTTCAGGAAGCACCTAAGGAAACACATGTTCAAGCGGTTAAGAGAATCTTCAGGTACTTCAAAGGGACCATGAAATTTGGTCTTTGGTATACACAAAGCAGATATCTAAACTTAGTAGCATACACCGATGCAGATTGGGTAGGAATTGTAGATGATAGAAGTAGTACTAGTGGAGATGCATTTTTCTTGGGAAATTGTCTTGTATCATGGATCAACAAAAAACAACCATCAGTTGCTTTATCCACGAAAGAAGCATAATACATTGCAGCAGCTGCTTGTTGCGCACAATTCTTATGGATGAAACAAACCCTAAAAGATATGCAAGTAGATATAGATCAACCAATACAAATTTTATGCGACAATACAAGCGTAATCAGTATCTCCAAGAATCCTATTATGCACTACAAAATAAGCACATTCCCATAAAGTATCACTTTGTAAGAGAATAAGTTGCTGAGAATGTTATCAAACTAGAATATGTCAATACTAAGGAGCAAATTGCGGATATATTTAAAAAATCTGTTCCGCGAGGTACATTTGAATATCTTAGGGAAAAACTATGTGTGGTTCTCAACCCACAACATAATAAAGAAGCGTGAATATGGATTGAGTCTTGGAACTACGTGGTTGGAACAAAAGGATAGTTGCATGAATCACTGCACAAAGAATGATGAAGTGTTGTGACATGAACAGTAGATCAATATACATAAGTAATATATCTCCTATACAGAAAAAGAAATCAAATATAATTATGAAATCAATATGCATATTGTAGGATATCAATGCAGAACATCAACAAAATAAATGAAGCATGAAGACAGGGGGAGTCATCCCTGAAAATAGTTGAGGTAGAGGCCTATGAAAAACAAAGTGAAAGAAGAACACACGTTGCACAAGTTATGGTACCTATTTTCCATTGATGTCAAAGGGGGAGAAGATGCATGAAGATGAGGCATGAAGCTGAAGAACTAAAGAAGCTGAGCATGAAAGATGCATGAAGCTGAATGCAATTGAGAAGAGCATGAAGAGATGCATGAAGCTGAATCTAATTGAGAGGAGAATGAAGAGATGGCATTAATATGCAGTAGACGTGAAAGAGTGTGAATCAGATTATTGAAGAGACAACACGCAGATGCAACAGATTTGAAAGAGCGTGAAGTGGATTATCGATATGCGTAGAAGTAACATAAAGACGAAGTAACACAAAATATGGAGAAGTTAAAAGCTCAAAGAAATCAGGGGGAGCATATACATAGGGGGAGCATTGCGACAAGTAGAGATGAAGCATATAGTTCAAGCCAATTATAAACAGCTTCATAAGGTGTTGACATCAATGCCAAAGGGGGATATTGTTGAAATTTGGTTGTCATTGATGTCAACTAATGTCAAAGAGGATGTCAACTAGTTCAGTTTGAGTCATTGATGTTAAGTGGTTTCAACATTCCCATGCTAACTTGAAGAAGTATAGTAAATCCACATTGAAGAAGTATATCCGCAAGCAAGATAGTGAAGTATATGGATGCCAGTGTGAAGGAGTATATCTAGAAGTTGCATCCAATATGAAGAAGTGTTTCCAAGGGTACATCATGAACATCCGGTGTGAAGGAGTACATAAGGAACATGTACCTGAGCAGGTCACAAGTCCATCCGGTAATAATTATTCAAGATAAAGGGTTGGTTGGAAAAAAGGAAGAAGAATGCGCAAGCAAGAAAAAGAATACATGGGACAAATTCTAGTGTGCACAAACAAGCTAGAGGAGAATCTCGTGTGCGCAAGCAAATTCAAAGTGATAAACGCAAGTAGCATGGAACAAGAGATGATTGAACATATATACAAGTACTGAAAGCATGCAAGTCATCACCAATCAAAAGATGCTTTCAATTGGTTAAGGGTGCACAAGTTCCAAGAAGGGCATAGCGGTTGAAGTTAACATCTGAGCAAATTCCATAGCCGATGACACATCAAGTGCACAATACCCACAAGGGTCAAAGTCCCACCAAGTCAAAGATCACATGTGCATAGGTTCCGTAAAACATTAATACATCAATTGCGTAAGACCCATAAATGATGGTACAAAAAGGGTGAAAGTCCCACTAAGTCGAGTTCCATTTTTGCACAAGTTCTACAAAGAAATGGTACATCAAGAGTGCAATACTACACCACTAAGGCGTAAGTTACACTAAGTTATGGAGCATGGATGAGTAAAACACTCAAATGAAGGACACACCAACAACGCAGAACATGACATGTGGCATAGTAATAATCCATTAAGCAAGGAAGAGGGAATGCCACAACCAACTTGTGGTCATACAATCCATGCAGGACATGTATAAATAGAGATGCAAGTTGGAGATTTGAAGTAAGCTTGATGGCAAGGATATAGAGCTTCAAGTGGAAGATACATATTGATATTCGGGGCATCACATGCTCGAGATACATAACATAATGATCTAGCGAGGAAATGAGTGTGCACATGCAGAAGAATGATACAACTTATGGTGCACATAATGATGTTGTAGATTCGTGACAGATGCACAAATACTGAAAGTCATAATTATAGAAGTATGCGGAAGTGCGTGATGACTGAATGACAATATTGTTGGTAGCACACAAACAGTCACATATGTGTTAAAGTAAGAAGCGCAGAGATAGAACTGAGACATACCCGAAGATTCACAGAAGTTTGGATGATGCATGAAGGTTAATTGAAGTGTGCGAAGCAAGGAAGTCCATCTGATGTGTGATGAAAGAACAAAAATAGAATCTTTTATACGCGTCATGATGAGGATTATCTGAGGAAAGTGCGTTAAATCAAAAGGACGAATCATATGATGCACAACATGTCATAGATTGTTTAAAGCATTGTAGCACTTAAATAGAATGAACACATCTAAGTTAGTGTGCAATTCCATCTGATACTCGTGTGTAATTTCAGAACATCAAGATATCAATTGAAGCACTGTATTAGTTGGTGAAGTGCATTTGTGCAAAAAAAGAGAGTGAATCTTGACGCAAACTGTAGTAGCACACAATACATGAAGTAAGTCATCAGTAGAAGAGAAGAATTGAGTGGAATGAGAATTCAAGTGATGTATGCAGTAGAGTGATTGCAATACGACTACATACCAAGGGTGCATACTGCATAACGAACTACATAATATCAAAATTTTGCTCAAGTTGAAAGTTCAATAAGGCATACTATTATTTTGGATATCTGGGCAGAAGGATGGGAAAAGAAGAAGGAATTCATAGCCTCCTTCCAGTTGGTGATGGAGAACACATGGAGTTGGTGCTTCCTTCATGTTAGTTCCTGTAAAACCAGGGTCCGGTGCCTCCTTCTAGTTGGTTCTAGTAAACACATGAATTTGGTGCTTCCTTGAATGTATTCTTTATATTACAAAAGAGCATTTTGTGGTTTTGTCCCGATTGGGTTTCCACGTCAGAATACTGTGTGTTCAATGTTCTTTGTCTTGGTGCATATGTAGATGAATATTTTTTTATCTATGTTGGATGCATAATTAAAGATCAAGATTAAAGTTAAGACTAATCTGTTAAAGAAGGTAAAAACTGATGATAAATGCACTAATACCGATTCACCCCCCCTCCCAGTATTAAATCGATTCCAATAGATATTGTTCATCCAAGTCGACATATGAGTCATGAAGATATAAATTTGTATCCATCCCTTTAGAATCATTGTAAGGATTGTTTAAAACAACATCTACAACATCTAGTTCTTAGTCATCATCAATATAGTCATTGTAACATCCCTGGTTTGAAACCCCTAGTATGATGATGGCCATTGTTGATGAATTCCTGCAAGGCTGAACATATTGTATTTTTGTAATTATTAATATTAAAATACACAACTGGATGTGCTGAGGTAGTACATGGAAGAGATCAAGGACTCATGCATTCACCAGAGACAGTAAGGGGGTTAAAATGTCTTAGGTAGGAAACCGTGATATGATCCCATTAAACCTTTAAGTCCCTAAAGTTTATCCCAAGTCTTAATGAAGTCTTAATCCCTTTAATTAATTTAAACTTGCTTTAAGTCATGATTATGATTTAAATGGGTTTCAGTGGGATTATGGGGAGAGATTATATGTTTTTACGATTATATGTTTTTACAAGCAAAGCGAGGCCCAACAACAACCTATTTTGGGTAAATAACTTTGCAAATCCCGAGAACAGGGAAAGGAGCGATGCAGAGTCGGAGGAAAGGGACCTGTCGCCTTAGTAAAGAAAAATTACTAAGGACGACTAGGGAAGCTGAGGAAGTTATAAATAGAACGACAAATTGATAGTGATAGAAGAAGTAGAGCAACTGAAAGGACATGTCAGTATGAAGTTAGAGCCACGTGGTCAAAATTGTGGCTATCAGAAGAGCGTCAGAGCCAGAAGCGACACAGAAGGACGACTGAAGTCAAGTGAAGTAGCTGTCGAGCTATGAAAATCCTGGTTAGCGGGGTAACCACGCCATTTTGGGGGGGGGGTTTGGGTACAATAGGGTTTTCAGCCCATAATGATTGTAAAGACGTGACCCTCTTGCACGATCTATAAGAAGGGAAATTGTGTAAGGGAAGGGTTCATATTTTTGGGGGTTTGATGAAAGGATATGTATTGTAAGAGAAAGAAGAGAGGAAGAGGATCTGTAGTTGTGTGCACAGAGACCCATTGTAGAGAGAAGAGTCTGCAACTATGTGTACAGACTGGAACTGTTAACCCTTCCCCTTAATATAAACAACAGTTCCTGTGGACGTAGCTCCCATCCTGGGGGTGAACCACGTAAATACCTGTGTTGTGTGAATGCATCTGTGAGATTGTTTATGTTTATGTATGTTCCTGTTTTTATATGTATTTTCACATGTATGGTCGATGAGAATAATATGTTAAGTATCGAACACATATAACCGAATGTGCGAGTAATTTTGAGTATGTTGAATGCATAGTTTCATAAGTGACACTCATCCAGCGGAGCCTATAAAGTGTAAAAAAATCCTTCAGTGTGGTTCTCAAGTGCGTTGTTGCATTGCATTGTGTAATTCCCTGTGAGCGTAGCTCTAGAGTGTGCCGTAGTACAAGAAGTGAATGAGAAGTAGATGTGACTTCACTCAGCATACCGGTTTAATAGCTGCACATCACTTGGTTGTAGAAACATGCTTTTGTAGCCACCCCATAACTTCGCCTCGGGTGATACCTCAGTGTGTTCGCAGGCTGTTGTCGATAGGGCCGATGAAGAAGGGTTTTGTTGGACCAATAACTGCGTCGAATCCAGGTTTGATCTAAGCAATAAGAGATAGAAGAAGTGGGTGAGCCAACATAATTCATGAGTTGTTTGGTTGGATTTGTAATTATGGAATGACTGTGAGTTTAACTCTGTGCAATGCTTGTTAATAATGCATAAGTTAAACAAATGAAGCTAAAATTGTATGAATGCTCATTTTTTAATTAAGTGGGAAATTTACTTTCCGTATAATTTCCTCAATGGTTCCCTGTTTTCAAATTATTTGGGAATGGGTTATGTGTGGCTGGAAATACATTCTAGGTTTTATGCACAAAATTATTGTAATAATCTCTCAAAGAGATTTAAACATTTTGTAAAAGATGGACATGACCCTATCTTGCTTAATAGATGAATTCTAAATATAAATACCTGGTGCATAGGATGCAATGTAATTGCATATCTTATGCATTGTATTGTTTGGTAAAAGTATATTTAATTTGTTTTACTTTGAATGGTATTTTCATTTGTAAACCACAGGCCAAAAATTATAAACCACAGGCTGGTAATGAGTGGTAATTGCATTGAAATGCACATAATTATCTTTATTTTTGCTTAATTGGTAATTGTAAATAATTACCATGTGTTAAGGCTTGTTTATTGTTCCTTGCATTGAGTGGTATCGTTGTTTTTGAAAATCATAGGCAGAATTTGCTTGTTCTATTTTAGAATTACCATGTACTAAGGTTTGTTTACTATGCCTTGCATTAAATGGGATCTTGTAATTGAAAACCTTAGGCTGATTTTGTTTATCCAAAGAAGTTTAAATGATTATGTTGAATCTTAAATCAAGCCTAGTGTAATGTTTACAAATACCATGAGCCAATAATGAATGGTATTTGTTTTTATTTCATAGGTATTGGAATTGAATGGGTTGTATGCAAAATACCACGAATTAAATTAGTAAGGAATTGGTTATTACATTCCACACTTTGGATAAATTGGTATTTTATATCCTATTTAATTTATGCATATAACCCTAATACGCAGTGCAGTTAATATGTTGGAATATTACCTTCCGTGTTTTGGATAAATTGGTAATTGTTACCCTAATTAATTTATGCATGTAATCTTACTGCGTAGTTAATAAGTTGGAATATTGTTTTCCTTGTTATAATAATATAAAAAGTACATAAATGGAAGATTTCCTATGTATATAATATAATTTCCTTTGTCTCATTTATGTGAACAATATTGCGCAGTTATCATGAAATATTCTTACTAAGCATATATTTAGTTATTACTGTGCAATTCTTATTGCCTTATTGCGTAGTTTCTAAGACAATTTTAACTGCATAGTTCTTACTACGCAGCTCTTACTGTGCAATAAGTTAAAAAGAATAGATTGGAAAAAAATGTTTTTCCTTGTCATAATAATATGATAATTACATAATTGGAATATTGTCTATAGATTTTCATATAATTCCTTTGTTCCATTTATGTGATTCCTCGTGGGCAATTTCCATGAAAGATAACAATTTACTATGCAGTTTCTATTGTTTAGTTTTTACAATTTTTACTGCACAGTTTCAATAAAATGTTACTGAGTAGTTCTTAGGAATGAATTTATAAGGAAAACTTTGGAAATGTTATATTCCAAGCCTTAGGTAAATATTGGGTCTGAAATAATGTATATTAATTGTTAATAAAAAAACATGACCACCTAACTCACTACCCTTCATCCACATAATTCATACATCCATTCCCCCAAAGTTAGGCCTCCACCAATCTAAAAGTATTATGTATATGACCATATCGGCAAATTATTTATTTTTCCGCACAAGTAATTCCCAAAATACAGAAAGAAAAAGAAAAAAAAATCAATATGGGGAAAATTCAAAATCCAAAGAGCAGGAAAAGTCATAAAAACCAATGCCAAATACCATGGTATGCCCAAACCAAGGGAAAAATTACCGCTGATAAAAAATCCTATCAAAGAAGGGTGGAGCCCCCCCGTAAAAACATCATCTTCTCCTTACTGAAACTCTGCCCATTTTACTCCAGAAACCCTAAGATACCATCCTTAGCTTGAAACCCCTGTTGAGAGTGGAACTTAGTGAGTTTTGAGGTGGGGAACCAGTGACAGTCGGAGACCAGTAGCACCTTCCATCGCGCAGCCGCAAGGGCCCATTATTCTTTGAGGTAAATTGAAACCAAATGTAAATCCCCATTCTTTTTAATAATAAAAGAAGATTTCATTTATCATTTCACGAAGACTACATAAATAGGTGTGAAGTGTCTACTGTGTTTTATATACCATTTACACTTACTGGTTACTATTTACTGTTACTATGTGAATTTACAAGTAGATGTTCGCATTTAAGTTTTCTTAGTTATTCACAGTTTAGTTCTGGTTTTACTAGTCTTTACCTGGTTTAACCTCACTTATCTCACACATGGAGCCACAAGAGATATTCTATTGTGTGATCTTTACCTTGGCTTTCCTAGGCCGATAGACTACCCATTTTCACCCGTTGGATTGCAAAAGCACCACAAATAGAACTGGTGACCATACTAGGTCGATCCCTACAGATCCCCGGTTGTTTTTTATTTTTGTTTGACTGTATTTTATTTTAGATTTTTGCTTCTTATATCTCTTAGTTTGTGTGTTCCTGAGTATTGTTATCCCCCTAGATGACTTATGGCCTGCAAAAACAGCCCAATCCAACCCTCAAACCCCCTACTCAACCCTTTTCTGAGTTGTTTTAAATTTTTTTTGGAACCCAGTCCTAGAGTGGCACCTTTCTGTTGGTTAAGTGTGCCCTAGAGCGCCCCTTTTTCCGAGTGTGCTCCAGAGCGCTCCTTTCTCCCCTAAAGGTGCACTCCATAATTGTTGCACTCAGTTTTGGTTGTGCTCCTATTTTTGCACAGTGTGCACCCCAGAACGCTTCTGTCCCTTAGAAAAAGGTGCCCTAAGACTGACTTATAACTCTTCGAGCTCTCTGTTTATCCCATTTCATGATTCAGATTGACTTTTTAGTTGCAGATTGGATTGATTGCAACACTTTTTTTACTATCTCTGCTTGTTGATTTTAGCATGATTAGTCTCTCTTATTGATTGCTAGCTGTATCTTTCAGTTTGAAATAAAGAGTTTCATTTCAATTTCTTTCACGTGATTAGTACTATTCATTTTTTACTCATTTAGCATAGTTGTACACACCACTCGTGCACCCACTCACATCCTAAAGAAAAAAGTGAGACAGTTTTTTTTAAAACTAAACAAACATCTAGCCCCACTTTGGGACCAAAAAAATAATTTGATAGCTATGTAGGGAACTAGGGGTAGTAATCCAAATAACCCCCCTTTTCCATTTTACACCTGAAATTTAGCAGTTGTCTCTTAGGGAACCAAAAATACCCTAGTACTTTTTGGCACGGTTAAAGCCGATTTGTCAGAAATCCCTCTCCCTTAGGAGGGAAAGTCGTAATACTGGTTACATAAGGTTAGGTGGAATGCCGCTCTCCACTGGGTTCTGAAGGACACCTGCTCGTAGTCCTTGCTGCATTACCATGCCTCCATAAGATGGGTGTAGCGACCAAAGGATTGAAATGATGAATTTCCTTTTTGGACGTGACATGAACATGGTAGCCTATTTTCCATTCTTCTAGGGCTCTTTTACCTGGGATCCCTCTCGGTAGAGGGATATCCCTTATCCATTTGGTTCTCCATTTCATATTCTCTGAATGTGGATTTCATCACCCTGTAGGGGATATGATTTTTGTGAGCTTCCATATATTTTAGTTAGGTGTTTGCATGCTCCAATACCCCTCAATTTAGTGAGTCTTTTTCATTTTTAGGTAGTGCTGCTTGTTGGCATTCTAACCGATCCTTTCCACTCACCTGTTGTGACACGCGATTGCACTAGAGTTTTAGAGTTTGTTGTTGGCCTGAGTGCCACTTTGTTGAGAGCTCTCCTTATCCACACATGGCAGCAGTTGGGTTTTTGAGTGTTTTATTTAAAATCCTCTACACTCACGACATCAATCATCATTGATCCCTCGATATACTCCCATAGACTGTGGGGGAAATCCCCTCAACACGGTCCTTTAGAACCCACTCGTCATGCTCCCCTGAGACGCACATATTCATCGTTGGATATTAATCCTAACGCCCCTTATTTCACATCTAATTCTGATTCAAAGCCACATGTACCTACAACACCATATAGCCCCATGGACATCATGAACACCAACCGGTTTTACGAAGGGATCGTTGGCAGTGGACACACTAGTGGCCCTGTCACCACTTCAGCATCTATCACGGCCATGGGATCCACAGGACCCTCTATCCTTACTTCCATAGGACCTACCCCTAGAACCACTATGCTTCCAGCCACTGCATCCATACCGATAGGTAGCGGCCTCGTCCCGACAACCACAACCCCTCCAGTTACTGGAACTACCCTTGGGGGAACCACCCCTTCCTTTCAGAACCATTCCCCCCTTATAGGTAGTTCCTTTATTCCCATTATCACTAACACCCATGTACCCGCATTCAGCGGAGGTGGCCCCACAATAGCCGCCATGTCTAGCATGTAGGTCAGCCCATCCATGTCACATCCTCTTGCAAGTTTTCCATTCATATCTAGTATCAACCTCCATGACCTGACTAGATTGAGTAACAAAATAATACGACATGATCCCACATGGCCTCCTATTCCCACCAAGATCCTTTCGGACATACCCAAGTTCGAGGGGAAGGGTGGTGAAGACCCCCATAATCATATCATGTCCTTCCACTTGTGGTGTTCCTCTAACTCCATAGTGGACGACTCTATTCAACTATGCCTATTACAACGAAAATTCACTAGTGCTGTATCCAAGTGGTACATTGACCAGCCCCATGGGAATCATTCCAGCTTTACGTCCCTCCGATTCGAATTTCTTGTAGTTATTCCAGCTACCAGCTCGTTACGATGTTGGTGTTGAGATCCTCCTATCTTGCAGAAAAAATACAACTACCCATATCACAGACCATATCCATGAATGGCATAAATGCCACAATTTGTGTAAGATTAAATTAGATGATCGTATCTTTTTAGGTTCTTGAAGTCTCTCATACCATCCATCGCCAAGGATGTGGCATCCAAACGAACCTAGTCAGAAGAAGAGGCCATACTAAAAGCCCAACAATCAACCTTATTTATGCCCAATCTGGATACCTATACACCATATTACCCAGTTTCCCGCGCGACGATACTTCTCGGAAGGATGTGTTGGGGGAATCCCATGCTGCAGGTGACATCATTGGTCACATTTATTCCACTGGATGACCCTCCGTGCATATTCCTCTAGAGAGCCCCCCAAGCCCCCAAATTACCTCTGTGCCGCATTACTTATAACCCCAATGCTCGCGCCACCCCTAATTATAACATTGTAGATGACTTGGCCCAGTCCCCCACAACCATGTCAGCCTTGGAGGTTCTAAAAAAATACCAAGGACAACAAAAAGCATTGCTATCCGCGTTAGGTGAGATCGAACTCTTAGACTCACGATTGATGGCATTTGACTTAGATCAGTCAGAACCCTGCATAGCTTCATCCATTGCATTTCATATCTCAGTTTCGATTTGAAACGTGGTTATACACTGATGCATAATATATGAGAGAGAATCTACATGTTTCATGTCTATGTTCGTATGGAAAAAACTAGGATCCCATCCTTTGCAAGAATCAACGACGAACCTTTGAGCTTATGATGTCCACGTAGCCCAATCGCAAGGCCTGCTTGCCAATGTCCCCATCCAAATAGTTGGAAAAACTGTCTTGATTGACATCGAATTCGCAAATGTGTAGCTCAACTACAACCTTCTTTTAGGATGCAACTACATGTACGCAGTGAAGGCCGTCGTGTCATCCGTGTTCCGTCTCATGATGTTCCCCATGAGGGATGGGTCGTCAAACTCGACCAAATTACTTACTATGAACCTAATGCTCCCACTGCGCCATAAAATGTCCTCCCCATGGTCGAAAAACCTATACTTGGCACACCTACTCCTTTGATTTCAATCGCATGGCTAGGTCTTTACTCCGAGGCCTCGATGAATTCCACCTTTGTCGTCTTATCGCCACCCCCGTCGACCGTTGAGATATTGGACTTGTGCACCATTTTATCACACCAATCGGATCCTGAATCATATCCTGTAGCTCAATTGGTACCTCCACTGCAACCCCAACGCCCACCTCAAACCTCAAAAGATGTTAGTACCTATCCACATGGGAGCCACCCCAATCCACAAAATCCCTTTCTTGTTCCCTCCACCAGGAATTGTAAGCGTGCCCGTCATGGAAACATTGAACCTTCAGGATTGAAATTAGGGCTCCCTATCTGGTATCTACCCGCACCTAATCCCATACCAACCCCCCATTCCATTCTTCAATCAGTCCAATCAATAAACACCACCAATCACCTACCTCCTGGTGTGTCGGAAACAACTTCCCACAACTTTTCTCCCCAGCCTTCCAAAATATCTGGGGAAAATCCATGAAAATTGACAAGTCGTGAACCCCACTCCTCAAGCACACAAACCTATGAAATGTGATTTATGTGATACCTTGGGTCACGCTATCCATAACTGTCCGCACTTTCCCAACCTTTGCGCCCTTATGGAGTCATTGGATGATAATGAGAACATTCTAGTTATTCAGTTGTCAATCCCCCCGTAGGCATGCAACAAATAATTGCGCACCAATAAATCCTGTGCAATTTGTGGCATCTATGGCTATTATTCCCACCATTTCCTCGACTTACTAGAGTACTAGTTGGTGCTCCATGAGTTGCGAAAACCACCCTTAGAGTCCTCGATTACTGTTAATGAGGATATCCACCCCCCAGAATCCTCGTCGGCTGAGGTAAACACCATTTATACTATTTCCACCATCGACACCATAGTCATGTCGTCAAATTCAACTAATCCCTCCGACCTATATATTCAACCTTTTCGAATCGACGAGGAAATCACAGGTCCACAACATGGGGGATGACCCAAAAAATTGCCTACTCATCATCATCGTCATTCTCATTACTGATACTAGGGGCATCCACCCCACAAGGGAAATCCCCCATCATCATATCATCATTTCAGTATGCCACCATGGCCAACAACCTCATGGTACACCCCCTACTAGCAGTTGGTCGATGCCCTATTGATCCCTCTCTGAGACAACATCCACACTACATTTCCACCTCTAGGATAGGGGGCATAATATATTACCTCGAACCTGGGATAGGGGGCATGATCAATCATTTTGACTCTTCCCCGTCACATCTATATCGTTATTTCAATGATCCCATCGCTCAAACCAACACATATGTGATCCATAATCATAAACCCCATGCCCATAGCATGGGGGAAGGACCTTAACCCTACTCACTTTTTTAACATGCGTGATCTTGACCATTTTTGAGGTCACCCATCACTTGTGTATTTGGTTTGATTTCCAAACACACATTTATGCTTGGGTATCCTTGTTTTGTGTACAAATGCAAGTTATAGTTGCGCACCCCCTTATGGTAACGATCGCTTCCACAGGTATGACCCCTATTCAAGTATATAAGACATCCTTTCCATCTAAAAAGTTGATGCATTGCCTCATTTTTCTCTGTTGCACCTATAGGACCCCCCTCTGCTTGAGTAGGTGGCCCCACCCAGCCACCCTTGCATTTTCCCCTGCTCAACAGTAGAGCCTTCCTTCACATGGGTGGCCAATTTTTAGAACCCCTCACATTTACCACCCATGTTATTCATTTCCCTCTTAGGATTGGGAACCCCTGTAGTTGGACATATCGAGTTGAAGATGCATGCATTTCCTCATATTGTCACTCATTGGCCTTTCCTTGGGCTCCCATCATGGGTTTTCTATTAAGCCATTTTATGACTCCTTAAAGAATGAAAATATTGATGAGCAAACTTGCTTCCTTTCATGCTCGTTAAAATATTTGAAAGGGTGTCTATTTGGTATACGTTTACCCTTTTTCGGACCATATGGACTAATTATGAAAAAGGAATACTCTATCCCCTCTGGCTAGAAGAGTTCTCCACTGCATACTTTTATGCTTTTTCAGGCTTTGGAGACTAACCTACGAAAAATACCACCCTCAGAGTCTTCCTCCCGCTTTCAAACCCTCTAAAATTGAAATCACCCACGAGTAGTCACTATCTTGGGCTCGTACAAAATCCACACGATGGTACCATATCCATTTCACTTCTATCCCTTCTTCGAGCTCATTAAACCATGAAGAAGGCCCGAACAATGCCTTTCGGTGCCCCTACATATCACGTACAATCCCATGTTATGGCAGCATTTCTAAGGTCGCCTTTTTTCAGAGTATTTTGCAATGAGTCATTTCTGGAGTCTCCTGATATCACTAATTAGTTCCCCTCCACCCTGAGCTTCACCCATTGTAGCCACAAATCCTGATCCCCTGAGCTATTGTCCTCTTACAGATCAGCCCTTCCATCATAATCTAAATAAAGGAAGTATGAGTCCCATCACTTCGCGTCCCTAATATCCCTCCACAGTGTCTCAGTATCAAGTCCAATACTATTGCATCTTGTTCATATACCTCGCACTCCTATAAAGGAAGCCTCATTTCCTTGGTAGCTGCAAGTCTCCATCTATCAACGCCAACATATCTATTCCAGAGGATAGAACCAGAGGTTCCTGTATGTTGTCCCTACCTCCATCAGTGGTGAGTTCCTACAAATAATTCGAGAGGAGTCATCAGTGCCTCCTCGGTTGATTTTTTCTCACATGCTCGACTTCAAATCCATCATCGCACCATTGAGATTCGTATAGGGTATTAATCCCTTCAGTTATTGGTCGAAGACCCTGGATGTCCCCTGACTCTAGCATATTGGTGAGTCTATTTGGAACCCCCCATTTATATATTCTTGCGGATATCCGGGCTGCATTGGCGATAGTGTTTGGAAGCTATTCAGCCACATGCTTCCTTGAGTATCCAGTTCATATGCATTCCATGTACCTTTGAGATTCTGACTCTCAGACGTTGAGTCCCCCTAGTTGTTGGACACCTTTATATACAACAAAGCATTAGTTGTTGTGATACTGCATTCAAGATGGATGCCATTGTTTCCATCTATTAGTTCTTCAGATCAGCCATGGCTGTACCATGATCATGTTTCAGATTTGAGTCCCCTCTGGACCATTATGATGTACACAACAATGATCCATGTAGTGTTCAATTCCCCCTATGGGCCTCACTATTTGTGTACCTTGAGACATTGATATGAGCATGGGAATTCCCACCTTTTTTATTTTTATTTTGAATTATATATACCTCAACCACTATCGAGGAGGTGTACTTCCAGTTATGGCCCTAGAATATCATGCAAAATGCATGATCCACCCTTTGACACAGCTCCGGTTCTCCACCACCCTTGTACTCACCTCCATGAAACAATAGATATCCTATGATGTCTATCGGCCATATGATGAGATCCTTCCCTCACACATTAGGGGGCATTCTGTTAATACAAAAAACATGACCACCTATCTCACTACCCTTTAGCCACATCATTCATACATCCATTCGCCCAAAGTTAGGCCTCCACTAATCTAAAAGTATTATGTATATGACCATATTAGATAATTATTTATTTTTCCGCACAAGTAATTCCCAAAATACAAAAAGAAAAATAAAAAAGAAAATGAATATGGGAAAAATTCAAAATCCAAAGAGTAGGAAAGTCATAAAACCCAACACCAAATACCATGGTATTCCCAAACAAAGGGAAAAATTACTGCCAGTCAAAAAATACTATAAAATAGGGGTGGAGGCCCCCCGTAAAAACATCATCTTCTCCTTACTGAAACTCTACCCATTTTACTCCATAAACCCTAAGCTAGCATCCTTAGCTTGAAACCCCTGTTGAGAGTGGAACCTAGTGAGTTTTGAGGAGGAGAACCAGTGACAACTGGAGACCAGGAGCACCTTCTATCATGCAGCCGTAAGGGCCCATTATTCTTCGAGGTACCTCAAAACCAAATGTAAAGCCCCATTATTTTTAATAATTAAAGAAGATTTCATTTATCATTTCATGAAGACTGCTTAAATAGGTGTGAAGTGTTTACTATGGTGTATTTACCATTTACACTTACTGTTACTATGTGAATTTATGAGTAGGTCATTTACACTTATTGTTACTATGTGAATTTATGAGTAGGTCATTTACACTTATTGTTACTATGTGAATTTATGAGTAGGTGTCCGCATTTCAAGTTTTATTAGTTATTCACAACTCATAAGCCTCATACTTTGGTTTATATTTTTAGTTGCATAGTTTAGTTATAATTTTACCAGTCTCTACCTGGTTTTACCTCACTTCTCTCACACACAGATCCGCAAGAGATATCTATTTGCATGCTCTCTATGTTGGCTTTCTCAAGCCAGTAGATTTCCCGTTTTCACCTATTGGAGTGCAAAAGCACCACCAAAATTAATAGAAAATCTATTGTATGTATTAAATATGGTACCAATTTAATATGAGATAATTGTGTGACATATGTAAATTATTATTCTTTCGCAATTATGCATAAAATCATTATGCGCATATGTTTTGATTATGTGTCTCATAGTATATTCTATGCTTCCGCTAAAATACTTTTGTCTATAATGCATTTGTTTATGAATTTTTTTGCATTGGTTATGAGAATGCATATAAGTCTCATGTATGTACATTTAGAAAAAAAAATTGGTGTGTTTTAAGTCTAGTGTAACGCTAGGTGCATTACAAATTGGTATTAGAGATGAGGCTACAACTCTCAAACCTTAGGGGTATTTGTTTGCTTTTTGAAAGAAAGTGTATGCATAAATATATCTATTGTATTATCGAATGAGATAATTAATAATTCATGTGGGTCAAAGAGTAGTTGAGGTTACAACTCTCATCTTATTGATTTCCAAAGTAAAGGCAAACCTTGTATGGTTATCTTGCATGGTAAAGGATGGATTAACTTAGTTTCCATTTGGTTAATATTGGTGAGACACGATGTTTGAATAATTCGGGAAATTCATCATATGTTTTTGCTTGAAGATTAAGATCTTTTATGTATTATGTTCCTAGATAGATATATAATTTTTGAGTTTTTTGAAATTATGAAATAATATTTTGTAGGAAGAGACCAAACACAAGTTTGGCCCCTTAATGGAATGTTATGTACATTCCCAGCTTATATATTTAATGTATAAATAACTTGTGATGGTTCATGTTTGTACATGTAACCGCATGATGTAAATTTAATCTCAACTATAAGATTATTTGTCTCCTCAAAAGTGTGAAGCTCTAGAATTATCTATAACTGGCAATATGATTTTCTCAAGTGAGAAATTGTTGTTTTATGTTGTATGGTTTCTGATTAATAGTATGGAAATGACTGTATAAGGAATTTATCCTTAAATACTAATTTGTACGAGACTTGGTTGCTGAATAAAGTCTCTAATGGACCCTTGTTTTGGGTTGTTCGTAGTGAGGAATCTTTTCCTTATTGATCCTTGGTTAAAATCCCATTGTCATCTCTGATTATTGTGTATGGTCACTATTTTTGTAAATTGTCTCTAGTTGTTCTTGTAACCATATTCCTAAGCCAATTAATTGTTTTATGTTGGATGTTGGTTGTGGTTTCCAAACCCAGAGATAATGACCAGTGATATGGTGAATGGTGTATGCACTAACCTTGATGCAATTCTTGAGCACTAGGAAAACAATGATGCACCTCACTATTTTGCTTCCAGAAGGAAACTAGGAAAGGAAAATGCATTGTTTTGATGTGAATTTGGTTGTAGTCAATTCCCTGACATGTTGATTAGCATGCATCTCTTGAATTTACTGGTCTTTACAGCTAAATACCTTGGATTGGTGTGGTATGCATAGATTACATAACATGTGGAATCACATTTAAATGTTGGGTAGTTACATTTAAATTCATAAGAAAGCTGATTGGTTTTTCTGTTTGAGGCATGCTAACCTAGCCTTATTTTTTGGTTCATTGTTTGTATTTCTTGTATCCCTATATTTCCTCAAGTATCCATCCGATAGTAGGTTGGGGACATGTCAAATGATTTTCAATGACTAGTTGAATGCTTGATACACTACAACAAAACACTGTGATTAACGTCTCTTTTAGCTTCCTTTTTGGCGTCCACTAACAGTTTTAGTGTATTTTTCTTCATTTTCTAGGCAAAGTTGGCGCTATTTCACGAGATGGCACTTTTCCTGGCATTTTTTTGCATCCTAGTATTGCGCCTAAATTTGCTCCCAAGATAACACCAAGTTTTCCTCCTAGAATTGAGTTCAACATATGAGTTACTTAATTGATGGGATAGAGGCTATTAGTTATTGGAGTTGAGGATTAGATTTGGGAGGGTTTTGTTAGACATTGATGTTGATGTCTATGATGATAATGACAATGATAAGGATGGCGACGATAATGATGACGATGTCGATGATAATGATGATGATGAGTATGATGCATGTTATTGCATTATTTGACCTTAATGGAACCTAAGTGGTCCTTTTTGAAACTCAGAGACCATAATTAATCCTAAATGACCTTAATGGCATCTGAGTGTCCCTATGAAATTTGAGTGACTTTAACGACATGATGATGATGTTGTTGCATCCTGAAAATGATAAATATAGCATTGATGATCTATACAATGTTGAATAGGATGTTGATGATGACGATGATTTCAATGTCAATAATGATGATTTAGGCGATTATAGCAATATTTGATATTGAATAATCCCAACGGAACCTAAATGACCCTAATGGAATCTGAGTGACCCTAATAGCACATAAATGACCCTAATGGCATCTGATTGTCCCTAAAAACATTTGAGTGACCCTAATGAAACTTTAGTCACCCTAACAACATGAGTATGATGTTGATGATGCATGATGGAAATGATGATGACATTGATGATGATTTGATTACAAGACGATAACAATGACAACTATGATCACTACATTGACAATGACAATGACGATGAATATGGTGATAATATCGATCTCTGTGATGATGGAAATTATGATAATGACAGAGATGGCGATGTCGATTTCAATGATGATGATGCATGCGATAGTACTATAGGATCCTGATTGATCCTAATGGAACCTAAACGACTCTAATGGCATTTGAGTGACCCTAATGTCACTTAAATGACCCTGAAGGCATCTAAGTGTTCCTAAAAACATTCAAGTGATCCTAATGGCATTTGAGTGACCTTAACATCACGACGATGACAATGATGATACATGATGAAAAAGATGATGGTATTTATGATGATTTGATTATAAGATGATAACGATTACAATTGATGCCTACATTCCCAATCAAAGGAAAAATATCTTCTATGAAACTCATTTTATTAATAGGTGGTTGAATTCCTTCTTCATCATCACAATGATAATGACGGTTACAATCATGACATTAACTGTGATGATATATGATGATGAAACTAGTTATAAATATGGTGATAATTTCGATGTCTAGGAAAATGGAAATGATGATAATGTTTACAATGATGATGATAGTGAGGATCATGAAAATTACTAATTATTAAGCCATTGACCAGTTAAGTGAGGGAAAATTTCCTTTATTAAATTATTGAAAGGTAGTAAGATGTCTTGTTCATAATCACAATGTGGTTGACATGAATGTCTATGATCACAATTATATATGATGATGAAAGTGATGATGATGATATTGATGTAATGTATGATGTTCATGAAGATGATTAGGATGATGATGATAATGGCGATGTCTATGCCAATGTTCATGATTCATGTGATAGCACTTATGGATCTTGATTGATCCTAATCGAACCTAAATGACCCTAATGTCACCAAAACAACTCTAATGGCATTCGAGTGTCCCTAACAACGTTTGAGAGACCCTAATGGAATCTGATGGACCCTAAGTACATGGAAATGATGCATTATGACAATTATGATAGACTTGATGATGATTTGATAATTATAAGATGTATCTATCAAAATTGATGCCTACATTCCTAGTTAGATCCCAAATATCTTTTATGAAACTCATGTGAATAGGTGGTTTGATGTCGTTGTCATAATCACAATGATGATCATGATATTGACTATGATGATCATATATGATGATGGAAATGATGATGATGATGGCGTTAATGTTGTTGTCTATGACGATGAAGATGATGATATTGACGATGATGTCGATGAAGACAAGGATAATGACAATTAATAATTATTAAGACCCATCAAAATAGTTAGGCGAGGGAAAAAATCCTTTAAGGAATTCTTGTAAGGTATTTGTTATAGCATGATTTGGCACATCTCTGCAACATGCCTTTTTGTTAGCTTATTTACATCATTGCAGACTCCATTATCATCTTATTGTTCAATTTTCATATCCATTCTCATTTAAAAATTCAAAACCCACAATTTTATACACGAACATGACCTATACATGGATAGCCCACATCCACGCGACTCTGTAGTGTCTAGTCAGTGTCCCTTCTATTTTGAAGGTAAAAAATAAAAATAAATTTCAGGAAATGTGAAAACAGTTTCACGGTTAATCAACCATCTTTTTCCTGTAAAAAAATAATGGAACTTCCCTAACTTCCTACCCAAAAGTATTAAAGAGGCAAGAGGAAGCATGAGAGGGGAGAGAATAATGAAAAGCACCCTTATGTGTCTCTTTTTCATATTGAATCCATAAACCCTTATGTTGTTAATGATGTACTTGATGATGATGACGACGACGATGGCGAAAATGATTATGATGATGTTGATGTTAATGTACCATATTATGTTTACAATGTCGATGACATTGATGTCCACGATGATGATGCATGTGATAACACTTCTGGATCCTAATTAATCATGATGACACCTAAATGACTCTAATGGTGTCTGAGTGACCCTAATGTCACCTAAATGATTCTAATTACATTCAAGTGTCTCCAATAACATTTCAGTGACCCTAATGGCATATGAGTGTCCCTAACATCATGATGACGACGATGATGATGCATGACGACAAAGACGATGGTCTGATTATAAGATGGTAGCGATGTCAATTGATTCCTACATTCCCAGTCGTAGGCCAAATCTCTTTTAAGAAACAAATTTTATTAATATGCGGTTGGATGCCTTTTTCATCATCACAATGATCATGGCGATTATAATCACGACATTGACTGTGATGATAGACTATGATGACAATGATGATGACGATGGTGATAATGTCAATGTCTAGGATGATGGTGATAATGATAATGACGACGATGATGATGACAATGAGGATCATGGTAATTATTAATTATTAATACCCAGTGGCCCAATTAGTAGAAGGAAAATTTCCTTTATGAAATTCTTGTAAGGTAGTAGGTTTCCTCGTTCATCATCAAAACATTGATGACATGAATGACTACGATGACGATGTTATATGGAGATGAAAACGATGATGATGATGATGGTGGTGGTGGTGGTGGTGGTGTATTGGATGGTGTTGAAAATTATTATTAGGATGACATCATTGATGATGATGATGTCAATGTCAATGTTGATGATAAATGTGATAACACTTCTGTATTTTGATTGATCCTAATGGCACCTAAATGACCGTAATGGCGTTTGAGTGAACCTATTCTCACCTAAATGGATCTAATGGCATTCGAGTGCCCCTAACAACATTTGAGAGACACTAATGGCATATGATTGAACCTAACAGCATGATGATGATGAATTATGACAATTATGGTGGTCCTAAAGATGATTTGATAATTATAAGATGCTATCGATCACAATTGATGCCTACATTGACAATGATGATGATATATGATTACTTCAATGATGTTGACATGAATGCTTATCATGATGATATATGGTGATGATGATTATGATGTTTATGTATTGTATGATCACATAAACCCATCGATCCACCAAGCCACCTATCCCAAGCTCAAGATGAATCTTGACAACATAAATGGTGTTGGTTGTGGAGCCTAATCTCCAAATTCAGAGATATTATTATTCAGCCGTGTCTGTACCCCAAGTTTGGTTATGACCCCGGCACTACCCTAGGGGGGTCTGGAGGCTAGAGAGCCCCCAAGAAAGGGGGTTTGGGGGCAGAGCCCTCGAGAAATTTTTTTGGGGTTGTTTTCGCCACCAGTTTTCGGGCCCATGGTTTTGGGTAAGCCGTGGTATTTTCCCATTGTATTTCCTTTATAAAAGAAAGACATTGTAATACAACTAGGGATGATGTTTTAGGTTTTATGCATTGTAAAGATCTCTGAGATCGGTGAAGAGGCTGTGAGACAGTGACGAGGAAGTGTAGTGGCTGTGTTGCAAGTTGTATCCCTTCACTTTGTTGGATGGTATAATAAAAGGAATGGAAACTTCAGTGTGGACGTAGCCCAAGTTGGGTGAACCACGATATATCTGTGTCTCTCTTGTCATGTGTATGTGTGATTATATTTGCATTTTTGTTTATTTTTATTGCTCTGCGATCTTGTTTCTCTAACGATTGGTATTAGAGCCAAATGTCTATTTGGCAAATAAACCCGCAGGAAGCTAGGGTTTCTGGTTCAAGTGGGAGTAATGGCAGAAGAAGGAAAGTTTAAGGTCGAGAAGTTTAATGGCCAAAACTTCTAGTTATGGAAAATGCAAATGGAGGACTATCTGTACCAGAAGGATCTATTCCTACCATTGGGAGGAAGAGAAAAGAAGTCAATGGCCATGAAGGATGAAGAATGGGAGGTTCTTGACAGAAAGGCTCTAGGAACAATACGGCTGAGCCTGGCTTCGTCGGTGGCTTTCAATAACTCAAAAGAAATGACAACTGAGGGTTTGATGAGCGCATTGGGTAAGCTGTATGAAAAACCCTCGACCTCCAACAAGGTATTTCTAATGAAGCGTTTATTTAATTGAAGATGTCTGAAGGTGGATCTGTTACTGATCATTTAAATGATTTTAATACGGTTACAAATAAACTAAGTTCTGTAAGTGTGAACTTTGATGATGAGGTTAGGGCTCTTCTAATCTTGTGTTCATTTCCAGAAAGATGGAATAGCTTGGTCATGGCTGTAAGTAACTCTGTCTCGAGTTCAAACACCTTGAAATTTGATGATGTTATTGGTGTTATTCTTAACGAGGAAATGCGAAAAAAAGCACAGGTGAGACATCAGGTAATGCGTTGACCATGGAGAGTAGGGGAAGACAAAAGGAGAGAGGAAAGATCCAAGGTAATCATGGCAAGTCTAAAATGAGCAGATCTAAGTCCAGACTGGGAAAGATAGAGTGCTGGAACTGTGGAAAGAAAGGACATCTGAAGAAAGACTGCAGATCTCTAAAGAAGAAAGGAGATGCACAGAAGGAAACTACCCAGGAAGCAAATGTAGCAGGTGATGTGTTACAAGATGCTTTGATTCTTGCATTAGATAATACTAGAGATTATTGGGTTGTAGATTCAGGGGCTTCATGTCATGCTACACCCCATAGGAAATACTTTCATGAATATGTTCCAAGCGATTTTGGACATGTTTTAATGGGTGATGATGAGCCATGTAAAATTGTTGGAATGGGTAAGGTATGGATAAAAGTTAAGAATGCAATTGATTGGCTGTTGAAAGATGTAAGGCATATTCCTGTTATGAAAAGAAATCTGATCTCAACAAGGCAGTTGGGAGATGGCCGCTGTCTATCTACATTTGGAGAAAAGTGGTGGAATATCACTAAAAGATCAATGGTGATAGCAAAAGGAGACAGAGTAGGTACGTTGTATTTATGTCCTCATAATACTGACCATTCTATCTCTTTAGCTTCCACAGGAACAGATACAACATTGTGGAATCATAGGCTTGGCCACATGAGTGAGAAGGGGATCCAGATTCTCCACTTAAGGAAGTTGCTGCCAGATTTGAAACAGGTAAGTTTTGAATTCTGTGAAAATTGTGTTTATGGAAGACAAAAGAGATTCAGATTTCTCAGGGTTGGGAAACATAAGAAGAGTGAAAAGTTAGAGCTTGTGCATACATATGTATGGGGACCAGCTCAGGTACAATCTCTTGGTGGCTCTCATTATTATGTTACATTTATTGATGATGCAACTAGGTAAACTTGGGTTTATTGCATTAGAAAGAAATTTGATGCGTTTTCTACTTTTAAGAAGTGGAAAGCTTTGGTTGAGAATGAGACAGGAAAAAGGTTGAAGTGTCTCAGATCTGATAATGGAGGTGAGTATTGCGGCAAGGAGTTTGACAGTTACTGTTGTAACCATGGGATTCGTAGAGAGAAGACAGTCCCAGAAACACCACAAGAAAATGGTGTGTCTGAAAGGATGAACAGAACGATCATGGAGCGTGCAAGGTTTATTTAAATAAATAAACCTTACAGTTTTGGGTGGATGCTGTAAATACTGTTGTTTATTTAATAAATAGCGGACCTTCAAGTGCTTTGGATGGTGGTATTCCAGAGGAGGCATGGACAGGTAAAAAGGTAAACTACTCATTCCTAAGAATGTCTGGTTGTGAATAATTTGTCCATATTGATAAATATAATAGAACAAAGCTTGAAGCTAAATCCAAGAAATGTACCTTTATTGGATATGGGGTTGATGATTTTGGTTATCGCTTATGGGATTATGAAAATAAAAAAATCATTAGGAGTAGAGATGTGATATTCAATGAAAAGGTCATGTATAAAGATCAGTTGCAGGGAAAGAAACAGGAAAATGAAAACATAGAGTACACAGTACTTGATG
Organism: Larix kaempferi; assembly: GCA_027924585.1. Taxonomy (NCBI): domain Eukaryota; kingdom Viridiplantae; phylum Streptophyta; class Pinopsida; order Pinales; family Pinaceae; genus Larix; species Larix kaempferi. The sequence continues at coordinate 26,697,402 of BSBM01000158.1, read as the reverse complement.
AAAGTCAAGAAAATGAAGTTTCAAAGGTGCCCAAAAATCAAGAACAACAGCAAGTACCTGAAACTCCTGCAACTACAAGAAGATCTACCAGGTTAAGTAGACTCCCTGAACGATACTCTCATTCAATGTATTATTTGTTGATGACTGATGTTGGTGAACCAGAATGTTATGAAGAAGCAATGCAGGTGGAAACTAGAAAGAAGTGGGAGAAAGGAATGAATGAGGAGATGGACTCATTGGTAAAAAACCAGGCTTGGGATTTGGTTCAGTTGCGTGCTGGTAAAAGAGCATTGCAGAAAAAATGGATTTACAAGTTGAAGGAAGAAGAAGGAGGTAAGAAGCGGTACAAGGAGAGACTTGTTGTAAAGGGGTTTGCAAAAAAGAAAGGTATATATTTTGATGAAATATTTTTTCCTATTGTTAAGATGACTTCAATTAGGACTATCTTAAGTCTAGTGGCGGTAGAAGATTTGCATCTTGAATAGTTAGATGTAAAAACAACCTTTCTCCATGGGGATTTGGAGGAAGAGATATATATGCAGTAGCCACAAGGGTATGAGGTCAAAGGTAAGGAGAATTTGGTGTGCAGGTTGAAAAAGAGCTTGTATGGGTTGAAGCAAGCTCCAAGGTAGTGGTATTTAAAATTTGATAGGTTTATGACAGAACAAGGTTATAGTAGATGTCATTCTGACCATTGTGTTTATTTCAAGAAGCTAGACAATGAAAGATACATTATCTTGTTATTGTATGTGGATGACATGCTTGTTGCAGGGTCTAACATGAAGGATATAAATGTACTCAAAAGGAAGCTAGTTAATTCATTTGCGATGAAGGATTTGGGTGCTGTAAAGCAAATCCTTGGTATGAGAATAATGAGAGACAGGGAAAATCGCAAATTGACATTGTGTCAGAGTGAGTACATACAAAAGGTGTTGGAGAGGTTCAAGATGCAGAATGAGAAACCAGTTAGTACACCTTTGGCCAGCCATTTCAGTCTAAGTAAGGAAATGTGTCCCAAGACATAGGAAGAGACAGATTACATGTCCAAGATTCCCTATCAATCAACAGTTGGCAGCTTGATGTATTCCATGGTGTGCACAAGACCAGATATCGCACAAGCTGTGGGAGTTGTGAGAAGATATATGAAAAATCCAGGTAAAGAACATTGGAAGGCAGTACAGTGGATTCTCAGGTATTTGAGAGGTACTACCAGTCAGGAATTATGTTTTGGAGGTTCAAACACTGTTCTGCAGGGATATGTTGATGCAGATATGGCAGGTGATGAGGATAGCAGAAGGAGCACTACAGGGTATGTGTTTACTGTAGGTGGAACAACAGTAAGTTGTATTTCGAAACTATAGAAGGTTGTTGCACTTTCAACAACGGAAGCAGAGTATGTTGCTATTACAGAGGCTAGTAAAGAGATGATTTGGTTGCAGAGGTTTATGGAGGAATTGGGTAAGAAGAAGAGGATAGAAGGTTGTATAGTGACAGCCAGAGTGCCATTCATCTTGCAAAGAACTCAACATTCCATTCCAGGACTAAACATATACAACTCAAGTACCATTTCATACGCTCTGTTCTAGAAGATGAACTATTGAAGCCCGAAAAGATACATATGATCCAGAATCCTACAGACATGTTCACAAAGGTAGTGACCAGAGAGAAACTGAGTTCCTGCTCGGTTTCAGTTGGCCTTCTAGCATGAAGGTGAAGATGAGAAAGTTTCCAAGTTCAAGGTCCAACAGATGCAACAACGGTGGATTTGTTGTGATTAGTCTCCAAGTGGGAGATTGTTGTTTGTGGAGCCTGATCTCCAGATTCAAATATATTATTATTCAGCCGTGTCCGTACCCCAGGTTTGGTATTTTCCCATTGTATTTCCCTTATAAAAGAAATACATTGTAATACATCTAGGGATGATGTATTAGGTTTTATGCATTGTAAATATCTCTGAGATCGGTGAAGAGACTGTGAGACAGTGAAGAGGAAGTGCAGCGGATGTGCTACAGGTTGTATCCCTTCACTTTGCTGGACGGTATAATAAAAGGACTGGAAACTTTAGTGTGGACATAGCCCAAGTTGGGTGAACCACGATATATCTGTGTCTATTTTGTAATGTGTATGTGTGATTATATTTGCATTTCTGTTTATTGTTATTGCTCTGCGATCTTGTTTCTCTAACAAATGGTTCAATGTCCATCAAGATCAAGTAACGCTCAAGAAGAATATGGATGGCCCAATGAGAATTGATTTTGAATCTAACAAGAAGTTTGAGGGAGTTTTATTAATGGTTTATGTCGAAAGAATGTTTGTAAGATCTAGTCGCAAAGGGAAGATACTGCCTTTTCCTAAGAGGTGGAAAGTGAGGCAATTGTGGTTTCTGGAGGAACATCTAAAATGGGTAGTAATAGTATGAAACCAAGAACATGGGATTCATTATTATTCATAAATAATATGAAGAATCAATTTGGTTATGATTTTGGTGTTCTTAGTTCCAAAATATTCAACTCCAACTCCACCAGGATAATAAAATTATAAGAGGAACTCCTTATATATATATGAAGAGAAAAAATCATTCCTCTCTCTTTTATAAATCAAAAGAACCTCATTAGCCTCATTTTTAGGGATATTAAAATCCATGACATTTGCGAAATTAACCTAAACGTTATGAGTATCATAAATGGAAGCTATAATATCCAATTGAATTTGAAGAACATTCATTGAGAGAAATTATAGGATAATGTCATATGAAAATAGAATAATGGAAATAGATACTCGAAGGAGTAAACATCCATCAATGGATCCCAATGTGTTTTTATAATTTTCTCTAGCTAGCCAATGTAGATATAAAAGAGTGATGAGAGAGTGGCAGTCTTGTTTAAACCCTATTGTAATATGGACATCATATACCACACTATTTATTGTTCATACCTTTCCAAAAATAGTCTCATAAAGGGTCATCAGAAAAAAAACTTCCAAGGGTGGCAAATCCAATGCGTGAAGCCTTTCAACTAGTAGGTGTCAAAATACTATATCAAATACCTTAGGGAAATCCACAAAGAAGGAATATACTTTAACTTTGTTTTATTTGGCCTACTTAATTATATACATCAAAATGAAACCTTCTCCAACCAATTCCCACGAGACCTCCTCAAAGCAATCTCCAAAATGAGGTCCTGAACCCACCATGTCACCCAAGCAATCAACAAGTTGTCCATGCTATCCTCCAAAGGATTCCTTTGAAATTACTTGTTTATTAAACAATGTCCACTAAATATTTTTGAGGCCATCATGTTTTCCCACATAATAACCAAATGCTTTGGAAATACAAGGGATGATCATAAGGAAAATGAACCACTCCAAGTCATAAGTCATGTCCACTCAAAAAAATGGCTACAGTCTAGGAATCAGTTGCAATAATCAGACATTTCATAAGCCATATTTTCTCTTAATGAAATGCATGACTATTTGTTGCTAGCAAATTACAACTTTTTAAAGGATTTGACCATGAATTTTCTGTGATATCTCTTCCCCTTCTCTGTTGAGACTTTTTCTCTTCCTTTGTTAAAATTTCAAGCATTCTCTTGTTGATTTTATAGAATACCTATAGTACATAGTATACTTTTTTCTGAATATTGGATAGAATTACTGGATAACACAAAAAGGCTTGGCCACAGGTCAGAGAGTATTATTTCAAAAAATAAAAAATGGCAGCAAGGTGCATCAATTCATTGCATGGGTCATTTACATAGGTTGGTTGTGTTAGGTTAGTGTCTTAGAGGAATCATTTGGGATTTATCATATGACAGTCTTGATTTCATGATCATATTTATTTTAATTCATATCCATCGACTCACATTTGCGAGTCAGGATTAATTCCTAGATGACAATGATGATGATAATGACATGACAATGAAAATGATAATATAACAAAGTGAGAATCAATCCAATGATAATGATTTAATACCAAACAATTGCTTCAAGGACTCATGATTATTCCTAATGTTCCATACTACTACACAAGCCATGTAGATTAAAATTTTAGCTTATGTGTGGTATGTAGGCACCATTTTGAGGTTTGGACCATTGTCTAGGGACATGAATCATACACTTAGACCCTGACACTTTCTTATAAGGCTCATGGGCCATGATTTAACTAATGATGATGATGATATTGACCATGGAAATGATGAATACGAGGATGGATATAATAATCATGATGATGATGACGAAATCATCATGATCATCATTTTCATCATCATCATTGTCATCATCATCATCGTTGTCATTTTTATCTAGTTCATCATCATCGTCATTATCATCGAGGCCATCTTCATCACTATCATTGTTATCATCATCTAGGTCATCATCATCAATGCCATCGTTATCATCGTCAATGACTCCCCCTTAACCAAATTTTCGGTAAAACTTTTGACCAAATCCTGACTCATTAGTCCTTCAACCCTATCCATCCCAACATCAAGTCCAAGTGCCAAGTTAACCTTATCCTTCTTGCACATGATACATTTATTTCTTTTTATGTTTCTGTATCCAGTTTGATCTGAATTCAACTTTGAAACATGTGTGATAGTTTTTGGCACGAATTTTGAACGAAGGTCTTTACATCCTGATACCTCCATTACCCAGGGAAGATATCAAGGAGTTGTTCTAACCTGTGTTTCTTTGTGCGAGGAGCAAAGAACCCCATCTGATTTGGTACCTTCAACATTCAATCCAAGGTTTAAAGTGCACCAAATACTTCCAAGTGTCTCATGATACTCATGAATTTGAGTAGAGGCAACAAGGTTCATATCCTCCTTAAATGCACGAGCGACTCTCCAAATATTTGACAACTCCTATTTTGTCCAGAATATAGGTGACGAACTTGTGGGGACATTCTACCCAAAGTCTAAAGTCTCCAAGTTGGGGTCTATGACCTTGGTAACCTAGGAAAAACCAAGAAAGAAAAAAAGATAATGTATGTTGTGGTAACCCTATCTCCAATACCATTTTATCTGAAGATCCTCCATACTACATACCACAATGTTTTATCGGAGTAGGAAATCATTGAGCAATTTTCCCTTTCCGTTAAGTTATTTGATGGAATCTAGCAATGGAAAATTACAATTTTGACAATGAAGTTTTCAAATTATGTATCATTAACAAGCCTAAGTCAATTTTAAAAATTTGGATCTATAAGTGTTTATAGACATCAAATTTTTCGAGTTGAAATATTTTTGATAGAAAACAAACTTGGATCTATAAGAGTTTATAGGGATCAAATTTTTAGAGGTGTATTTTTTCTAATAGGTAAAGTGGATCCAACATCAAAAGTGTACTCCAACCGACTCAAATTTAAAGATAGGAACCTTACATCTGTATAGGGGGATGACAATGACGGTTTGGCTTATGCCATTTGCTGAAGTGGAATTATAAGAGCATGTAAATGCGAGAACCAATGAACGATGGGGCATTAGGAAAGAGCCAAATTATTGGCCCTTTAGCCTATGTCTTTGTTCTTTATGCATGTGATGCAAATGAATCGAACAATAACCTTATACACACAACCCATCCTACAATTGTGTTGAGGCATACATTCCATGGTTGGTTTTATATCACTAATGGACATTGAACTATGTCACTAACAAAAAAATCACATGATGTGCCATGCTTAGTTATATTAAAACTTGGAAAAAAAATTACACTAAATTCAAAAAACAAACATCGCGCTATTTTTTGTCAAAATTTCCTCCCTTGTATTATTCGTGGAAGAAAGAGCAGGGTAGAATAGGGATGGTTGCTGTGTTTTGGAATTTGAACCTATGAATGGGAGGATCTAGAGGACGAATCGTGCATACCCTAGTCGTGAAGGAAGAAATCATTGTCTAGGAAAGGAATCACTACCCAAGAAAATAAATTCATCACAATTGTACATAAAAATGCATCCATAGCACTGCAAGCAAATCAAATTTCAGCTTGGAGTATGTTATATCAACCAATTCAACATAGATCCCTAAATCCCTACTTAAAACCTTCAACTATCAAGGTATAATGAGGGGCATTTTCCAAGTACTAAGAACATACAACTTTCCCTCATCTCATTTTGTGGTGGTATGGACTGCCCTATTTTCATCGAGGACTGGTAGAAGCCGAGGATCGATCCCTTCACATAGAAGCAACAAAAACAATTCATTGGAATGCCACCTGCAACGGAAGGAGAACATCAGCAACAAGAAAAAGATGATGAAGAAGATCCCTTGCAGAGCTAATTACCCACCAGACGAGGCCACATAGGAGCATTGTCGAGACAGCAGGTGGGAAAGGTTTCCTACCCTATAAAAAAAGGGAGCGGATGAGGATTCATAGCTTCACTCAATATGTCGAGCGATGGATCCTCCTCTGCTTCAACATGTACTGTATACAATCATTTCCAAGCATGGAAAGCCAGACTTTTCTTTGATTTCGTGGTGAGTCGCATATGAATAGGAAGAAAAATTCCATCTGTAGAATAGATGGAATCAAAGATCCTACAAGAAAGCCCCATCCAAGTCCCTTGTGAATCCCGACTCTAGTTTTTTTTAACTTCCGAGGTAATTTAGTGCAGGACTTTCGTCAAACATTTTATATACCCACTACTGTAGAATCACTATACTGATTTTTCCCAATTCTGATTGGCTATTTAGTGTGCATTATTTTCAGAGTGTTTTATATTGTTGTTTGATATTGTATAGTGAATTAAAAAGTAAATGCATACCCTTGTATTATTTCCACAAGTTGTGGTTGCAATTCCCCATCCCTCAACTTTTGGATTCTCTTTGACACATAATCAATTGCGTGGATAGAAACCTTAATCCCTGTATGTAATATTTTTATCGCATCCCTTGTTTTATCAACTAGTTTATGGTATTCTCCTTTAGAATCCTGATGTATCAGTAGTATGCACTTATTGTCATAATTTATTGTTAAACGTTGCCCATTCTGCAAAATTATTTCACAAAATATGGTTTAGAATTATATATGCAGTGTCTAAGTGTTAACACCCAAAAAGTGCTCACTACCTCATCTACCCCATTACATGACACATTTGTCCATATTTCCTACCATATTTGCCTCCAATACCTTAAAATCCCATTAAAAAGCCTCCAAAAGGCCAAAAAACCCCTTTTCCCCCAAAAATAATCCAAAATTCCTCCAAAATAGCAAACACCCTCTAAAAAGGGAATAAAAATACAAAAGAAAAAGAGGGAAAAGAGGGAAAAAGGAGGCAAAAACCCTATACAGCTGACCTAAACCATATGGTGCCAAAAACCATGGGCCAGCACTCCACCACTAAAAACCTATAAATAGGTGATGGAGGCCCCTCATTTCATATCCATAGTCAAACACACCCTTACTTTGCCAAAATCACTCTTGAAACCCTAGCTCACCCTTGAGCTACTTTCACATTTGAGTGCCCCTTTGGCCCATTTCCACCCTTTGGAGAAAGAGAAAGGAGCAAAGCTGGAAGCTTGGAAGCAACCCTCTTGGACTGCTGCAAGAGCTTCACCAACCTTCACATTGGAGGTATAATCTTTAATACAAAAAGAGAAATCTTTTGCCATATTTTCATGTCTTATTATTTATGTTAATGCTCATGCTAGGTTAAATTTCATTCTGTTTTACTGTTTATTGAACTGCTACTAAGGAGTCCCTTCTCCTTAGTAGGTTCTCATTTGCACAAGCTAGGGTGAAAACCCTAGCTACAGTTTTGGCAACTCCCCTTGTGTTCCTTTGAATTTATGGTTATAGTTTTAAAGTTTAAACGTTTTTAATTTTCTGCAATATTTTTTCTGTTTTTTTTTTTCCTTTCGGCTGTCCCTTTCGGCTTCCGTAAATCGCGTCTTTTCCCCTCCGCAGTTGCATTCCAACCGCATCTTTCAAGCATTTACCTGCGATCCGACCGCGGCTCCCAGATTGTTTCCGGCGACCTACCGGCGGTTTCCAGTCTGTTACCTGCGATCCGACCGCGGCTATTAGCTTGTTTCGTGCGGTCCAACAATGGCTGTTAACCCATTTTTCCACGGGTCGCTTGCGGCTTTCAGCCATTTTTCTGCAACCCTCTTGCGTCTTTCGGCCTTTTTCCCGCGTCCCGCTTGCGGCTTTCAGCCATTTTTCTGCAACCCGCCTGCGTCGTTCGGCCTTTTTCCCGCGTCCCTCTTGCGTCTTTCAGCCATTTTTCTGCAACCCGCCTGCGTCTTTCGACCTTTTTCCCGTGTCCCGCTTGCGGCTTTCAGCCATTTTCCTGCAACCCGTTTGCGGCTTTCAGCCATTTTCCTGCAACCCGTTTGCGGCTTTCAGCCATTTTCCTGCAACCCGCCTGCGACTTTCGACCTTTTTCCCACGTCCCGCTTGTGGCTTTCAACCATTTTCCTGCAACATGTTTGTGGCTTTCAGCCATTTTTCTGCAACTCGCCTGCGAATTTCGACCTTTTTCCTGCAGTCCGACTGCATCTTTCGGCCAAAATCCCGCAACCCGTCTGCGACTGTTGAGCTGTTTCCCGGGGTCTGGCCGCGTAGATTTGCCACAGACCCGTAGTCTGTTTTCTGCACTTTTTTCACTGTTTTGAACCCAACACTTTGCTGCAATATTTTCTGCACCTGCACAACCATCTGTCCTACCTGCAGCCATACTTCCATACAACCTTTTCTGTAGTATTATTTCTGTTCCATTTACATAATATTTTTTAAATTTCAGCATTTTAATTGAAAAAGAGAAAATTTTGCATTTCAAAGTTTAAATTCTGTATTGTTATTTTTAGTTAGAAAGTTGCCCACCACGTGGCACTTTTACTTGGGTTCATCATCTCACACGCACACACTTTATCACCTAATTCAAGTGAGCCCTAAAATACTACTTAACACAACCAACATTCTAACCCCACTTGGGGAGCACATAAGAATTTTTGTAGTTAGGTAGGATCGGGGGGATAGGCATCCAAATAACACCCCTTGGTTGCTTACACTTGAGACATAGTTGTTGTCCATTAGGGAACCAAAATCCCCTAGTATTTTTTGACATGGTTTAAAACCAATTTATCGGGAAGGCCTCTCCCCTAGGAGGGTTGAAGTCGCCAAACTGGTTCCGGAAGCTTGAGTGGAATACCACAATCCATTCAGTAACCGAATGATACCTTTCACAGTTCTCAGTGTATCACCCATATGGGGTTACAACGGTGATAGAACCAAACGGAAGATTCACCCAACCGAACGTGTCATGAATGGGGTATCTTAGTTGCTTTTCTTCTAGGATTGACCACCCGATGTCCCTCCCGGTAGGGGGATATCTTTAGCCACTTGGCTCTACTATCCATATTGTCTGACTTAGATTTCATCACCTTGCAGAGGATATGTCTAGTTGAGTCATAATACTATTTAGCTAGGTGTTTGCATGCTCCCTTACCTCCTTTTGGTCTAGCGAGTCCACTATTTTTATTTTTTAGGAAACCTGCTGCTTGTTGGTATTCTGACCATTTCTGTTGATACTCCACTTATTGTAGCACAACTGTTACAGTAAGTGTTTTGAGTTGGTTGTTGGCCTGAGTGCCATATTTTTTGAGCTCTCCTTCTGCACACTCGGTTGCATTAGGGTTTTGAGCTATTTTTCACTCAACACAACCCCCAGATATTTGACACCATCTGTCACCATTGAGTCCCTGAGACATTCTCGGTGCCTCCGGGGCGAGCCCCCATAGCACGGTTCACTTGAAATCACCCATCATAGACATAGATCTTCATCACTTGATACCACTCATTATAGATCTCGAGCTTTGTCACTTGACTCCACTCGTCAACGGCATATAACTCTGTCACCCGATCTTGACGCCCCTTATTTTACCTCTGATTCTGAGGCAGAGTCTGAGAACCTCACTTACACTGCACCAACCAACCCCATGGATGGCATGAATTCCACCCCTTTCTTTGTAGGGATTATTGGTGGAGCATCCACCACCACACCGGCTACCACACCTGCTTTGGGTATGCCCTTGATAGGGCCCACATCTACCATTCCGATCACTGCACCCATTCCAGTAGCTGGCATACCTATCACCACTCCATCAGTGACTCACACTACCCTTGGCAGTGCAGGACCGTCCCATACCACTTTCGTCCCTCCACTTGGGGGCAACATCCCAAACCCTGCCCCTCCACTTGGGGGAATTGGCCCCAACATCGTCACACCCATTAGTATGTCACATCCTTCTACTAGTTTGCCATTCATGGTTAGTCTCAACCTTCCTGACCTAGCTAGACTGACTAACGATCCCATCAGACACGACCCTGCGTGGCCTCACATGCCCACCAAGCTCCCCTCTGACATCCCTAAGTTTGAGGGAAAGGCAGGTGAGGACCCCCAGAACCATATTATGTTCTTCCATCTATGGTGTTCCTCCAAATCCATAGTGTACGACTTTGTCCGCCTCCGTTTGTTACAACGCACCCTCACTGGCTCTGCAGCTAAGTGGTACATCGAGTAGCCCCATGGGACCCATGCCACCTTTACTTCCCTTGCCTCGAATTTCCTGCAGTTCTTTCAGTTACCTGTCTGCTATGACACGGGAGTTGAGATCCTACTATCTTGCAGACAGAACACGGCTACCCACATCACTGACCACATTCATGAGTGGCGTCGACGCCGCAACCTCTACAAAATCAAGTTAGACGATCGTATCTTCTTAGATTGGTTTCTAAAATCCCTCCTTCCTGTCATTGCCAAGGATGTGGCATCCGAACAACCCCAGTTCGAAGAAGAGGCCATCCTCAAAGCCCAGCAATTTGAGCTTATTTACGCCCATTCAGGTTATCTGTATTCCATCATACCTGACGCCCCTCACGGAGATTCCTCCCGACACGATGCGCCGGGGGAATCCCATGCCGCAGATGGCATCATTGGCTGTATAGCCTCACATCCTCAACCCTTTTCCATAGCACGTCCTAGCCATGGCCCCGGACTTTCATGGGCTACATCTCAGTCCGGAGCAACCAATTCGTATGCTCCCATGGCACATCACCACCATTCCCACGAACCCTCCTATCCACCTCAGTGCTTTGGTCATGCATCCCTTGCTTACGCCCCCCCAGCCGCACCTCAGCCATATTACCACACACAGGCTGCACCAGCTCCTGTGTCCTCTAAATCCCAACCTGCTTATTACCCACCACAGGCAGCCCTTGCGGAAAACCCACAACCCGTTCCGCAAACGTATCAGCAACCCCCACAAGGTTCAACACTTGCGCAGCCTCCACCTGCTTATTATCCACCGCAGCCTGCTCCCGCACTTCCACAACCCTAGAACCCACCTGCTGCCCAAGGGCAAGTATATGCCCAACAGAATCTGCACCAGAACCAATATAACTAGTGCCAACAGGGCCAACAAAACCATGGAAAAGGCCGTAACTGTGGGAACAACCCCCCTCTAGACCAAGGCGGGCAACCTCCCAATCCCCCAAACAACAATAATGCGGCCCCTGCCAACCAGAACCCTGATCGGCCTCCCAAGCAGGCCAAAAATCCTAATTTGCGAACAAACCATCCTTGTTCTATTTGCGGGGTCTATGGCCACTATACCCATGCTTTCCCACATTTGGAGCGAGCTCGGCAACTATGGACTGATGATGCCCATTGCCAAGGGCACGCGGTCCTCAGGCACCAACCCCCCACCTTAACATCAACCCTTGGTGTTACAAAACCCTTCACCAACCCAAGATGTAGTGAACACTCAGCCGTTGGCTCCCCCTCAAGGCAACGCACCACCACAACAACAGATCACTTATGTCGCTCCTGATCAACCCATGTTAGACTCAGCTACCCACTACTTGTTAATGATGTCAACCTCCAAACCCGTCGGAACCAATATGGCTCCACCCCTGAAGCCTCTCCCAACGAAAAAAGCACTAACGCTCATCCCACTGATCAAACATTACGTATACCTCTGGCTCCACTAGATGGCACCTCCAAAGCACCTCGCTTCCCACTTCGTCGCATCAACAATAACCCCAATGCTCGTGCTGTGTCAAATTAAAACATTGTAGATGACTTAGCCTAATCTCCTGCAGCCATGTCTACGTTAGAGGTCTTAAAAAACTATCCTTCACAGTGCAAGACTTTTCTCTCCGCCATTGGTGCTATTGACCCAAATGATTCACGACTGATGGCCTTCGATTTGGACCAGTCCGAACCACGCCTGCCTTCCACTTTAGCGTTCCAAGTTTCTATTTCTGTTTGGAATCTTGTCATCCATCGGTGCATTATCGATGAAGGTGCCTCTACATGCATTATGTCCACATTCGTTTGGTAGAATTTGGGATCCCCTACTCTCCAACAGTCCACCACTGCGTTGCGAGCCTACGGCGGCCGTTCGACTCAACCCCAAGGTCTCTTAGCTAATGTCCCCGTCCAGTTGGCTGGTAAAACAGTGCTCATTGACATAGAGGTCATCAATGCCCAACTTGATTATAACCTCTTACTTGGCCGTAGCTACATGTATGCCATGTGGGTAGTTGCCTCATCCATTTTTCATACCATGATGTTCCCCCATGACAGACACGTGATCAAGGTCGACCAACTCACCTATTACGATCCCAATGCCCCCGCTGCACCCGAGAATGTTCTCCCCATGGTTGAACAACCTGTTCGTGGTGCAATTACCTCATTTGTTTCCTCTGTGGGACCCGGAGTTTACTCAGATACGCCGATGACCTCAACATTCCAATCCATTCCACCCCCGTCAGCCGCACCCGAAGTATATGACCTATGTACCCTTTCCCACAATACACAAACACCCAACAATCAACTGCCCTTGTTACCCAAACCACCATTGGTACCTAGTCACATTGGTGTTACACCTATCCATACAATCCCCTTCCTATTCCCTCCCTCGGGCATAGTAAGCGCCCCGGTTATGGCTACTCTCAGCCTCCCCAGGTTAACCTTAGGATTACCCGTGTGGTATATTTCGCCTCCCATTCCCCCGCCGACACCAAATGTCGTCCTACAACCGGTGAAACCCATTGCCACTACTAGTCAACCACCTCCCGATGTCACTACCCCTTCGTCATCTACAAATCCCCCCCCTCTTATCAAGCACACTGGGGGCAGAAGCCCACAACCATACACTGCTGTACCCCCGCCCAAAACAGTTAAACCCCCTCCCCCCCGTGTTTCGTGCTCCTCCCAAATGCTCATTGTGTGATGAGTTAGGCCATCCGACTCATTAATGTCCACAATTACCTGCATTACAGGAACACATGCAAATGCTTGACAACGACCCCAACATCTCGGTTGTCGAACTCGATCCAAACCCTAAGCCTCATGATAAATCACTGCGTACCAACCACCCTTGTGCAATATGCGGTATTTACGGCCATTACTCACATCACTGTCCTGATCTCCCAGATTACAAAGCAGCTCTCTACGAGATGAATAATTTGGACCTTGAGACAACACCCCCCAGAATTGAGGAGATCCACCCCCCAGTATCACCCTCATGCGGAGAGATTAACACCATTTATATGATCTCTTCGAATACCACTCCCTTGTCAACCGATTTGACAACTCAAAGTTTCCGCAATGATGAGGATATTCTAGAGGCTCTCACTGCCCCATATTACCCCTGGGAAGACATGCACCATCGTTCCTACTTCCTCCCAGAAGAGTCTTCCTCCACCACAACCATCCAATTTGCGGTTGAGTCCAAAGATTTCCTTCCCACCAAAGTCAACTGGTTTAAGGATCCCATTCCCGCTCCTGATGCCTTTGAGGAAGGAAACATGGCCAACATCTCACTCGTCATCCAAATTGATATCTCTTCCCCAGCCAGTGCTCATGAACTCATTACTTTGGGAGCCTCCTGCACCGAGCATGAGATTGGAGATTACAAAAAACTTTTCCAAGAGTTCCATGATGTCTTTGCCTGGTCCTATACCGAAATTCCTGGTCTTAACCCCGCTATCATAGAACTCCACATTGACATCGCTGAGTTAGGGGGAATAATAGATTACCTCGACCCTGGGATAGGGGGCATGATCAATCATTTTGACCCTACCCCATCACATCTATCTCAGCATGTTCATGACCCCCTTGTTCAAACCAACACATATGTGATCCATAATCACAAACCCCATGCACATAGCATGGGGGCAAGTCATTAACCCTGCTCACTTTTTGACATTTGTGATCTCAACCATTTTTTGAGGTCACATGTCACTTGTATATTTGATTTGATTTGATACGCCTAGTATTTAACCCCCGCGGGCCATCATTTCTCCCCACCACTGCATCCTTCGCTTGGTGGGCTCACCTTTATTTGTAGCCATTTTTTAACCTAGTTCTTTCCTTTGACCATTCCAGAGTCCTTATGACCTCCGTTTTTCGCACCATTTGCATTGTCGGATTCATATTTCCGTGCCCGTGATGATGCTTGAGATAATTTCTCGCTCTCACCAAAAAATTTAGGGCAATTTTCCCATGCCCCTCGTCGCCTCGGTTTGCGTGCCACATCGGCCATTATCCGTATTAGCCGTATTTTATGTTGTCGGATTCATTTTTCCACACTCGTGATGATGCTTGAGATCATTTCTCGCTCTCATAAAGACCACTATCAATATTGTGTCCTGACACCTTTTCGCCCCGGTTTGCATGCCACATCGACCGTAGCCCTTTTTTGATATACCTTATATCATCAGATTCATTTTTCCGAGCCCGTGATGATGCTTGAGATCATTTCTCGCTCTCACCCCCAAATTTTTTGGGTATTTTTCCAAAACGCCCCCCGTCGCTTCGGTTTGCGTGCCACCTCGATCGTTCTCCGTCTTTGACACTTTTTATATTGCCGGATTCAATTTTTCGAGCTTGTGACGATGCTTGAGATAATTTCTCGCTCTCACCAGGTACAATTTCAACATTGTGTCCCGACACCTTGCTACCTCGGTTTGCACACCACATCGGCCGCCATTGGATTGTTCCACATTTTTGCATGAGCCATTCACTCCATTCATACTGCAATTATTTCGTTATTTTGCCATCATTCATTACCCCGCAAGGAGGCCCACTAGTGTTCCCCCCTACCCTCGTTCTTGGTCATCATCAATGTTCCTTGATTGAACACTTCTTCCTTGCCTGACCATTCCTTTTGTTCGGTATAATTTTATCAATTTTTCGGGCCCGACAAGTCCTTTACGAAAAAGGCACTTAAGGAGTTTCTGTTAAGCTCTTTTATGACTCCTAAAACAATGAAAAGATCGCTGAGCAATCTTGATTCCTTTCATGCTCATTAAAGTACCTGAAAGGGCGTCTATCTGGTATAAGTTTAACCCTTTTCCGGACCTGGTAGACTAATTACGAAAAAGAAATACTCTAGTCACACCGGCTAGAAGAGTTCTTCATTGCATCCTTTTATGCTTCTTCGGGCCTTGGAGACTAACATACGAAAAAGCAACCCCCTGGAGTCTTCTTATCGCTTTCAGACTCTCTAAAATTGAAAGCAACCACGAGCATGAACTGTCTTGGGCTTGTACAAATCCACATGACAGTACCATTCCATTATTTCAGAGTCTTCTTATCGCTTTCAGACTCCTTAAAATTGAAAGCAATCACGAGCATGAACTGTCTTGGGCTCGTATAAATCCACACGACAATACCATTTTACACACACTTCTTCTAGTTCCTTAACTCGTGAAGAAGTCCTCCCGTGCCTCTTGGCACTATGATCGATCATCTCAGCAGCACCCCCAATCAGGTCGCCTTTGTTCAGAGTATTCTGCAGTCTCCTGCCATTTTACACCAGCTTGAGTATCACTCATCCCAGTCACTATCCTTGATCCGTTACAGCTATGATCCATTTCCCACCAGTCAGTTTCATATGCTTCCCGATTGTCCCCGCCATCATACTCTGAAAAAAGGAAGTTTGAGTCCACCCACTCTACTTGCCCAGTTATCCCCCACAATCTGACAGTCCTACCATCAGTACTCTCACACTTCGATTCTTCACCTCGTGCTCCTATCAAGGAAACATCATTGCCTTGCTAGTTGCAGGTCTCCCTCTATCGATGACATCCCCTCTATTCCAGAGAATAGACCCAGAGGTCCCTGCGCCTTGGACCCATCACCATCTATGGTGAGTGCCTACGGACCATTTTTGAGAGGATTCATCATTGCCTTTCTGAGTGGTTGTTTCTCACATGCTCGACTTCAACACCTTGATCGCATCATTGAGAATTGCGCAGGGTTTATATCCCTTCAGTTATTGGTCGAAGACCCTGGATTTTCCCCGACTCTAACACATTGGTGAGTCACTTCGGAATGCCCATTTATATGTTCCCGTGGATGTACGGGTTGCGTTGGCGATTGTATTCGGAATCCATCCAGTTATATGCTTCCTTGAGTACCTAGTTCAGTTCCAGTTCAGTGTACCATTGAGGATCTGGCTCCCCGTCACTATGCTCTAGCAGCTCATCAGTTCCTCTGGTACCCTACTCAGTAGCACTGTTTTTATTCCAGTGTATCAGTTCTTCAACTCAGACATGGTCATCCCAGCAGTATGTCCCAGATTTGTGTCCCCTTTGGACCCTTATGATGTACATAGTGGTTCTCTATGTATCCTCCAGGTCCCCCTTTTCGGGCCTCACTGTTATTTTTTATGTATCTTGATACGAGCATGGGTATGCCAGCCTCATCCATATATTGATATTATTCCTCGTTCATTATTTGAGGCCATGTATATTTCAGGTCCCCATATTTTGGACCCCATTGTTATTATTATTCTATATCTTGATACGAGCATGGGAATGCCCGCCTCGTCCATATGTTTATATTATTCCTCAATCATTATTGAGGTCATGTACTTTCAGTTTTTGCAGTTTGATCAGGACCATTGTTCCGGGCCCTAGTTCGTTTCTTCTCTTCTCCACACCCCAGGAAAACCATAAAATACTTATGATGTCTATCAGCCATACAATGAGATCCTGCCCTCACACATCACGGGGCAATCTGTTAACACCCAAAAAGTGCTCACTACCTCATCTACCCCATTACATGACTCATTTGTCCATATTTCCTACCATATTTTCCTCCAATACCTTAAAATCCCATTAAAAAGCCTCCAAAAGGCCACAAAACCACTAAAAAAGCCTCCAAAAGGCCAAAAAACCCCTTTCCCCCAAAATAATCCAAAATTCCTCCAAAATAGAAAAAACCCTCTAAAAATGGAATAAAAATACAAAAAAAGAGGAAAAAGAGGGAAAAATGAGGCAAAAACCCTATACAGCTGACCTAAACCATATAGTGCCAAAAACCATGGGCCAGCACTCCACCACTAAAAACCTATAAATAGGTGATGGAGGCCCCTCATTTCATATCCACAGTCAAACACACCCTTACTCTGCCAAAATCACTCTTGAAACCCTAGCTCACCCTTGAGCTACTTTCACATTTGAGTGCCCCTTTGGCCCATTTCCACCCATTGGAGAAAGAGAAAGGAGCAAAGCTGGAAGCTTGGAAGCAACCCTCCTGGACTGCTGCAAGAGCTTCACCAACCTTCACATTGGAGGTATAATATTTAATACAAAAAGAGAAATCTTTTGCCATATTTTCATGTCTTATTATTTATGTTAATGCTCATGCTAGGTTAAATTTCATTATGTTTTACTGTTTTTATTTACTGTTTATTGAACTGCTACTAAGGAGTCCCTTCTCCTTAGTAGGTGCTCATTTGCAAAAGCAAGGGTGAAAACCCTAGCTACACTAAGCATAATGTTAAAAGTATACATTTATAATCTTCAACCATTAGGACCCAACATTATCCAACTATACCTTCATCATTAGGAAGATATTAAACTATACTTCTATAGTTTTAAACTAAAAAATATCATGCACCAGTGGATATTCCAAGAAGAGTGTTGAAACATCCTGAAAACTTTAGTAAGATAGAGATATGAAACCAATCCTTCTCTTTATTCTATTTTATTATATGGATTCATCATCTACTCCCCTTTCATGTATCACTCTCTATATTCACAAAATAATGAGTAGAGTACCCAACATTGTTTGTAAACCCAGGTCACCATTCACCACACTATACATTTCTTTAAGAAAAACTTAGAAATAATGAATAAACTATTACAAGGATACAACCTAGACCCTTAAGAAGAGGCATCATCATTATGCAGAAGCAATTTTGGCTTTGATGAAAGAAGAGACGTCACTGTGAAAGTAGGTTATAGGTTAAGCTAAAGATATGGGCTGCCCAAGCCATGGGGAAAACACGGGTACTTAATAAGGATGGAGTTACATGTGTAAGCCCCCAAGCTTCACCAAATCAAAATAAAAAAAAGAGAACACAAAAGGCCAAAAAAATCTGAAGGACCATCAAGAGAGGCCTCATCAAATGTCTAGTATCAAGTAATTCCTCAAAAGATAGATGTTTTTACATGGTGATATTGTTTTGAATTCGAGTTGTATGTACTGATGCCAAGAGTAGCACAATTCAAGTTATAAAAACCGGTGGAATAGACCAGACCCAACTGGTCCATACTGACCCAAAACTAGACAACCTCAAACCATCCTATGAACCAGATCTGTAGGCCAGTTCAACCCAGTTCCATCCTGAACTGATGCCCAACCAGGGACCTACTAGAGTGCCATTTCAGGAAAATACATGAAATAACAGGAAAAAAGGAAATATCAAAGCCATAAATGGTAAAAGACTATAAGTTGGAATTCTCTTTTATTTTTCATTTTCTATCATTCTACTTAAATTTCTAACATTATCATTTATAGTTCCAATATATTTGAGAGTGGTTCCAACCTCGTCTGACTTTATAGGAAGAAAGTAGAATTTCATATACCATTCAAAATTCAGTGGAATTAATAGTTTTCAGGATTTCAACACTTCAGGAGTGGAAAGATTGCAGTATTTCAGGAATAGATTTTATGATGTATGAGGGTATGGGAATGGCATTTGATCCAATTTTTTAATACTCAACCAACTAAGACTTAGACATGACTTAGTTGATGTCCTGAGGTACCAACTCAACCTTCAAACCGGATCCAAGACCGGTTTAGTACTGAAGAAACTGCTTCAGTGTACAAATCAACCAATTGAAACCTCAATACAAAACTTGTCCAACTCAGCCAGCTTTATAGCAACTTAGCTGAGTCAATACTGGTTCTATCCCTACAGGATGCAGTTCCCTTTTGGAGGAAAAAAATTTAATATTTACCTAAACCCTAGATACTTTCACCCTTAATGCTAAAATAACACTATATAGAGACCCCCCCTATATTTCCCTCACACCTCCCAGTGAGATTTGGTGGGAATTTGGAGGGATTTGAACCAGAGAATGGTCCTACAGCTCATGCCAAGTAACCTACTTCCAGTAGTGGTGATGAGTTTGCTGATTGATCCGGTTGATTGGTGATATGTAGTAGGCCAATAACTTGTAGCCTATTTTTTTGGACTTTAGAGACAACTTGAAGCCTAATTGATTATGTATTTTGTTTCAATTATGTATTGCACTCAATGTCATTTTGATATATTCACCCTTACATGGTATATACATGAGTATCCTTTGCATGTTTTGTCTCTAATGATTTGGAATCCTTAATATTTTTTTCATTAAAATTTTAATATTTTGTGTATTTTTTAGTAAACTGAGTCATAAAATTCAGATCAGTCAAGTCAAATCCAATTCCGAGTTGACCTTTGGACAAGTCCAAGTCCAAGTTTTAAAACATTGATTTAATCACAAATACCAAGCCCTTTATGTACCCCAATGTTGGTGTTTTTCTTCGTTGAACTCATCTCTCATGTCCTTACTAAAAATGTACTCTTCACTCAAGTCAAAACCATTGATTATATTAGTCATGTTATCATTTTTGCCTCATTTTAACCTTGGAGTATCCTATTACCTCCCAGACCTTCAGACTTACGGGTTTTCATGATTTCAACATTTAAGGACTAGCAAGATTGCAGTATTTCGGGACAGGATTCTATCATGCATGAGGATTGTAGTACCCCTATTTTGAACCTTATGGTTATTGGCCTCAATGTAAATATTGTATGCAATGTGTTTCACCCTAGTGTGGAGCTCAAGGCCAAGGCCCCAATAGTGGATGTTAAGGTTTTAGTTGCATAGGAAAGTATTTGACAGTTGATATTCATGGGTTGTTAAGACATGAAGAAATGTAAATGATGTAAATACTAACATTTCAATAAAACACTTAAGGGACTGGATATGGAGGCAACGTGACAAATAGGGGCTGCGTATCCACTAGGGAGAGGTAACGGGATTGAACCCCGTGTTTCCATGTGTCACCCTGTGAATTCGTATGACTCCCAATGATGACATTAATTTAGTTGTAGAGAGTGGTTGGGAAGCCTTGTTGATGAAGTCGATGGTGTTAACACCCAAAAAGTGCTCACTAGCTCATTCCCCTATCCACATGACCCATTTGTCCACTTTTTCCACCATGTGAGCCTCTACAACCATCAAAAGGTTACCAAAAATACCACAATACCCCTTTTTCCCCCTCAAAATATATATTTTTCCTCAAAAAACACAAAAAACCCTAAAAAATGGTTCAAAATTCCCCAAAACATTAAAAGAGAATAAAATATTCAAAATATTCAAAAAAGGGAAAAAAGGGGGGAAAAGAGACCTAAACCATGTTGGTCAATACCACTGGTTTCCTCAAAACCACAATGGTATTCCCCATCACCAAAAACTATAAAAAGGTGATAGGGGCTCCTCACTTTATATAAATCCATCATCCTATCCTCATGCTGTCTGTGATGAACCTGCAATAATTAATTAATGCAAATACACGAGATATCAGAAATAACAAAACTCAGAATCACTTTTATATTGATCACAGGCCACTTCGAGGGGGAAACCTCCTTTGAGAAAGCTCAATACAATTAACTTCATGGTGCCTTCATAGGCCTCAACACACACTTATATACTAAGTCTAGGCGCCAATACCATGGGTCAATACTATGTGTCAATACAAACCATGGGCTAAGTCTAGGCGCCAATACTATGAGTCAAAACCATGGGCCAATACAAACTATGGATCAACAAAACTACAGGACGACTTACAAAGCATATGCGTCCAACAACAATATACTAACAAAGTAAAGACATGGGTTCCTAACATCCCCTCTCGCTTAGAAAAAGCTTTGTCCTCAAAGCTTTAGATGTGGAAATTGATGCAGAATCTGAAGGAGTGGATCCCCTGTAGCATCCTCGGGTTGCATTCCGAGCCACTGGTGCCTTTGGAGTTTCAGGGAGGATTGCGTGGAAGGATGTAGACGAAGAAGAACCATATCAACGATGTGAAAAGTGCGCTCAGAACAGAGCTGATCGGCTTGTTGTTTCAGTCGAATTCTTGCCATGTGAAAATTGTCCTGCAGAATGAGAAGAAGCTGATCACGGTTTTGAAGAATTGAGTCATTCGCCTGAGCTGGGGAGCTGCTGAAGTTGTATGGAAGAAGAACTAGTGGTGCCTGTCCAGAGACTGCTTCATATGGTGTCCTTTGAGATGTGGTACTATACCACTGGAGCGCTTCTAGGAAATCCATAGAAATAGTTGTCCAAATCTGTGGAGGGATGGGCAAGGGTTCGATCAGTCCCGAAAGGAGGGTCGTTTCAACCTTGTTGACCTGGAAAGTATCACAATCAACCACCATCCATTGAATTGTCCTTTTGAGTCCATGCCAAAAGAAGTTACATTGTTCCTGGTCATATTTTTTGAGGAACCTAGAGTGCCCTACTGATGAAGAAGCATGGAGTTCCTAGAAGAGATATCCTCGTTGAACAGATTGCAACCAATTTGGAATAAGCAGAGAAATAGCTGTAAGAGAAACTAGATCATCAAATGTGCGAGGAGGAGCATCTTCCACCATATTGTCCTTACCCTTCTGGTAAGTGGTCGCATATTCATAACCCATGAGTTGGATAACCCATTTCAGGTGTGCTGGGGAGGAGACCCGTTGTTCCAGGAAAGTTTCCAGACTCTGGAGATCATTCTTGATGCATAAATAATTCTCCAATAGGTATGGCTGCCACTTCTGTACTGTATAAAAAATAGCCATCATGTCCTACTAAGATGTAGATGCGGCTAAATGCTTACTAGAAAGGTCTTGTGAAGGAGGCAAGCCCACTAGTGCAACAAAGACACCTGCATATCTATCCAAGGAAGTAGTGGAGACCATTGGTGCGTGCATCTGAAGGGAATGGAGATGAGCAATGAAACCATGTGAATTCTTCTTAAGGATCTTTTCCAGGTGATGTGAACTGATGATGCGGAGAGACCCTGGTTGTAAGCCCATAATTTTGTGTTGTGTCCCATTGGCTGAAAACTGCATCCAAAGTTCAGCAAAATCCCATAAGATGGGGCCAAGTGTGCGTAACCACTGAACGCCCAAAACCACATCACATCCGCCTAAGGACAAGGAAAACATGTCAGAGCATAGGTTATAATCTTTCATAGAGATACACACATTGTGACACTTCCCCTTGCAAGGTAAGGTGCCCCCATTGGCAACCATGACTTCAAAGTTGGAGCAAGGATGGACAAAACAATCAGCCTGTTTGGCAATCCGAGGGTCAATGAAGTTATGAGTGCTACCAGAATCAATGAGTATGGTAAGAGGGAGCTTCTTGAAGTATCCCCTGACCCGCATTGTTTGTGGGGTGGTGACGCCAGTTATAGCATGGAGAGAGATCTCGGGTGGGTCATCCTGAGATGGGGTGTCAACAGGCGAGTGTTGAATGTCGACCTGGTCATCTACTTATCTGTAGCTTCTTCACCAAGTTTTGAGGCAGGAGGAGAATCCACATCCAAGAGATAGAGCTTTTGTTGAACACATCTATGTCCCTGAGTGAATTTCTCATCACAATTATAACAAAGCCCTTTTTCTTGGCGTGCCTACATCTCTGTTTCAGACAAATGCTTGATAGGAGTTGGTTGAGGAGAAAGCATGATGGGAGGTCGTTGGGAACCCATATTTATGAAGGGAAAAAAGGTAGGTTTGGAGCGTTGTTGAGCTGCGATCTTGTCCTCTGCCAACTTATCCAACCCTAGGACTTCCATCATTGTGTTGGGACAGAACATTTTGACCTCTTAGTGGATTTCATCCTTGAGACCACTGATAAAACAACTCCTGTAGAATTCATCAGACAATCCTTCTGTGTGATTAGCCAGTTTCTCAAATTTTGTCTGATACTCTCTCACTGTGCCCATTTGGTGAAGTTTAGTGAGTGCTCCTGTGAAGTCATCAAAAGCACTAGGACCAAATCGTGGCAAAAGGAGTTGGCAAAAATCTGTTTAGTTTGGCTCGAGATGAGCTTTGATGTACCAACAGTACCATTGAAGGGCTTCCTGTTCCAAATGAAAGGATGCAAGTGGAAATTTCTGGACATCAAAAGTATTATGCAGACTGAAATATTGTTCTGCTCGATATATCCATCCAGTTGGATCAGTGCTATTGAAGTGAGGAAAATCAAGCTTCGGCCCACGAAAATTGCTGGAAGAAGAGAACTTGGTGGCTGCAAAAGATTCTAACTGTCGGTTATTGTTCATGGCTAAATGCTGAAGATGGAGGCTGAGAAATTTTTCATCCAGATCTTGGAGTTTGGTTTGGATGGCTACAAGTGCTTCCTCCATGGTGTGTGCTCCTGCATGGGTGACAACCATAACCAGGGTTTTTTTTTTTTTTTTGAGAATGGGTAGAAAAACACAAACAGAAGCTGATTTAGTAAAGGGAAATTTGGATTGGAGAAAAAATATGATGGGTAATTAGGGTTTGACTAGATTTTGGACACTATCGAAAGGACAGGAAAGCAGAAAAGGAGGATTTCAGAAGCAGGGTGAAAGAATGAGAAAATTTGGCAGAGATGGACAAAGAAGCAGAATTAGAAAAGGAACTTTGTGGTAAAATGTGAAGGCGATCGGGTGAAAATCGAAGAAGTTATGGAAAACCCTAAAAATAGACAAATGTGAGATTTCGGGTGTTGGGAAGTGGAATGTGGGATAGGGTCCTCAGGAATGAAATATGCAGAATGGGATTGCAGGGGTGTCAGAGAAGTTTCAAGGGAAATAGAGTTAAAACGAGGGAGATATGGAGAAAAAACTGAAAGTATTATATATATATATATATATATATATATATATATATATATATATTTTTTTTTCTAGAATGGAGCGGTTACATCTCGGAAGGGATCTGAAATAGATAGATCTGCAACGGCCTGGAAGTGAGTAGAAATAGAGGGATTTGAAACAGCGCCGAATGGAGCGAAAATGGCTGGATCTGAAATAGATCTGAAACGGCTGATCTGGAACGGATTTCAGAATGGATCTGAAGAGTTGGATCTGAAACAACGTAGCAGTGATCAACAACAGTTCAGCTGAAAATAGATATGGACCCCATGTATGTGCAGCTTCCTAACAGTTCATGGGTTTCACTCGGCCACCAATGCTTTCTGACGGCTTGCGTATTGGGGCAGTACACCTCACTCCACGGTTCAGGTAAAACTAATAACCGCTTTGCCACAAACGACAGCTCTTGGTTTACCTCACGGGTGGGAACTAGTCAATCAAGTAGGGGTCGTTTCCCTTTTTGCTGGAAGGTCCTCTCAATGGGCCAGCTACTTCAGGGTTCTTGTGGTACTCCTCACAATGAGTTTTAGGGCTTATGCCCAAGTACTTCCCACAGTTAAGCGGATAGGGATTATTCCCAAATCCGAACCTGCAACAGATGTGAAATAAAATTTGATAGAAATTTCACCCAGCGAGCCCAAAAAAGTGCTATGATACCAAATGTGATGAACCTGCAATAATTAATTAATTCAAATACACGAGATATCAGAAATAATAGAACTCATACTCACTTTTATATTGATTACAGGCCACTTCGAGGGGGAAACCTCCTTTGAGCAAGCTCAATACAATTAACTTCACGGTGCTTTCATAGGAATCAACACACACTTATATACTAAGTCTAGGCGCCAATACCATGGGTCAATACTATGTGTCAATACAAACCATTGGCTAAGTCTAGGCGCCAATACTATGAGTCAAAACCATGGGCCAATACAAACTATGGATCAACAAAACTACGGGACGACTTACAAAGCATATGCATCCAACAACAATATACTAACAAAGTAAAGACATGGGTTCCTAACACTGTCAAAATCTCCCTTAAGTTCTTTGACCATTGTAGTAATCTTGGAGAAGAGACCATTGGATCCTGGAGCATCTCAACCTTGGAGCTGCTCAACACCAAACATCCTCACCATTTGAGGTATTATAATACAAAAGTCATTTTTTATTTCGTTTCTTGTTCTTGTTCTTAAATCTTTTCAAGTTTATTGTTATATGCACATGTTAGATTCAGATTAATTTATAGTTATATTTGATTTCAATTTGAAGACTGCTACTACAAGTTAGTAGGTGCATCCTTGCACATGCTTGGTTGAAAAACCAAGCAACAGTTTTTTGGTGACTCCACTGTGGATCGAGCTTTAAATTTTTACAATTTTTTGCTTTAGATCTTAGTTTTTTACTTGTTTTTACCATTCCAATTAGTAGATCTGCCATACTAGACAACATCCTCATTGCTTCCCTAGCTATTGGCCCTTTCTGTAGCCTTTAACAGACCAAAATTTCACTTTTTGGTTTCATTTCCGGCGACTCGTTTTTCCATTTTCGCATCGCGACTTTTCGCCCGATAGTCACGCGGCTCATCGTGACCTCGTGGATTTTTCCCGCGCTGCGCATTGCGGCTTCACGGACTTTTTCCGCGTTGCACATCGCGACTTCGCGACTATTTTTCGCGCTGCACATCGTGGCTTCATGGCCTTTTTCCACACTGCCCATCGCGGCTGCGTGACATTTTTCCGCATTGCACATCGCGGCTTCGTGGCCCAAACCCACGATGCCCATCGCAGCTTTTGCTCAGAAACCCGTAATGCTGTGTTTTTTCGTTCGACTGATTTTTTAGAAAAAAATTTGCTGCATTATTGCCCATTGAGCCTATTTTTCCAGCATTATTTTTTCCCTATAATTTTTTCCAGCATTCAGTTTTAATTATTGCAGCAATAGTGAATCTTTTTCTATTACATATGCTCCATTAAAATCTTTTTCAAAATTTTCAGTAAGTGAAAGAAAGGTTTTTTGCACTCTGTTTAGATCATAGATTTCACTTCAGATTTGCTCAATAGTTTTGCCCAAGCAAACACTTAGAAACCCATTTATTTCTTACAATTATTACAAAATTTGCTTTCCTTGAAAAAATTATTTCGAAAATCCATAGTTTTTGAAGTATTTTTGTTAAAGCATTTACATTTCAGAAAATGCCTTTATTTTTTGCAAATTGGAATCGTCTTGTTTTTCATTTGTAATCAATCACCCAAGGAGGAAAATCAATTTCACTTAAATAATCACACTTGCACCCAATCTGCCACATTTTTAATTAACTGAGCCTTAAACTCTACCTTAACTCAACAAACGTTTTTAACCCCACTTGGGGAGCACTTAAAAGAATCTTGTAGTTAGGTATGATTGAGGGGATAGGTGTTCCAATAACACCCCTCAATTATTTACATTTGAGACATAGTGGTTGTCCTTTACGGTACCGAAAATCCCTTATAATTTTGACACGGTTATCAACCAATTTATCGGGAAGGCCTCTCCCTTAGGAGGGTTGAAGTAGCCAGACTGGTTCCGGAAGCCTGAGTGGAATACCGCAATCCATTCAGTAACCGAAGGATACCTTTCGAAGTTCTCGGTGTACACCCATATGGGGGTACAACGGTGATAGAACCAAACTGCAGATTCACCCAACCGAACATGTCATGAACGGGGTATCTTAGTAGCCATAATTATAGGATTGTCTATCTGATGTCCCTCCCGGTAGGGGGATATCTAGACGTTGATTCTACACTCTACATTATCTGACTTGGATTTCATCACATTGCAGAGAATATAGTTTGTTGACTCACAATACTTCTAGTTAGGTGTTTGCATGATACAATACCCACCTTTGGTCTAGTGAGCACCACGTTTTTCTAGGAACTGTTTGACTTTTGGTATTCTGACCACTTTATTGGATCCCTCCACTTATTATAACACAGTTGTTATAATAAGTGCTTTTGAGGTTGGTTGTTGGCCTGAGATCCATTATTTTTTCATACTCCCCTCCTGCACACATTGTGGCATTAGGGTCTTGAGTTTTTTATACCACCACCATCCAATGGCATTTTTATACATTTCTCACCATTGAGAAATTAAGACGATCCCTCCGTTTTCATGGTGAACCCCCTCAGTTCGGTACACTTGACTTTACACGTCATAGACGAAGAGCATTATCCCTTGACTCGACACGTCATTGGCATAGAACATAGTCATCTGATTTTGATGTGCCTCATTTCACATTTGATTCTAAGGTTGAATCCGAACACCCTACTGAGACACCACCAACCAATCCCATGGCTGGATCACAATACGACCCCCTTTTCACCAGTGCTGTTGGAGCTACATCAACAAAACCTACTACTACTGTGCCACCCACGGTAACCAAAACCCCCTTAGGCATGCCTAATATAGGGGCCATTCCCCCTTTAGGTATGCCAACACAGGACCACCACCTATTATGGGTAGGCCCAACATAGGGGTCACACCCCCTCTTATTACCACAACCTAAATCCCAGGTATTCCTAGCACCATTCCTAACCCCTTTGCAACCCATGTTGCACTTGGGAGTGTAGGCCCTTCCCACACCACATCAGTTGGAGGACACATCCCTTCCATACCTAGCATACCCTTAGGGGCCACTGGACCACTACATAATACTACCATTAATAGTGATGCCCCAGTGAACATGCCACACCCATCTTCCAGTCTTCCATACATGGCTAGTCTAAACCTACCAGACCTGGCAAGGTTAACCAATGACCCTATTAGACACAACCCTACGTGGCCACCCATGCCCACAAAGCTTCCCTCAGATATCCCAAAATTTGAAGGCAAAGCCGGGGAAGATCCCCAGAAACACATCATGTCGTTTCACCTATGGTGTTCCTCTAACTCCATAGTGGATGATTCCATTAGACTGAGACTTTTACAAAGAACCTTCACTGGCTCTGCAACCAAGTGGTACATTGAGCAACCACATGGGACCCACAACACATTTACGTCCCTCGCCTCAACTTTCCTCCAGTTTTTCCAACTACCTGTACGCTATGATGCAAGAGTTGAAATACTTTTGTCTTGTAGACAGAACACAACTACACACATCACTGATCATATCCATGAGTGGCGTAAGCACCATAGCCTATGCAAGATAAAGTTGGACGATCGTATCTTTTTGGATTGGTTTCTCAAATCACTCCTACCCCTCATAGCAAAAGATGTAGTTTCCGAACGAGCCCAGTCAGAAGAAGAAGCTATCTTAAAAGCTCAACAATTCGACCTCATATATGCCCAGTCAGGATATCTATACACTATTTTACCTGACACCCCGCGCAGTGATCCATCCCGCCATGATGCGCCGGGGGCATCCCATGTCGTTGATGGTATTATCGGCCAGGTTATAGCCAAAAACAAACCTTTTACCATGACAAGTACAAACAACACCGCAGACCTTTCTAGGGCTTCATCTAATTCTGGGGCTACAACTTCGTATGCTCCAGTAACACACACCCATCACATCCATGGACCTTCGTGTCCACCAAAATGGTATGGGCATGCACCACTAGCTTATGCACCAACTCCATATTATAACCAACCGGCCCACCAGACTCTGGTCCAACCACAATCCCAAGTGGCTTATTATCCTTCGCAGGCAGCACCTCTTGCTCCAACACTTCCAGTAGCTCAAAGTTATCCACAAATTCAACCAACAGGGCCACCTTTGAACCCTCCTGTTTACTACCCATCGCAACCTGATCCAGAGCCGGCACGACCTCAAAACCCACCTACTTCCTAAGGGCATGTTTACGCACAGCACAACCAACCTCCAAACCAGAACCATCAGCGTAACCAAGGAGGTCAACAAAATCGTGGAAGAGGACATAACCGTGGAAACAACCAGCAACATAACCAAGGTGTACCACAACCTAATCCTCCAAACAACAATAATGCTGCTCCCCCCAACCAAAATCTTGACCGCCTACCAAAACAGGCTAAAAATAATAACTTGAGAACAAACCATCCATGTTCCATATCTGGAGTTTACGGACATTACACACATTAATTCCCCCATTTAGATCGAGCGCATCAACTCTGGACCGACAACGCCCAACGGCAAGGACATGCTGCACAACTAGCACCCCCCCCTCAACAACAACCCATGATATTGCAAAATCCCTTACCTAACCAAGGCACGGTAAACACTCATCCAAATGATCCCCCTCAAGGATCCGCTGCAACATAGCAGGAAATCACTTACACAGCAGCTGACTACCAGCATGCAGAGTCCAACGCTCACCATTTGCTCATGATGTCAATATTCAAACCTGTCACAATCAATATGGATCTACCCCAGAGACCACACCAAGCAACCCATCGTCGAGTACTCTCCCAACTAATCAACCACTTCGCATACCCACTATGCCCATGGATGGAGGCCCTAAAGCACCTCGTTTCCCTTTGAGACGGATTAAAAATAACCCGAACGCTCATGTAGCTTCCAACTATAACATTGTAGAGAATTTAGCTCAGTCCCCCGCTGCTATGTCCGCTCTTGAAATTTTGAAAAACTGTCCTGCATAGATAAAATTGTTGTTATCTGCCATTGGTGCCATAGATCCCAATGACTCTAACATGATGGCTTTAGAGTTAGAACAAGTTGAACCTCGCATGCCTGCATCTCTAGATTTTCAAGTTTCAGTCTCCATTCGCAACCTCGTTGTCCATCGATGCATAATCGATGAAGGGGCCTCTACCTGTGTCATGTCAACTTTCGTATGGTAGAAACTTGGATCCCCAACACTACAACCGTCCACTACCGCATTATGAGCATACGATGGCCATGCAGCTCAACCTCAAGGTTTACTAGTGAACATACCCATACAACTTGGGGGCAAATTGGTTCTTATAGATATAGAGGTCATTAATGCCCAACTTGATTACAATATCCTTCGGGGATGAAGCTACATGTATAAGATGAAAGCTGTCGTTTCTTCAGTTTTTCGCATCATAATTTTCCCCCATGAAGTACGCGTAGTCAAAATTGACCAGATTACATACTATGACCCCAATGCCCCCGCAACACCAAAAAATGTTCTTCCCATGATCGAACAACCCGTTCTTAGTGCGCCCACATCGTTCATCTCCTCAGTCGGACCCTGGATATATTCGGATACCCCCATGACCGCCACTTTCCCTTCTATTCCACCTCCTCTCCAGGTAACTAAAGTATCCAATTTGTGCACCTTATCGCACAATGAACAACAACATCCTCAACAACCTCAACCACCGCCGCTAGCACCCATCGTGCCTACTCATATCAGAACAACACCAATCCATACCATCCCATTATTGTTTCTGTTTTTCAGAGTTGTCAGCTCGCCAGTAATGGCTACACTCAACTTCCTAGGTTTAACAATAGGGTTACCAGTATGGTACTTACCTGCACCAAACCCCCCGTTGACTCCGATCGTTGTTTTACAACCGGTACAACCCGTGAATATGTCAAACCATCCACCACCTAGCATACCAAACCACCAAAATTGTCCACCACCTGGTGTTTCGAACCCCCAAAATTGATCAATTCCAATAGGGGGCACTACATCGACATCTACTTATGTCCCCCCTCAATCCCTCCACACTGGGGGCAAAGGTCCTCAAACCTACAACACTGCACCCACAACTCGCACCCCCCTAGTGACTCCTAAATTAGCCAAGAATCCCCCAACCCGTGTACTCCCTAAGTGCTCCTTGTGTGACGATATTGGCCACGCTACACATATATGTCCACAACTACCAGCACTTCAAGAACACATGAATATGTTGGACGATGACGTCAACATTCCATTTGTCAAATTAGAATTACCATCTCAACCTCGTGATAAATCATTGCGCATAAACCACCCTTGTGCAATATGTGGAATCTATGGTCATTATTCACATCACTGCCTGGATCTCCCAGATTACAGAGCAGCCCTATATGAGATGAATAATGTCGACCTAGAGATATCCCCCCCACTTGTTGAGGAAATATTCCCTCTAGAATAGTGTCATTTAGAAGAAATCAATACCATTTACATGATTTCAACTACTTATAAACCCGAGCCAGTGAATTTATGGATCGACTACTTTCACACTGATGAGGAGATTCTAGAAACACTCACAACACCGGATTACCCTTGGGATGATATGCACCATCGAACATAATTCCTCCCTGAGGCGTCTACATCCACCACGGCAAACCAACTATCTGTTGAATCCAAATATTTTTTGCCAACCAAGGTCGATTGGTTCAAAGACCCAATCCCAGTTCCAGAAGCCTTGAAGAAGGTAACATGGATAACATTTCACCCATTATAAAAATTGATATCTCCACCAACCTCGGAAAGCCTGAGCTTATCTCTTTGGATACATATTGCACTGAAAAAGAAACCCAAGATTATAAGAAACTCTTCCAAGAATTTCGAGATGTCTTCGCCTGGTCTTATACCGAGATGCTTGGTCTTGATCCTACCATCGTAGAACATGACATAGACACTTGGCCCAACGTATCACCGGTCCGCTAGAAACAATGTCCCATTCACCCATCCAAGCTTCCTGTCGTCAAAGAAGAAATTGAGAAGCTTCAAGCAGTAGGTTTCATATACCCGATTGCATATACCACCTGGGTATCAAATCCAGTACCTGTTAATAAGAAAGTAGGCACCATCCGCGTTTGTACTGACTTCCGTGACCTTAACCTAGCTTGTCCCAAAGACAACTTCCCCACACCATTTATTGACCAACTAATCTATGAGTGTGCGGGGCATGAGGTCCTCTCTTTTATGGATGGTTTCTTCGGATACAACCAAATCAAAATCTGTAAAGAAGATCAATACAAGACCGCTTTTACCACCCCATGGGGCACCTTCGCCTATCGCGTTATTCCTTTCTATCTCAAAAATGCGCGAGCCACTTTCCAACGAGCCATGACTTATTGCTTTCGTGATCTGCATAAAATCATTAAAGTTTATCTAGACGACCTCACCGCCCGATCTAAGAAACGATCTGACCACTTAGAAGATCTCCGACAGGTTTTCTTACGTTGTCGCAAATACAAAATCCGCTTGAACCCGCTTAAATGTGTATTTTGTGTTACAACAGGCCGCCTACTGGGGTTTGTCATTTTAGAAAAAGGGATCACTGTTCACCCTCTAAAAGTTCAAGCCATAGTGGACCTCCCCTCACCACGTACATTAAGACAACTCCAAAGCCTCCAGGGGAAATCCAACTTCCTTCGTCGTTTTGTTCGAGGCTATGCAACCACAGTACATGGTTTCCTCTATTTTCTATGTCTTCATACCCGCTTCGTATGGGACAACCAAGAAGAAGGAGCCTTTACGGACCTGAAAAAAGCACTTACAAGTGCCCCGTTGATTTCTCCACCAGATTTCACGAAATACTTTACCCTTTACATTTCAGCATTAGATTACGTTGTTTCCAGAGTACTCGTCCAAGAAGACTCCGCTCGCCAAGAGCATGTCATTTATTATGTGAGCCATATCTTGTCAGGCCCACCACTCCGCTACCCACATGAAGAGAAGATGGCACTCGCCGTCGTCTTTTCAGTACAAAAGCTGCGGCATTACATCCTTCTCAACCACACCACGGTTGTGTCCAATTCCAAACCAATGGTATATCTCTTGAATCGTCACCTTATACAAGGTCGTGTTTCCAAATGGGTGATCATCTTACAAGAATATGAACTAAATTTCAAAACTCTGAAAATCACCAAAGCATTAGCACTTAATCAGCTCATTACGGATTTACCATCATCGTCATCATCACCAATTATCCAGACTGATCTAATCGATGAACATTTGTTCATTATGTCATCGGATGACCCTTGGTATGGCGACATTTTGGTATACATACACACACAGAAGTTTTGACCCAACATCGATCGTGATGGACGCCGACGTATCCGTCACCATGCACCTCGTTATCTCCTCTTGTGTGATGTCCTCTATCGACGTGGCATTGACACAATCTTACGACGATGCCTTTCCTAAGACGAAGCAAAACAAGTTCTTAATGACTGTCATAGCGGCGCCTGCGGCGGCCATTTTTCAGGAATGGCCATCGCCCAAAAGGTAATTCGCGCAGGATATTTTTGGCCATCATTATTCACTGATTGTATCACAGCAGTCAAACACTACCCAAACTGCCAGCTCTTTGCCCCAAAGGCAAGAACCCCACCCGCCCCCCTTCATCCAGCCGTCACCGCTGGACCATTGACTTCATGGAATGCAATCCCACATCAGCCGGTGGTCACAAACACATTATTGTGGTTGTTGATTACTTTACCAAATGGGCGGAAGCCATGCCTACTTACAATTGCAAAGCTGACACTACAACCCGTTTTTTCCTCAACCATGTTATTGCTCGTTTCGGAGTACCCAAACAACTCGTCTCAGACCACGGTTCTCACTTCGAAGACTCCATTTGGAGAGAATTGTCCACACTCCTTAAGTTTGAACACCATTTCTCCTCCGCCTACTACCCCCATGGGAACGGCCAAGTCGAAGCTGTTATCAAAATTTTGAAAACCATCCTCCAACGCACCGTTGACAAACATAGATCCAATTGGCACCACATGATTTTTCTCGCATTATGGGCTTATCGCACGTCGCCCAAGACCGCCATCGGCTTTACCCAATTCCATTTAGTTCATGGTGTGGAATCTGTCCTCCCCATTGAATGCCAGATACCCACATTACAAATGTCCGTAGAAATTCTCCCCGATACATCAATGATTGAAGAATGCTTGCTTCTTTTAGAGCAGGCCGACGAAGATCGCCGCGCAGCTCTCCAAACAATCGAAGCCGCCAAGAACATATCTAAAATTCACTATGATAAACATGTTCACCCACGAGTATTTAGTGAAGGTGACCTCGTACTTGCCTATGATCAAGCTCATGAAAAAACGGGAAAAGGAAAGTTTGTGTCCATGTGGCAAGGCCCATATATTGTACACACCTGCCTCGGACAGGGGGCATATATTCTGACCGACTCAGAAGGCAACACCCTATGCAACCCACATAATGGGTTGTACCTCAAACGATTTTACCCATAGAAAATCTGATGGACACCACAGTCCACAATTGTATAGTCTTATTTTCTTTTTCACAAAAAATACAAAAACCTAAAAATTTGTTTTTTCCTGCATGACCACAGATGGATCCCTTTCCGCTTTGCTACATTGGTTTCATTGATGGTGCAAGCCGTTGGTCTCCAAATCTCACCTCCGTAGCTTGGGTAATATATTCCCCTTCACATGAGTTGATCCACATCGATGGAGTGTGCATAGGTGCCGTCACCAACAACCAAGCTGAGTACGACACCGTGAACGATCTCCTGGTCGCTGCTCTCCAAATGAGCATAAGTCACCTTAGCATTTTCTTGGACTCCCAGCTCAACAATGATTACCAGGTACGCAATCCCTATTTATTCAAAAAATTCATGCGCACTAAACAAATGATTCGACAGTTTTAATCCATTTCATTCACACATGTCCCAAGGAATCTCAACAGTGTAGCAGACCATATGGCAAACAACATTCTTGATTGGCACGCCAATCAAGCCATGTAGTAAAAACACAAAATTTGCATCCACGTGCATAACATGTGCCTCCACGGGCAAACAAATAGACAAGATGTGCATCCACGTGCATACACGACTATATACCAAAACATATATATATATATATATAATCATATAGTCAACATGTCATAGGTTCCCTCAGCACCCAATATACAAAAATACATAAGCCATACAAAAAGGTACATCCCCATATGCTCATCAACATTTGGGGGCAAATATACAATCAACTAGTCATCACGATCCCCAGGATCCTCTGGCTCCTCCTTCGCTAGCTCCTGCGGATCCTCCTGATCCCGAGCCCTCCTCTTGGCCATCACCACCGCTGCTCTAAGAAGGATAGAACGCCACTCACGAGGAGCATCGAAACAATGCTCGATGATGTCCCGGTCCAAGTTCCTCCACCCCACCTCTGGCGTTCCTGCTAGGATCATGTCCAGTGTCTCTCATATGCCCTCAACTGCATCATCTCGAGGACGCACAACCCCTCGAGCAGATGGAGGCAGTACCGCTACAGGCGGAGGAATGACCACCATCGCCCGTCCCCTACGACCCACATGATCAGTTGGTGGTACCGGACCAACATTTGCACAATCACACAAGTGAACCAAGTCAATATCATATAAATATCTCTAACTATACTCATAACAAAATCATCCAAACACATGATGTAGTAGAGAACCAAAAATAAAGACATACCATCTAAACCCCAGGCCTACCCCTGAGCTCAAGGAATCTCCGGATCTCCTCGATAATCCATGCCAGCATATGGATAGTCATCAATCAGCAGGGGGATCTTCTCCCACTGCTCATACATGTCCTCCGAAAAGAACCCGTGGATACCACCACCACCCCAGGGCATCATCTTCCCCCACCGCACCATGCGCGACTCACTAACCAACCCATCTCAAACCGGAACACACAGCCGCAAGGTCGGTACCCACTCAAAGAAAAAACAACAAAGGAAGGAGGCATAGTAAAACTCTCCCCCCTCCCGACTGACCTTGTCCAGATCTCGCCGGACACAGGCCAAAGACATCTAACCCCACACATAGTAGGTCCCTCTCAACACAGAATCTACCATCATCATTTGTCCCCCAGACAAACGATGTGGCGCCGCGACACCCAACATGCGCAGAACACAGGCCCCAACAACCTACATCTCCCACTCCCTTGGATATCTCAGGCTCTTGCGCTATTCTACGCAATAACACCTGGCACACAGAATCTCTCCAGAAGATCCTCAATATCTAAACCAGTTGGGATCCTTGGCAGGAGATCCCCTACCTCCCCTAAGCAAGGCAACCCAGTAAGAAAATAAACATCAAAAAGGGTGATCTCTAACCTCTCACCCCCCACCATGAAAGCAGCCTCTGTGAGAACCCAGAAACCCACCACTTTGTTCAGCAACTCTCTGACTGAATGCATTGGTGGAATTTGAGCGAACTTTAGGAGCCCGCCTGCAGCCAAAGCCTGCCGGACACCCTGGTCGGTCTGAATCCGCACTGTCAAGTCCGCATCCATCTCCCGCTCCTGCCATGATACTAGCGATCTCCTCAACATCCTGCCCCCCCCCAAAAAAGAAATTTTTTTAGAAACATAATTTTTTTTCAAAAAAATTCCATCGCGACTTTCAGGCCTTTAGCCGCGATGATCATCGTGTCTTTTCCATCAAAATCCGCGAAGATCATCATGGGTATCAACCGCGAACCCGCGATGAACATCGCAGGTGTCGGCCCCACAGTCGCGATGAACATCGTGACTGTCAGTGCGATAGTCACGATGAACATCACGACTGTCGGTCCCAAACCCGCGATGAACATTGCGGGTTTGAAGCCAAAAACAACGATGTTCATCGTGGAAAATGATGTGAAACCTGCGATATTGTTGGTTGGAATGCCAACGTGGAATTTCACGGCCTTCGGGGGCCCGCCACTAACCAACAAAAACATAATTGAAAAGGCTAAGGCACATAGGATTACCTGAAGCTCGCGGAATGAAATTCCAACGGTCGAATCTCCCACAAATTGAGAAAGAGCTCTGACCTCACTCAAAAGCTCTGTGAAACTCGCACGTAACAATGACACATGTCACATTGGGCCCACACCCTATTTATAGAAATTTGACCATTTTTCCAACAACAATTTTGGTATCATACGACGTCCATTTTTCAAACCGTTGGAATCAGCACAGCGAGAAATTCATGATAGTCCTCTCCTTTTCCCAATTCCACCAAGTCCATTTTTGGATCATTTTTTCAATGCCCCTCATCGCCTAGGTTTGCGTGCCACATCGACCGTCGTCCATTTTTTACGAGTCTTATACTGCCAGATTCAGTTTTCCATGCTCGTGATGATGCTTGAGATCATTTCTCGCTCTCACGCCCATATTTTGCAGGCATTTTTTACATGCCCCCTCGTCGCCTCGGTTTGCGTGCCACATCGACCGTCGTCCATTTTTTACGAGTCTTATATTGCCAGATTCAGTTTTTCGTGCTCGTGACGATGCTTGAGATCATTTCTCGCTCTCACCTCTATATTTTTTCATGCATTCTATCCCATGCCCCTCGTCACCTCGGTTTGTGTGCCACATCGACCGTCATCCATTTTTGACAAGTTTTATATCGTCGAATTCAGTTTTCCACGCTCGTGATGATGCTTGAGACCATTTCTCGTTCTCACACCCATAATTTTTGGGCATTTTTTCTAAAATGCCACTTATCACCTCGGTTTGTGTGCCACATCGACTGTTGCCCATTTTTCATGATCTTTTTGTCACTGGATTCAACTTTCCATGCACATGACGATGCTCGAGATCATTCCTCGCTCTCACCAATAACCTTTTTGTTCGGTATAATTTTATCCCTTTTTCGGGCTGAGCAATTCTTTTACGAAAAAGGCACTTAGGGAGTTTTTGTTAAGCTCTTTTCTGACTCCTAAAACAATGAAAAGATCGTCGAGCAACCTTGCTTCCTTTTATGCTCGCTAAACGTATTTGAAAGGGCATCTACTTGGTATAAGTTTACCCCTTTTCCGGACCTTGTAGAATAATTACAAAAAAAGAATACTCTAGTCACATCGGCTAGAAGAGTTCTCCATTTGCATCATTTTATGCTTTTTCGGGCCTTGGAGACTAACTTATGAAAAAGAACACCAATGCAGTCTTCTTACCGCTTTCAGACTCTCGAAAAATGAAAGCAACCATGAGCAATCACCGTCTTGAGCTCATTAAAACTACGAAGAAGGACCTAGTGGTTCTTCTCGGCGCCACAACAGATCACGTCTACTCATATGGCATCTTCCCCATTTTTGTCACCTTTGTTCAGAGCATTCTGTAGTACGTCACCCTGAGAGTCCCTCTACAGCATCCATCAGCTTGTCCCCCCCAGAGTCACTCCAGTCTACAATACATACCCTTCAGTCCTTAAAGATATGATCCCCACACCTACAAGTCAGTTTCCTACTGTTAACACCTAAAAAGTGCTCACTAGCTCATTTCCTTATTCACATGACCCATTTGTCCACTTTTCCACCATATGAGCCTCTAAAGCCAACAAAAGGTCACCAAAAGACCTTAGTACACCCCTTTTTCCCACTCAAAAAGATTATTTTTCCTAAAAAAACATAAAAAACCCTCAAAAAGGGTCCAAAATTCCCAAAAATATTAAAAAGGGAATAAAAATATTAATTTTACTCAAAAAACGAAAAAGGAGGGAAAAGTACCTAAACCATGTTGGTCAATACCATTGGTTTCCACAAAACCACAAATGGTATTCCCCACCACCAAAACCTATAAAAAGGTGGTAGGGGCTCCTCATTTCACATCCATCCATATTCCTATCCTCATGCTGCCAAAATCTCCCTTGAGTTTTTGGCCATTGTAGCAACCTTGGAGAAAGGACCCATTGGAGTTTGAAGCTGCTCACCCTTGGAGCTTCTCAACTATCTTCATCAATTGGAGGTATTCTTATTGCAAGCACTTGCTTGCCCCCATTTTCAATACAAAAATTATTTTTTATCTTTCTTGTTCTTGTTTTTAATTCAAAATGCACATGCTAGTTTAGTTTTAGTTTAGATTTAGTTTTTTGTTTTTGCTTAATATTGAAACTGCTACTACTAGTTAGCAGGTGTCCAATGCATATGCCACCTGACTAATCTTCTTATTGATTTGATATGGGCCATAAAAACGTGGAGCCAATTTATTTTTTCCACCTTGTTTAAGTGATAATTGTTTATAGGGTTGTAGTCTTACATATACCCAATCTCCAATTTCAAATTCTCGTTCTGTTCGATGTCGATCTTCTTGTTGTCTCATTCTATTCCTGGCAGTATTCAAATTCTGTTTAAGTACTTGGACAACCTTTTGGTTTTCTTCTAAATGGTCATTTACTGATGCGACCCTTGCTTGGTTGGTGATGAAATCCTTCCATTTTGGGGGTTCATATCCATATAGGGATTGAAATGGTGTCATTCTTGCAGATGTATGATAAGTAGAATTATACCACCATTCCGCAAGATGTAGCCATTGGAACCATTTATTTTGCTTATCAGTTACAAAAGAACGAAGGTAGGTTTCTAAGCATTTATTGACAACTTCTGTCTGTCCATCTGTTTGGGGATGATAAGCTGAGCTCATGTTAAGAGACGTTCCAATTTGCTTGCAAAACTCTATCCAAAAGTTCCCTTTAAACTTGGCATCCCTATCACTTTCTATAATCTTCGGAAAACCATGTAATTTGTAGACATTTTTACAAAAAGCTTCGGCCGTTTCTTTTGCCGAATCAGTTTTCTTCACTCCAACAAAATGTGCATATTTGGTTAGCCTGTCTACCACAACTAGTATTTTGTCTTTTCCATCTGATATGGGTAGACCTTCAATGAAATCCATTGAAATTTCCTCCCATTTCTTATTTGGAATATGTAACGGATGGAGTAACCCCAGACTTGAGATATTCTCAGTTTTATTCCGCTGACAAATGTCACAATCTACAACATACTTGTGAATGTCAGCATACATACCCTTCCAAAAGAATGATTGCCTTGCATTATAGTAGGTTTTAAAAATTCCTACATGACCAGCGGCTGGGCAATCATGTGACTCTTTAAGCACCTTGGTCTTAAAACTGGAATTGGAACTTAAGTAGATACGTCCTTTGTACCATAAGAGTTCATTCTTCCATTCAAAATTTGGATACTTATTTATGTTGTTAATTATGGAGCAAACCTCTTAGTTCTTGGCATATTCCTTACGAATTTCGTCCAAAAATTCTGGGATCACCATGGATACGACGGAGACTTGTATCTCTTCATCTTTCCTTGATAAAGCATCGGCTACTACATTGTCCTTCCCTCTTTTATGTAGGATATCCATATCGAAGGTAGAGATTTTCTCTATCCA
Source organism: Larix kaempferi (assembly GCA_027924585.1). NCBI lineage: Eukaryota > Viridiplantae > Streptophyta > Pinopsida > Pinales > Pinaceae > Larix > Larix kaempferi. The sequence continues at coordinate 26,657,135 of BSBM01000158.1, read as the reverse complement.
CTTTTGTTGCTCGGTTGTTAATGTCTTCTACTGTAACAAGTGTTGTAGACTATTATGATCGGTTCGGATTAGGAATTTACTTCCCAAAAGTTATTGTCACCATTTAGTTAATGCATGCATGATGGAAAGCATTTCCTTGTTGTATGTAGACTGTAGGTATTCTCTTTTGTTCAACTTCCTGCTTTCAAAAGCGATTGGATGACCTTCTTGCATTAGCACAGCTCCTATCCCAAACCCTGAAGCATCACATTCGATTACGAATGGTTTTGCAAAATCAGGTGTTTCCAAAACGGGAGTTGAAGACATAATTTGTTTCAACGTTTCAAAGAATCTTCTTGCTTCATCATCCCATTGAAAAGAATTTCTTTTTAGGAGATTTGTTAGTGGGGTAGTGACATGTGCATAGTTCCTGATGAACCTTCGATAGTAACCTGTTAATCCCAAAAATCCTCGCAATTTTGAAACTTTCTTTGGTTCGGGCCACTCCTTCATTGCCTGGATCTTCTTTGGGTCCACCTTAACTCCTTCCTTTGAGATTATATGACCGAGATACTCCACTTCTTGCTTCCCAAATGTGCATTTTGACTTTTTTTCATAGAACTGGTTTTCCTTCAGAAGAGATAGAACCTCTTCTAGATGCATCAAATGTTCTTTCCATGTCTTGCTATATATAAGGATGTCATCGAAGAATACTAACACAAATTTCCTTAGGTATGGATGAAATAGTTCATTCATAGTTGCCTGGAATGTGGCAGGGGCATTAGTTAACCCAAAAGGCATTACTTTGAATTCATAATGTCCTTCATGAGTTTGGAAAGCAGTCTTTGCGATATCCTCTAATCTGACCCTGATTTGATAGTACCCTGACCTTAAATCGAGTTTCGAAAAATAATTTGCGCCATGAAGTTCATCCATCATGTCATCGATGAAGGGGATTGGAAACTTGTTCTTAATTGTTATTTTGTTTAATCCTCTATAATCTATACATAATCTAAACGATCCATCCTTCTTCCGTACTAGTACGACTGGGGCTGCATAAGGGCTTCTACTCTTGGTGATGACACCACAATTCAGTAGATCTTGAACCAACCTTTCCATTTCTATTTTGTGGTGGTGGGCTTACCTATATGGTTTAACCTTGACAGGATTTGACCCCGGTTTAATCTCAATTATGTGTTCTATACTCCTTTCTGGTGGTAGCTGCATGGGTAAGTCTTGAAATATGTGTTCATGTTTCTGGAGTAATTTTTGGATTTCCTTTTTGAATTCATTTGGTTCCTCCTCTTTTCCTTCTAGTTGATGACATTGTATTACGTATGTTGACGCCCCTTTTCGAATGAGTTTTTCCATTTGCTGAGATGAGACTACTTGTGTGTTTGGTGGATGAAAACCATATAGCTTAAAATTTTTCCCTTGCCACTTAAACTTGATGAAATGCTTTTGATGATTGGAAGAATATGTTCCCAATGTTTGTAACCATTGGACTCCCAAAACGATGTCTACTCCTCCCAACGGTAAGGTGTAGAGTTCTGATTCCAGTTCGAAGTCTCACCTTGTGACACTTTCCAACTTTTTCGATCTTCTTGCCATCTGCAACCATCACCTTCATGTCTGGAACTGGATGTATGAACAACTTGAGTTTTCGTGCCACTCTTATATCAAGAAAGTTGTGAGTGCTTCCAGTGTCTACTAGCACTGTAACATTCTCATTTTTTATATGCCCTTTTAACTTGAGAGTCTGTGGTTGACTAATGCCTGTCATGGCTGCTAGGGAGATTTTGGGGTTCTCTTCATTATCGGCTGCCATATTTGTGGTTTCCTCCTCTTCATCTTCTGGCTCTTCTTATTCTTCTTCTTCTTCTGATTCACTATTCTCCTCTGCTTCACAAGTATATAATTTCTTTGAGTTGTCCTCAATGCGACACCTATGTTTAGGGTTCCATTTGTCTCCACATCGTCGGCATTTTCCTTCCCTCATACGTTGATTCTCGAGGCTCTTCCTATCGTCCCTTCTAGGTGGAGGGATGTATTTGTTTGTATCATCCTCTGGAGTCGACTGGATGTTTCTTTGTGAGTATGACTTCCCCTTATTTGATTGAAAACTGCAAAATTTGGCCTCGGCTGCTTTTGCTTTTCGTCTTGCTGCCTCGACATTTGTTATGTCATGCATTTTTAACTCTTTTTGTATGTATGGTTTTAGTCCTCCTAAGTAGCTTTCTAACCGTTGTTTGTCGGATAACCCAAATACTCTGGTAGCGAGGGATTCCCATTGATGCGTGAATTCTTCGACACTTCCCTTTTGTTGTAATCTGGTAAGTTTTGAGAAGAATTCATCTTCTGTGATTCCTTGAAACCTTTTTAAGAAATAATTCTTGAATAAGTTCCAAGTGTATGCGAAGTTGTCTCCCTTCCACCACATATACCAGTTGTAGGCATATCCTTCAAGGTGCATTGAAGCATACTTGACCTTTTCTTCGTCCATTGTAATGTTATATATGTCGAAATACTCTTCTGCTTTATTCAACCAAGCGACGCATTGGTCTTCTCCTCCATTATATTTCGTCATCTCTATTTTTGCTCTCGGCGGGTACATTACGAATGGTTGGTATTGAGTACCTTTCATCCTGTTGTGTTCTGGTGACTCAGAATTGGAAGATGGGGTAACCGACATATCCGAGCCATGTTCTTTACGATTTGTTTCCTCATCATTCATTTTTTGTAATATCTCCTCGATACCTTTCTGGCTCTCAGTCACTTTTTGATCTAACATTTTTTGTTCCTTGCTTATAATGTCGAACTTGTCGTCTATTTTCTGCTCCATTACCTGAATGACTTCATCCTTAATTTCTTTCTTAAGTGCTTCTTGGATCTTGGTGATCATTTCCTTGAGGGTTCGGAAATCCTTCTCTATTTTCTCCATTTGGGCTTTTAACTCTGTCGTCATGCTTCTTAGGTGTGGTGGTGAATAATTGGACGCAATTTTGGCTTATAGGATATTGAGAACAATTAAAAGTTCTTTGGAAAAATGGTGATAATAATAATTATTATAGCAATAATAATTACTATAATAAAAATAATAAATATTATATTTAAATATTTATTATAAAGTGGAAAATTTTAATAAAATAAAAATATTATTTAATAATATTATATTATTATAATAATATTTATTTTATTAATTTGGTTTTGTTTTTGTAGGGCGAACGTGGATAATTGGAGGGAGGCCGAAATGGAAAGGAGGTATTGCAGAGGTCGCTGGAGAGTGGAAAGGAGGCATATGGTGGTGTGGGGAGATGGAAGCAGGAGGTGGGGAGCTGGACATAGAATGGTAGTGGGGGTGGCGGCTAGGGTAAGAGCCGACGACGCTGCAGAAGTGGTAGACGGGCGGGCTGAGCTACGGGGGGGGTGGGCGTAGGGAAAGAAGAGCAAGGAAGGTGCAGAGGGAGTGTTGCGAGGGCGCGGAAGGGGGAGGGGCGTGCAGAAGTAGATTCATGGAGGAGACGAGGAGTTAGCAGGCGGGAAGACGTGGAGTGTGGGGGATTGCGCAGAGGGCGTGAAGTGGAGGATGGAGGGCGGCGGATGGTGCAAGAGGAAGATGGGGGGGTGTGGACGGACGTTGCAGTAGGAAAGAGTGGAAAGGAAGTGGGCTGGAAGGATGAAGAGGACCGTGCAGGTGGGTTGCTGGGGAATATAGATGCGAGTGGGTGGAGCTGCTCAATGAAGAACATCGAGAAGATTGCCGAGCTCTGATACCAAATGCGGCACAAAAACTAGGACGCGAGATCCATATTGAATAAGATATATATTATTGAATTGATAAGATGCTTAACACTTTACAAGAGCTCGCCTTTTATAAGGTTTGAGCATTTCTTAAGAAGGGTTACGTCCCTTCAATTAAACTAACTAATAATTTAATGATTAATTTAATACAATATTTAATATTCATAGCAATATCCCTGTATGGGGGTATTGTGGTAAAAGGACCAAACGGCAGATTTACCTTTTCTCGACGTGTCATGAACGGAGTATCCTAGTAGCCATTCTTTAGGATTGATTACCCGGTGTCCCTCCCGGTAGGGGGATATCTAGCCATTGACTCAACACTCAATATTGTCTGACTTGGATTTCATCACCTTGCAGAGAATATAGTTTGTTGATTCACAATACTTTTAGTTAGGTGTTTGCATGATACAATCCACCTTTGGTCTAGTTACACCTATTTTTTCTAGAAGCTGTTTGCATGTTGGTACTCTGACCATTTTTTGCATCCCTCCACTTATTATAGCACAGCTGCTATAATAAGTGCTTTTTTGAGGTTGAATTTTTGGCCTGAGAGCCTTCATTTTCACTCCCCTTCTTGCACCCTTGGTTGCATTAGGGTTTTGAGTTTTTTATATATTACCATTTTACACATAAGATTTTTTCACAAAAAACTTATTTCTCACCATTGAGAATTTTAGACGCTCTCGACGTCTTCAGGGCGAACTCCCAGAGTTCAGTCTACTTGGCTCGCCACGTCACCGACGCCGAGCCTTATCCCTTGACTCGACACATCGTCGGTCAAACAGACAGTCATCCGATTCTGACACGCCTCACTTCATATTTGATTTAGAGGCAGAATCCAAATACCCTACCGAGTTATTACCAACCAACCTTATGGCTGGGACACAATTTGACCCACTTTTTACCAGCACCATAGGTGATACATCCACAGACCCTTCTGTTGAGGTGCCATCCATGGAAACCACCACCCCCCTAGGTATGCCTAATATGGCGGACACTCCACATTTAGGAATGCCCAACACAGGGCCACCTCCTGTTATAGGAATCCCCAACACAGGGCCACCACCTGTTATGGGTATGCCGAATATAGGGGTCACACCCCCTCTCAGTTCCATAACCCAGATTCCAGGAATCACCACTACTATTCCTAACCCAAGTGTAACCCATGTTGCACTTGGAAGCGCTGGCCCATACCAGACCACAGCTATTGGAGGACATATACCTTCAATACCTAGCATACCTTTAGGCACTACTGGACCCCCACATCATACCACCATGACTAGTCATATCCCAGTCACTATGCCGCATTCATCTGCTAGCTTACCATACATGGCGAGTCTGAACTTACCATACTTAGCCAGGCTCACCAATGATCCTATCAGACACGATCCTGTGTGGCCTCAAATTCCCACCAAACTCCCCTCCAACATCCCTAAGTTTGAGGGCAAGGCAGGTGAGGACCCACAGAACCATATCATGTCCTTCCATCTATGGTGTTCCTCCAACTCCATAGTGGATGACTCAGTCCGCCTCCATCTGTTATAGCGCACCTTCACTGGCTCTGCAGTTAGGTGGTATATTGAGCAGCCCCATGGGACGCATGCCACCTTTACCTCCCTTGCCTCGACCTTCCTACAGTTCTTCCAGTTACCTGTCTGCTATGATGCGAGAGTTGAGATCCTACTGTCTTGCAGACAGAACACGGCCACCTACATCACTGACCACATTCATGAGTGGCGTCGACGCCGAAGCCTCTGCAAAATCAAGTTAGACGACCGTATCTTCTTAGATTGGTTTATCAAATCCTTCCTCCCTCTCATTGCGAAGGATGTGGCATCCGAACGACCCCAATCTGAAGAAGAGGCCATCCTCAAAGCCCAATAGTTTGACCTCATTTACGCCCAGTCGGGTTATCTGTATAACATTATACCAGACGCCCCTCGGGGCGATTCATCCCAACATGATGCACCGGGGGTGTCTCATGCCGCTGATGGAATCATTGGTCGTATGGCCTTGCATCCTCAACCCTTTTCCATTGCACATCATAGCCATGGTCCCGACCTTTCGCGGGCTACATCTCAATCTGGAGCAACCAGTTCATATGCTCCCATGGCACATCACCACCATACCCACGGACCTTCATGTCCACCTCAGTGATTCAGTCATGCACCACCTGCATACGCCCCCCCAGCTACACCTCAACCAATGTATTACCCGCAGCAAGCCGCGATAGCTATCCCAACACCTCCAATAGCTCAGGGTTACCAACAACCCCAGCAGGTAACTGGACCACCTCCAGCCCCGCCTGCTGATTATGCACCAAAACCTGCTCCCGCACCTGTGGCGAACCAAAATCCTCCCACTGCTTAAGGGCAAGTGTACACACAGCACAACCAGCCCCAGCACCAGAACAACCAGCGCAACCAAGGTGCACAACAGAACCATGGAAGAGGACGTAACTGCGGTAATAACCAACAACATCAAGGTCCTCCACCTCCCAATCCTCCGCAAAATAACAATGCTGCTCCTCCCAACCGCAATTTGGATCGGAATCCCAAGCAGCCTAAAAATAAAAACCTCAGAACAAACCACCCTTGTTCTATCTACGGGGTCTATGGTCATTACACACATTCTTTCCCACATTTGGAGTGAGCTCGATAAATCTGGACCGACGATGCCCATCATCAAGGGCAGGCGGCTCCTCAGCCACCACCCAACCCTCCACCACCTCAACATCAACCTTTGGTGTTGCAAAACCCCTTTCCAAACCAAGGTGTAGTGAACACTCAGCCGTTAGCTCTCCCTCGGGGCAACGTGCCACCACAACAGATCACTTATGCAGCCCCTGATCAACCCATGTTCGATTCAGGTACTCACCACTTGTTGATGATGTCAACCGCCGACGCCAACCTCCAAACCCGTCGGAACCAATATGGCTCCACTTCTGAAGCCCCTCCCACCGACAAGAACACTAACGTTAATCCCACAGATCAAACGTTACGTATACCTCCAGCTCCACTTGATGGCGCTTCCAAAGCACCTCGCTTCCCACTTCGTCGTATCAACAATAATCCCAATGATCGTGCTGCGTTGAATTACAACATTGTAGACGACTTAGCCCAGTCTCCTGCAGCCATGTCTACTTTAGAGGTCTTGAAAAACTGTCCTTCACAGTGCAAGAATTTACTCTCCGCCATCGGCACTATTGACCCCAATGATTCACAGCTGATCGCATTCGATTCAGACCAGTCCAAACCACGCTTACCATCTACTTTAGCGTTCCAAGTTTCCGTTTCCGTTCGGAATCTTGTCATCCATCGATGCATTATCGATGAAGGGGCCTCTACATGCGTCATGTCTACATTCATTTGGCATAAGTTGGGATCCCCTACTCTCCAGCAGTCCACCACTGCATTGCGAGCCTACGACGGTGGTTTGGCACAACCCCAAGGTCTCTTAGCTAATGTCCCCGTCCAGCTGGCGGGTAAAACCGTGTTCATTGACATTGAGGTCATCAATGCCCAACTCGATTAAAACCTCTTACTAGGTCGCAGTTACATGTATGCCATGCGGGCGGTTGCCTCATCCGTTTTTCGTACCATGCAGTTCCCCCATGAGGGACACGTGGTCAAGGTCGACCAACTCACCTATTACGACCCCAAGGCCCCCGCCACACCTAAAAATGTTCTCCCCATGGTTGAACAACCTGTTTGTGGTGCAACTACCTCGTTCGTTTCCTCAGTAGGACCCGGACTTTACTCCGAGGCACCTATGACTTCTACATTCCAATATATTCCACCACCGTCACCGGAGACCCATGTCACTGACCTCTGTAGTCTTTCACAGAATATACCAACACCCAACAATCAGCCACCCTTGTTCCCTAAACCACCATTGGTCCCTAGTCACATCGGTGTTACACCCATCCACACAATCCCCTTTCTATTCCCACCCTCGGGTGTAGTAAGCGCTCCGGTTATGGCTACCCTTAGTCTCCCCGGGTTAACATTGGGATTACCCGTGTGGTATATTTCGCCTCCCGTTCTGCCGCCGACACCAAATGTCATCCTGCAACCGGTGCAACCCATTGTTACTTCTACTCAACCACCTCCCGGTATCACTACTCCTTCGTCATCGACGAATCCCCCTCCACTCATCAGGCCCACTGGGGGCAGAGGCACACAATAATACACTGCGGTACCCCCACCCAAGGCAGTTAAACCTCCCCCCGTATTCCGTGCTCCTCCAAAATGCTCGTTGTGTGATGAGTTAGGCCATCCAACCCATCAGTGTCCACAGTTACCTGCATTACAGGAACACATGCAAATGTTGGACGACGACCCCAACATCCCGTTGGTCAAACTCGATCCAAACCCCATGCCTCGTGATATATCACTGCGTACCAACCACCCATGTGCGATATGCGGTATTTACGGCCACTACTCACATCACTATCCTGACATCCCAGATTACAGAGTAGCTCTCTACGAGATGAATAATTTGGACCTTGAGACGGCACCCCCTACTATCGAGGAGATCTACCCTCCCGCATCATCCTCATCCGGAGAGATTAACACCATCTATATGATATCTTCGACGACCACTTTCGAACCAGAACCCCTTGATTTATGGTCTGACTACTTCTGTACTGATGAGCAAATTTTGGAAACGCTCACTACACCCGACTACCCGTGGGACGATATGCATCATCGCTCATACTTCCTTCCAGAAGAGCCTACATCCACCACATCTAATCAGCTATCGGTCAAATCGAAAGATTTCATACCCACTAAGGTCGATTGGCTCAAGGACCCCATCCCAGCACCGGATGCCTTCGAAGAAGGGAACATGTCAAACATTTCCCCCATTATACAAATTGATATTTCCACCACACCTGGAAAACCTGAACTCATCTCGCTGGGCGCATCTTGCACTCAAGCGGAAACTCAGGCGTATAAAAAGTTTTTTCAAGAATTCCATGATATCTTTTCCTGGTCCTATACCGAAATGCCTGGTCTTGACCCTGCCATTATAGAACACCACATTGACACATGGCCTGATCTCCCCCTCGTTCGTCAGAAACAGCCACCCATTCATCCTTCCAAGCTCCCCGCTGTTAAAGCCGAGGTCAAGAAACTTCGCAAAGCAGGATTCATTTATCCTATTGCTTATACCACATGGGTTTCAAACCCTGTTCCCGTCAACAAAAAACAAGGCACCCTTAGAGTATGCACTGAATTTCGTGATTTAAACCGCGCTTGTCCCAAAGACAATTTCCCCACGCCATTCATTGACCAACTCATTGATGCGTGTGCGAGACATGAAGTCCTATCTTTCATGGACGGTTTTTTCGGATACAACCAGATTCAGATTCGTAAGGAGGATCAGTATAAAACTACCTTTACTACCCCACGGGGCACATTTTCCTATCGTGTCATGCCTTTCGGCCTCAAAAATGCTGGTGCCACCTTCCAGCGGGCCATGACCTATTCTTTTCACGACTTGGTCCATGTCCTGCTGGTCTATCTTGATGACCTTACAGCTCGTTCCCGGAAACGATCAGACCACCTTAACAACCTCCGGCAAGTTTTCCTCCGTTGTCGCAAATATAAAATCCGCTTGAACCCACACAAGTGTGTCTTTTGCGTTCCTGTAGGCCGTTTGTTGGGTTTCATTGTTTCCCAGAATGGAATTACTGTTGATCCCCTGAAAGTCAAATCCATCTTAGACCTTCCCTCTCCGCGCACGCTTCGGAAACTCCAGAGTTTACAGGGGCAGTCCAATTTCCTTCGTCGCTTCGTGCCTGATTACGCCACCAAAGTTCATGGATTATTACGCCTACTTCGCACCCACATACCCTTTGTTTGGGATGAGCAAGCAGACACGGCATTCGAAGCCCTCAAGAAAGCTCTTACACAAGCCCCCTTGATCTCCCCTCCAAATTTCTCTCAGGACTTCATCCTTTACGTCTCGGCATCTGAACATGCCGTGTCCGGAGTCTTGGTCCAAGAAGATGCCTCTCACCAAGAACATGTCATTTATTACGTCAGCCAGACCTTGTCTGGCCCACCCCTACGTTACCCAGACGAGGAAATATTAGCCCTAGCTGTAGTCCTTTTCGTCCAAAAATTACGACACTAAATTATGCTCAGTCATACCACGGTCGTCGTCGACTCCAACCCTATGGTCTATCTCCTAAACCGGTGGCTCCTACAAGGTCGTGTTGCTAAATGGGTCATTATTCTCTAGGAATATGACCTCACTTTCAAAACTCCCAAGAGCACCAAATCCCTTGCGCTTGCCCATCTCATCACTGACCTCCCATCCTCTTCGTCATCACCCGCTATCCAAACGGATCTGATTAACGATCACATCTTCATTATTTTGTCTGACGACCCATGGTACGGTGACATCCTAGTTTACCTTCGCACGCAGAAATTTCAACCCCACATCGATCGTGATGGACGCCGTCGTATACGTCACCATGCCCCCCGATACCTCTTGTTAGGGGATGTGCTTTATCGACGCGGCGTTGATACCATCCTACGACGTTGCCTATCCCATAGTGAGGCAGAACAAGTCCTCAATGATTGTCATAGCGGTGCCTGTGGAGGCCATTTCTTCGGCATGGCCACCGCCCAAAAAATCATTCGTGCATGTTACTTTTGGCCGTCATTATTTATTGATTGCATCACCGTAGTCAAACATTGCCAAAATTGTCAACTTTTTGCCCCTAAAGCAAGAACCCCACTTGCCCCCCTTCATCCAGTCGTTACTACTGGACCATTCTGCAAATGGGCCATTGACTTCCTTGATTGCAATCCCACGTCAGCCAGCGGTCACAAACATATAATTGTGGCCATAGATTATTTTACCAAGTGAGCGGAGGCAATGCCAACTTACAATTGCACAGCCGAAACCGCAGCACGATTCTTTCTCAACCATGTTATCGCACGTTTTGGAGTGCCAAAGCAACTTGTATCAGACCACGGCTCTCACTTCGAAGATGCCATCTGGAAAGAACTATCCACCTCACTGAAGTTTGAACACCATTTCTCCTCTTCCTACTACCCCCAAGGAAATGGCCAAGTCGAAGCGATAAACAAAATTTTGAAAACCATCCTCCAGCGCACTGTAGACAAACACAAGTCAAATTGGCACCACATGCTCTTCCCGGCACTATGGGCATACCGCACATCGACTAAAACCACCATCGGTTTTACCCCTTTCCACTTGGTTCACGGTGTCGAATCTGTCCTCCCCATTGAGTGCCAGATTCCAACCCTACATATGGTCATTGAACTCCTACTGGACACTGCCCCAATTGAACAACGCTTACTACTCCTGGAGCAGGCCGATGAAGATCGGCGCACAGCCCTTCAAAACATGAAAGCAGCCAAGAACCGATCCAAATTGAATTATGATAAACATGTCCACCCATGAACTTTTTCTGAAGAGGACCTTGTCCTCGCCTACGATCAGGCTCATGACAAAACCGGGAAAGGAAAGTTTGTGTCCATGTGGCAAGGCCCATATATTATACACACTTTCCTTGGACAAGGGGCATACATTCTGACCGATTCAGAAGGCAACCCCCTACGCAACCCACGCAACGGGTTGTACCTCAAACGATTTTACCCATAATACCGGATGGACACCACCGTCCACTGAATAACTTCATGATAGATCTTTCCTTTTCCTGTTTTCATCAGGTCCATTTTTGACCATTTTTTGGCCCCCCTCGTGGCCTCGGTTTGTGTGCCACATTGGTCGCCGTCCATTTTTTACGAACCTTATATCACCGGATTCAGTTTTCCGCGCTCGTGATGATGCTTGAGATCATTTCTCGCTCTCACGCCCAGATTTTTCGGGCATTTTTACCATGCCACCCATCACCTTGGTTTGCGTGCCACATTGGTCATTGCCTCTTTTTTGACAATCTTTATGTCACCGGATTCAGTTTTCCGCACTCATGATGATGCTTGAGACCTTTTCTCGCTCCCATCAATCCCTTTTTGTTCGGTATAATTTTATCCCTTTTTCGGGCCGAGCAATCCCTTTTTATGAAAAAGGCACTTAGGGAGTTTCTGTTAAGCTCTTTTCTGACTCCTAAAACAATGAAAAGATCGCCGAGCAACCTTGCTTCCTTTCATGGTCGCTAAATGTATCTGAAAGGGCATCTACCTGGTATAAGTTTACCCCTTTTCCGGACCTTGTAGACTAATTACGAAAAAGGAATACTCTAGTCACACCGGCTAGAAGAGTTCTCCATCTGCATCATTTTATGCTTTTTCGGGCCTTGGAGACTAACTTACGAAAAAGAACACCAAGGGAGTCCACTTACCGCTTTCAGACTCTCTAAACATGAAAGCAACCACGAGCAATCACCATCCTGGGCTTGTAAAACCAACAGGACAGTATTCATAACCACTGCAGAGTCTTCCTATCGTTTTCAGACTCCTTAAAAATGAAAGCACCAATGAGCACGAACAGTCCGGGGCTCACAAAATCCACAGGACAGTACCATTTCAGAGCACACATTTATCCCTTCTTAGAGCTCATTAAAACTATGAAGAAGGACCCAATGGTGCTTCTCGGTGCCACAACAGATCACGTCTACTCATATGGCAGCTTCCCCATTTGGTCACCTTTGTTCAGAGTATTCTGCAGTATGTCACCCTGAGAACCCCCCGACAGCACCCATCAGCTTGACCCCCCCCGAGTCAATACATACCCTTCAATCCTTAAAAGCAATGATACCCACACCTACAAGTCAGTTCCCTATGCTTCCAGGTCAACCATGTCATCATGCTCCGAACAAAGGAAGTTTGAGTCTACCCAATATATGACCCCAGTTACTCCCCATCCCCACAAGTATGTCAGTCCTACCATCAGTACTACCACACTTCAGTTCTACACCTCGTGCTCCTATCAAGGAAACATCATTTCCTTGTTAGTTGCTGGTCTCCCTCTGTCGATGACAACCAAACGTATTCCAGAGGATAGACCTAGAGGTCCCTGTGTCTTGGACTCATCACCATTTATGATGAGTGCCTACGAATCATTTCGAGAAGATTCCTCAGTGCTTCTCCAAACGGTTGTTTCTCACATGCTCGACTTCAACACCTTGATCGCATCGTTGAGACTTGCACAAGGCATTGGTTCGCTTATTTATTAGTCGAAGACCCCGGATACCTCCCGACTCCTCCACATTTGAGAGTCTACCTATGGATACAACCAGTTACACTTTTTCTATAGATATCTGGGTTGCGCATGGCGAAAGTATTCAGATGTACACCATTTTTATAGTCCCTCGAGTATACAGTCACATATACTTCCCATAAATGGCTCATAGTCATTGCATCCCTACAGATGTTGAACACCTTCAGTTTCAGCAGTTCATCAGTTATTCCAATGTATCAATTATTGAGATCAGTCATGTCATGATCATGAGTACATCCCAAAATAATGTCCCCTCTGGACCATTATGATGTGCCAGTAAATTTTTTATGTATTAGATCCCCGTTCTTGGGACTAATTGTTATGTACATGTCTTGATACGAGCATGGGTATGCCCGCCTCGTCCATTATCAGGGATTATTCCTCATTCATATTGAGGCCATGTAATATTGTTTATTTTTTGCAGCTTCCAAGGGCCGCGGATCCAGTCTCCAATCGGTCTCTTCTCCTCCCCAAAAACCCAGAAAAAAGACAAAAGAACTATGATGTCTATCGGCCATATGATGAGCTCCCGCCCTCACACATCAGGGGGGCAATCTGTTAACACCTAAAAAGTGCTCACTAGCTCATTTCCTTATTCACATGACCCATTTGTCCACTTTTCCACCATCTGAGCCTCTAAAGCCAACAAAAGGTCACCAAAAGACCTTAGTGCACCCCTTTTTCCCACTTAGAAAGATTATTTTTCCTAAAAAAGCATAAAAAACCCTCAAAAAGGGTCCAAATTTCCCAAAAATATTAAAAAGGGAATAAAAATATTAATTTTATTCAAAAAGGGAAAAAGGAGGGAAAAGTACCTAAACCATGTTGGTCAATACCATTGGTTTCCACAAAACCACAAATGGTATTCCCCACCACCAAAACCTATAAAAAGGTGGTAGGGGCTCCTCATTTCACATCCATCCATATTCCTATCCTCATGCTGCCAAAATCTCCCTTGAGTTTTTGGCCATTGTAGCAACCTTGGAGAAAGGACCCATTGGAGTTTGGAGCTTCTCACCCTTGGAGCTTCTCAACGATCTTCATCAATTGGAGGTATTCTTATTGCAAGCACTTGCTTGCCCCCATTTTCAATACAAAAATTATTTTTTATCTTTCTTGTTCTTGTTTTTAATTCAAAATGCACATGCTAGTTTAGTTTTAGTTTATTGTTTTTGCTTAATATTGAAATTGCTGCTACTAGTTAGCAGGTGCCCATAGCACTAAGCTTGGTTGCAAAACCAAGCCAACACCTACACTGCCAGATCAACCATGTCATCATGCTCTGAACAAAGGAAGTTTGATTCCACCCACTCTACGACCCCAGTTATTTCCCATCCCCACAGTATGTCAGTCCTACCATCAGTACTATCACACTTCAGTTCTACACCTCGCACTCCTATCAAGGAAACATCATTGCCTTGATAGTTCCTGGTCTCCCTATGTCGACGCCAACTAAATTTATTCTAGACGATAGACCTAGAGGTCCCTATGCCTTGGACTCATCCCCATTTATTATGAGTGCCTATGAATCATTTCGAGAAGAGTCCTCAGTGCCTCTCCAAATGGTTGTTTCTCACATGCTCGACTTCAACACCTTGAGACCCGCACAGGGTATTGGTCCTTTCAGTTATTTGTTGAAGACCCCGGATACCACCTGACTCTTCCACATTTGAGAGTCTACTTATGGAAACAACCAGTTACATTTTCCTATAGATATCCGGGTTACGCATGGCGATAGTATTCAGATGTACCCCATTTTTATACCCCCTCAAGTATACAGTTACATATACTCCTCAAAGTTGACTCACAGTTGTTGAGTCCCTACAGATGTTGGACACCTTCAGTTTCAGCAGTTCATCAACCCTTTTGAAACCTTATTCGGAATGGTTGTTGCATTTCCAGTGTATTAGTTATTGAGATTAGTCATGTTATGATAATGAGTACATCCCAGAATAGTGTCCCCTTTGGACCATTATGATGTACCAACAGATTTTTTATGTATTAACCAGGTCCCCCTTCTTGGGACTAATTGTTATGTATATGCCTTGATACGAGCATGGGTATGCCCGCCTCGTCCATTATCAGAGATTATTCCTCATCCATATTGACGCCATGTAATATTTTTTGTTTTTGCAGCCTCCAAGGGACCGTTGCTCCAGTCTCCAACTGGTCTCTTCTCTCCTCCACCCCCCCCCCAAAAAAAGATAAAAGAACTATGATGTCTATCAGCCATACGATGAGCTCCTGCCCTCACACATCAGGGGGCAATCTGTTAACACCCAAAAGTGCTCACTAGCTCATTCCCCTATCCACATGACCCATTTGTCCACTTTTTCCACCATGTGAACCTCTACAACCATCTAAAGGTCACCAAAAAGACCACAATAACCCTTTTTCCCCCTCAATATATATATTTTTCCTCAAAAAACCCTAAAAAAGGGTCCAAAATTCTCAAAAAACATTAAAAGGGAATAAAATATTAAAAATATTCAAAAAAGGGAAAAAAGGGGGGAAAAGAGACCTAAACCATGTTGGTCAATACCATTGGTTTCCTCAAAACCACAATGGTATTCCCCATCACCAAAAACTATAAAAAGGTGATAGGGTCTCCTCACTTTATATAGATCCATCATCCTATCCTCATGCTGTCAAAATCTCCCTTGAGTTCTTTGACCATTGTAGCAATCTTGGAGAAGAGACCATTGGAGCCTGGAGCATCTCAACCTTGGAGCCGCTCAACACCAAACATCCTCACCATTTGAGGTATTATAATACAAAAGTCATTTTTTATTTAGTTTCTTGTTCTTGTTCTTAAATCTTTTCAAGTTTATTGTTATATGCACATGTTAGATTCAGATTAATTTATAGTTGTATTTGATTTCAATTTGAAAACTGCTACTACAAGTTAGTAGGTGCATCCTTGCACATGCTTGGTTGAAAAACCAAGCAACAGATGGAGTATGGGGCGTACCTACAGACAAGCATGGCAGGGGACGACCTGTGCTTGCGTGCCCCGTAAACCACTCCATGCCTGGGGAATCCACAAAACCTGTTTTCTATCCCGTGGTTAGGGAAGAGGGGTTCAGGGAGGGAGAAATTCATTCCTTCATGTAGAATCACGAACCCACAAAGTAGAGGGGAGAGAACCAGGGGTCACGCTTATGTGGAGGCACCAATCACAGAGCCAAGTATTACCAGAAAAAATTCTTTAGAAGAAGATAGTGGAAATATGTAAGGGGATTCATGTGGGCATATTTTTGGAAATATGCAAGATTGGATTGAAGTGGGGAATGGATCAAAGAGTTGGAGCCCAAAGTGGAACCAGGGAAATCTCAAGTATCCATTGGTTTAGAAGTCAGGACTAGACATACCTTCCTAGATTAGTGATGAGGGAAGGGGCACTTGAGGGACTGTGTAGCAAAGAAGGGGACCTTACTCAGGATGAGAGTGGAGGTGATGGGGGTTCCTCGTATGTCTGAAGCCAAGGGGATATGCTTGTAGCTCTATGGTGGAGCTCAATGAGTTAGTAAACTCATTCCCTGCCTCCCCACTTGCTTAACAAACCCACTGTGTGATGAATACCCTGATTGACTATGAACCTGGTCGGTGAGTCAGCCTGAGTGATACTCCTTAGTGGATACATAGCCCCAGCTCAGGGGTGAGATCTGATTGCTGAAATAATAGAGTCTAGGAAAAGATCTATGGTTAAGATGGAACGTTGTAGTCCATAGTCAGTTTCCTGGTGGTTTTCTATTAAAAATATAAGTGCCTTGTGGTGTTTTGAATAAAGATGTCTCATGTGTTTATGGCTATGCTTATTACATATTAGTTATGGATTGAATGAATTTATATGGAAGTGGAGCAATAGGAAGCTTTGTATGAGTAGGGATATATACTTATGCCTTGTAACTAAACTTGTATTTAAGTTGTTGTGGTGCCATGATGAATGTTGGATGCATGTTAGAAGTGTGTGTTATATTTCAAATGTATGATTTGGTTCAGATGGTTAATAGGGTTGAATGCCCAAGTATTATGTGTTATGTATTATGTATTATGTTTTGGGCATGCCATTGCTTTAATCCTGCACCTTGATTCTTATTGTTATGATGGTATTCATTTATATTCATGCTTGAGGAATATGGATAAATGTCTACATGTCATCCCTCAATCTGTTTAGAGGAAATAAAATAAGTATAATCCCTTTTGGAGGGTGGATAATGCTTCAGTACCTTTGTGTTTATGGATGTATGGACCTTCCTACATGATTTATTGAGCATTTTTCTATATATTACCTTTTTATACTTACGTTGTACTTACACATGTTACCCTTGATGAATAGGACTACGTTCAAGGCTAAGAGGTGCAGTCTATTCCAGTCAGGACTGTGATCAGGAAGAATAGGAACCCTTGTGGACCAAATGAAGGAGAAAGGACTTGACAAGAGGAAGGTTAAGGTCATTCAAGGTGGATTTGTACACAAAATGTTAAGTTGGAGAAATGACGGGGTTGGAGACCTCGGTTTGGAGTGGAATTGCACAATTGGAAAGAGCTCTCCAAGAGATTTCCAACGGTACCGACCTTGACTCATTTGGATTAGGGACAATGAAGTTATACCTCTTTGAAGTTGGGATTCCGCAATTCCGCCTTCCGCAATGCGGATTGCGGAAGAGAAAGTTTCTCGTTGAAGTTGGGCTTCCTCAATGTGGATTGCGGATTGAGGAAGGGGAAATTTTCCCATTGAAGTTGGTCTTCCGCAATTCTGACTTCCACAATGCGGATTGCGGATTGCAGAAGGGAAAGTTTCATGTTGAAGTTGGAATTCCACAACTCCGAATTCCGCAATTGCGGATTGCAGATTACGGACCTGAGGAAACTTGTAGATTGCGGATCCAAGAGAGTTGCGGATTGTGGATTGCGGATCTGGTGATGCAATTGTGGAAAGGTGTGAATGGAAGCATTCTGAAGAAAAAAAAAGAGTATCAAGGTCTCCCATCGCCTTTGAAGGACACCAAGGTGATATGGGGATGTTACAGAGTGGTATCAGAGCTCAAGTTACAACACTAGGGCTGTATGGGCTGAAGTATAAGCTTAGAGGTTAGTCCAAGAGAGGCTGAGTTGGACTTGACCACCGATTAGGAAAGCAATGAGAGTAGCAGGTATGTGAGCTTGTTTCAATGAGGGATGTGCAATTCTCCAGGAGAGCTAGTGAAGGTTGATCGGGCCATTTAATTGGACCAGCTATTACATGGAAGAAGAATTCGATGCTATGAAAGGGAATTGGAAGGGATAATTCCTTAACCCCATTCTAATCTTGCGTTATATTTTATGATTTTATATACATAAAATCATAGCATAGAGATGCTGAAAATGCGAGATGATTAGATAAATTGAAATAAATATGCACTAGTAGACATATTTCTAGATATTGCATAGTACATGAATATGAGAATTGTAGATTGGTAAAGCTAGTGATGTTTTACATATGCAATAAACCACTAATGACAATTTTTGTGGTTGAATCCTGGTTGAAAATGTTGATGATGGTGTTGCATGTGACCAGTAAACTTATGAAGAAAAGTTGTTGCAACAGATCTGTGATCATGAGGATTGGTAAAAGGACTGTGTAATCCTTGAAGCCAAGCTGACCAGGTAACATCAAGAATGATCATGGGCCACCATGAAGGTATGATCTATTTGTGATGATGGTACAAGTGTTGAAGGATTGGGTAAGAATCCCTTGAACCATACTTTATAATCATAAGCTAGTATGCATGTATGATTGAATGCACTTGATGTGAATGCCATACCACCATGGAATGGTAAGGTATGGAGTAGTAATGGAAAAGGACATTCTACCATGTTATTGTTTAAATGTTAGAATGCATTCATATGAATTTACATCATACCATTTGCATAGATTGGTTATGAGTTTAATAACTAAGCAATTAAGGGCCATATGTGTTTGGAATGATAAGTGTGCATTAGAAGATTCGTAAACCTATGGTTGCATGAAGTGAATGCACATGAAAAGTTTGTGTAAATGTTGTAAATGTGCATGCATAGGTGTAGGTGCACATGTTGAGATGCATTGTGTGAATGCATGGTTGTGATGTATGATCATTGCAAATAAATAATAGATGAAATGATGAATTAGTGGTAATTCTGAGATCATTTCATGAGCTGCTGGGAATTCAGGAGAAGATTGTACAAGATGGTCATGATGAGAGGACTACCAGAGTGCTATGTTGGAAGGACAGAGTTACATAAAAATGATATCACTGCGAAGTAATGAGCATTTAAAGCTTTGAGTTGATTGCAGGGATAAGGTGATTGTGTCTTGCAAATTTATTATGATAATGATATATATATATATATATATATATATATATATATATATATATTTCATTGCTTTTGAAATGTTAACAACTGTAAGTGTTTGAATTATGAAGTGCTATAATTATGAGATCACTTCAGTGACTGTTATACTGTTGCAGCAATGAAGGGGTTACATGTGATGAAAACTTACAAGTGTTTGGTTGATTTAAGTTTCCGATTTCAGGTAGAAATGTCTTGGGTATGGAAGCGTGGGTAAGACCATAGAGAAGACTGAAATATACCATGTACAAGAACCAAACAATATGCGAATAGTCTCTTGGTTAAACAAATCAATTCTGTAGGAGACAAAACTGTAAAATTCATGTTTGAATTTAATTATTAATGCCAATGACTGAATATGGAAATCAAATTTGAATATGATTGTTAAATGTTGATGACTGTTTGGCTATTTGATGAGTGTGCCAGGAATACACATTGCAGGAATACCATGTGTGATGGCCCACAGAATCCAAACTTCATGGGAAGGATCCCATGCTTTGGAAATGGGTTTTGCATGAAACACTATTGTAAATATTGATAATATCTCAGCTGAAATGCATGTGGTAGACCATGCGAGTGAGATGGTAAATATTATGTCAGGAAGACATGTGTGGGTTACAAAATATAAAAAGGAAATGGGATGGAAAATCGAGGGACTATTAACTCAGAGAAGGGAGCCCCCATTCCTCACAAGTGAAGAGAAACTACATTTGCAAAATGGATAAGTGTTCGTTAAACCCTAGCTGAGAATATGCATGTCTAATTGTTAGAGTTACTATGCAGAGCATGTTTTGATTTTATTTCCATTATGGAAGATTGCTTGAGTATAATTAGGGGCCTACATGGCTCACATCAGTGAGGAGTGCACACTTTTATGATGTTGGGTTATGTTAGGGTTGTCAATATTGACTACACCCTAAGGGAATGGATGCATTCCTGGTGTTTCAATATTTGATAGTGAATGTTATGAAACATGGTTACGGTTTTGGAGCAACAACACTGATGAGTTTGTTTATCTAGCTTGTGTTGACAGCTTGAACAGATGCAATTGGTGCTGCACACTGAAGAAGCAAAGTGAAAAGGTTGTTGTGAGGGGTTGAGGGGAAGCGTTGTTATGTGCATGAAGGGTTGTGGAATGTGTGAAAGGCTGATGAAATCCTGAGGCAGAGTAGTAGAGCCTTGACCTATATGCTCGGTTGCACAGTTTCCTTCCATTGGATGATGAACCAAACGAATGTGCTAGCTCGGTAATGGAGAGGCCAACCAGGTATGGGACTGGTTGGGCACCACCAAGTGCTTGGTAAATCCAGTCAGCGTGAAGGCATACTGGTTGGGAACTATAAACTACTTGATGTTGTGGAGCAGCATGTGTGCTAGCCAAACAAACAAGTCCACAGGAGATCCCAATGATTGCAAAAGCGAAGTAGGACCCTATGGACTAGTGAGGAAATGTCTAATACAGATAAGTATTCAATTTCATTTATTTCTTGTTTGGAATAATGAATATTTTAGGTACAAGTCTTCTAAAAACTAAGCTGATACACTGTTGTTTCTTTGTTGGAAACTGTGAATATCCTCACAGCAGATCTAAGAGATGATGTATACCTCACAAGAGAATTATTATGATTAAGCAAGAAAATAGAAGAAGAGTGGTCAATACAGTATAATGAGCGACAGAATAATATGGTACAGTAGAACTCGGATAGAAGCAATAATACTTCACACACACTAGTTAATTAATCACAATATGGACAAATAAATAGTACAATGGTAGAGAGGATTTGAATGCCTGAGGTGGCAATTCGAATTAGCCTCTCAGAGTGATCATAAGATCAATAGAGTGTCATCAGAGCATAACTAGGTGTCCTCATGATCATCGGAGCACAACTGGAAGTCTTCATCATCATCAGTGGAGTCATCAATGCTCAAGTAACTGTCAACCATCAGTCAAACTGAGTCTGGTAGGTGTAACTGAGTGTAATTGAGTATAAACTAAAGACAACTGGACTGGTAGGTGAAGAAGGGTGAGTTGCTTCCTAAAATCAAGGAAAAAGGGCGCATTAAAAAATTGGAGGGCTAAAACTGATCAGTGAGAATCTCTTGGGGGATGGCTAACTGAGGGCTAGGTGCTGGATTGACTGGGATGTATGCAAAATGCATGAAAACCCTAGAATGCATGCAAACCCTAAAAGTGCATGCATGACTGAAAATGTAAATGATCAAAATACTCATGGGACTAGGATGGAGTATAGGAATATCCTAATAGAAACCTTGGTCAGTGCAGGAAGAAAGGACCCTGAAAGGGCTACAAATGCTTGGTAAATCCAGAGAGTAACTAGTTGGGCACTACAAATGCTTGGTAAATACAGAGAGTAACTGGTTGGGAACTATAAATGCTACGTAAATCCAGTCATCGTGAAGGTGTACTAGTTGGGCATTAACTACTTAATGTTGTGGAGCATCCACCGTGCTGGCCAAACATTCCTTAAATACTTGACAAACCCAGTCAGAGGACTGGCTTAGCATATTGCTAAATGGGATGTCTGATAAACCCATTTGACGTGCTGGCTTGGAATTGCCTATTCGAATGGTTGTGGAGTAGCCTGTGTGCTGGCCCAACATTCATTATTATATCCACGAGAAATCCAAGGCTTGTAAAGAAAATTAGAAGGAGCCCGTGGAATAAAGTGAATACATCTAATACAGCTAAGTATTTGGTTATATTGTAGATTCTTGCTTATTTAATATGAATATACGTGTGTACATGATTTGGTTATGATTTCTTAAACTCTTGCTTAAAGATAAACCCTATGAAAATAAACTAAACATGTGAATCGATTCAATGTTTGAATGTAGGTATTTCTGGAAGCAAGGACTATGAAGGAATCCCAAGGATGCATGTGGACATGTGACTATCCTGGAAGAGCTGAGCATGAGCAGGAATGAGTAAAATGGTGCTAGTGGACTTGTGTAGGTCCTAGCAGCCAAAGGTTCTGTAGGAAATCATGGGAAAGGGTTCCCTGGTTGAAAAGCCTTAGACAGACCTTCAACACTAAGTGTCATAGCTAAGGAATGGCAGGTCAATCATTCACGTTGAAGTGAAAGAGGATAGGAACATGAAAACCATAGTGGTGGTGTGGGTTTTGAAATGGAACAAGACTAAGAGGAGAAAACTCTTACTACTCTCTCTTTCCTTTTTATTGATGCATTTATAAAAACATAAAATTGTTTGATGCATTTCATGACTTGAAATGATTGTGTTAATTGCGAGAAATAATTGTGAATGATGAATTAATGAATTCCCTGTGAAATGATGAACATGAATGAGTTCATTTGCATGTTGGGAAAGCATGAAACGTGTGGAAGCATTTGGATAAAGCATGAAATCCCTATGTCAATTTGGAAAGTGATTGAATGATATTAATGTTTATATTATGCTTGGCCTAACATAAATTGCAATGATGAATTTCACAGGTGAGAAATTGAAAGCAATTGGTTGTAGATTCTATAAGACCAGTGGTACTAGCAAGCAAAGTGTGGCATGTTGTGCACATTGACCATGGCAGCAGACCAGAGGCTGTTCGATTTGGATGAAAATATTCTTCAAACACTTTCCAAGACCCAAGAACATCTTGGAGGGATGCTCAAGCTGCAAAGGAAACATAATGATATGAGCCACAAGGTTTTGCAGGACTCTGTTTGCCTGCAAAGGGAGGTAAAAAGCATTCTGGAAGCCATCAATAGTGGAAAGGACAGTGGATCGATGAAGAAGCATTCATCCAGTCATCCCATTAAGAAACGTTCCAGGAAGGAAGGTTCTAAGGAGAGTGGATAGGTAAAGATAAATCAACCACTGAAATGTTGGAAATGTGGAGGAGAGCATTTCCTCCGCAACTGCCCAACAAGAAGCAACAAGAAAGCTAGCAACCATGAATATTTCAGGCTTGTAGATCAATTGAGAAGCAAAGAAAAATAAGGGATTGTTGTGGAGCAATTCCCACCCATAGAGCTGGAAGATCGTGTCCAGTTGGGACAACTCTTGGAAACCAAAGGACTTGGTTCTGAAGGTTCCAAGTAAGAAATGCGATGCAAGGGTAGACCTGCAACATTTTTGCAATTTTGGACATGTATAAACTATATAGGTATTCCTAAGTAATGGAAAACCGAGGACGGAGTTATTTTAAGGGAGGAGGAGTCGTAGGACCTCTATTTTGACCCTTATGGTTATTGGCCTCAATGTAAATATTGTATGCAATGTGTGTCACCCTAGTGTGGAGCTCAAGGCCAAGGCCCCACTAGTGGATTTTCAGGTTTTAGTTGTGTAGGCAAGTATTTTACAGTTGATTATGCATGGGCTATTAAGCCATGAAGAAATGTAAATGATGTAAATATTAACATTTCAATAAAACACCTAAGGGACTGGATATGGAGTCAACATGAGAAATAGGGACTACGTATCCACTAGGGAGAGGTAAGGGGGTTGGGGGATGAACCCTATGTTTCCATGTGTCACCCTGTGAATTCGTATGACTCCCCATGCGAACATTAATTCGATTGCAGAGGGTGTTTGGTAAACCCTATTGATGAAGTCGATGGAGTATGGGGTGGACCTGCGGACTCGTATGGAAGGGGATGACATGTGCTTGCATGCCCCATAAACCACTCCATGCCTGGGGAATCCGCAAAATATGTTTTCTATATCGTGGTTAGGGAAGGGGATTCAGGTAGGGAGAAATTCATTCATCCAGGTAGACTCACGAACCCGCATAGGAGAGGGGAGAGAACTAGGGGTCATGATTCTGTGGAGGCACAAATTGCAGAGCCAAGTATAAACAAAAAACCTGCTTTAGAAGCGGATAGTGGAAATCTATGAGGGGATTCACGTGGGCATATTTTGGGAAAGATCCAAGAGTGGATTGAACTGGGAAAGGGATCAAAGAGTTGGATCCCAGAGTGGAACCAGGGAAAGATAAAGTATCCATTGGTTTAGAAGTCAGGACCAGCCATACCTACCTAGATCAGTGCTAAGGGAAGGGGCACCTGAGGGACTGTGTAGTAGAGAGGGGACCTTACTCAGGCTGAGAGTGGAGGTGATGGGGGTTCCTGGGTTGTCTGAATCCAAGGGGATATGCTTGTAGCTCTTAGGTGGAGCTCAATGAGTTAGTAAACTCAGTCCCTGCCTCCCCACTTGCTTAACAAACCCATTGTGTGATGAATACCCTGATTGATTATGAACCAGGTCGGTGAGTAAGCCTGAGTGATACTCCTTAGTGGATACATAGCCCCAACTCGGGGGTGATATTTGATTGCTGAAATAATAGAGGCTAGGCAGAGATCTATGGTTGGGATGGAATGTTGCATTCCATAGCCCGTTGCCTGGTGGTTTTTGTTAGGATTTTCCTATACTCCATCCTAGTCCTACTAGCTTTCCAGTCATTTTCATTTTCAATCATGCATGCACTTTTAGGGTTTGCATGCATTATTTAGGGTTTACATGCATTTGCATGCATCCCAGTCATCAGTCCTAGCACCTAGCCCTCAGTTAGCTATCCCCCGAAGCTTCTTTTTTATCAGTTTCATGCCTCCTAGTGCCTAGTGCGCCCTCCTTTCACCTACTGCATGAGAGAGGTGCACTTCTTCACCTACCAGTCCAGTTTTGTTTAGTTAACAAGAGTTCTCTCCCTGATTTTAGGCTTGACTCACTCTTAACTGACCTTATCACTCCGATGGACCTCCAGTGTGACTAGATAGCCTGTTCTAACTCCAGTTAGCTCCATGAGCGCCCTCCACTGAGCCTCCTTCACTACATTAGTGCTTCCATGTACCAGTTACACCTACCACATTCAGTTAGACTTAGTTTGACTTCTGGTTGACTATTACTTGTGCATTGATGACTTCACTGATGATGAGTTGGACTCCTAATTATGACTTGATGACACTCCACTGATTATGGATCTATCCATGCAGGCTAATTCAAATCACACCTAGTGTATTCGAATCCTGAGCATTGTATATTTACATTTTTACTATTCAGATTAATGTAACATGTGTAATTATTCTGCCTCTATCTGAGCTCCTTTGGATCTATGTTCTTCTACTCTATTCTTCTTCTGTCATTCCTAAATTATTTCATTGTGAGGTTTACATCATCTCTTTGGATCTACTATGAGCATTTTCACATGGTATCAGAGCCATTTGAGAGTATATTCTACCTCCATTCTTGAGAGTTTTTTGCAGGTATTTCGAAGTTCCAGTAGTTGCAGTAGTAGATTCAGCAGTTTGTTTTGCACTCGTTCCAACAGTCAAAATGAGAAATTCGAATGCTCCTTCTCCTCCTATAATTCTCACTCCCTTCAATTACTTCGAATGGAAGGGAAATATGAAAGTACACTTGAATTCAAGAGGGTTTTCTAGAATAGTTGAGGAAAAAGATGCCATACCACATACAGTTGTAGAGAGAACCAAGCATCTAAATAAAATGGATGAAGCCTTTGGATTCATATGCCTTCATATGTCTGATGATATACTGTTTCATGTTGAAGGATTGAAGTCTCCAAATGAGTTATGGACAAAATTGGAGAGTCTGTTTGGCAAACAAGATGGGCTAAGAGGCCACATTCTCGAAAATGAATTGGTTTCCCTACAACCTAGCAATTTCAAGAGCATTCAAGAATTCTTCTCAAAATTTCATAAATTGGTTTTACAATGCAAGCATTGTGGCATCACTAAAAGTGATGAGCAATTGGTACTCTCCATATTGAGCAAACTTGGATCTCAATTTTCTGTCTTTGTATCTACTTTCCATTCTGTTCGAATGTCAATCCCTGGATGGAAGTTTCCCACCTTAAAAGACTTTGCTGAAGCTCTCATTCAAGAAGAGGACAAACTGATTCAAATGGGTGCCATCAAGGCCTCCAAATATCTAGCTCTTCTAGCTGGAGAAGCAAGTGGAGCGAATGCAAAGGGGAGGAAAAAATACAAGGACAAGAATCCATCTAAATCCAAAAGTGACAAACACAAGAGACCTAATTGCTCCTATTGCAAGAGAGGAAACCATCCCGAGAAAGCTTGCATGCATAAGAAAATAGACCTACTAACCAAGCTTCTTGAACAAAACAAAATTGTTGTTCCAAAAGCAGCAAAGATGTCTGATCCTGGAAGTGGATCTGATGATTTCCATGCATTGATGGCTGGTTTTTCGAAATAACAAGCCCTCCTCATAGATTCCGGAGCCTCCAACCACATGGTTGCGTCTAAAGAATCTTTCTCCTCTTTAGATCTCAAAGATGGGCATACTACTCACATGGGAGACAACTCTCAGATTTCTGCCAAAGGATTGGGTATAGTACATATGGAGCATGGTAAGTTCAAAAATGTTTTATTTGTTCCTTCTCTAACAGTTAATTTGTTATCAGTATATCAGATGACTCATACAGGATCACCAAAGCAAGTAACTTTTGGTCCAAACACAGTAGAGATTACAGAGATCTCCACTGGAAATATTATAGCGAATGGGGTTTCTAATCATGCCTCTAAGGCATATGAGTTCTCTCACTTCATGCCCTTCTCTCTGACTATTCCTTCAGATTCTGATCAAGATCAGAGTGACTCCTCTTTTGATGGAGAAGAAGATCAAGATTTTGATGTTGAGATCATAGTTCAAGAAGATTCAGATCCAGAACCAACACTATTCTCAGCCCAGATTCGAGGTCAATATGGGCTCACACAATCCTTGCTACTACTGAGAACACAGTTGAGGATTCATCTGTTCACAGAACTACCATACTTCAGCATCATGACAACCTTGCATTATGCCATCTAACTCTCCACGAGAGATGCAGAATGATGATGGGGTTCTCTCTTCCATCACTTGGGAAGACTCCTCATGTTCCATTCGCTCCAGTTGCAGAAATAATTCCTGAGAGACTTGCTTCGTCCAATACATCCTCTACACAGTGGAAGGCACATCAGAAGACTAGATTCACATCTAGCACCTGTTTTGGCATCCTATAGGGGATCAACTTGTCAAGTTTTTTGTAGAAGTTTTCACTGATGAAAGCTTCCTTCTTTTCTGCTTAGTATGATGGTTCTATGAGTTATTTATTGTTCTTTTGAGGGGGGGTATTTTTCCCACGAGGTTTTCCCCATTTCCTCGGTTTATGGACAGTTCTTTATTTTTTTATTTTGATTGTATGGGTGACCTTTGGTCCTAGTTACCAGGGCCCATGATGGATTAAGGGGGGGTGTTAGGATTTTCCTATACTCCATCCTAGTCCTACTAACTTTCCAGTAATTTTCATTTTCAATCATGCATGCACTTTTAGGGTTTGCATGCATTATTTAGGGTTTGCATGCATTTGCATGCATCCCAGTCATCAGTCCCAACACCTAGCCCTCAGCTAGCTAGCCCCTAGAGCTTCTTTCTGATCAGTTTCATCCCTCCTAGTGCCTAGTGCGCCCTCCTTTCACCTACTGCATGAGAGAGGCGCACTTCTTCACCTACCAATCCAGTTTTGTTCAGTTAACAAGAGTTCTCTCCCTGATTTTAGGCTTGACTCACTCTTAAATGACCTTATCACTCCGATGGACCTCCACTGTGACTAGATAGCCTGTTCTGACTCCAATTAGCTCCATAAGCACCCTCCACTGAGCCTCCTTCACTACATTAGTGCTTCCATGTGCTAGTTACACCTACCACATTAAATTAGACTCAGTTTGACTTCTGGTTGACTATTACTTGTGCATTGATGACTTCACTGATGATGAGTTGGACTCCTAGTTATGACTTGATGACACTCCACTGATTATGGATCTGTCCATGTAGGCTAATTCGAATCACACCTAGTATATTCGAATCCCAAGCATTGTATATTTACCTTTTTACTATTCAGATTAATGTAACATGTGTAATTATTCTGCCTCTATCTGAGCTCCTTTGGATCTATGTTCTTCTTCTCTATTCTTCTTCTGTCATTCCTAAATTCTTTCATTGTGAGGTTTACATCATCTCTTTGGATCTACTGTTAGCATTTTCACAGTTTTATATTAAAAAGATAAGTGCCTTGTGGTGTTTTGAATAAAGATGTCTCATGTGTTTATGGCTATGCTTATTACATACTAGTTATGGATTGAATGAATTTATATGGAATTGGAGCAATAGGATGCTTTGTATGAGTAGGGCTATATACTTATGCCTTGTATCTAAACTTGTATTTAAGTTGCTGTTGTGCCATGATGAATGTTGGATGCATGTTAGAAGTGTGTGTTATATGTCAAATGTATGATTTGGTTCAGATGGTTAATAGGGATGAATGCCCAAGTATTATGTGTTATGTATTATGTTTTGGGCATGTCATTGCTTTACTCCTGCACCTTGCTTCTTATTGTTATGATGGTATTCATTTATATTCATGCTTGAGGAATATGGCTAAATGTCCACATGTCATCCCTCAATCTGTTTAGAGGAAATAAACTAAGTATAATCCCTTTTGGAGGATCGATAATGATTCACTACCTTTGTGTCTATGAATGTATGGACCTTCCTAAATGCGTTATTGAGCATGTTTCTGTATATTGACTTTTTATACTTATGTTGTACTTACGCATGTTACCTTTGATGAATAGGACTAAGTTCAATGCTAATAGGTGTAGTCTATTCCAGTCAGGACTGTGATCAGTAAGAATAGGAACCCATGTGGACCAGTTGAAGGAGAAAATACTTGATAGGAAGAAGGTTAAGGTCATTCAAGGTGGATTTGTACACAAAAAATTTAGTTGGATAAATGACGAGGTTTTAGACCTCGATTTGGAGCGGAAGTTGCACCATTGGAAAGATATCTCCAATAGCTTTCCAACGGTACCGATCTTGTCTCATTTGGATCAGGGACAAGGAAGTTATACCTCTCCAAAGTTTCCTGTTGAAGTTGGGCTTCCACAATTTCGACTTTAGTAATGCGGATTGAGGATTGCGGAAAGGAAAGTTTCCCATTGAAGTTGGGATTCTGCAATTCCAACTTCCGCAATGTGGATTATGGATTGCAGAAGGGAAAGTTTTCCCGTTGAAGTTGGTCTTCCGCAATTTCGACTTCCGCAATGCGGATTGCGGAAGGAAAAGTTTCCCGATGAAGTTGGACTTCTGCAACTCCAACTTCCTCAATTGTGGATTGCGGATTGCAGACCCGAGGCAACTTGCGGATTGC
Organism: Larix kaempferi; assembly: GCA_027924585.1. Taxonomy (NCBI): domain Eukaryota; kingdom Viridiplantae; phylum Streptophyta; class Pinopsida; order Pinales; family Pinaceae; genus Larix; species Larix kaempferi. The sequence continues at coordinate 26,627,556 of BSBM01000158.1, read as the reverse complement.
GGATCCAAGAGAGTTGTGGATTGTGGATCCGGTGATGCAATTGCATAAAGGCGTGAATGGAAGCATTCTAAAGAAAAAAAAAAGAGTATCAGGGTCTCCCATCGCCTCTGAAGGACACCGAGGTGATCTGGGGATGTTACAAGGATATAGGAATGGAATTTAACCGAGAGCACCAAACCCTCTATGTACACCAATGTTGGTGTTGTTTTTTGTTGAACTCATTTGTCATAACCTTAGTAAAAATGTACCCTTTACTCAAATCCAAAATCACTGAGTACAAGGCATGTTAATATTTCTTCCTCATTTTAACACTTAGATTAGTGTTGTAGTCGAGGGGGTTTCATGCTTACCAGTGATACATATTATAATATATGTGAGCAAGTACAAAGATACATATACAATAAAAAAGTGATGGAAGATGAAGAAACAAGACTTTTATTACTCAGCAAGATATGCAGAAAGATTACATATATATGAACAGACTGAGTTAACTCTGCAAGTCGGCTCACAAGCCTATTTATATGATTGAAAAACAGTTACATAACTACCCTTCGGTTCAACTAACTGACTCGACATGTATTGGACGACTCAATATGTCGACATATATTACAAGTAGTCGAATGGATGACCTAGTTGGCATGTCGAGTTAGGCTCCTCCAACATCTCCCCCACCAAAAAATATTTCTTTGTCCTGGAGAAATGAGGTTTTAACTATAAGTACTGAAACTTGCGACTACTGCTATAGGAGACTGGAACTGTCAAATGGTTGTTGGAAACATACTTCGACAATGGCTTCTACAAATACTGATAATTGGTGTTGAAATTCCTCCCAGGTGTGTAAGGATTTATGTATGTCGATGGTGAGTGTAGTGAGGCTCAACAGGCTCTCCATCTTGTCTTGTGTGGATTTGTCTTGGATATTGCTCATGCCGTGTCCAAAACATTTCATCTTGTCGTCAGCAGTGGAAAGAATTTGTTGGAGGTGAGGATGGATCTTATTGAATTTGGATAGGCTATCTCGATCTTGACTGATCCATTTCTCTTCTTGTTTCTCCAGCTTTTGTAGCTTTCTTATTTCCATGAAAAGTTGAACGTCGAAGGTTTTAGTGAGTGCTTCATCGGCAGTTTGTATTTTCTATTGTAGTGTGTCGGTAAGATCTCGTGTCTTTTCCATTTCTTTGAACACATTGGCGTAATATGTATACCAGTTGTGCAATACTTCTGTGACTGTAGTGGATTCTTTGGTATACTATGCTAGCATGATGTGGGCTTCTGTGAAGGCCATGTATTGATTTGTCATTCGAATGGATGTCTCTGTGGCCTGATATCATCGGTTTTAGCCAATTGATCTCTCAGGGTTGACACAACATTTTCTAGTATTATGTATGCCTTGTCGAGAGGATTTGTCGTGTCGGGACTCAACGGTATTGGTATTACTTGCTGGGATAAGTCCTCACACTTAGTAAAAAATGTTGCTTTCTCTGCTTGCAATATTTTTAGGTGCTCTCGAGCTTCAGTTATTCTGTGTCTATATTCTCTATTGATCGTGTCTCCAAGGAGATCAATTTATTCCTCCTTTGCTTCCCGATGATCATATGTAGCTATAGGTCCAAACTAATCCAAGTGTACAAAGAGGTGAGTTTGTTGCTCGATGTGTTGGAGGTGCTTCTGTGGTTTCTACTTTTCTTTCTCTTGTCTTTTCTTTTCTTTCCTATCCTTTCTCTTTCTTTTCTCTTTTTCCTTGGCTTTATTCATTTTTATGCTGCTGAATGCGTTAGGGTAGTCCATTCCTTCAACTCCTAGTTGTGTTAGAATTGCACCAACTGCTATGCCTAAAGCGTCTATATGCACGAGTAATTTAATCGACCAATTCGACAATCTTAGTATAGGTGCTTCGACTAGTTTTCTTTTTAAAATATCGAATGATGTGTTGCACTCATCGGTCCACTGGTATACTTGATTTTACTTCAGGAGTTCTTCCAAAGGATATGTCATGTCAGAGTATTGCTGAATAAAATTTCTATAATATCCCATATGGCCCAACAAGATTCTCACTTGTTTGGAGTTAACTGGTGGTTTTAAGTCAAGAATTATCTTTATTTTTGCATAGTCAAATTTTATGCCTTATTTGCATACGACATGTCCCAATACTATTCTGATTCGTGTTGCAAATATGCATTTTTTATATTCAACGAGAGTTGTATCTGTCGACATCTTTCCAACATCAGTGTGAGCCATTTACAGTGATCCTTCAACATGGAATATATTGTCCAGTCATCGAAGTATCCATCCATGGTTTTATAAATGTACTCTTGGAATGTAGACACAGATTGCAGCATTTACCGAGCAGATCCAAGAGTTCACCAAATCCAAAGTTGACAACAATTCTGGAAAATACGGTCGGTGCATTCTTTAGTCCAAATGGCATAAATTTGTACGTGACTGATCCGAATTCACAAACGAACGTAGTCTTATCCTGGTCCTCTTCGTCGATGGGTACTTGATTGTATCCATAGAATCCGTACGTGAATGAGTAACACTCATGACCTGCAACTTCAATAATAATTTCATCAATAAAAGGAGTGGGAAAAGGGTCAGTAAGTGTTACTTTATTGAGCTCTCTGAAGTCGACACATATTCGAAGTCGAGTCGGATCATGCTTCTTTAGTTGGAATACCATCGGAACTTCCCATTCTGATTGACCAATAGGGTAGATGATTCCAGTGGCAAGCATGCTGTCAATCTCTTTCTTAACAATTTCCTTGTATTGATGTGCTAGCTTGTATGGTCTTTTCTTCACTGGATTTGCGTCTGTTTTAATGTTGATCTTAATTTCTCCCATTTCTTGTACTATTCCTTTCAAATCTTTGTAGTCCTGTGCAAATAAATCTTGGAATTAATTGAGGAGACTTGTGATTTCTGTTGTCTGTTCTTCGTTCCAGTAGTCACCGACTTTTTCCATTTTTGGTCTTTCATCGTTTGATATGTCGATTTATTTCATCTTGAATTTTGCATCCATCCATTCCGGCGCTTTGATTTCATTCATCGGTTGTTCTCCTTATTTGAATTGTGTGAATGTCGGTGGAAAGTCTTTTTCTGCTGCTTCGACTTTGAAGGTTGTTCTGACCATCTTGGATGTGCCTGGATGATCTTGTTTCCATTTGAAGCTTTTTCCGACTATTTTCTCCATTTCCAATTGTAATCTCGTCGAATGCTGGATTCTTGTCGACTTGACGTTATTGCAAATAGCGGTTTGTCGAGCAAGTTGCTGATTATCTACTGATATTTTATTGCTCGTCAGTTGTAGAAACTTTTTCACTTGGTTGCTTGCTTCGACTAATTGCTCCTCCTTTGGAGAGAATTTGAAATCTTCGATAAAATTTTCTTTTAGCTCTTTCCATATGAACGTTTATCCTTTATCCTCTTCCACTTTGTACCACTTATTTGGCAAGTCGTCAAGTGTATTTTGGAAAATATGTGGCCATGTTCTTTCATCTTTGCATCCTACTATTTTCCATTCCCTTTCACAGTTATTGATGTGTACTTTGGGGTCTTGTCCTTGTGCTAGCGAATAGTGGAATTATTTCCTGAGCTGTTAGTTTCTTTCCTCCAAATATTTCAACAAAATATGTTGATGTTGTGGTCCAAGTCTGGAGCCTCGACTGGTGTGTATCCCACCATCTTGTTGCTTGACCTGTGAATGTCTCGACCAAGCTCTCCAGTCGTCCTTGTTCTCCGACATTCTTTGATACTTATTTGACGAGTAAAGATGGAGATTCATGTTCTTTGTATCTCAACGGATTAGTGTATGTCGAGTCATTCTTCACCGGTGCTAGTGTTGGATATTCTCGGATTTTTCTTTCGAATATATTTGGTATTGTAGAGATGGAGAAGCATTGCTTTGTCTTATTTTTAGGAATAGCTTAGTTTTTCCAACATTCTGTTGCTTGCAGTTCATAGTTCTCTACATGCAAGTCATATAGTTCAGCATCTGAATTGTATCCGGCCGATGCATGATTTTCGAGATGGACCTCTCCTTGTGAATTAGGTTCAGTATAGTCTTCATTATTATTTATCTGGTACAACCGTCGAATGTCGTTATCATCATCAATTGGTTATGTCCAAGTCTCTCCTTACGACGGGTGAATTGGTACTATGACTTTCTGACCATTACCTTTGAGTTTGATTCATTCTTTGTCGAGCGATATTGATGCCTTCATTTTTCTTCCCTAAGGTTAGCCAACTAGTGCTAGGAACGAACTAGATCCATATTTGGGGTTTATGATTTCAAAGTCAACTTTTGTCATTATACCCTTGATGGATGTTTCGACATCTCTCCATACTCTGATTCGTTCGACCAGACCTTGGTTGGCTAGTTTTAATTAGATGCACGACTCTTGTAGTTGAGGTCGACCCAGATGCTCCCAAGTATCACGAGTCATGATATTTACTTGTGATCCAAAGTCGAGGACTACCTGTCGAACACATTATCCTTTTATTTCTAGGTCGACCAGAGGATATGCGTCATTCTTGTATTTTTTATTTAGTCGACATACGTTTTTGGTTTGATTTGATTTGATAGATTTGATTTTAATATTGTACAATAAGTCTATTAAATTCGCGATAGCTTCCTCTTTAGTTATTAATTTGAGAAATTCATTAGTGGCTTCTTGTCGATCTTCATCATTTTCTTCTTGAGATGCAAGTTCGTGAAATATTTCAGATGCATTATTAAACATATGTTATTTCTTATCAGGGTTCGGATAATCCTCTTTATTCTTTAATTTGCTAATTTGTGGATTATCATGACCAATTCTAGATCCTTTCCTCGTTAAAATTTGAAGATTCTTAGTTCTAATTACATCAGATTTAGGAACACGGGATAATATATTAATATTCTTTTTATTTTAGATTGTATACTTGGAGACTCCACAGTTGTCATGATTTCCATCGACGTTTCAAGTCCACAAAAGGACTCATCATCAGGACGGTGTGTCAAATAAAAGCTGGTGATCTTGTAGTATTAATATGGTTTGATGAGTTGCAGAGGGATGGTGCTGAAGTGTCAGCTAGGTATTTAGTTTTAGGTTTTTGAATTAGGTTTAAATTGCAATGATTTTTAATTGAAATAATTTGTGCACTAAATTTTAGTAAGTTATGATTATTTAATATTTAATAATACAATAGTTTAAAAATAATATTATATATAATATATAATTTTTGAGTGAATTGGTTTCAAAGTTTAGATTCATAATACTATAATATTATTATAATAGTGTTGTAATATTATAATTAATAATTCAATTACAATATTATAATTAATAATTCAATTGGTATTATAAAATTAGTAAATTTTTCTATAAGTAAATTGTTATATTCAGGGTTTAGGTTTTAAATTGCAATGGTATTTAATTGTTTACATATGAAATTTTTGCACTCAATTGTAGTATGTTATGATTATTTAATAGTTCAATAGTTCACTAGTTAAAATTAATGTTATATATAATATATAGTATTTAAGTGAATTGGTTTCATAGTTTAGTATTCATGATACTATAGTAGAGTGATTACAATACTATTATAATAATTTTGTAATATTATAATTAATGTAATCACACTACTATTGGTATCATGTTAATAATAATGGTATCATTTTAACTTCTTCTTTTTTTATAAGTAAAATTATTTCATATTAGAAAATCTTCAAAGGTTACATAGCTTCAAGAGTTCATAGCTCCCAAAAAACATGTTGATAACAAACTGCCTATGCTTATTGAAGTTCTAACATAGTAGTTATCCCTAACACAGGACCAAAAATGATCAGCCTTCCCAATTCTATCAGTGACCATAGAGCCATTACAAAATACCAGCCTAACAACAGAACAATAAGATTGGACATAGGACCCTCCTCTCCTAATTACAACTGACACAACATTTAACATAAAAACGGTCAGAAGTAGTAATTGCCGAAGTGAACAGGAAATATCTTAGGGACGGCACAGCAAAAAGGAGGGCATCCCAACTACGGCGCATGGCGGTCGGCAGAGCATTCGGGGTTTTTGGCGATGGCACCAGAGGGATCCGAATCATTACACCTCTGCACAGATGGATTCCAGAACTTCTTCTCGGGATGACTAGAGATTGATCGAGCGATGGATACAGCGGAATTCCCAGTTTCAAAGAGATGAGATCCACTTTTTGGTGCAAGACTCTACGTTCATTGTAGTGTTCTTTCCAAGCACGAACCGGCTCTGCATCCCCCAAAGCCTTGTTCTCGCGGTCCATCAGCACGTGGGCCAACAATCCCTTTGTAACCCAGTAGGTAGAGATAATGTGGTCATAGGTCGACAGATGACCTGCAGTGGTTCCAGGGTCCTGAACCCATTCATCAAACTTGTCCTGGATACTTTGTAATTTCTCGGTTGAAATGTGTTCCCAGATTTCCTTCTCTAGGTCCTCAATTTCCTCGTGAATCTGGCAAGGAATTCACTTTTTGAAGAACTTGGCAGCCAAAGTAGCTTTGTATTACTCCCAGGTGAATTTCTTGGATTTACGGGATGGCAGAGGACAAGTCACATCTCTTTGAGCCCAAAGGGTGCGAGGCTTAGGGGCCATGTAAGGGAAGGGGAGGTTGCAAGGAAGAACAAAATACTAGGATTTCAGCTGGGTGGGAAGGAATCATGCAATAGTAGCCGGAGGTGACCACCAGAGGGAGACTAGGGTATCAAAAGGATGAAAAGTGATGCAAAACAAAATAACAGGAACAAAAACAGGAGAAAACGTATGAGCTTCAAGCTGCAGGGTTCCCCAATTTACAACATAATTTTGGCGGATTGCCATCATGCCTTCGTAATGTCCTGGATCAGATCGATGTACCGCAGTACTCAATCCATCATAGTGACCACCATTTTCAATTACTCGTTGCATTGAGTATGCAAGTGTGAAGGACAGTCCGTAACCCTTCTATTATCGAAACTCCTTTCATGGTTTAACTGCCTAGGACAGTCTTGATTTCCATTGATATCATTCCCACCAATGTCACATGTTACCACATGCTGAAGAGAGGTGGCGGATCTACCATCCTCATGGGAGGTTTCCAAGGAATCAGTGTAGGTTGAGGTGTCGATCTCTCGATGCTGCCTTTCTTTACAATCATTATTAACCTACTGAGTGAAATGCACAACCCAAGGAAAATTCGAAAAGGGAGACAAGGGCCTAGCTCAATATATGTGTGAGGAGGAGGCTCCGACGTTTTCCAGGTGTCAGCCACCTTATTCCCATCATGTCTAACGTGGAAAAAATACTAGGTGTGGGGGTTGCAGAGTATGGTTCCAAGTTCTTCCACCCTGTACGCTAGTCTCCAGCTATCCGAGACATGTTCTGGGTGGCATCCAAGTTGGAACTCTTTTTCCATATGGATGATCAACTTTGAATCCCATTCATCTATGAGGGGTTTCCAATTGTTCCCCTCTTCCATATTTAATCCCTGTAAGAGACCTTCAAGCTCGACAATATTGTTCGTGTCCTACCCGATATTACCATAGTAAATATGCAGGATTTGGCCATTATGGTTCCTGAAAACACCCCCAAATCCCGCAGCACCCGGGTTTCCTTTGGAAGCTCCGTCAAAATTGAGCTTATAGAAGACGAAAGGGGGCGGTGACTAGAAGTTGGGGCTAGTGGGATTAGGGGATTGCTTTGGCTTTCCAATCCATCCGGGATCAGATTTCTTTAAACCAAGTTGTTCCAGAATCTGATCCTCCTGGATATTGGCATCCTAGTCCTTGTCTACCCATGGGGTAATATTGAGAGTTTCCTGGATATGAGTCACAATTTTATTCCAGATAGCCTAAGCAAGAGTTTTTTTTTCTCGAAAAATTCGTTGGTTGTGCTCCTTCCAAATTTCCCACAACAGGAAGCCAGGAAGCATAAGCCATGTTGAATTAACAATGTTGTTTTTAAGGGTTGTACTGTCCTAGGCTCTCACAGTCTGATTAGGATTCCCTTGTTTTCTATTGGTGCATCTGAATAATTCCTCTCCCCAATCCCACAAAGAAGAAAAGAACGGGAAAGAATCCAGCATATGATTCATAGTTTCTTCAGTATTGGAGCAAAGGGGGCATTGAGAGGGGCCAACTATTCCTCTTTTTCGTATATTTTCACCTGTGAGAATTCGTCTGTATATGACCAAACATAAAAAGCAAGCCACCTTTGGCTAGAGGTTTGATAACCATATTTTCTTCCAGATACTGTCTTCCGGATCAATTTCTCTTTTTTCCCTGAGATCATAAGATTCCTTGGTGTTGAAGTTTCCTTTGGTTGAGTAACCCCACCTGGGTCTATCATGACCTCTCTGAGTTTTTATTATTCTTTCCTTAAGGGTCTCTTCCATGTGGTGACTACCTTTGGGCGTGCATCTTTGTAGCCACCAGTCCAAAGGTTTCCATTCCATGTAAGTTGTGTCCTCTGAGTCAGGTTTCCAAAAATGTGCCACTTTGGAAAGGTTAAGGGCATAGAATAGCACCTGGAACTCAAGGGAGGGGGGGGATGAAGCATTTTTTGAGCTTTGTTTCCAGGATTCCTCCCAAATATCAGTAGAGAGCCCATCACGGATTTCCCAAAAGCTGTGGCCTTGGATGATATTCCGATTTTGGAAGGCAGTTTTCCATATGTGAGAGCCATGTAGTTCCTCATTGAATCGTATGAGTTCCTGCTTTGGTATGTCATGGGAGTATTTAGCATGACACAACTAAGCCTAAGGTTCCTCGTTGTGGGTAACCCATTCCCACCAAATTTTAGTTCCCAAAACTTCATTATTCATCTCCGTATCTCTCAAATCAAGGCTCCCCTGGAGTTTGGGTCTATAGACTTTTTCCCAACTGACCAGATCCCATTTCTGTTTCTCTGCATTTCCACCCCACAGAAAGGTTCTTTGGATGGATCTGATTTCCTTAATCACATATTTGGGAGAAACAAGAACTGAGAAGAGATAAATGGGCATTTCCTGGAGGATGACTTTGATAAGAGTAAGCCTGCTGGCCAGGTTCAAGGGTCGGAGTGTCCAATTATTTATCTTTTTCCACATTCTATCAAGAACATCAGTCCACGACACTCGTCTGATGACACATTCCGCCAGAGGGGCACCTAAGTATCTGGATGGAAGGGAGCTCCCTTGGAAGCTGAGAATACGAAGGATGTTTCTTTGGGAGATGTTGGGGGTGTTAAAAAAGTAGACTTACGATTTTTCTCTGTTAATCTCTAACCCATATGCATTGGAGAAGGCGTTAAGGCATTTCTTGATGGCTTTTGCTTCCTGGATGGAAGCGTGACCCATGAGCATAGTGTCATCTATGAACTGCTTATGAGTTTGTTTGACGGAATGTGGGTGGACATTGAGGCCTCTCATTTCTCCATTCGATACCATAGATTTGATAAGTCTGTTGAGGCCTTCTGCCATCAGGATAAAGAGGAAGGGGGATATAAGATCCCCCTGGCGGATGCCTCTTGAAAGGCAGAAGGCCCTGGTAGGGGTTCCATTAAGCAGAATGGAGAAAAAGGTAGTTGAGGTCATACTCATAACCCAGTTAGTCCATTCCTCATTAAATCCATAAGCAGTGAGCATTTCCCTCATGTATTTCCAGCTTAACTTATCATAGGATTTAGAAATGTCAAGTTTGAGCAGCATTCTTGGGATTTTGGAAACCTTGAGGGAGTGAATAACTTCATGGATAATAATCAACCCCTCCAATATTTATCTTCCTTCAACAAATCCAGATTGCTTCGGAGAAATAAGATGGGGGAGAATGGGCTTTAGGAGATTGGCCATGACTTTGGTGATTATTTTATAGATGAAATTACAAAAGGAAATTGGTCGAAACTTACCTGGAGTGTCAGCACCTTCCGCTTTGGGATAAGAGTGATGAAAGTAGCATTAAAAGCATGTAGAACTCTTTTGTTTCATCTAGAGTCTTCTACAATTTTCCAGACATCATGTTTGATCATGTTCTAGAAATGGTGAAAGATGTTAGTCGTGGATCCATCAGGGCCTGCGGCCTTTCCTTCTGCCATTTGGTGGAGGGATTCTTCAACTTCCATGAGAGTCACCGGTTTCTTCAGGAGATCGTTCTATTCATCAGTGACTGTGTGGGGGATAAGCTGGGTGATTCTTGTGGTATGCTCTAATCTGTTTCCTTGGTCTTATTTCATGATATCCCCAAAAAATTGAGTTAGTTTCGTTTCCATATCTTTTCTTGTGTCCACATATTGGCCAGCTTTTGTCTTGAGTCTGTGAATCCTGGCTTTCCGTCTGTTCTAGATGATATATTTGTGAAAGAAGGATGTGTTTCATTCCCCCTCTTGAAGCCATTGGTTTCTAGACTTCTGTCTCCAATAGATCTCCTCCTGCTTTTCTCTGTCTTGAAGTTGCTCTATGAGTATTTTCTCTTTTTTCAAATATTCATTATACCCATTATTCAGACCTTCCCTTTAGATACTTTCCAATTGATCGCTTAATTGTTTTTTATCTTGGAATATGTTCCCAAATTCCTCCTTGTTCCATGTGCGAATCTTGGCTTTTAAGGCTTTCATCTTTTGGTGGAATTGGTACATTCTTGTCCCTCCCGGGGGAACAATGTCTTCCAACCACTGTTGAACCAATGATTTGAAGTCCTTGTGCTCCATCCAGAATTTTTCAAATCGAAAAGGTTTCTGACCTTTGAGCCCAGTCCAATCCCAGAGAAGGCTGATAGGCCAATGATCAGACCCTACCGCGGGGAGAACAAAAGTCATCAACTCACCACCCTTTGTGGTAAGATCCTTAGATATTAGGAACCTATCCAACTGAATGGCTACATGATGGTCTCCCCCTCTTCTATTATTCCATGTGAACCAACCATTCCCAATTTCCAGGTCAGCAAGCTTGCTGGAATCAATGAATTCCTTGAAAGCTTCATTGGAAGGTCCAAGCAAGTGTCTGCCACCTTTCTTTTCTTCTAGGGAAGTGACCATATTGAAGTCCCCTCCTATCAGCCTGTTATTTTCTCCTATCCAATTTTCCATCCATGATAGGGAATGGGGAAACGAGTTCTTTTGGAGGTTAATGCTTGGGCCGTAAACGTTTGAAATCACTCCCTTCATTCTAGTCTCCATGATTTCAAAGTCTGCTAAGAGCACGAAATTGGTAGCCCAAAATTTTCCCAGGGCGATCTCCTCATATTTATAGAGGGTCACTAACCCTCCAATAGAACCTCGAGCCTCTATAGCGAATGTTTGGAATCCTTTCCACTCCTTACTCCCTATTTCCTGCATTTTCTACATGTTGCATTTTGTTTCCTGGAGAAAAAATATATATATTTTCTCCATCTTGATCTTATTCCTCAGATTCTTAATCTTGCATGGGTGATTAACCCCTCATATGTTCCAGGTGATAATATTCATTGACTAACTCCTATTAGCTTCTGTGAAGGCAACCTTTATAGTAGGGTACTGCCCTGACTCTATGAATTTGGTTCCTATCTCCGCTATCCTTTGCTTGTTCGATTTTCAGCCTCACTTTTCACCTTCTTCTGGTAGTTTTCGTTTGTTCCCTTTCAGGGATTCTTTTGTAATTCCTAAACAAGGCTTCACCTTGGCTTTGAGGATCTCCTCCTACAGGAGTTCTAACTGTCTGTGTGAAACATAGCCTTTTCATTTCTTTTCGCATTCATTCTCGATGGCATCTATGTCCAAGTCTCCCAAATCCATATATTCTGTGTCCTCCATAGAGTCATCCTCCATATCCTCCGGGCCTTCCACATGTGCTTCTTGGGCCAGGATCTCGGCCTCCTGGATCAATTCTTTTCCATCCTTCTTGTTCCCCCAAAACTCCACGGACTCCTTGATATCGTTTAGGGTATCGAACCTATTCTAGAGAGAAGGGTTCTTGACCTTGGGTTGATCAGGCGCCTAGTGGTTGATATGTCGTCAGCTCGATCGCTTCCATCTCACCTGAGTGAAACCTTCCATATATACATTTCTGCCCTTATCCATTGTAGCTGGGTCGGGATCGGTATTTTTTATATTCTGTGGACAGTCACGGCTGAGGTGGCCATACTCATGGCAGCCACGACAGCGAAATGGGAGGTGCTCATAGTCCTGCGACTGGGTCCATTCCTCATAATCCCACATCAGGTTGATGGCGTCTGGGAGAGCTTGTGCTAGATACATGTAGATGCATATCCAAGCAAACGAAGTGTATCGTCTCTGAAGAGTTTGTTCATATGCCTTCACAAATTTACCCAGTGCATTACCGATATCCTGCAGGATTTATGGTTCCCAGTACTCACAGAGGAGGGAATACAACCTGATCCACACTGGGGAAATGTTGAGATCCTCCTTATCAGGGTTAAATCTCTCCTTCCATGGGCAGAGATATGGCCCCGTAGAGAAGAATAAGTATGGTCCTCCTTCCAGGATCCGATCTTTGTCTTCTTGGTTGAAAAATACTATTCTGAAAAAACCCTTAGCTCCAAGGTGTAGATCATAATGGCCCTTAGGGTTCCATGTGGTCATGATCCATCTGGTTAGGTATTTTTCCTTGGGCAAGATTCCAATGAAATTCCCGATCAAGGCCTTTTCCTTCCACTGCTCCACACGCTCCCGCAGTTTTCTGATCTTATCTGTAGCGATGGGATCTCTTTGGCTATGGGAAGACTGTTGATGTATATGTAACTTCGGAATGTATTTCATCAGTATATTATATGTATATTTATTGTACCCTTATAAGAGATGTGTTTTTCCTCTATAAGGAAGTGTCGTCATGTGGATTGACAAGTGTCGCAAGTGTGTGTACTTTCCGATGGGTTATTAGACCACCTTATGGGGTCGGCCCTAATTAATATATAATATAATGTGGATGTACTCAAGTAGACAAGTCGGCCCCAGTAGGTCACTGGGAAAAAAGGTGAGTATAAATAGAGATAGGAGATCTCTATTTTACTCACTCGGAAAAGTATCTATCTCTCTCTCTGGAAAGTGGCGCACTAGTGAGGAGGAGGAGGATCATCTGCTAGGAGACTATCTCTGTATTATTTGGTTGTATTTTGGTTGAGCCATTGCTCTCTCTATCTCTGAGGAAGTTTGTGGGGTTTTTCACCTTAGGGTTTTCCCCACGGAAACTCTGTGTCTCTTGTCTCTATGCTTTTGATTCTTGTGATGCTTGTGATGCTTGTCATATTATGATTGTCATGCATTGATATACTGTAGATGTTATTCTCTCAGCAAAGATCCTATAGTATTGTGATTTAATACTGAAAATTTAACATGGTATCAGAGCTTAACTGAGAAGAAGACATTTTGCAGTGACGGAAGCTTGTATTGCTTGTTTATTGGGTTTCTCTCCACAGATTTTTGAAAATACGTATAGTAGATTGGATCTACTCATCAAGGCGCATCTTTCTGTCCAATCAGATTTCAGTTCCGAGCATTTTCAGTTTTGGCCCTAAAAATTAGGGTTTCCACAAAAATAGGAATTTCTGGAAACTGAAGGTACAGCTGGACGCTCCTTGCAAAAATCGAAGGTTTGAGCTTTGGATCGAGATTTTTGGCTGGGTAGATCTCCGGGAAACTCAAACCCTAATTCAGGGCTCTCCCCAGTAAACCCGGGAGGACAAAAAGGCAATTTTGAAGGGCAAGACTTTGCTGATCTCAAATTCTGAATGTACTAGGCTGATCAGCTCTCCAAGGCGCATCTTTCTATCCTTCCGGAATTTTGAAATTCACATTTTGAATTTTTAGGGTTTCACTGACAAACCCTAATCCGGGACCAGATCCAGTTTTCAGCACTTCAAGTGGTAAGTTCTAAATCTTTTCTATTTCCATTTGAAGTACTCTTAAAGATGTCTCTTCACACCAAGCTTGAGGATAAGCTTGAAGGGGCTGATAACTTCCGAGCCTGGAAGTATAGGATTGGGCTAATCCCGGAAGAGAATGAGTTGGACTCATATGTGAAAGAAGACATCCCTATCCCAGAGGATGAAGAGGCCAAGGCATTGCACAAGAAGAACTTGGTCAAGGCAAAGAGAATCATTGCTGATTCTATCAAAGACCATCTCATACCCCATGTGTCTTCTCTCAAGACACCCAAGGAGATGTTTGAATCCTTGACCAAGCTATTTGAAGGAAAGAACATAAATCGGAAGATGACCCTGCGGAACCAATTGAAAGCAGTAAAGTTTCAGAATGGAGAAACCATTCAATCCTATTTTTCAAGGGTCTCTCAGATCAAGGAACAATTGGAAGCAGTAGAAGAAATGGTGGAGAATGGTGAAGTGGTGATGACCACTCTAAATGGCCTACCTAGGTCATGGGATTCCTTTATCCAAGGAATTTGTGCAAGGAAGAAGTTGATCTCCTTCAGTAGACTTCGGGAAGAATGTTCTCAAGAAGAAGCTAGACTTATAGCTCGTGAGGAAAAGATGGGAGGAGAAGATCAAGCTCTTGCAGCTCACACTAAAAGAAGTAAATCCAAGAAGGAATCATCTCATAATAGAAGATTCTCTCACCATCATCATTATCATAAAGATAAGAAAGAACTCAGATGCTTCACTTGCAATGAGAAGGGACATTTTGCTTCAGATTGTCCCAAGAAGAAGAAAGACAACAACAGCTTCAGTAAGAAGAAGAAGGGCAGCAAAAGAAGATTTCATGCTCATGCTGCCGAAGATGATGAACCCCCAAAGAAGAAGGCTAAGGCAGAAAGCAGTAGTGATGATGACTCATCAAGTGAAGAAGAGTATGTTTTAATCTCTGCACTCACTGGTACCATCTCCCATGGCTGTAATGATTGGTTGATTGATAGTGGGGCTTCCAAACACATGACTGGGTTCAAGGAATCTTTTATGAACCTTTCTGAACATGAATCACCCCATAAGGTGAAACTTGGGGATGATTATCAATATCCAATCAAAGGAAGTGGTGAAGCCTCTTACAACCTAGATTCTGGAAAATCTCTGAAGATGAAGGAAGTCCTCTATGTACCTGGACTCAAGAAAAACTTACTCTCCATCTCTGCTTTAGATGAAAAAGGTATGAGGGTTGCATTTGTTGATGGCCAAGTTCTAATGTGGCCAAAGGGAAAGACCATGGATGATGCAGTAGTGATTGGAGAGCAAGAGGGAGGCTTGTATAAATTGAAGGGACAACCTGAACATGCCATGGTACATGAATCCATGGAGCCAAGTGAACTTTGGCACAGAAGACTTGCTCACATGCACTATAGGGCACTTCCAATTGCAAGCAAGGCAGTAGAAGGTCTTCCTGAAATCAAGACCAAACATGAAGGTGTATGCAAAGGATGTGCAAAAGGAAAGAACACTAAGAAGGCTTTCCCAAGCAGTGAAAGCAAGGCAAAAGACATTCTGGAAATCATCCACTCAGATGTATGTGGTCCTATGTCATCTAGCTCCCTGAGTGGGTATGTTTACTATGTATCATTTATTGATGACTTCTCTAGGAAGACTTGGGTATACTTCTTGAAAGGCAAAGATGAGGTGTTTGATAAATTCAAGGAATTCAAAAACTTGATGGAGAATCAAACTGAAAAGAAAATCAAAACATTTAGATCTGACAATGGTGGAGAATTCACCTCAAATGACTTCAAGAAGCTTTGCAGTGATTCAGGGATTAAGAGGGAGTTGACTGCTCCATATAATCCCCAACAGAATGGAGTTGCAGAAAGGAAGAACAAAACTATCATGGAAGCAGCAAGGGCAATGTTGCATGACCAGGATCTTCCCATGCATCTTTGGGCAGAAGCAGCTAGAACAGCTGTATATGTGCAGAATAGAACACCCCACAAGATTTTGGACAACAAGACACCAGAAGAAGTCTTTTCTGGTAAGAAACCTGAAGTCAACCATCTCAGAATATTTGGTTGTCCAGTATACACTCATGTCCCAAAGGAGAAGAGGACTAAACTAGATCCTTCAGGAAAGAAGGGCATCTTCGTGGGTTATAGTGAAAGCTCGAAGGCTTACATAATATATTTTCCAGGGTTCAAGAAGATTGATGTCAGCAGGGATGTAACATTTGATGAAAATTCAGCATTCATCAAATCAAGAAAGGCACCTATTGAAGTTTATGAAGAACCTAAGGAAACAAGATTTCAAGACACCACCATGACTGATGCAGTTCCAGAAACTGCTCGTGAGTTTGAAGATCCACAAGAACCTGTAGATCCACCTCGTGAGGATAACTCTCACAAGAGGAAACCTGTATGGGCTAGAGAGCTCATTCATGATGCAGAAAGATTTGGCATTCCAGAAGAAGAACACAGAGCAAAGAAGAGAACCAGATCACACACCAGTTATGTTGCTTTACTCTGTGACATCATGAACAAAGAGCCTTCCAGTTATGAAGAGGCGGCAGAAAAGAAAGAATGGAAGGATGCTATGGTTGAGGAATATCAATCAATTATGAAGAATGATGTTTGGGATGTTGTCCCAAGACCTAAAGGGAAGTCTGTTGTGACTTCCAAGTGGATCTACAAAATCAAGCATGCTGCAGATGGCAGTGTGGAAAAATATAAAGCAAGATTCGTAGCTCGTGGTTTCTCTCAGAAGGAAGGAATAGACTATGAAGAAACCTTTGCACCTGTAGCCAGATATACTTCCATCAGAACAGTACTTTCCCTGGCTGCAGCAATGAAATGGAAGATACACCAAATGGATGTCAAGACTGCTTTTCTGAACGGTATAGTAGAAGAGGAAGTATATGTGGAACAGCCACTCGGCTTTGAAATACATGACCGGGAATCTTATGTATTCAGATTGAAGAAAGCCTTGTATGGCTTGAAGCAAGCTCCCAGAACCTGGTATGGTAGGATGGACAGTTTCCTATCTAGTTTGGGCTTTACCAAGAGTAAAGCAGATTCCAACCTTTATTACAAGGTTGAGGAAGGGAATCATGTGATTCTACTACTATATGTGGATGACCTATTTGTGACAGGAGATGACAGAATGATTGCAGATACCAAGAGGAAGCTTGCAGCTGAATTCGATATGAAAGATTTGGGAATGATGCACTATTTCCTAGGTATGGAGGTGTGGCAGAATGCAGGTGGGATCTTCCTTGGTCAAGGGAAGTACACAGTAGATATCCTGAAGAGATTTGGGATGATGGATTGCAAAGCCATGGCCACACCTATGGCATCGAATCTAAAGCTTCTTTACGATGCTTCATCTGAGCCAGTTGATGTTTCTATGTATCGTCAGATTATTGGGTCCTTGATGTACCTGACGAACACGAGACCAGATATTTGCTTTGCTGTGAACACATTGAGCCAGTTCCTGACGGATCCGAGGGGTGTTCACCTGGTTGCTGTAAAGCATGTTCTGAGGTACCTGAAGGGTACAGTGGATTATGGGCTCAGATATGAGGCGAATCAAAAGTTTAACCTGCAGGGTTATGTTGATTCAGATTGGGCTGGCAGTGCTGCAGATAGGAAGAGCACATCTGGGTGTTGCTTCAGTATGGGATCAGGTGTGATCTCTTGGTTTAGCAGGAAGCAGTCCTGCGTAGCACTGAGTACAGCTGAGGCAGAGTATGTTGCAGCATGTTCAGCTAGTTGTGAGGCAGTATGGCTGCGGAAGCTACTGTCTGAGTTATTTGATCTCCCGTTGGAAGCTACTGGTATCTTCTGTGATAACCAGAGTTGTGTGAAGCTGTCCGAGAACCCAGTGTTTCATGACAGGTCGAAACACATAGAGATCAAATATCACTATATCAGGGATATGGTGCAGAGAGGAGCTGTGAAGCTCCTGTATGTTGCGACGGACGAGCAGATTGCAGATGTGTTGACGAAGCCACTAGCTAGGGTAAAGTTCGAGTACTTCAGAGAGAGGCTTGGCGTTCTTCAGATCGAGGACACTTCGAGGAAGAAGTGATGGACACATTTGCTGAAGCCATTCCAAGCATGTTGGAAGGAGGATCCTTCACATGGCTGTGGATATAAGCGCTGGATGATGAGCATCAGGATGATGTTCTAGTTTCTGCTGGATATGATCAGTTGGATCATTTTTGTATGTATGTATGCATCATGTTGGATGTTGGATATGATCAGTTGGATCATTTTTTATGTATGTATGTATGCATCATGTTGGATGCTGGATATGATCAGTTGGATCATTTTTATGTATGTATGTATGCATCATGTTGGATGCTTGGACCATGTATCTGTATATGTATCAGGTGGATACATTGTATGATCAGGTAGATCATGTATGGTGATATGTATCATGTATTTGTATTTGTATCAGATGGATACATTGATGATCAGGAGGATCATGTATGATGATATGTATCAGGTAGATACTTGGTATGCATCAGGTAGATGCATTGATGATCAGGAGGATCATGTATGATGATATGTATCAGGTAGATACTTGGTATGCATCAGGTAGATGCATTGATGATCAGGAGGATCATGTATGATGATATGTATCAGGTAGATACTTGGTATGCATCAGGTAGATGCATTGATGATCAGGATGATCATAGATGACGAGCTTCAGGATGTTGCTCCAGATGACATGCAGCAGGATGTTGCGGTGATGATCAGGATGATCATAGATGACGAGATTCAGGATGTTGCTCCAGAGGACATGCAGCAGGACGTTGCAGTGATGATGATCAGGATGATCATGAATACATTAGGATGATGTATGGTGAGTATCAGGATGATACTCTGTGGCCGTGGATCAGGTTGTGCAGATAAGCATGTAATTTGTGCCCTGGGAGATTTGCAGATGGTCTTTCGAGGTTTTTCCTATGGCATATAATTTGTACCCTGGGACATCTGGCAAATGCTCTTTCGAGGTTTTGCTTGGGAGGACATATAATTTGTGCCCTATGAGATCTGCAGATAGTCTTTCGAGGTTTTGCCTATGGCATGTAATTTGTGCCCTGGGATATCTGGCAGATGCTCTTTCGAGGTTTTGTCCTATGGCATGTAATCTGTGCCCTGGGAGATCCGATAGGTTGAGCTGTGTGCTCGTAATCAGTCCTGGGATGCTCTTGCGAGGTTTTGCCATGACCACATGTAATTTGTGCCCTGGGAGATCCGAGAGGTTGAGCTGTGTGCTCGTAATCAGTCCTGGGATGCTCTTGCGAGGTTTTTTGGTGAGGTCACATATAATTTGTGCCCTGGGAGATTTGCAGATGGTCTTTCGAGGTTTTGCCTATGGCATGTAATCTGTGCCCTGGGACATCTGGCAAATGCTCTTTCGAGGTTTTGTGACGCACGTAAAATTCCTGAGGATTCCACAGTATGGCCAGTGATGACGAAGACCTGCAGGTGGTGGGCCTACATCCAGTATGAAAAAGGACTGGCTCTGTAGAACTTCCTATGACGAGTAGAGACAGAGATTGGATGAGATAGCAGCAGCAGTGACGATGATGATGACGATGATCCAGAGAAGAAGACTTGTCTAGCAGATCTGTGTCGAGAAATACCTTCCTTGTTAAGAGGGAGTGTTGATGTATATGTAACTTCGGAATGTATTTCATCAGTATATTATATGTATATTTATTGTACCCTTATAAGAGATGTGTTTTTCCTCTATAAGGAAGTGTCGTCATGTGGATTGACAAGTGTCGCAAGTGTGTGTACTTGCCGATGGGTTATTAGACCACCTTATGGGGTCGGCCCTAATTAATATATAATATAATGTGGATGTACTCAAGTAGACAAGTCGGCCCCAGTAGGTCACTGGGCAAAAAGGTGAGTATAAATAGAGATAGGAGATCTCTATTTTACTCACTCGGAAAAGTATCTATCTCTCTCTCTGGAAAGTGGCGCACTAGTGAGGAGGAGGAGGATCATCTGCTAGGAGACTATCTCTGTATTATTTGGTTGTATTTTGGTTGAGCCATTGCTCTCTCTATCTCTGAGGAAGTTTGTGGGGTTTTTCACCTTAGGGTTTTCTTCACGGAAACTCTGTGTCTCTTGTCTCTATGCTTTTGATTCTTGTGATTCTTGTGATGCTTGTCATATTATGATTGTCATGCATTGATATACTGTAGATGTTATTCTCTCAGCAAAGATCCTATAGTATTGTGATTTAATACTGAAAATTTAACAAAGACACCCCCCATGGGTTTTACTTGAGCCGTGATTGGCATGTCCAAGGCCGTCATTCTCCAGTTCTCTTTCACAAGAATCCTCAGGCTGATGCGACGGGCCCTGGGCATTCGTACTAGATTGTCGGCACGAGGAAGAGGAGGTTGATCCACCCCCTCCAGGGATCGTCATGGGCTACAAACCCTCGCAACAAAAAACCCTAAAGAAACCTTCGGTAAATCAGAGCCGCTTTCCAAAAAAAACAATAATGGTATCATTTTAATAATATTAATATTAATATATCGTGTTGGGTGTTAAATAGTGGTATTTATTTTTAAATTAGAAAAATGTTCTACTCAATGTCTAGTGTATTAAGAGTCTTATAATTATGCTTCTTATTCTAGGTTAGTTCCTAAGCCTAAAACTGAGAGAAATTTATAATGCTAGGGTGTTCGAGGGTAGCTATAACTGAGTCCCAAGGTTTATAAAAGTTATTGATGTCGTCTTTTTTAGTTTAGGAGTGGTGGGATCCAACTAGTGCTAACCTCAAGTCCTCCGTCTTTGTTTAGATTGTTGGGATGCTTTATTATTTCTAGGGCTTCTCTAAGTATTGTTTTAAAGTAGTTATCCTCTTTTGAAAGGATCTTGGTGTCTTATAAGCACAAAAAGTGTTTGGTTTTGAAGGAGTGTTCTGCTGATGCCGAGGTTTGGATTCGTTCATTCCTGATGTCAGCTTTGTGTTCTTTTAATCTAGTGTGGAAGGACTGCCCAATTTCAATGATGTAGCATAGCCCACAAGAACATGACACCTTGTAGACGCCTATACATTTCCTATGATCAAGCAGGTCTTTAATGGGTCTCATTTTGTGCCTAATGGTCTCTAAGGTTTTGAAATAGGTTGTGATATCATTATTTTTAAGAACTCTAGCAATATTGTCCATGACCCCTTGAATATAAGGTAAGTAAGCTCTCGTGTTATATTTTTGTGCATTAGGGATAATGGTCTCTTTGTTTTTTGTGGTTTGAGTGTTGGTCCTTTTGTTGGTCTTCTTCATGACTTTATTGATATCCTTGGGGTTGTAACCTATATTCTTGAAAACGTTTGTGAGGTGGTATTTTTCCTCTTCAATGTGCTCATCGTATGAAATCCTTATTGCTCTTATGGATAAGGTGTTGAGGACTCCTATTTTCTGAGAGGGGTGGTGGTGAGAGTCTGCATGCAGATAGATTTCTGTGTGCGTCTTCTTTCTACAAACCTTGTGTCCTAACATTCCATCTTCTTTCCTATTTATAAAGACGTCTAGGAAGGGGATGCTCCCATTTTCTTCTTTTTCCATGGTGAACTTTATGTCCTCAGAACAACTATTGAGGTGTTCAAAAAAAAATTCAAGTTCGGTTTTTCCATGTGGCCATATCACGTTGGTGTCATCAACATATATTTTCCATCTGGATGGTTTTAATGTGAAGGAGTTGAGGGATTCTCTTTCAAATTTTTCCATGAAAAGGTTGGAAACTATGGGTGAGAATTCCATTGATACCCCAGTGGTTTTCTCATAAAAATCTCCTTGGAAGCTAAAAAAGGTAGATCTGAGACATACTATTGCTGACCTAGCTGTGTCAGGGTCTATGACCTCCTTAACAACTTGGATAACCTCATTAAGAGGGATATTTGTGAAGAGGGAGACCACGTCAAAACTTAAGATCTTGTCTTTGGGTTCAATTTTCTCTTCTTTGATGAACTTTACGAAGTCATTTGAGTCTTTGATAAATGAGTCTGTATTTCCTATAAGGGGGCCTAGGATTTTGGCTACATACTTTGCAAGTTCATAGGTTGGGGATCCTATAGTGTTGACAATAGGTCTAAGGGGAACTCCTTCATTATGGATTTTGGGGAGACTATAAATTATAGGGGTGATTTCACAGATTGGAATCAATCATTTCTTTAGGCTATCATCAAAGTTTGAGTTCTTGATAGTATTATAAAACCAAACACCACATAAACCTTGCAACATAGATTCTTTTTATTATTGATATTTTCAAACATAGTAGGGAAATCCTACAAATAGTGATCCCCTACTCCACACTTTGTACAAAATTTCATATCTATTTGATATTTGTAAGGACATTCTACATGACGATGTCCTTCATAAAGACAAGTAAAACACTGCATGGGTCGATGAGGTCGGAAATATCGACTTCCATTATTGCGGCCTCGACCTGTGAATCCTCCTCGTCGGTTGAAATTATCATTACGCCGATCATATATTATGCCGTCATTCCTTTGATATCTATCATTTCTGTTGCTCCGGTCATTTCTATCATTCCTTTCATTTCTTTGATCGAAAATATTAGTCTGGTGTACTGCGTGATAGTTTTGCTTATTCTTGAAGTTCAAATGACATTCTGCTATGGAGTGAGAATTAACTTTGCATATAGCGCACCATCGAGCTTGGTTGTTCTTCATGTTATATGGACAGTCTTTTGTGGTATGAGAATCGTACTATTGACATATGTTGTAGAAGCACTTTGTATGTACAAACCGGACGTCTTGCCATTAGTCGTCATGACGACAGTAGTATTTTGTATGCCCTACTGTGGAGCATTTTGTACACCAAAGTTTTGTTCCTCTGAGGTTGATTTCTTGGATGGATTTCTGCATGATTTCAATTTGTTCCTCGATATGTCTGTCGATATGGGCTATGGGGTAGTCATCATCCATTTCTATTTGTAAATCCTTCATTAGGGAATCTTCATATGAACTGAGGTTATGCCAACGAGCGTGCGATTTGATCTTCCATAATAGGCCAACTACTAACCATTGGATCAACAACTTGTCCTCAATGTCATAGTCAATATGGCTCAGTAGATATTTGAATCTCTTGTCATACTCCCTCATAGTTTCTGTCAGATTTTGCATTGTAGTCTTCAACTTTTCAGTGGCCAAGTACTTCGCATCCGATGTTTTGAAGAAGGATAAGAACTATTGTTTGATTTGATATCTTGTTACATTGGGTGTTTTTTTGTGGAATGTCATATACCAGGTTAGAGCTATTTTCCGCAATGAGCCGACAAATTGTGCCATTTGTCGGTCTTCATTGGTAAGGGATTTAGCTTCCCATATCAATTCACATACAAACCAATGCCTTCTAGGATCTTCATCGCCTTCGTAAAAAGGAAGGTGTGTTGTTGTGTGGGCCATGTTTGCTACGGCTTCGACCTCTAAGATTACTGGTGGCGACGGTGGATTGCTTCTGACGACAGAGTCACTTTCTTGAATAACTTCGACAGGTACTATTTCTAAATGTGTGTTGACAAGTGTTAGAGCTTGTTCTTCACTTTCAATGATATTGTCTTGAACTTCGGTTGGTTCTTCGTGTTGGCATTATGATTCAATTGCCATTGATGGTTGGAAAGCAGACAGATTGTTGCAGAATAGAGGGCTAAGTATGAAGGTTGCAGGAATCCTTGTGAGCCACTGCGGGCATATGAAGGCTGCGGGAATCCTTGTGGGCATATGAGGGCTTAGTATGAAGGCTACGAGCATCCTTGTGAGCCCCTGCGGGCATCCTTGTGAGCCCCTGCGGGCATCCTTGTGAGTCCCTATGGACATCATAGATAGCCCACTGGGGGCATTTCTAAGATCCCATGCGGGAATTACTTGAGACCTTGCAGGCATCAGTTGAAGGCCCATTGTGGGCATATGGAGAGGCCACTGCGGGCATAAGTCAAGACAGCTTGCGGGCATGAATGAGGCCATGTGGGCTTATGAGGGCTAAGTATAAGGCTCCTGCGGGATTCATTAAGTGGCATAAAATGCATATAATTCCGTGTAAGTGTTAGTGTTGTATGTTTTAAATGTCCCACGTTTTATGAAGGAAAAAGGAAATCTTTATTCCATTATGATGATGTTATCTTTACAGTTATAGTGAGTGTTTATTGAGCTCCCGACAGTTATGAAGACAAGAAATTTGTTCTTGGGTCAGTTATTGTTACACCTCAAATCGTCACACTTTGTACCATTGAGAGTCTTCATGTCATATCACCATGAGAAACATGATGTTTATACCTCCTAAGGGTTTTAGGACCCTTTTTCATCATGTTGGTCCCTTCCCTAGTCACACTTGGAAGCAAATCCAACAACTCGGGGGTTGAAAACCACTTGACCTAACCCATTTATGAGCCTCCTAGAGATATTTTCGCGCCCTGCTAGTGGTGCAAGGTGCGAAAAATTGCTTATTTTCACGTTTTGCATGCCTATGGGGGTGCGAAAATTGCAACATTTTCATGTTTTGCTCAGTTATGGGGGCGTGGAAATCCCTGAATAGCCATTTTTCCTAGATTTTGGATCTTGTATTTTGAGGATATTTTCATGGGATGAGGTCCTCCTTCGAATCCCATCTCACATTCCCTCCTTGCCATGTTTGAGATCCTTGATCCATATCTTCCTCACTTAGATCCATAATCTCCTTTTAGTGGTTGGCCTCCCAAATCCTACTTAAAGAGAGCCATCCATGAGCTAGGGGGGGTGATCTTGGAAGCACTAAACTTATGATCCTATGAGTCTTACAAGGGTGATGTTGGAGAGCTTGGAAGGAGGTGCTGCTACTTTGAACATCAAGGTATAACATTGTAATCAACTTCTTTTGGCTTTCTTATCATTAATATAACTTAAACTATTCCTCCCATTTTCATGTCTTTGATGATGAATGCATGAAATTGTCTATGTTTTTATAGTTAGATCTTTGTTTATACATATATTGCTTTGGAGAAGGTGTTGTATTTCTTTTGTGAACAGGTCCATAAAACCATAATCAAATGTTGGATCTGGAGCAACTTAGGAGCAGTAAGGACAACCATCAAAGTAAGGTACGCCATCTAATTGCTTTGTCTTTCCATAGCTTGTTAGATGATTTGTGACATAGATATAGGAGGACTATAGTGTCTATTTGTTTCTTCTCTGTCTTGGGTAGGAAGCTAGGGGCCTTTTCTAATCCCAAGGGGATATCTACCTATCCGTAGGGAGATTTTCTCGCCACATAAATTGGCGACTCCGCTGGGGATTTTCCCTAGTTTCACCTTTGCTTGCTTCTTTGGATCATCAAATCATATTTTAAGTGTTGTTTCTCATCACCTTAGATCCTCTTTAGTCATCATTGAGGACTATATTAAACCCAACACTTCATCCCTGCTCAGATCTAGGCATATTTTCATTTTTTACACCTACGGGAAAACTTTCGCTTCCCCAAAACACCTTGCAGAGTGAAAATTCCATATTTTCGCGTCCCCATAGTGTGCTAAAGCACGAAAATTTCCAGATTTTCTCTACCCCACAATGTTCTAGGAAGCGGGAATCTCATATTTTCGCTCTATGCTGGTCTGTACAAGGGTAAAAATCCTTTGTTTTGGGTTTTTTGGGAGCTTTTTCCTAGAGTTTGCCTTGGTCTGTTGGTTCAAGGATATTTGCCTAAACTCTTGTTGTCTGTTAGGAGCTATAAGTGCTCTTGCATACACAATTTGAGTGCATGTTTGTTTGCATTTTTAGGAATTTTTTGCACTAAGTTTGATTAAAATAAACATCAAATTTTAATGAATCGTGTATTGTACAGTCATTTTGACCCATATTAAGGTTTTAAGATAATTTTTGGTTTGGAGTAATTGCCTTGTTTTAAAATACTTGAAAAGTGTGGGACATCCATGTCTTTTTGAGCCTTTTTTCCTTGGGTTGTGCATCTTGTTTCCCTTAGATGCTGAGCTATCTAATGATTGTTGGAAAAGATTGATTCTTTGTGTCCAATTTAGTTCAATGAAAAGCTTTATTTTGTCCCTCTTTTGGTAGATTCACAAATTGGAAAGCATAAACATTCTTCTTGCTTTAATTTGATCATTTGACATTCTTGGTCTTACATTCATAAGAAGAAGAAAGGCTTGTTTCATATTTGTGTGCATTTGAGTTAGACAAAGTTATTGAGTGTTTTTCTTTGTCTTGCATTTGATTGAAAATGTTTGTGGAATCTTTCTTTCGATAGCTTAGATGTGTCTTTTTCGAGTTTAAAGAGATAGGAAACGGATTATAATTTTTGCATTAGTTATTGATAGAAAGATCTCTTTTTGTCACTTTAGGATAGTTTGGGTATGGTTTACATGATTGGTTATCATTCATTAAAAAGATAAAATTGCATTTGCATTGGGTTGTACATATTGGGAACGAAAATAATTCTCCCTACTGTAGTTAGCTATTCATCGAAAAGAAAAGTGTATTTGATTCATTCGCATCTGCATGTTTTGAGTCAAGTCACAACATCATCCAGTGGTACTTTTGTTTACCTGATTGAGTAAGACAACGAACGCCTAAAATTTATCTCCCTAACTCAACACATCTTAACCTCACTTGAGGATACAAAATAATATGTTAGTTAGGTAGGACACCGAGGATAGGAATCCAAACAATTCCCCCTTGTAACTTTTCATCTGAAACATATTTGTTTTCCTCTAGGGTACTAAAATCCTCTACTACTTATTGAAACGGTCATCGGCCAGTTTGTTGAGAGGGCCTCCCGTTCCACGGAGGTAAGTAGCGATGACAGGTTTCGAACGGACTTTGTGGAATGTCGCATGTAATACCCCATTTTGACCCTTAGGATATATTAGTTTTTAATGTAAATATTGTATACATGTGATGTATGTTTTCCTAGCATGGAGATCAAGGCCAAGGCCCCACTAGTGGATGCTCAGAATTTTAGTTAAAGGGAAAGTATTAGATATTATGTTACCCATGTGCTATGAAGCCATGGAACACTGTAAAAATGATGTCAATAAACATCATGCAATAAAATACCAAAAATGGCTATGGAAGCAACTAATGAGAAGGGGCAATGTGTATCCAGTAGGGAGAGGTGAGGGGGTTGTGGGGATGAACCATATGCTGCCAAATGTCATCTTGTGAACCCACTTGACTTTCTTTGTTGACATTTAATTATGTTGTAAGAAAGTGGTTGAAGATTTCAGTCCATGGCTTCAATGGAGCATGGGTAGCCCAGAAATTCGTATTGCAGGAATGGGATTTGTTTTCTTGTACCATAAGTCACTCTACCTCATGGGAATGGGTTCTTCCTCATTCCCATTCCATTGTTGAAGATCCCAGCAACAATTTTCATCCATTACACATTCCCAGCAGGGAGAAAAACCAGAAATCGCAACTGTGCAGGAACCCATGTTTTAAAGAGCCATAAACGCCCAAAATTGGTATTTGATAGTAAAATCCAATGGGAGATACATAGATACGAATCTTGGGGTGAATTTGAGAGTATTAGATACCTCGAAATCCATTGGAAAACCCAGTTTTTACAGCCCAAAATTCAACTGACGGGATTGAGTGACTTGATGACAGATTTGTGAGAAATCCAAGTGTGAATGTTTGAACAGAGGATTGGATTGCTGGAATTTAGCTTGAGATGTATGTAGCTCTGTGGTTGAGCTCACTAGATTAGCATCCTCCTCCTTTGTTTATTGATTTCTTTATAAACCCAACTGTGTGTTGGCTTAGCATGACTGTTTGAGTGAAACCATGGTTGTGAGTGAGCCTGTCTAGTTCCTCCTTAGTGGATACACAACCCAGCTCGGGGGTGGTCTCTCAGTTGAAAGAATACAGGCTGGAAAAAGACCTATGGTTGGGTGGAACGTTGCTCTCACATAGCCAGTTGTTGGACAGCTTCATCACAAAGATAAGTGTTTCTTGAGGTTAAATCGTGCTTATTCTGTGTTCTATAATGTGTTAATTTATTACTGTTAATTGTATGTTGAATGCATGTCTTAGTGTGGTTGATATGAAGCCTGCGCATAGCATGAAGAAGGGGATTGATTCTCTGCATTAGATTCATGATTTTCTTGGGATAGATATGCTGATGCATTCCAGTTTGTGTGTGTGATAATATGTTTAATTCCATTTTGTTTGCTTTAGTTTGGATCTGCACACGTGAAGTTTAATTTATTTATGAAATTGATGGCTTAATGAATGGGATGAGATTCTCAAATAAGCCTGTAATACCCCATTTTGACCCTTAGGATATATTAGCTTCTAATGTAAATATTGTATACATGTGATGTATGTTTTTCTAGAGTGGAGCTCAAGGACAAGGCCCCGCTAGTGGAAGCTCGAATTTTATTCAAAAGGAAACTACTAGACATTATAGTACCCATGTGTTATTTAGCCATGGAACATTGTAAAAATGATGTAAATAAACATTATGCAATAAAATACCAAAACTGGCTATGGAGGCAACGAATGAGAAGGGGCCATGTGTATCCACTAGGGAGTGGTGAGGGGGCTGTGGGATTGAACCATAGGCTACCATATGTCACCTTGAGAACCCATTTGATTTTCCTTGATGACATTTATTTCTGTTGTAAGGAAGTAGTTGAAGAAAACAGTCCATGGCTTCAATGGAGCATGGGCAGCCCAGAATTCGTATGGCAGAGTATGGGCTCTGTTTTCTTGTACCACAAGTCACTCTACCTCATGGGGATTGCTTCTTCCTCATTCCCATTCCATTGTGGAAGAGGCCAGCATCAATTTTCATCCAAAAACAAATTCCTGGCAGTGAGAAAAACCAGAAATCACAACTGTGAAATAACCCACGTTTTGAAGAGCCATAAATGCCTAGAATTGGTATTGGATAGTGAAATCTAATGGGGGATCCATAAGTATTAACCTTGGGTAGAATTTGGAAGCATTAAATACCCCAAAATACATTGGAAAACCCAGTTTTGATAGCCCAAAAACTCAGTGACGGGATTGAGTTATTCGTTCCCAGAATGGTGGGAAATCCAAGTGTGGATGCTTGAACAGAGGATGGGATTGCTTGCATTTAAATTGAGATGTTTGTAGCTCTGTGGTTGAGCTCACTGGCTTAGCATCCTCATCATTTCCTTATTGCATGCTTGACAAGCCCAGCTGTGTGCTGTCTTAGCATGACCGTTTGAGTGAATCCATGGCTGTGAGTGAGCCTGTCTAGTCCCTCCTTAGTGGATACACAGCCAAGCTCGGGGGTGATCTCTCAGCTGAAAGAATACAGGCTGGACAGAGATCTATGGTTGGGTGGAACGTTGCTCTCATGTAGCCAGTTGTTTGGATAGCTTCATCTTCAAGATAAGTGTTCTCTGTGATTTACATTATATGCATTATGTGCTTTGTAGTGTGTTAATTCTGAATGTTAGTTGTCCATGTTAATGAAATGAAATGATTGTATTAATGAAATCAACATGAAGCCTGTGCATAGCCTGGGAATGGAATTGAAATCCCTGGGTGATGAATCATATTATGCCTATGTTAGATATGAGGATCCATTACTGTCTGTGTGCTTGCTAGTATGTTATTTCCGATGTGTCTATTTGAAGTATGAGTCTGCACACAATAAGTTTTTTAATTCTTATAAATTGTTGAGTAATGTATGGGGCTGAGTTTACCAATTAAGCCCGGTAAGTTTGGTTAACGTTTCTT
Organism: Larix kaempferi; assembly: GCA_027924585.1. NCBI lineage: Eukaryota > Viridiplantae > Streptophyta > Pinopsida > Pinales > Pinaceae > Larix > Larix kaempferi. Next base: position 26,597,965 of record BSBM01000158.1, on the reverse strand, counting down.
TCCTTGCATCGGATTGATGGAAGGGGATGCTACAGAGTGGTATCAGAGCCCAGCTTGCAGCACTGGGGTTGCTTGGGCCAAACCCTAAATTACATGCAAGTAATAGAATGGTTTTAGCGCAGTATTAGTGAAATTGGGGCGGCATTTTTGATTGGAGAAATAGCAAGGTCGGACTTCTCAAGTGTGGAAGAGGATCACACAGGTGCATAGATCTCTCCAAGAACTTTCCAATGTTACCAGACTCGCCTCATTTGGCCAAGGGATGAAGGAGATATGGACCCCAGAAGTTGCAGGGCCAGAAACGTTCCAAGGATGCGGATGCCGGGTTTCAGGAACGCGAATTTTCAAAATTTGCGTTTGGACTTCCGAAATCCCGAACCTGCAATTTTCGGCTTTCGGGTGTCGGGTTTCGGGTTTCGGGTTTCGGGTTTCAGGGATGCAAATTTTCAAAATTTGTGTTTGGACTTTTGAAATCCCGAACCTGCAATTTTTGGCTTTCGGGTGTCGGGTTTCGGGTTTTGGGAACACGGATTTTCAAAATTTGCGTTTGGACTTCCGAAATACTGAACTCGCAATTTTCGGCTTTCAGGTGTCAGGTTTCAGGTTGCGGGATGGTTACATCCCCATGACCGCAACTTGACCCCCTGAACTCGCAGTTTCGGGTGTCAAGTTTTGGGTTGCAGGATGGCTACATCCTTGTGACCGCAACTTGACTTCCTGAACCCGCAAATTCGGGTTGCGGGTTGCGGGCTGTGTGTGGCGAGATAAAAAAAAAAAAAAAAAGTATAGAGCCCGAAAATTGATTTTTGGATAGCAAGAGCTGCGGAATCGGAATTGGATGAGGTCAATGGCATTCCGAGGCCATTAACAAAGGCCATGAATGAACCAGTGAAGATCCTGAGCCCATTATGCTCCGATCTGGCATAAAATTGGAATGAATGTCTTTTACAAATCAGTGTCCCGGCGCTTGACAGAAGGTCAGATTGAGTTGAAAACTGATATGGGGTGGTCATGGAGTAGGCACGGTGTTAAGTTTGGATTTTTGGAGCCAAACTCCAAAGGATGTGGAGTCGGGGTGTGCAAGAGGGCCGAAAAGCACTATTTCGGGCCACTTTTGGGATTTTTGAAAAGCTTGCAGTGGTTGAAAGTGACCCTATAATTCAGAATCAAGAAATTTACTAAACTTAGTATTTCATATTCTCAGTGAACCAGGCATATTCCGTTAGACAAATATTTTCCATAAATGCACCGTTTGGGAAATAGCCATTTTTTTGCCCAAAATTTGGAATTTTGGAAAAATGTGAAAAGTGGAAAGTAATCAAACCCAGAATTTTATAGAAGATGAATAGAATATCAGAACAAAGATCTACAAGTTGCTGAGTGTTCCTTTCTATATGTACTAACTTCGCCTGGTAGAAAAGTTTTCGTGATTCTTCATAGATTTTCTTCCACAGGTGGTCGAAGTTGGCAGTTCACGATATTTTACAACTGTGTAAAAATGTGCAGAATTGTGGTGAGAGTTGTCATTTTCAAAGTAATGCAGTTTCCACACCTGAGGTCAGAATGGAGCACGAGGATAGGCATTGGAAAGATTTTCCAATGGGGAACAGTGGTGCCTAATCATAATTTGACGGAATTTATCATACACCATAGATAATTGGAGCAGAAAAGTGTCACGGGTTGTTTTGGAAAAATTGTTGTCAATATGGGCAATTTCTAGAATTGCATGTCTGGGAGTAGCATGTCATGAAATCGAACCAGCTACGATGTGAAAGAGGAATTTCATGCAAAGATGAGGGATCGGAAAGGGAGAATTCCTTAACCCCTGTCTTGCTAACTGCATTTATATTTTATAAGCTTTATGTGCATAAAATTATGGCATGAGAATGTTGAAAATGCGAGAGATTAGATGAGTGGCATGAATATGCATTGATTGGCATATTAATAAACATTGCACAGTGTATGAGTATATGTTTTGCATGCATATGATATTACATATTGGTAAAAGTAGTGAGATTTTACATATGCAGTGAACCACTAATGGTAAATATTTTGGTTGATAATCACTATTGGTGATTGGTTTTGGTTGTAGGACCAAAGACAACAGAAGCATGGTTAAATATGTTGAGGATGTTGTTGCATGAAGCCAACAACCTTATGAAGAAAAGATAGTGCAACAAATCTACGATCATGATGTTGGAAAAAAGACTGTGTAGCCTTGGTAAGAGGCCAACCGATCAGGTAACATCAAGTGATGTTAATGACAACCATGCAGGTAATGGTTATTGATGCATAATTGCATGAATGTTGAAAGGGGATTTGGTAAGATCCCTTCGACTATGTTTGAATTATGTTGATTTGCTTTGCATGTGGTATTGAGTTCCTGAATGGGAATGTTAACCTACCGAGTATGGTGAGATGTGGGTAAGTGAAGGCAATGATCCTTACACCCTATACTTGCTTAGAATCTCAATGCATTCATATGAAATTATATCATGCCATTTGAGTATGTCGATTGTGAGTTTAACAACCAAAGCAAATGAGGACCGGTGGTCCTAATTATGGTAATGCATGTTATATGAGATAGTCATGATTAAGTCATAATATGCTTGAATGCATAGTACTCATGAAACAATGCAAGGTGGCATTGAGTGGATGTGCATTAAGAGATTTTATAAATCTTGTAGTTAAGCATTGAGTGAATGCATATGAAAAACTTGAGTAAAGGTTGTGAATATGCATGCATGAGGGTAGCTACACCTGAGGAGATGTATTGTGTGCATGCATGATTGTGATATATGTATATGTCTCATTTAAATTGAGCAATGGATGAAATGATGAATTAATGATAATTTTGAGATCATTTCATGAGCTGCTATGAATGCAGGGGAAGAATTGCATGAAGGTAGTCATGATTGACAGGCTTCCAGAGTGCTCTGTTGGAAGGATAGAGTGTATAAATGATATGGCTATGAATTAATGAGAATTTAAAAGCTTTAAGTTAATTTCATAAATGATGTGACTGTACCTTGCAATTTTAGTATGATAATGATTTACATGAAGTAAATGAGTTTGTTATATTGATATGTTAACAGCTGGAAGTGTTTGAATTATGGGATGTTATAATTCTGGAAATGCTTCAGTGATTATTGCAGCAATGAAATATTATATGCATGGAGACTTACAAAGTGCTTGGCTGATTGAAGTTTCAGATTTTAGGTAGATTTTTCTAGGCATGGAAATGTGGGTAAGTCCATGATGGAGGATGGAGTCTACCATGTGCAAAAGCTAAAGGTTATGAGAAGATTCTCATGGGTGTGAAATTTAACTTATGCATGAAACAAATTTGAAAATATTCTCATTTAAGTTTATGAGAATAATATCATTGTTGCAAATCTAATTTCTGTAGGGAGCAGATTTGAAAATTTGATTTAGAGCTTATGAGAAGGAATCTCATGGTTGAGAAATCTAAGCTCTGTTAGAAAGAAGAATTGTAAATCTCCGATTTTTAAATTTTCAGATTTGAAATTTTGCTTATAATTGCTAATGACTGTTTGGCTATTTAAGGAATGTGTCAGGAAGACCATGTGTGATGGCCTGCAGAAGCCAAACTTCATGGGAAGGGATTCCATGATTTGGAAATGGGTTTTGGGTGAAACGCCATTAGACATTATTAATGTCTCATCCGCACTGCATGATTGGTAAACAATATGAGTGAGATGGTAAAGATTATGTCAGTAAGACATATGAGGGTTATGTAATATCAAAAGGAGTTGGGATGGCAAACCGAGGGACTGTCAACTCAAAGAAGGGAGCCCCCATTCCTCATTAATCAAGAAAGACTACATCTACAAATGGATAAGTGTTCTGTAAACCTTGATTGATATATATATATATATATGTGTGTGTGTGTGTGTGTGTGTGTGTGTGTGCAAGTCTAATCGTTAGAATTACTATGCAGAACATATTCTATTTATGTACATTATTTAGACTGCTTGAAGTATGATTAGGACTTGCATAGCTCCCATCAGTGAGGAGTGCACGCCTTTCTGATGATGAGTTATGTCAGGGATGCCAATATTGATTACACCCCAAAGGAATTGACGCATTCCTGGTGTTTCAATACTTGATAGTGAATGCTATGAATTATGGTTATAATTCATGAATAACAGCGCTGACAAGTCTGCCTATACTACTTGTGTTATCACCTTAAACAAATGTAATTTGGTGCTACACACTAAAGGAACAAAGTAAAAGGTTGTTGTGAGGGGTTGTGGTGGAAGGGTTAATGTGTATGAAAGGATGTTGTGGAGGTTGTGGGGATTTTGATGAAAGGTTGTGAAGGTGTTGATGAAAGGACTGTTATATGCTTATGGCTCCATAGTAGAGCCTTGACCTAGAAATGGTCGTAGTGAAGTTCCTTCCAAGTCGACGTGAAGGTGTACTGGTTGGAAATTAATTATTGATGTTTTGGAGCAGCCTGCGTGCTGGCCAAACATCCCAGTCCGCAGGAGGATCCCAAGGCTTATAAAGTAAAAGCAGGACTCTGTGGACCAGAGAGGAAATGCACAATACAGATAAGTATTCAACTTCATTTATTTCTTGTTTGGAATAATGAATATTTCAAGTATAAGTCTTGTAATAGTTAAGCTGGTGCACTATTGTTTCTTTGTTGGAAACATTGACCATTACAGGAAGAAAGGACCCTGGAAGAACTATAAATTGCTTGGTAAATCCAAAGAGTGACTGGTTGGGCATTGATTATTTGATGTTGCGGAGCAGCCTACGTGCTGGCCAAACATACAAGATTATTTGATGTTGTGGAGCAGCCTATGTGCTGGCCAAACATAGAAGATTTTTGATGTTGTGGAGCAGCCTGCGTGCTGGCCAAACATACAATATTATTTGATGATTGTGGAACAGCCTACGTGCTGGTCAAACATACAAGATTATTTGATGTTGAGGGGCAGCCTGCGCACTGGCCAAACCATCCAAGTCCATAGGCGATTCCAAGGCTTGTAAAGCAAAGAAGGACCCTATGGAATAAAGTGAAGACATCCAATGCAGATAAGTATTTGGTTATCTTGTAATTTCTTGCTTATGAATATACATGTATATATGATTTGGTTATGACTTCCTAAACTCTTGTTTAGAGATAAATCCTATGAAAATAAACTAAACATGCGAATTGATTTAATTTTAGTGTAGGTATTGTTGGAAGCAAGGACTATGAAGGCATCCTAGAGATGCATGTGGACATGTGACCGTCCTAAAGAGCTCAACATGAGCAGTAATGAAAGATGGGGCTAGTGGAATCGTGTGAGTCCTAGCAGCGAAGAGTTGTAGACCAACCATGTGGAGGGACTCCATGGTTGAGAGGTCTAAAATAGACCATAGACACTAAGTGTCATAGCCAAGAAGGGCAGGTCAAGCATTCACGTTGAAGTGAAAGAGGCTAGGAGCATGAAAACCACAGTGGTGGTGTGGGTTGCAGAATGGAACAAGGCTAAGAGGAGAAAACTCTTGCTGCTCTCTCTTTCCTTTTATTGATGCATTCATAAAAACAGAAAGTTCATGAATGCATGCATGGCTGAAAGTAGAGTGTATTTATTTGCTTGAAACAAAGTGTGAATGGTGAATTAATGAATTCCCTGTGAATGAATGGACATTAATGAGCTCATGTGCATGTTGGGCAAGCATGAAAAGAATGAAAGTCTCATGAACAAAGCATGGACTACACATGTCAATTAGCAATTAATTGACTGATTTTAATGTTGATATTATGCTTGGCCTAACATAAATTATAATGATGAATTTCACAGGTGGGAAAGTGAAACTAAATTATGGCAGTTGTTGCAAAGCAAGCGTTGCTTATAAGTAAAGTGAGAACCAGTTGTGCATAGTGACCATGGCAGCAAACCATAGGTTGTTGGAATTGGCTGAAAGTCTTCTTCAAATAATTTACAAGACCCAAGAAAATATTGAAGAGATGCTCAAGATACAGAAGAGGCAGAATGAGATGAACCACAAGGTTTTGCAGAACTCTATTTTTCTGCAAAGAGAGGTAAAAAGCATTATGAGAGCAATCAATAAGGGAAAGGAAAGTGGATCGATGATTAGGCATTCGTCCAATCGGTCCATTAAGAAATGTTCCAGGCATGAAGACTCAAAGGAAATTGAGCAGGTAAAGATGAAGCAGCCAGTGAAATGTTGGAAATGTGGAGGACATCATTGCCTCCTCAACTTCCCAACAAGGGAACCTCAAGAGGGTAGCAGCCATAAATTTTTCAGACTTGTGGATGAGCTGAAAGATCAGAACCAGCAGGAGAAGCTCATGGAAGTCGAAGGACTTGGTCCTGAAAGTTCAAAGTAAAGGATAGAATGCAGGGCAGACCTGCAAAGTTTTTGAAATTTTGGACATGTGTAAATTGTATATGTATTCCTAAGTCTTGGAACACCAAGGACAGTGTTATTCTAAGGGGAGGGGATTGTAATACCCCATTTTGACCCTTATGATATATTAGCTTCTAATGTAAATATTATATACATGTGATGTATGTTTTTCTAGCGTGGAGCTCAAGGCCAAGGCCCCGCTAGTGGAAGCTCGAATTTTATTCAAAAGGCAAGTACTAGACATTATGTTACCCATGTGTTATTTAGCCATGGAACATTGTAAAAATGATGTAAATAAACATCATGCAATAAAATACCAAAACTGGCTATGGAGGCAACGAATGAGAAGGGGCTATGTGTATCCACCAGGGAGTGGTGAGGGGGCTGTGGGATTGAACCATAGGTTTCCATATGTCAACTAGAGAACCCATTTGACTTTCCTTGATGACATTTATTTCTGTTGTAAGGAAGTAGTTGAAGAAAACAGTCCATGGCTTCAATGGAGCATGGGTATCCCAGAATTCGTATGGTAGAGTATGGGCTCTGTTTTCTTGTACCACAAGTCACTCCTCCTCATGGGGATTGCTTCTTCCTCATTCCCATTCCATTGTGGAAGAGGCCAGCATCAATTTTCATCCAAAAACGAATTCCCAGCAGTGAGAAAAACCAGAAATCGCAACTGTGAAAGAACCCACATTTTGAAGAGCCATAAACGCCTAGAATTGGTATTGGATAGTGAAATCTAATGGGGGATCCATAGGTATGAACCTTGGGGCGAATTTGGGAGCATTAGATACTCTGAAATCCATTGGAAAACCCAATTTTGATACCCCAGAAACCCAGTGACGGGATTGAGTTATTTGTTGCCAGAATGGTGGGAAATCCAAGTGTGGATGCTTGAATGGAGGATGGGATTGCTTGCATTTAACTTGAGATGTCTATAGCTCTGTGGTTGATCTCACTGGCTTGGCATCCTCATCATTTCCTTATTGCATGATTGATAAACCCAGCTGTGTGCTAGCTTAGCATGACCGTTTGAGTGAATCCATGGCTGTGAGTGAGCCTGTCTAGTTCCTCCTTAGTGGATACATAGCCCAGCTCGGGGGTGATCTCTCAGCTGAATGAATACAGGCTGGATAGAGATCTTTGGTTGGGTGGAACGTTTCTCTCACGTAGCCAGTTGTTTGGACAGCTTCATCTTCAAGATAAGTGTTCTCTGTGATTTACATTATATGCATTATGTGCTTTGTAGTGTGTTAATTCTGAATGTTAGTTTCCCATGTTAATGAAATGAAATGATTGTCTTAATGAAATTGAAATGAAGCCTGTGCATAGCCTGGGAATGGAATTGAAATCCCTGGGTGATGAATCATCTTATGCCTATGTTAGATATGAGGATGCATTACTGTCTGTGTGCTTGCTAGTATGTTATTTCCACTGTGTCTATTTGAAGTATGAGTCTGCACACAAGAAGTTTTTAATTCTTATAAATTGTTGAGTAATGTATGGGGCTGAGTTTACCAATTAAGCCCAGTAAGTTTGGTTAACATTTCCTTCCTTGCATCAGATTGATGGAATGGGATGCTACAAAGCCCGGTATGTTTGGTCATGCTCCCTCGCTAGCATTGGATTGACAGGAGGGGACGTGACACTGCACTCCACTTAGCACCTAAAGACAGCTATCCATTGTCTTCCTTGTATTTTATGTATAGGTGATACAAGGGCTCAAAGGCAGAAGCTCCAGTATCCTTCTCAGACGTGTCATGAACGAGGTAGCTTAGTGACTTTTCTTCTAGGGATATTTTACCCAGGATCCCTTTTGGTAGAGGGATATCCTTCCATTTTGGTCTCTCATTTCGTATTGTTCGACTTGGATTTCATCACCTTACGAAGGATACGATTTGTCGAGGTCTCCAGCTCTTAGTTAGAAATTTTTCTTGCTATTTCGTCTTTTAGAGGGTCTTTTTTATTTTTTAGTGTTGATTTTTGGCATTCTAGCCATTTTTGTTATAGCTCTCTTACTGCGATGCCAGTCCTAGTCAAGTTTTTTGATCTTATTTTTTTGGCCTATGCGCCGCTTTTTCTTCTAGCTCCCCTTTTGCATGCACGGTTTCCTGAGGGTCTTTGAGTTATTTTTAGCAAGACTCCATCCACATCACTTAGTCTTGTTCCATGGCGAATCCATATCCATGCACCCAAGCTCCTTCTGGGACTACCAATCAAGAGGCACCTTTTCAAGGGGTACCTTTTGTCTTTCCTCCAGTTGGAGATATTGGTCCTCCCTTTATTGCCACTTTAAATCTTCCTGGATTAACCATAGGATTACCAGTGTGGTTATTCAATCCGGTGATTCCGACTGTACCCAATGTTTCAAATGTTAACTCTCCACCACAAGAGTGTCAATCCCAAACTGATCCTTCCCCTTCTTCGTCAGATGTATCTTCTTCCATTCCTTCTTCCTCGCCTGATCAAAGTAATAGTGTTAGTAATCAGGAGGATAAGAAGAAGAAGAAAAGGAAAGTTAAGAAGAAGAAGGATAAGAAAGAGACCAAGCATCAACTAGATGCCTCTAATGGCACTCATTCTATGAAAACACCTCGTAGACCCAAGTTCACTTGCAAGCTTTGCAAGGGTGATCACCTTCTCAAATATTGTCTCGATATTTTCAAAGTGTTAGAAGAGTGGTATAAAGGCTCCAAACCACATATATCATCAACCTCTGGACGTCATACTGATGATACCCTATCAACCAGTGACTCTATGGTTAAGGGTCGGAAAGGTAAAGTCAAGAATCCTTGTTTGTTATGCAAGGGCATGCACCTTACTTACCTTTGTCCATGCATGGATGAAGCTTCACAATTGTTGGAATAGATTACTGTATCTCGTAAATTGTCCCTTGACCCCCCATTGGTTGATGAAGTGGTCGATCCAGCTCCATCCTTAGTTGATTCCACTCTTTCTTCAAAGAGTGAAGTTGAAGTGGTCGAGTCGATATCACCTCCACTTGATCCCACTCTTTCATTGGAGAATGCCAATATTGAAGTAGTCACCATGATAAAATCTTTGTCTCATTCTACTTTTTCGGTTGAGAGTGAATTGAAAACCGTTGATGTTTTCCTGGTCAGTTCAGATTGTTCTGTACAAGGGAGGATTTCACCCATTTCGACAGAGCCCCCCCAAGTACTGAGGTCGTTTCCTTTGATTGGAATGATATAACAGAATCTTGTCTTCCTTTGAGTGTTCCTTTTTAGATATCTGTAGGCATTTTCGATAAGGAAATATTCCACACTATAGTTAACAAGGGAGCTTTTGTTAGTATTTTATCCTCAACTGCTTGGAAAGATATGGGTTCTCCTCAGCTTGTTCCAGTCACTGACTAGATACTGGCTTTCAATAGAAGGCCCACCGGACCTTTAGGGATCCTTCCGCAGTTACTTATCACCTTAGGAGGGAAAATTGTCTGTATTTATGTTATGGTAGTCCAAGGTCCCTTAGATTTTAATCTTCTCCTTAGACATGATTATGTCTATGCTATGAAAGCTGTAGTGTCCACTCTTTCGAGTGATGTATTTTCCCTATGATGGGAGGATCGTGAGCATTGATCACCTTTCCTTTATGACACCGAATCATTGCATGACTTCCAGACATCAGACTTCCCTAAATGTTCCACATGTTTTAGTGGTTTCTACCCCTTAGAGATAGGGGGCATGTCTCCAGCCTTTGGAAATCATGTTGGAGTTCTCATCCTAGCTTCTTATGCTGGGGGGCACACTACCAACCTCTGGACATCATGTTGGATACGACCCGTACAAGCACAGCTTAACTTTGGTTTCGAGCTTGTGTAAAAATGAAACCATTCCTAGCATAGTTTACTTTCAGTTTCAAGCTTGTGTAAAAATGAAACTACGTACAAGAAAAGTTATTTTATGTTTCAAGCTTGCATAAAAATGAAACAGGTCCTCCCAAGCGAAGTTTATCTTTGGTTTCCAGCTTGAATAAAAATGAAACCAGACTCACGAGCATGGTTCTATTCCTGTGTCAAGCTCGTTAACAAATGGAACAGTACCCCACATGCATAGTTCTATTCCTGTGTCAAGCTCGTTAAAAAATGAAACAGATCCCCTCCCCTTGAGTCGAGTCTTTAGCCAGATTTAATATCTAAACCTTCATTTCATTCGCCTATGCTATTTAATCCTATTTTTTCATCCTCCCATGGTGAACATATTCCTATTAATAACCATGAGTCGGATTGGATGAAGAAAAAGAGTAGACGAACGAAATGAAGCTTGGGGGGCATGTCTCCAACCTCTAGAAATAATACTAGAGGTAAGCCCTCAGCTTCTTGTGCTGGGGGAAAATTTCCAACCTCTGGGTATCATGTTGGGGAGAAACCTGCCAATGGGAATATTTTCGAGCATACTTTCTATTGGGTTTCGAGCTCGCTAAACCATGAAAATAATCCAGAGCATAGTTCATTTTCTGTTGCAAGCTCGTTAAAAAATGAAGCAGATACCATGAGCATTATTTTAACCTTTCTTCGAGCTCATTAAAAACAGTAAGAGGTATCGAGCTTACTTTTCACCTTTTCATGCTCTGGTTAAAAATATGAAAAGTGTTTTGAGCTTACTTTTTCCTTTTTCATGCTCTGGATCCAAACATGAAAAAATATTCCAAGTGCTTTTGATACCATTGTCGTGCTCGTTAAAAATTAAGTAAAAAGGTGTGTCTAACAAGTATAGGTTTATCTCTTTATCCGGCCTCGCTAGACTATTTATGGAAAAGGAACTGTGCCGAGTTTACTCTTTCCTTTGTCATACTCGATCACCAACCATGACAAAGTTGTACATGGAGTCCTCTTTAATCTCTTTTCAGACTCCTAAAATAGGAAAAGATTGCCGAGCGAACTTGTTTCTTTTACGATCGTAAAAGGATTTGAAAGGATGTCTATTCGGTGGTAGGTTATCCATTTTTCAGATTGTTTAGACTATTTACGAGAAAAGGTACACCTTAGTCAACCTTTGACTAGGAGAGTTCCTCCAGATATTATTTTACACTTTTTCAGGTCTGGACTAACTTTTACGAAAAATTCAAAACCTGGAGTCTTCTTTAGATTATTTCAGACTCTCTAAACATGAAACATTGCCAATTTTTCCTTCCTTGTACTCATAAAATCAAACATTGAAAGACTCCTTTAGGACCGAACCCATCCTTTATCAGGTTCGTAAAACATGTGAGATTGGATTCGTCCAAAGGATGAGCTATACCAAGCATTTGTTATCCTCCTCAAGCTCGTTAAAAACCAAAGAGGTACTCATCAAGCATGATGAGGGTTGGGGAGAAATAAGCTAATTTTGTTTTAGAAAGCTTTATGGCAGCTTGTGTTTCCCTTGAACATGGCACCTGGTTTTCATGTCCTCATACAATTGGGTAATTCGCTTGTCTCTGAGTCATGCCAATTATATGAGTCGTCCCGCTCCTTCAATTCATCTGAAGAATGCCTCAATCATCATTGCATTATGTCTTGGTCTCTGCCTCGTTGAGTCAATGATGCCGAGTCATTATTGTCGTTCCATTCATGTTCAAGGGAAGTTTACCTTAGTCAACCTCTGCAATATTGTAAACCTTTTCATCCTTGTGTCAGTCCATACTCATATTTTTCATTACTTCACTTTCCTGTATCGGTTTCATGTCAATGATGTGGGATTCATCATGGCCCTCCTTCGACGAGTCTATTCCTGTCAACTTCAACTCATTATCCATGAATTAGGATTAGAAACCAACCTTAGTACCTTGGTACCTGCATGCCTCAATGGCAGGTTTCCGTGTATTTGACAACAATTTTTTCATCATTGACCTCTGATCGAATGATGTCGAGGATGTTCGACGTCAACTCATCTATTTGCATTTCTTCGAGATGTACTATGATACCTTGGGAGTCTGTCACCTACCCAAATTTTGAGACTATTTATTTTATTGCAAAAACATTATGTTAAATTATAATTACAAAGTTTTGTAATTATGACCAAATCTGGTCAAGGATGATTGTAATGACATATTATTATTATTTAATAAATTAAAACAGGAGACAAACACCAAGGAAACTGTTGAATGAGTGTTCACTGACCCACTATGAGGAATGGAAGCTGTTAGAAGGCATGGGACAGGTGTCAGCATTTGCACTCCACCATTAGTTGTTGGTTATGGGACAACTACCCCTAAATTTGTGGCATTATCCCCCAGGTGGGTGGAACAGAGTTTTTAGCTCATTAATGACCAGTTTAACCACTAAAAAGGCCTAGGAATCCTAGGGAAGGAAATTCGAATTGATCAGGGAGCTCCATAATTGTTTTCTGCAGAAATAATTCCTCAAGCATATCAGGTGATCATTGAGAGATTCGAATAGGGAGGCTAAGTGGATGTGCATTGTGAGTCTGCTGAAATTATTCTGAGAAGGAAACCAGAGGTGCTGGTGTAGGTCTTTTTTACTGCTAAGTCTATATGACTGGATGATCTACTTTGTTGCTGCAAGTTGATGACCTAAAGCTTCTACAGATTCTTCTTCCTAGTGGTTCAGTGAACAGGCTTGGGGGTCCTAAGGCAAGTAATTTGGCTTCCTTCAGGAGTAGTTTGGGTGGAACAGTCTCCTTGGGTTGTTTGTTTCTCCTACATTCATCAAGTTCTACTGTTATGTCTTGTTTATTTATAGTTGAATGAATGAAGTTGTTTATTTAAACCTCTAACCCCTTTTCCTGGTTTGATAATGAAGACTTATTGATTAAATTGTTTAGCTGAACTGTATACTCTGTTAAGTTAGGATAGGATAGAATAGATTTGTATTTGAATAAATAAAATTACATAATTATGTATTGTTTCGTAATTCAGTTAGTAACCCTAAGTTTTCACTGTCAAGTAGATGTAAATAACTATGCTAGCTAGAAACCGAGTCCATAGACTTCTTAAAGTTTCTATTATCAAAAAAAATTTCTATTATTATTATAACATACAATATAATAAATCTGTAACCTTGTAATCTATTAAATAAAAATGATCTTATATATTATATTGCAAATAAAATAATAACTGTAAAATATTTATTGATGAATAAAAATCACACAGCAAAACTATAATCATCATGCACAGAACCAAGTCGTGGTTTAGGATCGTTAATATCAACTAAGTATTATTTTTAACCAACACAAAAATGTTGCGATAAACCCTAAGGGTTTGACAATCAAGGCATGAACCAAGTCTACATTCGTAGCGCATACCATAATGAACTTTCGAATTTTATAAAGTAGTACAGAATCATAGCAAGGGTTCTAGTAACCCTGCCCAAAGCTAAGTTTAAGCATTATCAACATTGGTCAAACCCAAACCTAAAGAAACTTATCAAAATCTTTATTTAAATAAAAATATTTCTTATATCAATTCACGGGCTAGAGTCACACTCGCCCAGATTATATCACAACTATCATAACAAGAATGGTTCGAGTCACGCTCATTAAAGACCAGGGATTTCAAACCCTTTGACTCATTGCATTGCAAACATAAATACGAAATTGAAACTATTGTTTCATAATACATTTACAATAACAAAACGAATCATAAGTATTAAATTACAAATCTGTAAGAGCAGTAACGAAATTCTTAAACCCTGTGTTTTATCTTTTCATTTATGAAAGCCTTGTATAATATAAAAACTGAAAATTCAATCATCTTCCATCCAAGTCTAGGGTTCGAGTGCTTCACTCACCCCAAACAGGTATCGAACCATAATGGTTATAAAGACAATAATATCGAATACATTTAAAACAACACAGTGAATACAGTATTGAAATAAGCATTAATATTATTTATCAAATGTATTGATAACCACCGAACGGAAGAAAGCACAGGCTGTACTAACAGCAAGTTTGCGAAGTGCACAAATAACCGGTTACAACGAAGGCTTGAAGCCTCAAAACTATGCATTCCTTTTCCCACGGCTTAAGACCTTGTATCAAATTACATCTGAGAAGAAGAAAGAAATCATCTTCCCACAAATCGAGGGCATATGGATGAACCCGAGACTTACCAAGACTTTGAAGTCCTCGGTGTTTATCCTCCACTGGAAACATAGCTGAGAGACCACCAACCCTACAGTGTGTTCCATAAAAATTCTGTTAGTTTTGTAATCATTATAAAAACCAGAACTTACAAGTTGCAAACAATGGCGGATCTGTTACCTGTGATTATCGAATTCTGGATCATTCGTTATCGTTGGAAGGCCGAGGTTCAAAACCCATGCATTGCAAGGTTCAGGTTATCACCATTAAAAATGCACCCAGGTTGTGGTATCGAAACCCTGAACAACCACTTTGAAACCCTAAGACCTCATGGCCTTTCGGCCTCACTCCCAAAATCACAACCATAACAATGAATACAAGGGTTTTGGACAGGTGAGAGTTAACGCTATCGCATGTGTGGTAACGCAGTATCCAAAAAGCGTTCACGTGCCTCAAGCCAAGTTGGATGCCACCGAGCAGTCCACCAAGATCTCAGTTATTGCTCATTAATTTCGTAGTGTTTGCCAACCTGCACTTATTACACGTTAGTTTCATTACTTTACCTTGTGACCATAACTTCAATCAATCATATATCATTGCATTATAATATTGATATCATTTGTTTAATTATAATATAGTTAACATTTATATAATTGTTAGGCTCGTAATCCTAACTCAAAAGTAATTCGAATAGTATTGCATATATATATATATATATATATATGTTGAGTTGATATTTGAATTGTTTTATAGTTTAGATATTATGCAATCGATTATTGTATGTCAATAATTAACCTAGAATGTTTGTATAACATTAGAATCATAACCCTAAATGATATGGATTGTAATCTAGATCATAAGCAATGGCATGATATGGATTGTAAACTAGATCTTAAGCATTTACATGATATGGGTAGAATCTTTGTAAAGTTTTTGGTATATAGATGACTATATAATTTCGTAGGCATATGAATACTAATTGGTTCTTGTCGACATGTGAAAAATATTAAATGTATATGGTAAAACTAATATTTACGATCATTTATGGTATCCATAGCAAAATGTTAGCTACACAATAATGTAAATCAAATAGTACTTCTTTGTAACTTTCACAAGATCATGTTACCATTATTTGATCGCAGAATTAGAATCTAAGTTTTAGGTATGTATCTATTGTTTGGAAACACCATAAGAAAGATAATTCAAATTAATAATATTCATGTTGAAGCTGTCCAACAGAAGTCGTAATAAAAGCTAGGATCTCACCCTGAAACAATCTTCAAATAAAATTACTGTTGGTTAATTTAATGCTGGTAAACTTTAAATAACTTCAAAGGCTGGAATTATATTTACCTGTAACCTGCGTCAAGTGTAATAACTTTAGCCATGCAGCTAAGTAAGCCTTGGGGTTCCATAGAACCCCTTCATCATCAAAAGAGACATGAGCAGTTAGTGCAAACAAAATAATTGAACATTTAGTAGCGATCTTAACAAACATTTCGTTAAGGAACATAATCGTATTTCAAAAATTAATAAACAACAGATAGATGAATTTCTATAGTTAGAATAAACAAATCAAACAATTAATTACTTCCACATACTTAAATATCATATTTATTGATATTATCAAAAATTTTAAATTTTACGAATTTTTGGGATGTTACATGTGGTATCAAAACTCATGTTCGAACTCTCAGCCTAAAAAGGTCCAAAGAACACGCAACAGAAAAAAAAATAAAAAAATAAAAAAAAAAAAAAAAAAAAAAAAAAATAAAAAAAAAAAAAAAATAAAAAAAATAAAAAAAATAAAAAAATAAAAAAATAAAAAAATAAAAAAAAAAAAAATAAAAAAAAAAAAATAAAAAAATAAAAAATAAAAAAATAAAAAAAAAATAAAAAAAAAAATAAAAATTAAAATTATGACAGCAAAAATCCTTACTAATTCAAGTTAAATTATTTTGTTATACGTAAAATTGTTTTCTAAATTACAGGTATGGAAGGATCAGATGAACACATGGAGGAAAGAATTCGACCGACCAGTCATACCAACAATAGTACTGGACAACATTATGAAGAATAGGTCCATGGTGAATTGAATGACAATTCATCAGAATTGTTACGTGCATTTCAAGACTTGAAAGAAAAAATAAGATCTGTTAAAGAGGATAATGAGAGAATTCTGAAGGCACAAGAAGAACTGAACCAAGTACTGTTGGATCAGTTCCCAACTGATGAACAGGATAGAAGGGTTGAAAATACCTCCAATATTGAAGACTTACCTCCTGGGAACAAGGGTAACAAAGTGAAAACTGATGATGAGAATAACAGTTCAACATCATCAGGAGCTGCCAATGAGATACATAAAAAGAAACATAATTATTCAAGTGATAGCAGCGAAGGGGATTACAAACCAAAAAGGAAAATCCATAAAGAGCATGAGCAGATTTCTGGGGAGTTCAAGAAGATCAAACCCCCAACCTTCAATGGTGAAACTGAGAAAGGAGAGACAGCTGAAGCATGGCTTTCTGGCATGAAGAAATACTTCCAAATTTATGATTATTCAGAATCATTGAAAGCAAAGATGGCCATATACAACCTAATTGGGAAGGCAGACATTTGGTGGCAGGACATCAAAAGAGTGAAGGGCATCAAGGACAAGGATGTAAATTGGAGCACTTTTAAACGGTACTTCAAGAATAAGTTCCTATCTAAACAATATTACGAAGAAAATTCCAAGGAATTTTATGATTTAAGACTGGGAACCATGAACATGAAAGAGTTGAACATCAAATTTCTGAATTTGCTAAGGTATGTGCCATACCTTGTGGAGGAGAAACCAAAGATTCTGAGTTACTGAAGTTGTCTACCTTTCAACATCAAGGACAAAATCGAGTATGACAATCCAAATACCTTAGAAGAAGCCATGAGGAAAGCAACTTTCTGCTATGATCAGAACCGGAAAAAAGAAGGGATATCTATTTGGAAAAATAATAAGCCCAGCAACTTTAAGCTGAAGAAGAAGAATTTCAGGTTCAATGGAAATTCTGGTTTTCAAAAGAAAAACTTTCCAAATTAAAATTTCCAAGGAAACAGTCCAAGAAATAGTCAACAGCAGAATTTTACAGCTCCTAGAAATACACCCAATGTTACCAGAACTAATAACCAGAGGACACCTATAAAAAAATTTCAATGTCAAGGTCCTCATTATGCTTCAAACTATCCCAATAAGAAGCGTACAACCAATAATATTCACTCCATTCAATCTGAACCTACTGTGGGAGACTTGACTAGAGAGATTCCCAAAATTAATGCAGCCTAGACAACAGGCAAGCATAGCATCAAGTCTCTGTGGTAGAGATTGAAGGTATGCTACAAAACCACCCTGTTTCTATTTTGATTGATCTAGGCGCTAGCTTGAGTTATATATCTCCAAATATTGTAGAAAATTTTAATCTGAAAACATAAAATTTAATAAATCCTAGTTAGTTAGACTAGCAACAGGAACAAAAATAAAAGTGTCTGATTTTGTTGAAAGTTGTGTTTTATCTATGAATCGGTTAAAGACACCAACTAAGCTAAATGTTTTACCTTTAGGATCCTATGACATCTTAATTGGAATGGACTGGTTAGAAGCACATCAAGTTATTTTGAATTGTTATGAGAAAATTTTACCTGTCTAAATGATGAAGGAGAAACAGTAGAAGTGAAGGGTATTCCTAGAAAGACATCACTTAGACAGATTTCAGCTATGCAAGTAAAAAGAGCAGTTAGAAAAGGATGTAAGATGTTCGCAGTGAATGTAGTACATGAGGAGTCAATTACAAAAGAGGACAAACTGAAACTAGAAGATATACCTGACCTAAAAGAATTCCTGGATGTTTTTCCAGAAGAGATTCCAGGACTACCCCCGAAGAGGGATCTAGATTTAACCATTGAGTTGATACTGGGTGCGGTACCGAACTCCAAAGCTCCATATAGGATGAACATATTGGAATTAAATGAGTTAAAATCACAGTTGAAGGAACTGATTGATAAAAACTATATTAGACCCAGTGTGTCTCCTTTGGGGGCACCTGTTATTTTTGTTAAGAAGAAGGATGGAACCTTAAGGCTTTGCATAGATTATTGCCAACTGAACAAGATGACAATCAAGAATAGATATCCGTTTCCCTGCATCGATGATCTATTTGATCAACTGCGTGGAGCAACGATATTTTCAAAGATTGATTTAAGGTCGGGATGTCTGTGTGAAGGATGGGGATACTTTTAAAACAACCTTTAGAACTCACTATGGACATTATGAGTTCATGGTCATGCCATTTGGTTTGACCAATGCCCCGGCAGTATTTATGTGCTTAATGAACAATATTTTGCACAAGTATTTGGATAAGTTTGTCATTGTATTCATAGATGACATTCTAGTATATTCTAAAAGTAAGGAAGAACATGACAAACATATGCGTATTATCTTACAAGTTCTGTGAGATCATCAGTTATATGCTAAGTTTAGTAAGTGTGACTTTTACAAGGATAAGATTCTATATTTAGGTCACATAATCTCTAAGGAAGGAATTTCAGTTGATCCTAATAAGATAAAATCCATTAATGAATGGCCGACTCCTAAGGATGTGTCGGATGTACGATCGTTTATGGGGATTACAGGATATTATAGAAAATTCATAGAAGGTTTTTCAAACATTGCAAGCTCCATAACCTCCTTACAGAAGAAGGGGAAGAATTTTGTATGGGATCAAAAATGTGCAGACAGTTTTAAGAAGTTGAAGGAATTGCTAACTACAGCACCTATTATGAGAATTGTAGATCCTAATAAATATTTTATAGTATGCACCGACGCATGTAATGACGGACTCGGTGGAGTCCTGACACAAGAGGGACATGTTGTTGCATATGAGTCTAGAAAGTTGAAAGTACATGAGAAAAATTATTCTACGTATGATCTAGAATTATTAGCAGTAATACACGCCTTAAAAATGTGGCACCACCATCTTATTGGCAGAAAATTTACTTTGATGACAGATAACATGGGGCTGAAGTATTTACTAGATCAAACGAACTTGAATGTTAGACAAGCTAGATGGCTAACCTTTCTAAGTGAATATGATTTTGAAATTCAGCATATAAAGGGTAAAGAGAACAAGGTTGCTGATGCTTTAAGACGTAATGCAAAGTTAAATTTTATTTCAGCCATTAGTACATATACAACAGATTTAGAAAAACGGATTTTCGAAGGGATTAAAATTGATGGAGTACATAAATTTACATGAAAACACAGCAGAAAGTAATTCTGAAAATTCTATGGGAGATTTCAGGTTAAAAGAAAATGGATTGCTACTGTACAAGAACAGGTTATATGTGTCCAACGTACCAAAGATAAAAATTCTGATTTTCGATGAGATGCACAAAAGTCATTATTCTGGTCATCCAGGTTATCAAAAAACCATAACTATGTTATGGAAAGATTATTATTGGCCTAGGATGAAGGATGAAGTAGCAGAATATATAGCTAAATGCATTGACTGTCGAAGAGTAAAGGTTGAACATCAGCATCTGGCTGGACTATTACAACCATTAACTATACCTAGTTGGAAATGGGAGATCACAAGCATATATTTTATTACCAGACTACCCAAGAATCAAAAACAAAATGATTCCATCATGGTGGTAGTGGATAAACTCAGCAAGGAAGCACATTTTATACCAGTAAAAACTACTTATAAGGCTTCAGATATTGCAGAAATTTTCATGAAACAGATTTTTTTATTACATGGAATACCAAAAGTGATAGTTTTAGACCGTGATTCTAATTTTACTGGGAACTTCTGGAGATCTTTGTTTAAAGGGTTGAATACAACCTTAAACTTCAGCACAACATTTCATCCACAAACGCATGGACAGACAGAAAGAGTAAATCAGATATTGGAAGACATGCTAAGGATGTATGTTAAGGAGCAGCCTGGTAAGTGGGAGGACTACTTGCATTTAGCAGAATTTGCATATAACAACCATTACCATGCATCAGCCAGGCTTAGCCCTTTTGAAATTCTTTATGTTAGGAAATGTAATACACCAGTTTCTTGGAATGACCCAGTTAATAGAGTTATTTTAGGACCTGAATTGTTGAAGGGAATAGAACTAACTGTGAAACAGGTACAAAGAAATCTTAAAGCTGCCCAAGATAGGCAAAAGAGTCAAGCAGATCTTAAAAGGACTCATAAAGATTTCCAGGTTGGTGAGCATGTTTTCATTAAGGTAAGACCGAAGAAGAGCTCATTAAAATTTGGAAGTTGTGCCAAGATGGAACCCAAGTATTGTGGTCCTTTTGAAATTTTGTCAAGGGTTGGACCCGTGGCATATCAACTAGCTTTGCCACCAAATCTAAGAATACATCATGTTTTTCATATTCCAGTTTTAAAGAAATATCTAAATGATGCTACTCATGTTATAAATTGGAATGATGTACAGGTGGAACAAGACGATGATTTTCAGGTGGAACCAGATTGTATCCTCAAAAGGAGGAAAACTCTACTCCGAAATCGCACCATTGGGCATGTAAAGGTGCAATGGAAGCACCTTAGCCCATAAGAGGAAACCTGGGAGTTGGACAGTAGTATGCGGGTAGCATACCCAACTCTGTTTCAGGAGCACTCAGAAAATGAATGAATAACATCGAGGACGATGTTAAGACTTAAGGGGGGGTGTATGTCACCTACCCAAATTTTGAGACTATTTATTTTATTGCAAAAACATTATGTTAAATTATAATTACAAAGTTTTGTAATTATGACCAAATCTGGTCAAGGATGATTTTAATGACATATTATTATTATTTAATAAATTAAAACAGGAGACAAACACCAAGGAAACTGTTGAATGAGTGTTCATTGACCCACTAGGAGGAATGGAAGATGTTAGAAGGCATGGGACAAGTGTCAGCATTTGCACTCCACCATTAGTTGTTGGTTATGGGACAACTACCCCTAAATTTGTGGCATTATCCCCCAGGTGGGTGGAATAGAGCTGTTAGCTCATTAATGACCAGCTTAACC
This sequence comes from Larix kaempferi, assembly GCA_027924585.1. Lineage (NCBI taxonomy): Eukaryota > Viridiplantae > Streptophyta > Pinopsida > Pinales > Pinaceae > Larix > Larix kaempferi. Next base: position 26,576,460 of record BSBM01000158.1, on the reverse strand, counting down.
ACTAAAAAGGCCTAGGCAGCCTAGGGAAGGCAATTCAAATTGAGCAGGGAGATCCATAATTATTTTCTGCAGAAATAATTCCTCAAGGGTATTAGGTGATCATTGAAAGATTCGAATGGGAGGCTAAGTGGATGTGCATTGTGAGTCTGCGAAATTATTCTGAGAAGGAAACCAGAGGCGTTGGTGCAAGTCTTTTTTACTGCTAAGTCTATATGACTGGATGATCTACTTTGTTGCTGCAAGTTGATGACCTAAAGCTTCTATAGATTCTTCTTCCTAGTGGTTCAGTGAACAGGCTCAGGGGCCCTAAGGAAAGTAATTTGGATGCCTTTAGGAGTAGGTTGGGTGGAACAGGCTCCTTGGGTTGTCTGTTTCTCCTACATTCATCAGGTTCTACTGTTATGTCTTGTTTATTTACAGTTGAATGAATGAAGTTGTTTATTTAAACCTCTAACCCCTTTTCCTGGTTTGATAATGAAGACTTATTGATTAAATTGTTTAGCTGAACTGTGTACTCTGTTAAGTTAGGATAGGATAGAATAGATCTGTATTTGAATAAATAAAATTACATAATTATGTATTGTTTCCTAATTCAGTTAATATCAACTAAGTATTAAGCATTATCAACATTGGTCAAACCCAAACCTAAGGAAACCTATCAAAATCTTTATTTAAATAAAAATATTTCTTATATCAATTCACAAGCTAGAGTCACACTCACCCAGATTATATCACAACTATCATAACAAGAATGGTTCGAGTCATGCTCACTAAAGACCAGGGATTTCAAACCCTTTGACTCATTGCATTGAAAACATAAATACGAAATCGAAACTATTGTTTCATAATACATTTACAATAACAAAACGAAGAATAAGTATTAAATTACAAATCTATATGAGCAGTAACGAAATTCTTAAACCCTCTGCTTTATCTTTTCATTTCTGAAAACCCTGTATAATATAAAAACTGAAAATTCATTCGTCTGCCATCCAAGTCTAGGGTTTTTAGTGCTTCACTCACCCCGACCAGGTATCGAACCATAATGGTTATAAAGACAATAATATCAAATACATTAAAAACAACACAGTGAATACAGTATCGAAATGTATTAATAACCACCGAACGGAAGAAAGCACAGGCTATACTAATAGCAAGTCTGCGAAGTGCTCAAATAACCGGTTACAACGAAGGCTTGAAGCCTCAAAACTACGCATTCCTTTTCCTGCGACTTAAGACCTTGTATCAAATTACATCTGAGAAGAAGAAAGAAATCATCTTCTGATGAATCAAGGGCATATGGATGAACCTGAGACTTACCAAGACTTTGAAGTCCTCGGTGTTTATCCTTCGTTGGAAACGTAGCTGAGAGACCACCAACCCTACAGTGTGTGCCATAAAACTTCTATTAGTTTCGTAATCATTATAAAAACCAAAACTTACCATTTGCAAACAATGGCGGATCTATTACCTGTGATTATCGAATTCTGGATCATTCGTTATCGTTGGAAGGTCTAGGTTCAAAACCCATGCATTGCAAGGTTCAGGTTATCACCATTAAAAACGCACCAAGGTTGTGGTATCGAAACCCTGAACAACCACTTTGAAACCCTAAGACCTCGCGGCCTTTCGGCCTCACTCCCAAAACCACAACCATAACAATGAATACAAGGGTTTTGGACAGGTGAGAGTTAACGCTATCGCATTTGTGGTAACACAGTATCCAAAAAGTGTTCACGTGCCTCAAGCGAGGTTGGATGCCACTAAGCATTCCACCAAGATCTCAGTTATTGCTCATTAATTTCCTAGTGTTTGCCAACCTGCACTTATTACACGTTAGTTTCATTACTTTACCTTGTGACCATAACTTCAATCAATCATATATCATTGCATTATAATATTGATATCATTTGTTTAATTATAATATAGTTTACATTTATATGAGTGTTAGGCTTGTAATCCTAACTCAAAAGTATTTCGAATAGTATTGCATATATATATATATATATATATATATATATATTGAGTTGATATTTGAATTGTTTTATAGTTTAGATATTATGCAATCGATTATTGTATGTCAATAATTAACCATAGAATGTTTGTATAACATTAGAATCATAACCCTAAATGATATGGATTGTAATCTAGATCATAAGCAATGGCATGATATGGATTGTAAACTAGATCCTAAGCAATTACTTGATATGGGTAGAATCTTTGTAAAGTTTTTGGTATATAGATGATTATATAATTCCGTAAGCATATGAATACTAAATCGTTCTTGTCGACATGTGAAAAATATCAAATGTATATGGTAACACTAATATTTATGATAATCTATGGTATCCATAGCAAAATGTTAGCTACACAATAATGTAAATCAAATAGTACTTCTTTGTGACTTTAACAAGATCAGGTTACCATTATTTGATCGCAGAATTAGAATCTAAGTTTCAGGTATGTATCTATCGTTTGGAAACACCATAAGAAAGATAATTCAAATTAATAATATTCATGTTGAAGCTTTCCAACAGAAGTCGTAATAAAAGCTAGGATCTCACCCTGAAACAATCTTCAAATAAAATTATTGTTGGTTGATTTAATGCTGGTAAACTTTAAATAACTTCAAAGGCTAGAATTATTTTTACCTGTAACCTACGTCAAGTGTAATAACTTTAGCCATGCAGCTAAGTAAGCCTCGGGTGCCATAGGACCCCTTCATCGTCAGAAGAGACATGAGCAGTTAGTACAAACAAAATAATTAAACATTTAAGTAGCGATCTTAACAAACATTTCGTTAAGGAATGTAATCGTATTTTAAAAATTAATAAACAACAGACAGATGAATTTCTATAGTTAGAATAAACAAATCAAACAATTAATTACTTCCACATACTTAAAAATCATATTTATTGATATTATCAAAAAATTTTAATTTTACAAATTTTTGGGATGTTACAAAGTCATTGTCATCATTGGTGATTTCCCTCGCACTTGTTAACGGTTCACATCATTGACCGGTAATCAAGGGGTTTCTACCATGTTCGACTTCAACACCTTGTAATCACATGGTTAGATTCGTATCGATTTGGGATGTATTGTCACACAGATCCACTCTTGTATTGTTCATGGTTGTGTCATTATCTTATCATGGATCTACGCTTGTAGTCTAGTATCCATGATATGTCTTCAGTCATTGTTGAGTCAGTACTATCATGGAAATGCAATGTATTGGTCGACAACCATGCTTTGCGTCAGTTGTTCCGAGCATGGGTATGTCCGCCTCGGGTTCGTTAGACATATTGTTGATATTTTCTTACAGCTCTTCTCCAGTTCTCTTTTAGATATCCCTACAGACTCAATTTTTGATAAATTGTTTCGGCCATCATATTTCTTCTGACCTCACACTTTAGGGGGCATCTGTTACACCTCAAATCATCACACTCTGTACCATTGAGATTCTTCATGTCATATCACCATGAGAAACATGATTTTTATGCCTCCTAAGGGTGTTAGGACCCTTTGTCATCATGTTGGTCCCTTCCCTAGTCACACTTGGAAGCAAATCCAACAACTCAGGGGTCGAAAACCACATGACCTAACCCATTTATGAGCCTCCTAGAGATATTTCCGCGCCCTGCTAGTGGTGCAAGGCATGGAAATTCCTTATTTTTGTGTTTTGCATGCCTATGGGGGCACGAAAATTGGTACATTTTCTTGTTTTGCTCAGTTATGGGGGTGCGAAAATCCTTGAATAGCCATTTTCCCTAGATTTTGGATCTTGGATTTCAAGGAGATTTTCATGGGATGAGGTCGTCCTTCGAATCCCATCTCACATTTCATCCTTGGAATGTTTGAGATCCTTGATCCATATCTTCCTCACTTAAATCCATAATCTCCTCTTAGTGATTGGCCTCCCAAATCCTACTTAAAGAGAGCCATCCATGAGCTAGGGGAGGTGATCTTAGAAGCACTAAACTTATGATCCTTTGAGTCTTGCAAGGGTGATGTTGGAGAGCTTGGAAGGAGGTGCTGCTACTTTGGACATCAAGGTATAACATTGTAATCAACTTCTTTTGGATTTCTTATCATAAATATAACTTAGCCTATTCCTCCCATTTTCATGTCTTTGATGATGAATGCATGAATTGTCTATGTTTTTATAGTTGGATCTTTGTTTATACATATATTTCTTTGGAGAAGGTGTTGTATTTATTTCATGAACAGGTCCATAAGTCCACAATCAAAGGCTAGAGCTGGAGCAACTTAAGAGCAGTAAGGACAACCATCAAAGTAAGGTACGCCATCTACTTGCTTTGTATTTCCATAGCTTGTTAGATGATGTGTGATCTAGATCTAGGAGGACTATAGTGTATATTTGTTTCCTCTCTGTCTTGGGTAGGAAACTAGGGGCCTTTTCTAATCCCAAGGGGATATCTGCCTATCCGTAGGGAGATTTTCTCACCACAGTTATCGAGTTGGCAGGTCTGGAATTCGAAGAGACTAAGGCATATACTTCCATTGTCTATATAAACCAGTCGATGAGGACTTTATAGGAAAAAGGAAAAAGGACCCCCGGTATATTGAAAGTGGTTGTTCTAAACATATGACTGGTTATAAAAATAAATTTATGTCTCTAAATGAAAGTAAATCAGGAAATGTGACCTTTGGAAATGATGCTCCAGGGAAAATCGAAGGAAAAGGGATGGTAAGTTTGAGTAATGGAAAAGGAAAATCCCAAGATGTGTTGTTTGTAGATGGTTTGAAACATAATTTTCTTAGTGTTAGTCAGGTCTGCGACAAAGGATGTGAATTTGTATTTACTTCTAAAGGTTGCAAGATAAAATATGTACCCTCGGGACAATTGATTGCAAAAGGCATAAGGACAAAAAATAATGTCTATGTTTTAAATGAAGAAAAGTAAGAATGTCATCTAAGCAAGTATGATGAGAGTTGGCTATGGCATAAGAGACTTGGAAATTTAAATTTTGATCACATAATCAAACTTAGCAACAATAGGGCAGTAAAAGATCTTCCAAATATATCAAATCCATATGATTCTGTTTGTAAATCATGTCAAATGGGAAAGTTGAACCGCACTCAATTTAAATCAAAAGGTTTTACATCAAAAAATAAACCTCTTCAGTTAGTGCATATATATTTGTGTGGACCATCAAGAAAGGAAGGCACATGAAGATAAATATATTTTATGCTAGTCATTGATAATTACTCTAGACTCACATGGGTGGATTTTCTGAAAGAAAAATCTGAAGCATTTGAAAAGTTCGAAGTTTTCAAGGCTCTGACTGAGAATCAGACAGGAAAAAGACTTAAGGAAACAAGGTCCGATAGAGGAGGAGAGTTTAGTTCAGTATATTTTAAAGAATTTTGTGAAAATCATGGAATAAAAAGAGAATATACCATTCCAGGTACTCCACAACAAAATAGAGTAGTGGAAAGATAGAATAGATCAGTGCAGCAAATGTCAAGATCAATGATGAATGAAAGAAATATTTCTCAAACTTATTGGGTAGAAGCAATTCACGCAACTGTCCATATTCTTAACAAAGCTCACCTAAGACCAAACAGTGATAAGACTCCTTCGGAACTGTGGTTTGGAAGACCTGCTTCTATTAAGCATTTCAAAATATTCAGAAGTAAATGCTCTATTAAAAACAATGATGAGCATCTTGGAAAATATGATGACCGAGCTTATGAAGGTACCTTTTTGGGATATGCAACAAAAAACAAAGGATATAAATGCTATAATAAGAGACTGCATAAATTAGTTGATTGTATTGATATTAAAATTGGTGAAGGAATATCTGTTAAAAATGATCAGATAAGCAATGTTGAACCAGATACAGAGAATACAGTTGAAATTGAAGAAGAACAAGTCCAAGAATCAGAAAAAGAAAATTCAGATTCAGATGATGAGCATGCAAACATTCAGGAAGATTCAAAATGACAAACAGAAACAAAACAACCTTCCAGAATTATTCAAAAGAACCATCTTGAAGATCGGATAATTGGTGACAAGAATAAAGGAGTTCAGACAAGAAGGAATTTGATTAAAGCTTCAGAGCAACCTTAGATTGCTTTTCTATCTATGATTGAACCCAAGAACTTTGATGAATCCAGTAAAGATGAATATTGGCTTAGAGCCATGAATGAATGAATTGATCAAATTGAGAAGAATAATACTTGGGAACTTGTTCCTAGACCTGCGGATAAGAATGTAATAGGTTCTAAATGGGTGTTTAAAAATAAGATGAATGGACAAGGACAAGTTGTGAGGAATAAAGCCAAATTGGTCTGTAAAGGGTATGCACAAGTTGAGGGTCCGGATTTTGATGAAAACTTTGCACCAGTGACAAGATTAGAAGCCATCAGAATGTTTCTTTCCTATTCCAGCCACAAGAAATTCCAAGTTTATCAGATGGATATTAAGTCAGCATTTCTTAATGGAGATCTAGAAGAAGAAGTCTATATGGAGCAACCTGAAGGATTCCAACTGAAATACAATCCTGACTATGTTTGCAAGCTAAAGAAGGCATTGTATGGACTGAAACAAGCACCATGAGACTGGTATTACGGATTGGATAAGTATCTACAGGACAAAAGGTTCATGAAAGGTACTATTGACAGTAACTTGTACATCAAATCTGAAGGTGATGATTTATTAGTTGTTTTGGTTTATGTGGATGACATTATTTTTGGAAGTATTAATGATTCCTCTGTTCAATGGTTTTTTAATTCCATGAAATCTAAATTTGAGATGTAAATGATAGGAGAACTGTCATTCTTCTTTGGTATTCAAGTTACTCAGATTTCTGCAAGTATATTTCTCTCTCAAGAGAATTATTTGAAGGAAATGTTGAAGAGATTTCATATGGAAGATTCTTCACCTGTTAGCACACCCTTGGTTGTTGGATGCAAGCTCAGCAAGGATGATGTCTCACTAGATGTTGATCAAAGAACATATCATTCAATGATAGTATACCCATTGTACATCACAACATCTTGTCCTGATATAATGCAAGCTGTTGGTATGGTCGATAGATTTCAGTATGCTCCTAAGAAAATTCATTTGGTAGTTGTTAAGAGGATATTCAAATATTTGAAGGGCACAATGACTTATGGTCTCTGGTATCGTAGAAATCAGAATTTTCAATTAAATGCATATTCAGATGTTGACTGGGAAAACTATTTGGATGAGATAAAGAGCACAAGTGGAGGTGCCTTCTTCTTAGGTTATTCACTAATAGCATGGATAAGTAAGAAGCAAGGCTCTATAGCTTTGTCTACCACAGAAGCTAAGTACATTGCTGCTGCTACATGTTGTACACAGGTACTATGGATGATTCAAACTCTTGTAGATTTAAAGGTAACATATGCTGAATCTATTCCTCTTCATTGCGATAACACAAGTGCCATTAGTGTCTCCAAGAACCTTGTCCTTCATTCCAAGACAAAACACATTCCGATCAAGTATCATTACTTAAGGGAGAAGGTTACAAACAGAGTTGTCCAATTTCATTTCATTCCTTCTAAAGAATAGATTTCTAATATTTTTACTAAACCCTTATCCAAAATCCATTTTGAGTATCTACACCAGAAGTTGGGTGTCATATCTTCTTCCAACTAACCTATTCACTTTGATAGGGGGAGTTGTATTGTCGTGTTTTCTTTGACATTGATGTCAAAGGGGGAGAATTTTAGGTAGTTGCAGATGACAAGCAGTTGATGATTACACTTGCAACATCAGAAATATGAAGGTTTCCATCAATGCCAAAGGGGGGTATTGTTGGAATTATGATTCAGTTTCCATTGATGGTTGGCAAGCAGACAGGTTTTGCAGAATAGAGAGCTAAGTATGAAGGCTGCAGGAATCCTTGTGAGCCCCTACGGGCATATGAAGGTTGCAGGAATCCTTATGGGAATGTGAGGGATAAGTACGAATATTGCAGGCATCCTTGTGAGATCCTCTGGGCATCCTTGTGAGCCCATGCTAGCATCCTTGTGAGCCCCTGCGGGCATCCTTGTGAGTCACTGCGGGCATCCTTGTGAGTCCCTGCAGGCATCACAGACAGCCCACTGTCGGAATTTCTAAGACCCCATGCAGACATTACTTGAGACCTTGAGGGCATCAGTTGAAGGCCAATTGAGGGCATATGGAGAGGCCACTGCAAGTATAAGTCAAGACAACCTACGGGCATAAATGAGGCCATATGGGCTTATGAGGGATAAGTATAAGGCTCCTGCAGGCATCATTAAGTGGAAGAAAACACATCTAAGTATGTGTAAGTGTTAGTGTTGTACATTTTAAATGTCTCGCATTTTATCAAGGCAGTTGGAAATATTGATAAATTTATGATGATGTTATCTTTACAGTTACAGTGAGTGTTGATTGAGCTCCCTACAGTTATGAAGACAAGAAATTTGTTCTTGGGTCAATTATCGAGTTGGCGGGTCTGGAATTCAAAGAGACTGGGGAATATACTTCCATTGTCTATATAAACCAATCGATGAGGAATTTATAGGTGTTGAAGAGAATCACATGAGCGGATGTTGGCTAAAGCAAAGAAGATGAAGCTACAATCTTAACATAAGTGAGCAATACAGAAGAAAAGTGAAATGTGGCCCGAATTTGTGAATAAATGAATGCACAGAACTCTGAGAATGGTCAGATAAGGATAGAGAGCTGAATGTTGAAGAACTGAGGCTCAACTAAGGAAAAAAAATGTGTTGTATCAAAACAGAGCACAGATAAAGTGGGTAAGCATTGCTATATATGAATCAGTGTACTGTAATTAACAGTAGAAATTTTTATAAAAGGGGTGGCAGGGTGGTGCTAGGATTTTGTGTGCAAGTTGAAGCTTGTACAAGAGGAAGTGGATGTTTCCATCCTATTGTAGCTGGAGAATTCAGGGAGTTGGTGCTTCCTTCTAGTGGGAGCTAGAAAATAGGAGAGTTGGTGCTCTCTACAAGTAGTTGCTTGTAAATAGAGATTGCAACCTCATTTGAGAAGGTGCTCAAAGAAAGATGATGTAAAGAATTTGGAGCTTGCTTGACATCTTAAGAAGAAGAGGTTTTTTCCCTTTATGGTTTCCTCATGAATATCCTTCTTTGTCTCTATCATGAGGGTGATTGATGATTATCATTTATGTTTTATATTTGCTACGTTATCATCACTATAGATCTATGAACAATAATAAAGTTTTTAAAAGGTATCTGATTGTTTAAGCATTAGAATAACTGATTCACCCACCCCTCTATTATTCGAATACTTTCAACACTTCGTTGGTTATCCACGGTCGGATTTATTCAATTGATTCTATCGAAACCCAAGTAAAATTTTGCTCAATCTAGATTTCACTTCTCCTCGGATTTTTCGATGAATTCAATGAATCACTTAATGCTGGAAGTGGTAGGGGGGCGCTTCCGCACGATCTGAATAGAGTAGATGAAAAATTATGTTTGAGAATTCAGGTTGAAAAGTGACCCAATTCCCTTCTCCCGGTCTATAAATCCATAATATTTCAACTTCATCACCTTCGTTGCTTCATTGACTCCAAATGCTCGACTGGCCAGCATGAAGTCCTAAATATTCTTCAACAATATCCTGTACTTGAACACTTTGAGTTAGATGCAGCGGGGAATGTGGAGTTATAGTCTCAGGTATGTTCACTTGGAGACCTCTACCACGCTCGATACACAAGTCTTCATCCATTGGAGATAGAGCTTCATCAACGCCACCTTCTTGTCGAGCTCGACTCGTCTCCAGCGGATTTCCTTTTTCATCTATTGCTATACCCGAATTTCGTTTTTTCTAGAGCGGACTAGCCTACTCCCTTAGTTATTCACGCCAATGTATCCTCTTTTATCATTCAATCTTTTGGATATCCGGAGTGCTTTTGTGGCTCATTATTCTTTTTTTTTCAATTTTTTCAGATTTTTCGCTACTGGTCATGTCATCTTTTCATCTGTCGACTTTTGTCATACATTTAATCCATCAGGAACATGTTTGGCTACCCCCCCAATGTCGAACCGAAGCTATTTTAGGAAATTGGGGAAGTACAGTACTTCATTTGTTTAGGAAATATTCCCATTATCGTTCTTGCACGAATTTATCCCACTTTCTTTGATTTTCTTTCCAATTCACGTTTGGGGGTGGTGGCGATAACAGGGGTCGTGTCTGGACAATATGCGATGCTCCTTTGTCGATTAGGAACCTTAATAGAAGTATTAGTAAAGAACACAAAAATTGGTCAGTAAGGTCGTTATAAAACCTTTTCTTCAAGTTATCGACGAACACTTGCTCTTCCATAGCACATTCTTCATAGAACTCGTCAGCAAGTTTTTCACACCATTCCGATAGATTTGTACGACCTCCTCTATTCAACATTTGAATTAATTGATGCTCTTTTTCATTTGTTGGTCTTTTCATATAAGAGCTTCTTCAATGAAAACGATATATACTCTATGAATTTTTCATGCGTCTCAGAGAAGAACTTTTCTCTTGCTTGAACAATAGTCAATTTGTTTCTTCTGGCATGGTTTTGCAGATAGTTTGCTATCTTTATCTCCCACCAATCCTTAATCTCTTGCTCTGATATCATTTGATCATGCTTGTTGTCATATTATGCATGCATCACCACCAATGGAACCAATGTTTTATTTGATGGGGTTGCATGGTTACCAGTGATACATATTATAATATACGCAAGCAAGTACAAAGATACATATACAAGGCTCTATAGCTTTGTCTACCACAGAAGCTGAGTACATTGTTGTTGCTACATGTTGTACACATGTACTATGGATGATTCAAACTCTTGTATATTTAAAGGTAACATATGTTGAATCTATTCCTCTTCATTGTGATAACACAAGTGCCATTAGTGTCTCCAAGAACCTTGTCCTTCATTCCAAGACAAAACACATTCCGATCAAGTATCATTTCTTAAGGGAGAAAGTTACAAACAGAGTTGTCCAATTGCATTTCATTCCTTCTAAAGAATAGATTGCTGATATTTTTACTAAACCCTTATCCAAAATCCATTTTGAGTATCTACGCCAGAAGTTGGGTGTCATATCTTCTTCCAACTAACCTGTTCACTTTGATAGAGGGAGTTGTATTGTCGTGTTTTCTTTGACATTGATGTCAAAGTGGGAGAAGTTTAGGTAGTTGCAGATGATAAGCAGTTGGTGATTACACTTGCAACATCAAAAATATGAAGGTTTCCATCAATGCCAAAGGGGGATATTGTTGGCATTATGATTCAATTTCCATTAATGGTTGGCAAGCAGACAGTTTTTGCAGAAAAGAGAGCTAAGTATGAAGGCTGCAGGAATCCTTGTGAGCCCCTACGAGCATATGAAGGTTACGAGAATCCTGGTGCACATGTGAGGGCTAAGTATGAATGTTGCAGGCATCCTTGTGAGCCCCTATGGGCATCCTTGCGGGCATCCTTGTGAGCCCCTGTAGGCATCCTTGTGAGTCCCTATGGGCATCATAGAAAGCCCACTACCGGAATTTCTATGACCCCATGCGGACATTACTTGAGACTTTGCAGGCATCAGTTGAAGGCCCATTGCGGGCATATGGAGAGGCCACTGAGGGCATAAGTCAAGACAACCTGTGGGCATAAATGAGGCCATGCGGGCTTATGAGGGATAAGTATAAGGCTCATGTGGGCATCATTAAGTGGCGGACAAAGCATATAAGTATGTGTAAGTGTTAGTGTTTTACGTTTTAAATGTCCTGCATTTTATGAAGGCAAAAGGAAATCTTGATTCCATTTATGATGATGTTATCTTTACAGTTACATCGAGTGGTGATTGAGCTCCAGACAGTTATGAAGACAAGAAATTTGTTATTGGGTCAGTTATCGAGTTGGCAGGTCTGGAATTCGAAGAGACTGAGGCATATACTTCCATTTTCTATATAAACCAATCGCTGAGGAATTTATAGGTGTTGAAGAGAATCACATGAGCGGATGTTGGCTGAGGAAAAGAAGATGAAGCTACAATCTTAACATAAGTGAGCAATACTGAAGAAAATTGAAATCTGGCTCGAATCTATGAAGAAATGAATGCACAGAACTCTGAGACTGGTCATATAAGGATAGAGAGCTAAATGTTGAAGAACTGAGGCTCAACTAAGGCAGAAAATGTGTTATAGAAAAACAGAGCATAGATAAAGTGGGTAAGCATTGTTATATCTGAATCAGTGTATTGTAATTAACAATATAAATTTTTATAAAAGGGGTGGCAGGGTGGTGCTAGGGTTCTTTGTGCAACTTGAAGATTGTACAAGAGGAAGTGGGTGCTTCCATCCTATTGTAGCTGGAGAATTCAGGGAGTTGGTGCTTCCTTCTAGTGGGAGCTAGAAAATAGGAGAGTTGGTGCTCTCTACAAGTAGTTACTTGTAAATAGAGATTCCATCCTCATTTGAGTAGGTGCTCAAAGAAAGATGATGTAAAGAATTTGGAGCTTGCTTCACATCTTAAGAAGAAGAGGTTTTTCCCTTTATGGGTTTCCTCATGAATATCTTTCTTTGTCTCTATCATGTGTGTGATTGATGATTATCATTTCTATTTTATATTTGCTACGTTATCATGACTATAGATCTATGAACAATAATAAAGTTTTTAAAAGGTCTCTGATTGTTTAAGAATTAGAATAACTAATTCACCCCCCCTCTCTATTATTCAAATACTTTCAAAACTTCGTTGGTTATCGATGGTCGGATTTCTTCAATTGATTCTATCGAAACCTAGGTAAAATTTTGCTCAATCTGGATTTCACTTCTCCTCGGATTTTCCGATGAACTCAATGAATCACTTGATGCTGGAAGTGGTAGGGGGGTGCTTCCGCACGATCTGAATAGAGTAGATGAAAAATTATCTTTGAGAATTTAGGTTGAAAAGTGACCTAATTCCCTTTTCCTAGTCGATGAATCAATAATATTTTGACTTCATCACCTTCGTTGCTTCTTCGACTCCAAATGCCCGACTGACCAGCATGAAGTCCTAAATATTCTTTGACAATATCTTGTACTTGAACACTCTAATTTAGATGCAGCAGGGACTATGGATTTATAGTCTCGGGTATGTTCACTTGGAGAGATCTACCAGGATTGATCCACAAGTCTTCATCCATCGGATACAGAGCTTCATCAACACCCCGGAGCTCGACTCGTCTCTGGAGGATTTCCTTTTTCATCTATCGTTATACCCGACTTTCATTTTTTCTGGAGCGCACTAGCCTACTCTCTTATTTCTTCACGCCAATGTCTCCTCTTTTATCATTCAATCTTTTGGATATCTGGAGTGCTTTTGTGGCTCATTATTCTGTTTTTGTCAAATTTTTTGGATTTTTCGCTGCTGGTCATGTCGTATTTTCATCTGTCAACTTTTGTCATACATTTACTCCATCAGGAACATGTTTGGCTACCCCCCCAATGCCGACCCAAAGCTCTTTTAGGAAACAGGGGATGTACGGTTCTTCATTTGTTCAGGAAATATTCCCATTATCATTCTTGCACGAATTTATCCCACTTTCTTTGCTTTTCTTTCCATTTCACGTTCGGGGGTGGTGGCGACAATAGGGGTCGTGTCTCGACAATATGCATTGCTCCTATGTCGATTAGGAACCTGAATAGAATTATCGGGAAAGAACACAAAAATTGGTCAGTAAGGTCGTTATAAAACCTTTTCTTCAAGTTGTCGACGAACACTCGCTCTTCCATAGCACATTCTTCACAAAACTTGTCAACAATTTTTTCACACCATTCCTATAGATTTGTATGACCTCCTCTGTTCAACGTTTGAATTAATTGACACTCTTTTTCATCTATTGGTATTTTCATCTAGGAGCTTCTTCAATGCGAATGATACAGACTCTATGAATTTTTCATGTGTCTGGGAGAAGAAATTTTCTCTTGCTTGAACAATTGTCAATTTGTTTCTTCTGGCATGGTTTTGCAGATAGTTTGCTAATTTATCTCCCACCAATCCTTAATCTCTTGCTCTGATATCATTTGATCACGCCCGCTGTCATATTATGCATGCATCACGGGAAATGGAACCAATGTTGTATTCGAGGGGGTTGCATGGTTACCAATGATACCTATTAAAATATGCGTGAGCAAGTACAAAGATACAGATACAATAAACAAGTGATGGAAGATGAAGCAACAAGCCTTTTATTACTTAGCAAGATATGCATAAATATTACATATATATGAACATACTAACTTAACTCTGTAAGTCAACTCACCATCATATTTATATGATTGAAAAATAGTTACATAACTACCTGTCGGTTCAACTAACCAACCCAACATGTATTGGACGACTCAATCCATCGACATATATTATGGAGGACCTAGTCGGCAGGTCGACTTAGGATCCTCCAACAATTAGCATGTTATCTGACAAACCTGCACTCAAATATATTGAAAATGTTGCAATAATTGTATGCAATGTTGCAATGGAAGAATGGAAAAATGGAAAACACTTAGACTTGTCCATCATAACTAGTCAGGGTAAAGGCCTAGTAGTAGCTAGTTTAGAAATTTTGAAAACAAGAAAATCATTCTCTTGATGAATGGATTTTCATTTTATCTTTAAAATTGAATATGGTATTGATATGGAAGGTGGGAACATGGTAATGAGATAGTAGGTGGATTTGTTGTAGAAAAATGTACCAAAAGCTAACCATGGTGATATGGCTTGTTTTAAATACTTTGTTTTATCGGTCACCTCTATTTTCTCCATCTTCTCATTCTTCATTTTTTTAAATGACAATAAGCTCCATACATTTTTGTTTCATTTTGTAATAGGTAAAATAAAAAAGGGTAAATTCCTTCTATGCTACAAGTCACAATTTCCTTTCCTGTGTTTTGGGTACTGATGTGACGAAAAATTTGTTGTCTCCTTTGAAACAAACTAAATAACATTTTCATTTTATTCTATTCCAAACAAACCTACATGAGGGAATTTGTAGACAATTATGTGGAACCTCATCCTTCATATAATATGGTGCTTCTCCATTGTCATTACATCAACACCATGTAATATTGTGGCTCCAAGCTGCTCCAAATTTGACAATGTTTTATTGGTTCACTCATAGTCATAAAAATGAAGCAACTTTGTTGCATCAAGGACATATGTATAGAGAGAAGCATAATACAAATATAACAACAAAACATATATAAGTGCTATCTATGTTTTTATTTTGTCTCCACAACATCTGAAGTTAACCCATTTTCATTTTTTAAAGCACTTCTAGGGTCATAATCCTTTGAAGCTCCATGCAACCAATGGAAAGTGTAAATATTCAGGGCCTCACCTATTAAATCATATGAAATTATTCCCTTTGATTTAATAGCAACTACTACTCTCTCAATATATAGTTCACAAATTTCTTCAATGCACCAATCAACCGAAATCTTGAAAGTAATTGGGTCAATACACCTTCCTAAACCTTGAGGTCTTTTGATCAAGTTAAGAATGATTTGGAAGCATGTAATACAATAATGGAATCTATCCAGATTTGAATAAAAATCAAGCTAAAAAAGAATCCATTTTATAAGCTAGATTTCCCCTTTCCATAGCTTTTGTCATCCTGAGATATTCTACAGCACAACGTAGGCATTGAGTGCAACATTGTAGGCATGGAAATTTGCAATTTGGGTCCATGATAAAACCTATAGTGATTTTGTTAGAGAAATATTGTACCTTAGTACCTTAATAATTAATTAAATTATGATTATTTGGTGCTAAACTAGTTAATAATGCCTCCTAGGTGTGAAACTGGTTATTATAAAGTGGTTAGAACATGTATAGGCTAGTGTGAACAAGATTACATGGTTTGGGACAAAGTATGGGCCAAAGAGGTGGTCAAACTAGATTTTAGGCATGATTATCCAAGCATTTATTGCCCCAACATGCCTAAAGCGCCCTTATCCCCTGTTTTAAGGAAGTTGTTTTGACCAAGGGCGCCCATACACTGAACCTAGTCGTTTATCCCATTTTTTGTTGTTTTTGGCCTATCCTAGCCTACCTAACTTCCACCCAACCATCTCCTTCACATGTGTGAGCTCCATCTTGGTTCTGCATGCTTAACCAGTGTTCACATGCACAATTCGAACATGTTAGGGTTATTTTGGAAACCATTTGGTCAACCTAGGGGGGATTGGGGTAAATCTAAGCTAGCTAAGCGTGGACACTCCAAGTGGATATTTTTCCATCCTTTCTGTATATAAGGATGAACCAATCTATTTTGTAAGGTTAGACAGTTAATAATATCTCAATATTTGATCATTTGTGTTTTCTAGAAAGTTGATCATTTGTTCTGTATTTTGATCATTTGTTCATTCTGTAACATGTTTGCACTTGTTTCTTGCTAAATGAGTGAAATATTTCAGCTGTGAGGAATCCATGGTAGCTAGATCCTACTATGTCATATATTTTACATGGTATCAAGGCTCTTGGAGCTACTATTCAAACTAGAGACTGTTTTAGTGGTGTGCCAGAAGCAGTGGAGAAACCACAGAAGTCCCTGGAACCATTGCATTGAATCCACTGGAGAAATCCAATGGAGTCTATCCAAGGTGTGATGCTCTCCCGAATGTACCCACTATCAAATAGAGTTCAAATATGTTGAGTGTAGATTCCTCCTGAGTGTTGAGAGTTTTCATTTGTAGGTTTTCAAGAGCACCATTGTTGCCTAGTGCGCAAGCAGCAGAAGAAGATGGATCCATCTCACCCAAATCTTCTCACTCCTTTCAACTATTTCGATTGGAAGGCTGAAATGGTGATTTTTTTGAGATCCAAGGGTCTTTTTAGGATCACAATGGGCACAGAGGTTGAGCCAAACTCTGCTATAAATAAATTGAATTTTTTTAACATAATGGATGAAGCATTCGGCCTCCTTTGCCTCAGTATTTCGAGAGACCTCCTATTTCATGTGCAAAGTCTAGCTACACCCAATGAAGTTTGGCTCAAGCTTGAGTCTCTATTTGGGAAGACTGATGGGATGAGAGGGCATCAACCTGAGAATGAGTTGATCTCACTGAGTCCAAGCAATTTCAAATCCATCTAGGATTTCTTCACCAAGTTCAAGAGCTTGGTCTTGCAAATCAAGAAATGTGGTATTGACAAGAAGGAAGAACAGTCGATCTTGTCCATTCTCTCAAAACTGGGTCCTGAGTACTCAGTTTTTGTCTCTACATTCAACTCCACAAAGCTCACAGTTAGAAACTGGAAGATGCCATATTTGGTTGATTTCATGGAGATGTTAACCCAAGAGAAAGACAAGTTGGTCTTGATGGGAACCATCAAGAAAAAAGACCAAGTACTTGCATATGGAGATTCAAAAAATGGAAGAGGCAAGCAAAAGCCCAAGGGGCCGAAACCACAAGAGAAGAAGAAGAAGGATGAGAGGCCCAAATCCATGATGGGGGTTCGAATCCTATCAAAGACAAAGGAAAGAAGAAGGAGAATACTAAGTGCATCTATTTTCAAAGGGGATTTCATCCAAATATCTCATGCATGAAGAAAACCATAGACATGATGACCCATCTCCTATAGAAAAAAAACATTCCCCTTCCTGAAAGTTCCAAGAAGAAAGAGGGTGTTTCTGAAGACAAGGAGAGATTACATGCTTTGGTGGCTAGTACATCTCAGTCATCCTTGTTCATCATTGATTCAGGTGCCTCAAGGCACATGGATTCTTCAAGAGATTCATTCTCTACTCTTGATCCTTATAGTGGTCCTTCCATTCGCATGGGAGATTACTCAGAAATCCCTGCTCATGGCATTGGGAAAATATCTATGGAAAATGGGTATTTCAGCAATGTGTTGTATGTACCTGATCTTGCAGATAACCTACTCTCTGTATATCATATGACACACAATGGTGCAGCCAAGAGAGTGGCCTTCACTCAGAATGATGTGGAGATATCAAAAATTTCCACCGGAAAATTGTTACAATGGGTGTTGCAGACCATGATATGAAGATGTACAAGTTCCCACATTTTCTTGGGTTCTCTTCCTCAAATGCACTTCTGTCACATGGAAATGAAGTCATCAAGATATGGCATGAGATATTTGAACATATCAACTACAGATATCTCCAAGAATTGAGCAAAGAAGATATGGTTGAAGGGCTTCCACAAATCAGATTTTCCAATGGCACTTGCAAAGGGTGCATTGTTGGGAAGCATGCTGAGAAGAAGTATGAGAAAGGGAAGGCAAGGAGAGATAATGAACCTATTAGTTTATTACATTCTTATCTGATTGGTCCACTCCCCACTCCCTCCTATGGCTTCAGCAAATATGTGCTCACCTTCATCGATGACTACTCAAGGTATTGTTGGTTGTATTTTCTCAAGCAAAAATCTGAAGTTTTCCAATGTTTCAAAGTTTTCAAGAACATGATGGAGAACTTTAGTGGGATATCCATGAAGGTATTGAGGAATGATAATGGAAGGGAGTATGTCAATAAGGACATGCAGAATCTCTGTGAAGAAAATGGCATCCAAATGCAACATTCTGTGCCCTACACACCTCAACAAATTGTGTTGCAGAGCGCAAGAATAGAGCATTAAAGGAGATGGCCACTTGCATGATGGAGGCTAAGTATTTGTCTCCAAGATATGGGTTGAAGCTATGAATTGTGCTGCATATGTTCATAACAGAGAACCACATAAATCCTTGGAAGGAATGACTCCATATGAGGCTTGGATGGACCACAAACCCAATGTCTCTCATTTCAGAATTTTTGGTTGAAAGGCTTGGGCTAGAATTCCTCCAGAGAAGAGAAAGGCCTTGCAGCCCCAAAGCAAGGATTCAATCATGGTTGGGTATGTAGAGGCTTCCAGTGGATACAATCTATTTTATCTATCCACTCTCAAAACTTCCATCGAAAGAAGTGTCCAATTCCATGAACAAGAGCTCATGCAAGCTACAGAACAAGGTGATGGGGAATGCACATATCCTCTTCTTGATGATGATGTAAGTAGTGGTTCTTCCTCTGATATTTATGATTCTGATATTTCTGAAGATGATGATGATATGGATTATGATCATGACCCTCCCTCAAGTCCCAAGTGGGCTGAGAAAACAATACAAGCTGCTAGTGAGCTTGTTGGAGATCCTCAAGATGCTAGGAAAACTAGATCTCAGTTTCACAATTCTTTTGCATGTTGTGATTCTGATCTGAGTGATGCATGTTATTTGATGGTTGGATCTTATAAAAATTCATACTTAGAAGCATCTAAAGACCCAAGGTTGCAAACGGCCATGCAAGAAGAGATGAACTCCCTCCATGAGAACAAAACTTGGGATTTGGTCCCTCTTCCTCCCAAGAGGAAACTAGTGCAATGCAAATGGGTTTATAGAACCAGAGTTGGATCTTATGGATCTGATATGAAGTATAAGGCCATTTTGGTGGCTAAGGGTTACTCTCAGGTCCAAGGAGTGGACTATACAGAGGCATTTGCACCGATGGGAAAGATGGACTCCATAAGACTAGTTTTGGCCATTAGGGCTTCCAAGCGATGGGGATTCATCACATGGATGTGAAGAGTGCCTTTATTCATGGGTATTTGAATGAGGATATCCATATGAAGCACCCTAAGGGATTTATTTATGATTATACGCTTTTTAACAGGTTGAAAAATTCACTCTATGGGCTCAAGCAAGCTCCTAGAGCATGGTATGCAAAAATGGACAATTTTCTGCTATGTTTGGGGTTTGAGAGGTGTAAGTCTGATCCAAATATGTATATGCATCATATTAGTGATATGATATTGATTATAGTACTGTATGTTGATGATATTTTTATCATTGGTAGCTGCACCAAAGAACTTGACTCAGTTAAGAGTGCATTACACAGTGCATTCTCCATGACCGATCTAGGATTGCTGAAACAATTTCTGGGTTTGGCGATAGACCAAACTGTGGATGGGATATATATATCTCAGTCAAGGTATGCTTCAGATTTGCTGTAGAAATTCAATATGGATTATGTAAGTCTTCAAAATTCCCATTCCTTTAGGGAGTTAAGCTTACTGATTGGGGTTCTTCACCACTAGTTGACAACTCACTGTATAGACAACCAGTTGGGAGCTTGTTGTATCTTACACACTCTCAACCAGATTTGTCTTATGATGTTGGGGTTGTTGCAAGGAACATGAAAGAGCCTCATGAGATCCATTGGAAGGAAGACAAGAGGATCCTTCATTATGTACAGGTTACAAAGCATTTTGGTATCCACTATGCAGCTGGTTCATCTCTTGAACTAGTTGGTTTTACTGATTCTGATTGGGATGGTGATAGTGCTGATCGGAAGTCCACTTCTGGTTATGTGTTTATGCTTTCCTATGGTCCCATTTTCTAGTCAAGCAAGAAGCAGCACACTATATCCTTATCTTCAGCTGAGGACGAATACAGGGGAGCAGTGAATGCAGCTACACAATGTGTGTGGTTGCAAGGTATTCTTGGAGAGTTTGGGATTGTGTCTGATTCACCCACAGTCATTTGGTGTGATAATCATAGTACAATCAAGATCTCCACTGATCCAGTATAGAGATAGAGGACCAAGCACATAGATATTCACATGCACTAGATTCGAGGCTTGGTGCAAGACCAAATCATAGCATTGCAGTATTGCCCTTCTGCTGAGCAAACTGTTGATATCTTCACCAAGATCTTTACTGAGAAGACCGTCACTTACCTTAGATCACTCCTTGGAATGAGTGATGCATGGTGAATATTGGTGTATTTTCATATATGCCACATGTCTATTTTTTAGGTGAGTTTTTATTTCCCATGTGGTTTTCCTTCTTTCCTTGGTTACATGGACAAATAATTTTTTATGTTGTAAAAGGTGACTTGAGCCTTAGTTGCCAAGGCCTTAATTTTGATATTCCACTAAGTCTAGCTTATGGGGGGGTTCTAGAGAAATATTGTACCTTAGTACCTTAATCATTAATTAAATTATGATTATTTGGTGCTAAATTGGTTAATAATGCCTCCTAGGTGTGAAACTGGTTATTATAAAGTGGTTAGAACTTGTGTAGGCTAGTGTGAACAAGATTACATGGTTTGGGACAAAGTATGGGCCAAAGAGGTGGTAGAAGTAGCTGTTAGGCATGCTTATCCAAGCATTTATTGCCCCAGCATGCCTAAGGAACCCTTATCCCTTGTTTTAAGGAAGTTTTTTTGAGCAAGGGCGCCCATACACTGAACCTAGTAATTTATCCCATTTTTTGTTGTTTTTGGCCTATCCTAGCCTACCTAACTTCCACCCAACCATCTACTTCACATGTGTGAGATCCATCTTTGTTCCCCATGCTTACCCAGTGTTCACATACAAAATTTGAACCTGTTTGGGTTATTTTGGAAATAATTTGGTCAACCGAGGGGGGATTGGGGTAAATCTAAGCTAGCTAAGTGTGGACACTCCAAGTGGATATTTTTCCCTCATTTTTGTATATAAGGATGAACCAATCTATTTTGTAAGGTTGGACAGTTATATATTTCAATATTTGATCATTTGTGTTTTCTGGAAAGTTGATCATTTGTTCTGTATTTTGATCATTTGTTCATTTTGTAACATGTTTGCACTTGTTTCTTGCTAAATGAGTCAAATCTTTCAGTGTTGATGTATATGTAACTTCGGAATGTATTTCATCTATGTATTTCATATATATTTATTGTACCCTTATAAGAGATGTGTTATTCCTCTATAAGGAAGTGTCGTCATGTGGATTGACAAGTGTCACAAGTGTGTGTACTTGCCAATGGATTATTAGACCACCATGTGTGGGATCGGCCCTAAAATATATATTATATTTTGGATGTATCTAGATAGACAAGTCGGCCCCATAAGGTCACTGGGCAAACAGGTTAAGTATAAATAGAGATCGGGAGATCTCTATTTGGATCATTCGGAAAGACACACTTCTCTCACTCAGAAAGTGGCGCACTAGTGAGGAGGAGGATCATCTGCTCTAGGAGACTATCTCAAGTGTATTTTGGTTATACTTTGGTTGAGCCATTTCTATCTCTATCTCTGAGGAAGTTGTGGGGTTTTTCACCTTAGGGTTTTCCCCACGGAAACTCTGTGTCTCTTGTCTCTCATACTTTTGATTCTTGTAATGCTTGTCATGCTTATTGTGATTATTATGCATTGATATACTGTATATGTTATTTTCTCAGTAAAGATCCAAGAGTATTGTGAATTAATGCTCAAATTTCAACATGGTATCAGAGCTAACCTGAGAAGAAGACATTTTGCAGTGACAGAAACTTGAGTTTCTTGTTTATTGGGTTTCTCTCCATAGTTTTTGGGGAAGCAGTATAGTATATTGACTCTACTCATCAAGGAGAATCTATCTGTCCAATTAGAATTCAATTATGAGCATTTTTAGATTTAGCCCTAAAAATTAGGGTTTCCACAAAAATAGTAATTTCTGATATCTAAAGCCATAGCGGGAAGATCCTTGCAAAAATAGAAGTTTAGAGCTTTGGATCAAGATTTTTTGCTCGGTAGATATCCGGGAAACTCAAACCCTAATTCAGGGCTCTCCCTAGTGAACTCGGGAGGACAAAAAGGCAAATCTGAAGGGTAAAGCTTTGCTGATCTCAAATTCTGAATACACCAGGCTGATCGACTCATCAAGGCGTATCTTTCTATCCATTCAGAAAGTTGAAATTCACATTTTGAATTTTTAGGGTTTTTTCGACAAACCCTAATCCGGGACCAGATCTAGTTTTCAGCATTTCAAGTGGTAAGACCTAAATATTTTCTATTTCATTTGAAGTACTCTTTAAGATGTCACACCACACCAAGCTTGAGGATAAGCTTAAAGGGGCTGATAACTTCTGAGCTTGGAAGTATAGGATTGGATTAATCCTGGAAGAGAAGGAGTTGGACTCATATATAAAAGAAGACATCCCTATCCCAGAGGATGAAGAGGCTAAGGTATTGCATAAGAAGAACTTGGTCAAGGCAAAGAGAATCATTGTTGATTCTATCAAAGACCATCTCATACCCCATGTGTCTTCTCTAAAGACACCCAAGGCTATGTTTGACTCTTTGACCAAGCTATTTGAAGGAAAGAACATAAATTGGAAGATGACCCTGCAGAATCAATTGAAAGGGGTCAAGATGTCGAATGGAGAAACCATTCAATCCTATTTCTCCAAGGTCTCTCAGATCAAGGAACAACTTGAAGCTGTAGATGAAATGGTGGAGAATGGTGAAATTGTTATGACTACTTTGAATGGCCTACCTAGGTCATGGGACTCTTTTACCCAGGGGATCTGTGCTAGAAAGAAGTTAATCTCCTTTAGCAGATTATGGAAGGAATGTTCTCAAGAAGAAGCAAGGCTTGTGGCAAGAGAAGAGAATATGGGAAATGAAGATCAAGCTCTCACAGCCCACACTAAGAAGGGCAAGTTCAAGAGGGAGCCATCCCATCACAAGAAGAAATCTTCTCATCATTTTCACAAAGACAAGAAAGATCTAAGGTGTTTCACTTGTAATGAGAAGGGTCACTTTGCTTCAGAATGTCCCAAGAACAAAAGGGACAAACACAACAACAACAACTCCAACAAGAAGAAGAAGGGTAACAAAAGACGGTACCATGCTCATGCTACCAAAGATGATGAACCTCCAAAGAAGAAGGCTAGGGTAGAAAGTGATGATAGTAATGATGACTCATCAAGTGAACAAGAGTATGTTCTAATCTCTGCTCTTACAGGTACTATCTCCCATGGTTGTAATGATTGGTTAATTGATAGTGGGGCTTCCAAACACATGACTGGGTTTAAAGAATCCTTTGTAAATCTGTCTGAATATGAAACACCCCATAAAGTGAAACTTGGGGATGATTATCAATATCCCATTAAAGGAAGTGGTGAAGCCTCCTACAACCTAGACTCTGGAAAATCTTTGAAGAAGAAAGAAGTACTTTATGTACGTGGGCTCAAGAAGAACTTACTCTCCATCTCTGCATTGGATACAAAAGGTAAGAGGGTTGCATTTGTAGATGGCCAAGTCCTAATGTGGCCAAAGGGAAAGACCATAGATGATGCAGTTGTGATTGGAGAGCAAGAGGGAGGTTTGTATAAATTAAAAGGACAACCTGAACATGCCATGGTGCATGAATCCATGGATCCAAGTGAACTTTGGCATAGAATACTTGCTCATATGCACTATAGGGCACTTCCAATTGCAAGAAAGGATGTAGAGGGTCTTCCTAAAATCAAGACCAAACATGAAGGTGTTTGCAAAGGATGTGCAAAAGGTAAGAATATTAAGAATGCTTTCCCAAGCAGTGAAAGTAAGGAAAAAGATATCCTGGAAATCATCCACTCAGATGTATGTGGTCCTATGTCATCCAGTTCTCTAAGTGGGTATGTTTACTATGTCTCATTTATTGATGACTTCTCTAGGAAGACTTGGGTATACTTCTTGAAAAACAAAGATGAGGTGTTTGATAAGTTAAAGGAATTCAAAACCTTGATGGAGAATCAAACAGACAAAAAGATCAAAACATTC
Organism: Larix kaempferi; assembly: GCA_027924585.1. Taxonomy (NCBI): domain Eukaryota; kingdom Viridiplantae; phylum Streptophyta; class Pinopsida; order Pinales; family Pinaceae; genus Larix; species Larix kaempferi. Next base: position 26,551,872 of record BSBM01000158.1, on the reverse strand, counting down.
AGATCCGACAATGGTGGAGAATTCACCTCAGGTGAATTCAAGAAGATTTGCAGTGATTCAGGGATTAAGAGGGAGTTGACTGCTCCTTATAATCCTCAACAGAATGGAGTTGCAGAAAAGAAGAACAGAACAATCATGGAAGCAGCAAGGGCAATGCTGCATGACCAGGATCTACCTATGCATCTATGGGAAGAAGCAGCTAGAACAGTTGTATATGTGCAGAATAGAACACCCCACAAGATATTGGACAACAAGACACCAGAAGAGGTATTTTCTGGTAAGAAACCTGAAGTCAGCCATCTCAGAATATTTGGTTGTCCAGTATACACTCATGTCCCAAAGGAAAAGAGGACCAAACTAGATCCTTCAGGAAAGAAGGGTATCTTTGTGGGTTACAGTGAAAGCTCGAAGGCTTATAGAATATACTTTCCAGGGTTCAAGAAGATTGATGTCAACAGGGATGTAACATTTGATGAAAACTCAGCATTCATCAAATCAAGGAAGGCACCTATCGAATTTTATGAAGAACCTAAGGAAACTAGATTTCAAGACACTACCATTACTGAAGCAATTCCAGAAGTTGTTCGTGAGTTTGAAGATCTGCAAGAACCTGTAGATCCACCCCGTGAGGATAACTCTCACAAGAGGAAATCTGCATGGGCTAGAGAGCTCATTCAAGATGCAGAAAGATTTGGAATTCCAGAAGAAGAACACAAAGCAAAGAAGAGAACCGGATCACATACCATCTATGTTGCTTTACTCTGTGACATTATGAACAAAGAAGCTTCCAGTTATGAAGAAGCAGTGGAAAAGAAAGAATGGAAGGATGCCATGGTTGAGGAATACCAATCAATAATGAAGAATGATGTTTGGGATGTTGTCCCAAGACCTAAAGAGAAGTCTGTTGTGACTTCCAAATGGATCTACAAAATCAAGCATGCTGCAAATGGCAGTGTAGAGAAATACAAAGCAAGATTCGTAGCTCATGGCTTCTCTCAGAAAGAGGGAATAGATTATGAAGAAACTTTTGCACCTGTAGCCAGGTATACTTCCATCAGAACAGTACTTGCCCTGGATGCAGCAATAAAATGCAAAATACACCATATGGTTGTCAAGACTGCTTTCTTGAATGGTGTAGTTGAAGAGGAAGTATACGTGGAGCAACCACTCGGTTTTGAAATACACGACAGGGAGTCATATGTGTGCAGATTGAAGAAAGCCTTGTATGGCTTGAAGCAAGCTCCTAGAACTTGGTATGGTAGGATGGACAGCTTCCTATCTAGCTTGGGATTTCAAGAGTAAAGCGGATTCCAACCTCTACTACAAGGTTGAGGAAGGGAATCCTGTGATTCTACTCCGGTATGTGGATGACTTATTTGTAACAAGAGATGACAGATTGATTGCAGATACTAAGAGGAAGCTTGCTGTTGAGTTCGATATGAAAGATTTGGGAATGATGCATTATTTCCTAGGTATGGAGGTGTGGCAGAATTCAGGTGGGATCTTCCTTGGTCAAGGGAAGTACACAGTAGATATTCTAAAGAGATTTGGGATGATGGATTCCAAGGCCATGGCCACACCCATGGAATCGAATCTAAAGCTTCTATGTGATGCTTCATCTGAGCCGGTTGATGTCTCTATGTATCGTCAGATGATTGGGTCCTTGATGTACCTGACGAACACGAGACCAGATATTTGCTTTGAAGTGAACACATTGAGACAGTTCTTGACGGATCCAAGGAGTGTTCATTTGGTTGCTGTAAAGCATGTTCTGAGGTACCTGAAGGGTACAGTGGATTATGGGCTCAAGTATGAAGCGAATCAAAAGTTTAACCTGTAGGTTTATGTTGATTAAGATTGGGATGGCAGTGCTGTAGATAGGAAGAGCACATCTGGGTGTTGCTTCAGTATGGGATCAGGTGTGATCTCTTGGTTCAGCAGGAAGCAGTCCTGCGTAGCACTGAGTACAACTGAGGCAGAGTATGTTGCAGCTTGTTCAGCTAGTTGTGAGGCAGTATGGCTATGGAAGCTACTGTCTGAGTTATTTGATCTCCCATTGGATGCTACTAGTATATTTTGCGATAACCAGAGTTGTGTGAAGCTGTCTGAGAACCCATTGTTTCATGACAGGTCGAAACACATAGAGATCAAATATCACTATATCAGGGATATGGTGCAGAGAGGAGCCGTGAAGCTCCTGTATGTTGCGATGGATGAGCAAATTGCAGATGTGCTGACGAAGCCACTAGCCAGGGTGAAGTTCGAGTACTTCAAGGAGAGGCTTGGTGTTCTTCAGATCGACGACACTTCGAGGAATAAGTGATGGACACATTTGCTGAATCCATCCCAAGCATGTTCGAAAGAGGATCCTTCACATGGCTGTGGATGTAAGCGCTGGATGATGAGTATCAGGACGAAGCTCCAGTTACTGCTCTATATATGCATCATGTTCGATGCTGGATATGATCAGTTGGATCATTTATATTTGTATGTATGTACACATCGTGTTGATGTTGGATATGATCAGTTGGATCATTTATATTTGTATGTATGTACGCATCGTGTTGATGTTGGATATGATCAGTTGGATCATTTATATTTGTAAGTATGTACGCATCGTGTTGATGCTGGATATGATCAGTTGGATCATTTATATGTATGTATGCATCATGTTGGATGCTTAGACCATGTATCTATATCAGGTGGATACATTGTATGATCAAGTAGATCATGTATGTTGATATGTATCATGTATTTGTATTTGTGTAGCTAGGGTTTTACCCCTAGCTTGTGCAAATGAGCACCTACTAAGGAGAATGGACTCCTTAGTAGCAGTTCAGTAAATGTAAATAATCAAGCTAAAACAGAAATGTAAACTAATCTAAAACACATGCATGAAACATAAAGAACAATTTGTAAACAAGGGTTTTGTATTGATATTACCTCCAATGTGGAGGTTGATGAAGCTCTTGCAATGTCCAAGAGAGTTGCTCCAAGATCCAATGTGCTCCTTCTCTTTCTCCAATGGTGGAAATGGGCCAAAAGGGGCTCTCAAGGTGAAAGTAGTTCAATGGTGAACTAGGGTTTCGAGAGAGATTTTGGCAGAGTAAGGGTATACTTGATTGTGGATATGAAATAAGGGATCTCCATCACCTATTTATAGTTTTTTGGTGGTGGAGTGCTGACCCATGGTTTTGGGAACCATATGGTTTAAGGCAGTTGTATAGGGTTTTTTCCTCCTTTTCCTCATTATTTTATATTTTTTATTCCCTTTTTAGGGGATTTTTGCTATTTTAGAGGAATTTTGGATATTTTTGGAGGGAAAAGGGGTTTTTTTAGCCTTTTTGAGGCTATTTTGAGGGTTTTGTGGCCTTTTGGAGGCATTTTAGGCCTTTTGGAGGCTTTTTAGTGGGATTTTTATGGTTTTTAAGGGAAATATGGTAGGAAAATGGACAAATGAGCCATGTAATGTGGTAGATGAGGTAGTGAACACTTTTTGGGTGTTAACAGATTACCCCCTGATGTGCGAGGGCAGGAGCTCATCGTATGGCCGATGGACATCATAAGTCATATATGGTTTTCCTGGGGTATGGAGAAGAGAAGAAACAAACTGAAGCCCGGAACAACGATCCCGAACAACTGCAAGAACTAAAAGTACATAACCTCAATAATGGATGAGGAATCATCTGATCATATGGACGAGGAGGGCATTCCCATGCTCGTATCAGGATATAACATAATAATAACAAAGGGGTCCAAAAATGGGGACCTGACATATACATGACCTCAAAAACTGAATGAGGAATAATCTCAATATATGGACGAGGTGGGCATACCCATGCTCGTATCAAGATACATAAAAGAACTGTGAGGCCCGAAAAGAGGGACCTGTAATATACATAGAGAACCACTGTGTACATCATAAGTGTCCAAAGGGGACACAAATCTGGGACATACTGCTGGGCTGACCATGTCTGAGCTGAGGAACAGATACACTGGAAAAATCAACAGTGCTACTGAGTGTGGTACCAAAGGAACTGATGAGCTGTTGGATCAGAGTGACAAGGGGGACACTCGCAATGGTACACTGAATTGGAACTGATGCAGGTACTCAAGGAAGCATATAACTGGATGGCTTCCGAATACAATCACCAATGCAGCCTGGACATCCATGGGAACATATAACTGGGCGTTCCGAAGTGACTCACCAATGTGCTAGAGTCGGGGGAAATCCGGGGTCTTCGCCAAATAATGTAAAGGATGTAACCCTACGCGATTCTCGACGATGCGATCAAGGTGTTGAAGTCGAGCATGTGAGAAACAACCACTCGAAGAGGCAATGATGACTCCTCTCAGAATGATCTGTAGGCACTTACCACGGATGGTGATAAGTCCAAGGCGTAGGGACCTCTGGGCCTATCCTCTGGAATAGAGGGGCTGTCATCGACAGAGGGAGACCTGCAACTATCAAGGCAATGATGTTTCCTTGACAGGAGCGCGAGGTGTAGAACCGAAATGTGATAGTACTGATGGCAGGACTGACCAAACTGTGGTGGGATAACTGGGCAAGTAGAGTGGGTGGACTCAAACTTCCTTTGTTCAGAGTATGATAATGGGAATGATCTGGAAGCATATGAAACTGACTAAGGGGAAAGGGATCATAGTTGTATTGGATCTGGGAGGGTGACTGGTCTGAGGGAGACTCAAACTGGTATAAAATGGCAGGAGACTGCAGAATACTCTGAACAAAGGCGACCTGATTGGGAGTGCTGCCGAGATGATCAATCATAGTGCCAGGAGGCATGGGATGACTTCTTCATGGGTTAATGAACTAGAAGAAGTGTGTGTAAAATGGTACTGTCGTGTGGATTTTACGAGCCCAGGACAGTTCATGCTCGTGGTTGCTCTCAATTTTAAGGAGTCTGAAAGTGATAAGGAGACTCTGAAGTAATGGAATGGTACTGTCGTGTGGATTTAACGAGCCCAGGACAGTTCATGCTCGTGGTTGCTTTCAATTTTAGAGAGTCTGAAAGAAAATAAGAAGACTCCAGGGGGTTGCTTTTTCGTATGTTTAGTCTCCAAGGCCCAAAGAAGCATAAAAGGATGCAATGAAGAACTCTTCTAGCCGTTGTGACTAGAGTATTCCTTTTTCGTAATTAGTCTACCAGGTCCGGAAAAGGGTTAAACTTATACCAGATAGACGCCCTTTCAGGTACTTTAACGAGCATGAAAGGAAGCAAGATTGCTCGGCGATCTTTTCATTCTTTTAGGAGTCAGAAAAGAGCTTAACGGAAACTCCCTAAGTGCCTTTTTCGTAAAGGACTTGTCCGGCCCGAAAAAGGGATAAAATTATACCGAACAAAAGGAATGGCCAGGCAAGGAGGAAGTGTTCAATCAAGGAGCAGTAATGATGACCAAGAATGAGGGTAGGGGGGAACACTGGTGGGCCTCCTTGCGGGGTGAATGAAATGGTGGCAAAATAATGAAACATTTGCAGTATGACAGGAGCGAAGGGCTCATGTAACAATGTGGAACAATCCGATGGCGGCCGATGTGGCGCGCAAACCGAGGCAGCAAGGTGTTGGGACACAATGTTGAAACTGTACCAGGTGAGAGCGAGAAATGATCTCAAGCATCATCACGAGTGCGGAAAAAAGAATCCGGGGATATAGAGGGTGTCAAAAACGGGTAACGGCCGATGTGGCATGCACACCGAGGCGACGAGGGCATTTTGGAAAAATACCCAAAAAATCAGGGGGTGAGAGTGAGAAATGATCTCAAGCATCATCACCAGCTCAGAAAAATGAATCCGATGATATAAAACATGTGAAGAACAGAGAACGGCCAATGTGGCACGCAAACCGAGGCGACTAGTGGTGTCTGAAAAATGGGCAAAAAATGACGGAGCAAAAATAATGCAACGAGGTGACCATCATGACGGTCTCGTCGTGTTGATTCCAGTGGTGGAAACGGTTCGTAAAACGGACTCCGTATGGGGTCAGAATGGCCAAAACAAGAAAAAGTCAACTGACTATAAATAGTGGGTCCAACATGACATGTGTCATTTGTACTATTTGACTTTGACTTGTGATCAGAGGGGACCAGAGCTTAGGTGGCATTTCTGGGTGATCCGACCGACCGATTTCAGATCCGGGAGATACATGTATTCGGTCAAACTCATACCTGCATGTTTTTTAGGGTCGGGGTTTGGGTAGTGGGTCCCAGGGTTATGTGTACTGTCCACATGGGGTGGACCGCGGGTTAGGGGGACGAAACTGCGGTTGGAGGCCGCGAGTTTCGGGGTGAACCACGCGGTTGGGGACCGCGGGTTTCTCGGCTGGATACGCGGTCGCAGAAATGATGAATGATGAATGTAAGATGATAGTAAAAAATGTGAAAAACAAAAAGAGAGCAAACTGTACAATGCGGACCAATGAGGCCGCGGTTTCATTTATGGGAAAAAACGCTTAAGATACAACCCATTACGGGGGTTGCGCAAAGGATGGCCTTCAGAGTCGGCTAAGATGTATGCCCCCTTTCCGAGGCAGGTCTGCATGATGTAAGGGCCTTGCCACATGGATTCAAACTTCCCTTTACCGGTTTTGTCATGGGCTTGGTCATAGGCGAGGACGAGGTCCCCTTCATGGAAAGTTCTAGGGTGAACATGTTTGTCATAACCGGCTTTGGAGTGGTTCTTGGCAGCTTTGATGTTCTTGAGAGTGGCACGAAGGTCTTCATCAGCTTGTTCGAGTGTCAACAAACGCTGCTCAAGGGGGGAGGTGAAGATATCACAGAACTCTTGGAAGAGTTGTTTGTAGTCCTTAATCTCCTGCTCGCTGCAGGAGGCTCCTAAAGTGATGAGTTCAAGGGTCTCAATCGTAGCTTTACCAGCTGGGATCTTTGAGCGATGAATGGGATGCTGTTTTTCACGAACGGGGGGTACATCAGGCCATGTGTCAATGTGGTGCTCTATAATGGCGGGGTCAAGACCGGGCATTTCGGTATAGGACCAGGCAAAGACATCACGGAATTCTCTCAAAAGGGTTTGGTAGTCTTCAATCTCTTGCGTACTGCAGAAGGCTCCTAAAGTGATGAGTTCAGGGGCACTCCCGGGGAAACGATATCAATTTGGATGGCGGGTGAGATGTTAGCCATGTTACCTTCCTCGAAGGCATCAGGAGCAGGAATAGGGTCCTTGAACCAGTCGACCTTAGTGGGAAGGAAATCTTTGGATTCAACCGCAAATTGGGTAGCGGTGCTAGAGGAAGATGCTTTTGGGAGGAAGTACGAACGATGGTGCATGTCATCCCAGGGATACTCCAGGGCAGTGAGTGCCTCAAGAATCTCCTCATCAGTACGGAAAGTTTGGGCCGTCAAATCGGTTGACATGGGAATGGTAGTGGAAGAGATCATGTAAATGGTGTTGACCTCCCCGGACGGGGGTGATATCGGGGGGTGAATCTCCTCAATAGTGGTAGGTGTCGTCTCAAGATCCAGATTGTTCATCTCATAGAGAGCCGCTCTGTAATCTGGGAGATCGGGACAATGATGTGAATAGTGCCCGTAAACACCGCATATAGCACAGGGGTGGTTGGTATGCAAGGTTTTATCTTTGGGCTTGGGGGTGGGGTTTAGTTCGACAATCGGGATGTTGGGGTCATCGTCGAGCATCTGCATGTGCTTCTGTAATGCTGGTAACTGTGGACACGGATGAGTCGCATGGCCTAACTCGTCGCACAATGAGCATTTGGGAGGAGCACAAAATACTGGGGGGTTTTTGACTGTCTTGGGAGGTGGTACAACAGTGTAAGGTTGGGGACCTCTGCCCCCAGTGGGTTTGGGAGTAGGAGGGGGAGTTGTGGAGGACGAAGGGGTAGAGACACCGGGGGGTGGCTGAGTGGTAGTAGCCATGGGTTGCACCGGTTGGAGGACGACGTCAGGTGTCGGCGGGCGAACGGGAGGCGAAAGATACCATACGGGTAATCCCAAGGTTAACCCAGGGAGGCTAAGGGTAGCCATAACCGGGGCGCTTACTACTCCCGAAGGAGGGACTAGGAAGGGGATAGTATGGATAGGTGTAACACCAATGTGGCTAGGTACTAGTGGTGGTTTAGGCAACAAGGTTGGCTGATTGGTAGTTGGTTGGTTATCGTGGGAGAGGGTACATAAGTCAGACACTTCGGGCGTAGATGACGGAGGAGGAATGGATTGGAAGGTGGATGTCATCGGCGGGTCTGAGTAAACTCCAAGTCCCAAAGAGGAAACAAATGAGGTAGCAGCACTACTGACCGGTTGTTCCACCATGGGGAGAACATTTTCGGGTGCAGCGGGAGCATTTGGATCATAGTAAGTAAGTTGGTCGATCTTAACCACGCGTCCATCATGGGGGAACATCATGGTACGAAAGACAGAAGAAGCGACCGCCCGCATAGCATACATGTAGCTGCGACCAAGTAAGAGGTTGTAATCAAGCTGGGCATTGATGACCTCGATATCGATGAGGACAGTTTTACCACCTAACTGGACAGGGACATTGGCTAGGAGACCTTGGGGCTGAGTCGAACGACCGTCGTAGGCGCGTAACGCAGTGGTGGACTACTAGAGGGTAGGGGATCCCAACTTCTGCCATACGAATGTAGACATAACGCATGTGGAGGCACCCTCATCGATGATGCATCGATGGATGACAAGATTCCAAACGGAAACAGAAACTTGGAACGCTAAGGTGAAAGGCAGGCGTGGTTCGGACTGGTCCAAATCAAATGCCATTAAATTCGAATCATTTGGGTCAATAGCCCTAATGGCTGAGAGTAAATTCTTGCGCTGGGAAGGGCAGTTCTTCAAGACTTCTAATGCAGACATGGCTGCGGGAGATTGGGCTAAGTCATCAATGATGTTGTAGTTTGACGCAGCCCGCGCATTGGGGTTATTGTTGATACGGCGAAGCAGGAAACGAGCTGCTTTAGAAGCGCCATCTACTGGAGGGGGAGGGATACGTAACGCTTGATCAATGGGATGAGCGTTAGGGATTTTATCAGTGGGAGGGGCTTCAGAGGTGGAGCCATACTGGTTCCGACGGGTCTGAAGGTTGACATCAGCGGAAGACATCATCAACAAGTGATGGGTACCTGAGTCAAACATGGGTTGATCAGGAGCAGCGTATGTGATCTGTTGTTGTTGGGGTTGCGCGTTGGCTTGAGGGGGGGCCAACGGCTGAGTGTTCACCACGCCTTGGGTTGGTAAGGGGTTTTGCAACACCAAAGGTGGCTGCTGAGGTTGTGGGGGGTTGGACTGCGCTTGAGGAGCTTCCTGCCCTTGGCGATGGGCATCATCAACCCAAAGTTGCCGAGCTCACTCCAAATGTGGGCAAGTATGTGTGTAGTGGCCATAGACCCCGCAGATAGAACAAGGATGGTTCGTTCTCAAATTAGGGTTTTTAGCCTACTTGGGCGGGCGATCAGGGTTTTGGTTAGCGGGGGCCGCGTTGTTGTTTTCTGGGGGATTAGCCGGTTGACCACCTTGGTCTGTAGGTTGGTTGTTCCCACGATTACGGCCCTTGCCGCGATTTTGTTGGCCCTGGTTGCGATGGTTATTTTGGTTTTGCTACGGGTTGTTTTGGGCGTAAACTTGCCCTTGAGCAGCAGGTGGGTTGTGAGGTTGTGCAGGTGCGGGAGCAGGCTGCGGTGGATGGTATGTAGGTGGAAGCTGCGCAGGTGCGGCACCTTGAGGAGGTTGCTGATATGTCTGCGGAGAAGGTTGTGGGTTGGCCGCAAGGGCTGCCTGTGGCGGGTAATAAGCTAGTTGGGCTTGGGAAGGCGCAGGAGCTGGTGTAGCCTGCTGGTGGTAACAAGTGGGTTGAGCCTGAGAAGGTGCAGGAGCTGGTGCAGCCTGTTGGTGGTAATAGGACTGAGGTGCGACCGGGGGGTTATAAGCAGGGGGCGCATGCCCGAAGCACTGAGGTGGACAGCTGGGTCCATGGGAATGATAGTGATGTGTCATAGGAGCATATGAGTTGGTGGCCCCAGACTGTGAGGTGGCCCGCGAAAGGTCGAGGCCCGGGGTAGGTCGTGCTATGGAAAAGGGTTGGGGATGCAAGGAAACACGACCAATGATGTCGTCTGCAGCGTGGGATGCCCCCGACGCATCGTGATGGGAGGACTCGCCGCGAGGGGCTTCAGGTATAATGGTATAGAGGTAACCCGACTGCGCGTAAATGAGGTCAAACTGTTGTGCCTTAAGGATGGCCTCTTCTTTAGACTGGGTTCTTTCTGATGCCACATCCTTAGCAATAACAGGGAGAAGGGATTTGAGGAACCAATCTAGGAAGATACGGTCGTCTAGTTTGATCTTACATAAGCTACGGCGTCTATGCCACTCATGAATGTGTTCCGTAATATGGGTAGCCGTGTTTTGTCTGCAGAATAGGAGGATCTCGACGCCTGCGTCATAGCGGACAGGCAACTGGAAGGACTGCAGGAAGGTCGAGGCAAGGGAAGCAAAGGTGGCATGGGTCCCATGAGGTTGCTCGATATACCACTTGGCTGCAGAGCCAGTGAAGGTGCGCTGTAAGAGACGGAGGCGAACAGAGTCGTCCACTATGGAGTTAGAGGAACACCATAGGTGGAAAGACATGATATGGTTTTGTGGGTCCTCACCCGCCTTGCCCTCGAATTTAGGAATGTCAGAGGGGAGCTTGGTAGGCATGTGAGGCCATGTAGGGTCGTGTCGGATAGGGTCGTTGGTCAGTCTGGCTAGGTCAGGTAGGTTGAGGCTATCCATGAAAGGCAGACTGGAAGAAGGATTTGACATAGGAGTGGGTTGGACCAAGTTGGGGCCCATGCCCCCAAGTAGAGGGGCAGGGTTGAGAATGTTTCCCCCATGTGGGGGAACTAAAGTGGAATAGGATGGGCCTGCACCACCATGGGTAGTGTGAGTCACTGGTGGAGTGGTGGTATGGATTCCAGCTACGAGAATAGGAATGGTGACCGGGATGGTGGATGTGGTCCCCATCGAGGGCATTCCTAGAGCAGGTGTGGTAACTGGTGTAGTGGTGGATGTGCCACCAATGGTCCCTACAACGAAAGGAGTGGAAGTCGTGCCAGCCATGGGGCTAGTAGGGGCAGTGTAAATGGGGTTCTCAGACTCTTCTTCAGAATCGAAGGTAAAGTAAGGGGCGTCAATATCTGGTGATGGAGTCCTATGCCGTTGACGAGTGGAGTCAAATGACAAGGCTCTAGATCTGTGATAAGTGGTATCAACTGATGATGATCTGTGGCGATGACGTGCTGTGTCAAGTGAATCGTGTTGTGGGGGCTCACCCCTGAGGCACCGAGAATGTCTCGGGGACTCAATGGTGACAGATGGTGTCGAAACTTTGTGGGTTGAGGTGAGTAAAAAACAGCTCAAAAACCCTAATGCAATCGAGTGTGCAGAAGGAGAGCTCAAAAACAAGGCACTCAGGCCAACAACCAACTCAAAACACCCACTGTAACAGCTGTGCTACAATAGGTGGAGTACCAACAAAAATGGTCAGAATACCAACAAGCAGCAGGTTTCCTAAAAATGAAAAATGGTGGACTCACTAGACCAAAGGGAGGTAAAGGAGCATGCAAACACCTAACTAAAAGTATTCTGACTCAACTAGACATATCCTCTGCAAGGTGATGAAATCCAAGTCAGACAATATGAATAGGAAATCCAAGTGGCTATGATATCCCCCTACCGGGAGGGACACCGGGTAGTCAATCCTAGAAGAATGGCAACTAAGATACCCCGTTCATGACACGTCCAGAAAGGTGAATCTGTCGTTTAGTCCGTTTACCACAATACCCCTATACAGGGATATCCCGCAAACCGCGAAAGGTAGCCCTTCGGTTACTGAATGGAGTGCGGTATTCCACTCAGGCCTCCGGAACCAGTCTCTCGACTTCAACCCTCCTAAGGGAGAGGCCCTCTGATAAACTGGTCGTGACCGTGCCAAAAAGTACTAGGGGATTTTGGTTCCCTATTTGGACAACAACTATGTCTCAAGTGTAAGTAACCGAGGGGTGTTATTGGAAGCCTATCCCCCCGATCCTACCTAGCTACAAAGATTCTTTTGTGTTCCCCAAGTGGGGTTAGAATATTGGTTGAGTTAGGTACTTTTTAAGGCTCACTTGAATTATGTGACAGAGTGTGTGCTCGTGAGGTTATGAACCCAAAATAGAAGTGCCACAAGGGGGAGCAACTTCTTAACTATCAATAATGCTGGAATTGAAATTTTAACTTGCAAAATTTTCTGAATTAAAAATACTGAAATTTTAAAAAGATTCTGTAAAGGGAACAGAAATTATGTTGCAGAAATGTTGTAAGGAAGTGGGGCTGCAGGTAGGACAGAGGGCTGTTCCGATGCAGAAAATATTGTAGCAAAAGGGGCTAGGCTCAAATTAGGGAAAAAATGCAGAAATCAGATCGCGGGTCTGTGGCGAATCAGAACAGGCGGACCGCGAGTTTAAGGGAAATAGACGCGGACAGGTCGCGGCTATCGGGCCGACAGGCACAGTTGGGACGCAGGAAACGGGTAAAAAGACGGAGTCGAGTCACGGCAAAAAGGCTAACAGACGCAGTCGGGACGCACGAAAGGGGCTGAAAGCCGCAGTCGGGACGCAGGAAAACGGCCGACAGGTGCCGTCAGATCGCAGCAAACAGGCTTATTAGCCGCGGTCGGATCGCAGGTAACAGACTTGAATCCGCCGGCAGGGCGTCGGACACAGTCTGAGAGCCGCGGTCAGGTCGCAGGTAAGGGCCTGAAAGACGCGGTCGGGATGCGACTGCAGAGGGAAAAGACGCGATGTACGGCGGCCGAAAGGGACAGCCGAAAAGGAAATTTTTTTTATTTTTTAAACGGAAACCAGAAATTCAAAAACTAGTGGAGTCGCCAAAACTGTAGCTAGGGTTTTACCCCTAGCTTGTGAAAATGAGCACCTACTAAGGAGAATGGACTCCTTAGTAGCAGTTCAGTAAATGTAAATAATCAAGCTAAAACAGAAATGTAAACTAATCTAAAACACATGCATGAAACATAAAGAACAATTTGTAAACAAGGGTTTTGTATTGATATTACCTCCAATGTGGAGGTTGATGAAGCTCTTGCAATGTCCAAGAGAGTTGCTCCAAGCTCCAATGTGCTCCTTCTCTTTCTCCAATGGTGGAAATGGGCCAAAAGGGGCTCTCAAGGTGAAAGTAGTTCAATGGTGAACTAGGGTTTCGAGAGAGATTTTGGCAGAGTAAGGGTATACTTGATTGTGGATATGAAATAAGGGATCTCCATCACCTATTTATAGTTTTTTGGTGGTGGAGTGCTGACCCATGGTTTTGGGAACCATATGGTTTAAGGCAGCTGTATAGGGTTTTTTCCTCCTTTTCCTCATTATTTTATATTTTTTATTCCCTTTTTAGGGGATTTTTTCTATTTTAGAGGAATTTTGGATATTTTTGGAGGGAAAAGGGGTTTTTTAGCCTTTTTTAGGCTATTTTGAGGGTTTTATGGCCTTTTGGAGGCATTTTAGGCCTTTTGGAGGCTTTTTAGTGGGATTTTTATGGTTTTTAAGGGAAATATGGTAGGAAAATGGACAAATGAGCCATGTAATGTGGTAGATGAGGTAGTGAACACTTTTTGGGTGTTAACAATTTGTATTAGGTGGATACATTGTATGATCAGGTGGATCATGTATGATGATATGTATCAGGTAGATACTTGGTGTGCATTAGGTGGATGCATTGTATGATCAGGTTGATCATGATGATGAGCTTCAGGATGTTGCTCCAGATGATATGTACCAGGATGGTACAAGTGATGATGATCAGTATGATCATGGGCATCAGTATGATCATGGGAATCAGGATGATGCCTCGTGCGATGATGATCCGTTGGATCATGAGTATCAGGTTGATACTTGAAGGTCAGAGATGATATGTGGCAGGTTGTGCAAATAACATGTAATCAGTCCTGGGAGATCTTGTCGGTCGTGCTGCAGCACATAAATGTTCCTGGGGTACTCTTTCTGGTATTGCTATGTAGTATGTAATCAGTCCTCAGATATCCAATAGGTTGAGTTGTGTGCTCGTAATCAGTCCTGGGATGAGGTATTACTATGGAAACATGTAATCAGTCCTGGAGATCCGAGAGGTTGAGCTCTGTGCTCGTAATTAGTCCTGGGATGCTCTTTAGAGATCTTGCCGGTCGTGCTGCGGCACATAAATGTTCCTGGGATGCTCTTTAAAGGTTTTGTCTATCCACATGTAATCAGTCCTGGAGATCCGAGAGGTTGATCTGTATGCTCGTAATAAGTCCTGGGATGCTCTTTAGAGATCTTGCCGGTCGTACTGCGGCACATAAATGTTCCTGGGATGCTCTTTAAAGGTATTGTGGAGGAGATGCATGTAATCAGTCCTGGGAGATCTTGCCGGTCGTGCTTAGGCACATAAATATTCCTAGGATACTCTTTCCAGTATTGCATCCGCACATAAAATTAGTCCTGAGAGGCCACCTCTATCAGACCGTTCGCACAGATGATGAAGACCTGCAGGTGGTGGGCCTACATCCAGTATGAAATAGGATTGGCTCTGTAGAAATTCCTATGACGAGTAGAGTCAGATATTGGTTGAGATAGCAGCAGTGACGATGATGATGATGATGCATCGATGACGATGATCCCGAGAAGAAGACTTGTCTAGCAGAACTGTGTCGAGAAATACCTTCCTAGTTAAGAGGGAGTGTTGATGTATATGTAACTTCGGAATGTATTTCATCTATGTATTTCATATATATTTATTGTACCCTTATAAGAGATGTGTTATTCATCTATAAGGAAGTGTCGTCATGTGGATTGACAAGTGTCGCAAGTGTGTGTACTTGCCGATGGATTATTAGACCACCATGTGTAGGGTCGGCTCTGAAATATATATTATATTGTGGATGTATCTAGATAGACAAGTCGGCCCCATAAGGTCACTGGGAAAACAAGTTAAGTATAAATAGAGATCGGGAGATCTCTATTTGGATCATTCGGAAAGACACACTTCTCTCACTCAGAAAGTGGCGCACTAGTGAGGAGGAGGATCATCTGCTCTAGGAGACTATCTCAAGTGTATTTTGGTTGTACTTTGGTTGAGCCATTTCTCTCTCTATCTCTGAGGAAGTTGTGGGGTTTTTCACCTTAGGGTTTTCCCCACGGAAACTCTGTGTCTCTTGTCTCTCATGCTTTTGATTCTTGTGATGCTTGTCATGCTTATTGTGATTGTTATGCATTGATATACTGTATATGTTATTCTCTCAGTAAAGATCCAAGAGTATTGTGAATTAATGCTCAAATTTTAACATGGTATCAGAGCTAACCTGAGAAGAAGACATTTTGCAGTGATGGAAACTTGAGTTTCTTGTTTATTGGGTTTCTCTCCACATTTTTTGGAAAAGCAGTATAGTAGATTGACTCTACTCATCAAGGAGAATCTATCTGTCCAATCAAAATTCAATTCTGAGCATTTTCAGATTTGGCCCTAGATCCTACTGTGTCATAGATTTTACATATTTAAGTCAGGAACACAATTGAAGTGTATTTGAAAAAAATACACATAAATAGGCACACCAGGTTAGCAATTATGATCTTTATAATTTAAAACCCTATAACTTTTGTTATGACCCTATGATCACCATATACGCTAGAGTATCAATGCTTGGATGTTTTGTTTATGTCCACTACAATATTTGATTGTGGGTGAAGTAGATTGAGCCCCCCCTTGACATGGATACTATTTCCTCTTGATATGGATACCATTTCCTCATAAAAAAATGACACCTTGGTTGAGTGGAGGGTGGATTTTTAGAGGCCTATTACGGAGGACTCAGGATTCACCTTTGTGGCTAGAGTTAGAGGAGGAGAAACCCAAGTATGTCCATGGGCCAAGGGAATATTTTCATGACCCACCTCTATTAGGGGAATGATTTTGTCTTGGAGGAGGAAATTGGGCTTAGGAGGCTATAAGGAAGCCTCATCACCATCCTATACATATATTCATACTCGGGAACCCAACAGTGGACGTCAAACTGATGTTATAGTGTCGTCGAGTGGCAGATGATCCCTTACCTGTTCCTATAAAAGGAGAATATGGAATTGATATCTAGCTACTAGATTGCTCATTATAGATGAATGATCAAGATGAGATACATTTTATATATATTTGATGTGATTTTGGATTGGTTATTCAATTTTGTGTCCTTGATTGGACAACTATAAGGATTTAGTATCAACTTTGATGTATCTTTTGGCATTGTATATAGCATTTTTTTACATAGTTATGTGGCAATGTGGTTATTCGTTGTTGTTGTTTATTTATATTTGAAAAAATGAATATATTTGTATTTTTCAATGCTTACCGATATTTTCCAATTATTGTGGATTTAATATTTTTGGGACCCTCGTTGATCAATTGGAAAGTACAATTCTTTCATCTATAGTTTTGGTTTATGTACTTTACTCTTTTGTTACTTTTGGACACACATTTATTGAGGCTCTTTGCATTTGGGTGTTTTGGCATAATCTAACCTGCATTTTTGAGTTTTGGTAGCTTTGCTAGTGCTTGTGGAGCCCACATGTATGCCCAGTCTTTTTAGTGATAAAGGTGTGCACGTAGTGCTTTATTAATAGTCATCAAAATATTTAATGTCAAAAAAAAATATGGAGTGTTCAATAGAGTACCCTCATGGAATAAATATCAGAATATAGGCATATATTATCTTGGCACAAAAGTTTCAGTGTCATTCCTTATTGGTCATGAGCATTAGTTTTTGGCATTTTGCTAATATATAAGTGCTAATATGCCCTGATCCTTATGATAAAATAGATGTCCATATATGTAGTGGCCCTCCAACTAATATAAACACACTCTGCATTGGCATTTGACAAAAATTTCTGCTGCACATAGGACTACTACATATTCTAGTAGTCAAGCTTCTCAGATAGAAATATTCCATTACTAAATTTGTCCTACTGCATACAAACTTGTCCTGTGTTCAATCCACTATTAGAACCCATAATTACCAAGACACCCACAAGATAAGGCTTCACTTGCTTTGAGTGAATATGGACCATTGTCAGAGGTACTTGAGAAAAGGTTTATACCCCATTGATACCTAGTTTGAAGGGGAACTCTACCAGGAATCAATGTAGACAGTGTAGGTTTGATTTCATTGCATGGAGACAAATTACATTTGCACAAAAAATCTTGTGGTCCACTTTTTCATTCTTAGAAAGATATGAAGATGAGTGAAAATGCAAGCATTAGTTTGTCTGGTTGATAATAGACTTCAGTAAAATTGAAAGACTCAATATATAAAAAAACAAGTTTTATTTTGGTAGCATTGCATAAAGTTGTTATCTCCATTGAATGCTACATTAGGAGTTCAGTGGTGAAGATGTGAATTCTTTGTATTGACCACCTTGTATTCAGAGTAGCAATCAAGAAATTAATAATGTATTTAGAAAAAACAAAACTTGCATCTATGACTTATGTTTTATATGAGATGAGATAATATACAAATGTCCAATCACCAATGAATGACCACAAAGTTGGTCAAAGGACTCAAAAGTACAACCAGTGTGAATACGTATTTATCATTCAAATTAAAATTGAACTTCTATAAATTGCCTAAAGCATATTAAAAAATATATATATCTAAAATAAACAAAATCACTAAACAACATCATAAAATATAAGAATATACACAACTTTAAAGTGTACCCCTGTAATAAAGGCAACTACGTGCTTCTATTATGTGGTTATCCATGTATCACCATAACCTAGAACTGGAATGTTATATCATTTTCAGGAGGGTATCACCATAACCTAGAACTGAAAATGTTATATCATTTTCAGGTGTAACTATGAATACATAAGGTGCAAGTCACTTGTACAAGCACTAACTCATGATTAATAAACACCTACATATGTGAGAAATAATGAGATTAACTAAGATGTAAAGTATACTAAATATCATTCAGGATAAATACCACCCTTGTGGTCTATTCATCTCAATAAGCTTTAAAATGAATTTTCTGGCATAACCCTAGTCGATATTGTTCAAAATTTGGACCAGGGTTAGTCAATGGGTCAAAGGTCTATGACATCTAGAAGAAGAATACATAAGATTAGATAATTTTATTAATGTCCAACAAATGACCACAAAAATAAGTTTAATGGGACTGAAAACTTGAAAAGTAAAATTTCATCTACCTATTTAGCCAAAGACTAAAAATGCCCTTGTAGCGGCTTTCATTTCCAATTGTGGAGCTCACAATTTCTACCTACAGGCACTTGAGGAGCTCCAAAAGCTCAATTTCCTAGTTTATTCTTATGGTGTTCGTCATTGAAGTTGATATGGCAGGTGTATGCATAGATAATATTTTTAATATTCCTTTACATACTGATTCCTCCCTAGCATTTCTTTTAAATGAACTTTCACAAATAAGGGACAACCTAGTAGAATTTTTTTTTATCAAGCTGAAAAATTGGTCAATGGTAAGAAATAATTCCTTTTGTAAGTGGTAGTTACCACTGCAAAAAAAATGATTTTGTTGTGGGAATGAAAGTGATATTATCCTAAAATGTTGCAAATGAATTATAATCCCCAAATGGTATTGTTGTAAGTATGAGAAGATTATTGTTGACCTAATTGCAGATACATTTCATAAATTGCTATGAATCCATTTTAAAAGAATTTTCTCAGCTACCATCAAACATTTGATTTTCTGGACACATGGAATAGATCATAAATATGAAATAGAAAATTTGTTAGAGCCTTCGGTTTATGGGTGTCAATTGGACTGCTAAGAAAGGCTCAAAAAACTAGAATGGAAATATCTTTGTCTATCTATCTAGATTACATATATATATATATATATATATATATATATATATATATATATATATATATATGTGCACTCATGCTTGGTCAAACCATTATACTCTAGTATTTAGGACTCAAGGAGGATGTGGGTTCAAGATCAAGTGTATGTTGATCCAGCTATAAATTTCCATTGGTGTAGGAAGTTTATGTTTGATCGCAGATATAGCCTTGGTGTATGTTGTTGGAATATTCTATCTTGGGGGACTAGGATAGGACAGTCTGTTGCCAATGGGAGAAAAATGTGCACACACATTCAAAAATTTGCTTAGTAAAATTCTATAAAATACAGAGAGATTATTACAAAAAAAAATTAGAACAACTATTACCATAGGCCATGGTTAATGGCTATACACAAGGGACCTAATTGAAAACAAAATCAGGTAGATCCTCTCAATGCAAAAATATTAGGAGAGAAGAAGCACATTCAAATACCCTTTCAAAGAGAAGTGGATAAAACTAGATAAAATACATACCTTTACATTCTTTCACAGGTAGCATGCAATTAAGCAACATGAGTTTGGGTATAAAAACAAAGAGATAACCCCCAAAATAATCCAATAAGATGTGTTGGGTAAGACATACCTCCAAGGAAACCATAGCAGCCATACCAACAAACTGTAGGTTGAACTGAGAATGAACTACTACATGTCCACCACAAAAAATGAAATATGTTAATAAAATTCCAGCATCCCATCAAACAATAGAATGCCAAAAAGAGCCATGAGAATGCAATGAAACACCATAGGAAGCTAATATATAGTTGAGGCATTGCTACTTCCAAGCACCCTTTTAAATGGGGGAGCATTACCCTTCTTGAATAAACTGCAACCTCCAAAATCACCAAAAAAGCATGCATAGTAAGAATGGCATGCACCAAGGCCTCCAACAACCAAAAAATGACACAAACATATACCACAGGTCATGTGAAATTGTTTATTCCATTGCATCCCACCTGCTTCACACTGTAGAATAGATATGTCCAACATATAAAAGGGTTGTTCCTTTGCTATGAGATCAATAGTCCCCTATAGATTACACTACTGCAGTCTTCTCTTCTCACCAACACCAAGTGATGTGATAGAGATGCCATGGCTGAAATTTCAAACATTCCACAACCTCCTTTTCATTTTGGTTGGACACCAAGATGTATATCTTGCAATGTAGGTGAAATTTACTATAGGGTTCGATGTAGGGTCTGCAAGAGATGTGACTTGACTAAAGGGTTGAAGACATTGTAGTGTAGGACACTCTCATTCTTTAGAGAGAGATATCCATTTGATTTAGAATATATTCACGTGAGTGCCAAAATGAAAAAATAAATCAATGCATTGGTTGAGGTGAAAACATTTCATATTCTCAATGATGCTCTTTATGATGCATGTAGCGTGTTTATGAATGTCTACCTTGGAAAATTGACATCAAAAGGGATGACATAATTGTTCTTAATGCATTAAAGGTCCAAGCTTGTGGATCACTTGTGATAGTGGAACAACCTCATGCAATGTTAATCCTAATTGAATACTTTATTATGGGATACACATTTGAAATGCCTCCCCAATTTTCATCCAACTATGGATCTAGCCCCTATCCAACTAGTCCTTTAAGTCCATCTTGTATCTCAGTTGAATTACTATCTCCTAAAAGTTTAGGCTCGAAGTTAAAACTGATTAATACATGGGTGGCTATTGATGATCTTAATTTTGAATCCTTTAGAAAATAAATTTTCTTGCATGCTTTTAGAAGCTACGAATCTTGTTGATGTTCAAGTACCATTTCCATTTGTTGGTGTTAATATTTCATCCTCTATAGATTTCATAAAGCCTCTTGGCTTTTTATTTTATAACTTTCAGGTTATTACAATAACAATGTTGGAGCATTTCAAGAGATTGCTAGAGGTTCTCTACGTCCTCCAAGAAATTTGTCCTCTGCCAAGTCCATATAATGCAAATCTATGATTTTCTGGAATTTATAGTGGTCAAATGTCTTGGCATATTTATTTCAAGGATTTAGTTATGCTTGTGGAGGATTTTGTTCATGTGTCAGCCTCTGATATGAATGTTCCTTTAAACATAAGACTACAATAAATCCTGGAATTAACGTCTCATTTAGCATCCCTTTTTAGTGTAAATGTTTTTTCATTGAGTGGTCGAAGTAGACGCTAAATGGGACACGTCATGTACAAAACGTAAAGAGTCTAAAATAGCGTCTTTTTTGCTTCCTAGATAGCATCATTTCTGATGTCTAAAATAGCGCCCATTTTTTTGCTTCCAGAATAGCATCCAATTTTGCTTCCTAAACGACGTTGAGGTTTTCTTCCTAAATAACATCCCATTTTTCTTCCTAGAGATCATCCTCTTTTTCTTCCTAAATGACGTCCCCATTAGCGCCCTATTCGAATCCTTAAAATCGCGATGTTAGCATTTATGTTTGCATCTACATTCACACCATATTTGCATCCAAATTAGCATGCAATATTGCATCCATATGTGCTACCACTTTAACATACCATTTTGCACCACATTTTACTTCCAATAAGCACCAATTTTCGCTTATAATTTTGCACCAATATTTGCTTCCTTTTTTTCATCATGTTTTGCTACCAAAATGGCACCAAATTTTTCTTCTATTGTTGCACCATATTTTGATTCCTATTTTTCATCCAAAGTAACATCTTATTTTTCTACCATATCAACGCCATGTTTGGCTTCCTCATTAGTGTCAAGTGTTGCATCCTTTTTAATGCCTAGTTTTGCATCTCTATTGATGTCAACATTAGCACCATGTTTTTCTACCACTTTAGCGCCCAATTTAACGTCCATTTTTACTCCCACACTACCGCCACATTTTGCTTCCTGTTTAGCTCGAATTTCTTCTTGTTTTGCTTCCTTATGAACGCCGCATTTAGCTTCCCATTAAGCATCTAATTTTGCTTCTTTGTTGGCCACTAGTTTAGCTTCTGGTTTGGATTCTACTTTGACGTCCAAAATAGCATCAGGATTGACTTCCAACTTAGCGCTAGGTATTGCATCCAATGTTGCTTCTAGATCTATGACATAGTGGGCTTCCATTTTAGCTCCTAATTTTGCTTCCTATTTTGCTTCCTTATTAGCACCACATTAGGCTTGTTATCTAACACCTACAACTATATCCAATTGTGTGCTAATATATTTATTATATCAAATTATTATAATTATTTCATTAATTTCAATAGTTCTCATATATCATTTACTTCATAATTCTGAAATAAGATAATGAAACATTCAAATTAATTGTAGATACCATTATTGAAATTAATTGCATAGCATTTATGAATAAATTTAACACAAACATACAACATTTATCGAAAGTAGTAACATCATATATATTAATTTTCCATGAAAAGATCCTACAACATTGGTTGGCTAAGGATTTTTTTACGATCGACGGCGCCGCTCTGCTATGCCCTAGCTTGCACGCAGCCGCTACTCGGCTCTCTCGATCGCAATGACGGCGACTGGGGGAGGGCTTCCCCCTCCCACCGCTTCTGACGCCTTCAACCTGCTCCTTCGCCCCTCTGGCTCAAAACCTAAAGTTCCTGCCGTTCCAAAATTCATCAAGAAGCTCGAATCAATCCCTGAAATCGATTTTCCAGGTGAAATCCCTATCAAAGTTGCTTTGGCTCTTGCTGATAGGGGCCTGGTCGGACATTTTATGGGGCTCTGTCCTTCAACCAAGACCACCGACGACTGGATTCAAAGGAACTGGCGGCCCCAACTAAAGCACAGTGTCACCTGTTACCCCGTAGGTCGTGGCTTCTTCATCTTTGAGTTTATAGCTCAAGAAGACAGAGATCTGATATTCAGAAATGGTCCATACTTCATGGGTCCTCAAGGATTGTACCTCAATAGATGGACGCCTGACTTCAATGCAGAAACGGATGTGCCGACAGAAGTTCCAGTCTGGGTAAGGCTCCCCAACCTCCCTATCCACTGCTGGAACACTCCTACTCTGGAAAAAATTGGAAACACCTTAGGGAAATACATCGACAAAGCTGATAACAAGGGCCAATACTCATGTGCCAGAATATGTGTAGAGGTCGATCTTGAAGCAGGCCTTCCCGAAGCTATTAAACTCAAAATAGGAGATTAGACATACTACCAAAAGCTCGACTACGAACAGATCCCATTCAAATGTCTCCAATGTCATGAACATGGTCACTTTCAAAGAAACTGTCCGAAAAATCAGGTCTCAGAAGATGAGGCAGGATGGAAAAAAGTCAAGAAAGGAAAAGCAGTTCCAAAGAATCCTGAAAAGACCGTCATGGACATGCAAAATCAGCCTTCAAGCTCAAACAAACCCTCCAGCGAATCCTCAAAAGAAGATCCAATCATAGTCTCAAGCCCTAAAGAACGTCAAGAGGCCAACCTCTCCGAGAAGATGCAATCTACAGCTATCGGTGAGCCTCTGCCGGCCAAGCAAACTAACAGGGAAGATACTGACGCCCTGAAAGAAGATCTGCTAGAACCTGGTGAACTACCCAATCCTCGAGCAGAAGCTGATAAACCGAGCTCTCCCAAGGAAGTTAATGAAGAACCCCTGCTGCAAGATTCTGATCCTGAAGAAGATACCGAAGGAGAGACATCCTCCAGCGGTCTCTCCTCCTTCCCTATCAAAACCCCAAGAGGAAGGAAAACCAAGAAGAAACAAAGAGAAGAAGCTACTTATCTGGAATTCCTCAAAGGCTCTCAAAAAACTCTAAAAGGCATCATGAACACCCGCTCAAAAAAAGGTACAATTCAGGCCTCTAAAGAGGCCAAAACCTTCCCCCATAATCGTCAATGAAATATATTTCCTGGAATTGCAGAGGGCTTGGATCCACCCTGAAAGAAGATGCAATGAGAGATCTAATCCGAATTCATAGGCCTGAGATTCTGCTTATCCAGGAAACTAAAATGGAGGAGACTAAGGCCCTCCAAATCGGGAAAAGATTTTGGAAAAAAAGCGTTGGGATTGGCAACAATTCAAGAGGTGCCTCAGGAGGAATTGCCACCTTCTGGGATCCTTTCCTATATGATATTGAAGCTGAAGAACGTACTGTTCACTGGGTTTTCACAAAACTGGTCCACAAGCAATATGGACACAAGGTAAGTCTCTTTAATCTCTATGTCCCTGTTCTGCATGCGGAAAAAAAAGAGTGCTGGAACACTCTTGAAACTTTTCTTCAATTACAGAATAGAGATAACATTATTATAGTTGGAGATCTAAATGTTACTCTGGAAGCTAATGAAAAGAAAGGAGGAAATCTGGTTAGAGACCCCTCAAGAGAATGGGTAGAAGACATCATCTCTGGTTGGGATCTACTTGACATCAAACCCATCAATGGCAACTTTACTTGGACAAACAAAAGAATTGGGCCAGGCCATGTTGCAGCAAGGCTAGACCGCTTCCTTGTCCACTCATCCTTTCTCGATCTGAGTCTTCTTGCATCCTCCAAAATCCTCCCTCACTACACCTCTGACCATAGGCCGATTCTGCTTGAGCTAGCCACCGATCAAAATCTTGGACCTATCCCCTTTCGTTTCAGTCCACTTTGGATTCATCATGATGACTTTCTTCAAACTGTAGCTGATTCGTGGAACACCCACCTCTCTGGCTCGCCCTCCTTTGTCTGGGAATACAAACTTAAAAGACTCAAAATTGCCCTTAAAGCATGGGCCAAAAATCTTCCCTCTCCTGCCTCCAACAGAGAATTCTCCCAGGCTGAGCTAGAAACACATCAAGCCTTAACTGGTTCCTCCCCTGCGTCTGACTTGATTCTCTCTAATGAAGAAACCTTGCAAAAAAACTTCTTCACTGCTTGTAGGGTTGAAGAAGAATACCACCGTCAAAAATCCCGTAACCTATGGCTTCTTAGCGGAGACAAAAATACTAAATTCTTTCACAAACAAGCTGAAGCTAGGAAGAACTACAAAGCAGTCTCTGAAATTCGGTTTGAGGGAGAAATGATCCAAGATGCAGATAGAATCAAGAAAGTAGCTGTTGAAACTTTTGCTGATCTCTTCACTGCTCCCATTGAAGAGCCTCTCGATACCACTTCCCATCCTTTTGATCTCATCCCCCAGATCATCAATGAGGGAGATAACAACTCCCTTTCAGCGCCTATCACCATGGATGAAGTTAAAAAAGCTCTCGCTGCTATGAAGCTCGATAGTGCGCCGGGTCCGGATGGCTTTACAACTAGATTTTTCATCTGATGTTGGACAATCATCAAGTATGATATCCTCAAAATGGTTAGGCACTCCCAGAAAACCAACAAGCTAGGAGGCAGCACGAACTCTTCCTTCCTTGCCCTGATCCCTAAAGAAAAAGGAGCCAACTCCTTCAACAGATTCAGGCCCATCTCCCTCTGTAACACGGGCTACAAACTAATTACAAAGATCATTGCCACCAGACTGAAAAGAATGCTCCCTCGGATCATCCCGGAGAACCAAGGAGGATTCATCAAAGGCAGGAAAATATTGGATAACATCATTCTCGTTCAAGAAGCTATCCACTCAAGCAACCAGCGTAAGGAGAAAGGCATGGTCATCAAACTCGACTTAGCTAACGCCTATGACCGAGTTAGACATGACTTCCTGTTTGCTGTTACGGCTAAATTTGGTTTCTCCACCAACTTCATTAACTGGATCAAAGGATGTGTGGGGGACCCTTGGATTTCCCCTCTAGTAAATGGAAGGCCAACTCGTTTCTTCAAAGCCTCAAGAGGTTTAAGGAAGGGCTGCCCGCTTTCTCCCCTTCTTTATGCTATCCAGGCTTCTATCCTCAGCTATCAACTTAACTTCAGTCAAGACATTCATGTGCTTTCTGGGCTCAGAATTGTGAACAATGTCAGGGACATCAATCATGCCCAATTTGCTGATGACACTTTGCTTCTGGTAGGAGCGTCTGTCCACTCCTCGGAGCAATTCAAAAGAGAACTGGAGGTATACAAAAAAGTCTCGGGGAGCAAAATAAATCTCCACAAAAGCAAAATCTTCAGCTGGAACTGTGCTGCCAGGGAACTAAGGGACATCAGCAGAACGTTGGGAATGGAATCCACCAAAAACTGGAATAACTTCATTTATCTCGGAATTCCCATTTGTAAAAACAAAATCACTTCAGCAGATTGGGATCCTATAGTGGACAAGATCAAACGCAAAATCCAAAAATGGGGGGCTAGCTGGCTCAATCTTGCAGGTAAAACTACTCTCATCAAATCAGTCCTCAATAGCATGCCCATTTACCAATCTTCTATTATGCTCGCTCCCTGCTCTGTAGTTAACAAGATTGAAGGGTTGCTAAGGAAATTCATTTGGGAAGGAGGAAAAGGTAATGGGAACAAAATTCATCTAGTCAGTTGGGAAAAGATTAAAAAGCCTCGGAATGAAGGTGGCCTTCAGGTAAGAAGTTTAACAACTCAAAATCTTGCTCTGGGAGCTAAATTACTCTGGCAAATGATTTCAGGTAAAACTAGCTGGAGCAAAGAAGCTCTCCGCAGAAAATACTTCCCTGGCCCGAGGAAGAGATGCCTAGACCAGCAGCCTCCTCCTAGTAAAGGATCGTCAATCTACAAGTTATGCATAAAAGCTCTGCCCCCATTCCATAATAAGCTGTACTGGATCCCTGGAAATGGTAGCTCAATCAATATCTGGGAAGACTCCATTCTGGGGAGCCCCCCAATTGGTACTAATTCGGATATCAGCAACATAAAAACATGGCTTCTTGGAAAAGGATCCATCACACTAATGGACCTCTCTGTCTGGGAGAACGATAATTGGAATGGTTGGAACTTAGGTCATGTTCCCCCTGATCTCAACAATGAAGCAGATGCTCTTTTGGCCCTCCTCCAAGGTAAGTTCCCATCCAAAATGGATTCCAGAGATAGAAGGGGTTGGGGAACCTCTGGAGTGTACACTACTGCGGAAGGCTACAATGAACTCCAGTCCATCCCCTATGCTGCCCCAAATCCTGCCGTCTGGAAATTTATATGGTCCAAACCTTTCATCCCGAAAATTGATATCTTCTGCTGGTCCTTAGCCCATAAGAGTATCCTCACTGGTGATAACCTCAGAAGAAGAGGAATGGAAGGCCCATCCCGATGTCCCCTCTGTAAAAGCAATGATGAAACTATGGATCACATAATGCTGGAGTGTCCCTATGTTAAAGATGTTTGGATCCACGCCATGAGCCTTAACAATATCCTTAACCTGCCCCATATTGTTCAGCACCTTTTCTCCACTTGGAAGTCACTGTCTCCCTTCAAGTTGAACAACAAGAACCTGCTTCAAACTGCTTGGGGATGGCTCCCAAAAGCCATATGCTGGAAACTGTGGCTAGAGAGAAACAACAGAATCTTCCGCAGTAAAGAAGCCCCTCCCTGGAAAACTGCAGTGAAGGCTAGAGCCATCCTGGGAGAAGCCCTGGATTGCCACTCCTTAAATAGCGTATCCCATCTTCTACAAGAGGAGGTCAATTGGTTAATTCAGCTAACGACCAAACTTCCTCTCCGTACCTCCTGCGGAGTCCCTCAATCAGAGAATTGGGAAATCAGGATGGAGGAAGCAGACTTCAGAAGTTGGGAAGCCTCCCTAAATGAACCTTGCCTGTTCTTCGATGGGGCTTCAAAAGGAAACCCAGGACCAGCTGGTGCCGGAGGAATAATCAGATCAGCAAGCAGGATAACAGGCATCAATTATTCCTGGGGACTTGGAATTGAAACTAATAACACTGTTGAATTCTGCAGTCTTTGGCAAGGTTTAAATATTACGCGTGATCAAGGAATTCGCCATTTAACAGTCTTGGGAGACTCCAGGATTCTAATCAGGGCCCTCATAACCAAGAAAGCTCCTCCGAATGTCCAACTCCGCCATATTTTTCAAAGAATTCTCCAGGTGAGCAAACACTTCCAAAAAATAAGATTTTTCCATGTGCTTCGTGAGCTGAATAAACAAGCAGACATGGAATCCAATAAAGGGGTCGAGCTGGCTCAAGGAAATCTAAAAATCAATGGTTTGTGTCAGCGATGTGACATCCCCTAGCTGCAGGAGATCCTGTATCTTCACGCAGCACGCTCCTTGGCTTCCCCAAATCACGTTTTCCATGAGAATGCAGAGATTCCCTGCACTACAGCTCAGAGACAGGTCCTTGCGCCCTCGGGAGTCTCCCTGCTTGCTCTTAAAGGAGCTCCTCCCCTGTCTCGTTCTCATTCCATTCTGCAACGCGAGCTCTGTGGTAAAGCCTTTGGTTTCAAGCTTGTTGAGGTACCTATCTCCAGACCCTGCTCAGATCGTGGTTCACCGAGCGCCTCTGCACGAGATGGCGTCGAATAGCTCCTCCAGTTCCGGACTCACAGCAGATGAGCGTATTGGAGCCCTGGAAGAGGCCCTTGGGCGTCTGAGGGAAAAACATGACGACCAGAAGGCTAAACTAGAGGCGCTCTCCAAGGCAGGAGAGCAAACCTGGGACTTACTGAACAAAGATATCATGCAACTCAGGGCTGAACTCTCTGAACATATGGAAGACTTAAAAGATGAGACACGAACTGGCTTCAAGGATGTCGCGAACACTCATGGTAATTTCGGGCACAGAATCGCAGCACTGGAAGCTCAAGTCTCCAATCTGAAAGACAAGCTGGAAAAATGATTACAGGCCCTGCTGCACAATACGCCTCTCTCCTCTATTATAGCTAAATAAATTCTGGCATTTGGGAGTAGTGGAGCCCTGCCATGTTTTGGGCGAACTCTGTAAGCTCGCTAAACTACTACAGAGGTGTATTGTTTCTAAAATTTCTATGTAATAGCTTTCGGTTGCTAAAATACCGGCACTAATACAATTCCCACATGTTCTTGTCAAAAAAAAAAATTTCCATGAAAAGATCATCGAAAAATTCCAATATAGATAAATTTACAGTTTAATAACGATAACATCACCATTATATTTCATCAAAAGAAGTGAAATTATAAAACATCATCACATCAATAACCTATCATACAGGTCATCATATTAAGGTTAAAATAACAAGTGAACAATATATATAGTGAAAATACCAATATCACAAGAAACATATTTTTTAATATCCATATATAGAAATGTCAAAATGATCCAGGGTAATCAAATTTTATATGTCAACATAAATCCACCATACAAATCAAAATGACCTAGAATTTAATATGAACTTGGATCATCATAAAATAACAATACGTGTCTAGTAGAATTGAGAAAGCAATAAATATACACAATCTCAATAGTAGCATCAATGGATACCATCATCATCATCATCATCACCAACGCTATCGTCATCATCATCATCCTCATCTATCCCAACATCATATTCATCATCATTTTCATCTAATCCATTTGCATCATTATCAATAATATCTTTCTCTGGTACATTGGTGACAACATAATCTAGATCATCTAAGGAGTCATCTTCACCATTTTTTTGCAAACAAGAAATAATCAATTTAAAACATTAGTATTAATTTATTACATAATGCATATTTTGTGTTATATTGCAAATATTAGTGTGATAATTTATGCATTCTCATGTGTTTTCCAACCATGAATATAAACATCATCTCATCAACAAATAGTAACCACGCATATAAAGTGTATCCACAACCGTTCACACACTCACACATACACACACATGTACACCATAAATTTCATATCACAACATAACAAGACATAGAGGCAAGGAAAAATAGACATCACAGTGATTATATATAAAATGAAGAAAAATATGATATCACATATACTATTTGCTTCAAACCATTTTTTTGCCTAAAATTGTTATATCATTAAATCACTATATATAACATGTTATTCAACCTATATCTTTAAGAGAATATTAACCAGTAGGATATATTTTCATTTCTCTAGTACTAATGATATGGATCAATCAAACAACAAAATTCTTTCAAACTCGTATCTCTAAAAGATCACTTGAACAAATGTTCTATAATAATCAGAGCACAAAATTCCAATCTTGCATGTGTTATTCCCATGTTCTACTAAAAACCAAACGACATATGATCAAATTGAATTGTGCCTAAAATATGGTGTGATGAAAAAGGACAATAGATATGAGATATAATCTATTAATTATTTTCTAATTAATGTTAGTACTAAAACCAACCTATCAAATTTTTTCATTTTTGTTCAAGTTCTCTATTATCAAAATTTCATCAAGTGAATTTTCTTTTTACCGAGAAAGTTACCTTTTGGTCATATCCATTATTTCTTCACCCAACTAATGCATAAACCTTTTAATTTATACACATGAGCTTTTATTCTAATCCTCACTTTATCCAAGGTCAAACATTAATAATTTACGGTGAGATTTATTTTAATAGTTTTTATTAAAATAAAAACCTACCTTTTCAATATGCAAAGTTTGGGCTAATAAAAATTAAGGCTTTAAGCCCAATATCCAAGTTGAAATCCACCTTTTGTTTCATATTCAAGTCCAAGCGTTAAATTCTCAAGCCGACATAGTTTCCACCAACTGTTTACATATCTTATCACACAAGTGTTAAACCCAAGTCAAAACTACATGTCATTTATCACAAATTGGGCCCATCGAACCACAAGCCTCGAGTCGAAGTCAAGTCATAGTCATAAAGACCGAGTCTCAAAGTCCAACCACTTGTCGAAGATGTCAAGTCAAAGTTTAATGTTTCCAAGTGCCAAAGCATGCTCATGAAAGAACCAAGAGGAGAGCCCACAGTTCCATAGTGCACAACACGTCAAGAGTCCATCCTATATATCCTACAACATAAATAAAACATCTAACATAAAGAAGACAAAGGAACAAGATGCAATTTACATATGGAACAAGGAGTTGGAGACCTGGAGGTGTTATACAAGGACAAGATAGTATATATGCAAGCAAATATTCTTCGAGGCTATATGTGCCAGGTTGCTTTTATAAGATCTTTTCCATTAAAAATTATTTATTGCAACATAAAATTGCAAATCAGGTACTAGCAATCATGCAGGAGTGTTGATAGCATCCAGCATCAACTGTATCAGTTTATGATGTTTATACTTACCGTGTATTCCTCAAACATCTTACTTTAAGAGTAGGAAGAGATCAAATGGGATTACCAATGCTGATGGTCAAATTTTGTAACATCATCTTACAAGACAGAGTTGCTCCAGCTTATTGTGTGGAAAATTATTAATAATATTCCAAAAGTGTACTGGAATATTCTCCCCATCATCTTTCAATTTTACATGCATGCATGCATTCTGCATGCATCCAGTCATCTGCATGCATCTATTCATCATCATGGTGGACCTTCCAGCTCCTATAGCTTGGTTCTAGCTCTCCACGGTCTGTCTACAGCCCCCAGGGGACCTCCTACCTACCAAAGGCGCCCTTCTCCAGTCTTTTGCATGACAAGTGTGTCTTTCTCACCTACCAGACAGTTATCACTCAGTTCTTCCTTGATTTAAGGCTATATTGACTCCCCCACTGACTGTTTCACTTCGATGGACCTCCAATGAGACTAGTTTGCCCATTCTGACTCCATTTAGCTCCTCATGCGCCCTCCACTGAGCCTCCTTCATTCAGTTAGTGCCTACCTCACTCAGTTAGACTCATTTAACCACACTTGACTGACTGTTAGCATTGATGACTGACACATTGACTGGATGATGACTCCACTATCATTCAAGCCACACTTTGAGTTAGGAATTTGAATGCCCTACTTGGCCTATTTGAATCCTATATGATGCCATCTTCATGGCTATTGTATTCATTGACTTACATTCTTATTCATTGTATAATACTGAGATAATATTCTATTCTACTGTGTTTATGAGTGATCATTGAGTGTCTCCTTCTCTTCTTCTTTGAAACATATTTGTGAGTTTGATTGTGAGTTGCTACAGCTGCCAGATCTCTTGCAGATTCTTACATGGTATCAAAGCAAGAAGCACCTATTCGAATTGCAGCAGTTGCAGCATTTCTTTGAGCAGCTATCTTTCACTTATGCACCAGAAGCCTCTGAGTTTCCACAGCAAATCCTGGTGCTATTACTTGAATTCACTGGAGAAATCCAATGAGGTCTAGCCAGGTGTGAAGGCTTAGTCCATATGCCAAGTAACCTTAAGGTAGTGTTCAGTCGAAGTGTAGCATTCTCCATTAGCACATCTTTTATTGTTTTGCAGGTTTATTCACCTGTTCAGAATCTTCTTCAACTATTCGACTTTCTCTGTTCAAATGGATCTAAAGCTTACATCTTCCAACTATGTTGAGTGGAAAGACAAAATGTCTCTCTTAATGATATCAAAGAGCTTCACCCAAATACTCAACGGAACGATGGTAGAACCAACTAGTGCAGTTGAAAAGTCCAAGTACTTGGATCGGCTTGATGAAGCAATTGGTCTCCTCCTTCTCTCAATTTCTAATGATCTACACTTTCATGTCATCGATCTTACATCTCCTAAAGAGGTGTGAGACAAGCTCGAATCTCTTTTTGAGCCAAAAAATGATATGGAAGCACACAAATTGGAGAATGAGCTCATATGTTTGAGTCCTAACAGCTTCGAATCTATTAATGCCTTTATCACCAAGTTCAAAATCTTGATATACAAGTTGAAAAGATATGAAATAGTGAAAGAAGACAAGCAGCTTATACTTGCCATTCTCTCAAAGTTGGGGGCAAATTTCTCAGTTTTTGTCTCTACTTTCCAGTCAGCTAGGTTGTCCATTCCAAGATGGAAGTTTCCCTCATTTGATGATTTCACACAATATCTTACCCAAGACGAAGAGAAGTTGATTTTGATGGGAATGATCAAACCCAAATTGGATTCAACCCTTACAGTTGCAGAGAGAGCGAATGGTAAAGGCAAGCAAAATATTTATGACAAGAGATCAAATGATACAAGGCCAATAGATAGTTCATACCAGTTAGATGGGGCTTCGAACTCAAGGAAGACCAAGCATTCTCAGAAGAAAAGATCCAAGTGCACATATTGTCTTAGAGGTTATCATCCTGAGATTACTTGCATGAAGAAGACTATAGATTTGATCGCTCAGTTACTTAAGAAGAACAATCTTCCTATACCTGCATGTACAAGGAAGAAAGACCTTGATACTGAACCTTCTGGATCCAAAGACAAAGAAAGATGTCATGCCTTCATGGAAAGTGCATTAACAGATTCTTCTTTCATCATAGATTCAGGAGCATTAAGACACATGTCTTCTTCCAAAGATCTCTTCTCCAGTTTCGAAAGCTCAGTTGGCCATTCCATCAGATTGGGAAATGATTCAGAAGTCTCCTCCCAGGGGAGTGGAAGAATCAACCTTGACAATGGTTACTTTTCTGATGTGCTTTATGTTCCTTCTCTTACAGCTAACTTATTTTCAGTATATCAAATGACTCATATTGGAAACCCCAAAAGGGTGATCTTTTCTCCAAATGAGGTCGAGATACAAGACATAGTCTCAGGTGAGATCATTGCAAAAGGAGTTGCAAATCACAAGTCCAAGCTATATGAGTTCTCACACTTTCTGCCTCTCTCGAAGCAATCATCCCTCCATACTCATGCCAATGAAGAAAGCAGGTTGTGGCATGAAATATTTGGGCATCTCAACTACAAATACTTGCATGACATGCATGCAAAGGATATGGTTGATGGGATACCCAAAATCAAATTTTCCAAAGGTAACTGCCATGGTTGTTTGATGGGAAAGCATCCTGAGAAGAAATTTGAAAAGGGAAAGGATAGGAGAGCCTCTCAACCCCTTGATCTCGTTCATAGTGATGTGGCTGGTCCGTTTCCTTATCTGTCTCTAAACAAGGCAAGGTATGTGCTCACTTTTGTTGATGATTATTCCAGAGTCACTTGGGTATATTTCCTTAGATTGAAATCAGAAGTATTTGGTTTCTTCAAGTTTTTCAAGTCCTCTGTAGAGAAACTTTCAGAAAGCAAGATAAAATCCATTCGCACTGACAATGGTGGTGAGTACATTAAGGGTGAGTTTCAATATTTTTGTACTGAAGAGGGCATTGAAATGAAACACATTGTTCCCTACACGCCACAACAAAATGGTGTAGCTGAAAGGAAGAACAGAACATTGAAAGAGATGGCCACTTGCATGCTAAAATCAAAGGGATTACATCCTAGTATTTGGGCAGAAGCCATCAACTGTGCCACTAATATTCAGAATATAGTTCCTCACAAGGGACTCAGTGACTCTACTCCTTTTGAAGCATGGATGGGATACAAACCTGATGCATCTCATCTTAAAGTATTTGGATCTAGATCATGGGAAAGGATTCCAGTTGACAGAAGGAGAGTTCTTGATTCTCAAAGCAGGGAATGCATTATGGTGGGCTATGCATATAATGAAAAGGATTACAAGTTACTTGATCCTTCCTCCATGACCACATTCTTGGAGAGAAGTGTTCAGTTTGAGGAATGGCCTCTTCATGACATTCCTTCTATTGAGAAAGGTAGCTCACCTACCACTCCTCCCTTGGTTGATGAGAGTGATACATCTTCATATGATTCATCAGATACAGAATCTGAAAGTGGAGATGATGGTAGAATGCTAGATCCAGATCCACAAGAACCTGAAGATCTAGTAACTGATAATGAAGATGAGAGGATGAGAGATACAGATCCACAAGAACCTGATGCTCCTCCTCTCCCACGATGGGCTGCGTTTACACTTCGATCTGCAGGTGATTTGGTTGGTGATCCACATGATCATAGAAGAACTAGATCATATTTTCAGCATGTAAGGGCTCATCCTCCTCACAATGCTGATCCATTTCAGGTTGATCGAACTTTCCTTGGAAAGGAAGGTCACTTGCCTCCTTCAGAGGTAAATCATGATATGCTACTTTAGCACCTTCAGTCTATTTTAAGGGAGGGATTTCTTCCCACTGGGTTTTCCCTCTTTCCTCACTTAGTTTATTTTAGATTGATTGTATGGGGTGACCTTTGGTCTCAGTAACCAGGGCCCTATCTTGTTGTTTTATAGGGTGACCTTTGGTCTTAATCACCAGGGCCCTATTCTTCAGTTATTTCCTCATAGTATAGCTTGTCGGGGGGTGTTTGAATATTCTCCCCATCATCTTTCAATTTTCCATGCATGCATGCATCCAGTCATCATCATGGTGGACCTTCAAGCTCCTAGAACTTGGTTCTAGCTCTCCACAACTTGTCTACAGCCCCCAGGGTGTTAATTTTTCAGAATTTACTTCAATCTGATCTAGGATATTAACTAAGAGAACAACATGTACAGCATATCAATCATGGACACAATAATGCAAGCACACAAGAGACACAGAGTTTACTTGGGGAAAACCATAAAGGTGAAAAAACCCAATAACTTCCTCATAAATAAATAGAGAAATGATACAACCCAAGCATAAGAGATAGACATCTCCTAGCAGCAGCTTCTCCTCCTCCACAAGTGCGCCACTCTCCAAAGAGTGTGTGAGAGAATAGAATGATGAAATAGAGTGCCTCCCGCACTCTATTTATACTTGATTTGACTTGCCTAATAACCTTTACTAGGTCGGCCTTAACTTAACCACATAACATAATGTTGATTGGGACGACCCCCAATAGGGTGGTCTAATAACCCTTTGACCCACATGACTTATATAGGGCCAACCCCAACAAGGTGGTCTAATAACCCATCAAGTATAAGTTACGACACTTACAATATAAATGACAACACTTCCGTATAGAGGAATAATAAAATCTCTATAGGAATACAAACACTTCCATATAGAGGAATAATACCATCTCTATAGGAGTACGGTTACATATACATCAACACTCCCTCTTAACTAAGAAGGTATTTCTCGACACAGGTCTTCTAGCACAAGTCTTCTTCTCTAAATAATCGTCACTGGATAATCATCATCGAGTCATCGTCATCGTCACTGTTGCTGCTATCTCAATCAATCTCTAAATCTACTCGTCATAGGAAGTTCTACAAAGCTAGTCCTTTTTCATACTGGATGTAAGCCCACCACCTGCAGGTCTTCATCATCACTAGCCATACTGTGGAATCCTCAGGACTTATTACGTGCATCACAAAACCTGGCGGTATCATCCCAGGCTGTTACGAGCACACAGCTCTACGTTTCGGATTTCCCAAGAGCACATTACATGTGACCCATCACAAAACCTAGCTGAATCATCCCAGGTTGTTACGACCACACAGCTCTACCTGTCGGATCTCCTAGGAGCACATTACATGTGATCTCACCACAAAACCTGGTTGAAGCATCCCAGGTTATTACGAGCACACAACTCTACCTGTCTGATCTCCCAGGAGCACATTACATGTGGTCCACCACAAAACCTGGCTGAAGCATCTGATGCCTTTTTCATCATGTCCAGATATCCCAGGAGCATATTACATGTGGTCATGGCAATGCCTCGAAAGAGCATCTGAGGCCTTTTTCATCCTGTCCAGATCTCCCAGGTCCACTTACATGCCATAGGAAAATGCCTCGAAAGAGCATATGAGGCCTTTTGCATCCTGTCCAGATCTCCTAGGTCTACTTACATGTCCTCCCAGAGAAATGCCTCGAAAGAGCATATGAGGCCTTTTTCATCCTATCCATATCTCCCAGGTCTACTTACATGCTCATCTGCACAACCTGTCCATGGCCACAGAGTATCAACCTAACACTCTCCATACATCATCCTGATGTACACATGATCATTCTGATAATCATCACAGCATCATCCTGATGTATGTCATCGGGAGAATCTCGTCATCCACGATCATCCTGATCATACAATGCATCTACCTGATGCATACCAAGTATCTACCTAATACATATCACCATACACAGTGTATCCACCTGATACATACATAGATACATGATCCACACAATGTATCTACCTGATACATATCAACATACATGATCTACCTGATCATACAACGTATCCACCTGATACATATACAGATACATGGTCCAAGCATCCAACATGATGCATACATACATAAATGATCCAACTGATCATACAGAGTAGAAACTAGAACATCATCCTGATGCTCATCATCCTGATGCTCATCATCCAGCGCTTACATACAAAGCCATGTGAAGGATCCCCCTTCCACCATGCTAGGAATGGCTACAACAAATGTATCCATCACTTCTTCCTTGAAGTGTCATCGATCTGAAGAACACCAAGCCTCTCTCTGAAGTACTTGAACTTCACTCTGGCTAGTGGCTTCGTCAACACATCTGCAATCTACTCATCTGTCGCAACATACAGGAGCTTCACTGCTCCTCTCTACACCATATCCCTAATATAGTGATATTTGATCTCTATGTGTTTCAACCTGTCGTGGAACACTGGGTTCTCAGACAGCTTCACACAACTCTGGTTGTCACAAAAGATACTAGTAGCCTCCAGCAAGAGATCAAATAACTCATATAGTAGCTTCCTAAGCCATACTACCTCACAACTAGCCGAACAAGCTGCAACATACTCTGCTTCGACTGTACTCAGTGATACACAGGACTACTTCCTGCTAAACCAAGAGATCACACATGATCCCATACTGAAGCAGCACCCAGAAGTGTTCTTCCCATCTGTAGCACTACCTTCCCAATCTGAATCAACATAACCCTGTAGGTTAAACTTTTGATTCGCATCATACTTGAGCCCATAATCAACTGTACCCTTCAGGTACCTCAGAATATGCTCTACAACAACCAGGTGAACACTCCTCGGATCTGTCAGCAACTGGCTCAATGTGTTCACCGCAAAGCAAATATCTGGTCTCGTGTTCGTCAGGTACAACAAGGACCCAATCATCTAACGATACATAGTGACATCAATCGGCTTAGATGAAGCATCACACAGAAGCTTCAGGTTTGATGCCATAGGTGTGGCCATGGACTTGCAGTCCATCATCCCGAACCTCTTCAGGATCTGTACCTCATACTTCCCTTGTCCAAGGAATATACCATCTGCACTCTGCCACACCTCCATGCCTAGAAAGTAGTGCATAATCCACAAGTTCTTCATCTCGAACTTGGCAGCAAGCTTCCACTGCGTGTCGACAATCAATCTATCCTCACCTGTAACAAAACTGGTTATCTGTATACAAAACTAATATCACTGGATTTCCTTCCTCAACCTTGTAGTAAAGGTTGGAATCTGCTTTACTCTTAGTAAAGCCCAAGCTGGATAGAAAGTTGTCTATCCTACCATACCAAGTTCTGCACATATATGACTTCCCGTCATGTGTCTCAAAACCAAGTGGCTACTCCACATACACTACCATTCAAGAAAGTTGTCTTGACATCCATCTGGTGTATCTTCCATTTCATCACTGCAGCCAGAGCAAGTACTGATCTGATGGAAGTGTGCCTGGCTATAGGTGTAGAAGTCTCTTCATACTCAATCCCTCCTTCTGGGAGAAGCCACGAGCTACAAACCTCGCTTTGTATTTCTCCATGCTACCATCTGCAGCATGCTTGATCTTATAGATCCATTTGGAAGTCACAACGGACTTCCCTTCAGGTCTTGGGACTGCATCCCAAACATCATTCTTCATGATCGGTTGGTACTCCTCGATCATGGCATTCTTTCTGAATCCTAGGAACTCAATATATTCAATATCTTCAATAGATAACTTTGTTGCTGAAACAAATGTTGTAGTCCTTCTTTTGTAGGTGATGGTATACAATCTTTCCTACAAGACAATTTAAATTGCATGATTAGAAACATCTCATAGTTTCATAACAAAATCTTACACATAAGGATATATGTCATACATTCATGCAATTATTTTATCCAATGCTTCGATACAACATTTATCCATATCCCGTAACTTTCTAGATGCGTTCCAATCTCTACCAGAACATTGTTAAGAGTGTGCACAACTCCCAACATGTCAGCAAAGAGGTTTCATTCTATATAAGTAGCAATGGAATGTTGTACATTGCCATAGGCCACTTACCCATCACATGCATATTAGTAGTATACTGTTCATTAATGCAATTATTCTAATATGCATAATACACAACCTAAGTCTAGGAACATAAGCATATACATCATTGAACAAAATTATTTAAACAAACAAATATGTAAGAAATGACAATTCAAATACTTATCTTTGTTTCTTTGTTGGGTGGACTCCCTCTGAATCTTTGCGACTCCATTCTGATGTGGATTGTGAGAAGTGGTCGACTCCCTCTGAATATCTGCATCCTTGCAGAAACTACTCGAGTGTGCTCCCTCTTGATCTTTGCTTCCTGGATTACCTTGTTTTGAACTTATATCCATCCTCTATCACTATGCATGCTTACAAGTATCATTATTGTGATATCCTCGAGATCTCATACATAATCATACATTTATTAGTATATTCTCAATACTATCAAAACACAATACTCTTAAGCATGTATAGTCATGATTATTTCAAACAAAAATAATAAGCATTAGTATTCAAGGACTCTTATGGTTAGTTATATCATAAATTAAAGTAAGAGACATAATATGCCTAAACCCGTGATTACTCAAACCTATACTTTCATGACTCTTCTGGTTAGTCATATCATTAATTAAGGTAAGAAACATAATATGCATACACCCATGTTTATTCAAACCTATGAATAATCATTATCAATCATGCCATGTATACTTATATAAGAGATCCTATCACAAGGTAGGATTCTAACTTGATATAGGAAAAACATACCTGGATTAGCATGCTAGCTAGTTATGTCTAACATACCCACATAATGTCTTCTTGTTCTCTTCAATGACTTGTGCTAGTAACCTACATATCTCATAGGTTAACCATTATAGAACCAAGTTATACATACCTCGTAAATAGATCTTCTATGTGATCCATGGCAGTGGATGAACCTTTGTCTTCATGTCACCATGATCATGTGTTCTTGAACTAGAACATGATTTGTCTTTCTTGGTGTACCTTTCATGTTAGCGGACAACATAAACCTCATACAACACCATAATGCATTAGTACAATCATGAGTGTCAACACCCTAATCAATGAATATCTTCTATCATGTATTCATAATTTTATTAAGGTGATACGACAAGTCTAAATTTAATCAAGATTGTACTAACCGTAATAATATGAAGACAAACATACCATAAAATTAATCATGAACAAATCTCGAAACATACCTGGATAAGTCACACCTATTGAGATTGCTTGTAATCTTCTTATGTAAGGCCTTAGCCTCATCTCCCTCTGAAACAGGAACTTCTTCACTTATGCAGGTGATCAATCCATTCTCTTATAGGATTAACCCAATCCACTTGATTTGCAGAAACTGGATTTGGAGCTAGATTAGGGTTTGTCAGGAAAAGCCTAAAAATTCAAACTTCTAAAAGGATAGAAAGATGCTCCTTGATGAGCTAATCAACCTGGTATACTCATAATTTGAAAACTGCAAAGTTTCACCCCTCAAAATTGCCTTTTAGTTTTCCGGATTCACCAGGCAGGACCCTGAATTAGGGTTTGAGTTTCCCGAGGCTTTACCCAACCAAAAAGTTTGATTCAAAGCTCTAAGATTCTATTTTTCTGAGGATCTTCCAACCATGGTCATGGATTTCCAAAACTCCAACTTTTGCAGAAGCCCTAATTTTCCATCTTTCCGATCAAAGTCCCGAACCGGGGTTTGATCAATCCCGGCCTTCTTCCCAACCAAAAAATATGATATTGGTCTCTAAATTTTGATTTTTATGATTTGCATCCATACATGGTCTCCGATTACAAAAATTCCAACTTTCTTCGAAACCCTAAATTCCCGAAGCCATGAATGAAGGTGCTCAAAAATAATTCAGTTTTGACAGAACTATGTACTTGATTGTTTCCGGTGTAATTCTGAACTTTCTAATCCACAGGGTCTGAAAATTCTACCTGTGGTATCACGACCTGTCATCTTTCCAACCCCATAGGTCTGACCTCAATTGGGTTCTCTGAGAGAGAGTTATTCCAAGTGTCGCAACGTGACATGTTTATGGGATAAAACAGGAGAGCGAACTTGTATGGTGTGCCACGTGTCACTGGTTCAGTTTCGGCCATTGAAAAAGTTACCTGAGAAAGTACAGTCCGTTCACTACCTGTCACTTTTTACAAAATTTCATTTGGAGCTTCCTAGCCCAAGTTATGACCTTTTTTCCCAGATCACCTGTTTATGAATCAGATCTGGAAGAGGCAGAAACCCTAGATTGTACAAATCATAAAACACAAAGTACAACGAATTAGAAGTTATCCTTTGGAAACAAGGTACATGGGGATCTGATCTTCGACCTGTAAAGGTTTTAGATCCGAAATATTTTCCAAAATGGATTTATAGCGAAATTTCTATGATGACTGGTGTTTTCTATATCAAGCCCTAGCATCGCAAGTGCAACAAACGTCATACATGCCATACCATGTCTTCTTTCAGGCTAGCTCTGATACCATGTTAATTTTTCAAAATTTACTTCAATATGATCTAGGATCTTGACTGAGAGAACAACATGTACAGCATATCAATCATGGACACAATAATGCAAGCACACAAGAGACACAGAGTTTACTTGGGGAAAACCATAAAGGTGAAAAACCCCAATAACTTCCTCAGAGATAGATAGAGCAATGATACAAACCAAGCATAAGAGATAGACATCTCCTAGCAGCAGTTTCTCCTCCTCCACAAGTGTGCCACTCTCCAAAGAGTGTGTGAGAGAATAGAATGATGAAATAGAGTGCCTCCCGCACTCTATTTATACTTGACTTGACTTGCCTAATAACCTTTACTAGGTCGGCCTTAACTTAACCACATAACATAATGATAACTGGGTCGACCCCCGATAGGGTGGTCTAATAACCCTTCGACCCACATGGCCGACCCCAACAGGGTGGTCTAATAACCCTTTGACCCACATGACTTATACAGGGTCGACCCCAACAAGGTGGTCTAATAACCCATCAAGTATAAGTTACGACACTTACAATATAAATGACAACACTTCCGTATAGAGGAATAATAACATCTCTATAGGAATACAAACACTTCCGTATAGAGGAATAATACCATCTCTATAGGAGTACAATATACACATATGAAATACATTCCGAAGTTACATATACATCAACACAGGGGGCCTCCTACCTACCAAAGGTGCCCTTCTCTAGTCTTTTGCATGACAAGTGTGCCTTTCTCATCTACGAGCCAGTTATCACTCAGTTCTTCCTTGATTTAAGGCTAGATTGACTCCCCCACTGACTGTTTCACTCTGATGGACCTCCAGTGAGACTAGTTTTCCCATTCTGACTCCAATTAGCTCCTCATGCACCCTCCACTGAGCCTCCTTCATTCAGTCAGTGCCTACCTCACTCAGTTAGACTCAGTTAACCACACTTGACTGACTGTTACCATTGATGATTGACACATTGACTAGATGATGACTCCACTATCATTCAAGCCACACTTTAAGTTAGGAATTCGAATGCCCTACTTGGCCTATTCGAATCCTATATGATGCCATCTTCATGGCTATTGTATTCATCCACTTACATTCTTATTCATTGTATAATACTGAAATAATATTCTATTCTATTGTGTTTATGAGTAATCATTGAGTGTCTCCTTCTCTTCTTCTTTGCAACATATTTGTGAGTTTGATTGTGAGTTGCTACAACTGCTAGATCTCTTGCAGATTCTTACAAAGTGGTGAGCATTGTAAATAATATAAACACTTATGTTGGAAACAAATCAATTGGAGAGGCACGCAAGAGGAACTTATCCTAATCACAACAAGAATATGAAATGGCTAAATTAAATCAAGATTTTGGGGTTTATTCATAGTTTGACTTCAAGTTTGTTATTGGTAATCCATGTACAGAATGTAAAATTGACAATGTTGGTTCTTATGCCAAGTTTGGCATAGTACATGGTAGCATACTAATTGAGTTGCTCAAGGTATCTTTTAAAGTCTCAAGCTTTTCAATGGAATTTCCATATGCGACATTCACTGAAGACAATGATATTTTGGCAAACTCATTGTTCTCAGGATTTATGGAAAATTATGATTGTGGATTTGGAAATAATGAAATTGTTTTTGTGGAGTCAAGCTTTGTGTTGGAAAATCTCAATGTTGTCATTGATTATGTAAATGTAAGAAATGATATAAGAATGAAAGGAGTGACATATTTCATTTTTATATGAAATTATAAATCCTCGGTGTGTGAAGCACCTGGAAATACTGAAGTTGAAGGCAGAGTCTTAGCTAAGACTTTAGCATTCATATGATCATTGAGTTCACTCATGCTAAAGATGGAAGAGCATATTCACATTGAAATAGCCGAGAATGAATTCACAATAATTGTTTGACTCTGATGGGCATATTAATCATGTTTCACCCACGCAAAAATTGAGGAAATGCGTTGTCTTCCAATCACATATAAACAATAGAAAATGTCTCTCAATTCAAGAAAGAA
Organism: Larix kaempferi; assembly: GCA_027924585.1. Classification (NCBI taxonomy): domain Eukaryota; kingdom Viridiplantae; phylum Streptophyta; class Pinopsida; order Pinales; family Pinaceae; genus Larix; species Larix kaempferi. Next base: position 26,508,448 of record BSBM01000158.1, on the reverse strand, counting down.
ATGATGACTAGGGTTTCTAAATTGCAGTGCTTTGATCATAGATGGACTTTTGGATTTTCATTAATGGTGGATCTCCTTATATCTGGTCCCCTATCACAACTTATGATCACACAATTACAAAATGTTGGTTGAAAGTTTTGCAAATTGTAGATTACTATTTTGAATGGTTGTCACTCTAAAGACGATCACATGAGTTTTCCCTGCACTCTTTTTATGAACAGAGCAAGAATCTCATAATATCTCAACTAGTCTACTTAAAGGATCAATTTGCAAGAAGCATTGTGAATTGAGATACCATAACTAGAAGCTACCATTTTATTTTCCTGAAACCGAGAATCTATAGTTCAACAAAATACACCTTTGATTTTGATGAATGTATGGCTTAGGGATTTGTCTACACATTAAATATGATGACAAAACTATGTGAAAAATAATGCATATTTGAGTTGGATTGGAAGGCATGGATGCAGATATGACTAAATACATTTTTTTGCAGATACTGAGAGGTTGTAGGGCAAGTGTATATTGGCATTCTGGTACATAGGAATGATTTAGAAACAATGGAAGTATTTCCAATGTCTGAGATATAGTCCATTGGTCAAAATGTCTATGGTGAGGCTTCAATGAAGCCCTAGTTTTGTAGAAAATTTGTGTATCATTGGGGGCTCCAACTAATATTCTAAGGGTAAATACTTATTTGGTTAATAAAACAGTAAAAACAGGGTGAACTTCCAATAAACCAGCTCCATAACATTAACCATGTGTAATACCCCAAATTTTGGATTGATAACCCCTTTTATATTTTGTTTAGTATTATTTTATTATACTTATGTGACATTAGAAATTTGAGAAGTTAATTTCTGATGACTATGTGGACCGACACATTAAAGATATGGGAGTCACAGTTCCTAAGGGTTTGGAGGATAAATACAAAAAAAAAATAATGAGAAATTATTATTGAGACACTTGTAAAAACCCTAAAGAAGAGTTTTGAGGAATAATTAAATTAAAGAAATAAAAATTAGGAAAAACACAAAAAGGAGAACAAGAAAGAAAGAGGCATCATTCATTCATTCATGATTACCAACATAAGAGAGGAGAGAAAGGCTGAAAAGAAGAAAAAGAACTTGAAAATATTGAAGAAACTAATCAAGAAAGTACAAGGGGGCAATTTGGAGCACAAACTGAACCAGAAGAGAAGAAAACAATGAAAGTTGGGTATGAACTTGGAGCATGAGTAATGTTCTGGTAGGAGCACTACCACAAGTTGCAGGAGTACTGCAAATACCTTGTAGAGGTTGTGTTATATTGTTTTCATAAGTGTAGTGTTATAGCGTATTTTTCCACCTTGTGAGCATCAGCATTGATCGGCCTTCAGGATCCATTTCATTGACTCAGATCTATCAGTTTATCCTCCAGGAACACATTATGTCCCTATTTTTGTTCATGTACGCTAGCTATCCCACTACAGCCCGCGTACATAACCTCATATACGCTACTTGTTACACTATAGCCCGAGTGTATATGCTACTTGTTACACTATAGCCCGCATGTATACGTAGGCTAGCCCATTGTAGCCCGCGTACACCTAGTTAAATGGTAAAAAACAATAGAAAATTACCTTTTTACTCCCAAAAAGTGGTCTTAGGGTGACCTTTGGCACTCCATATGCCCCGAAATGACTCGATGTGTACTTTCACTTGCCTTTGGAAGGCTATATATTGAGCTCTTATGGTATATGGAAGGGAGGAGAAAGAGAGAGCAAGATAACTCTAGTGGATTTTTTCCACGACTTGAGTCTACACTAATTGATCCTTGTTGTTGTGAACTCCTTATGTTCGCCTACCAAACACCTTCCATAGTTTGAGTTTTCCATCGCATGGGGGATTGAAGTGGTGGAGGAAAAAGTGGAGAGACCCATTTATTGGTTCATGTTGGTTGTCAGCAAGAGGTCGTATATTGTACTTCTTGTTATTCATTAATGGAAATACTCATTTTCTCGTCCAGTTGATGTTGCGAATATTGTTAAATTACATTGGGTTATATTTGCTTATGATATCATGGATCATGATATTGATTATGCTAACGTCTTTCACATGTTATATGAACTTGCTCGTACTTGTTGTTGAGACTAATCTGCAGGTTCAAGTGTAGAGGTTGAAAGCTCAACGGGGATCTACTTCGAACATTCGATTGAACGTTGGTCTTTTCTCCATTATCTTAGCATTGTCATTTATATAGCATTTCCTTGGGAATTGAGTCATTTTCTGGTAGTCAGTTGTCTGTTGTGCTCTGCCCCAAGCCATAGGAAGTTTTCTCCATAACAGAAATGGCGACTCCGCCGGGGAAAAACCTTCATTTTGGGGATTTTTAGGCATTTTTCCTTATTTAGAGTTGTTGTGTGTCAAGCTTCTGTGTCATTGATTGGCCATTGGGATCTAATATAGAAAATAATCTTTTTTCTGGTTTATTTGACTTCTTGTTTGCTCATTTTCCTTTCCCTGTATGTGGGTCAACTTAGTTTTGCCTGCATCTACCCGCCTCTGTCTGCACTGTAGCTCGCATCTACCCACAGTTTTCCTTTATACAGTAGCGTACAACTCCGAGATTGATTGATTTATGACCTTGGATTGTTGTTGGGTTAGTTTTGAGTGTTGTCGAGTCTTAATTGGCCCAATTCCTGACTGTTCCATGCCCCATTTGGGACCAGGAAATCCTTTTTCTCTTTGTTTTGAGCCTTGTTGGTTTTTCACCATTTTTTAATTTTCTAGCTCATTACATTGGCTAAGTTTCACTGTTTGGGATTTGCTGGGTTGTCTTAGTGATCTGCTCTGCATTTCTTTAACCGAATAGGTTGATTTCGCTTGCATTTTTTCATTCCATCATATTGAAAAAATACAAAAACATAGTTTTGCATTTTCCTTTCCAATATAAGAGAAAATACAAAAAATTTGCTTTCCATACTGCATTTTTCATCTGACTGCTTGTACTTTCATCTAGGATTTGCTTGTGCATTGGAATTTTAAAAGAGTTGCATTTTATTTCGAACCGTTGGATTGATGATCATTTTAGTGGCATTGTTTTATTGAATAAATGAGTCTAGATTTTTACGATTGTGCATACTATTGAGTCTTATACATCATTAGTTTCACGACCATATCCTTTGAGTAATTACAGCCATTTAAAATCAACGCTTAATCTTAAAATTGATTAGAACGATTTGTCTTTTTTAGGGTACACCAACTAGAATAGGTTTAGAGTCTTGGAATAGATCATTGTGAGTTAACAATCCAAGACTACTAGAAAAAACATTATGTGTCTGACCAGGGAATGGTGAATTCCATAGTATACATCAGTGTTCTCAGGAAGCTCTACTCAGACCAGAGTTAAGCACGAGGTCACGGGAGGTTGGTTACGGAGATAGCCCTCCAATACTGACTGAACGTGGGAGATATTTCCAGGATTTGTTCGTGTACGGGGGCTCTTGAGGGATCTATACCTCTTGAGTTTCGGGCTTTTCTACCCTTCCCATACGACAGATCCCACCTGCGACTGTCCGCCTGAGCATTGGTTATATTGTGGTGACCTTGGTTTCCTTACCTAGGTATCGCATAGGGCATTCGTAGTGGTTATACTGTGGTTGTCCTGAGTCAAATAGGGGTTGGACAACACAGTTGCATGTTGTATAGGGATTTGAACCTGTGCACGCAGTGAAGTCTGGAAGCCCTTATAAATGATTATGTTACCTTCGGTTACAGTTTGGGAGTCTCAAGCCTCTCCTAGGAGAGACATACCGACTGTAGTGTCGGGAGGTCCCTTGAGCTAGTCATGTTTGTGTGCATTTGGTTGTAGTCTCTTTAGGAGTGTGTTTTTTATCGTTAGTTTGGCTGTTAGGAGACGCTTTGATTTATTGACTCTTCGGAGATATCGTGGCGCAAGGTCCACCTCTCCGTCAGTCTCGTCGTTTGGCTGGTTTACCAGCTGAAGAAGTTACACATCTTTTGCATTGGAGACGCCAGAGGATCCCCTCCGATCCTTTTGATTCTTTTGAAGAGCTTCAAGCTTACGTTATGACTACTCATTTTAGCACAGGAGAAATCCCTACGACTTCGTCGGGTAGAGTCGAAGATGCTTCTGCTCCTCCTACTCCTAGAGAGGCATGGGGGGGCGATCCACCACAACCAAAGACCCAACCTATTCAGTTTGGGTTGGATCCACCCGAGGACAACCCATTTGATCGGTTGAATCCACATGGTTTCCGATATGGGATGTCAGATTTACATGTTAACACAGATCCTACGAAAACTACCTCGTTCTCTTATGGTATGCCTAGTCTTAACACAGTTAATACCTCCACTATGTCAAGCAGTCATTCTAGCACTAGTCATGGTGTTGGAAACACTGCACTCACTGGGGGCACTTCCCTCGCTGGGGGCACTGCACTTTTATCGTCCACATATCAGTATGGGACGAGACATATCCCTTTAAACATTCCAAATTTTGGAGGAAGGCCACCTCCTAGGAATACCCCTCCTGGTGGGAACACTGTTCACAATATGGCTCACATTCCATAGTACAATACACATGCCTCTACACATCAACCCACGACCACTTTCGCTAATGTCAATAATCCTCCTTATACCGGGAGTGGATACATACCATATACTTATACAACAGCTCCTACTACTAGTAACACTTATGTAGGGGGAGGGAATGTACCTTATACTTATGGTCACAATACGACTGCTCTTGCTTCTAATAGTACTTATGTAGGGGGCAGGAACATACCTTACAATTATGGTCATTACAATACGGTTCCCGCTACGAGTAATACTTATATTCCTCATAATTATGGTGGTAACCCTTACTATAATACAGTTGGTTTTGGCCCTCATTACAACCCACCTCATTACAGTGCTCATAATACATATATACCTGCTTACCCTCACACGGGTCAGGTTGGAGGAAGTTATCAGCCATATGGTCATGGTCATGGTTATGGTCCATCCTATCCTTCAGGTCCGCACAATCAACCTTTTATGGGAGCTTATAATCAAGCTTCATAGCCACAGCTCCCATTCCTTACTCGATTGAATCTTCCAGATATTTCGAAGCTCACGAATGATCCGGTTTGTCACGATCCTACTTGGCCTCCAGTCCCTACCAAGCTCCCTTCGGACATTCCCAAGTTTGAGGTAAAGGGTGGTGAGGATCCGGGTGATCATGTTACGACTTTTCATCTTTGGTGCTAATCAAACTCGTTAAATCACGATTCCATTCATTTGAGACTATTTCAATGCACCCTCACGAGGACAGCCACGAAGTGGTATGTTGATTTTCCTAGGGTCACGTACAAAATTTTTAATGAGATAGCCTTGGTTTTCCTAGATCATTTTCAGCTGCCAATTCACTATGACACTGGCCCCGAAATCTTGTCTACCTTCCACCAAAATAAGGCCACGCACATATCTGACCACGTTCAAGAGTGGAGTCGATGGAAGAGGCTAGTGAAAGCCAACATTCCTCCAGATTTTATGTTGGAATGGTTCCTTAAGTATTTGCTTCCATACATTTCTAAGGATGTTTCGATGTCCGTCATTACGACTGAGGAACAAGCTATATACAAAATCTAGCAGCTAGATTTACTCTATGCTCAATCTGGCATCTTATATGACATTATTCTTGACGCACCGCGATCACGACATGAGCCCAAGCCAGTTCCTGGACCACATGTCGATGCCATTGTTGGATCCACAAGTACTCGACCCGTAGATTTGGTTACCCATCAAATGCAAATTTTGTCTCTCTTAACCAATCTACTCCCAGACAGGTTCACACCTTGTCCACTTCCACCCCATCAACCAATGTACACGCCATGCAATCGGCAAACCCATCAGGTAACCAGTAGCCTAGTGGTAAGAAGAAGGAGAAAAACAATCGTAAGGGTGGGAATAATGGGAATAATGGAAATGCTAGTGGGGACCGTAATCCTAGAAGTAAGGTGAAATTCCCTTGCAATCTTTGTGGGGAGGATCATCTTACTCACTTGTGTCCTCGAATTGAAGAAGCATCGAAGCATCTTACACAGAGCCCAGTTGTGTTGAAATATCCCCTTCCGCATCATCAAAATATGGCTTTGAATGCTCCCGTCACTAGCTATGGGACTAACGAGACTACCACGTCTTCTGCTCATGCCGGTGGCTACGGATGCGTAAATATGGTTAAATATGAGGTTAGTGTTTCTACTCGTCAACACGATTATGGTGCACCACAACCGAATATGGGGAATGAGCCTCCTCCTCTTCCTGACTCTTCTATGCATATAGAGAATCCCACTACTATGCCGCGGATACCGAAAGGTGTTTTCAAGCGCTCTACGCATAATTCCAATCACTAGTACAAAATGAGAGATAAGTGACCACGCGACCAAAAAATTTGGTCACCATAACTTTTTCAAGGGATAAACGAACAAAATTGAGAAATTTTAAGTGAACTGACTAAAAATGACCAAGATAAATGACCAATTTGGTCATGGGATTAGAGCTAAACTAAAAATGACCAAGTTAATGACCAATTTGGCTAGGAGATAAGAACCAAACTAAAAATGACCACATAACAATTGGTCATTTATGTGGTCATTTTTAGTTGTATCATTCCAGCAATGGAAAATTATAATTTTGATAATGAATTTGTACAATTTACTAAATTTTCACACTGCAGATGGATTCGGAGGCTCCGAATCCATCTGCAGTGTGAAAATTTAGTAAATTGTAATATTAATAGTACACAACTTAGATTATTTTTCAATACATGTCTTCTAAGGGATCTCTTCTTTGAGGCCATCCCGATACCTATTGTGTTAGATGATAAGAGAATCATTGAGATGCCCATTTAGTGGTTTCTCTACTAATTAGTGCCTTGGGTGTGGTGAGTTGATATCTAGATAATACATCATGTCTTGCATATAGTTTATCAAGTGATAGATGAGTTCTTCTAGTACATGTGGTTGAGTCGAGTATTAGATATTTGTCGTATTTCCCTTTTGGAATTGTCATGTCTCGAAGTTAGTGTCACTCCGTTCAGCTTGTTATACTCGTTGTGTTCATATTTTATTTCAACAAAATCAACGTTGTTTGACCATATCGGTAGTCTGTTAAAGTTTCGACAAGTTCATGTATTTTGTGTCATGTTAGCTAAAAATTGTCAATTTTACAACCTCCATTAATTCTCTATATGCATGCATTCACCATGGTTCTCTTTGCACATAAGTTCAAAAATATTTAAAGTCCTCGTGGGTCCCTCCCTTACAAGAAATAACCCATATCCTCCATTTTGAAGAAAAAATAATTCCTCCCTTTTTGTAAAAATCTATTTGTTCCCATCTCCTTGAATAATAATAATAATAAAAATACCCCCATAATCTCACCTAACCCCTTCTCCTTTCACATATAAAATAAATAAATTATCAAAAACCTTTTTTCCCTGTATCTTTTCACCCATATATAATATTAATATATTGTATAGTTATTATATATATATTTATATAATTAATATATGATGTAACTAGTATTAACAAACTAAGAAAAAGAAGTATATAAACAAAACAAATGTAAAAGATAGAGGCAAACTCAAAAAAAGCTAAAAGTGAATGAGCGGTAATTAGAAAATAGATTGAGAGGGAAAATAAAAGAAAATAGGGCCTCCAATAGATCTGATCTCCATGAATTGCTGAGAGAAAACAAAGTTCTCCATATGGTTGTAAGGATATCCATGTGATCTTCGCGAATTGTGCATAGTGATCCATTACGTCGAGCGATCTCCATAGATAAATTGTCTCTATTTTTTCTAGGTTTTACTTTGTACCTGATATCCGTTCCATTCTGAATTTTATGCTGTCTGGTGAATATTCATCACATTATCTCTCCATTCTTTGATCCCTTTAAAAAACCCTAAAGCGTTTGATGACTTCTTTTGGGGAACTCTTTAGATTAATTATATGTATTTTTTTTCTTTAACTAAGCATTGAAAATGGTTTTCAGAAGTATTTACCCAATTTCCATTCCACTATAAAAATTTATGTTTGTCTCGTTAAGATTCATCATTATTTTTCTCTCCGTCATATTTGTTTCCCTTCCAAAAAAATATGAATGGATTTAAAGATGTTGCATCCCTACGTTTTCAAGACAATATTTGTATTTACATCGTTCTTGGTTCCCTTCAAGAAACCCTAAATGGTTTAAGGGTTTTATGGTTTTTAATCTCGAGGGTTTCAACATAAAAAATAATCTGTGTATTTTGGGGTTTGAACACAATATTTTGGTTTTTTTAATAATTAAAATATATTCCAAAATTTATGTGCAGTCACTTATTATGATTATTTTTTAGTTTTTACCCCCTTTTAATTTTGTTTCCAGGTAACGCTCCTTAAATAAATCGGGTGCTCAGTGAAGATGAAGCCATTATACTGTGGAAACATAGAGTACGATGTTCGGAAGATAGAGATCGAACTATCTTTTGGTAGATACGGAAGAGTCGACAAGGTTCAGGTACTAAACATTATAATAACAATGTTCATATCGAATAATTATCCTTCTTGTATATTTGTGCTGCAACAAATGTTTACAAGCAAATTTATCTGACAATATTCTTTCATTCAGATGGCTTTGGCACTCAATGGCATAGATACTATACAAAATGTCTGTACTTAGTCAAAACCCTTAATGTGTTCTCAATTATTTTTGTAGTTTGTTTAAATCTTGTTAAAGTCTGTCTGAACCATCGAATAAAACCTGTATAGTCCTCTCATCTCCTCTAAGTAACTTCTCTCTCTATTTAGAAAAATTTAGACCGCGTTTTATGTTCATCTGGAGAAAATATATGCATGTAGGAAACATTAAGAGGATTTCTCAGTTTCAGTTTCTAAGAGGTAAAAGGCCCTATGACTGAGTGTTTTTGTTTCCAAGAGTGTACACATCCATCCCTACCTCATTAAAGTGTAAGCTTGCAATTGCACATCCAACAACAAAGTGTTGTCCCCATTGGATGGAAATATCAACTGTCTAACCTAATGCAGAGACTTACTGCTAAAGATCCCTGGTGGAAGAATATATAAGTGCACCTTTTATTCTTAATAGGTGAGTATATACAAAAAATTGCTTTGATTTTTAGATTTGAAAACCATGTTGGGTGCATGGTTTTCAATCTCTATTCTATATTGTAATTTGTAACCTCTATGGTTCATACCCAAGTCTACAAGCGCAAAATATCTATAAATTCAAAGTGAAAAATTGAACTGTAATTTCCTACTTGTAGTACTTCATGAAAGTACTGTTTATAATTCACAAATTTAAATTTTACAGTACAATATATGACATCGTCTGTCCAAATATGTGCAAAAACCACAATTCTTACTCCATAATTCAGATGCCAGGCAAAGAAAAATTTGCAAAGTTTAACTTTTTGGTTGATCGAGTAGCTCATTGAAATGTCCCTCGAAATGCAACCGAAAATTTTTGTTTTAATAGAAATTACCCAATTTTTTGTCCGAGTGGGATTGAAACTCATGGGTTCAACAGGGCTGGAACTTGATCAATGTGGTAGAACCCGGTCGAGGCATTGAGTTCAGTATGTAATATTTGAATCTTGATTAATGGTGTGGAACTTCTCCTTGCCCACCTTTATCCCAAGCCTATTGGGCAGAAAATAGCAGGCCTTGAGGAGGACACAGGGTAGGCTAGTTTCTTTAATATGTAATGCATCCGAGAACTTTAGGTGTCCCGTGGCTTGTTTTCAGAACATAAATTGTCTTTTACAATGCAAAATGGATTTAGGTGTTATATATTGTAGAACCTCTTTGGCGCGTGGTCGTTATCAATGTATCCTTAATAATTTCAAGTGTTATTATTACAATGGCACATCTCTATGCTGAGATTTCAATCCACATTAGTACTCTCCTTTATGTCCTACATGTCCCTTTACAGGGAAAATGATCATTGTATGGAAGAACATAAGCTTATTATATGATTATAACAGGAGTGCAGTTGATGTTTTTTATCTTTTCACCCATATATAATATTAATATATTGTATAGTTATTATATATATATATATATATATATATTTATATTATTAATATATAATGTAACTAGTATTAACAAATTAAGAAAAAGAAGAATATAAACAAAACAAATGTAAAAGATAGAGAGAAACTCAAAAAATGAAAAGTGAATGAGCCGTAAATTAGAGAATAGATTGAGAGGGAAAATAAAAGAAAATAGGGCCTCCAATAGATCTAATCTCCATGAATTGCTGAGAGAAAGAAAAGTTCTCCATATGGTTGGAAAGATCTCCATGTGATCTCGGCCAATTGCGCATAGTGATCCATTACGAAGGATCTTCGAGGTAAATTGTCTCTATTTTTTTCTAGGTTTTACTTTGTACCTAATATCCATTCCAATCTGAATTTTATGTTTTCAAGTGAATATTCATCACATTATCTCTCCATCATTCTTTGATCCCTTGAAAAAACCCTATTTGGGGAACTCTTTATATTAATTATATGTTTTTTTTTTTCTTCAACTGAGCATTAAAAATGGTTTTCAGAAGCATGTGCCGGATTTCCATTCCGCTATACAAATTTATGTTTGTCTGGTTAAGATTCATCATTATTTTTCTCTCCATCATATTTGCTTCCCTTCCAAAAAAAATCCGATTTGATTTAAAGATGTTGCATCCCTACGTTTTGAAGACAATATTTGCATTTGCATCGTTCTTTGTTCCCTTAAAGAAACCCTAAACCGTTTGAAGGTTTTATGGTTTTTCATCCCGAGGGTTTCAACATAAAAAATAATCTGTGTATTTTGGGCTTTGAACACAAATTTTTGGTCTGTGTATTTTGGGCTTTAGCATCGCACTCAATTTGTGATCCCTATCGGCGTTTTCATCTGCAAGTGATGCAGATGTGCTAGTTAAAATATATTCTAAAATTTATGTGCAGTCACTTATTATGATTATTTGTTAGTTTTTACCCCCTTTTAATTTTGTTTCCAGGTAACACTCTTTAAATATATCGGGTGATCAGTGAAGATGAAGCCATTATAGTGTGGAAAAATAGAGTACGTTGTTCGGAAGATAGAGATCGAACTATCTTTTGGTGGATACGAAAGAGTCGACAAGGTTCATGTAATAAACATTATCATATCAATGTTCATATCAAATAATTATCCTTCTTGTATATATATGTGCTGCAACACATGTTTACAAGCAAATTTATCTGACAATATTCTGCCATTCACATGGCTTTGGCACTCAGTGACATAGATACTATACAAAATGTCTGTACTTAGTCAAAACCCTAAACGTGTTCTCAGTTATTTTTGTAGTTTGTTTCAATCCCGTTAATGTCTGTCTGAACCATCTAATAAAACCTGTATAGTCCTCTCATCTCCTCTGAGTAACTTCTCTCTCTATTTAGACAACTTTAGACGGCGTTTTATGTTCATCTGGAGAAAATATATGCATGTAGGAAACTTAAGAGAATTTCTCGTTTACAGTTTCTAAGAGGTAAAAGGGCCTGTGACTAAGTGTTTTTGTTTCCAAGAGTGTACACATCCATCCCTACTTCATTAAAGCGCAAGCTTGCAATTGCACATCCAGCAACAAAGTTATGTCCTCATTGGATGGAGATATCAACTGTCTAACCTAATGCAGAGACTTACTGCTAAAGATCCCTGCTGGCAGAATATATAACTACACCTATTATTCTTAATAGGTTAGTATATAAACAAAATTGCTTTGATTTTTAGATTTGGAAACCATGTTGGGTGCATGGTTTTCAGTCTCTATTCTAGCTTGTAATTTGTAACCTCTATGGTTCATACCCAAGTCTACAAGCGCAAAATATCTATAAATTCAAAGTGAAAAATCGAACTGTAATTGCCTACTTGCAGTACTTCACAAAAGTACTGTTTATAGTTCACAAATTTAAATTTTACAGTACAGTATACAACGTCGTCTGTCCAAATATGTGCAAAAACCACAATTCTAACTCCAGAATTCAGATGCCAGGCAAAGAAAAATTCTCAAAGTTTAACATTTCGGTTGATTGAGTATCTCATTGAAATGTTCCTCGAAATGCAACTGAGAACTTTTGTTTTAACAGAAATTACCCAATTTTTTGTTCGAGTGGGATTGAAACTCATGGGTTCAGCAGGTTTGGAACTTGATCAATGTGGTAGAACCTGGTTGAGATATTGTGTCCAGTATGTAATATTTGAATCTTGATTAAGGGTGTGGAACTTCTCCCTGCCCACCTCTATCCCAAGCCTGTTGGGAAGAAAATAGCAGGCCTTGAGGAGGACACGGGCGAGCTAGTTTCTGTAATATGTAATGCATCCGAGAAATTCAGGTGTCTCGTGGCTTGTTTTCAAAACATAAATTGTCTTTTACAATGCAAAATGGATTTAGGTGTTATATATTGTAGAACCTCTTTGGCTTGTGGTTGTTATCAATGTCTCCTTAATAATTGCAAGTGTTACTATTACAATGGCACATCTCTATGGTAGGATTTCAATCCACATTAGTACTCTCCTTTATGCCCTGCATGCCCCTTTACATGGAAAATGAGCATTGTATTGAAGAACATAAGCTTATTATATGATTATGTTACCAGAAAAGGGACAGCACTTGAGTCTCTTGGCGACTTTCCTCGTGACTTGTTTAGCTTCGGGATCTCAAATATAAGAGTCCAATACAGCCACGGTATCTTTCAATGTACGAACAAATATGCTATACACATCCTCGGGTATACATTTTACCAAAGATCGAGGAAAGGTACTTATTTTAGGACTTTATTCATACTGTGAGGAATAGTTGGGAGACTCACTCAACGATGATGCGAGGGAAAGTTCTTTAAGCAAAGCTCTTCTTCTTTAATTTGGCTTCTCCTTCTATTCTATTTGTGCATCTTCCGTCGATTTTATTATTCATGCTTGAAGATTTCTGATGTTTTCGAGAAAAAACGAGGTAGAAATGGAGATGGGGCAGAAATCGGTGTTTTCTACCAAAAAAACAGCTTCTCAAGAAATGGATCGTTTCTCAGGATGGTTTCTCCAAAAACAGCTTCCTGTTTCCTCTCGTTCTGGGTCTTTTTTTATTCTCCTTGATCATTTTTCTTTCAAACTTCCATCTGAAAATCTTCGCAGGCTTATTTGTTTTCATGCTCAGTAGTGTTCGCACACCATGCATCTCCACTGCTCCATTGCTTTCTTCAATTGGGTCTGACAATCGTCACCTCTCTTTGAAAACCCACATTTGGATTTGAAACCCAAATTGATGAATTATAGTTAAGACAGCTCCTCAAATACAGGGATGTCGTTGCATAGATTTAGGCATGTATTTGAATAAGATCCTTATTGGAGTTAAGAAGCTGTTAACATGATTCCATCAGTTTATCTACATCATATTAAAAAAAAATATTCTTGATAAAGAAAATAATTTCAGAAAGAAAAATAAATATTTATTCAACAGGAAACTAATGTACATGGAAACATTACAGTAATTGTATCCATCATGCGCCTTAGTACTAGTTACATTTGTTTTTTGATGCTTTGCTTTTAGTTTTATATGTGTATTGGTTGCATCTTGCAATAACAAATTTATGATTATAGCATTGATCATAATATTCTCATTAAACCAGACGAGTTAGAGCCTTACCTGCAATACGCATGGATTTTGTAATATTAAAGATCAACCTTTAGTCTGCAACACTTATTCTATATTTCTCTGAACTTTCGTTTATCCTCATTGTTTGTATTTCATGATAATATTTCTTTTTATATAAACTACTTATTTATTCATACATACACCATGATGTATAGTTCGGTCTTGAGGGGAAGCCAATGTATGAAGATTTTCATTCTTATATATATTGCTTCTTCATGAATGTTTTTCTTTCATTAAATTTGTTAAAGAAATAAAAAGTGGCACACCAAAGGTTATCTCCCATCTCTTCTTCAGTTTCTCTCTTCTCCTTTCTTGTATGTGAAACCTGCAAACTCAGTTTCTCTTACTGTTCTCATTTCTGGTCCCATTTCTCATTTCTTGTTTCTGGTAACATAGATATGATATAGTTGCATGCAACTACACGCTGCTTATGTTTCTAAATAAATGGTTTCTCTCATGAGTACCATATATTTGTTTCTTTTTGGTAGTATTTAACTGAAGTAAACAGTTAACCCACGGGGTTTTCTTCCTACAATTTAATACTCAGCAGCCACTAAAATCAGAGGCACAGTTCTGCCCACAAATGCTTATACATAAGATCCACCAAAATCAGAGGCTCAAGAAAATATGGGAGTGATTATTAGTATACCCTACACTAGAAAAGAAATATTAACTCTCAGGGAAGGAAAAAAACACTAGGACTGGATTCAACAACAGCAATGGAAATCTGATTTGCAATAAGACAGTACTTTTATTTGCAATCTGAAATTTAAATTACACAACCAGCTGCTCTCACACAGCAGTCGATGAACAATAACCTGATTCCTCTCTTGATTGGTGCCTCAGGCTCAGACAGATGGATGCAGCTCTGTCCAGCACACAGAAAACAACATTCTCTCATGCAGACATCCATACCCAACAAATTGGTGTCTTTTCTTTTTACCCAGCCATGCTCCCCCTATCCAGCGCCATGATCTCTCCCTCTTTTTTATTATTTCAACAAATTTGGATGGTCACAAAATAATCATCAACCACCTACCCATCCATATTTAATTTGTTGTCTTAAAGGGAATGTATGGACATAAATTTTCCCTCGTGGAATTGGTTGCTGCTTTTGTCTTATCCTCTTTTCCAGTGGCATATCAACTGTGGGAGACGTCTTTAACCAGCAAGCAGCCATCTTTCCTGAAATTGGCAACTTCTTTTTGACTTTGTAAAAAGCAAACAATATCTACTTTGCATGCAGACTGTTTAGATGGGGAAAATTAACCACAAACAAAAAAAATCAAACATAATTGCAAACAGATTTTTTTGAGTTGTGTAGGATAGCCAGTAGCCAGGGATGCTTCTGCATCAGACTCCAATAGTAAATGAAAATGTGAGCATCCTTCTCACAGAATCTAGATGATGAAACCTTAGTCAATGGCTGATCAATTCGGCCTAGCTTGGCTTCAGAAATCCATTTTCCATCATCCACACTTCCATCTTTCTACACATATCTATAAATTCAAAGTGAAAAATCGAACTGTAATTGCCTAAATTCAAAGTGAAAAATCGAACTGTAATTGCCTAAATTCAAAGTGAAAAATCGAACTGTAATTGCCTCCTTGCAGTACTTCACAAAAGTACTGTTCATACCCAAGCTTGGAGTGATGAGGTTGGAAATCAATTTCTCTTTTGAGTGACATAAGCTTCATTATTTTAAAAATGTGCGATAAAGGAAATTAATTTCTCAGTAATTGGAGCAACTAAAAAATAAGCACCTAATTAATTTCTCAGTAATTGGAGCAACTAAAAAATAAGCACCTATACTTTCTTGAAGCCCTAGAAAAATGTGACTCAGTCAAGACTCAGGAATCAGTACAACTTAAGATGTTGGAAGAATATGTCTATTTCTTTACCTGAATTTAATCAAAGGTTGCAATAAAAACTTGAAACTTGGACTTTACTTCCAAACTATAATCATATCAGAAACCTGAATATCAAATCAATAGGGGAAATGTCTCCAATAGCAGGATATCAAGGTCACTATGATACACTTCATGTCATACAGTGTGCCAGTTCCATCAGCTGCTTTGGTCATTCATGCATACCTAAATTATTTTCTTTCTTTTATGTCAAACTGTCACATATGTCCAACCCATGAGGCATGCATTTATAGAAATAATATGGGGAAAACGTCACTTCCTGAGTAATCTCTTCTCAATAGCGAAGGCATGCAAGAAAATACTTCTTTAACATATGGATAACTTTTATAATGAAAGGTAGCAAGTGATCCATCTGCATCTCTTAAAAGGCTTAGACATTGATGCTCATTCTGGTTTCTTGTAAACTGTGCACTTGGAAATGCAATATTAAAAAAAAAAATGCTCATACATAATTCAGGCTTATTTTTCTTTGAATAATTATTATGATTCTCTTTGCACTTGGCTAAAACCTCCTTTTAAAGTATTTTTGATGTCCATGTAGGTAATTATTCTTTAAAACCTAAACTGATAGTCAATGTAACCATGCACTTTTTTGACAACATGCAAGGAATAGGTATGTAACATCAGGCTTTGATACACCTATTACAATTTCTCTTACCCTCCTAAATGATATTGACTATTATGATAGATTTTGAGTGTCCCAACCTGTGTGGCATATCTCATAATATTGTTTCTTTGTTTTGGTAGAAAGAGAAGAAAATTAACTATTCTAATTTCTATGAACGCATGGAATTAGTCATTGGATTAGTCATTGCATATTTGCATATTTAAGTTCATACAAATAGAAGGCATATCAAATATACAGGACCTTGAGATACTTAGCATCTATGAGGTGCAAATCAGACCCGGGTTGAGATAAGCTTGTGCTAGCCTGTATAGTTATTGTTGTTTAGAAATATAAATATATTGAGACAAATCTGAGTTCGCCATAAGCGATAAATTGTAAGTATGGTCGTCTATATTGATTTCCAGATTGCTTTTGAACTTGGAAAATGCTTCTGCAACAAGGAGTTCAGAGGCAATATGGAGGCCTTTTTAGCGATCTTGTTTTTATAGATTAATGTTTATGTATCTGACAATGATGTTTTTTAATTTGATTAACAGCATAAGTCTTCTCTTCTGATATTATGGAGTCTCTAGAGAAGCAATAGAGAGAAAACACAGAAAGCATATTGGAGAAGGCCAGAGCCATCGGCAACGAGAAAAATGTATGACCATCTGCAGCGAGAAAAATGTATGAGTTCTTTCAAGATATCGGAGTAAGATTCCCTTGAATTACTAGTGAAAGATTAAGATAGAATTTATCTAGGATATCTCCAATGAGCAACATTATGATACTTGGCCTTTTATGATGGCATTGTTCCAAATGCAAAGTGCTAACACTGTAAATTTGAATATATAGGTCGAACACGCAGTCACTGAGAAGCTCTTCACTGGTACAAGATGCTAATTATTTCAATAATTCCAAACACAATATAGCAGCAATTGTGTACCTATGAAACTCATCTATCTTGAAGTGGGAAGTCACTATAACTACTGTTGAAACTATTACATACGCTTGTCTTTCTGGAAGCAAGATTCTCTTCAATGACAAATTGAAGATTAAGATTGACCTTTCTAATCTAGTATACAAATCTTCCAAGAGTTGTACTTAAATAAATATATTACCTTCCATAATGTCATAGTTCCAAATGTAAAGTGATTACATTAAAAATTTGAGCTTATAGTCGGAATGCAGAAATCTAAAATACAAATATTCTGATTATTTCAAAGATTCAAAATCCATAATTCTAGCTTAAACAAACCAAGAATTGGAGTGATGATTCTTAAGATATAATAAATTCATTAATTGTATGGGTCTGTATCATAGAAATCCAAGGATATTTCTACAATGCACAGAAAACTGCTAGAGCTTCACATTTGACAATATTACTGTCAAATGTGTTAGGAATCAGAGCTTTCTATATCAATTTATCCAATGCAACCTTGACCTTTCAAAGTCGAATCTAGAATATATTTTCCCATCAAATTTTTCACCAAACTCTATAATGTGTGTGTGAAACTTAACTAATAATAACCTATGACCAATGGATATGTAGGTCTCAGTCTTTCTTTTTAACAAAGAATACAATCGAGACTCATTTTCCAAATATATTGCACTTGTAGCTTCATCCAAGAAAGCCATGTTGGGTTCATGCAGGAAGAGCCTAGCAAATGCCAATCTCAGTTTCTCACCAGTACTAAGTACATCTGCCCAGTCACAAAAACCACCAAAGCCCCCTGTTCTTCCAGGAAGATCAGCCAATGAGACATCCTCAAGAAATCTCAACATATTTTCATCGCTTAGATATTTAAAGCTATTATCAAATACTGGAAAGAGTAATTGATCCCGAAGTGTACCAAGTGGCATATATGGATTTTGTGGGAGGAAAAACATTTCCTTTTGGGATGGTCCGCAATTACCCCTTCACCCACATTTCACAGTCCTGCTATAACACGCAACAAGGAAGACTCGCCACATCCTGAAGGCCCCATTATCAATAGTTATTCTCTAGGTGAGAGAGAGATATTAATATTTCTTATAAGAGTAATTTGTAAGTTGGGAGTTGTTATGTGCAATCCCGTGATAACTAAACCTTTCCCCTTCTTTCGTGAGATATAACCTGTGCAAGAAATGTTTAAAATATTATACGCAAAACAAAATAGTTAGTTTAAAAGTGGAAGCTTAAAAAGCATGAAAATCATTTATGCATTCACATTAAATATGTAGGGGGGAACATAGAACATACCAATGGAATCCTCAGTTAGAGGTGTTAATTCATCATACACCTGCAAAAAATTTTAGCTTTTCTGTGCTTGTAGGTCAAGATGGCGGCGAAAAGTTTGGTTGCCACAATGATTACCTAGAGCTCTAAGAAGTGCATCTAACCTCTCTGTCTATGCAGCAAGACCACTGCTAAGTTCATGATTGAGTATCAGTAATTAAAAATGACAAGTTGAAGTTAATGTCCTCACGCAACCAAAATTTGTCAATGTGACTAAAACACATCTACAAACAGAGCACAACTAGTGAGGGAGTGCCCAAGACATCTACCACAAGCAATACATCTGAGCTACATATGGTCATTGAACAACAAAACAAAGAAAATAATAAAATAATGTATTCTGTGAAAAAATCACTTCAAGTTTCTGTGGGGTGTTGACATGAGCACAGTGGACAGTAATGCAAAATACAAAAAAGAAAACAAACAAGAAACTAAGGATGCAAGCAAAATACGAGATCGCCAAACTATGCTCTATATTCATTATGTATTTATAAAAGTAATAGAGTCCAAAAATGGAGTGGAATCAATCAAATAGAGTGACTGATGGGTATCTGTCTCCTTGACTCAGGGAGTGATGAATGAGAAATTAGTGGTTGTCTCTCCTTAACTCCATAGGGATGAGTAAAGTGGATAGTGGGTGTTTAATTCCTTGTCTCGGGAGTTGAAATTAGAATTTTACAATTACAATCAGATAAGTGAGAGTAAGGTGGAGTAGTAGGTGAAATTCACACTTAATTCTTAGAACACATATAAACTACGATACTACATTGTTGACTAATTCAAATATCTCATCATTTCCTCCCTATTGAGAAAAAATTGTCTCCATCTTAATTACTTTAATGGTATACACTTTACACTTTCCAGCAAAGGACATATTAATCTGTAGGAGTGATGTAAGCATGTTTGCTAGATTGACACATGGATGCTTGTGGAGGTCGGAGAGAGATACTTTTGAAATAGGTATTTTCCACTTTTGCATTGAAAATGTCAGCCTCTGTTATATAGAATGAGTTGCCTATCTTCAAAGGGAGAGAAGAGGAAACTCAATTACTTAGTACTAGTAGACTCAATGATCGGTACCTCCAAAACTTATCCAAATAATTGATAGAATAAATGTGAATGTAATGAGCTGTCAACTAAAAAAAATTTATTAATTGCTTGGATAATTGTATGTTGTGGAAATAGGATTCTCAATAAAATATGATGTTTATATCCTCTTCTATGGACATTGTTACAAACTTAAACCCGGCTTAAGATAATTCACATAAACAAGAATGCCATCAATTATATATTAAAAATACTAGAAACAATCTAAGCAAAGGCGAAAGAATCTATATTTTTATAAAAAGAGACAAATTTTTTTTAATATAAAGTGGCCACGAGATTTCTGAAAAGTGGTCATAATATAAAACACTATAAAAATTGAGAAAGCTGGCAATTTCAAAACTGCCACCGTGAAGTTCTTGTTGTTTTTTTTACCACTCAATTTAGGGAGTGCCTCACCTATATGGTCCACGTGCCATATATTCTCCACTCGAGGAAAATGTGCCCCCCCCCCCCCCTTTTTGGCATGCTTTATCATCTAGAGGTGCTCTCTCTTCTTCGAATGAGGATTAGTTGGATAATCCCATTGTAATGGTACTTTCCTTACTAGGTGATACTCTCAAAAATATATGTACCTATCATATGCAATATATGTCCCATGTGCAATGAAACCCTTAAAATAAAATGTCATTAATCCTAAGACCTCTCCATATACTCATCTGCTTAGTAAATATGTGAATCCTAGATGATATAATAGGTGACTATCATCCTGCATACATATTAATCTTATATTTTATTGAATGAGGTGCACTTGATTTTTGAGATATTTTGACAAAAGAAGGTTATCATTAACATGACCATTTTTTGTGGCTATTGGGTAATCTTTGTTTCTTACCTATGTATGTGACCATTTTCCAGAATTTGACAAGATGGTGTTAACGGTTGGAAATTTTGTTTTCATATCAATCCATAAGGAATTCTATTTAAAGGTGCTAGCTCAATGGTCGAGCACCTGCCTTTATAGGCAAGAGGTTGGTGGTTCGATTCCACCGTGCCCTATTTATATTATGAAACCACTAAAAAGAGATAAATGACTAAAAAAATGACCAAAATTTGCATATAAATGACCACCATTACAACATGAGAGATAAGTGACCAAAAAAATGACCAAAATATGCATACAAATTACCACTTTTGAGTTGGCGATCGCTGGTAGCAAATTAGCGGTCATTTATCACATGACCATTAATGACCAAATATATTACCAAATTAATGACCAAATATACGACTAAATATATGACCACAAGATAAGCTATAAATGACCAAGCTAAATATGACCACATTTTTGGTCGCGTGATATATGGCCACTAATTTGCTACCAGTGGTCACCAACTCAAAAGTGGTCATTTATATGTGGATTTTGGTCCTTTTTTTGGTCACTTATCTCTCATTTTGTACTAGTGAATGCTTGAGTCGCCCATAACTATTCTATTGTGGAATATTTGGGCCAAACTCCGTGTGCCATGTCAGCTCTTGAGTTTTTACAGGCATTCCCTTCACAGCGGCACGCCCTTTTATCTGCTTTCGGAATTCAGGATGAGAGTAGCACTAGCATCATTAAATTCGACACTTCTCATGTCCAGTCTCGCTTACCTTACCATGTGGCTTTTCAAATCCATGTGAGGTGCATAGATAAGTTTGTTAAACGCACGGTGGTTGACGAAGGTGCTTCCACCTCAGTAATGTCATTGGATTGTTGGAAGGCTCTTGGCTCTGCTCCTTTGTTTAAATCTATGACCATGCTTACTGCATTCGATGGTTGGTCGTTTAGGCCGCATGGTATTCTCCCTTCCTTTGAAGTCCACTTGGGTGGGAAATCCATGCCTATTGAAGTCGAGGTGGTTGATGCGCCCATCAACTACAACCTTCTTCTGGGAAGGAATTGGATCTATGCAATGAAGACGATCGTATCCTCCGTATTTAGAGTTATCTTCTTTCCTCATGAAGCTAAAATCATGACGGTCGATCAGCTAGACTTCCCTAGTTCCAATTCCATAGCATCGCCGGGAACTGTTGTTCCCCAGATCAAATATTCTCAGCCAGCAACTTTGAACATTGGTGTAGGATTGTATCCATCTTTGATGGGATCTTTCGACCTCCCTGAACCAATATCCTTCATAGAAACCATCTCCGATGATGCTCCTTCCTCGTTGAATCATGCACCTTTCCGGACCTCATATCTTAGTGATCCATGGGATCCACTTTCCACGAGCTCCCCGTCTGGAGATGTTTCGCACATTGGAATGGATATGCCCTTGTCTGCAGCCAATCTTGCTCCTCAAGATATTCAACAAGCCACTGCAGAGTCAGATCTTTCTTCTTCACGGACAGGGGAAGAAGATCCCGTTATGTTGCTCGCATGTGCAGTCGACCCATCTTGTTCACATGATTGCATCGATGGTATTTTACCTTCAGAAGAAGATTTGATCACATCCATGCATGGTAATGACGAGTCTTGGGGGGATTCCTATAATAGATCTCATTCCTTTCCCACCCTCGGTCTTATTGAACGAGATGAGCCTATAATACAATCTGCCATACATTTTGATCCAGGAATAGTTTTGTCTAGCCCCGGTTTGACATTAAAGTCTGATCTCCCTAGTGATGAGTCTTTAGACTCTCCTATAGATCCGCAAATCAGCGCTCCTGAAGAGTTTGATTCTATTTCTAGAATTTCCAACTCCCGTGATGATGAATTTTCTCTTGCAGATTCTTTCACGTCCTTCATCTTTGCTCTTCATTTTGAATATGATGATTTTGATCCCTCATATATTGGTACTATGGCACCTTCACTGGTTAGCTCTACCTACATGTTGTCTGAGGTTAACAATACTGAAGTTGAAAATGTTTCAACCGCAGTGACTTGTATCATATTTTTCTTTACGCACGTTTTAGAGATGATCTTGGTACTTATGTTTCTTGGAGACAAGATTCTTAGCTGGACTTATACTTGTTTACTGGTCCTTTTCGACATTTGCTTCAGTCATGGAAAGCATATTCGAAACCTTACATATAGGTTTAGGCCTCCCTATTTTTATGATGCATTTGAACCTTTTCCCATCCGAATTCGCAAACACCCCTTGAGTGTCCTTATCTTGCTCATGTTCCTTGCATTATGCATATCTTTGTTCCATGCACTTGGAACTAGTCTCGCATCTACCTGACACTCGTATGTTCCTATTACGAGCATTCTTCCACCTTTACTTTGAGCTTGTTAAAAATAGTAAGGAGGTTACGAGCATTCTTCCATCTCTCCTTTGAGCTCGTTAAAAATAGTAAGGAGATCACGAGTTTACTTTTTCGGGCTCGTTAAACCTTTACGGAAAATATTTTTATAAAGTCTTTTTTAAGCCCTTGTTAGACTTTTTCAAATCAAACAAGATTGCCGAGTATGCTTTTCATTTCAGACTCGTTAAAGGATTTGAAGCGACATCCACTTAAGTATAAGTTTAACCCTTTTTCGGACCTTTGTGGATTAATTATGAGAAAGGTATACTCTAGTCATATGTGACTAGAAGAGTTCTTCTCTCATTGTTTTACACTTTTTCGAGTGAGGAGACTAACATTACGAAAAAAGACTTCTCTTTTATGTCAAGTTGTGATTGCATTGCATTATCTTGCTTGTCGCTTGAGCCTTGTGTCGGCTCCCACTTACTCACTTATTAGCCATGTGCCTGAGCACTTTCCCTAACGAGCCTTGTAGAGCTTTCATTTTCCTTTCACAGTTTGATGACCCTTTACCTTGAGGGAACACCCCCCCAAGTGTCCACATCCTACACATGCTTCCTTGCATTGATCATAGGTATGTTCCACTGCTTGGAACTAGTTTTCTCGCTACTTGACACTCGTTCCCTCACCTGTTGTACTATAAGCAATTTATTCTTTTTCAAGCTTTCCAAAATATGAAAAAGACCAAAAAAAATCAAATATTCCAAAAAGCCGGACCGGATAATTTTTACTTCTTTTTGTTGGAAGCTGTCGTGTCGCCTTTGAACAAAGCATTTATTTCACTCCATCCATTATGAGTCGGGACTATAGTAGGACCTTAGGAGTTGTAATTGTTTCTTAATTGTTAGTCCACCGATTGGTTAAGCTTCCAGTCATTATGGAGCCCTTTGTTGATGCCTCTTGCATCGCATAGTGTCATTATCACTAAGTATTTGAGTCTATGCTTCCTGAGTCTATCCATCTTCCCATGCTCTTGTTCAAAGGAAGTCCTGAAACCAGAATCGACCACTCCTCAGATCTCTTGACTATTGCATGTCAGCCATCCTTATTGAGTCAGTCCACTTCATCTGAGTTCTTCCAAATCTTTCAGCGTAGCTGTTACCTCGTGCTGGTTGATGGGGTATGCCTTAATGCCCTCCTTCTAGCGAGTTTCGTTCCGTCGACTTCAATTTATTTATTCTGGAATATGAGACTTAGAGTTCGGTTGAGTACCTTGAGGCTTGCATTCATTAGTGGTAGGTTCTCTCGCCATTGACAGTTTTGGGAATACATCAATGTCCCTTGATCGATGGATTCATCCTAGTGTTCGACCTCAACACATCTATTCACACTTTGATGATTGTACTCTGTGCCTTAATGCCCATTTTCATTATCGGTGGGTTATCTCACGTCTATTAATGGTATACATCATTGAACGGTAATCAGATGAAGTCACATCAGGTTCGACTTCAACACCTCTATTCACTTGATGGGACTTGCACCGTAGATTATTTGTGTAGAAGACGCTAGGCGTTAGTGGCATTCAGTATGCTACTTATGATCATGACTGTATTTATGCGATATCATTTCTCATACATCAACAGTTTGTACCTTCAGTTTGCACCAGTCGTTTCCTTTTCAACAGGAAACCATATCTTATTGTAGATGGATCATGGCTATGATCACTTATGACATGTATTCATTATGTACTACCTATTCATGGCCATTGTATCAAATTGTTGTATTGTACCGACATGTACTTAGAGATATTATTGTATTATGACGAGTGAGATACTCCTTCCACTTGTGTTTCCATCACTCCACTTCTGAGATTTATAATGTATTTCGACCATCGTAGTACCTTATCCAACCTCGCACATTAGGGGGCATCTGTTATAGCATATTTTTCCACCTTGTGAGCATCAGCATTGATCGGCCTTCAGGATCCATTTCATTGACTCAGATCTATCAGTTTATCCTCCAGGAACACATTATGTCCCTATTTTTGTTCCTGTACGCTAGTTGTCCCATTACATCCCGCGTACATCACCTCATATACGCTACTTGTTACACTATAGCCCGAGTGTATACGCTACTTGTTACACTATAGCCCGCATGTATACGCAGGCTAGCCCGCGTACACCTAGTTAAATGGTAAAAAACAATAGAAAATTACCTTTTTACTCCATATGCCCCGAAACGACTCGATGTGTCCTTTCACTTACCTTTGGAAGGCTATATATTGAGCTCTTATGGTATATGGAAGGGAGGAGAAAGAGAGAGCAAGATAACTCTAGTGGATTTTTGCCGTGACTTGAGTCTACACTAATTTATCCTTGTTGTTGTGAACTCCTTATGTTCACCTACCAAACTCCTTTCATAGTTTGAGTTTGCCATCGCATGGGGGATTGAAGTGGTGGAGGAACAAGTGGAGAGACCCAGTTCTTGGTTCAGATTGGTTGTCGGCAAGAGGTCGTATATTGTACTTCTTGTTATTCATTAATGGAAATACTCGCTTTCTCGTCCAGTTGATGTTGCAAATATTGTTAAATTACATTGGGTTATATTTCCTTATGATATCATGGATCATGCTATTGATTATGATAACGTCTTTCACATGTTATATGCACTTGCTTGTACTTGTTGTTGAGACTAATCTGCAAGTTCAAGTGTAGAGGTTGAAATCTCAACGGGGATCTACTTCGAACATCCGGTTGAAGGTCGGTCTTTTCTCCATTATCTTAGCATTTTCATTTATATAGCATTGCCTTGGGAATTGAGTCATTTTCTGGTAGTCAGCTGTCTGTTGTGGTCTGCCCCAAGCCATAGGAAGTTTTCTTCGTAACATGCAGAGACTTAAAAGTCCCTGGAACACTCTGGAGCTGAGGAGTACTGAGTTGGATGTTGGGTTGTCTGCTGCAAATGAAACTTTATAATAACTTAGGAAGACAAGTTAACAATAACAAAAACACTCTGATCTAAAGGAACTATGAACTCAACTCGGGGGTGACCAAGAAGCAAGAAGGACTTGTTGGTCAATGTTATACCTCAATATTACACACTAAACCCTAGTGCCGCATCCTTACACCAAGTGACCTAAACGACACTTCCCTTAATGATCATCTCGACACCTAGGAGTGAAGTCTACTGCCTGAACACTAAAGACAACATCTTGCCTGCCATGTGCCACCCAAATTGACCCAATATGCAGGAATTATCGCGCTTTGCACATCTATTGGGGCGTGATTGTTGCTTGGTTTTTCAACCAAGCATGTGCAAGGATGCACCTATTAACTTGTAATAGCAGTCTTCGAATAAAAGCAAAAACAATTATAAATCTAATCTAACATTAACATAAGCATGTGTAAATAAACAAGAACTAAATCAATAACAAGAGATCAATGGAAGAACAAGAGTAAAAAATAATAGATTTTTTGTATTACCTCAAAGGTGAGAATGTTTGGTGTTGAGCAGCTCCAAGGTTGAGGTGCTCCAAACTCCAATGGTCTCTTCTCCAAGATGCTGAAATGGGGGTCTTCAAACTCAAAATGGGAGACAATGGCTCTCAATGGGAATTTGGCAGCATAAGGATAGGATAAAATGTGGATGGAAAATGAGGAGCCCCTATCACCTTTTTATAGTTTTTGGTGATGGGGAATACCATTATTGTTTTGAGGAAACCAATGGTATTAACCAACATGGTTTAGGTCTCTTTTTCCCTCTTTTTCCTTTTTTGAATATTTTGAATATTTTTATTCCCTTTT
Source organism: Larix kaempferi (assembly GCA_027924585.1). Lineage (NCBI taxonomy): Eukaryota > Viridiplantae > Streptophyta > Pinopsida > Pinales > Pinaceae > Larix > Larix kaempferi. Next base: position 26,481,839 of record BSBM01000158.1, on the reverse strand, counting down.
AATATTTTTTGAGAATTTTGGACCATTTTTTAGGGTTTTTTGTGTTTTTTGAGGAAAAATATATATTTTGAGAGGAAAAAAGTGTATTATGGTCTTTTTGGTGACCTTTTGATGGCTTTAGAGGCTCAAATGGTGGAAAAGTGGACAAATGGGTCATGTGAATAAGGGAATGAGCTAGTGAGCACTTTTTGGGTGTTAACAGATTTCCCCCTGATGTGTGAGGGCAGGAGCTCATCGTATGTCCGATAGACATCATAGTTCTTTTGTCTTTTTTCCTGGGGTTTGGAGAAGAGAAGAGACTGGTTGGAGACTGGAGCAACGGCCCCTTGGAAGCTGCAAAATATTACATGGCCTCAAAATGAATGAGGAATAATCTCTGACCATGGATGAGGCGGGCATACCCATGCTCGTATCAAGACATATACATAACAATTAGTCCCAAGAAGGGGGACCTGAATAATACATAAAAAATTTGTTGGTACATCATAATGGTCCAAAAGGGGACACTATCCTGGGATGTACTCATGATCATAACATGATTGGTCTCAATAACTGATACACTGGAAATGCAACAACCGTTCCAAATAAGGTTTCAGAAGGGTCCATCTGAAAACTGTCGCCATGCGCAACCCGGATATTTATAGGAAAATGTAACTGGTTGTTTCTATAAGTAGACTCTCGAATGTGGAAGAGTTAGGTGGTATCCGGGGTCTTCAACAAATAACTGAAAGGACCAATACCCTGTGCGAGTCTCAACGATGTGATCAAGGTGTTGAATTCGAGCATGTGAGAAACAACCATTTGGAGAGGCACTGAGGATTCCTCTCGAAATGATTCGTAGAAACTCATCATAAATGGTGATGAGTCCAAGGCACAGGGACCTCTAGGTCTATCCTCTAGAATAAATTTGGTTAGCGTCGACAGAGGGAGACCAGCAACTATCAAGGCAATGATGTTTTCTTGATAGGAGTGTGAGGTGTACAACCGAAGTGGGATAGTACTGATGGTAGGAGTGACATACTATGGGAAATAACTGGGGTCATAGAGTGGGTGGACTCAAACTTCCTTTGCTCAGAGCATGATGACATGGTTGACCTGGCAGCGTAGAAAACTAACTTGTAGGTGCGAGGATCATAGCTTTAAGGACTGAAGGGTATGTATTGTAGATGTGAGTGACTCTGGGGAGAAAAGCTGATGGATGTTGTAGAGGGACTCTCAGGGTGACATACTGCAGAATACTCTGAACAAAGGCGACCAAAATGTGGAAGCTGCCATATGGTAGACATGGTCTGTTGTGGCGCCAAGAAGCACCATTGGGTCCTTCTTCATAGTTTTAATGAGCTCCAAGAAGGAATAAAAGTGTGCTCTAAAATGGTACTATCATGTGGATTTTGTGAGCCCAGTATTGTTCGTGCTCGTGAGTGCTTTCATTTTTAAGGAGTCTGAAAAAGATAAGAAGACTCTGCAGTGTTGGTAGAGTATCGTCTTGTGGATTTATACGATCCCGGGATGGTGATTTCTTGTGGTTGATTTCATTTTTCAAGAGTCTAAAAGTGGTAAGAAGACTCCATTGGTGTTCTTTTTCGTAAGTTAGTCTCCAAGGCCCGAAAAAACATAAAATGATGCAAATGGAGGAGAACTCTTCTAGACGATGTGACTAGAGTATTAGTTTTTCGTAATTAGTCTACAAGGTCTGGAAAAGGGGTAAACTTATACCAGGTAGACGGCCTATCAAATACTTTTAGCGAGCATGAAAGGAAGCAAGGTTGCGCGGCGATCTTTTCATTGTTTTAGGACTCAAAAAAGAGCTTAACAGAAACTCCCTAAGTGCCTTTTTCGTAAAAGAATTGCTCAGCGCAAAAAAAGGATAAAATTATACCAAACAAAAAGGTTATTGGTGAGAGCGAGGAATGATCTCGAGCACGGAAAGTCGAATCCGGCGACAAAAAGATCGTGAAAAATGAGCAACTGTCGATGTGGCACGCAAATCGAGGTGATAAGTGGCATTTTGAAAAAATGCTCAAAAATTATGGGTGTGAGAGTGAGAAATGGTCTCAAGCATCATCATGAGCACGAAAAACTGAATCCGACGATATAAAACTTGTCAAAAATGGACGACGGCCGATGTGGCACGCAAACCAGGGCGACGAGGGGCATGAGAAAGAATGCTCAAAAAATATGGAGGTGAGAGCGAGAAATGATCTCAAGCATCTTGAGGAGCATGGAAAACTGAATCCGTCGATATAAGATTCGTAAAAAACGAACGACAGCCGATGTGGCACACAAACCGGGGCGACGAGAGGGCATGTAAAAATGCCCAAAAAATCTGGGCATGAGAGCGAGAAATGATCTCAAGCATCGTCACGAGCGTGGAAAAATGAATCCGGCGATATAAGACTCGTCAAAAATTGACGACGGTCGATGTGGCATGCAAATCGAGGCAGCAAGGGGCCTAGGAAAAATGTCCGAAAAATGGACCTGGTGGAATCGGGAAAAGGAGAGGGCTATTATGAAGTTATCGTCGTGCTGATTCCAACAGATTGAAAAATGGACGTCGTATGACACCGTAATCGCTGTTGGAAAAATGGTCAAATCTCTATAAATAGGGTGTGGGCCCAAAGTGACATGTGTCTTTGTTACGTGCGAGTTTCACAGAGCAATTGAGTGAGGTCAGAGCTCTTTCTTGATTTGTGGGAGATTTGACAGTTGGATTTCCGTACCGCGAGTTTCAGGTAGTCCTATTCGCCTTAGCCTTTCAATTTATTTGCTTTTTGGTTGGCGGCGGGTCCCCGAAAACCGCGAAATTCCACTTTGGCATTCCACCGTGGAATATCGCGGGTTTCGCGTCCTTTTCCGCGATGTTCATTGTGGGTTTGGGGCCGACAATCGTGATGTTCATCACGGCTATTTAGATGACAGTCGCGATGGTCATCGTGACTGTGGGGTCGATACCTGCAATGTTCATCGCGAGTGCGCGGCTGATACCCGCGATGATCATTGCGGCTTTTGATGGAAAAGCCGCGATGGTCATCGCGGCTAAATGCCTGAAAGCCGCGATCGAATTTTTTGAAACAATTTTTGTTTCTAAAAAAATTTCTTTTTTTTTTGGCAAGATGTTGAGGAGGCCGCTAGTATCATGGCGGGAGTGAGAGATGGATGATGATTTGACGAAGCGGATTTGGACCGACCAGGGTGTCCGAGATGCCTTGGCTGCAGGCGGGATCCTAAATTTCGATCAGATTCCACCAATGCGTTCAGTGAGAGATCTACTGAACAAATTGGTGGGTTTCTGGGTTCCCGCAGAGGCTGCTTTCGTGGTGGGGGGTGAGAGGTTAGAGATCACCATTTCTGATGTTCATTTTCTTACTGGGTTGCCTCGCTTAGGGGAGGTAGGGGATCTCCAGCCGAGGACCCCGGCTGGGTTGTATATTGAGGATCTCTTGGAGATATTCTGTGTGCCGGGGGCTATTGCGCATTAGAGCGCATTAAGTCTGAGATCTCTAAGGGAGTGGGAGATGTGGGCGGTTGGTGCTTGCATTCTGCGTGTGTTGGGTGCCGCGGCGCCTCATCGTTTGTCTGGGGGGAAAACAATGATGGTGGATTCTGTGTTGAGAGGGACCTACTATGCCTGGGGTCAGATGTTTTTGGCCTGTGTCCGACAAGATCTGGCAAGGTCAACCGGGAGGGGGGGGAGTTTTGCTATGCCTCCTTCCTTTGTTGTTTTTCTTTGAGCAGGTACCGACCCTGTGGCCGCGTGTGCCGGTTCGAGACGGGTTGGTTAGTAAGTCGCGGATGGTGCGGTGGGGGCAGATGATGCCTCGAGGTGGTGGTGGTATCCGGCGGTTCTTTTTCGAGGACATGTATGAGCAGTGGGAGCAGATCCCCCTACTGATTGATGACTATCCATATGCTGGCATGGATAATCGAGGAGATCTGGAGATGCCTCGAGCTCAAGGGAAGGCATGGGGTTTAGATGGTATGTCTTTATTTTTGGTTCTCCACTATATTATGTGTTTAGATTATTTTTGTTATGAGTATAGCTAGAGATATTTATATGATATGGACTTGGTTCACTTGTGTGATTGTGCAGATATTGGTCCGAGGCCACCACCTGATCATGTAGGCCGTAGGAGACGGGCCATGGTGTTCGTTCCTCCACCTATAGCGGTACCGCCTCCACGTTCCTAAGGGGTTGTGTGCCCTCGAGATGATTCCCTGGAGGGCGTACGAGATACTTTGGACATGATTCTAGCAGGAGCGCCAGAGGAGGTGTGGAGGAACTTGGATCGGGACATTATCGAACGTTGTTTCGATGCTCCTCGAGAGTGGCGTTCTATCCTGCTTAGAGCAACAGTGGTGATGGCCGAGAGGAGGGATTGGGATTAAGAGGATCCGGAGGATCCAACGGAGGAGGAGCTGGAGGATCCTGGGGATCATGATGACTAGTTAATTGTATATTTTCCCCCAAATGCTGATGAGCATATCGGGATGTACCTTTTTGTACGGCTTATGTATTTTTGTAGATTGGGTACTGAGGGCACCTATGACATGTTGACTATTATGATTATATATATATGCATATATATGTTTGGATATATAGTCGTGTATGCACATGGATGCGTTTGTTGTCTATTTGTTTTCCCGTGGAGGCATGTTTGATTGTTGTATGCCCGTGGAGGCACATGTTATGCACGTGGATGCAATCTTTTAATTTTTGTATATGCCCGTGGAGGCACATGTTATATATCTGGCATATGTTTATGTTTGTATGCCCGTGGAGGCACATGGATGCAAATTTTGTTTTTACTACATGGTTTGATTGGTGTGCCAATCAAGTATGTTGTTTTCCATATTGTCTGCTACACTGTTGAGATTCCTTGGGACATGTGTGAATGAAATGGACTCAAACTGTCGAATCATTTGTTTAGTGCGCAGAGGACCAAACACATTGAGATTCATATGCACTACATTCGACAGTTGGTGCATGATCGCACCATCATTCTGCAATATTGCCCTACTGATGAGCAAATTGCAGACATCTTCACCAAGAGCTTCACTGAGAAGAAGTTCACTTACCTCCGTTCACTATTGGGGGTGAGTTCCATCATGGTGGAGACAGATTGATCCATTATTATGCTTTAGCTTGAGGGGGGGCTTTCTTCCCACTGGGTTTTCCCTCTTTCCTCACTTAGTTTATTTTCAGCATTTTTTGGATTATTGTATTGAGGTGACCTTTGGTCTTAGTTACCAGGGCCCCACATTATATTTTGCACATCATAGTCTAACTTGAGGGGAGGTGTTCGGATATCCACATCATCTTTTTCAGGACCTTGCATGCAATTAGGGTTTGCATGCAAATTCTAGGGTTTGCATGCATTTTGCATGCAGCCCAGTCACCATGTGATGCCTCCAGCACCTTACCCACCTTATTCTAGCACCCGGGAGCCACTTACTTTAGAGTTTTAGCCCTCCTAGTCAGGAAGGCGCCCACTTCTCACCTACTGCCAGAGAAGGGCGCACTTCTTCACCTACCACTTCAGCTACACTCAGTTAGCTCCAATTCTCCTTGATTTGAGGCTAGTTTCACTCCGTTGGACCTCCAGATTAACTAGATGACTTGTTCTGAATTCAGTTAAGCCTCCCATGCGCCCTCCACTGAGTCTCCTTCCCTATATTAGTGCTACACACTTCAGTTACACATGACACACTCAGTTAGACTCAGCTTGACACCTGGATGACTGGTTCTTGTGCATTGATGACCACCACTGATTGATGATGAGGAATCCTAGTTGGAGTCAAGCTACTCCATTCAGTGATTCGGATGACCTTCTTAGTCAATTCGAATTGCTCACTCACATTGTCAGATTATTGTATTGTAATTATTCACCCTTATTGGGATATTGAGCACTATGCATGTTTTACACAGTTTTACACCATATTTTCTATGTTCATCTGTTGTGATTGATTTACTTGTTCATTAGATCTGTTGTGACTAATTTTACAGATCCATCTGTGGTCATGCAGGAAAAACAAATTTTCAGGTTCTTGTATTTTTTGTAAAAAAGAAAATAAGACTATACAATTGTGGACTGTGGTGTCCATCATATTTTCTATGGGTAAAATCGCTTGAGGTACAACCCATTACGGGGGCTGCGTAGGGGGTTGCCTTCTGAGTCGGTCAGAATATATGCCCCCTGTCCGAGGCAGGTGTGTATAATATATGGGCCTTGCCACATGGACACAAACTTTCCTTTTCTCATTTTGTCATAAGCTTGATCATAGGCAAGTACGAGGTCACCTTCACTAAATGCTCGTGGGTGAACATGTTTATCGTAATGAAGTTTAGATATGTTCTTTGTGGCTTCGATTGTTTGGAGAGCTGCGCGACGATCTTCGTCGGCCTGCTGTAAAGGAAGTAAGCGTTCTTCAATCAATTATGTATCGGGGAGAAGTTCTACGGAAATTTGTAATGTTGGTATCTGGAATTCAATGGGGAGGACAGATTCCATGCCATGAACTAAATTAAATGGGATAAAGCCGGTGGCGTTCTTGGTCAACGTGCGATAAGCCCATAATGCGGGGAAAATCATGTGATGCCAATTGGATTTATGTTTGTCGACGGTGCATTGGAGGATGGTCTTCAAAATTTTGTTAACAGCTTCGACTTGGTCGTTCCCTTGGGGGTAGTAGGCGGAGGAGAAATGGTGTTCAAACTTAAGGAGTGTGGACAATTCTCTCCAAACGGAGTCTTCGAAGTGAGAGCCGTGGTTTGAGACGAGTTGTTTTGGTACTCCGAAACGAGCAATAACATGGTTGAGGAAAAAACGGGCTACAGTGTCAGCTTTGCAATTGTAAGTAGGCATGGCTTCCTCCCATTTGGTAAAGTAATCAACAGCCACAATAATTTTTTTGTGACCGCCGGCCGATGTGGGATTGCAATCCATGAAGTCGATGGCCCATTTAAAAATGGTCCCGCAATGACGACCGGATGAAGGGGGGAGGGGGGCTTCTTGCCTTTGGGGCTAAGAGCTGGCAGTTTTGGCAGTGTTTGACTGCTGTGATACAATCAGTGAATAATGATGGCCAAAAATAACCTGCGCGGATCACCTTTTGGGCGGTGGCCATTCCTGAAAAATGGTCGCCGCAGGCACCGCTATGACAGTCATTAAGGACTTGTTCTGCTTCGTCTTGGGAAAGGCATCATCGTAAGATTGTGTCGACGCCACGTCGATAGAGGACATCACCCAAGAGGAGATAAAGGGGGGCATGGTGACTGATGCGACGACGTTCGTCACGGTCGATGTTGGGTCGAAATTTCTGTGTGCGGAGGTATATCAAAATATCACCATACCAAGGGTCGTTCGACGAGATGATGAACAAATGTTCGTCGATTAGATCAGTCTGGATAGTTGGTGATGGTGACGATGATGGTAAGTCCGTAATGAATTGAGCGAGTGCTAATGCTTTGGTGCTCTTCGGGGTTTTAAAAGTTAGGTCATATTCTTGCAAGATGATCACCCATTTGGAAGCACGGCCTTGTAGAAGGAGACGATTCAAGAGATATACCATTGGGTTGGAACTGGCCACAACCGTGGTGTGGCTGAGGAGGATGTAATGTCGCAGCTTTTGTACTGAAAAGACGACGGCAAGGGCCATCTTTTCTTCATGTGGGTAGTGGAGTGGTGGGCCTGACAAGGTCTGGCTCACATAATAAATGACATGCTCTTGGGGAGCGGAGTCTTCTTGGATGAGTACTCCGGAAACGGTGTAATCAGATGCCGAAATGTAAAGGGTAAAGTCTTTCGTGAAATCTGGTGGAGAAATCAATGGGGCACTTGTAAGTGCTTTCTTCAGGTCCGTAAAGGCTCCTTCTGCTTGTTTGTCCCATACGAAGCGGGTATGAAGACATAGCAAATGGAGGAAACCATGTACTGTGGTTGCATAGTCTGGGACAAAACGACGAAGGAAGTTGGATTTCCCCTAGAGGCTTTGGAGTTGTCTTAATGTACGTGGTGAGGGGAGGTCCACTATGGCTTGAACTTTTAGCAGGTCAACGGCGATCCCTTTTTCTGAGATGACAAATCCAAGCAAGCGGCCTACTGTTACGCAAAATACACATTTAAGCGGGTTCAAGCGGATTTTGTATTTGCGGCAACGCAAGAAGACTTGTCAAAGATCTTCTAAATGGTCAGATCGTTTCTTAGATCGGGCGGTGAGGTCCTCTAGATAAACTGTAATGATTTTATGCAGATCATGAAAGCAATAATTCATGGCACGTTGCAAAGTGGCTCCCGCATTCTTGAGACCGAAAGGCATGACGCGATAAGCAAAGGTGCCCCATGGAGTGGTAAAAGCGGTCTTGTATTGATCTTCTTTATGGATTTTGATTTGGTTGTATCTGGAGAAACCGTCCATAAAAGAGAGGACCTCATGCCCCGCACACTCATCGATTAGTTGGTCAATAAATGGTGTGGGGAAGTTGTCTTTGGGACAAGCTAGGTTAAGGTCACGGAAGTCAGTACAAATGCGGATGGTGCCTACTTTCTTATTAACAGGTACTGGATTTGAAACCCAGGTGGTATATGCAATCGGGTATATGAAACCTATTGCTCGAAGCTTCTCAATTTTTGTTTTGACGGCTGGAAGCTTGGATGGGTGAATGGGACGTTGTTTCTAGCAGACCGGTGATATGTTGGGCCAAGTGTCTATGTGATGTTCTACGATGGTGGAATAAAGACCAAGCATCTCGGTATAAGACCAGGAAACGACATCTCGAAACTCTTGGAAGAGTTTCTTATAAGCTTGGGTTTCTTTCTCAATGCAAGATGCACCTAAAGAGATAAGCTCAGGTTTTCCAGGGGTGGTGGAGATGTCAATTTTTATAATAGGCAAAATTTTAGCCATGTTACCTTCCTCGAAGGCTTCTGGGGCTGGGATTGGGTCCTTAAACCAATCGACCTTGGTTGGTAAGAAGTCCTTAGATTCAACAGATAATTGGTTTTCCGTGGTGGACATAGACGCTTCAGTGAGAAAGTATGATCGATGGTGCATATCATCCCAAGGGTAGTCCGGTGCAGTGAGTGTTTCTAGGATTTCTTCATCAGTACGAAAGTAGTGGGACCATAAATTAACTGGCTCGGGTTTATAGGTAGTTGAAATCATATAAATGGTATTGATTTCTTCTGAATGGGAAAATTCTGGGGGAAATATTTCCTCAATAAGCGGTGGGGAGATCTCTAGGTCTACATTATTCAACTCGTATAATGTTTCTCTGTAATCTGGGAGATCGGGGCAGTGATGTAAATAATGGCCGTAGATTCCGCATATTGCACAAGGATGGTTTGTGCGCAATGATTTATCACAAGGTTGAGGGGGAAGTTCCAGTTTGACTACTGGAACGTTGGTGTCGTCGTCTAACATATTCATGTGTTATTGAAGTGTTGGTAGTTGTGGACATAAGTGAGTAGCGTGGCCAATATCGTCGCACAAGGAGCACTTAGGGAGCAAACGGGTTGGGGGATTCTTAGCTACTTTGGGAGTCACTGGGAGTGTGCAAGTTGTGGGTGCATTGTTGTAGGTTTGTGGACCTCTGCCCCCAGTGGGGCGAGATTGAGGGGGGACATAAGTAGATGTCGATGTAGTGCCTCCTGTTCGAATCGATCTATTTTGGGGGTTGGAACCACCAGGTGGTGGGCGATTTTGAGGGTTGGGTATGCCAGGTGGTGGATGGTTTGACATATTCATAGGTTGTACCGGTTGTAGAACAACGGTTGGAGTCGGTGGGGGAGTTGGGGCAGGTAAGTACCATACAAGTATTCCTAACGTTAAACCTGGAAGGTTAAGTGTAGCCATTATTGGCGTGCTGACAACTCCTGAAAATGGAAACAAGAACGGGATTGTGTGAATCGGTGTTGTTCCGAAATGACTAGGCACGATGGGTGCTTGTGGCGGTGGTTGAGTTTGTTGAGGACGTTGTTGTTCGTTGTGCGATAGGGTGCACAAATCGGATACTGTAGTCGCCTTAAGAGGAGGTGGGATTGACGAGAATGACGTGGTCATGGGAGTATTCGAATATATCCTGGGTCCGACTGATGAGACGAAGGATGTTGGTGCACTAAGAACGGGTTGTGGGAAGAACATTTTCTGGTGCTGCGGGGGCACTAGGATCATAGTATGTAATCTGGTCTATTTTGACTACGCGTCCTTCATGGGGGAACATCATGATGCGGAAAACTGAAGAAGCGACAGCTTTCCTCTTATACATGTAGATTCGTCCCAGAAGGAGATTGTAATCAAGTTGGGTGTTAATGACCTCTATATCTATGAGAACCAATTTGCCCCCAAGTTGTATGGGTACGTTCACTAGCAAACCTTAAGGTTTAGTTGCACGACCATCATATGCTCGTAATGCGATAGTGGACGGTTGTAGTATTGGGGATCCAATTTGCTGCCATACGAAAGTCGACATGACGCAGGTAGAGGCCCTTTTATCGATTATGCATCGATGGACAACAAGGTTGCGAATTGAAACTGAAACTTGAAAAGCTAGAGATGCAAGCATGCGAGGTTCAGCTTGTTCTAAGTCGAAAGCCATCATGTTAGGGTCGTCGAGATCTATGGCACCAATGACAGATAACAACAATTTTCTCTATGCAAGACAGTTTTTTAAAATTTCAAGAGCGGACATAGCAGTGGGGGACTGAGCTAAATCCTCTACAATGTTATAGTTGGAGGCTGCACGAGAGTTCGGGTTATTTTTAATCCGTCTCAAAGGGAAACGAGGTGCTTTGGGGCCCCCGTCCATGGGCATAATAGGTATGCGAAGGGGTTGATCGGTTGGGAGAGTACTCGACGATGGGTCGGTAGGTGTGGCTTAAGGGGTAGATCCGTATTGATTTCGACGAGTTTGAAGATTGACATCATTAGATGACATCATAAGCAAATGGTGAGCGTTGGACTCAGCATGCTGTTAATCGGTGGCTGCATAAGTAATTTGCTGTTGTGGTGCAGCAGATCCTTGAGGGGGATCATTCGGACGAGTGTTTATCGTGCCTTGGTTAGGTAAGGGATTTTGCAATATCATGGGTTGTTGCTGAGGGGGGGGTGCTAGCTGTGCATCATGTCCTTGTCGTTGGGTGTCGTCGGTCCAGAGTTGACGCGCTCGATCTAAATGGGGGCAATTATGTGTGTAATGTCCGTAGACTCCACATATGGAACATGGATGGTTTGTTCTCAAGTTATTATTTTTCACCTGTTTTGGTGGGTGATCGGGATTTTGGTTGGGGGGAGCAGCATTATTGTTGTTTGGAGGATTAGGTTGTGGTACACCTTGGTTGTGTTGTTGGTTGTTTCCGCGGTTACGCCCTCTTCCACAATTTTGTTGACCTCCTTGGTTACGCTGATGGTTCTGGTTTGGAGGTTGGTTTTGTTGTGCGTAAACATGCCCTTGGGTAGTAGGTGGGTTTTGAGGTCGTGCAGGCTCTGGAGCAAGTTGCAGTGGGTAGTAAACAAGAGGGTTCTATGGTGGCCCTAGTGTTTGCTACAGTTGTGGGTAACCTTGAGCTGCTGGAAGTGTTGGAGCAAGAGGTGCTACATGTTGAGGATAATAAGCCACTTGGGCTTGCGGCTGGACCGGAGTCTGGTGGGCCTGTTGGTTATAATATGGAGCTGGCGCATAAGCTGATGGTGCTTTCCCATAACACTGTGGTGGACACGAGGGTCCATGAGTGTGGTGGGTGTGTGTTACTGGAGCATACGAAGTTGTAGCTCCAGAATTAGATGAAGCCCTAGAAAGGTCTGGGGTGTTGTTTGTACTCATCATTGTAAAAGGTTTGTTTTGCGTCGTAACCTAGCCGATAATACCATCAGCGGCATGGGATGCCCCCAGTGCGTCATGGTGGGATGGATCGTCGCGCGGGGCGTCAGGTAAAATAGTGTATAGATATCCTGACTGGGCATATATGAGGTCGAATTGCTGAGCTTTTAAGATGGCTTCTTCTTCTAACTGGGGTAGTTCGGAAGCTACATATTTGGCTATGAGGGGGAGGAGTGATTTGAGGAACCAATCCAAAAAGATTCAGTCGTCAATTTTTATCTTGCAAAGGCTACCGCGCTTACGCCACTCATGGATATGATCAGTGATGTGTGTAGCAGTGTTCTGTCTACAAGATAAAAGTATTTCTACTCCTGCATCATAGCGTACAGGTAGTTGAAAAAACTGGAGGAAAGTTGAGGCGAGGGACGTAAATGTGTTGTGGGTCCCATGTGGTTGCTCAATGTACCACTTGGTTGCAGATCCAGTGAAGTTTCTTTGTAAAAGTCTCAGTCTAATGGAATCATCTACTATGGAGTTAGATGAACACCATAGGTGAAACGACATAATGTGGTTTTGGGGATCCTCCCCAGCTTTTCCTTCAAATTTTAGGATATCTGAGGGAAGCTTTGTGGGCATGGTTGGCCACATAGGGTTGTGTCTAATAGGATCGTTGGTTAACCTGGCTAGGTCTGGTAAGTTTAGACTAGCCATGTATGGTAGACTGGCAGATGGGTGTGGCGTTGCGATTGGGACATAACTGTTAATAGTAGCATTATGTAGTGGTCCAGTGCCCCCTAAGGGTATGGTAGGTATGGAAGGGATGTGTCCTCCAATCGATGGGTTGTGGGAAGAGCCTGTGCTCCAAGGTGCAACATGGGTTGCAAAGGGGTTAGGAATGGTTCCAGGAATCCCTGGGATCTGGGTTGTGGTAATGAGAGGGGGTGTGACCCCTATGTTGGGCATACCCATAATATGTGGTGATCCTGTGTTGGGCATACCTAAAGGGGGAATGGCCCCTATATTAGGCATGCCTAAGGGGGTTGTGGTTACCATGGGTGACATGGTAGTAGTAGGATTTGTTGATGTAGCTCCAATAGCACTGGTGAAAAAGGGGTCGTATTGTTATCCAGCCATGGGGTTGGTTGGTGATGTCTCAATAGGTTGTTCAGATTCAGCCTCAGAATCTGATGTAAAATGAGGCGCATCAGAATCGGATGACTGTGTTGTATGTCGATGATGTGTCGAGTCAAGGGATAACGGTCTATGTCTATGACGTGTAGAGTCAAGTGTATCGAACTGAGGGGGTTCACCTTGAAAACGGTGGGATCGTCTTAAATTCTCAATGGTAAGAAATGTATAAAAATGCCAGTGGATGGTGGTGATATAAAAAACTCAAGACCCTAATGCCACGATGTGTGCAGGAGGGGAGTATGAAAAAATAATGACTCTCAAGCCAACAACCAACCTCAAAAGCACTTATTATAACAGTTGTGCTATAATAAGTGGAGGGATCCCAAAAGTCAAACAGTTCCTAGAAAAAGTGGTGCTTACTAGACCAAGGGGGGTAGTAGAGCATGCAAACCCCTAACTAAAAGTGGTATTATGACTCAACTAAACATATCCTCTGCAAGGTGATGAAATCCAAGTCAGACAATATGGGTAGTGGAATCAAAGGATAGATATCCCCCTACCGGGAGGGATACCGGGTAGTCAATCCTAAAAAATGGCAACTAGGATACCCCGTTCATGACACGTTCGGTTGGGTGAATCTGCAGTTTGGTTCTATCGCCGCTGTACTCCCATACGGGTGTACACCGAGAAATTTGAAAGGTATCCTTCGGTTACTGAATGGATTGCAGTATTCCACTCAGGCTTCCGGAACCATTCTGGCTACTTCAACCCTCCTAAGGGAGAGGCCTTCCCAATATATTGGTATATAACCATGTCAACAAATAATAAGGGATTTTTGGGATCCTAAAAGACAACTTCTATGTCTCAGATGTAAATAATTGAGGGGTGTTATTGGCACACCTATCCCTCCAATCCTACCTAGCTACAAGATTCTTCAAGTGTTCCCCAAGTGGGGTTTAAGTGTTTGTTGAGTTAAGGTAGATTTTAAGGCTCAGTTAATTAAAAATGTGACAGATTGGGTGCACGTGTGATTATTTAACTGAAAATGAATTTGCCTTGCTTGGGCAATTGATTACAAATTAAAAACAAGACGATTCCAATTTGCAAAAAATAAAAGGCTTTTCTTGAAATGTAAATGCTTTCACAAAAATACTTCAAAAACTATGGATTTTCGAAATAATTTTTTCAAGGAAAGAAAATATTGTAAAAATTGTAAGAAATAAATGGATTTCTAAGTGTTTGCTTGGGCAAAACTATTGAGCAAATCTGAAGTGAAATCTATGATCTAAACAGAGTGCAAAAAACCTTTCTTTCACTTACTGAAAATTTTGAAAAAGATTTTAATGGAGCATATGTAATAGAAAACGATTCACTATTGCTACAATAATTAAAACTGAATGCTGAAAAAAATTATAGGGAAAAAATGTTGGAAAAATAGACTAAATGGGCAATAATGTAGAAAAAAAATTTAAAAAAAATCGGCTAAATGAAAAAACACAGCATTGCAGGTTTCTGATCAAAAACCGCGATGGGCATCGCGGGTTTGGGTCGCGAAGCCGCGATGTGCAGCGCGGAAAAAGGCCGCGAAGCCGCAATGTGCAACGTGGAAAAAGGTCGCGAAGCCGCGATGTGCAATGCATAAAACGACTGCGAAGTCGTGATGTGTAGCGTGGAAAATGTCCACAAAGCCGTCATGCGCAACGCGGAAAAAGGCTACGAGGTCGCAATGAACCGCGCGACTGTCAGGCGAAAAGTCGCGATGCAAAAAACGGAAAAAAAAAAAGTCGCCGAAAACGAAACTGAAAAGTGAAGTTTCGGCCTGTTAAAGGCTATGGAAAGGGCCAATAGCTAGGGCAGCAATGAATATGTTGTCTAATATGGCAGATCTGCTAATTGGAATGGTAAAAACAAGTAAAAAACTAAGATCTAAAGCAAAAAATTACAAAATTTTTAAAGCTCGAAATCCAGTGGAGTCGCCAAAAAACTATTGCTTGGTTTTTCAACCAAGCATGTGCGAGGATGCACCTATTAACTTGTAATAGAAGTCTTCGAATAAAATAAAAAACAATTATAAATCTAATCTAACATTAACATAAGCATGTGTAAATAAACAAGAACTAAATCAATAACAAGAGATCTATGGAAGAACAAGAGTAAAAAATAATAGATTTTTTGTATTACCTCAAAGGTGAGGATGTTTGGTGTTGAGCAGCTCCAAGGTTGACGTGCTCCAAGCTCTAGTGGTCTCTTCTCCAAGATGCTGAAATGGGGGTATTCAAACTCAAAATGGGAGGCAATGGCTCTCAATGGCAATTTGGCAGCATAAGGATAGGATGAAATGTGGATGGAAAATGAGGATCCCCTATCACCTTTTTATAGTTTTTGGTGATGGGGAATACCATTATGGTTTTGAGGAAACCAATGGTATTAACCAACATGGTTTAGGTCTCTTTTTCCCTCTTTTTCCTTTTTTGAATATTTTTTAATATTTTTATTCCCTTTTAATATTTTTGGGGAATTTTGGACCCTTTTTTAGGGTTTTTTGTGTTTTTTGAGGAAAAATATATATTTTGAGGGGAAAAAGGTGTATTATGGTCTCTTTGGTGACCTTTTGATGGCTTTAGAGGCTCAAATGGTGGAAAAGTGGACAAATGGGTCATGTGAATAAGGGAATGAGCTAGTGAACACTTTTGGGGTGTAACAGCGATAATTAGGGTTACCGCGCTATGCTCCTACCTTAGGGCGCGATAATACCGTGCTATGCTTAGACCTGGGGGCGTGATAATCCTGTTTTATCCTTTTTTCCATGGATCTTGGGATCTTAACTTTCGAGAGATCTTCTTCGGATTACCAGCTTTGATTTGATCCCAACCCCTCTCTCTATTTAGTAGGCCTGATCCACTAAACACTCTTTAGATCCATTTTTCTCTCCTTTTGGTTAACCCTTCCAAACACTATAAAGGAGAGGCCTTCCATGGGCCAAAGTCAGGACTTTTGGGGCATCCAACCTTGTTAATTTTTTAGCATTAATTCAATATACTCTAGAATCTTTACTGAGAGTAACATGTACAACATATCAAGTATAACAATGCACATCAATCATATCAAGCATGTCAATCATAACAAGATGCAACCATAAGAGACAATAGGCACACAGAGTTTCTGTGGGGAAAACCCTAAGGTGAAAAACCCCACAACTTCCTTAGAGATAGATAGAGCATTAATACAACCAAGGTACAACCAAAGTACAAGAGATAGTCTTCTACTAGCATCTCCTCCTCCTCCTCAACTAGTACGCCACTTTTCGAGTAATGTACAAGTGAATAATGAGATGTCCAAATAGAGATATCCCGATCTCTATTTATACTTATCCTATCCTTCCCAATAAAATATTGGGGCCGACTTGTCTAGCTTAGCCTAATAACCCATGGCTAACTTAATCAGGGGTGACCCCACACATGGTGGTCTAATAACCCATCGGCAAGTTACGACACTTGCGATACTTGTCAATACAAATGACGACACTTCCGTATAGAGGAATAATAACATCTCTATAGGAGTACAATATACATAGATGAAATACATGGGTGAAATACATTCCGAAGTTACATATACATCAACACTCCCTCTTAACTAGGAAGGTATTTCTCGACACATATCTGCTAGCACAAGTCTTCTTCTCTGGATCATCATCAGCGAATCATCATCCTCGAATCATCGTCATCGTCATGGCTGCTGCTATCTCAATCAATCTCTGAATCTACTCATCATAGGAAGTTATACAGATCCAGTCCTTTTTCATACTGGATGTAGGCCCACCACCTGCAGGTCTTCATCATCACTGGCCATACTGTGGAATCCTCTAGATTTATTACGTGCGTCAACAAAACCTAGCAAGAGCATCCCAGGACTGATTACGAGCACATTGCTCAACCTATCGGATCTCCTAGGGAGCTATTACATGTAACCACGGAAAACCTAGCAAGAGCATCTCAGAACTGATTACGTGCCCAGCACAACCTGCAAGATCTCCCAGGGAGACATTATATGCTACCAAGCAAAACCTAGCAAGAACATCTCAGGACTGATTACGTGCCCAACACAACCTGCAAGATCTCCCAGGGAGAAATTATATGCCATGGACAAAACCTAGCAAGAGCATTTTCCAGATCTCCCAGGGAGCTATTATATGCCAGCAGCAAAACCTAGCAAGAGCATCTGCGAATCTCCTAGGGCGCTATTATATGTCCCTCCAAGAAAAACCTCGAAAGAGCATTTTATAGATCTCCCAGGGAGCTATTATATGCCAGCGGCAAAACCTAGCAAGAGCATCTGCAAATCTCCCAGGGCTGGATTATATGATTATCTGCACAACCTGTTCCACGGCCACAGAGTATCAACCTGATACTCACCATACATCATCCTGATGTACATCAGCACATGATCATCATGATCATAATCACTGTATCGTCCTTATGCATGTCATCCAGGGCATCGTCCTGATACTCATCACACATGATCATCCTAATCATACGATGTATCCACCGGATCACATACATGAAGCACCTGATCATACAATGTATCCAACTGATACATATCATGCATCCACCTGATGCATATCACATACATGATCCAACTGATCATATCCAGCATCCAACATGATGCATAAACATATACATGATCCAACTAATCATATCCAAAGAAGTAACTGGAGCATCGTCCTGATGCTCATCACACAGTGCTTACATACACAGCCATGGGAGGATCCTCCTACCACCATGCTTGGAATGGCTTCTTCAAATGTGTCCATCACTTCTTCCTTGAAGTGTCATCAATCTGAAGAACACCAAGCCTCCCTCTGAAGTACTCAAACTTCACTCTAGCTAGTGGTTTCGTCAACACATCTGCAACCTGCTCATCCGTCGCAACATACAGGAGCTTCACTGCTCCTCTTTGCACCATATCCCTGATATAGTGATATTTGATCTCTATGTGCTTTGACCTGTCATGGAACACTGGGTTCTCAGATAGCTTGACACAACTCTGGTTGTCACAAAAGATACCAATAGCATCCAACGGGAGATCAAATAGCTCAAACAGTAGCTTCCTTAGCCATACTGCCTCACAGCTAGCCGAACAAGCTGCAACATACTCTGCTTTGGCTGTACTCAGTGCTACGCAGGAATGCTTCTTGCTAAACTAAGATATCACACCTGATCCCATACTAAAGCAGCACCCGGAAGTGCAATTCCTATCTGTAGCACTGACTGCCCAATCTGAATCAACATAACCCTCCAAGTTAAACTTTTGATTCGCATCATACTTGAGCCCATAATCAACCGTACCCTTCAGGTATCTCAGAATATCCTTTACAGCAACCAGGTGAACACTCCTCGGATCCGTCAGGAACTGGCTCAATGTGTTCGCCACAAAGCAAATATCCGGTCTCGTGTTCGTCAGGTACATCAAGGACCCAATCATCTGACAATACATAGTGACATCAACCAAATCAGATGAAGCATCACTCAGAAGCTTCAAGTTTGATTCTATAGGTGTGGCCATGGCCTTGTAGTCCATCATCCCGAACCTCTTCAGGATCTCTACTACATGCTTCCCTTGTCCAAGGAAGATTCCATCTGCACTCTGCCACACCTCCATACCTAGAAAGTAGTGCATCATCCCCAAGTCCTTCATCTCGAACTCGGCAGAGAGATTCCTCTTGGTATCAGCAATCAAACTATCATCGCCTTTAACAAACAGGTCATCCACATACAAGAGTAGTATCACAGGATTGCCTTCCTCAACCTTGTAGTAAAGGTTGGAATCTGCTTTACTCTTGGTAAATCCCAAACTGGATAGGAAACTGTCCATCCTACCATACCAAGTCCTAGGAGCTTGCTTTAAGTCATACAAGTCATTCTTCAACCTACACACATATGACTTCATGTCATGTGTCTCAAAACCAAGTGGCTGCTCCACATACACTTCCTCCTCGACTACACCATTCAAGAAGGTTGTCTTAACAATATCCATCTGGTGTATCTTCCATTTCATCACTGTAGCCAGAGCAAGTATTGTTCTGATGGAAGTGTATCTGGCTACAGGAGCAAAAGTTTCTTCATAATCTATTCCCGCTTTCTAAGAGAAGCCACGAGCTACAAACCTTGCCTTGTATTTTTCTATGCTGCCATCTGTAGCATGCTTGATCTTGTAGATCCATTTGGAAGTCACCACAAAATTCCCTTCGGGTCTTGGGACCACATCCCAAACATCATTCTTCATGATCGATTGATATTATTCGACCATGGCATCCTTCCATTCTTTCTTTTCCGCTGCCTCTTCATAACTTGAAGGTTCTTTGTTTATAATATCACAAAGTAAAGCAACATAGCTAGTATGTGATCTAGTTCTCTTCTTTGCTCTGTGTTCTTCTTCTGGAATGCCATATCTTTCTACATCTTGAATGAGCTCTCTAGCCCATGCATGTTTCCTTTTGTGAGAGTTCTTCTCACGGGGTGGATCTACAGGTTCTTGCGGATCTTCAATTTCACGATCTGCATCTGGAATTTCTTCAGTCATAGTAGTGTCTTGAAATCTGGTTTTCTTTGGTTCTTCATGATCTTCAATAGGTGTCTTTCTTAATTTGATGAAGGTTGAGTTTTCATCAAATGTTACATCCCTGCTGACATCAATCTTCTTGAACCCTGGAAAGTATATTCTGTAAGCCTTCGAGCTTTCACTGTAACCCACAAAGATACCCTTCTTTCCTGAAGGATCTAGCTTAGTCCTATTTTCCTTTGGGACATGAGTATATACTTGACAACCAAATATTCTGAGATGGCTGACTTCAGGTTTCTTACCAGAGAAGACTTCTTCTGGTGTCTTGTTGTCCAATATCTTCTGAGGTGTTCTGTTCTGCACATATACAGTTGTCCTAGCTGCTTTTTCCCATAGATGCATAGGTAGATCTTGGTCATGCATCATTGCTCGTGATGATTCCATGATTGTTTTATTCTTTCTTTCTGCAACTCCATTTTGTTGTGGATTGTAAGGAGCGGTCAACTCCCTCTTAATCCTTGAATCACTGCATAGCTTCTTGAAGTTACCTAGAGTGAATTATCCGCCATTGTCGGATCTGAAAGTCTTGATCTTATTATCAGTTTGATTTTCCATCAAGGCTTTGAATTCCTTGAACTTATCAAACACTTCATCCTTGTTCTTCAATAAGTAAACCCAAGTTTTCCTAGAGAAATCATCAATGAAAGAGACATAGTATACATACCCACTCAAAGAACTGGATGACATCGGACTGTATACATCGGAGTGGATGATTTCCAAAATTCCTTTCGCTTTGCTTTCATTGCTTGTAAATGCCTTCTTAATGTTCTTTCCTTTTGCACATCCTTTGCAAACACCTTCATGCTTGGTATTGATTTCAGGAAGACCCTCTACAGCTTTGCTTGCAATTGGTAGTGCTCTATAGTGCACATGAGCAAGTCTTCTAAGACAAAGTTCACTTGGCTCCATGGATTCATGTACCATGGCATGTTCAAGTTGTCCCTTCAATTTATACAATCCTCCCTCTTACTCTCCAATCACCACTGCATCATCTATAGTTTTACCTTTTGGCCACATTAGGACTTGGCCATCTACAAATGCAACCCTCGTTCCTTTTGCATCCAATGTAGATATGGAGAGTAATTTCTTCTTGAGCCCAGGTACATAAAGAACTTCTTTCATCTTCAAAGACTTCCTAGAGTCTAGGTTGTAGGAGGCTTCACCACTTCCTTTGATAGGGTATTGATAGTCATCCCCAAGTTTCACTTTGTGGGGTGACTCATGTTCAGATAGATTTACAAAAGATTCTTTAAACCCAGTCATGTGTTTGGAAGCCCCACTGTCAATAATCCAATCATTACAACCCCAATGTCAATAATCCAATCATTACAACCATGAGAAATAGTACCTGTGAGAGCAGAGATTAGAACATATTCATCTTCACTTGATGAGTCATCACTTTCTGCTCTAGCCTTCTTCCTGGGAGGTTCATCATCCTCAGCAGCATAAGCATAATATCTCTTCTTGTTGTTCTTCTTCTTCTTATTGAAGTTGTTGTTGTTGTCCTTCTTGTTCTTGGGACAATCTTGGGCAAAGTGTCCCTTCTCATTACATGTAAAACATCTACCAAGAGAAGGATCTTTAAATTTCTCCCTTTGAGTATGGTGAGAAGATTTCCTATGAGATCTCTCTCCTTTGAACTTTCCTTTCTTGGCATGAGCTATGAGAGCTTGATCTTCATTCCCCATCTTTTCTTCTCGGGCCACAAGCCTTGCTTATTCTTGTGAACATTCCTACCACAGTCTACTGAAAGAGATCAATTTTTTCCTTGCACAGATTCATTGGATGAAGGAGTCCCATGACCTAGGTAGGCCATTTAATGTGGTCATCACAATTTCACCATTCTCCACTACTTCATCCACAGCTTCAAGTTGTTCCTTGATTTGAGAGACCTTAGAAAAGTAGGATTGAATGATCTCTCCATTCTGAAGCTTTACCCTTTTCAATTGGTTCCGCAGAGTCATCTTTCGATTTATGTTCTTTCCTTCAAACAACTTGGTTAAGGAGTCAAACATATGATTAGGTGTCTTTAGGGAAGACACATGAGGTATGAGATGGTCTTTGATAGAATCAGCAATGATTCTCTTAGCCTTGACCAGATTCTTCTTGTGTAAGGCCATAGCCTCATCTCCCTCTGGGACAGGGACCTCTTCACTGATGTACATGTCCAAATCATTTTCTTCTGGGATTAACCCAATCCTATACTTCCATGCTCAGAAGTTATCAGCTCCATGAAGCTTATCCTCAAGCTTGGTGTGATGAGACATCTTTAAAGAGTGCTTCAAATGGAAATAGAAAATATTTAGGTCTTACCACTTGATTTGCTGAAATCTGGATCTGGAGCTGGATTAGGGTTTTTTCAGAAAAACCCTAAAAATTCAAAATGTGAATTTCAAAATTTTGAAAGGATAGAAAGATGCGCCTTGATGCGCTAATCAGCCTGGTATGTACAGAATTTGAGATCTGTAAAGTTTCACCTTTCGGAAATGCCTTTTAGTCTTCCCGGATTCACTAGGGAGGACCCTGAATTAGGGTTTGAGTTTATTGGAGCTTCACCCAACCCAAAATATCGATCCAAAGCTCTAAAATTTGATTTTTCCAAGGAGCTTCCAGCTATGCCTTCAGATTTCAGAAATTCCTATTTTTGTGGAAACCCCAATTTCTAGGGCCAAAACTAAAAGTGCTCAGAATTGAATTCTGATTGGACAGATAGATTCTCCTTGATGAGTAAAGTCAATCTACCTTACTGTTTTTCCAAAATCTGTGGAGAGAAACCCCATAAACAAGAAACCCTAGTTTTTGCCACTGCACTATGTCTTCTTCTCAAGGAAGCTCTGATACCATGTTAATTTTTTAGCATTAATTCAATATACTCTAGGATCTTTACTGAGAGAATAACATGTAAAACATATCAAGTATAACAATGCACATCAATCATAACAAGATGCAACCATAAGAGACAATAGACACATAGAGTTTCCGTGGGGAAAACCCTAAGGTGAAAAACCCCACAACTTCCTCAAAGATAGATAGAGCATTAATACAACCAAGATACAACCAAAGTACAAGATATTGTCTTCTACTAGAAGATCCTCCTCCTCCTCAACTAGTGCACCACTTTCTGAGTGATGTACAAGTGAATAATGAGATGTCCAAATAGAGATCTCCCGGCCTCTATTTATACTTGTCATGTCCTACCTAATAAACTAATGGGGCTGACTTGTCTAGTTTAGCCTAATAACCCATGGTTAACTTAATCAGGGGCGACCCCACACATGGTGGTCTAATAACCCATCGGCAAGTTACAACACTTGCGACACTTGTCAATACAAATGACGACACTTCCGTATAGAGGAATAATAACATCTCTATAGGAGTACAATATACATAGATGAAATACATGGGTGAAATACATTCTAAAGTTACATATACATCAACAAACCTATGATCATAATCTTTTTGCAGAGACAGATAGAGAAAGGACTTGGAGCTGGAGTTGGCTTGGACATCAAGCAACCTTTGTAAGAATATTCAAGTTATAATAAAGTTAACTTGCCTTGTTTCCCAACTCATGTGTGTTGATTGTATTTCAATTTCATGATTTGTATCTATATGGATTTGGATTCTAACTTGTGATTCAGAAATATTGGAGAATTGTATATGCTTGTGTATTGTTTTATCTCAACAGGTTCATCGCAAGGAATTCGAGATCGGAACGACGAGCGGGACAAAACATCAAGAGTGAAGGTCAGTTACTTTCTCTCATTCTCTTCAATACAAGAACTCTGAAATACTTGTTTAATCTAGGGAAAAAGATCACATTTGTTTCATTTTTGTCTTAAGTATAGAGTTAGTCTTTCTCAATTTATCCTAAGAGGGCTTCTTCTTATCCGTAGGAAGAAATCTCTATAACAAAAACTGGCGACTCCGCTGGTTTGAACCCCTTTTGTTTGAGTTCTTTTACTTTCATTCATTTTTTATTGTGAATTTGCTCTTCTTTCAAACCAGTTGTGAAAGTTGGTCTCTTTGACCTCCATTCACCCCCCTCCCCTCTGCATCAGATCGTTGTCGATGATCAATGAGTCCTCTGGGTTGACAAACCCTTGAAAAGTCAAAAAAAATTCTCAAATCCCCGCCCTTTTCCTCTTTCTGAGAATTATCGCACCCCTGCCATTTCTTACATAGCGATAATTACTAGTTTATCGCTACCTCTACTCTTGCTAGAGCACGATAATCTACCTTTATCGCGCCTGGGCTGATTACTACCACACGATAATCTCTGTAAAAAAGGAATTTTTCTCATTGTGCTTGGTTACCTTTGGTCAATTTTTTATTTCTTTGCTTCTGATTGTTGCTCTGATATTTATCAGACCTTTGTAACCTGCCCAGCTGCAGTATAGTGCTTGCATTCCATTTTTTTGAAGTTGTATAGACCCCTTATACATCTTTGGGTTCGTGGTCATTGTTATCACTATACCTACTTATTCATTACCTGTTGCCTCTTGTATACATACCTTGTCACTTTTCATAAGCTACAAGTCTATTGTGGTTTGATTGTATTTATTGTGTGCTTGTATTTCTTGAGTTAGTGGCACCATACCCATATTGCTCACCTCCTCATTATTCTTGCATTGGCTTGTTCCTTTCATGATAGTCAAGTTTTGCCACTATTTTTCTTTCCTTGATTATATAGTTTTCAGGACTACATTGTTCTTATAGCATAACTTTCCATTTTCGTTATCGAAATCAACATTGAAAGTTTTCTTTTGGAACATTGTCTTGTTTTTGTTGAAAAGATCAAGTTTATAATTTTTTGCATATTAAGAAGTGAATCACTTATCATTGTTTGTCACATAATTTTACTCATTTTTGAAGCGCCATTAGTTGTAGATCAATTGCATTTTGAAGGTAGTTTCCTTAATTTGGCTGATTAAAAAAGAAAACAAAAAGTCTGTTTTTGGAATGGTTTTTTCATTACTTTTGAAAAAGTTCATGTATTGTGATCGAAGAACTCCCCCTTTACTTTAGCTAGATTTCATCAAATAGAAAGGCTCATTTCGATTCATCTTCATTTGCATGGTTTGATTCGTTACAACATCACAAGTTTCACTTCCATTTACCCGATTGAGTAATACAACCCTTAAAATTTACACTCCTTAACTCAACACACTATAACCTCACTTGAGGAGAAAAAGAATTTTGTTAGTTAGGTAGGACACCGAGGATAGGCATCCAAACAATTCCCCCTTTTCATTTTCATTTGAGACATAGTTGTTACCCTCTAGGGTGCTAAAATCCTCTAGTATTTATTGACACGATCATCGACCAGTTTGTGGAGAGGGCCTTCCCTCGTTTCGGAGGTAAGCCGCGAGGATCGATTCTAGACGGACTTTGTGGAATACCGCACTCCACTTAGCACCTAAGGCATATCGATCCATTGTCTTCATTGTAATCTACTGTATAGCTGATACAAGGGTGATGAGGCAGAAGTGCCAGTATCCTTCTCCGACATGCCATGAACGAGGTAGCTTAGTGACTTTTTTTCTAGGGCTCTTTACCTAGGATCCCTTTCTGTAGAGGGATATCCTTCCATTATTGGTCTCTCATTTTGTATTGTTCGACTTGGATTTCATCACCTTGCGAAGGATACAACTTGGTGAGGTCTCCAACTCTTAGTTAGAAGGTTTTGCTTGCTATTTCATCTTCTTAGAGGGTCATTTTTCCTTTTTAGTGTTGCTTGTTGGCATTCTGGACACTTTTGTTTCAGCTCGCTTATTGTGACGCCGGTCTCAGTATAGTTTTTTTAGCTTGCTTTTTTGGCCTGCAAGCCTTTCCTTTTTTCTAGTTCCCCTTTTGTGCATTTGGCTTCTTTAGGGTTTTTGAGTTCTTTTATATGAGACTGTCCCCGAAACTTGTATTCCCATCATTATGTCTGATCCACGGAGATCACAGAGAATACAGGGACAAAACCCACCACCACCACCACGGACTTCTGGTCCACCTGCATCACGTATTCCTGCCCCTGCCGGCCATGGGTCTGGCCGAGGGAATGTTCCACCACCTAACCGTACTACATCTTCAGTTACTTCTGTACCTGTAACTCACAGCACTGTCTCAAAACCTCTTACAGTTCCTGAAACTAGTAATACACCTGAGATTCCGGCTGTCCCACAACCCACTGTAATTTCAAAAATTCCGCCCACAGTGGACAACACATTAGCTGCTGAAGTTAGTACTGCACACGATGCTATACCGGAGGTCATCACCCTCCCAGATGCTAGCATTACCCCGCCAACAAACACTTTCTACGATGTTCCTGAAGGATCTGTTGGGACTATTGAAGGATCTGACGAAGACACGTCCAAACTGATTCAAATCCCGAATGGATACGTTTAAATTATTGAAGAAACTGAGCTACCTCCCACACCGTTTCAACCTAAGTTTGACTTTTTTACATCCCAGGCGGAACCTCCTCCTACTACCACTACACCATCAAGTGTTCACACTCATGAAACAGGTTCTTCTAGCAATATACCATTCACCGTGTCCCTCCCCGATCTCCCCTCAGGACAAGAGATTATGGCATCTATCCAATCTAGCATGGTTAGTTTGGCTAACTCTCCTTTAGCATTGGAACAATTCAAACGTGATACAGATCAAATGATCTCATCGGCTTCCCAATACCCCCCTGTTACCCGTCCTCCTGGTTACTGAGCTCCCCATATTCTGTCTATCACAGAGTTTCATCACTCTTATGCTGACGGATCCAGACCCTCAGATTTCACTTTACCCAACCTCTTTCCGAACCCTGATCAGCCAGCTCACATTTTTAACCCCACCTCCACTTCACAGGATATAAATTCGGGCCCAGCCCTCAATGATCCTCCTATTATTCAAGACCCCGTGGACGTGACGCCTGATACCCCTCGGTTAAATTCCCCACACTTGTTGTCGTACAATATGTTCGGCATACCTCCAAGGGACACACCGTTTATGAAGGATAAACCAATGTTCTCACCGTCCCCACTTGAAACGTATGGAAGACCCCCCCCCCACAAATCGGCACCTTTGGCGGTATTGGCAAATCGACACTACCCCACCTTTCTAGTATTGGAATAACATCAAGTCATACTGCTGGATCATCTATGTTGATCGGAGGTTCATCTATGGCCACCATCTATACCATTTCAGGAGGCGGACAACCGACTACTAGAACCATTGATCCCAACAACCAACCCCCTCTGGGCGGACCATCACACCTGCCTGCAGGAGGACAACCATCTCTTGGGAACACTGGTCCTAATCACCAACCTCTTCCCACCGGACCATCCAATCCACCTGATGGAGGGAAACCTCTTGGTACCATCCAAAGCGAGGCTACTCAACAAACACCTCCATTCTTTCCATCGGCTCAACAAGGCCCTTCTTTTGGAGGAATTCCACTTGTTAATGCCCCCACTGGCACCATTCAACAACCCTCTCAATCAGCAGCATCTGCTCAGTTGGGCACATATAATTTACCTGGCAGCGGACAACCTCATGCCGTTATCCCAACCGGACCCCATTTTCAACATCCCTCGTCAGGCACTCTTCCTTCTTGGGGATCCCAAATCCCACAGAGTGGGGGATACTCTTTGTTCATAAACTGGAATCAAGCTGGGGGGAAACCTACTCAACCTTTCATTCCCCCATCCTGAACTCCGGCATTCCTTATCCTTCAGCCGCGAATACTTCATGGAACCCACCTCTTCAGCCTCCACCTCTTCATAGGGTGGAACCAATATTCCATGAACATCGTTCTTTCAGGAATTCCCCAACCCTGGTATGGGAAATCCTCCACCCAATCAAGGTGGTGGAAACATTCCTAGGACGCAACAATCGCAGAGAACCATACCCCAACAAGGAACAGGAAACATTCCTGGTAGCCAACAACCCCAGGGTACTATACCCGTCATCCCTACTCAACGGAACGTTCAACAACCGATTACTACTGTGATTCTGAATCAGATAGTCAATCCCATGATTTTGAACACACAACAGGTTAACTAGATGGTCTACTATCCTCAAAATTTCCAACAATATCCCGCGGGAAACATGTATGGGTACAATACCCAGCATTATGAGGTGCAGGGTCCTATGGGCATCCCTACACCATACAATTACTACTCGTACCCACAGCCCAATCGTCAACTTTCCTTCTTGGCTATGCTAGACTTACCCGATTTGTCGAGGCTTATCAACGATCCCATATGGCATGAACCACATTGGCCACCCATCCCAGCCAAAATACCATCGAACATTCCCAAGTTCGATGCCAAACCCGGGGAAGACCCCAAGAACCACGCAATGACCTTCCATCTTTGGTGTTCTTCGAACTCATTTATGGACAACTCCATTCGGTTACGGCTCTTCCAACGTACGCTTACCAGCATGGCAGCAAAATGGTATATCGAGTTGCCACAACACTACTTTTACGATTTCAATACCTTGTCCATGCAGTTTCTAACACATTTCGAGCTCCCCATCTGGTACGAGACTGGAACAGACCTGTTGACCTCATTACGTCAAACCACTTCTACACATATCTCGGATCACATTCATGAGTGGCATCAACACCGTAGGTTAATTAAGGCACCCATTTCAGACCAGTTACTTGCTAATTGGTTCACGAAGTCATTTCTGCCACCCATCGCTAGGGATATTGCCATGGGAAGACCTGTCACGGAGGAACAAGCGATTTCTCGCGCTCAGTACATGGATTTGGTATATACCCAATCTGGAACTTTATACGAGCTTATTCCCAATGCCAACCGCACCACTACTGATCCAACCAATCCTACCACTGAACCCCCAATTGACGGTATCGTAGGCTCAGTTAAGGCTCATCCTGCCACCAAACCGAGTGGGCAGCAAGCTACAGCTTCCCCCTCTCCACCCTAGGCTGCTCCCAAATCTTCTACCTCTCCTACTCCTTCCTCCAAGGTGAACGCAGTTCAATCCACGTCACAACCATTCGGGGGAAAGAAGAAGAATAACCGTGGAAAATCCAAGAAACCTTCTAACCAATAGGAGAAACCCAAGCTGCAACCAACCAACAACGATCCCAAACCACGTCGGAAAGCAAAGTTCCCCTGCCTGATTTTCCAGGAAGATCACTAAACACGCGACTGTCCTTACAAGGACGAAGTCAACAAATTTGTTAAAGGATCCTCCCGCCCGACAGTTTTAACCGATCCTTTCCCCCATCAGCAACAACAGATGGTTACCCACGATCCCCCACAAGGGGGCAATCCGAACAACCCACCCCTCGAAGAAACGCCCGCAAACAGTGAAATTTTGATGACGAGTAACGAAGAGATTCATATATCCACTCGAGCAAAAACATACGATACCCCTCCAAGTTCAAACAAACGGAAGACAGCCAACAGTAAGTCCTCTTCTGAATATCCTTCTAACACCACTCCCCCCAATGGTCATCTCCACATTGAGAGACATGTCACAGACACAGTGCTACGCCCACCCAAATGCACCATCTGAAAGGCGACATTTAATCCTAATGCACGAGCAGCCCAAAATTACAATATTGTTGAGGACCTAGCTCAAGCACCATGCGCGATGTCGACTCTCGAGGTTCTCCAACACTGCCCCAGGCAGTGCAGAACCTTACTTTCAGCACTGGGGGCAGTGGACCCGGATACTTCAAACACGATTATGTTTAACTTGGAGTATTTTAAACCTCGGCTTTCTCGCCAGTTATCCTTCTAGGTCCAAACAAAGATCCGTGGAAACAACATCCATTGCATTGTCTTAGACGAAGGTGCTTCCACGTCGATCATGTCCTTGACTTGTTGGAGAGCCATAGGCTCACCTGAAGTTACACCTTCTCCCACTACTCTCAGAGTGTTTGACGAACACGGTTTTCAGTCATACGGACTCATTCCTGTGATTGGCGTTGAACTAGGGGGCAAGACAATATCTATACACACCAAAGTCGTAGATGCACCATTGGATTATAATCTTATACTCGGTCGGAATTGGTTCTACGCCATGACCGCCGTTGCATCTTCTGTCTTTCGACTCGTACAATTTCCTCGCCAAGGGAAGATTGCCACTATAGATCAGTTAGAATTTTGTACTCCAGACAGTAATTCAAACTCTTCCCAAACTGTTCCATTACTGGGTCGGTCTCAATACCGTCTCGAAGATGTTGGCATTGGTCTTATGAAGGATTCCTCCCTCATCGGAGTATTCCCGGAGCTCAGATCCCCTATACATGCCATCAACATGATATCGTCAAGTATCACCCCATCCAATGTATCTACTGATTCTTGGGTGATACCAAGTCCTACAGAGCTTGAAAACTACAACGACTCCATGCCTTTAAACAGGAACCTCGCAACTTATCAGGCGATCCATTCGGCCATAGATTGGGTCGATCCTACTACGCATCAAGCCGTGGCACAGCTCTCGTATGAGGCTGGCCCATCATCGTCACTTATCGATCCTCTCACACTGGTTTTTCCTTCCAACGAATCAATTGTGGAGGTTATGTGCGTCGATGAACCACCCTGGGAATGTTACCATCATCGGTCTTCTTTTCCTACTATCCAGGTGATCGAGTGTTGGGATATTCTCCCCATCATTTTTCTGTTTTGCATGCATCCATTCATCATCATGGTGGACCTCCCAGCTCCTAGAGCTTGGTTCTAGCTCTCCACAGCTTGTCTACAGCCCCCAGGGGGCATCCCACCTACCAAAGGCGCCCTTCTCTAGTCTTTTGCATGGCAAGTGCGCCTTTCTCACCTACCACAACCAGTTAGGCGCCTTTCTCACCTACCAGTCATTTATCACTCAGTTCTTCCTTGATTTAAGGCTAGATTGACTCCCCCACTGATTGTTTCACTCCGATAGACCTCCAGTGAGACTAGTCTTCCCATTCTAACTCCAGTTAGCTCCTCATGCGCCCTCCACTGAGCCTCCTTCATTCAGTTAGTACCTACCTCACTCAGTTAGACTCAGTTAACCATACTTGACTGACTGTTACCATTGATGACTGATACATTGACTGGATGATGACTCCACTATCATTCAAGCCACACTCTGAGTTAGGAGTTCGAATGCCCTACTTGGCCTATTCAAATTATATATGATGCCATCTTCATGGCTATTGTATTCATTCACTTACATTCTTATCCATTGTATGATACTGAGATATTGTTCTATTCTATTGTGTTTATGAGTGATCATTGAGTGTCTCCTTCTCTTCTTCTTGCAACATATTTGTTAGTTTGATTGTGAGTTGCTACAGCTGCCAGATCTCTTGCAGATTCGTACATGGTATCAGAGCAGGAAGCAGTTATTCAAATTGCAGCAGTTGCAGCATTTCTTTGAGCAACTATCTTTCACTTGTGCACCAGAATCCTCTGATTTTCCACAACAAATCCCGGTGCCATTACTTGAATTCATTGGAGAAATCCAGTGAGGTCTATCCAGGTGTGAAGGACTTAGTCCATGTGCCAAGTGTCCTTTAGGTGTGTCCAGTCGAAGTGTATCATTCTCCATCAGCACATCTTTTATTGTTTTGCAGGTTTATTCACCTGTTCGAAATCTTCTTCAACTATTTGACTTTCTCTGTTCGGATGGATCTAACGCTTACATCTTCCAACTATGTTGAGTGGAAAGCCAAAATGTCTCTCTTCATGAGATCAAAGAGCTTAACCCGAATACTCAACGGAACGATGGTAGAACCAACTAGTGCAGTTGAAAAGCCCAAGTACTTGGATCGGCTTGATGAAGCAATTGGTCTCCTCCTTCTCTCAATTTTTGATGATCTACAGTTTCATGTCATCGATCTTACATCTCATAAAGAGGTGTGGGACAAGCTCAAATCTCTTTTTGGGCCAAAAGATGATATGGAAGCACACAAATTGGAGAATGGGCTCATATGTTTGAGTCCTAACAGCTTCGAATCTATTAATTCCTTTCTCACCAAGTTCAAAAGCTTGATATCCCAGTTGAAAAGATATGAGATAGTGAAAGAAGACAAACAGCTTATACTTGCCATTCTCTCAAAGTTGGAGGCAAACTTCTCAGTTTTTGTCTCTACTTTCCAGTCAACTAGGTTGTCCATTCCAAAATGGAAGTTTCCCTCATTTGATAATTTCACACAATCTCCTACTCAAGAGGAAGAGAAGTTGATTTCGATGGGAATAATCAAACCCAAGTTGGATTCAACTATTATAGTTGCAAAGAGAGCGAATGGTAAAGGCAAGCAAAAGATTTCTGACAAGAGATTGAATGATACAAGGCCTACAGATAATTCATACCAGTCGGATGGGGCTTTGAACTCAAGGAAGACCAAGCATTCTCAGAAGAAAAGATCCAAGTGCACATATTGTCTTAGAGGTCATCATCCTGAGAGTACTTGCATGAAGAAGACTATAGATTTGATGGCTCGGTTACTTAAGAAGAACAATCTTCATGTACCTACATGTACAAGGAAGAAAGATCCTGATACTGAACCTTCTGGATCCGAAGACAAAGAAAGATGTCATGCCTTCATGGCAAGTGCATCAACGGATTCTTCTTTCATCATTGATTCAGGAGCATCAAGACACATGTCTTCCTCTAAAGATCTCTTCTCCAGTTTCGAAAGCTCAGTTGGCCATTCCATCAGATTGGGCAATGATTCAGAAGTCTCCTCCCAGGGGAGTGGAAGAATCAATCTTGACCATGGTTACTTTTCTGATGTACTTTATGTTCCTTCTCTTGCAGCAAATTTACTTTTAGTGTATCAAATGACTCATATTGGAAAACCCAAAAGAGTGATATTTTCTCCAAATGAAGCCGAGATACAATACATGGTTTCAGGGGAAATCATTGCAAAGAGTTGTTAATCATGAGACAAAACTCTATGAGTTTTCACACTTCTTACCTCTCTCAAAGGAGTCTGCTCTTCACTCTCATACTCATGAAGAGAGTAGACTATCTCATCTCAACTACAAGCTAGCTCAAAATGTGGTTGATGGTCTTCCAAATAGAAATATTGCTCGTGGCACCTGCAAAAGTTGCTTGAAGGGAAAGAATCGATCTAAGAAGATTGAGAAAAAGATGACTCTTGAAGAAGTGTGAATGCTAGATACAGATCCACAAGAACCTGAAGATCTAGCACCTATTGGTTCAACTCCTATGGTCAAATGGACCATCACTACTACATCCACTAGTGATATTGTTGAAGATCCATCATCATCAGATTCAGAGTTTGGAAGTGATGATGAGCCAATTTCACTTGCTTCTTCACATGAGTGTTCAGATTCAGAGTTTGCATGTGATGGTGGGCCAATTTTACTTACTTCTCCTCATAAGATTTCAGATTCATAGTTTGTATGTGATGATGAGCCAATTTTGCTTGCTTCTTCACATGATATTTCAGTTAGATATGATGATGAGGGAATGCTAGACCCAAATCCACAAGAACCTGAAGGTCTAGAAACTAATGATGAAGATGAGCGAATGAGAGATCCAGATCCACAAGAACCTGAAGATCTCTCACCTGATATTCCTCCTCTTTCTCGATGGGCAGCCACTACACTCTGATCTGTCAGTGATTTGGTTGGTGATCCACATGATCATAGAAGAACCAGATCAAATTTCAGAATGGAAGGTTTCATCCTTCTCACATTGCTAATCCATTTTCAGATCGATCGAGCCTTCTTCAGAAAAGAAGGACACTTTCCTCCTTCAGGGGTGAGTAATGATATGCTTATTTAGCATCATTCAGTCTATTTTGAGGGAGGGCTTTCTTCCCACTAGGTTTTCCCTCTTTCCTCACTTAGTTTATTCTAGATTGATTGTACGGGGTGACCTTTGGTCTCAATAACCAGGGCCCTATCTTGCTCTTTAACAAGGTGACCATGGCCCTACTCTTCAGTTATTTTCTCATAGTATAGCTTGCGGGGGGGTGTTAAAATATTCTCCCCATCATTTTTCTATTTTTCATGCATGCATGTATTTTGCATGCATCTAGTCATCTGCATGGTGGACCTCCCAGCTCCTAGAGCTTGGTTCTATCTCTCCACAGCCTGTCTACAGTCCCCAGGGGGCCTCCCACCTACCAAAAGCACCCTTCTCCAATATTTTGCATGGAAAGTGCACCTTTCTCACCTACCACAGCCAGTTAAGCACCTTTCTCACCTACCAGTCAGTTATCACTCAGTTCTTCCTTGATTTAAGGCTAGATTGACTCCCCCACTGACTGTTTCACTCCGATAGACCTCCAGTGAGACCAGTCTTCCCATTCTGACTCTAGTTAGCTCCTCATGCACCCTCCACTGAGCCTCCTTCATTCAGTTAGTGCCTACCTCACTCAGTTAGACTCAATTAACCACACTTGACTGACTGTTACCATTGATGACTGATACATTGACTGGATGATGAATCCACTATCATTCAAGCCCCACTCTGAGTTAGGAATTCAAATGCCCTACTTGGCCTATTCGAATCCTATATGATGCCATCTTCATGGCTATTGTATTCATTCACTTACATTCTTATTCATTGTATGATACTGAGATATTGTTCTATTCTACTGTGTTTATGAGTGATCATTGAATGTCTCCTTCTCTTCTTCTTGCAACATATTTGTTAGTTTGATTGTGAGTTGCGACAGCTACCAGATCTCTTGCAGATTCTTACATCGATCAAGACACCAAATCCAACAGTTCACTTGAAATTGTTAAACCCAAGTTTCCCACTTCATTTGAAGATATATTCTCCAAGGGAAACTTGGCCAACATCATGGAAACTACTCCTATTAACATTTCAGTGAAACCTGGTGTCGTGGAAAATATTCAAATAGGAAAGACATGTACTCCCACCGAGATGGAGTTCTATACCACCTTATTTAAAACATCGCGCGATGTTTTCGCTTGGAGTTATGAAGAAATGCCAAGAATAGACCCTTCCATCGTGGTCCACGAAATCCAAACTTTTCCTGGTGCCCGACCAGTTCAACAGAAACTCCGTCCCATTCATCCCCGCAAGGAAGCAGCTATCAAAGCAGAAATTGAAAAACTTCTACGTGCTGGTTTTATTTATCTTGTCCCGTTGACAGAATGGGTGTCTAACATCGTTCCCGTAGCAAAGAAAAAGGGTACGATTAGAGTCTATGTCGATTACTGTGATTTGAACAAAGCTTGTCCAAAAGACAACTATCCAACTCTGTTTATTAACCAGATTATCGATAACTATGCCGGGAGTGTAATTTTTTCATTCATGGATGGCTTCTCCGGCTATAATCAGATAGAGATACTCCCCGTCGACCAGCATAAGACAGCCTTCATTTTCCCATGGGGGACCTTTGCATACCGAAAGCTACCCTTTGGCCTCAAGAATGTCGGGGAAACTTTCCAATGGGCGATGTCATATGCATTTCACGACATTAAAAATATTGTAGAACCATATCTTGATGACCTCCCAGCCCATTCTCAGGCTCGGGATGATCACCCAGATTATTTAAGCGCCATCTTTTCCAGGTACCGCCACTACAATATTCGTTTAAATCCACACAAGTGCATCTTTTGTGTCAAAGTCGAAAAACTATTGGGATTCATAATCTCCAAGGACGGTATACGTTTAGACCCAGCGAAGGTAGAAGCCATTCTAGCTCTGCCCTCACCCACAGACATACCAGAACTTCAAAGTTTGCAGGGGCATGCAAACTTTCTACGCCATTTCGTGTGCAATTTTGCCAAGATCACCAAAGGCTACATGAGGCTTCTAAAAAACAACATCCATTTCTTTTGGGACGATGAATCCCAACAATCTTTTGATAATCTAAAGGCGGCCCTCACTAAGGATCTTGTAATTCAACCCCCCAATTACACACAGGATTACATTTTATATCTCGCAGCTTCCACTTCCACCATTGGCATAGTGTTAGTCCAGGAAGACGCCAATGGCATAGAACATGTAGTTTATTATCTTAGTAAGAGTCTCCTCGACTCTGAAACTCGCTACTCGCATGTTGAAAAGATGGCTCTAGCTATAGTTTTTGCTGTCCATAGGTTCCGGCACTACATTTTGCTTCGCCAGACCACTGTCATCGCTGATTTCAATCCAATGTACTACATCCTCACACGTTAAGTGCTTGGAGCAAAATACTCTCGTTGGATTGTTGTCCTTCAAGAATTTGACTTGGAATTTTCCAAAGCAAAATCCAAGAAATCTTTGGTCTTCGCAGAGCTGATTTGTACTTTGCCCCGTGTCACTGAGCAACCAGAGCCCGTCAATTCTCTCCCCGATGAATCATTGTTCCTCATTGGCACGTCCGATCCATGGTATGGGGATATCATCCTCTATCTCCAAACCCAACGTTTTCTACCCGAACTCAACCGCGATGAACGTCGACGCATCCGACATCATGCCAAGTACTACCTCATCATCAATGATACCCTTTATCACTGTGGTGTCGATATTGTTCTTTGACGTTGTTTAACTTTGGACGAGACTAAACACGTTCTTAATGAATGCCACTCTGGAGCATGTGGTGGTCATCTCTCTGGGATGGATATGACCCAGAAGATTCTACGAGCGAGATATTTCTTGCCCTCGATTTTCAAAGATTGCATTGAAACGGTCAAGAAATGTCCACCCTGTCAATTCTTCCATAGCAAGAAATGCTCGCATCCTGCTCCACTTCACCCTGTTGTTTCCGTCGGCCCTTCACCAAATGGGGCATCAATTTCACACATTGTAAGCCCACTTCAGCCGGGGTGCATAGCTATGTCATAGTAGTTGTTGATTATTTCACAAAATGGGCTGAAGTGATGCCTACTTTTGCAGAAGACAGTAAAACAACAGCGCAATTCATATTCAAGCACATCATAGCTAGGTTTGGAGTTCCACAGTCTATTGTGACCGATCACGGTTCCCACTTTAGGAACCATATGATTGAATAATTGAGTGCCAAGTTGGTTTTTCGTCATGAAAACTCAACCCCATACTACCCACAGGCCAATGGTCAAGTCGAAGCCATAAACAAAGTTTTGAAGCGCATGATCCAGCGCATTGTGGGTACTCATAAGTCCAATTGGCACTTAGCTCTCTTCTCGACATTATGGTCCTACCGAACCTCAGTGAAAAGTTACCGAGTTCACACCATTTCAACTGGTGTATGGCGTGGAAGCCATTTTTCCAATTGAATGTGAAATTCCGTCACTGAAGATAGTCGTAGAATTACTTCCCAATACAACTTCTGAAGAGGAACGGTTTCTATATCTAGCCAAGCTAGATGAAACCCGCCGTGACGTTGCTTTAGCTAACGAAGTGCATAAGAAACGCGTCAAAGCACAGTATGACAACTCCGTTCAAACTTGGATTTTCAACGAAGGCGACCTCGTACTCACATACGACCAAATGCATGACAAACTAGGAAAAGGAAAGCTAGAGTCTATGTGGTATGGTCCCTTCATTGTAAAACGTGTATTGGAAAAAGGATCTTACGAGCTAGTCGACTATGATGGAACACCGTTGGCACGGCCCCGCAACGGGTTGTACCTAAAACGTTTCTACACGTAGGTTCATCCTACGCAAGACATCTTGTACATAATGTACTTAGCTTTTTTTTCAGTTATTTATTTTGTGTGTGTGTGCATGGATTTTATTTCATGTATCCTCATTTACCTTGACTTGTGCTTCTATGGGCAGATGTCTACCTACTATGGATTCGCTGATGGTGCTACCCAACACACCCAGAACCTTGATTCCACAGCATGGGTTATCTATTCTCCTACTGGCGAGTTGGTATCCTCCGGAGGCACTTGCTTGGGCCCCGCAACCAACAACATCGCAGAGTACCATGCAATCATCGGACTCTTAATTGAGGTTTCTTCCCTTGAAATCGACTCCTTATTAGTCTTTCTAGACTCCCAACTCGTGGTGTCCCATTTGAATCATGTCTACACTGTTCGCGATCCTATATTACTTTGCTTGTTTAGAAGAGTACGCCTCTTGGAACGATCTTTTGATTACATTTCATATCAACATATAACAAGAGAATTCAATTTTGTAGCCGACTCATTGGCTAACTACATTTTGAATTGGCATCTAGCTCATACATAAAAAAAATACATCATAAATCAAACACACAAGCCACTGTAAATGAATAAATCATAGAAATAAGTCCACATGTATATAATCGCATATAAAATTGTTTTTCTGAATACATATGATAAATTTGTGTTTAAAGACAAAATTTGGGATTCCATCCCATATAAAATTTGGCTCTCTGGCCTACATGTCATATACATGCCGCAAAAAGTAAATACTACTGTCTAAGGAGACCTATTGCGATCATCATGACCCTCGCAATCCTCGCGCTCCTCACGCTGCTCGTGGTAGCATACCACGGCTCTAGCCACCCTACGGAGGAGTAGGCCGATACGCCTAGGCACACCCACAGTATGCCGCTAGAGATGGAGAGGGACGTCGTCTATCCTCATAGCAGGAACTCCAAAGGTCAAACCCGCAAGATTCTGCTCTACATCACAGATACCTCCTGCTTCTTCCTCATCCTCCTCTTCCTCACCCTCATCTTCCTCCTTAACAGCAACCTGATGCTGGACCCCACCTCGACGCAGTGGCGAATAGCCCACTGCTCTCCTTGGTCCACGATCTGCAACGTGCACATGTACATACATTAGATCTTTTTACACATTAAAAAATCACTAAAAATTATATATATTTGAAAAGTTAAAGATACATTGGTGAAGGTCATATACCTGAGTTGTCCCAATCCTCGTCATCGGGCAATGCCAAGTCAATGTCCTCTCGAAAATCCACCCCTACATAGGGGTAGTCCTCAATCATCATGATCTACTCCTCGAGCCACGAGAAGAAGTCCTCACCGAAGGCTAATACTTGTGGTCCCCCGAGCTGTCCTGCATAGTCACTCCATCAACCCATCTGAGGCTCGGTCACAAGGTGGATAGGCATGGATATCTATGGACGCAACAATGGAACCTTCTCCAAAAAGAAGGTGACTAAGATACTCCCATATCCAAATTGGCGAGTCTCTCCATTTCTGCACTTGGTCACTTGTTCCTTGAGGTTGGATAACACCCCCTCACACCAGTTGAACAAAGTTGGTGCCATGCACTCTACGGCGAGATTCATTTGCGCTCGGGATGCCTGATGAGGGATCACACTACCCGCCACTCGGGTTATGGTGAATAATATAGTCCTCAATGGGAGCTCTATCACATCCTTGATGGCCACTTTTCCACTTTTCTTTGAAGAACCCTGTCGGCAGTAACGAACAATCAAGTCATTTGTACTCTCGTCTCAGGCCCTGTGCCCCATCAGGTTCACCCACACTTCTCTCTTAGAGAGGCCAGTGAGAAAGTAAATATCCTCAAGTTCAATCTCGAGAGTATGCTCTCCAACTCGGAAAACATGAATGTCGAGCTCCCACATTTGTATTATGTGAGTTAGAATTTCGCCTTGTTTTCGGATACCTTTGGTCTTAAAGAACTTCAACAACCCACATGCCTGCAGTGCATTCAGTGTCATTTAGTTATTTGCAGCCACTTGATCATCAGTTTCATGTTCCCTTTCCTTCCAATCAACCATTTTGCCTCAAATGATATGTAAACTCTTGTAAAAAGTCAATTAAAACATTCATGAGCAAGCTGGAAGACTGATCTCATCCCAAACGTGAGGAAACACCAAGTTCTTTTTCCTTTTTTTCACGATTATCGAGCCTGGGATTATCCTGGCCGCGCGGAAATGAAGAATTACCACGCCCTCGTATGGAGCTACATAGCGATAATCGAGAGATTATCATTTTTCCCGACAGAGCGGGGCCGCGATAATTCCAAATGCGAAAAAGACACCCTAGGGCTTCCTCAAAAAATTACTAAACTGATGAGAAATCAAACAATAAGGACATGAATTGAAAGAGGAGCTTAAGAGCTCTTACCTGGTGCAGACAGTTGTCAAAACGGTGCCTCGAATCTCCGGATATGGTCACTTGAACTTTTGCCCTTCAATAGGTAAAAATCCCTCTATAAGCAAAAATAGCCAAGTTAAAATGGTAACTTTCTATTTTTACCTCTTGCTTATATAAGTTGCATGACTATTTTTTGCTCATTATTTTATTTAAATATCTTTTTAGGTCAAAATTTTCACATTACTAATATCTTTTTCCAAGGTTTCATAAACTATTTTTGACAGGATCTTTACACTTTGTTCACACTGGCGATATATTAATGTTTTGACCTTCATTTGAGCTGACTTTATCTTTTTCACG
The DNA here is from genome assembly GCA_027924585.1 of Larix kaempferi. Classification (NCBI taxonomy): domain Eukaryota; kingdom Viridiplantae; phylum Streptophyta; class Pinopsida; order Pinales; family Pinaceae; genus Larix; species Larix kaempferi. The sequence goes on along the minus strand of BSBM01000158.1, from coordinate 26,441,967 downwards.
CTCTATATTAAAACCTAAAAAAGATTCGAAGCGCCTTTTCACACTCGTGTCGTGCTTGTTAAAATTAAGTAAATGGTGTCCAACTTAGTCGACTTTACTCGTGCTCGTAAAACAATGAGGAAAGTATCATTTTGGTATCATTTTATTCTTTTTTCGGACTGAAATGATTAAAAAATTACAAAAAAGACCATTGATGTTCTCTTTAAGCTCTTTTCAGACTCCCTCATTTCGAAAAGATCGCCAAGTGCACTTGTTTCTTTCACACTTGTAAAAAAATTTGAAAGGTCATCTATTCGGTGATAGGTTACCCCTTTTTTAGCTCGTCTAGACTATTTACAAGAAAGTATACCTCAGTCAACTTTTGACTGGGATAGTTCTCTCAGGAATTTTTTTACACTTTTTCAGGATTGAGGTACTAAAATTACGAAAAAGTACATTTTGGAGCCGTCTTTAAGTTTTTCAGGCTCTCTAAATGTGAAAAACTGTCGAGTTTTCCTTCCTTGGACTCGTTAAAATTCAACATCAAAGGGCCCACTTTGGGACGAACCCCTCCTTTCTCAAGTTCATAAAACATGTGAGATCGGACTCATCTATGAAATGAGCTATACCGAGCATCTGTTATCCTCTTCAAGCTCGTAAAACAACAAAGAGGTACTCATCCAACATGTCGAGGGAAAATGGGAAATGAGTCAAGTTTATCTTGTTGGCAACTTGTCAATCGTCACCTTTGAACATGGCATGCGTCTGTCCCTTGTCTACTTTTGGTATTTATCTTTTTCTGCTGAGTTATGGTCATCATATCGAGTTGTCTCTTTGGCCACGAGCCTACTCGTCATGTGTTTTTTCTCTGCTATCTATAATCCCTGCTGCCAAGTTCTGCTTCATGCCGTTATATGTTCAAAGGGTTTGCATTTCTCTAAGTCATCCACTATGTCAAGTCTTCCGCTGTGTCATTACATGTTCTCTTGCTCCATTGTTACATACTATCTCTCATTCTGATTTTGTGTCGATGATGTGGAAATCATTATTGCCCACCTTTGACGAGTCTATTCTTGTTGACGCCAAATCACTATCCAGGAATTAGGCTTAGGAGTCAACCACTAGTACCTTGGTACTTGCATGCCTCAATGGCAGGTTTCCTCGTATTCGACAGTAGGTTTCCATCATTGAACTCTGATCAAATAATCTCTCGAGTGCTCGACACCAACTCATCTATTCGCATTTCGTTGAGATGTACTACAGATACATTGGGGATCATTGTCATCATTGGTGATTTCCTTCGCATTTGTTAACGGTTCACATCGTTGACCGGTAATCAAATGGTTTATGCCATGTTCGACTTCAACACCTTGTAATCACATGGCTAGATTTGTATCATTTAGGATCGAGTAGAAGACCCTAGACACCTTTTTGTATATTAATTACGTTCAGGGTGCAATGGCAATTCTCTGATCATGTTTCCACCTAATCATTACGTGAAAAACATCACTCTTGTATTGTCACACAGATCCACTTATGTATTGGTCGTGGTTGTGTCATTATTGTCTCATGGATCTACGATTGTTCACAATAGCCATGATTTGTCTACAGCCTATATCATCTAAGTACTCATGGATCTACAATGTATTGGTCGGTAGCGATGCTTTGAGTCAATTGTTTATGAGCATGGGAATTCCCGCCTCGGTGGTATATCTGACATTTTGTTTCTGTTTCAGCTCCTCATTGCTCCCCTCAATGCTATCTCTGCAAAGTATTTGTAAAGTCTTTCGGCCATCAGTCTCTTCTGACCTCACACTTTAGGGGGCATCTGTTATACCTCAATATTACACACTAAACCCTAGTGTCGCATCCTTACACTAAGTGACCTAAACGACACTTCCCCTTAATGATCATCTGGACACCCAGGAGTGAAGTCTACTACCTGAACACTGAAGACAACATCTTGCCTGCCACGTGTCACCCAAATTGACCCAATCTCCAACAATTATCGCGCTTTGCACATCTGTTGGGGCGTGATAATTAGGGTTACCACGCTATGCTCCTACCCTAGGGCGCAATAATACTGCGTTATGCTTAGACCTGGGGGCGCGATAATCCTATTTTAGCCTTTTTCCATGGATCTTGGGATCTTACCTTTCGAGAGATCTTCTCGAGATTACCAGCTTTGCTTCGATCCCAACCCCTCTCTGTTTAGTAGGCCTGATCCACTAAACAATCTTTAGATCCATTTTACTCTCCTTTTGGTTAACCCTTCCAAACACTATAAAGGAGAGGCCTTCCATGGGCCAAAGGGAGGACTTTTGGGGCATCCAACCTGTGATCATAAGCCTTTTGCAGAGATAGTTAGAGGAAGGACTTGGAGCTGGAGTTGGCTTGGACATCAAGCAACCTTTGTAAGAATCTTCAAGTTGTAATAAAGTTAACTTGCCTTGTTTCCCAACTCATGTGTGTTGATTGTATTTCAATTTCATGATTTGCTTCTATATGGATTTCGATTCTAACTTGTGATTCAAAAATATTGGAGAATTGTATATGCTTGTGTATTATTTGATCTCAACAGGTTCATCGTGAGGACTTCGGGATCGAAACGATGAGCGGGACAAAACATCAAGAGTGAAGGTGAGTTACTTTCTCTCATTCTCTTGAATACAAGAACTCTGAAATACTTGTTTAATCTAGGAAACAAGATCACATTTGTTTCATTTTTGTCTTAGTATAGAGTTACTCTTTATCACTTTATCCTAAGAGGGCTTCTTCTAATCTGTAGGAAGAAATCTCTACAACAGTCAAAGGCTGGGAGGTTTGTGATAGTGTTCCTCTGGTCATCAAAATACAAATAAGTGTTATGTTATTGTATTTACATGTTTTTAATTCAGAATATTTCTAGGGTTTGTGTATAGATTCTGATTTATTTATGAAAGATTTGTTTTTTCAAATCTGAACAGAAAAATGTTGTTACACTAGAACTCTATACATGTATTTGGTATGAATTATTACTTCTCAGTAATATTACAGAGTTGGGTTTGACATAATAAGACTTAGTACTTTTGATTTGTATCCATATAGACCTGAAATGCTTTGTTTAAACAGTATATAAATAGAGCTACATGTTAAATGCTAATACATATTCCTGAGATATGAAATATCAATTAATTAGTGTTTAAATTATCTTTCTATAAGATATATAAAACACATTCAAATATATTAAACATAACAAATTAACATAAACACTCTAACTATACTGTTTAAGATGTTATTCATTGACAGCATGAGAAATGTGAATCCATTTCTTTTAAACAAGTATGCAAATGCCTGTTATTTTCAGCATGGGAGTGTAAACTCCTTGGTCAAAATTGACCAGCATATCGAAAACAAGAATAGTGTTATTGTATGCAAACAAGTATGAGCGACGAATCATATTCATGATTAGAAATTAGTGTTTGAAAACCCTTTAACTTAAAAATACATTTTCCTTTTCGTATACTCTGCCATGAAATGCAGTTAGGGTTAAGACTCAAACCCTAATACGAATGCTTGTTATCCTGACAGAATTAACACTGTGTATTAGTCGATTAAAGGTTACGAACTGAATAATATAAACCCTAACTCTGTTTGCAAGTAATTACACGCAGATAGGATTACTATAACCACATAGAACTCATAAAATAATAATGTTATACCAACGTTTCTCAAGTAAAACAAGTAGTTCAATAAATTATCATTAAATACCAAATACAAATATACTTGAAGCAGATTCGCATTAACAGTGTAAAGAAGTTCACATTCATGGTCGTGAAGACCAAAGTTTGTTATTCAAACAAAAAGAAGTAAATACATTTATACATCTGCTATTTAATAACAACGACATGTAGTGTTTACAAAACAACACAGTAATAAAACTAAATCCTAAAGTATTGCAATTTCGCAAAAAGTCCTTCATAATCCAAACTAAATGTCAATGAAAGTTTCAAGTCGTGAAGACCTCTGCGAAATAATAATAATATTGTTTGGTAGCAAACAAGAAGTATACGGTTACTCTTTTCGACGTATGGCTAGAACATTTAAAAACCTAATGTTTAGTAACCCATCACTAACCATCGGGGCTAACTATGCCCGAGACTCATGACGTGAACGAGTTACCTGGACAGTGGAGGGAACCACTTCATATTTATTCTCAGAGTAGTTGTGGGTTTATCCCCAATGCTTTCCACATTATCCCTTTTACCTGCACAGGTAAACAAAGTGAAGTTTACTTTCGTTGTATTGAGTTAAACGAACAAACTTATTTTTACTCGAGGATTACTAATTTTTACCTCTAATAAGAGGAATGCGGTACTTGAAGCATCGTTATACCTGCACAGGAAAAACGAGCACGACTTTAACCACTGCTTAAAGACCATCAAACAAATAAACAAGGAAATTGAACGCGGAATTTACAGGTTCTGTTACCTGTGGGTATTATGAGTATATTCCACCGGGTTCCCTCCTGAACATCATGCTTTGATCAAAAGAGAGTCGAGGCCCTCCTGTGTGCTTAGAATTCTGTACAAGGTGGAGCTATTTTGGGAAGAGCCTCGCCACAAAAGAATGAACTGACTTGGAACCCGCGTAACTATCGAAAGGACACAAATACCAGTTGAGAGGTACATTTTACCTCTGAGACCGGTGAGATTATGTTTAATGCTTTCGGTGTTATTAATGACCAACAATGTCTAAACCGGAGATCAACAGTGCAAATCGTTCACACTTTCCAACTTAAGTTTCCACAGATCATGATCGACGTTCGAAATTCAATTAACTTTACTCACGAACATGTGTATTAATTAACTCGTATTTCGTGGCTAGTAGCTGGAGTCGACCAGATGGATTTTAAACGTGGTATTTACCTTTGAGCAAACTTTTACTTGTGTTGTCGAGAGTGTAATCCACCTGCCAGGTTGGCAATATTTTTATGGGTTTAAAACGTGGGTTTATAATTGTTAAGCCTGTGTGGCATAACTCTTCATAACTAGCGCGGTTATGTAACATATGTACACCTATAAATATGTTGAAAACTCAAACTATGGTAGTTTGTGTAGATTACAATAATCTATCAAATGTTTATATTGCATAATCAAATATATGTTTAATTTGTAAATATAAACTATGTTAATTGTAACGCGAAATTTGTATTGAATATAAATGAAATATTATATTGTATATACAATACATAAATGAAAAACATATGCTTTTGTGATACCTTGTAAACATAAAGAATCACAATTTAATTTAGAATCCATGTTCACAATCAATATTCTATGTTTAAGTTTTAGTGTTTATGAGCTAAGCAAGTTACAAGTTTTACAATAAGAAATTACATGTGTTAAGATGATAACGAATACAGTAGTCATGGTCATTTGATCTTTAAAATTAAAAAAAAATGTGTAGAAAGAGACATTACACCATGATAGTGATCTTGTTAAGGACACTTCAACACAAATTTGAATATTGATCGATGTCAACCTTTCTTTCTCATTATCTAGTGCCCTCCTTATTATTTAATAATTGATCTTTATAGAATCTAAATATACCACTAAACTCATTAATTACAAGTTTGGTTAACTTATCAATCACAAATAATGCAACAACAGGTGGTTCTACAGGCACCAAATTTTTTTTTATTTCCTTTCTGTCTTGACCTGTAACATCATCAAACGGACTAGGCATTTTGAAAGAAAAAAAAAGGGAGATGAAACACATCCCTTGGAAATTCTAACAGTTTGGTTATGTTATCATCACAACTAGCAGCAATACTAATATATGCTTGGTAACATCAATAAACAAAATAGGAATTTTGTAAAAAAAACGAGATGAAACCCATCCTTGGTGGGAATTCAGTTTGGTTATATGCACCCTTCCTTGTTATATATATGAGAAACTTTGCATATTTGTTTATAATGGTTTGGATTACTATGGATGCACATGAATATATTTTTTGGGAGTCATACTAGTAAGTATAGCAAATATGGATCTTCTCATAGGTTCTCCCTCCCTTTCTGGTCCATGTGTGCTTGAGTAAGGATGTTAATCGATTGGGAGAGCTTTAACCCCCAATCTCAAGTAGGCTGGTACTCTAGTATTATAGAATAGAAAGCTTTAGGTTTCATCTCTTTAAGATTCCTATTTTATTAAATTAGTTCATTTCTGAAACATTTCCATTATATCTCTTTGCGCATTTCTGTATGTAATTCACAAGTTGCAATTTTTTAATCAACTTGGGGGTTTTCTGTTGTCAGTAATTAATTTCATGGTCATTTGTGAGGAGTGGTAATACTTGTAGGAGTTCATATAAGTCTTCGAAAGATTAGTAATATGTAGGATAAGGATGAGCTCAAAAAATAATAGTTTCAGGCATGCATGGCATCTTTCAGCAACATTTTCTTATGTTTGCACTTCCTTAGCAACCCAATATTGTTCCTCTCGCACTCACTGAATAATGAATCTTGTTTTTAAGTGCCCACATCATTGTTAAGTAGCTCAACATACATTGTAATTTTCACAATGTTTTCTTTGATGCCTCATGCTAGTTTCTTTCTCATGAAATAATTTCCATCAATACTAAGTGTTCTTTTTTAACATCCCTCTTCTTGGTTACACAATAAAATATACAAAATATAGCCTCTAATGGTCTTAATCTATTCTACTATATCTTATAAAATTATGATACACTCATAAAAGCTGGGGTAGATCAAATAAGAAACCCAAACCTGGCAAGAACAAGAGAAGATATATAACTTCAGACCTCTAGTGATGTAATGTTCTGACCTGGATGGGGTATCCTTGTATATATCCAATGGAATGATATTATGATCTACAATAGTATTTGTAATGGCCAACACACCAATTAGTATCAGCCTATGTTGGTAGTATTTTTTGAGTTTAGGATGATGATAAGCTGTCTTCGTTGCTAGAAATATGACTTGATGGTCATCGGTAAGGTATTGTGCTATAGGGATAAGTACAAACTGTAATGTAATTATCTTTTTAAAGTAATACATCATTCTTTTTTTGGGAAAAAAACACTTTCATTTATAATAAATGGTCACTTACATCATAGTTGATGTCTAAATGAGCATTCAAATTTCCAAATCCACCACTATTATATGTTTATGGAGCTTGCTTATTTTTAACATTCATAAAATTTCCACAAGTATGACGTGATCCATTAATGACTGCATTTTCTGCATTGAACTAACATAGATGAACACTGTGGAGGAGGCTACTTGAGACCTTTCATTGCCAGGAAAAAAAAATCTCTGAGAACACCAAATTGAGCAGACAATCTTAGATAGAACAATTTTCGAGAGTAACCAAACACTATGGTAGTGAAATGACTTATTAAAGCTATTCCCCAACCTTTATAGAAAAATTCCTTGAATGTTCCTTTCTTCAGTTACATCTTACAACTAGGTTCTGCATATACCCAACAAAACCTGATAGCCAGAGCTAACCAAACGATTACCAACCAACTTGTTAACCCTTTTACCCTAGCCTCAAATGAATTTTATACAATGTTTAGCTACTCAAGTTGACTATGTCAAGATAGTTACAAAATTATAAGGATTACTACGTAAATCCATTATCTTAGTTGGCTTATTTATTACATTCCATCTTTCATGACCATTAGTTACCATCTTGCACCACTTATTTTAATATTCCTCACACATCCTCTATGTTGATTCCAATGCTCCGTTTGCTTATGCCTTTCTATTTTCCTTATTCTCTTGCATGCTCCCAGGTTTAGTTATCTCTTTCCTACAATTAATTCTAGTATTTCTTTGGTTATACCAGATTTTAAAGGTTTTGCATCATCGCTTACTTCAAAGTCCAATTCAGATTCCATGGAATATCGTATAAATGTGGAGTGGCTAAAATGGACCTCCTTCCCAAATATATGGTCGGGTGATAGAATGCCTTCGCAGTATGGCTTCTCGCTCACGCTGGATAGATTACAGTTCGTGAGGTTCAAAGAGAGGGAACTTTAATGGAGCACAATTTTTTTATGAGGCCTCCCATGGGACTTCATCCTCACAACATCATGAAGAATTATGTTGCTTTGGTTCTACTGACAGGTTTGATCAACTACACAAAGACTAGACTTGAGTAAGATCTTAGCAGGCAGATATTGTGATAAGAAGCTCATATTTTTTGGATCAGAGGTCAAATTTACTAGTGATTAGCATGCTGGTCATGTTGTTTACAATATTGAAGGACCCCAGACTAAACGTGGTCCTGATAGATATGGTAGAGAACTAATTTTTGAAATTCTCATATGCAAAGGAGACCTTGAAGGCCATGCTACTGCAATTCAACAAAGAAACATATGTAGAACCATTTCATTTTCAGGTGAGCAGGTAAAATTGAGTATTAAAGGTATTAAAGGGAATGTAGAAAGAACCTTTAAAGTCGTCAATATCAGTTCCATCGCTGTTTAAAATTGGGTGAATTTTCTGATGCCCAGGAAATTGGATTGTTTGGGTAGAAAAATTGGTTTTGTAGCATTCCTGGCTACCAAAGAAGGTATTGACAAACAAATTCCTTCAGTTGAAAGGCCATTGACAAAATTTCAGCAAAGAGAACTTAAAAATTCTTGAGCGTGACCTACCACATGAGATTTGCAATATTTTCAAACAATTCGAGTCAGTAGGTGCATATACTCTTGATCAAGTGGCATGTGTCACACTGCTATTGAATAAACATGCCAGAACAACAATTTCAAATCTTTATAATATATAAGACATCCAGAGAAGAATTCGTAAGGAAAGAGTTGTAGATTACTCTTCAAAAGAATTTTGAATCCGAAGGAAAAGAAACCGTAAAACTGTAACAGGAAAACCTGCATAGAAAACAAGACAAAATCCTCTCAGCAATGAAGCGGGACATGTCAGTGATCATAGTCAAACCTATATGCAGGTCCATCGAGGGTTGTGAATTCCAGAATGTTTGGTATACTTACTTCGAGAAGGTTGTTCTCAAGGTTTCAATTGAAAGACTTGAGAAACTGAGCATTGCATGGAATATTTATGAGTTGATGCCTTTGAAAAATGATTTGGAGGAGTTAAGGCAAAATGATGAGTATCAAATCACTCCTACATGGACAGATCAATTTGATTTAGTCACCCTTGACCGTAAGATAGAACGAGTACTAAAATTGGTGGCTCTCAAATCTAGTCACTAGTTGGAATTCATTCAAAATTTCGTTGATCCATGCCTGTGAAGCCATTGACTTTTCTGCCGCAGGGGAGATATATGTCTTGGCTGATGTCATGAGCCACTTGAGGACCATTCGCCTGAACAAAAGTATCAGATATTTGGAAGTGAAGATTGTGAATTTTGGATCACAGAGTCATCTTGTTTTCTTCATTGCATCAGTTCCTCGTAACATTTATTTCCACATCTTGAAACCTGTTTTAGCAAAAGAAATTGTACAACTGCAAGCAATACTATGTACGAAAAACAAGTTAGCTCAAGTTCCTGAAGAAAGAATAATTTATGATCTTGTCCCCCACTCGAGTATATATACCATAGTTTTGACAAGTTGGCAACCAATCCTTCACTCTTCAATGAATATAAGAAGGATGTGTTTTTTTCAATGCAATATTAAGCACCAAAGGAACTAATAAAAAATGTAACGAGGATGCCTGCAAAAATGCCTTGAGAACTCTTCTTCAACAATGGGAGAAGGAAAAAGGTAAATATTTCTAGAATACAGAGATATGAATTGATGTAAAAATATTTGAGCCATGGATATATGGGGTTCGGTTGTTATATTGGGATTGGCATCTAAGGCTATGGGGACATGGATTCATAGTCTATATTGCCTTCTTCCTATCCAAATAGCCCGAGCAGAAAATAATGAACTTCTGGCTCTCAGGGATGGGTTTCCGATGCCACCGAAACTGAGTTATACATACAGCTTATCTCTGACAAATTTGATTTCTTTTGGCATTTGTGACATAGTTCTTAGTAACTGGGAGGTGATATTATGGTGATATCATATGTGGGAAAACGATGCAACATAAAATCTTGTTTGTTAAACCACTTTTCAAGGTCTGTTTTGGATGTGACAGGTGGAGTGGATGACTGCGAGAGAAACAGAGAAATGCATCTATGACGTGTTGTATTTTGAAGCACTAGGTGGTTTTGAGCAGATAGAGCAAATGGGCAGTTTGAAGGGTATGTTATAAATGTTCCTAGAATGATAAAAAATGTGAGACACTAGTATGGAAGAAACCACTCAATATGGAAGAATCCAGGCATATCAATCTATCATAGGTGTGAGCACTGAAATAATCTCACTACACCTGAACCAGGTTTGCAGGAAAACTTATTCTTCTATAATAATCAAAATACCCCGAACTTGCAGACATACCTGGAATGCTGGTACCGACATTAATGGAAAGAGACACAAATTGCTACCACGTAGACTACCTTTCAACCATATCCTTTGCAAATTCAGGATCAACCAATAGACTAGCCAGATCTGGATTCCTATCATAGCCCTTCTTGATCCGATTGAGGAAAACTGCACGAATGATGAAACCACCCTTCCATATTCGAGCGATCTCTCCCAGTTTCAAATCCCACCATCCATAATGCAGTTCCCTTCCTTCATGTGAGTAGATAGGGTTTATATTATTTTTCCCACAGGGGGTCCTTCTTTGACCTGCAAGATCATAACTTTGGGCTTCTGGATTGAATACACAAAATACAACCAACCCTATTCTCAACAAATCTGTGGAAGCCATTCTTCCTTCGCTTCCTGATGCACTTGTGGGATATAATTTATGGGCCTCAAATTTAGTTTGGTGTATTCAGAACCTCAGTAGATGAACTGGGTAGGTAAATAATCTCCCAATTCTAAGCTTTGCAGTGGCTATTAGTACCACACTTGATTTCCAGGTCCCCTTTCAGTCTCTTCTTTCAATTTAATTTCTATGTTTTAAATTTTCCCGCTCTATCTTTCTGAGTCATCTTGGTTTATTATTTTTTATTCATGTGTTTTAAATTCTCCCGCTTTTAAATTCTTTGTGATCCTTGTTTTAACCTAGCTTTGTTATTATATTTTATGCCTTATGTCATTGATTAAAATTATTCCTACCTTCTAAAGAAAGCTCGTTGTTTTTCATTATTCTAATTAGTCTTAAATAAATTGTTAACTTTATTTATTTATAATTAATTATTTGGTTCTTATTATTCTCCTTTATAAAATGTTAACTTTATTTATTTATAATTAATTATTTTGTTCTCATTTTTCTTCTTTTTAGTTATATTAATTACCCTTTTTTTATGTTATCAAATCATTATTATAAATTTTTCATTTCTATCTTAATGTTCATTTATAAGTACTAAATAATTATAACTTTATTAAATTCTCTCAATTTAATTTTACTCCTTAATTTATTAATCTAATCAATATTTACTCATTTCCTTATTATTTAACAATTTTATAATTTTTCTATACATTTTTCCCTTGAAATATCATTCATCCTCCTAACCACTAAATCCCCTAACAACAAGATATCATGTCCATTTTGAGGTTTAGTATACCATGGATGGTTGTTTAAACATAGGCCATGGTACATGATCAAAATTTTGGGTCTTATATCATAACAATAGTTGTGAGATTGAAGGCCATGCATAAGGCCAAAATCCACAACTATTCCTTGCATACATAATATTTATCATGTAAGGGAGATATTTTTTAAGTTATATGATTCTTGAGGTCTATTCCTTGTTATAGGGCCAAAAGTGGGGGTCTTAAAACATACATTTTGTTTATGGAACTTATGGGTCATATGTGGTGCCCAATTCCTCTACAAGAGAAATAAATAAGGAATATTTAGTATACAAGTAATATATATTGGTCATGTTGAGGTTTAACACACCATGAATTATGGCATCACGTAGTTTGTATTTAGGTCGCTTTGGTATCCATATCACCATTGTGCTTAGTCTCTGCCTTTCTATAGCTTATATACTTGAAGGGTCATGTAAGGATGGAATAGTTGAACCTAACTTAGGAGTAAGAGGTATCACAAATCTTGAAATGGACACCATATCATTCCTGTAGGCCAAGAGTTACCTATGCAAATGCTTTTATGATGGTTTGGATCCCACACATAGTCCATGAGTCCTAGATGAAAATTTTATGGCTCCAAAATCTATATTTTGACCTTGGTCTATGTCCAAAGTCATGATCGCCATCCTCAATGTTCCAAGCTCAAAATGGCCATCATATATTGGATCACATGATAAATATTCCCTTTGTATGACCTTTGTGGTGTCCAAGGGACACAAGGATGTCTCATGAACCCTATAGACAAATATTATGGTATAATACCCTATAGTTTGGCATTGAACCGCATCATGGTTACCAAGAACCATGTATAATGAGCTAAAATTTAAAATGAGCACCATATCCCACTTCAATGATCCTCGTTGTCATCATCAGCATTGTCGTTATCATTATCGCCATCATCCTAGACATCGACATTATCGCCATAGTCATCGTCATTGTCATCATAGTCTATCACCGCAATCAGTGTCGTGATTATAATCGTCATGATAATTGTGATGATGAAAAAGGAATCCAACCACATATTAATTAAATAGGTTTAGCGTACGACTGGGAATATAGGCATCAATTGTCATCGCTGCCATCTTATAATCAGATAATCATAAACTCTATCGTCTTTGTCATCATGAATCATCATTGGTATCGTCATAATGTTAGGGACACTCATATGCCATCTAAATGTTGTTGGGGACACTTGAATGTAATTAGAATAATTTAGGTGACATTAGGGTCACCTAGACACCATTACAATCATTTAGGTGCCATCGGGATTAATCGGGATCCAGAAGTGCTATCACATGCATAATCATTGTGGAAATCGACGTCGTCTTCATTGTAAACATCATATGGTACATCAACATCAACATCAGCATCATCATCATCGTTGTCGCCATAGTCGTCATCATCATCATCAAGTACATCATTAACAACATAAGGGTTTAGGGATTCAATATGCAAAAGAGCAACACAAGGGTGTTTTCATTCTTCTCTCCCCTGTCATGCTTCCTATTTCCTCTTTTATACTTTTGGAAAGGAAGTTAGGGAAGTTCCATTAGTTTTTTATGGGAAAATGACGATTGAATAATGATGAAACTATTTTCACATTTCCTGAAATTTATTTTTATTTTTTACCTTCAAAATAGTAGGGACACAAACTAGACACTACAGATTCGCATGGACACGGGCTATCCATGTATAGGTCATGTTCGTGTATAAAAATGGGTTTTTTTGAAGGTTTAATTGAGAATGGATATGTGAATTGAACCATAACAAGATAAGGTAGTCTGCAATGATGTAAATAAGCTAACAAAAAGGCATGTTGTAGAGATGTGGTAAATCATGCTATAACAAATACCTTAAAAGAATTCCTTAAAGGATTTTTTTCCCTCGACTAACTAGTTTGATGGGTCTTAATAATTATTAGTTGTCATTATCCTTGTCTTCATTGCCATCATTGTCGATATCATCATCATCATCGTCGTAGACATCAACATTAACACCATAATCATCATCATTGTCATCATCATATATGCTCATCATAGTCAATATGATGATCATCATTGTGATAATGATAATGACATCAAACCACCTAATCACATGAGTTTCATAAAAGAGATTTCGGCTCTAACTGGGAATGTAGGCATCAATTTTGATAAATATCGTCTTATAATTATCAAATCATCATCAGGCCCATCATAATTTTCATAATGCATCATTGCCATGTTGTTAGGGTCAATCAGATGCCATTAGGGTCTCTTAAATGTTGTTAGGGACACTTAAATTCCATTAGATCCATTCCAGTGACATTAGGGTCATTTAGGTGCCATTAGGATCAATCAATATCCATAATTCTATCACATGCATCATGAACATTGGCGTTGACATCGTCGTCATCATCACCGTCCTAATCATCATCGTGAACACCATACATTACATCAGTATCATCATCATCACTTTCATCGTCATATATCACTGTGATCATAGTCATTCATGTCAAACACATTGTGATGATGAACAAGACATCTTACTACCTTTCAAGAAGTTCATAAAGGACATTTTCCCTCGCCTAACTAGTTGATGGGTCTTAATAATTAGTAATTGTCATGATCCTCACTATCATCATCATCGCAGTTGTTATCATCATTTCCATTATCCTAGACACCGAAATTAACACCATATTCATAACCAATGTCATCATCATATATCATCACAGCCAATGTCATGATTATAGCCGTCATGATCATTGTAATGTGTTGATGTATATGTAACTTCAGAATGTATTTCATCTATGTATTTTATTGTAATCCTATAGAGATGTTTTATTCCTCTATACGGAAGTGTCGTCATTTGTATTGACAAGTGCCGCAAGTGTCGTAACTTGCCGATGGGTTATTAGACCACCATGTGTGAGGTAGGCCCTGATTAAGTTAACCTGGGGTTATTAGGATGAGTTAGACAAGTCGGCCCCATAGGTTTATTAGGATGTTTAGAACAAGTATAAATAGAGAGCGGGATCTCTCTATTTGATCACTTCACTTACTCACTTATCCATCACTCGGAAAGTGGCGCACATGTGAGGAGGAGGATCAGCTACTAGGAGGAGTCTATCTCTGTGTACTTGGGTTGTACTTTGGTTGTGCTATTGCTCTATCTATCTCTGAGGAAGTTGTGGGGTTTTTCACCTTTGGGTTTTCCCCACGGAAACTCTGTGTGTCTATTGTCTCTTATGATTGCATCTTGTGATGATTGATATGCTTGCTATGATTGATATGCATTGATATAGTGTACATGTTATTCTCTTAGTAAAGATCCTAGAGTATTGTGAATTAATGCTAAAAAATTAACATGGTATCAGAGCTAACCTGAGAAGAAGACACGGTGCAGTTGCAGAAGCTAGGGCTTCTTGTTTTTGGGTTTCTCTCCACATATTTTGGAAAATAAATATGATAGATTGACTCTCCTCAGCAAGGTGAATCTTTCTGTCCAATCAGAATTCAGTTCTGAGCACTTTCAGTTTGGCCCTAAAAATTAGGGTTTCCACAAAAATAGGAATTTCTGAAATCTGAAGACATAGCTAGAAGCTCCTTGGAAAAATCGAAGTTTAGAGCTTTGGATCAAGATTTTTGGCTGGGTAAATCTCTAGGAAACTCAAACCCTAATTCAGGGTCCTCCCTAGTGAAGCCGGGAAGACTAAAAGGCATTTCTGAAGGGTGAAGCTTTGCAGATCTCAAATTCTAAATACACTTGGCTGATCATCTCATCAAGGCGCATCTTTCTATCCTTTCAGAAAGTTGAAATTCACATTTTGAATTTTTAGGGTTTCTTTGACCAACCCTAATCCAGGACCAGATCCAGTTTTCATCAAATCAAGTGGTAAGACCTAAATATTTTCTATTTCCATTTGAAGTACTATTTAAATATGTCTCACCACACCAAGCTTGAGGATAAGCTTGAAGGGGCTGATAACTTCCGAGCCTGGAAGTATAGGATTGGGTTAATCCTAGAAGAAAATGAATTGGATACTTACATAGGGGAAGAGGTCTCTGTCCCAGAGGGAGAAGAGGCTAAATCCCTCCACAAGAAGAATTTGGTCAAGGCAAAGAGAATCATCGTTGATTCTATCAAGGACCATCTCATCCCCCATGTGTCATCTTTGAAGACACCCAAAGAGATGTTTGATTCCCTTTCCAAGCTATTTGAAGGGAAGAACATAAATCGGAAGATGACTTTGCGGAACCAATTGAAAGGGGTAAAGCTTCAGAATGGAGAATCCATTCAATCTTATTTTTCTAGGGTCTCTCAGATCAAGGAACAACTAGAAGCACTGGATGAAATGGTGGAGAATGGTGAAGTTGTCATGACCACTCTGAATGGCCTACCCAAGTCATGGGATTCCTTTATCCAAGGAATCTGTGCAATAAAGAAGTTGGTATCCTTCAACAGACTGCGGGAAGAATGCTCACAAGAATAAGCAAGGCTTGTGGCACGAGAAGAAAAGATGGGGAATGAAGATCAAGCTCTCATAGCTCACACCAAGGGAAGTAAGTTTAAGAGGGAGAAATCTCATAAACATTCTCATCCTCATCACAAGAAGAAAGATCTATCTCATGTTCGATGTTACGAATGTAATGAAATGGGACACTTTGCTTCAAATTTCCCCAAGAAGAAGAAAGACAACAACTTCAACAGGAAGAAAGCTAGAGCAGAAAGTGATGACTCATCAAGCGAAGAAGAGTATGTTCTAATCTCTGCTCTCACGGGTACTATTTCTCATGGTTGTAATGATTGGTTAATTGACAGTGGGGCTTCTAAACACATGACTAGGTTTAAAGAATCTTTTGTAAATCTATTTGAACATGAATCACCCCATAAAGTGAAACTTGGGGATGATTATCAATACCCTATCAAAGGAAGTGGGGAAGCCTCCTACAACCTAGAATCTAGAAAATCCTTGAAAATGAAAGATGTGTTATTTGTACCTAGACTCAAGAAGAACTTACTCTCCATCTCTATTTGTACCTAGACTCAAGAAGAACTTACTCTCCATCTCTACATTGGATGCAAAAGGCATGAGGGTTGCATTTGTAGATGGCCAAGTCCTAATGTGGCCAAAGGGTAAGACTATTGATGATGCACTTGATGATGCACTGGTGATTGGAGAGCAAGAGGGAGGATTGTACAAATTCAAGGGACAACCTGAACATGCCATGGTACATGAATCCATGGAGCCAAATGAACTTTGGCATAGAAGACTTGCACATATGCACTACAGAGCATTACCAATTGCAAGTAAAGCTGTAGAAGGTCTTCTTGAAATCAAGACCAAACATGAAGGTGTTTGCAAAGGATGTGAAAAAGGAAAGAACATAAAGAAGGCATTTCCAAGCAGTGAAAGCAAGGCAAAAAGTATCTTGGAAATTATCCACTCCGATGTATGTGGTCCGATGTCATCCAGTTCTCTGAGTGGGTATGCTTACTATGTCTCTTTCATTGATGAATTCTCCAGGAAGACTTGGATTTACTTCTTGAAGAACAAAAATGAAGTGTTTGATAAGTTCAAGGAATTGAAAACCTTGATGGATAACCAAACTGATAAGAAGATCAAAACATTCAGATCTGACAATGGTGGAGAATTCACTTCAGGTGACTTCAAGAAGTTATGCAGTGATTCAGGGATTAAGAGGGAGTTGACTGCTCCTTACAATCCACAACAGAATGGAGTTGCAGAAAGAAAGAATAGAACAATCATGGAAGCAGCAAGGGAAATGCTGCATGACTAGGATCTACCTATGCATCTACGGGCAGAAGCAGCTAGGATTGTTGTATATGTGCAGAACAAAACACCCCACAAGATATTGGACAACAAGACACCAGAAGAGGTCTTCTCTGGTAAGAAACTTGAAGTTAGCCATCTCAGAATATTTGGTTGTCCATTATACACTCATGTCCCAAAGGAAAAGAGGACCAAGCTATATCCTTCAGGAAAGAAGGGTATCTTTGTGGGTTACAGTGAAAGCTCGAAGGCTTACAGAATATACTTTCCAGGGTTCAAGAAGATTGATGTCAGCAAGGATGTGACATTTGATGAAAACTCTACATTCATCAAATCAAGGAAGACACTTGTTGAATATTATGAAGAACCTAAGGAAACTATATTTCAAGACACTACCATGACTGAAGCAATTCCAGATGTTGATCGTGAAATTGAAGATCCGCAAGAACCTGTAGATCCACCTCGTGAGAAGGACTCTCACAAGAGGAAACCTGCATGGGCTAGAGAGCTCATTCAAGATCCAGAAAGGTATGGCATTCCAGAAGAAGAACACAGAGCAAAGAAGAGGACCAGATCACATACCGGCTATGTTGCTTTACTCTGTGATATCATGAACAAAGAACCTTCCAGTTATGAAGAGGCAGCGGAAAAGAAAGAATGGAAGGATGCCATGATCGAGGAATACCAATCAATAATGAATAATGATGTTTGGGATGTTGTCCCAGGACCTGAAGGGAAGTCTGTTGTGACTTCCAAATGGATCTACAAGATCATGCATGCTGCAGATGGCAGCATAGAGAAATACAAGGCAAGATTCGTAGCTCGTGGCTTCTCTCAGAAAGAGGGAATAGATTATGAAGAAAATTTTGCTCCTGTAGCCAGGTACACTTCCATCAGATCAGTACTTGCTCTCACTGCAGTGATGAAATGGAAGATACACCAGATGGATGTCAAGATAGCTTTCATGAATGGTGTAGTCGAAGAGGAAGTGTGTGTGGAGCAGCCACTTGGTTTTGAGACACATGAGAGGGATTCATATGTGTGCAAACTGAAGAAAGCCTTGTATGGATTGAAGCAAGCTCCCAGGACTTGGTATGGTAGGATGGACGGTTTCCTATCTAGTTTGGGCTTTACCAAGAGTAAATCAGATTCCAACCTTTATTACAAGGTTGAGGAAGGCAATCCGGTGATACTACTTCTGTATGTGGATGATCTGTTTGTAACAGGTAATGATAGTTTGATTGTCGATACCAAGAGGAAGCTTGCAGTCGAGTTTGAGATGAAGGACTTCGGGATGATGCACTATTTTCTATGCATGGAGGTGTGGCAGAGTGCAGATGGTATCTTCCTTGGACAAGGGAAGTACGCAGTAGAGATCCTAAAGAGGTTCGGGATGATGGACTGCAAGGCCATGGCCACACCTATGTCATCGAACCTGAATCTTCTGTGTGATGCTTCATCTGATCCGGTTGATGTCACTATGTATCGTCAGATGATTGGGTCCTTGATGTACCTGACGAACACGAGACCAGATATTTTCTTTGCGGTGAACACATTGAGCCAGTTCCTGACGGATCAGAGGAGTGTTCACCTGGTTGCTGTAAATCATATTCTAAGGTACCTGAAGGGTACAGTTGACTATGGGCTCAAGTATGATGCGAATCAAAAGTTTAACTTGCAGGGTTATGTTGATTCAGATAGGGCAAGCAATGCTGTAGATAGGAAGAGCACATCTGGGTGCTGCTTCAGTATGGGATCAGGTGTGATCTCTTGGTTTAGCAGGAAGCAATCCTGCGTAGCACTAAGTACAGCCGAAGCAGAGTATGTTGCAGCATGTTCGGCTAGTTGTGAGGTCGTATGGCTCCGGAAGCTACTGTCTGAGTTATTTGATCTCCCGTTGGAGGCTACTGGTATATTTTGTGACAACCAGAGTTGTGTGAAGCTGTCTGAGAACCCAGTGTTCCATGACAGGTCGAAACACATAGAGATCAAATATCACTATATCAGGGATATGGTACAGAGAGGAGCAGTGAAGCTCCTGTATGTTGCAACAGTTGAGCAGATTGCAGATGTGCTTACGAAGCCACTAGCCAGAGTGAAGTTCGAGTACTTCAGAGAGAGGCTTGGTTTCCTTCAGATCGATGACACTTCGAGGAAGAAGTGATGGACACATCTGTTGGAGCCATTCCAAGCATGGTGAGAGGAGGATCCTTCCCATGGCTGTGGATGTAAGTGTTGGATGATGAGCATCATGGTGATGCTCCAGTTACTACTCTATATATGCATCCTGCTGGATGTTGGATATGATCAGTTGGATCATTTATATGTATATGTATGTACGCATCATGTTGGATGCTTTGATCAGTGTGATCATGTATTTGTATATGAATCATGTTGGATGCTTGATATGATCAGTTGGATCATGGATTTGTATCAGGTACTTGTATGATCAAGTAGATCATGTATTTGTATATGTATTAGGTGGATACTTGTATGATCAGGTAGATCATGTACTTATGTATGTATATCAGGTGGATGCATTATATGATCAGGTAGATCATGTATGATGATATGTATCAGGTAGATACTTTGTATGCATTAGATGGATATATTGTTTGATCAGGATGATCATAGATGACGAGCTTCAGGTTGTTGCTCCAGATGATATGCATCAGGATGATGCTATGATGATGATCAGGATGATCACAGATGACGAGCTTCAGGATGTTGCTCCAGATGATATGCATCAGGTCAATGCTATGATGATGATCAGGTTGATCATGTGATGATGTACATCAGTATGATTTATGGTGAGTATTAGTTTGATACTATGTGGTCGTGGACATGTTGTGTAGGTAGCATAGAAAAGATCCTTTAAAAACCTGATAGGTAGAGCGGTGTGCTCGTAACAGCCTGGGTTGCTCTATCGAGATCTGGACAGGTAGAGCGGTGTGCTCGTAACATCCTAAGATGCTCTGAGTAGGTTTTGCTACAGTTTCACATAGAAAAAATCCTTTAAAATTCGGACAGGTAGAGCAGTGTGCTTGTAACATCCTGGGATGCTCTATCGAGATCCAGACAGGTAGAGCGGTTTGCTCGTAACATCCTGGGATGCTTTGAGTAGGTTTTGCGAAAGTTCACATAGAAAAGATCCTTTAAAATCCGGACAGGTAGAGCGGTGTGCTTGTAAAAGCTTGGGATGCTCTATCGAGATCCAGACAGGTAGAGTAGGTTGCTCGTAACATCCTGGGATGCTCTGAGTAGGTTTTGTGAAGGTCAACATGTAAAAGATCTTGGGAGATCTGATAGGTTGAGCAGTGTGCTTGTAATCAGTCCTGGGATGCTCTTTCGAGGTTTTGTTGAGGCACGTAATCAGTCCTGAGTATTCCACAGTATGGCCAGTGATGATGAATACCTACAGGTGGTGGGCCTACATCCAGTATGAAAAAGGACTGGCTCTATAGAACTTCCTATGACAAGTAGATCAGAGAGTGATTGAGATAGTAGCAGCAGTGATGATGTCGATGATTCGAGGATGATGATTCGCTGATGATGATCCAGAGAAGAAGACTTGTGTTAGCAGATCTATGTCGAGAAATACCTTCCTAGTTAAGAGGGAGTGTTGATGTATATGTAAATTTGGAATGTATTTCATCTATGTATTTTATTGTACTCCTATAGAGATGTTTTATTCCTCTATACAGAAGTGTTGTCATTTGTATTGACAAGTGTCGCAAGTGTCGTAACTTGCCGATGGGTTATTAGACCACCATGTGTGGGGTTGGACCTGATTAAGTTAACCTGGGGTTATTAGGCTGAGTTAGACAAGTCGGCCCCATAGGCTTATTAGGCTGCTTAGAACAAGTATAAATAGAGAGCGGGATCTCTCTATTTGATCACTTCACTTACTCACTTATCCATCACTCGAAAAGTGGTGCACATGTGAGGAGGAGGATCAGCTGCTAGGAGGAGTCTATCTCTGTGTACTTGGGTTGTACTTTGGTTGTGCTATTGCTCTATCTATCTCTGAGGAAGTTGTGGGGTTTTTCACCTTAGGGTTTTCCCCACAGAAACTCTGTGTGTCTATTATCTCTTATGATTGCATCTTGTGATGATTGATATGCTTGCTATGATTGATATGCAATGATATACTGTACATGTTATTCTCTTAGTAAAGATCCTAGAGTATTGTGAATTAATGCTAAAAAATTAACATAATGATGAAAAAGGCATCAATTGTCATTATTATGTTCATGTGTAGGCATCAATTGTCATCGTTATCATACTATAATCAAATCATCATAAACACCATCATATTTTTCATGATGCATCATCATTGTCATTGTCATCACGATGTTAGGGTCACTCAAATGCCATTAAGATCTCTCAATTGTATTTAGGGATGCTTAGATGTCTTCGGGGTCATTTAAGTGACATTAGGGTCACTCAAGAGCCATTAGAGTCATTTAAGTTCCATTAGGATCAATAAAGATACAAGAGTGCTATCACATGCATCATCATCATTGACATTGACATCGTCATGATCCTCATTATCATCATTATCACTGTTGTTATGATAATTTCCATCATCATAGAGATCAACATTATCACCACAGTCATCGTCATCGTCATTGTCATTATCAATGTAATTATAATAATTGTCATTGTTATCATCTTGTAATCAAATCATCATCAATGCCATAATCATTGTCATCATACATCATCAACATCATCCTCATGTTGTTTGGGTGGTTGAAGTTCCATCAGGGTCACTCAAATGTTGTTAGGGACAATGTAATGTCGCTTGTTAGGAATTTTATTAAAATTGCAATTTTCCACTTTTTTCCTTGGTTCGACCTTGGACTAGTTTCGATCTCTAGGTCCCAAATTTGCCCCAAATGATCCCAAATATTCTGAGAAGGTATATGAATGATATTATAACATAAATATGTGTTTCAGGGATGCCTTTGTACCTTTAAAACACTTCTGCAAATACTCTTTCAATTCTGTTCAATGTAGGTAACTTTACTAGTGATTTCCCTTTGACTAGTATTGGTCTCTAGGTCTTAAATTGACTCCAAATGCCTTCAAATCTTCAAGGAAGGTTTATGAATGATATTAGGAATTGAATATGATTTTCAGGGATAACATATGGCCACCAAAAGACCTCTGCAAATTCTCTCAAGATTCTGGACCAAGTATGCAATTTTACTAGTAATTTGGGGTTCAAATCCCCCTGAGGTAAGTACTGAAAATGGCTTCCCAAATGCCTCCAAACCCACTCAAATTTATGAACAGAGGTATGTAATGTGTTAAGTATGTTATTAAGGTCTCATATGCACCATTAATGGTTTATTACAACTGTTCTCACCCTCTCCCATTCAACTGCAAAAATCCCCAATTCGACCCTTGGGGAAATGGCACTATTTCACCTCCCAATACAACTAAACGGAGTAAAAATGCTTCAAATGCTCAAGTACAGTACATGAAACTTGTATAAGACATCCATGGCAGTATATTGATCACAAATATATCATATAATCATCCATTCATTCGAAATCATCATCAATACATTGGTTCACAACAAGGTAGTGGGGAAATGGCATTGTTCTTCCATTAAAAATGAGATTTATACATTTCTACTTGGAATTTCGACCTGAAACTTTCTGGAGATGAAGAACAGAGTATTTAATTCATATTAAAAAATAAATGGGGCATTATAAGCTCCCCCAAAGAGTACAATAGCTCACCAAAAACGCCCTCCCTCAAGGATCAAGAATATGCCATCAAAACTGGAAATGGTTGAAGGAGCGAGCTGCAATAGAAGAAACCATGAGTTGCCCTGTAGCTTACACCTGCAAATAAAGACTCCATTGAAGCTCCAAATGAAATGTCTGAATGGCCTTTCCAATTTCCAACTTGGATGGGAATCTTTCACCCTCGAAATTGGCTAAGGCAAGAAACTAGTCATCCACTAGCTCTCCCTCTTCACAAATGCAATTGCAAATTCTACAAATGATAAAAAGCTGGTTTCCTTCTTTTTTATTGACATTTATAAACTTCTAATGTCCTCCATGGGTCGAATTCCTTCCAAGAGACTCATGCCAACTCAAGTTGGGAAGAGATTCCAAAGAACGCCACTTGTACAACAATTCCTAGTCTCCCACTTCCACCAAATCACATGTGGAAGCATCTTAGCTGCCCTAACACCCTTGAGCGCCCTCTTGGAGTCTATTTTTAGCCCTGACATGTCATATATGTCATATGTCAGCCTTCAGGTCTGATTTGTGTCATAGGTGTCATAGCATCTTCATAATTGTTGTCATAGAGCTAGGGAATCTAGCCCAAGTGTCTCACTAGCTCCAAATTGCCTCTTCCTCTTCCATGGGAGTTACTCTTCCTCTATATTTCGACCTTGGATGAGTCATGCAATGAATAATACCTTTTGGACTCCCCCAAGTATGTTACCATTCACCTTGAATTCGAATTGGTGAGAGAATGATGCCAAATGTAGTGGGGAAATCTAGCCATATGTGGGTCCCACTTCCTCCATGTGTCTTCATCATGAAATGCCACTTTGATTTTCACTTGTATATATTTATTTATCTCATTTATTAAATATTTATTCCATTCTAATGTTCAAACATCATTTATTATCCCCATTATTCCAAATCCCAAAGCTTCCACCCCAAACCTAGGAAACTAGTAATTTTCCTCCTTGGCAATTATTTGACCTTTAGCATCAATTTGACAAACTCTAATGAATAGGTCTAATGTGATTAGGCCATTGTGACCCAATGCCAAATTTGGGACATGACAGACAATCAGATGCCATTAGGGTCATTTAGGTTCTATTAGGGTCACTTAGATGCAATTAGGTTCATTTAGGTTCCAATAGGATTAGTCAATATCAAATAGTGTTATAATCGCCTACATCATCGTTATTGACATTGACATCATCGTCATCATCAACATCCTAGTCAACATATTACATATCATCAATGCTAATATTTATCATTTTCAGGATGCAACAACATCATCATCAACATGTCATTAGAGTCACTCAAATGCCATAGGGACACTCACATGCCATCAGGGTCATTTAGGATTAATTATGGTCTCTTAGCTTCCAAAAGGGCCACTTAGGTTCCATTAGGGTCACTCAGGGTTAAATAATGCAATAACATGCATCGTCTTCATCATAATCATTATCATAGACATCGTCATCATCACCATTGTCATCCTTATCATCGTCATTATCATCATAGACATCAATATCATTGTCTAACACAACCCTACCAAATCTAACCCTAAACTCCAATAACCAATAGCCTCTATCCCATCAATTAAGTAACTCATATGTTGAACTAGGCTCAATTATAGGAGGAAAACTAGGTGTTATTTTGGGAGCAAATTTAGGCGCAATAATAGGAGCAAAAACATGGTGGTACTTTGGGAGCAAAACCAGATGCTATATTAGACGTTATTGTAGATGCAAAACTTGGTGCTAAACCTACCGACAATTAGGAAGCTAAATTAGGCGCTAAACATGGTTCTAATCCTGGCTTGAATCTTGGTGCAACTTAGGGAGCCAAACTAGGCACAATTCTTGGTTTAAATATTGGCGCAAAAGAGGAAGCTAAAATTGGCTCTAAGCTTGGAACTATGGAGGACGTTATCTTTGGCACTAAAGGAAGCAAAACTAGGTGCTATTGAGGGTGCTATGCCTAGCATTATTACTGGCGTTAAAGTGGACGCTAAAGTGGATGCAATTATCATCCAGTTTAGCGCCTAATTTTAAAAAAAGGACGCAAAAAAAGCCAGGAAAAGCACCATCTCGTGAAATAGCGCCAACTTTTCCTAGAAAATGAAGAAAAATACACTAAAATTGTTAGTGGATGCCAAAAAGGGAGCTAAAAGAGACGCTAATCATAGGATTTTGTTGTTATGGATTTTTAATTATTTTATTTTTGTAGGTTTTAATTCAATTTTTTCTATAGGTTATTGTGTATATATTATATGGCCTAGATACATATGGAAAACAAGATTTTCCTTCCTTCATAATGGATTATTGAAACTTCTCTTTGATTGCTAAGATGCTTCCCCATGTGCTACCTGAAATAACATTTAACTTCAAGGATGGTTAATGGGAAATCAGGATCTTTCACTCATGATGACTAAACATTTCATTTCTATTGTCCAAATTTGATTTGTATCCCAGGAAAATAACCAATGATTCCATTGTGTTTAATGGGTATCACTATCATCATTCCATATATGTTGATGCCTTTACCTTCTATCAAATATATTTGGTGTCATCCGACATATAAGTTTTCTCACATATACTTTGGAATGGTCCCAAGTTGAGATGATAGAAGTGTTGGTTGTGTTGATATATTTCATTTTTATTACAAAAGTGACTATAGGAACACAGTCCACATTTTTCAAAATCTTAGCCTATGGTGTAGAAATTGCATTGCATTTCACTACGCAAAACCCTATTTTAGAAAAGCGTCAAAATAGACAATGTTTGGTCAATGGAGCCATTGGAAAGGGGCTTCCCTAGCGGTACTTGGGTGTTGGGAATCCAATGAAATTGATGGTTTTTCCATTGGATCCTCGGTTTTTGAGTTATGGCGAGTTTCATCTCGCTTCCCAAGGCCATTCAAGGACACAGGGAAAATTTCAACCGGGGTCATAAAACTTGAGTCGAGCAACATAATTGAGTTCCATTGCCTCCTACAATTGTGCTTGGGCAAGGGAAAGATGACTATGATTCCCATGCACTTGCTCTCCACATTTTTCAAAATATTAGCCTATCGTGTAGAAATTGCACTGCACGTCACTTAACAAAACCCTAGTTTAGAAAACCGCCAAAATAGACAACTTTCGGTCCATGAAGCCACTTGACAAGGGTGTCCCTAATGGTACTCGGATGTCACAAATCCAATGGAATCGATGGTTTATCCATTAGATCCACAGTTTTTGAGTTATGGAGAGCTTCATCTGGCTTCCCAAGGCCATTCAGGGGCACCAGGAAAATTTCAACCGACGGCATAAAAACCAAACCGAGCAACATAATTGAGTTTTGTTTCCTCCTGCATGTGTGTTTGGGAAAGGGCGAGATGAATACGATTACCATGCACTTGCTCAGTACATTTTTAAAAATATTAGCATATCGTGCAGAAATTGCATTGCACATCACTTAGCAAAACCCTAGTTTAGAAAAATATACAACTTTCGGTCCACGAAGCCACTAGACAGGGGTGTCCCTAGTGGTGTTTGGGTGTCTCGAATTCAATGAAACTGATGGTTTGTCCATTGGAGACACAATTTTCGAGTTATTGCGAGTTTTATCTCATTTCCAAGGGCCATTCAGGGACACCAGGAAAATTTCAACCGCGGGCATAAAAACCAAACAATGGAATTGAGTTTCGTTTCCTCCTGAAAGTGTGTTTGGGAAAGGATGAGATGTCTGCGATTCCCACACACTCACTCGGCACATTTTTAAAAATATTATCATATCATGCATAAATTGCATTGCACGTCACTTAACAAAACCCTAGTTTAAAAAACCATAAAAATAGACAACTTTCGGCCCATGAAGCCACCGGACAAGGGTTTCCATAGCGGTAATCAGATGTCACTAATGCATCGGAACATACGGTTTGTCCATCGGAGTCACAGTTTTCAAGTTACGACGAGTTTCGTCTCGCTTCCTAAGGATATTCAGGGATACCATGCAAATTTCAATCGGGGGCATAAAAACCAAACCGAGCAACGGAATTGAGTTATGTTTCCTCCTACAAGTGTGTTTGGGAAAGGAATAGATGACCATGATTCCCACACAGTCGCTTCCCACATTTTTCAAAATCTTATCCTATGGTGCAGAAATTGCATTGCATTTCACTGCGCAAAACCCTATTTTAGAAAAGTGTCAAAATAGACAACGTTCGGTCAATGGAGTCACTGGACAAGGGTGTCCCTAGTGGTAGTTGGGTGTTGGGAATCCAATGAAATCAATGGTTTGTCCATTGGAGCCTCTTTTTTCAAGTTATGGCGAGTTTCATCTCTCTTCCCACGGCCATTCGAGGACACATGGAAAATTTCAACCGGGGGCATAAAAACCGAGTTGAGCAATGGAATTGAGTTCCATTTCCTCCTACAATTGTGTTTGGGAAAGGGTGAGATGACTGTGATGCTCATGCACTTTCTCAACACATTTTTCAAAATATTAGCCTATCGTGCAGAAATTGCACAGCACGTCACTTAACAAAACCCTAGTTTAGAAAACTGTCAAAATAGACAACTTTCGGTCCATGAATCCACTTGACAAGGGTGTCCCTAGTGGTACTTGGATGTCATGAATTCAATGGAATCGATGATTTATCCATCTGATCCACAGTTTTCGATTTATGGAGAGCTTCATCTGGATTCCCAAGGCCATTCAGGGGCACCTAGGAAATTTCAACCTGTGACATAAAAAACAAATCGAGAAACGGAATTGAGTTTCGTTGCCTCCTGCATGTGTGTTTTGGAAATGGACAGATGACTATGATTCCCATGCACTTTCTTGACACATTTTTCAAAATATTATCCTATCGTGCATAAATTGCACTGCACTTCACTTACCAAAACCCTAGTTTATAAAACCATAAAAATAAACAAATTTCGGTCCATGAAGCCATTGGATAGGGGTGTCCCTAGTGGTACTTGGATGTCACAAATCCAATGGAACTAAAGGCTTTCCCATCAGAGCCACGGTTTTTGAGTTATGGAAAGTTTCATCTCGCTTCCCAAGTCCATTCAAGGACAACAAACAAATTTCAACCGAGGGCCTAAAAACCAAATCGAACAATTAAATTGAGTTCTTTTATCTACTACAAGTGTTTTTGGTCAAGGGAAATATGATTGTGATTCCCATTAACTTGCTCGACACACTTTTCAAAATATTAGGCTATCATGTATAAATTGCACTGCATGTCACTGAGAAAAACCCTAGTTTAGAAAACCATCAAAATAGATAAAGTTCGGTCCATGAATCCACTGGACATGTGTGTCCCTTGCGGTACTCGAATGTCATGGATCCAATGTAACCGAGGGTTTGTCCATCGGAGCCACAATTTTTGAGTTATGGCGAGTTTCATCTCGCTTTTGAAGGTCGTTCATGGACACCAGGAAAATTTCAATCGGGGGCATAAAAACCAAATAGAGAAACGAAATTGAGTTATTTTTACTCTTAAAAGTGTGTTTGGGAAAGGAAGAGATGACCACGATCCCCACATAGTTTCTCCCCACTTTTTTCAAAATATTAGCCTATGGTGCAGAAATTGCATTGCATTTCACTATGCAAAACCCTATTTTAGAAAAGCATCAAAATAGAAAATGTTAGGTCAATGAAGCCACTGGAAAGGAGTGTCCCTAGCGTTACTTGGGTGTCGGGAATCCAATGAAACTGATGGTTTTTCCATTGGAGCCTTGGTTTTCGAGTTATGGCGATTTCCATCTCGCTTCCCAAGGCCATTCGAGGACATAGGGCACATTTCAATTGGGGGCATAAAAATTGAGCCGAGCAACGGAACTGAGTTCCATTGCCTCCTACAATTGTGTTTGGGAAAGGGAGATATGACTGTGATTCCCATGCACTCACACGACACATTTTTCAAAATATTAGCCTATCATGCAAAAATTGCATTGCACGTCACTTAGCAAAACCCTAGTTTAGAAAACCGTCAAAATAGACAACTTTCGCTCCATAAAGCCACTTGAAAGGGGTGTCCCTAGTGTTCGGATGTCAATAATCCAATGGAATTGACGATTTTTCCATCGGATCCACGGTTTTCGAGTTATGGAGAGCTTCATCTCGCTTTCCAAGGCCATTCAAGGGCACTAGGAAAATTTCAACCGGTGACATAAAAACCAAACTACGCAACATAATTGAGTTTCGTTGCCTCTTCCATGTGTTTTTAGGAAAGGGATAGATGACTACGATGCCCATTCACTTTCTTGACACATTTTTCAAAATCTTAGCCTATCATGCATAAATTGCACTACACTTCACTTAGCAAAACCCTAGTTTAGAAAACTGTCAAAATAGACAATTTTCGGTCCATGAAGCCCCTTGAAAGGGGTGTCCCTAGTGGTACTCGAATGTCACTAATTCAATGGAATCGACGGTTTTCCATCGGATCCACGGTTTTCAAGTTATGGAGAGATTCATCTGGATTCCCAAGGTCATTCAGGGGCACCAGGAAAATTTCAACCGATGACATAAAAACCAAACCGAGCAACAGAATTGAGTTTCGTTGCCTCCTGCATGTGTGTTTGGGAAAGGGAGAGATGAATACGATGCCCATGCACTTGCTCGACACATTTTTCAAAATATTAGCCTATTGTGCAGAAATTGTACCACACTTCACTTAGAAAAACCCTAGTTTAGAAAATCGTCAAAATAGACAACTTTCGGCCCATGAAGCCACTGAATAGGGGTGTCCCTAGTGGTACTCGGATGTCATGAATCCAACGGAATTGAAGGATTTCCCATCAGAGCCACGTTTTTCGAGTTATGGCAAGTTTCATCTCGCTTCCCAAGTTCATTCAAGGACAACAAACAAATTTCAATCGGGGCATAAAAACCAAACCGAAAAATGAAATTGAGTTCTGTTGTCTCCTACAAGTGTGTTTGGGAAAGGGAAAGATGACCGTGATTCCCATTAACTTGCTCGACACATTTTTCAAAATCTTAGCCTATAATGTAGAAATTGTACTACATGTCATTGAGAAAAACGCTAGTTTAGAAAACCATCAAAATAGATAACTTTCGGTCCATGAAGCCACTGGACATGTGTGTCCCTTGCGGTACTCGGATGTCATGAATCCAATGTAACTGACGGTTTTTCCATCAGAGCCACAATTTTTTAGTTATGGCGAGTTTCATCTCGCTTCTGAAGGCCATTCATGGACAAGCGGGGGCATAAAAACCAAACCGAGCAACTAAATTGAGTTATGTTTCCTCTTACAGGTGTGTTTGGGAAAGGGAGAGATGACCACGATTCCCACACATTCGCTGCCCACATTTTTCAAAATCTTAGCCTATGGTGCAAAAATTGCACTGCACATCACTTAACAAAACCCAAGTTTAGAAAACCATCAAAATAGACAACTTTCAGTTGATGAAGCTAGATGACAAGGGTGTCCCTAGTGATACCCATATGTCACGAATCCAACGGAATTGACAGTTTTTCCATCGAAGCCATGGTTTTCGAGTTATTGCGAGTTTCATCTTGCTTCCCATGGCCATTCAGGGAAACCAGACAAATTTCAACCGGTAGCATAAAAATCAAACCGAGCAATGGAATTGAGTTATGTTACATCTTGCAGGTGTATTTTGGAAATGGAGAGAGGACCACGATGCCCATGCACTCACTTGGCACATTTAGAACATATTATCCCAACGTGCAAAATTTGCACTGCATGTATCTAATCAAAACCCTAGTGTAGAAAACCATCAAAATAAATAATGTTTGGTCCATGAAGTCACCAGACATTGGGTGTCCCTAGAGGTGTTTGGATGTCAAGAATCCATCGAAACTGACGATTTTCCCATCTAAGCCCCATTTTTCGATTTATTGCAAATTTCAACTCTCTTCCCAAGGCCATTTAGGGATACCAGGGGAAAATTCAACCAGTGGCATAAAAACCAATCCAAGTAATGAAATTGAGTTTTGTTGCCCCCTGCAGGTACTTGGATAACATGAATCCAACGAAGCTTTGTAATATTTGCGATTATTCAATTATATGATTAATAAGTTAAAAACTATATTTATGATAATATTCTTTTGGCTATGTTTATGAGGGGATATTATCAAGCATGCTATATTAAATTTACTTTTAGATTAAAAATGTAAACAATTCATGAACTTGATTGAGAGATGAAAACCATGGTTAATGTGCTCTTAACGATATAAATTGAATAACATGTTATATATAGAGATTTAATGATATAACAACTTTAGGAAAAACAATGGTTCGAAGCGAATACTATATGTGATATCATATTTTTCTTCACTTTATATATAATCACTAGGATGTCTATTTTTCCTTGCCTCTATGTCTTGTTGTGATATGAAAATTCATGGTGTACATGTGTGTGTATGTGTGAGTGTGTGCACGGTTGTGTACAATGTATACACTTTATATGTGTGTTTACTATCTGTTGATGAGGTGATGTTTATATTCATGGTTGGAAAACTTGTGAGAATGCATAAAGTATCACACTAATATTTGCAATATAACACAAAATATGCATTATTGAATGAAATTAATACTAATGTTTTAAATTGATTATTTCTTGTTGTTTGCAGAAAAATGGTGAAGATGACTCCTTAGATGATCTAGATTATGTTTTCACCAATGTACTAGAAAAAGATATTGCTGATAATGATGCAAATGGATCAGATGAAAATGATGATGAGTATGCTGTTGGGATATATGAAGATGATGAGGATGAGGATGAGGATGAGGATGATGATGATAATGGTGGTGATGATGATGATGATTATAGCCATTGATGCTACTATTGAGATTGTGGATGTTTATTGCTTTCTCGATGCTACTAGACACATATTCTTATTTTTGCGATGATCCAAGTTCATATTAAATTCTGGGTCATTTTGATTTGTATGGTGGATTTATGTTGACATATAAACTTTGATTACCCTTGATCATTTTGACAGTTCTATATATGGATATTAAAAAATATATTTCTTGTGATATTGGTATTTTCACTATATATATCATCCACTTGTTCTTTTAACCTTAATATGATGATTTGTATGATAGGTTATTGATGTGATGATGTTTTATAATTTCACTTCTTTTGATGAAAAATAATGGTGATTTTATCGTTATTATATTGTAAATTTATCTATATTGGAAGTTGTCGATGATCTTTTCATGGAAAATTAATATATATGATGATGTTACTACTTTGGATAAATGTTGTCTGTTTGTGTGAAATTTTATTCATAAATGCTATGCAATTAATTTCAATAATGGTATCTACAATTAATTTCAATGTTTCATTATGTTATTTCAGAACTATGAAGTAAATGATATATGAGAACTATTGAAATTAATGAAATAATTATAATAATTTGATATAATAAATATATTAGAACACAATTGGATATAGTTGTAGGTGTTAAATAGCAAGCCTAATGTGGTGCTAATAAGGAAGAAAAATAGGAAGAAAAACTAGGAGCTAAAATGGAAGCCCACTATGTCATAGATCTAGAAGCAACATTAGATGCAATACCTAGCGCTAAGTTGGAAGTCAATTCTGATTCTATTTTGGATGCCAAAGTAGAAGCCAAACCAGAAGTTAAACTAGTGGCCAACAAAGAAGCAAAATTAGATGCTTAATGGGAAGCTAAATGTGGTGTTAATGAGGAAGCAAAACAAGAAGAAATTCAAGAAGTTAAACTGGAATCAAAATGTGGCGCTAGTGTGGGAGTGAAAATGGACGCTAAAGTGGTAGCAAAACATGGTGTTAATGTTGACATCAATAGAGATGCAAAACTAGGCATTAAAAATGATGCGACACTTGATGCTAATGAGGAAGCCAAACATGGTGTTGATATGGTAGAAAAATAAGATGTTACTTTGGATGCAAAACATGGCTCTACATAGGAAGCAAAATATAGTGCAACAAAATAAGAAAAAATTGGCGCCATTTTGGTAGCAAAACACAATGTAAAAAAGGAAGAAAAAATTGGTGCAAAATTAGAAGCGAAAATTGGTGCATATTGGAAGTAAAACGTGGTGCAAAATAAGATGCTAAAGTGGTATCACATATGGATGCAATATTGGATGGTAATTTGGATGCAAATATGGTGCGGATGTAGATGCAAAAATAAATGCTAACATGGCGCTTTTAAGGATGCAAATAGGGTGCTAATAGGGACGTCATTTAGGAAGTAAAAGAGGACGATCTCTAGAAAGCAAAATAGGATGTTATTTAGGAAGCAAATCTCGACGTCGTTTAGGAAGCAAAATTGGACGATATTTTGGAAGCAAAAAAATGGGTGCTATTTTAGACATCAGAAAGGATGCTATCTAGGAAGAAAAAAAAGACGTTATTTTAGACTCTTTACGTTTCGTACAAGATGCATCCCATTTAGCGTCTGCTTCGACCACTCAATGAAAAAAAAATTACACTAAAAAGGGACGCTAATTCCAGGATTTGTTGTAGTGATAGCTAGTTAGTGTGTGTGTTTGGAATTATCTGGAGCATATTGATGCATGAGTGTGTTAAGCATGTTGATGCTTGTTTCTATTGTTCCATGTTGCAATTAGAAACAAAAAATCCCGAGCTGGATGATCATGGATATTTATCCTAATCAATTGTGATCAAGGTGTATGAATATGTAGATCTGGTGATTGATTGGTTGCATTTGTTATTGAATTTGAAAATTTATTTCCTGAAGTAAATGACTCAGTAACATAGTTAATTAGAACTGGACTACTCATATGCTCTATTTCAGAGTAGTGTCATAGTTGCGCAGCAGGTCCAACATGTGTTGGAAAATGCATAAGTTGTATATGCATGCGCTGCATGAAATTTTAATTTCTTATTAAAGAATCATTTTCATGGTATTATGCTCATTTAGAATAATCCTTCTGGCTGAGTATGAGTGTAGATTAATATATGCATTTGGAGTGGTATATCTATTTGACAAGGTGGTCTTGTCATGTTGAGTCTTAGGTGCTATTTATGGCTTATGCATGGCTTGTGTATTAGTCTTTGATGAGAGTATGTGACTTGTGTTTGGATTATATTGGAGTCATCAGGGACTATTTGAAGCTTATGATTGGTTTGTGTTTAAGTCCAATGGTAGATGGCCATATTGGATATCTAGATAAATTCTTTGAATTGACCTATGCATAAGTCCATATGTGCAAGAATGGTTTATGTTGATACAACATTGGAATGTTGTTATTTAATGACAATTAGTGTAATTGAAAAATTATATATTTGAATGCAATATTAAATATGAAAGAGACTCTAAAACAACAATAAGTGTTTGAATTCTCTTGGATGTTTTCTTAATAAGACTGGTGCACTCACATGTTTCAGTGCAGATTTGAATGCTTGAATTCTTGTTCGCCGTGCTTGTGTGAGCTATAAATGAATTGTTAATACTTCTATACTTATTCTAACTTATGAAAAGTTAAATCTAAGAATACGTTGCTAACTAATATAAGTTGTTAGTTGATTATAAACTGTTGACCGTTGTTATATGGTGAAGTTGTTAGTTGGTTATAACTTGTTACTACTTGTTAACTGAAGTTATCTAGTATGATTTATTTGTATGTATCTACTGATATTACCTGTGAGTGATGCACATAATGAAATTGCAAACTAAATCTTTGGATGCAGAGAAAGAGATTGCAATATTAGAGTTCTCTGGGGTCATCCAAGAGGTTCTTCATCATGTTTGATTGAAGAATGCGACACAAATAAAGAATTTTTTTTTTCTCAAGCATTGAGGAAGAAGGGAGATATATTTACCCTAAACTGGATTTAATATTGAAAATAATTCTTGTAGGAGATAATATTCAGAAAATGTTTTTGATTTTTGAAAATATAGTTAAGCTACAAGTCCAACTGACCTGGAGCAGGGAAGCCATAGTCGTGGAGCTCCAGATTGGGACAAGACTAAGAGGGGGAACTCTAACTCTTTTCTTTTTACTTATGTTATTTTCTTTCTAGGAAGAGAAAGTTGTTGAAATGCATGTTACATCTAAAAATTTGTTGTGTTTATTTTTGTTAGAAATAAACAATAAATGCTGAAGTAGTTGAAAATTTATGTAAAAGAAATGAAGATGAATGGATTCGTCTATATGCATATGC
This sequence comes from Larix kaempferi, assembly GCA_027924585.1. Lineage (NCBI taxonomy): Eukaryota > Viridiplantae > Streptophyta > Pinopsida > Pinales > Pinaceae > Larix > Larix kaempferi. The sequence goes on along the minus strand of BSBM01000158.1, from coordinate 26,406,663 downwards.
TGAGTTAATCATGAAATGCATCAAAACATTCTGACAAAGAAAGATATAGTTGATCTTTCATAAAAGGGGAACCTGATTTTTAGTATGTTGGTTTAATGAAGACATGGTGATTGAATTTCATAGGAAAAACTTCAAATATAAGTCGGTTGTTGTTATCTTAAAAGTTAAAGTGGAGTGGCACAATCTCCTATTGCCATCAACAAAAAAACATGATGAAGTGTGTTAGAGTTTGGTGAACCTGATTCATCTTTGAAGAAATAGCTTGAAAGCTAAAATGCTAGAACAACTTTGCAGATTTTTGAATATTTGATGTATGTAAACATTGTATAAATGTATATAAGCATTAGAACACCGAGGATGGTGTAGACTCTAAGGGGCAAGGGAATGCAACACCCCTAGTTTGAAACCCTTAGTATGATGATGACTATAGTTTATGACTCTTCCTGCAAGAATGAACATATTGTATTTTTGTAATTATTAATATTAAAATCCACAGCTGGCTGTGCTGAGGCAGTACGCGAAAGAGATCGAGGACACATGTATTCACTAGAGACAGTAAGTGGTTTATAATTTCTTAGGTAGGAAACCGTGATATGACTCCACTAAACCTTTAAGTCCCTAAATTTTATCCTAAGTCTTGATTAAGTCTTTGTCTCTTTAATTAATTTGAAGCTTCATTTAAATCATGAATATGATTTAAATTGGTTTAAGTGGGATTAGGGGGAGAGCTTATATGTTCTTACTTTATAAATAAAAATAAAAATAATAATATGGGAAATGTGGGTCTCTTGGAGAACCTACATGATCCCATCTTGCCATGCATAAAAATAATGCATGCAAATGGAAATTTCATTCGTCCCTTCATCCAGGGGAAGGATCGAGGTGGGAGAGAATTTATTTATTTATTTTTTAACAGAAACGTATATTATAAAAAAAAAGAACTGTGGTTTTGAACCAAATCGGTTGAGTGATATCCAAACACAAGGTGGGAGAGAAATTTTAGAGCAAACATAGGAGAATGATTAACTGAGAAGGGAATCTGATATGAATTCCTAAGTCCGTGAACCAATTTGTTGGAGTTTTCTTGCTGAAACGCTGCCCAATTTGTCTCTTGTAGTTCCAGTAAAGTGGAAAATGGTGTAGCGAATCGTCTTGGTGGAATTCTGAGCATATATGACAGTGATGTGTTTTCACTGTTGTGCATTCAGAAGGAAAATAAGGAAGTGAAATGCACTATTTGGCATGGAATTGGATTTAATCCAATTTCCTGATTGCCAAGATTTTAATCTTGAGAAATTATGGGACTACTGAGATGTATGTCTAGTGAATGCATGAGCATCAACTCGGGGGTGGTGTTTTGCTGAGAGATTAATGAGAAAAATTACCTAAGGTTGGGTGGAGTGTGCCTCACACAGATCCAGTTGCCCAATTCAAGTATTTTCCAGATAAGTTTTAATTCCTGGAAATGATGTTGTATTTCCTCAATGATATTTATTTAATTTCATGGTACAAAAATTTCCATGGTTTTCATGTTTTAATTTCTAAAATTAGATATAAAGAATGAATTCATGCGTTGATTGGTTGGATTCATAATTATGGAAGGACTGTGAGTTTAACTCTGTGCAATGCTTGTTACTAATGCATAAGTTATACAAATGAAGATAAAATTGTATGAATGCTTGTTCTTTATTACTTTCCGTATAATTTTCTTAATGGTTCCTGTAAATACCTGGTGCATAGGATACAATTTAATTGCATATATTATGTGTTTCATTGTTTGGTAAAATTGTATTTAATATGTTTTAATTTGAATGGTATTTGCATTTGTAAACCACAGGCTGGAAATTATAAACCACAGTCTGGTAATGTGTGGTATTTGCATTGAAATTCACATAATTATATTTATTTTTGCTTAATTGGTAATTGTAAATAATTACCATATCTTAAAGTTTGTGTATTGTGCCTTTCATTGAGTGGTATTGTAGTTTTTGAAAACCACAGGCAGACCTTGCTTGTTCTATTTTACAATTACCATGTGCCAATGTTTGTTTACTATGCCTTGCAATAAATGGTATACTATATTTAAAAACCACAGATTGATTTTTCTTATCCAAAGAAGTTTAAATGATTATGTTGCAGTTTAAATCAAGCCTAGTGTAATGTTTACAAACACCATCAGCCAATAATGAATGGTATTTGTTTTTATTTCATAGGTATTGGAATTGTATGGGTTGTATGCAAAATATCATGGATTAAATTAGTAATGGATTGGTTATTACATTCCACACTTTGGATAAATTGGTATTTTCCATCCTATTTAATTTATGCATATAACCCTATTGCGCAGTTAATATGTTGGAATATTACCTTCCATGTTTTGGATAGATTGGTAATTGTTACCCTAATTAATTTATGCATGTAATATTATTGCACATTTAATAAGTTGGAATATTGTTTTCCTTATTATAATAATATGAAAGGTACATCAATGGAAGATTTCCTATGTATATAATATAATTGCCTTTGTCCCATTTATGTGAACAATATTGCGAATTTTTCATGAAATATTCTTATTGCACAAATCTTTAGTTATTACTGCACAATTCTTATTTCCTTATTGCATAGTTTCTAAGACATTTTTTACTGCACAGTTCTTATTCCGCGGTAAGTTAAAATCAATAGATTGGGAAAAAATGTTTTCCCTTGTCATAATAATATGCTAATTACATAATTGGAAGATTGTCTATAGATTTTACTATAATTCCTTTGTTCCATTTATATGATTCCTCGTGCGCAATTTCCATGAAAGATAATAATTTACTGCGTAGTTTCTACTGTATAGTTTTAAAATTTTTACTATGCAGTTTCAATAAAATGTTTACTGCGCAGTTCTTAGGAATGGATTTATAAGGAAAAGTTTGTAAATGTTATATCCCAAGCACTAGGTAAAGATTGGGTCCAGAATAATTTATATTCATATAAAATATAATATATGTATTAAAGATGGTACCAATTTAATATGAGATAACTGTGTGACATATGGAAATTATTATTCTTCCACAATTATGCATAAAATCATTATGTGCATATGTTTTGATTATGTGTCTTGTAGTATATTATATGCTTCCACTAAAATAATTTTGTCTATAATGCATTTGTTTATGAATTGTTGTGCATTGATTATGAGAATACATATAAGTCTCATGTATGTACATTTATAAAAAATAAATTAGTGTGTTTTAAGTCTAGTGTAACGTTGGGTGCGTTACACTCATCATCATCAAGATGTGAGCCAATGGTTGTCTGATTAACTTGATTCCCGCATACATATTCTTCTTCTTGATCCTGATCATCTTGATCTTCTTCTTCTTCTTTATCATGACCACCTTCATCTTCTAGCAAAGTATACTTTACAGGTCGTCCTCTTGGATCAAATCTAACAACAAAAGACCAACCTTCTCTGCATGGTACCTCTAAAAAAAATACATGCTCACATTGACTTGGAAGTACATAGGGATCTGTATTTGACTCGTACCTATTAGTATTAATCATGGTAAATCCATTGTCATGATCATCGCCTTTCAACAACAATCTGTACCATCTCACCTGAAAGAGAACCACTTTGGAGGATTTAAAGTCTATATCCAATATGTCTTCCAAATATCCATATTACCTCAAATATGATGTGACCAGATGTCTATCACCCCTATGGGAAATATTAGTTACCGAAAAATTGCAGTTATACCACTATCACATGTTTTCCTCTCGTCATCCAATTGTCTGGTGCAATATTTTATGCCATTGCACCACATAGACTTATGATGTTTTTCCTACATTCTCAACATGTTAAAAATGAAATGCTAGTATTTGGTAAGTATATGTATAATATAATTTGCGAGAAAAAAACATCTATGGGATTTGAAATTTAAAACCTAAAGTTAGATATTGCTTACATTTCTATCTTTTGCACCATATGTTATATCAATTTCATGTTGGGTTAAATCTGTATCATGATCCAAATAAGCTTTTCTGATCAGCTTTGTGACCCTATTCCATGATAAGGCACCATAAAATTCTTCACATTGTTCTATCCATCTCTTCATCTAATCAAGATTATTTGCAACGTATAAATGAATTGCATCCCACTCTATATTACCTATAACAATTACAAAAATTATATTTACTTAAACAACCAAGCTACTAGCCATTCTACCAGAAGCATTTATGAAAATATTAAATACAATATAAAGTTTTAGATTTCACTTTTCTCCATATACCTTTCCCCAACAACACCTCCTCTTTAAATTTGTTGGTGGAATTGGCATCCCAAAGGAGAGACACATCCATATCACCCACTATTTGGGGTAAATACTCACTAAAATATATAGTGGATTGATATAGCATGTAGCCTTCAAACATTGAGCCTTGTGGACATGCTATTTTTCTAACAAATCCCTTCAATGCCTTCAAGTGCCTCTCCACCACCCACATTGACCTTGTGTGTACAGGTCCACATGTTTCAATCTCTTCCACCAGGTGTATGAAATAGTGTTCCTATGCAATGAATGTTTTTGGAGGAAGATACTTTTTCATATCACACATTAGTTGGGGAATTTATCTTTTCCAATACTTGATATATTCTTTATGAATCTCTTTAGATGACAACCAAATACGAGTGCAAATAAATTTGATGTATCACCATTAATATAGTTAAGGCAAGCAAAGAAAGTATTGACTATACAACCCATAATTCAACTATACATCTATACATACCTCATGTACTTGAAAAGATCATAAATAACATTATTTATGTTGTCAAAGCTATTAGGAAAAGCTAGAGGTAGAACATACTGCAACATGGACATAATGTATATTACTAACAAATAAGGTATAGATCATTACATATAATTGAAATAGAGATAACCATTAAATGCTAACATATAATGTATATATCGAAAAATAATTGAAATTTCAAAATGTCAAACCTTCATACATGTATGCCAATCATGAGTTTTAGCCCCACCGAAATCGACTTACTTTGTTAATATATTACTTATGTTTGAAATAAAAATAGTGGGGAATTTTATCTTCTGTACAACATATTTTACAACAACACTCTCTTGCGTGTTAGCAACCATGAAAGATTGGTGGAATTTTCACTACCATAGCAATCCTTCAAATGTTGTAATGAGTTGGATTCCTGAATGCCACTTATAATTTTTGTGATTTTTTCATTGTTAGGACTCCCATCTATAATTTTCCACAAGCACTTTGTGACATTATTTCCAATATGCATTGTGTCAAACAAATGAGCTACTTGTAGGTGCTCATAGTATGGAAACCAACTGAATTGGGTAGAGTATAGTTTTAAAACCCGTGGAACCTGACCTTGACAACCTCTGAGAAGTATCATTGAAAGATGAATATTTTTACTATTCATGCTAAGTATGGAAATATAAAAATAAATACAAGTGACCAAGAATGTAGTGTAACTACAGACGAGCATTTCTTACCATGAATCTTCAGAAATTCCTTTTGCCATAGTTGAGGAATCATTCTTCATGGTTTTTTTCCACTCTCTTCCTTCCCATTAAAGTCATTTCTTTCAGTAATCTGATACCTATGGTCCTTATGGAGAAAATTCCTAAACTCATTGTACACCTCCTTTCCTGAACTTCTTGCACATCTAGATATTGTTCTTGGACCACATACAATACATGCATATTTTCCCTTTGTTTGAATCCCTACAAGTTATGGAATAATGAATTAATATAGAGAATTTCATAAATTATAAATGATGCATAGCAATACATGAAAATTTTACATACCACAAAAATGTGTAAGACCGGGTGCATAGTGAATTGTCCATGTAAGTATTCCATGGAACTGAAATTGTTTTTGGCCTATAGGTTTGGAGAGTTCGCACATATTGATGTTGGACCATAATTTTAAAATTTTGTTTATAAGAGGCTCAAGATATAACTCCATATCTTTAACTTGATGCTTACCTAGTAGATATTTGAAAATTAAAATACATAATTAATAAGTTCTCGATCATGCAACAATGAAAAAAATAGATTCCTTGTATTGTTTTAACATTCTTAAATTAAGTACCTGGAACAATTAATGCCAACATGACATGCTTCTTTTTAATTGTCATCCATGGAGGAAGGTTATTGTTTATAACAAAAACTGGCCAAACTGAGTAACTGGTTCTGAGCTCTCCAAATTGATTGACACCATCAACTTCCAATGAGAATATAATAGTACATGGTTCTTCTTTAAAAATTGGAAATATTTCATCAATGTATCTAAATACATATCCATCTCCAGGAATTCACATGACACCATCTGCACTTCTGTGTCGTGCATGGTAATCCATAATTCTGCAATGTTTTTATACCTGAAAAGTTGTTGAAAACGTAGAATTATCGGGATATGGTGAAGAAATTTTTGGGGCACCTTATTTGTTACATGATCAGTATTATATATACTAATTCCACATTCAGGGCACTCACTCTTTGATTCATGTTATCTGTAATATGTGATATGATCATTGGGACATGCATAAATTGTGTTATACTCCATTCCTATATATTCCAGGACGAAATTTTTTTCTTTGTATGAGCAAAGGTAAATAATTTGACGGTGGTAGAAGAGTATAACTCAACAACCTAAACAAAAAAAATCAATATAAAAATTGTAATTACTTCCTTAGATTACATATGGCAATGACAAATAAAAAAACAACATCCAATTTCAATTGCAAATGTATAAATATTGCATACCTTAACAACTGCCTCATTTATGTGTTTGAAATACCATTCATGAACTACAAGTGACTAGCAACAAAAGACCAAAGAGAGCACTTGTCTTTGAGTCTTTGTATAATCCTTTTTTTTCCTTATCAATTAGAGGTACATCATGAATGTTTTTGTATATATCGTCTGTAGCTACATTCTCATCCATGGAAACAAATGTGTCATTGATCAACCTATTTATCCCTTCATTGTAAATAAGGTTGTGGTCATTTTCTTCTATTGTATCAACCTCAATGTTGCCACCCTCGCCATATCTAGTATGAATTGTAGCAACTGGATTTGAAAGCATTGGTGCTCTTGTCTGTGAAATAATCATGACAAAATAATTCCAATTAGTATCGAAATGCACATCAATATTAATAGTATTGCAAATGAGAAAATAACATTTTTTTGTATGCTATTAGGGGATGATATTTTGTTCCACCTTCCAAGTGCCCATACCGATAGCAATGTTTCTGGTTGTTTCACTAACAACTCATCTTCTTTTCATCCCTATGCTTTGCGTAGAATGGAAATAACATTTTCCATCACCAATTATATCTTCAACATTAAAGGCTTGATTATGATCATTTGCACTACTAGGGTTGCTTGTGTGACCCGTACACAGAATTGATAGTTGCTCTCATAGTAGCAATTCATTTGGATATACTAGTAAATCAGTGGACATGATTGTCTGGCATTATTCTCTATTTCAATAAAATATATTATCAAATTAAGAAGAAATACAAAAAATTCATTAACCGAATGAAAACAAATTTATTCAAGGGATAATCTCATTAATCCACAATTTGTTTTACCTAAAATCTGAGTTCTTCCTCCAAAATTATTCCACAAAGTATTCTTTCCAAATTGGACCGGGAAAAACCTAAAAAAAACCCTAGATATGTGTTAAATTTTGTCCAATTGAACTAGAAAAAACCTAAATAGATATTGTGTCCCAATATGTTTTAAAACTTGTCGACTTTAATCGAAAAATAGGAAAATGCATTCGGCTTTTACTCATCTCTTAAGCGATGTTAAAATAATATAGTTCTTTGGGATGATATTTGCATGCGGGACGCTGCTTAAGCAACCCAAGATACCATCGCTTAAGCGACTTCTTGTTTGGCGTCGCTTAAGAGACGTTAGGCAAATATTTTTGAAGCACCTTCTAAAAAAACAATAAATTGACGTTTTTTCGACATGTAAAGTGACTTTTGACTTTACACATCGGTAAAAACATTGAATTTTGACCCCAAATCAAGTAGTGTTTCCCAGATGTCTTCCCTTGAGGTGGTAGGATTATCTTATGGTACTTGGAAATTTGGTGCCAATCATTACCCATGGGATACTTGTCAGTTCTCATTGAATTTATTTCCATCTCAGCATTTGTAAAATTTTAATAGGATATGGGTGGAAAATATTTGAAGGTGTGCTTTAAGGTTTCCCACAACTCAAACTCTTCAAACAACTATTGGACGATGGTTATTCCTTTAAACGTCTCTTGGAGGCCTTCAAACATTCACTATTTATTCCTTTTATTGTCCAACATCTCTTGGTAGGAGACCGTGATATGACTCCATTAAACCTTAAGTCCCTAAATTTTATCCTAAGTCTTGATTAAGTCTTAATCTCTTTAATTAATTTGAAACTTGCTTTAAATCATGAATATGATTTAAATTGGTTTAAGTGGGATTAGGGGGAGAGCTTATATGTTTTTACTTTATAAATAAAAGTAAAAATAATAAAATGGGAAATGTGGGTCTCTTGGAAACCTACATGGTTCCATCTTGCCATGCATAAAAATAATGCATGCAAATGGAAATTTCATTCATCCCTTCATCCAGGGGAAGAATCGAGGTGGGAGAGAATTTATTTATTTATTTTTTAACAAAAACGTATATTATAAAAAAAAAACCGTGGTTTTGAACCAAATCGGTTGAGTGATATCCAAACACAAGGTGGGAGAGAAATTTTAGAGCAAACATAGGAGAATGATTAACTGAGAAGGGAATCTGATATGAATTCCTAAGTCCGTGAACCAATTTGTTGGAGTTTTCTTGCTGAAACTCTGTCCAATTTGTCTCTTGTAGTTCCAGTAAAGTGGAAAATGGTGTAGCTAATCGTCTTGGTGGAATTCTAAGCATAGATGATAGTGACGTGTTTTCACTGTTGTGCATTCATAAGGAAAATAAGGAAGTGAAATGCACTATTTGGCATGGAATTGGATTTAATCCAATTGCCTGATTGCCAAGAGTTTAATCTTGAGAAATTATGGGACTACTGAGATGTATGTCTAGTGAATGCATGAGCCTCAACTCGGGGGTGGTGTTTTGCTGAGAGATTAATGAGAAAAATTACCTAAGATTGGGTGGAGCGTGCCTCACACAGATCCAGTTGCCCAATTCAAGTATTTTCCGGATAAGTTTTAATTCCTGGAAATGATGTTGTATTTCCTCAATGCTATTTATTTAATTTCATGGTACAAAAATTTCCATGGTTTTCCTGTTTTAATTTCTAAAATTAGATATAAAGAATGAATTCATGCGTTGATTGGTTGGATTCATAATTATGGAATGACTATGATTTTAACTCTGTGCAATGTTTGTTAATAATGCATAAGTTATACAAATGAAGATAAAATTGTATGAATGCTCATTCTCTAATGAAGTGGGAAATTTACTTTCCGTATAATTTCCTTAATGGTTCCTGTAAATACCTGGTGCATAGGATGTAATTTAATTGCATATATTATGTGTTTCATTGTTTGGTAAAAGTATATTTAATATGTTTTAATTTGAATGGTATTTGCATTTGTAAACCACTGGATGGAAATTATAAACCACATGCTGGTAATGTGTGGTAATTGCATTGAAATTCACATAATTATATTTATTTTTGCTTAATTGGTTATTGTAAATAATTACCATATCTTAAAGTTTGTGTATTGTGCCTTTCATTGAGTGGTATTGTAGTTTTTTACAATTACCATGTGCCAATGTTTTTTTACTATGCCTTGTAATAAATGGTATCCTATATTTAAAAACCACAATTTGATTTTTCTTATCCAAAGAAGTTTAAATGATTATGTGGAAGTTTAAATCAAGCCTAGTGTAATGTTTACAAATACCATTAGCCAATAATGAATGGTATTTGTTTTTATTTCATAGGTATTGGAATTGTATGGGTTGTATGCAAAATATCATGGATTAAATTAGTAAGGGATTGGTTATTACATTCCACACTTTGGATAAATTGGAATATTGTTTTCCTTATTATAATAATATGAAAGGTACATAAATGGAAGATTTCCTATGTATATAATATAATTGTCTTTGTCCCATTTATGTGAACAATATTGCGAATTTTTCATGAAATATTCTTATTGCGCAGATCTTTAGTTATTACTGCACAATTCTTATTTCCTTATTGCGCAGTTTCTAAGACATTTTTTACTACACAGTTCTTATTCCGCGGTAAGTTAAAAGCAATAGATTGGGAAAAAATGTTTCCCCTTGTCAGAATAATATGCTAATTACATAATTGGAAGATTGTCTATAGATTTTACTATAATTCCTTTGTTCCATTTATGTGATTCCTCGTGCCCAATTTCCATGAAAGATAATAATTTACTGTGTAGTTTCTACTGTATAGGTTTAAAATTTTTACTATGCAGTTCCAATAAAATGTTTACTACGCAGTTCTTAGGAATGGATTTTTAAGGAAAAGTTTGTAAATGTTATATCCCAAGCACTAGGTAAAGATTGGGTCCAAAATAATGTATATTAATATAAAATCTAATATATGTATTAAAGATGGTACCAATTTAATATGAGATAACTGTGTGACATATGGAAATTATTATTCTTCCACAATTATGCATAAAATCATTATGTGCATATGTTTTGATTATGTGTCTTGTAGTATATTCTATGCTTCCACTAAAATAATTTTGTCTATAATGCATTTGTTTATGAATTGTTGTGCATTGGTTATGAGAATACATATAAGTCTCATGTATGTACATTTATAAAAAATAAATTGGTGTGTTTTAAGTCTAGTGTAACGCTGGGTGCGTTACACTCATCATCATCAAGATGTGAGCCAATGGTTGTCTGGTTAACTTGATTCCCGCATACATATTCTTCTTCTTGATCCTGATCATCTTGATCTTCTTCTTCTTCTTTATCATGACCACCTTCATCTTCTAGTAAAGTATACTTTACAGGTCGTCCTCTTGGATCAAATCTAACAACAAAAGACCAACCTTCTCTGCATGGTACCTTTGAAAAAAATACATGCTCACATTGACTTGGAAGTACATAGGGATATGTATTTGACTCGTACCTATTAGTATTAATCATGGTAAATCCATTGTCATGATCATCGCCTTTCAACAACAATTTGTACCACCTCACCTTAAAGAGTCCACTTTGGAGGATTTAAAGTCTATATCCAATATGTCTTCCAAATATCCATATTACCTCAAATACGATGTGACCACATGTCTATCACCCCTATGGGAAATATTAGTTACCCGAAAAATTGCAGTTATACCACAATCACATGTTTTCCTCCCGTCATCCAATTGTTTGGTGCGATATTTTATGCCATTGCATCACATAGACTTATGATGTTTTTCCTACATTCTCAACATGTTAAAAATGAAATATTAGTATTTGGTAAGTATATGTATAATATAATTTGTGAGAAAAAAACATCTATGGGATTTGAAATTTAAAACCTAAAGTTAGATATTGCTTCCATTTCTATCTTTTGCACCATATGTTATATCAATTTCATGTTGTGTTAAATCTGTATCATGATCCAAATAAGCTTTTGTGATCAACTCTGCGACCCTATTCCATGATAAGGCATTGTAAAATTCTTCACATCGTTCTATCCATCTCTTCATCTAATCAAAATTATTTGCAACGTATAAATGAATTGCATCCAACTCTATACTACCTATAACAATTACAAAAATTATATTTACTTAAACAACCAAGCTACTGGCCATTCTACTAGAAGCATTTATGAAAATATTAAATACAATATAAATTTTTAGCTTTCACTTTTCTCCATATACCTTTCCCCAACAACACCTCCTCTTTAAATTTGTTGGTGGAATTGGCATCCCAAAGGAGAGACACATCCATATCACCCACTATTTGGGGTAAATACTCACTAAAATATATAGTGGATTGATATAGCATGTAGCCTTCAAACATTGAGCCTTATGGACATGCTATTTTTCTAACTAATCCCTTCAATGCCTTCAAGTGCCTCTCCACCAACCACATTGACCTTGTGTGTACTGGTCCACATGTTTCAATCTCTTTCACCAGGTGTATGAAATAGTGTTCCTATGCAATGAATGTTTTTGGAGGAAGATACTTTTTCATATCACACATTAGTTGGGGAATTTATCTTTTCCAATACTTGATATATTCTTTATGAATCTCTTTAGATGACAACCAAATACGAGTGAAAATAAATTTGATGTATCACCATTAATATAGTTAAGGCAAGCAAAGAAAGTATTGACCATACAACCCATAATTCAACTATAGATCTATACATACCTCATGTACTTGAAAAGATCATCAATAACATTATTTATGTTGTCAAAGCTATTAGGAAAAGCTAGAGGTAGAACATACTTCAACATGGACGTAACGTATATTACTAACAAATAAGGTATAGATCATCACATATAATTGAAATAGAGATAACCATTAATTGCTAACATATAATGTATATATCGAAAAATAATCGAAATTTCAAAATGTCAAACCTTCATACATGTATGCCAATCATGAGTTTTAGCCCCACTGAAATTGACTTGCTTTGTTAATTGTTAATATATTACTTATGTTTGAAATAAAACTAGTGGGGAATTTTATCTTCTGTACAACATATTTTACAACAGCACTCTCTTGCGTGTTAATAACCATGAAAGACTGGTGGAATTTTCACTACCATAGCAATCCTTCAAATGTTGTAATGAGTTGGATTCCTGAATGCCACTTATAATTTTTGTGATTTTTTCCTTGTTAGGCCTCCCATCTATAATTTTCCACAAGCACTTTGTGACATTATTTCCAATATGCATTGTGTCAAAAAAATGAGCTACTTGTAGGTGCTAATAGTATGGAAACCAACTGAATTGGGCAGAGTATAGTTTTAAACCCCGTGGAACTTGAACTTGACAACCTTTGAGAAGTATCATTGAAAGATTAATATTTTTACTATTCAGTGTAAGTATGGAAATATAAAAATAAATACAAGTGACCAAGAACGTAGTAGTAACTACAGACGATCATTGTTTACCATGAATCTTCAGAAATTCCTTTTGCCATAGTTGAGGAATCATTCTTCATGGTTTTTTTCCACTCTCTTCCTTCCCATTAAAGTCATTTCTTTCAGTAATCTGATACCTATGGTCCTTATGGAGAAAATTCCTAAACTCATCGTACACCTCCTTTCCTAAACGTCTTGAACATCTAGATATTGTTCTTGGACCACATACAATACATGCATATTTTCCCTTTGTTTGAATCCCTACAAGTTATGGAATAATGAATTAATATAGAGAATTCCATAAATGATAAATGATGCATAGCGATACATGAAAATTTTACATACCACAAAAATGTGTAGGACCTGGTGCATAGTGAATTGTCCATGTAAGTATTCCATGGAACTGAAATTGTTTTTGGCCTATAGGTTTGGAGAGTTCGTACATACTGATGTCGGACCATAATTTTAAAATTTCGTCTATAAGAGGCTCAAGATATAACTCCATATCTTTAACTTGATGCTTACCTAGTAGATATTTGAAAAGTAAAATACACAATTAATAAGTTCTCGATCATGCAACAATGAAAAAAATAGATTCCTTGTATTGTTTTAACATTATTAAATTAAGTACCTGGAACAATTAATGCCAACATGACATGCTCCTTTTTAATTGTCATCCATGGAGGAAGGTTATTGTTTATAACAAAAAATGGCCAAACTGAGTAATTGGTTCTGAGCTCTCTAAATTGATTGACACCATCAACTGCCAATGAGAATATAATAGTACATGGTTCTTCTTTAAAAATTGGAAATATTTCATCATTGTATCTAAATACATATTCATCTCCAGGAATTCGCATGAAACCATCTACACTTCTGTGTCATGCATGGTAATCCATAATTCTGCAATGTTTTTATACCTGAAAAGTTGTTGAAAACGTGGAATCATCGGGATATTGTGAAGAAATTTTTGGGGCACCTTATTTGTTACATGATCAGTATTATATATACTAATTCCACATTCAGGGCACCCACTCTTTAATTCATGTTATCTGTGTTAAATTTTCAGAATTTACTTCAATATGATCTAGGATCTTAACTGAGAGAACAACATGTACAGCAAATCTACAACATATCAATCATGGACACAATAATGCAAGCACACAAGAGACACATAGTTTACTTGGGGAAAACCATAAAGGTGAAAAACCCCAATAACTTCCTCAGAGATAGATAGAGAAATGATACAACCAGAATACAAGAGACAGTCTTCTCCTAGCAGCAGAGCCTCCTCCTCCACAAGTGCGCCACTCTCCATAGTGTGAGTGAGAGAATAGAATGTGTAAAATGAGAGAGATACGCTCTCTATTTATACACTAACTTGACTTGACCTTTACTCAACTAGGTCGGCCTCAACTTAACCACTTAACATAATGATGACTGGGCCGACCCCCACTAGGGTGGTCTAATAACCCTTTGACCCACATGGCTGACCCCCAATAGGGTGGTCTAATAACCCTTTGACCCACATGACTTATGCAGGGCCGACCCCAACAAGGTGGTCTAATAACCCATCAAGTATAAGTTACGACACTTACAATATAAATGACGACACTTCCGTATAGAGGAATAATAACATCTCTATAGGAATACAATATACATATATGTGAAATACATTCCGAAGTTACATATACATCAACACTCCCTCTTAACTAGGAAGGTATTTCTCGACATAGGTCTTCTAGCACAAGTCATCTTCTCTGGATCATCGTCACTGGATAATCATCATCGAGTCATCATCATCATCACTGCTGCTACTATCTCAATCAATCTCTGAATCTACTCATCATAGGAAGTTCTGCAGAGCCAGTCCTTTTTCATACTGGATGTAGGCCCACCACCTGCAGGTCTTCATCATTTGTGCGAACAGTCTGATAGAGGTGGCCTCTTAGGACTAATTTTATGTGCGGATGCAATACCGGAAAGAGTATCCCAGGAACATTTATGTGCCTAAGCATGACCGACAAGATCTCCCAGGACTGATTCCATGCATCTCCTCCACAATACCTTTAAAGAGCATCCCAGGAACATTTATGTGCCGCAACATGATCGGCAAGATCTCTAAAGAGCATCCCAGGACTTATTACGAGCACACAGCTCAACCTCTCGGATCTCCAGGACTGATTACATGTGGATAGACAAAACCTTTAAAGAGCATCCCAGGAACATTTATGTGCCATAGCACAACCGCAAGATCTCTAAAGAGCATCCCAAGACTAATTACGAGCACACAGCTCAACCTCTCGGATCTCCAGGACTGATTACATGTCTCCGTAGTAATACCTCATCCCAGGATTGATTACGAGCACACAGCTCAACCTATCGAATATTTGAGGACTGGTTACATACTACATAGCAATATCGGAAAGAGTATCCCAGGAACATTTTTGTGCCGCAGCACGACCGGCAAGATCTCCTAGGACTAATTACATGCTATTTGCACAACCTGCCACATATCATCTCTGACCTCCAAGTATCAACCTGATACTCATGATCCAACGGATCATCATCGCACAAAGCATCATCCTGATGCTCATGATCACACTGATCATCATCACTGTATCATCCTGATACATATCATCTGGAGCAACACCCTGAAGCTCGTCATCATGATCATCTTGATCATACAATGCATCCACCTGATGCATACCAAGTATCTACCTGATACATATCATCATACATGGTCCACCTGATCATACAGTGTATCCACCTAATACAAATACAAATACATGATACATATCAACATACATGATCTACTTGATCATACAATGTATCCACCTGATACATATACAGATACATGGTCCAAGCATCCGACATGATGCATATACAAAATACATACAAATGATCCAACCGATCATATCCAACATCCAACATGATGCGTACATACATATACATATAAATGATCCAACTGATCATACAAAGCAGAAACTAGAACATCATCCCGATGCTCATCATCCAACACTTACATCCATAGCCATGTGAAGGATCCTCCTTCCAACATGCTTGGAATGGCTTCAGCAAATGTGTCCATCACTTCTTCCTCGAAGTGTCGTCGATCTGAAGAACACCAAGCCTCTCTCTAAAGTATTCGAACTTCACTCTGGCTAGTGGCTTCGTCAGTACATCTGCAATCTGCTCATCCGTCGCAACATACAGGAGCTTCATAGCTCCTCTCTACACCATATCCCTGATATACTGATATTTGATCTCTATGTGTTTCGACCTGTCATGAAACATTGGGTTCTCGGACAGCTTCACACAACTCTGGTTATCACAAAAGATACCAGTAGCATCCAACGAGAGATCAAATAACTCAGACAGTAGATTCCGTAGCCATACTTCCTCACAACTAGCTGAACAGGCTGCAACATACTCTGCCTCAGCTGTACTTAGTGCTACGTAGGACTGCTTCCTGCTAAACCAAGAGATCACACTTGATCCCATACTGAAGCAAC
The DNA here is from genome assembly GCA_027924585.1 of Larix kaempferi. NCBI lineage: Eukaryota > Viridiplantae > Streptophyta > Pinopsida > Pinales > Pinaceae > Larix > Larix kaempferi. The sequence goes on along the minus strand of BSBM01000158.1, from coordinate 26,390,045 downwards.
ATCCATATGTGCTCTTCCTATCTGCAGCACTGCCAGGCCAATCTGAATCAACATAACCCTGTAGGTTAAACTTTTGATTTGCATCATACTTGAGCCCATAATCAACCGTACCCTTCAGGTACCTCAGAATATGCTTTACAGCAACCAGGTGAACACTCCTCGGATCCATCAGGAACTGGCTCAATGTGTTCACCGCAAAGCAAATATCCGGTCTCGTGTTCATCAGGTACATCGAGGACCCAATCATCTGACGATACATAGAGACATCAACTGGCTCAGATGAAGCATCACAAAGAAGCTTTAGATTCGATGCCATAGGTGTGGCCATGGCCTTGCAATCCATCATCCGGAACCTCTTCAGGATCTCTACTGCATACTTCCCTTGTCCAAGGAAGATTCCATCTGCACTTTGCCACACCTCCATGCCAAAAAAAAAATAGTGCATCATCCCCAAGTTCTTCATCTCAAACTCGGCAGCAAGCTTCCGCTGCGTGTCGGCAATCAATCTATCTTCACCTGTAACAAACAGGTTATCCACATACAAAAGTAGTATCACTGGATTGCCTTCCTCAACCTTGTAGTAAAGGTTGGAATCCTCTTTACTCTTGGTAAAGCCCAAACTGGATAGAAAGTTGTCTATCCTACCAAGTTCTACACACATATATGACTACACCATTCAAGAAGGCTGTCTTGAAATCCATCTGGTGTATCTTTTATTTCATCACTTTTGTATTTCTCTATGCTGCCATCTGCAGCATGCTTGATCTGATAGTTCCATTTGGAAGTCACAACAGACTTCCCTTCATCTCTTGGGACCGAATCCCAAACATCATTCTTCAGGATCGACGGATCATGGCCTTCTTCCCGTATCCTGGGAACTTCAATATCTTCAATAGATAATTTTGTTGCTTGAACAAATGTTGTAGTACTTCTTTTGTAGGTGAAGGTATACGGTCTTTTCTACAAAACAAGTTAAATTGCATGATTAGAAACATCTCATAATTTTCAGACAAATTCTTACACATAAAGAAATATGTCATACAGTCATGCAATTATCTTAGCCAATGCTTCAATACAACATTTATCCATGTTCCACAACTTTCTAGATGCCTTCCAGTCTCTACCAGAACATTGTTAAGAGTTTGCACTACTCTCAACATGTCAGCAAAGAGGTTTCATTCTAGATAAGTAGCACTGGAATGTTGTACAGTGCCATAGGCCACTTACCCATCACATGCATATTAGTAGTATACTGTTCATTAATGCAATCATTCTAATATGCACAATACATATCCTAAGTCTAGGAACATGAGCATATACATCATTGAACAATTTTATTTAAACAAACAAATATGCAAGAAATGATAATTAAAAATACTTATCTTTGTTTGGTTGTTGGGTGGACTCCCTCTGAGTCTTTGCTTCTTTGCAGGAGCTGTTGAAGTAGCTTGTTCTACACCTTTCTGTTGTGGAATGTAGAAAGATGGTCAACTCCCTTTGAATATCTGCATCCTTGCAGAAACTACTGAAGTGTGCTCCTTTGCTTTCTTGCAGGAACAACTAGAGTGTGCTCCCTCTTGATATTTACTTCCTGGATTACCTGTCCTTGAACTTATATCCATCCTTAATCACTATGCATGCTTATTACTATCATCATTGTGTTATCCTTGAGATCTCATACATAATCACACATTTATTAGTATAATCTTAATACTATCAAAACACAATAATCTTAAACATGTATAGTCATGATCATTCACAGATAATAAACATTAGTATTCAGGGAAGTCATCTTTTACTCATGCATATTCTTATTTGATCATAGGACTCTTCTGATTAGTTAAATCATCAATGCATAAACCCGTGATTACTCAAACTTATACCTTCATGATTCTTCTGGTTAGTCATATCATCAATTATGGTAAGAAACATAATATGCATACAGCCATAACTATTCAAACCTAAGACTTCATGAATAATTATTATCAACAACACAACAGTATAAGATCCTAACACAAGGTAGGATTCTAGCTTGATATAGGAAAACATGCCTGGATTAGCATGTTAGCTAGTTATGTCTAACATACCCGCATAATGTCTTTTGGTTCTCTTCAGTGACTTGTGCTAGTAACCTACATGTCTCATAGGTTAACCATTGTAGGACCAAGTTATACATACCTCGAAAGTAGATCTTCTATGTGATCCATGACAATGGATGAATCTTTGTCTTCATGTCACCATGATCATATGTTCTTGAAGTAGAACATGATTTGTCTTTCTAGGTGTACCTTTATTAGCGAACAAAATAAACCTCATACAACATCACAATGCATTAGTACATTCATAAGTGTCAAAACCTTAATCAATGAATATCTTCTATTAAGGTGATACGACAAGTCTAGTAATTAATCAAGATTGTACTGTAATGATATGAAGACAAACATATGATAAAATTAACCATGAAACATACCTGTAAGCCATACCTGTCAAGATTGGTTGTAATCTTCTTATGGAAGGCCTTAGCCTCATCTCCCTCTGAGACAGGAACTTCTTCACTTATGCAGGTGACCAATCCATCTTCTTCTAGGATTAACCCAATCCACTTGATTTGCAAGAAATGGACCTGGAGCTGGATTAGGGTTTGTCAAAGAAACCCCAAAAATTCAAACTTTGAATTTCAAACTTCCGAAAGGATAGAAATATGTGCCTTGATGAGCTGATCAAGTTGGTATATTCAGAATTTGAAAACTGTAAAGTTTCACCCCTCGAAATTGCCTTTTAGATTTCCGGATTCACTAGGGAGGACCCTGAATTAGGGTTTGAGTTTCGCGGAGCTTCACCCAACCAAAATATTTGATTCAAAACTCTAAGCTTCGATTTTTCTGAGGAGCTTCCAGCCGTGGTCATAGATTTCCAAAATTCCAATTTTTGCAGAAGCCCTAATTTTCCATCTTTCCGATCAAAGTCCTGAACTGGGGTTTGATCAAGCCCGACCTTCTACCCAACAAAAAAATCTGATCTTGGTCTCTAAATTTCGATTTTGATGAGTAGCATCCAGCCATGGTCTCCGATTACAAAAATTCCAACTTTCTCCGAAGCCCTAAATTCTGGAAGCCATGAATGAAGGTACTCAAAAATAATTATGTTTTGACATAAATATGTACCTGATTGTTTCTGGTGTAACTCCCAACTTTTCGATCCACAGGGTCTGAAATTTTTTCTTGAGATATCCTGACCTGTTATCTTTCCATCCCGACAGGACTGACCTCAATTGTATTCTCTGAGAGAGCGTTATGCCAAGTGTCTCAATGTGACCTGTTTATGGGATAATACAGGAGAGCGAACTTGTACGGCGTGCCACGTGTCACTGGTTCATCTTCGGCCTCTGAAAACTTTTATTGAGATAGCCCAACCTGTTATATTTCTATATCGACAAGTCTGACCTCAATTGGATTCTCTGAGAGAGAGTTATACCAAGTGTCACAACGGGACCTGTTTATGGGATAATACAGGAGAGCAAACTTGTACGGCGTTCCACGTGTCACTGATTCAATTTCGGCCTCTAAAATTTTTTCTTGAGATAGTACAGTCTGTGTAATACCTGTCACGTTTTACGAAATTTCATTTGGAGCTTCCTAGCCCAAGTTATGACCTTTTTCCCAAGGTCACCTGATTTTGACTCAGATCTGGAAGAGGCAGAAACCCTATATTGTATAGATCATAAATCACAAAGTACAACGAATTAGAGGTTGTCCTTTGGACACAAGGTACATGGGAATTTGAGCTTCGACCTGTAAAAGTTTCAGATCCGAAAAATTTGCCAAAATGGATTTATAGCGAAAGTGCTACGATGACTAGTTTTTACTGTATCAAGCCCTAGCATCGTAAGTGCAACAAGTGTCATACATGCCATATCATGCCTTCTTTCAGGCTAGCTCTGATACCATGTTAAATTTTCAGAATTTATTTCAATATGATCTACGATATTAACTGAGAGAACAACATGTACAGCAAATCTACAGCATATCAATCATGGACACAATAATGCAAGCACACAAGAGACATAGAGTTTACTTGGGGAAAACCATAAAGGTGAAAAACCCCAATAACTTCCTCAGAGATAGATAGAGCAATGATACAACCAGAATACAAGAGATAGTCTTCTCCTAGCAGCAGAGCCTCCTCCTCCATAAGTGCGTCACTCTCCACAGTGTGAGTGAGAGAATAGAATGTGTAAAATAAGAGAGACACGCTCTATATTTATACACTAACTTGACTTGACCTTTACTCAACTAGGTCGGCCTCAACTTAACCACTTAACATAATGCTGACTGGGCCGACCCCCACTAGGGTGGTCTAATAACCCTTTGACTCACATGGCCGACCCCCAATAGGGTGGTCTAATAACCCTTTGACCCACATGACTTATACAAGGCCGACCCCAACAAGGTGGTCTAATAACCCATCAAGTACAAGTTACGACACTTACAATATAAATGATGACACTTCCGTATAGAGGAATAATAACATCTCTATAGGAATACAATATACATATATGTGAAATACATTCTGAAGTTACATATACATCAACAATCTGTAATATGTGATATGATCAATGGGACATGCATAAATTGTGTTATACTCCATTCCTATATATTCTAGGACGAAAAAAATTTCTTTGTATGTGCAAGGTAAATAATTTGACGGTGGTAGAAGAGTATAACTCAACAACCTAAACAAAAAAAATCAATATAAAAATTGTAATTACTTCCTTAGATTACATATGGCAATGACAAATAAAAAAACAACATCCAATTTCAATTGCAAATGTATAAATATTGCATACCTTAACAACTGCCTCATTGATGTGTTTGAAATACCATTCAAGAACTACAAGTGACTGGCAACAAAAGACCAAAGAGAGCACTTGTCTTTGAGTCTTTGTATAATCCTTTTTTTTCCTTATCAATTAGAGGTACATCATGAATGTTTTTGTATATATCGTTTGTAGATACATTCTCATCCATGGAAAAAAATGTGTCGTTGATCAACCTATTTATCCCTTCATTGTAAATAAGGTTGTGGTCATTTTCTTCTATTGTATCAACCTCAATGTTGCCACCCTCGCCATATCTAGTATGAATTGTAGTAACTGGATTTGAAAGCATTGGCGCTCTCGTCTGTGAATTAATTCAAAATGGTCCCAATGTTGGATGGATTTTTCAACTATCTTTTCCCATAGTTATTTCTTCGCTCCTTTGAGGGGCCCTTCCCCATCATCCTTTTGTTTTTCAATCCTACTTGCTATTATAGGTCATCCCTCTCTTATTCCAAGTGATTGATGAGGTCATCCTTTTCCTTTATGGTTGTTTTTATCTCTTGAATTTTTTGATATCTCTCCTCTAACTCCATTTTCAGAGTGTCCACTCTCACCTTCTTAGCTATCAATTATGTTTAAGTCTCTCCATATCCTTCAGTGGACTGAGGGGTGACTTGGGAATACAGATAAGTTTCTCCGACTCTATCCTTGATATTTGTAGCTCCAAGTCATCCACTTTAATTTTGTATTCATCCAATTAATATTTGAAGTGCAACATGTCCTGATGTATTTTTTCTTTCTCCTCGTGTTGTGTTATCAATTCAAGGGTATGCACATGCTATATATCCAAGAGGCGGAGCTTCCTTTTCAACACAACAATTTCATTGTCCTTTTGCCATAATAGTTACCATGATGGGGTGGATTCATTAGGGTTGTATCCCAATGTGACAAATTTGTTTTCTAATTCTTTGAGGTCATCAATTTGGCCTTGGTAGACACCTTTTTTTCTTTCAAATACTTCTCAATATTTTGTACAACTAAGTGCATTGTTTTCATGTTGGTTGAGGACTGTAGAACATATTTGCACAATAGGTCACTTGATTGTCTATAGAAGTCTACTCTATCTAGAGGGATGCATTGTCCGAAATTAAACTCATATTGAGTTGCTTTATAATCATCATATTTTTTGGACATAGGAACTTTAAGCTCCAAGACAAATCTATTTTGAATGTGCTCTCCTTGTGGTCTACTACAAACATCAATTTATTCTATGATGGAGCTACCCAATTCTTGTGGTAGATATATTTCATTCTATCCATGTTCTATCTTTTAATGTCCATATAGTGTGAGTACATGCTTGTTTGTTCTTTAGTAGAGATTGTGGAGGAAGGACTCGATTGCTTTGTTGTGGCCAATAGTACTGAAGGGGAGTTATCTATCATGACTATTGATAGCCTTGAACTTTCACCTAGATAGTTTCTTATTGTTTCTAACCCAATGGATGTTTTTTAACCCTACATACTCTTCAATAAGGCCTTCTCAGATTCTATGTCCTCCTCATTCTTAGCCTTCTTGATTTCATGCCTTGCTTCGGGTTCATTAATATCCATGTATGTATGTGCTTCCTAAGCTACTCTTTTCCCCCCCTTCTTTTGGATTCTTCTGGGTGGGAATTATTGTGGGATGGATTTCTATTTGGACCTATTGTGACCCTTGTGTGTACTTATTCATATTATTCCACATAATTGCACTTACCTATTCCCATGTTGGAATGTTCACTATTGCCTCCCACTTTGGGCAGGGATTGAGATTACAAGATAAATTCTTATTTTCTATAATTTTCTTGGATATCACTTGATTGGTTCCACCTTTATCCTTTCTTCAGGCTGAGCTGCTTCATCATTTATTCTACCCGTGCAAATAAATTCTAGTTTTAACCAGGAAGGGTCCCACTTCTTTGGTAAAATTGAATGTGATAGGGTGCTTCAACTTTGCAAAATGCGGTTGGTCAGACAAGAACCTATGCTTAATATACTCAAGATAAAATACCCTTGGGGTCAAGAATGCAGGAAAAAAATATGGTTCTTCTTCAAATCCATACACCCTTATGACGATATGGTATTCATATATGAACCATTCACCTACTCTATTATCTAATATTAGATGTAGGAGTTCACTGCACTAAGGAAATATCCTTGGTGGTGTGGCATTATGCAGGATAAAATACATCGTGAACATAACTCTATCTATGAAGGCTTGGAAATTGAGATTCCTAGGTTTCCCGAGGACAACATTGGTCCAGTCATAAGAGGGTATCTACTTCCCCGCCTGATTCCTTCTGTTCAGTCCTATACCTCCAACAAATGTTGTATTATGATATAGGAATAGATAGAATATGTATGATGGATACCTAAATCATTCCATAGTGTGGAAATCCTCCAAATGTGCATGAATTATTTTAGCCAAAAAATGACACAAATCAAACTTATTAAGGCTGATGCAAGCTAGTGGGGTCAAGGAAGCTATAAATCCTAATATAGTGTCATCCAATTCCCTATCATGGCCATAACCTAGTATAATGCAAATTAGGGTCAGGAATTTGCTTGAGCTCTCAATTGAGGCTTCCTATGGTAGCAGGATGGAAGACACTAGGGTGTCCTTTTCTAGATACTTTGACAATAACTGATTTCTTTCTGAGGGTTTTAGATCTTGGTATGAAGGGGTTAAGGAATCATAGTCTAAGGGTTGAAGGGTTGGGTGATTTGAGAAATAGATCATCTTAGTCATGACATCCTTTTATATGTTACACATGATCTTGGTATGATCAGTTGATAAGATAGCCCTTTTGTTGGCTAAGTAGCTAGCAATGCACTAATTGACAAATTGGGGAAATGGATAGTTTGTGGGAAAAATGATTGTGCAAGATTCGATTCCCATATCTGGCAGAAATCTTGGTCAGTGGAATGTTGTGATTGTACTTCTATGATTAGGTTATGAAGGTTTAGGAAGGAGCTGACTAGGTCAAAAATGTTGGATTCATGGTCAATTAGGTACTCCTTCAGGGGATTTCTCTTGATTTGAGCCTTGGGGGTTTTTATCTTAGTGGAGGAAGCCATGGTAATTTTAGTTTCACTGTGATAGGTGCAAAAAAAAAATTGGGGTGAAATGGTGAGAATTACCCTGTTAACGATGAGATCGAGATGCTAATGGTGTCCCTAGGCATTGAAATCTTCGGTACAATGGCAACTGAAGGAAATACTTCTTCACAGTGACGAATGGAAACTCATATAGCCATTTTTCCTCTTTAAAAGTTCAAATTTGAATTTTCCATGTGTTTGATTGTCGTCGGAAAAAATTTGGGGTGACGTTACCCTAACATCATTTGGGCCCTGTGGGCCATGTGTCACCCTTGGGTTGGTGCACATGGCGCCTATGTGTGCTATGGTCACCCTCGTGGATTAAAACATTAAAGAGGATTCACATGCACTCTAATGGCCTTCAGTGGGTCCTAATGGTGTACATGTGCCATCTTGGTGGGAGTATGCTTGTCCTCTGGTCATAGGAAAGGTTGGTGGTAATGGATTGAATGAGGGTAGTTTTGTGGAAGTTGTTTCCAACATCATTTAATCAACCTACAATAGACATAGACATGGGTGCATGGTCCTATTTCATGAGGCATGATTAATATGGAACATGGTTAAAATGTTATCTTTGGAGGCAGTCCAACTCAAGAGAGCAAGGTAGTGGTTAAGTTGGATGCAGTAGCAAGAATTTGAATACCATTCATTATGAAAAATTGCCCTGGTAAAGGGATAATATCTCAAGCGAATCTGTGATTAATTTTATCCTCGATAAATCATGGGTGCACAAGTTCAAACAACCATGATTATCCTCAATATAAATTTATGGACTATCTCTTTCCAAGCTCACGAACATGCTCACATTTTATTTTCGGAGGCACAATCCTGAAAGAAAACCACTCAGGACATGTGGCATTACCCAAGGAGTTCAAGGTCACAAAAATGGTTTATAAATACCACCTCTTACTTGATCTTGAAACTGCCAAACCACTCATCCTGGAGTCTAGAGTCATACGGCCCGTCAAGCTATCTAATATATCTTGTTAAGTGCTCATGGATTAGTGATGTGACATGATGGGAGAGTAGGAATTGGCATGACAATATCGAAGTTGTGCGATACTCAACACACGGATATATATTAAAGTTGGAAGATAAATGGTACTAAAGCATTCAAGATGATGAAAGTGATCACTCATTATTCTGAGGTGTCAGACCTTGAAAGAAAACTTCCTTGGACACATGTCCTCACCATGGTACTCCAGGTTCATAAAATTTGTTTATAAAATACTTCTTATAGCCAATCTTGAAACCACAAACCACCCTTGCTACTCCTGCCTCAAATTGCCATCCTAACATGTCATTGACCAATTTCTTATTGCCACATGTCTCCTTTCCACAATGAATAGAATGTTTTAATGAACATCTACCTCCAACTCATCCTGGCCTAATGCATCATGCCAAGTGGAAGTAAAATTAATTATGCGAATTCGCTTATATAAATGCCCCTCATCTCTCCCTCAGCTCTCTAATTTTTCAAATTCAAATCATTTGAAGAAGTGTTGAGCATTGATAGAATCTAATTCTCAAAATTCTCGCTACCTAGAAAAAAGTGTAAATTCTTAATGCTCAAAATGGATTTTCCACTAGAATCTTGAACACCGATTTCTGTACCATCCTCACCCATACCTAAACCTACTGCAACCACCATAGTTCCAGAACACCACCTGTAAGATTCATTCTTAGAGTTTTTCGACACCATCACTTCATTTTTCGATGTGCATCAAGTAGCGATGGAATCCAAATAAATATTTGAGGTAGGGTGTGATCAATTTCACCTTTGGGGATCTGGGATCCCTCTTATAGTTGTTCCTTGAATGTGCCATTTCCCTAAATTTGTGGGTTGGTGCATTGATATATATCCAGAATAACAAAATGATGATTGCTCGAGATGGGACACTAGTTTTTCCCATAAATAAGGATTTTATTCAGAAGATGCTCGACATTCCATAAAATGTGCCATGTAAATATTTCAATGAATATTATTTGAATGCTAAGTACAAGGAAATTTCAACATAATATAGAGCCAAATTCCTATGGACCTTACTCCCACCAGACGTTGATATGCCATAGGATGATCCTCCTTTCAAGTTAGAAATATTTGTTGAAGTGTCATGTCCCAAAGATTTTCATTAGTCACAATGGCCTAAGCCCCTTGCCATAGTCATGATAGTTTGTCAAATTGATGCTAATGGTCAAATAATTGCCAAGCATGATGTACAAGTTGATAATAATGAAAAATTAGATCCAAATGGACAAGGTGGTTCACATGAAGAGAAAATTACCAAGTATTGGTTTGTAATATTTCCCATCCAAATGAACTATCATGGAGGAAAATTACTAGTTCCGTAGGTTGGGGGTGGAAGCATTAAAATTTGGAGTAAAGGAGCTACAAGACCCAAAATGAACTTAGACTTACAAATTCACATTAAATGGGTCAATTAAATAATAATACAAAGAAAATAAGGTGGCATTGGATCATGGGGACACATAAGGGGTTGTGGGACCCACATGTGGCAAGATTCCTCACTACACTTGGCATGATTCTCTCACCAATTCGAGTTCAAGATGAAGGGTAACATACTTGGGGGAGTTTAAGAGGTATTATTCATGGCATTATTCATGTAAGGTATAATTGGAGTGGAAGAATAACTCCCATGTAAGAGGAAGAGGCATCTTAGAAGAATTGTGACACTTGGAGTTAGATTCCCTAACTCCTATGACAACAATGATGAATATTCTATGACACCTATGACAAATTTTAGACCTGATTGCTGACATATGACATATATGAAATGCCAGGGCTAAAAATAGCCTCCAAGAGGGCGCACAAGGGAGCTATGGAATCCAACAAGCTTCCCCATTCGAATTGAGGGAAGATGGATACTAGGAATCGTTGGACAAGTGGCACACATTGGAATCTCTTCCAAACTTGAGCTCCATGAGGCTTTTGGAAGGAATTATACCCATGGAGGACTTGAGAAGTTTATAAAAGAGAAAATCAAAGAAGGAAAACAACTTTTTATCATTTTTTATTTGCATCTTTTCAATTTGGAGAGCTTATAGCTTGTCCATGCTAGTGGAGTGTTTACTCTACTTGCCTTAGTACCAATTTCGAGGGTGAAAGATTCCCATCCTAATTGGAAATTGGAGAGGCCATTAAGACCTTTAATTTGGAGATACAATGGATTTATTTGTTTCAGGTTGAAGCTACAGGGAATCTTGTGATTCTTTCTTCTTCAACTTGTTCCCATCTCTATCTCATAATTCTCTGCATATTTTGGCTCTTGGAGGAAGGGCGCACTTGGTGAGATGATGATACCTTTGTGAGAGTAAAATATAATCCATTTATTTGTAGTATTATATATATAATCTTTATTGAATTCTTAGAATAATCTCATGTCACAATACCAAGTGAAACTATGTAAATATACCAAACAATGCATAAATGGTGCCATTTTCCCTATATCTTGTTGTGAGAGCTTGAAGTTGCTTTATTTTGATTTGCACCAGTTAATATATGTGATTTTTATTATGTATGGAGAGTAATTAATTTCCTTAATAAGTTTCATATACATTACATAATCCTTTGGAACATAAATCTCGAATTTCATAGCAAGTGGTGAAGTTTCCTATCATTTCCCCCTATGTGAAGACATGTCCACAAAGCTCCGATTTATGGGAGTTGCAGAAGCCTTTAGAAAATTATTAATGATGTATTTGGGTGACCATTGAATTCCTTTAACTAATACATGTCTATTTTCTTAAATTTTGGAGGTTCGTACTACATTTGGGAAGCCATTAGTGACCTCTACCCTTGGGGGTTTGAACCTCGAATTTACTAGTAAATTTCCCTATTTTCTCTTGAAGTTAAATGAATGTTGAAGAAGTATTTTGAGAGTTTAAAAGGATAAATAATATTAATTTTTATGTATAAATACCATTCAAACACTCTCATTCCCAATTCTAAATCCTTAGGAGTCTTTTGGAGCCATCTACCCTTGGGGGTTTCAACATCGATTTTCTTAGTAATTTTGCCTTTCATTCTCTAATTGTAAATGCAAGTTTCTGAAGTATTTGGAAAGTTTAAAAGCATATAATATCTGATTTAATATGTCCAAATTCATCTCAATACACTCCATACACCATTCCAAAATATTTGGGATCATTTTGGGACAGTTTGGGGCTTTACTAGTCCAAGTTTCGAAAATTGACTAAATTGGGAAAAATTTCAAATTGGGGACATTACAGTGGTATCAGAGGATGGTCCTTGCACTTATGAATTAGGGTCATCCATTGAAGAATAAATTTCAGCCATGTATTACTATTATGATGACTCCTATGAGTACAATTCCATGAATGAACTACAAAGATTGAGAGCAACATGTAAAACCTTACCCCAACAATATCAGGCATATATTGATCTATATAAGGGAGGTACACAAAAGGGCATTCCTTTTGAATAATTTTCTGATTGGGTGTTTGAAAATAGGCCCAATATAGAAGATGTGGAGTTAGTGAAGAAAGGTCTATGCCCTTCTTGCAAGAGACCTTGGAGAGAAAATCATATGTGTGTGAGTGAAAAGAGTAGTGAAATATCTGAAGCTTCAGGGAATGCATGGGTTTCCTACTTGAAGAGATTTTTTGGGTTTTCTTCAAAAATAGGTTCCAAATATATTGATCCTAAGGAAACCAAGGGGAAAAATGCATTAGATTGCTTGAAGTAGCGAAAGGAGGAGACCCATGAAGCGGATCGAAAGTCACTCCCAAGTGACTCTGAAAAATATGAAGAGACATCACATGTGCATGATCCTACCCTTATGGATCCTAAAAATGATGAAACTTTTGTGTTGATGTATATGTAACTTCGGAATGTATTTCATCTGTGTATTTTATATATATTTATTGTACCCTTATACGAGATGTGTTATTCCTCTATAAGGAAGTGTCGTCATGTGGATTGACAAGTGTTGCAAGTGTGTGTACTTGCCAATGGGTTATTAGACCACCATGTGGGGTCGGCCCTGAATTATATATAATATAATGTGGATGTATCTAGATAGACAAGTCGGCCCCATAAGGTCACTGGGAAAAAAGGTAGGTATAAATAGAGATCGAAGATCTCTATTTTATACACTCGGAAAAGTAACTCACTCTCACTTGAAAAGTGGCGCACTAGTGAGGAGGAGGATCATCTGCTATCAGGAGACTATCTCAGTGTTATTTGGTTGTACTTTGGTTGAGCCATTGCTCTCTCTATCTCCGAGGAAGTTGTGGGGTTTTTCACCTTAGGTTTTTCCCCACGGAAACTCTGTGTCTCTTGTCTCTTATGCTTTTGATTCTTGTGATGCTTGTCATATTGTGATTGTCATGCATTAATATACTGTAGATGTTATTCTCTCAGCAAAGATCCTAGAGTATTGTGAATTAATGCTCAAAATTTAACATTTTGCATATTTTGATCATTTGGGTGAGTTGTTCCATTCTCCTACATCTTACACTTCCATATTTTGCAGCATTCATCCTAATGAAGTATGGGTGAAAAGTTTATTTTTGATGGTGCCACATGAGGAGTATGAAAATCCTATCTCTCCTTTAGATGATGAAATGATTAGAGCACCTTATTATTTACATTTGCAGCAACATCCTTTTTTTCCTTATGATGATACATATCTTCATGGATGCACCTATGATGTTCACTTGAAGGCTCATGATTTTCCTTGCTCCTTGCTTAGTTCAATTGATGTTGGAGGAACTTCATCCAATACTTGGGTGAAGAGATATATGATTGGATCACATTATTATTTGAATCAACATCCTTTGTTATTTCTTGATGATACACATATTCAGGGATGCACAAATAGTACTTCTGTGAGGCCCTTGAAGGCTCATTGTTTTCTTTGTTCCCTACTTGGTTCAGGTTTTAATTGAGATTATTCGTTCACTTCTTGGATGAAAGAACACATGACTGACTATTTTAATGCATCTTAAATCCTTTTGGAGCATCATTATAGGACATGGGATCCTCACCTATGTCATTGGAGCATATTTGATTGGTCACTTGAAGCTTGTATGCACTTGGAAAATGGTGGTCTACTTGCTTGGAGGTATAAGCACTTTCATGATTCTTTGATGTGGAACCTCCTTGATGTACATTCTTATTATGATGTTATGTACTTTGATGATATTTCTTTGGTACTCATGATGTTTGGAAGAGTGCATACAAGAAAATGGGATCCAGTAGTTCTCTTTCCTGATGGTATGGGTTGGTGCAATATAAGCAATGGGACCCTGGGATAAACTTTAGTATCATTGGTTTCAATTTTTTGGGGACACAAGTAGTATGGGAGATTGAGCCCCACTTAATAAAGTGATTTTAATCAGAGTAGTGCAGCAGCAAGCATGGTGGTTCCTCTTAGAAATTTTCATAGAATCTTGAAGACTCAAAGTTGGACAACTCATTGGCAACTTCAAAGAATTATACAGAAAGGGGTTTCCAAAATATGAAAGAGGTAAAAGAGTAATTGTGCAAACTTTGTTTTTATGGATTTAATTAATATTTTGGTGTTTGGTGGAGATGTCACAAGGGATATAAATATGAAAAATAAAATCCACGTCTCCTTTCTTTTGGAAACACAAAATTGTAGTGCATGAGTGCAACTACTCAGAGTTTTAGAAGCAAAGTTTTGGAAGAAAAGTTTTGGAAAGAAAGCAGGTTCTTCAACATCCATGTTTGAAATTTCTTAATGAGGACAAGAAATATTGGGAAGGGAGGATTTGCCATGTCCCACAAATTTGCATTAGGTCACAATGGCCTAAGCCCCTTGTTTTCGGACAATCTACCTAAGCGGAGTTAAAGGCCATATCTCCCTAGTCCAAGTGGATCTAGAACAAATAAACACAGAATAGAATCATCTTTCCTATATCAATAGAAATGAAAATAGATAAATGGGTCTCTTACCTGGGATTCGAAATTTCTCTTGCTCTTTGCTTGATCCAATGTTCCAGCATCTTCAGATCTGCAGCTGCAAAGTCTTTTTGAACAAGTGGAAACACTCAAACAGTAAAAGCATATATCACATATGATTGATCTAAGCTAACAGTTAAGGAAGTAATCTCTACACATCAGCAACACGATAATGTATATGGGAAGAGATTGTATTAAATGTATAAAGGAGAGTACAAAAGAAGAGAACGTTACAACCTATGCCTTAAAGTCGCAACCTTCCTTCCAACAAGCCAAACCAAGCCAAGCCTCCAAAGATGAAGTAATCCTCTCAAGGATGAGTGAGAGTCTCCTAATATAATTTCACTAGCATGAGAGTGCTATAGACTTCCTCCCTTTGTAATGGATAGGAGATTCATATTTATAGGACCAAGTGGATAGAGTAGGTTAAATATTATGGGGAGAAGGATAAGGGATTATCCCTTGAGGTTAGGGAACCAAAGGACAACTCACCTATGAATTAGGGATAACCATCCACCTCATCATGCTTCGAGAAGTCGCTCGAAGGTCTCATTTATCGATTTAAACCAACCCCGACACATGCTGCATGAGGAAAATTTGCACCAGGAAGGGGAAAGTGTAGGTTGAATGAAGGCAACTTGAGCCACCGACGCAGGCTGCCAGATGACACTCTGTGCCGATCCTAGCAGGAGATACTTGCTAGAAGATAAGTTGCACCGGCCTAACTAGAAAATGTGTATAAAGGATCAACGACTTGCTCTAGATGACTTTTGGTCAGGGAAAATTCAACGATCAAGGCACTAAGTTGACATAGGACTCATGATGACGAGATTTAGGTGTAACAGAATGCCCCCCAAAGCATGAAGCTAGTAAAATAAAATAGGTGATATGCTTTGAAATATAGATGGAAAGGACTTGTTGGTTGGAAGGTGCTGCTGCAGTATAAATGACTCCGATATAGAAGTCTCATATGATGCACAACATGGTTGTCGACCAATACATTGCATATCCATGATAGTAAAGACCGACCGAACACAATCATGGCTACTAGACACAATTGTATATCCATGATGAGATGATAACACAAACACGACCAATACAAAGTGGATCCGTGTAATATAACTCAAACCATCTCCATCGCAACCTGGGTGAAATATGAGAACAACCTAGGGCCTTCAAGCCGAATCCGCAATGATACGAATCTATCCATGTGATTACAATGTATTGGAGTCAAACATGGTAGAACCTCTTGATTACCGGTCATTGATGTATACCATTAAAAAGCGTGAGGGAAATCACCATTGATGTTAATGATTCCCAAGATATCATAGTACATACCATCGAGTGTGAATTAATGAGTTGAGGTCGAACACTCGACATGATATTTCAATCAAGAGACAATGATGTAAACTCATGTCGAAAGCGAGGTAACCTGCCATTGAGGCATGCAGGCCCAAGGTACTTGATTGGTTTCTAGATTCAATCCTCGGATGAGATGTTGAAGTCGACAAGGATGAATCCATCGAAGGAGGGCCATGATGAATCCCCCATCATCGACATGAAACACAATCACATATGTTTGGAGTAAATCAGATGGTAGAGTGGTGTGCAAGACTGACTTAGGGTAGACTGACATGATGGAAGGTACACTGACTGCAGATAATGAATAACGAACGTATCTTGAACATGGTCATGGCATGACTTGGCAGTATTGACATGAAGAGAATTATACCAACCCCCAATGCAACTGATTATGGAAGCATTCTTTGGATGACCCAAAATAGTGATAGGACTCATGGAATCAACAGGAATTGAAGACAAATGGATTACCCAAGTACTGAATGCAAATGCAAACAAGTGCCATGTTCAAGAGTGACTAAGTACTTCCATAATAACAATGAACACAACCTCATCCCTATTCCCCATCATGATTGATGAGTACCTCTTTTGTTTTTTAATGAGCTTGAGGAGGGTAACAGATGCTCGGTCATAGCTCATCCCATGGATGAGTCCAATCCCAATTTTTTTACAAACCTAGGATAGGAGGGGTTCGTCCCATGACGGGCCCTTCGATGTTTAAATTTTAACGACTCCATAGAAGGTAAACTTGGCGTCATTTCATGTTTAGAGAGTCTGAAAAGAGCTAAAGAAGACTCCAAAGTTCATTTTTTCGTAAAGTTAGTCTCTTCGCCAGAAAAAAGGGTAAAACAATGCGAGAGAGAACTCTTCCAGTCATGAGTGGATGGAGTGCTCCTTTTTCATAAATAGTGCCTCCTAGTCCGAAAAAGGGGTAAACTATCACCAGAAAGACGATTGTTCAAATACTTTTACAGGCATCAATGTCTCAAGTTTGCTTGGCGATATTTTCGTATTTCGAGAGCCTGAAAAGAGATTAAAGAAATACTTTGAGGGGTTCCTTTTTTTGTGGAAGTTTAACGAGCCTGAAAAAGAGATAAACTATAACTTGGTAACTTATTCTCATTGTTTTACGAGCATGAGAAGGAACAAAGAGTTAGCTCGGTGTCGTCATTAATTGGTTTTAACGAGCGGGATAACGACACAAAAAAGCTCGAAGAGTTGTTCACACCCGACAATGAGTGTGAAAAGGCTACAAACACGAGTAATCATTTATGGAATCTCATCGCAACTGCAAATCTTTGAAATCTAGGTCAAAACAATCGATTAGGTGTTCAAACTTGCGAAACACCTCCAACTATAGGAAAAATAGCCCAATAAACAATAAATTAAAAAGGGAATATTCTATTTTCAATATAAATAGGGAAAAATAGTGAAAAAGAATTACCATTGTTTTTCTACCAAGTTGGAGAGTGAAAGTGACCTTTGTAGAGTGATTTTCAACCGTTGATTGCAGGAGCCATGATCAGTCGTTTCCCGTGCCATCAGTGTCACGTAAACCTAAAATCTGCCCTCTTTCTTTTTAGTGGTTTGCATTTTTCATTTCCTTCCATTTTTGGAGTTTTTAGATTGCTTGATAACGGGATATTGCACCCACGGACCGACGCAGTTTCCCTTTTCGGGAACTGCGCCGAGGGCGCACCGACGTAAATCCCAAAAAATTGTCTTGCGTCGGCAGCGCCCTGTCCGAAGATTAATGCTTTTGATGGTTTGGAAAGGTCCTAATGATGTTTTTATGGAATTTTGGATAGGGTTCAAGTGAACACAATGGTCGAATGGTGCGAACGAGAGCATGAGCTGGATGATGCCCAAGTGGAAAATGATCCTCACTGCATGGCTGGGTTGAGGAATTGTGGATTGCTGAAGTACTTTCATGTGCCGAGCATGAGAGCCCAAGTTCTGTTACTGGATAATTCGGGGCCAATGTTGGGATCCTTTGTAGTAGCATTTTCATATAGGTGTTCACACTTTGACCATAGATATCGAGGATATCTATTTCTTGACAGGGTTGTATCGACGGGGGAATCCTGTATCATTATCGGGATCACAGGAGGTGATCGGACCGTAGAGGATTTGATAGACCAATGGTGCACTGATGGAACCCAGAGAGTAGGTGGGAAGATTCCCATCAAAGAGTTTAGAGATCAACCTCTTTGGACAGTTCGGTTTACCCTCGTTAGGGTGGCCAGCAATAGGTCTGCTCATCTAGTGAGCAAGTCCCAAATGATGTATGCTGAGGCGTGCATGGCTCCAACGGTCTTGAACTGGTGTGAGGGACGCCTCGCAAGTTTGCGACAACAAATCACCAAGTGTCGGAACAGGGCATTGAAACAGTTTGGTTATGGCTCGGTTGTAGTTTTGTTCTTCCTGGTTTGGGTGCCACATCTGCGCTCACAGGTTGATATAGAGGACCTGGATCCGAGAGATCCTCACATGATCTGTTGGACAGAAGTGATGGCCCGCCATGGTGGCGGTGGACCCATTATTACTTTTGGTACACCCTTCTTTAGGTGGTTGAGGGGTAAAATCCTCATGGTCTAGGACTATCAATATGATGGGACCGACTTCAGGGGAGATCCAGAACTAGTGCTTCCCAAGGGGATGCAGTGGGGTGACATCGGTAAGAATGACAACTCTACTGTGTTTTTTGTTTTATATTTTTTAGATGTTTTTGGAGTAGTACTGATGGTTGACATGTGCTTGATGCAGATGTAGGCACGTCACGACTAGTTGGTGTCTCTTTGATTGCGCGAAGAGGAGCAGTGTCAGTGATGGGTGCCATAGTGCACGATGTTGTTG
Source organism: Larix kaempferi (assembly GCA_027924585.1). Taxonomy (NCBI): domain Eukaryota; kingdom Viridiplantae; phylum Streptophyta; class Pinopsida; order Pinales; family Pinaceae; genus Larix; species Larix kaempferi. The sequence continues at coordinate 26,370,907 of BSBM01000158.1, read as the reverse complement.
AGGAATTGGATGAGCTGGAGGAGAACCTCCAGCGTTTGACTCTAGAAATTACAGAGCCCAGGGTTCATGATTTACCTCGCCAGTACCAGAGTCAGACCGTTGGCATGTTCGAGCGGTTTGGCTCGCTGCTTAGGAAAGTAGCGAGGGCGATCATCTGTTACCTTGAGCATCGTGAGGACTAGGCCCATGTGTATATGTATATGTACTGAAAGATACAAGCTTCAAATTTTGTATCAAGGGATATTTACTGAAAGCTTATATGCTTCAGATTTTTGTATCAATACTACATTTTGATATGATATATATAAAAACTTGTTGTTGCTGCAACCCCCCCCCAAAATTCTTTGAATATTGGGGCCCCTCTATTTTTTAAGAGAAAGTTTACCTAGAAATTTAAGGCCATCAAAGTCTTTTCTTACTTAGTTTTCTTTAGAGATAGGTCCTTTGCTTGCTCCCTTTGAATTTGTTTTTCTGTTTTTTGACCAAGTAAAACTTAAGTTTTTGAGCCGCAACGGCGGAGATTTTAAGATAAAGTTTCTGAAATGACGGAGGTTTTGGAGCAACCTTTTCGAAACGACGGAAGAAAAGATCGAGTCAAGCAACGACGACACTTTTATGATAACTCTTCCGCAACGACGAAAGATCTAGGCCAACCTTGCCGAAGAGGTTGAAAAGAACTAAGCCAAATATCGGTGGAACAAACTCACGAGTTTTTTCCACAATGGCAAAGAAACCCACCTAAATCTCCCGCAGCGGCGAAAAGAGAAAATTATGTCGAACTTTGGCAAAAGAGCTTGCCCAGTTTTCTCGAAACAGCGGAAGAAATAAGGTAACGTTTCCGCAACGACAAATAAAATGGTACTTCTTCAGTGGTCACTTCGCTTAAAATTTTAAAACTTGCCCGCAAATGTTGAAGCGCTCACATAAATTTTCTGCAACGGTGAAGAAACTCAATTAAGTTTTCCGATTCGCAACTTTGCACCGTTCTTGTGCGGATGAACTCCGATAATTCTCCCGCAACGGCAGGCAAACTCATTTTTTATTTCCGCAACGATCGGAAAAGTTAAGCAAGTCTTTCCGGTTTTGGCGGCCATACTTAATGTTGAATGTGCCAATTTGACCTCGTTCATACACCCATTAACCGCGTTTAAATTTTCACAACCACTCTATTAATGGCCCGCACGTGTCTAAACGCTATATGTAGGGTTTAAACCCTGTTAATTTTCATTGTTTCAACTGACTGAAGGCCTGCTTCCGTTTTTGTTTGAAGACTACGTACTCAGAGATCCAAGTTCACCAGCTCCCTAAGAAACACTACCTCCCTCAAACCAGGCCGAATTCACCAGGTTAGCCTCATATCCTGAATTGAAATGGTTTTTTCTTTGTCTTTCAAGTTAAAAGGGTCGTGGTCATAGTTCTTTTTATCCAAGCTATTTGGACTCTGTGTTTTATTTTCATGTTTGGTCCTATGTTCCGCCGAGACTAGAACCATGCTCCTATCTTGCTGAACATAGCCGAGCTTGGCTTCATAGGGTTTCATAGTTGCCCCGGCCGTAATCATATACCACATAATTTGTTAACAGGACCTGCGATAGACCATCCTTTAGTTTTTAAGAAATTAGTAGCGTCATAGAATGGAACCCAGTCTCGTCCGCCATTACGAGAAGAACGTTGGTGTTCCTACCCTACATATGAAGTTTCATGCCTTTTATATACTATGGAATGTGTTATTACCATGTCAATTCTCATGCCATAAAACATAGTATACTCCGAATTACTCTGTTTGTTTTTCTTGTCGCGGTGTGTTGTTACGGGAATGCATTGCTCTTATATTTTGTAGTTGCAATATTGGCCTACGGAAATGATCAGATTGAAATAAAATGCGCAGGATTATTCATTGACATGTGAAATAAATGTTTAATTTGAAAATGGAAAAGCCATAACAATTTGAAATTTGCAAATCAATGGTGAAACAAGCAGAGTTAGAAGGTTTCAGTTGACGTTTGAGCCTTAACATTATGAGTAGGATGCTAGTTTGGATTGCTGGCATTGCGCCATGTCTTCTTATATCTACGTATGTCTGATTATTGACAGGTGCTAAGTCAAAATGCCTAAGGGTGGCAAAAGAAAATTGAAGGCGACTGGGTCAGGACCAGCTGACACACGTATGGAAACTTTATTCGAAGATACTAAGTGCACTACAGGCATGCCTCTTGAAGTCAAATGGGGAGATATATATTGTATGATAAGAGACCAGGACGTTCCTGAAGCGCTTCTCGAGGAAGAATACTTGTACCGGAACATCAGAACCTCCTGCATATCCAAAGCAGCCACACGCCCTGAACTTTTTCCATGCTCAGAAGTAATTGGATGGATGCTGTAGCATGCGAATGCACATACAAGTGTTCTTTCAGACAGTAAGGGAGAAGCTTTTGCATCCTTCCATCCATCTTAGATCGTGACAGTTTACAAATTTCCCCATGCTCATCAGCGGCTTGATGATGAATGGCTAGGACAAATCCAAATGGATAATCTAGAGATGGCCAAAAAGTTGCTGATCTCAGGAAAACAGATAAGAAGAAAGGATAGTGAGGTGTACGAGGTTCAGAATCTGAGGCCTCCTTTCAGAATGATAGCCCTCATGCTTAGTAGAATTTTCGGAAGGCCCGATGGTACTATTTTTATGCTCCGATGGGTTCCCATCATCCACTATGTAGCGTTCAAGGGGAAATTTTTTAATTGGGAAGACATCCTCTTAGACAGCCTATCATAAGCCATAATTGTCGCTCAAGAAGGAATAAGGGAAAATAAGGCAGAATTCTACATGCCATCCTACTTGATAGACTGTATTGTGGCAAAACACCCTTTTCCAAAGCTTGGGTGTAACTAGAGAGAGGCTGACACCCCAGTATTCACAGCTTACAAACTCTTTTGGGCCCAGAACTACAAACGACACTGCCAACTGATTTGTGAGGAGTTTATAAGAATGTATGGAGGCTCCAAACCCCCATATATCCTACCCAGATATGCCACAGACTACATAGTCCACAAGGAGGCAGTGAGGCAAGTTTTCATTGATGGGATTGGTATCACCTTGTACAAGGCAAAGAAGGCAACTTTCTTGCCTTTACCTTTCTATATTGGGGCCTGCAAATTCTCAGGGATTTCAACTATAGAGGAGTTCATTGCAGAACTGAATGACTTTCACTTCGGGGAAAGGATTTTTTAGAGGAACGATTGATGAGGCAAGGCTGCACAACATTGCAGAGAACTCCATGCCAACTTTGAAGACGCCCACTATTATGATGAGGAAGAATAAGTGTATCGAGCGGTCAGTAACATGCCCGAACTACATATTTTTTGACTAAGTAAAGTCGAAGCCAGTTTTAGCTCTGGTGTTGTCAAGGAAGTAAAGGAAACAACAAAAGCTGCTCAAACTCTCTCTAAAGAAGAGCAAGGGCTCAAGGAAGAAGCCGAGAGAATCCAAAGAGAAGCTGCTAGGAGAGAAAACAAGGTGAAAGAGGATGAACTTCGGAAAGAAGAAACTCAAAGGATTCAAGCAGTTGAAGATGAAGCTGGAGGAGAGAATTAGATTGGAAGGAATTGCCAAAGAAGAGGAGGAAGAGAGACTTAGAAGGGAACAAGAAGAAGAAGCGCAAAGAAAAGCAGAGGAAGAAAGGAAAGCCGAGGAAGATGCTGATCCAAAGAGTCCAAACATACAAGACTTGGGTATAGACCTCTCTATAAGAGAACTCCCACTCGTCCCTTTTACTCCATCAAAGAATAGTACAGTGTCCCAGTGGGAAAGGTTCGGTTATAACAAAAAGAGAAATTCCATTGTAAAGGAGACAATGACTCGAATGAAGAGACCTTTCCGACCAGATATCATCACTAAGCATGAAACCACAATCATGCAAAGTACTGAGGATGCTCCCGATCTCATGGAATCCATCTCTGTAGCCTTCGTTAAAGCAACTGCAAACAATGTACACGTATGAGGGGCCAAGTTAGTACTAGAAAAGAAGAAAGCATGTCAGTTGCAAGAGACTCTGGTTAAAGAACAAAATTATACGAATTTGATGGTTGAAAAATGTGACACCCCTATATTAGAAAAGGAGGAACTAAGCAGAAAATTTTAGCATCTAGAAGCTGAAAAGAGAGCTCTAGCGATCCAAATAAGAGCCTTAGAAGAAGAGGATCTTAAAAGCAGGAACCTGAAGCTTGAATCTGAAAAGTTTGATGATGCTCAGCAAATTGAGGATTTGAAGGAAAAGATAGAGAAATTGGAAGAAGGCGGGGAATTGATGGAACGACAATTGGAAATTGTGACCAGCAAGGTAGGTGATCTTAGTCCCTTTCATGAGTAGTCTTGTGAAATACTCAAGAAGAACCACCATCTCCAGGAACTTATATCAGAAGAGGTGTACAAGTTAAAAGCAATAATGGCCAGAGTCAGAGAGATTAACACCGAAGCCACTCGAGTTAGAAGGAAATATGCACGCATTAGTAACGATATAGAGGAACACATTGAGTGGAGGTAAGGGAAATCGAGATTTCCGACAACTCTTCCCCTTAAGTCTGTCTCTGAATATAGAGCAGATGTGCACACCTTGGTATATTCTAAAGATTGTGGAGCAAAGTTGAACACTGTAACACAGACCACCTATGAACAGTGCAAGAATTTATAGCTCAAGATACGAACTACTTAGGAGGTCTGTCGAATAGTGACACCCCAAAGTATAGAAGAATTTTCGGATATAACCCAACATTTATTTGAGCTAAGTGATAGACTGAACGCAGAAATTGGTTATGTGAGGAAAGTGGATGTATTAACCACAGAAGATCTGGACCAGTTTATCAGCCAGGTTGCCGTTCATGCACACCTTTTGGAAGAAAGCCTCCAAGTAGCAGCAACAGAAGTGATCATCCTCGAGGAAGAAATCACCAAGCAAGAAGTTTCTCTTAGATTTCTGCTCCCCTTGATTGGAAACAATATTATAAGAGAAGCACAACTTTGGGTGAATTATATAGCCGAGGTAGACAGAACACAAGCAACAAACCAAGTATCAACTTCAGCAACCCCAGCAGGACCAACAGTTCCAGTAGTGACGCTAGCTGTAGCAGAAATCCCAGAACCAACAGAGATGCCCATCCGAGAATAGTCCATTTTATTATATCTGCTAAAATAGCCAGCACGTACTCTTGGACTTTGTATATATTTAGAATATTAGGATGACATCTGGAGTTTAGTCCCCGTTCTTTTTTGCAATATTGTTTGGGGTTTTTATTTATTTTTGTAAATTAAGCACTACATGACAAATTAGAGGAATGTGAAAGGTTAGGGTATAGGTGGCATCTCTTGGAGCATTTTGTAAAGCTATATATAGCTAGTTAGAAAAGAAGTAAAGGAATTTTGGCAGGTGAAAGAATGTCCCCATCTTGAACCTATTGCATTAAGATTGTAAATGATGTAAATATTGTTAGCTAATCATGATGCGGAGCTCAAGGCCAAGGCCCCGCCATTGATTTATCATTTTATGTATCGGCAATTAAAAATCGGTGCATATGGCTCTTGTGCTAGATAGGCACAATGTAAATGAAGACATCATGTAAATACAAATTTTAATGAAATACCCACAACTAGCTATGCAATGCAACTAAGAGATGGGGCATGATTTTTCAAGGAATAGGGAGGGAAATTATTCAAACCCATGAGCCAATGGTGTTAATCCATTTCAATGAGAAAACCCATAAATCCCAACTACCCATTTTGGGTTATGCACCCAATCATTTAATTCTTCCAAGAGTTGGTTGAGGCAGTTAATGCCTTGGGAATGGAGAGGCATGGCATTCAATATCGTGTATGGGCAAGCCATCAATCTGGAAAATCGTATTTTTGCTTCTTGGGCAAGAAAACACCCACGACATTGTGCCCAAAGACATTCTGAACCCATAGCCTTTGCCCTCTCACGCAGTCTGAGCTAGATGGGATTTCCCCATCACGTGTTTCACCATTTTTCCTGCATTTTCCATGCATGGGAGCTCATTTTTGCATTGTACAGCAGCTGGGAGAGGAGGGCGACGATTTGGGACTGTGATGAAGGTCGTTTTTTCCCTAAAATGCACATAGGCGTTTTTTCTGAAAACAGTTTTGCTCTCTAGGGTTAAATCATGAATTGCCATTTTTCATTTTTGGTATTTCCCACGTTTTTCTAAACTGGTAGAAGCCCCATTTTGGACATCCCACTGAGAAAACATTTTTCTTCATGCCCAACAATTGTGGTTTTGCTGTTATGTGCATTCCCTGTTTTGGTTTGAACCCGTGAGCAAGAGATTTGGAGTGGTAGTGGACAAAATTGGCTTGATAAACCTAATGGGGGAAAATAACCTCTCAAGAATATCAAGAGGGCTGGATACTCTTCTATGCACACCTGGGACACTCTAGAATTGGAAGGTATGTCCTGAGGGACTGTGAATTGGTGAAGGGAATACTTCCTTGAGTGGGGTGTGTAGGCATTGTGGGTTCCAAGCTGGATATATCTTGTAGAGGAATCCATGGCTATGTGCTTGAGCTCATTAGCTTAGCAATTCTTCCTTTCCATTTCCTAGTAGCCTGATAAGACCAATTATAGATTGGCTTGGCTCATTTTGGTGTATGTTTGGCTATTTGTGAGTCTGCTGTTCCCTGGTTCCTTGTAGAAATCATGCCCAACTAGGGGGTGGCAGTTGCATCAAGAGATTGATAAGCACAACTGGCCTATGGTTGGGTGGAACGTTGCAGATGCATAGCTGGTTGCTTAGGGACTACTTTGTTTAAGATAAGTACTCTCATGTGCTAATTCTGTATTGTTTTAATTGATGAATGACATGAATATCTTGAATGAATGATGGATGGGTAATAGAATTTAATTCTGTCGTGTTTCAATTATTTATGCATTTTCATATGTCCATCTTCACTTTATATGAATGTTTGTTTACTAAGTATGGGACTAGATGTCCAGTATTATCATTAGTCTCCTCTCCATAGACTTGGTAGGATGGGAGGGACACTACATTTTGGTATCAGATCCATAGGCTACAGCATTGGGCCTCTATGGGCCGAGTATGGTCACAGTTACAAGGGAAGATCCCTTTCTAAACACCAAAGATTACCATGTTGGGCCTAAACAAACTAAGGTTGAACAGTTTGCAGATCTTATGATTCAACACTGTGGCTGTTGGGCCTTTCATTGAAGATATAAATCATTGTGTGTGTTTATATATGTAGTATTTGAAGTTAAAATGAGTTAGAGAAATCTGAAGATATCATAGCTCCTATTTGATTAAGATGGGAAAACACTTCCATGACTGTTTTGGGGATTCTTGCAAAATTGCTTTACATTGTTTCCAATGCAATAACATTCAGTTTGTATTGTCTGTTTTCAAGTTGAATGCTTGCCATCCTATATTATTTTGTTGTTTTGTTGTTTTATTTTTGACATAGAAGAGGTGCAATTTTTCTTGAAATATTGTTTTTTTCTATGCAAGTATGATCTGTGAGTGGCTTACTCTGTAAAGAAAAGAATGATACATTTCTAGAAAAAAAAAAATCTTAGTGTCTTTTAAAATTTTGCGCCACGAGCGAGGCGGCAGAGTTAAGCATAACTCTACGTGCGCGGTGCCAAAATTAGCATAAATGCTGCGCTGAAAGGGAAGAGAGATTGAAATTTTTTTCTAAGTATCTTTTTTTTTTTTTGAAATTTTGCACTACAGGCGCGGCGGCAAAGTTAAGCATAACTCTGAGCCATGTGCGGTGCGCAGCGGCAGAGTTAAAGATAAAATCTGCGCCATGCGCGACGGCAGAGCTAAAGATAAAATCTGTGCCATGCATGGTGCACGGTGGCAGAGTTAAAGATAAAATCTGTGCCATGCGCGATGCACGGAGGCAGAGTTAAAGATAAAATCTGCGCCATGCGCGGCGGCAGAGTTAAAGATAAAATCTGTGCCATGCGCGGTGCACAACGGAAAACTTAGCGATAGGACTCGCGACAATTTTAAAGATAAAATCTGCGCCATGCACGGTGGAAGAGTTAAAGATAAAATCTGCGCCATGCGCGGCGACAGAGTTAAAGATAAATCTTGCGCCAAAGCGCCCAACATGTTGTTAGTAATTGCGCCGGAGGCGGCCATTTTAACCTTAAAAATTGTGCCAAACGGGGAAAACAAGGGGGCAAGCCCCCTTGACCCCCGTCGTCCCTTGATATAGTCATTCCCTTGAGACAATCGTTGATTGTGAGAAAGTCTATGATTGGACAAGTTGTCAATATAGGATTTTCCCACATACATGCAAATAATTATGGTATTATAATGTAGCTAACAGTTGTGTTTATAAACACATTTTGCAGAATAATAGTCACATCAAAGACATCAATCCAGTTAGTGCAGTTGGAAATTTTTGGTCTTGGTTGGGCCAAAATTATCAACATCATGGATGATGCACAGGATCCCTATGAAGTTGAGACAGATGCCATGGGGGAAAGCATATATGTTGAGAATGCTGAAACATAATCCAATGGAAGAAGAGATCGAGAGACTCCCCCAGATATTGCAGCCACCATGAGGAGCCTAAGGGTGGAGTTGCAGAGTTGTAGAGAAGATAATGAAAGGATGATTAAAGCTCAGGAAGAGCAGAATCAGTTAAATGCAGCCATGCTATAGAGTTTGACAGACATCCAAAGGCAAATAAACTCCGGGTATCAGATTTCAAATCCATAAAAGAGTGGGAGTAGTTCAAGGATAAATTCCTGCAATGGATCCAATATCTCAAGAAGAGTTTCTAGAGATAGAACCTATACTCTAGAAATCTCTTCTAGTGGATCATCTGACTCGGAAGGATCCATTGAAGGTTCAAGCTCTTCATCTCACAGGAGTAAGAGGAAGAGACATCACAAGAACAATTCACATGGGGAATTTAAGAAGGAAAAACCTCCTACATTTTATAGAGAAGTAAAGTCTGGTCAAGAAGCTGAAGCTTGATTTCTTGGGATGAGAAAGTATTTCGAAGTCCAAGACTACTCCGAAAATATGAAGGCAAGGATTGCCATCTTCAACTTGAATGGAAGAGCATCTATATGGTGGGAACACATCAGGCAAGTGAAGAAGATCAATGAAAGAAAGATTGTGTGGAAGCAATTCAAGAAATATTTCAAGCAGAAGTACCTCTCTAACAGGTACTATGATGACAAGATCAAAGAGTTCCATGAGCTGAGATTGGGACAATTGACCATGGAAGAATACACAAACAAGTTCTTGGAACTGCTGAGGTATGTAGGGTATATTCGAGATGATAAGGTGAAAATTCAGCGTTTTCTAAGTGGGCTACCTTAGTCATATAAAGACAGGATTGAATTTGATGAGCTTCGAACTCTAGAGGAGGCAATAAGGAAGGCCAAGTATTGCTATGATCAAAGTAAAGCAAACCCGATTTCCATAAGGTATGGAAGGATAAGAAAAATGAGAAGTTTGACCAAAGGAAGAAAGGTGTCAAACCTCCTCAATTCAGAAATCAGCAAAGGCAGCCATCACAGGTTGTGACTAAGCCAACTAGGATGATGCGAGACAAGCCAAGAGATCCAAAGGATCCAAGAGAACCACTTCAATGTTGGGGTTGTGGAGGAGACCAAATGCTTAGGAACTGTCCACATTGGAATGGGAATGCAAATCAAGTTCACAACATCCAAGGAACTGGAATTGTGGGTCAAGTGGCGAGGACAATACCTAGAATCTATGCAGCACTAGATGGCCGCCAGGCAGATCATCAGTCAACTGTAGTTGAAGTTGAAGGTAAGGTTGATAAGCAATCTGTTTCTATTTTGATTGATCCTGGATCTATTCACAGTTATGTCACTCCTAGAATTGTTGAGCTTTGTGCTTTTAAGAAATTAAAGCATAGTAAATCATGGTTAGTTCAACTAGCCACTGGAACCAAGAGAAAAGTTAGTGAAATAGTAGAGAAATGTCAATTAGAGATGGATGAGCTATTCACTTATGCAGATATGAATATTTTGCCACTTGGTTCCTATGACATTCTCATTGGGATGGATTGGTTAGAGGCACACAGGGTTAAACTTGACTACTACAATAAGACATTTGAATGCATGGACAAAGAAGGAAACCCAAGGGTTGTAAAGGGCATTCTAAAGGTGACTTCTGTTAGGTAGGTTTCAGCCATGCAGCTGAAGAAGTTCTGTAGAAAGGGTTGTCAATTGTACGCAGCCCATGTTTTGGAGGCAACGGAAAATGAATCTCCTATGTTAGAGGACTATCATGTATTGCAGGAATTAAGGGATGTTTTTCCTGATGAGATTCCGGGACTTTCTCCAAAGAGAGACCTTGATTTTACAATTGAACTTGTGCCAGGATAAGCACCAGTGTCCAAGACACCATACAGGATGAGTACACCAGAATTGCTAGAATTGAAAATGCAATTACAAGAGTTGTTGGAAACGAAATATATCAGGCCAAGTGTGTCCCCGTGGGGAGCACCTGTTCTATTTGTGAAAAAGAAAAATGGAATACTCAGATTATGTATCGACTACAGGTAGTTGAACAAGGTCACTGTGAAGAACAAATACCCATTGCCCCGAATTGATGACCTTTTTTATCAAATGAAAGGAGCAAAGGTATTTTCAAAGATTGACTTAAGGTCAGGTTACCACCAGGTAAGAATCAAAGAGGAAGATATTCATAAGACAACCTTTAGAACAAGGTATGGACACTATGAGTTTGTAGTGGTAACATTTGGTCTCACAAATGCACCAGCTACATTCATGTGTCTCATGAATAGTGTTTTTAGCAAGTATTTGGGGAAGTTCGTTCTTGTTTTTCTAGACGACATTCTCATCTGTTCTAAGAATGAAGAAGAGCATGAAGAACATTTGAGAATGACATTGCAATTGCTAAGAGAGAATAAGTTATATACAAAGTTGAGGAAATGTAACTTTTATAAAGATAGAATTCATTATTTGGGTCACATTATCTCACATGAAGGAATATCGGTGGACCCTGAGAAGATTGAAGCCATTATGAATTGGCCAACCCCAAGGGATGTTATGGATGTGAGATCTTTTATGGGCCTTGCTGGGTACTATAGGAGGTTCATTGAAGAATTCTCCAGGGTCGCAAACCCGATCACTTCTTTGCAAAAGAAGGGGATAAAGTTTGAATGGTCACCAAGATGTGCGGAACGTTTCCAACGGTTGAAGAATCTTCTTACGAGTGCACCAATTTTGAAAACTACAGGCCCAGAAAACGACTTTGTGGTATGTACCGATGCATGCAATCAAGGACTTGGACGAGTTCTTATGCAGGACAACCATGTGGTATGCTACGAGTCAAGAAAGTTGAAGGAGAATGAGAAGAACTATGCTACTCATGATTTGGAACTTGCAGCCATAGTACATGCTTTAAAGATGTGGATGCATTACTTAATGGGAAGGAAATTTGAGCTGAGGACAGACCATTGTGGTTTGAAGTACTTATTTGATTAGCCAAATTTGAATGCTAGGCAAGCTAGATGGTTGGAATTTTTGTGTGAATTTGACTTCGAAATCAAACACATAAAATGAAAAGAAAACAAGGTAGCTGATGCACTCAGCAGGAAAGTACAGGAAATGCATGTGGCAGTGCTTAGCACTTGCCAACCAGATTTGAGGCAGCAGATTGTTAACCATATGGTTGAAGATGCAGGGTATGTGTAGATCAAGGGCAAGTTGCAACAGCAAGACCTTGAATAGAAGTATGAAGGATACATTTTGGAAGAAGACAAACTTCTTACTTATAAGAATAGAGCCTATATTCCAAATGTGGCAGATTTGAGGATGATTGTTATGGATGAAATCCATAAAGCTCCATACTCTGGTCACCCAGGATGTCAGAAAACAATTGCTACAGTGAGAAAATATTATTTCTGGATAGGGATGAGGAAGGACGTCGCTGAATACATTTCTAAGTGCATGGAATGTCAGCAAGTGGAGTGAACACCAACACCCGGCAGGTTTATTGCTCCCAGTGCCAATTCCAAAATGGAAATGGGAAGTAATCTTCATGGACTTTATTACAGGATTGCTAATGACGGTGAGACAACATGATTCCATCATGGTTGTGGTGGACAAGTTAACAAAGGCATCACATTTTATACCGGTGAAGTCCACACATAAAGCCGATGCCATTGCAAATATTTTCATGAAGGAAATTGTCAGATTACATGGGTTGCCTAAGGAAATAATTTATGACAGTGATACCAAGTTCAATTCCAATTTTTGGAAGGGTCTCTTTGCAGATTTGGGTACATAGCTGTGCTTTAGTACCGTGTACCATCCTCAAACAGATGGGAAAACAGAAAGAGTAAATCGGGTGCTTAAAGACATGCTCCACATGTATGTAATGGACAAACCATCCAAGTGGGAATATTATCTACACTTGGTAGAATTTGCATATAACAATGGGAAACAAGCATCGTTGGGAATGAGTCCTTATGAGGCTTTGTACGACAGAAGGTGAAGGACACCAGTGACTTGGGACAATCCAGTGAACAGGATTATACTTGGGCCAAAATTGCTTAAGAAAATGGAACAAGAGGTTGCCAAGATCAGACAGAATTTAAAAATAGCCCAGGATAGACAGAAAATCTATGCAAATAAACATAGAGTGCATAGGGAATTCAATGTTGGGGATCATGTGTATCTTAGAGTGAGGTGAAGGAAGAGTTCCTTGAAGCTTGGGAGTTGTGCCAAGCTATCACCTAGATATTGTGGGCCATTTGAGGTGCTTGAAAGAATAGGCCCAGTTGCATATAGACTTGCATTGCCTGCTAGCACTAGAGCTCATAATTTTTTTCATGTCTCTTTGCTTAAGAAATATGTACATGACCCTAACCATGTGATTAATTGGGATGTGATCCAGGTGGAACTCGAGGGAGAGTTCCAAACCGATCCATTACGCATCCTAGACAAGATGGTAACCTTGATTCGGAACTGAGCCATCGGTTAGGTAAAGGTGCAATAGAAGAACTATGGTCCCGATGAGGCTACATGGGATTTGGAGGATGCCATGAGGGTGGCATATCCATTCTTGTTCAATTTTATTGAGCACTGAGAACAGTGCTAATGTAAGGGGAGGGGAATGTAATGTCCCCATCTTGACCCTATTGCATTAAGAGTGTAAATGATGTAAATATTGTTAGATAATCATGGTGAGGAGCTCAAGGCCAAGGCCCCGCCATTGATTTATCATTTTATGTATCGGCAATTCAAAATTGGTGCATATGGCTCTTGTGCTAGATAGGCACAATGTAAATGAAGACATCATTTAAATACAAATTTTAATGAAATACCCACAACTAGCTATGCAATGCAACAAAGAGATGGGGCATGATTTTTCAAGGAATAGGGAGGGAAATTATTCAAACCCATGAGCCAATGTTGTTAATCCATTTCATTGAGAAAACCCATAAATCCCAACTACCCATTTTGGGTTATGCACCCAATCATTTAATTCTTCCAAGAGTTGGTTGAGGCAGTTAATGCCTTGGGAATGGAGAGGCATCGAAGTCAATTTTCGTGTATGGGCAAGCCATCAATTTGGAAAATCGTATTTTTGCTTCTTGGGCAAGAAAAAACCCACGAAATGGTGCCCAAAGAAATTCTGAACCCATAGCCTTTGCCCTTTCACACAGTCTGAGCTAGCTGAGCTTTCCCCATCACGTGTTTCACCATTTTCCTGCATTTTCCATGCCTGGGAGCTCATTTTTGCATTGTACAGCAGCTGGGAGAGGAGGGCCACGATTTGGGACTGTGATGGAGGTCATTTTTTCCCCAAAATGCCCATAGGAATTTTTTTGAAAACGGTTTTTCTCTCCAGGGTTAATTCCCGAATTGCCATTTTTCATTTTTGGGCTTTCCCACGTTTTTCTAAACTGGTAGAAGCCCCATTTTGGACATCCCACTGAGGAAACGTTTTTCGTCATGCCCAACAATTGTGGTTTTTCCATTATGTGCATTCCCTGTTTTGGTTTGAACATGTGAGCAAGAGATTTGGAGTGGTAGTGGATAGAATTGGATTGATAAACCTAGTGGGGGGAAATAACCTCTCAAGAAGATCAAGAGGGTTGGCTACTCTTCTATGCACACCTAGGACACTCTAGAATTGGAAGGTATGGCCCGAGGGACTGTGAATTGGTGAAGGGAATACTTCCTTGAGTGGGGTGTGTAGGAATTGTGGGTGCCAAGCTGGATGGATCTTGTAGAGGAATCCATGGCTCTGTGCTTGAGCTCACTAGCTTAGCAATTCTTCCTTTCCATTTCCTAGAAGCCTGATAAGACCAATTATAGATTGGCTTGGCTCATTTTGGTGTATGTTTGGCTATGTGTGAGTCTGCTGTTCCCTGGTTCCTTGTAGAAATCATGCCCAGCTCGGGGGTGGCAGTTGCATCAAGAAATTGATAAGCACAACTGGCCAATGGTTGGGTGGAATGTTGCAGATGCATAGCTGGTTGCTCAGGGACTACTTTGTTTAAGATAAGTAATATCATGTGCTAATTTCGTATTGTTTTAATTGATGAATGACATGAATATCTTGAATGAATGATGGATGGGTAATAGAATTTAATTCTGTTGTGTTTCAATTATTTATGCATTTTCATATGTCCATCTTCACTTTATATGAATGTTTGTTTACTAAGTATGGGACTAGATGTCCAGTATTATCATTAGTGTCCTCTCGATAGCCTTGGTAGGATGGGAGGGACACTACACTTTGGTATCAGAGCCATAGGCTACAACATTGGGCCTCTATGGGCCGAGTATGGTCACAGTTACAAGGGAAGATCCCTTTCTGAACACCAAAGATTACCATGTTGGGCCTAAAAAAACTAAGGTTGAACAGTTTGTAGAGCTTATGATTCAACACTGCGGCTGTTGGGCCTTTCATAGAAGATATAAATCATTGTGTATGTTTATATATGCAGTATTTGAAGTTAAAATGAGTTAGAGAAATCTGAAGATATCATAGCTCCTATTTGATTAAGATGGGAAAACACTTCCATGACTGTTTTGGGGATTCTTGCAAAATTGCTTTACATTGTTTCCAATGCAGTATCATTTAGTTTGTATTGTCTGTTTTCAGGTTGAATGCTTGCCATCCTATATTATTTTGTTATTTTATTTTTGACATAGAAGAGGTGCAATTTTTCTTTAAATACTGTTTTGTTCTATGCAAGTATGATCTGTGAGTGGCTTACTTTGTAAAGAAAAGAATGATACATTTCTAGAAAAAAAAAAATTCTAAGTGTCTTTTTTGAAATTTTGCGCCACGGGCGCGGCGTCAAAGTTAAGCATAACTCTGCGCGCGCGGTGCCAAAATTATCATAAATGCTACACTGAAAGGGAAGAGAGATTCAAAAAATGTTCTAGGTGTCTTTTTTTTTATAAATTTTGTGCCACGGGCCCAACGGAAAAGTTTAGCATAACTCTGCGCCATGCGCGGCGGCAGAGTTAAAGATAGAATCTGCACCATGCGCGGCGGTAGAGTTAAAGATAAAATATTCACCATGCGTGGTGGCAGATTTAAAGATAAAATTTGCGCCATGCACGGTGCACAGCGACAGAGTTAAAGATAAAATCTGCGCCATGCGCGGCTATAGAGTTAAAGATAAAATCTGCGCCATGCGCGACGACAGAGTTAAAGATAAAATCTGCACCATGTACGGCAGCAGAGTTAAAGATAAATCCTGCGCCAAAGCGCCCGCCATGTTGCTAGTAATTGCGTCGGAGGTGTCCATTTTAACCTTAAAAATTGTGCCAAACGGGGAAAACAAGGGGCAAGCCACCTTGACCCCCGTCGTCCCCTGAGACAGTCATTCCCTCGAGACAGTCGTTGATTGTGAGAAAGACTATGATTGGACAAGTTGTCAATATAGGATTTTCCCACATACATGCAAATAATTATGGTATTATAATGTAGCTAACAGTTGTGTTTATGAACACATTTTGCAGAATAATAGTCACATCAAAGACATCAATCCAGTTAGTGCAGTTGGAAAGTTTTGGTCTTGGTTGGGCCAAAATTATCAACATCATGGATGATGCACAGGATCCCTATGAGCCTGAGATAGATGCCATGGGGGAAAACATACATGTTGAGAATGCTGAAACAGAATCCAATGGAAGAAGAGATCGAGAGACTCCCCCAGATATTGCAGCCACCATGAGGAGACTAAGGGTGGAGTTGCAGAGTTGCAGAGAAGATAATGAAAGGATGATTAAAGCTCAGGAAGAGTAGAATAAGTTAAATACAGCCATGCTACAGAGTTTGACAGACATACAAAGGCAAATAAATTCTGGGCATCAGACATCAAATCCAGAAAAGAGTGGGAGTAGTTCAAGGATAAATTCCTGCAAGAGATCCAATATCTCAAGAAGAGTTTCTAGAGACAAAACCTATACTCCATAAATCTCTTCTAGTGGATCATCTGACTCTGAAGGATCCATTGAAGGTTCAAGCTCTTCATCTCATAGGAGTAAGAGGAAGAGACATCACAAGAACAATTCACATGGGGAATTTAAGAAGGCAAAACCTCCTACATTTGATGGAGAGGTAAAGTCTGGTCAAGAAGCTGAAGCTTGGCTTCTTGGGATGAGAAAGTATTTCCAAGTCCAAGACTACTTCGAAAATATGAAGGCAAGGATCGCCATCTTCAACTTGAATGGAAGAGCATCTATATGGTGGGAACACATCAGGCAAGTGAAGAAGATCAATGAAAGAAAGATTGTGTGTAAGCAATTCAAGAAATATTTCAAGCAGAAGTACCTCTCTGATAGGTACTATGATGACAAGATCAAAGAGTTCCATGAGCTGAGATTGGGACAATTGACCATGGAAGAATACGCAAACAATTTCTTGGAACTGCTGAGGTATGTCAGGTATATTCGAGATGATAAGGTGAAAATTCAGCGTTTTCTAAGTGGGATACCTCAGTCATATAAAGACATGATTGAATTTGATGAGCCTCGAACTCTAGAGGAGGCAATAAGGAAGGCCAAGTATTGCTATGATCAAAACAAAAGCAAACCTCATTTCCATAAGGTATGGAAGGACAAGAAAAATGAGAAGTTTGAGCAAAGGAAGAAAGGTTTCAAACCTCCTCAATTCAGAAATCAACAAAGGAAACCATCACAGGTTGTGACTAAGCCAACTAGGATGATGGGAGACAAGCCAAGAGATCCAAAGGAGCCAAGAGAACCACTTCAATGTTGGGGTTGTGGAGGAGACCACATGCTTAGGAACTGTCCACATCAGAATGGGAATGCAAATCAAGTTCACAACATCGAAGGAGCTGGAACTGTGGGTCAAGAGGCGAGGACAATCCCTAGAATCTATGCAGCACTAGATGACCGCCAGGAAGATCATCAGTCAATTGTAGTTGAAGTTGAAGGTAAGGTTGATAAGCAATCTGTTTCTATTTTGATTGATCTTGGATCTATTCACAGTTATGTCACTCCTAGAATTGTTGAGATTTGTGCTTTTAAGAAATTAAAGCATAGTAAATCATGGTTAGTTCAACTAGCCACTGGAACCAAGAGAAAAGTTAGTGAAATAGTAGAGAAATGTCCATTAGAGATGGATGGGCTATTCACTTATGCAGATCTGAATATTTTGCCACTTGGTTCCTATGACATTCTCATTGGGATGGATTGGTTAGAGGCACACAGGGTTAAACTTGACTGCTACAATAAGACATTTGAATGCATGGACGAAGAAGGAAACCCAAGGGTTGTAAAGGGCATTCCAAAGGTGACTTCTGTTAGGTAGGTTTCAGCCATGCAGCTGAAGAAGTTCTGTAGAAAGGGTTGTCAATTGTACGTAGCCCATGTTTTGGAGGCAAGGGAAAATGAAACTCCTATGTTGGAGGACTATCATGTATTGTAGGAATTCAGGGATGTTTTTCCTGATGAGATTCCGGGACTTCCTCCAAAGAGAGACATTGATTTTACAATTGAAATTGTGCCAGGAGCAACACTAGTGTCCAAGACACCGTACAAGATGAGTACACCAGAATTGCTAGAATTGAAAATGCAATTACAAGAGTTGTTGGAAAAGAAATATATCAGGCCAAGTGTGTCCCCGTGGGGAGCACCTATTCTATTTGTGAGAAAGAAAGATGGAACACTCAGATTATGTATTGACTACAGGCAGTTGAACAAGGTCACTGTGAAGAACAAATACGCATTGCCCCGAATTGATGACATTTTTTATCAAATGAAAGGAGCAAAGGTATTTTCAAAGATTGACTTAAGGACAGGTTACCACCAGGTAAGAATCAAAGAGGAAGATATTCATAAGACAGCCTTTAGAACAAGGTATGGACACTATGAGTTTGTAGTTCTACCATTTTGTCTCACAAATGCACCAGCTAAATTCATGAATATCTTGAATGAATGATGGGTGGGTAATATAATTTAATTCTGCTATGTTTCAATTATTTATGCATTTTCATATGTCCATCTTCACTTTATATGAATGTTTGTGTACTAAGTATGGGACTAGATTTCCAATATTATCATTAGTGTCCTCTCCATAGCCTTGGTAGGATGGGAGGGACACTACATTTTGGTATCAGAGCCATAGGCTACAGCATTGGGCCTCTATGGGCCGAGTATGGTCACAGTTACAAGGGAAAATCCCTTTCTAAACACCAAAGATTACCATGTTGGGCCTAAACAAACTAAGGTTGAACAGTTTGCAGAGCTTATTATTCAACACTGCGGTTGTTGGGCCTTTCATAGAAGATATAAATCATTGTGTGTGTTTATATATGTAGTATTTGAAGTTAAAATGAGTTAGAGAAATCTTAAGATATCATAACTCCTATTTTATTAAGATGGGAAAACACTTCCATGACTGTTTTGGGGATTCTTGTAAAATTGCTTTACATTGTTTCCAATGCAGTAGCATTCAGTTTGTATTGTCTATTTTCAGGTTGAATGCTTTCCATCCTATATTATTTTGTTGTTTTGTTGTTTTATTTTTGACATAGAAGAGGTGCAATTTTTCTTGAAATACTGTTTTGTTCTATGCAAGTATGATCTGTGAGTGGCTTACTCTGTAAATAAAAGAATGATACATTTCTAGAAAAAAAATAATTTCAAAGTGTCTTTTTGAAATTTCGCGCCACGGGCGCGGCGACAGAGTTAAGCATAACTCTGCACGCGCGGCGCTAAAATTAGCATAAATGCTGCGCTGAAAGGGAAGAGAGATTCAAAAAAATTTCTAATTGTCTTTTTTTTTTGTATTGTTATTTTGTGCCATGGGCACGGCGGCAAAGTTAAGCATAACTCTGTGCCATGCGCGGTGCACAGCGGCAGAGTTAAATATAAAATCTGCACCATGCGTGGTGCGCGGCGATGTAGTTAAAGATAAAATCTGCGCCATGCATGTTGCGCGGCGGCATAGTTAAAGATAAAATGTGCGCCATGCGCGGTGTCCGGCGGCAGAGTTAAAGATTAATTTTTCACCATGCGCGGTGCGTAGTGGCAAACTTGGCGATAGGACCCGCGACAATTTTAAAGATAAAATCTGCGCCATGCGCGGCCGCTAAGTTAAAGATAAAATCTCCTCCATGCGCGATACGTGGCGGCAGAGTTAAAGATAAATCCTGTGCCAAAGCTCCCAACATGTTGTTAGTAATTGCGCCGGAGGCGACCATTTTAACCTTAAAAATTGCACCAAACAGGGAAAACAAGGGGGCAAGCCCCCTTGACCCCCAACATTTCCTTAGACATTCATTCCCTTGAGACAGTCGTTGATTGTGAGAAAGTCTATGATTCGACAAGTTGTCAATATAGGATTTTCCCACATACATGCAAATAATTATGGTATTATAATGTAGCTAACAGTTGTGTTTATAAACACATTTTGCAGAATAATAGTCACATCAAAGACATCAATCCAGTTAGTGAAGTTGGAAAGTTTTGGTCTTGGTTGGGCCAAAATTATCAACATCATGGATGATGCACAGGATCCCTATGAGCCTGAGATAGATGCCATGGGGGAAAACATACATGTTTAGAATGCTGAAACATAATCCAATGGAAGAAGAGATCGAGAGACTCCCCCATATATTGCAGCCACCATGAGGTGCCTAAGGGTGGAGTTGCAAAGTTGCAGAGAAGATAATGAAAGGATGATTAAAGATCAGGAAGAGTAGAATCAGTTAAATGCAGCCATGCTACAGAGTTTGACAGACATCCAAAGGAAAATAAACTCTGGGCATCAGAAATCAAATCCAGAAAAGAGTGGGAGTAGTTCAAGGAGAAATTCCCGCAAGAGGTCCAATATCTCAAGAAGAGTTTCTAGAGACGGAACCTATACTCCAGAAATATCTTCTAGTGGATCATCTGACTCTAAAGGATCCATTGAAGGTTCAAGATCTTCATCTCATAGGAGTAAGAGGAAGAGACATCACAAGAACAATTCACATGGGGAATTTAAGAAGGAAAAACCTCCTACATTTGATGGGGAGGTAAAGTCTGGTCAAGAAGCTGAAGCTTGGCTTCTTGGGATGAGAAAGTATTTCCAAGTCCAAGACTACTCCGGAAATATGAAGGAAAGTATTGCCATCTTCAACTTGAATGGAAGAGCATCTATATAGTGGGAACACATTGTTATACCTCCATATTTCACAGTGTCGTATCTTCACCATAAAAATAGTTGACGACACTTCCCCTACTGCTTAAAACACCCAGAAGAGAAAAATGATGAATGATCCTTGAAGACAAACCTATCCTGTCAAGAATCAACCCAGTTGAGACTTCATATACCTACACTACTGCATCTTGCTCAAGCTTAAGGGAGTGGTAGTTCACACTACCGCGCTATGCTCCCTCTCTGCCACGCGGTACTACCGCGATATGCTCAGTTGAAAAGGCGCGGTACTCCTTTTTTAGTCATTTTTCCATGGCTTGTGGAATCTTTATCTTCGAGATATTTTTGAGGATTAGCATCTCTGATTCGATCCTAACTCACTTTCTTAGATTAGTGGGTCTAATCCACTAAACACTCCCAAGATCCATCCTTCTCTCTTGTTGGTTAACCCTACTACACACTATAAGAGAGAGACCTTCCATGAGCAAAGGGGAGGACCCTTGGAGACATCAAACCTATGATCTTGAATCTTTGTGGACATAGCTAGAGGAGAAAGCACTTGGAGCTGGGAGTTGGCTTGGACATCAAGCAACCATTGTAAGTGACTTCAATTTTGCAATAGAACATAACTTGTCTTGTTTCCCAAATCATGTATGTTGATCTTGTTTCAATCATAGGATTTGTTTTTGCTATAGATTTAGATTCTAACATATATTTTAAGATTGCTAGAAGATTGTATATGCTTGTATCTTGGTTTATTCTAATAGGTTCATTCGCGAGGACTTGAGAATCGAAGCATCGACTAAGACGAGCAATTAAATCAAAGGTCAGTTAGATCTCTTCTGTTTCTTTCAACAATATAATCCTGAGATGTTTGTTTAGATCTAGGAATTCAAGGTAGCATTTGTTATCTTTTTGTCTTAGTTTAGATTTAGTTAAGTCTACTTTAACCTAAGAGAGTTTCTACCTATCCATAGGGAGAAATATCTACAACAAAACTTGGTGACTCCGTTGGTTTGAACCCCATTTGATTAATTTATTTCACTTTCAGTCATTTTTTATTGTGATTCTTATTTCTCTTCAAACCAGTACTGAATTTTGGTCTCTTTGACCTCTATTCACCCCTTCTCTCTACATCTTCTCTCCCTTTGTGATCAGTGAGTCCTTTGGGTCTGCAGCAACCCTGAAAAATTAAAAAAATTTCTTCAAAAGTTGCATTTCTCCATCCTTTGCAGCAGTATTGCACCCCCATTACTGCCTACAGTGCAGTAGTACTGCATACCAAGCGCTCTTACCAGCAGGGTAGTGTACCGGTACCCGCGTTTTAGTCAGCTTTTCCCACGTGGTAGTGTCTGCAATTTCTCATTTTTTCTTTCCTATTTGGTTTCCTGAGTCAATTTTTGATTTTCTCTGCCTTAGTTTGGTGTTTTCTGTTGCTTATTACTATCCAGTCCATTTGCATAGTCATTTGTGGTTTGTTTACCCTTTGGTGTGAGATTGATTATTTTTGTTGAGTTAGTGGCATTATTTACATATTGGGTCACCCCTTCAATTTGATTGCATTGGCTTGATCTTCCCATCACAACCAAACTGTTACTACTGTCTTCTCTTACTGGATTGTGTATCTTTCATAATCACCTTGTTCTTATAAATATCATCTTTTCCATTATTGTTATTCAAATCTATATTGGAAATTGTTATTGCAGAACATTTGTGTTGCTTGGTTTGGAACGATCTAGTTATAATATCGTGCATTAGGAAGTGAACCATTCAATTTGCCACATAAATTCTCATTTTTGAAGCATACTAGTTGCAGATCAGTGAAATTTGGAAAGAAGTGTTTATTTCAGTTGTAATGTCCCCTCCTACCATACCAGCATGATAGAGAGGACGTGATGCTAAATCGGGCATCTAGCCGCATGAACTTTTAACTAAGCATTCACATGATTGAAAGAACATATGGAAATGTATAATATATGAAAAACACAGCGGAAGTAGTATCAATTACACATTCATCATACATTCAAGATATTCATCAAATAATAATTGGCGAGTTAACACAGGAGAATACTTATCTTATAACCAAGTAGTCCCAAGCAACTGGCTATGCAACTGCAACGTTCCACCCAACCATAGGCCAGTTGTGCTTATCAACCTCTTGATAAAACTGCCACCCCCGAGTTGGGCATGATTACTACAAGGAACCAGGGAACAACAGACTCACACATAGCCAAGCATACACCAAAATGAGCCAAGCCAATCTAGAATTGGGTTTATCAGGCTGCTAGGAACTGGAAAGGAAGAATTTCTAAGCTAGTGTGCTCAACCACAGAGCTATGGATACCTCTACAAGATCTATTCAGCTTGGCACTCACAATGCCTACACACCCAACACAAGGAAGTATTCTCTTCACTGACACACAGTCCCTCAAGCCATACCTTCTTTTCTAGTGTTCTCAGGGTGTGCATAGAAAAGTAGCCAAAGCCCTCTTGATCTTCTTGAGAGGTTACTCCCTCCACTAGGTTTATCAAGCCAATTATGTCCACTACTAGTCCAAGTTTCTTGCTCACAGGCTCAAATCAAAACCGGGATGCACATAATAGTAGAGCCACACTTATTGGGCATGATAAAATGTTTTTCCAGTGAGATGCCCAAAGATGGGGTTTTCATTAGCTTCATAAAAACGTGGGAAAGCCGAAAACGAAAATGGCAAATGGGAATTCAACCCTGGAGAGCAGAAATCGTTTTCAGAAAAACGCCCATGGGTATTTTGGGGCAAAAACGACCTCCATCACCGTCCCCAAATCGTGGCCCTTCTCTCCCAGCTGCTGTATATACAAAAACGAGCTCCCAAGCATGGAAAATGCAGGAAATATGGATGAAAACGTGATGGGAAAAGGCCTAGTAGTTCAGGCTGCGTGAGAGAGGAAAAACTATATGTTCAGAATGGATTTTGGGCACCATTTCATGGGTGTTTTCTTGCCCAAGGAGACAAAATACGATTTTCCAGGTTGATGGCTTGCTCATGCACGAAATTGGCTGCCATACCTCTTCATTCCCAAGGCATTAACTACCTCAACCAACTCTTGGAAGAATTAAATGATTGGGTCCATAACCCAAAATGGGTAGTTGAGGGTTTATGGGTTTTCTCATTGACACATGGATTAACACCATTGGCTCAAGGGTTTGAATAATTTCTCTCCTTATTCCTTGTAGAATCATGCCCCATCTCTTTGTTGCATTGCATAGCTAGTTGTGGGTATTTTCATTAAAATTCGTATTTACATGATGTTTCATTTGCATTGTTCCTATCTAGCACAAGAACCATAGGCATCTATTTCTTTAATTGCCGATACATAAAACGCTAAATCAATGGTGGGGTCTTGGCCTTGAGCTCCTCACCATGATTAAATTACAATATTTACATCATTTACGATTTAATACAAAGGGGGTCAAAATGGGGACATTACATCAGTTTGGCTTTACTTAGAAAAAGAAAAAAAAAATTCTGTTTTGAAGTGGTTTTTTCATTGTTTGTGAAAGTTCCATGCATTTATGATCGAAGAACTCTCTCTTTCCCATAGCTAGTTTTCATCAAATACAAGGCTTATTTCGATTCATTCTCACTTGCATGGTTTGCGTCGTCACAACACCACCAAGTTTCACGTCCATTTACCCGATTGAGTAATACAACCACTAAAATTAATCTCCGTAACTAAACCAACATTAACTTCACTTGAGGAAATCAAAAGAATTTGGTAGTTAGGTAGGACACCGGGGATAGGCATCCAAATAATTCCCCCTTGTCATTATCATCTGAGACATAGTTGTTGTCCTCTAGGGAACTAAAATCCTCTAGTATTTGTTGACACGGTCATAGACCAGTTTGTGGAGGGGCCTCCTGACTGTTTTTAACTTTCAGGGGTTAAACCACCACGAGATTGAGAACCGGACGGACTCTGTGGAATGCCACACTCCACTTAGCCCTAAGGCAACATCGATCATTGTCTTCCTTGTATTCATAGTAATGCAAGGGTGATAAGGCAGAAGCGCCGAAAACCTTTTCCAACGTGTCATGAACGAGGTAGCTTAGTAACTTTTCTACTAGGGATATTTTACCCAGGATCCCTTTCGGTAGAGGGATATCCTTCTCATATTGGTCTCTCACGTTGTATTGTTCGACTTGGATTTCATCACCTTGCGAAGGATACAACTTGTTGAGGTCTCCAGCTCTTAGTTAGGAAGTTTGCTTGTTATCTCATCTTAATAGAGGGTCATTTTTCTTTTTATTGATTGCTTGTTGGAATTCTGGCCATTGTTTTTCTCACTCGTTTACTGGGACGCCAGTCTCAATATAGATTTTAGAGCTTGATTTTTTGGCCTGCCAGCCTTTCTTTTTCTAGCTCCCCTTTTTCACACTCGGTTGCATTAGGGTTTTTGAGTTCTTTGTTACGAGACTGCCCCTGGATTTTGTATATATACCATTATGTTAGAACCACCATGAATATCACGAAGAGTACAGGGACGAAGCCCACCACCACCACCACCACCACGGACCTCAGGTCCACCTACATCACGTATTCCTGCCCCTCCCAGCCGCGGTGTCGACCGAGGTAACATTCCACCGTCGATACACACTACATCTTCAGTTACGACTGTAACTGTTATTGATAGTACGGTCTCAAAACCTCGCAGTTTTCGCAACCACTAGTACACCTGAGACTCCCACTGTCTCTTCACCCACTGTCATTCCAGATATATCTGTCACAGTGGACAACACTACAGTGGCTGAAACTAGTACAACCCAAGATACTAGACCGGAGTCCATCATCCTCCCCAATGTCAACACTACCCTCCCACCACAGACTTTCTACGATGTTACGGAAGGATCTGTTGGCACCACCGAAGGATCCGACTAAGATTTATCTGAATTGATTGTAGTCCCGGGTGGATACGTTGAAGTTATCGAAGAAACCCAGCTTCCTGATACACCTTTTGAACCTGACTATGGCTTTATCACTTCCCAGGCGGAACCTCCACCTGCTATCATTGCGCCATCTAGTGTTCATCCACAGGAAATTGGTTCTTCCACCAACATACCTCGTACAGTATCTCTCCCCAACCTCCCTTCAGGACATGAGATCATGGCCTCCATCCAGTCTAGTATGGTTAGTCTAGCTAATTCCCCGTTAGCGTTGGCACAGTTTAAACGTGATACAGAGCAAATGCTCTCGTCGGCTTCTAGATATCCCCCTACTACCTGTCCTCCTGACTATCGGGCTCCCAATGTTCCATCTAGCACAGAATTTCATCACTCCTATGCAGACAGCTCCGGACCTTCAGACGTTACTATACCTCTGTTCCCGCCGGACCCCGAAAACCTTTTCCAGGATACGAACCCAGACCCAGTCTTCAATAGTCCTCCTATTGTTGAAGACACTATGGACGAAACCCCCGACACCCCTAGGTTAAATTCCCCACATTTACTGCCATCACGCATGTTTGGCGCACATTCTATGAGGGATAACCCAGTATTTTCTCCATCCCCGCCCATCACATATGGAAGACCCCCTCCACAAATTGGCACCTTTGGCGTCGTTGGCAAATCGACACTATCTCACCTTGCTAGTGTCAGAAGAACACCAAGTCATACCGCTGGATCATCCATATTGATCGGAGGTTCACCTTCGACCACTATCTACACCATTTCAGGAGGTGGACAACCGACTATTGCGACCCCTAATCCCAAGAACCAACCCCCTCCTGGCGGGCCATCAACCCAGCCTACTAGAGGGCAATCCTTTGTTGGAAACCCTGCTCCTAGTCACCAACCGCCTCCCATCGGGCCATCAACCCAACCTACTGGAGGAAAACCCTTTGTTGGGAACCCCGTTCCTAGTTAACAACCTCCTCCTATAGGACCATCCAACCCATCTGTTGGAGGGAAACCCATCGGCACCATCCAACAGCCCTCCTAACCAGCAGCATCTGCTCAGTATGGTATGTAGAACACACCTGGCAGCGGAAAACCTTATACCGGTCTCCCAACCGAGCCTCATCTTCAACATCCCTCGTCAGGCATGCTTCCTTCTTGGGGATCTCAAATCCCATAGAGCGGGGGGTACTCATTGTTTGGAAACTGGAACCAAGCTAGGGGGCAATTTCAAATTCCCCCCAACTTGAATTCCGGCCTCCCCTATCCTTCGACAGCAAAAACTCCATGGAACCCATCTCTTCAATTCCCACATCTTCATCAAGGTGCAACCCATATTCCATGGACACCACTGTTACAGCCACCCCCCAACCCTGCTACGGGAAACCTTCCACTTACTCGAAGTAGTAGTAACATTCCTGGGACACAACAACTCCAGGGAACCTTTCCTCAACAAGGAGTAGCAACCATTCCTGGGACACAACAAGCCCAGGGTACCATACCTACCATCCCCACTCAGCAGAACATCCAACAACCGGTTACCACCGTGATTCCTAGTCAGGTAATGACTTCCAACACACAACCGGTTAACCAGATGGCCTATTACCCCTAGAACTTCCAGCAGTACCCCGCGGGAAACACATATGGGTATAAAATGCAGCAATATACTATGCAAGGCCCCCTAGGTTTCTTTGCGCCATACGGTTATTACTCATACCCGCAGACCAATCGTCAACTTCCCTTTTTGGCCACGCTAGATTTACCTGATTTGTCGAGGCTCATTAACGATCCTATATGGCATGAACCTCACTGGCCACCTATTCCAGCCAAACTTCCATCGGACATTCCTAAGTTCGATGCCAAGCCTGGGGAAGACCCCAAGAACCATGTGATGACCTTCCATCTTTGGTGTTCATCCAACTCATTGATGGACGACTCGATTCGGCTACGGCTCTTCCAGCGCACGCTTACCGGCACGGCAGCAAAATGGTACATCGAGCTTCCACAACACTCCTTTCATGATTTTAACACCTTGGCTATGCAACTTCTGACCCATTTACAGCTCCCCATCCGGTATGAGACCGGAACAGAACTGTTAACCTTGTTTCGTCAAACCACTTCTATGCACATTTCGGATCACATCCATGAGTGGCGTCGATGCCGTAGGCTAATCAAGGCACCCATTCTGGATCAGCTACTTGCTGATTGGTTCACAAAGTCATTCTTGCCTCTCATAGCCAGAGACATTGCTATGCACGGGCCGGTTACGGAGGAACAAGCCATATCGACAGCCCAGTACATGGATTTGGTATAGACCCAATTTGGCACTTTACACGAACTTCTTCCCCACGGCACCTGCATCACTACTGATCCAACTAAGCCTGCCACTGAACCCCCTATCGATGGTATTGTCGGTTCAGTTAAGGCCCAACCTACCATTCAACCGACGGGACAACAAGCTTCTACTTCCCCTGCTCTACCCTAGGCTTCCCCAAAAGCTTCTACCTCTCCCGCTATCTCCTCCGAAGTGAACGTAGTTCAATCTATGTCACAACCATCTGGAGGAAAGAAGAAGAACAATCGTGGAAAGTCCAAGAAGACTTATAACCAGCAGGAGAATCCCAAACCACAACCCACCCAGAACGACCCGAAACCACGTCAGAAGGCTAAGTTTCCCTGCCTGATTTGTCAAGACGATCACTACACGCGTAACTGTCCCTACAAGGATGAAGTCAACAAATTCGTTAAAGGATCCTCTCGTTCGGCAGTGTTAACTGACCCTTTCCCTCAGCAGCAACAGCAAATGGTTTCCCAAGAAACCCCACAAGGGGGCAACCCGAACAACCCATCTCGTGGAGAGACGTCCGCAAACCTCGAAATCCTGATGACGAGTAATGAAGAGATTCAGATAACCACTCGTTCAAAGACATACGAAAACCCCCCAAGTTCAAACAAACAATCAGAGACAACCAAAGGCAAGTCTCTTGTTGAAGATCCTTCTCCTACCCCTCCCCCTAATGACCATCTCCACATAGAGAGACCGCTTACGGACACAGTACTACGCCCACCCAAGGGCACCATACGAAAAGTGACATTTAATCCCAACGCGTGAGCTGCCCAAAATTACAACATTGTTGAGGATTTAGCTCAGGCACCATGTGCCATGTCAACTCTCGAGGTTCTCCAACACTACCCTACGTAGTGCAGAACCTTACTTTCAGCAGCGGGGGCAATGGACCCGGATACTTCAACGACCATCATGTTTAACTTGGAGTATGTAAAACCTCGGCTTTCCCATCAGCTAGCCTTCCAGGTTCATACAAGAATCCGTGGAAACAGTATCTATCGCATTGTCTTAGATGAAGGTGCCTCCACGTCGATTATGTCTTTGAATTGTTGGAGAGCCTTAGGCTCACCCGAAGTCACGTCGTCTCCCACTACACTCAGAGCATTTGACGGACACGATTTTCAACCTTATGGACTCATTCCCGCGATTGGTGTTGAACTGGGGGGAAAAATAGTATCTGTACACATCGAAGTCGTGGATGAACCATTAGATTACAATCTTCTACTTGGTTGAAACTGGTTTTATGCCATGACTGCCATAGCATCTACTATCTTTCGGATCGTGCCATTTTCTCATGAAGGGAAAATTGTCACCATAGATCAGCTTGATTACTCTATCCCAGACTTTCATCCGAACTCTGCCAACACCGTCCCGTTATTGGATCAACCTCGGTACCGGTTCCAAGACGTTGGTGTTGGTCTTATGAAGGATTCTTCCCTTATTGGAGTTTTCCCAGAGTTGGGGTCCCACGTTCAACCAGTCAACATGATATCATTGAATGTCACCCCTTCCAATGATTCTTGGGTGATCCCAAGTCCCACTGAGATTGAAAAATACGGCAACTTCATGCCATTAAATGGAAACCTCGCAGCATACGAAGCGATCCAGTCAGCCACCGATTGGGTCAATTTTTCTACCCATCACACCATGGCGCAGCTCTCGTCTGAGACTCATTCATCCCCACCACTTATCGATCCTCTCACATTGATTTTTCTCACTGATGAATCAATTATGGAGGTTATGTGCGGTGATGAGCCACCATGGGGAGATTTCCATCATCGATCTTCGTTCCCCACCATTCAGACAATTGAGCCTGATACAAAATCCAACCCTTCACTTGGAATGGTTCAAACCAAGTTTACCACTTCCCTCAATGAAGTATTTTCCGAAGGAAACTTGGCCAACCTTATGGCAACCACTCCCATTGACATTTCAGTGAAGCTTGGCGTCGTGGAAAATGTTCATATTGGAAAGACATGCACTCCCACTGAAATGGAGTTCTACACTTCCTACTTTAAAACTTTCCGTGACGTTTTTTCCTGGAATTATGAAGAAATTCCAGGAATCGACCTGTCTATCATGGTCCACGAGATTCCAACTTTTCCTGGCGCCCGACTTGTTCGACAGAAAATCTGACCCGTCCATCCTCGTAAGGCAGTCGTTATCAAAGCAAAAGTTGAAAAGCTTTTGCGTGCTGGTTTTATCTATCCTGTCCCATTGACAGAATGGGTATCTAATATCGTTCCTGTAGCCAAGAAACATGGTACAATTAGAGTCTGTGTCGATTACCGTGACTTGAACAAAGCTTGTCCAAAGGAAAACTAACCAACTCCATTCATTGACCATATCATCGATAACTGCATCGGGAGTGTCATCTTTTCATTTATGGATGGCTTTTCTGGCTATAATCAGATCGATATCCTCCCAGCCGACCAGCATAAAACAACCTTTATCTTCCCATGGGAAATTTTTGCATATCGAAAGCTACCTTTTGGCCTAAAAAATGCCGAGGCAACTTTCCAACGGGCGATGTCGTACGCATTTCACGATATCAAACATATTGTAGAACCATATCTTGATCACCTTCACGCTCATTCTCAGACCCGGGAAGATCATCCTGATCACTTAGGCACCATTTTTGCAAGGTGTCGTCGCTACAATATTTGTTTGAATCCACATAAATGCATCTTTTGCATTGAAGCCGGAAAGCTTTTAGGATTCATAATCTCCAAACACGGCATATGATTGGACCCTGCGAAGGTAGAAGCTATTCTAGCCCTGCCTTCCCCCACGAACATACCAGAACTTCAAAGTTTGTAGGGGCACACAAACTTTCTACGCTGCTTTATTTGCAATTTCGCCGAGATAACAAAAGGCTATATGAGGCTTCTAAAGAAAAGTACCCCATTCATTTGGGACGATGAAGCCCAATGCTCCTTTGATCATCTAAAGGCAGCCTTAACTAAAGATCCTATGATTCAACCCCCCAATTACACACGGGATTACATTATTTATCTCGCAACTTCGATTTCCACCATCGGTATGGTGTTAGTCCAAGAAGACAATAACGACATAGAACATGTGGTATATTATCTTAGTAAGAGTCTTCTCGACTCTAAAACTCGCTATTCACATGTTGAAAAATTGGCTTTGGAAATAGTTTTCGCTGTCCAGAGGTTTCGTCATTACATTCTACTCCACCAGACCACTGTCATAGCGGATTTCAATCCAATGTACTATATCCTCACATGTCAAGTGCTTGGGGGAAAATATTCTCGCTGGATTGTCATCCTACAAGAGTTTGACTTGGAATTTGCCAAAGCCAATCCAAGAAATCTTTGGTCTTTGTCGAGTTGATTTGTAACTTGCCCCGTGCTATTGAGCAACCTGAGCCCATCGATTCTCTTCCCGTGCTATTTTACTATATCTCCAAACCCAACGTTTCTGGCCTAACCTCAACCGCGACGAACGTCGACGTATTCGACATCATGCCAAATACTACCTCATAGTCAACGATACCCTTTATCGGCGTGGTGTCGATACTGTTCTTCGACGCTGTTTGACTTTAGATGAGGCGGAACACGTTCTTAATGAATGCCACGTTGGAGCATGTGGTGGTCATCTCTCTGGGATGGCTACGGCCCAGAAGATACTGTGAGTGGGATATTTATGGCCCTCGATTTTCAAAGACTGCATTGAAACGGTTAAGAAATGTCCACCCTGTCAATTCTTTCATAGTAAGACACGTTCGCACCCTGCTCCACTCCACCCTGTTATTGCCATCGGCCCCTTCTCCAAATGGGGCATAGATTTCATGCACTGTAAGCCCACTTCAGCCGGGGGGCATAGCTATGTCATAGTAGATGTCGACTATTTCACAAAATGGGCTGAAGCGATGCCTACTTATGCTGAAGACAAAAAAACAGCAGCATAGTGCATATTCAACCACATTATAGCTAGGTTCGGTGTCCCACAATCCATCGTAACCGATCATGGCTCCCACTTCAGGAACCATATGATTGAAGAATTGAGCACCAAGTTGGGTTTTCATCATGAAAACTCAACCCCGTACTACCCACAGGCTAATGGCCAAGTGGAAGCCATTAACAAAGTTCTAAAACGCATGATTCAGCGAATTGTGTGCACTCATAAGTCCAATTGGCACTCAGCTCTTTTTTCGGCATTATGGGCATACCGAACCTCAGTGAAAAGTGCCACCGGGTTCACACCATTCCAACTGGTGTATGGCATGGAAGCCATCTTACCAATTGAATGTGAAATTCCGTCACTTAAGATAGCCATAGAGTTACTTCCCCACACCACTTCCGAAGAGGAACGGTTTCTATACCTAGCCAAGCTAGTTGAAACTCGCTGAGACGCTGCTTTAGCCAATGAAGCTCATAAAAAATGCGTCAAAGCACAGTATGACAAATCCGTTCAACCTCGGGTTTCCAATGAAGGTGATCTCGTACTCACGTATGACCAAATGCATGATAAACTTGGAAAAGGAAAGCTAGAGTCTATGTGGTACGGCCCCTTCGTTGTAAAACATGTTTTGGAGAAGGGAGCCTATGAACTTGTCGATTGTGACGGCACACCACTGGCACGGCCCCGCAATGGGCTGTACCTCAAATGTTTCTACGCGTAGGTTCATCCTGCGCGAGATAATTTTTGTACATAATATACCTAGTTTGTTTTCATTTATCTTTTGTATGCACGCACGGATCTCATGTATCCATTCTTACCTTGACTTGTGCTTTTATGCGCAGATGTCTGCCTACTACGGATTCGTCGATGGTGCAAGCCGACATACCCAGAACCTGGCTTCCGCATCATGGGTAATTTATTCTCCTACTGGCGAGTTTTTCTCATCAGGAGCCAATTGTTTGGGTACCGCAACCAACAATATTGCAGAGTACCATGCAGTCATTGGACTCTTGACAGAGGTTGCTTCCCTTAGAATTGACTCCCTATCAGTCTTTCTAGACTCCCAACTTGTGGTTTCTCATCTAAATCGTGTTTACATAGTCCGTGATCCTATCTTACTTCACTTATTTCGAAGGGTATGCCTCTTGGAACGATCTTTTAATTTTATTTCATATCAACACATACCAAGAGAATTCAATTGTGTAGCTGATTCATTAGCTAATTACATTTTGGATTGGCATCTTGCCCATATATAAAAACACATCATAAAATGAACACACAAGTCATTGTAAATAAATAGATCATAAAAGTAGGTCCATGTATATATATCACTGCATATAGAAGTGTTTTTTCTCAAAATACATAAAGTTTGTGTTCAAAAAGACAAAATTTGGGATTCAATCCCATACAAAATTTGGCTCTCAAGCCGACGTATCGTGTACATGCCGCAAAAAGTAAAATACTTCTATCTAAGGAGATCTGGGAGATCTATCATGTTCCTCCTCAGATTCCTCACACTGCTGGTGATAGCAAACTATGGCCCTAGCCACCCTACGGAGGAGTTGGCCAATACACCTAGGCACACCTACAGTATGCCGCTGGAGATGCAAAGGGACGTCGTCCATTCTCATAGCTGGGACCCCGTGGGTTAAACCCTGTAGGTTCCTCTCTATCTCACAGACCCCTCCCACCTCATCCTCGTCTTCTTCCTCGTCTGAAACAACTCGGCAATCGACACCACCTCGGCGTAATGGCGAATAGCCTGCAGGTCTTTGTGGTCCACGATCTGCGACATGCACATGTACATATATTAAAATATTTTTACACATTCAAAAAAACAATTAAAAATCATATCTTCAAAAAAAATTTAAAAAAAAAACACATTAATGAAGATCATACTTGTATTGTCCCAATCCTCATCTTCCGGTAGTGCCAAGTCTATGTCCTCACAGAAGTCCACCCCCGCATAGGGGTAGTCATCGACCATCACGATCTATTCCTCGATCCATGAGAAGAAGTCTTCACCGAAAGCCAAACGTTGTGGCCCCCCGAGCCGTCCTACATACTCACTCCATCGAGCCATCCATGGCTCGGTGGGTGGACGGGCGAGCATGGCCAGCTGTGGACGCAACAATGGCACCCTCTCCAAGAAGAAGGTGACCAAAATGCTCCCGTACCCAAACTGGGAGTTCTCTCCAAGCCTACACTTGTTCACTTGCTCTTTGAGGTTGGTCAATACTGCTTCACACCAGTTGAATAGTGTCGGTGCCATGCAATCCACTGCAAGATTCATCTGTGTACGGGATGCTTGATGGGGACCCATACTCCCTGCTGCACGTGTGATGGTGAACAACACAGTTTTTAAAGGAAGTTCTACAATATCCTTAATGACCACCTTACCGCTTTTCTTCCCCGAACATTGACGACAATAACGAGCAATTAAAGCATCAGTACTCGCCTCTGAGGCCGTGAACCCAGTAAAACTCACCCGGGCTCCTCTCTTTGAGAGACCCGTGAGGAAATAAATGTTCTCGAGTTCAATCTTGAGGGTGTGTTCTCCAACTCAGAAAGCTTGAATGTCGGGGTCCCACATTTGAATAATATGGGTGAGAAGTTTTGATTGCTTGCGGATACCTTTGGTCTTGAAGAATTTCAACAAGACACATTCCCGCAATGCAGTTACAGTCCTTTGGTCATTTTTCGGCCAACAAATCATCCGCCTCATGCTCTCTTTCTTTCCAACTGATGATTTTTCTCCAAACAAGTTGCAAACACCTGCAAAAGGTCATGGAAAACATTCATTAATCATTTAATAATTTGATCTCATTTAAAAATTGAAGAAAAATCAATTTTTCGGTCTTAAAATTCACCACTACCACGCCTGGGGCGAATGCGACTACGCGATACTGCACAATACCATGCCCCTGTTTAACCCTACAGAGCGGTACTGTTGCCCGGTACCGCGTTTCCCGACATAGCTGTCGCCCAGTACTGTGGAAGGCGAAAAGTGCCCATTAGGGCCTGCCCAAAAAATTATTTTTCCCTACTGAAATCAAATTTTTTACCTATAAAATGAAAGAGGGGCTTGAAAGCTCTTACCTAGGGTAGATGGCTTTTGAAACGGTGCTCCGGATCTCCAGATATGAACTCTTGAAGTTTTTGCTCCTCAATGGGTAAGATTTATTCTTTGGGCAAATGCACAAGTGAAATGGTAACTTTCCATATTTACCTATTCCTTATATAAGTTTTTCTCCTATTTTTTACTCATTATTTTATCTGGTTAGATTAAAACCCATTTCACATTACTAATATCTGGCTCCACGAGCATTTGTTGACAAAGTCTCCTTTAAAAATGTTCACACTGGCGTTCATTTATTTATTTGACCTTCATTTTGAGCCTACTTTATCTTTTTCGTGCTCTGGATTAAAACTTGAAAAATATTCCAAGCGCTTTTACACCCATATCGTTCTTGTCAAGCTCAAGTAGAAGGTGTTGAGCTTAGTCAGCTTTACTCATGCTCGTTAAACGATGAGGAAAGTATTATCCTGGGTGTATTTTATTCTTTTTTTCGGACCAGAATAATTAATAATTACGAAAAAGACCATTGGAGTCCATAGTTAAGCTCTTTTCAGACTCCCTAAAATTGAAAAGATTGCCAAGTGATCTTGCCTCTTTCACACTTGTAAAAGTATTTGAAAGGTCGTCTATTCGGTGGTAGGTTACCCCTTTTTCGGCCCGTCTAGACTATTTACGAGAAAGGTATACCTCGGTCAATTTTTGATTGGGAGAGTTCTCTCGGGAATTGTTTTACACTTTTTCGGGATCGAGGGACTAAATTTATGAAAAAGTACACTTTGCAGCCTTCTTTAAGTTTCTTAGGCTCTCTAAATGTGAAAAACTACCGAGTTTTCCTTCCTTGGACTCGTTAAAATTTGACATCGAAGGACCCACTTTGGGATGAACCCCTCCTTTCTCAGGTTCGTAAAACATGTGAGATTGGACTCATCTATGAGATGAGCTATACCGAGCATCTGTTATCCTCTTCAAGCTTGAAAAACAACAAAGAGGTACTCGTCTATCATGTCGGGGGAAAATGGGAAACAAGTCAAGTTTATTTTGTTGGCAGCTTGTCAAGTCGTCACCTTTGAACATGGCATGCGTCTGTCCCTTGTCTATTTTTTGGGTATCATTTCTCACTGAGTTATGGTCATCATCCTGAGTCGTCTCTCTGGCCACGAGCCTACTCATTCGATGTCTATCCGCTGCCATCAATAATACCTGCTTCCAGGTCCCGTTTCATGCCGTTATATGTTCAAAGGGTTGCATTGTTCAGAGTCATTCATTGTGTCAAACCTCCGTTGTGTCAGTACATGATCTATTGTTTCATCATCCTATACCATCTTTCATTCCGATTTCATGTCGATGATGTGGGAATCGTTATGTCCCACCTTCGACGAGTCTATTCCCGTCGACGCCAAATCACTATCCGGGAATCGGACTTAAGAATCAACCACTAGTACCTTGGTACCTGCATGCCTCAATGGCAGGTTTCCTCGTGTTCGGCAGTAGGTTTACATCATCGACCTCTGATCGAACAATCTCTCGAATGCTTGACATCAACTCATTCATTCACATTTCTTTGAGATGTACTATAGATACCTTGGGGATCATTGTCATCATTGGTGATTTCCCTCGCATTTGTTAACGGTTCACATCATTGACCAGTAATCAAATGGTTTCTACCATGTTCGACTTCAACACCTTGTAATCACATGGCAAGATTTATATCATTTGTGATTAAGTAGAAGACCCTGGACGCACCTTTGTACTTTGATTGCGTCCAGGTTGCGATGGAGATCTACTTTGTATTGTCACACAGATCCACTTTTGTATTGGTTGTGCCTGTGTCATTACTGTCTCATGGATCTACGCTTGTTCATAGTAGCCATGATTTGTCTATAGTCTATATCATCTTAGTACTCATGGATCTGCAATGTATTGGTCGGCAACCATGCTTTGAGTCAATTGTTTCCGAGCATGGGGATGCCCACCTCGATGGTATATCTGACATTTTGTTTCTATTTCAGCTCCTTGTTGCTCTCCTCGATGCTATCTCCACACAGTATTTGTAAAGTCTTTCGGCCATCAGTCCCTTCTGACCTCACACTTTAGGGGGCATCTGTTATACCTCCATATTTCACAGTGTCGTATCTTCACCATAAAAATAGTTGACGACACTTACCCTACTGCTTAAAACACCCAGAAGGGAAAAATGATGAATGATCCTTGAAGACAAACCTGTCCTGTCAAGAGTCAACCCAGCTGAGACTTCATATACCTACACTACCGCGTCTTGCTCAAGCTTAAGGGAGCGTTAGTCCACACTACCGCGCTATGCTCCTTCTCTGCCACGTGATACTACCGCGCTATGCTCAGTTGAAGAGGCGCGGTACTCCTTTTTTATCCTTTTTTCCATGGCTTGTGGAATCTTGATCTTCGAGAAATTTTTGAGGATTAGCATCTCTGATTCGATCCTAACTCACTTTCTCAGATTAGTGGGCCTGATCCACTAAACACTCCCAAGATCCATCATTCTCTCTTGTTGGTTAACCCTACTACACACTATAAGAGAGAGACCTTCTATGAGCAAAGGGGAGGACTCTTGGAGACATCAAACCTATGATCTTGAATCTTTGTGGAAATAGCTAGAGGAGAAAGCACTTGGAGTTGGGAGTTGGCTTGGACATCAAGCAACCATTGTAAGTGACTTCAAGTTTGCAATAGAACATAACTTGTCTTGTTTCCCAAATGATGTATGTTGATCTTGTTTCAATCATATGATTTGTTTCTGCTATAGATTTAGATTCTAACATATATTTCAAGATTGCTAGAAGATTTTATATGCTTGTATCTTGGTTTATTCTAACAGGTTCATTTGCGAGGACTTGAGAATCGAAGCATCGACTAAGATGAGCAATTAAATCAAAGGTCAGTTAGATCTCTTCCGTTTCTTTTAGCAATATAATCTTGAGATATTTGTTTAGATCTAGGAATTCAAGGTAGCATTTGTTATCTTTTTGTCTTAGTTTAGATTTAGTTAAGTCTACTTTAACCTAAGAGAGTTTCTACCTATCCGTAGGGAGAAATATCTACAACACACATCAAGCAAGTGAAGAAGATCAATTAAAGAAAGATTGTGTGGAAGCAATTCAAGAAATATTTCAAGCAGAAGTACCTCTCTAACAAGTACTATGATGACAAGATCAAAGAGTTCCATGAGTTGAGATTGGGACAATTGACCATGGAAGAATACGCAAACAAGTTCTTGGAACTACTGAGGTATGTTAGGTATATTCGAGATGATAAGGTGAAAATTCAACGTTTTCTAAGTGGGCTACCTCAGTCATATAAAGACAGGATTGAATTTGATGAGCCTCGAACTCTAGAGGAGGCAATAAGGAAGGCCAAGTATTGCTATGATTAAAACAAAAGAAAAAATTATTTCCATAAGGTATGGAATGACAAGAAAAATGAGAAATTTGACCAAAGGAAGAAAGGTTTCAAAGATCCAAAGGAGCTAAGAGAACCACTTCAATGTTGGGGTTGTGGAGGAGACCACATGCTTAGAAACTGTCCACATTGAAATGGGAATGCAAATCAAGTTCACAACATCCAAGGAGCTGGAACTGTGGGTCAAGTGGCGAGGACAATCCCTAGAATCTATGCAGCACTAGATGACCACTGTTAACACCCAAAAAGTGCTCACTAGCTCATTTCCTTATTCATTTGAGCCTCTAAATCCATCAAAAGGTCACCAAAAGACCATAATAAACCCTTTTTCCCCTCAAAAGATATATTTTTCCTCAAAAAACATAAAAAAACCTTAAAAAAGGGTCCAGAATTCCCAAAAAATATTAAAAGGGAATAAAAATATTCAAAATATTCAAAAAAGGAAAAAAGAGGGAAAAATGTACCTAAACCATGTTGGTCAATACCATTGGTTTTCTCAAAACCATAATGGTATTCCCCACCACCAAAAACTATAAAAATGTGGTAGGGGCTCCTCACTTTCCATCCATCCATCATCCTATCTTCATGCTATCAAAATCTCTCTTGAGTTCATGACCATTGTAGCAATCTTGGAGAAGAGACCATTGGATCCTGGAGCATCTCAACCTTGGAGCTACTCAACACCACAAATCCTCACCATTTGAAGTATTATAATACAAAACATTCTTTCATTTCTTGTTATTTCCATGAATCGTTTTAGATTTATTTGTTATATGCACATGTTAGTTTAGATTTAGATTTAATTCATAATCGTTTTTGCTTTCTATATTGAAACTACTATCACATTGTTGATAGGTGCTGCACAAGCTTGGTTGCAAAACCAAGCAATAGATTTGGCGACTCCGCTGGCTTCGAATTCTTAGATCTTGGTTTTTTGCTTTAGATATTAGTTTTTGTTAGTTTTAAATCATTTTAATTTACAGATCTACCATACTAGGCAGCAGATACATTGCTGCTCTAGATCTTGGCCCTTTCTGTAGCCATTAACAGCCTGAAATTTCCATTTTCGGGTTCATTTTTTAGCTTTCGCATCGCTGCTTTTCGCCTGACAGTCGTGCGGCTCATCACGGCCTCGTGTCCTTTTTCCTCGCGGAGCGCTGCAGCTTCGCGTCCATTTTCCGCGCTGGACATCACGGCTTTGCGGCTGTTTTCCACACTGCACATTGCGGCTTCGCGGCCATTTTCCACGCTGCACATCGCGACTTTGTGACCATATTTCGCGCTGCACATCGCGGCTTCGTGGCTCAAACCCGTGATGCATCGTGGCTTTTTCCCTAAAACCCGTGATGCTATTTTCCTGAATTCGACTCAATTTTTAGAAAATGTTTTGCTGTATTTTTTTCCCATTTAGCCTATTTTTCAGCATTATTACAGTCATAGTGAATTATTTTCTATTTACAAATGCTCCTTTAAAAAGTCTTTTTAAAAATTTTCAATAAGTGAAAGAAATATTTTTAGCATTACTTTTAGATCATAGGTTTCACTTTTAATTTGCTCAATAGTTTTCCCAAGCAATATTTTTTAAGAAATCCTTTTATTTCTTGAATTTTATATGTATTTTGTTTTCCTTTAAAAAGGTATCTCAAAAAGTCCATTACTTTTTTGAATCGTTTTTATTAAAGCATTTACATTTCGAAAATGCCTTTATTTTTTGCAAACTGGAAACATCTTATTTTTTCATTTGTAATCAATCACCCAAGCGAGGAAAATCAATTTCAGTTAAATAATCACACTTGCACCCACTCTGCCACATTATTTAAACTAAGCCTTAAAATCTACCTTAACCCAACAAACTTTTTAACCCCACTTGGGGAGCACTTAAAAGAATCTTGTAGTTAGGTAGGATTGAGGGGATTGGTGTGCCAATAACACCCCTCAATTATTTACATCTGAGACATAGTGGTTGTCTTTAGGGTCCCAAAAATCTCTTATAATTTTGACATGGTTATTAACCAATTTATCATGAAGGCCTCTCCCTTAGGAGGGTTGAAGTAGCTAGACTGGTTTCAGAAGCCTGAGTGGAATATCGCAATCCATTCAGTAACCGAAGGATACCTTTCGAAGTTCTCAGTGTACACCCGTATGGGGGTACATCGGCGATAGAACCAAACTGTAGATTCACCCAACCGAACGTGTCATGAACGGGGTATCCTAGTTGCCATTCTTTAGGATTGTCTACCTGGTGTCCCTCTCGGAAGGGGGATATCTAGCCTTTGAGTCAACACTCTATATTGTCTGACTTGGATTTCATCACCTTGCAGAGAATATTATTTGTTGACTCACAATACTTCTAGTTAGGTGTTCGCATGATACAATACCCACCTTTGGTCTAGTGAGCACCACTTTTTCTAGGAACTGTTTGACTTTTGGTATTCTGACCATTTTTTTGGATCCCTCCACTTATTATAGCACAGCTATTATAATAAGTGATTTTGAGGTTGGTTGTTGGCTTGAGAGCCATTATTTTTTCACTCCCCTCTTGCACTCATTGTTGCACTAGGGTTTCAAGTTTTTTACATCACCACCTTCCACTGGAATTTTTATACATTTCTCACCATTGAGAATTTAAGACGATCCCACTGTTTTCATGGTGAACCCCCTCAGTTCGGTACACTTGACTCTACATGTCATAGACGCAGATCCTTATCCCTTGACTCAACACATCATCAGCATAGAACACAGTCATCCGATTATGACGTGCCTCACTTCACATCTGATTATGAGGTTGAATCCGAACACCCTACTGAAACATCACCAACCAACCCCATGGATGGATCACAATACGACCCCCTTTTCACCAGTGTTATTGGAGATACATTGACAAAACCTACTACTACTGTGCCACCCATGGTAACAACAACCCATTTAGGCATGCCTAAATAGGGGCCATTCCCCCTTTAGGTATGGCCAACACAGGACCACCACCTATTATGGGTATTCCCAACATAGGGGTCACGCCCCCTCTCATTACCACAACCCACATCCCAGGAATTCCTGGCACTATTTCTAACCCCTCTGCAACCCATGTTGCACTTGGGAGCGCTGGTCCTTCCCACACCACATCAGGTTGAGGACAAATACCTTCAATACCTAGCATACCCTTAGGGGCCACTGGACAACTACATAATGCCACCATTAATAGTTATGTCCCAGTCACTACGCCACACCCATATGCTAGTTTACCATACATGGCTAGTCTGAACTTACCAGACCTAGCCAGGTTAACCAACGATACTATCAGGCACAACCCTACATGGCCACCCATGCTTACAAAGCTTCCCTCGGACATCTCGAAGTTTGAAGGAAAACCTGGGGAAGATCCCCAAAACCACATAATGTCATTTCACCTATGGTGTTCGTCTAACTCCATAGTGGATGACTCCATTAGACTAAGACTGTTGCAATGAATGTTCACTGGCTCTGCAACCAAGTGGTACATTGAGCAACCACATGGGACTCATCATACATTAACGTCCCTCGCCTCCACTTTCCTTTAGTTTTTTCAGCTACCTGTACGCTATGATGTAGGAGTTGAAATACTGTTGTCTTGTAGACAAAACATGGCTACCCACATCACTGACCATATCCATGAGTGGCGCAAGCGCCATAGCCTCTGTAAGATAAAACTGGACGACCGTATATTTTTGGATTGGTTTCTCAAATCACTCCTACCCCTAGCCAAAGATGTAGCTTCTGAACGACCCTAGTCAGAAGAAGAAGCTATTTTAAAAGCTCAGCAGTTTGACCTGATTTATGCCTAGTCAGGCTATCTCTACACCATCATACCAGACGCTCCATGATGGGATTCTTCACGCGGTGACGCTCCAGGGGCATCACATGCCATTGATGATATTATCGGCCAAGTCACGGCGCAAAATAAACCTTTTAGCACGGTGAGCAACATAAATGACCCTGACCTCTCTAGGGCTACATCTAATTCTGGAGCTACGACTTCATATGCTCCAACGAATCAGACTCATCACACTCATGGACCCTCTTGTCCACCACATTGCTACGGGAAAGCGCCATCGACCTATGTACCACCCACATAGTATAACGAATCGGCCACCTAGAACCCAATTCACTTACCGGCCCAACCAATGTATTACCCCCAGTAGGATATACTAGCTAACCCAACACTTCCAATAGCTCAGGGTTACCAACAACCCCAGCAGGTAACTGGACCTCCCCCAGCCCCACTAGATTACTATCCACCATAACCTTCTCTTGCACCTGCGGCACCCCAAAATCCTCCCACTACTCAAGGGCAAGTGTACACACAACACAATCAGCCTCAGCACCAAAACAACCAACGCAACCAGGGTGGACAACAAAACCACGGAAGAGGATGAAACCGCGGAAACAACCAGCAACATAATCAAGGTCCACCACCACCTAATCCTCCAAATAATAACAATGCTGCTCCCCCCAACCAGAATCCTGATCGTCCTCCCAAACAGGTGAAAAAAATAACCTGAGAACAAACCATCCATGTTCTATATGTGGAGTCTATGGCCACTACACTCACAACTGCCCCCATTTACAAAAAGCACGTAGCTTTGGGATGACGATTCCCAATGCCAAGGCCACGCTGGACAACCAGCTCCACCTAATCAACCACAACCCATGATATTGCAAAACCCATTGCCAAACCAGGGAGTAATAAATTCCCACCCAATGGATCCCCCACAAGGATCTGTTGCACCCCAGCAACAAATCACCTATGCCGCAACTGATTATCAGCATATGGATTTAGGCACACAACATTTATTAATGATGTCATCCAATGATATCAACCTCCAAACTTGCAGAAATCAGTACGACCCACCCCCAGAAACTCCTCCCACTGACGCATCCACCTCCCTTCCATCAGATCAACCACTACACATACCAAATATGCCGTTGGACGGAGGACCTAAAATCCCTCGCATCCCTTTGCGAAGGATTAACAACAATCCTAATGTTCGTGTAGCATCCAATTATAACGTTGTGGAAGATTTAGCACAATCCCCTATTGCTATGTCTGCTTTAGAGGTATTGAAAACATGCCCTGCACAACGAAAACTACTACTATCTGTCATCGGATGAGTAGACCCTAACTATACACATATGATGGCTTTCGACTTAAACCAAGCTGAACCTTGATTGCCATCAAATTTGGCCTTCCAAGTTTTCGTAAACATTCAAAACCTTGTTGTGCATCGATGAAGGAGCTTCAACCTGCGTCATGTCCACTCTTGTGTGGCAGAAACTTGGCTCCCCCACTTTACAACCATCCACCACAGCATTACGAGCTTACGACGGGCGCTCAACTCAACCACAAGGCCTCTTAGCGAACGTACCCATAGAACTAGGCGGAAAATTGGTTCTCATCGACATCGAAGTGATCAATGCCCAACTCGACTACAACCTCCTTCTTGGACGTAGCTATATGTACAAAATGAAAGCCGTCACTTCATCTGTGTTCTACCTCATGATGTTCCCACATGAAAGACGCGTTATCAAGATTGATCAAATCACATATTATGATCCCAATTCCCCCACAGCCCCTCAAAATGTGCTACCAATGATTGAACAAACCATTCAACTGCACCAACATCATTTGTCTCGTCAGTTGGTCCTGGAATCTACACCGAGTCACCTATGACGTCCACATTTCCATCGATCCCACCACCTTTACCGATAAAAAAAACATCTGATTTGTGCACCCTATCGCACACCACACATCATCCCTCGTCACTACCGCAAACACTGTAATGTCCCTTGTTAGGAATTTTATTAAAATGACAATTTTTCACTTTTTTCCCTAGTTTGACCTTAGACTAGTTTTGATCTCTAGGTCCCAAATTTGCCCCAAATGATCCCAAATATTCTGAGAAGGTATATGAATGATATTAGTACATAAATATGTGTTTCAGGGATGCCTTTGGACCTTTAAAATACTTCTGCAAATCCTCTTTCAATTATGATCAATGTAGGTAACTTTACTAGTGATTTCCCTTTGACTAGTATTGGTCTCTAGGTCTCAAATTAACTCCAAATGCCTTCAAATATTCAAGGAAGGTGTATGAATGATATTAGAACTTGAATATTATGTTTATGGATGACATATGGCCACCAAAATACCTCTGCAAACTCTCTTAATATTCTGGACCAATTATGCAATTTTACTAGTAATTTGGGGTTCAAATCCCCATGGGGTAAGTACTGAAAATGGCTTCCCAAATGCCTCCAAACCCACTCAAA
Organism: Larix kaempferi; assembly: GCA_027924585.1. Lineage (NCBI taxonomy): Eukaryota > Viridiplantae > Streptophyta > Pinopsida > Pinales > Pinaceae > Larix > Larix kaempferi. Next base: position 26,326,203 of record BSBM01000158.1, on the reverse strand, counting down.
TTTATGAGAGGTATGTAAGGTGTTAAGTATTTTATTAAAGTCTCATATGCACCATTAATGGATTATTACAATTGTTCTCACCCTCTCCCATTCAACTACAAAAATCCCCAATTCGACCCTTGGGGAAATGGCACTATTTCACCTCCCAATACAACTAAACTGAGTAAAAATGATTCAAATGCTCAAGTACAATACATGAAACTTGTAGAAGACATCCATGGTAGTATATTGATCACAAATATATCAGAGAATAATCCATTCATTCGAAATCATCAGCATTACATTGATTCACAACAAGGTAGTGGGGAAATGGCACTGTTCTTTCCTTAAAATTGAGATTTATACATTTCTACTCGGAATTTCGACCTGAAAATTTCTAGAAATGAAGAAAAGAGTATTTAATTCATATTAAAAAATAAATTGGGCATTAAAATCTCCCCCAAAGAGTACAATAGCTCACCAAAAACGCCCTCCCTCAAGGATCAAGAATATGCCATCAAAACTCAAAATGGTTGAAGGAGTGAGATGCAATAGAAGAAACATGAGATGCCCTATAGCTTACACCTGAAAATAAATACTCCATTAAATCTCCAAATGAAAGGTCTGAATGGACTTTCCAATTACCAACTTGGATGGGAATCTTTCACCCTCGAAATTGGTCAAGGCAAGAAACTAGTCATCCACTAGCTCTCCCTCTTCACAAATGCAATTTCAAATTCTACAAATGATAAAAATCTGGTTTCATTCTTTTAATGTCCTACATGGGTCGAATTCCTTCCAAGAGACTCATGCCAACTCAAGTTGGGAAGAGATTCCAAAGAACGCCACTTGTACAACAATTCCTAGTCTCCCACTTCCACCAAATCACATGTGAAAGCATATTAGCTGCCCTAACACCCTTGAGCGCCCTCTTGGAGTCTAGTTTTATCCATGACATGTCATATATGTCATATGTCAGCCTTTGGGTCTGATTTGTGTCATAGGTGTCATAGCATCTTCATCATTGTTGTCATAGAGCTAGGGAATCTAGCCCAAGTGTCTCACTAGCTCCAAATTGCCTCTTCCTCTTCCATGGGATTTACTCTTCCTCTATATTTCGACCTTGGATGAGTCATGCAATGAATAATTCCTTTTGGACTCCCCCAAGTATGTTACCATTCACCTTGAATTCGAATTGGTGAGAGAATGATGCCAAGTGTAGTGGGGAAATCTAGCCATATGTGGGTCCCACTTCCTCCATGTGTCTTCATGATCAAATGCCACTTTGATTTTCACTTGTATATATTTATTTATCTCCTTTATTGAATATTTATGCCATTCTAATGTTCAAACATCATTTATTATCCCCATTATTCCAAATCCCAAAGCTTCCACCCCAAACCTAGGAAACTAGTAATTTTCCTCCTTGGCAATAATTTGACCTTTAGCATCAATTTGACAAACTCTAATGAATAGGGCCAATGTGATTAGGCCATTGTGACCCAATGCCAAATTTGGGACATGAAAAACACCCACAGTGCCTACTCATATCGGAACAATGCCAATTCATACTATCCCATTCTTGTTCCCGTTTTCCAGAGTTGTCAGTTCGCCAGTAATGGCTACACTCAACCTTCCTGGTTTAACATTAGGGTTACCTGTATGGTAGTTACCTGCTCCGAGCCCCCCGTCGACTCCGAATGTTATTTTACAACCGGTACAACCTATCGCTACTACCAACCACCCACCCCCTCCTGTCACTCATCTGCAAAATAGACCACCCCCAATAGTGACTACGACATGAACGTCTAGAAACGCCCCACCTCTGTTACGAAACACAGGGGGCAGAGGCCCACAAACTTATAACACTGGACCCATAACTCGCACCCCCCCAGCAACCCCCAAGGTAGCCAAGAACCCCCCATCTATTCACATTCCCCCTAAGTGCTCGTTGTGTGACGACGTAGGCCATGCCACTCATCAATGTCCACAATTACCTGCACTCCAAGAACACATGAATATGTTGGATGACGACACCGGAATTCCAATGATAAGACTTGAGCCACCTCCTCAACCTCGCGACAAAACTCTTCGCACTAACCACCCTTGTGCGATATGCGACATTTATGGCAATTATTCACACCATTTCCCTGATCTCCCAGATTATAGAGCAGCTTTATACGAGATGAACAATGCCGACTTAGAGATATCTCCTCCCCTCATCGAGGAGATCTACCCTCTGAAATCATCTTCTTCGGAAGAAATCAATACCATCTATATGATTTCAACCACATACAAACCCGAACCAGTTGATTTATGGTCTGATTACTTTCATAATGATGAGCAAATTCTAGAAACACTCACTGCCCCGGACTACCCTTGGGATGACATGCACCATCGATCATACTTCCTCCCTGAGGCGTCTACATCCACCATGGAAGACCAACTATCAGTCGAATCAAAAGATTTTATACCAACTAAGGTTGATTGGTTCAAAGACCCCATCCCAGCACCAGATACCTTCGAAGAGGGGAATATGTCCAACATTTCCCCTATCATACAAATTGACATTTCCACCACACCCGAAAAACCTGAGCTCATTTCGCTAGGCGCATCATGCACTCAAGCGGAGACTCAGGCATATAAGAAACTCTTCCAAGATTTTCGTGATGTCTTCTCCTGGTCTTACACTGAGATGCTTGGCCTCGATCCTAACATTGTGGAACATCACATCGACACTTGGCTCAATGTGCCTCCTGTCCGACAGAAACAACGCCCAATTCACCCGTCTAAGCTCCCAGTTGTTAAAGCTGAGATTGAGAAACTCCAAAAAGAAGGATTCATATATCCTATTGCCTATACCACCTGGGTTTCAAACCCAATACCAGTTAACAAGAAAGTGGGCACCATTCGCATCTGCACTGATTTCTGGGACCTTAATCTAGCTTGTCCCAAAGACAATTTCCCCACACCATTTATCGACCAGCTCGTTGATGCTTGTGCCGGTCACGATGTATTGTCCTTCATGGATGGTTTCTCCAGTTATAACCAAATCAAGATCTGCAAGGAGTATCAGTACAAAACTGCTTTTACTACCCCATGGGGCACCTTTGCCTATAATGTTATTCCTTTCGGTCTGAAGAACGCTGGAGCCACTTTCCAACGAGCCATGACTTATTGTTTCCATGACCTGATTAACATTATACTAGTTTATCTGGATGACCTCACGACTCGATCCAAAAAATGATCTGACCACATAGACGATCTTCGCCAATTCTTCCTACGTTGTCGAAAATATAAAATCCGCTTGAACCCTCTCAAGTGTGTCTTCTGCGTTCCCACAGGACGTCTATTGGGCTTCATCATTTCTAAAAAAGGAATCACTGTAGACCCCTTGAAAGTCCAAGCTATTATCGAATTACCGTCACCCCGTACCTTAAGACAATTTCAAAGTCTTCAAGGGAGGTCCAACTTCCTCCGCCGCTTTGTCCCCGACTATGCCACAACGGTTCACGGTTTTATTCTCCTACTACGCCTTCACACCCATTTCATATGGGACCAACAAGCAGAATCAACATTCACCGACTTAAAGAAAGCACTCACCAACGCCCTGTTGATCTCTCCTCTAGATTTCACAAAAGATTTCATCCTCTATGTTTCGGCATCCGACTATGCCGTGTCTAGAGTACTTGTCCAAGAAGATACTACTCGCCAAGAGCATGCCATTTACTATGTGAGCCAAACATTATCTGGCCCACCATTGCGCTACCCACACAAAGAGAAGATGGCCCTCACCGTCGTCTTTTCAATCCAGAAGTTACACCACTACATTCTCCTTAGCCATACCAGAGTTATTGCCAATTTGAACCCAATGGTCTACCTCTTGACAGATCGCCTCCTTCAAGGCCGCGTAGCTAAATGGGTGATTATCCTGCAAGAATACGACCTAAATTTCAAAACCCCAAAGAACACCAAGGCCCTAGCACTTGCTCAACTCATCACAGATCTCCCATCCTCTTCATCATCACCCGCTATCCAAATGGACCTCATTGACGACCACATTTTCATCATTTCCTCTGACGACCTGTGGTACGATGACATCTTAATCTACCTCCGCACACAAAAATTTCGACCCAACATCGATCGCGATGGACGCTGTCGTATATGACACCATGCCCCCCGATATCTCCTATTAGGCGATGTACTTTATCGACGCGACGTCGATACAATCTTATGACGTTTCCTTTCTCATGAAGAAGCAGAACAAGTCCTTAATGACTTCCATAGTGGTGCCTGCGGAGGCCATTTCTCCGGTATGGCAACCACCCAAAATATCATCCGCGCAGGTTAATTTTGGCCCTCATTATTTACTAATTGCATCACCGTAGTCAAACATTGTCAAAACTGCCAACTTTTTGCCCCCAAGGCAAGAACCCCACCCGCCCCCCTTCATCCAGTCGTCACTGTCAGACCATTCTGCAAATGGGCCATCGACTTCCTATATTGCAATCCCATGTCAACCAGTGGTCAAAAACACATCATTGTGGCCGTAGATTATTTCACCAAATGGGCGGAAGCCATGCCAACTTACAATTGCAAAGCCGACACCGCAACACGTTTTTTCCTCAACCATGTTATCGCTTGTTTTGGAGTGCCAAAGCAACTCGTCTCAGACCATGGCTCTCACTTTGAAGATGCCGTTTGGAGAGAATTATCAACCCTACTGAAATTTGAACACCATTTCTCCTCCGCCTACTACCCCCAAGGGAATGGCCAAGTCGAAGCAATTAAAATTTTTTTGAAGACCATCCTCCAGCGCACTGTTGACAAACACAAATCAAATTGGCATCACATGCTCTTTCTGGCACTATGGGCATACTACATGTCAGCCAAAACCGCCACCGGTTTTACCCCTTTCCATTTAGTTCACGGTGTCGAATCCGTCCTCCCCATTGAGAGCCAGATTCCAGCCCTACATATGGCCGTTGAACTCCTACCGGACACTTCCCCAATTGAGCAACGCTTACTACTTTTGGAGCAAGCCGATGAAGATCGGCACATAGCCCTCCAAACCATGGAAACCACCAAGAATCGATCCAAACTGAGTTACGACAAACATGTCCACCCAAGAACCTTTAATGAAGGGGACCTTGTCCTCGCCTATGATCAAGCTCATGACAAAACGGGAAAAGGAAAGTTTGTGTCCATGTGGCAAGGCCCATACATTATACATACTTGCCTCGGACAGGGGGCATACATTCTAACCGATTCAAAAGGAAACCCCCTACGCAACCCACGCAATGGGTTGTACCTCAAGCAATTTTTCCCATAGAAAATCTGATGGACACCACCGTCCATAATTGTATAGTCTTATTTTGTTTTTTACAAAAAAATACTAAAACCTAAAAATTTGTTTTTCCTGCATGACCACAGATGGATCCTGTTCCACTTTACTATGTTGGTTTCGCTGATGATGCAAGCCGTTGGTCCCCCAATCTCGCCTCCGTAGCTTGGGTAATATATTCCCCTTCACATGAGTTGATCCACATCGACGGAGTGTGCATAGGTGCCGCCACCAACAACCAAGCTGAATAAGATGCCGTGACCGGTCTCCTGGCCGCTTCTCTCCAAATGAGCATAAGTCACCTTAATGTTTTCTTGGACTCACAGCTCTTTGTTTCCTAGCTCAACAATGATTACCAGGTACGCGATCTCTGTCTTTTTAGAAAACTCGTGCGCACTAAACAAATGGTTCGACAGTTTGAATCCATTTCATTCACACATGTCCCAAGGAATCTCAACAGTGTAGCAGACCATATGGCCAACAACATTCTTGATTGGCACACCAATCAAGCCATGTAGTAAAAAAAAAATTTGCATCCACGTGCATAACATGAGCCTCCACGGGCGAAGAAAATATGTGCCTCCACGGGCATATACAAAAATTAAAAGATTGCATCCACGTGCATAACATGTGCCTCCAAGGGCATACGAAAACCAAACATGCCTCCATGGGAAAACAAATAGACAAGATGTGCATCCACATGCATACATGACTATATACCAAAACATATATATGCATATATTTATAATCATGATAGTCAACACCCAATATACAAAAATACATAATTGAAAAGGCTAAGGCGAATAGGATTACCTGAAACTCGTGGAATCGAAAACCAACGGTCGAATCTCCCAGAAATCAAGAAAGAGCTCTGATTGCTCTGCCAAACTCACACGTAACAATGACACGTCATATTGGGCCCAAACCCTATTTATAGAGATTTGACCATTTTTCAAACAACCATTGCGGTATCATACGACATCCGTTTCTCAAACTGTTGGTACCATTGGAATCAGCACAACGAGAAATTCATGATAGTTCTTTCCTTTTCTTGTTTTCACCAGGTCCATTTTTTGGGCATTTTTTCATGCCCCTCGTTGCCTAGATTTGCATGCCACATCGGCCGTCTTCCATTTTTTACGAGTCTTATATCGTCGGATTCAGTTTTCAGTGCCCGTGATGATTCTTGAGATCATTTCTTGCTCTCACCTCCATATTTTTCGGCCATTTTTTCCCATGCCCCTCATCGCCTCGATTTGCGTGCCACAATAGCCGTCATCCATTTTTGATGAGTCTTATATCATTGGATTCACTTTTTCACGCCCGTGATGATGCTTGAGATCATTTCTTGTTCTCACCTCAAGATTTTTCGGGCATTTTTGCCATGCCCCTCGTTGCCTCGGTTTGCGTGCCACATCGGCCGTCGTCCATTTCTGACGAATCTTATACCGCCAGAATCATTTTTCCGCACTCATGATGATGCTTGAGATCATTTCTCGCTCTCACTCATATTTTCGGGCATTTTTTCAAAATGCCACGCATCACCTCGGTTTGCATACCACATTGGTCGTTGCCTGTTTTGGACAATCTTTATGTCACCAGATTCTGTTTTCCACACTCATGATGATGCTCGAGACCATTTCTTGCTCTCATCAATACCTTTTTGTTCGGTATAGTTTTACCCCTTTTTCGCGTCGAGCAATTCCTTTTACGAAAAAGGCACTTAGGGAGTTTCTGTTAAGCTCTTTTCTGACTCCTAAAACAATGAAAAGATTGCTGAGCAACCTTGCTTCCTTTCATGCTCGCTAAACATATCTGAAAGGGCGTCTACCTCGTATAAGTTTACCCCTTTTTAGGACCTTGTAGACTAGTTACTAAAAAGGAATACTCTAGTCACATCGGCTAGAAGAGTTCTCCAGTTGCATCATTTTATGCTTTTTCGGGCCCTGGAGACTAACTTACAAAAAAGAACACCAATGGAGTCCACTTACCACTTTCAGACTCTCTAAACATGAAAGCGACCACGAGTAAACACCATCCTGGGCTCGTATAAATCCACAGGACGGTACTCCACCACCACTGCAGAGTCTCCTTATCGTTTTCAGACTCCTTAAAAATGAAAACACTCATGAGCACGAACAATCCTCAGCTCACAAAATCCATAGGATAGTACCATTTCAGAGCACACTTTTATCCCTTCTTGGATCTCATTAAAACTACGAAGAAGGACCCAATGGTGCTTCTCGGCATCACAAGAGATCACATCTACTCATATGGAAGCTTCCCCATTTTGGTCGCCTTTGTTCAGAGTATTCTGCAGTTTGTCCCCCCCTAGAGTCACTCCAATCTACAATACATACCTTTCAGTCCTCAAAGCTATGATCCCCAAAAATTCAGTTTCCTACGCTGCCAGGTCAACCATGTCATCTTGCTCTGAACAAAGGAAGTTTGTGTCCACCCACCCTATGACCTCAGTTATTTCCCACCCCCATAGTATGTCAGTCCTACCATCAATACTACCACACTTCAGTTCTACACCTCACGCTCCTATCAAGGAAACATCATTGCCTTGTTAGTTGTTGGTCTCCCTCTGTCGACGCCAACCAAATTTATTCCAGAGGATAGACCTAAAGGTCCCTGTGTCTTGGACTCATCACCATTTATGATGAGTGCCTACGAATCATTTTGAAAAGAGTCCTCAGTGCCTCTCCAAATGGTTGTTTCTCACATGCTCGACTTCAACATCTTGATCACATCATTGAGACTCGCACAGGGTATCAGTCGTTTCAATTATTTGTCGAAGACCCCGAATACCACTTGACTCTTCTACATTTGAGAGTCTACTTATGGAAACAACCAGTTACATTTTCCTATAGATATCTGGGTTGCGCATGGCGACAGTATTCAGATGTACCCCAGTTTCATACTCCCTCGAGTATATAGTTACATGTACTTCTCAGAGATGACTCATAGTCATTGAGTCCCTACAGATGTTGGACACCTTCAGTTTCAACAATTCATCAACCCTTCTGAGACCTTGTTCAGAACGGTTGTCGCTTTATTCCAGTGTATCAGTTATTGAGACCAGTCATGTTATGATCATGAGTACATCCCAAAATAGTGTCCCCTTTGGACCATTATGATGTACCGGCATATTTTTTTATGTATTATTTAGGTCCCCCTTCTTGGGACTAATTGTTATGTATACGTCTTGATACGAGCATGGGTATTCCCGCCTCGTCCATTATCAGAGATTATTCCTCATTTATATTGAGGCCATGTAATATTTTTTGTTTTTGCAGCTTCCAAGTGGTCGTTGATCCAGTCTCCAACCGGTCTCTTCTCTTCCCCAAACCTCAGGAAAAAGACAAAAGAACTATGATGTCTATCGGCCATACGATGAGCTCTAGCCCTCACACATCAAGGGACAATCTGTTAACACCCAAAAAGTGATCACTAGCTCATTTCCTTATTCACATGGCCCATTTGTCCACTTTTCCACCATTTAAGCCTCTAAAGCCATCAAAAGGTCACCAAAAGACCATAATACACCATTTTTTCCCTCAAAAGACATATTTTTCCTCAAAAAACATAAAAAAAACCCTAAAAAAGGGTCCAAAATTCCCAAAAAATATTAAAAGAGAACAAAAATATTAAAAATATTCAAAAAAGAAAAAAAGAGGGAAAAATATACCCAAACCATGTTGGTCAATACCATTGGTTTTCTCAAAACCATAATGGTATTCCCCACCACCAAAAACTATAAAAAGGTGGTAAGGGCTCCTCACTTTCCATCCATCCATCATCATATCCTCATGCTGTCAAAATCTCTCTTGAGTTCTTGACCATTGTATAAATCTTGGAGAAGAGACCATTTGAGCCTGGAGCATCTCAACCTTGGAGCTGCTCAAAACCACAAATCCTCACCATTTGAGATATTATAATACGAAACATTCTTTCATTTCTTGTTCTTTCCAAGAATCATTTTAGATTTATTTGTTATTTGAACATGTTAGTTTAGATTTAGATTTAATTCATAATCGTTTTTGCTTTCTATATTGAAACTGCTATCACATTGTTGATAGGTGCCCATTGCACAAGCTTGGTTGCAAAACCAAACAACAACTGCCAGGCAGATCATCAATCAACTGTAATTGAAGTTGAAGGCAAGGTTGATAAGCAATCTGTTTCTATTTTGATTGATCCTGGATCTACTCATAGTTATGTCACTCTTAGAATTGTTCAGATTTGTGCTTTTAAGAAATTAAAGCATAGTAAATCATGGTTAGTTCAACTAGCCACTGGAACCAAGAGAAAAGTTAGTGAAATAGTAGAGAAATGTCCATTGGAGATGGATGGGCTATTCACTTATGCAGATCTGAATATTTTGCCACTTGGTTCCTATGACATTCTCATTGGGATGGATTGGTTAGAGGCACACAGGGTTAAACTTGACTGCTACAATAAGACATTTGAATGCATGGACGAAGAAGGAAACCCAAGGGTTGTAAAGGGCATTCCAAAGGTGACTTCTGTTAGGCAGGTTTCAGCCATGTAGCTAAAGAAGTTCTGTAGAAAGGGTTGTCAATTGTACGCAGCCCATGTTTTGGATGCAACGAAAAATGAAACTCTTATGTTAGAGGACTATCATGTATTACAGGAATTCAGGGATGTTTTTCCTGATGATATTCTGGGACTTCCTCCAAAGAGAGACATTGATTTTACAATTGAACTTGTGCCAGGAGCAGCATCTGTGTCCAAGACACCGTACAGGATGAGTACACTAGAATTGCTAGAATTGAAAATGCAATTACAAGAGTTGTTGGAAAAGAAATATATCAGGCCAAGTGTGTCCCCGTGGGGAGCACCTGTTCTATTTGTGAAAAAGAAAGATGGAACACTCAGATTATGTATTAACTACAGGAAGTTGAACAAGGTCACTGTGAAGAACAAATACCCATTTCTCCGAATTGATGACCTTTTTTATCAAATGAAAGGAGCAAAGGTATTTTCAAAGATTGACTTAAGGTCAGGTTACCACCAGGTAAGAATCAAAGAGGAAGATATTCATAAGACACCCTTTAGAACAAGGTATGGACACTATGAGTTTGTAGTGGTACCATTTGGTCTCACAAATGCACCAGCTACATTCATGTGTCTCATGAATAGCGTTTTTAGCAAGTATTTGGGTAAGTTCGTTCTTGTTTTTCTAGATGACATTCTCGTCTATTCTAAGAATGAAGAAGAGCATAAAGAACATTTGAGAATGACATTGCAATTGCTAAGAGAGCATAAGTTGTATGCAAAGTTGAGCAAATGTGACTTTTATAAAGATAGAATTCATTATTTGGGTCACATTTTCTCAGACGAAGGAATATCGCTCGACCATTATGAATTGGCCAACCCTAAGGAATGTGACATATGTGAGATCTTTTATGGGCCTTGTTGGGTACTATAGGAGGTTCATTGAAGGATTCTCTAGGGTCACAAACCCAATCACTTCTTTGCAAAAGAAGGGGATAAAGTTTGAATGGTCACCCAATTGTGAGAAACATTTCCAACGGTTGAAGAATCTTCTTACGAGTGCACCAATTTTGAAAATTGCAGACCCAGAAAAAGACTTTGCGGTATGTACCGATGCATGCAATCAAGGACTTGGAGGAGTTCTTATGCAAGACAACCACATGGTATGCTACGAGTCAAGAAAGTTGAAGGATCATGATAAGAACTATGCTACTCATGATTTGGAACTTGCAGCCATAGTACATGCTTTAAAGATGTGGAGGCATTACTTAATGGGAAGGAAATTTGAGTTGAGGACAGACCATTGTGGTTTGAAGTACTTATTTGATAAGCCAAATTTGAATGCTAGGCAAGCTAGATGGTTGGAATTTTTTTGTGAATTTGACTTCGAAATCAAACATATAAAAGAGAAATAAAACAAGGTAGTTGATGCACTTAGCAGGAAAGTACATGAAATGCATTTGGCAGCGCTTAGCACTTGCCAACTAGATTTGAGGCAGCAGATTGTTAACCATATGGTTGAAGATGCAAGGTATGTGCAGATCAAGGGCAAGTTGCAGCAGCAAGACCTTGAAAAGAAGTACGAAGGATACATTTTGGAAGAAGACGGACTTCTTACTTATCAGAATAGAGCCTATATTCCAAATGTGGCAGATTTGAGGAGTTTTGTTATGGATGAAATCCATAAAGCTCCATACTCTGGTCACCCAGGATATCAGAAAACAATTGCTACAGTGAGAAAATATTATTTCTGGCCAGCGATGAAGAAGGACGTCCCTGAATACATTTCTAAGTGCATGGAATGTCAGCAGGTGAAGAGTGAACACCAACACCCGATAGGTTTATTGCTCCCAGTGCCAATACCAAAATGGAAATGGGAAGTAATATCCATGGACTTTATTACAGGATTGCCAATGACGGTGAGATAACATGATTCCATCATGGTTGTGGTGGACAAGTTAACAAAGGCAATGCATTTTATACCGGTTAAGTCCACACATAAAGCCGATGCCATTGCAAATATTTTCATGAAGGAAATCGTCAGATTACATGGGTTGCCTAAGGCAATAATTTATGATAGGGATACCAAGTTCACTTCCAATTTTTGGAAGGGTCTCTTTGCAGATTTGGGTACATAGCTGAGCTTTAGTACCACGTACCATCCTCAAACAGATGGGAAAACAGAAAGAGTAAATCGGGTGCTTGAAGACATGCTTCGCATGTATGTAATGGACAAACCATCCAAGTGGGAAGATTATCTACACTTGGTAGAATTTGCATATAACAATGGGAAACAAGCATCGTTGGGAATGAGTCCTTATGAGGCTTTATACGGTAGAAGGTGTAGGACACCAGTGACTTGGGACAAACTAGTGAACAGAATTATACTTGGGCCAGAATTGCTTAAGGAAATGGAACAAGAGGTTGCCGAGATCAGACAAAATTTAAAAACAGCCTAGGATAGACAGAAAAGCTATGCAAATAAGCATAGAGGGCATAGGGAATTCAATGTTGGGGATCATGTGTATCTTAGAGTGAGGTCAAGGAAGACTTCCTTGAAGCTTGGGAGTTGTTCCAAGCTATCACCTAGATATTGTGGGCCATTTGAAGTGCTTGAAAAAATAGGCCCAGTTGCATATAGACTTGCATTGCCTTCTAGCACTAGAGCTCATAATGTTTTTCATGTCTCTTTGCTTAAGAAATATGTACATGACCCTAACGATGTGATTAATTGGGATGTGACCCAGGTGGAACTCGAGGGAGAGTTCCAAACAGATGCATTACGCATCCTAGATTAGAAGGTAACCTTGCTATGGAACCGAGCCATCGGTCAGGTAAAGGTGCAATGGAAGCACTACGGTCCTGATGAGGCTACATGGGATCTGGAAGATGCCATGAGGGTGGCATATCCATTTTTGTTCAATTTTGTTGAGCACTGAGGACAGTAATAATGTAAGGGGAGGGGAATGTAATGTCCCCATCTTGACCCTATTGCATTAAGATTGTAAATGATGTAAATATTGCTAGTTAATCATGGTGAGGAGCTCAAGGCCAAGGCCCCGCCATTGATTTATCATTTTATGTATCGGCAATTAAAAATCGGTGCATATGGCTCTTGTGCTAGATAGGCACAATGTAAATGAAGACATCATGTAAATACAAATTTTAATGAAATACCCACAACTAGCTATGCAATGCAACAAAGAGACGGGGCATGATTTTTCAAGGAATAGCGAGGGAAATTATTCAAACCCATGAGCCAATGGTGTTAATCCATTTCATTGAGAAAACCCATAAATCCCAACTACCCATTTTGGGTTATGCACCCAATCATTTAATTTTTCCAAGAGTTGGTTGAGGCAGTTAATGCCTTGGGAATGGAGATGCACGGGAGTCAATTTTCATGTATGGGCAAGCGATCAATCTGGAAAATCGTATTTTTGCTTCTTGGGCAAGAAAACACCCACGAAATGGTGCCTAAAGCCATTCTGAACCAATAGCCTTTGCCCTCTCACGCAGTCTGAGCTAGCTGGGCTTTCCCCATCATGTTTTTCACCATTTTTCCTGCATTTTCCATGCTTGGGAGCTCATTTTTTCATTGTACGACAACTGGGAGAGGAGGGCCACAATTTGGGACTGTGATGGAGGTCGTTTTTTCCCCAAAATGCCCATAGACATTTTTTCTGAAAATGGTTTTTCTCTCCAGGGTTAAATCCCGAATTGCCATTTTTCATTTTTGGGCTTTCCCACGTTTTTCTAAACTAGTAGAAGCCCCATTTTGGACATCCCGCTGAGGAAACGTTTTTCTTCATGCCCGACAATTGTGGTTTTGCTGTTATGTGCATTCCCTGTTTTGGTTTGAACCTGTGAGCAAGAGATTTGGAGTGGTAGTGGACAGAATTGGCTTGATAAACCTAATGGGGGAAAATAACCTCTCAAGAAGATCAAGAGGGTTGGCTACTCTTCTATGCACACCTGGGACGCTCTAGAATTGGAAGGTATGGCCTGAGGGACGGTGAATTGGTGAAGGGAATACTTCCTTGAGTGGGGTGTGTAGGCATTGTGGGTGCCAAGCTGGATGGATCTTGTAGAGGAATCCATGGCTCTGTGCTTGAGCTCACTAGCTTAGCAATTCTTCCTTTCCATTTCCTAGCAGCCTGATAAACCCAATTATAGATTGGCTTGGCTCATTTTGGTGTATGTTTGGCTATGTGTGAGTCTTTTGTTCCCTAGTTCCTTGTAGAAATCATGCCCAGCTCAAGGGTGGCAGTTGCATCAAGAGATTGATAAGCACAACTGGCCTATGGTTAGGTGGAACGTTGCAGATGCATAGCTGGCTGCTCAGGGACTACTTTGTTTAAGATAAGTACTCTCATGTGCTAATTCTGTATTGTTTTAATTGATGAATGACATTAATATCTTGAATGAATGATGGATGGGTAATAGAATTTAATTCTGCTGTGTTTCAATTATTTATGCATTTTCATATGTCCATCTTCACTTTACATGAATGTTTGTTTACTAAGTATGGGACTCGATGTCCAGTATTATCGTTAGTGTCCTCTCCATAGCCTTGGTAGGATGGGAGGGACACTACATTTTGGTATTAGAGCCATACGCTACAACATTGGGATTCTATGGGCCGAGTATGGTCACAGTTACAAGGGAAGATCCCTTTCTAAACACCAAAGATTACCATGTTGGGCCTAAACAAACTAAGGTTGAACAGTTTGCAGAGCTTATGATTCAACACTGTGGCTGTTGGGCCTTTCATAGAAGATATAAATCATTGTGTGTGTTTATATATGTAGTATTTGAAGTTAAAATGAGTTAGAGAAATCTGAAGATATCATAGCTCCTATTTAATTAAGATGGGAAAACACTTCCATGACTGTTTTGGGGATTCTTGCAAAATTGCTTTACATTGTTTCCAATGCAGTAGCATTCAGTTTGTATTGTCTGTTTTCAGGTAGAATGCTTGCCATCCGATATTATTTTGTTGTTTTGTTGGTTTATTTTTGACATAGAAGAGGTGTAATTTTTCTTGAAATACTATTTTGTTCTATGCAAGTATGGTCACCAAGATGTGAGGAAAGTTTCCAACGGTTGAAGAATCTTCTTATGAGTGCACCAATTTTGAAAATTGCAGACTCAGAAAAAGACTTTGTGGTATGTACCGATGCATGCAATCAAGGACATGGAGGAGTTCTTATGCAAGACAACCACGTGGTATGCTATGAGTCAAGAAAGTTGAAGGAGCATGAGAAGAATTATGCTACTCATGATTTGGAACTTGCAGCCATAGTACATGCTTTAAAGATGTGGAGGCATTACTTAATGGGAAGGAAATTTGAGTTGAGGACAGACCATTGTGGTTTGAAGTACTTATTTGATCAACCAAATTTGAATGCTAGGAAAGCTAGATGGTTGGAATTTTTGTGTGAATTTGACTTCGAAATCAAACACATAAAAGGGAAATAAAACAAGGTAGCTGATGCACTCAGCAGGAAAGTACAGGAAATGCATGTGGCAACACTTAGCACTTGCCAACCAGATTTGAGGCAGCAGATTGTTAACCATATGGTTGAAGATGCAGGGTATGTGCAGATCAAGGGTAAGTTGCAGCAGCAAGACCTTGAAAAGAAGTATGAAGGATACATTTTGGAAGAAGACAAACTTCTTACTTATAAGAATAGAGCCTATATTCCAAATGTGGCAGATTTGAGGAGGATTGTTATGGATGAAATCCATAAAGCTCCATACTCTGGTCACCCAAGATATCAGAAAATAATTGCTACAGCGAGAAAATATTATTTTTGGCTAGGGATGAAGAAGGACGTCGCTGAATACATTTCTAAGTGCATGGAATGTCAACAGGTGAAGAGTGAACACCAACACCTGGCAGGTTTATTGCTCCCAGTGCCAATTCCAGAATGGAAATGGGAAGTAATATCCATGGACTTTATTACAGGATTGCCAATGACGGTGAGACAAAATGATTCCATCATGGTTGTGGTGGACAAGTTAACAAATGCAACACATTTTATACCGGTTAAGTCCACACATAAAGCCGATGCCATTGCAAATATTTTCATGAAGGAAATCGTCAGATTACATGGGTTTCCTAAGGCAATAATTTATGATAGGGATATCGATTTCACTTCCAATTTTTGGAAGGGTCTCTTTATAGATTTGGGTACACAGCTGAGCTTTAGTACCGCGTACCATCCTCAAACAGATGGGAAAACAGAAAGAGTAAATTGGGTGGTTGAAGACATGCTCCACATGTATGTAATGGACAAACCATCCAAGTGGGAAGATTATCTACACTTGGTAGAATTTGCATATAACAATGGGCAACAAGCATCGTTGGGAATGAGTCCTTATGAGGCTTTGTACGGCAGAAGGTGTAGGACACCAGTGACTTAGGACAATCCAGTGAACAGAATTATACTTGGGCCATAATTGCTTAAGGAAATGGAACAAGAGGTTTCCAAGATCAGACAGAATTTAAAAATGGCCCAGGATAGACAGAAAAGCTATGCAAATAAGCATAGAGTGCATAGGGAATTCAATGTTGGGGGTCATGTGTATCTTAGAGTGAGGTCATGGAAGAGTTACTTGAAGCTTGGGAGTTGTGCCAAGCTATAACCTAGATATTGTGGGCCATTTGAAGTGCTTGAAAGAATAGTCCCAGTTGCATATAGACTTGCATTGCTTGCTAGCACTAGAGCTCATAATGTTTTTCATGTCTCCTTGCTTAAGATGGGGATGTGATCCAGGTGGAACCCGAGGGAGAGTTCCAAATCGATCGATTGCGCATCCCAGACAAGAAGGTAACCTTGCTCCGGAACCGAGCCATCGGTCAGGTAAAGGTGCAATGGAAGCACTACGGTCCCAATGAGGCTACATGGGAGCTGGAGGATGCCATGAGGGTGGCATATCCATTTTTTTTCAATTTTGTTGAGCACTGAGGACAGTGCTAATGTAAGGGGAGGGGAATATAATGTCCCCATCTTGACCCTATTGCATTAATATTGTAAATGATGTAAATATTGTTAGTTAATCATGGTGAGGAGCTCAAGGCCAAGGCCCCTCTATTGATTTATCATTTTATGTATCAGCTATTAAAAATCGGTGCATATGGCTCTCGTGCTAGATAGGCACAATGTAAATGAAGACATCATGTAAATACTAATTTTAATGAAATACCCACAACTAGCTATGCAATGCAACAAAGAGATGGGGCATGATTTTTCAAGGAATAGGGAGGGAAATTATTCAAACCCATGAGCAAATGGTGTTAATCCATTTTATCGAGAAAACCCATAAATCCCAACTACCCATTTTTGGTTATGCACCCAATCATTTAATTCTTCCAAGAGTTGGTTGAGGAAGTTAATGCCTTGGGAATGGAGAGGCATGGCAGTCAATTTTCATGTATGGGCAAGCCATCAATCTGGAAAATCGTATTTTTGCTTCTTGGGCAAGTAAACACCCACGAAATGGTGCCCAACAATTGTGGTTTTGCTTTTATGTGCATTCCCTGTTTTTGTTTGAACCTGCGAGCAAGAGATTTGGAGTGGTAGTGGACAAAATTGGATTGATAAACCTAGTGGGTGAAAATAACCTCTCAAGAAGATCAAGAGGGTTGGCTACTCTTCTATGCACGCCTGGGACACTCTAGAATTGGAAGGTATGGCTCGAGGGACTGTGAATTGGTGAAGGGAATACTTCCTTGAGTGCGGTGTGTAGGCATTGTGGGTGCCAAGCTGGATGGATCTTGTAGAGGAATCCATGGCTCTGTGCTTGAGCTCACTACCTTAGCAATTATTCCTTTCCATTTCCTAGCAGCCTGATAAACCCAATTATAGATTGGCTTGGCCCATTTTGGTGTATGTTTGGCTATGTGTGAGTCTGTTGTTCCCTGGTTCCTTGTAGAAATCATGGCCAACTCAGGGGTGGCAGTTGCATCAAGAGATTGATAAGTACAACTAGCCTATGTTTGGGTGGAACGTTGCAGATGCATATCTGGTTGCTCAGGGACTACTTTGTTTAAGATAAGTACTCTCATGTGCTAATTCTGTATTGTTTTAATTGATGAATGACATGAATATCTTGAATGAATGATGGATGGGTAATAGAATTTAATTCTGCGGTGTTTCAATTATTTATGCATTTTCATATGTCCATATTCATTTTATATGAATGTTTGTTTACTAAGTATGGGACTAGATGTCCAATATTATCATTAGTGTCCTCTCCATAGCCTTGGTAGGATGGGAGGCACACTACATGTTCCCCTCCTGCAACGGTCGCTCTGCATTTGACTAGCGATCCTGGAAATCTTGCTCAAAAATGGGTGAAAATGTCTCCTTTGGGTAAAAAACACAAATGAATAGTAATTTCTATTTTTACCATTCCTTATATAGCATTTTTTCACATTTTTTAATTAATTAATTAATTACTATTTCAAATAATTGAAATAAACCCTTGTTCACATTGCTAATGTCCAATTTTTGAGCATTTATTGACAGGATCCGCGGTAGAAATGAGATGCATTCACACCGGTGTTTATTCGTAATTTGACCTTCATTTTGAGCCCACTTTATCTTTTTCGTGCTCTGGATTTAAAACTTGAAAAAGATTCCAAGCGCTTTTACACCCGTGTCGTGCTTGTCAAACTCAAGTAAACGGTGTCGAGTACGGTTAGCTTTACTCATGCTCGTTAAACGATGAGGAAAGTATTATCCTGGTTGTATTTTATTCTTTTTTCGGACCAGAATAATTTAAAATTTACGAAAAAGACCATAGGAGTCCATAGTTAAGCTCTTTTCAGACTCCTTAAAATTGAAAAGATTGCCAAGTGATCTTGACTCTTTCACACTTGTAAAAGTATTTGAAAGGTCGTCTATTCGGTGATAGGTTACCCCTTTTTCGGCCCATCTAGACTATTTACGAGAAAGGTATACCTCGGTCAATCTCGGCTGGGAGAGTTCTCTCGAGAATTGTTTTACACTTTTTCGGGATCGAGGGACTAAATTTTATGAAAAAGTACATTATGGAGCTTCCTTTAAGTTTTTTTAGGCTCTCTAAATGTGAAAAACTACCGAGTTTTCCTTCCTTGGACTCGTTAAAATATTAACATCGAAGGACCCACTTTGGGATGAACCCCTCCTTTCTCAGGTTCGTAAAACATGTGAGATTGGACTCATCCATGAGATGAGCTACACCGAGCATCTATTATCCTCTTCAAGCTCGTAAAACAAGAAAGAGGTACTCATCCATCATGTCGGGGAAATATGGGAGAATAAGTCAAGTTTATCTATGGCAGCTTGTCAGTCGTTACCTTTGAACATGGCATGTGTCCATCTCTTGTCTATATTTGGGTATCCGTCTTTCATTGAGTTATAGTCATCATCATGGGTCGTCTCCCTGGCCACGAGTCCACTCATCCGGTGTCTATCCTCTATTTATTAATAATCCCTGCTGCCAAGTCCTGTTACATGCCATTACATGTTCAAAGGGTTGCATTGTTTCGAGTCATTCATTGTGTCAGGCCTCCGCTGTGTCAGTACATACTCCATTGCTTCATCATTCTATCATATGTGCCGATTTCGTGTCGATGATGTGGGAATCATCATGGCCCACCTTCGACGAGTCTATTCCTGTCGACACCAAATCACTATCCGGGAATTAGACTTAGAGATCAACCATTAGTACCTTGGTACCTGCATGCCTCAATGGCAGGTTTCCTCGTGTTTGACAGCAGGTTCACATCATTGACCTCTGATCAAGCAATCTCTTGGATGCTCGACATCAACTCATTCATTCGCATTTCGTTGAGATGTACTATTGATACCTTGGGAATCATTGTCATCATTGGTGATCTCCCTCGCATTTGTTAACGGTCCACATCATTGACCGGTAATCAAATGGTTTCTACCATGTTCGACTTCAACACCTTGTAATCACATGGTTAGATTCGTATCTTTTTGCGATCGGGTAGAAGACCCTGGGCGCATCACTGTATCTCGACTGCGTCCAGGCTGCGATGGAGATGTCCCTTGTATTGTCACACAGATCCACTTATTGTATTGGTCGTGGCTGTGTCATTATTGTCTCATGGATCTACGATTGTTCATAGTATCCATGATCTGTCCACAGTTTACATTATCTCAGTACTCATGGATCTACAATGTATTGGTCGGCAGCCGTGCTTTGAGTCATCTGTTTCCGAGCATGGGAATGGCCGCCTCGGTGGTATATCTAACACTTTGTTTCTATTTCAGCTCAGTGTCGCTCTCCTCGATGCTATCTCTGCACATTATATTCGTAAAGTCTTTCGGCCATCAGTCCCTTCTGACCTCACACTTTAGGGGGCATCTGTTATACCTCTATGTTTCACGGTGTCGCATCTCCATCACAAAACGAGTTGACAACATTTTCCCTACTATTTTAAACCATCCAGAAGAGACAGATGATGAGTCAACCTTGAAGGTGAATCCACCCTGGCAAGTTTTGACCCACCTTAGACTTTATTTACACACACTACCGCGCCTTGCTAGTTTACCAAAACGTGGTACTAGACACTACCGCGTTCTGCTATTTCCCCAAAGCGCGGCAGTGCCGCGTTCTGCAGTCTTTGCAAAACGCGGGTACTCTTTTAATAGCTTTTTTCCCTTGGCTTGTGCGATTTTGGATTTTCGAAGATAATGGAAGATTGGGGTCCTTGATTCGATCTCAACTCATCTCCTTCGATTAGAAACCCTGATCCACTTATCTCTCCTTAGATCCACCCATCTCTCTTGTTGGTTAACCTCACCATTCAATATAAAAGAGAGGCATGCCATTGGAAAAGGGGAGGACTCTTGAGAGTACCAAACTTATGGTCTTGCAGCATTGTGGAGATAGCTAGAGGAGAAGACACTTGGAGTTGGAGGATTGGCTTGGGCATCAAGCACCTTTTGTAAGTATTCTTCAAGTTGTAATGGAATAACTTGTCTTGTTTTCCCAAATCATTTGTGTTAATCTTGTTTTAATGATATGATTTGTATATTTCATAGATTTAGATCCTAACTCATGTTTCAGGTTGCTAGAGAATAGTGCATTCTTGTGTCTTGGTTCCATTTTGACAGGTTCACTTGTGAGGGCTTGGAGCTTGGAGCAAATACCAAAAACAAGCGTCTGGATAGAAGGTCAGTTAAACTCCTTCTACTCTCTTTAGCATTTTAATCCTGAGATGTTCGTTAGATCTAGGGATTCAAGGTAGCATTTGTTTTGACTTGTTTCTTGCTTTAGAGTTAGTTTAAAGTCTGCTTTAAAGTTAAGAGAGTTTTGGCTTATCCGTAGGGCAAAATTCTACATAACAGTATCTTAACCCTGTGTTGGGACAACTCAATCCTGGAAACACACTCTACGGGATACCTTATCCCGGAAATCCATATACTCTATGGAGGCAGCAAAATGTTTTACAACATGGACCCCCACCTACAGTCCCTCAAGTCCCACCACCCTCGTTTGGTCAACCTCCACCTCACATCGGAGGCAGCGGGCCCACACACAATTCCGGAGGAGGAAAACCTCTACCTTCTGGCGGAGTACCACCTCATTCTGGAAACCATGGCCCACCCCCCTGGTGGCGGAGGTGGAGGCCCTCCCCCTTCATGAGGAGGAAGATGGACACCCCCCCAGGTGGTGGCAGACCCTCACGTTATGGTGGAGGACCATCCCATCCTGGCGGTGGTGGTGGAGGACCATCCCATCCTAGTGGTGGCGGTGGAGGACCATCCTATCTTGGTGGAGGTGGCGGAGAAGGCCCTTACCTTTCTAGCGGCAGTGGTGGAGCACCACCTCCTCCCAATGGAGGCGGTGGCGGTCCACATTATCCTGGTGGAGGTGCTGGAGGTCCACGCTATCCCGATGGTGGCGGCGAACCCCCACCATTTGGAGGAGGCCCACCCCCTCCTGGTGGTGGAGGCGGACCCCCACCTTATGGTAACATACCACCTTATTATGGCAGCGGACCTACATTTGGTCCAGGAAACACACCCCGTTATGGTCAGTTTCCTCCAGGGACACCCTACAACTAGTTGATGCAAGGTCCCACTGGTCCATACATGCCATACTAGTATTATCAGTACCTGCAGCCGAACCAACAGCTTCCCTTTTTGGCTATGTTGGAAATACCTGACCTGTCTCGTTTGACTAATGACCCCATCTTCCATGGACATAATTGGCCACCCATTCCGGTGAAACTACCATCAGATATTCCCAAATTTGATGGCAAGCCTGGTGAGGATCCAAAAAACCATGTGATGACATACCATTTACGGTGTTCATCCAACTCCTTGATGGATGAATTGATCCGTCTTAGGTTATTTCAACGGACTCTCACCGGCCCAGCTGCCAAGTGGTATATTGAACTACCACCCAATTCTTTTCTAGATTTACACTCTCTTGCTATGTCTTTTTTGACCCACTTTTAGTTTCCCATTCGCTTCGAGACTGGTATGGACTTATTGACCTCCCTTTGCCATAATACTGCCACTCATATTTCAGATCATATTCATGAATGGTGGCGAAGACGATGTCTTATTAAGGTTCATATTCCGGACCAACTCTTAGCTGACTGGTTCACAAAGTCTCTTTTACCTATCGTAGCTCGAGACGTAGATATGGGAGGGGCCGTCACTGAGGAACATGCCATTGCCCATGCCCATTACTTAGACTTGGTCTATGCTCAATTCGACACATTGTATGAAATCGTTCCTGACACACCTCGCCCTACGTATGACCTTGAGAAACCACCCAAGGGACCACAGGCCGATGGCATCATTTGTTCCTTTACCTCCCAGCCTTCTACTCAAACTAGTGGCTCGTTGAACCCCCAAGGTTCTTCCACATCACCACCACAGGTTGGACACAACACTACCAAGTCCACTATTCATGCCTCCACCGAAGATGTGAATTCTGTTCAATCAGCTCCATCTTAGAAAAATGGTGGTAAGAAGAAAAACAAAGGGAAACCTAAGAAACCTTCTAATCAGCAGGAGACCAAGCCCACCCCTGACGACACCAAACAGAAGAGGAAGTTAAAGTATCCTTGTTTATTGTGCGGTGGAGACCATTTCTCAAAGGAATGTCCCCACCAAGACGAAGTGCATAGGTTTCTCAAAGGAAACTCTACTACCGTAGTTCTCAATGATCCCTTCCCCACTCAGAACCAATAACTAATCACACACACCTCTCCTTCCCAAGGGGACGCATTCTACACCACACATGTTCTCATGATGCGTAGTGAGACCGTCAACTTGAACACACATTCCCATTCGTATGACTCCGTCCCTCAGAAGGAACTGGTTGGAAGTAATATTGAAAAAGCTTCCACTTCTATTATCGACGTCACTGTACCACATGCTTCTCTCACCATTGAGAAGCCTTCTTTAGAGTCAGTGTTGCATCCACCCAAGAGCACGATTTGAAGATCCATCTTCAATCCTAATGCTCGGGAAGCTCAAAACTACAATATTGTAGAGGACCTAGCACAAGCTCCTTATGCTATGTCGACGCTAGAGGTCTTGTAGAACTGCCCTAACCAGTGCAAGACTCTCCTCTCTGCCATTGGGACGGTCGATCTGGATTCTTCTAATACCATCATGTTCCGGCTGGAGTACTTTAAGCTAAGGCTTTCCCATCAGCTGGCATTTCAAGTTTCCACAAACATTGTTGGGAATAAAATCCATCGTAACATCTTGGATGAAGGTGCCTCTACCTTGGTCATGTCGATTTCGTGTTGGAGAGCCATTGGCTCTCCTGAGTTGAACCGTTCTCCCACCACATTGAAAGCATTCGAAGGATGTGGCTTTTAACCTCATGGAATGTTACAAGCCTTAGCAGTCGAGTTGGGGGGTAAGACCGTGACCATTAATGTGGAAGTAGTCGCAGCCCCTTTAGATTATAATCTCTTACTTAGTCGTAATTGGTTTTACACCATGAATGCGGTCGCATCATCTGTCTTCTGCATAGTACAATTCCCCCACCAAGGTCGAATTGTTACTGTCGACCAACTGGATTTATGTAAACCTGACACCACTACTCATCCGAGCGATAATGTTCCATTGCTTGGACAATCTTCTCAGTTATATGAGAGTGTGGGGGTCGGCCTCATAAACGATTCATCTCTTATGGGCGTCTTTCCAACCTCGGATCCCCCTAATCATGTTGCCACGGTGAACATGATCTCCTCTGGGATTTCATTTGTCCCCAACTCTACTGATCAATGGCTTGTACCTAATGAAGCCACTATGCACTTGATTGGAGACACCATGCCTCTTTCACCCGTTGAACTCACTTATGAGGCTATCCAGTCAGCACCAGAGGACCACCTAGACGTGGCCTATACCTCCTGTTCTCTACAGTGGATTTCATCCATACCCAATCCTCTGCTTCGGACTTTTCATTCTGACGAGTCCATCATGGAAATCATGACTGCGGATGACCCTCCGTGGGAAGACCTTCACCATCGATCATCTTTCCTTCCTTGATTGGACTCTATGGAGAACCACATTACCACCATTGTTGGCTTGGTTTTGCAACTAAGCTTAGTGCTATGGGCACCTGCTAACTAGTAGCAGCAGTTTCAAATATTAAAGCAAAAACAATTGTAAATCTAAATCTAAAACTAAACTAAACTAACATGTGCATATCATAATAAACTTCTGAATTGAAAACAAGAACAAGAAATAGAATAAAGAATAACTTTGTATTGAAAATAAGGGCAAGCAAGTGCTTGTAATGATAATACCTCCAAATGGTGAAGGTTGTTGAGTAGCTCCAAGGGTGAGCAGCTCCAAACTCCAAAGGTTCCTTCTCCAAGGTAGCTACAATGGCCAAAAGCTCATGGGAGATTTTGGCAGCATGAGGATAGGATGATGGATGGATGTAAAGTGAGGAGCCCCTACCACCTTTTTATAGTTTTTGGTGGTGGAGAATACCATTATGGTTTTGAGGAAACCAATGGTATTGACCAACATGGTTTAGGTACCTTTTCCCTCCTTTTTCCTTTTTTGAATATTTTGAATATTTTTATTCCCTTTTTAATATTTTTGGGAATTTTGGACCCTTTTTGAGGGTTTTTTATGCTTTTTTAGGAAAAATAATCATTTTGAGTGGGAAAAGGGGTGTATTAAGGTCTTTTGGTGGCTTTAGAGGCTCAAATGGTGGAAAAGTGGACAAATGGGTCATGTGAATAAGGGAATGAGCTAGTGAGCACTTTTTAGGTGTTAACAGATTGCCCCCTGATGTGTGAGGGCAGGAGCTCATCGTATGGCCGATAGACATCATAGTTCTTTTGTCTTTTTTTATGGGGTTTGGGGAGGAGAAGAGACCAATTGGAGACTGGATCCACGGCCCTTGGAAGCTGCAAAAATAAACAATATTACATGGCCTCAGTATGAATGAGGAATAATCTCTGATAATGGACGAGGCGGGCATACCCATGCTCGTATCAAGACATAACAATTAGTCCCAAGAAGGGGGACCTGAAAAATACATTAAAAAAATCTGTTGGTACATTATAATGGTCTAGAGGGGACATCATTTTGGGATGTACTCATGATCATAACATGACTGATCTCAATAACTGATACACTGGAATAAAGCAACAACCGTTCTGAATAAGGTCTCAGAAGGGTTGATGAATTGCTGAAACTGAAGGTGTCCAACATCTGTAGGGACTCAATGACTGTGAGTCATCTCTGAGAAGTATATGTAACTGTATACTCGAGGGAGCATAAAACTGGGGTACATCTGAATACTGTCGCCATGCGTAACCCGGATATCTATAGAAAAAATGTAGCTGGTTGTTTCCATAAGTAGACTCTCAAATGTGAAAGAGTCAGGTGGTATCCGGGGTCTTGAACAAATAACTGAACGGACCAATACCCTGTGTGAGTCTCAATGATGCGATCAAGGTGTTGAAGTCGAGCATGTGAGAAACAACCATTTGGAGAGGCACTGAGGACTCTTCTCGAAATGATTCGTAGGCACTCATCGTAAATGGTGATGAGTCCAAGACACAGGGACCTCTAGGTCTATCCTCTGGAATAAATTTGGTTGTCGTTGACAGAGGGAGACCAACAACTAACAAGGCAATGATGTTTCCTTGATAGGAGCGCGAGGTGTAGAACTGAAGTGTGGTAGTACTGATGGTAGGACTGACATACTTGTGGGGATGGGAAGTAACTGGGGTCATATCGTGGGTAGACTCAAACTTCCTTTGTTCAGAGCATGATGACATGGTTGACCTAGCAGTGTAGGGAACTGACTTGTAGGTGTGGCGATCATAGCTTTTAGGGATTGAAGGATATGTATTGACTCTGGGGGGGTCAAGCTGATGGGTTCTATCGAGGGGTTCTTAGGGTGACATACTGCAGAATACTCTGAACAAAGGAAACCAAAATGGGGAAGCTGCTATATGAGTAGACGTGATCTGTTGTGTCACCGAGAAGCACCATTGGGTCCTTCTTCGTAGTTTTAATGAGCTCCAAGAAGGGATAAAAGTGTGCTCTGAAATGGTACAGTCCTTTGGATTTTGTGAGCCCAGGACTGTTCGTGCTCATTGGTGCTTTCATTTTTAAGGAGTCTGAAAACGATAAGAAGACTCTGCAGTGGTTATGACTACTGTCCTGTTGGTTTTACGAGCCCAGGATGGTGATTGCTCGTGGTCGCTTTCATGTTTAGAGAGTCTGAAAGCGGTAAGTGGACTCCATTGGTGTTCTTTTTCGTAAGTTAGTCTCCAAGACCCGAAAAAGCATAAAATGATGCAAATGGAGAACTCTTCTAGCTGATGTGACTAGAGTATTCCTTTTTCGTAATTAGTCTAAAAGGTCCGGAAAAGGGGTAAACTTATACCATGTAGATGCCCTTTCAGATACGTTTAGCGAGCATGAAAGGAAGTAAGGTTGCTCGACGATCTTTTCATTGTTTTAGGAGTTAGAAAAGAGCTTAACAGAAACTCCCTAAGTGCCTTTTTCGTAGAAGGGATTGCTCGGCCTGAAAAAGGGATAAAATTATACCGAACAAAAAGGGATTGATGATAGCGAGAAAAGGTCTCAAGCATCATCATGCGTGCGAAAAAATGAATCCGGTGACATAAAGATTGTCAAAAAGGGGCAACGGCCAATGTGGCACGCAAACCGAGGCGATGAGGGGTAATAGGAAAAATGCCCAAAAAATCTGGAGGTGAGAGCGAGAAATGACCTCAAGCATCATCACGAGCATGGAAAACTGGATCCGGTAATATAAGATTCGTAAGAAACGGACGACGGTCGATGTGGCACGCAAACCGAGGCAACGAGGGGGCATGGGAAAAATGCCCAAAAAATCTGGGCGTGAGAGCGAGAAATGATCTCAAGCATCATCACGAGCGTGGAAAACTGAATCCGGCGATATAAGATTCGTCAAAAACGGACGACGGCCGATGTGGCACGCAAACCGAGGGAATGAGGGTGGGTAAAAAATGGTCAAAAAATGGACCTGGTGAAAACAGGAAAAGGAAAGAACTATCATGAAGTTCAGTAATGGACAGTGGTGTCCATTCGGTTTACTATGGGTAAAATCGCTTGAGGTACAACCCGTTGTGTGGGTTGCGGAGGGGGTTGCCTTCTGAATCGGTCAGAATGTATGCCCCTTGTCCGAGGCAAGTGTGTATAATATATGGACCTTGCCACATGGACACAAACTTTCCTTTCCCGGTTTTGTCATGAGCCTGATCGTAGGCGAGGACAAGGCCCCCTTCAGAAAAAGTTCTTGGGTGGACATGTTTATCATAATTTAATTTGGATCGGTTCTTGGTTGCTTCCATGGTTTGGAGGGCTGTGCACCGATCTTCATCGGCCTGCTCCAGGAGTAGTAAGCGTTGCTCAATTGGGGCAGTGTCCGGTAGGAGTTCAACAGCCATATGTAGGGTTGGAATCTGGCACTCAATGGGGAGGACAGATTCGACACCGTGAACTAAGTGGAAAGGGGTAAAACTCGTGGCGGTTTTAGTTGATGTGCGGTATACCCATAGTGCCGGGAAGAGCATGTTATGCCAATTTGATTTGTGTTTGTCTACAGTGCGCTGGAGGATGGTTTTCAAAATTTTGTTGATTGCTTCGACTTGGCCGTTTCCTTGGGGGTAGTAAGCCGAGGAGAAATGGTGTTCAAATTTCAGTAAGGTTGATAGTTCTCTCCAGATGGCGTCTTCGAAGTGAGAGCCATGGTCTGAGATGAGTTGCTTTGGCACTCCAAAACAAGCGATAACATGGTTGAGAAAAAATCGTGTTGCGGTGTCGGCCTTGCAATTGTAAGTTAGCATGGCCTCCGCCCACTTGGTGAAATAATCGACGGCCACAATAATGTGTTTGTGACCGCCGGCTGATGTGGGATTGCAATCGAGGAAGTCGATGGCCCATTTGCAGAATGGTCCGGCGGTGACGACTGGATGAAGGGGGGCGGGTGGGTTTCTTGCTTTGGGGGCAAAAAGTTGGCAGTTTTGACAGTGTTTGACTGCGGTGATGCAATCAGTAAATAATGACGGTCAAAAGTAACCTGCGTGAATGATCTTTTGGGCGGTGGCCATGCCGGATAAATGGCCTCCGCAGGCACCGCTGTGGCAATCATTAAGGACCTGTTCTGCCTCACTATGGGATAAGCAACGTCGTAAGATGGTATCAACGTCGCGTCGATAAAGTACATCCCCTAACAAGAGGTATCGGGGAGTGTGGTGTCATATATGACGGCGTCTGTCACGATCAATGTGGGGTCAAAATTTTTGCGTGCAGAGGTAAATTAAGATGTCACCGTACCATGGGTCGTCAGACGAAATGATGAAGATGTGATCGTCAATCAGATTCGTTTGGATAGCAGGTGATGACGAAGAGGATGGGAGGTCAGTGATGAGATGGGCAAGCGCGAGGGCCTTGGTGCTCTTGGGAGTTTTGAAAGTGAGGTCATATTCTTGGAGGATAATGACCCATTTAGCAACACGACCTTGTAGGAGCCGCCGGTTTAGGAGATAGACCATAGGGTTGGAGTCGGCGACAACTGTGGTATGACTGAGCAGAATGTAGTGTCGCAATTTTTGGACGGAAAAGACTACAGCTAGGGATAATCTTTCCTCGTATGGGTAATGCAGGGGTGGGCTAGACAAGGCCTGACTGACGTAATAAATGACATGCTCTTGGTGAGAGGCATCTTCTTGGACCAAGACTCCGGACACAGCATGTTCGGATGCCAATATGTAAAGGATGAAGTTTTGGGAGAAATCCGGAGGGGAGATCAAGGGGGCTTGTGTGAGAGCTTTCTTGAGGGCGTCGAATGCCGTGTCTGCTTGCTCATCCCAAACAAAGGGTATGTGGATACGAAGTAGGCGTAAGAATCCATGAACTTTGGTGGCGTAATCAGGAACGAAGCGACGAAGGAAATTGGAACGCCCCTGCAGACTCTGGAGTTGCCGAAGCGTTCGTGGAGGGGGAAGGTCTAAGATGGCTTTGACTTTCAGGGGATCAACAGTAATTCCATTCTGGGAAACAATGAAACCCAACAACCGGCCTGCTGGAACGCAAAAGACACACTTGTGTGGGTTCAAGCGGATTTTATATTTGCGACAACGTAGGAAAAATTGCCGGAGGTCGTTAAGGTGGTCTGATCGTTTCCGAGAATGAGCTGTAAGGTCATCAAGATAAACCAGCAAGATATGGACCAAGTCGTGAAAACAATAGGTCATGGCCTGCTGGAAGGTGGCACCAGCATTTTTGAGGCCGAAAGGCATGACACGATAGGAAAAGGTGCCCCATGGGGTGGTAAAGGCAGTCTTGTACTAATCCTCCTTATGGATCTGAATCTGGTTGTATCCAGAAAAACTGTCCATGAAAGATAAGACTTCATGTCTCGCACACGCATCAATGAGTTGGTGAATGAATGGCGTGGGGAAATTGTCTCTGGGACAAGCGCGGTTTAAATCACGGAAGTCAGTGCATACTCTAAGGGTGCCTTGTTTTTTTTTGACGGGAATGGGGTTTGAAACCCAGGTGGTATAAGCGATAGGATAAATGAATCCTGCTTTGCGAAGTTTCTCAACCTTGGTTTTAACAGCGGGGAGCTTGGAAGGATGAATGGGTCGCTGTTTCTGACGAACGGGGGGGACATCAGGCCATGTGTCAATGTGGTGCTCTATAATGGCGGGGTCAAGACAGGGCATTTCGTTATAGGACTAGGCAAAGACATCACAGAATTCTTGGAAAAGTTTTTTGTATGCCTGAGTTTCTGCTTGAGTGCAAGATGTGCCCAGCGAGATGAGCTCAGGTTTCCCAGGTGTGGTGGAAATGTCAATTTGTATAATGGGGGAAATATTTGACATGTTTCCTTCTTCGAAGGCATCCGGTGCTGGGATGGGGTCCTTGAGCCAATCGACCTTAGTGGGTATGAAATCTTTCGATTCGACCGATAGCTGATTAGATGCGGTGGATGTAGACGCCTCCGGGAGGAAGTATGAGCGATGATGCATATCGTCCCAAGGGTAGTCGGGTGTAGTGAGTGTTTCCAAAATTTGCTCATCAGTTTGGAAGTAGTCAGGCCATAAATCAGGGGGTTCTAGTTTTAAAGTGGTTGAAATCATATAGATAGTATTGATTTCTTCCGAAGCGGATGATTTCGGAGGGTAGATCTCCTCAATTGTGGGGGGAGCCGTCTCAAGGTCCAAATTATTCATCTCGTAGAGAGCTGCTCTGTAATTTGGGGTATCAGGACAGTGATGTGAATAATGGCCGTAAATACCACATATCGCACAAGGGTGGTTGGTACGTAGTGATTTGTCACGAGTCTTGGGGTTTGAGTTGATTTTGACAACCGGGATGTTGGGGTCGTCGTCAAGCATTTGCATGTGTTCCTGTAATGCAGGTAACTGTGGACATTGATGAGTTGGATGGCCTAACTCATCACACAACAAGCATTTAGGAGGAGCACGGAACACGGGGGGAGGTTTAACTGCTTTGGGTGGGGGTACCGCAGTGTATGGTTGTGGGCCTCTGCCCCCAGTGGGCCTGATGAGAGGAGGGGGATTCGCAGATGACGAAGGGTTTGTGATACCAGGAGGTGGTTGGGTAGAAGTGACAATGGGTTGCACCGGTTGCAGGATGACATTTGGTGTCGGCGGGGGAACGGGAGGCGAAATATACCACACGGGTAATCCCAATTTTAACCCAGGGAGACTAAGGGTAGCCATAACCAGAGCGCTTAGTACACCTGAGGGAGGAAATAGAAAGGGGATTATGTGGATGGGTGTAACACCAATGTGACTAGGGACCAATGGTGGTTTAGGTAACAAGGATGGTTGATTGTCGGGTGTTTGTGTATTGTGTGAAAGAGTACAGAGGTCAGCGACGTGAGTCTCCGGTGACGGTGGTGGAATAGATTGGAATGTAGAAGTCATCGGCGTGTCAGAGTAAAGTCCGGGTCCCACGGAGGAAACAAATGAGGTAGTTGCACCACAAACAGGTTGTTCAACCATAGGGAGAACATTTTCAGGTGCAGCGGGGGCCTTGGGATCGTAATAGGTGAGTTGGTTGACCTTGACCACGCGTCCTTCATGACTGAACATCATGGTACGAAAAACGGATGAGACAACAGCCCACATGGCATACATGTAGCTGCGGCCAAGTAAGAGGTTATAGTCAAGTTGGGCATTGATGACCTCTATGTCAATGAGCACGGTTTTACCAGCCAGCTGGACGGGGACATTAGCTAAGAGACCTTGGGGTTGAGCCAAACGGCCATCGTAGGCTCACAACGCAGTGGTGGACTATTGAAGAGTAGGGGATCCCAACTTCTGCCAAACGAATGTGGACATAACGCATGTAGAGGCACCTTCATTGATAATGCACCGATGGATGACAAGATTCCGAACGGAAACGGAAACTTGGAATGCTAAAGTGGAAAGCAAGCGTGGTTCGGACTGGTCTGAATCGAACGCCATCAGTTGTGAATCATTGGGGTCAATAGCGCCAATGCCAGAGAGCAAAGTCTTGCGCTGTGAAGGACAATTTTTTAAGACTTCTAAAGCAGACATGGTTGCAGAAGACTGGGCTAAGTCATCTACAATGTTGTAATTCAATGCAGCGCGAGCATTGGGATTATTGTTGATGCGACGAAGTGGGAAGCGAGGTGCTTTAGAAGCGCCATCTAGTGGAGCCGGAGGTATACGTAACGTCTGATCCGTGGGATGAACGATAGTTTTTTTTGTCAGTGGGAGGGGCTTCAGGGGTGGAGCCATATTGGTTCCGGCGGGTTTGGAGGTTGGCATCTGCACATGACATCATTAACAAGTGGTGGGTATCTGAGTCGAACATGGGTTGATCAGGAGCGACATAAGTGATTTGTTGTGGTGGCGCGTTGCCATGAGGGGGAGCTAACGGCTGAGTGTTCACTATGCCTTGGGTTGGAAAGGGGTTTTGCAGCACCAAAGGTTGATGTTGAGGTGGTGGAGGGTTGGGTGGCGCCTGAGGAGCCGCTTGTCCTTGACGGTGGGCATCGTCAGTCCAGAGTTGCCGAGCTCGCTCCAAATGTGGGAAAGCATGTGTGTAATGGCCATAGACCCCGCAAATAGAACAAGGATGGTTTGTTATGAGGTTATTTTTTTTAGGCTGCTTGGGATGACGATCCGGATTTTGGTTGGGATGAGCAGCATTGTTATTATGCGGAGGATTGGGAGGTGGTGGACCTTGATTTTGTTGTTGGTTGTTGCCGTGGTTACGTCCTCTTCCACGGTTTTATTGTCCACCCTGGTTGCACTAGTTATTTTGATGTTGGGGTTGATTGTGTTGTGTGTACACTTGCCCTTGAGCAGCGGGAGGATTTTGGTTTGCCGCAGGTGCGGGAGCAGGTTGCGGTGGATAATAAGCTGGTGGGGCTGGAGGTGGTCCAGTTACCTGCTGGGGTTGTTGGTAACCCTGAGCTATTGGAGGTGTTGGGTTAGCTGTTGTAGCTTGCTGTGGGTAATACATTGGCTGAGGTGCGGCTAGGGGGGCGTACGCGGGTGGTGCATGACCAAAGCACTGAGGTGGACACGAGGGTCCGTGGGTATGGTGGTGATGTGCCATGGGAGCATATGAATTGGTTGCTCCAGATTGAGATGTAGCTCGCGAAAGGTCGGGGCCATGGCTAGGACGTGCAATGGAAAAGGGTTGGGGATGCGAGACAATACCACCAATGATTCCATCTGCGGCATGGGATGCCCCCGGTGCATCGTGTTGGGATGAATCACCCCGAGGGGCATCCGGTATAATGGTATACAGATAACCCGACTGGGCGTAAATGAGGTCAAATTGTTGGGCTTTGAGGATGGCCTCTTCTTCAGACTGGGGTCGTTCGGATGCCACATCCTTCGCAATGAGAGGGAGGAGGGATTTTAGAAACCAATCTAAGAAGATACGGTCGTCTAACTTGATTTTGCAGAGGCTTCGGCGTCGACGCCACTCATGAATGTGGTCAGTGATGTGGGTGGCTGTGTTCTGTCTGCAAGACAGTAGGATCTCAACTCCCGCATCATAGCGGATAGGTAACTGAAAGAACTACAGGAAGGTCGAGGCAAGGGAGGTAAAGGTGGCATGGGTCCCATGGGGCTGCTCGATATACCACTTAGCTGCAGAGCCAGTGAAGGTGCGCTGTAACAGACGGAGGCGGACAGAGTCGTACACTATGGAGTTGGAGGAACACCATAGATGGAAGGACATAATATAGTTCTGGGGGTCCTCACCTGCCTTTCCCTCAAACTTAGGGATGTCGGAGGGGAGTTTAGTGGGTATGTGAGGCCACGCAGGGTCGTGTCTGATAGGATCGTTGGTTAGCCTGGCTAAGTCTGGTAAGTTCAGACTCGCCATGTAAGGTAAACTAGCAGATGGATGTGGCGTAATGATTGGGACATGACTATTCATGGTGGCATGATGTAGTGGTCCAGTAGCCCCTAAGGGTATGCTAGGTATTGAAGGTATGTGTCCTCCAACAGCTGTGGTCTGGTATGGGCCAGCGTTTCCAACTGCAGCATGGGTTACACTGGGGTTAGGAATAGTAGTAGGAATTCCTGGGATTTGGGTTGTGGTAGTGAGAGGGGGTGTGACCCCTATGTTTGGCATACCCATAATAGGAGGTAGTCCTGTGTTGGGCATTCCTAAAGGTGGAGTGTCCCCCATATTAGGAATATCTAGGGGGTGGTTGGTTCCATGGATGGCACCGCAGTAGAAGGGTCTGTGGATGTATCTCCTATGGTACTAGTAAAAAGTGGGTCGAATTGTGTTCCAGCCATAAGGTTGGTTGGGAATAACGCAGTAGGGTTTTCGGATTCTACCTCAGAATCAGATGTCAAGTGAGGCGTGTCAGAATCGGATGACTGCATTATGACCGATGATGTGTCGAGTCGAGGGATAAGGGTCGACGTCGGTGACGTGGAGAGCCAAGTAGACTGAACTCTGGGGGTTCACCCTGAAGACGACGAGAGCGTCTATAATTCTCAATGGTGAGAAATATGTTTTTGTTTAAAATTTTTTTAGTGTAAGATAGTAATGTATAAAAAACTCGAAACCCTAATGCAACCAAGGGTGCAAAAAGGGGAGTGTAAATAAAGGCTCTCAGGCCAAAAAATGAACCTCAAAGAGCACTTATTATAGCAGTTGTGCTATAATAAGTGGAGGGATGCAACAAAAATGGTCAGAATACCAACAGTCAAACAAATTCTAGAAAAAAGAGGTGCTACTAGACCAAAGGTGGATTGTATCATGCAAACACCTAACTAGAAGTATTGTGAGTCAACAAATGATATTCTCTGCAAGGTGATGAAATCCAAGTCAGACAATATTGAGTGTTGAATCAACGGCTAGATATCCCCCTATCGGGAGGGACACCAGGTAATCAATCCTAAAGAATGGGAACTAGGATGCTCCATTCATGACACGTTCAGAAAAGGTATATTTGCCGTTTGGTCCTTTTACCGCAATACCCCCATACAGGGATATCCCGATAACTGCGAATGGTAGCCTTCGGTTACTGAATGGATTTCGGTATTCCACTCAGGCTTCCGGAACCATCCTCGCAACTTCAACCCTCCTAGGGGAGAGGCCCTCTAATAAACTGGTTGTGACCGTGCCAAAAAATACTAGGAGATTTTGGTTCCCTAATGGACAACAACTATGTCTCGAATGTAATAACTGAGGGGTGTTATTGGAACACCTATCCCCTCAGTTCTACCTAGCTACAAAGTTCTTTTAAGTGCTCCCCAAGTGGGGTTAAAAGTTGGTTGAAGTTAGGGTAAATTTTAAGGCTCAGTTTAAATTATGTGTTTGAGTGGGTGCACGTGTGGTATTTTAAACTGAAATTGAAAATTTAAATGCTTTGCAGAAAATATTCAAAAAACAAAGGATCTTTTGAAAATAGGAAAGCAAATAATATGACCTCTTCAAGAAATAAATGGATTTCTTTTAAAATTTGCTATGGGAAAAATATCAAGGAAGTAAACAGTAAAATTTTTTAATCTAGATAAAATGCAAAATAAATCCTTCTTTCAATTTCTGAAAATTTTTAAAAAGACTTTTTTAAAGGTGCATTCTAAATAGTAAAAAGATTTCTAGCTGTAAAAAATGTAGGAATTTTAATACTGTAAAATGTGCTAATTGGGTAGAAAATACAGTAAAATTTTTTTTTTTTAAACAGATTGGCCGAATGGAAAAAATTTGCATCGCGGGTTTTGACAGAACAGCCCCGATGGACCGCGCGGGTTTCTGTCACACAGTCGCGATAGGCAGCGCGGTTTTCAGCCGTGAAGCCGCGATGTGTAGCGCGGGATTTCGGCACACAGTCGCGATGTGCAGCGCGACAAATGGCCGCGAAGCCGCGATGTGCAGCGCGCAAATTGGCCGCGAAGCCGCGGTGAGCCACGCGGAAAAGAGCCGCGCAGTCGCGGTGAGCCACGCGGAAAAGAGCCGCGCAGTCGCGATGAGCCGCGCGACTGTTGGGCAAAAAGTCGCGAGGCGAAAGCCGTACGCGGACGCCGAAAAATGAACCCAAAAATTGAAAATTTCGGGCTGTTAATGGCAGATCTATGAATTAAACTGACTAATACTAACAAAAACTAAGATCTAAAGCAAAATTTGAGATCTAAGAGTTCTAAGCCAGCGGAGTCACCAAAAAATGTTGGCTTGGTTTTGCAACCAAGCTTAGTGCTATGGGCACCTGCTAACTAGTAACAGCAGTTTCAAATATTAAAGCAAAAACAATTGTAAATCTAAATCTAAAACTAAACTAAACTAACATGTGCATATCATAATAAACTTCTGAATTGAAAACAAGAACAAGAAATAGAATAAAGAATAACTTTGTATTGAAAATAAGGGCAAGCAAGTGCTTGTAATGATAATACCTCCAAATGGTGAAGGTTGTTGAGTAGCTCCAAGGGTGAGCAACTCCAAACTCCAAAGGTCCCTTCTCCAAGGTAGCTACAATGGCCAAAAGCTCATGGGAGATTTTGGCAGCATGAGGATAGGATGATGGATGGATGTAAAGTGAGGAGCCCCTACCACCTTTTTATAGTTTTTTGGTGGTGGGGAATACCATTATGGTTTTGAGGAAACCAATGGTATTGACCAACATGGTTTAGGTACCTTTTCCCTCCTTTTTCTTTTTTTGAGTATTTTGAATATTTTTATTCCCTTTTGAATATTTTTGGGAATTTTGGACCCTTTTTGAGGGTTTTTTATGCTTTTTTAGGAAAAATAATCATTTTGAGTGGGAAAAGGGGTGTATTAAGGTCTTTTGGTGACCTTTTGGTGGCTTTAGAGGCTCAAATGGTGGAAAAGTGGACAAATGGGTCATGTGAATAAGGGAATGAGCTAGTGAGCACTTTTTAGGTGTTAACAACCATCTTTACATCGGATGTCTACCCTTTCCCTTAGTCCCTGATACTCACATGTCAAACGGACTCTGAAGGTAGCTTGGAAAACATTGAACCTACCATTTCGGTAGACATATCGGTTACTCCTGGTGTAGTGGAACACATTCGTTTAGGAAGAAGTGTTCCCCTAAAGAGATTACAACGTTCACGGCCTTGTTCAAGCAATTTCGAGACGTATTTTCTTGAACCTACGAGGAGATTCCCAAGATAGACCCCACTATTGTTTCGCACGAGATTCAAACCTATCCTGATGCTAAACCTGTCCAACAAAAGTTGTGACCAGTACACCCTCAAAAGACCGCTGCAATCAAGGAAGAAATTGAAAAGCTCTTGAAGGTGGGTTTCATCTACCCTATCCCACTCACCGAATGGGTCTCAAACATCGTCCCTGTAGCTAAAAAATAGGGCACCATTCGTGTCTATGTTGATTATCGGGATCTGAACAAAGCTTGTCCTAAGGACAACTACCCGACTCCCTTTATCGACCAGATCATTGACAATTGTGCTGGAAGTGTCATTTTCTCATTCATGGATGGCTTTTTCGGTTACAACTAGATTGAGATCCAACCGACTGATCAACATAAGACAACTTTCATCTGTCCTTGGGGTACGTTTGCTTATCGCAAGCTCCCTTTTGGTCTCAAAAAGGATGGTGCCACATTCCAACGAGCCATGTCGTACGCCTTTCATGATGTGAAGGACTTTGTGGAACCCTACTTGGACGATCTCTCTGCCTATTCAGGGCAGCGTGAGTACCACATTGATCATCTGATAGTCGTTTTCCTCAGATGCAGGCGGTATAAAATCCGCCTGAACCCTCATAAGTGTATCTTCTGCGTCAAGTATGGACGCCTCCTCGGTTTTATTGTCTCGAAAGATGGGATATGCATTGATCCCTTAAAGGTTGAATCGATTGTCGCTCTCCCACCTCCCACTGATATTATGAAACTTCAAAGTTTGCAAGGGAAGGCAACTTACCTACGGTGTTTTGTCTATAATTTCGTGCAAAAGATGCAGGGTTACATGAGACTACTTAAGAAGGATGTCCCGTTCATTTGGGATGATCAAGCGCAACAATCCTTCGATAGTATCAAACATGCCATTACTCACGCCCCTATGCTCCAACCGCCCAATTACTACAAGGATTATATCCTTGATCTCGTTGCTTCTTCTACCATGATCGCCATGGTCTTGGTACAAGAGGACAACAACACCCAGGAGCATGTGATCTACTACCTAAGCAAGGGTCTTATGGACTTTGAAATGCGTTATTCGCATGTTGAGAAGCTCACTCTCGCGACAGTGATTTCCGTCCAAAAGTTCCGTAACTACATACTGCTCCGCACCACCACCATCATCGCTGAATCAAACCCCATGTACCACATTTTAACACATCAAGTGCTTGGGGGCAAGTATTCACATTGGATCGTGATACTTCAGGAGTTCAATCTCCTCTTTTGTGATCTACGAAGTCGTTGGTGTTTGCCGAGCTCATATGCGATCTTCCTCGTGTTGACGTAGGATCTGAGCCCAATGATTCTCTTCCAGATTAATCATTGTTCCTTATTAGCACGTCTGACCCATGGGGATATTACCTTAATCTCCAGACCCAACGTTTCAATCCCCAGTTGTCTCGTGACGATCGTCATCGAATACGCTACCACGCAAAGTATTACCTGATCATCAGTGATACCTTGTACCGTCGCGACATTGATTCTATTCTTCGACGTTGTCTCACTCGTGAGGAGGCCGAACTCGTCTTGAATGACTGCCACTCTGGGGCTTGTGGCGGTCATTTCTCAAGAATGGCTACAACCCAGAAGATACTGTGCACGGGGTATTATTGTCCATCTATCTTCAAGGATTGTATTGAGGCCATTAAAAAATGTCCCCCATGCTAGCATTTTCAAACGAAAAAGCGCACCCACCCAACCCTGTTACACCCAGTTATTGCCGTTGGCCCCTTCGTAAAATCGGGCATTGAATTCATTCATTGCAAGCCTACCTCGGCCGGGGGGCATGGTTACGTCATAGTAGCTGTGGATTACTTTACAAAGTGGGCCGAGGCTATTCCTACATACACATACGATGGAAAAATCGCCGCACTCTAATCATGTTATCTCACGGTTCGGAGTCCTGCAAGCCATAGTCATTGACCATGGATCTCACTTTCAGAACCATATGGTTGATGAGCTCAGCGCCAGATTGGGTTTTCGTCATGAAAAATCAACACCTTACTACCCGCAGTCCAATGGACAAGTAGAGGCCATTAACAAGGTATTGAAAACCATGATTCAACGCATGGTGGGTACGCATAAGTCCAACTGGCACAACATGCTCTTTTCTGCACTATGGGCATACTAGACCTCTGTTAAGACTGCCACCGGATTTACACCATTCCAACTAGTTTACGGATTGGAGGCAGTCCTACTAATAGAGTGCGAGATTCCTGTTGGGCTCCGGAATTGTCTTTTATAATGATGTTATTTACATTAATTTCTCATCCTATCTACCATGATTTAATACATCTATGTTCAATAAGGTTATATTTTACTTTGTTTTATTAATTCAAATCTTGTAAATGTAAAGTGAGCCTAATATGTTATTTTTAATGTATTAAATGCAATATTGTGCAAATCATAAGCATTTCGGTACTCTATCCAGTCCTTCATCTGACCCTTTTTTTGGTACTAAGTTCTGTAACTGAGCTTAATGAAACGATTCACCAACTTAACTGAGCTTGCTTCTTGTTATTTCGATTTAAACAGTTCATTTACTGTTCTACTTGCACCATAGACTAGTATGCATAAACCAACTGGCATTAGAATCATTTAGTTTGTTTATCTTCATAGTTATATCATTTTTTTTCATCCGGACTGTCATCTATACTTTAATATTTTCACCAAACAATTCACTAGCTTGAATACCTTCGTCTTCTGATTTTTGATAATCATGTCATACCTGCGCATGCAAATCAAAAGTGTGATTTGATGGTGGACTTTAATATTGTTTTAAAAATTTAAACAAACAATAAATAAACAAATGCTAAAAAGTTATTAAAGAATTTGTTTAAAGTATAAAACAAAAACAAAATACTAAGCAAAATCAT
The DNA here is from genome assembly GCA_027924585.1 of Larix kaempferi. Lineage (NCBI taxonomy): Eukaryota > Viridiplantae > Streptophyta > Pinopsida > Pinales > Pinaceae > Larix > Larix kaempferi. Next base: position 26,286,267 of record BSBM01000158.1, on the reverse strand, counting down.
TTAGTATTAAATATGTCATTTTTAATATCTAATTCTCATCCATTTAATTATTACAACATGATTTACATTTAAGCTTTTTAATACCATGATTTAAGTCATTTAATACTTTTTTTGTTTGATGCAGGTTGAATGCGTGGAGGATGGATTATAGGAAGGTCCTTCAAACGTAAACGCATCAGTGCACATCACGTGAAGAAGGCAAGGGAACCTAGCACCCAGCCAATAGAACGCAGCCACAATCAGAACTCAACATCCAGTCGTCAATATGGCCAACAACCTAGCAGAAATTCAGCCCATAAATCGGATTTATGAACTAATTTCCGTTACAGGTCATATGGACGGCCATTCAGACGCTCATTCAGACCTTCATTCGATTATGTCAAAAATGTGTTTTTAACAGACAACAAAATTTCGGGCTGGATTTGCGGGCAAACAGAGGCAAAATTGAAAATTCTAGCACATGGGTTTTGTGCAAAATAGGCCTATTTAGATCCCTTTGAAGAATTTTGCGAAAATTCAAAGCCATTTGGGAGCAGTTCGTGGTTCCTTGAAATGGATTTGCCCAGAAAATGTGGTTGGCCGTTTTCTAAAAATAACAATTAGTTTTAACAACTCAGGGACTTGGGGATACGGTTCTATCCTTCCCCACTAATATTTTATGTATAAATAGAGCCCCATAGGGATGATAAGAGTAGTGGTAGCTATTGTCATTGTTGCTGTGGCTAACACTTGAGCTGAACTCTGTAATTTCGAAATTGATTGCAATAAGAAGCTGGTTTCTATGTTTATGTTCATCTGCGGAAGTAGATAGTCTCAGGCTGTGACTCTGGGGGGGGCACTAGAGGTTGCAAGCTCTTCTCTGTGTAGAATCTGGATTCAACCTGTTCGTTTTGTTCATTTGTTGTCTCTGTCAGCTAAGTATTTGTCTCTGCAATTTATCTATTAAATATCAATTTGTTTGATGCTTAAATTGTTTGTAAGTTAGTTTAGATTCAATTCTGTTGATTAGCTTAGTTATTTTATAGTTTGCAGAGCTCTGCCCACCGTTGTTTTCCCTTTACCATTTTCCTTTACATTTCTGTTCATTATATTTGCATTTACAATTGCATTCCCGTCATCACTCCAAGAGACAAATTTTGGGGGCAGCATGTGAGAAAACCATAATGAATGTTGGGAAACGGTTTGAAACCCACTTCCCAAATGGGCCCATTTACCCCTAGCTATGGACGGTTTTTAGAATTACTTAACATATAGGGAGAAAAATGTTGCCGAAAAAACCTCTGCGTTTTTCCCATTCACGTTTTCCCATTTGCGTTTTCCCTCTTTGTTGTGTGCATAGATAGTAATTTCATTGTGTTTTGTTGTAGCTAGTTGTTTGATGTCATAACGTTTTGCTTCCATTAATTTGATTGATGTAGGGTTGTATTTTATTTCCAAAATTACATCATTAAACAGAAATAGAGTTTAGTCTTGAGGTCCCAATAGTTAAATGTTTTTCTTTATTTTCATTTTCCTCAATTAGGTAGCTAGATTGCGTTTTTGCTTTTACTCTTCATTGTGTTTTTGCATTCCTTTATAGTGATGTAGGGTTTACTTGCTTTTAATTTGAATTCATAGAAGATAGGTTTATGAATTTCATAGCCATAGACATTGGTTAACAAATAGACTCTGTTTTAGATAGCTTCTTGATTCCTAGAATAGGCTAGATAGATTTCTTATGGTTTGAATGATTATTTACAAATAGTTTTGCTTATGTACCTTAGACTTAACAATAGTATTCCTTTAGAATTTCATAATCTGCAATTTTCATTTATCTTGTTGTAGTTTTTAAATGCAAGTTTAACTTAGAGTAGTTTCAATTACAGTAATTTACCTTTAAGATTGAATTGAAAAGTGAACTCTATGCTAATATCAAACTTATTAAAACTCATGCTAAGGAAATCCATTAATTTGATAAAAGCATTGAAATATTAAATGAGAAATCAATTGCCAAGTTCACTTTCTGTCACATGTTCTGTTTTCTGTGTTACATAATTTTTTGTTCATTTAATTTAGTTTCTGAGTCATATTAGTGTACTTTGATTTCCGTGTCCATATCATATGATTGATTTGCTTTTCAAACATATGACGCATTTCAATTTGTTAAATAGACGTTAAATAGATTTGCTTACAAATTATTTAGTTAGTCTTTAGAATAGTTATTTGTCTTGTTTTTGTCAATTCATAGTTGGTTGTTGAAGTTAAGTTGCGTAGATTAATTAGATAGTTTGCTTTTGATTAAATTCCTATTTTAAAGCATTGCATTTATTTACGCTTGGTCTTTAGAATATAATTTTATCCCGCTTTCATGAATTCATAGTTAGTCGTTTGATTGTATTTCATATAATAACTAGCTTGTTCTCTTAGAAATAACATAATTTCCCGCTCTTTTGATAGTTAGTTGCAAGTGAATTCTTAGATAGATCTTTAATTTCGCATAAGTAGATCGCTTTTCAAATTCATAGATTAGGTAGTTAATTTTGCTTCCATTAGTTAGTTCGCTTTTAGACCAAGCGCTACTTTCTAGATTAGTCATTTCTTTTATTGCAATTTCAATTCTCGTCCATAGGTTAAGATAGCATATATTAGTTTTACATTTGAAATCCTAGTTAGAGTTTGAATGAAGTGTTGTATGTAGTATCGTTTGATAAATAATAAGATAGATGCTTTATGAATGTAAGTGACTTAGTTTTCCATTCTGAATTAGATTTCACTTTCCACTCTTAAATTACCAGCTTTAGGATAAGTTACACTAAGGTATTTTAGGCTTTCAGTCATGCACATATAGTGTTTGCATCTCACAAGCTACCTTCCCGGGTTGACAATTAAGCGTTGAGTTAGATAGAATATATTTTACCCAACAATTCCATTGCTCAAACTCGCAGTTGAACTTCTTCCGAACACCACTACCGATGAATAACGTTTCCTTTACCTCACAAAGCTCGACGAGACCCGCCGCGATGTCGCTCTTGCCAACGAGGCACATAAGAAGTGCATCAAGGCATAGTACGATAGGCCAATCCAACCCCGCATCTTTATTGAAGGTGATTTGGTCCTCACATATGACCAAAGGCACGATAAGCTAGGGGCAGGTAAGTTTGAGTCCATGTGGCACAGACCGTTTATAGTGAAACGTGTTCTGGAAAAAGGAGCCTACGAACTAGAGGACTACGATGGGATATCTTTGGGTGAGCCCCGCAATGGGATCTACCTGAAGAAGTACTATGCCTGAGTCCTTCACGCATAGACGTTTTGTATATACTATACATGGCGTGTGTGTTTTGTGTGGTGTGACGCTTTTGTTTTAGTGTGTCTAGGTCTTGTTTTGTTTCTTGTACCATGTTTTGTCTGCATGTGCAGATGGAAACTTTCTACGGATTCGTGGATGGCGCTAGCTAGCATACCCGTAACCTTGCTTCGGCAGCCTAGGTACTCTATTCTCCCATGGGCAAGCTTATAAGATTAGGAGGAATGTGTCTAGGTTTCATAACCAACAATGCTGCGAAATATCAGGCAGTCATTGGAAACCTAACCGACTCTCTTTCCTTGGGTATGGACCACATTGTTATCTATTTGGATTCGCAACTAGTGGCCTCTCATCTTAACTAGATCTACGCTATCCATGAACCTACTCTACTCCTTCTCTACAAACAAGTCCGTCTCCTGGAAAGGTCCTTTGAATCTATTAAGTACCTCCACATTCCACGAGATATGAACACAGTTGCCGACTCGATGAGCAACTTTATTTTAGATTAGTACATTGCACACACATAACATTCATAAAATATAAAAGCATTCATAACATGTAAATCATCCATTGTATAAGAAAACACATAAGCCATGGAATCAACAATGGTGTTCATCTCTCTAGCAATGTGTAGGTACTGAACAGATTCAAAGGACCTCTCCAAGAGACGTACTCGTCAGAAAAGATAGAGTAACATGGGATCACGGATGGCGTAGACACGGTTAAGGTGGGATACCACTAATTGTGAGTCTAGGTGGATGGAAATGTGGTCCATACTGAGGGAAAGAGCATCAGTTAAGACTCCAATCACTGCATGGTACTCTGCAAAGTTGTTGGTTGCGTGCCCTAGACAACTCCCTCTAGAACTAATGAGCTCACCGGTAGGGGAATAAAGTACCCAGGCTTCCGAAGCGAGGCTCCGGGTATGCCGGTTGGCACCGTCAGCGAATCCAAAATAGGTTTCCATCTACACATGTAGGCAGAACATGGTATACGCGTAAAACCAAGATCCTAACACACTGAAGCAAAGTGTCACACCACACAAAACACACACCATGTACAATATATACAAGACAATAATGCTTGAAAGAATCAGGTGTAGTACTTCTTTAGGTAGATCCCATTGTGAGGCTCCCCCAGATATATTCTGTCATTTCCCGAAATTTCCGAAAATTTTAAAATTTTTATTATAACAATAAATGTTATTTAATTTGCATTCCTGGACCTGTTTATTTTAATTAACTGATCATGATCTTGTTTAAAAGATTCTGTCATATTACTGATGTGAGTTTTTGATTTCAGTTATTGATTTTCTTTGTTCTTAACTTCAAAGGGAGAACTAGCCATAACTGACTGGCTTACTTAGCTTACAAGCTAATGCATAATTCGTCTTTTGTTCACAGGTACACAGGTAAAGCATGGATCACTGTAGATTAATTTTTATAAGCATTAAGTTCTTTTCCCTGCACTACAAAGATCAGAGAAGATTTAAATATTATTACCGATTGTCGCGTGTAAGACGGTAGAGTTCTTTTCCTATAATCCTCATGAAATTTATGATTGATATATAGTTGATAGTCTGCATGACCTGATTTCTCTTATTCTGGATAGTATTAGTAGGCGTTTCGATGAATTACAATCTCTTAGACATATTCATTGCGTTGTGATCATGACTCTTTGTTAATGCTGTATACTATCACTGGAACAAGTTGTTTGTAATATTTTCATTGTATGCATGACGTAGCGTTAGCTTTATGTGATATTCTGTCAACTATTAGCTGTGACTACGGCTGTGATCACTTACTATTTGCATGATGTTGGAGCTGTGATAACTATAGTGATATACTATTATATTCATTTATAATTTATGATCCATTGTCTACTTAGTAATTTTTATGATTTCACCAAGTTTAACTCATGCCAAAAATCTTTGTTCCTTGTTTTTAATCTACGTTCAAAGTATGGGGTTATAAATGATTTTATATCAATACATCACAAGACTATAGGTTATTATCCTCATCTTTGATTGTTAACAATGGTGATGGAAGAATTATGGTAATAAGATCTTATATAACAACGATGTATTCAATTATATTGCCAAGGTAATATTTAGAATGTTATAACTATGAGGAACTCTCTTTTGAAGTCGACTTCATCACTTTTTAACTGATTGTAGGGGATATATAATATGTACCTTAGGAACTAACGATGGCTTGGTTTCAAGACATACACTATGCGATGATTGTGTCCCAATCATAGTGAATATTCATACTATGAGTAAGACTTTTATCCATGCAATGATATAAATTTGATGAGCAATAATTCGAACTGCAGCTGGACTATAGGAAGTCGACCCATGGTAAGTTGATAATTTAAAGGGCTACGTGGATGGCTCTCATCCTTGTATTTGGTGATATATAAGCATGTCCGAAACCCTTACCTGGTCATTTTCTCTGCCTTCGGGCTCGGGTTGTAAGAGAGAAACCCTTCATGTCTGAGTTTGTTCAGTAGGGCACTGTAAATTGTAAATTTCTTATGGCTATGGTCACGTAGTTTAACCCTCGTATTGTTTATAGTCTGTAAGCTCCTCGTGTGGTTTATAAGTCTGTAGACTCTGCTACAGGTGTCTTCTACAAATCAATGGGCATCTTGGTTATCGTTTGTTGTCACTGTGTTTTTAAGTCGCATGCTACTTACAGTCTTACACCATTGCTCGTGTGATTTAGAGTCAGGGTTTTCCTATTGTCTTTATCCATGAGGTGGTCATGTAATGGGGATTTTAATCGTGCTCCCCAAACTGGTTCATCCACAGCTTAAGGGTTTGTACAGTATGTTACCTGTCCCGGCTATCAATGGAGATGAAACTTGAAGTTTATCTTGCTCACCCTTCTGACGAATATAATGAGGTTCTTCTAACTGGCTCAACTCGTGGCTACCAGGTTGTTCACTGGGTTTGCTTCCTCCGACAGTTGCTGGTAAGTATTATCAATGGTTTCGTAGATTTCAGTTGAAAAGAATTGTTTATATTTAAAATAAATGTTGACACTACTTCGTCAACTTGTAATATGCAGGTTTTAACCTCTCCTGAAGGTGTACGAGGCTTCATCTCTAGCGCTGGCTCCTCCGGGTAAGCCTGGTTATACCATGGCTGTGTCTCCCTTTAATAGTTTTGTTTTGCTAGGGTTGTGTCTGGAAAGACCTCCCTTGTAACTGGATGTTGTCGTGTTTGTGGACATGATTGTGGTAATATGTAATCTTTGGGTTTGCTAGCAGTAGCTAGGGTTTGTACACCCTGTCATGGTTTCGAGAAACAGTTAAGGCTCGGTCTGTCATGACGGCCTTGGGTCCTTTTATTTATCATTGTATTTCTGAATGTATAGGGTTTTACCCACCCTGTAGAAGTTAAATAGATACTGTAATGTTGGCCTGCCAAGTGGCCATGTATTATCTGCGTTTTTCATAATGAACACACTGTTTAGTTATAGGATTGTTTTAAGTTTCTCGGTTGCCTTCAGAGAATGATACCTCGGCTGTAGGTGATAGCAATGTATTTGTTCTCTGCGTTTTCTTTGGTTTTGGGTGTTAAATGATAGTGATGGGGTTCACTATCCCTTACTGTGATAGACAAATAATATGTTGTTAACCCTGGCGAGTTGGGGTTCTCTCCCAGGTTAAAATATATAAGAAAATCTGAAAAGTGTTTAAATTCTGTCGTGGCTGGAAACGAGTTGTAAAAATTTGGTTTTATGTTTACATACAATAACAATCGTCTCCTTGTTATTAGTTAATAGTAGGGTTTGAGTTTAAAAGCCCACAATGGCTGGGTTCAAATGATAACTCTATTTTAATGGGTACATCGTTCCCGGGTTAAATTATCATACAAAATAAAAGAGTTTGAAATGGAATTTATTATAAAATTTTTATAATTATTTACTGTTCCTGTTTGATGAAAACTAAGGCTACGGCCATAGATGGACTGTTGTAACCTTTTCATTGCTATTTCTTTTGTATTAAACAAAGTCAGACGAGATAAGAACAAATTCTCAGAAACTATGGCGATGATTTACTGTTGATTTTTTTATGGTTTTCATTTGTTGAGAAAAGTGGAACAAACGTAATGTAATGAGGAGATAGCTCGATGATGAGCAAACACAACTGTGCTGTGAGTTTTAGTTTCGTTGTGTATTTAAATATTATGTTTGCCTTTACTGGGACTTATGATTATGTAAAATCTTGGGGTAATGTAGTTTGAATGAACACGCATTTGTAATTTGGTTTAGTTACAGGTCTGGTTATTTGTACAACTCTTCAATGTTTACATGTTTGCCAGTAATTTCGAGCACCCTGTGGTCTAATCCTAAAACACAGTAATTGAATTTAGTCATAATATGACTCAGTAGTTAAAAGCTAGTTACTGTTGGTAGTTAAGGGAACAAAAGAAAGATTTTATATGGGAACTCGATAGGGAACTGTAAGCTGTTCTGTGGTTTCGTTTTTATGGATTTAACAGCTAGGTTATCAACTGACGAACAACTCTAAAAAATTGAGAACTGGGTAATAGGGTTTAAACCTGTTAACTATTTAAGGAAGAGATTCACTGTGACTATATAGTTTTCTATGATTCTGTTCCTATTATTTGTTTTTAATAAGTGTATTTACAGGAATAGATACGGTATAAATAATCTATATATATTTATTTAACTAATAAAATAAATTAATGTAAAATCACCATAGTATTCTATTACTGTAATAATAACAAACATATTATGTATAAAACAAATACTCGATCTGTGTGAATAATAGGGAAATTCTAAGATATATCAGTTCTGCAAATTCTATCAAATGACAATACAGAGAGGCTAACTTTACTGAAATAAATACTGTTTAAACACAGATGAGATAGTCCATTCTACATTTAAATTTAATCAAATAACAGCAGGAAAAGTGGCAGAACTTGTATCAATGGTAGACAATAACAGCAGTGGGAGGCTGTTCCTCCCTACCAATTCTTGGAGAGTGCCCAGACAACGCTTCTCAGGACCCCCGAGCTTGCTCTAGTCTAACTGGCTGGAACTAGGTACAACCAACAATTCCCTCAGCCAAAACAGCTACACTGGAACCAAGTTACTGCAACTTCCTGGCTCAAAACACTTCCTTACTGTTTTTCCCACTTCCTCAATGGGATTCCTGAATAGCATTCACCTGAATGTATTCTCCCTCTAGAACAATGCTGAACCCCCAGCTCAGTTCATTGAGTACTATTTTTAAAAGATTGCCTAGGTCTTAGTTGGGTTAACTGTCATTAATGAGCCACCTGCTCAGATTCCACTTTCTTGGGGAATCATGACCCCAAAATATAGGGAAGTTGCCACCTGCAACTCAGGAAGTGTTTGAGGATGCTGCCACTTGTCTTTTGTCTTTCCACCTAGTTCCATCCACCAGTTAGACCAGTAACCTCTTTTAATAGCTCTCCCATGCTGTTGTCTCCATAATTTATTTATTAATAATTAAATATTCAGAATTTACATTCCATTTCTGGTGACTCTGCTGAGTCATCAATTCCTACTTAGCATTAAATTTAACATAATGTCTCAGGAATATTAATAAAATAATTACATTATTTTTTTTTTTTGCAAAATTGGGGTATGTGACATATTCCATCATAATCCTCAAGTTCGTAAGCTCCCTTCTCCAAGACACGTTTTACAACATATGGCCCATGCCAAATGGACTCAAACTTTCCTACCCACATCTTATCATGATTTTGGTCATACGTGAGGACCAAATCCCCCTCATTAAAGACACAAGTTTTGATTGAATTATCGTACTAATGCGTTTCATTGGCAAGAGCAGCATCGCAGAAGGTTTCGTCGAGTTTTTCCAAGTGAAGGAAACGTTCTTCCTTGGCAGTAGTGCTCGGGAGAAGTTCGACTGCAAGTTTCAGTGATGGAATCTCACACTCTATCGGTAGAAATTCCTCCAATCCGTAAACTAGTTGGAAAGGTGTGAACCTGGTGGCAGTCTTAACGGAGGTCCTGTATGCCCATAGGGCATAAAAGAGAATGTTGTGCCAGTTTGATTTGTGTGTACTCACCATGCGCTGAATCATGGTTTTCAAGACCTTATCGATGGCCTCTACATGTCCATTAGACTATGGGTAGTATGGGGTTGAGTTCTCATGGTGAAAACCCAGTTTGGCGCTCAATTCATCTACCATCTGGTTTTGAAAATGAGATCTGTGATCGGTAACGATGGCTTATGGGACTCTGAATCACGCAATGACATGGTTAAACATGAAGAGTGCAACGATTTTTCCGTCCTCATTGTATGTAGGCATCGCCTCGACCCATTTAGTAAAATAGTCAACGGCTATAATGACAGAACCATGCCCCCGACCGAGGTAGGCTTAGAGTGCATGAAATCTATGCCCCATTTAGCAAAGGGGCTGACAACAATAACCAGATATAAAGGGGCTGGGTGTGAGCGCTTTTTGAATTGAAAGTGCTGGCATGGGGGACACCTCTTAATGGCCTCAATACAATCTTTGAATATTGAAGGCCAGTAGTATCCGGCACACATGATTTTCTGGGCTCTAGCCATCCGATAAAGATGACTGCCACAAGCCCCGGAGTGACACTCATTCACTACGTGTTCAGCCTCCTCGTTTGTTAAACAACGTTAAAGGATGGAGTCAACGCCACGACGATACAGGGTATCGTTGATGATCAAGTAGTACTTGGCGTGGTGGCGTATACGACGACGTTCGTCACGAGATAGTTGAGGGTTGAACCGTTGGGTTTGAAGATATAATGTGATATCTCCATGCCATGGGTCAGACGTGTTGATGAGAAACAACAACTCGTCTGGAAGGGATTCGATGGGATCAATTCCCAAATCAACACGGGGAAGATCGCAAATGAGCTCCACAAAAACTAAAGATTTCTTTGATTTTCCATTCTCGAAGAGGAGATCAAATTCCTGAAGTATCATGATCTAGCATGAATGCTTGCCCCTGAGCACCTGACGTGTAAGAACGTGGTACATGGGGTTCGAATTGGCAATAACAATAGTGGTGCAGAGTAGGATGTAGTGACGAAACTTTTGGACAACAATGACTGCCGCAAGAGCGAGTTTCTCGACATGTGAATAACAAGTTTCATAGTAAATAAGACCCTTACTGAGGTAGAAGATCACATGTTCCTGGGAGTTATCGTCTTCCTAGACCAAGACCATGGAGATCGTGGTGGAGGAAGCGATAAGATAAAGGATGTAATCCTTATAGTAATTGGGCGGTTGGAGTACAAGGGTGTGAGTAATGGCAGACTTCAAATTGATGAAGGATTGTTGGGCTGGGGCGTCCTAGATGAAAGGGACGTCCTTCTTCAGCAATCACATATAGCCCTGTTTCTTTTGAGCGAAATTACATACAAAACGTCGTAGGTAGGTTTCCTTCCCTTGCAAACTTTGTAGTTCTGTGATATCAGTAGGAGGTGGGAGAGCGACAATGGCTTCCACCTTCAAGGGATCGATGTAGATCCCATCCTTTGAGACGATGAAACCTAGGAGGCATCTTGATTCAATGCAGAAAATGCACTTGTGAGGATTCATACAGATGTTATACCGCCTGCATCTGAGGAATACTGTCATGTCTCCATCTCGGGTAAAAAGTTTTTATTACTCAATTATGTTTATCTTGTATGACGACATACCTAGAACCTAAACTAACCCCCGCAATGAAACCTAGAGTGTAAAAAGGGCATGGTGAACCACAAGGGGGAGCCTCTTAAAGTCGTAAGCGTCGTCGTAGTCTTTGGCTTGGTGTATCTCTTGATTTTGAGTTAAGTAAAAGTTTAATTTAACCTATGATATAGGTCTATGTGGTTTTTATTTTAAACCGGTTAACCATTGACGTGAAATACATAGGTATATGTATTATTTAGTATAGGCACATGTGTTTTTATGAAGTAAAAATACATACCTTTATACCTATGCTTTTGTATAATTAAAATATAGAGGTATAAATTTTAGTTATATACATATATTCATGCCTTTTAAAGGCTTATATCTTATTTTATATGCATACATTGTATTTATAAATTCAGGCATATAATTTATGGTTGTATTGTTGTTGTGCATTTAGATGAAAATATATAAATATATAGGTATCAATGCATAATTTTTCCATAAAATACATTATGCCTTTATTGTTGTCGTTTTTATGACATAATCATTGTTGAAGTGAGCTTAACGGATAATGCTGAAACATATTGGTTTTTATGTTTATTATCTTGGTTTTAATGTAGCCACAAGTGCAAAAATATATTTTAAATTTTACGTTTAAGCACTACGTAAAAACATAGGTATTATATGTTATACCTTATATATATATATGTATATGCATTTTATTTTTATATACCTATGCTAGCATATAACCACATGAGAAAAATAAAATATGGGGCATATATTTTCGTTATGTTTTATTTATGAGAAACTATATTTAAGTTGTGTTTTTTATTTTTATATCAGAATAATAATAAACATGGGATATATATATATTATGATATTTTTCAGTTTTGACCTAGCTCTGCGCGAGAGGGAGAGCTTCATGCCGAGAAGGGGGAGCTCTGCCCTGGAGGAAGAGTTTCGCGCAGGAAGAGTCTTTGGGGAAGCTCGCTCTGTATTTTCTGGTTTTGGTTGCCATAGATGGATGGACTTAACCCTATCGTATGTTTCCCCTTGGTGCTATAGGATGGATGATTCCTACAGCGTATTGCGCAACCTTCCGGGAAGGGATAGCTCGATATAGAGCTTGATCCCTGAAATTTCTTCTTCCTTTGGTGAAATTTCTTTTTTATATATATATTTTCCAGCTTCGAGTTAGTGGGAGACACTTGGGAAGAGGCAGTGGCGTGGGTTGTAACCCCGTTTTGATTTTCCTGTCGATGTGAGCACTGGAAGAGCTCACTTGCTCTGCAATTCTCTGTATGATTAATTTATTTTCTATAGAGAGTTGTGAGACTGCTTTGATTATTTAAATGTTGTGTTTGTATGCCAAAAAGGGTAGAGGGCGCAACCCATATGATCCCCAGATTTTTTGGTTCGGAACTTGACCGGAAAAAGGGGGCTTCACATTTGGGGACGTTTGTTCTTGTGGATCAGTGTTGCTCAGAATGCTGGAGGTGGCGTTATACTGTTGGTGATAGCATGGATGATCTCCATGGTAGCGATAGGCTGCTTCCAAACTTATGTTAAACCTGGTTGGGGAAACCCTTGTATTCATGCATTTTATATCATGTTTGCAGAGATGTTTATGGCCTGATCATTTCCTGTGGCTGCGTTAATATCTTGTTTGTAGAATACGCCTTTAATGCTTGATCGATTTCCTGTGGTGATGTTGATATATAGAAATGGTTGTTTATACTCTGTGTGGAATGCCAATGGCTCACGTATACTCCGCGTAGACAACAATGGTTGTTTATACACTGCGTGGAATACCAATGGCTCATGTATGGCATAGAATACTTCATGTTTGTGGTTGCCTGTGTGAATGGTTGGAAGAGCCTTCACATCTCTACGTTTCCCATTTAATCACCGGTATCTTGAATTCTGGAATGATGGTGTTTAGCATATCTCTGTTTTGTTCCCTAGATAGAAATGCCTGTGTAGACCTCTCTGTTTATTGTGTGATTGGCAGCGTATCTTCTCATGTTGGTTGTTGAGCCAAAAGCGTGGGGTTGGAGAGCCCACACTCCCTATATTTTCCATTTCAATTTGTGCTTATATATTGCTGCGTTTTGCTTGGCAATACACTTGTGTGACGTTGTTTTCCAGCCTTGAATGGTTGAGCGAAGGATTGAGGCAGAGCATTAACACTCCGCCTCCTTCTTTTTGTGTTTCCCATGCTAAGGATGGACAGCGTGTTAATGAATGGGATTGGATTGGCCACTATGTTTATGTGCATCCATGTTCGTGTAATCGGCGTGGGGAGAACCCTAGAGATAAGATTGTATTACCGAGCTTGCTACGTGTTAAATGTCACTAAGGGGAGATCCTTGTACTTTTAAGCTAGGTCTTATAAATATATTTTTATGATGCTTATGATGTTGCATGTCGAATGCACAGAACGCATTGCGTGGAGGATGGATCGAAATACCTTTATGGTACTCTCTCTCTCTCCATGTTGTTGGTATGAGTTTTGTTAAATGACCATGCTGCATCTTTTATGCTAAGGTTATGTTATACATATCTATATTTAATGTGACTGGAACATTGTAGCTCTATGGCATACTAGGGCTATGCTTTTTATATAGTGTGTAAAAGAGTTGAGCTATATGCATACGTCTTAGATATATATAAGGCATAAAATGGTTGTGTTTCAAACTTATTGCATGACATGTTGGTATATATGCATATTTCATACCATGGTTATATTTACATATGTAGTTTAAAGTGTTCGTGCTTTATATAATGTATAAAAAGGGTTATGTCCCCCTTATTGTATAAAAATGATATATGTTATGTGCATTATATAAATTGGGTACTATCTTTATGTTATGCAATGGTTGTATTGCATAGGGTGATATACTCATAGTTTATACCATGATAGTTTATACAATGATGGTGTTGTGTGTATATTATGCCATGGAGGTTATAGGTAGTTATGCAAAGGGTTGAATGGCATAGAATTTATATATAATTTATACAATGGTGTGTTGTATACATATTATGTCTTGATCCTTTATGTATGGACAAAGCTACACATAGACAATTTAATGTTGGTATAACATTGTGTCTATATGTTGCATGGCAAAACAACGGTATGTATTGATCAAGTTTACTTATGAGGTTGGTTGCAGAATCTTGTTTGCAAGTCGCATGCATCATTCGCATGTCAAAGGCTTTGTCTCTCATGTTCATATACGTGATGTATGATGTTTGTATCACATTTCATCCTTTAGTCGCATGTTGAATGCAGCATTTGCATGTCGAAGGTATTGGACAGGTTTTATGTATATATATTCATGTTATTTGCATTACATGATGTCTTTTGATTGCATGATTGAATGCTTGAGTGCATGTCGAATGTTTGGGTGTCTTGTCGAATGCACTCATTGTATTATTAATGGTATTACTGCCGTGGAAAAAAGTTAATGAATACATGTATTATGTCATGAGACATAGAAGGTCAAGTCTGGAGTACAAACTTGGGCCGTCGAGAAAAACACCTCAGCTAGTTAAGAGGTTAGGACATAAGGAGTGTCTAAGTAGGAGTACTACCTTCTGAGTTGTAGGAGTACTGCATTAACCTCTAGAGCTGTGTGTGGTTAGTTCTAGGGCGACGAGACTTAAGACTCCCTATACTGTTTGTGGATCACCATGCCCAGCTCGGAGGTGGCCTTCGGACGGACTGAGTATATGTCGTCAAAGAGCCTACGGTTGGGTGGAGCATTGCATTGCCCACATTATTTCCCCTATTACATAGTTATGTTTTGTAAATTAAATTGATGTATCTTGATTAATGAAATGACATCTATAGTTGTTGGAATATATTTTATTGTACTAATGCATGTTGTATGTATGAATGATGAATACAGGAATAAGACGACAGAAGGAATGACCACTCTTCAGTTTTACCAAGGTGGTAAGAAAAATATGTTTGTAAAGTTATCATACACATTGATATATATATTGGCTCGTCTGATTGTGTCCTTATTTGTATTCGATGAATGTAAATAAATAGTAATATCTATCATGTTTACTTATTCATGTATTCATGTAAAGTTGATTATTGGATGGCCACAAGAAAGAGGCTACCTTTGTTTGAAAAGAGATTTCAAGATGATGCTAACCTTAGGGAAGTTTAGTGTCATACACATGCTTAAAGTTTTCCCATTCTATGTCATTGATGTGAATGTATATTAGAAGTTATATTTAATGGGAAAACATGTGATTGTGAATGCATTGAAGAACGAATAAGCTTCTGGTGCATTGGAATAAATGTATAAAATATTATGTGTACTATAAATGAGACATTACTTTAGATCAGATTGCAATTGATAATGATCTATGTAAGGGTATGTGTGAAAAGAACATGTTGTATGCTTTTTGTGAATGTTGTAAAAGGAGACTAGTCAACATAACCTAACCAAACCTTCTGAAGGTTAGAATTCCACCTTTCGACCTGATCTATGGTTGGATTAGTATGCTTTGGGTGTAAGAGAAAGACTTGATATGTTCTTATATCGTATATAGATGTACGACTTTGTCTTCATTTACTTATGATGAGATTTATAGTGCATTTACATTTCATGGTTAGTTGAATTTATTGTTAATGAAACTACGACACCATGATGTTGATTATTATTTGTTTTGCATATTTATGTGTTCGAAAAGTTT
The DNA here is from genome assembly GCA_027924585.1 of Larix kaempferi. Lineage (NCBI taxonomy): Eukaryota > Viridiplantae > Streptophyta > Pinopsida > Pinales > Pinaceae > Larix > Larix kaempferi. The sequence continues at coordinate 26,270,585 of BSBM01000158.1, read as the reverse complement.
TTCATTATGCATTAATGATGTGTCAACACTTCCGTATAGAGGAATAATAACATCCTTATAGGAATACAAACACTTATGTATAGAGAAATAATAACATCTCTATAGGAATACAATATACATATATGTGAAATACATTCCGAAGTTACATATACATCAACACCTTTGTATGAAATGGAATCTAATACATGAAGTATGTGCATGCACTATTGTATTTAATGTTATAATTACCATGTATGTGTGAGTATCGAAATGGTTCATTACTTTACAAGTAGTCGCACTATGATGTATCTTTTGTTAATTGATATAATGTATTTTACGTCCTTATATGGAAAGATATGTGTATATCTTGGTTTATAATCATATGAGACTTATGGTACATAGGCATGCTTCTGATGTTAAATGACTCTAGTTAAGAGTGTTGTGTTAAAGGTAACATCGAGTGAGGAAGCTAACTTATTGTGTAGAAGGAGTGTTCTTCGATGTTGCACCAAGTTTGAAATTGTGTGGTATTTCTTACCCCAGTTTGTACATGAAGTTGCAAGTGATTTTCTACTTAGCATCTACTTTATAAGGTTATAAAGAGAAACTTGGTTTGCATGCAGTTATGCTTGGAAAGAATTTACCATATTGCAGTAAAACTATGTATCTGATTGTCTAAATGTTATTCACCTTGGTAGGTGAATTGATGATTGTATGGATATTGATAGTATGTTGATTTAAAAACAAAAAAAATCTCTCCATTTCCTCTTAAAAGAGACAAGGATTTTGGGATGTTACAAATACAACCGTCAAATGGTTGATGTAGAACTCGCGATGCTGTGAATGAACAGGGGGATCGTCGAGATAGGGCTCCACAAATTCCTTCACATCATGAAAAGCATACGACATGGCCCACTGGAATGTAGCACCGGCATTTTTGAGGCCAAAAGGAAGTTTACAATAAGAAAATGTACCCCAGGGGCAGATGAAAGCGGTCCTGTGTTGGTCGGCTGGGTGGATCTCAATTTGATTATAACCGGAAAAGCCATCCATAAACGAGAAGATGACGCTCTCGGCGCAATTGTCCATGATCTGATCGATGAAGGGAGTAGGGTAGTTGTCCTTAGGACAAGCCTTGTTCAGGTCCTTATAATCGACACAGACCCTAATAGTACCTTGCTTCTTGGCCACAGGGACGACATGGAGACCCATTATGTTAAAGGAACATGATAGATAAAGCCGACCTTCAAGAGCTTTTCAATCTCAAATTTAATTGGCGTAGTCTTTCGAGGATGCATTGGTCGTAAATTTTGGCGAATAGGTTTAGCGTCGGGATAGGTTTGGATCTCATGCACAACAATGGTAGGATCGATCGTAGACATTTCCTCATAGGTCCATGCGAAGACATCGCAAAATTGTTTGAATAAGGCCGTGAATGTGGTGAGCTCATCAGGAGAGCAATTCTGGCCAATGCGAATATGTTCCATGACGTCGAGCGTAACCGAGATGTCAATTAGAATGGTGGGCGTGATGTTTTCCATGTTTCCTTTTGTAACCGTATCGAAAGTGAGGATCAGTGACTGTGGGAAAGGATAAGCATCTGGTGTAAAAATGGTTGTGATAGCGTTCTCCACAGAATCCAATGAGGGTAGGAAAGATGATCAATGGTAAAGGTCTTCCCATGGAGGTTCATCCGTGCTCATAATATCCATAATGGACTCATCAGCATGGAAAGTCTGAAGCAGAGGATATGGTGAGGATGACATCTGTTGTAGTGAACAAGACGTAGAGGCCACAACCAATTGGTCCTCAGGGGCTGACTGGATAGCCTCATAAGTAGATTCAGCTGGTGAGAGAGGCATGGTATCTCCAATCAAGCGCATGGTGGCCTCATCAGGGATGAGCCATTGATCTGTAGAGTTGGAAAAAAATGGAATGATAGAGGATATCTTGTTCACTGTGGCAACATGGTTAGGGGGATCCGAGGTGGGAAAGATGCCCATAAGAGATGAGTCTTTTATGAGGCCGACCCCCATGCTCTCCTATAGCCGCGAAGATTGTCCTAACAGAGGGACATTGTTGCCGGGATGAGTAGCGGTGTCCGATGTACAAAAGTCCAATTGGTCGATAGTGACAATTTGGCCTTGATGGGGGAATTGCACAATGCAGAAGACGGATGACGCGACCGCGGTCATGGCGTAAAACTAGTTACGACCAAGCAAGATATTATAATCCAAAGGGGCAGCAACCACTTCCACGTTAATGGTCACAGTCTTGCCCCCCAACTCTACTGCTAAGGCTTGTAAGAGCCCGTGAGGTTGAAATCCACGACCATCGAATGCTTTCAGGGTAGAAGGGGAATGGTTTAACTCAGGAGAGCAAATGTCTCGCCAAAAGGATAACGACATGAACGAGGTGGAGGCACCTTTGTTTAACACAGTATGATGGATTGTCTTCCCAACAACCTTTGTGGCAATTTGGAAAGCCAGCTGGTGGGAAAGCCTCGGTTTAAAATACTCAAGTTTGAACATGATCGTATTTGAGGAATACGTGTCCACCACGCCGATGGCAGCGAGAAGAGTCTTACGTTGATTGGGACAGTTCTGCAAGACTCCTAGCGTCAACATGGCATAAGGGGATTGCGCCAAGTCCTCTATAATATTATAGTTTTGAGCTGCCCGAGCATTAGGATTGAAAACTACTTTTCTAATCATGCTCTTAGGTGGACGCAACACTGAATCGAATGAAGGTTTCTCAAAGGTGAGAGAACCTTGCGGAGTGGAAATATCCGAGCTAGAGGTGGAATCTTTTTCAGTATTACTTCCAGGGGGTTCCTTATGAGGGACTGAGTCGTATGATCGAGATCGTGTATTTAGGTTAACCGTTTCACTACGCATCATGAGAACATGTGCGGCGGAGGATGTTTCTCCTTGAGAAGGAGAGGGTTGGGTAATCATTTGTTGGTTTTGGGTGGGGAAGGGATCATTGAGAACTGTAGGTGTGGATTTTCCCTTAAGAAAATTCTGCACTTCGTCTCTGTGTGGGCACTCTTTGGTGAAATGGTCACCACCACACAGTAAACAATGATACTTGAACTTCCATTTATGTTTCATGTTTTTGGGAGGGTTCTTATGTTCCCGTTGGTTGGAAGACTTATTAGGTTTACCTTTGGTTTTCTTCTTTCCACTGGATTTATGAGGCGAAGCTGACTGAACAGAGTTCACCTCCTTGGTGGGAGCAGGAGTGGGTGACTTGGCGGTGCTACTGCCAGCCTGTGGCGAGGGTGGGGAAGAAACATGGTGGTTTGAGGATCCACCGGTTTGAGTAGAAGGCTGGGAGTGGATGGAACCAATAATGTTGTTAGAATGAGGTCCCTGGGGCGGTTTTGCAGGATCGTAGGTAGGACGGGGGGCGTCAGGAACAATATCATACAAAGTGCCGGATTGCACATAGACAAGGTCTAAGTAGTGTGAATGAGCGATAGCTTGTTCTTCGGTGACGGCCCACCCATAGCTACATCTATAACTACGGTGGGTAAAAGAGACTTCATAAACCAGTCAGCTAATAATTGGTCTGGAATGGGAGCCTTAATGAGACGTCGTCTCCTCCACCACTCATGGATACGATCAGATATATGAGTTGTGGTGGTCTAGCAGAGAGAAGTTAGTAAGTCCGTACCAGTTTCATAGAGGATGGGTAACTGGAAATGAGTGAGGAATGACATAGCTAAATAATTAAAATCACGGAATGAGTGCGGTGGTAGTTCAATGTACCACTTGGAAGCTGTACCGGTGAGGGTCCTTTGAAATAACCTCAGATGGATTGAATCATCCATCAAGGAATTGGATGAGCACCATAAATGGTATGTCATCACATGGTTCTTCGGGTCTTCACTGGGTTTTCCATCAAACTTTGGAATATCAGAAGGTAACTTAACCGGAATGGGTGGCCAATTATAACCATTAAGGATGGGATCGTTGGTCAAACGAGGCAGATCTTGCAGGTCTAAAGTAGCCATAAATGGCAGTTGTTGATTTGGCTGTGGATATTGGTAGTATTGGTATGGCATTTGTGGACCAGTAGGACCTTGAATCGACTGATTGTAAGGTGATGCCATAGGGAATTGGCCATACGGGGGTGTGTCGCCTGGGTTGGGTGGTGGACATAATGGTGGTCCACTGCCATAATAGGGTGGCCCGTCGCTGGAAGGGGGGAATCCTACACCACCAGAATAAGGTGGGCCCCCATCGAAATGGGGGATTCCATCGCCACTACCGGAATAGGGTGACCCTCCACCTCCGCCGTCGGAATAGGGTGTCCCTTTGCCAGAAGGTGGGGGTCTTCCGCCTCCACCACCGGAATAGGGTGACCCTCCACCTCCACCAACAGAATGTTGAATATTGTAACTTCTAAGAATATTATATTTGTATATTATTTATTCCGGAGATGTTCCATACCTCCGATGTGATTATACTATGAATCCGGATATGTTTATTCCTCCGAATTGGTTGTGGTAACTAGGGTTATTAGACCCACCATGTGGGGGTCGGCCCAGTCAGTTATAATAGGGTATTTAACCTAATGGTTAAATACGAGCCTACATGTATTTGTGTAAAATACATGTCAATGTAGTGTATAAATAGAGGAGGTATGTTCCTCATTTGATACACACACACACTTGAGAGAGGCGCACTTGTGGAGGAGAGGTCTGCTATGGTGGAGGAGGAGATCATGTATTTGGTTTACATCTTTGTATATTGCTGGTCATCTATATTGAGGAAGCTTTACTGGGTTTTCTACCCCATGAGGGTTTCCCAGGATAAATCTATGTCTCTTGTGTTTATGCTATGCTTGTTGTTTCTTCAGTGATCCTGTATATGATATTATTGTGAAATGGAATGTAATGCTGCTATTTTCTGTCTTAGCATATTGAATTTTAACATGGTATCAGAGCTAACCTGAAGGAAAGCAATGTATGGCACTTACGACACTTGCTTCTCTTGCGACAATTTGAAGGTTAGGGTTTTATATAGCAAAAACCAGTCATCGTGGCACTTTCACTATAAATCCATTTATGCAAAGTTTCAGGATCTGAAAAGTTTACAGGTCGTAGATAACATCCCCAGATACCTTGTGTCCAAAGGACACCCTCAGATTCGTTGTACTTTATGAGTTATGATCAGTACAAGTTAGGGTTTCTGCCTCTTCCAGATCTCAGTCAAAATCAGGTGACCTTGGAAAAAAGGTCATAAGTTGGGTTAGGAAGCTCCAAATGAAATTTCGTAAAAAGTGACAGGTAGTACACAGACTGTACTATCTCAGAAAACTTTTTCAGAGGCCGAAGGTGAACCAGTGACACGTGGAACGCCGTACAAGTTCGCTCTCCTGTTTTATCCTATAAATAGGTCACGTTGCGACACTTGGCATAACTATCTCTCAGTGAGTCCAATTGAGGTCAGACCTGTCAGGATGGAAAGATAACAGGGCGAGCTATCTCAGGAAAAGTTTTCAGAGGCCGAAGTTCAAACAGTGACACACGGCACGCCGTACAAGTTCTCTCTCCTGTTTTATCCCATAAACAGGTCACGTTGCGACACTTGGCATAACTCTCTCTCAGAAAATCCAATTGAGGTCAGACCTGTGAGGATGGAAAGATGACAGGCCAGGCTACTGCAGAAAATTTTTTAGACCGTGTGGAGCAGAAATTTCAGAGTTATAGCAGAAACAATCAGGTGCATATTTCTGTCAAAACAGAATTATTTTTGGAGCACCTTTATTCATGGCTTCCAGAATTTAGGGTTTCGGAGAAAGTTAGAATTTTTGGAATCGGATTCCATGGCTGGAAGATCCTCAGAAAAATAAGAGTTTAGAGCCTTGGATCGAACCTTTTGATTGGACAGAAGGGTGGGCTTCATCAAACCCTAGTTCGGGTTCCTGTCCAGAAGATCCAGAAGTTTCGAAGGCAATTTTGAGGGGTCAAATTTTGGAGATTTCAAAATTGAAGAATGCTAGGTTGATCAGCTCAGCAAGACACATTCTTCCATCCATTCAAAAGTGTGAAAGTCAAAGATTGAATTTTTAGGGTTCTTTAGCAAACCCTAATCAAGATCCAGATCAAGTTTCAGGGGGAGTTGAGGCTAAGGCCTTACATAAGAAGACTACAAAAAGTCTCGATAGGTATGACTTAAGGAGGTTCAGGTACATCACAAAAGAAAAATCAAGTTCCATGACCATGACAACATGAAGACAAAGAACCGCGAGGTATGTATGACTTTGTTATATCATGTTTAACCTACGAGACATGCAGGTTCTAGCTCAGGATCTCTAAATCATTGAAGAGATTGTTTAGGTATGTTGTACATAACTAAGCAGGTATACTAATCCAGGCATGTTTTCCTATGTCATGTTAGAATATTACCTTGTGTAAGTATACTTGGTATGATTGGTTAGTAATCAAGGGTTTATGCATATTATGTCTCTTATCTTGGTTGATGATTTAACTAACTAGATCAAACAAGAATATGCATGATTAAAAGAAGACTTCCTTGAAACCTTGAATACTAATGATCATGACTGTACATATTCAAGATTATTTAGAATTAGAATGTTTTGATAATATTGAGAATATACTAATGAATGTATGTTTGTGTATGAGATCATGAGGATGACACTAGTGTACACTTGAGCATGCACAGTGGTACAGAATGAATAGAAGTTCAGAAGACATACAGAAGATCAAGCGGGAGGCAACCACACAAACATAAAAGATAAGAATTTGGGTTGTTATTAGAAATAGTAAATGATATTGCTCGTATGCATATTTGTATTCCTAGAATATATCATGCTGAGTGTAAACATTCATAAAGCATTGAACAATATACTACTAATATGCATATGATTGGTAAATTGGACAAACATTCCATTGTTGCTTGTCTAGAATGAAACCTCTTTGCTGACATGCTGAGAGCTGTGCACACTCTCGATAGTATGTTCTGGTAGAGATGGAAGGCATCTAGATAGCCACTGTATGCATACAGGATATGGGAAATTGTTGTGCCAAAGTATTCGTCAAAATAGTTGCATAACTATGTAAATGATATCTGTATGCATAATAAGTTATCATGTCAATATGATTTGATGATTATGAAGTATTACTAATCATGTACTTAATTTTGATTTGTAGGAAAGATCATGATGAATGATGAACTGAACAAGCGATGGATGTTCAACAAAAGATTTACAAATCAAACACACTATAGAAAACTTGTGGTTAAGAGATTCTCTTAGAAAGAGGAAGAGAATCATGATGAGATGTTTTTCTCCAAGGGACTAGATAAGACCATTCTCTTAATAATGTAATCAGGTTCTGTATGGGTTCCCAGGATCGGTAGTCAATTGATGAGCTTAATGATCATCATGGGTGATGTGGATCTCAACCTTTGCTACAAGGTTGAATATGGGTTCTATACACATATGAAATGGATGCAAGAAGGAACTCACCACAGAGTTCGAATGATTTTGAGGCTCATACTAGTAGACCCATCTGATGAGAGATGGCACAGATAGATATGCAGAAGATCACTCAATGCTGAGTGTGAATAATGGACAATTGACAGCTTCATGACAAAGCTTGGGCTTTACCAGAAGTAAAGTTGTTCCTAACCTTTACCTTAAGGTTGTGGATGATGAACCTATCATACCATTATTGCATGACGATGATCTCTTTTTGACAAGGAATGAGAAACAGGTCATGAAAATGGTTGCAGAAATGAAAATGAAAGATCTCAGATTAATGCACTACTTCTTAGGTCTAGAAGTATGGCAAGATCCAAAAGGAATATTTTAAATCAAGGTAAGTATGCTGTGAAGTTTCTTAAAAGATTTGATATGTTGGAGTATAAATCCATGGCAACTCCCATGGACTCCAACTTGAAGTTGTTAGTTAATGACTCATCGTATTTAGTGGACCTAACCCTATATAGACAAATCATTGGGTCATTGATGTATTTAACAAATACTAGGCCAGATATATGCTTTGCTACAAATACCCTAAGTCAGTATCTAGTAGAACCTAGAAAGGTTCACTTAATAGCTACAAAGCATGTAGTGAGGTACCTAAAAGGTACATTAGTTTTTGGTCTATATTCCATTTACATGGTTACTCAGATTCTGATTGGGCAGGAAGTGCCTCAGATAGAAAGAGTACATTAGGTGGTTGTTATAGTCTTGAATCTGCCATGATCTCATCGTTCAGCAAGAAACAATCTAGTGTGGCTCTCAGTACTGTTGAAGCAGAATATATATATAGCTGTCTGCTCTGCCAGCTGTGAAGCAGTGTGGCTTCAGAAGCTATTATATGGAATGTTTGACTTAGAAATGGATTCCGCTATGATTATGTGTGACATTCAAAACTGCATCAAGATAGAAAATATTGTATTCCACGATAAGTCAAAAACACATAGAGATCCGATACTTCTATATATGAGATATGGTGCAGAGAGGAGCTATCAAGCTCGAGTATATAAGCACTGAGGATCAGATTGCTAATATCTTGACTAAACCTCTGTCTCGAGTAAAGTTTGAATACTTCTGAGACAAGCTTGGTATAGTCCAGAAGGACCCTCCTCGAAAGGGGGAGTAGCATAGTATCTGATAACAAGTCTGTCTCATCAATGATGAGGTTACCTATTTACTGCACCTAGTTACTTAGAATTATTTTTAGGAATCTTATATTTTTTCTTTTGATGATAGATGTATACATGTTTTGATGATAGATGTATACATGCTTTTGATGATAGATGTTATGCATGTTTTGATGATGAGGATACATGTTTTGTTATACATGTTTTGATGATGAGGATACATGATTGACACATGCTTTGAATGAAGTTCTTGGTGAACATGTGAGGGGATTGGATCATCCCTGGACTTCAGTCCGAAAGAAGAGCCGTAGACGTATGTCTTCGAGAATGAAGTCCTTGGTGGACTTGAGGGGATTGGATCATCCCTGGCCTTTAGTCCTAAAGAGAGCCGTAGACGTATGTCTTCGAGAATGAAGTCCTTGGTGGACTTGAGGGGATTGGATCATCCCTGGAATTCAGTCCTAAAGAGAGCCGTAGACGTATGTCTTCGAGAATGAAGTCCTTGGTGGACTTGAGGGGATTGGATCATCCCTGGACTTCAGTCCTAAAGAGAGCCGTAGATGTATGTCTTCGAGAATGAAGTCCTTGGTGGACTTGAGGGGATTGGATCATCCCTGGACTTCAGTCCTAAAGAGAGCCGTAGACGTATGTCTCTGAGAAAAAAATCCTGAATGAACAGGTAATGGGATTGGATCGTCATCGGACTTTAGTCCTTTGAATTGAGCCGTAGACATGATGTCTCCGAGAACAAAATCCTGAATTAACAGGTAAGGGGATTGGATCGTCCTCGGACTTTAGTCCTTTGAATTGAGCCGTAGACATGATGTCTCCGAGAACTAAATCCTGAATGAACAGGTAAGGGGATTGGATCGTCCTCGGACTATGGTCATTTGAATTGAGCCGTAGACATGAGGTCTCCGAGAATTGAATGATAGGACTGGATCGTCCCTGGACTTCGGTTCAAAAGGTACATGATAGGACTGGATCGTCCCTGGACCTCGGTTCAAAATGTACGTGACAAATCCTAGAATTGTTCTAGGTTACATCCAGCATGAAATAGGGTTGGCTCTGTAGATGTGATACATCCAGCATGAAACAGGGCTGGCTCTGTAGATGTGATACATCCAGCATGAAACAGGGCTGGCTCTATAGATGTGATACATCTAGCATGAAATAGGGCTGGCTCTGTAGACGTGACACATCCAGTATGAAAGAGGACTAGCTCTGTGGCGGTAAATCCTAGATCTGATCTAGGTCACATCCAGTATGAAAAAGGACTGGTACTGTGGTTGGGATTAGATCGTCCCTAGACATGAGACGTGTCTTAAAGAGATAAGGATTGATCATCCTGGAACTTGATCTGGATTGTATCATCCATGGACCTATGTCCTAAAGAGAGTAGGATTGATCATCCTGTAATATGATCGTGTGATGACGATGCTGATGATCGTGTGATGACGATGCTGATCGTGTGATGACGATGCTGATGATTGTGTGATGACGATGCTAATCGTGTGATGTCGATGCTAATGATCGTGTGATGACGATGTTGATCGTGTGATGATGATGCTGATCGTGTGATGACGATGTTGATCGTGTGATGGAGATGCTGATGATCGTGTGATGACGATGCTAATGATCGTATGATGACGATGCTGATGATCATGTGATGACGATGATGCTGATCGTGTGATGACGATGTTGATCGTGTGATGGCGATGCTGATGATCGTGTGATGACGATGCTGATGATCGTATGATGACGATGCTGATGATCGTGTGATGACGATGCTGATCGTGTGATGATGATGCTGATGATCGTGTGATGACGATGCTGATCGTGTGATGTCGATGCTAATGATCGTGTGATGACGATGTTGATCGTGTGATGATGATGCTGATCGTGTGATGACGATGTTGATCGTGTGATGGTGATGCTGATGATCGTGTGATGACGATGCTGATGATCATATGATGACGATGCTGATGATCATGTGATGACGATGCTGATGATCGTGTGATGACGATGCTGATGATCGTGTGATGATGATGCTGATGATCGTGTGATGACGATGCTGATGATCGAGTGATGTCGATGTTCCAGTAACTAGTTGAGTTACTGATGATGATGAACTGAAGAAAGCTTCCGATGATATATAGATGTATCATGTATGATGTATGACTCGTTGCTCATGCGGATGTTGTTATAATATCCTTCTCATTAAGGGGGAGTGTTGAATATTGTAACTTCTAAGAATATTATATTTGTATATTATTTATTCCGGAGATGTTCCATACCTCCGATGTGATTATACTATGAATCCGGAGATGTTTATTCCTCAGAATTGGTTGTGGTAACTAGGGTTATTAGACCCACCATGTGGGGGTCGGCCCAGTCAGTTATAATAGGGTATTTAACCTAATGGTTAAATATGAGCCTACATGTACTTGTGTAAAATACATGTCAATGTAGTGTATAAATAGAGGAGGTATGTTCCTCATTTGATACACACACACACTTGAGAGAGGCGCACTTGTGGAGGAGAGGTCTGCTATGGTGGAGGAGGAGATCATGTATTTGGTTTACATATTTGTATATTGCTGGTCATCTATATTGAGGAAGCTTTACTGGGTTTTCTACCCCATGAGGGTTTCCCAGGATAAACCTGTGTCTCTTGTGTTTATGCTATGCTTGTTGTTTCTTCAGTGATCCTGTATATGATATTGTTGTGAAATGGAATGTAATGCTGCTATTTTCTATCTTAGCATATTGAATTTTAACACAGAATAGGTTGGTCATTCTCCAGAAGGTAGGTGTCCTCCACCTCCTCCGCCGGAGTAGGGTGGCCGCCGCCAATGGAATGAGGTGGGCCTCCACCAGAAGGTGGAGGCCCACCCCCTCAGAAATGAGGTGGGGCCCCCCACCTCTAGAAGGAGGTGGAGGTGGACCCAACAGTGGTGGGGGTGGTGGGACTTGAGGAAACGTTGGTGGGGGTCCATTTGGAATAACATTGTGATGTCCCCATGGAGTGTTTGAGTTTCCAGGATAAGGTACCCTGGGAACCATGTTTCCTGGATGGTATTGTACCTATGCAAGGTTAAAATTACCCGGATACATATGAATCCATAATGATTGAGGTAGGTTAGATGATCCCCCACCATGAGGTAATCCCATGGCAGGTCCTGCAACTGGTAAGGAGCGGCCAACAGAATGACCAGTTGGAAGCCCTCCACTCATATTACGGCTAGCGAACAGGGGTTGCCCCCCAGTAACGATGTTTTGACCACTTATTGATGGTTGAATCGCAATAGGTTGGTGGTTACTTACTAGTGGCGGAACACTACTCGTGATGAAATTAAGAGGTAAATAATATCTTCCCCTCGAATTTTGAGTTGGGGGAGGAGGGAAGGGGGTAGCATCCCAGTAGTAGTATTTGGGGTGTTGGACAATTGTCCTTCAATGTTTTGAGTCATCTGGGGTATGGAATCGGACTCCTGATTAAGAGGTGTACTTGCGGGAAATGAGGGTTTACCAAGTTCATAAGTGGTCACGTTATGTATAGGTGTTTCTAATGAAGTGAAAGATAGAGAATGAATTGGGTTATGTTGAGAAATGGGCACTTCCAATGTGTCTCTTCTCTATGAGAGACTCTGGCGCCGAAGTGAATCACCACGTTGGCACAATTGGGTGATATGCTCATGGACTAGAGCCCAAAGCTCGCTATGGGGAATCTAGTAAGGGGGAGAATATTCTGCCCCCGGACGTAAAGAAAAGTGGGCCCATTGTTTCCCTAGATTAGTTTCCCAAAAGGATGCAGATGGAACAAAAGCTGTGGATACAGGTTCATCCTGGGGTTGATTGAACCATTCTACAGCCCCAGGTTCTCCTTATAACGAATGGTGGAAATATGTGTCTCGTGAAGTAGACGGTTCCATGGTCATAGACCTTGGAGGATCATTGATTTGTGGATGCAAGGGAAGTGAAAAGTTTACTCCTTACCCCATGGTGGAGTTCTCTTCTTCAGGTTACACGACGGTATCTGGTTGATCCATGTTTTCCCTTGAAATTACCTCTGGATTAAGGGGATATTCGGGTGGAAAATTGAAAAGTCTACGGGACCTTCTCAAAGGTTGTTAAGCCAGAATGGCTGAAGCAGAATTTCTCCTAAGTGTCTTCTATACAAAAAGAAAAGAAATCCAAAATCTACACAAACTAAGGCCTCAAGCAAACTTATGTGACAAGTGTGGATTCAAAAGTATGGAACCTCATAGGATTGTCAAGGCTGCGCAACTCGTGATATACCCCAGGGTCCAACAGTTATACTCGGCCCAATTTTTTAGAGCACTAACAAGGGAGGATTAGGACCGTACCCCTGACCGTATAACCCGACTACCTAGACGCATGTGTGTAGTAGCTCCCCGAGTGTTGTTCTCGGTGTATTTCTCTGCCAGGTTGACCAAATGGTTAGCTCGGTTGGTTCCAGGAATCCTAGGAGAGTCTCCCAATATACTCAAGGTACGTGGGAGCACAAATCCGTAGTGGTGTTGTCTAATGCGCAATAGTACGACAAGATCCTTTCGATATACTACTGAGTACGTGAAGTGCCTTTCGATATACCCATTGGTACATGAAAGAGCTTTCGATATGCCCAAGGGTACATGAAAGAGCTTTCGATATACCGGTTGGTACGTGGAAGAACTACAGGCCCTCGTGATGCAGTGCAGGCAGATAAAGACAGTTGCCACGTTTTCCAATGCTGGAACACGTCACTAACTTATCACATAAGTTACTAGTATATTTTAACCTAACACTACTGATTTAGTTTATATTATGTAGTTAGGTGACTGCATGAGGTGTAGACAAGAATTTAAAAATAATGCAACACTAGCTACATGCAGGTGCACATTTAATTTTCTTTCGATGAAGTCTATCTAAGGTAAGGAGAAATTTATTTTTCCAATGGTCTCAAAAGATAAGTAACCCCAAAAGTTCAAAAATCTACCAAAGATGTTTGAAAGCACTCTTTTCGTTTTTTCCAACAAAACACAAAAAATAATAACACACCAAATCAAAACTTTTTTCTTTTTATCTTTTCAAACTAGAATGAATCTAAGTAATGATGAAAATGAGGATTTTCTACTTAGAATGCACTAACTCTTCCATTTCTACAATGATGACCTAAAAAGCACAAAAAGACCAAAAGTGCATAGAATGTTTCAAATTTGAAATACTTTGCAAGAGATTGAATTCACTTGATCTTTTCAAAGAGATTAAAGACTCATAACTAAGAAAAATGCATTCAACCGATTTTCTTTTCAAACTTCTCAAAAGATATAAACAATGATTTCCAAAGCACGAAACAATTCCACAACAATTTCCAAATGATCTTGAAAATAGATAAAATGAAGCACTTTCAATTTTTTCAATACATATACCAAGACTAAATCTGATAATAATGATGTTTTTTAGATGTAAAAGAAGAAAACAAGAGACTGATTGCAACTCTCCAATGAATCATAAATTCTCAAAGAAAAAAAAAGACAATGACCCAAATGTATTCAAAGACACTCAAATCACTCCAAATCGAACAAATGCAACCAAAATTAAATGGATAAGTGCAGGAAGGGTTCAAAATCATATCTAGCACACTGAATAGATTTGGTAAGGTGACAAGGGAATGACAGATCGAGTGGATAACCGTGGGGGATTGAAATTTCCCGCCACCACCGAAACTCTTACTTGACCAAATGGAACCCAAAAGTCAACAGAAACAAATCCAAACACAATCAATGCTGAGTAAACAAGTCTCTGACTGGAAGATACAGCATAGAGAGGCCTGTTGGTCAGGTCATGTTGTATAAATTTCTCCCTACGGATAGGTAGAAACTCTCTTAGGATAAAGCAGGATGTACTAACTCTATACTAAGACAAAAAGGAAACAAATGCTACCTTGAATCCCTAGATCTAACAAACATCTCAAGATTAAAATTCTAGAAAGGGTAGAAGGAGTTTAACTGACCTTCTATCCAGACGCTTGTTTTTGGTATTTGCTCCAAGCTCCAAGCCCTCACAAGTGAACCTGTCAAAATGGAACCAAAACACAAGAATGCACTATTCTCTAGCAACCTGAAACATGAGTTAGGATCTAAATCTATGAAAGATACAAATCATATCATTAAAACAAAATTAACACAAATGATTTGGGAAAACAAGACAAGTTATCTTTATTATCAACTTGAAGAGTACTTACAAAGGTTGCTTGATGTCCAAGCCAATCCTCCAGCTCCAAGTGCTTCCTCTAGCTATCTCTGCAGCAGTCTAAAGATCATAGGTTTGATGCCCCAAAAGTCCTCCCTTTGGCTCATGGAAGGCTTCTCTCTTATAGCACATGGGAAGGCTAACCAACAAGAGAGAAGTGTGGATCTATGGAGGGTTTAGTGGATCAGGCCAGCTAAACAAAGAAGGAGTTAGGATCGAACCAAAGGTAGTAATCCCAACAAAATCTCCTCGAAGGTCGAAATCCCAAAATCCAAGGCAAAAAGGCTAATTTCAGACTACCGCGCCCCTATAACTGAGCATAACGCGGTAGTACCGCGCCCCAGAGAAGGAGCAAAACGCGGTAGTGCTAACTACCGCGCCCTTGTAGATGTGCAAGGAGCGGCAGTGCTCACAAACAGGGCTAAGTTGGGCTGGAAGATGGCAGAAAAAGGTTTTGCTTTCAGTATTCAGTCAATGGTTTTCACTCTGGATGTTCAGATGATCTTTAAGGGAAACTGTCGTTTAGGTCGCTAGTACAAGGATGCGACACTAATACATAATGTGTAATATTGAGGTATAACAGATGCCCCCTAAAGTGTGAGGTCAGAAGAGACTGATGGCCGAAAGACTTTACAAATATGGTTCGGAGATAGCATCGAGGAGAGCAACAAGGAGCTAAAAAATAGAAACAAAAATGTCAGATATACCACCGAGGCGGGCATTCCCATGCTCGGAAACAAATGACTCAAAGCATGGCTGCCGACCAATACATTGCAGATCCATGAGTACTGAGATGATATAGACTGTAGACAAATCATGGCTACTATAAACAAGCGTAGATCCATGAGACAGTAATGACACAGCCACGACCAATACAAAAGTGGATCTGTGTGACAATACAGAAAAATCTCCATTGCAACCTGGACGTAATCAAAATACAAAAGGGTATCCAGGGTCTTCTACTCGATCGCAAACGATACGAATCTAGCCATGTGATTACAAGGTGTTGAAGTCGAACATGGTAGAAACCATTTGATTACCGGTCAATGATGTGAACCGTTAACAAATGCGAGGGAAATCACCAATGATGACAATGATCCCCAAGGTATCTATAGTACATCTCAACGAAATGCGAATAAAGGAGTTGATGTCGAGCATTCGAGAGATCATTCAATCAGAGGTCATTGATGAAAACCTACTGTTGAATACGAGGAAACCTGCCATTGAGGCATGCAGGTACCAAGGTACTAGTGGTTGACTCCTAAGTCTAATTCCTGGATAGTGATTTGGTGTCGACAGGAATAGACTCGTCGAAGGTGGGCCATAATGTTTCCCACATCATCGACACGAAATCAGAACGAGAGATAGTATGGACCGATGAAACAATGGAATATGTACTGACACAAAGGGAAGGTTTGAGATGAAGTGGAGGTGGAATCAAGGTAATAACCCTTTGAACATATAACGGCATGAAACAGAGCTTGGAAGCAGGGATTAATTGAACAGACAGAACCGCAGGAAGTGTGAACTCATAGCAATAATGAGGATGCATGATCATAATGATGACACTATCAGCAAGACTGACTACCCAAAATAGACAAGGTGAGGATGCATGCCATGTTCAAAGGTGATGACTCACAAGCTGCCAACAAAGTAAACTTGACTCATTTTCCCATTTTCCCCCGACATGATGGACGAGTACCTCTTTGTTTTTTAACGAGCTTGAGGAGGATAACAGATGCTCGATATAGCTCATCTCATAGATGAGTCCAATCTCACATGTTTTTCGAACCTGAGAAAGGAGGGGTTCGTCCCAAAGTGGGTCCTTCGATGTCAAATTTTAACGAGTCCAAGGAAGGAAAACTCGGTTGTTATTTCATGTTTAGAGAGTCTGAAAATAACTAAAGAAGACTCCAACGGTCCTTTTTCGTAAGGTTAGCCTCATCGTTCGAAAAAGGGTAAAACAACGCAGGAGAGGACTCTTCCAGTCATGATTGGCTGGAGTATTCCTTTTTCGTAAGTAGTGCCCCCTAGTCCAAAAAAGGGGTAAACTATCACTAGGGAGACGATCATTCAAATCCTTTTACAAGCGTGAATGAATCAATTTCGCTTGGCAATCTTTTCAATTTTAGGGAGTCTGAAAAGAGCTTAACTATGGACTCCATGTACAACTTTGTCATGGTTGATGACCGAGTACGACAAAGGAAAAGTAAACTCGGCACAGTTCCTTTTCCGTAAATAGTCTAGCGAGGCCGGATAAAGTGATAAACCTATACTCGTTAGACACACCTTTTTACTCCAATTTGTTTAACGAGCACGATAATGGTATCAAAAGCACTCGGAATCTTTTTCATGTTTGGATCCAGAGCACGAAAAAGGAAAAAGTAAGCTCAAACCACTTTTCATGTTTTAACCAGAGCACGAAAAATGTGAAAAGTAAGCTCAAACACCATCTTACTGTTTTTAACGAGCTCGAAGATAGGTTGGAAGAATGCTCATGATGTCTGCTTCATTTTTTAACGAGCTTGTAACAGAAAATGAACTATGCTCAGGATAATTTTCATGGTTTAATGAGCTCGAAACCTAAAAAGGAAAGTATGCTCGAAAATGTTCCCAATGGTGAACTTCTTCCCGTCATGAAATCCAAAGGTTGGTTCATGCCCCCAGCATGATTGCTAGAAGTAAGTGACTTAGCTCCAACGTGATGTGGAGAGGTGATCGAGTTGACTTCAACGTAACTTCCAGAGGTTGAAGACATGCCCCTAAGCTTCATTTCATTCGCCTAAGGTATATGAAAGTGAAAAGAAGGTTCAGGTACTAAGTCTACGAGGAGACTCGACTCAAAGGGAAAGGATATGTTTCATTTTTTAACGAGCTTGACACAGGAGTAGAACTTTGCTCAGACTACTGGTTTCATTTTTTAATGAGCTTGAAGCCAAAGGTAAACTCTGCTCACGATTAAGGCCCATTGATGGGTTCCTTCCCAACATGATGACCAGAGGTTGGTAAATGCCCCCAGCATGATTGCTAAAGGCTAAACATGCCCCCCAAGCTTCGTTTCGTCTGACTACTCTTCTTCCTTACCCAAAAATCCTAGCTACTAATCCAAATGTGTTCACCAGGGGGGGTAGGGAGAACCAGGACCAAGTGACCCAGGCAGATGAAATGAAGGTTCAAATCCTAACTCTAGCGATAGACTCGAACAAATGGAAAGGAGATCTATTTCATTTTTACACAAGCTTGAAAATAGATAATAACAATGCTTGAAAGGGTCCTTTTTATTTTTTAATGAGCTTAAAACAGAAAGAAATTATGCTCGAAGGTAGTTTCATTTTTACGCAAGCTTGAAACTGAACGTAAACTATGCTTGGGATTTGGTTTCGTTTTTACATAAGCTTAAAACCAAAAGTAAACTGTGCTTGAGGGTAGTTTCATTTTTACGCAAGCTTGAAATCGAACGTAAACTATGCTTGGGATTGGTTTCGTTTTTACACAAGCTCAAAACCAACGGTAAACTGTGCTTGAGGGTCGGTTTCATTTTTTAACGAGCTTGAAACAAAGAATAAACTATGCTCGTGGGAATCTATTTCATTTTTTAACGAGCTTGACATAGAAAGGGAACTATGCTCATAATGATGGTTGGTTTCATTTTTACACAAGCTTAAAACCAAAAGTAAACTATGCTTGGGATGATGGTTGGTTTCATTTTTACACAAGCTTAAAACCAAAAGTAAACTATGCTTGGAAAAATGGTTTCATTTTTTAACGAGCTTGACACCAGAATAGAACTTTGCTCCAAAAATCCTCCCCCCCTAGGGGGAAGAAACCACTAAAACATGTGGAACATTTAGGGAAGTCTGGTGACTAGGAGTCATGCGATGAGTGGGCGTCACAAAGGAAAGCTGATCGATGGTCACAATATTCCCATGATGGGGAAAATACATCACTCGAAAGAGTGAGGACACTACAGCCTTCATGGCATGGACGTAATCGCGTCCAAGGAGTAGATTAAAATCTAAGGGACCTTGGATGACCATGACATCAATACAGACAGTTTTCCCTCCCAAAGTGATAGGTAACTGAGGAAGGGACCCTAAAGGTCCAGTAGGCCTTCTGTTGAAAGCCAGTATCTGATCAGTGACGGGCACAAGCCGAGGAGAACCTAAGGCTTGCCAAGCAGTTGAGGATAGAATACTAACAGAAGCTCCTTCATCAACTATCGTACGAAAAATTTCTTTATCGGAAACTCCTACAGATATTTGAAAAGGAACACTCGAAGGAAGACAAGATTCTGTTAGACCATTCCAATCAAAGGAAATAACCTCAGTGCTTGGAGGGGGTCTCGCGGAAACGGACAGGGTTTCCCCTTGCCGAGGACGTTCTGAATCGATAATGAAAACATCAGTGGTTTCCAATTCACTCTCTCTTGGAAGATAAGAATGAGACGAAGGTTGTGTCAAGGTGACTGCTTCAGTCTGGACTTTCTCCAAGGAAAGAGCGGGATCGAGTGGGGATGACAGCGACTCAATCACTTCACTCTCGGAAGGGAGAGTGGGATCAATTGCAGATGAAACTGAATTGATCACTTGGTCAACCAGTGGGGGGTCGAGGGACAGTTTACCATGGTCTGTTGGAGGCACCAGTTGAGAACTGGTAATATCTTCCAACCACCGCGAGGCTTCATCCATGCTTGGACAAAGGAAAGTACGGTGCATACCCTTGCATATCAAACAGGGATATAGGACTTTACCCTTATGACCCTTCACCAAGGGGTCACTGGTTGAGGGGGTGCCATCGACATGATGGTCAGAGGTCGACGATACGATTGGTTTGGGGTTTTTAGACCACACTTCTGACACACGGGAAAGATCAGGACAATCCTTGAGAAGGTGATCACCCTTACAAAGTTTGCAAGGGAACTTGGGCTTACGGGGTGTTTTCGTAGAATGAGTGCCATTAGGGGCAACTGGTTTACGCTTGGTCTCTTCTTTATCCTTCTTCTTCTTAACTTTCCTTTTCTTCTTCTTCTTATCCACCTGATTACTAACACTATTGCTTTGGTCAGGCGAGGAAGAAGGAACGGAAGAAGATTCATCCGACGAAGAAGGGGAAGGATTAGTTTGGGATTGACTCTCTCGTGGTGGAGAGTTAACATTCGAAACATTGGGCGCAATCGGAATTACCGGATTGAACAACCATACCGGTAATCCTATGGTTAATCCAGGAAGATTTAACGTGGCAATAAAGGGAGGACCAATATCTCCAACTGGAGGAAAATTAAAAGGTACCCCTTGAAAAGGGGTCTCCGGATTGGTAGTTCCAGAAGGAGCATGGGCGCATGGAGGTGGATTCTCCATGGAACAAAACTAAGTGATGTAGACAAAGTCTTGTTAAAAAGAACTCAAAAACCCTCAGGCAACCGAGCGTGCGAAAGGGGAGCTAGGAAAAGACAAGGCTCACAGGCCAAAAGAGCAAGCTCAAAAAACTATACTGAGGCCGCTGCCAAAGTAAGCGAGCTGTACAACAAAACGGCCAGAATGCCAACAAGCAGCCCTACAAAGAAAAAGACCCTCTACAAGATAGCAAGCAAAACCTCCTAGCTAAGAGCTGGATACCTCAACAAATTGTATCCTTCGCAAGGTGATGAAATCCAAGTCGAACAATACAACATGAGAGACCGATATAAGAAGGATATCCCTCTACCGAAAGGGATCCTGGGTAAAAGAGCCCTAGTAGAATAGATACTAAGCTACCTCGTTCATGACACGTCGGAAAAGGTTTTGGGCACTTCAGCCTTCCGAAGAAGACAGCGATCGATGTTGCCTTAGGGCTAAGTGGAGTGCGGTATTCCACAGAGTCCGTCCGGTTCTCAATCTCGCGGCCGTTTAACCCCTGAAAGTTGGAAACAGTCAGGAGGCCCCTCCACAAACTAGCTGTGACCGTGTCAATAAGTACTAGAGGATTTTAGTTCCCTAAAGACAACGACTATGTCTCAGATGAAAATGACAAGGGGGAATTATTTTGATACCTATCCCCGATGTCCTACCTAACTACCAAATTCTTTTGATTTCCTCAAGTGAGGTTAAAGTTGGTTTAATTAGGGAGATTAATTTTAGTGGCTGTCTTACTCAATCGGGTTATGGAAGTGCAACTTGATGGTGTTATGACGACCCAAACCATGCAAATGAAGATGAATCGAAATGAGCCTTTCTCTTCGATGAACACTAGCTAAAGTAAGGAAGAATTCTTTCCGTTCCCAATATGCACAACCCAATGCACATGCAATTTTATTTCTTTTCAAAATGATAGAAAGAAGTAAAATATGTACCCAAAACTAACCCAAAGTAATGAAAAATTTCTTCATATGAACACCAAACGTAATGATTCTAATTCATTTCCTATCTTTTTACACTTGAAAAAGACACATCCAAGCTATGGAAAGAAAGATTCTACAAATGCTTCCAATCAAATGCAAGACAAAGAGAAGAATCTAATAATTTTGTCTAACTCAAATGCACATAAATATGAAACAAGTATTTCTTCTTTTCATGAACATAATTCCAAAAATATCAAATGATTAAATTAAGGCAAGAAGAATACTTTAGTGTTTCAATTTCATGAATATGGTAAAAGAATGACAAAATCAAGCTTCTCTTTGAACTAAAGTGGAGGCAAGGAATCAATCTTTTCAAACAATCATTAGCTAGGATGTAAAGGAAATAAGATGCCAAGCAATCCAAAAATGCCAAGCACACCAAACCAAAAATGATCTCAAAACCTTAATATGGGTCAAAACGACTAAAGGATGCACGATTCATGGCCCCCCCAAAAATAGAACCTATTTCGCTTTAAAACTGCGAAGCCATGAGGGGGAATTTTTTTTCAAAAATAGAACCTATTTCGCTTTAAAACTGCAAGCAAAACACTAGTATTGACTCAAAGGGCCAACATGGATCCAAATCTCGAAAAGACCCAAAAATAACCAAACAAACCAAATAAACACACTTTCCAGGAACTACCGCGGGCTATAGCCTGACTGAAGCGCGGCACTGTGCAACTGTCGCTCTGGTATTAAGGCCTAGGTCGCGGCACTGTGTAAGTACCGCGCTGTAAATGGTTATGAGGGCGCGGCACTGTGTGAACAGGGAAAGAGGCGGAATTTTGAGAAAAGATCTTGACTTTTCAAGGGTTCGCCAACCCAGAGGACTTACTGATCTGTAACAGGAGTCTAATGCAGAGAGCAGGGAAGTGAATGAAGGTGAAAGAACCCAATTCTTACAATCAATGAGTGAAATTAAAAGCAAACTTCACAAGCAAAGAAAATGGATTCAACTCCCCAGTGGAGTCGCCAGTTTTTGTTGTAGAAATTTCTCCCTACGGATAGGTAGAAACTCTCTTAGGATAAAGCAGGATGTACTAACTCTATACTAAGACAAAAAGGAAACAAATGCTACCTTGAATCCCTAGATCTAACAAACATCTCAAGATTAAAATTCTAGAAAGGGTAGAAGGAGTTTAACTGACCTTCTATCCAGACGCTTGTTTTTGGTATTTGCTCCAAGCTCCAAGCCCTCACAAGTGAACCTGTCAAAATGGAACCAAAACACAAGAATGCACTATTCTCTAGCAACCTGAAACATGAGTTAGGATCTAAATCTATGAAAGATACAAATCATATCATTAAAACAAAATTAACACAAATGATTTGGGAAAACAAGACAAGTTATCTTTATTATCAACTTGAAGAGTACTTACAAAGGTTGCTTGATGTCCAAGCCAATCCTCCAGCTCCAAGTGCTTCCTCTAGCTATCTCTGCAGCAGTCTAAAGATCATAGGTTTGATGCCCCAAAAGTCCTCCCTTTGGCTCATGGAAGGCTTCTCTCTTATAGCACATGGGAAGGCTAACCAACAAGAGAGAAGTGTGGATCTATGGAGGGTTTAGTGGATCAGGCCAGCTAAACAAAGAAGGAGTTAGGATCGAACCAAAGGTAGTAATCCCAACAAAATCTCCTCGAAGGTCGAAATCCCAAAATCCAAGGCAAAAAGGCTAATTTCAGACTACCGCGCCCCTATAACTGAGCATAACGCGGTAGTACCGCGCCCCAGAGAAGGAGCAAAACGCGGTAGTGCTAACTACCGCGCCCTTGTAGATGTGCAAGGAGCGGCAGTGCTCACAAACAGGGCTAAGTTGGGCTGGAAGATGGCAGAAAAAGGTTTTGCTTTCAGTATTCAGTCAATGGTTTTCACTCTGGATGTTCAGATGATCTTTAAGGGAAACTGTCGTTTAGGTCGCTAGTACAAGGATGCGACACTAATACATAATGTGTAATATTTAGGTATAACAGGTCAAAATCAAAATTTGGTGAGGAAATGTACCAAGCACCAGGATTGAAAGGCCGACACACTCTAAAGTTATACTCAGAGCGCCTGGTGCACACTGCGTACAAGGATACAACACCGGCGGCGCAGGATGTATGAAATTCAAATGCATCAGTGGCGCAGTATGCTCAAAAGTAGTAAGCACCTAAGCAGACAAGGCTTACTGGATGTACTACCCAGGTGCATCAGGCGAATGACCAATGGAAAAAAATAGAGATCTCCAAACAATGAAACAACAAATGTACTGATACTGATCCAAATAGAATCAAGGAAAGTTAACAGACTCTTCAACAAGAAAATATGACGAAGGAAAGGGGCTCAGGAGGTAAAGAAATGGCTCACTAAGAAATCAATGAACAACACATTCCAACTGAAATCAAAACTAAAGAGTCCCCAGTATGGTCTCCAGATTTGTTTTCGGATGATCTACCTAAGCGGACTTAAAGGCCAGATCTCCCTAGTCCAAGTGGATCTAGAACAAATAAACACAGAATCGAATTAGCTTCCCTAGATCAATAGAAATGCAAATAGATAAATGGGGCTATTACCTGGGGTTCGCAAGTCCTCTTGCTCTTTGCTTGATCCAATGCTCCAACACCTTCAGATCTACAGCTGCAAAGTCCTGTTGAATAAGTGGAAACAATCAAACAGTAAAAGAATATATCACATATGATTGATCTAAGCTAACGGTTAAGGAAGTAATCTCTACACATCAGCAACATGATAATGTATATGGGATGAGATTGTATTAACTGTATAAAGGAGAGTACAAAAGAAGAGAACGTTACAACCTATGCCTTAACGTCGCAACCTTCCTTCCAACAAGCCAAACCAAGCCAAGCCTCCAAAGATGAAGTAAGCCTCTCAAGGATGAGTAAGAGTCACCTAAGATAATTTTACCAGCATGAGAGTGCTATAGAATTTCCTCCCTTTTTAATGGAGAGGAGCTTCATATTTATAGAACCAAGTGGATAGAGTAGGATGAATATTATGGGGAGAAGGCTAATGGATAATCCCTTAAGGTTAGGGAACCGAAGGACAGCTCACCAATGAATTAGGGATAACCATCCATGCCATCATGCTTCGAGAAGTCGCTCGAAGGTCTCATTTATCCATTTAAACCAACCCCGACGCATGCTACATGAGGACAATTTGCGCCATAAAGGGGAAAGCGCAGGTTGAATGAAGGCAACCTGAGCCACCTACACAGGGTGCCAGATGACACTCTGCGTCGATCCTAGTCAAGCTCTCCTTGTTGGAAGACAAGTTGCGCTAGCCTAACTAGAAAATGTGGATAAACGATTAACAACTTGCTCTAGATGAATTTTGGTCAGGGAAACTTCAGGGATCAAGGCACTAAGTTTACATAGGACTCATGATGACGAGATTTAGGTGTAACACCCCTTGGCCATAGTCATGATAGTCTATAAAATTGATGCTAAGGGTCAAATAATTGCCAAGCATGATTTCCAAGTTGGTATTAATGCAAAATTAGATCCAAATGGACAAGGTGGGTCACATCAAGATAAAATTCCCAAGTATTGGTTTGTAATATTTAAAATCCAAATGAACTATCGTGGAGGAAAATTACTAGTTCCCTACGTTGGGGGTGGAAGCATTAAAAGTTGGAGTAAAGGAGATACAAGACCCGAAATTACCTTAGACTTACAAATTCACATTAAATGGGTTAATTAAATAAGAATGAAAATAAAATAAGGTGGCATTGCATCATGAGGGCACATAAGAGGTTGTGGGACCCACATGTGGCAAGATTCCTCACTACACTTGGCATGATTATCTCATCAATCAGAGTTCAAGATGAAGGGTAACATACATGGGGGAGTTTAAGAGGTATTATTCATGGCATGAGTCATGTAAGGTCGAATTAGAGTGGAATAATAACTCCCATGTAAGAGGAAGAGGCATATTAGAAGAATTGTGACACTTGGAGCTAGATTCCCTAACTCCTATGACAACAATGATGAAGATTCTATGACACCTATGACAAAGTTAAGACCTGATTGTTGACATATGAAATATATGACATTTCAGGGCTAAAAATAGCCTCCAATAGGGCGCACAAGGGATTTATGGAAGCCAAGAAGCTTCCCTATTCGAATTGAGGGAAGATGGAGACTAGGAATTGTTGGACAAGTGGCACACATTGGAATCTCTTCCCAAATTGAGTTGGCATGAGGATTTTGGAAGGAATTCGACCCATGGAGGACTTCAGAAGTTTATAAAAGAGAAGAACAAATACAGAAAGTAGATTTTGATAATTTTTTATTTGCATCTTTGTAATTTGGAGATCTTCTAGCTTGTCCACGCTAGTGGAGTGTTTACTCTACTTGGCTTAGTACCAATTTCGAGGATGAAAGATGTAAGTTTTAAACCTTAATAGTGAAGTACAAACTTATATTGATCTTTAAGCATTAACTGAAAATACACAATGGCACACACATTACACAAAGATTTTCACCTGGAAACCCTTAATCGGGAAAAAACCAGCAAAACTTAGAGCCACACTACTCCTTTTCATTATATGTTTACAATATATGGTATTCTGCAGCATCTAAAACCCTAATTCGTTTACCCAAAATTAGGTTACAACCCTAATCCCTTTTACCGGAGTTAGATAGAGTACAATGGGTCAAAATCGCGAAAAAGCAAAAAGCAACCCAAAAAAAATTTGTGCTCCGCGTGGACTCCGAGGGCCTAATGGCCCCCTCCGTGGCGTTTCGGAACCTAACGGTCTGAAACGAAGGGGGTGGGCCTTGTCGGGCTACCCGCCCCTCTAAACACCCCCCTCCGAATGCGCCCGACGCAGGAGGATCGTGTTGTACACGCAACCACCATGTGAAGAGATATAACATTTCCAACATTCTCCCACTTGTTGTTCTCTTCTCATACAGGAGAAATTTATGACTTTAACAATTCAGGGCAACAATGCCCATGTTCTCTTTACACCAAGAGAACTTCTGAGTACTCACATACTTTGTCAAAGAGTCTGCAACATTTACCAAAGTGTCAACCTTCTCCAGCAACACTTTGTTTTGTTCAACCATGTCTCTGACGAAATGGTACTGCACATCAATGTGCTTTGTCCTCAAGTGATAAGCAGGGTTCTTTGCCAAAAATATTGCACTTGAGCTATCACAACCAATCTTTACTGCATTCTGAATAAAACCAATACCTGAACACAATATTTGCAACCATACAACTTCCTTACTTGCATGGGTAGCTGCCATGTATTAAGCTTCTGTAGTTGAGAGTGGAACTATAGCTTGTCTTCTACTCATCCAACTGATTGGTCCTCCAAATAGATTAAAAACGTAGCCACTTGTAGATCTTATGTGATCAAGATCTCTAGCCCAGTCAGCATCAGCAAATCCTTGTATATCTATCTCTCTGTTTAGACCGGGTCTTCCTTGGTAGCAGATTGCAAAATCTGTAGTGCCACGCAAATCCCTGAAGACGCTCTTTACTGCAGTCCAATGTTCCTTCCTGGTTTTGACATGTATCTACTCAAAAATCCCACTGCATGGGCTATATCTGGTCTAGTACAGACCATGGCATACATCAGACTGCCAACTGCACTAGCATAGGGAACATGAGACATGTCCTCTACCTCTTCTTGTGTCGTGGGACACTGTTCTGCAGATAACCTTACACCTACAGGAATGGGTACCTTCACTGGTTTGCTTTCCTGCATATTAAATCTCTTCAATATCATTTCAACATATTTCCTCTAATTTAACCAGAGTTTCCTGTTTTCACGATCTCTTTTTATTTCCATGCCCAAAATAAAATTTGCAGCACCAAGATCTTTCATGTCAAATTCAGATGACAGCTGATTTTTGACATCCTTGATGATTTCCTTGTTGTTTCCAATTAGCAACATATCATCAACATACAATATTACATAAATAAAACGATCACCAGTTAGCTTAAAATAAACACAGTGATCAGCTTTGCTTCTTGAGAAACCAAGTCCCAGTATATAAGTATCAAATTTTTGATACCACATTCTTGGAGATTGTTTCAATCCATAGAGAGTTTTTTTAGCTTACAGACAAGCTCCTTTCTTCCTTTCACCACAAACCGTTCTGGTTGCTTCATATATATATCTTCATTAAGATTTCCATGTAGGAAATCCGTCTTTACATCCATCTGTTCTGCTTCAAGATCAAAAGAAACATAAATAGATAGAAGAAATCTAATAGAAGTCAATTTTGCAACACGTGAAAAAATCTCACCAAAATCGATGCCCTCAATTTGGGAATAACCTTTCGCTACTAGTCGAGCCTTGTACTTCTCCACTTTACCTGCTGCATTTAACTTCTTCTTGAATATCCATTTGCTTCCAATAGGCTTTCTTCCTTCTGGCAACTCAACCAGATCCCATGCCTCATTTTTGTCCAAGGCATCCATTTCTTCTATCATGGCCTTATTCCATAGTTTACTATCTTCTGAATCCATTGCCTCTTTAGCAGTTCTAGGATCATCATCAGTAATAGATAACACAAAATTAGAACGAAAATCAAGGGGATTGTACCTTTCAACTTGCCTTCTTACTCGGTCAGATCTCCTCAATACCGGAGTCTGTGGATCCGCCTCTTCATCTGATTCAGACGATTCTGCCTCCTCATCTGATTCATACGAATCTGGTTCCTCAAAGGAGTCACCTCTTTCATCCTTGATATCAAAGTGTAGCTTCTCTGAATCCTTTTCCTTTGGTACATCCTCAATCTTGGAAGTGCTTTCAACTTCTCTGAAGATCACATCTCGACTGTAAACTGTTTTCCTTTTTACTGGGTTCCACAGCTTGTAACCTTTCACTCCATCCCTGTAACCAATGAAGATACATTTTTTCGCTTTATTATCCAACTTGCACCTTTTCTCCTTCGGAACATGTACAAAAGAATCACACCCAAACACTCTGAGATGAGAGAGAGAGGGTTTCTTACCAGTCCAAACCTCATGAGGTGTCTTGTCAACCAACGCTGATGTGGGTGTCCTATTCACTAGGTAACACGCAGTGTCAACAACTTCTGCCCAGAATTGTTGTGTTAGCCCTGCACCACTGAGCATACTCCTTGCCTTTTCCATCAATGTCCTGTTCATCCTTTCTGCAACCCCATTCTGTTGAGGTGTGTATGGAGTAGTCTTTTGCCTTGCTATTCCACATGTTTTACAGAACTCCTCAAATTTACTTTCACAGAATTCTCCACCGTTATCTGTTCTGAGTACTTTTCTTTTCTTTTCAGTTTGATTCTCTACAAGAGCCTTAAATTCTTTGAATCTTTTAAAAACCTCAGATTTCTTACGCAGGAAATAAATCCAAGTTTTCCTTGAGAAATCATCTATAAATGAAACATAATACACATATTTACCAAGTGATGGAACATGCATAGGTCCAAAAATACCACTGTGTATTAACTCTAAGATTCCTTTAGCTCTTACAACACCAGATGAGAATCTTACCCAATTCTGTTTACCATATAAGCAATGTTCACAGAAATCAAAATCTAATGTGAAATCAGACATGCCTTCAGCCATACTTTTACCTTGTAATAGTCGAAGACCCTTCTCTCCAATATGTCCCAGCCTTCGATGCCATAGCGATGTCTTCTCACTAGAGAGAGTAAGGACTCTGTCTCCTTCATTTTTACCCTCAGGAACAATAGTACTGTTACATCCATTTTTGAAGGTGCTTCCCAACAGCTTGTATAGAGTTCCAATCCGAACTCCCCTCATCAGCACCAGTGATTCTCGAACCATCTTACATGTGTTCTTTTCAAATAAAGTTTTCACACCTGCATCATCCATTTTACCTACAGATATAACGTTTCTAGCCAGCTTTGGAATGTGCAGAACCTCGGGAAGAGTTTTAACCCTTCCATATTTGAGCAGTAGCTTGATCTTTCCTCGACCTATGATTTTCGCCACCGAGTTGTCTCCCAGAAACACATCTCCTCCATCATACTTTTCGTATTCAGAAAACCACTCCCTGTGAGGAGTCATATGATAAGACGCACCTGAGTCAATCAACCACGAATCATGCTCTGCATGTGTACTTGAAGATGCCAGATACACATCTCCTCCTTCCTCTATAGATTCTTTCCCATCTGCGGATGGAGCATCATTAGGTCCTCTGCTTTTATCAGTATTTTTGGATTTACAATCCTTCTTGTAATGCCCAACTTTTCCGCACTTCCAGCATTTTCTTACAGAAGGTCCTGGAGATTTAGATCTCCCTCTAGATTTAGATCTACCACCTGAAGACTTATTTTTAGATCTGTCTCCAGGGCGACCTCTTACAAATAAGGCATCCTTGGTTGAACTATCTATGGATCTCCGCCTCATTTCCTCCGATAGCAGGTATGAAACCACATCATCAAAGTTTAGCGTGGTTGCATTACTCCCAATAGCTATAACCAGATTATCCCATGAATCTGGCAAAGAGCACAACAGACTAATACATTTTTCATCATCAGCAATTGTAATACCAACAGATGTTAACTGACTTCCCAGAGTATTGAAGGTGTTTAGATGCTCTGACACAGAGTCTCCATCAGTCATCCTCAAAAGGTACAATTTCTTTCGCAGAAATAACTTATTTACCAGGGACTTTGACTGATACAGATTTCCCAGTTTATCCCATAGCTTCTTTGCACTGTATTCTCCAGATACGTTCACCAATACCGAATCTGCGAGGCAAAGACGAATGGTTCTCCTTGCTTTTCTTTCCAGCTTTTCCCATTCTTCTTTTACCACACCAATGGGCATGGTACCTGGATCTACTGCGATCCATTGTTCTCTATCTACCAGAAGATCTTCCATTTTGAGCTTCCATAGCTCAAAGCTCTGGCCATTAAATTTCTCAATCTCGAATCTAGAATTGCTCGCCATTCTTTAAAGAAAAAATAAATCACCGCTGCAAAGCTCCCACTGAAACCAGGTTTATCACAAATCCAAGATCGAGCCAAACCCTTGGAAACAAAGGCGTCCCTCTGAACCCAAAAAATGCTCTGATACCAAATGTAAGTTTTAAACCTTAACAGTGAAGTACAAACTTATATTGATCTTTAAGCATTAACAGAAAATACACAATGGCACACACATTACACAGAGATTTTCACCTGGAAACCCTTAACCGGGAAAAAACCAGCAAAACTTAGAGCCACACTACTCCTTTTCATTATATGTTTACAATATATGGTATTCCGCAGCATCTAAAACCGTAATTCGTTTACCCGAAATTAGGTTACAACCCTAATCCCTTTTACCGGGATTAGATAGAGTACAATGGGTCGAAATCGCGAAAAAGCAAAAAGCAACCCAAAAAAATTTTGTACTCTGCGCGGACTCCGGGGGCCTAACGGCCCCCTCCATGGCGTTTCAGAACCTAACAGTCCGAAACGAAGGGGGTGGGCCCTGTCGGGCTACCCCCCCTCCGGACGCGCCTAGCGCAGGAGGATCGTGTTGTGCACGTAGCCACCATGTGAAGAGATATAACATTCCCAACAAAAGATTCCCATCCTAATTGGCAATTGGAGAGGCCATTTAGACCTTTCATTTGGAGCTACAATGGATTTATTTTTTGCAAGTTGAAGCTATAGGGAAGCTCGTGATTCTTTCTTCTTCAACTTGTTCCCATCTCTATATCACATTTTTCTGCATATTTTGGCTCTTGGAGGAAGGGTGCACTTGGTGAGATGTTTATAGATTTATGGGAGTCCAAGATACTCCATTTATTTGTAATTTGATATATATACTCTATATTTAAGTCTTAGAAGACTCTCAGGTTGAAATACCAAACAATGCATAAATGGTGCCATTTTCCCGATATCTTGTTGTGAGAGCTTGAAGTTGCTTATTTTGATTTGTACCAGTTCATATCTGTGATTTTTATGATGTATGGAGATTCATTAATGTCCTGAATAAGTATTAATGTCCTAAAGAAGTTTAATATACATTACATAAGCCTTTGTAACATAAATCTCGAATTTCATAGCAAGTGGTGAAGTTTCATTTCTTGCTTTTAGCCTAATTTTTTTTTGCTTTATGCTTTTCAATGGCTTTTCCCTACCTTTTCAGTTCTTTTGCTTGCTTTTTTTTTTTTTCTTTATGGACTTGCCTTCCTCTCTGCACGCTTTCTTCTTTTATGAGTTTCCTGCTTTTGGGCTGCCATCCATCTGTTTAGTGGATTTATTGATTTTCTCTGATTTCCTTCAAGCTACCATCTTTTGGAAAGCAAGTATTTGAGGCCCACCTTATCCTAATGCACCTCCTAGCCACATGAGAATCAATAAATTTATCCAAATATTAATTAATATTAATAAATAACACAATTATCACCCACCTTTATTTATTTAATTTACATGGGTGACTAAACCAAAATATACCCGTTTTTAATTAATTAATGTTAAAATGTCACTAGTACCCATGGGGTTAGATGGATTAGGGGAATGATCAAGATCACTAGGGATGGTGCATGAAACTCCATGGTGATGTCAAAATGGGTACATGACATTGTAAGGGTTGTTATCTTAGTAAGAACATTATGAAAAGATTTCCAAATAGTACTAAAAGATATAAAGGGATACTGGACTTGATCCATTTAGATCTATGTTGTCCCATGTCTGCACCATCCTTGAGTGGTTATTTGTACTACATGATTTTCATAGATGACTTCTCTCGCAAGTCATGGATCTATTTTATGAAGGAAAAGAGTGAAACCTTCAACAAGTTTCAAGAGTTTAAAGCATTGGTTGAGAATCAGACTAGAAATCACATTCGTGCTTTAAGATTTGATAATGGAGGAGAGTTTGAGTCTCATGAATTTATTGACTTCTGCTGAGAGGCAGGGATAAAAATATAGTTGACTATACCTTACAACCCCCAACATAATGGGGTTGCTGAAAGAAAGAACAGAACAATCTGTAAGGCTAGAAAAGATATGATGTGTGATCAGGATCTACCCACCTCCTTATGAAAGGAAGCCTCCGGCACTACTGTTTATATATAGAATAGAATTCATCATGCCATCCTGGGAGAAAAGAATCCTGAAGAAGTTTGCACTAGTGAAAAACCAGATGTTGGAAACTTGAAGATTTCCGGTTGTCCTATCTACATTCATGTGCCAAAATAGAAGAGGACAAAGATGGATCCATCCAAAAAGAAATGTACATTTTTTGGATATAGAGAATCCTCCAAAGCTTATAGAATATATGTTCCAGGTCAAAGGCACATTGAAGTCAACAAAGATGTAACATTTCATGAAGAGTATGTCCTCAAGTGGTCTAAATAAATTTAGTGTATTTCAAATATGGAGGATCATGAGACTCCCATGATGGAGGATCCAAGTTCTGGTTCTCCTCTTTCAGATGTTGAGAGGGAGAATCTAGAAGAGTCATTAGATCCGCTTGATCCGCTTGATCCTGAAGAGCCAACAGAACTAGTATAAATATCACTTGATGAACCTCCTGTCAAGAGGAGATATTCTTGGTGTCGAGACATTCTACAAGAGGAAGAAAATGATGGAGAACCATTAGGTACATCCAAAGAGATTAAATAAACCTGAAATATATGTAGGATATGTAGCATAGATGAGTCACATTAGTGATTCAGAACCCACCACCTATGAGGTAGCTACTAAGAAGCAAGTATGGAAAGGTGTCATGGTGGAAGAATACAAATCCATCATGAAGAATGATGCGTGGGAAGTGGTTCCTAAACTTGAAGGGAATTCAATGTAAATTCCAAGTGGATTTATAAAATAAAACATGTAGGTGATGGAAGTATTGAAAAATATAAAGCAAGATTTGTGGCTCATGGTTTCTCACATAAAAAAGGAATAGAATATGATGATACATTCTATCCTGTGGCCAGGTACACTACTATTCTAGCCATGATTTCACTTGCCACGGTTTTGGGGTGGAATCTTCACTAGATGAATGTGAATAATACCCTTCTCAATGGTGAAGTTGAGGAAGAAGTATACATACAACAACCTGATAATTTTTTAGTTCATGGGAAGGAGTCCCATGTATGAAAACTTAAGAAAGCCTTGTATGGGATTAAGCAGTCCCTGAGGGCTTGGTATTCAAGGATTGAAAACTATCGTCAAATCTTAGGCTTATCCAAAAGCGAAGTTGACCCCAAACTGTACTTCAAGTTTGTGAAGAACTAACCACTGATCATGGTTCTCTATGTTGGTGACTTGTTCCTTACTGGAGAGGAACAACAGATAGCTCGATGCAAGAGGGAGATCACTTCTGAGTTCGAATTAAAGACTTGGGTCTTATGCACTACTTTCTTGGTCTGGAATTTTGGAAAAGGAAAGATGAGATATTTCTTTCACAAGGAAAGTACAAAATTGATGAGTTGTGCATGTTTGGTATAATGGATTTTAAATCCATGTCTACACCAATGGTTTTTAATATGAAGAAACTACATGAGTCAGATTCTTGATCGGATCCAGTGGATCCTACCATGTATAGACATCTCATTGGTTCCTTGATGTATTTGATACATAGTAGACTAGACATATGTTATGTAGTGAGTATATTGAGTTAGTTCATGTCTGAGCCAAGACATAGACACTAGGTTGTTACCAAGCATGCGCTTAGATACCTTCGAGGTACTATTGCTTATGGAATCAGATATGCTTCCAGTGGAGGAGTGATGCTACTTGGTTATGATGACTCTGACTAAGGTGGTAGTATTGTGGACCGAAAGAGTACATTTGGATTTTTTTTTAGCTTGGGATCAACTATGATCTCTTGGTCCAACAGGAAGTAGGGCCCCGTAGCCCAGAGTACTACAGAAGAAGAGTATATTGCAGCTAGTACCACTTGTTGAGAAGCTGTGTGGCTTAGGAAGCTACATGTTGGGTTGTTCAGTGAGAAGCTTGAGACTACTGTCATTCTCTCTGACAATCAGAGTTGCATCAAGTTCTTAGAAAATCATTTGTTTCATGACAGATCGAAACACATTGAGATGAAATACCACTACATTAGATACATGGTCCATAGAGGTTCCATAAGACTTCAGTACATTGCTACTAGTGAGAAGATAGTAGGTATGTTGACTAAGACTATGTCCTTGACGAAGTATAGGTACTTCCAAGACAAGATTGGCATGGAAAATAATGCCTCCCTCACTGAGAGGAAGTGTTAAAGTTACATCATCATAAGTCATTCTCCAAGTCAATATTGTGTGCCAATATTGAGTCTTGTGTGTCGAGGTAGTACCTTATAGGATCCTGAGTTGGAGTCAGGAAACTTGGAGAAGAATCTTGAGTTGGACTCAAGAATGAATAAGCCTCATGTGTTGAGGTAAGTGCTTTGTATGTCAAAGTGATGGTGTTGTACAATCTTGTTTGTCAATACTAAGGTCTTGTATGTCAAGATGGATCTTCATGTGTTGAGGTGGTGCCTCATGTGTTGAGGTAATCCTTTGCATGTCAACGCATGAATGGTGTGTGATGTACTACTAACCATGGTTGATATATTAAGTCTCCTCTAGAGACTGGCCACCTATAGAGTGAATTAATTTAGCATATGACCACTTGGAAGGATAGTAGAACAAGATGATCACATCATTGGAAAAATATCCTTAGTATATTTGATATGATAGATAAATTAAAGTTGGCACATGTGGACCATGTAGATAAGACAAGAGATAAAGATAAGATGTGATAATATAAGAGAGAACTTGATTTGATCAATAACGATAAATATTTCGGTTAAATAAGAGGGAACATGAATTGTTAAAATTCAGTGATGTTAACAAGAAATACTTCAGTTAATTAAAGGAGAATTCAAAATTTTCACTTTAGTGATGTTATCAACAAGGACTTTAGTTAAAAGAGTTAACTAAGTGTTAATAAAGAATATCTAGTTAAATAAAGTGTTTTGCATGTCAAAACTTGAGTTAAAGTAAAAGACGACACTTAAGTTGAACTAAAAGACAAAATTTGAGTTACGACACTTGAGTTGCGACACTAGAGTTACAACACTTAAGTTATGACACTTGAATGATGACACTTGAGTTAGCCTGCTAACTAAGTGACCTAGAATCCAGATGAAGGGCGAGTTCATCTTGAAGTCATAAGATAAAAGTAGAATCTGGAGCATGAGAAGTATGATATATATATGTTATGCAGGATTGATGAATTAAATGTGAGAGAGAATTCTCTTCTCTCTTGAAGGAAATTCGCATTCATTGTGCATGTGACCAAAATCAACAAATTGGTTTTGTGCAGGATATTATTCTAAGTTCTATTCTTCCATGTTCTCTCTTGTTTTGTGATTGCACCAGGGGTGCTTGGTATTTCTCTCTGACAATGAACCAGGGGTGCTTGATGTAATCTACTCATTGTAAATACATTCTCTACTATCTATAAATATTCTAAGGAATATTTTGTTGGGGTTTTCTCCCTCAAGTACTAGAGGGATTCCGTAGGGTAAATATTGTATCTCATGTTCATGCTTATGGTTGTTGATTATTCATTTGATTTCAATTACTACTATAATTCCGCATTAAGATAAAAAATTAACACCAAGGATGGTGTGGAATATGTTGAGGAGGCCATACTTTCCATGGCAAAGGAGTATCCCACATTTGTCTAGGATATTGTTGCCCATAATAATAAGTAAATTGATGCACAGGGTTTTAAACCATACCTATTGAATGAGACTGCCGAGGTATTTGTGGATTCATTGCATAAAGTGAATTTATGGCCTTGTGCTCCTCTTGTTATGCTTCCTTAATTCCTAGAAAAGAAAGGAAACTAATGTTGGTATGGTTTTGATAGAGCCATTTATGCTTCCTCCTATTCCTTCTTAACCTTCAATGTGTCAAGATGTGAACTCAAAAAGCTAATAATGTCAATTTTAAAATTTTAAAATAAATTACCAATTTCAGCATGTGTGATTCCTCATGTGGCAGATTTTGTAAATCTAGAAGCAATGTCCCTAGGGTTTTTCTCAGTCTTTGAGTTCCCTCTTGAGTGACATTTACATAGGTCACATATCTTTGTATATGATATGATAAACATATCTAAATCCCATCAATTTTAGTATATATAAACATTCTTCTCAAACTCCCCTTAACGTTATTGTTCATAAGGTTTCTGTACCCAACTAAACTTGTTTTGAAGTTTGAAGGTTGTACTAAAATTGCTCCACATAGTCCTCCAAAATCTCATCCTCTTTATGTTTCATCTTAAATATGTATTCCCTGATTTCTCTATTCTTGCAGTAGTCCTAATATTTATTCATAAATACTTTCTTCATCTCATCCCAAGTTTGAATTTTATTCCCATCATGGCCCATAAACCAACAGAGTGTTGTACTTTTTAACGTAGAAATAAATAATTTTTGCTTTTGGGCATTAGCGGAATAGTCATAACTCCTACAAAGAACATCAAATTCTAGTAGGAATGCATCTAGGTATTCACTATATATACCATGAAAACTTGGAAAAGCAAATGGATCAATATTCTTTATTTGTTCCATTCCTTCGATATCTCTGATAGGAACCTGAAAGGTAAAAATGTATTATTGGTTAGATCCTTTTTCTTCTTCTTCCACCATATTGTATAGAATGAGAGGAGGTCCTCCTTGTACCAAAAATTCCCTAGAGGAAACAATTGTTACTGAAAATTATGGTTGTTGGTCTAGATTTGTCTGAAAATCTATATCAGTCTACCCACTAATTAATTCTTTTGTATCTTCAACAAAGGGAAACAATTGTGTTTATGTTGCAGAAATATCTTCTCTAATGGAATCAATTGTAGGAGCTTTTATGGGGCCCTTAATTTTTTCCCTCGAGGTTTATCCTCCTAATTTTCTTGCCAATTGGTTAGTAGAATGGGTGGCTCTTACAACACCATGAAATTAAGTAGTGGGACTTTCTCTTCCTATAGAAAATATACCCTCATTTACTTTAAACTTATTCATGCAATCTTACCATTCTTCTAAAATAAAATTTAACTAAATATACTCATAAGGTACCAACATGAAAAGTATTCATAAAAACTCACAATAGTGAATGCATAGGTTCTTATCTCTTGTATTATTGCTTTGGTACCTTTAATTTTTCATGTTGGTACCTTATGGAGGCTACGTCCACAAGAACAGTTGTTAATATTGCTCTTTATGGGAAGGGTACAACCGTTCTTAGCCTGTGCACTCAATTGCAGACTCTCTTCTCTCTCAAAATTAGGTCTTTGCGCACTCAGCTGCAGAGCCTTTACAATATATTTACAACTCAAAAGATGTTACAATACTCAACAATAACTAATTCTATGAGAGATCTCTCTAACCCTTTCCCATACAATGTTCCCTTATTCATAGATCACGCCCAAGGGTCGTGTCTTTACAATCATTAGGCTGAAACCCTAAGGTTTCCAAAACCGGCATGGCTAACTGCCACCCTAGCTGTCGCCATCGATAGCCTGCTCCTGCTGGGCCACTCATGGATCACACGCTCGTCTGAAAGCCATAGTCACCAAATGGTTATAACTGCATCATGGACTATCCCTTTCCACTCCTTCACCTTCCTGTCACCATCGGTGTCGTGGCCTAGCTTCTCAACTTCTTGCCGCCACTCGTTTAGACAGGTCGCTTTCCTTTTCCTTCCACCTGTTCCTCACCCAAAATAGGTCATATCCTCGTTTGAGCTTTACCCCTATTATGAACCAAAAATAGCTCATGCACTATAATGTGCATCATCCTACTGCGTGACCATGCCTTGGCCATTGCCATCGCGCGGCATGCACAATTCCTAAAAAATGCCTGTATCCTATCGCCGCACGTATTGTGCACTTTTTATTACTTGTGCAAAATATTCCAACTTGGGCCCCGCCCAATAGGCCCCTAACACTCAACTGTGGCTCATCCCAAGCCACTTCTACCTGCGGACTCTGGTGCTGCAGCCTCCGCCATACTGAGCTTTCATGTAAAGTTTTGCAGAGTTCCTGCTAGCTCTGCAACTATCTCCTTGGCTTTTTGTTCGAAACCTTGAAGCGTCTTCAGATTTTCCTGCGAGACCTTCTCCCTAGCTACTTGTTCTTTCATGGTTCCTTCTGTTTCCTGAAGTTCTCCGAGCTTTGCGTCAAATTGCTGCATCAATTCGAGGCCTTCCTGTTCAATGGGTTGTAGCATGTCTGATGTAGTAGCCTCTTTCTCCCTTAGTGTCGCTAATTCTTTCTGTAGTTCCTTGACCTCATTAAAGTTCTGCACTTTCTCCCTTGCTGGCACATTCCTCAGCTCTGCGCTTGTAGAATCTACCTGCTGCTGTTTCTGCTATAGTTTCGCTTTTACCTGCTGGAGGGCAGGATCCTCATTCAACCCGGTGACTGCTGTAGTTATTTGTTCAAGTAAGTCTTGGAATTTTGTCACTTCCACTGAAATGCCATCCATGGTTGCTTTGATGTCCTTAGCTTGAGCTGGGCACTGATCCGGTGGAATGACAGGGTGCCTAGCTTTCAGCTCTGCGATTTTTCCTTTGTAAGAGGCCTCCATTTGTATTCTCTCGGAGGTGAGGGAATCTACCTTGGCGCCAATTTTATTTATTGTGTCTTCCACATCATCCTCTTCTTCCCATTCTTCTATTTTTGCATACACTGCTGAAACGGTCTCCTTCAGCTTCAGGCCTTTTTCCCTAGCTGCGCTCAACTCTTGCTTGTTGTTATCCAACTCCTACCTTAACTGATTGATATCTTCAGTTAACTGTGTGCAATGATCATATGAGGCTAAGCCTCTCTCATGAATTTCTTCCGCGACCCTAATGTGCAGCTCGTTTAGGTCCTCTAGGGGCAAAGCCCCAATATTCAGGTCAAGGCGACTAGTCTTTACTGCCTCTTTAACTACTTCAAGGTTCAAGACGTGCAAATACTTACTTACAGCAACAGGGGGTCTTCTTTGCGCACTTGGCCCCCCCGACTTCCCATTAGACCC
This sequence comes from Larix kaempferi, assembly GCA_027924585.1. Taxonomy (NCBI): domain Eukaryota; kingdom Viridiplantae; phylum Streptophyta; class Pinopsida; order Pinales; family Pinaceae; genus Larix; species Larix kaempferi. Next base: position 26,231,355 of record BSBM01000158.1, on the reverse strand, counting down.
TGAAATCGGCTGCCCCAACTCCATATGGGCTACCATTGTCTTGACCTCCTCCATAGCTTGGATTATGGTCAACTGCAGTTGTTCTTGCTTGGCTTCTTTTTCAATGCGAGTCTCTTCCCATACTTCCTACCCTTTTGATGCGATGGTCTCGCAATCATCTGGATGTAGTTGTGGCCCTAAATCAGGTTTTTCAGCCTTCCTCTTTTTGCGTCGGCCTTGCGATTGCGAGGGGCCTTTCTTTTTCCCATTGACGTCCCTGTATGTTGGCTCTGCGCGTCATCCTTTTCTTCCTTAATGGGCATATCCCACCTTTCTTTTCCTTCTTTGCTACTATGTCTTCCCTATCCCGTTCAGTATCTTCATCTGAACTTTTTATGTCAATCTTGGTCATCGAGACAGGTGGGATGTTCTGTTCATAATCAGACGCATCGTATCGTGAAGAGGGGACTCTCCAGTCGGTGTCCCAACGTTCCATCATGGCCTCGATGGTGTCCTCATCGAGTCGGTAAAACCCTGGATACCATAATCCTTCCTGCGCATCAGCCCTTGGATGAATGTGCAACTGGTGCCTTCTCACGCTAAACCTCTTGATGGATGTATACTTGTCGATCAGTGGTTGGGAAATGCACGGCGTTTCCACAATCGCCTCGCGCAACTGGTGATAATAGACATAAAAGACTTCGACGGTATGCCGTTGCCTTGATGCCTTTGAGCTCACCCATAAGTTGGTAAAACATGTTTCGTATCCCTCTCCATTCAAGGTTGGAGCTCCTTGATATGCATCTGGCTCTTTCCATCCTATAAAGGCTATGAGCACTAGTAGCCAGCTGAAATGGGATGGTGTTCCATTAACTTGCATTTTTTGAATATCTGCCAGAATCTCATTCAGTAGGAACTGGCACCAATTATAATGCTTTTCGCGCAATATGTTAGATGTTGCCCTGATTGCGACCGCCGGTACCTCAGGTGGTCTACACTTGCGCAAAAGATTTCCTGCAAGCAATTGGGTCGTAAACTTTGTTGTGTGGTCATTGATGTCGACCGTTGGGAACCCACGTCCCTTCCGCACTACGCCAAATTATTTAGCGACTTCGACACTTAGATTTCTATCCTGCGCCCTCTTTATGAGGAGGTACGCAAGGTCCTCGCCTCTTTTGTTCAGGCCTGTAATGTGATGGATCATATCAATGTTGATATCGATGCGGGTATCTAGCCATAAGAATCCTTCATGTACGCAAGTGAGTAACGTGTGCACTACTGCGAAAAACTCGGGGCTCTTAGCAAAGTGCGACATTTGTAGTAAATTTGACAGGCCTGATGGCCAGATGGGCCTTAACCATTCTTGGAGTTCTAGCCTGTCGGTGCCGATCTGTGTCCTTCATGTAGTTGATATATGCGTCTGGTCTAAACTATGGGTAAGTATTCGGCGTGACCAACGTATTTTCAAGTAAGTCCATGTCGTCCAGCTTGCAACTTGGTATGCTACCCATCATATTTTCCTCAATTTTCACCCTGGTAGAGATAGTGGGCATCGATATTTCATACTTGAAATTCTTTTTGATGTGGACTGGTGGGGCATTGAGCTTTCGTGGAGGGATGTATTTGGGAACTATATAAATGGGTAAGTTCTGAGCTGAAGCCGATTGCTACAATGGTACTTCGGACCCCCCTATTCTGAAGCTGTCTCTTTGCCCTTGCTGCTGCCTGCAGCCTGTCGTACTGAACTTCTAGATGCACCTACCTTCATCGCCGTCATTGCTGCTGGAATCCTTACTTGCTCAAATAACTAGGAGATATCTGCCAACTCAACCGGTTCACTCATACAATGCTCTGGTTGCTCAACTCCCAAAGAGTTCAAATGCTTCATGAAAATGGTTAAGTGGTTGAGTGAGGTCTATTTATAGCCGCTCCTGGTCTGCAACGTGGCCTTCTGCAATTACCAAGGCACTAAATGCCATATTAATTACCAGTTTGTGCGTATGAGCTTCTCCCTGTCCGTCGATCCTTCTCATCATGCCAATGCTATTTCCTTAAATGCCAAAAGGTTGCTCGAAAATCCATCTTGTCAACTCCGTCGAATCAGCATTAATGGCTCATCCTGCCAGCCGGATTTCGATGCTAATTGGTCACGTTGGTTTTTAATGGGTTCCAAAATGTCACATCCACCCTTAAATTTTAAATTGCCCAAGTGCTGCCAATTTGGTTAACGACCCACCAACTGGCTGACAGATGTCATGGTAACAGTTTCCGTCATAATGTGCTGGCGATCTAACAGGATGTTTACGTCAGGACGTGCACTTGGTGTCATCTTCTATGCGACTATCATTCCGTCTTCTCTGCGTGACCAGTATCTAGACTTGTTCTGCGCAGCTGCTCTCCTTTTTTTTTGTGTGCAACTTCAACAGTGTTGCGCGGTAAACTTCCTTGAATCATACAGAACTCTACGCAGCCGAACTATCGCAGTAAAGATTTAGTCTTCTACCATTTATCAAACTTGGAAAGTTATCTCCGGTCAATGTAGCCAACTGGACTGCGCCACCATTAGTAACATGCATTACTGTATATGGGAAAAGCCAATGCATCTTAAACTTTCCAGGGAATTTCATGAATTTGCTATCATACAGGAGGACTAGATCACCTATCTGAAATCTCTTGTTCTTGATGTGGCGATCATGCCATGCTTTTTCATGCTCTTTCTGTACTTGTTGGTGGAAGCCTGCGACAAAGCGATATTCCTCTAGCCCAACCATGTGTAGGAGACTTTCTTCAAGTGCTGCACGATCTTCCATGCTTGTAAAAACTGCTATTCTCAAGATGGGAACAATGTACTCCATCGACATTATTGCTTCTTGCCCATAGGCCAATCGAAAAGGTGTATGGCCAGTCAGTTTCTTGCAGGTAGTCCTGTATGCCCATAGTACAGATGGAATGCGCAGGTCCCAATCGTCCGATTGACGTTGCATATCTTGGTTACCTTATTCTCCAACACTTTTTTAAATGCTTCAACAGTTCGATTCGCCTGTGGATGATAAGGTGTGCTGTGCTGATGATGAACGTGGAACTCTTCAGTCAAATCCTCAACGGTCTTATTCATAAAATGAGTGCCTTGATCACTCATCAGTATCTTTGGGCATCCAAACCTTGTAAGGATATTTTCGTATATAAACTCTGCAGCTGTAACTGCACTACAATCTTTAACTGCCTTTGCTTCTGCCCATCTGGTGAGGTAATCGATAGCAGTAATGATATACCTCGCACCAGTTATTTTCCCTTGTGGGTTAATAGGACCCACACAATCAATGGCCCACTTCTCAAAGGCCTGCAATGTCAGCTATGGATTTAATGGCATTTCATCTCTGCGTGATGGCTTCCCTGTTCTCTAACAGATGTCGCAAGTCTGGCAATGTTACTTCGAATATCTATGAATTGTAGGCCACCATAGCCCTGAACGCAATATCTTCTGTGCGGTAGCTCTTCCTGCATAATGGCCTCCTGCGACTCCTGAGTGCGCATCAGCTAGTATGAATGGTTTCTCATGCTCTAGCACACATCGGCGCAATACTTCATCCGGTCCTAGTTTGTATAGCTGACCTGCAATTATAGTGAATTCTGCTGCACGCATTACCAGCTGCTTCTTTTGCTGCGTAGTGAACTCTGTGGGTGTGAACCCAGTAGTCAAGTCAATGATGTCTTTATAATAATCATCGGAAACTTGTATAACGAACAACTGTGCATCAGGCAGATTGTCTTCCAGATTCATTGGTTCTTCTCCTGACTCAATCCTTGATAGATGACCAGGTCCCAAATTCAACCTTCCTGGCTTAACCACAATTTCAAAGTCGTACTCCTGAAATAGTAGTAACCATTTGCATATGCGCCCCCCTAACACTGGCTTATTGACCAGGTATTTCAAGGCATAATGGTTAGTGAACATGGAGAAGTGCGCACCAAGCAAGTAGTGCCTGAACTTCTGCATCGCATATACCATTGCGAGTCCTTCTCTTTTAGTGGTGGTATAGTTATTCTCAATGGATGATAACTTTCTACTGGAAAAGGAAATGGGATGATCAATACCTCCCTCTCCTGGCTGAGCAAGAACAGCGCCCAATGTGATACACGAAGCATCAACATGGACATGAAATGTCTTCTCCTAGTTTGGAAAAACTAGGATCGACATAGTGACCATCTTCTCTTTTAATGTGTCAAATCCTTTCTCATAGTCCTCATTCCAAATGAATGGTGCATCTTTCTTTAGCAATTTCTCCATAGCCATGGTTATCTGCGCATACCCTTTTATGAATTTCCTATAATATCTGGTATGTCCCAATGTGGTGCATAGCTGCTTGAGTGAATTTGGTGTAGGTAAGTTTACAATAACTGCGATCTTCGCAGGGTTAACCATCAATCCCTGTTTGCACACAATGTGTCCCAACAAGATTCCACAGGGAACACAGAAAACACACTTCTTTAAGTTCAATGAAATTTGATGCTGTATGCACTTTTCCAGCATCATCCTGAGCTTCACATCATGGTTCTTCAATAAACCGAAAATGGTCCAATCATCAAAGTAAACCTCTAAAAACTTATGTATAAAATACTTAAATGCTGTGACGACCACTCTAGAAAATATGGCGGGTGCATTCTTCAAACCGAAGGGCATCACTGTGTATTGGAACGACCCCCATTCCATAGCAAAAGTCGTCTTGTGCCTATCTGTGCAATCAATCCTAATCTGATGGTAACCAGAGAATCCATCAGTAAAAAATAGGCCTCATTCCTCCAACATTATCTAGCACTTCATCTGTAAAAGGTGTAGGAAATGGGTCATGCATTGAAGCGTCATTCAGTTTTCTGAGATCCACACAGATCTTGATCTCGCCATTTGTTTTCTTATCCTGGATAACCATCGGGATTATCCATTCAGATTCTTCAACTGACTCAATGATCCTGGCATCGAGCATCTTATCGAGTTCTACCTTAACTCGTTCTTTATAGCACGAATTAAATCTATACGGTCTTTGCTTTACAGGCTTCACTCCAGGTTTAAGAGGAATTTTCATCACTCCTAAGTCTTCCCAGTATACCTTTCATCTCTGTGAATTTAGTCGGGAATATTTCGCGATACTCCTGTAGGATGCCCGTGACTTCCTCGACTGTGTCTTCATCCCAATAGTCTCCGATAGCTGTGAACTTTGGGTCTTCACTGGTGCCAATGTTTACTTTCTTGTCTTTACGGGTCCACTCATATCTAGGATTTCTAGTGGTGGTCCTTATATTGCATGCACGCCCTCTGATTCAGGTATCTTTATGTTTCGCGGGTCGTCCTCATCACTATCTGCCTGAGCTGTATATTCATCAATGAGGTTATAAAAATCAAGAATAGGCTCTAATTGCTCCTCCCATTCCAGGTGTAGATGTGCAGGGATGCTGTCTGCGCCAAAGAATTCTTCTAGGGTCAGATTTCCATCAGTGCAGTCTGGTCTGAATATTTTTTTCTAAAGACGTTGCAATGCATCATGGATGCTCGGATGTTCATCTTCGAAACTGAAATCTGTTTGGAAGCTCATGGTTAGGGTAGACCAATCTATTGTGCCCCTGTGCAGTTCCATGTCTAGGTACCATTTCTTTGGAATCGGTTCTTCTAGCGTATGCGCAAACAAATGCACCCATTTTGTTTTTGGTTTTTCCACCCAAGCTTGTGAACAAGTTTCCACATGATCCCTTGGATCTGTCTGTCCATTGTATTTTGAAAAAGGTAATGTAACCTTCTCAGTGATTTGATTTTCAACTTAATTCTGCATTGGTCCCATGTAGTCAATGTCTGCTTGTGCGCAGCCCACCATCTGGCAGGTGTCTCGCGCAATGCTACATCTAATGCTTGTAAGCGGTGTTCATCTGCAATTGCTGCAGTATAATCTCAGATGAAAGAATAAACATTAGATGAACCATCATATGTGGGGATTGGGCTTACCTACTTTCCAATCCAGCGTATCAACTTCGTGACCTGCATGCATCTTCTTGCAGATACTCCATGCATGCGGCTTTGCCAATTCTCCAAACCTGCATCCTAGTTTGAAATGCAAGAGTTGTCGCATCTCCAGTTGAGTGTACCATCTGTAGTAGGGTTGATGTAATCTTCCTGGTTCGCAGTCAGTTTGTACAACCGGTCCAAATCTTGAGCTTGGGATTCCTCTTGAATTGGCTCACTATATCTATCTCCATCCGCAGGGTCTAGTGGTGCAATTACCCTGAGATGTTTTCCTTCAAAGATCATCTTCCTGGTCTTCATATTTATTATTGCGAGGTTATCAATAGCCTAGTCAATCCCCAATAATGCTGAGAAAGGATGACTATCGTCCACAATCTCAATAACCTCAAAATCAACGCGACTCTGTACTCCATCAATGTCAACAACCACATTGGCCAACCGTCCAAACGGTATGAATTTTTCCTGATTGTCCATTCTCAACTGGATAGGTGACCATGATAGCTTTGGTCACCCCATCTGCTACTATGTCTTCTTATTCAAGACATTGACCTCTGATCCCAGGTCAAGAATGATTTCATCCATTTCGTAATCTCCTATCTGCGCATTGAGTCTCATTTCTATGCCTATTCTCTTATGTTTCTTTATATGATGAACTGCGCTATCAGTAGTGTCTTCTCCAATGCGCGGTTCGTACTGATCTATAACCTTCTACAGTTCTGTTATAACATCCGGGTTCTTTAACAATTTCATGCAGCTTCTAAGGAACTGCGCAACAGAGGTGCATGTCTCTGCTGCGGCGCTTGTGTTTTCATAAGCATCCGGTATGTCTTCCACATACGGCATTTGACTGCGTAGCGGGATCCTCGGTGACCTTGGTTCCTATTCTCTAAGGATATCCTGTGCTTCCATAAATGCTCCTTTGTTCTTCATTAGGTCAAAAGTAGGTGTTTTCTCAGCAGCTTTTCTTATCCATTGTGTCTCAAGGGGTGTTTGCTTAGTCCCAAAATATCCAGAAGTCGAAGCTTTTGCTCCTCGATCGCGCCCTGTCCCAGCACCACTGCGCATTACTACATTGATGCTTGGATCTTCAGGTCTTCTCTCTGCTGCAATCCACTGAATGTTTGGATTCGGTGGGTCTATCCTTCTACATTTCAGCACCTCGACCTCTAGTATGGGGCAATCTTCAATAACATTCTCAAAATATTTACAGTAATTGTACGTAGTGCATGGGTTGGTACAATCCCTAGAAACATGACTTGGTTGGCCACAATTATAGCAAATGACTTGACCACGATCTATTCCTTGCGTCGGGTCTCTTCCTCTTCCACGGTATCTACCAGCACGGACTCTATATCCCCCTTGGTCATACTGCGGATTCTCTTGCTTCGGCTGGTTGTCTTATTGGACGCGGTATATTCTAGCACCTCGCATCGCTTCCATAATGTGCTTTCTTTCATTCATCAGCTCATATGCGTGATAGTTGGATTCATCATGTCTGAATGATTTACAGAAATTACAATACAAGCTCTTAGGTGTTTTTACATATTTCTGTATGAGATAATAGTCTTCTAGTCGGTGTCCTTTGATTTTGCAGATTTCACACCATGGTGCCTGGTTCTGATTAATCGGGTTTGGTGCACCACTGTTAAGATAGTCTTGAAATAAAGGGCAATGTTCTCTGGTGTGGCCTTCTCCCTTACAACTTGTACACCAGACATCGTGCCTTGGTTCATATATTTGTTCCTTTCCATTATTCATGCTTTGCAGTTCTAGTATCAACGTGGTCAACTGGTTCTGGATCTGTGACATCCCAGAACTAGTCTTGCCGATCAACGAAGCCTCTAGATTCATCACGATCTCTAAGGCCTCTGCCTGCGATGCAACCTTATGCTACATCAATGATTATCTGATGTGGGGTAGCAGAACAGCAATGAACCATTATTTATGTTGTTGCAGAGCTATCACAAATGTTACTTGGTCTAGAAGGGTTTTAAACTTCTGGTCAAATTCCCAGACCGTTTCGTTAGGTTTCTTTTTAATCTCTTTCAGCTTTGTGATACATTGGGATTTGGATTTTGGTTTGTTAAACTCTGCTACCATCGCAGTATTTATTTCTGCTAAGATTCTTGGCTGTGCTTGAGAATATTTCATAAACCAATGAAGGGCTCTGTCTCTGAAAGTAGTGACGAGCTGTGCTCTCTTCACTACATCATCCTGAATTTGCTTTACACTCCATATGGCTTCACATAGAAACCAATGCTGATCAGGATCTTCTAGACCCGTTCCTTTGAATATCGACATATTTATGTTGTTATATGTCATTATCCTTCCTGGTGGTGTATTGGTGTTCTGATTCTGGGGAGGGTTCTGATTCTGGGGTGGGTTCTGATTCTGGGGTGGGTTCTGAGCGGAAAAATTAAAAGGGGTATTTGGAATAGTGCTAGGGATACCACTATGTGGACTATTCTGAGACTGGGTGTTCTAGACTGGACTGTTACGAGTCGTATTTACCTGCGCACCCGCGCCTGCGGTGCATCCAGTATTAATATTCTGTGGGGTGGGATGCGCAATGTTCGCAATGGGTGGGTTCTAAGATAGGGGTGGTGCGGTATCTGCAACCGTCAGGTTATGCAATGTAATAGGATGGATGGTGGCTGATGACGGTGCGGTCTGATTATTAAGGTCACACGGGAGTTCAGTATTCACGCGGAGTCCAGGTCCTCCCGGATTCTTTTTTTTATTAAACTTATATCTCTTTCCACTTCTCAGGTTATGTGTCTCTTCGTTAGAATCTCTATATATGCTATTGACCATGACAAATGCAAAAATATTGCTGCATTCTTAAAACACATTTTTCAACTAAAATCATTTTAATGTATAGACTGAGGTTGTTTAGGAACTTACCTCTGAATCCTTCGAAAAAGTATGCTTCGACTTAACTGTAGGACTTCAGCGTGTCTACAACAAATTCCGTTACAAATCCTTCAAGTATGCTATCAACCCAGAAGTATACTGCTCGCGTCAGTGGGCTGTCTATTGCTTTGAGTTGTACTATGAGCTATGGAGTCCACTCTATAGGTACTCCTCCTTGAAAACAGGTTTCAACTCGTTTCCAAATGAATCCCATAAAATCTTGTGAATCTCTCTCCACAAGTATCTGTTCAACTGCTGTACGTCAGTGAGATGCGGATGTCTGTTTTCTTTCTTTGCAATATCTCTTTCAATCTTGTCACACCAATCCCAGATCTCTTTCTTTTTAGGATTCCAATTGTTTGAACCTAACGGGAACTGGTATTCTTCTTCACACATTACTTTCCAACCACACTATTGCATCACTAGTCTTAGCTGGGAAACGAAACCATTTGTTGGCTGTAAATAACCTTCTAGAGGTTTTCAACATAGACCCAGGTACTTCACGGTTCAAGGAACCAACAAAACCCCTATTCACCGGCCCTTTCGGAAATAGACTACGCGCAGCCTAAAGTCTCACCTGAGGTGAAGCTGAGGGGGTGGTTGTGGAATCAAGTTTCCACAACCGGGTGATTCATACCATTCATCCATGCATGTATTACTTAACATATTATTCCCATTCTCTGTGGAGAATACATATAAAAGCAATCACATAACAGAAGACTGCAGCATTAAACATTCATACCAAGCAAATGAACAATCATAAACACACAATAATCACATAACACATAATTTAATGTGGTTCACCCCCCGGATGGAGGCTATGTCCACAAGAACGGTTGTTAATATTGCTCTTTATGGGAAGGGTACAACCGTTCTTAGCCCGCGCACTCAGCTGCAGACTCTCTTCTCTCTCAAAATTATGTCTATGCGCACTCAGCTACAAATCCTTTACAATAGATTTACAACTCAAAAGATGTTACAATACTCAACAATAGCTAACTCTACGAGAGATCTCTCTAACCCTTTCCCATACAATGTGCCCTTATTTATAGATCATGCCCAAGGGTCGTGTCTTTACAATCATTAGGCCGAAACCCTAAGGTTTCCAAAACTAGCGTGGCTAACCGCCACCCTAGCTATCGCCGTCGACAACCGACTCCGCCTGCTCCAGTTGGTCCACTCATGGCTCACACGCTTGTCTGACAGCCACAATCACCAAATGGTTGTAACTGCATCATGGCCTGTCCCTTTCCACTCCTTCACCTGCCTATCGCCATCGACGTTGTGGCCTAGCTTCTAGACTGCTTGCCGCCACTCGTTTGAACAGGTTGCTTTCCTCTATCTTCCACCTGTTCCTTACCCAAAATAGGTCATATCGTTGTCTGACCTTTACCCTTGTTATGAACCAAAAATAGCTCATGTGCTATAATGCGCATCATCCTATTGCGCGATCGTGCCTTCGCCATTGCTATCGCACGACATGCGCAATTCCTCAAAACTGCATGTAGCCTGTTGCTGCACGCAATGCGCACTTTTTAGTACTTGTGCAAAATATTCCAACTTGGGCCCCGCCCAACACTAATGTAGGAGTAAAATAAAACTAAAAATAAAATACATGGATAAGTAGCAGTTCTCCTAGAATAAGGGGGGCCTACCTTCCCTAGAAGTAAGCTATGAAGGTAAACTCAGGCACTGAGATGCACTAGCACACCATAAATCTGAAGAAGAAGAAGAGACGGTTCATTAATTCTGAAGAGTATGGAGTGTTCAATCACAGATTTATCCTACCATATATCGTTCCCTGAGTAATGGTTTATGCCCCTTTTATAATTGATTTGGAATACAAAATGGGAATACAAAGAGTATCACATCCCATGATCTCAGTCAAGAACGTTACGTTGTACCTCAAATATTATCCACAATACCAAATATAACTCATGATTAGTCTGTTACAACCAAAGACTATTATAGATACATTCATTAAGATCATATCATATCCCCAAATTTATCTTGGAAGGATTCATGATTCCAGTAAACAAAACACTGATATTTTTCTCTAATTCTAGAATTATGCCAATACATAGGCCATTCTTTCACATGTTGACCAGAAAGTTTACCAAGTTTCCACCTCACTTTCAAGGGATTTATTTTTCATCCAAAATTAGTATGAGCTACTTGAAGACTCGTAGAATAGACGCCAAGTGTTGGATTTTGTATTCTCCAGGTGGTACTACTCGAAATGATCCCATTTACAAGAACCAAACTTTCTTGTAACAAATAGTAATTGACAACTGTAAATTGGCTTTTAACATTATTTAAGTAAGAAATAAAATGAATTGATGTATTAAATGACTATAGTACCTAAAATTATCCTTAGATTTCATTATTTCAAATACCATGTGGATTTAGGTGGAAAAAGGATAGTTTTGGGAAAAGGGACTAATTTATTGAGTAAAAAGAGCACAATTATTAGTCAAAGTAGGTACAAAATGGGGACTCAATATTTTTTTAACAAATTACGTTTTCCGATGCCCCATATTGGGAAAAGGAGTGAGCTACATGCCTTGAGAAATTAAGTCAACTACACCGCATACCTTCTCCCTTGGCCACCCTGTAGGTCCCATCTCAGGACGATATTTTATCTCCATTGCATGATACTACTAGACATGTTGACATGTTTTACATATCATCATCCATGTTTTCTAGAACTGAATGCCAATTTTCATCATCCACTAGAGTTGTTACTTGTACATCACTGTTAAATACCCCATTGTTGGCCCTTCCACCTCATCGTCCATCATCAAATACAATCACTAATACCATGGGATCATACAATGTGATATAAATGGCACATTTGCACCATGCCACCATTTCAAATGATCACAATTTGAATCCTACCACATTCAGACCTAATATTCCAATTAATTTCCTCGATTGTGTTTTTCATTCTAATGAATACATCTTGGAAACCGTGATTTCCCCTAAGACACCTTGGGACGATCCCCATAATTTCTCCTACTTATTTCCTAAAAACACATTCACTGCCAATATGGCTAACCAATATGCTGTTGAAACCAATGATGTTTTTCCCTCCCAAACAAATTGATTGGTTCAAAAATCCTATCCTTACCCTCGATAATTTTGAGGAAGGAAATGTGGCCAACATCTCACCTACCATCAAGGTATATATTTCCATCACTTCTAGAATCATAAAAAACATCTCACTTGGAGCCTCTTTTTCCCCACAAGAATTCATCACTTACAAAGCATTGTTCCAAGAGTTTAGAGATATTTTCATCTCGTTATAATAAAAAATGAAAGGGACTGACCCCACCAATGATGAACATCATATCAACACATGGCTTGATGATTCACCAATGCGATAGAAATAACAACCAATACACTCCTCCAAGACACTTGTTATCAAAGAAGGAATTGTAAAACTCTATTAAGTAAGGTTTATCTACCTCATTGATTGCATGCCTTGGGTATCCAACCCCCATATATATTAACAATAAATAGAGAACCATTCATGTTTGTATTGGTTTCAGAGATATCAATCAGGCATGTCCAAATGGCACCCCACCACTGACAAACATCATATCGACACATGGATTGATGATTAACCAATGCAACATAAATAACAACCAATACACCCCTCAAATGAACTTGTTATCAAAGAAGAAATTGTGAAACTCTATCAAGTAATGTTTATCTACCTCACTGCTTACATGTCTTGGGTATCCAACCCCCATATCTATTAACAAAAATAGAGAACCATTCATATGTGTATTGGTTTCGGATATGTAAATCAGGAGTGTCCAAATGACAACTTTCCAAGCCTCTTTATCACCCAAGTTTTCAATTCTTGTGATAGATATGAAGTCCTCTCTTCTATGGATGAATTTTTTGGATACAATTATATACATATATTCCAATAGGATCATTACAAAATGGATTTTACTACACCATGGGGAACTTTCACCTATCATGTTATGTCATTCAGAGTCAAGGATGCTAGAGCCACATTCCAGGGTGCAGTTTCCCATGCATTCAACAACCTCGTATGCATCATCCTAGCATACCTTGATGACCCTACAACCAAGTCCAAAAAATGAATTGACCATCCCAATGAACTTTTCACAATATTTCTGCGATGTTGATAGTACAACATACACTTGAACCCCATCATATGCATATTTTGCATCTCAATGGGATGTTTTCTTGAGTTCATCATTTTCCAAAAGGGGATCAATGTTGATCCATTGAAATTTCAAGCCATACTTGAACTACCCCCACTAAGGACATGACAACAATTTCAGGGCCTTCAAAGAAAAGCCAACTTTATTCATCATTTCATTCCTCATTATGCTACACAAGCATAAGGATTATTATGAATCCTTTGAAAGGACATGCATTTCCAATGGGATTACCAAATACAATAGTCCCTCGAGGTGTTAAAGAAGGAATTGACCTCTTCCCCTTTGGTTTCCCCACCAAAATTTGACTAGTATTTTAACTTTTATAGCTTGATATCCCCCTTTTTGTTGTTGGCATATTAGTTCAAGCAAGTGAGGAACAATGTGAGCATATAATTTATTGCATCAATAAAACACTTTTTGGAAACCATTCAGTTATAACCATGATGAGAAATTATCCTTAGTTGTAATCCTCTCAGTGTAGTGACTATGCCACTACATCTTGCTAAGAAAGACAATTATGGTCGCAAACTAAAACCCCATGTAATATATACTAGTTTGGAAACTTATCAATGGATTTTTTTCTCAACGGGTCATGATTATTTAAGAACTCAAGTTTATGACACCCAAAATTAGAAAGGTCTTGGATCTCACTAAGTTTATAACAGATCTCACAATTGTCATAAGGGGTGCCCCTGTAAATGATGAATTACTTGACGAACACTTGTTCATACTTTCCAACAAAGACCCATGGTACAAAAAAATCCTCACATATTTCCGCACACATAAATTCACCTTCTACCTCTCACATGATGCTTGTCACTATATCCATCACCAAGCCCCTCATTATCTCCAAATTAGATACATTCTCTATCGACCATGCTTGGACATCATCTTACCACGGTGTATGTATCATGATGAGGTTGAGCATGTCTTCAATGATTACCATAGTGGTGCATGTTGTGGCCACTTGTCTAGGTTGGTCACCACCCAAAAAATACTCTACGTTGACTACATTTGGCCATTGATTTTCAAAGACTATATCCATGTCGTCAAACAATGTTAAAACTATCAAATCTTTTCTAACAAAACCAAATATCCTCTAGGTCATTTTATCCCCATCATCACTATCATCCCCTTCTACAAATGGGGGATCAAATTTATGGAATTTTTTCCATCTTCCAATGGCCATAAGTATATCATCACAGTGTTCGATTAATTTACCAAATGGGTCGAGGTGATGCCCACCTTTGAAAACACTAACACCACCACCACTAGATTCTTTTTCAACCACATCATCATGCATTTTGGAGTACCTAAAAAAATGATATATGATAATGGAACTCATTTCCGAAATGAGATTTTACAAGAAATACCTTTCTTGTTGGCATTCACCCATGAGTTTTCCACCCATTACTATATGCAAGCAAACAACTAGGTTGAGGTTGTAAAAAAATTCCTCAAGACCATGCTCCAATGAATAGTCAAGACAAACAAGACTATTTGACATCACATGTTGTAATACCCCTATTTTGACCCTTATGGTTTATTGGTCTCAATGTAAATACTATATATATGCTATGTGTGTGTTTTGCCTAGAGTGGAGCTCAAGGACAAGGCCCCACTAGTGGATGTTTGGGATTTAATTGCATAGGCAAGTATTTTATAGTTTCATTATCCATGAGTTGTTAATCCATGAAGATTTGTAAATGATGTAATTATTAATTAATGCAATAAAATACCCAAGAAGCCGGCTAAGGAGGAAACCAATGAGAAGGGGCCATGTGTATCCATTAGGGATAGGTGAGGAGGTTATGGGATTGGTGCCCATGATGGTACATGTCTAACTGTGAATCCATTTGACTCCCCATGCTGACATTAATGCAACAGTAAGAGGGTGGGTGAGAAAACCAGAACCATGAATTCGATGGAGTATGGGGAAACCTACAAATCTGTATGAAGGGTATGTCCATGTGTGTTGCTTGTCCCTTAAGCCACTCCACACCTGGGAATTTGCCATCCTGTTTGATAACCATGGATTGAATAAGAACCCAAGTCATTCACGCACTTGTAGAGTCCAGTCGTGAAGAAAACAAGTAAAAATCATGATTTCTTGTGTGATCCGAACATGCAGAGCCGAGAACGCCCAAGGAAACCCTCTGCAAGAATGAAATCGGTTGGGACATCCATAGAGTGGTTTTTGGGATAAATTGTAGAGATTTAATGACCTAGAGAACAAGTGAGAGCCCTTAGATCAATTGCAGAAGACCGAATTTGAAGGGCAGAGTTTAGGGCGTGACCTTGTGATTAATTTGCTTGTATAATAGAGTCAAAGGTTACTTAGGGTAGGGTCTGCTTGATAAACCTAGTGAAGGTTGTAATCTCATGAAGAATAGAAGATGAACCTTTCTATGCCCACCCTTAATATCACTGGAGGGAAGGGTCCTTGAGGGACTGTGCAGCAAATAAGAGGCCCTTCCTTGTGTTGGGTGAGGTAGGTAATGTGGGTGTCATGCTTGTTGAGTGGTCTGAGATGCCTACATATCTGTGGTAGAGCTCACTATCTTAGCAACACCCTCCTTGTTCCTGGATTGCTTGGTAAACCCAGCTATAGGTTGGCTTAGTGTTGGGATGAGACCTTGACTGTGAGAGAGTCCATTAGCCCTCCTTAGTGGATACACATCCCAGCTTAGGGGTGGTCTCTCAGGTGAAAGAGCACAGGTTGGACAGAGACCTAAGGTTGGGTGGAAAGTTTTCCTCACTTAGACATTTTCTTAGGGCAACTTCAGTTCCAAAGATAAGTGTTTCTATGTGTTAAATGATGTTATTTCATGTATTATATCTAGTTGTTATGCTATGCTTATCATGCTCTAGGATAATGTTTGAATGGTTACATGGAATGGATCAATAGGAATCTATGTGTAAGCATGAATATGAAGTTGAATGCTTGTTTGATTTCCCCCTCATTTACATGAAATATATGCATGGGTAACCCCTATGGGTTGTTGGTATGTTAACTAGTTTAGTCCATTAGATGTGTTTATCATGAATTGTATTCACCTTTCAAAGGGATGGATTGACCTCACCTAGACTTGGGGAAAAATGGGATAACCCATTATGTGTTTCAGATCCCCTCTGTGGCTAGGTGAAGGGAGAATTCATGGAAGGAAGGAGACATAATTCCTGGCAGAAGGATAAAGGCACTTAGGTGGAGGTATGAGTAGAATTTCAGTTTGGAATTTTGCATGGTTGCAGTGTTCAGATGGGGTGGGTATTGTACCATTGGATAGAGCTCTCCAAGATATTTCCAACGGTACCAATATTGTCCCATTAGGGCTAAGGATGAGGGAGATATGACCCTTGGAAGTTTTCCCTGGAAAGTTTGCAAGAGTAGAGGAGGTGCTTCCGCAGTTCCACATCCGCAATGTGGATTGCAGATTGAGGATGTTGGAAAAATAACGTTGGATTGGACTTCTTCTTTTCCGCATTCTGCAATGCGGAAGGAGAAATTTTTTGGAGGATTGGAATTGGACTTCCACATTCCTGCTTACCACAATGCGGATTGCAGAATGCGGAAGGAGAAATTTTCCAGATGTTTGGAATTGGAATTCCGCATTTCCGCATTCTGCAATGCAGAAGGAGAAATTGTCAAAAGGATTACTTTGGGGATTCCGCATTTTGAATCCCACAATGCAGATTGTGGATTTCGGAATGCAGACCGCGAATCAACTGCCATTGCGGCTGTGTGTGATTTGGAATGATTTGAAGAAACAAAATAAATCAGAGGGTCTCTCATGGACTCTAAAGGCCACCAGGGAGGTGTGGGCGTGTGACAAAGTGGTATCATAGCTTCAGTTTCAGCGCTGGGATCTTTTAGGGGCGAGCCATGCATGAATTTATGGCCAAGAAATGCGCCCATGGCGTGGTTTTGATGAGCATTCATTGATTAATTGATTGACCAATGAATAATTCCAGATTTGAATGGATATGCCAGGGTTTATTTACACGCTTGTAATGTATAATAGATGCCTCTATTATGCACATTGGTTGCAACAATTAATCCTTGAAATGTACAACAGGGTAGCGCACAGAATGGCGGGAGAATGGTTGCCGTCAAAAATGCACAGGATCTGTTTGATACAAAGGATGATGTGTTGGGTGAGAGCGTGCAAGAATCACATACAGAGGCCGAGTCTAATGGAAGAAGGGAACAAGTGACGCCCCCAAACTTGGCCGAGACCATGGTAAGTTTCAATGAGTGGATGATGAAAGCAAAAGAAGAAGAACACCATCTCAACACGACCATCTTGTAGAGCCTCACAGACATGCATAAGAGAATAAATGGTGGGTCTAACCTAAGAAACAAAGGCCGAGGGGAAATAAATGGAAAAAGTTACTCTAGGGTCTGTTCTAGGAGAAGAAAACCAAGCTCTAGAAGGGATTATGTGAGCATAAAACATAGAACGCCCTCTCGTAGTTTTTCCTCGAGCATTTTAGGTGACTCCTAAGGTTATCAAGGAATCCCAAGACATACTTCCAGCAGAGGTAAGGGCAGAAAGAGGCACAAAGGTATCCCAGAGGGTGAGTTTAGGAAGGAGAGGCGTCCAACTTTTGATGGTGAAAGCAAAGAAGGTTAAGAAGCAGAGGCATGGCATCTTAGAATTAAAAAGTACTTCAAAATGCATGAGTATCCAGAGAATGAAAAGTCTAGGGTTTCCATTTATAACCTTAGTGGAAGATCTTCAATTTGGTGGGAACACCTCATGCAAGTGAAAGGAATTAGTGAAAGAAGTGTCAGCTGGGAAAGGTTTAAAAGATACTTCCAGGAGAAATACCTATCTGATAGGTATTATAATAATAAAAGAAAAGAGTTCAATGAACTCATATTAGGGAAGAATACCATGGACAAGCATGTCCACAAGTTTCTGGAGCTAGTGAGGTATGTAGATTACATCAAGGATGAAAGAGTGAAAATACAATGTTTCCTTGGTAGTATACCACATAATTACAGAGATAGGATAGAGTTTGTAAATACACCAAACTTGGATGAATCCATTAGAATGGAGAGCATTGCTATGAGCAAAGTAAAGGTAAAACAAATATGTATCCAGCATGGAAAGGTAATCCGAGAGGAAGGTTTTAACAAAAGAAAAGTGAATTCAAACCACCATTCAGAAATCAGCCCAGAATATTTCCATGGGACCAGCAAGCAACAAGAGAATTCAAGCCAGCTGTAGCAGCAGAAAAGACACCAAAAGGGCCACTCCAATGTTGGGGATGCAAATGAAACCATATGCTTAAATATTTTCCACATCGGAAGGAAAATCCAAGGGTTTTCATAACATAGAAGGAGCAAATACAGTGGGAGATATGGCAAGGGAAACACCTAGGATTTATGCAGCACTATATGATCACCAAGCAGACCATCAATCAACAATGGTGGAGATTGAAGGTAATATTGCTAAGCAATCTATTTTTGTTTTGATTGACCCAGGGTCCACTCATAGTTATGTGTCTCCTGAGGTAGTTGAAAGTTGTTCTCTCGGTAAAGTAAAGCATGGTAAGGATTGGCTAGTTGAATTAGCCACAGGTACCAAGAGGAAGGTAAGTGAGGTAGTGAAGGAGTGCCCCATAGAATTGAATAGACTCCTCACACATGCAAAATTAAATGTCCTGCCACTAGGATCATATGATGCCCTAATTGGCATGGATTGGTTGGAAAGACACAGAAACAAGTTGGACTATTATGAGAATGAACTTGAATGCATTGATGATGAAGGAAGGCCAAGTTTGGTGAAAGGAATTCCCAAGCAAGTTTCAGTAAGGCATATTTCAGCCTTACAACTGAGAAATTTCTATGAAAAGGTTTGCCAATTATATGTTGTGCATATGTCATATTCAATGAAAGATAAAGGGCCCAGGTTAGAATACTTTCAGTTGTCACAAGAATTCCAGGATGTATTCCCAGATGAAGTTCTAGGGCTTCCACCCAAGAGAGATGTTGACTTTTCTAGTAACCTTGTCCTAGGGGCAACACTAATTTCCAAGGATCCCTATAGAATGAGCACACCAGAATTGGTAGAATTGAAGATGCAGCTACAAGAATTAATCGACAAAGAATATATTATAACTAGTGTATCTCCTTGGGGTGCACCTTTGTTATTTGTCCTTAATAAAGATGGTACATTTAGGTTGTGTATTGATTACAGGAAGCTCAATAAGGTGACAGTTAAGAACAAGTATCCATTTCCTAGGATTGATGACTTGTTTGACCAAATGAAGGAAGCTAGAGTGTTTTCAAAGTTTGAATTGAGGTCTGGGTACCATCAAGTGAGGATTAAGGAATAAGACATTCATAGGAAAACCTTAAGGAAAATGTATTCCATTATGAATTCACAATGGTGCCATTTGGTATTACCAATGCACCTGCCACATTCATGTGTCTCATGAATAGTGTCTTCAACAAAGATTTGGATAAGTTTGTGATTGTATTCTTGGATGAAATCCTTGTGTATTCAAAGAATGAAAAAGAACATAATGATCATTTAAGAATGGCATTACAAGTCCTTAGAGAGCACCAGCTGTATGCAAAGCTGAGTAAGTGTGATTTCTATTAGCAGAAAGTACAGTATTTGGGTCATATTATATCAACATAAGGCATTGCAGTAGATCCATAGAAAATTGAAATTTGAGCCATCGTGGATTGGACTACTCCAAGGAATGCAACAGATGTTAGATATTTTATGGGTCTGGAACGATACTACAGAAGATTCATTGGAGGATTCTCCAAGATAGCTCACCCAATCACTTCAATGCAAAGGAAACATATCAAATGTGTATGGTCTGAAAAATGTGAGAAGAGTTTTCAGTAGTTGAAAGAGTTTCTTACTAGTGCTCTTGTTTGAAGATTGCATATCCAAGGAAAGATTTTGTGGTATGCACAGATGCTTGCATTGAAGGTGTAATGTCCCCCATTTTGACCCTTGTAATATTTTGGGCTATAATGTAAATAATGTATGCATATTATGTATGATTCCTAGAGTGGAGCTCAAGGCCAAGGCCCTGCTAGTGAATGCTCGATCTAGAAGAGGCAAGTATTTGATATTATGCTACCCATGTGCTAGTGAACCATGGGAATTGTAAATATGCATTTTAATATAAAATACCACAACTAGCTATGCAATGCAACAAGAGATGGGGGCATGATATTACAAGGAATTGGGAGGAAAATATTCAAACCCTTGAGCCAATGAAGTCAAGCCAAGTGCCAATGAGAGAACCCATCAACCATCAAATACCCATGTTGACTTTGGTGCCCAATCATTCATTTCTACCAAGAGTTGGGTGAAGTAGTTAATGCCTTCGGGATTGGGGAGGTATGGCTGTCCAAATTCGAGTATGGGAAAGCCACCTTCATGGAAAATTGTGTTTCTCCTTCTTGGGCAAGAAAACACCCATGAATTTCCTTCCCAGGCCATTATGTAGGATCAGACTTCACTCTCTCATGTTTTGGAAGCTTGCTGGGTGTTTTTCTCATGAAGTATGATGTAAATTCACTGGTTTTCAAGCTGGGAATCCCGTTTTTGTGATGGCTGGACTATGGGGAATGGGGAGAATCCATTGGAAAGCTCAATAGATAAGTTTTGATAGCTTGTTGTTCCATTATTGTTGTAAAAACGTTTTTGAATTTCTAGATTTGGTTTTCATTTGTGGAAGAATCGTTTTTGTGAACCCAGTAGTTATCTCCTACCTCAGGAATCGTTTTGAATGTTTCCATCAATTGTGTGACTGTTATTTGTCAATTTCGGGTGCCAACCTGTCACGGTTTTGCCCAAAAATCATGTTGGTTCCCCACTTACAGTGAATGACTATGTGAAGGTCGCTTTGGCCCATTGAATGCCCAAGCCTTGCCCTCTCATGTAGTCTGAGCTAGCTGGGGCTTTTCCCATCATGTTTTTCATCTATCTCCTGCATTTTCCATGCCTGGGAACTTGTTTTTGTATTGCACAATGGATGGGAGGAAGGGAGCCACGAATTTGGGGTTTATGGAGGCCGTTTTTGTCCCTTGAGTGACCACAAATGTTTTCTGGAAACGATTTTGTTCTCCCAGGGTGATTCCCCAATTGCCTTTTCGTTTTTGGTTGCCCAACGTTTTTCTTCATGCCCAGAAATTGTGATTTTGTTGTTATGTGTATCCATGCTCAATCTTGAGTTGCTTTGTGTTAATAAATGTTGGGGTTGAGATGGGTATCCATTGCTTTGGGTTGTGTTGTGATGAGCTTGAGAGTCCCCTTTTCCTTGTAGATATCATTCCCAGCTTGGGGGTGGTCTCTGAGTGCTGAAATAATACAGGCTGGGCAGAGACCTACGGTTGGGAGGAACGTTGCAACAACATAGCTAGCTGTTTGGGGGCCATTTCACCATAAAGATAAGTGTCTTGATGTCTATGCATTTAATTCTGCAATGTTTAGATTGATGACTGTTTTTGATATGATGTATGCATATAAAATATGCGTGTGGATGAGTTTTTAATTCCGATGTGCTTAATTTTTTAAATGGCATCTGCACACTCTTAATTTTAATTGCTGTGAATCTAATGACTTGGCGGAGCTTATGAAAATCCCCATGGATTGGCATCATGTTCCCTTCCATAAATTGGATAGATGGGTGGGGATGTTACATAAGGGCTCCGTGGGGTACTCATGCAAGAAGGGTTTGTAATCTGCTATGAGTCCATAAATTTAAAGGAGCATGAAAGGAACTATGCCACACATGACTTAGAGATGGCAGCCATAGCTCATGCTCTCAAGAGATGGAGACATTATCTCTTGGGAAGAATATTTGAAATCAGGACTGATCATATGAGTTTAAAATACTTGTTTGACCATCCAAATTTGAATGCTAGACAAACTAGATGGATGGAGTTTCTTTGTGAGTTTCATTTGGAGATTAAGCATGTCAAAGGTAAGGAGAATAAGGTTGTTGATGCACTCAGCAGAAAATTCCATATTGCAGCAGTAAGTGTGTGTAAATCAGATTTGAAGGCAAGGATTCGAGAAGGTCAAATTAGTGATGAAGTTTACCTTTAGGTCAAGGATAAATTGCAGCAGGGTATTGTGGATGAAAAGTATGCAGGATATCAGCTGGGTGAAGATGATGTTCTCATCTATCAGGGTACCAGACTGTACATTCCAGATAGTGCATATTTGAAGAAGCTTGTGATGGATGAGATACATCAAAGGCCATATTTTGTACACCCAGGATATCAAAAAAACTATAGCAGCAACAAGAAAAAAATACTTTTGGCATGGTATGAAGAAAGACATAGATGAGTACATTGCTAGGTGTCAAAAGTGCCAACAAGTCAAGGCAGGGCATCAACATCCAGCATGGTTGTTTCAGCCATTTCCCATTCCAAAATAGAAGTGGGAAGTGATCTCTATCGATTTTATAACAGGTTTTCCAATGACAGTGAAGAAGCATCAATCAATCATGGTGGTGGTGGAAAAGCTAAGAAAGGTAGCTCATTTCATTCCATTCAAGTCCACTCACAAGGCCAATGATATTGCCAATATTTTCATGAGAGAGATATTTAGATTGCATGGGTTTCCCAAGGAAATAATTTCAGATCGTGACACAAAGTTCACATCTAATTTTTCGAAAGGATTGTTCCAGGAATTAGGGACTCACTTGAAGTTTAGCACAACCTATCATCCTCAAACTGATGGTCATACTGAGAGAGTAAATCAAATTCTTGAAGACATGTTGAGGATGTATGTGATGGAAAATCCATCCAAGTGGGAAGATGTTACACCTAAAATCCTACCATCATGAGATTCAGTGTATACACCCCTAAAGTTCCATTGGCTAAGTCATTCACTTGGAAGGGATATCATTGCACCTTTGCTAGGTTTTGAGAGGTCATCACAGGCTACAATCATGCAACCTGCGATGTCGCACCTTGCTCCACTACAGGGTGCGATGAAGTCAGTTAATGGACAAAACTAGGCCTTTCGAGCTCATTCTCGAATCCTGATGACTTGTATCCTTATCCCTGACCTCTTGAGGGAGCTGGCACTCGGATCCTAACCTCTTGGAAGGATCCCCTATCTCTCTCTTACCATATCTCAACCTACCCTATCCATATCCTATCCACTTAGACCTATATAAGTGAAGCTCTACCCCTCTCCAAAAGGGGGAATTCTATGGTACTCTTATGTTGGTGAAATTAGGTTCATAGATCTAGAACTCTAGCTTGGGAGACATACACTTCTATCTAAGGGATTTGGCATGGCTTGTCGAAAAGAGCTTGCAACGTTAAGGAAATGGTTGTGATCCTCTTTTCTATTGTACTCTCCACTTTTCAATACAGTTAATACAATTTCTTTCCATAAATGTTGTCGCATTGATGATGTTTATATTTTTCCTCCTTAACTATTACCTTAGATCTATCATATGAAATGTATGCTTTCACTATTCTTGGTCTGTTATATGTTCAACAGGGTATAGCCATTTAAGATCTGGTAGTGCTCGAGCATTGGATCAACGAAGTAGAAAGGGATCTGCAAATTCAAGGTAAACGATCTATCCTTCCATTTGCACTTCTATTTGATCTAGGAAAGTATTTTGTGTTCTGTCTTATTTTTTCTAGAATTACGTTAAGCTAGGGAGATCAGGCCTTGAGTCCGATCTCGGTAGATTGTCTGTCAAACAAATCTGGCGACCATACTGGGGAGAGAACAGTGCTTTATAGTTGTCAATTTGAATGTCGTTTTTCAGTTGATTTCTTGCCAAGACATTCTATTTTGTCATTTCCTTCTTGAAGTGGATTTCACCATCAGATCTTCACTTTGAAGAGTCTGATTAGCTTCCTTTGAATTTGTACTTCTCATTTAAAGACCTTTTTATGCTCATTGTCTGGAGAATTGGTTCATTTTTGAACTTAGATCTCGCCTGTTGCACCTAGTCAGTGTACCCAGAGCAACATTGTGTGTTTTTTGATCTCTGTTATTTTCCTGTTAGTATGTCGTCGTAGCCCTTCCATTGGTCTACTGCGATGCCGTCGCACTTCCCGCATAGGTGAACTGTGACGTCACACTGTGTATAAGCATAGAGTGTGCCGATTTGCCATTTTTTCCATATAGGAATGCCCTCTCCAGTTTTGTATTGAGTTTGGTTTGTGTACAGACTCCCTCTGTACTATATGATCTAGTCAAAGATCCTTTTTTGCTTTGTGTGATTGAGTTGTTTGGTTTTGTTGGAGTTGTTTTGGGTTCCATCTTGGACAAGTCTGAGATTTGGTAGTGGTGGGCACTCTTGTCTCCTCCACCTGCATCCACTCACCCTTGCATTCCCTCCTCTCCTTTCTAGATCTAATCATTGTGTTGGATCAGTTTCCAGACCTCACTTGCATTCATTTTGTGAGTTTTGCTTGCATTTAGTTTTGCTTGTTGTTGATTTATTTTGAGTGTTTGTGTGTATTTTCAGTCCATTATGTGCTCATCTCTTCTTGAGATTTTCTGAGTTATTAGAGTGTTGCGAGTAATATTTTCAGTTCATTTTTTTATGTTTAAAAGCATAGTTGTTATTAGATTGTCATTTTGATGCACTCATTGAAAGATCAAAAGTACTCCATTTCCATTATTTTTCAAGATCATTTGAAGAATTGTACATGCATTGGAATGTTTCATTCATAAATATTTTGGAAAAGTTGAAAGAAGATTCCATTATTTGTGTTTTTCATGAATTATGAGTTGTTCATCTTCTTGAAAAAACTCGAATAGACATCAAGTTTTGCAAAAGTATTTCCATGCTTGGAAAGTTGCATTGTATATTTTGATTTTTATGCTTTTAGGCCATCATAGTGAAAGTGAAAAGCTTGCATATTCTACTTAGAAATTCTCTCTTTTCATTTCTTAGTATCATTGTCGTTTTGAAAAGATAAAAGAAAAGAAAAACATGCTTTGATTTGGATTAATAGTGTTGTGAAAATTCTTGCGTTTCGTTGAAAGGGAAAAAGAATACTTCATAGTCATTTTTTGGTAGATTTGGGATTGTCGTGCATTGCATTGCTTTGGTAAAATTGTTGGAAAGAAAAAGAAAATTTCTCCTTCCCATACATAGAGTTCATTGAAAGAAAAGTGTATTTGTGCATGTAGTTAAGGCCTGCATTATGTTTACGATTATATACTCACCTCATGCATTCAACTAACCGTCCAGATAAAATTAACGGTAGAACTAGGGTAAAATATTTAGAAACTTATGTGTAAGTTAGAGACGTGTTCCATCGTCGTTAAGCATGGCAACTGTCGTTATTTTCCAGCACTGTATCCTAGGGGTATTGTAGTCTTCCACATACTTATCGGTATATCGAGCTCCTTCACGTACCCACCAAGTCACCTTGAGTACTTGGCTTATATCGAAGGGTATGTACTCGGTAGTATATCGGAAGGTCTCTTGCTGAACGGTTGTGCATTAGATAACACCACTACAGATTTGAGCTCCCACGTACCTTGCGTATATCGGGAGACACCCTTAGGATTCCTGAAACCAACTGAGTTAACCTTTTGGCCGTCTTGGTGGAGCAATACACCGAGAACAACACTCGGGGAGCTACTACGCACGTACCGTCCAGGTAATCGGGTATGTAGGCAAGGGTATGGTCCCAATATTCCTTGTCGTGTCATATTGTTGGACCCTGCGGTATATCACGAGTTGCGAAGCCTTGACAATCCTGTGAGGTTCCATACCATTGAATCCACTCTTATAACATAAGTTTGCTTGTGGCCTTAGTTTGTGTAGGGTATTTTCTAGTATGCTTTTCTTTTAGTTTTCCCTTAGGAGAAAATTTTCATTTCAGTCACTTTGGCTGACTTTCCTTGAAGAAGGTCTTGCAGGATTCAGAATTTGCCACCCAAGTATCCCCTTAATTAGGAGGTAATTTCGAGGGTAAGGATGGATCCACAAGCCAGGGTCGGGTCACATGAAGTGGAAAACCCAAATTTGAATATTGGAGGACATTTGTTTCCACATAATCCTCCAGATTCACTTCCTCTCATCCCCCGTAGGGTGAAGAAGCACAAATCCCCACTTCACAAGACACCTCCCGTTGCACCAGGAGAGCCTGGATCGTTGGAATGGATAAATCAACTCCAGGATGACCCTACAATAGCTGCTGGTCTTGCAACAACTTATTGGACATCTTCTACCGGTCACCCGATGGCCCATTTTTCCATTGCATCCCCACCCACTTGGGCTAGCCCCGACGACCGCTTAGCACCTTACCGTGAGCAATTGGCTTGTTTACGTGTTATGGGTGAGGAGTTTCGAAATCGAAACTTTCAAATAAGATTCGATGATAGACCAATCCCAGGTCGTTCTTTATCTTTCGAGTCACCGGAATCATCCAGACAACACGTGATCACTACTGAAACTAGTCAATCATCCATCCCCGCACATGTATCCCCTAGACAAGAGACCAGTTCAGTACCTCCCATAACCCAACCTATTGAAGGAAAACAGTCCAACACACCCGTGACTACCACAGTTACGTCACCTGTTCCTCCCCCACCCCAAACTTTGAGGGGCAGATACTCTTTACCCCCTACCTTATTTACGGGTAGTGGTAATCCTACAATGAATAATCAACAACCAGTGTTGGGTCAACCTTTACCTAGTAGTCAGCAAGTTGTTGCTAGGGTGAAACCCCCATCTCTTAACCATAATACTGTAGCAGGAGTTCCCATCGGGCCTTCCGTTGGAAATTCCTTACCTCCTGAACCTTCCACTTGGGTATTATCCCATGTCTGGGGACCGTCCAACGTAATTCAACCTCCATCGAGTCAAGCATATCCAGGTCATATTAACCCTATTTCAGGTCAAATTAATCCCAGAAACGCACTTTATGGGGTACCCTACCCCAGTAATCCTTACACTCTATGGGGTACCCTACCCCAGTAATCCTTACACTCTATGGGGAAAAAAAATGTTTTACAACATGGACCCCACATCCCGCAAGTCCCTCCACCCCCGTTTGGTCCACCCCCACCTCCCATTGGAGGCGACGCCCCCCCACATAACTCTGGAGGAGGTGGACCTCTACCTTCTGGCGGAGGACCGCCCCACTTCGGTCATCATGGCCCACCACCCCCTGGCGGTGGTGGTGGAGGACCACCCCTTCCTCCCGGAGGAGGTGGGGGAGGACCATCTCATCCCAGTGGTGGTGGAGGAGCACCACCCCCTAATGGTGGTGGTGGTGGAGGACCTTCTAATCCTTATGGCGGTGGTGGTGGAACCCCACCCTACTATGGTGGAGGTGGCGGAGGAGTCTCTTACCCTTTCGGCGGCGGCGGTGGCCCACCACCCCCTCCCGACGGAGGTGGTGGAGGCCCGTCCTATTCCGGTGATGGTAGTGGACCACCACCTCCTCCTAGTGGAGGTGGTGGCGACCCATCCTACTCTAGCGGTGGTGGCAGACCCCCACCATTTGGAGGTGGCCCACCCCCTCCCGGAGGCGGAGGCGGGCCCCCACCTTATGGTAATGGGACACCTTATTTTGGTTATGGACCACCTTACTATGGAAGCGGACCTACATTTCGTCCGGGCAGCCAATACCCCTACGACCAGTTTCCTCCTGGAACATCCTATGGTCAGTCGACACAAGGTACCACAGGTCCTTACACGCCTTATCTGTACTATCAGTACTCGCATCCTAATCCGTAACTGCCCTTTTTGGATACTTTGGATCTACCTGACCTGTCTCGTGTAACAAATGACCCCATTTACCACGAAACGAATTGGCCACCCATTCCGGTGAAACTTTCGTCAGATATCCCAAAATTTGATGGTAAGCCGGGTGAAGATCCTAAAAACCATGTGATGACATACCACTTATGGTGTTCATCCAACTTCCTAATGGACGACTCGATCCGTCTTTGATTATTCCAACGAAATCTCACTGGTTTGGCTTCCAAGTGGTATATTCAACTACCACCCCATTCTTTTCCTGATTTTGGTTCTCTTGCTAAGAACTTTTTGACTCATTTCCAGCTGCCTATGTAGCATCTCAAAAATACCAAAATAATTTTTTTTTTTATAATAGCAATAATTATCAAAGTCATTTAATGCAGAACATATAAACTAAATCGAAATCTTAACAAAGATAATTTAATGACGATGACACGTCATAATTCTCAAATAAATATAGTTGTAATTTCTACTTAAGATATAAACGGATGTTAACCTCTTTAACGAAATATCTTTGTATACTTATGTAGACAAGTACAGTTTACAATTTTGTTTAATTTCTTGGTTAATATTACATGCTGATACAGTTTGTACTGCTTTGATATTCTTGATGGATTGCTGACAGTTTGTTTGTTTGTTAAAAAAGGGGTCCTATGCACCCTATGTCCTATGAGGCACCCTGGAGCTTACTTAGCTACGTTTAGATAAGGCATTTGAATCTTGTTTCCATGTGCAGACCACAGGTAAGAAATCTACAAGATAGCATAATATTTAGAGTACTTGTGTTTTTCAATTCATTGTCAATGTAAAATGTTAAGTGCTTCCTTGCGACATTAATAACTGAAGGTATGGATAGAAGAATTCTACTCCTAGCTTAAGTACTGTCTTACAAAGCTCCTTAATGTTATCAATCCATGTCGTCCAAGCTTTCTGTTATGATGTTACATTTATCGTCATGAGACTACTGTTAGTAATATTAATACAACAATACTACTATCTATTAAGTGTGCAATTATGAAACTTGTAGGAATTTACACCTTCGAACTATCATTATAAATGGCGTGTACAAAATCTTAGACTATTCTATGTCATGTATTTATCATTTTCAGTACACATACAAACTATAGAAATGAAGTAGCTATATATATATTATAGCTACTGTTTATTTACATAATGCATGGCATAATATTCAATTATTTCGATACCAATTTAAACTTTGGAATTATATAAAACATACACTACATATTACTATATAATATGATATGGTTTTTACTATACCAAGCTATGAAAAACAAAAGCAATATTGTGCTTTACTATATGAAATCCTTACTATACCCTTAGCACCATAGGATATTATCCTATACAGACCATGAATACGATAAAAAAAACCTTATTAAGATCGTGGCTTAAGTGATAGTTTGAACTATGCTGTAAGTATGAGCTCGTATCCTAAGTGTTAATATCATATGTCAATGTATTTTGCCAAGTATCGACGTTAAAGTGATGAAATGATGGGTATTAACTTCTAATTGCAGGTTGACAGATTTACGGTTTGTGAATTAAATGCAATCCATAGTGGAATGGGTGGCTGTCATACCACGTAGTCTATCCACGTGAACTTTGATTGATATTGTAGCTGGGAGTTCTAGCTGGAAATGATGCACTGTCGCCTCTCCTCCACGCTGTACACCGTATCGTTCCTTGGCATGCAGGGTTGGCAACTCTGTGGTTGTTGGAATTTAATGAGATATTAATGTGAGGTTGCTCAGCTTTTGACGTAGCACTGTTGGCTCTTTTCTATCCGTCGATCACTCTATATATTGGTCGTTGGTTTGTGTAACCCTAATCCGTGTTGTATGTATTGTTAGCAATTTTCTCGGCCCTTCATTGTTATGTGGTAATGAGGACGACAGGTTGCCAAATGTTTAGGGCTTAGAGGAGGTGTTCTTCTAGGGTTTCGACCCTGTGACTTATGAGAGAAAAAGTTTAAATGTTGCAGGCTTGGCTTCATTCCATATAACCATGATGTCGTAGTATGAAGGGTAGATATTCATCAGCTATTGAGAGTAGTTGGTAGTTTGTCCTTTGGCTCTTTTGAATGGTGGTAATGCCTTCTAGTTTTTCCTGCGTGTATCAAATATTGCAGCCGACCTCTGGTTCCTCCATTGATATTTGGAATAACACTCTATAGGGTAAGTAAATAAGTAAATGAATGAATATTGATAACGTAGATTTTTCATTCTAAATTGTGTTAACAGTTTTTGACCACTCGCATTGTGCTTTGGCAGGTGCTCTCTTCGTTGGATGGTTTCTATGCCACGATTTTGCAAAGGAAAGCTACTAAAGCTTCTTGGAAAGCTCCAGTGGTTCTTACATGCCTCGTAGGTACCTTGATGTGTTTTCTGTGTGCCGAGAAATGGAAATCTTTGACTTGTGTCAATGATGGCCGCAAGCAAGGTTTTAAGCTTGTCTTGTTTTGTTTTATATTGTACAGAGGGTAACCTCTCAGTGATTTAAGTTACCTATTCGCTATTTGATGCCTGGTTATGTTGTCGATAGAGACTCCGAACCTTCGTTTGTTCTACTAAATGTATTAAGGGTAAAAACCCTGTACAATCTTCGTTGTTTCACGATTCTATTTTATGTTTTTAATTGATGAGGGCAAGTCTCGTGTACTGTGAAACCTTGACAGGTTCAAAGAGTAATTTTTGGTTATAGTTTTAAATGGAAGACAAGAACCAAGGGTTCTATTTGTACTTATAAACTATGGTTCATTTTTCTTGAAATGAAACAATAATTTTGTTGAATGACAGTGGGAACGATGTATAAAATATATGTGGCGTTTTTGCCGAACCACAAGGGTTGTTTTGGCCTAGGTTTTAAGTTTGCATGTCTGTGTAAAAGAAAAGCATGCCTATAATCCAAGTTCGTTCTTGTTATTCTTGTTTAGCAAAAATAGATGAAGTAGTTTTATTGTTGAATGTTTTCAATTTTACAAAGGATACCTTACCTGAAACCTCTGAATGCTATCGGGCTTGTGCTAGGGTTTTATACCCAAGACTTAATCGCTGAGATGAAAATCTTGATGATGTATTTCTTTAAATGTTAGGATGTGAGATAATGTTTAAACATGAATATGTAAACATGCCTTCGGCTAACTGTTAGATAATTCTTTGATAGTAAAATTACCATAAATAAAAGATAGTGTGGTTATGGAAAGTAATGTCTAGGGTTTAATAAGTCATAAAAGTTATCATTCTTTGAACAATGTCTACAGTTTGTATTTGAGATAGAAAATATGATGTATGAATACAGAATAAGGATTTGCAGTGCATTAGGTTTTGATACTACTGAAATAAACATTTGATACTTGAAATCAAACAGGAAATCAGGGAAGAAATAAAGTATGTATAATGATATGAAAACTATATAGTGATTAGTTCTTGCAGCTGTGATAATCCTTGGAAAACATGATATGTATGATTTTAATTGCATTTGTTTGCTATTTTAAATGAATAGAGATAAGAGAAAATATATGACCATACAGAATTTAGACTGTATTTTTCTTTCATGAAATAACAAAAGAGTTTTATATTACTGTCGATGCTATGCAGTAAATTTTTACTATGTTTAGATATAGGACAGAATTGTAACCAGGGCACTTACTGTAATTATTTGTCCAATCAATGGCAATCTGCCTATCTCTCATCTATCATTTAATTTGCTTCTCTATTATA
This sequence comes from Larix kaempferi, assembly GCA_027924585.1. Classification (NCBI taxonomy): domain Eukaryota; kingdom Viridiplantae; phylum Streptophyta; class Pinopsida; order Pinales; family Pinaceae; genus Larix; species Larix kaempferi. Next base: position 26,199,772 of record BSBM01000158.1, on the reverse strand, counting down.
GAGTACTATGCAGATAACAACATGGGAAAAATATAGAGATAATTATCTAATAAAAAATTTACAGACTTTATCATTCAGTATTGAACATAACTCAGAAATAGAATAAATTCTTTTACAAAATAGAGTTTGATAAATTCTACTAAATAGAACATTGAACTGTAAACAAAATAGAAACAACAAAACCTGGTTAGCTGTAGAGAAACAAACAACCCAAGGAGCCTGTTCCACCCAACCAATTCCTGAAGACAACCAAGTTACTTGCCTTAGGACCCCCGAGCCTGTTCACTCAACCACCAGGAGGAAGAAAATTAGAAGCTTAGGACCTCCACTTGTAGTAACAATAGTTATCCAGTCTTAAAGACTTAGCAGTCAAAGGGACCTGCACCAGCACCTCTAGTTCTCCTCCTCAGAATAATTTGCAGACTTACAATTGCACTCTCACATAGCCTCCCTATTCAAATCTTTCAGTGATCACCTGATGCACTTGAGGATATTTCTGCAGAAAATATTATGTAAGAGCTGCCTGCTCAATTCGAATTTGCCTTATGTAGGTTTCCTAGGCCTTTCAGTTTTTAACTGGTCATTAAATGAGTTGCCTGCTCACTCTCACCACCAGGGGGATAATGCCACATTTTGGGGGTAGTTGTCCCATAACCAACAACTAGTGGTGAAGTGCAATTGCTGCCATTTGTCCCATGCCTTCTAACAGCTTCCATTCCTCTTAGTGGGTCAATGAACACTCATTTAACAATTCCCTTGGGTGTTTGTCTCCTACTTTAATTTATTAAATAATAATAATCAGTAATTACATTCATCCTTGACCAAAATTGGCCATAATTACAAAACTTTGTAATTAAAATTTAACATAAAGTATGTTGCCAATAAAATAATATTTTCAGAATTTGGGTAGGTGACATACACCCCCACTTAAGCCTCAACATTGTCCTCGATGTTGGTTAATCACTCTCTGAGTGTTCGTGAAACAGAGTTGGGTATGCTGCCTGCATACTACTCTCCAAATCCCAGGTTTCCTCTTCCGGGATAAGGTGCTTCCATTGCACCTTCACTTGTCCAATGGTGCGATTCTGGAGTAGAGTTTCCCTCCTTTCGAAAATATAGTCCGCTTCCACCTGAAAATCACCGTCTTGTCCCACATGTACATCATTCCAGTTTACAACATGAGTAGCATCGTGTAGATATTTCTTTAAAAATAATATATGAAAAACATTATGTATATTTAAATTTGGGGGCAAATCCAGTTGATATGCCACTGGTCCAACCTTGGACAATATTTTGAAAGGACCACAATACCTGGGTGCCAACTTGGCACAGCTTCCCAATTTCAATGAACTCTTTTTCGGTCTTACCTTGAGGAACACATGTTCACCAACTTGGAACTCTTTATGAGTCATTTTTAAATCTGCTTGACTCTTTTTCATATCTTGGGCAGCTTTTAAATTTCCTTGTACCTGTTTCACAATTAGTTCTAACTCCTGCAACAATTCAGGTCCTAAAACAACTCTATTTACTGGGTCATTCCAAGAAACAGGTGTATCACATTTCCTACCATAAAGAATTTCAAATGGGATAAGTTTGGATGATGCATGATAATGGTTATTATATGCAAATTCTGCTAAGTGCAAGTAGTCTTCCCACTTACCAGGCTGATCCTTAACATACATTCTCAGTAAGTCTTCCATAACTTGATTCACCCTTTCTGTCTGTCCATCCGTTTGTAGATGAAATGTTGTGCTGAAATTTAAGGTTGTATTCAACCCTTTAAACAAAGACCTCCAAAAGTTTCCAATAATTTTAGAGTCACGATATGAAATTATCACTTTTGGTGTACCATGTAGTCAAAAAATCTGTTTCATGAAGATTTCTGCAATGTTTGGAGCCTTATGAGTAGTCTTCACAGGTATAAAGTGTGCTGCTTTGCTCAGTTTGTCTACTACCACCATGATAGGGTCACTTTGTTCCTGATTTTTGGGTAGTCCAATAATAAAGTCTATGCTTATCATTTCCCATTTCCAACTCGGTATAGGTAATGGTTGCAACAATCCGGCGGGATGTTGGTGTTCAACTTTCACTTTTTGACAATCCAAACATTTAGTTATGTACTCTGCTACTTCATCTTTCATTTTGGGCCAATAGTATTCTTTCCTTAGCATAGTAATGGTCTTCTGATAACCTGGATGGCCAGAGTAATGGATTTTGTGCATCTCATTTAAAATTAGAATTTTACCTATGGTATGTTAGGTACATACATTCTGTTTTTGTATAGCAATAGTCCATTTTCCTTCATTCTGTAATCTGCCATAGAATTTCCAGAACTGTTATTTGTTGTCTTTTCCTTTAATTTTCTGTATTCTTCATCCGTTTCACTCCTTTCAAGGATTTGATTTTCTAAATATGTTGAGTAAGTACTACTGGCTGAAATAAAATTCAGTTTTGCTTTAAGACTCAATGCATCTGCAACCTTGTTCTCTTTTCCTTTAATATGTTGAATTTCGAAATCATACTCACTTAAGAAAGTTAACCATCTAGCTTGTCTAGCGTTCAGATTTGTCTTATCTAATAAATATTTTAGACCCATGTTGTCTTTCAATAAGGTAAATTTTCTGCCAATAAGGTGGTAACGCCACATTTGTAAAGCATGAATTACTGCTAATAACTCTAAATCATAAGTAGAGTAATTCTTCTCATGTATTTTCAGCTTTCTAGATTCATATGCCACAACATGCCCTTCTTGTGTTAGGACTCCACTGAGTCCATCATTACAAGCATTTGTGCACACTATAAAATCCTTATTAGGATCCGCTATCCTCATAATAGGTGTTGTAGTAAATAATTCCTTTAACTTCTTAAAATTGTCTGTACATTTCTGATCCGACACAAATTTCTTCCCTTTCTTTTGCAAGGAGGTTATAGGGTTTGTAATATTTGAAAAACCCTCTATAAATTTTTTGTAATATCCAGTAATATCCATAAATGATCTTACATCCGACACATCCTTAGGAACCGGCCAATCATTAATGGATTTTATCTTGTCGGGGTCAACCAAGATTCCTTCTTTAGAAATTATGTGTCCTAAATACTGAATTTTGTCCTTGTGGAAGTCACACTTACTAAACTTAGCGTAAAGTTGATGATCTCTTAGAACCTGTTAGATAATCCAAAGATGTTCATCATGCTCTTCTTTGCTCTTAGAATACACTAAAATGTCATGTATAAACACAACAACAAACTTATCTAAGTATTTGTGTAGAATATTGTTCATCAAACACATAAATACAGCTGGGGCATTAGTCAAGCCAAATGGCATGACTACGAACTCGTAATGTCCATATTGAGTTTTGAAAGTTGTCTTGAAAATATCTTCATCCTTAACACGCACTTGATGATATCCTGACCTTATATCAATATTTGAAAATATCGTTGCTCCACGTCGGTGATCAAATAGATCGTCTATGCGGGGCAATGGATATCGATTCTTGATTGTCATCTTCTTAAGCTGGCGATAATCTATGTATAGTCTTAGGGTTCCATCTTTCTTCTTAACAAATATAACATGTGCTCCCCAAGGAGACACGCTGGGTCTTATATAATTCTTATCAATCAGTTCCTTCAACTGTGATTTCAATTCGTTTAATTCCAGTGTATTCATCCTATATGGATCTTTAGAATTCGGTGCTACTCTTGGTATTAACTCAATGGTAGAGTCTAAATCTCTCTTAGGAGGTAATCCTAGAATATCCTCAGGAAAATATTCCTTGAAATCCTTTAGTATAGGTATGTCTTCTAATTTCAGTTTGTCCTCTTTACAAATAGACTCATCATTTACTACATTTACTGCAAACAACTGACATCCTTTCCTAACTGCCTTCTTAAATTGTATTGTTGAAATCTGTCTAAGGGTTACCTTTCTTGGAATACCTTTTACTTCTACAATTTTTCCTTCATCTTTTAAACATGTAAATGTTTTTTCATAACAGTTCAAAATGACATGATGGGCTTCTAACCAGTCTATTCCGATTATAATATCATAGGATCCTAAAGGTAAAATATTCAACTTGATTTGTGTCTTTAACTGATTCATGGATAAAGCACAACTTTCAATAAAATATGATACTTTCCTCTTTGTTCCTGTTTCCAGTCTAACTAACCAAGATTTACTGAACTTTTTTGTTTTTAATTTAAGGCTTTCCACAATATCTGGTGATATATAACTTAAGCTAGCACCCGGGTCAATTAAAACAGTAACATGATGATTTTGTAGCATACCTTCAATCTCTACCATAGAGATTTGATAATCTGCTTGCCTGTTGTCGAGTGCTGCATTGATTTTGGGAAGCTCCCTCGCCACGTCTCCAATAGTAGGTTCAGTTTGAATATAGTGAATGTTGTTAGCTGTCTGCTTCCTCTTGGGACATTCTGATGCATAGTGAGGACCTTGACACTCAAAACATTTGATAGGTGCCTTTTGTTTATTGGTCTTGGTATTATTGGGATCATTTTTGGGTGCTGTAGAATTCTGCTGTTGACTATTGCTGAAATTATTTCCTTGAAAATTCCGTTTCTGAAAATTTTTCTTTTTGAAACCGGAATTCCCACTGAACCTGGAATTTTTCTTTTTTAGCTCAAAATTGTTGGGTTTATGACTTTTCCAGTTTGACATTCCTTCTCTTTTCCGATTAGTGTCATAATAGAAAACTGCCTTCCTCATAGCTTCTTCCAAGGTCTTTGGATTGTCATACTCGATTCTGTCCTTAATATTGAAAAGTAGACAGCTCAAGTATCTTTGAATCTTCGGTTTTTCTTCCACGAGATATGGCACATATCTCAATAAGTTCAGAAATTTACTATTCATTTCCTTCGTGTTCATACTTCCCAGCTTTAAATCGTAGAATTCTTTGGATTTTTCTTCATAGTACTGTTCAGATAAAAACTTCTTCTTGAAGTACAGTTTAAAAGTACTCCAGATTACATCCTTATCCTTGATCCCCTTTACTATTTTGATGTCCTGCCACCAAGTGTCCACTTTTCCGGTCAAGTTATATATAGCCATTTTTGATTTCAAGGATTTTGTATAGTTATAAATATGAAAATATTTCTTCATGCCGGACAGCCATGCTTCAGCTATCTCGCCCTTCTTAGTTTCTCCATTGAAAGTTGGAGGTCTAATCTTTTTGAACTCCCCAGAAATTTGTTCATACTCTTTATGGATTTTCTTTCTGCGTTTGTAATCTCCTTTACTGCTATCGCTTGAATAGTTACGTTTCTTTATACGTACTTCAATAGCATCTCCCGATGATGTTGAACTGCTGTTCACATAATCGGTTTTCATTTTCTTACTAAAGTTACCATGGGGCAGATCTTCAACCTTGGAGATATCTTCATTTTCTCTTTCCTGCTCATCAATTGGGCACTGTTCAAACGACACTTGGTTTAACTCTTCTTGTTCCTTCAGAATTCTTTCATTGTCTTGTTTCACAGATCTAATTTTTGCTTTTAACTCGTGAAACGCACGTAACAATTTTGACGAATTGTCATTCAATTCACCGTGGCCTTCTTCTGCATAGTGCTGTCCCATGCTATGGCTGTTTGGTTGAAATCTGTCTTCTAAATGTTCAGCTGAGTTCTCCATACCTGTAACTTAAAATAATTTATGTATAACACAATAGTTTAAATTTTAATTAGTAAGATTTTCTGCTGTAATAAATTTTATGTTGTGTGTTCTTGGACCCTTTTCAGGACTAGAGTTCGAACATGAGCTCTGATACCACATGTAACATCCCGAAAATACCATTTTTTTTTATAATAGCAATAATTCTTAGAGTCATTTAATTCGGAACATATAAACTAAATCGAAATCTTAACTAAGATAATTTAATGACGATGACACGTCATAATTCTCAAATAAATATAGTTGTAATTTCTACTTCAGATATAAATGGATGTTAAACTCTTTAACGAAAGATGTTTGTATGATTATGTAGACAAGTACAATTTACAATTTTTTTAAAGTTCTTGGTTAATATTACACGCTGATACAGTTTGTACTGCTTTGATATTCTTGATGGATTGCTGATAGTTTGTTTGTTTGTTAAAAAAGGGGTCCTATGAGGCACCCTGGATCTTACTTAGCTATGTTTAGCTAAGGCATTTGAATTTTGTTTCCTTGTGCAGACTGCAGGTAAGAAATCTACAAGACAACATAATATTTAGAGTACTTGTGTTTTTCAATTCGTCGTCAATGTAAAATGTTAAGTGCTTCCTTGCGACATTAATAAATGAAGGTATGGATACAAGGATTCTACTCCTAGCTTAAGTACTGTCTTAAAAAGCTCCTTAATGTTATCAATCCATGTCATCCAAGATTTCTGTTATGATGTTACATTTATCATCATGAGATTACTGTCAGTAATATTAATACAACAATACTACTATCTATTAAGTGTGCAATTACGAAACTTGTAGGAATTTACACCTTCGAACTATCATTATAAATGGCGTCTACAAAATCTTAGACTATTCTATGTCCTGTATTTATCATTTCAGTACACATACAAACCATAGAAATGAAGTAGCTATTTATATTATAGCTACTATTTATTTACAGAATGCATGGCATAATATTCAATTATTTCGATACCAATTTAAACTTTGGAATTATATAAAACATACACTAAATATTACTATATAATATGATATGGTTTTTACTATACCAAGCTATGAAAAACAAAATCAATATTGTGCTTTACTATATGAAATCCTAACTATACCCTTAGAACCATAGGATATTATCCTATACAAACCACAAATACAATCAAAACAACCTTATTAAGATCATGGCTTAAGTGATAGTTTGAATTATGTTGTAAGTATGAGCTCGTATCCTAAGTGTTAATATCATATGTCAATGTATTTTCCCATGTCTCGACGTTAAAGTGATGAAATGATGGGTATTAAATTCTAATTGCAGGTTGACAGAGTTACGGTTTGTGAATTAAATGCACTCCATAGTGGAATGGGTGGCTGTCATACCACGTAGTCTATCCACGTGAAATTTGATTGATATTGTAGCCGGGATTTCTAGCTGGCAATGATGCCCTGTCGCCTCTCCTCCACGCTGTACACCGTATCGTTCCTTGGCATGCAAGGTTGGAAAATCTATGGTTGTTGGAATTTAATGAGATATTAATGTGAGGTTGATCGGCTTTCAAAGTAGCACTATTGGCTCTTTTCTATCCATCGATCGCTCCAAATCTTGGTCGTTGGTTTGTGTAACCCTAATCCGTGTTGTATGTATTGTTAGAAAGTTTCTCGACCCTTCATTGTTATGTGGTAATGAGGCTGACAGGATGCCAAATTTTTAGGGTTTAGAGGAGGTGTTCTTCCAAGGTTTCGACCCTGTGACTTATGAGAGAAAATTTTTGAATGTTGCAGGCTTGGATTCGTGCCATAGAACCGTGATGTCATAGTATGAAGGGTAGATATTCATCAGCTGTTGAGAGTAGTTGGTAGTTTGTCCTTTGGATCTTTCGAATGGTGGTAATGCCTTCTTGTTTTTCCTACGTGTATGAAATATTGCAGCCAACCTTTGGTTCCGCCATTGATATTTGGAATAACACTCTACAGGGTAAGTAAATAAGTAAATGAACGAATTGATAACGTAGATTTTGGATTCTAAATTGTGTTAACAGTTTTTGACCACTCGCATTGTGCTTTGGCAGGTGCTCTCTTCGTTGGATGGTTTCTATGCCACGATTTTGGAAAGGAAAGCTACTATGGCTTCCTGGTAAGCTTTGGTGGTTCTTACATGGCTCGTAGGTACCTTGATGTGTTTTCTGTGTGCTGAGAAATGGAAATCTTCGATTTGTATCAGTAATGGCCACAAGCAAGGTTTTAAGCTTGTCTTGTTTTGTTTTATATTGTACAGAGGGTAACCTCTCAATAATTTAAGTTACCTATTGGCTATTTGAGGCCTGGTTATGTTGTCGATAGAGACTCCGAACCTTCTTTTGTTCTGCTAGATGTCTTAAGGGTAAAAACCTTGTACAGTCTTCATTGTTTCATGATTCTATTTTATGTTTTTAATTGATGAGGGAAAGTCCTGTGTACTATGAAACCTTGACAGGTTCAAAGTGTAATTTCGGGTATAGTTTTAAATGGAAGTCAAGAACCAAGGGTTCTCTTTGTACTTATAAACTAAGGTTCATTTTTCTTGAAATGAAACGATAATTTTTTTGAATGACAGTGGGAACGATGTATAAAATATATGTGGCATTTTTGCCGAACCACAAGGGTTGTTTTGGCCTAGGTTTTAAGTTTGTATGTCTATGTAAAAGAAAAGCATGCTTATAATCCAAGCTCGTTCTTGTTATTCTCATTTAGCAAAAATAGATGAAGTAGTTTTATTGTTGAATGTTTTCGATTTTACAAAGGATACCTTACCTGAAACCTCCGAATGCTATCGGGCTTGTGTTAGGGTTTTATACCCAAGACTTAATCGCTGTGATGAAAATCTCGATGATGTATTTGTTTAAATGTTAGGATGTAAGCTAATGTTTAAACATGAATATGTAAACGTGCCTTCGGCTAACTGTTAGATAATTCTTTGATAGTAAAATTACCATAAATAAAAGATAGTGTGGTTCTGGAAAGTAATGTCTAGGGTTTAATAAGTCATAAAAGTTATCATTCTTTGAACAATGTCTACAGTTTGTCTTTGAGATAGAAAATATGATGTATGTATACAAAATAAGGATTTGCAGTGCATTAGGTTTTGATACTACTGAAATAAACATTTGATACTTGAAATCAAACAGGAAATTAGTGAAGAAATAAAGTATGTATAATGATATGAAAACTATATAGTGATTAGTTCTTGCAACTATGATAATCCTTGGAAAACATGATATGTATGATTTTAATTGCATTTGTTAGCTATTTTAAATGAATAGAGATAAGAGAAAATATATGACCATACAGAAGTTAGACTATATTTTTCTTTCATGAAATAACAAAAGAGTTTTATATTATTGTCGATGCTATGCAATAAATTTTTACTATGTTTAGATATAGGACAGAATTGTAACCATGGCACTTACTATGATTATTTGTCCAATCAATGGCAATATTCCTATCTCTCATCTATCATTTAATTTTCTTCTCTATACTAGAGTACTATGCAGATAACAACATGGGAAAAATAAAGAGATGATTATCTAATAAAACATTTATAGACTTTATCATTCAGTATTGAACATAACTCAGAAATAGAATAAATTCTTTTACAAAACAGAATTTGATAAATTCTACTAAACAGAACATTGAACTATAAACAAAATAGAAACAACAAAACTTGGTTAATTGTAGAGAAACCACGAGGGCTTCACTAGAAGGAAATATAATATCACATTCATTCATATTGGGGTTTTAAATAATCATGAAAACCTAAAAATTATATTGCTTATATATTAAGGGGCAAAGGGTTTTTTTATTTAATGTAACAATACAAAAATACTTTGGGGTATTTTTTAATATGGGTGGACTGACAAATATCTGCCAATTGGAGATGGCAGGATCACGGCCGGATGAGAAATCGGGTTGAGGCAAGGCTCGAGCTTACCAGTATGTAGGGAAATTGTGTCTTGAGGCATGCTTGAGGCAAGGGGTTTCATGGTGAAGAGGGTTTCCAGCCAATCATAGGTGAGAGATAGTGGTCATTAACAGCCAGTTGTTACCAATAGCACTCGTCCAATTGTTACCAATGTCATTGGGAGGCTCTAAGATTCCAGGGCCTATTATAGGCCCTCAATAGGCCTTGGGGGCTTGAATACCCAATCACTCGTACCTATTACAGGACTTGGGAGGTTTAGTTACCCTCTTGGAGCTTGTTACAGGCCTTGGGGGCTTGGATACCTAGCCCAAAACATGCATAGTCAGTGATTGGGGAACCGCAACATGCAATCTAAATGTTGTACTATGTGCATTAGCTCTAGCGACATACAAGAAGTGATCTCCTATCTCTTCATTAGACCATTATATCTTGCAAATCATAATGATATGTGGTTGAGTAATTGCATTGTCGGTTAAGTAATGTGCATCCACAATATACATCGAAAAAAGTAAGGTGCATTGTAGAACAATAGTTATCCAGTCTTAAAGACTTTGCAGTCAAAGGGACCTGCACAACAAAATCTGGTTCTCCTCCTCAGAATAATTTGCAGACTTACAATTGCACTCTCACATAGCCTCCCTATTCGAATCTCTCAGTGATCACCTGATGCACTTGAAGAATATTTCTGCAGAAAATATTGTGTAAGAGCTGCCTACTCAATTCGAATTTGCCTTATGTAGGCTGCCTAGGCCATTCAGTTGTTAACTGGTCATTAAATGAGTTGCCTGCTCACTCCCACCACCTAGGGGATAATGCCACATTTTAGGGGTAGTTGTCCCATAACCAACAGCTAGTGGTGAAGTTCAATTGCTTCCATCTGTACCATGCCTTCTAACAGCTTCCATTCCTCCTAGTGGGTCACTGAACACTCATTTAACAGTTCCCTTGGGTGTTTGTCTCCTACTTTAATTTATTAAATAATAATAATCAGTAATTACATTCATCCTTGACCAAACATGGTCATAATTACAGAACTTTGTAATTAAAATTTATCATAAAGTATTTTGCCAATAAAATAATATTTTCAGAATTTGGGTAGGTGACAACCTATTGGATGAAACTGGTACAGAGCTTTTAACCTCGCTCCGTCAAAATACCGCTACTCATATATCAGATCATATACATGAGTGGCAGAGGAGACGACATCTCATTAAGGCTCCTATTCTAGATCAGCTCCTACCAGACTGGTTTACGAAGTCTCTCATCCCGACCATAGCACGAGATGTTTCCATGGGAGGCACTGTCACTAAAGAACAAGCCATTGCACGTGCCCACTTACTAGACTTAGTCTATGCTCAGTCTAGAACATTGTTTGATATCCTTCCTGACGCACCCCACAACACTTACGACCCCGCGAAACCACCCAAGGGACCCCAAACTGATGGCATCATTGGATCCCTTACCACCCAGCCTTCTTCTCAAATTGTTGGTTCTTCGAACCCATTGGGTTCTTCCCCATCACCAACTCAGGTTGGTCACAACACCACCAAATAATCCACTCCTGCTATCACCGAAGAAGTGAATTCTGTTTCATCAGTTTCACCTCAAAAGTCTGGTGGTAAGAAGAATAACAAGGGGAAACCTAAGAAATCTTCCACCTAGCAGGAACAAAAGAGCACCCCTGATGATACCAAACATAAAAGGAAGTTGAAGTATCCTTGTCTACTGTGTGGTGATGATCACTTTTCTAAAGAGTGCCCCCATAGAGATGAAGTTCAAAAGTTTCTTAAGGGAAAACCCACACCCGCAGTTCTCAATGATCCCTTCCCTGCTTAAAATCAGCAGTCGATTGCTCACACTTCTTCTTCCCAAGGAGAAGCATCCACCACCGCACATGTTCTCATGGTGTGTAATGATACCATCAACTTGAACACCCGTTCTCGTTCATATGACTCTGTTCCAGCCAAAGAAACTGTTGGAAGTAATACTGAAAAATATTCCACTTCGATGATTGATGTCACTGTACCGGCTGCGCCTCTCACCATAGAGAAGCCCTCTCTCGAGTCAGTATTGCGTCCACCCAAGAGCACGATTAGAAAATTGGTTTTTAATCCTAATGCTCGGGCTGCTAAAAAATACAACATTGTAGAGGACCTAACAGAATCCCCTTGTGCTATTTCGATGCTCGAGGTATTGCAAAACTACCCAAACCAGCACAAGACTCTCCTTGCTGCCATCGGTTTAGTTGACCCGGATTCATCGAACACCATTATGTTTCAGATAGAGTATTTTAAACTGAGGCTCTCCCATCAGCTGGCATTTCAAGTTGCCACAAACATCGCTAGGAAGATAATCCATCATACCGTCTTGGACGAAGCAGCCTCTATGTCAGTCATGTTGATCATATGTCAGAGAGCCATTGGTTCTCCCAAGTTGAACCGTTCTCCTACCACTTTGAGAGCCTTCGACGGACGTGGATTTCAACCTCATGGGATGTTACAAGATTTACCAGTCGAGCTGGGGGGCAATACCACAACCATTAACGTGGAAGTAGTCGCTGCCCCGTTAGATTATAACATTATGCTTGCTGGTAATTAGTTTTACACCATGATTGCGGTCGCATCATCTGTCTTCCACATAGTACAATTCCCCCACTAAGGCTGAATTGTCACAGTCGACCAACTAGATTTCTGCACACCTGACACCACTACTCATCTGGGCGATAACGTTCCTTCGATTGGACAATATTCGCAAAAGTATGAGAGTGTGGGGGTCGATATCCTTAAGGATTCATCCCTTATGGGCGTCTTTCCTACTTCGGATCCCCCAAATCATGTTTCCACGTTGAACATGATCTCCTCGCAGACTTCATCTATCCCCAACTCCACTGATTCATGGATTGTACCCGATGAAGCCACCACACACTTGATTGGAGACACTATGCCTCTATCACCCGTTTAAATCATGTACTAGGCTATCCAAATAGCACCTGAGTACCACTTATCCGTGGCCTCCATTTCCTGTTCTCTACAACGGACATCATCTGATCCTCTGCTACGGAATTTTCATTCTATCGAGTCCATTATGGAAATCATGAGCGCAGATGATCCTCCGTGGGAAGACCTCCATCATCGTTCGTCTTCTTTTCCCATGCTGGATACTGTAGAGAACAACATTCACACCATCGTGACACCAGATATCTATTCTAGGTCTCAGTCCACGATACTTACGTGTCAAAGGGACTTCGAAGGCAACCTCGCCAACATCAAACCCACCACCTCAATAGACATTTCGGTTACCCCTGGTGTAGTGGAACACATTCATTTAGGCCAAAAGTGTTACCTTGAAGAATTCATTGCTTGTACGACCTTATTCAAGTGATTTCGAGACTTTTTCGTTTGTACCTACAAGGAGATTCCTGGGATAGACCCCTCCATTGTTTTACATGAGCTTAAAACCTATCTCGACATCAAACCTATCCACCAAAAGATACGACCGGTACACCCTCGGAAGACTGCAGCAATCAAGGAAGAGATTGAGAAACTCTTGTAGGTCGGCTTCATCTATCTTGTCCCATTGACAAAATGGGTCTCAAATGTCATCCCTATTACTAAAAAACAGGGTACCATTTGTGTTTGTGTTGACTATCGAGATCTCAACAAGGCTTGTCCCAAGGACAACTACCTGACTCCCTTTATTGACTAGATTATCGACAATTGTGCTGGAAGTGTCATTTTCTCATTCATGGATGGATTTTCCGGATACAACCAAATTGAGATCCACCCTGCCAACCAACACAAGGCTGCATTCATCTGCCCTTAGGGAACATTTGCATATCGTAAACTTCCGTTTGGCCTTAAAAATGCTGGTGCCACATTCCAGCAGGCCATGTCATACGCTTTCCACAATGTGAAGGACTTTAGGGAACCTTACTTGGATGACCTCCCTGCCCACTCGAAGCAGCGTGAGTTTCACTTAGATCATCTAACGACCGTTTTCCTCAGATACAGACAGTACAATATCCGTCTGAATCCTCATAAGTGTATTTTTTGTGTCGATTTTTGACGTCTCTTAGGGTTCATTGTCTCGAAAGATGGGATGCGCATTGATCCCTTGAAGGTGGAAGCCATCGTCGCTCTTCCACCTCCAACCAACATTACAGAACTTCAGAGTTTGCAAGGACGTGCAACTTATTTAAGGTGTTTTGTTTGTAATTTCACACAAAATATGCAGGGTTATATGAGATTGATGAAAAAAGATGTCCCATTCATTTGGGATGATCAAGCTCAACAATCTTTCGAAAGTTTGAGATATGCCATCATGCATGCCCCTGTGATCCAACCACAAAACTACTACCGAGATTACATTTTATATCTTGCAGCTTCCGACACCACTATCGCCATGGTTTTGGTACAGGAATACCAGAATGCCCAAGAACATGTGATATACTATGCCAGCAAAGGTCTCATTGACACTGAAACTCGCTATTCACATGTTGAGAAGCTTGCTCTTGCGGCAGTCATTTCCGTACAGAAGTTTCTTCATTACATTTTTCTCTGCACCACCACTATCATCGCTGATTCGAACCCCATCTACCACGTTCTGACTCATCAGGCACTTGGAGGCAATTATTCACGCTGGATCGTGATACTACAAGAATTCGATCTTCTTTTCGAAAAATCCAAGTCGAAAAAGTATTTGGTGTTTGTTGAGCTCATCTGCGACCTTCCCCGTATTGATGTAGACTCTAAGCCCAATGACTCGTTTCCAGATGAGTCATTGTTTCTTATCAGTACTTCTGATCCGTGGTATGGAGATATCAAATTGTATCTTGAAACCCAACGTTTTAGCCATGAATTATCTCGTGATGACCATCGTCGAATATGCCACCATGCAAAGTATTATCTGATTATCAAAGATACTTTGTACCACCGTGGCATCGATTCTATCCTTCAACGTTGTCTGACTCATGATGAGGCTAAACGTGTTTTGAATAACTGTCATGCTGGGGCATGTGGCAGTCACCTATCTGGGATGGCTACAACCCAGAAGATTTTGCACGTAGGATATTATTGGCCGTCTATCTTCAAAGATTGTATCGAGGCTATAAAAAAATGTCCTCCATGTCAACACTTTCATACGAAAAAGCGCAGTCATCCCACCCCATTACACCCGGTTATTTCCGTTGGCCCCTTCGCTAAATGGGGCATCGGTTTCATGCATTGTAATCCCACCTCGGCCGGGGGGCATAGTTACGTCATTGTAACTGTGGACTACTTTACAAAGTGGGCCGAGGCAATGCCTACATACACGAATGATGGCACGACCGCCGCACTCTTCATGTTTAACCATGTAATAACACAGTTTGGAATCCCTCAAGCGATAGTTATTGACCATGGTTCACACTTTATGAACCACATGGTTGACGAGTTGAGCGACAGATTGGGGTTTCTCCATGAAAACTCAACACCATACTACCCTCAGTTGAACGGACAGGTCAAGGCCATTAACAAGGTCTTGAAAACTATGGTCCAACGGATGGTGGGTACGCACAAAGCCAATTGGAACAACATGCTCTTCTCCGCGCTTTGGGATTATAGAAACTCCGTTAAAACCGCCATCGGATTTACTCCTTTCCAACTAGTGTATGGATTGGAGGTGGTCCTTTCCATTGAGTGCGAGATTCCATATCTCAAGCTCGCCATCGAACTTCTCCCAAACACTACTGCCGAGGAAGAACGCTTCCTCTACTTAGATAAGCTCGACAAGACTCGCCGAGATGCTTCTCTTTCCAACAAGGCTCATAAGAAACGCATCAAAATGCAGTACGACAAGTCGGTAGAACCTCGCTCCTATAGCGAGGGAGATTTGGTCCTCACATACGACCAAAAGCATGATAAGTTGGGGGCATGAAAGTTTGAGTCCATGTGGCATGGACCTTACATAGTGAAACGCATATTAGAGAAGGGAGCTTATGAGCTTGAAGACTATGACGGAATATCTTTGGGTGAACCCTGCAATGGGATTTACCTGAAGAGGTACTATGCTTGAGTCTTTCATGCATGAGTACTTTTGTATATATTGTACATGGTGTGCGTGTGTGTTTTCTATATGGTGTGATTCTTTGATTTCTTGCATGTTTAGGTATTGTTTCGTTTCTTATACCATGTTCTTTCTGCGTGTGTAGATGGCAACGTGTTATGGATTCACAGACGACGCCAGTCGGCATACCCGTAACCTTGCTTCGGTAGCTTGGGTACTCTATTCACCTACCGACGAGCTCATCAACTCAGGGGGAATGTGTCTAGGTTTCGCAACCAACAATGCTGCAAAATATCAAGCAGTCATTGAAACCCTAACTGATGCCATTTCTTTGGGTATGGACCATGTTGTCATCCATATGGATTCTCAACTAGTGGTCTCTCATCTTAACCGGGTCTACGCCATCCGTGATCCTAACTTACTCTGTCTCTATCGACGAGTCCGTCTTCTGGAAAGGTCCTTTGATTCCATTCAGTACCTGCACATTCCACGAGATGTTAACACCATTGCCGATTCTATGGCCAACTTCATCTTATATTGGTACATTGCACACACATAAGCATATATTTATGAATTGTTAAAAGTAGACATAGCATGTGAATAATTTATTTTATAAGCAAACATATAAACAAGACCACATCATTCATCCATTTAAAACACATAATGTATAAATTGTCGGAATGTCTGTATATATATATATCTCAAAAAGTAGTGCTGGTACAAAAATCTGAAGCACGACAGCTTTCAGTGAGTCTCTACAAAACCTAAAGCCTCGTAGCTTTCAGTAGTACAAAATATAAGGCCTCTAAGGTCTTAGTACATAAATAGTAACAACATAAGGCCTAACACCTGGCTCGTACAACCCTAGGTGGTCTAACAGCTCCGGCCTGCTGAGTGTGGAAACAGTCAACTAATCTCGCAACCCTGCAAAGGAGCGCGTTGAAGCGCGCAGTCGCTCCAACTGTGTACACTTGCATGGGACGCGACACCTCATATACCGTTGGCTCGGGAACATCTAGTGTCAACCCACTTGGGTTGGCATAGACTCCATCCATCTCTACAATGGTAGCGTGCACCACAGGTCCCACGACTGCTCCCTCTTCTGTCTCTCTCCTAGCAAGAAGAGAGACTCCCACTAGTCATACAGGTCCCATGTATGCACACACATGTTGTTTACTTGTCAGCACTACATAAAAAAAAATCATAAGTGCACAAAACTTAAAAAAAGTACAAGTGTCATTTGTTCTTACCAAGGTCTCCCCATGCTTCTCCTTCTGGCAGCGGCAAGTCCGGGTCATCTCTAAAGTCCATACCACTATATGGGAAGTCCTCCACCATCAATAACTGGCTCTCCAGCCAGGTGAAAAACTCAAGACCATATCCAATAATGGGACCCCCACCATGACGGGTCATCACCCCTGTCCATCTAGCCATGTGTGGATCCCTGTCCTCCAGTGGTACCTGAGGACTCAAAAGGGTAACTCGTTCCAGTAAGAACGAGATCACTATCGAGCCATAGCCAAACTGTTTGAGCTCTCCCCACTGACACTTTGTCAGTTGAGCTCGTATGTTTGCGAGGAGTCCCTTGCACCAGTTAAATATCTTCGGAGACAGTCCTCCACATATAACATATGTGATTTGGTGTCTAGGTGAGGAGCTTGGCTCTCTTCCATCCTCGTAGTGGTGAAAAGTATAGTGCGTAATGGACGTTCCTGCACATCTTTAATGGGAATATTCCCACTAGAAGCAACAATGTTGGGAACAAAGTGCTGCAGGATCATGTCACCCGCAGTCCGATCACTCTCGCGTGATCTAGTAAGTAGCACATTGTCCCCTCTTCAGGAGAATCCGATCAGAAAGTAGATGTCCTAGACATCTATAGTAAGCATGTGCTCACCAATAACGAAGTACTGTTGGGCCGCATCCCAACATCAGAGCATATGGGTCAATAGTGGGATTTGGGACCTCATACCCTGAATCCCGAAGAACTTGAGGAGCCCACAATTCCTCAGTGCTTCCACACAACATGGATCATTTGCAACTTGTTCATAATCTAACTCATGCTCCCGTTTGCAACACTCCAAAACTATTTTGGATGCTTGGAACCTGCCAAAAGCAGAATTTTAACATTGTTAGAACTTGCTTCAACCACCAAAAGTTCATTTTTTGAGCTTGGATTGAGGTTTGGGATGGACTTTTCCGTCATCGCACCCCATTTTTGCAAACAGCGCGACATCGTTGTAGTCCAGTTATGCGACCCTTGCGACGACTCAGTCTCGTCGCAGTTCTTGAAAGGGCAGACTGCGACGAGCCGAGGGCACAATGGCCCTTCCCAAACCGAGCCAAAACCCAAAAAAATGAACAAAATTAAAAAATGTAAACCTCTACAATTATGTTAGATAAAGTTTAGGGTTACCTGCTCCGAACGATAGGTGAAATGGATGCTTATAGCTCCCGGAATCGACGAGTGAAGTTTTGGCTCCAAATGGGACTACTCCTCCCAAATTTGGCAAATAGAACAATGGTGACTATATTTGGTTTTTATTTCTATTTATAAACAAAATGGAATATTCCTTTTTCAAATATTTGATGCCTTTATACCATTTTCTATAGTTTGGATTGATTTTATCACATTTGAACGTTCGGTTGACTATTTGACCTAGTTTCCGAGTGTGCAGGAGTTGTTAAGTGTCTTTTCATGCCATTTTCGCATTGGAACAGTCATCTCAGGTATGAACACCCCTTGTGAATTTTTGTCATTTTTCCATTCATTAGATTGTAATTATTTAATGATTATGAGCTTACTCTTTGTTCTTTCTTGTGCTCTTGAAAACATGAGAATAAGTTATTGAGTTACGATTTATCACTTTTCCGGGCTCGTTAAACTCCTACGGAAAAGGAACCCCCCCGGAGTCCATATTTAAGCTCTTTTCAGGCTCTTGAAATACGAAAATATTTCCAAGCGAACTTGTCGTGTTCACGCTTGTAAAAGGATTTGAATGGACATCTTCCTGGTGATAGTTTACCCCTTTTTTGGACTAGGGGGCACTAATTTCGAAAAAGGTATACTCCAGCCAATCATAACTAGAAGAGTCCTCTCACGCGTTGTTTTACCCTTTTTCGGGTGATGAGACTAACTTTACAAAAATGGACCGTTGGAGTCTTCTTTAGTTCTTTTTAGACTCTCTAAATATGAAATGACAACCAAGTTTACCTTCTATGGACTCGTTAAATTTTCACATTGAAGGGCCCGCCATGGGACGAACCCCTTCTATCCAAGGTTTAGAAAATATTTGGGATTGGACTCATCTATGAGATGAGCTATACTGAGCATCTGGTTACCCTCATCAAGATCGTAAAAAACACATGAGGCACTCATCGTTCATGATGGGGAAAAATGAAAGCTTTTGTATTACACCTTTATCTGTGGTAGTACTTAGTCATTCTTGAACATGGCACTCATCTACATTTGCATACCGTACTTGGATCATTTGTTTGTCCTCAAGTTCCGCTTACTTCCTGAGTCTTGTTACTCCTTTGAGTCATTCAAAGAAAGCTTCCATCATCAGTTGCATTAGGAGTTAATGTCATATTCGTCATGTCAATACTTCCAAGTCATGCCATGCCCATGTTCAAGAGTACTTTCACTATTCATTTTCTACAGTCAGGTTACCTTCCATCATGTCGGTCTACTCTTAGTCAATCACGCATGTTACTATACCATTCGATCCACTTTGCACATCTTTTTCGTGTTTCATGTCGATGATGGGGGATTCATCATGGCCCTCCTTCAATGGATTCATCCTTGTCGACTTCAGCTCATCATCCAAGGATTGAATCTAGAAACCAACCAAACCTTGGCCCTGCATGCCTCAATGGCAGGTTACCTTGCTTTCGACATGAGTTTACATCATTGAATCTTGATTGAAAGATTTCATCTTGCGTTCAACTTCAACTCATTTATTCACGCTTGATGATATGTACTGTGATACCTTGGGAATCATTGACATCAATGGTGATTTCCCTCGTACTTGTTAACGGTATACCTTAATGACCGGTAATCAAGTGGTTTATACCATGTTCGACGTCAAGATATTTGTAATCACATGGATAGATTCGTATCATTGCGGGTTCAGCTTGAAGACCTTGGGGAGTCATGTTTTACCTAGATTGTGATGGAGTTTGTATTGAGTCATATTACATGGATCCACATTTGTATTGGTTGTGGTTGTGTTATCATCTCGTCATGGATCTACGCTTGTGTCTAGTATCCATGATTGTGTTCAGTCGGTCATTACTACCATGGATCTGCATTGTATTGGTCGGAAACCATGTTGTACATCATATGAGATTTTCAATTCAGAGTCAGTTGTACTACTGCAGCGTCCTTCATTGTCACGTCCCCATTTTGACCCCCCTTTGTATCAAATTGTAAATGATGTAAATACTGATATTTAATCATGGTGAGGAGCTCAAGGCCAAGGCCCCACCATTGATTTAGCGTTTATGTATCGGAAATTAAACTAGATGCTTATGACTCTTGTGCTAGATGGGCACAATGTAAATGAGACATCATGTAAATATGAATTTTAATGAAAAATATCCACAATCGGCTATGCAATGCAACAAAAGAGATGGGGCATGGTTCTACAAGGAATAGGGAGGGAAATTATTCAAACCCTTGAGCCAATGGTATTAATCCATGTGTCAATGGGGAAACCCATAAACCACCAACTACCCATTTTGTCTCATGCACCCAATCATTTAATTCTCCCAAGAAATTGGTTAAGGCAGTTAATGCCTTGGAAATGAAGAGGTATGGGCAAGCCATTTTCGTGCATGGGCAAGCCATCAACCTAGAAATTCATGTTTTTGCTTGTGGGGAAAGAAAACACCCACGAAATGGTGCCCAAATCCATGGGGAATGGGCAGTCTTCACTCATTCACGCAGTTGGAGTTAGCTGGGTCTTTCCATATACGTTTTTCATCAAAATCCTGCATTTTTCCATGCTTGGGAGTCGTTTTTGCCTGGTATAACAGTTGGGAGAGGAAGGCCACGAATTGGGGACTAGGAGGGAGGTCGTTTTTTCCCCGAATTGACCCTGGACGTTTTACTAAAAACGGATTTGGATTCCTGGGTTGTTCCCCAACTTCCCATTTCGTTTTTGTGGGTTCCCACGTTTTGTTGAGCTAGCTGAAACCCCATCTCATGCATCTACCTGTTAAAACGTTTTATCCTGCCCCCATGATTGTGTTCTGCTGTGGTGTGCATCCTCATTTTTGGTTTGAACCTATGAATTGAAGTTTTGGAGTGGTAGTGGACAGAAGTAGCTTGATAAACCTAGTGGGGGAGACAACCTCTCAAGAAGATCAAGAGGGCTTTGGTTACTCTTCTATGCATACCCTGAGAGCACTAGATAGGGAAGGTATGGCTTGAGGGACTGTATAGTAGAGAAAAGAATACTTCCTTGTGCTGGGTGTGTAGGTATTGTGGGTGCCAAGCTAGATAGATCTTGCAAGGTTATCCCTGGCTCTGTGCTGGAGCTCACTAGCTTAGCAACTCTTCCTTTCCATCTCCTAGCAGCCTGATAAACCCAATTGTAGATTGGCTTGGCTCATTTTGGTGTATGCTTGGCTATGTGTGAGTCTGCTGTTCCCTGGTTCCTTGTAGAGATCATGCCCAGCTCGGGGGTGGCAGTGGTGTTGAGAGATTGAGGAGCACACTGGCCTACGGTTGGGTGGAACGTTGCAGTTGCATAGCCAGTTGCTTGGGACTACTTCTGTATAAGATAAGTATTCTCTTGTGTGTTAAATTGGAAATTATCATTAGATGAATACTAGAATGAATGATGGATGTGCTATTGAATTTACTTCCGCTGAGCTTTTACAAGTTTATGCATGTCCATATGATCTTTTATAATTCTGCAAAGGTCTTTATTTGGCTGTCACAGAAATCTTGAGTGTATGATTAGATATCAACAACATTTTCTTAATTTCTATTGTGTTTCTATTGCACGCCCTTATACATGTATTTGTATCAATGAGTTTAATTTAATGGATATGGGGCTAATTGCCCGGTATAACGTCATGATCCTCTCCACCTAGCTGGCAGGATGGGAGGGGATGTGACATTCATCCGACAAGTCCATGTTCCATTCTTCTGTCAAAGCATTTCACCTTTTCAATATTTCAAACAGCTTCATGCTTTGGGGGGCATTCTGTTACACCTAAAATCCTACCATCATGAGATTCAGTGTATACACCCATGAAGTTCCATTGGCTAAGTCATTCACTTGGAAGGGATATCATTGCACCTTTGTTAGGTTTTGAGAGGTCGTCACAGGCTGCATTCATGCAACCTGCGACGTCGCACCTTGCTCCACTACAGGGTGCGACGAAGTCAGTTAATGGAAAAAAATAGGCCTTTCGAGCTCATTCTCGAAGCCTGCTGACTTGTATCCTTATCCCTGACCTCTTGGGGGAGCTGTAACTCGGCTCCTATCTCTCCCTCCTATCATATCTCAACCTACCCTATCTCTCTCCTACCATATATCAACCTACCCTATCCATATCCTATCCACTTAGCCCTATATAAGTGAATCTCTACCCCTCTCCAAAAGGGGGAAGTCTATGGTACTCTTATGTTGGTGAAATTAGGCTCATAGATCTAGCACTCTAGATTGGGAGACATCCACTTCTTTCTAAGGTATTTGACATGGCTTGTTGGAAGGATCTTGCAACGTTAACGAAATGGTTGTGATCCTCTTTTATATAGTACTCTCCACTTTTCAATACAGTTAATACAATTGCTTTCCATAAATGTTGTTTCCTTGATGATGTTTAGAGTTTTCCTCCTTAACTGTTAACTTAGATCTATCATATGAAATGTATGCTTTCACTATTCTTGGTTTGTTATATGTTCAACAGGGTATAGCCATTTAAGATATCGCAGCGTTGGAGCATTGGATCAACAAAGGAGAAAGGGATCTGCAAATTCAAGGTAAACGATCAATCCTTCCATTTGCACTTTTGTTTGATCTAGGAAAGTATTTTGTGTTTAGTCCTATTTGTTCTAGACTTACGTTAATCTAGGGAGATCAGGCCTTGAGTCCGCTCTTTTCCATCAAATAGAAGACTATCTACATTTGGTAGAGTTTGCATACAACAATGGACATCAAGAATCATTGAATATGAGTCCTTTCGAAGTGTTGTATGGCACAAGATTCAGAACTCTAGTGAATTGGGACAACCTAGTGAACATGGTAGTACTTGGACCATAAATTATTAAGGAGATGGAGCAAGAGATTGTTAAAATCAAACAGAATTTGAAGGAAGCACAGGAAAGGAAGAAGAGTTATGTAGATATGAAAAGAGTGCATAAGGAATTTTAGATTGGGGATCATGTCTACTTGAGAGTGAAACCAAGGAAGAGTTCCATGAAGTTGGGATGTTGTGCCAAGTTGGCACCAAGATATTTTGGGCCATTTGAAGTCCTTGATAGGATAGGACCATGTTGGGCCCAGATTGAGATGAATTTTCGGGAAGCACCTTTTTGAGGCAAGCAGGGAAGGCTGAGCTGAGCGTAGCTCAGAAGCACAATTTTGGCTAAGTATTGAGGATGCTGCGAAGATGCGTGCAACATCCCACTTTTGACGAGACTGCGGAGTTGCACGCAACGTCAAAGTTTTGGCCGTGATGCAAAGACTAGTACTGCGCTGAAGCAGTGCTGCAGAGTTAGGAGGACATGTGGAGCCAGGAAAGCGGTGTGACGGACAAGTATCAAGTGTAGCTACTGGATCGACCAGTAGCAGCCATTTTTGGAAAGATACTTCAAGATTTCTGAGCGGCGAACGTAGGAAAAACAGGAAGGCAGCCATGCATGGTTTGTTAAGGAAAGCGACGTTTGGCACCTGTAGAAGGTAAAACCGTTAGAGAGAAACGGTTCGGAAGGAGCATCCTGAAGGCACGTGTGTGACAGGAAGGCCGATAGGGACATAATGAGGACGTGGAGATCCGCCATGATCAAGCAGACGCTACCAGGATCCAGCAAGCCAGTTTGGAAAATCGATGCAGTTTTGGAAACCCTTAGGGTTTTGGGTTTTAGGTCTTTGGCATTGTACAGACATGACCTTCGGGCATGATCTATTTAAGAAGAAATTTTTGTATGGGATGGGGGTTCGGTGTGTTAGGTTCTCAGAGTTATTCTCTTTTTTGATTATTGTTAGTCTTTTGTTGTTGCTAAGAACTTAAGGAGATAGCCTTTTTGTATTGAAAAATATCTTCGAGCTGAGAATATTGTAAAGGCTCTGCAGCCGTGTGTGTAGATACCTAGCCGAGAGAAAGGAGAGTCTGCAGCTGAGTGCGTAGACTAAGAACGGTTTCCCCATCCCTTTTGAAAGAAATATATTACCAACCATTCTTATGGACGTAGCTTTCCATCCGAGGAAGTGAACCACGTTAAATCCTGTGTTATGTGATGATGTTTATGAATGAATGACTGTCTATATTTCCTATAGAATGAATGCTTGAATGTTTCCCTACATGCTGTAATATGAGAACTTTTATATGCATTTACCAATAGGAGAGGTTTGGTAATGATATGCTAGGTTCCGCGGGAGCAGATGAATGGTAAACATTTCAATTCTATGTTAAGATCGTGAATCAGTCATTTAAGTATAATTACTTTCTTAAACACAGTGAAGGAAAACAACACAGTTAATCATGTTTATCATTTCAGTTCATGTTGTAATAATCCAAGTTCTTGATGAATGCTAGAAAGATAGCCAGTAAGTTCCTGAATGAATGGATGAGTGATATTCATTTCAGTGCCTTAATGTTTCCGAGATTTTCCAAGTAGAGGATAATTGTGGGTGATTCGCAGTTCCGGTAGAAGATTCACAGCAGCAAGAGACCCTTGGTGCGGCCCGCAGTGTTGCCTCCACCATGTGGTACTGCTTGCATCATAGATCCTACTGCATATCGCGTCATTCTGGCCGCAACGCTATCCTTCTATCCTACTCTGTACAGCTTGCTCTTATAAACAACTCATCATTTACTGTGGAAACCTGATTCCACAGTACCCCATAAAGATACACCTTGGGTGAGACCTCAACTTGCTCGCAGGTTGTTTCCAAAAGGGCCAGTGTGAAGGGGTTTTGTTGGTCAAAGGGAGAACCGCAAAGAACCTGGGTCTAATTAGAAAACTCCGAGTCGGTTTAAGCCAACAAATGGTTCTGTTGCCGCACTAGAATCCATGATGAGTTGAAATGGTTCTGTTGCTGCGCTAGAATCCATGATGAGTTGAAATGGTTTCGTTGAGTTGCAATAATGATGTGTGAAGAAGAATATTAGTTCCCTGAAGGATCTGACTATCGGCATCCTGAAAAGACAAAAATCCAAGCTTGGTGGGATAAGACCATAAGCAATTTTAACAGACAATAAAATAGACATCTGCGTCTAAGTAACACACAGTGGTCGGATAGATATATGTTGGACGACATTCACGAGACCTTTTGGGCATCGTTTCCAAACGAGCTACATGCGTGGATCTCGCGGCTCGCAGAGAAGAAAAACTGTTTCCAAGGAGGATTTCCTACGGAGTGGACTCCCAAGCTCACAACGCATCTTAAAGCGTTAGACAGCCCGTTGTCACGCGCAGTTGATTATTGGGTCAATCATATGCTAGAAGGATTTGTAACAGAATTTGCTGTAGACACACTCAAATCCTACAGCCAAGCAGAAGCAAATTTTTTCAGAGGATTCCACGGTAAGTTTCTGAATGATCTCACTCTATACATTAAGATGCTGTTAGCTTAGAAAGGTGTTCTCAGAATGCAGTAATATGCTTGACGTTTGTCATGATAAATAGTACATGTATTGATTTTGATGAAGAGACACATACTCTTAGAAGTGGTAAGATATATAAAATTAATAAGAATCCAGAAGGCCCTAAACTTCATATAGATACTGAGATCCCCTACGATCTTGATAGCGAAGTTGCACAAGCATTTACCCCTGAGAATCCGCCGGCTACACAAACCGCGCCACGCTTATCGCAGAACCCACCCGCTATGAAGCCCACCCCGCAGAAGAATCAACCTAGTCCATCTCTCCCGATAGTCTCGTTTTTATTTACTGCGCAGATCCCTTTACAGTAGCCGCGCACTAATCTCGGCGCTCCGCCACCTACTAGCACAATGGAAAACACTGATATGAAACTGCCAATATTCAGAGGAACTGGCCTAGAAGACCCTGATAAACATTGGTTCCTTTGTGAAGCCGTATGGAGTGTAAGACAAATCCAGGACGATGCCGTGAAACAAGCACAACTCATCACCACTTTCAGGGATAGAGCGCTACATTGGTTTATGAAATACTCTACCGTATAGCTGAGAACCTTGGCATAAATTAAAGTCGCACTAGTGGCAGAGTTCAAGAAACCTAAGACTGAGTCTCAGTGTATAACTGAGCTGAAGGAAATAAAGCAGAGACCAACTGAAATGGTCTGGGAATTTGATCAGAAATTTAAGACCTTACTAGACCAAGTAAGTTTTGTTATACCACCAGAACAGCATAAGGAATGGTTCATTGCTGCGCTGTTACCTCATATTAGATTACCATTGATGCAACAAAAGGTTCTATCCCAGGCAGAGGCATTAGAAATTGCAATGAAGCTGGAAGCTTCGCCGATTGGTGATACTAGTTCTGGGATGTCTCAGATCCATAACCAGCTGACCACCCTGACACTTGAACTGCAAAGTATGAAAAATGGTAAAGAACAAAGATATGAACCTAGACAGGAGGTCTAGTGTACAATTTGTAAAGGAGAAGGTTATGACCGCGAACATTGCCCTCTATTTCATGACTATATTAACAATGTTGCGCCTAACCCATTAAATCAGAGCCAGGCCCCATGGTGTGAAATTTGTAGAACCACAGGACATAGACTTGAAGACTGTTACCTAATCCATAAATATGTGAAAACTCCTAAGAATTTATACTACAATTTCTGTAAATCAGTTGGACATGATGAATCCAACTGCCGCACATATGAATTAATGAATGAAAGAAAAAGGGATATGGACTCAATGCGAGGCGCTGGCTTGTACCGCGTACAAGAAGATACCCAGCCAAAACAAGAAAATGCACAATATGACCAAGGAGGATACAGAGGTCGTGGTGGTGGATACCGTGGCAAAGGAAGAAATACTGGTCCAGCACAAGGAAGAGGCTGCGGCCAAGTCATTTGTTATAACTGTGGTCAACCCGGGCATGTGTCTAGAGATTGTGTTAACCCATGCACTACGTGCAATTATTGTAAATCATTTGAGCATGTCATTGAAGATTGCCTAGTATTAGAGGTGGAAATGCACAAGAGAAGACGAACAGAGGCTCTGAATACAAATGTCCAGTGGATCGCAATAGAGAATAGACCAGTGGATCCGAGCATTAACGTGGTCACACGCAGTAACGTTGAGACAGGCCATGGCAGAGGAGCAGAAGCTTCAACATTAGGAGAAGCAAATACGAAGAAGGATCCCCTTGAAACAGTATGGATAAGGAAAGCTCCAGGAAAAGCACCCCCTCTTAACCTACAGAAGAACAGGGAGATCTTTATTGACACGTGAGAGACCTTTAGAGAATCAGCAGATAAGTCGTCAAGGATCCCGCTGCGCAGTGAAACACCACATGTTGAAGACATGTCGGCTCCATATGACAAAACAAGTACTGCGACAGATGTCTGTACTTCTGTTGAGGAGTTCTTGCGAAGCTGCATGAAGTTACTAAAAATCGAACAAGCCATAGTAGAGCTCCAGAAGCTTATTAGCGAGTATGAACCTCAGATTGCAACAGAGACTCCAGATAGCATTGTACATCATATAAGGAAGCACAAAAGAACAGGCCGAGAGATTAGGCTTACTACGCATATAGGAGATTTTGAAATGGATGAAGTCATCCTTGATTTGGGATCAGAAGTGAATGTCTTAACTAAGCAGACATGGCAGCAGATGGGTCGACCAAAGTTGCTCTGGTCACCTATCCAGTTAAGAATGGCTAATCAGGAGAAGGTCATACCTTTTGGCCGCTTAGCTAATGTAGTAGTTGACATTGACAGAGTACAGAGTCATGCAGACTTTGAGGTTATTGAAATTGTGGATGATAGTCAACCTTTTCCAGCAATATTGGGAACTGATTGGGCTATGGATAACTTGGCTATCATAAAATTGAAGACAAAGAAGATGATCTTTGAAGGGAAGCATCTTAGGGTCATTTCACCATTGGATCCTAAAGATGGTGATAGATACAGTGAGCCGATTCAGGACGAATCCCAATCTCAAGATTTAGACTGACTATACCAGCTGACTGCGAACAAGGAAGACTACATTAATCCTACTGCAGATGGTACGCTCAGCTGGCGATGTGACACTTCTTGTATCTCTGACTCGGATATAGGATTGGAGAATTGGCAAAGCTGCATGCATGAAGTATCAGCAAGAAGATGTGTGCAGGTTACAAAATCACTGCGCTAGATCGGAAAAGAGGTAAGTCCTATTCCCACATATGATGGTTCTGCTAATGTTTATGGTTTCATAAGGGAATATACTGCAACTATACCAGATGAGCATAGACTGCCAGCTTTAGATATAGCATTGCACGATACACCTGCCAGATGGTGGAATGCACATAAGAAAACATTGACCACTTGGGATCAATGCAGAACTAAGATGCAGATCCGATTCGTCGAAAAGATTACTTTACCCTTTGAAAAGTATAATGGACAGATAGACCATAGTTAGCACATTGAAATTTGTTCAAAGGTATGGGTGGAAAGACCAATTAGAGAATGGGTATATTTATTTGTACATACATTGGATGCGGGTATCCCATAGAAATGGTACCTCGACTTGGAGTTGCGTAGTGAACTCACTGATTGGGAGCTGCTCGCTGTAAACTTCCAGAAGGACTTCAGTTTTGAAGATGAGAATCCATTAATCCATGAAGCATTACAGCTAATCAAGAAGCGCATATTCCTGGACGAGTGTCATAATCAAAACATAACATTGCAGGAGTTTTTTGGGATAGAGTGTGTTCCCGTGCACCTACCGTCAGAATGGAAAGAACATGAAGAGCACTTGATCGAGTGTTACAACTTATTTGAAGATACCAATGATACAAATGAAGACGATGAGGACGACCCATGCAACATAGATATACCAGAGTCAGAAGGAGCGCGTGAGGTAGAAGGAACTCTGGTCGAAATCCCAGATATGACTGGACCAGTAAAAACACAAAAAGTGAACATTGGCACAGACAAAGAGCTGAAGTTCACATCAATAGGAGATTATTGGGACGATTAGACTATTGCAGAGATCGCAGATACCTTACATGAGTATCAGGAACTATTTCCAACAAAATTTACAGAGATGAAAGGAATTTTGGGAGATCTAGGGGTCATGAAAATACCTTTAAAACCAGGTGCTAATCCTGTCAAGCAGAGGACATACAGATTGAATCCGCGCTATAAGGAAAAAGTCCACGCAGAGCTAGATAAGATGCTAGAAGAAGGAATCATTGAACCGGTTGAAGAATCCAAATGGATTAGCCCCATGGTTGTTCAAGACAAGAAAGGAAAAGGCGATATCAGGATTTGTGTGGATCTCAGAAAGCTGAATGATGCTTCCATGCACAACCCATTTCCCACTACATTCACAGACGAAGTGCTTGATAACGTTGGAGGAAATGAGGCATATTCTTTCACTGATGGTTTCTCTAGTTATTATCAGGTCAGAATTGATCCTGCAGATAGGCATAAGATGACATTTTCTATATAATGGGGGTCATTCCAGTACACCGTCATGCCTTTTGGAATGAAGAACGCACCTGCCATATTCTCTAGAGTTGTCGTTGCAACATTTAAAGATTTTATGCACAAGTTTTTAGAAGCATATTTTGATGATTGGACTGTATTTGGTCTATTGAAAAATCATTGCGTGAATCTCTGCATGATGCTCGAGAAGTGTCGATAGCATCAAATATCCTTGAATTTGAAAAAGTGTATTTTCTGTGTGCCTTATGGAATTTTACTTGGCCACATTGTCTGTAAGCAAGTATTGATGGTAGACCCTGCAAAGATTGCAGTTATTGCAAACTTACCAACACCAAAATTAGTCAAGATGTTGCGATCTACATTAGGCCATATTGGATATTACAGGAAATTTATAAAGGGTTATGCACAGATAACCGCAGCAATGGAGAAGCTGCTGAAGAAATACGCACCGTTCATTTGGAACACATAATGCGAACAGGGTTTTGACACATTAAAAGAAAACATGGTCATTGCGCCGATTCTAGTCTTTCCAGACTGGACAAAGCCATTCCATGTCCATGTTGACACATCATGTATTTCCTTGGGGATCATATTAGCTCAGCCAGGAGAGGGAGGTATTGACCACCCTATTGCATTTTCTAGCAGAAAGCTTTCGACAGCAGAGAAGAACTATACTACAACTGAGAGGGAAGGCCTTGCGATGGTATATGCCCTACATAAATTTAGACACTACTTACTGGGATCGCACTTATTTATGTTCACTGACCATTCTGCATTGAAATATTTGGTCAACAAGCCAGTGTTAGGGGGATGAATATGCCGATGGCTACTGTTGTTCTAGGAATATGACTTTGAAATTATTGTCAAGCCAGGTAGACTGAACTTGGGACCTGATCATCTATCAAGGATTGAGTCAGGAGAGGAGCCGACGAATATTGAAGACAGTTTGGCTGATGCGTAGTTATTTAGTATGCAGGTTGCTGATGATTATTACAAGGACATCATTGACTTCCTAACCATAGGGCTGGCACCCTAGGAATTCTCGGTCCAACAGAAAAAAACAGTTAGTGGTGTGCGCCGCAGACTTCACTATAATTGCAGGACAGTTATACAAACTTGGGCCGGATGAAATCCTGTGCAGGTGCGTACTCGATCATGAGAAGCCATTTATTCTAGCCGACGCACACTCAGGAATCGTGGGAGGTCACTATGTAGGAAGGGCTACTGCGCAGAAGATATTGCGTGCAGGGCTATGGTGGCCTACGATCCATAAAGATGCCAAAGAACATTGCAGGAACTGTGATGTCTGTCAGAGGATGGGAAAACCATCACGCCGAGATGAGATGCCATTGAATCCACAGTTAACATTGCAGCCATTTGAAAAATGGGCAATAGACTTTGTGGGTCCTATAAACTCACCAGGAAAAAGAACGGGTGCAAGGTATATTATTACTGCTACATATTACCTCACCAGATGGGCAGAAGCAAAACCAGTTAAGGACTGCAACGCCAGTACTGCTGCGCAGTTTATTTTTGAAGAAATACTCACTAGATTTGGTTGTCTGAAGATTTTGACGAGTGACCAAGGTACCCACTTTCTAAACAAGACGATTGAGGCGCTTCCAGAAGAATTCTACATTCGTCATCAGCGCAGTACTCCATATCATCCATAGGCGAATGGTATTGTAGAGGCTTTCAATAAAATATTGGAGAATGCACTCACTAAGGTGTGCAATGTAAATAGAGAAGATTGGGACCTGCGCGTCTCATTTGTGCTATGGGCATACAGGACCACATGCAAGAAATTGACAGGACAGACACCCTTTTGGTTGGTTTATGGGCAGGAGGATATAATGCCTATGGAATATATTGTCCCTAGTTTGAGAATCGCTGCATTTACAGGGATGGCAGATTGCGAAGCTCTAGAAGAAAGATTACTACATTTATTGGGCTTGGAGGAAGATCGCTTCATCGCAGGCTTCCACCAGCATGCTCAGAAGGACCGCCAGAAATCATGGCATGATCGCCATATAAAGAACAAATGTTTTTAGGTAGGTGATCTAGTCCTCCTGTATGATAGAAAATTCATGAAATTCCCTGGTAAATTTAAGATGCATTGGCTTGGCCAATATACTGTGATACATGTTACTAACACTGGTGCAGTCCAGTTAGCCAATTTAGCTGGTGATACTTTGCCAACTTTGATAAATGGAAGCAGGATAAAGCTATACCATGATAGCACTGCTTCGCAGAACCCTGAATAATGAACCAAGGAAGGAAATTCTAAGTGTCAAGTACAGTTGAAAGTGGACACTAGCAATGTAAAGGATTCTGTACAGGTATGATAAAAGGAATAAGGTATGAAAAGAAGAATGATCTATGTACTGCGCAACACTGTTGAAGCTGCGCGAAAGGGGAAAAAAAAAGAGAAAAAGAAGAAGAAAAATATATATGTATAGTGGAATCCGCGTAGCTGGAAATTTTTGGCACTGCGAAGTAGCCACGCAGGGTTGCAGATGGCTTATCGCGCAGTTCGATGCAACACCTAGAGAAAAATAGCCATTACATGGATTTTAGAAAATAGCCATTAGATGACCATTGCAGCAACTGCTTCAACATTTAAAGCAAAGATAGTTGTTCTGAGCACGTCGACGCAGAAACGATCGAAGGATCCACTCAAATTCACCAACAAACAACACATTAAATGCTTATATAACCGTTGAATGGCATGGGAGAGGGTCTTCTATGCCTATAAATAACACCGTTGGGAGACTCGCAGGTGTTACCAAGCACTTAGAATTTTCTTGCGATTAACCTCTCTGAGCTAGTAGTCATCTGTATTCTGTCTGCCTTAGCCGCTACCTCATTTGTGAATGTCCAAACCTTCCTTTAGAGAAGAAGAACTGACCCTTGAAGAAGCACTGAGGATCTTTCAGCAAGGAGGGATTCAGCAGTTAATGAAAACCCCAGTTAAGAAGGTCGCCGTAGAACAAGGTGAAGGATCCCGCATAACACCAAGAATTAATCCCACGATGCAGGAAAAACCAAAGGATAAGGGAAAAGTGGTAACTGTACCTCGATCCAATATCATAAAGTTGGGATCCTCGACATATAAAGCACTAGCCTTTCAGACAGAACCTTTGAAGATGACACCTGAATATATCTCCTCGTGGGCACTGAATGCCCCTGTGTTTAAATTGCTCAAGAATGTGAGATATGACATCCCGCTGTCACCTATGTCAAAGAATGTACATGTTGGTAAGAATTTGCTGGGAAAGATAGCAGATTGTAAATGGGAGGATTATGACCTCTTCGGAATAAAGAAAGACGAGCCAGATGTTCCCAAATACTCGGATTTTCAACCAGACCAGTATATGTGCTGGAAAAAGGACGCCAAGGGAACTTTGAACTTGGTAGCTGACAGTTGGTTAGCACCTGTCGTTCAGTCAGGGCTGCTGAACTTGCTGAGATTGCCACATTTTGACCGTTCCCCAGAATTGAATATTGTGGTTCACACACTCATGGCGCGAATCCATCAAGGTTATTTGTGGTTGGACAAAAACATTGACATTAACATTGATTTGATCCACCGTATCACTGGGCTAAGCAAGCGCAGTAAGGATCCGAAGCAATTCTTCAAGGGGAAGAGCAAAGAGAAAGAGGTTGTTGGGAAGATGAAGAAGACCCACTCAGTGGTGAAGGCCAAAAGAGGATTCCCGACAGCAGATATAGAGGACCGAGCAACAAGATTTGTAATGCAGTTGCTCGCAGGAAAGATGCTCAAAACAACTAGACCTTCAGAGGTGCCTCCGGGTGCAATACTCCTTGGTGTCGCGGCGGCCGAAGGCCACAACTTCAATTGGTGTCAGTTTCTATTGAATGAGTTCCTTGAAGAACTCAACGACACCCAGGTGAATGGCGGCCAGTTCCATTTCACCTGGCTCATCGTCCTCATTGCTTTGTGCGGATGGAAGGAGCCGTGAGATTATGCGTGCATCGTTATGGATAGCAAGGATCCTAGAGGGTTTAAGTTCGTCAACCTCTGGGAAAACACAAATGCAAAGCGCCAGCATGCAACAGCAGAAGTATTTTACCAATACTATATCCAGCTGCGCGATGCAATCACGAAGACACCCTGCATTACAAATAAGGTCATGGTGAAGTATATCCGCATCATCGACTTTGAGGTGGATATGAAATGTATATTCATATCGCCGAAAGCACAAACGAGGAAGCCAGAGTGGTTCCCAGGAAATTACATCATGTATGAATAGGATATTGAGGACCTAATGAAAGATTGGCCAGTAGAGTTCTGCGTAGAGGTCATGGACGTGGAGATAGATTTAGCAGAAGATGAGCCGATCCCGCTCTCATGCCCAATTATTGAAGAAACAGGGAAGAGAAAAGAATCTGAGACGTTGGAGAAGCCAAGATCGAGGAAAAAGGTGAAGGATACAAAGATTCAATAGGAGGCGGTCCTCAATGATGATGACTACGAGATGATAGCCAAAAAAATCTTAGAGCAGATGAAGGAGCTTATGGCAGCTAAAGAAAAGAAGGACAAGGTCATCCACGATGACCAGCACTAGACGAGGCTCGTGATGCAAGGCCTAATGAAGAAAATGGATGATGTCCATAAAATCCTTATTGTGTTGCAAGAAGCAGGGGTTGAAAGGAGGTCGGTAGGAACCTCGCAGCAAGGAAGCCAATAACTAGCAATAACGCTGCCGTCGAGGACCAGAATTGTCCATGTGGACCCATTAGTTGTTGTGTTGCCAATAGCAAAGCAAGTGGCCTTGGACATGAAGGGAGTCGAGAGGGAGCTCGACTTAGCCAAAATCCCATTACCAGGATTGCACTTCATCCACATGCATATCGTGGAGGAAATGCATGAACGGACGGTTGAAGCAATGAAGTTGCAGGTAGAACTCACCGTAGCAAACAGACAAATTCAGTAGAAGGCAGAAGTACAGCTACGCAACGAGCAGGACCGTCGATAGAATCTGGAGACCACCATATCCAATGTGGCGAAGGATATCAAAGGCATAGAAATACAGGATGATCCTGCGAACACAGTTCTGAGGATCGGAGATAAGGTGAGGTCCTTGCAGACGGAGATGCAGGACAAAGAGATTTATAATGAGGCTGATATTGCTACATTGAGGGATAAGCTGAACAAGCAGGCGCCATTAACCGAACTGCAGGTCAGAGAGCAAGCAGTGAGCACTGCCTCAGAAAGCACCACAAGTGAGATGGCTAAGTGACAATCTCTCTTGGATAAGGTTTCGCAGGCAATCACGACCCTTGAATAGGATCAAGGATTACTGTAGATCAAGACCATGGTACAAGAAAAACAAACCGCGCTGGACAAGTTGAACGCAGAGGTGAAAGCTCTGCCACCCAGAGAAAGGCTGCCGAGATATAAGTAGATATCCAGCTTAAAGAAAGAAGTACAGTATTTACAACAAAAAGATACCGAGATGGATAATCAGTCGCAGCAGCTCCTGGAGAATGCCATGGCAGTATCGCAGTAGATTGAAGATAAGTTAGTATAACTGCGCGATAACCAGGAGCAGGTACAAGATCAAATTGGACAAGGAATAACTCCAACACTGCTTGAGACAATTAAACAGGTTGAGGAGGACACAAGAGAAGCAGTGTTGCAGTTGTGCGGTGCATATGATGAGTTCGCGGCCAAGTTCATCCCACCGGTCGCGGCGCAAAGTGAGACAGTTGAAACAATCAGTTGCTTGGGGACGAGCCACATGTAAGTGTTAGGGGCATATTGGGCCCAGATTGAGATGAAGTTTTGGGAAGCACCTTTTTGAGGAAAGCATAGAAGGCTGAGCTGAGCGCAGCTCAGAAGCACAATTTTAGCTAAGTAAGTATTGAGGATGTTGCGAAGATGCGCGCAGCATCCCACTTTTGACGAGACTGCGTAGTTGCGCGCAGCGTCGAAGTTTTGGCCGTGATGCGAAGACTAGTACTGCGCTGAAGCAGTGCTGTAGAGTTAGGAGGCCACGTGGAGCCAGCAAAGCGATGTGCTGGACAAGTATCAAGTGTAGCTACCAGCTTGACTAGTAGCAGCCATTTTTGGAAAGATACTTCAGGATTGCCGAGCGGCTGATGTAGGAAAAACAGGAAGGAGGCCACGCGTGGGTTGTTAAGGAAAGCGACATTTGGCACGCGTAGAAGGTAAAACCATTAGAGAGAAATGGTTCAGCAGGAGTAGCCTGAAGGCATGCATGCGACAGGAAGGCCGATAGCGGCAGATATCTATGCATCCTCGCCACAGATATCCCTCACCACAGATATCTATGCATCCTCGTCCACCTACTGAGCCATGGATGGCTCGATGGAGTGACTACGCTGGGCGCCTTGGAGGACCTCAGCGGCTAGCCTTTGGAGAGGACTTTTTCTCTTGGCTAGAGGAGCAGATAGTCATGATCGACGACTATCCCTATTCAGGGGTAGATTTCCGTGAGGATATTGACTTGGCTTTGCCAGAAGATGATGACTGGGACAACTCTGGTATGACCTTCATGGATATGTATTTTTTGCTTTTAAATATTTAATTTTTAGTGCTTTTTTAGAATGTGTAAAAGACTTCTAATGTATATTCGTATGCATGTTGCAGATCGTGGACCACAGAGGCCAGCTGGATACTCTCCACTACGTCGTGGCGGTGTAGACCGCCAAGCTGATCCTGTCGAAGAAGAAGATGAAGACGAGGCAGGAGGTGTCCGGGACATTGAGAGGAACCTGCAGGGATTGACTCATGGTATCCCTGCTATGCGGATGGATGATGTTCCCTACCACCTCCAGAGGCATACTGTGGGTGTACCTGGACGTATCAGTCGACTTCTTCGCAAGGTGGTTCGAGCTGTGATGTGTTACCACCATCAGCGGGAGGAGTCCGATGAGGGACATGATAGGTCTCCTAGATCTCCATAGATGGTCTTTAGATCTTTTTGCGGCATGTACACGATATGTAGGCTTTGAGGGCCAATTTTTGTATATGGGATTTAATTCCCAATTTTGCCTTTGACACAAACTTTATGTATTTTGGGAAAAACACTTTTATATACAGTGATATGGACCTATTTATGATCTAAATATTTACAATGACTTGTGCATTTTAATTTTTATAATGTATGGGCAAGATGCCAATCCAAAATGTAATTAGCCAATGAATCGGCAATACAATTGAATTCTCTGGGTATGTGTTGATATGTGATAAAATCAAATGACCGTTCCAAGAGACGTACTCTTCGAAATAAACGAAGTAATGTAGGATCGCGAACTGT
Source organism: Larix kaempferi (assembly GCA_027924585.1). Lineage (NCBI taxonomy): Eukaryota > Viridiplantae > Streptophyta > Pinopsida > Pinales > Pinaceae > Larix > Larix kaempferi. The sequence goes on along the minus strand of BSBM01000158.1, from coordinate 26,162,970 downwards.
GTAAACACGGTTTAGATGTGAAACCACGAGTTGGGAGTCTAAAAAGACCGATAAGGAGTCAATCCCGAGTGAAGCAACTTCTGTCAAGAGACCAATGACTGCATGGTACTCTGCGATATTGTTGGTTGCGGGACCTAAACAAATGGCTCCTGAATAAATCAACTCGCCAGTGGGGGAATAGATCACCCATGCTGCGGAAGCGAGATTCCGGGTATGTCGTCTTGCACCGTCAGCGAATCCAAAGTAGGTAGACATCTGCGCAAAAAGGCACGAGTCAAAGTAAGAGTAGATACATGAGATCCACGCACACACTAGAAATAAAGCAAAAAGCAAACTAAGTACATTATGTACAAGAAGTAACCCGCGTGGGGTAACCTTACGCGTAGAAACGCTTGAGGTATAGCCCGTTGCGGGGCCGTGCCAATGGCGTACCATCACAGTCGACTAGTTCATAGGCTCCTTTTTCTAAGACACGTTTTACAATGAAGGGGCCGTACCACATAGATTCAAGTTTACCTTTTCCAATCTTATCATGCATCTGATCATATGTAAGTACTAGGTCACCCTCATTGAAGATCCGAGGTTGAACGGATTTGTCGTATTGAGCTTTGACGCGTTTTTTGTGGGCTTCATTAGCCAAAGCGGCGTCGCGGCGGGTTTCATCTAGCTTGGCTAGGTATAGAAACCGTTCCTCTTCGGAAGTAGTGTGTGGAAGTAGCTCTATGGCTATCTTGAGTGATGGAATTTCACATTCAATCGGGAGAATGGATTCTAGGCCGTAAACCAGTTGGAATGGTGTAAACCCAGTAGCACTTTTCACTGAGGTTCGGTATGCCCACAGTGCTGAGAACAGAGCCGAGTGCCAATTGGATTTTTGGGTACCCACAATGCGCTGAATCATTCGTTTCAGGACCTTATTGATGGCTTCAACTTGGCCATTAGCTTGTGGGTAATACGGGGTTGAGTTTTCGTGGCGAAAACCCAGTTTGGCACTTAGTTCTTCGATCATATGATTCCTAAAATGGGAACCATGATCGGTCACAATAGACTGTGGGACACCGAATCTAGCTATGATATGATTGAATATGAACTGCGCTGCTGTTTTGCCGTCTTCAGCATATGTAGGCATCGCTTCAGCCCATTTTGTAAAATAGTCCACAGCTACTATGACATAGCTATGCCCCCCGGCTGAAGTGGGCTTACAGTGCATAAAATCAATGCCCCATTTGGAGAAGGGGCCGACGGCAATGACAGGATGGAGTGGAGCAGGATGCGAGTGCGCTTTACTATGAAAGAATTGACAGGGTGGACACTTCTTGACTGTTTCAATGCAGTCCTTGAAAATCGAGGGCCAGAAGTATCCCGCTCGCAGTATTTTCTGGGCCGTAGCCATCCCAAAGAGATGACCACCACATGCTCCAGCGTGGCAGTCATTGAGAACGCATTCCGCCTCATCTAAGGTCAAACAGCGTCGAAGGACAGTGTCGACACCACGTCGATACAAAGTATCGTTCACTATAAGGTAGTATTTTGCGTGATGTCTGATACGTCGTCGTTCATCGCGGTTGAGGTCGGGACGGAAGCGTTGGGTTTGGAGATATAAGAGAATATCCCCATACCACGGATCAGACGTGCTGATGAGGAACAATGATTCGTCGGGAAGAGAATCAATGGGCTCGGATTGCTCGGTAGCACGGGGCAAGTGACAAATTAGCTCAGCGAAGACCAGAGATTTCTTAGACTTGGCTTTGACAAATTCCAAGTCAAACTCTTGAAGGACGACAATCCAACGGGAGTACTTGCCCCCAAGCACTTGTCGTGTGAGGATATAGTACATTGGATTGAAATCTGCGATAACGGTGGTCCGACGGAGTAAGATGTAGTGACGGAATCTCTGGACAGCAAATACTGTTGCCAGAGCCAGCTTTTCAACATGTGAGTAGCGAGTTTCGGAGTCAAGAAGACTCTTGTTGAGATAGTACACCACATTCTCTATGCCGTTGTGATCTTCCTGGACTAACACCATGCCAATGGTGGAAATCGAGGCTGCGAGATAAAGGATGTAGTCCTGTGTGTAATTGGGGGGTTGAATCACAGGATCTTTGGTTAAGGCTGCTTTTAAATTATCAAAGGAGCGTTGGGCTTCATCATCCCATATGAAGGGAACATTCTTCTTGAGAAGCCGCATGTAGCCTTTTGTTATCTCGGACAGATTACAGATAAAACGGCGTAGAAAGTTTGCATGCCCTTGCAAACATTGAAGTTCTGGAATATTGGTAGGTGAAGGCAGGGCTATGATAGCTGCTACCTTTGCGGGATCTAGACGTATCCCGTCTTTGGAGACTATGAAGCCTAACAGTTTTCCGGCTTCTACACAGAAAACGCACTTATGCGGGTTCAAACGTATATTGTAGCGCCGGCACCTTTCGAAAATGGCACTCAAGTGATCTGGATGTTCTTCCCGAGTTCGGGAATGAGCGGGAAGGTCATCGAGATATGGCTCTACGATATGTTTGATGTCATGAAATGCGTAGGACATCGCCCGTTGGAAAGTTGCCCCGGCATTTTTGAGGCCGAAAGGTAACTTCCGATATGCAAAGATCCCCCAAGGGCAGATAAAGGCCGTTTTGTGCTGGTCGGCTGGGAGGATATCGATCTGATTATAGCTAGAAAAGCCATCCATAAATGAAAAGATAACACTTCCGGCATAGTTATCGATGATCTGGTCGATAAACGGAGTTGGGTAGTTGTCCTTGGGACAAGCTTTGTTCAAATCACGGTAATCAACACAGACTCTGATCGTTCCCTGTTTCTTGGCTACAGGGACGATGTTGGATACCCATTCTGTCAATGGGACAGGATAGATAAAACCAGCACGCAAAAGTTTTTCAACTTCTTCTTTAATGGCGGCTGCCTTACGAGGGTGAACGGGTCGAAGCTTTTGCCGAACAGGTCGGGCGCCAGGAAAAGTTGGAATTTCGTGGACCACAATCGACGGGTCGATTCCTGGCATCTCTTCATAACTCCAGGCGAAAACATCGCGGAAAGTTTTAAAGTAGGCATTATAGAACTCCGTCTTGAGAGGAGTACATGTTTTGCCAATGTGTACATTTTCCACGATACCAGGCTTTACTGAAATGTCGATGGGAGTGGTTGCCATAAGATTGGCCAAGTTGCCTTCAGAAAATACTTCGTCAAGGGAAGTGGGGAACTTGGTTTGAACCATCCCAAGTGAAGCACTGGATTTGGTATCAGGCTCAAGTGACTGAATGGTGGGGAATGAAGATCGATGATGAAAATCTACCCATGGTGGCTCATTACCACACATAACCTCTATGATTGATTCATCGGTGGGAAAAATCAAGTTGAGAGGATCAAACAATGGTGGGCGTGTATGAGTTTCAGTCGAGAGCTGTGCCACTGTGTGATCAGTAGAACAGTCGACCCAATCTGTGGCTGATTGGATCGCGTCATAAGCTGCAAGGTTTATGTTCAAAGGCATGGAATTACCATAGCCTTGGATCTGAGTAGGACTCGGGATCACCCATGAATCATCGGACGGGGTGACATGCGATGAAATCATGTTGACTGGTTGAAGATGGGTTCCCAGCTCTGGAAAAACTCCAATGAGGGATGAATCCTTCATGAGACCAACACCTATGTCTTGGAACCGGTACCGAGGTTGATCCAATAATGGAACGGTATTGGCGGAGTTCGGATGGGAGTCTGGGATACAGTAATCCAATTGATCAATAGTGACAATTTTCCCTTCATGAGGAAATTGTACAATCCGGAAGACTGTAGATGCTATGGCAGTCATGGCATAGAACCAGTTCCGACCAAGTAGGAGGTTGTAATCCAAAGGTGCATCTACGACTTCGATGTGTACGGATACTGTTTTGCCCCCCAGTTCAACACCGATTGAGGGGATGAGTCCGTATGGTTGAAAACCATGTCCATCAAACACTCTAAGAGTAGTGGGAGAAGTTGTGACCTCAGGCGAGCCGAGGGCTCTCCAGCAGTTCAAAGACATAATCGACGTGGAAGCACCCTCATCTAACACTGTGCGGTGGATAACATTTCCACGGATTTTTGTATGCACCTGGAAGGCTAACTGGTGAGAAAGCCTAGGTTTAGCGTGCTCCAAGTTAAACATGATGGAGTTTGAAGTATCTGGGTCCAATGCCCCCAGTGCTGAAAGTAGGGTTCTACGCTGCGTGGGGCAGTGTTGGAGAACCTCGAGAGTTGACATAGCGCAAGGTGCTTGAGCCAAATCTTCAACAATGTTGTAGTTTTGGGCAGCTCGCGCATTCGGATTGAATGTCGCCTTTCGTATAGTGCCCTTGGGTGGGCGTAGCACTGTATCCATAAGTGGTCTCTTGATATGGAGATGACCATTAGGGGGGGGAATAGGAATCGGATCTTCAATAGGAGATTTGCCTTTGGCTGTCTCCGATTGTTTGTTTGAACTTGGAGGATTGTCATACGTCTTTGAACGTGTGGTGATATTAATCTCCTCATTACTTGTCATTAGGATTTCGCGGTTTGTGGACGTTTCTCCACGGGAAGGATTGGTCGGGTTGCCCCCTTGTGGGGATTCTTGGGCAACCATTTGCTGTTGCTGTTGGGGGAAAGGGTCAGTTAGTACTGCCGGTCTAGAGGATCCTTTAACGAACTTATGGACCTCGTCCTTGTAGGGACAGTCACGCGTATAATGATCATCTTGACAAATCAAGCAGGGAAACTTAGCTTTCCGACGTGGTTTTTGGTCATTCTGGGTAGGTTGTGGTTTGGGGTTCTCCTGCTGGTTCTTCTTGGGTTTACCACGATTGTTTTTCTTCTTTCCTCCGGATGGTTGTGATGTAGATTGGACTGCATTCACTTCGGAGGAGACAGCAGGAGAGGTGGAAGCTTTTGAAGCGGCCTGGGTAAAAGCGGGGGAAGCAGAAGCTTGTTGTCCCGTCGAGTTGGTAGCAGGCTGAGCCTTAACTGAACCAACGATACCATCAATGGGTGGTTCAGTAGTAGGCTTTGTAGGATCAGTGTGAACGCGGGAAGCATGTGGAAGAAGTTCATGTAAAGTATCGGATTGAGTATATACTAAATCCATGTATTGTGCTGCCGAGATGGCTTGTTCTTCCGTAACAGGTCCGCGCATAGCAATATCTCTGGCTATGGGAGGCAAAAAGGATTTTGTAAACCAATCAGCAAGTAGCTGATCTGGAATAGGTGCCTTTATTAGCCTACGGCGTCTTCGCCACTCGTGGATGTGATCCGAAATATGTGTGGAAGTGGTTTGACGCAGTGAAGTTAGCAGTTCTGTTCCAGTCTCATACCGGATGGGAAGCTGGAAATGTGTCAAAAACTGCATAGCCAAAGTGTTGAAATCACGAAAAGAGTGCTGTGGCAGCTCGATGTACCATTTTGCTGCCGTTCCGGTAAGCGTACGTTGGAAGAGCCGAAGTCGGATGGAATCATCCATCAAGGAGTTTGATGAACACCAAAGATGGAAGGTCATCACGTGGTTCTTGGGGTCTTCCCCGGGCTTAGCATCGAACTTGGGAATGTCCGATGGTAGTTTGGCTGGGATAGGAGGCCAGTGAGGTTCGTGCCATATAGGATCGTTGATAAGCCTCGACAAATCTGGTAAGTCAAGCGTGGCCAAAAAGGGAAGCTGACGGTTGGTCTGCGGGAATGAGTAATAACCATGTGGTGCAGAGAATCCTAGAGGACCCTGCATAACATGCTGCTGTGTGTTATACCCATATATGTTTCCCGCGGGATACTGCTGGAAATTCTGCGGATAATAAGCCATCTGGTTAACCGGTTGATTGTAAGCAGCCGGTTGGTAAGTGTTCTGCTGAGTGGGTATAGTACCCTGCGGCTGTTGATACCCAGGAATGGTTGCTGTTCCTTGTTGGGGAAAAGGTCCTTGGAATTGTTGTGTTCCAAGGATGTTGCCACCATACTGTGTAAGTGGAGGATTTCCCATAGCAGGTTTGGGGGGTGGCTGCGATGGTGGTGTCCATGGAAGGCTCGTTCCTGTTTGAGGAATGAGTGGAAATTGAAGTGATGGGTTCCATGGAATTGTAGCAGCTGAAGGGTAAGGGAAACCAGAATTCAAGTTGGGGGAAATCTGAGATTGCCCCCCAGCTTGGTTCCAGTTTCCGAAAAGTGAGTACCCCCCACTCTGTGGGATTTGATGATCCCAAGAAGGAAGCATGCCTGACGGGGGTTGTTGAGAGTGAGGCCCGGTTGCAACACCGGAATAAGGTTGCCCACTGCCAGGTGGATTGTACATACCAAACTGAGTAGAAACTGCTGGTTGGGAAGCTTGTTGGATCGAGCCAATAGGTTGTCCGCCAGCAGTTAGGTTGGATGGCCCTATATGAGGAGGCTGGAGACTGGGAAATGGGTTCCCAGCAAAAGGTTGTCCTCCGACTGGTTGGGTTGATGGCCCACCAGTTGGAGGTTGTTGAATAACAATGGGGTTCCCAACAAAAGGTTGCCCCCTAGCTGGTTGGGTTGATGGCCCACCAGGGAGGGTTTGGATGTTGGAGTTAGGGACCATTGCAGTCGGTTGTCCACCTCCTGAAATAGTATAAATGGTGGCTGAAGGTGATCCTCCGGTCGAAACGGAAGATCCAACAGTATGACTAGATGTTCTTCCGCTGCTAGCCAAATATGATAGCATGGATTGGCCAACGGTGCCAAAAGTACCGATTTGCGGAGGAGGTCGTCCATATTGGACAGGTGAGGATGGAGAAAAAACTGGGTTATCCCTCATAGAATGTGCACCAAACATAGGTGATGACAGCAAATGTGGGGAATTTAGCCCAGGGGTATCAGCGTCGTCCATCACGTGTTCAATAATAGGAGGACCATCGAGAACTGGGTCCGAGTTCATATCCTGAAAAAGATTTTGGGGATCCGGCAGGAACCTAGGTGTAGTAAAGTCCGAAGGTCCTGAGCCGTCTGCAAAAGAGTGATGAAATTCTGTGCTAGACGGGACGTTGGGATCCCTATAGTCAGAAGGACGAGAAACAGGGGGGTATCTAGACGCTGTCGAAAGCATTTGCTCTGTGTTGCGTCTGAATTGTGTCGATGCTAACGGAGAGTTCGCTAAGCTAACCATACTAGACTGGATGGAAGCCATAATTTCGTGTCCCGGTGGGATGTTGGGTAGATGAAAAGTGCGAGGTACGTTGCTAGAAGAACTGGTCTCCTGAGGATGAACACTGGGTGACGTAGTAATAACAGGCGGAAGTTCCGTCTGGGAAGTAATGAAACCATAATCAGGTTCAAAAAGTGTGTCAGGTAGACGAGTATCTTTGACGATCTCAACGTATCCGCCTGGGACTGAAATTAAGCCAGGTATGTCCTGGTCGGACCCTTCTGTGGTGCCAATAGATCCGTCTATATCATCATGAATAGTGTCTGATGGACGGGAAGTGTTGGTATCCGGTAGAAGGATGACCTCTGGTCTAGTACTCTGGGTCGTGCTAGGTTCAGCTGCTGTAACTGTGCCCACCGTTACAGATAATTCTGGAAGGACAGTGGGTGAGGTGACAGTGGAAGCCTCAGACATGCTAGTCGTTATAGAAGCTGAAATGGATTCTGAGACTGTGCTGTGTGTGGCAGTTACAGGCGTAACTGAAGATGTTGTACGTGTCGGCGGTGGAATGTTGCCTCGACCAGCACCACGGCCGGGAGGAGCAGGAATGCGTGATGCAGGCGGACCAGAAGTCCGTGGCGGTGGTGGTGGTGGAGGGCTTAGGCCCTGTTGTCTTCGTGATCTTCGTTGTTGATCTGACATGATGACAGGAAAATGAAAATCGGGGGCAGTACCGTAAACAAAGAACTCAAAAACTCTAATGCAGCCGAGTGTGCAAAAGAGGAGCTAGAAAAAGCAAGGCTCACAGGCCAAAAAAGCAAGCTCTAAAATCTATACTGAGACCGGTGTCTCAATAAGCGAGCTAATCAACAAAAATGGCCAGAATGCCAACAAGCAATCCCTACAAAGAAAAAATGACCCTCTACAAAGATGAGACGCCAAGCAAACTCCTAACTAAGAGCTGGAGACCTCAACAGGCTGTATCCTTCGCAAGGTGATGAAATCCAAGTCGAACAATACAACATGAGAGACCGATATAAGAAGGATATCCCTCTACCGAAAGGGATCCTGGGTAAAAGAGCCCTAGTAGAATAGATACTAAGCCACCTCGTTCATGACACATCGGAAAAGGTTTTGGGCACTTCAGCCTTCCGAAGAAGACAGCGATCGATGTTGCCTTAGGGCTAAGTGGAGTGCGGTATTCCACAGAGTCCGTCCGGTTCTCAATCTCGCGGCCGTTTAACCCCTGAACAGTTGGAAACAGTCAGGAGGCCCCTCCACAAACTAGCTGTGACCGTGTCAATAAGTACTAGAGGATTTTAGTTCCCTAAAGACAACGACTATGTCTCAGATGAAAATGACAAGGGGGAATTATTTTGATGCCTATCCCCGGTGTCCTACCTAACTACCAAATTCTTTTGATTTCCTCAAGTGAGGTTAAAGTTGGTTTAATTAGGGTGATTAATTTTAGTGGTTGTCTTTACTCAATCGGGTAGTGGACGTGAAACTTGATGGTGTTATGACGACTCAAACCATGCAAATGAGAATGAATCACAAACAAGCCTTTGTCTTCGATGAAATCTAGCTAAGGTAAAGATAGAGGTTCTTTGATCAAATATGCATAACAATTTTCACAAGCAATCAAAGTAAAAGATTTTTCTTTTCTTTTTGATTTATAGACAAAGCCAAACTGAAGTAAATACTCTTTTCAATGCACTGATTTTACAGTCTACAATGCTTCTATAATGAGATTTTCTATGGCAAAATTAATGGTTCATTTCTCTATGCAAAATACCACTAGACTTTTTCAATTTAAACAACAAAATTTGCTCTCAACCAATGATCTTTTTAATTTACTGAAAATGATAATGCCAATATGACTGTAAAACTACAGTGTTCAGTAACAGGAGACAGTGGTGTTGAGTTGGTTGTGGGGAAAAAGTCAAGTCAAATGCAATCAAATTGAAAAATGACCAATATATCAAAAGTGCCACTTAATTCAATCAATCAATCAAACTCACAAACTAGGTGGTAAGCAGACCATACAGACTGGAAATTGACCAGGATGCTAACAGGCAACATTAAAGACTATCTGAGGCAGGGAGAAACTCAGGAAACCAAACAAAAATTAAAAAAATTTCCACACTTGCAGACACTACCGCGGGCTATAGCCTGACTGAAGCGCGGCACTGTGTAACTGCCGCTCTGGTATTAAGGGCTAGGACGCGGCACTGTGTAACTGCCGCGCTGGAAGTGGTTATGAGGGCGCGGCACTGTGGCAAGAGGAAAAAAAAACGCAACTGGAAAGGAAAAACTAAAGTTTTCAGGGTTGTTGCTAACCCAGGGGACTCAGTAATTAAACAGGGAGGTAAATACTGCGAGGAGGGGTGAATAAGGGTCAAAAAAGACCAAGATTCAAGCTGGTTTGAAGTGCAACAAAAACTCACAATTCAAAGATAAATGACCGTGAATTAAATCAATCAAGCAGTAATCAAAACCAGCGGAGTCGCCATTCTTGTTATGTGGAATTCTGCCCTACGGATAAGTCAAAATTCCCTTAGGCTAAAGTAGACTTTAACTAACTCTAGGCTAAGAACAGACAAAACAAATGCAACCTTGAATCCCTAGATCTAACAGACATCTCAGAATTAAAATGCTGAAGAGAATAGAAGGAATTTAACCGACCTTATGTCCAAACGCTTGTCTTTGATATCTGCTCCAAGCTCCAAATCCTCACAAGTAAACCTGTTAACAATGGAACCAAAACACAAGCATGTACTATTCTCTAGCAATCTGAAAACATGAGTTAGGATCTAAATCTATGAAAGATACAAATCATATTATTAAAACAATATTAACACAAATGATTTGGGAAAACAAGACAAGTTATTCCATTACAACTTGAAGATTACTTACAAAGGGTGCTTGATGCCCAAGCCAATCCTCCAACTCCAAGTGTCTTCTCCTCTAGCTATCTCCACAATGCTGCAAGACCATAAGTTTGGTGCTCTCAAGAGTCCTCCCCTTTTCCAATGGCATGCCTCTCTTTTATAGTGAATGGTGAGGTTAACCAACAAGAGAGATGAGTGGATCTAAGGAGGGATAAGTGGATCAGGGTTTCTAATCGAAGGAGATGAGTTGAGATCGAATCAAGGAACCCAATCTTCCATTATCTTCGAAAATCCAAGATCCCACAAGCTAAGGGCAAAAAACTATTAAAAGGGTGCCGCGTTTTGCAAAGTCTGCAGAACGCGGCACTGCCGCGCTTTGAGGAAAACGTAGCACGCGGCAGTGTCTAGTGCCGCGTTTTGGGAACATAGCAAGGCGCGGTAGTGTGTAAAAATAAAGTCCAAGGTGGGTCAAAACTTGCCAGGGTGAATTTACCTTCAAGGTTGACTCATCATCTGTCTCTTCTGGATGGTTCAAAACAGTAGGGAAAGTGTCGTCAACTTGTTTTGTGATGGTGATGCGACACCGTGAAATATAGAGGTATAACACCAACCTGAATAATACTGGAGGGAAGGGACCTTGAGGGACTGTGCAACAGAGAAGAGGGCCTTCCTTGTGTTGGGTGAGGTAGGTAATGTGGGTGTCATGCTTGCTGAGTGGTATGAGATGCCTACAGCTCTGTGTTAGATCTCACTAGCTTAGAAACACCCTCCTTGTTCCCTGGATTGCTTGATAAACCTATATATAGGTTAGCTTAGCATTGGCATGAGACCTTGACTATGAGAGAGTCCATTAGCCATCCTTAGTGGATACATAGCCCAGCTCGGGAGTGGTCTCTCAGCTAAAAGAGTACAGGATAGACAGATACCTAAGGTTGGGTGGAAAGTTGTACTCACTTAGCCAGTTGCTTGGGGTAGCTTTAGTTCCAAAGATAAGTGTTTCTATGATTTAAATGATGTTATTTCATGTATTACATCTAGCTGTTATGCTATGCTTATCATGCTCTAGGATAAAGGTTGAATGGTTACATGGAATGGATTAATAGGAAGCTATGTGTAAGCATGAATATGAATATGAATTTTTGTTTGATTCCCCCTCATTTACATGAAATATATACATGGCTAACCCCTACAGGTTGTTGGTATGTTAACTAGTTTAGTCCATTATATGTTTTTATCATGCATTCTATTCACCCTTCAAAGGGATGGCTTGACCTCACCTAGACTTGGGGAAAAAGGGGGATAACCCTGATGTGTTTCAGAGTCCCTCTATGGCCAGGTGAAGGGAGAATTCATGGCAGGAAGGAGACATAATTCTTGGCAGAAAGATAAAGGCATTTAGGTGGAGTTATGAGTAGAATTTCAGTTTGGAATTTGACATGGTTGGAGTGTTCAGATGGGGTGGGGATCGCACCATTGGATAGATATCTCCAAGAGATTTCCAATGGTACCAACCTTGTCCCATTTGGGCCAAGGATGAGGGAGATATGACCATTGGAAATTTTCCCTGGAAAGTTTGCAGGAACAGAGAAGGTGCTTCCGCAGTTCCACATCCGCAATGTGGATTGTGGATTGCGGATGTTGGAAAAATAACATTGGATTGGACTTCCGGATTTACGCATTCCGCAGTGCGGATTGCGGAATGCAGAAGGAGAAATTTTCCAGAGGATTGGAATTGGACTTCCGCATTCCCGCATTCCGCAATGCGTATTGCGGAATGCGGAAGGAGAAATTTTCCGAAGGTTTGGAATTGGAATTCCGCAGTTCCGCATTCCGCAATGCGGATTGCGGAATGCAGAAGGAGAAATTGTCGGAAGGATTACTTTGGGGATTCCGCATTCCGAATCCCGCAATGCAGATTGCAGATTTCGGAATGCGGACTGTGGATCGAATTCCATTGTGGATGTGTGTGGATTTGGAATAATTTGAAGAAAAATAAATAAATCAGAGGGTCTCCCATGACCTCTAAAGGCCACCAGGGAGGTGTGGGAGCGTGAAACATGTTATTCTCTACACTCTAGGAATATCAAAATTATGTTAAAGCTACCACAATATTTATTCCCTTTCATATCGTTTACAACATCGAGGAAATTTTACTCATTGAGTGTGAGATACCCACTCCCCAAACCATCGTTGAACTACTCCCTAACACTCTCTCACTTGAGCAATTCCTACTTAGTTTGGAACATATCAATGAAGAACATCACATATTTATACAACAAATTAGGCCATGAATAAATGTTCCAAGATTCATTACAACTATTAAGTTCACCCTCTCATCTTTAATGAAGGTGATGTTGTCCTCAATTTTTATTCCAAAAAGGGCACCAAAACAAGACCCAATAAGTTCGTCCAACTTTGGAAAGGACCATATATCATCAAATGATGCCTCCCTAAAGGTGCATATGTGATAGGTTTCCCATAAGAAGGTCTTATCAAACACCCAATGAATGGGTTGTACTTGAATAAATTTTATCCCAACCATCACTGTGAGTGAGCCCATCTAGTTCCTCCTTAGTGGATACACAACCCAACTCAGGGGTGATCTCTTAGCTATAAGAATACAAGCTGGACAGAGGTCTATGGTTGGGTGGAACGTTTCTCTCACATAGCCAGTTGTTTGGACTGCTTCATCTTCCAGATAAGTGTTATCTCCGTGATTTAAATTATATGCATTTTTTGTTCTGCAATATGTTAATTGTCCATGTTTGATGAAATGAAATGCTTATCCTAATATGGGATCTATGCATGGCATTGGAACACGATTGAGTCTCTAGATGATGAATTTATCCTCTGTTGTGATATATATATATGTTATGCATTGCTATTTGTGTGTGTGCAAATCTCAGTGAGTTAAGTTATACGCATTCTGTTTCTTGCACTGTGTTAATTCAGAATGATAATTCTTCATGTTAATGGAATTGATATGAAGTCTGTGCATAGCATGAGAATGGGGTGGATTCTTTGCCTGTTGATTTATCATTTGTTTGAGATAAATATGCCGATGCATTTCAATTTGTAGATTGATTGCGTTTAGTTCCACTGTATATATATTGATTATGTATTTGCACACAGAAGATTTAATTAACTATGCACTTTTTAGTAATGAATGGGGCTGAGATTATCAATAAGCTCGGTAGGTCGGTAACGTTTCCTTCCTTGCATAATATTGATGAGAAGGGGATGTTACAGTAGTCTTCCATGTACCAACCGGTATATCAAAGCTCTTTCACGTACCAACCAGGTATATCGAAGGCTCTTTCACGTACCTTAGGGTATATTGAAAGGAACTTCACGTACTTGGCGTATATAGAAAGGTGTTTCACGTACTCGGTAGTATATAGGAAGGTATCATTCCACACGGTTGTGCATTAGACAACACCACTACAGATTTGAGCTCCCACATACCTTGAGTATATTGGTAGACACCATTAGGATTCCTGAAACCAACGAAGCTATCCATTTGGCCATCTTGGAAGAGAAATACATCGAGAACAACACTCAGGGAGATTACTACGCATGTGTCGTCCAGGTAGTTGGGTATTCAAGCGATGGTGGCATGCCTTACTATGGTGGCGGACCTCCACCCCCTCCCGGCGATGGTGGCATACCTCCACCCCCTCCCGACGGTGGCGGTGGACCTTCACCCCCCCCCGGCGGTGGAGGTGGAACCCCACCCTATGGCTATGGACCACCTTATTATGGTGGCGGACCCACATATGGTTCGGGTGACATACCCCCTTACAGTTAGTTTCCCCAAGGAACACCTTACAACCAGTCGATTCAAGGTCCTACCGGTTCATACATGCCCTATCAGTACTATTAGTACCCCTAGCTGAGCCAACAACTGCAATTTTTGGCTACTTTGGACCTACTCGACCTGTCTCGTCTGAAAAATGATCCCATTTTCCACGGGCATAATTGGCCTCCCATTACGGTTAAGTTACCATCAAATATACCCAAATTTGATGGCAAGCCTGGTGAAGACCCAAAAAACCATGTGATGACATACCATTTATGGTGTTCATCCAACTCCTTCATGGACGACTCGATCTGTTAGGTTATTTCAACGGACTCTCACCAACCCATCTGCCAAGTGGTATATTGAACTCCCACAAAACTCCTTTCCATATTTCAGTTCTCTTGCTATGTAATTTTTGACCCACTTCCAGTTTCCCATTCGCTATGAGACTGGTACCGACTTATTGACCTCTCTTTGCCAGAATACCGCAACCCACATCTCGGATCATATCCATGAGTGGTGGCGAAGACGATGTATTATTAAGGCTCATATTCCAGATCAACTCTTAGCTTTCTGGTTCACAAAGTCACAAAGTCACTTTTAGCTGTCGTAGCTCAAGACGTGGCCATTGGAGGGGCCGTCATTGAGGAACAGGCTATTGCTCATGCCCATTACTTAGACTTGGTCTATGCTCAATCCGGCACATTGTACAAAATTGTTCCTAATGCACCCTGCCCTACGTATGACCCTGCACAACCACCTAAGGGACCTCAAGCCGATGACATCATTGGTTCCCTTAACACCCAGCCTCCTACTCAAACTGTTGTATTGTCAAACCCCTAGGGTTCTTCCCCATCCCCAACGAAGGCTGGCAACAACATCACCAAGTTGCCCACTCTTGCCTCCATTGAAGAGGTGAATTTTTTTCAATCAACTTCATCTCATAAATCCGGTGGTAAGAAGAAAAACAAAGGGAAACCTAAGAAAAATTCTAACCAGCAGGATCCCAAGCCCACCCTCGAAGACACCAAACAGAAGAGGAAGTTGAAGTATCCCTGTTTACTGTGCGGTGGAGACCATTTATCAAAGGAATGTCCCCACCGAGACGAAGTGCAGAAGTTTCTCAAGGGAAAATCTACCCCCGTAGTTCTCAACGATCCCTTCCCCACTCAGAACCAACAACTGATCACACACACCTCTCCTTCCCAAGGAGAGGCATCCTCCACCATGCATGTTCTCATGATAAGTAGTGAGACCGTCAACTTGAATACATGTTCCCGTTCGTATGACTCAGTCCCTTAGAAGGAACTGGTTGGAAGTAATACTGAAAAAGCTTCCAATTTTATCCCTGACATCAATGTACCACATGCTTCTCTCACCATCGAGAAGCCTTCTTTAGAGTTAGTGTTGCGTCCACCCAAGAGCATGATTCGAAGAGTCGTTTTCAATCCTAATGCTTGGGCAGCTCAAAACTACAATATTGTAGAGGACTTAACATAAGTTCCTTGTGCTATGTCGACGCTAGAGGTCTTGTAGAACTTCCCTAACCAACGCAAGAATCTCCTTGCTGCCATTGGCATGGTGGATCTGGACTCTTCTAATACCATCATGTTCCGACTTGAGTACTTTAAACCGAGGCTTTCCCATCAGTTGGCATTTCAATTTTCCACAAACATTGTTGGGAAGACAATCCATCGTACTGTCTTGGATGAAGGTGCCTCTACCTCGGTCATGTTGATTTCGTGTTGGAGATCCATTGGCTCTCCATATTTGAACCGTTCTCCCACCACCTTGAAAGCATTTGACGGATGTGGCTTTCAACCTCATGGGCTATTACAAGCCTTAGTAGTTGAGTTGGGGGGTAAGACCGCAACCATTAACATGGAAGTAGTCGTAGCCCCTTTAGATTATAATTTCTTACATGGTCGTAATTAGTTTTACGCCATGACTGCAGTCGCATCATCTGTCTTCTGCATAGTACAAATCCCCCACCAAGGTCGAATTGTCACTATCGACCAACTGGATTTATATACACTTGACACCGCTACTCATCCGGGTGATAATGTTCCATTACTTGGACAATCTTCGCAACTATATGAGAGCGTGGGGGTCGACCTCATAAAATATTCATTTCTTATGGGCGTCTTTCCAACCTTCGATCCCCCTAATCATGTTGCCATGGTGAACATGATCTCCTCTAGGATTTCAATTGTCCCCAACTCTACCGATCAATGGCTTGTACCTGATGAAGCCACTGTGCACCTGATTGGAGACACCATGCCTCTTTAACCCATTGAACTCACTTATGAGGCTATCCAGTCAGCACCTGAGGACCACTTAGCTGTGGCCTCCACATCCTATCCTCTACAGTGGACGTCCTCTTACCCGACCCTCTGCTCCAGACTTTTCCATCTGACGATTCCATCATGGAGATCATGAGTTCGGATGACCCTCTGTGGGAATACCTCCACCATCGATCATATTTCCTTCCCCCATCAGATACTGTGGACAATAGCATAACCACCATCTTTACACTAGATGTATACCCTTTCCCTCAGTTCTCGATACTTACATGTCAAACCGAAACTAAAGGAAATTTGGAAAACATTGAACCTACCATTTCAGTAGACATATCGGTCACTCCTGGTGTAGTGGTACACATTCGTATAGGCCAGAAGTGTTCCCCTGAAGAGA
The DNA here is from genome assembly GCA_027924585.1 of Larix kaempferi. Classification (NCBI taxonomy): domain Eukaryota; kingdom Viridiplantae; phylum Streptophyta; class Pinopsida; order Pinales; family Pinaceae; genus Larix; species Larix kaempferi. Next base: position 26,146,472 of record BSBM01000158.1, on the reverse strand, counting down.
TTACAACGTTCATGGCCTTGTTCAAGAAATTTTGAGACGTATTTGCTTGGACTTACGAGGAAATGCCCGGGATAGACCTAGCTATTGTTTCACATGAGATTCAAACCTATCCTGATGCTAAACCAGTCCGGTAAAAGCTATGATTGGTACACCCTAGGAAAAATTCAACGATTAAGGCAGAAATTGAGAAGCTCTTGAAGGCCTGTTTTATCTACCATATTCCATTAACAGAATGGGTGTCAAATGTCATCCTTGTAGCTAAGAAGCAAGAAACCATTCGTTTCTGTGTTGATTATTGGGATATGAACAAAGCTTGTCCCAAGGACAACTACCACACTCCCTTTATCGACCAGATCATAGACAATTGTGCCGGAAGTGTCATCTTCTCGTTCATGGATGGCTTTTTCAGTTACAACCAAATTGAGATCCATTCGGATGATCAACATAAGACAGCTTTCATCTGTCCTTGGGACACGTTTACTTATCGCAAGCTCCCTTTTGGCCTTAAAAATGCTGGTGCCACATTCTAGCAGGCCATGTCGTATGCTTTTCATGAAGTGAAGGACTTTGTGGAACCTTATCTTGACGATCTCCCCGCTCATTCGCGGCAACGTCAGTACCACATTGACCATATGACGGTCGTTTTCCTTAGATGCAAGCGGTATAACATCCGCCTGAACCATCACAAGTGTATCTTCTGCGTCGAGTCTAGATGCCTCCTTGATTTTATTGTCTCGAAATATGGGATTCACATTGATCCCTTAAAGGTGGAAGCCATTGTCTCTCTCCCAACTCCCACAGACATTACAGAACTTCAAAGTTTGCAAGGGAAGGAAACTTACTTTCGACGTTTTGTCTGTAATTTCATGCAAAAGACGCAGGGTTATATGAGACTACTCAAGAAGGAGGTACTATTCATTTGGGATGATCAATCGCAACAATCCTTTGACAGTCTCGAACATGCCATTACGCATGCTCTTGTGCTCCAACCGCCCAATTACCACAAAAATTATATCATTTATCTCACTACTTCTGCCACCAAAATTGCCATGGTCTTGGTACAGGAGGAAAATAACGCCCAGGAGCATGTGATCTACTACCTAAGTAAGGGTCTTATGGACTCTGAAACTCGTTATTCACATGTTGAGAAGCTTGCTCTCGCGGTAGTCATTGCCGCCCAAAAGTTTCGTCACTACATACTGCTCTACACCACCACCATCATCACCAACTCGAACCCCATGTACCACGTCTTGACATGTCAAGTACTTGGGGGAAAGTATTCACGTTGGATCGTGATACTTTAAGAGTTTGATCTCCTCTTCGAGAAATCCAAGTCTAAGAAGTCGTTGGTGTTTGTCGAACTCATCTACGATCTTCCCTGTGTTGATTTAGGATCTGATCCCAATGCTTCTCTTCCAGACGAATCATTGTTCCTCATCAGCACGTCTGACCCATGGTATGGGGATATTACCTTGTATCTCCAGACACAACGTTTCAACCCCCAATTTTCTTGTGACGATCGTCGTCGAATTTGCTACCATGCAAAGTATTACTAGATCATCAGTGATACCTTGTACCGTCGCGGCATTGATTCTATTCTTCGACGCTATCTGATACATGAGAAGGCTGAACACGTCTTGAATGAATGTCACGTTGGGGCTTGTGGTGGTCATCTCTCTAGGATGGCTACAGCCCAGAGTATACTACGCGTAGGATATTATTGGCCATCTATCTTCAAAGATTGTATTGAGGCCGTTAAAAAATGTCCCCCATGCCAACACTTTCAAATGAAAAAGCGCACCCATCCAACATCGTTACACCTGGTTATTTCCATTGGCCCCTTCGCAAAATGGGGCATTGACTTCATTCACTATAAGCCTACCTCGTCCGGGTGGAATAGTTACGTCATAGTAGCGGTGGATTACTTTACAACGTGGGCCGAGGTTATGCCTGCATACACGAATGACGACATAACTGTCTCACTCTTCATGTTCAATCATGTTATCTCACAGTTCGGAGTCCCACAAGCCATAGTCACCGACCATGGATCACACTTTCAGAACCATATGGTCAGTGAGCTTAGCGCCAGAATGGGTTTTCGTCATGAAAAATCAACACCTTACTACCCATAGTCCAATGGACAAGTAGAGGCCATTAATAAGGTCTTGAAAACCATGATTCAACGCATGGTGGGTATGCATAAGTCCAACTATGATCTTTTCCGCGCTATGGGCATACCAGAATTCTGTTAAGACTGCCACTAGATTTACACCGTTCCAGTTAGTTTAAGGATTGGAGGCAGTCCTACCAATAGAGTGCGATATTCCATCGCTCAAACTCACAGTCGAACTTCTTCCGAACACCACTACCGAGGAAGAACGTTTCGTTTACCTCGTAAAGCTTGACGAGACCCACCATGATGCTGCTCTTGGAAATGAGGCACACAAGAAGCACATCAAGGCACAATATGATAGGTCAGTCCAACACCACATATTTAATGAAGGTGATTTGTTCCTCACATACGACCAAAGGCATGATAAGCTCGAGGTAGGTAAGTTCAAGTCCATGTGGCACGAACCACATATAGTGAAACGTGTTCTGGAGAAAGGAGCCTACAAACTAGAGGACTACGATGGGATATATTTGGGTGAGCCCCGCAATGGGATCTACCTGAAGAGGTACTATGCTTGATTCTTTCACGCATAGACATCTTGTATATACTGTTCATGGCGTGCATGTTTTGTGTGGTGTGACGCTTTTATTTTAGTGTGTCTAGGTCTTATTTTTTTTCTTATACCATGTTCTGCCTGCAAGTGCAGATGGCAACTTGCTACGGACTCGCGGACAGCACTAGCCAGCATACCCCTAACCTTGCTTCAGCAACCTGGGTACTCTATTCTCCCACCAGTGAGCTTATCATCTCAGGAGGAATTTGTCTAGGTTTCACAACCAACAATGCTAGAGAATATTAGGAAGTCATTGGAACACTAACCGATGCTCTTTCCTTGGGTATGGGCCAGGTTGTTATCCATTTGGATTCGCAACTGGTGGTCTCTCATCTTAACCGGATCTAAACTATCTGCGACTCCACTCTACTCTGTCTCTATAGATGAGTCCGTCTCCTGGAAAGGTCCTTTGAATCTATTCAGTACCTACACATTCCACGAGATATGAACACAGTTGCCGACTTGATGGCCAACTTCATTCTAGACTGGTACATTGCACACACATAACATATTCATAAAATATAAAAAACATACATAACATTTAAATCATCCATTGTATAACAAAACATGTAAACAAGATCACATTAATCATCCATAGAACACATAATGTATAAATCTGCCGAAAATGACTGTATATATATAAGTCAAAATGATGGTGCTGATACAAAATCTGAAGCATGATAGCTTTCAGTAGGTCTCTACCAAATCTAAATCTCATAAGCTTTCACTATACATAAGTAGGACATGAGCCTAAGGATCAGGTCACCTAACCCTAGATCCTGAAGCTCCCGGCTGCTGCTCATGAAAGTAGACCACGACCCTTGCCACTTTGGCCATTAGCGTGCCAAAATGGTTAGACACCCCGACATCGTACTTCTTGTAGCTCTGAGGAAGATCACAAACACCTGGCTTCGGGATATCCAGGGTCAGCCTTTGGAGGTTCTCATAAAACTCCTCTACCTCTTCAGTAGAATTTCACACTGCGACACCCACGACCGGCACCTCTCCTCTCCTCGCGATGACAAAAACTCCGACTGGTCGCGATGGACCCATGTCTGCAAACAACACCGAATTATAAACACTAATAAAAAAATCATAAAATATATAAAATGAAAAACACAAAAGTTGTTGTTCTTACCTATGTCACCCCATTGTGCTCCTTTGGGGAGCACCAGGTCGGGATCACCTCTGAAGTCTGTCCCGTTGTAAGGGTAATCCTCAATCATGAGGAGCTGTCCCTCCAGCCAAGTGAAGAACCTAGTGCCATATCCTATGATGTCCCCCCCGCCGCCATGGCGGGCCATCACCTCTTCCCATCGCGTCATATGTGGATCCCTGGCATCCCGGTCATCCAAGTCCACCTATGGACGCAGATGAGATACCCGCTCCAGTAAGAAAGATATTACCATGGACCCATATCCAATCTGTTTCAGCACCCCGTGCCGACATTTGGTAAGCTGACCCTGGAGGTTGGTAAGGAGTCTCTCGCACCAGTTGAATACCCTGGGATCCATGCACTCCTCTACGTACATCAACTGAGTCTTTCTCGCAAGGTGAGCAAAATGACTCCCCGCCACCCTCACTAGAGTAAAGAGCACAACACATAATGGATGATCTTGAATCCCCTTAATGGGAATATTCCCATTACTAGCCACAGTATCTCCAATGCAGTAATGAGTAATTAGGTCATCTACGGTCCGGTCACCTCCTCATGACCCAGTAAGAGATACAGATTCTCCCCTCCGAGATAATCTTGTCATAAAATAGATGTCCTCGACATCTATACTCAATGTATGCACTCCGATCTCGAAGTGCTCCTGTGTCGGATCCCAACATCAGATCATATGTGTCAGTAGATGAACTTGGGCCCTCATGCTCGGCACTTGAAAGTATTTGAGAAGTCCACAATTCCTCAATGCGTTGCCGCATTGAGGGTTATTTTAAAACTGTGCATCATCCAACTCGTGTTCTTGTTCTTGCCACTCTAAGACCATGATTATCACTCTGAATCTGTTAAGAAGCACAAATGAGCAACATTAGAACTCACCCCATGCATCAAAGATTTTTCTTTTAGGATTCGGTAATGAGTTGAACTTAGACATTTCCTCCACCACAGGATGTCCTTGTAGACAGTGTGACATAATCACAAACAACCCTTACGAGATTTGTGACAACCCTGGGTCGTCGCAGTTCCTGTAAGAGTGGCTTGTGCCGACCCGTGGGCGCATTACCCCCAAGTAAAACAACTCAAAACCTTAAAAAACAAGCAAAAAGCATGAAACCAATCCACCGAAAAGTTGCAAACATGCATTTAGGCCTACCTGCTTCTGACAGCTCGTGAAATGGTGGACCGCAGCTCCCGGAATCAGCAGTTGAAGTTTGGCTCCAAATGGCACTTCACACTCCCCAAACATGGTAAAAAACAATTGTAATTTCTTTTCACTATTTGACCCATTTTATAACAAAAAATGGAATATTCATTTTATAAGTTGATGCTTTAGTGGGTTTTTTGCTATAGTTTGAATCATTTACTGCATTTAAATGCTTGGTTAATTGTTATTGACCTAGTGTTTGAGTTGCAGGACAAATTAAGTGCCTAATTAATGCCATTTTTCACCATGACGATCATCTCGTAAGTATCATCAGGTATGAACAACTTCTTCGAGCATCTTTTGTCATTGTTCCGCTCATTAAATTCAATTATTAATGACAACCGATCTTACTCTTTGTTCTTTCTTGTGCTCGTTAATCGATGAGAATAAGTCACCGAGTTATAGTTTATCACTTTTTCAGGATCGTTAAACTCCTACGAAAAAGGAAACCCCCCGAAGTCTCTCTTTAAGCTCTTTTCAGGCTCTCTAACTATGAAAAGATTGCCAAGCGAACTTGTCACGTTCACGCTTGTTAAAGTATTTGAATGGTCGTCTTCCTAGTGATAGTTTACCTCTTTTCAGACTAGGGGGCACTACTTACGAAAAATGAATACTCCAGCCAATCATGACTGGAAGAGTCCTCTCTCGCGTTTTTTTACCCTTTTCTGGGCGAAGAGGCTAACCTTACGAAAAAGGATCTTTGGAGTCTTCTTTAATTCTTTTCAGACTCTCTAAACATGAAATGACGCCGAATTTACCTTCTATGGACTTGTTAAAACTCAACATTGAAGGACCTGTCATGGGACGAACCCCTCCTTTCCTAGGTTCGAAAAATATTTGGGATTGGACTCATCTATGAGATGAGCTATACCGAGCATTTGGTTACCCTCATCAAGCTCATCAAAAACACATGAGGCACTCATCAGTCATGATGGGGAAAAAGAAATTTTTTGTGTTACACCTTTACCAGTGGAAGTACTTAGTCGTTCTCTAACATGGCACTCATTTTCATCTGCATACAATACTTGGATCATCTGTTTGTCCTCGAGTCTTGCCTATTTCCTGAGTCTTGTTACTCCTTTGGGTCATCCAAATAATACTTCCACCATCAGTTGAATTAGGAGTTGGTGTCATACTCGTCATGTCAATACTTCCAATTCATGCCATGCCCATGTTTAAGAATACATTCACTGCTCATCATTTGCATTCAGTACACCTTCCACCATGTCGGTTTACTCTGAGTTTGTCTTGCATGTTACCGTACCATCCGATCTACTCCAAACATATGTTATCGAGTTTCGTGCTAATGATGGGGGATTCATCATGGCCCTCCTTCTACAGGTTCATCCTTGTCGGCTTCAAATCATCATCCGAGGATTGAACTTAGAAACCAATCGAGTACCTTGGGCCTGCATGCCTCAATGGCAGGTTACCTCGCTTTCAACATGAGTTTACATCATTGACTCTTGTTTGAAAGATTTCGTTAAGCATTCAACTTCAACTCATTCATTCGCGCTTGATGATATGTACTATGATACCTTGGGGATCATTGAAATTAATGGTGATTCCCCTCACACTTGTTAACGGTATACATCAATGACCGGTAAATCAAGCGGTTTCTACCATGTTCGATGCCGAGACATTTGTAATCACATGGATATATTCATATCATTGCGGGTTTGGCTTGAAGACCCTTGGGAGTCATGTTTTACCCAGGTTGCGATGGAGATTTTTATGATTCATATTACACGAATCCACTTTTGTATTGGTCATGGCTGTGTTAATGATGTTTTGTGTAGTTTATTTGCTTAACCATTTACTTAGATATGTTACTGTTTAGATGCATTTTACTTGCTTGTATTGTTATGTATGTCTTGACAGGTCTTGCAGCTGAGATCTGACGACCGTGGAGCTTGGAACAACATAAAGGAGAAAGATTTACAAGCTATAGGTAAGACATCTAATTACTCGATCTTTAACTAGATCTAGGAAAGCAGTTTCATATTCTGTTTCACTTGTTCTAGACTTACATTGAGCTAGGGAGATCAAGCCTTAAGTCCGCTTTCGGTAGATTGTCTGGTAACAAGGGCATATCCATCAAATATTTGGGAAAAACTGACTCTAGTGGTGGCAATGTCGCTACTACAAGTCCTGGTGGTGGTTGTGGTGTTGTAGGTGGAAGTGATGCTATAAGTGGAACTATGGATGTTGGATGGGGTATCATCAATATTGGTGTTGTTTCCTCCTAGGTGTACTCATGTGGTGACTCTAGATATCCACACATGATCGAATTAGGAGCATGAAATACTCTAGACTCACACCCTCTAACATATGATATAATCTAGCCATAATTTTATCAGCTAAGTCATCCCATAACCACTTGTCCACACCCTCAATTCAAATAAAAAAATATTTCTCAATATCGATGTACACAACATTGGGGTCACCCATTTTGGGACCCCCCATTGGCACCTCTACCTCCCTCCCATTCATGGGGGAAGGCCTCATCTCATCTATGTCATTGACACCAAGATTGACTAGGATTAGCTACAGTAGCCTTGGGAGAAGCTCCAGCTGCAAGACTGGAATACGTCCCATATATGCACCTAACAAACAACATCAAACTATTAGTATATCACATATATGTGGAATTCGAAGCATGAGGGATAAAACCCTAACATACAAAAACCTAACCCTAGGAGATTATTGTTAAAAAGGTTTACGATTCCTGAGGTGGTTAGTTGAGGTGTCAACTTCTCAAGGGCATAAATTTTCTATACTATCTCTATTTATGGCATTCAATAGTTTGTTGGAAATTTCTATCTGAGAAGTACAAATTTTTCCCATCCATTCCTACAATTGATTACGAATGGGCTATAGCATCTCCAAAAAATGTCGTTTAGGGACTCAAAACGAACTCAAAATTTTTGGACACAAAAATCTATAAAAAAAACAAAATGGTAAAATTGTATTGAGCTCGTGGAATAGGTGGGTGGACACCAATATCCATCTAGAGTAGTCCTCTAACCCGAAAAACTACCAAACTAGAAAAAATGTTTTGAGACAGTGGGATAGGTGGGTGTCCATTGATATCCATATGGATCATCCCAATACTTCAATATCCCTACTTCCCATAGGTGTTTTTGAACCTAAGGTTGATAGGACATGTCATCTTGAAGGGCACTGAAATGGCTCTCACACCACTCAATATCCATCATAGTAGTATGTCCTACAAAACCAACTAAGAAAATGATGAGTTATTACCTCAAAGTTAACTCATCTAACTTAAAAAACTAAGCAAAACCACAACTACACAAATTTTCCCAAAATAGTATCTAAGTCATGAGACCCACTAGACTCATAACTTGCAGTACATAAACACGTGAGTAAATACCACACAAACTCACACTATTGTGCGAGTTTTCCAACCAAAATCCCATGGCATTAAATTGTGTGGGGACTTCACCACATGGCCACACTACCATACAACAATTTTCAAAACACTATCGCATGGATTACTAGTGTGATCAATTACACATAACAACCATGTGGTGTGCAATGCTCCCTATTAAAGGGCCACACAGATTTCCTACATGCAATATTTAGATCTTAAACATGCAATAGTGCAAGTGTTCGTAAGAAAATTAACATTATTTCTCCATGTGGGGACATCATACCATCTCCTAGATGGCACAAAAATGTCGAGGAAATTGCCACGTTTTTTCATGAGGAAAAAACCTTGAAACCAACACGACCACACAAAAAACCCTTGTGGGATTCTGTATGGCCAACCAAATACCCTAAGCTAGAAACTAAATTGATGAAAATGATGGGAAGGTGACAATGGATTACCTATAACTAACACATTGTAAAATCATCCTTCCAATCTCCTAGAATCAATGACAGTAGACTTTTGTAATTATAATTTGAATGGTAAAAATTATTTTTGAAATGTGGGCCCCACCCATATTTATAGCCAATTTTCCCAAACTTTCGATATACCATTCAAGAAATATATATCGCTACTCGCCATGTAATAAACACCATCACAATTGGGATAATCAGAACCTCATCATTGCACAATTTTATTTGCTCCCCATGGAATTTCATCAAGACCCAATTTATCAACCATTTCCCTAGGTACGATTGTCAATTTTTAATACCGTTTGCACCATTTAATATTTTTATCATACATGTTATTATGTTGTGTTATTTGTTTCATGTGTGTATGATTTTGGTCATCCAACGTCAATTTTGCGCTCATCAGCTCACTTCCACCTTATCATTTTTATCTCCTCAACCCTATGTCTATGATTTGTACTATCACCTCTATATACATTGCATATATCCAACTATTCTAGTAACACTGAAGGATTTCATTTCATGGTAATTCACATCATACCCTCTACTGCAGCATGCCTTTGTTGAGACATAACATTCTACCATCATGGGTGTGCGTTCCATTACAACCCCTTATATTAGCGCACCCATGATTCTCCACCCTAATATTAGATAACTCATTCACCATCTCATCATGATTCATGAATTGCCTATCATCCCCATAGTTAGTATACCATTTGCTTCATATCCATCTCATCAACCCTCGAGAAGACCCATAATTGGGCCCTTCAAACTGATTATAACACCATTGACACTTTACCATCCTTGCAAGAATACTCTGCATGGTATTTACTCATTAGGTATCCATATTCTCATTTGTAATAATTCCCTGTATTCATTTATTCATTTGTAAAAATATGTCTCCTGGCACACTCAAAACAAGGAAATAATTTCACTAATCATTCATTATTATTTATCATCAACAACACCCTTGATTGATGTATTTTGTTAGTCACTATATTTTGTAACTTACCATCCACCTATCATTGTTATCACTATCACCCTTTAACACTAGCCCGTTTTCCTCATCCCAACTTGACATTACCATTTGATACCCAATATACAATATCTTGAGTCCATTAACCCCTTCAGACCCAACACCACAAGTTGAATATTAATGCCTAGAGTCAGTTACCAATTTTTACTCCAATAAAGGGAATTCATGAGCCTCATAGTTACTAACATGTATCATCTTAGTCTATCATCATCACAGTTAATTACAATATGTTCTTGTTCCTCAGCAGGAAGGTCATTATGTCGACAATGGCCTTCACTCTCATTGACATCAATGCAATTTATTTTGAGAGTTATGGTGGCAGTGATTGTACCCTAGTTTCCCCTCCATCATAAAAATGTATAACCTCAGAATAAGTAGAGAGATTCATCAATGTTATTTTCCTTATTAGTATCCCATAAGCTCGACACAAACTAATTTATTGCATCAAGTGTAACGTCCCCATCTTGACCCTATTGCATTAAAATTGTAAATTATGTAATATTGTTATAAAATCATGGTGAGGATCTCAAGGCCAAGGATCCACCATCGATTTATTGATGCATATGGTTTATGTGCTAGCCAGGCACAATGGAATTGTAAATATCATGTAAATATACATTTTAATAAAAATACCCACAGCTAGCTATGCAATGCAACAAGAGATGGGGGCATGATTTTACAAGGAATTGGAAGGGAAAACATTCAAACCCTTGAGCCAATCAAGTCAAGCCAAGTGTCAATAAGAGAACCTATCAAACCCTCAACTACCCATGTTGAATTTTGTACCCAATCATTTATTTCTCCCAAGAGTTGGTTGAGGTAGTTAATGCCTTGGGGAATGGGAGGTATGGTTGTCCAAATTCGGGTATGGGCAAGCCACCCTGCATGGAAAATCGCGTTTTGTTTCTTGGGAAATAAAAGAACCATGAATTGATCCCCAAGCCATTACCCATCAACTATTTTTTCCCTCTCACAAGTTTGGAGCTGCCTGGGCGTTTTCCTCCATGGATTTTCTATGTTTTCCTTCATTCTCAATTGGGAGAAGGGCGTTTTTGTGTTGTATACCAATGGGGAAGAAGGAAAATCGAATTGGGGTTCCATAGAGACCGTTTTGGCTATTGAATTCTTATATACCTGTGGGAGAAATCGTTTTCTTCCTGGTGGTCGAATTTCCCTCTCCCAATCCATTGTTTTGGCTTGAGCTTGAGTGCAAGCACCCATGGTTCTGATTTAGCCTGATAAACCCAGCTATGCACTAGCTTGGCTTAGATGCATTGACTACTTGGATGTGTATGAGCTGGAATGTCCCCTTTTCCTTGTAAGAATCATGCCCATCTCGGGGGTGGCAATTGTGTTGAGAGGATTGATGAACACAACTGGCCTACGGTTGGGTGGAACGTTGTAGCAACATAGCTAGTTGCTTGGGATCATTTCACCATAAATATAAGTGTTTTTCTGTACATGTATTTACTTATGCAATGTTTAAGTTGATGACTGTTTATGATATGCTATATGCATATGATATGTGTGTGGATGAGTTTTAATTCCACTGTGCATATTTGCTTAATTTGCATCTGCACACTTTTGAATTTATGTGTATGAATCAAATGAATGGGTTGAGTTTTATGTGAAAGCCTCACAGATTGTTATCATGTTCCATTCCTTGAACTGGGTCCACGAGAGGGGATGTTACATTTTGGTATCAGAGCGTAGTCTACAACATTGGGCCTAATGGGCCAACTCAGGCAACATGCAGAGATAAGTATGCTTCCTGCTTAGCAGTGATCATTAGGAAAAATTTCAAAATTTCAAAATTTTTCTAAGTGTTTCTGAGTTTTCCGCCAAGGCTGTGTCAGTGAAACTCGTTGAGTTGTGTCGAAACGGTCGGAGAAACTCACTAAGTTGCGCCGAAACGATCGGTGAAACTCACTGAGTTGCACTGAAAAAGTTTGTGGAAGTGCCGGGAAAAGAATGAAAAATTTAAAAATTTTATACGTATTTTTGAAATTTTTTCTAAATGTTTATGAGTTTTCTGCCAAAAACTGTGTCGGCGAATCTCGCTGAGTTGCGCCAAAACGGTCAGCGAAACTCGCTAAGTTGCGCCGAAACGGTCAGCGAAACTCGCTAAGTTGTGCCGACAAAGCTTGCGGAAGTGCCAGGGAAAGGAAGAAAAATTTCAAAATTTTCTAAGTGTTTTCGGCAGCAAAAGGGAAATTTTGGCAGAACTCGGTGAGTTGATCTGAAACGGTCGGCGAGAAATGGCGAGTTTGCATCGAAACAGTCGACAAAAAATCAATAATTTCGCCGAAAAAGAAGGAAAATTTCGGCGAAAAAGGAAAAAATTCACCGAAGAAGATCAGAGAGAACTGGCGAGTTTGCGCTGAAATGGTCGGCGGAACTAGGTGAGTTGCTCCGCAATAGATCGACATAAAGTTATGAGTTTTGGGCCGAAACAGATTGACGAGAACTGATGAGTTTGCGCCGAAGCGGTCAGCGAAACTGGACGAGTTGCTCCACAATAGATCGGAAGAGACAGATGAGTTCGTTGACTGGAATAAGTCAGTGAGTTGTTCCGAAATGGGTCGAAGGAGATGGGAGAGTTCACTGATTGGAAGAACTCGGGGAGTTGCTCCAAAACAGGGAATTTTATTTGTTTTCCAGGGAGATTTTTCAAGTGCCAAAAGTTGAAAAATGCCATGGAACGTATGTGCTAGATTGCGTGAAATCGAAGGATTTACAAAAAAGAAACAAAAAAAAAATGAGGGCGCTGCCCTCGACCCTCCCTGCAGTGGCAAGCCACAAGGGGGCAAGCCCCCTTGACGCCTGTCATCCCCCGGAGATAGTCGTTAAATATATGAAAGGCGTTCTCTACGTATGCTTGGGATGAGAAGCAAGAATTGCATAGAAGGTTGTGGAAGCCCTATTAAGAGTAATTGGCTGTAATATGCATTGCAGAAGAGCAATGGGAGCAGCAAGGCAATGTTGATATAAGGGAAATCTCTCACCTTAAACTATTTATGTTTATAGAATAAGAATTGCATGCTTGAAAAATATCAAGAATGAATGATTACACATATGTATATGTTGAATTGCTAATTCGTGGGAAGATCATAGCTAATGATTTCTTGTATGCTTGGTAGGGAAGCCAAGAAAAGGATCAGCTATGATGTGGAGGAGGAACTACATGCCATGAGGGGGAATTGGAAAGGGATAATTCCTTAACTCCTCTCTTGCTATTGTATTTATATTTCATGAATTTTATATACTCAAAATTATGGCATAGGGATGTTGGAAATGCAAGAGAGTCGCAGATTAAATATGAATTAGTGAGCATGATTAAAGAGTCATTGCATAGTGCATGTGAATTGCTTATGCATGAGCATGATGTTGCATATGGGTAAAGATAGTGAATTTACACATGCAATAGCCCATTAATGGTATTTTCTATGGTTGATCACCAGTAATGTTGATAATGGTTGTACGAATTAGACCACAGAAGCATGATTGAAAATGCAAGAGGATAGATAAATGAAATGAATATGCACTAGATGGCATATTAATAAACATTGCACAGTGCATGTGAAAATGTTTGTGCATGTATATGATATTGCATATTGGTAAAATAGTGAGGTTTTACATATGCAATGAGCCACTTAAGATAATTATTGTGGTTGCTAATAATTAGTTGTGTTCGCATTGGTTGCAGGACCAAAGACAACCAAAGCAAGGCTAAAGACATTGATGATGTTGTTGCATATGGCCAACAACCTTATGAGGAAAGGATGGTGCAATAAATCTGTGATCATGAGGTTGGAAAAAGGACTGTGTAGCCTTGGTAAGAGGCCAACTGATCAAGTAACATCAAGCGATGTCAATGACAACCATGCAGGTAATGGTTATTTGTGCTTAATTGTTAAGTGTTGAAAGGGGATTGGGTAAGAATCCCTTGAGACATGTTTAATAATCATAGAATGGTATGTATGGGATGTCGAATGCATGTATGCGAACATTATTCCCTCAAGTATGGAAATGTATGTGGTAGTAAGGGAAATGATCCTTATACCATCTAGCTATTGTGAATTGTAAGTTATATCATGCCATTTGTGTATGTTGGTTGTGAGTTTAACAACCAAAGCAAGTGATGACTTATGGCCCTGTCATGGTAGTGCATTCTATGTGTGGTAATCACGATTAGGCCATAATATGTTTGAATGCATAGTATTCATGAACTAATGCAAGGTTGCATTGAGGAGATGTGCATTAAAATATTATGTACAATCTTGTGGTTATGCATTGAGTGAATGCACATTAAAAGATTATGTGAGTGATGTAAATGTGCATGCATAGGTATAGGTGCACATGTTGAGATGCATTGTGTGAATGCATGGGTGTGACATATGTATGATTCAATGCAGTTAGATAATAGATGAAATGGTGTACTATTGTTAATCCTGAGACCATTTCATGAGCTGCTATGAATGCAGGAGAAAGACCGCATGAAGAAGGTAGACATGTGATGGGCTACTAGAGCACTCTGTTGGAAGGACAGAGTTGCATGGAATGTGAAATAATGAGTATTTATAGTTTATTTAAATTGCATGGATAGTGTGATTGTGTCTTGCAATTTTATTGTGATAATTATGCATATATAGAAATGTATATATTTCATTGCATTTCAAATGTTAACAGCTGAAGGTGTTTGAATTATTGAGTGTTATAATTCTGAGATCACTTTAGTGACTGTTGTAGCAATGAAAGGATTATATGCATAGATACTCACAACGTGTTTGGCTGATTGAAGTTCATATTTCAGGTAGAAAAGTATTGCGTATGGAAATGAGGATAAGTCCATAGTAAAGACCCGGATCTACCATGTGCAGAAGATAAAAGTTATGAGAGGGTTCTCATGGTTGTAAATTATGCATGAAACAAATATAGAAATTTTCTCGTTTAAGTTTATATGAATAATCTCATGGTTGCAAATCAAAATTCTGTAGGAAAAAAAATTTGTAAATTTCAGATTTGAAGTTTGCTAATAATTGCTAATGACTATTTGGATTATATAAAGTTGTGTTGGGAGGACATGTCATAGGTGGATGTTCATGTATGGTAGCAAGTGTAAAACCATAATGGACAGAGTGATACCACTTACAAGAGCCAAACAATATGAGGAGGGCCTCATTGCTAAGCAAATCAATTTTTGTAGGAGACAAAATTGTAAATTCATATTGAATTTAATTATTAATGACATTGATTGGTTATGGAACAATCAGATTTGAAGTTATTGTTAAATGTTGTTGATTGCTTGGCTATTTGATAAGTGTGCCAGGATGACACATTGCAGGAAGACCATGTGTGATGGCCTGTAGAAGCCAAACTAGATGGGAAGGACCCCACCCTTTGGAAATGGGTTTTGGGTGAAACACCATAGTAATTTTTGTTAATATCTCAGCTGCACTGCATGTTGGAAATCCAAGTGAGTGAGACAGTAAAATTATGCCAAGAAGACATGTGTGGGTTAGGGAATGTGAAAAGGTTGGGGTGGAAAATCGAAGTACTATTGACTTAGAGAAGGGAGCCCCCATTCTTTGCAAATGAAGGAAAGATACATCTGAAAAGGTATAAGTATTCTGTAACCCTAACTTAGAATATACATGTCTGGTTATTAGAGCATGTTTTATTATTTCAGTATTATTCCAGATTGCTTGAGTATAATTAAGGCCTACATGACTCACATCGGAAAGGGATGCATACCTTTCGGGTGTTGGGTTATGTTAGGGTTGTCAATATTGATTACACCCTAAGGGAATGGACGCATTCCTGGTGTTTCAATACTTGATAGTGAATGCTATGAATTATGGTTACAATTTTAGAGCGGCAATACTA
This sequence comes from Larix kaempferi, assembly GCA_027924585.1. Taxonomy (NCBI): domain Eukaryota; kingdom Viridiplantae; phylum Streptophyta; class Pinopsida; order Pinales; family Pinaceae; genus Larix; species Larix kaempferi. The sequence goes on along the minus strand of BSBM01000158.1, from coordinate 26,130,591 downwards.
ATGAGCCTACTTATCCTTCTTGTGCTATTAGCTTACACAGATGCAATTTGGTGTTGCATGATTAAGAGGCAAAGTGAAGAAAGGGTACTCAAGAGAACTATATGAGCAGTGGTAACCTTTGGGTAGTGTGAGTGGGTATCATGGGGCCATGATAGCCTGCAGTCAAGAAAGTCACCTATAGAGTTCCTAAAGGGAACTGTTGGTTTTCTTGGGATAAGGAGTGCCATCTTTGTGTGGATGAAGAATTGTTATGTGCATGAAGGGTTGTGACACGTGTGAAAGTATGATGCAAGCCTAAGGCAGAGTGGTAGAGCCTTGAACTATAATGGTCGGTGGCACAGTTTCCTTCCATTGACTGATGACCCAGACAGATGTGCTGGCTCGGTAATGGAGAGGGCCAACTAGGTATGGGACTGGTTGGGCACCACAAATGCTTGGTAAATCCAGTCGGTGTGAAGGTGTACTGGTTGGGCATTAACTACTTGATGTTGTGGAGAAGCATGCGGGCTGGCCAAAAATCCAAGTCCATAGGTGATCCCAAGGCTTGCAAAGCGAAGAAGTACCCTATGGACCAGAAAGGAAATGCACAATACATATAAGTATTCATTTTCATTTATTTTCCTATTTGGAATAATGAAGATTTCAGGTATAAGTCTTCTAACAGCTAAGCTGATACACTGTTGTTTCTTTTTTGGAAACCCTGGTCATTGCAGGAAACCAAGGACCCTAAAAGAACTATAAATTATTGGTAATCCAGAGAGTAACTGGTTAGGCGCTAAAATTCTTGGTAATCCAAAGAATAACTGGTTAGGGTCTAAAATTCTTGGTAAATCCAGAGAGTAACTGATGCTCGATAAATTCAGAGAATAGTTGGTGGCAACATTAACCACTTGTTGTCCAAACATTCCTTAATTAATTGATAAAACCCAGTCGACGTACTGGCCTGGCATTGCCTATTCGAATGGTTGGGGAGTAGCCTGTGTGCTAGCCCAACATTCATTATTGTATCCACAGGAAATCCAAGGCTTGTAAAGTAAAGAAGGATCCTGTGGGATAAAGTGAAGGCATCCAATACCGATAAGTATTTGGTTATCTTGCAGCTTCTTTCTTATGAATATACATGTGTATATGATTTGGTTATGATTTCTCAAACTCTCGTTTAGAGATGAACCCTATGAGAATAAACTGAACATGTGAATTGATTCAATGTTTGAGTGTAGGTATTGTTGGAAGCTTAGTGTGAGCAACAATGAAAGATGGTGCTAGTGGACATGTGTGGGTCCTAGCAGCAAAGGGTTCTGTAGGAAACAACGAGGAAGGGTTCCCTAGTTGAAAATCCTTAGACAAGCCTTAGAAACTAAGTGTCATAGCCAAGAAAGGGCAAGTCAAGCATTCACATTGAAGTGAAAGAGGTTAAGGAGCATAGAACCACAATGATGGTGTTAATCCGGATTGGAACAATACTAAGAGGGGGAAAACTCTTACTCTTCTCTTTCCTTTTTGATTGATGCATTTCAGAAACAAAGGATTGTTGAAGTGCATGTCATAAATGAAAATAGATTTTGTTTAATTGCTTGAAATGAATTGTGAATGTTGAATTAGTTATTTTCTTGTGAAAGGATGAACATGAATGAGTTTATGTGTATGTTGGGAAAGCATGAAAGGTGTTGAAGTCTCATGAGTGAAGAATGGACTATCCATGTCAATTGGGAAAAAAACTGACTAATTTTAATATTGTGTTATGCTTGTCCTAACAAAAATTGCCATGACGAATCTCATAGGTGAGAGATTGAAAGCCATTGATTGCAGTTGTTAGTAGCTAAGTGTTGCTTGTGAGAAAAGTAAGAGCCAATTTTGCACATTGATCATGGAAGTAGACCAAAAGCTATTTGTTTTGGCTGAGAATCTTCCTCAAATATTTGTCAGGAAAACAAGAAAGATGGCGGCCATGAAATTCCAGACTTGTAGATCAGCTGGAAGGTAAATAAAAGGAAGGGATTGTTGTGGAGCAATGCCCACCTGCAGAGATGGAAGATCAAAGCTAGCAGGAGCATCTTGCGGAAGCCAAAGGACCTGGTCTTGAAATTTCAAAGTAAAGAGATGAAACGCAGGACATACCTGCCACCAATTGCGAATTTTGAAGCATGTGTAAAGTGGGTATTTATTCCTAAGTATTGGAACACCGAGGATGGTGTTATTCCAAGGGGGAGGTAAATGTAACATTCCCATCTTGACCCTATTGCATTAAAATGGTAACTGATGTAATATTGTTATAAAATCATGGTGAGGAGCTCAAGGCCAAGGCCCCACCATCGATTTATTGATGCATATGGTTTATGTGCTAGCTAGGCACAATGGAATTGTAAATATCATGTAAATATACATTTTAATAAAAATACCCACAACTAGCTATGCAATGCAACAAGAGATGGGGGCATGATTTTACAAGGAATTGGGAGGGAAAACATTCAAACCCTTGAGCCAATCAAGTCAAGACAAGTGTCAATAAGAGAACCCATCAAACCCTCAACTACCCATGTTGACTTTTGCACCCAATCATTTATTTCTCCCAAGAGTTGGTTGAGGTAGTTAATGCCTTGGGGAATGGGAGGTATGGCTATCCAAATTCGGGTATGGACAAGCCACCCTGCATGGAAAATCATGTTTTTCTTCTTGGGAAAGAAAAGAGCCATGAATTGCTCCCCAAGCCATTACCCATAAACCAGTTTTTCCCTCTCACGAGTTTGGAGCTTCCTGAGCTTTCCTCCATGGATTTTCTATGTTTTCCTTCATTCTTAGTTGGGAGAAGGGCGGTTTTGTGTTGTATACCAGTGGGGAAGAAGGGAAATTGAATTGGGGTTCCATAGAGACCATTTTGGCTGTTGAATGCTTACATACCTGTGGGAGAAATCGTTTTCTTCTTGGTGGTCGAATTTCCCTCTCCCAATCCATTGTTTTGGCTTGAGCTTGAGTGCAAGCACCTAGGGTTCTGATTTAGCCTGATAAACCCAGCCACGGACTGGCTTGGATTAGATGCATTGAATACTTGGCTGTGTATGAGATGGAATGTCCCCTTTTCCTTGTAAGAATCATGCCCATATCGGGGGTGGCAGTTGTGTTGAGATGATTGATGAACACAACTGGCCTATGGTTGGGTGGAACGTTGTAGCAACATAGATAGTTGCTTGGGATCATTTCACCATAAAAATAGGTGTTTTTTTGTCTATGTATTTACTTCTGCAATGTTTAAGTTGATGACTGTTTATGATATGTTGTATGCATATGATATGTGTGTGGATGAGTTTTAATTCCGCTGTGCATATTTGCTTAATTTGCATATGCACACTTTTGAATTTATGTGTATGAATCAAATGAATGGGATGAGTTTTATGTGAAATCCTCACAGATTTTTATCATGTTCCCTTCCTTGAATTGGGTCCATGGGAGGGGACGTTACAATGTACATAAAAATTGCTTCGATAATTATATCAAGTTTGAAGTCTATTACACATTTTTTACAATTAAAAGGGATGAGAAACTTTATGACATCATATTTTGGATTCGTTTTACTGAGACCGTGCCATAGTCCTTTTATTAGATTATTCTCATATTTAGAGGGTATATCGCAAGGCTTCTCCATAATGCAATTTTGAACTGGCTTATTTTGTTCAACATCACCCTCTAAACAAACATTTCTATGTTCCTCTTAGATAAATATTATCCAAATTTATTCCATAATATTTCCAAATTTTTGACATATTTACCTTCATTATTCTTAGTACATTTATCAACAAACCAAACAAATTTAAATTGGAGCTCAATATATTTTTTCTTCTCTCCAGGTAATTTCTTAAGTAAAAATATCCCATTCACTTCCGCTTTTGGTTGACTGAATTCCAACATGGAATTTGCTCAGACAAAATTCCAAGAAATCTAATGCATGTAGTCATGAATTATACAATATTAACTTGTGTTTAAAATTTTTTTATTGATCTATACTATCATATACTTTTTTGTCTTTGTGAAGGATTTCTGACAAAATAAAAAATCCTCCAATTATAATATCAGTAATGTCACATTCTTATCTAAATCTGCACAAAAAAACATGTGTCATATATTACATAATACATTTTCTATAGTTTCCTGTGGAACTTTCAAAGAATCATTATATTTCTTACCTTTCAATAATTTGCTAAGTGTGGATGGGTATGATCCAATTTCTATGCTTGATTGTACTATTTCTTTATTTTCATACTTCGCACTTGTATCACCATGTCCTATAGAAAAATAAAAACAATAAAAGTAAATATTTCCACTTAGAATCCACTGACAAAAGTTTACAATATTTAAACATTGAACTACATTGGTTCAAACATATAAATTACCTTCTTCTATGTCTTCAATATTATTTTCTTCATTATTCAAAGGTGGTTTTCTAATTTAATTAGATTCCACATCACACCAATCATATTTCTTGGAATTTGCATTCTTAATAGAATATTTCTATGATGTGTGATTGTCTTCAACATTTATAGGTGATTCTAGGAAATGAAGAGTTTAAGTTATACAAGTAAATAGGAAAAATAAATTCTTAATCAAATGTTTCTTAGAAAAAAAAATAGAAAAACCTTTTATTGAGAAACAAATTTCATAAAAATAATTCATGTATAGTTCCTATTAAACTGTCTCCATGACTAAAATAAGCACCCTATTTCTTAACATGTTCACTGAATGAACAAATATACATCCAACATATAATGAAACCTCTATGCCTTAAGGTGATGTAAATGTATCAACAATGTTATCCCATAACGTTGGAATCCTTTCTTTTCCAAAAACATGTTTTCTAGGATTGAATCTCAAATCCATTATCTGTGGAATATTGTTAAGTGGCTGATTACCATCAAACCAATCTATCTACATGTAAAGAATGGATACATTGTCTCCTTCTAGTCCAATTCTCCAACATTGTGTAACAAAGAACCCTTTAGAAGAATCTTCTGAATAATTCCTATAAACGTCAAGGAATGGATACTTTTTAATGGGATTTTTCAATCTTTTGGATAACTAAGTGAATGCACTGCTAACCAAATATGATAAATTTACATCAAGTAGAAAAATTTAAGTACAATTTTGTAAATTTGAGTTATGGTAAATTAATAACTACAGAACATCATTTTCCATCCACTCATGAACACAATTACTCGTCTTGACAATAACAATCTCATGGGAAAGTTTAGGTTGTAGTAAGTTGATATCCATCAATGTGTTGCACAATGAAAATGGAAAACATCGCTGGGAAACAAAGCATGACGTATATTTTTCATAGTCCACTATCACACTAATATCCTTATGCTGAATATATAGGTCCAAAATACTTGAATCACCCTTAGGGAATTTAGGCTTGTCTTCATCTTCCTCTCTTCCTATTATTTGCCTAAGATTTTGTTAGCTTCTTAGAACATAGAATGGTGTGCAACTACATGAAATGATTTGCGGCAATTTTGTACACTTCAGCCACATTTCCTTAAGATACTTTTTGAGAACTATAGAACTTATTATCCATAACTTTGAAGTATTCACAAATCATATTTCAAGTATATCTTTCATCTTTCATCCACTTGCAAATACTATGAAAAAATCTATGCCGGAATATAGCAGTCAACTATTGTAGACAACCAAACAAATCCTTCAATTATTTTTTCTGCTACAATGTTAAATTTGGCTTCATAGAGGTTAGGTATTGGTCTGAAAAAATTCTATCCATAATTTTTCGTTTTATTTTCAACAAAATCATATTTCTTGATGCTACTAGGTTAGCATGCCAAGGAACCATTTTTATAAATCTCAAATAAAGTCCACCATTTGTTCCAAAAATCATCCACTACAATAATTTACCCTTTTAGGGGTGGTTTTGGCTTGAGGAAGTCTTGCTAAACCACCCCCAAAATTTTTCTTATGGCTTTAGGGGCGGTTTTTAAACACCCCCACCCCCCCCTAAAAAAAAAAGTCTCGAGAATTAAACTTTTGGGGGTGGTTTTTTAAGAACCGACCCAAAAGTCCAATTCTCATTACTTTTGGGTAGGGCTCTAACACAACCACCCTTAAATGTAATTTTTAGGGTGGTTTTCAAAAAATGTCACCCCAAAATTCATAAGAATTGGACTTTTGGGGCTGGTTTTTAGATAACCGTCCCCAAAAGTCCAATTCTCATGACGTATTTTTTTTGGGGGGGTGGGGGGGGTTCTAAAAAACACCCTCAAAACTACATTTAGGGGAATTTTGTAGAACCCTCCCCCCCACACCCCAAAAAGTCATGAGAATTAGACTTTTGGAGGCTGTTGTCAGAAAACTGCCCCCAAAATTCTAATTCTCAATACTTTTTTTTTTGGAGGGGGGGGGGGTTGTAAAAACACCCTAAATGTATTTTTTAGGGTAAAAAAAATCACGAGCATTGAAATTTTGGGGACATTTGTCTAAAAAGAACCCCCGAAAGTCCAACTCTCTCTCTCTCTCTCTCTCTCTCTCTCTCTCTCTCTCTCTCTCTCTCTCTCTCTTATTTTTTTGGGGGGGTTTAAAGACCGGCCCTAAATGTATTTTTCAAGGTGGTTTTTGGAACACCGCCCCCCCACCCAAAAATAAATCATTAGAATTGGACTTTTGGGGGCGGTTTTTAGAAAACCACCCCCAAAATTCCTATTCTCATGACTTTTGGGGGGGTGTTTAGAAAGACCGCCCCTTAATATTTTTCAAGGTAATTTTTTGAAACCCCCCCTCCCCCCTGCCCCCCAAAAAAGTCATGAGAATTGGACTTTTGGGGGTATCTTTTTCACAACACCCCCTAAAAGTCATGAGAATTTAACTTATGGATGTGGTTTTTTAACAACCACTTCTAGAATTTGAATTCTCATGATGATGATAATGATGACAATGACAATGATGATGAGTCATGACACTGACAACAATAATGATGATGGTGATGATGAATACGACAATGATAATGAGAATGCTGATGATGATGATGACAACAAAATTGATGATGACGTTATTATTATTTGATGATGATGGTGATGATCATGACAATGGTGATGATGATGATGAGGATGTGTTGAAGGGTTGAAATTACCCAATGTCAACAGTAGGGGTTCTCCTCGGTAATAAGTCCCAATTATACCTCAAACCATTTGGAGTAGGGAACCCATCTGAATTCTGGTTTGGAAACCATTCCTTATCGGGGTTCACCAGTTGCATCCTATTCCACCATTTAGGGTTTAAAATTAAAGGATGAAATACAAGCTAATATAAACCAAATTCAATTCCTAACTAACTTAACCTATCCCAGCCAGGAGCGAGAATAAAATGAGTGGGAAATGAAACAATGATTAGATACCCGCATTCAGAATTCAGTTAGTTGTTTTAAGAAGCAGATAAACTACCAGCAAAAATGAAAGCATACCCATAAGAATAATTTTATAGGTTATGTCATTCTAATTTTACTACTCACAGGAAGCAAGAGAATAAGACTAACACATGAAATAAGAAACATAGAGCTACAAGAATAATCCATTTAGAAATCTAAAACAATCATACTCCATATGCATGCATGGAAGATCATGAAATAGTTCAATACATTCATCCTCATTCCTGTGCAAAAGTTGATCCAAGGCTTCTCCTCATTCACAGTTTAATAATAGTACATTCGAAAAGTTTGAGAGCAAAAATCCCATTCTTCTAAAATGAGATTATAATAAATAGGTCAAGGGTAGATGACCTTTGGAATTTCATATTCCTTTGAGACTTTTGGAATTCTTTTAACAATTTAATTACAAAATTGATTTAATTCACCCTTGGGTGACCTTTGGCATTCCATCAATTCGTCCTTTAGTGACCTTTTGTCACCTAGTGGAATTTGTCCTCATGTGACATTGTGACTTTTGTCTTCTTACTATAGATAAATTCTCCATTAGAGTCTTCATAACTTGATGCCTTTTCATTATTTGATTGAACATGACCTCTAATTGTCCATGGATCAATCATCTCCTTTGCTTCCATGCAGCTAGATATTTCAAGGTGAACACCTGACCTACCTGCTCACCACTAGTATTGGGAATCACTATGCCCTAGAAAACCATGGAGGGCTCTCTCAGCCCTTGAGTGGGAACGACCATAGGTGGAATCATAAATGGGAACTACTCAAAGAAGGAGCATAGGAAGGAGGCATAACAAAAATTCCCATGCTCCTCTAGACAACATATGGATATCTAGGAATGCATGTTGATAGATAACATGTAGGCCTAAGATACCGCAAGCCTATCATCGAGGACCTTCTCCATAGGGAGAAGTTGTCCCCTAGAAAAATTGTGATTAGCAATGGCCTCCAGCATTCAAACCAATATTATGCTCACTTCTTGCACCATCTGATATTATATCATTGAAAGAAGGATACCACCATCCTTATTCGATGTCAGGTGTCCCATGTAATATTATGAAATCATATGATTAATAGTTCATTGAACACTTATGGGAGGATGGCCCTCCCACTAGATCCCCCAGATCAACATACTAGTTATGAAATAAATGTCGAAATGGTCGAGAGTCATCCTCTCAATGTCGACCGAAAATCACTCCAGTTGTAGACTCCATAATCCTATCATCTATCACAAAAGTTGATCACTAGACCACATCATCAAGTAGTCCCATGATCTTGATGTATGTGATAAATGAAATCGAAGAGCATATATAGAACCGCATACATAGATATAATGCAGGAAACACAGTGATACAGTACACTCAAATTCTATTAACTGAATCAAATAGATCAAACTATAAAATAAAGAATCTAGAATGGTGGTAGCTTTATCTCTAAGAAGAGATGTGGTGGCTACGCTCATGCATCACAAGATTATTATGAAAGGAGGTCGAAGGGACTCTTTATCATATGAATGAGGGATAAAACCCTAACGTACAAAAACCTAACCCTAGGAAATTATTGCTAAAAAGGGTTGTGATTCCCGAGGTGGTTAATTGAGGTGTCAACTTATCAAGGGCATAAATTTTGCATACAATATCCGTTTAGGTCATTCAGTAGTTCATTGGAAAGGTTTATCCGAGAAGTACAATTTTTTCTCATCCATTCCTACCATTGAATATGAATGGATTGTAGCATCTCCAAAAAAAAAATTTTAGGGCCTCAAAATGAACCCGAAAGTTTTGGACACAAAAATCTATAAAAACTACCAAACTAGGAAAATTGTCTTGAGCTCGCGGAATAAGTGGGTGGCCACCAATATCTCTCTAGAGAATTCATCTAACCCAAAAAACTGCCAAACTGGAAAAAAAATTTTGAGCCAGTTAGATTGGTGGGTGGCCATTGATATCCATATGGATCATCCCAATACTTCAATATCCCTACTTCCCATAGGTTTTTTTGAACCTAAGGATGACATGACACCTAATCTTGAAGGGCATTGAAATGGCACTCACACCAATCAATCACCATCACAATAGTATGTCCTAATAAACCAACTAAGAAAATGATGAGTTATTACCTCAAAGTTAACTCATCTAACTTAAAAAACTAAGCAAAACCACAACTATGAAATTTTTCCCAAAATAGGATCTAAGTCATGAGACCCACTAGACTCATAACTCACAAGACATAACCACGTGAGGAAATACCACACAAAATCGCACTACTATGCGAGTTGTCCAACCAAAATCCCATGTCATTAAAATGTGTGGGGACTTCACCACATGGTCACACTACCATGCAAAATTTTCCAAAATATTATCCCATGGATTACTAGTCTGATCAATTACACATAACAACCATGTGGTTTGTAATGCTCCCTATTATAGGGCCACACAAATTTCTAGCATGGGAGATTCATATCTTAGACATGTAATAGTGCAATTGTTCGTAGGAAAATTTACACTATTTCTCCATGCAGGGACATCATCCCATCTCCTAGATGGCACAAGAATGTCGAGGAAATTGCCACATTGTCTCATGAAAAAAAACCCTTGAAACCAACACGACCACGCAAAAACCCTTGTGGGATTTTGTATGTCCAACCAGATACCCTTAGCAAGGAACTAAATCAATGAAAATGATGGGAAGCTGACAATGGATTACCTAGAACTCACACATTGGAAAATCATCATTCCAATATCCTATAATCAATGAAAGTAGATTTTTGTAATTATAAATTGAATGGTAAAAACTATTTTTGAAATGTGGGCCCCACCCATATTTATAGCCATTTTGCCCAAACTTTCAGTATCCCATTCAAGAAATATATAGCTCTGCTCGGCATGTCATAAACAACATCACAATTGGGATCATGATATCCTTATCATTGTACCATTTGATTTGCTCCCCATGGAACTTCATCAAGACCAAATTTTTCAACCATTTCCCTAGGTATGATTGTCCATTTTTAATACCGTTTGAACCATTCAATTTTTTTATCATACATTTTATTGTGTTGTGGTATTTATTTCATGTGTGTAGGATTTTGGTCATCCAACATCAATTTCCCACTCATCGGATCACTTCCACCTTATCATTTATATCTCCTCAACCCTACATCTAGGATTTGTATGACCTCTATATACATTGCATACATCCAACTATTCTAGTAACATTTAAGGATTTGATTTCATGGTAATTCACATCATACCCTCTACTGCAACATGCCTTTGTTGAGACATAACATTATACCATCATGGGTGTGCATGCCATTACAACCCCTTATTTCAGGGCACCCATGATTCTCCACCCTAATAATAGATAATTCATTCACCATCTCATCACGATTCATGAATTGCCTCTCATCCCCACCACAATTAGTAGACCATTTGCATTCATCTCCATCTCATCAACCCTTGAGAAGACCCACAATTGGGCCCTTCCAACTGATTATAACACCATTGACACTTGGCCATCCTTGCGGGAATGCTTTGCATGGTATTTACTCATTAAGTACCCATATTCTCATTTGTAATAATTCCTTGTATTCATTTATTTCTTTGTAAAAATATGTCCCTTGACACACTCAAAATAAGGGAATAATTTCACTAATCATTCATTATTCTTTATCATCAACAACACCCTTGTTTAATGTATTTTGTCACTTACCATCCACCTATTATTGTTATCACTATCACCCTTTAACACTAGCCCAGTTTCCTCATCCCAACTTGACATTACCATTTGATACCCAATATACAATATCTTGAGTCCACTAACCCCTCAGACCTAACACCACAAGTTGAAGATTAATTCCTAGAGTTAGTTACCCATTTTTACTCCAATAAATGGAATTCATGAGCCTCACAGTTACTAACATGTCTCATCTTAGTCTATCATCATCACGGTCAGTTACATTATGTTCTTGGTCCCATCAAGAAGCTCATTATCTCAACAGTGGCTTTCACTCTCATTGACATCAATACAATTTATTTTGAGAGTTAGGGTGGCAATGATTGTACCTTGGTTTCCCCTCCATCATAAAAATGTATAACCTCAGACTAAGTAGAGAGATTCATCAATGCTCTTTTCCTTAGTAGTATCCCATAAGCTTGACACAAACTCTTTTATTGCATCAAGGGAGATTGTATGTTCCGAAGGTTGCATTATTTTGAGTTATGATTGAAGACATTCAGATATGGTAGTTTAAGTTTCCCACTTGACACATTCACCATTATCTAGTTCCACACACTCCCATGGATTGTTCAACATCATTAGCAACTCACCCCCCTTAAGCCTCATTTCCATCATATTAGTTCACTAGATACATCTAGTTAAGAACGTTCCAAAACCAACTTCAACCCTATCTTAGCAAGTCAAATTTTAGTCCCCTTGATCTTCTCTTATTATAAATTATTTGGGAATAATTATCAATACCATATAGATTCCTATATCATTTGTATAAAACCACTCTTTATGTCTCACCTACTAGTTTATTGCTTCATTGTTATCACCAGTGCTCCTCTATGGGACACCTTTTACTTTCAACAATTTCTCACTTACTATCATAGTAATGGAATATCAACATCATTGAAAGAAGTGTTGATTTATTTCAGCTATATGGGTCCCTCCTAACCTCACACATTGAGGGGCATTTATTATCACCTATATTTCACACACATGTGACATTTCGGAAACTATTACAAATATAAATCATCGACATATAACATGAAGCTCATAAAGCTTCTTCATCAACAAAATTAACATATGAAACAAAGCAAGGGATCATAAAATCACACTTTTTTCTAACCAGATAGGTATGTAAAAGGAAACCCATACGACATCGCACCAAAAAAACACTTGAAACCTCTATGGATGTATCAACATGTATACCATTCACTTCTATGTCACATTCAAATAATTAGAACCATATTTTGGCTCCAAGGAATTCAAATTGGCCTTCTTCACATGCTTGGACATTCAGTATCTGCATACTTGTTCCTTAAATCCACTTCATGTGAGGGAGGATTCACATGAAGAAATAATTGTTTGTGAACCACCATTTTCCCTATAAAAGGAATCTATGAGCATGCATTTCATAAGGAGAAATCAAGCACAAAGTTATTCTACAAGATTTAGTTTGAGAAAATCATCTTTCATCTTCATTCTCACCATCCATTGGCATTTCAAGCTCACTTAGCTTCTTCTGCAAGAAGCAAGTCTTATCCATTCATCTTTTGAAGTTAGGAAGCAATTTTAGAGAGATCAAAGGACCTTCCTGAAGGGAGTGTTGGATACCATTTGCAAGGAACATTATCCTAGGGGACACCATTATATTCAAGTGTTTCCATTGGACATAAACATTTGGTTAAACTCGTCTCCTTGTTGTGTTTTATGTCATTTATGCAAGTTTAATATTCCAAGTAGTCTTTATATGTGTTGCCATTTCTTTAATACCTTCAACATTGTTTATTAGACTTACAAATCATCCACTTAACTTGTTTCCTTAGCTACAACCTACAAGGGGAGGAAGAATTCCCCACACTTGGGTCATTTTTCTCACAATGTCATGAAGGAAGAATAAGGTGGTCTCTCTTTCAACCACAATAGATAAATAACATGGTGTAATTCCTACTTCATTAAATTTGAACTAATTCTAGTCCAATCCCCTTCAAAGACTGGCCAAAAGCAACCTTTCTAAAGTCCAAAAACAACCTTTCTAAAGTGCAAAATCTATTTCTAAAAGTGCCAATATCAAGTTCCAAAACTGCACTTTTTGATTCGATATTTTGCACTTTTGTAACTAGATTTTGTAATTTTTGAATATGATATTGGTACTTTTGGAACCCATTTTTGCACTTTTAAAAGCTGATATTGAGACTTTTGGAATTGGATTTTGCACTTTTGGAAGCCAATATTGGCACTTTTGGAATTTGATTTTACAATTTTGGATCATATATTAGCACTTTCAAAATCTGATTTCATAATTTTGGAATTTGATATTGGTGCATCTAGAACCAAGTTTTACACTTTATAAAACCCAATTTTTCACTTAATTATGAATCACATTTAATACATAACTTTCAAATTCTTTGAGATGGATTATCACCTAAAAGTACTTGTGATTCATGTTTTTGTAACAGTAATTATATATATCTCTTCATTGTCCCATAGATTACTTTCCATGTTGTCATCCATAATAATTGCATTTCAACATAATTAGAAGTCTTTATAATTATATATATCTTTTCATCATCCCATATACAATGTTCCAAGGAATTGTCCACAATATTGACATTTTTAGAGTATGATTTTCCACTTTACAAACCTCAATTTTGCATTTATTAAATTTTCAACACATTTAAAAAATATGATCCATAACTTTTAAAGTTGTTTATTAATTATTAACAAACACTATTAAATAATCAAACACGGTAGAATACACAAAAATCCCAATATCTTAATAACAGTGTCATTCATAGAAAATACTTTCAAGAAAAGAACTAACTATATTATTCAACAATCTAGTTTCATGTTTTTACAAAAGATCTCACATCATTAATGCCATTTAGGAATAACAAAGACGGCCACAATCAATCCAACAAGTATGTGTCATTTACATCATTACAATTATAGCCTTTTGTAATTACATAGTTCCCTTCATCATTACAAACATGTTTTTTTCTCGAATTGTCTACAATCATTGTGTTCCTAGCATCATAAGCCCCATTATAGATCTTCTAGACTTTATTTAAAGGTTTGAGATATGAATTTGGGTTCCCAACTCCAACATAACCCTTTCTCAATATGGTTTCACAATCTTCTTGTATTTGAATAACTTTAAATTGTTCCTTTTTTAATCCAATTTTTCCAAATAAATATGGCAACAACTCATTCACACTTTTTTGTGTAGATCTCCATAAACTAACCTAAAAAAGAATAAGGCACTTTTCAATTAATCTTCAAAACTTGGATGTATAAAATAAAGCTTTGTGCTTGTATCGATGTAAATCTATCTACTTGTATGGATGTATGGATTTATTAGCAATGACATGTTTTGAAATGATCTTTTATTTATTGCATGTAAGAAAACACCATTCATGTCAAATATAATCAATTGTTTATCAAAAAATCTTGTATATGCATGCAAAAAAAAGTACTACTCATTCTAATTAATCTTCCTATTTCTACATTCCAAAATTATAAAGTATATTTATTACTAATATGATATGCAATTCTTTAAAGACATCATAAACTAAAAAGTTCCATTCATATTTTTTTTCCAAAAACCAATTTTAATAAAAGAAATACAAATTTCATCAAAATACATAAAATTGTTTTTGTTTATCCTCCTCATATCAATAGTTAAATGTCCTACTAGATCATAATATGCATCAATTCTCCTCTCTCATGTTATGAGTTTGAATGTTTTTAACCAATGTCTAATGTTTCAAGGAGGCCCAAGGTGAGTCACAAGTGAACACAACATTGTTTTGATTATTTATCTCTCTTTCATTTGAACCATCAAATGTCCAACTTGATGGCATTTTCAAATAGTTCTCCTCACTATTTTCTTCTGAATGGTATTTACTCTTATCTATAAACAAACAAGATGTTTGATTTTTCATAGCTATCTGCATATTGAATAAGTACATCTTTAAACATCGTTCTGTAAATATGTAGTACTCCAAAGATATATGCATGCTTAGGTGATGAGTAGATACTATGTATACATTGCTAGCAACCCCAAATAAAGAAGAATGTACCATCTTTCAACCATTCAAATTCACTCTTTAAGTTTCTTATTTCCACGCAATCTAAATAATTAAACCACAGAGCAATCCCAAAATTCTCTCGTGAAACATGATAATATCATGAGTAAACATTCATGCATAATAATGGTAATAGTCATGCACAAAATCAAAGCTATTTGTAGCTTGGTCCTTTTCTAGTAAACACTCAAACTCCAAACAACAATCCCTCTACTCCCAACACCAACATTTTATTTGGAGTTGATGCTTGAACTGCATATAGAAACCATGACTAAAAAATATAACTACAACAAGATAATAAATAAGTCATTAAATTAGAGCTGTTATTCATAATGAAATATGCAATTAAATTATATAATTACTCAAGATAATCAATACATAACAAAAATAAAAATAAATCAATATCATATAAAAACCACTAAACTAAAAATAATTAACCATAATGAACTAACTCTAAAAAACATTGCCCCTAAATGTATTTTTATGGTGGTTTTTAGAACCCCCACCCGAAAAAAAAAGGTCATGAGAATTGGACTTTTGGGGACAATTGTCTAAAAAGCACCCCCAGAAGTCCAATTCTCTTTTCTCTTTTCTTTTCTTTTTTTTTTTCTTTTTTCTTTTTCTTTTTGGGGGTGGTGAGGGGGGTTAAAAAGACCGGCTCTAAATGTATTTTTCAATGTGGTTTTGGAACCCCGCTCCACCCACCTCCCCCCCCAAAAAAGTCATTAGAATTGGACTTTTGGGGGCAATTTTTAGAAAACCACCCCCAAAATTCCTATTATCATGACTTTGGGGGGGGGGTGTTTAGAAAGAACGCCCCTAAATATTTTTCAAGGTAGTTCTTTGAAACCACCCCCACCTCCCCTCCCCCGAAAAAAAAAAGAAATAAGTCATGAGAATTGGACTTTTGGGGGTATTTGTTTCACAACACCCCTAAAATTCATGAGAATTTAACTTATGGAGGTGGTTTTTTAACAACCGCCTCTAGAAATTGAATTCTCATGATGATTACAATGATGACAATGACAATGATGATGACACTCACAACAAAAATGATGATGGTGATGATGATTATGACAATGATAATGCGGATGATGATGATGGTGATGGTGATGACGACGACGATGACAACAAAATTGATGATGATAATGATGATGATGTTATTATTTGATGATGATGATGGTGATGATGATGATGTTATTGTTTGATGATGATGATGGTGATGATGAGGATGAGGATGTGTTGACGGGTCGAAATGACCCAAGGTCAACAGTAGGGGTTCTCCTCGGTAAGAAGTCCCAATTAGACCTCAAACCATTTGGAGTAGGGAACCCATCTGAATTCTTTCCTAGCACCATTCCTTATCAGGGTTCACCAGTTGCGTTCTAGTCCACCATTTAGGGTTTTAAAATTAAAGCATGAAATACAAGCTAATCTAACCCATATGCAATTCCTAACTAACCTAACCTATCCCAGTCAAGAGTGAGAGTAAATGGAGTGGGAAATGAAACAATGATTAGACACCTGCATTCAAAATTCAATTAGTTGTTTTAAGAAGTAGAGAAACTACCAGCAAAATGAAAGTATAAACATAAGAATAATTTTATAAGTTATGTCATTCTGATTTTACTACTCATGGGAAGCAAGAGAACATGACTAACACGTGAAATAAGCAACAAAGAGATACAAGAATAATCCATTTAGAAATCTAAAACAATCTTACTCCATATGCGTGCATGAAAGAGCATGAAATAATTCAATACATTCATCCACATTCCTGTGCAAAATTTGATCCAAGGCTTCTCCTCATTCACAGATCAATAATAGTACATTTGAAAAGTTCGAGAGAAAAAAGCCCCTTCTTCTAAAATGAGATTATTATAAATAGGAAAAGGGTAGATGACCTTTGGCCTTCCATATTCCTTTTAGACTTTTGGAATTCTTTTAACAATTTAATTACAAAATTGATTTAATTCACCCTTGGGTGACCTTTGGCATTCCATCAATTCGTCCTTTAGTGACCTTTTGTCACCTAGTAGAATTTGTCCTCATGTGACATGGTGACTTTTGTCTTCTTACTATAGAGAGCTTCTCTCCCAGAGACTTCATAACTTGATGGCTTGTCATTACTTGATCGAACATGACCTCCAATTGTTCATGGATATGGTGCTTGCTTTCGAATAGTGCTCTTGGCCAATCCGCCTTCATCTTCATTGTGAGCACATTAGTGTGTCATCAACAAGTCTTGAGTTTCTTTGTCGTAATGATGACGAGTTTTTTGTTTCTTTGCACAATAGCGACGAGATTTGAGTTTCTTGTCGAAATGTCGGTGGCCTTTTGTCTTCTCGCCACAACAACGATCACTTTTCCTATCTTTGCCTCAATGTCGGTGTCATTCTCCCATCTTTTCCACAACATCGGTAGGTTTCTCCAATCTTACTGCAACTCCAAAGGCTTTGCCGAAACTGTGGTGATTTCTCATTTTCACGTCGCAACGTCACTAAATTTTTATATTTAGCACCGCAACGTCGATAAGTTTTTTTTTAATTATCACCGTAAAAATCTTATACTATATCCCCAAACTTGTGTTTCCTAAAAAAAAAAACAATGACCAATTTTAACTTTAATATTATTTATCTTAAAATTTTATTAAGGACAACACAAAGTTAAAATAAAACAAAACCAATTTAAATATAATAAAATGCTAAACTAAATTAAAGCAAAACAAAAATAAAACATAAACTATAAAGACACTTAATCTAATCATAATTCTAGTTACTTGAAATTTTATTACTAAAAAGAAAGAGTACTACAATAAACTAAATCAAGAACCAAAATAAAGTGCACAAAATTAATTAACTAAATAATAAACAAAATAAAGTATACCATAGCCTAACTTTTAATTATCCTATGTCCTAAGCTAAATTTCTATGCATTAGACTAAATTAGATTGTTTGTGCTTCCCATATTTTTTCCACATAAAAAACCCGCTAACTTTATTTCAAATGATAAGTGAAGAGTACAGAGCTATTAACAAGAAGAGCTATTAACAAGAATTGCTAAACAGGCGACCTGAGGACCCAAAACATGTGAAGTTTCTTTTGTGATAAAATATATTATCTTATATACCTTGATGAGCCCCATAATGCGTTTTCAAACTCATGTTAAAAGAACAAAATAAAAATTGATTAGGAAGCGTGAAGGGGAGAATCCTTTCACTTAGGCCAATTCTGCGCTTCTTTAACAGTGAAAAATATTTAGTTTGCTGTAGCTGCATGAAATGGCCTGCACAGGTTAAATATTTTTCGCCCTCTTCAACATCACCATTTCTTACACATCTTCCAGCGCTCTTCTTTTGTTTCATCACAAAGAAGTTCATTCAAACTCCACATGCGTGAAGCTAGGGCTAGGTTTATTCACTAGTTGTTGGATTTTTAAAGAATATAATATGCCATGGCTGGACCCAAAAAAGTGCTTTAAAATACGTGTGAAACTTGGTTTCCTAGTCTCTCTTCCGCGAGCTTGAGATCTATAACCTCCCCTAAGTAGCCCAGCGTTCGACCACATCATGAGCATTAAGAAGGGTCTGATTCTTCACTTTTGAAAATGTTTCAAGGGTCAGCTCGGCTCCTTCATTGTTTAAGTAAGACTTACCTTATAAAATTTCTCTCACCAAAGCACTCAACTATTTTCCCATGGTGTAGTCTAAATATTTTACGTTTTTAATCTTTTAGGGCATATTTTTCCTCTTATTTTGTTTGAAGTTAGATTGGAAACCTTTAAAAAATCTTAGAATCACATATATTAGCTATAGAGATTGCATAATTTAGGTGCCATGGAGATATTCGAGGGTGCTAAATCTATTTATGGATTCAATAACACAATTTAAACACTTCCAAATTTGGATTTTACCCAAAATATTTTTATCGAATTCCGACCAAAACCCACCATAAAGTCCAAAACATAGAATAAATAGAATACTCCTTTTCCCCTCACCATTAAAACACCATAAACCAACGAAAAACAATGATAGATTAAATAAATACCTAAATAACATTGAGTCTGAGCAGCAAAGACATGATCTAATGGTCAAGTTTAGGGTGGTACTCCTCATTTTCATGTATCAATTGAATTTGTCTTGCATTTGTAAAACTCCACCTTATTTTTTTCAATGTCTAACTTGACTTGGTTGAGAATCCTCAACTTCTCTACTATCCCTGATTTTCGAACACAAATCTAGAGAACAAGCCAACAACAACATAGTTCGGCGTTAACATTCTAGGTATGAACATTCTTATCATGAATGATGGCGAGAATGAGTTCATTTCATTGTATGAATTTGTTGCTTATAATCCATTGTTCATTCTCACCTTAAAAGATAAAGTCTAGGTCGAATAGAATAACTTTGAGATAAATTATTAAATTTCTCTTGAAATTTACAAAACAATGAAACAAGTTAAGTTTCAATTTCCACCTCACATGTCGTAAATACACTTGGAGCCAACATTTGAACCTAATAGATGTCCATTCTTTTATAGCATGAGGGTAATACAGATGTGATAATCAACGTCCAAATATAAGAGTTTGGCTAAAAAACAAGAAAATGTAAGATTTAGAATGACTCTTCACAAATAAAATAGTAATTTGGTATCCATGAGACATGGGTGTTATCATGTAAGCATATACTTCCATATTATTTCAATGAATTGTTGCATTATTCGCTATGTCCATGGAAACATTTTGTCATCGAAAAATATTTTGGGTACTCGTTGAAGCTAAGCACGCAAATGGGTTGAATTCCATCGTTCCATAGCAACAAACCCAGCCGATGAACACCTAACAGAGAACTGTATTGTGACCAACAAGGGACCGATTAGTGTGGAGGATTTAGAAATGTTTCTATGTGGAGAGTTGGAGAATAAATAAACTCTATATCATTTGCACTTTGTATTGAATATCTGGAAAGTTTTTTGTAAAAATCTTCCGAGAGATTGTTGAAATGACAATTTTGGGTTGTTGGAATTGCATAATTGAAATGCCTTAGGCTAATCTAGGGTGTTGAATCCATTTTTGCAATCAAAATTACAACAGAAAAATACAAATGATATAAAGTTTAGCTTACTACAAAGTCTTATACTGCACCAAGAAACCTCGTGGACCTGAAAGTGATAATGCTCCAAGGTACCTTACCTTATCTGTAGCAAACCAAAAGTGAAAAAAAAGAATTTCACTTAATTCCAACCATGTTACATAATCAAAGACATCCATTACAGTGATCATCTAGTTAGTGTGGGTTTCACAATTATTTGAAAACGTTTGTGATTGGGACAGTATTTTTAATGTTTTATCTTTAATTAAGGTTTTAAATTATTAGTCAATGGTAATCGAATGGTAGTTCAATAAATAACTCCATGAATCTTATCTCATTTAATCAGTCTATGTAATAATTTGTATGGAATAATTGCAACAACAAAAACAGAAAAATGCACAAGAATAGCAAATCAATGCACATTAAATTCAGAAGATTCAACTTAGCATTATATTTAAGATATATGATGTATACCAAATATTTTTGATAAATTTGATAGTTGTAGCGAACCCATGTTATCTTAAATTTTCATAATTATGTGGTATGTTACTTAACAAGGAAGCCTCAAGGGTTATCTCAAGCGGTAATGAGCCATATGTGAGATCTCATGCCCCAAAGTTGGGGAAGTCACGGGTTCGACTCTCTTGATCCCCTCGGGGCTAAGCTTTGTAATCAGGGTTGATGATTTACTCCATGTACCATCCATGAATCATAGGGAAGTACTCAAGGATTGTCCACGAGGTTATTCCTTGGAAAATGTTACTTAACAAGTAGAAACCTAGGAATTAGAGATAGCAATCATTCATCAAGTGTTGATTTCTTTAGTTCCCGATATGTGTTCATAATCCACCAATTTTGTTTGCATTGTTTTTAATATGATAACTATGTCTAGTAGTAGCAAGCATGTAATTATGTAGAATGCAAACTATAAATAAACACCACATAAATAGAACCACGAAAAGTTGAAATTTTTTCTTGCTTGCATTATTAAATACTGATTTCTATTTAGATTCATTGAACATGAATATACAACTACGATGTTTATATAATGTAATGTACAGTGAAAATTTACAAACTAACATTGTTGAGTCTATGAAGACTATACAAGTTAATGACATATACAATCTATCACATTGACAACTCCACTTAAGGTCTATTTTCGGAGTAGCGTGTTGGTGTTGACTTTATCAATCTTCTCTTACCCATCTCATTATGTACCTTCCATAAATGTAAATCATACACTATGTAAGTGCTTTTAATTTAGAAAGTATTTCAATAGGTGTATGCATGTAATGATAGCAACATTGCGACGAGTTGGAAATATGCCATGCACATGAAATTATGCTTTTTTTTCTTTTATGTGATCTTTTGACAATAATATTTTTTTCATGCTTTTGCTTCATACAGGAGAAATTGCAATTCTATTTGGGACATTAGGGATACAGATGGCATTGCAGTCTCAGGATTTGAAGAAATTCAACCTGTAGCAAAATATTTTTTCAGTAAGATCTATTTTGGTCAGAGTGAATGTGATCTGATAACTCAAATCAAGGTAGCTAAACTTTATCCAAGGTTCTTTAATGAGCAAGAAGCATTGGAGTTGGGTAAGGAAGTCACTTTAAAAGAGGCGGAGGATACCTTAAAACTATTTGCAAAAGAAAAAAATCCAGGCCCTGATGGTTGGACAGTTGAACTTTTTCTTCATTGTTTTGACATCATGGGAGGTGAGCTTCTTGAACTTGCAGAATTTTCCAGGTTAAACGGGCATATCTCTAGTGCTATGAATGCAACCTTCCTCAATTTTATTCCAAAATGTGGAAAGCCTGAAAATTTTGGGGATTATAGACCCATTGCTCTTTGCAATTTAATTTATAAGCTAATCTCAAAAATTATAGCAAATAAACTCAAGCTTGCTTTTTCAAAATTTATCACTCCAGAGCAATTTGGGTTTCTTCAAGATTGGCATATCTTAGATGCTATAGGTATCACTCAAGAAATCTGTTACTCAATCAAAGCTCAAAAGCAGAAGGCTTTCATTCTGAAGATGGACTTAGAGAAACCATATGACAGAGTTGACTGGATTTTTCTTAGGATTATTTCGATACAGATCAGGATACCTCCGTTGGTATTGAACTTGGTGATGGCTTGTGTTTCCACAAGAAACATTGTTGTTCTCACAAATGGGATTCCTACTGACTTTTTCAAATGCAGCAGGGGGATCAGATAGGGTTTCCCTCTATCTCCACTTCTTTTTCTCCTTGTTATTGATGGATTCAACAGGCTAATCAACTAGGCTAAGGTTGAAGGGGGCATATAAGGAATAAAAATCTCTAAGGATCTTGTCATTTCTCACCTTCTTTTTGTAGATGACGTTCTCTTGGTAGGAAAAGACTCTTTGATAGAATGGAGCTGTTACAAGAATTTGATTCATATTTTTTGCCAAGCTTATGGCATGAAGGTGAGTGTAAGTAAGTCTTGTTTTTTTCAGCACAACTTGGAATTGCCCAGAATTGAGGAATTCACTCACATGTTGGCTTACAAATGTTGCAATCTAGATGAAGGGTTCAAATATTTAGGTTATTTTTTGAAACCTAATGGTTATAGAGTTAAAGACTGGATGTGGCTAATGAAGAAGGTGGAAGGCAGAATAAAGCATTGGGCATACAGACTTCTTTCAATTGCTGGAAGATTGACTCTGTTAAAAGTTTTCTTAACTAGCATCCCAATTTATTGGTTCTCCCTAGCCCGGGTTCCTAAATCATTTTTAAATTTTCTCAAAAAAAATTTCACAAATTTCTTGTGGAATGGAAGCAATGGTCATAACAGCATAATCATGGCTAGCTGGGACAGAGTATCTTTACCTTTGAAAAATGGTGGCTGGGGGATTGAAGATTTAGAAAGTTTGCTTTTGGAGAGGCTTGATAGGTACATCTATTTGGTCAGTAGTATTGAAAGAAAAATACATAAAGGAATATCTAGTGAATTGGATTAGGAATCTGGATAAAATCAACAAAAGGGCTTCTCCTTTTTGGATGGGTTTTTTAAGGGTCTATTATTGGCTTGCGGTGGATCTCCATTGGCAGGTGGGTGATGGTAAAAAGGTTAGGATTGGAATTGATCCAATATTGGGATTAGAAGAACAATACCAGTTATCTAAAGGAACTTAGAATTATTTGATTAGCTTAAACTTATGCACTCTTGATCAGATCGCAAAGCATGGAGTGGAAAATTACTGGTATACTTCAGAGGATTTGGGGTTTACTGGTCATGCAGTTGTTGAGTGGAATCAATACATAAAAAATCTCAATCTAGTTGGATGTCGAATTTCAAATGTAAGTGATATCTTAGTTTGGAGTGGGAATCCGGGGATAGGGAAAGTTACATCTAAATCAGCTTATGATGCAGTAATTAAACACATATGTATATTCCCTCATCATTGGTGGTATAAGAGTTTATGGAGATGGCAACTTCCTCCAAAATTAAGATGCTTCCTATGGTTTGCTCTTCAAGGTACTCTGAAGACTTGGGATAATATACAAGCGAAAGGCTGGAATGGTCCAGGTATATGTTATTTATGCAGAGCTAATGAAGAATCCACCAATAATCTTCTAGTGGATTGTTCTTTTACAAAACAGATTTGGAACAGATGTTGTCTTTCTCTGAAAATTGATAATACGTGGGGGAATTTACAGTTTGATATCTCATTCAAAAAATGGATGCGTGAATGTAAAAATTTGCAGTTGCTTCCAGCTTGGATCTCATGGTTTTTATGAAATATAAGGAACAAAACAATCTTTGAATATCAGCGTCCAAATATTTTAGTAAGCTATGCTAAGATTATTCATATTGTGGGGGAAGGAGAAACTTTAGCTACTATTCCAAAAGTTTGAAAGATTGGCCTCTTTAATCCAGGGTTTAACAGCCCTATAGTATTTTTTGATGGAGCATCAAATGGTGACATCTCAACAGCTGGTGGGGTAATCTTTCTCACACAAGATCACTTCTTCAAGTTCAGACTAAACTATGGAGATGGAACTAACATGAAAGTGGCATTGATGGCACTATGGTGTGTTTTGAAAGCTGCTTCTTATTTTGGCCTAGGGGAACTGAAGATTTTTGGTGACTCTAAAGTAACAATCAAATGGGTTGAGGGAGCTTTTAAATTAAATATCATCTCTCTTTCCCATTGGTGCAGAAGGATAAAGGAATTGCTAAAGTCTTTCATCATAACTTCACAATAGAACATATCTATCGCCAACACATCTCTGTTGCTGACAAACTCTCAAAAGAAGCTTTTCAGTGTATTGAGGGTGTCATTTTGTGGGAAGAAGTCTCGGATAAAGTAATATGGGACCAAGGGGAGGTCCATATATTTGAACTTTAGAAAATTGCAGGTTTTTTCCCAGAAATAGAAGTCTGCAGTAGCTATATGTCGATGTTTTTTTGTTGAATAGCTATTTTGTGCTGAAAAGATATTTTATCATGTAAAGCTGATAAGCAAGAACATGGCTGGTTTAAAAACTGCCAAACTCATGTACTATTTGATTCATAATGGATATCAATAGTATGTTTTTTTTTTTGCTGAAAAAAGATAACCATACATATAAATGTAACTTTTAAAAGAATTTACATGCTTAAAGATATAGTAATACTTATGAATGTAGATTTCCACAATTCATCAAATCATAATAGAACTTTTGAAGTAACATGTTGTTAAATTTTGAGCATTAATTCACAATTCTCTTGGATCTTTACTGATAGAATAACATATATAGTATATCAATGCATAACAATCACAATAAGCATGACAAGCATCACAAGAATCAAAAGCATGAGAGACAAGAGACACAGAGTTTCCGTGGGGAAAACCCTAAGGTGAAAAACCCCACAACTTCCTCAGAGATAGAGAGAGCAATGGCTCAACCAAAGTACAACCAAAATACACTTGAGATAGTCTCCTAGAGAAGATGATCCTCCTCCTCACTAGTGCGCCACTTTCTAAGTGAGAGAAGTGTGACTTTCTGAATGATCCAAATAGAGATCTCCTGATCTCTATTTATACTTAACCTATTTGCCCAGTTACACTATGGGGCCAACTTGTCTATCTAGATACATCCATAATATAATATATATTTCAGGGCCAACCCCACACATGGTGGTCTAATAACCCATCGACAAGTACACACACTTGCGACACTTGTCAATCCACATGACGACACTTCCTTATAGGGGAATAACACATCTCTAATAAGGGTACAATAAATATATATGAAATACATAGATGAAATACATTCCGAAGTTACATATACATCAACACTCCCTCTTAACTAGGAAGGTATTTCTCGACACAGATCTGCTAGACAAGTCTTCTTCTCGGGATCATCATCATCATCATCGTCACTGCTGATGCTATCTCAACCAATCTCTGACTCTAATCATCATAGGAAGTTCTACAAAGCCAGTCCTTTTTCATATTGGATGTAGGCCCACCACCTGCAGGTCTTCGTCATCACTGGCCATACTGTGGAATCCTCAGAAATTATTACGTGCGTCACAAAACCTCGAAAGAGCATCCCAGGCTGTTACGAGCACACGGCTCTACCTATAGGATCTCCCAGGGCCATATTATATGTGACCTCACCACAAAACCTTGAAAGAGCATCCCAGGCTGTTACGAGCACATGGCTCTACCTATAGGATATCCCAGGGCCATATTATATGTGACCTCACCACAAAACCTCGCAAGAGCATCCCAGGTTGTTACGAGCACACAACTCTACTTATAGGATCTCCCAAGGACAGATTATATGTGGTCACCACAAAACCTCGCAAGAGCATCCCAGGCTGTTACGAGCACATAGCTCTACCTATAGGATCTCCCAGGGACAGATTATATGTGGTCATGGAAAAACCTCGCAAGAGCATCCCAAGACTTATTACGGGCACACAGCCCAACCTATCGGATCTCCCAGGGACATATTATATGCCATAGGAAAAAACCTCGAAAGAGCATCTGCCAGATATCCCAGGGCCAGATTATATGCCATAGGAAAAACCTCATAAGACTATCTGCAGATCTCCCAAGGCCAAATTATATGTCCTCCCAGAACAAAACCTCGAAAGAGCATTTGCCAGATATCCTAGGGCCAAATTATATGCCATAGGAAAAACCTCGAAAGAATATCTACAAATATCCTAGGGCCAAATTATATGCTCATCTGCACAACCTGATCCACGACCATAGAGTATCAACTCGATACTCACCATACATCATCCTGATGTACACATGATCATCCTGATCATCATCACTGCAACATCCTGCTGCATGTCATCTGGAGCAACATCCTGAAGCTCGTCATCCATGATCATCCTGATCATACAATGCATCTACCTGATGCATACCAAGTATCTACCTGATACATATCATCATACATGATCCACCTGATCATACAGTGTATCCACCTGTGAAAAATACAAATACATGATACATATCACCATACATGATCCATCAGATCATACAATGTATCCACCTGATACATATACAGATACATGGTCCAAGCATCCAACATGATGCATATACAAAATACATACAAATGATCCTACTGATCATATCCAACATCCAACATGATGCGTACATACATATAAATGATCCAATTGATCATATCCAGCATCCAACATGATGCATACATACATATAAATGATCCAACCGATCATATCCAACATCCAACATGATGCGTACATACATATAAATGATCCAACTGATCATATCCAACATCCAACATGATGCATACATACATATAAAAATGATCCAACTGATCATACAAAGCAGAAACTAGAACATCATCCTGATGCTCATCATCCAGCGCTTACATCCACAGCCATGTGAAGGATCCTCCTTCCAACATGCTTGGAATGGCTTCAGCAAATGTTTCCATCACTTCTTCCTCAAAGTGTCATCAAACTGAAGAACACCAAGCCTCTCCCTGAAGTACTCGAACTTCACCTTGGCTAATGGCTTCGTCAGCACATCTGCAATCTGCTCGTCCGTCGCAATGTACAGGAGCTTCACAGCTCCTCTCTGCTCCATATCCCTGATATAGTGATATTTGATCTCTATGTGTTTTGACCTGTCATGAGACACTGGGTTCTCGGACAACTTCACACAACTCTGGTTATCACAAAAGATACTAGTAGCATCCAATGGGAGATCAAATAACTTAGACAGTAGCTTCCGTAGCCATACTGCCTCACAACTAGCTGAACATGTTGCAACATACTCTGCCTCAGCTGTACTCAGTGCTACGCAGGACTGCTTCCTGCTAAACCAAGAGATCACACCTGATCCCATACTGAAGCAGCACCCAGATGTGCTCTTCCTATCTGCAGCACTGCCAGCCCAATTTGAGTCAACATAACCCTGTAGGTTAAACTTTTGATTTGCCTCATACTTGAGCCCATAATCCACTGTACCCTTTAGGTACCTCAGAACACGCTTTACAGCAACCAGGTGAACACTCCTCGGATCTGTCAGGAACTGACTCAATGTGTTCACAGCAAAGCAAATATCTGGTCTCGTGTTCATTAGGTACATCAAGGACCCAATCATCTGACGATACATAGAGACATCAACCAGCTTAGATGAATCATCACATAGAAGCTTCAGATTCGATGCCATAGGTGTGGCCATGGCCTTGCAATCCATCATCCCGAATCTCTTCAGGATATCTATTGTGTACTTCCCTTGACCAAGGAAGATCCCACTTGCACTCTGCCACACCTCCATACCTAGGAAATAATGCATCATTCCCAAATATTTCATATCTAACTCGGCAGCAAGCTTCCTCTTAGTATCTGCAATCAATATGTCATCTCCTATTACAAATAAGTCATCTACGTACAGAAGTAGAATCACAGAATTCCCTTCCTCAACCTTGTAGTAAAGGTTGGAATCCGCTTTACTCTTGGTAAAGCCCAAACTAGATAGGAAACTGTCCATCCTACCATACCAAGTTCTGGGAGCTTGTTTCAAGCCATATAAGGATTTCTTCAATCTGCACACATATGACTCCCTGTCATGTATTTCAAAACCGAGTGGATGCTTCACATATACTTCCTCTTCAACTACACCATTCAAGAAGGCAGTCTTGACATCCATCTGGTGTATTTTCCATTTCATTGTTGTAGCCAGGGAAAGTACTGTTCTGATGTAAGTATACTTGGCTACAGGTGCAAAAGTTTCTTCATAATCTATTCCCTCTTTCTGAGAGAAGCCACAAGCTACGAATCTTGCCTTGTATTTCTCTACACTGCCATCTGCAGCATGCTTGATTTTGTAGATCCATTTGGAAGTCACAACAAACTTCTCTTTAGGTCTTGGGACAACATCCCAAACATCATTCTTCATTATTGATTGGTATTACTCAACCATGGCATCCTTCCATTCTTTCTTTTCCGTTGCTTCTTCATAACTGGAAGGCTCTTTGTTCATAATGTCACAGAGTAAAGCAACATAGATGGTATGTGATCTGGTTCTCTTCTTTGCTCTGTGTTCTTCTTCTGGAATGCCAAATCTTTCTGCATCTTGAATGAGCTCTCTATCCCATGCAAGTTTCCTTTTGTGAGAGTTATCCTCACGGGGTGGATCTACAGGTTCTTGCGGATCTTCAAATTCATGAACAACTTCTGGAACTGCTTTAGTCATGGTAGTGTCTTGAAATCTAGTTTCCTTAGGTTCTTCATAAACTTCGATAGGTGCCTTCCTTTATTTGATGAATGCTGAGTTTTCATCAAATATTACATCCTTGCTGACATCAATCTTCTTGAACCCTGGAAAGTATATTCTGTAAGCCTTCGAGCTTTCACTGTAACCCACAAAGATACCCTTCTTTCCTGAAGGATCTAGTTTAGTCCTCTTTTCCTTTGGGACATGAGTGTATACTGGACAACCAAATATTCTGAGATGACTGACTTCAGGTTTATTACCAGAAAAGACCTCTTCTGGTGTCTTGTTGTCCAATATCTTGTGGGGTGTTCTGTTCTGCACATATACAGCTGTTCTAGCTGCTTCTGCCCATAAATGCATAGGTAGATCCTGGTCATGTAGCATTGCCCTTGCTACTTCCATGATTGTTCTGTTCTTCCTTTCTGCAACTCCATTATGTTGAGGATTATAAGGAGCAGTCAACTCCCTCTTAATCCCTGAATCACTTCAAAGCTTATTAAAGTCGCCTGAGGTGAATTCTCCACCATTGTCGGATCTGAATGTTTTGATCTTCTTGTCAGTTTAATTCTCCATCAAGGTTTTGAACTCCTTGAACTTATCAAGCACCTCATCTTTATTCTTCAAGAAGTATACCCAAGTCTTCCTGGAGAAGTCATCAATAAATGAGACATAATAAACATATCCACTCAGAGAATTGGATGACATAGGACCACATACATCTGAGTAGATGATTTCTAGGATGTATTTTGCCTTGCTTTCACTGCTTGGGAAAGCCTTCTTAATGTTCTTACCTTTTGCACATCCTTTGCAAACACCTTCATGTTTGGTCTTGATTTTAGGAAGACCCTCTACAGCCTTGCTTGCAATTGGAAGTGCCCTATAATGCATATGAGCAAGTCTTCTATGCCAAAGTTCACTTGGCTCCATGGATTCATGTATCATGGCATGTTTAGGTTGACCCTTCAATTTATACAAACCTCCCTCTTGCTCTCCAATCACTACTGCATCATCGATTGTTTTACCCTTTGGCCACATTAGGACTTGACCATCCACAAATGCAACCCTCATACCTTTTGCATCCAATGCAGAGATGGAGAGTAAGTTCTTCTTGAGCCCAGGTACATAAAGGACTTCTTTCATCTTCAAATATTTTCCAGAATCTAGGTTGTAGGAGGCTTCACCACTTTCTTTGATTGGGTATTGATAATCATCCCCAAGTTTCACCTTATGAGGTGATTCATGTTCAGATAGATTCACAAAAGATTCCTTAAACCCAGTGATGTGTTTGGAAGCCCCACTATCAATCAACCAATCATTACAACCATGGGAGATAGTACCTGTGAGAGCAGAGATTAGAACATACTCTTCTTCACTTAATGAGTCATCATCACTATCATCACTTTCTGCTCTAGCCTTCTTCTTTGGAGGTTCATCATCCTCGGCAGCATGAGCATGGAACTTTCTTTTGCTGCCCTTCTTCTTCTTGCTGGAGTTGTTATTATCCCTTTTGTTCTTGGGACAATCTGAAGCAAAGTGACCCTTCTCATTGCATGTGAAGCATCTTAGATCCTTCTTATTCTTTTGATAGGATCTCTTGTAGCGAGAGTGCTCCTTCTTGGGCTTGCTTCTTTTGGTGTGAGTTGTAAGAGCTTGATCTTCATTCTCCATCTTTTCTTCTCGTGCCACAAGCCTTGCTTCTTCTTGTGAGCATTCTTCCCGTAGTCTGTTGAAGGATACCAACTTATTTCTTGCACAGATTCCTTGAATAAAGGAGTCCCATGACCTAGGTAGGCCATTCAGAGTGGTCATGACAACTTCTCCATTCTCCACCATTTCATCTACTACTTCCAGTTTTTCCTTAATCTGGGAGACCCTAGAAAAATAAGATTGAATGGTTTCTTCATTCTGAAACTTTACTCCTTTCAATTGGTTTCGCAGGTTCATCTTCTGATTTATGTTCTTCCCTTCAAATAACTTGGTCAAAGAGTCAAACATCTCCTTGGGTGTCTTAGAGAAGACACATGGGGTATGAGATGGTCTTTAATAGAATCAACAATGATTCTCTTTGCCTTGACCAAGTTCTTCTTATGCAATACCTTGGCCTCTTCATCCTCTGGGATAGGGATGTCTTCTTTTATATATGAGTCCAACTCATTCTCTTCCAGGATTAACCCAATCCTATACTTCCAAGCTCGGAAGTTATCAGCTCCTTCAAGCTTATCCTCAATCTTGGTGTGGTGAGACATCTTAAAGAGTACTTCAAATGGAAATAGAAAAGATTTAGGTCTTACCACTTGAAATGCTGAAAACTGGATCTGGTCCCGGATTAGGGTTTGTCGAAAAAACCCTAAAAATTCAAAATATGAATTTCAACTTTCTGAAAGGATAGAAATATGCGCCTTGATGAGTTGATCAGCCTGGTGCATTCAGAATTTGAGATCAACAAAGGTTTACCCTTCAGATTTGCCTTTTTGTCCTCCCGGGTTCACTGGGGAGAGCCCTGAATTAGGGTTTGAGTTTCCCGGAGATCTACCCAGCCAAAAATCTCGATCCAAAGCTCTAAACTTTTATTTTTGCAAGGATCTTCCATCTATGCCTTTAGATTCCAGAAATTCCTATTTTTGTGGAAATCCTAATTTTTAGGGTCAAATCTGAAAATGCCCAGAATTGAATTCTGATTGGACAGATAGATTCTCCTTGATGAGTAGAGTCAACCTACTATACTTCTTTTCCAAAATCTGTGGAGAGAAACCCAATAAACAAGAAACTCAAGTTTCCATCACTGCAAAATGTCTTCTTCTCAGGTTAGCTCTGATACCATGTTAAATTTTGAGCATTAATTCACAATACTCTTGGATCTTTACTGAGAGAATAACATATATAGTATATCAATGCATAACAATCACAATAAGCATGACAAGCATCACAAGAATCAAAAGCATGAGAGACAAGAGACACAGAGTTTCTGTGGGGAAAACCCTAAGGTGAAAAACCCCACAACTTCCTCAGAGATAGAGAGAGCAATGGCTCAACCAAAGTACAACCAAAATACACTTGAGATAGTCTCCTAGAGAAGATGATCCTCCTCCTCACTAGTGCGCCACTTTCTGAGTGAGAGAAGTGTGACTTTCCGAATGATCCAAATAGAGATCTCCTGATCTCTATTTATACTTAACCTTTTTGCCCAGTTACACTATGGGGCCAACTTGTCTATCTAGATACATCCATAATATAATATATATTTCAGGGCCGACCCCACACATGGTGGTCTAATAACCCATCGGCAAGTACACACACTTGCGACACTTGTCAATCCACATGACAACACTTCCTTGTAGAGGAATAACACATCTCTAATAAGGGTACAATAAATATATATGAAATACATAGATGAAATACATTCCGAAGTTACATATACATCAACACATGTGTTAGAGTTAGGGGTGGTAGGTGTGGGGGTGGGGGTTATTATTAACCCCAAAGGACAACAAGAAATTGCATTTTCATGGGTTATAAGAGTGATGACGAATAATCAAGAAGAAGTATTGGCATTATATCAAGGTTTAATTATATTGAAGATCAAGGAAGCAAAATTGATCTTAGACCTTGGAGACTCCTCATTTTTTATTGGGAAAGTTAGGAAAGAAAAATTTGATTTGTCTTCGCCCTTGCAAGGTATATATCCCACATTAGGGAATTAATAGTATTCTTTGAATACACATAATTTCATGATATCTTCTGAGGCCATAACACTCAAGCAAATGGTATGGACAATGTGGAAATGAACTTAGAAAAAGGCATGGAAGTGCAAAATGGGAGTGGCACAACCCCTTTCTTAATTCCATGATTTCAATGCTTTACAACATGGGTTAATGTAGGTTTTAGTCAATAGTGGATAGTTGGCATATGGAGAACTTCAAGGATGGTTTGTTAACACCTCCCACATTCGTTGTACACCTTGCATGATCGCATTCACTTGGTTGCAAGGGGTGTTTTATGGTAAATACGATGGCTTGATATGATGTCGATGGGATGATTCACAATATCATAGTGATGAAATTACATTGTTTGTTTTTTCAAGAGAGCATGTGATTAAGCACTAAGACTCTGGGCATATTGAAAAGAGTATGTTCATCCTTGGGGATGTTGTGGAGTGGTCGAGGTCCCAAGTGTGTCTATATTTAAGATACTTTAATTCATTTAAACCTTATCATTGTGTGGTATTGGTCTATGGGGATAAACATTTATTTCTAGTGTGGCCTTTTGTGATTTCTTTGGAGTCTGTTGGACCGAGGCTTGTGAAGAGTAGATAGTTTGGTGAAACTCTTGCTGAATGAGTAGGAGTTGGGATTCTTTACATGGTTTGGGCTTGCATGGATGAACGTTTCTACCCTTTGTAGTTTTCCTCATTTCTTTTGAGCTTATTCGTATGTGGGTTGCGAATAGTGGACAATTTGGTGAAAGTATTGCTCGAAAAATAGGCTTAGGGATTCATTTAATTGGTTAGATGGTAAATCATATTCATATCATAAAATGTGCCTTGTGTGAAACTATGGACTCGAGGAATATTTTTAGGTCAATCGTGAAGCAGTTGGGTTCCCTGCAAGATGTTATACTCCACTCGAATCAAAGCACTGGGAATCATATCCACGATCAACAAGATCGATTTGAGGTCCTTGAGGCCATAATTGAAGCAAAGGGAATATGGGTTGAGAAGTTGGTTTCTAATGTGGATATGCATAAAAATATACCTCTTTGTTTCACCGGGATTTCTTCATCAATGATGTATAGGCTAGTCAAGGAAGTTTGCATGGAGGATTTAATAATGCAAGAGGAAGTATAAGGAAGAGAAGAAGATTGGGTCAAAAATTTGATGTAGGAAATAAAGTGCAGTGGAGAAGAAACAATGGAAGAATCCCATAACAACTTGATGTAGGAAATAAAGTGCAGTGGAGAAGCAACAATAGAAGAATCCCATAGTGAGAATCATCTAGCATGAGAGTTTCATGTTTTATATATTTATTGTCATATTCATTTTTACGTGGTAAGTATTTCAGAATCTATAGATATCAAGTTCATAGGAAACAATAAGCATATAGTAAACAAAGCAAATGATTAGGGGTTTGTTTTGAACTAGAATTGTCTAAATAAAATATTTTGAATCTTTAGACAATTTGTACTCCTTAACATGGATTTTTTCAGTCACAACTTTAATGTATCAATGAAATTATCATCGTTTCCTTTAAAAAAAACATGTTATAGTTATGAAATGATCCCAACGTTTTGAGTGGACGCTCTAACATGTTCTCGGGTAAAAGAAACTTGTAAAATATTAAAAAGAGAGAGCTATAGTGCAAAATTTATATAGTTAAAATGTAGAAAGTTAACAATTTGTAATGAACATGAAATCAATAAAATTTAAGAGACTACAACAAAATTGGATAATAATATTCAAAGAAATGAATGAAAAAAGACCAAATGGTCAAACTTAACTAGTATTAAGAATATAAAAAATATAGATTTACGAAGAAAAAGAAATAAAGACAACAAGAGCCACAAGGTGGCAATGTCCCCGACGTTGACACTTGCTCCCTTTGTAGATGATACGAACCGTTACACCAAAACCTCTAGATGTTAGTGAAGTCCGCCCACTAGGATCTTAACATCCCACCACGCTTCGCAATCCAGACTCTGGGCTGGATGTGCGCCCATACGGTGGTGTCCCCTTTGCGTCGTACGAGCCCCGGGTGAACACTGCAATGCCGACGTTTCCACCCGCTCTGTGACTTGAACCTTGGTGGAGGTTCTGATACCAAATGATACGAACCGTTACACCAAAACCTCGAGATGTTAGTGAAGGCCGCCCACTAGGATCTTAACATCCCACCACGCTTCGCAATCCAGACTCTGGGCTAGATGTGCGCCTGTACGGTGGTGTCCCCTTTGCGCCGTACGAGCCCCGGGCGAACACTGCAATGCCGGCGTTTCCACCCACTCTGTGACTTGAACCTGGGTGGAGGCTCTGATACCAGATGATACGAACCGTTACACCAAAACCTCGAGATGTTAGTGAAGGCCGCCCACTAGGATCTTAACATCCCACCACGCTTCGCAGTCCAGACTCTGGGATGGATGTGCGCCCGTACGGTGGTGTCCCCTTTGCGCCGTACGAGCCCCGGGCGAACATTGCAATGCCGACGTTTCCACCCGCTCTGTGACTTGAACCTTGGTGGAGGCTCTGATACCAAATGATACAAACCGTTACACCAAACCCTTGAGATGTTAGTGAAGGATTCCCACTAGGATCTTAACAGTAGATACCTATTAGCAATAACTATTTGAGGGAAGTGATTTTAGCAATAGTTGTTTGTAGGAAGTGATTTTAGCAATAGCTATTGGATTTTGAATTTAGTGAACTTTTAAAGTATTATCACTGTAACTTGAAACATTGCTTTCAAAATGTAGGGTCTGCACATTGTGAATATTTTCAAGGCATGTGCTTTCCAACATTTAAATACAATTATAAAATTAGCAACTCTTGTCCAAAAAAAAAATTGTCCATTGGATGTAGCTTGGGTGGTTAGGAGGAATGATTGTTACTCTCTGCACCCAAGTTCAATTCTTGTTAGTGACATGATGCTCTTGTTGAGTTCCCATACTATGTAATGATTAAGTGGAGCATGCGTTTTTTTATATGTGATCATCTACTCATATCCTTCACCTAGTGTTGAACATAACTTTCATCCATGCAATCAATGATGTCTTACCTACTAAATTTTCAATTAAATGAATAGTAAAATTTAACACTTAAATAAAAAAGATATCATACAACAAATGACATTACAAAAATATATATAACAATAATAATAATATATATACCATTGTATATATATAACATATACTCTTACAATAATCAATAATGAATACCTACTATATATCTAGCCATTAAGATGTACTATGAGGTGCATAAGGCTCACCCTTTCAAATTTTCTTGTATTTTAAGCCAACATAACAAACCCCAAAGCACACAAGAGTGCATATATCTGTCACAAGCAAAAAGTCAACTTTTCAACTTCCAAAAAATTAAAAAAAGACAACGTCGTCAATTGACAACGCCATTTTTTTATTCTTCATGAAATTGAAGAGCCTGATTGTTGTAGTTCTGGCCATCAAAGCTTGGCTCGCAACATCGACACACAGTAGACTAAAACCCTCTAAATTGAGTGCAAAAAAAAATATAAGTATCATCATGAGCCGGTAAATTGGCGTGGTAGATGAGGTATCTCAGGCTTTCCAATATAATAGATCACACACAGACATCACAGTTGCTATCCGAGCAATGAAAATAGAACCTGCAAACAAAAAAATTGGTAAGCAATTAGGACGTGTTATAGCATAAGCACCGCTAGGACATGTTATAGCATAATTATCACCTCAGATTGGGCTATTATTCGTGAATTTATTACCATACTTGTGTCACTTATACCCATCTTCCAGAATGTCAGTTTCGGGTAGTCGCTTAGCACAGGAGGCATGCACTTGCCACGTTTCCTGCATGCAATCCAATGCATGTATCGACTGCAGCAAAGGAGGTCTACACCATGCACTGAAATTGTTGTCTACACACGAAATCAATTCCAAGGAGGTCTGCACAATGCATTGAATTGGCAGTCTGCACAAGTGAACAGTTCCAAAATAGTCTACACAATGAATTAACTATCAGGTCCATCGATATAAGCTCCAAATAAAAATGAAAAGTCGCTCTCGCAATAACTTGGATATAATACCAAAAAGAAATATTATAAAAAACTGTAATTGACAATGTACAATTATCAAAATCATAGCGATTGCATAATTCCCTGCATGGCAGGGAATATTAATAACTGGCCACAAATCCATTAGAAATTCCAAGTAGAATCGCTTCCCTATTCTTTCAAAGCTTTACGCAACTCCCAACAAAACCCAAAATATTTACCCTTACAAAATTTTAATTGAATTGAATTTTGGTTCGATGTTGTAAAAATAAAGCGTTAAACCCTTGGGAACCTGATAATGCATAAACCCTACAAAAAACATTAAGTTCCGAACCCTTATGAAAATGATATAGAAAAAACCCTAAAAATGAATCTTAATAATACAATAAAACTCTAGTCCCTGAAATCAGAAAGCTGAAGAAAGTACTATACGAGGTCAGTGCTCAACGGGACAGAGAAAAAGAAGTGTGTTGCACCACAGAAGCAGCATTAGAAATTTAGAGGAGGTCACAGTGAAGTTTCGGGAAATGTGGCCTGAGATCAGCCATGCCTCTGGCCGCGTCACTTAGGACATTTCGTACCGTACCCCTGCACAGTGCGTCAACCTGGTTGCGAAAGCGTGGAAGCAGCTAGAGAAACAAACAAGTCATCAAGAGCCAAGATTACCAACAGCAGTAGTAGCTGATGGCCAGGTTAGCTCTGGTGGAGGAAGAGGTTACCGCATCTGGGGTAAAGCTCTATAAAGCTGTAGCCGAGAGTAAGCACATCTTTGCGCAGGTCCAGGATTGGGTTGGAATTATTGTAAGAAGGAACCAACCTATAGAAAAATTGAATGCCCAAGTTTAGAGGCTCACTTAGGAAGCGCAATCCATCAATGACCCCTTTGAGCAGAAGGCCAAGATGGATGAATTTAAGGCCATTTATGACCATTTGAATGCCCTACATGAAGCAATAGTAGAAGGCGAAAAAGGTTTTGCATGAGTTAAATCCGGTATCCCAGGCTACCTATCTCCATATGCAACAAATTGACTCCTTCAGGAATTCAGAATGGCAGGCCCTCGTAGCAGTGAAACCCATAGAGCCAAGGCGTGATTTGTCTTCTTAAAGCCGAAGGAAGCGAAGGTCCGCTCGTTTGCAATAATTCAACTATTTGTTTAGGAAACTGAGCAAGATGTTGTGGATAAGATGGTGCAACGTGAGCTAGAAACATCGTTAAATATCCAAGCTCCTTAGCTGCAGCGGGATCACTTCCCATAGAAGCCGATTTGAGAGCTTGTTGTTGAAAGGCAGCCAGGCATGAATCAAAGTGATGGACCAGCAATAAAATATCGCTCTCGTATCCTTCAGGATCGCATTTCATTCGATATTGCAGCGATGGGAGGCTCAGCTTCTCGGTGCTTCGTCTAGAGGATGAACTGATCGAATGAAGAAATGTGCAATTTATTTGAAGGCCGAAAAATTATGACAAATTACATTACAAAAGTGTACGTTTTCTACATAAATAAATTAGCAAGAGTACATGTCTGTTATCACTCCCAAACCATAACAACACCATTATCACTCCAATACCATCAATATCACAACACCATTATCACTCCCAAACCATAAATATCACGCACAACGCCATTATTTGGTTGTTTATTTACGACATTGCAATCTGCGATCTACGGAGAAACTAGCGTTCTGATTATATAACTAAGGCCATTCAAACAAGAACTCCAGCATAGCTTAGCTAGTGTCTCGCATGCATCGTGTAATGGTAGTGCAGGCCCTATGGTAAGGTCTCACAGGTCCTCTTTCCGCGTAACAATCTTAGGTGTAATAAGACCTTCCAGAGCGAGGGTGGAATTCGATAAGCATGCATTGCTCCGTATCTTATATGAGAACTCACTCTCCTCAGAATCCTCTCGTGCACTACTTCATTAGACTCCATCACAAACTCCTCAGATTCATCCTTATCATCGCACTCGCCCATAGTCCCATCACACGTCTAGCTTTGGCCATCACACGTCTAGCTTTGGCCCTTAGAGGAATCGCATTGCTCGGGAAATTATTACTGCGAGGTCCTTTATCCATGGCCACTTTCCTTTTCCTTCCATGTCATCCTCCACTAATGTTCAAGTATGCTTTCTACCTAAAAAGAGTGCTTTCCAGGGAACATTTAGCCATGAAACATTAAATGGAAACCAGGGCGCACCATTTTTTGAGAAATTAGGGCAGTCTGTCATGTATTCCCTCTGTAGGACTTGAGGCAGGACCTGAGGTCAGCTTGCTGCCCCTTCCTAGGAACCAAAAAATGAGGATGACCTCTGATTCAACCAATAAAATTTAAGAAAAAATATTTTTAAAATTCGAAGTTATAAAAAAAATATTCCAACCTTTGTCTAAACTATAGGCAATGACAATAAATTTATAGATTAACATAGACTCTATCCCACATTAATAGGGTTTTAATGATCCATATATAATCCCCTTCGAAAACATAATAATAAGATAATAAATATGAGAACTTATGCCAATTATGATTCATAAATAAACAATCATCCTCAAGATTTGAGTAGAGCTTGTATTAGACATAGAGATGAGTCTAATGATTTGGTGTACGTCAAGAATAAGGTGGGAGGTATGTACATTGCTAAGTTTGTATATAAAGTGCTTTGGGATAATGTTAATAAGGAAGTAGAGTGACGGTGGGACAAAATATAAAAGAACAAGGCACTGAAAAAAAAATTCATGTGGCTTGCATTAAAAAAACAAGGTTCTATTATGGGAGACGCTACATAAGTGTAATAAAGTAGGTCAAAGTATTTGTATATCATATAAACAAAGTGCAAAGTCCACCAAGCATCTATTCATGGGTTTTATTTATGCACAAGCAGTTTGGAGGAATGTGTACAATCGGTTGGGAAAGGGAGATATATGGAATGGTCTTAATATCGATACTTATTTGGGAAAGTGAGATATATGGAATGGTCATAATATCGATACTTATTTACAAGTGTAGCTTAACATTCAGGATTTTAAGAAGTTTATAATTGTTCCTTGCTTGCTACTTTGGAGGATACAGATTGCACAAAATGAAATGTTTTTTGAGGAAATATATATGTCATCATTCTAGGTCATAACATAGGTGAGTGCAATATATAATACTTGCATACCTACACAGAAGATGTCATGACTAAGAAACTAGGGGAAATTATGATTGACAAGTCAACTCCTTGGAAATTTTTTATGGACCCTAACAGGGAGTGGATTCCATTTATATCCCAGGAGGTATATCGCATCCCTCTAATAATCATTTCATCAAGTTTAAGGAAAATTTGGGGAAGGGTATTGGTAATTATGGTAAGTGAATGGATTTAAGGACCTTACTATGACTGTTGTGAATAGGGTCCTTCAACATCTCTAGGTATTTGATGACTTGCTTAGTTATAAACTAGATGAATAAAAATAAATGGGCTTAAGAATACCCCACTCTTTCCACTAACATAACAAATAAAGGAGAATGGTTAACAATTTTAAAGGATTTCCTTCTTTCATGTGTACTAATAATTTAATATTGTCACATCTCCATCCATCAATCTAACCAACAGAGGGAAAATTTACAATTATGGGCTTCTAAATTTCGTCCCATGGGAATAACATGAAATTCATAACCATAAAATGTGGGTGCATATGCATAAATAAAAACACATCGGCAATAAACTCTATTCACACACACACACACATCAAGCATATACAACATATTCAACATAGCCATAAGATAAAATCATTGTACATTCAAATACAAAGAGAGTACTTATCTTTAAACAAAGAAGATCTAAGAAACTAGCTGTGTAAGAGCAATTTTCCACCCAACCATAGGCACTATGTCTAGCATATACTCTTTCTACTGAGATGCCACGCCCAAGATGGGATATGATGTCTCCAGGGTGAAGGGAACACCTACAAGATTCTATATCAACCCACAACTTATTCTTCTCCCAATGGTTAGCCAAATGCTCACCCAGATCTCTACATGAATCTCACTCATTCATCATAGCCATGGCACTCCTTCCAACTTCTCCACGCAACAAGGAAGGCATTCCCCTTCACTGATCCATAGTTCCCTTAGGAAATCTAACCCTTACAATTCTCACCAGCATGTGCAGTAAGAGTCCAATATGTTGTATATTGTTGGAGAACCTCCTATAGCATTAATTGTGGCTTCTCAAGCATTTTAGAGTATAAAAAATCAATGGGTATGGGTTTCTATCTTGCCCAATATCTATGCTCACCTATAGCCATCTAATTCCTCACAAATCTGTAGTTGTATTTCCAAATTCGAATTTATGGGTTCACACAGTTTGGTAATTGGTAATGAGCAACAAAATGACAATTTTGTGTAGTGTATAAATCCATTGGTAAAAATATGCATAATGAAGAAAAATGGATAATAGGCTCCAAAAGATGAGAGAATGGTGGAAAAGAAAGCTGACATAAATTCTAAACATGAAAGAGAGGAATCTTATAGAATTCATAGAAGTATATCCATCCCATGCTTCCATAAATACATGAGAATACTTTCCCCAACAACCTCACACATGTTGTTTACGTACAATCTGTATGAGCAGAATCAAATAGATCTCCCTAGTCTAAATGGTTTAGATCTAGAAAAAATGATTACATAACACGAGTATATTTCCTAGATCAATTGAAATGCAAGACAAATAAAGAGATGGCTTACCTCAATTATGCAATTCCTTTCTCCTCTCTGCTCCAAGCTCCAAGTCTTCAGATATTTAGCTGCAAAACCAAGCAAAGCATGTGAAAACAAACAAGTGATAAAAGAACATGGATGTGAATTGATATAGATTAAAATCCAAAGAGGAAAATCCTAAATATCATTAACACAATAACATTTATGGAAATAACTTGTATTAAATGTAATGATAAGAAATACAAAGGGAGAGATGTTATGACCAAATATTTGACGTCATAACCTCCTTCCAAACAATCCTAGCCTCAAAGATTGAATGCTTAGCTTCCTAATGGATTAAGAGGATCACCGAGAGAAATTCCACCAGCATAATATTACTCTATCCTTCCTCCCTTGACAATGGAGAGGGGGTTCATATATATATAGCTAAAGGGATATGATAGGTTGAGGATTTAGGGGAGAGTCTTAAGGGATCATCCCACTAGGTAAGGGGATCGACTGCCACCTTTCCAGGTAAGTAGGGATAAGTATCCATGCCATCCAAGCTTCGAGAAGTTGCTCGAAGCTTCTCTTTTTCCATTGTTGTAGAAAATTCTCCCTAGGGATAAGAAGAAACTCTCCTAGGCTAGACTAGGATGTGGCTAGTTCTAATCTAGGACAATTGAGAAACAAATTCCACCTTGAGTTCCTAAACTAATCTTTACAACAAGATTGAATGCATTCAGAAGAGATGAAAGACATAACTCACATTTTGATTCGATGTTCGTCCTGGCTCTAGCTCTTGATCCCGAAGCTCCTGAATAGAACATGTTAAGATCAAACAAAGGACAAGCACATGATCTTCCAAACACCTTGAAGCAAAGTTTAAGTTCAAATCTAAACTAAATACATTTCATATCAAAGATTCATACAATACACATGAAATGGGAAAACAAGACAAGTTATCTTATTAAGAAGCTTGAAAAGTGCTTACAAAGGTTGCTTGATGTCCAAGCCAACTCTAGCTCCAAGTATTCTCTCATCTAGCTATCTCTGCAAATATCATAAGACCATAAGTTGGATGCCTCAAGTGGTTCCCCCTTGGCTCATGGAAAGCCTCTATATTATAGCACTTGGAGGAGTTAACCATAAGGAGAGGAAGGTGGATCTAGTGAGGGTTTAATGGATCAGCCAAACTAAACAGAGAGAGGAGGTTGGGATCGAATCAGGAGTGGCAATCCCAAGGTAATCTCTCAAGAGATACAGATCCAAAATCCAAGGAAAAGGGCTAGTTAAGGATTTTTGCGCCCCTGTAACTAAGCATAACGCGAAATTTTTGTGGGGTATAGGTTATGCAGAGCGCGAAAAAGGTTGATTTTCGTGGTTTGATAGATCTACAGGGTGAGAAAATCAAGGCAAACAAGGTGACACGTGACACATAAGGTTGTTTCTTGGTCATCAGCAGGTGAGCTTATCTCCAAGATGTCCAAATGAAACCTACGAGAGTTTTGAAAACACATAGCATTCATTAGGGAGAAATGTCGCTAGGTCGCATGGTACAAAGATGCGACACTAGGATTTGAA
This sequence comes from Larix kaempferi, assembly GCA_027924585.1. Lineage (NCBI taxonomy): Eukaryota > Viridiplantae > Streptophyta > Pinopsida > Pinales > Pinaceae > Larix > Larix kaempferi. The sequence continues at coordinate 26,087,521 of BSBM01000158.1, read as the reverse complement.
GTGTAACTTTGAGGTATAACACCATTTTAACCAACTACGACGCACCTTGCACAAGGTAAACATGCGCCAGGGGGTGATCAGCGCACCTTGTACAAGATAAGACTACGTCACCAACGTGCTTTGCTAAGTTGCAGAGAGCGTCACCTTGAACCTGACACACCTTGCTGGACAGAAAGGCGCATCAAAGTGACAACAAAAGGTTAAAGGGGAAGACAACAAATTCTCTTTCACTATTTTAGCTCAGGAACTTTAAGTATCGGGGCATATAGATGACACATGACTCATGATGACAAGATTTTGGTGTAACAGAAATCCCTCCAAAGCATGAAGCTGGAAAAATAAGGTAGGCGAAATGGTTTGTAATAGGGAAAAAATTGAAGTAAGTATTGTCGGTTGGAGTGATGAACAAATATATTATGTAATACAATCAACTCTTAGATACATATCTCAAACTGACTCATAACATGGTTGTCGACCAATACATTGCATATCCATAGTAGTAAAGACCGACTAAACACAATCATGGTTACTAGACACAATCGTAGATATATGATGAGATGATAACACAACCACGACCAATACAAAAGTGGATCCATGTAATATAACTCAAACAATCTCCATCGCAACCTGGGTGAGATTTATGACTTAACCCAGGGTATTCAAGCCAAACCCACAATGATACAAATCTAACCATGTGATTACAATGTCTTGAAGTCAAACATGGTAGAAACCACTTGATTACCGTTCATTGATGTATACTGTTAACAAGCGCAAGGGAAATCACCATTGATGTCAATGATCCCCCAAGGTATCAAAGTACATACCACTAAATGTGAATCAATGACCTGAGGTCAAACACTCAGTGGAATATTTCAATCAAAACTCAATGATGTGAACTTACTGTTGAAAGCGAGGTAACCTGCCATTGAGGCATGCAGGCCAAGATACTTGAATGGTTTCTAGGTTTAATCCTCGGATGATTTGTTGAATTCGACAAGGATAAACTGGTCGACGAAGGGCCATGATGTTTCCCCCATCATCGACAAGAAATACGATCGAAATTTTTTTGGAGTAGATCAAACTGTAGAGAAACACTTGAGAATGACTCAGGAATGACCGACATGTTAAAAGGTAGAATGACTGTAGATATGGACTTCGACGAATGGACCTCTCTTGAACATGGGAATGGCATGAATTGGAAGCATTGATATAATGAGAATGACATCGACCCCTAATGTAACTGATGATGGAAGCATTCTTCAAATGAATCAAAGGAGTGTAATGACTCATGGAATTGGTGGGACTCGACGGCAAGCATATTATCCAAGTGTTTGAATGCATATGCAAATGAGTGCCATGTTCAAGAGTGACTAAGTAATTCCATAGTTACAATGAAATGCAAACTCTTTCCTTATCCCCATCATGATCGATGAGTACCTATTTTTGTTTTTAACGAGCTTGAGGAGGGTAACAGATGCTCGGTATAGCTCATCCTTAGGACAAGTCTGATCTCATATGTTTTACGAACCTGAGATAGGAGGGGTTCCTCCCAAAATGGGCCCTTCAATGTCATATTTTAACGAGTCCAGAGAAGGAAAAAATAGCGTCATTTCATGTTTAGAGAGTCTGAAAAGAACTAAAGAATACTCCAAAAGTTTCTTTTTTGTAAAAGTTAGTCTCCTCATCCGAAAAAGGATAAAACAACATGAGAGAGAACTCTTCCAGTCATGATTAACCGGAGTGTTCCTTTTTCATAAATAGTCCTCCTGGTCCGAAAAAGGGGTAAATTATCACCAGAAAGACGACCTTTCAACTACTTTTACAAGCGTGAAAGAATCAAGTTCGCTTGGAAATCTTTTCATATTTAGGGAGTCTGAAAAGAGCTATATAACTCGATGACTTATTCTCATAGTTTTACGAGCATGAGAAAGGACAAAAGTAAGATCGATTCCATTAATATTTGATTTTAATGAGCGACATAATAGCATAAAAACGCTCAATGACATACTCACACTTGATAAAAAGTATGAAACGTCAACGATGGTCTCCAATAAAGTCAGAACACCGCTTTACTTCATCTGAAAACTCCAAAAACTAAGTCAGAAATGACAATAAGGTGTTTAGACGTAAAATATTACCAACTATAGCAAAAAAGACCCATAAAAGAAATATTAAAAAGGGAATATTCCATTTTCTTTTATATAAAATTCAAATAGTAAGAAATATTTACCAATGTTTTTTTACCAAGTTGGAAATAGTAAAAACACCACTTTGGAGCCGATTTTCAAACGTCGATTGCGGAAGATACAGTCAGTTGTTTCTCGCCACGTTAACGACAGGTAGGCCTTAACCTTGCTATTTACCTTTCTAGTGGATTAGTTTTATGTTTTATGGTGAATTTTTTGGGTTTTTTGGCTTGTAAAGGAGGGGATTGTGTGCGCTTTGGGAGATGCACTTTCCCCTTGCGGCAAGTGCATCGAAGTCTCTCTGACGTGCCTCTCGCATGGAGAAAGTTCCTCGTTGATGCACTCTACACAAAGGTGGGTCGCATCGACGTAGATCCATATGAAAAAAATAAAAATAAAAAGGGGCCAAATAAGCCCAATCCAATGCTTGAGAAAGGTTCTAATATGCATCAACTTGATTTTTATGTAGAGTCTTGACTTCCACCATGGTACAATGGAAGGAGAGAGAGCACAAAATGGAATATGCCCAAGCAGAAAATGATATAAATTCAATGAATGCATTGCAATGATGTGGCTTGTTAAAGTTCTTTCACGTACAAGGAATGAGGGACCAGGTACAATTACTGGATTATCTGATCGGATTGTGGGATCTAGATCAGCAGCACTTCTGTGTGGGTGCCCACATTCTTACTTTGGATGTGGAGGATGTTTATTTTTTGACGGGGTTGTCTAGGAGGGGAGCCCCAGTTTCACTATCCGGTCCACGGGGTAGTGACCAGTCTACTAAGAGCTTGGTGGCTCAATTTTGCACGTCAGGGACGCAAATTATTTCTGGGAAAATTCCCATCAGGAATTTCATAGATCAACCCCTGCATACTGTGCTCTTCACCATAGAGCGGGTGGCGAGCAGCAGGGATGCTCATCAGGCCACCAAGGCCCATATGCTTTATGCCATTGATTGCATGTCACCTACTGTCTTCAGCTGGTGTAAGGGGATCCTCACCAAATGCCGTAGGGGTGAGCTGAAATTTTTTGGATACGGGTCCATCGTGGTCTCGTTCTTCTGGGAACGGGTCCCATTGTTGAGGCCACAGGTTGAGATAGATTATTTCGATCCGCGAGATCCTCACATGGTTAGGTGGTTCGAGGTCATGGCCTGCCATGGAGGAGGAGGTCCCATCATCAGTTTGGGTCCCAACTTCTTTGGGTGGTTATGCGGGAAGCTCCTCATGATTGAGTATTATACTTACGTAGGTACATATTTTAGGGGATACCTAGACTTGGCCATTCATAAGGGTGAGCAGTGGGGATACCTAGGTAAGAATGAAACTCTTGTTGTGTTTTTGCATTTTATATTTTTTAACTTTTTTGGGGAGTAGTACTGATGGTTCACACTTTTTTGATGCAAATGTTGGTCTATCTCTCCTAATAGGTGCTTCTCCGATCTATAGGAGAGGAGTGGTACGGGATATAGCGGCTGCTCATCAAGATGCAACAGAGGATTTGAGTGAGCTGGAGGAGAACCTCCAGATATTTACATTGGACATACTCGATGTATCTGTAGATGACCTACCTCGCCGCTACCAGCATCAGACAACTGGAGTCTTGGCACACTTTGGTTCATTGCTCCGTAGAGTAGCTAGGGACATTATCTTCTATCAAGATCATCCACGGGGATATCTCACTGTGTGATGTATATGTACTGAAATCCATAGGATTCAGAGTTTTGTATCTAGGACCTACTGAAAGCTTATGTGCTTCAAATTTTGTATCAGTACCACATTTTTGCACATGATGATTATATATATAAAAACACTATTTTGTGGTTTTATCCATTATGTGTTCTATGATGATTGAGGATCTTATGGATGTTTACTTACACACTATGATTAGTTTACATGTTGTGTTTTTTTATTCATATTTGATGAAAATGCTTATGAATGTGCAATGTACCAATCTAGTATAAAATTAGCAAGGGAATTATCAATAGTGTTCATGTCTCTCAAAATATGCAGGTATTGAACTGACTCAAAGGACCTCTCCAAGAGATGTACTCGCTGGAATAGACAGATTAATAGGGGATCGCGGATAGCTTAGAATCGGTTAAGATGGGAGACCACTAGTTGTGAATCAAGATAGATGACAAGATGGTCCACACCCAAGGAACAAGCGTCATTCAACAATCCAATTATCGCATGATACTCAGCAGCATTGTTGGTCGCAAACCCTAAGAAAGTTAATCCTAAAATAATCAGTTCGTCGATAGGGGAATAGTGTAATGAACCTTTTTCAAAATTTTATTAAAATGCCAATTTTTCCACTTTTTCCCCAATTTCGATCTTTGACTAGTTTTACTGTTTTGACCTCCAAATCAACCCAAATGCTCTCAAATCTTCTGTAGGAGTGTATGAATGATATTTAGACTTGAATATTAGGTTCAAGGATGTTTTATGGCCCTCCAAATACTGATGCAAACTTTATTTGTATTCTAATTAATATATGTAATTTTGACTAGTAATTTGTGCATCAAATCCCCCCGGGGTAACCCTGCAAATGGCCTTCCAAATGCCTCCAAACTCCCACAAATTTATGAACATAGGTATGTAATGTGTTAATTATGTGATTAAGGTCTCATATACACCATTAATTGATTTTTACTACTGTTCTAACCCTCTCACATTCAACAACAAAAACCCCCAATTCGACCCTTGGGGAAATGACACTATTTCACCTTTCAATACAAACAAACTAAGTAAAAATGTTTCAAATGCTCAAGTACAGTACATGAAACTTGTAGAATATATCCATGGCAGTATATGAATCACAAATATATCATAGAATCATCCATCCATTTGAAATAATCAACCCTATAGGGTCATACATCAAAGCATTGGGGAAATGGACATTGTGTGCTCATTAAACAATATTTTTGCATACAACCAGTGGGTATTTAGACCTAATAATTTTTGAATATTAATAAAATAGGATATGAATCTATTACAATCAGAAATATATAATGATAAGCTCTCCCAAGAAGCACAAGAGCTCACCAAAAACGCCCTCCCTCAAGGAGCATGAATATGCCTTCAAAACTGGAAACGATGGAGAGAAAGTGCTGCACTAAACCAAACCATGAAAATTATTGTAGCTGCTACCTGAAAATAAAAATCCATTAAAGCACCATGAAAGACTTGAGTGGCCTCTCCAAACACCAACTTGGATGGGAATCTTTCACCCTCGAAATTGGCTAAGGCAAGAAACTAGTCATCCACTAGTTCTCTCTTCACAAATGCAATTTTTATCAAATCATCAACATCGATTCTCATACTTCATTTCTACATTTTATAACCAACATTATCCTTCTAAGGTTCTAAATCCTCTCAATATATTCAATAGATTTCCATTTAGGAAATATTCCACATTTGCCACTTGTCTCCTAGTTCCAACCTTCCATCTTCTCCCAAATTCGATTTTGAGTCTCTTTGGCTTCTCCAACTCCCATGATCACCTTCCTTGAGCCTATTTTTGGGGCTGAAATGTCATAGTGGTCAGATGTCAGAGGTCAGGTCTGCAATTTTTCATAGTTGTCATATATTCTCCATCATTGGTGTCATAGGGGCTAGGGAATCTAGCCCAAGTGTCCACAAACTTCCAATTTGACTCTTTATCTTCCATGGAGGTTACCAATCCTTCCCAATTCGACCTAAGATGCTCAATGACATGTGTTATGACTTACCAACTCACCCAAGAGTGTTCACCTTCCCATTAATTCGAATTTGCAAGAGAGAGATACCATGTATTATGAAAAATCAAGCTAGTGTCGGTCCCACATCCTCCATATGTCTCCAAAACCATTTTCCATCTAGAATTTCTCTTGAATTTCTTTATTCACTCTATTTATTAAATAATTGAACCCTTCTAATGTCTAAACATAATTTATTAGCTTCCTTATTATCATTCCACATGTGCCCATCCAACCTAGGAAACTAGTAGGATTGATGGGATTGTCTTACTATGAAATTATTTGAATGGGGACATTACAGTCCTCCCCACCCAAGATTTCTTGCCCTCAAGCAATCTCAATTTACCATGCTGAAAACTTGTCCCTCCTCTATCAGGTGGCCTTCCATGAGTAATGTCTCCCAAAATATTTCTATTCTGGTGCTTCATGCTATGGGAAGAAACTACCTGATTCAGATAGGTGTGTTTCCCTCTCACAATCCTTAGCACTCCTTTTGAATCTTGAAATTTCATTTCAGGAATTTTATAATTTATTGTATGCTCTCCTATTGAATACAACCATTTCACTCCCAAAACAACATTAGTATCAGCAATATCAACCACATAAAAACTATCGACAAAAGTATAGTTACCTACGGTGACTTGCAACTATGGAATCCATGTTTTGCACTCCATTGTGTTGTGACCGAGAATGACAAATGTAAAGCCATCAAATGGTTCAATAGGTATCTTTATTTTCTCCACCATATATGCATCAATGAAGTTATGGGTGGCTCCTCCATCTACCAGAACTGAAGTTCTTTGTCCTTGTACCACGCCCTTGCATCGGATAGTATGGTAGCGAGGTACTGCTGAAAGTATTGCCATTGTTACTTTGGTGGGTGAGGGATGATTCACCTCTGGTTTTACTTCTTCTACTGTAGTATATCCTTCTTCTTGGGATGAATTATGTCCTTCTTCCTCCATGCCCCCTTCATATCCCTCATCACAAAATACTTCAATGAATTGGGCCTTTCCTTTAGCACATTTATGTCCAGGTACCCATAGTTGGAAGCATGAGTAACACAATTTCTTCCTTCTGAGCTCTTCCCTTCTTAGTTCCTCTTTCTTATCCTTTCCATATTCCTCTTCTTGCCATGACTTCTTATCAGGTGCATCTCTTTTCCAAGGTTTCTTTTCAATTCTGAAGTTAGGCTTGGGAGGAAATCTCATTCTAGGAAGCACATTTTGGAGATCCCTAGTCAAGCTCATTGCATCTTTTAATGTAGCTGGCTTGTGGGATTTGACCAAACCTTTTAAGGGTTCAACCAAACCTTCCATGAACAAAAATACCAACCTTCCCATAGATACATCAGCCACCTTGACTGATAATTTTTGAAATTCCAACATATTCAGTAGGGGTACCAGTTTGCTTCAATTGCGCTAATTCCTTGAAAGGCAATTCTAGATCTTTTTGTTCAAATCTCTTTAGTACCCTATCAACAAATTCTCCATATGTTTTAACCTGATCATGACCCAAGGTTTTCAGGACATCGAACCACCATTCATTGGCATCCCCTTCTAAATGCAAAATGGCCATTTTTAATGCATCCTCTTCCAACATAGGATTCAGCTGAAAATATACATCCAATTTTTGCACCCAAGTGTTAGCAGAATTTTGAGAAGAACCATCAAAAGTAGGAAGTGACATTTTTCCAATAGCACTATTTAATTATTTGTTTTGGAATGGGATCCTATTGTCTCCCTTCCTTTTAATCTTTTTCATAGCATCAATGTAGTCACTGAGTGGTACACCTCTTTTACACTCTTCATTCAAATCATTCCAATCATTTACTAGTTTCTTGTAATCCAATTCAAGATTGGGATCTTCTTTGGGTGTGAGAAATTTAGGTGCAGTATGCCTTTGTGTGCTTTGAAATTCATCAGGTCTATTATGAGGTCCTGTACTTGAGAAAATATGCTCATTCCCTTTCATCTTTTCCCCTGAGTGTGAACCACTATTATCTCCTATCATCCATTTTCTTGAAAGTTGGCTGCCCAACAATTTAAAACCTTTCATCATTTGTTTATTCATATCTAGCATAACCATGGTAATTCCTTGAAAACATGGTTTTAAGTCTTCAATAAATTCCTCCTTATGTCTTAATTTTTCCTCCTCCTCTCTACCCATTGTTTTAGAAAAAAACTCTTTTTCTGCTACTATCTCTTCTTCAACCAAAACTTCTTCAACTACTGATTCAAAGGGTGGTGGTTTATTTGTTTGGATTCTTGTTAATACCATAAAGTTCCAAGACCATTCTCTGATACCACTTGTAATGACCATTTTTCAAAATTTTATTAAAATGCCAATTTTTCCACTTTTTCCCCAATTTCGATCTTTGACTAGTTTTACTAGTTTGACCTCCAAATCAACCCAAATGCTCCCAAATATTCTGTAGGAGTGTATGAATGATATTTAGACTTTAATATTAGGTTCATGGATGTTTTATGGCCCTCCAAATACTTCTTCAAACTTGATTTGTATTCTGATCAATATATGTAATTTTGACTAGTAATTTGTGCATCAAATCCCCCCGGGGTAACCTTGCAAATGGCCTTCCAAATGCCTCCAAACTCCCAAAATTTATGAAAAGAGGTATGTAATGTGTTAATTATGTGATTAAGGTCTCATATACACCATTAATTGATTTTTAATACTATTATAACCCTCTCACATTCAACAACAAAAACCCCCAATTCGACCCTTGGGGAAATGGCACTATTTCACCTCTCAATACAAACAAACTGAGTAAAAATGCTTCAAATGCTCAAGTACAGTACATGAAACTTGTATAATATATCCATGGCAGTATATGAATCACAAATATATCATATAATCATCCATCCATTCGAAATAATCAACCATATAGGGTCATACATCAAAGCATTGGGGAAATGGACATTGTATGTTCATTAATCAATATTTTTGCATACAACCAGTGGGTATTTAGACCTAAGAATTTATAAATATTAATAACAGAGGAAGTGAATCTATTACAATCAGAAATATATAATGAGAAGCTCTCCCAAGAAGCACAAGAGCTCACCAAAAACGCCCTCCCTCAAGGAGCATGAATATGCCTTCAAAACTGGAAATGGTGGAGAGAAAGTGATGCACTAAACCAAACCATGAAACTTCCTAAATCTGATACCTGCAAATAAAACTCCATCAAAGCACCATGAAAGACCTGAGTGGCCTCTCCAAACACCAACTTGGATGGGAATCTTTCACCCTCGAAATTGGCTAAGGTGAGAAACTAGTCATCCACTAGTTCTCTCTTCACAAATACAATTTTTCTCAAATCATCAAAAGCCATTCTCATACTTAATTTCTACATTTTATAACCAACATTAGCCTTCTAAGGGTCGAAATCCTCTCAATATATTCAATATATTTCCATTTAGGAAATATTCCACATTTGCCACTTGTCTCCTAGTTCCAACCTTCCATCTTCTCCCAAATTCGATTTTGAGTCTCTTTGGCTTCTCCAACTCCCATGAGCACCTTCCTTGAGCCTATTTTTGGGGCTGACATGTCATAGTGGTCATATGTCAGAGATCAAGTCTGCAATTTTTCATAGTTCTCATAGATGCTCCATCATTGGTGTCATAGGGGCTAGGGAATCTAGCCCAAGTGTCCACAAACTTTCAATTTGACTCTTTATCTTCCATGGAGGTTACCAATCCTTCCCAATTCGACCTAAGATGCTCAATGACATGTGTTATGACTTACCAACTCACCCAAGAGTGTTCACCTTCCCATTAATTCGAATTTGCAAGAGAGAGATACCATGTATTATGAAAAATCAAACTAGTGTGGGTCCCACATCCTCCATATGTCTCCAAAACCATTTGCCATCTAGGATTTCTCTTGAATTTCTTTATTCACTCTATTTATTAAATAATTGAACCCTTCTAATGTCTAAACATCATTTATTATCTTCCTTATTATCTTTCCACATGTTCCCATCCAACCTAGGAAACTAGTAGGATTGATGGGATTGTCTTACTATGAAATTATTTGAATGGGGACATTACAAATAGAGTACCCAAGCTTCCAAAGTGAGATTACGGGTGTGCCAGCTAGTGCCGTCTGTGAATCCAAAATGTGTTTCCATCTGCACATTCATGAAGAACATGGTATAAGAGGAATGATAAGATCCTAACACACTAAAAATAAAGTGTCACACCAAACAAAACACATGTCATGTACAACATATACAAAGTACTAATGTATAAACAATTTAGGCATAGTACCACTTTAGGTAGATCCCATTGCGAGGCTCTCCCAAAGATATCCCATTGTAATCCTCAAGTTCGTATGCTCCTTTTTCCAACACATGTTTGACCACATATGGACCATGCCACATGGACTCAAGTTTACCTACCCCCATCTTATCATGTTTTTGGTCATAAATGAGGACCAAATATCCCCCGTTGAAGATACGAGGTTTCATTGACTTGTCATACTAGACCTTGATGCGTTTCTTATGAGCTTCGTTAGCCAAAGTTGCATCACAGCGGGTTTCGTTGAGTTTTGACAAGTATAGAAAATGTTCTTCCTCAGTGGTGGTGTTGGGTAAGATTTCAACAATGAGTTTCAATGATGGAATCTTGCACTCTATAGGTAGTACTGCCTCTAGTTCCTATACCAATTGAAAAGGTGTGAAGCCAGAGGAAGTTTTGAGGGAAGTCCTGTATTCCCATTGGGATGAAAAAATCATGGTATGCTAGTTGGACTTATGTGTCCCTACCATACACTGAATCATGGTTTTCAAGATCTTGTTAATGTCCTCTACTTGTCCATTTGACTGAGGGTAGTACAGATTTGATTTCTCATGTCGAAAACCCATCCTGGTGCTTAGTTCATCCACCATCTTGTTTTGGAAATGTGATCCATGTTCAGTGACGATGGCTTTAGGTACTCTGAATCGCGCAATGATATGATTGAACATAAAGAGTGCGGCAGTTGCACCGTATTCTTTCTACATAGGCATAGCCTTGACCCACTTGGTGAAGTATTCTACTGCAACAATAACATAACCATGCCCCCCGACCGAGGTAGGATTATAGTGCATGAATTCGATGGCACATTTGGCAAAGGGACCAGAGGAAATATATGGATGTAATGGGGCGGGATGTGAGCACTTTTTGTGATGAAAAAGATGGCAAGGAGGACACTTCTTGAATGCTTCAATACAATCTTTGAAGACGGAAGGCCAATAGTATCCAATGCATAGGATTTTCTCGGTTGTAGCCATCCCATAAATATGACCGCCACATGCCCTCAAGTGTCAATCATTCAATACATGTTTGGCCTCATCATGAGTTAAGCAACGTCGGAGGATAGAATTGACACCACGACGAAACAATGTGTCACCAATGATGAGATAATAGTTTGCGTGGTGACAAACACGATGACGTTCATCACGAGATAGTTGAGGAACGAACTATTGGTTTTGGAGATACAATGTTATGTCTCCATATCATTGGTCAAAATTACTAATAAGAAACAAGGACTCATCAAGGAGAGAGTCCATGTGCTCATTTTACTGATTAGTATGAGGAAGATCGCAGATAAGTTCCACAAAAACCAAAGACTTCTTTGATTTAGCCTTCTCAAACTAGAGGTCGAATTCTTGAAGAATCACAATCCAGCGTGAATATTTTCCCCCTAGTACTTGGCGTGTAAGAACATGGTACATGGGGTTAGAGTCAGCGATGATGGTGGTAGTGCGGAGGAGGATGTAATGACAGAAATTCTGGATAGCAATGACTGCTGCGAGAGCTAGCTTCTCGACATGTGAATACTAGGTTTCATAGTCAATGATACCCTTACTAAGGTAGAATATCACATGCTCCGAGAGTTACTATCTTCCTGTACCAAAACCATAGCGATAGTGGAAGTGGAAGCAGTAGGATAAAGGATATAATCCTTGGTGTAATTGGGTGGTTGTAACACAGGTGCATGGGTGATAGCATGTTTTAGGTTGTCGAAGGATTGTTGAGCATAATCATCCTAAATGAATGGGACATCCTTCTAGAGCAACCGCATGTATCCTTGTGTCTTTTCTGTGAAATCGCACACGAAACGGCTTAAGTAGTTTTCCTTCCCCTACAAACTTTGATGTTCTAGAATATCCATGGGTGGTGGTAGAGAAACAATGGATACCACCTTGAGGGGATCGATGCAGATCCTATCATTTTAAATGATGAAGCCTAACAAGCGTTTGGACTCGAAAAAAAAGATGCGCTTGTGAGGGTTTAGATGGATATTATACCATCGACACCTGAGGAACATAACCGTCAGATGATCAATGTGGAAGTCTTGATTATTCGAATGAGCTGGGAGATCATCTAAGTAAGGTTCCACAAAATATTTGATGTTGTGTAAAGCATACGACTTATCCCACTAGAATGTAGCACCAACACTTTTAAGGCCAAAAGGGAGTTTGCGATACTTTAACGTACCCCATAGGAAGATAAAATTCATCTTGTGTTGATCGGTAGGATGGATCTATATCTGATTATAGCTAGAAAAGCCATCCATGAATGAGAAGATGACGCTTCTGGCACAGTTGTCGATGATTTGGTCAATGAACGGGGTAGGGTAATTTTCCTTGGGACAAGCCTTATTCAAATTCCTGTAATTGACACAAACCCTAATGATGCCCTATTTTTTGGTAACGAGGATGACATTAGAGACCCAATCTGTTAAGGGAACATGATAAATGAACCCAACCTTCAATAGATTTTCTATTTTTTCCTTAATAGCCACAATTTTCCTAGGGTGCATAGGGCATATTTTTTCCGGACAGTTTTTGTGTCGAGATATGTTTGTATCTCGTGCATAGCAATAGCAGGATCAATCCAAGGAATTTCCTCGTATCTCCATGCAAATACATCGCAGAATTGTTTAAACAAGGTCGTGAAAGTGGTGACTTCTTCCGGAGAACAAGTTTGGCCTAGATGATATTGTTCCACGACTCCAGTTTTTACTGAGATGTCGATCGGAAAGGTAGGCGTTATGTTAGCCAGGTTTCCCTCTGTTACCATATCAACTGTCATGATAGGATATTGAGGGTAAGGAAAGACATCTAGTGAAACAATTGTTTCAATGGAGTTCTCTACCGAATCTAATGGCGAAAGGAAAGATGATCTATGGTGAAGGTATCCCCATGGGGGTTCATCCATGCTCATAATATCCATGATTTACTCGTAAGAATGAAAAGTCTGGAGTAGAGGATCAGGTAGGGATGAGATCCGTTGTAATGATAGGGAACGTCAGGTAGATGCCACGATAGAGTGGACATCTAGTAAATCAGGTGTTGATTGGATGGCCTCATAAGTAGCTTCTTCGGGGCTAAGAGGCATCACATCTCTAATCGAATCCAAATGATCTGGATTAGGCACAATCCATTGGTCCGTTGAGCAATGAGAGGATGAAATCATGTTCACCATGGAAACATGGGAAGGGTTATCTGATGTTGGAAATACTCCCATGAGGGATGAATCTTTAAGGAGTCCTACCCCCACACTCTCATATATCTACGTAGAGTGTCCTAAAAGAGGGACATTGTCCGGAAGATGAGTAGTGGTGTCAGGTGTACATAAATCTAATTGCTCGATAGTGAAAATCCTCCCTTGGTGGGGAAATTGCACAATGCGGAATACAGATGATGCAACCACGGTCATGGAATAGAACTAGTTTCAACCAAGTAATAAGTTGTAATCCTGTGGGGCAGCGAAAAATTCCACGTTAATGAAAATGATCTTTCCACCCAACTCGACGGTCAAAGATTGTAACAGCTCGTGAGGTTGAATTCCATGTCCATCAAAGAATTTCAATGTGGTGGGGGAATGGCTCAAATTGGGAGAGCCAGTGGCTTGCCAATAGGATAATGACATAACCAAGGTAGAGGCTCCTTCGTATAAGATAGTACGATGGATGCTTTTCCTACAAACGTTAGTAACGATTTGGAACACAAGTTGGTGGGAAAGTCTCAACTTGAAATACTCTAGCTTGAACATGATGGTGTTGGAGGAATCTGTATCTATAGCTCCAATGGCGGATAACAGGGTCTTACGTTGAATGGGACAGTTTTGTAAGAATTCTAAAATCAACATAGCACAAGGGACTTGCGCTAAATCTTCTACTATATTATAGTTATGAGCAACCGGATCATTTGGATTGAAAATGGATTTTCGAATCGTGGTCTTGGGTGGATGCAATACTGAATCCGGTAAAGGATTCTCTATGACGAGATGACCTTAAGGTGAAGGAATGCTAGATGTAGACGCGGGGGATTTTTCAGGATTACCCTCATTAGAATCCTTTGTAGAAGGGGAGTCATATGATCATGATGGAGTATTTAAGTTGGTTTTTTCGTTCTGCATCATGAGAACATGAGCGGTGGTGGAAATTTCTCCTTGAGAAGGAGATTGTTGTTGTGCAATCATCTATTTTTTCTGTGTGGGGAAGAGATCAGTTAAGACTGCAGGTGTGGGGTTCCCTTTAAGGAACTTTTTCACTTCCTCCCGATGTGGGAATTATTTGGTGAAGTGATCTTCATTGCACAGCAAACAAGGATATTTTACCTTTTGCTTTTGTTTATTGTCTTCGAGATTGTGCCTGGGCTCCTGCTGGTTAGAAGACTTTTTAGATTTACCTTTGTTCTTCTTTTTACCACTGGATTTTTGAGGTGAAGTAGATTGAAATGAATTCACTTCCTCAATGGAAGCAGGGCTGGGTGATTTTTGTGTGATGTCCAGCCTGTGGCGCAGGTGGGGTCGAGATATGATTTCTTTGTGACCCATTGGATTGTGTAGAAGGTTGGGTGTGAATGGAACCAATGATGTCATCGGAATGAGGGCCCATAGGTGGTTTTGTTGGATCATATGTAGGGCGGGAGGCATCAGGAATGATATCATATAAGGTGCCATATTGGGCATAGACGAGGTCTAAATACTGGTCACGAGATATAGCTTGTTCCTATGTAACGGCCCCACCCATAGCTACATCTTTAGTTATGATAGGCAGTAGTGGCTTCGTGAGCCAATCTGCGAGGAGTTGGTCCGGAATGGGAGATTTAATAATACGTTGTCTCCTCATCCACTCATGAATATGATATGAAATGTGAGTGGCAGTAGTTTGGCGGAGAGAATTCAAAAGATCCATGTCGATTTCATAGCGGATCAGTAGTTGAAAGTGAGTAAAAAATGACATAGCCAAAGATTTAAAGTCGGGAAAGGAATGTGGTTGCAACTCAATGTACCACTTTGCGACAGTACTAGTAATGTTTCTTTGGAATAACCTCAAATGGATGGAATCATCCATTAAGGAATTGGATGAAAACCAAAAATGATAAGCCATAACATGGTTCTTAGGGTCCTCATTGGGTTTTCCGTCAAAATTCAGAATATCTGATGGTAACTTCACAAGAATCGTAGGCCAATTTATGCCGTGATAAGTGGGATCATTAATCAAACATGACAAATCTGGAAGATCAAGTGTATCCAGCAATGGTAATTGTTGGTTCGGATGTGGATACTAGTAATACAGATAAGGCATTGGTGTACCAGCAGGTGTTGTTGGACAATCTACTCGAGCGGACGTGAGCCAGATCTCCCTATCCTAATTAGGTATAGAACAATTGAAGTACAAAATACAACCTTCTTTCCTAGATCAATAGAGATTCAAGTTACCGGATAGATCACTTACCCGAAGTTTGTGAATGCCTTTCCTCTTTGTTGATCCAAGCTCCAGAGCTTTCAGATCTTGAGCTACAAAAACCTGTAGAGCAAGTGGAAACAAACAAACGATACAAGCATATATAGATGTAAATTCATCTAAACTAACGGTTAAGGAAGAAAGTTTTAAACATTATCAACACAACGATGTTTATGGAAAGAACTTGTATCACTGTAATGAAGGGAAATACATAGAGAAAGAATGTTACAACCTAATCCTCAACGTTGCAACCTTCCATCCAAAAATCCATGCCAAGCCTCCAAAGAACGATGCCTCCTAAAGGATGATAGGGACCACCTAGAAATTCACCAGCATAAGAGTACCATAGACCTTCCCCCCTTCTCAATGGAGAGGAGGGTTGTATTTATAAGGCCAAAGTGGATAGAGTATGTTGAGGATTAGGGGGAGAGGTATAAGGGATCCTCCCATTAGGTTAGGAACCGAAATTCCACCTCACCTAGAAGTTAGGGATGCCCCTCCACCTCATCAAGCTTCAAGAAGGGCCTCGAAGCTTCGCATTTTTGCCTTAAAAACACCCTCAGCGCACCTTGCATGAAGAGACAGAGCGCCATTGAGGGCTGGCACACCTTGCATGAAGGGAAAGAGTGTCGGTGGCGCACCTTGCATGAAGGGAAAGAGTGTCGGTGGTGCACCTTGTCAGTGTGCAAAGTGTGTCGGTGCACCTTATCTGAAGGGAAAAAACACCGGTGTAATTAGAGAAGGAAAAAACCTAGGGAAAACCCCAAATTCAATGCACTTTAGCTAAGGGAAGTTTAGGGATTAGGCACAAAGTTGACACATGGATCATGGTGATGAGATTTTGGTGTAACAGAATGCCCCCCAAAGCATGAAGCTGGAAAAACAAGACAGGTGAAATGCTTTGAAAAGTGAAGAAACCGAAGGCAAGGATGTTGGTTGGAAGATGCTGCAATACAACTGACTCAAATCTCACATGACTCATAACATGGCTGCCGACCAATACATTGCAGATCCATGGTAGTAGAGATCGACTGAACACAATCATGGCAACTAGACATAATCGTAGATCTATGATGAGATGATAACAAAACTACGACCAATACAAAGTGGATCCGTGTAATATGACTCAAAAAATCTCCATCGCAACCTGGGTAAGACATGATTTCCTAGGGTCTTCAACCTGAACCCGCAATGATACGAATCTATCCATGTGATTACAATTTTTTGGAGTCGAACATGGTAGAAACCACTTGATTACCGGTCATTAATGTATACCGTTAACAAGCATGAGGGAAATCACCATTAATGTTGATGAACCCCAAGGTATCATAGTACATATCACCAAGCGTGAATAAATGATTTGAGTTCGAATGCTTTATGAAATATTTCAATCAATATTCAATGATGTAAACTCATGGTGAAAATAAGGTAACCTACCATTGAGGCATGCAGGCCCAAGGTACTTGATTGGTTTCTAGATTCAATCCTCGGATGATGTCTTGAAGTCGACAAGGATGAATCCGTTGAAGGAGGGCCATGATGAATACCCCATCAACGACACGAAACTCGATGACATATGTTTGGAGTAGATCGGATGGTAGAGTAATGTGCAAGACTGACTCAAGGTAGATCGACATGGTGGAAGGTTTACTAACTACAAATGATGAGCGATGAACATCTCTTGAACATGGGCATGGCATGACTTGGTATAATTGACATGACGAGAACGATGCTGACCCCTAATGCAACTGATAGTGGAAGCATTCTTCAAATGACCCAAAGGAGTGACATGACTCATGAAATCAGTATGAATCGAAGACAAACGGATGACCCAAGTACTGAATGCAAATGAAAACAAGTGCCATGTTCAAGAGAGACTATGTATTCCAATGAATTATAGTCTAACACAAAATCTTTCCTTTTCCCCATCATGACTGATGAGTGCCTCATGTGTATTTTAAAAAGCTTGAGGAGGGTAAACAGATGCTCGGTATAGCTCATCCCATGGATGATTCCAATCCCAAATGTTTTACAAACCTAGGATAGGAGGGGTTTGTCCCATGACGGGCCCTTCAATGTTGAATTTTAACGAGTCCATATAAGGTAAACTCGGCGTCATTTCATGTTTAGAGAATCTGAAAAGAACTAAAGAAAACTCCAAAGGTCCTTTTTCGCAAAGTTAGTCTCTTCGCCCGGAAAAGGGTAAAACAACACGAGAGAGAACTCTTCCAGTCATAATTGGCTGGAGTATTCCTTTTTCGTAAATAATACCTCCTGGTCCGAAAAAGGGTAAACTATCACCAGAAATACGACCTTTCAAATGCTTTTTCAAGCATGAAAGAATCAAGTTTGCTTGGCGATCTTTTCCTATTTAGGGAGTCTGAAAAGAGCTTAAAGAGGAATCCATGAATAACTTTGTCATGGTTGGTGACTGAGTACGATAAAGGAAAAAGTAAACTCGGCACAGATCCTTTTCCGTAAGTATTCTAGCGAGGTTGGATAAAGTGATAAACCTATACTCGTTAGACACACCATTTTACTCAAATTTTTAACGAGCACGACAATGTTATCAAAAGCACTCGGAATATTTTTCATATTTGAACTAGAGCACGAAAAACTAGAAAGTAAGCTCAAAAAAATTTTCATGTTTCAACCAGAGCACAAAAAAAGTGAAAAGTAAGCTGAATACCATTTTTCATGTTTCAACCAAAGCACGGAAAGGTAAAAATTTAGCTCAATACCATCTTACTATTTTTAATGAGCTCGAAGACAGGTGGAAATAATGCTCATGATGTCTACTTCATTTTTTAACGAGTTTGTAACAGAAAATGAACTATGCTTGGTATTATTTTCATGGTTTAGCGAGCTCGAAACCCACAAGAAAGTATGCTTGAAAAATATTCCCATCATGATATCCAAAGGTAGGTACATGCCCCCAGCATTATTTCTAGAAGTAAGTGACTTAAATCCAACATGGTGTGGAGAGGCAATCAATTTTACTTCAACATAACGTCCAGAGGTTGAAGACATGCCCCCAAGCTTCATTTCATTCTCCTGATATACCTCTTCACTCAGTTAAACTCCTGGTTACTAATATGAATACTTTCACCAGAGACAAAGGAATATCAAAAGGAAAAGGAGGATGAAAAGAAGGTTCGGGTACTAAGTCTATGGGAAGACTCCACTCAATGGAAAAGGATCTGTTTCATTTTTTAACGAGCTTGACACATGAATAGAACTCTGCTCATGACCTATTTCATTTTTTAAAGAGCTTGACACAAAAAGGGAACTATTCTCATGAAGTTGGTTTCATTTTTATGCAAGTTTGAAAACAAAGGTAAACAATGCTTGGGGGGTCTATTCCATTTTTTAACGAGCTTGGAATCAAAGACTAATCTGTTCTCATGGGAACCTGTTTCATTTTTTAACGAGCTTGACACAGAAATGGAACTATGCTCCTGAGAGATGGTTTCATTTTTATACAAGCTTGAAACCAAAGGTAAACTATGCTTAGAAGGGTCTATTTCAATTTTTAACGAGCTTGAAAGAGAATAAAACTATGCTCCAAAAAGGGTCATTTCATTTTTTAACGAGCTTGAAAGGGAATAAAACTATGCTCACATTAAGGCCCATTGACGGGCTCCTTCCCAACATGATGTCCAGAGGTTGGTAGATGTCCCCAACATGATTGATAGTGGCGCGACTTAACATGCCCCCCAAGCTTCGTTTTGTCTGACTACTCCTCTTCCTTACCCAAATAAAACCCTGGATACTAATATTAATATGTTCACCAGGGGGGTAGGAAGAACAAGGATCAAGCGACCTAGGAAGATCTATTTCATTTTTACACAAGCTTGAAATAGACAATAACTATGCTTGAAGGGACCCATTTTATTTTTTAACGAGGTTAAAACAAAAATAAATTATGTTCATGGGAGATGGGAGATGGTTTCATTTTTAGACAAGCTTGAAACCAAAAGGGAAACTATGCTTGAAGATCAACCCTACCCAACATGATGTCCAGAGTTTGGTAGGGTGAGCCCCAACATAAGAAGCTAGGGGAACAACTCTAGCATGATGCCCAGAGGCTGGAGACCTCCCCCCCATCACGAGGGAGAGGAAATCACCTAAAATACGTGGAACATTCAGGGAAGTCAGATGACTAGGAGTCATACGATGAGTGGGTTTTACGAAGGAAAGTTAATCGATGGTCACAATTCTCCCATCATGGGGAAAATACATCACTTGAAAGAGTGAGAACACTACAAATTTCATTACATAAACATAATCACGTCCAAGGAGTAGATTAAAATATAAGAGACCTTGGACTACCATAACATCAATACAGACAGTTTTCCCTCCTAAAGTGATAGGTAACTGAGGAAGGATCCCTAAAGGTCTAGTAGGCCTTCTTTGAAAAGCCAAAACCTGGTCAGTGAAAAGCTGATGGGAACCTATAGCTTTCCAAGCAGTTGAGGATAAAATAGTAATAGAGGCTCCCTCATCAACTATTGCACGAAATATTTCCTTATCAAAAACTCCTATAGATATTTGAAAAGGAACACTTGAAGGAAGACGAGGCTCTGTTATCCCATTCTAATCGAAGGAAATAACCTCAGTACTTGGAGGGGTTCCTATGGAAACAAACAAGATCTCCTCTGAATCGACTAGGAAAACATCGATGTTTTCCAATTCACTCTCACTTGGAAGATAAGAATGAGACGAAGATTGTGTCATGGTGACTGCTTCAATCTAGAATTTCTCCAATGAAAGAGTGGGATCGAGTGGAGGTGAGGCCGAATCGACCACTTCATGTTCACTCTCGGAAGGGAGAGTGGGATCAACTACAGATGAAACCGAATCGACCACTTTAGATTCACTCTTGTAAGGAAGAGTGGGATCGACCAGGGATGAAACCGAAACGTCCACTTGGTCAACCAGTGGGGGTTCAAGGGATGACTTATGATATTTGGTTGGAATTTGGTTCTGAGATACAGTAATGTCTTCCAACAATTGCAAAGCTTCATCCATGCGTGGAAAAAGGTAAGTAAGGTGCATGCCCTTGCATAACAAATAAGGATCGTTGACTTTACCTTTTCGACCCTTAACCATAGAGTCACTGGTTGATGGGGTATCATCAGTATGATGTCGAGAGGATAATGATATAGTTGGTTTGGAGGCTTTAGACCACTCTTCTAATACTTTGGAAAGAACGGGACAATCCTTGAGACAGTGATCACCCTTGCAAAGCTTGCAAGGGAACTTGGGTCTACAAGGTGTTCGAATGGAATGCGTTCCATCAGAGGCAAATTGTTGATGCTTGGTCTCTTTATTTTCCTTCTTCTTCTTAATATTCCTTTTCTTCTTCTTATTTTCCTACTGATTACTAACACTATTGATTTGATCAGGCAAGGAAGAAGGAATGGAAGAAGATACATCTGACAAAGAAGAGGAAGGATCAATTTGGGATTGACACTCTCGTGGTGGAGAGTTAACATTTGAAACATTGGGTACAACCGAAATCACTAGATTGAATAACCATTACGGTAATCCTATGGTTAATCCAGGAATATTTAAAGTAGAAATGAAGGGAGGACCAATATCTCCAACTGGAGGAAAGACAAAAGGTACCCCTTGAAAAGGGGTCTCTTGATTGGTAGCCCCGGAAGGAGCTTGGGTGCATGGAGATGGATTATCCATGGAACAAGACGAAGTGATGTGGACAAAGTCTTTCTAAAAATAACTCAAAAACCCTCAGGAAACCGAGCATGCAAAAGGGGAGCTAGAATAAAAAGAGGTACACGGGACAAAAAAGAAAGCTCAAAAAACTTTACTGTAACCAATGCCAGAACAAGCGAGCTATAAAAAAAAGGCCAGAAATCCAACAAGAAACATTAAGAAAATGAAAGACCCTCTATAAGGTATAAGATCAAGAAATCATCCTATTTAAGATCTGGAGACCTCAACAGATCGTATCCTCTGCAAGGTGATGAAATCCAATTCAGACAATATGAAGTGAGAGACTAATATTTCTGAAAGGATATCCCTCTACCGAAAGGGATCCCGGGTATAAGAGCCCTAGAAGGATGGTCACTAGGATACCTCATTCATGACACGTCCGATATGGATATTGGAGCTTCTGCCTTTGGGCCCTCGTATCACCTATACGGAAAATACAAGGAAGACAATGGATAGATGTCCTTAGGCGCTAAGTGGAGTGCAGCATTCCACAAAGTCTGTTCGGAACCTGTTCTCACTGCTTACCCCCTTGAAATGGGAGGCCCTCCCAACAAACTGGTCGATGACCATATCAATAAGTACAAGAGGATTTTAGCACCCTAAGAGAAAACAACTATGTCTCGGATGTAAAATGAAAAGGGGAAATTATTTGGATTCCTATCCCCGGTTTCCTACCTAACTACAAGATTGTTTTTACCCTCACGTGAGGTTAAATGTGTGTTGAGTTAGGATATGTAAATTTTAGGGCTTGTTGTTTTACTCAAAAAGGTGATGGAAGTGCAACTCGATGGTATGAAGACTTGAATCAAACCATGCATTTAGAATGAATCAATGCAACTTTTTCTTTCAATGAATTTCTAGCTATGGGAGAGAGAGTTCTTTTCCATTCCCAAATGCACAACCCAATGCAAATGCGATTTTAGCTTTTGTAATGAATGATAACCAATCATGTAAAATGATACCCAAACTATCCTAAAGTGACAAAAAGAGATCTTTTTATGAACACCAAATGCTAAAATTCTAATCCATTTCCTGTCTTTTTACACTCGAAAAAGACACATTTAAGTTATGTAAAGAAGGATTCCAAAAAAGTTTCCAATCAAAATCAAGACAAAGAAAAGCACTTAATAATATCAAATGCACACAAATCTGGAACAAGCCTTTCTTCTTCTTATGAGTGTGAGACCAAGGATGTCAAATGATCAAATTAAAATAAGAAGTATGTTTATGTTTTCCAATTTGTGAATCTATCAAAAGATGGAGAAAATCAAGCTTCTCTTTGAACTAAAGTGGAGACTAGGAATCAATATTTTCCAACAATCATTAGATAGCTCATCATGCAAAGGAAACAAGATGCACAACCCAAGAAAAAGAGGCTAAAAAAGACATGGATATCCCACACTTTCCAAGTTTGTTAAAAAACAAACCAATCCACACCAATCCAAAAATTATCTCAAAACCTTAATATGGGTCAAAATGACTGTAGGATACACGATTCATGGCCCCCCCATTTCGCTTAAAAATGCAAGCAAAACACTAGTTTTGACTCAAAGGGCCAAACATGGATCCAAATCTCAAAGGACCCAAAAATGGAGGAAAATGACAGTATGATGTGTCTAGGAGTTCTATGAATGTAATGTGTATCCCACAGAACACAATCAATCAGACCAAAACCCCAAAAATGAAGGAAAATGACTGTTGATCCCTATAATTTATGGGGATGGTGCACCCTAGGAAACTGAACCAGAGCGCCAAAGAGGGGTTGGCGCACTCTGTACATGTAATACCCCTTGTTAGGAATTTTATTAAAATTACAATTTTCCACTTTTTTCCTTGGTTCGACCTTTGACTAGTTTCGATCTCTAGGTCCCAAATTTGCCCCAAATGATCCCAAATCTTCTGAGAAGGTATATGAATGATATTAGAACATAAATATGTGTCTCAGGGATGTCTTTGTACCTTTAAAACACTTCTGCAAATACTCTTTCAATTCTGGTCAATGTAGGTAACTTTACTAGTGATTTCCCTTTGACTAGTATTGGTCTCTAGGTCTCAAATTGACTCCAAATGCCTTCAAATATTCAAGGAAGGTGTATGAATGATATTAGGGATTTAATATGATGTTCAGTGATAACATATGGCCACCATAATACCTTTTCAAACTCTCTTAAGATTCTGGACCAAGTATGCAATTTTACTAGTAATTTGGGGTTCAAATCCCCCTAAGGTAAGTACTGAAAATGGATTCCCAAATGCCTCCAAACCCACTCAAATTTATGAAAAGAGGTATGTAATGTGTTAAATATGTTATTAAGGTATCATATTCACCATTAATGGTTTATTACAACTGTTCTCACCCTCTCCCATTCAACTGCAAAAATCACCAATTCGACCCTTGGGGAAATGACACTATTTCTTCTCCCAATGCAATTAAACTGAGTAAAAATACTTCAAATGCTCAAGTACAGTACATGAAACTTGTAAAATACATCCATGGAAGTCCATTAATCACAAATTCATCATAGAATCATCCATTCATTCGAAATCATCATCAATACAATGGTTCACAACAAGGTAGTGGGAAAATGGCATTGTTCTTCCATTAAAAATTAGATTTATACATTTCTACTTGGAATTTCGACCTGAAACTTTCTGGATATGAAGAACAGAGTATTTAATTCATATTAAAAAAGAAATGGGGAATTAGAAGCTCCCCCAAAGAGTACAATATCTCACCAAAAATGCCCTCCCTCAAGGATCAAGAATATGCCATCAAAACTGGAAATGGTTGAAGGAGCGAGCTGCAATAGAAGAAACCATGAGCTGCCCTGTAGCTTACACCTGCAAATAAAGACTCCATTAAAGCTCCAAATTAAAGTTCTGAATGGCCTTTCCAATTGCCAACATGGATGGGAATCTTTCACCCTTGAAATTGGCTAAGGCAAGAAACTAGTCATCCACTAGCTCTCCCTCTTCACAAATGCAATTGCAAATTCTACAAATGATCAAAAGCCATTATCATACTTCATTTCTACATTTTATAAACAACACTAGCCTTCTAAGGGTCGAAATCCTCTCAATAGATTCAATAGATTTTCATTTAGGAAATATTCCACATTTGCCACTTGTCTCCTAGTTCCAACCTTCCATCTTCTCCCAAATTCAATTTTGAGTCTCTTTGGCTTCTCCAACTCCCAAATTCGCTTTCTTTGAGCCTATTTTTGGGGCTGACATGTCATAGTGGTCAGATGTCAGAGGTCAGGTCTGCAATTTGTCATAATTGTCATAGATGCTCCATCATTGGTGTCATAGGGGCTAGGGAATCTCGCCCAAGTGTCCACAAACTTCCACTTTGACTCTTTATCTTCCATGGAGGTTACCAATCCTTCCAAATTCGACCTAAAATTCTCAATGACATTTTTTATGACTTACCAACTCACCCAAGAGTGTTCACATTCCCATTAATTCGAATTTGCAAAAGAGAGATACCATGTATTATGAAAAATCAAGCTAGTGTGGGTCCCACATCCTCCATATGTCTCCAAAACCATTTGTCACTTAGGATTTCTCTTGAATTTCTTTATTCACTCTATTTATTAAATACTTGAACCCTTCTAATGTATAAACATCATTTATTATCCCCCTTATTCCAAATCCCAAAGCTTTCACCCCAAACCTAGGAAACTAGTAATTTTCCTCCTTGACAATTATTTGACCCTTAACATCAATTTTACAAACTCTAATGAATATGGCTAATGTGATTAGGCCATTGTGACCCAATTCCAAATTTGGGACATGACAAATCCTCCCTTCCCAATATTTCTTGTCCTCAAGCAATTTCAAACATGGGTGTTGAAGAACCTGCTTTCTGTATAATTCTTTGAAGTTGCCATTGAATTGCCAAACCTTGAGTCTTTGAGTTTCCATGAATATTTTAGAGAGGAACCACCATGCTTACTGCTGCACTACTCTTATTAAAATCACTTTATTAAGTGGGAAATCCATCTCCCATGCTGCTTGCTTCCCCCAAAAAAATGAAACCAATGAGACAAAAATTATTCCAGGGTCCCATTGCTTGTATTGCACCCCAACAATTAAGAGTGCTCTCCAACCTACACCATTAGATAAGAGGATTCCTAGATCCCATTTTCTTGTATGCATTCTTCCAAACATCATGAGTACCAAATATATATCATCAAAGTACATAACAACATAATGAAAATGTACATCAAGGATATGCTTCATCAAAGAGTCATGAAAGTGCTTATACCTCCAAGCAAGTAGACCACCATTTTCCAAGTGCATACAAGCTTCAAGTGACCAATCAAATCTGCTCCAATGACATAGGTGAGGATCCCATGTCCTATAATGCTGCTCCAAAAGGATGTGATATGCATCAAAATATTCAGCCATGTATTCTTTCATCCAAGAAGTGAATGAAGAATCTCCACTAGAATCTGAACCAAATAATGAGCAGAAAAAACAAGGAGACTTCAAACGACTCAAAGAAGTCTCACCCATACATCCATGAATGTGAGAATCATAAAGATGTAACAAAGTATGTGGCTTCCAACAAAAATGTTCTCCCATCATAAATCTATTCATCCAAGTGTTGGATGAAGTTCCTCTAACATCAAATGAACCCAGTGTTGAGCAAGAAAAACCATGAGTATTCAAGTGACTCAAATCCATATCATATGTGCATCCATGTAGATGTGAATCATCATAAAGTGACAAATTATGCTGCTGCAAATGTGAATAAGAATGTGCTCCAACCATGTCATCATAAAAGTTAAATCTAGGAGTTCCATACTCCTCATGTGGCACCATCAAAAATAACCCTTTCACCCATACTTCATTGAGACTAATACTGCAAAACATGGAATTGTAGGATGTAGGAGAATGTACTAACTCACCCAAATGATCAAAAAGTTCAGGAGTTTCATCATGGGAAGGATCCATGTGGGTAGTATCATGTAGCTCCTTCAAAAGTGTGAACTCTTTGTCATAGTTTGGTTCCAATGTAGAGGAATCATGCTCTTCTTTAAAAATTGCATAACCTTCATCAAGAGGCAATTCAAATTCCTCTTCCACCACATCAAGTGTTTGGATGTCTTCAAGTTCATCTTCAAACACATCAAGAACATTCAAATTTTCACATTTCTCATGATCCACCATGTCATGAGAATACTCCAAACAATCTACCATTTGACAATTTGAAACATAGGAGGAAAAACAAGTATCTTGCAACTTTTCAAGAAGTTGCTCATTTTGAATTGTGAGCTTATGAATATCCTCATTATTCTTCAAGTATGCATCATGTAACAATTCATTAATCTCAAACAAATGGTTTCTATCAAAAAGCAAAGACATGAAATTACGTTTGATGTGGCACATTGCTCTTTGAATCTTCTCCATGTCTTCAAGGAAGGATGTTTCCTCCAATGAAGTAGATCTCCAACAAGAATTTGACACCAATGCTTGAGTGTCATGGAGAATGCTGAGGGAATCTTGGATATTATTTTCATTCATCTTTAAGGACCCTTCAAGAAAATGAGGCTCTTGCAAATGAACCTCCTCATCTTCTTCAATTTTGCTTGGACCAAGTTCATGAAGCTCAAGTGGTGATGGGGAAGTTGATCTCGGTTCTTCTTCAACCGCTACAAGGTCTTCATTATCATGCTTAATGAAACTTGTACTTGTAGAAACAATTTCAAAAATGATCTCTATGTCACCAACATAGAGGTGTGAGCACCCATCAGTAGGTACTCCTTCATAGTTTAAGCATCCATCAGTAGATGCTCTTTGGTTCATGTCTAAGCTAGAAGGTGTCTCAAAATGATCTTCCATATTTTCAATAGAATCTTCTTCATGCTCTTGTGATGTCTCTTCCTTTTTCTCATTAAAGCAAGCTGATGCATTTTGCCCCTTGTTTTCCTTAGGATCAATATATTTGGAATCTCTTCTTGAATAAATCTCAAAAGCTCTCCTCAAGGAGGACATCATTTCATGCACACATATATGATACTCACTCCAAGGGTTTTTACAAGAAGGGCATAAACCTTTCTTCACTAACTCCACATCTTCATTTTTGGGCCTATTTTCAAAAACATGTTCAGCATAGTACTCAAAAGACATGGCATTTTGTTTATTTTTGCTAAAAGCAAGATATTCTTGATATTTTTGATATTGTTGGGGCAAGGTTTTATATTTTGCTCTCCATCTTTGGAACTCACTCATAGAATTATCCTTGGTTGGTGTGACACACTCATATTCATCAGATTTAAAGTCATAAGAATAATCTTCATTTCTCTTGAAATTTTAAGAAGTGTTGCATGATGGCACCTCTTCCTCATACCATTTACATTCTGCTTCATATTGCTCATAAGCATCTGCATATTCCTCATAAGAATTGTACTCATAGGATTCATCATAATAGTAAGACATGGCTGCCAATTATTCTTGAATGTATGTACCTAATACACAGGTGCAAGGACCATGCTCTGATACCACTGTAATGCCCCTTGTTAGGAATTTTATTAAAATTGCAATTTTCCACTTTTTTCCTTGGTTCGACGTTTGACTAGTTTCGATCTCTAGGTCCCAAATTTGCCCCAAATGATCCCAAATATTCTGAGAAGGTATATGAATGATATTAGAACATAAATATGTTTTTTAGGGATGCCTTTGTACCTTTAAAACACTTCTGCAAATACCCTTTCAATTCTGGTCAATGTAGGTAACTTTACTAGTGATTTCCCTTTGACTAGTATTGGTCTCTAGGTCTCAAATTGACTCCAAATGCCTTCAAATATTCAAGGAAGGTGTATGAATGATATTAGGGATTTAATATGATGTTCAGGGATAACATATGGCCACCAAAAGACCTTTGCAAACTCTCTTAAGATTCTGGACCAAGTATGCAATTTTACTAGTAATTTGGGGTTCAAATCCCCCTAAGGTAAGTACTGAAAATGGATTCCCAAATGCCTCCAAACCCACTCAAATTTATGAACAGAGGTATGTAATGTGTTAAATATGTTATTAAGGTCTCATATTCACCATTAATGTTTTATTACAACTGTTCTCACCCTCTCCCATTCAACTGCAAAAATCACCAATTCGACCCTTGGGGAAATGGCACTATTTCTTCTCCCAATGCAATTAAACTGAGTAAAAATACTTCAAATGCTAAAGTATAGTACATGAAACTTGTAAAATACATCCATGGAAGTCCATTAATCACAAATGCATCATATAATCATCCATTCATTCGAAATCATCATCAATACAATGGTTCACAACAAGGTAGTGGGGAAATGGCATTGTTCTTCCATTAAAAATTAGATTTATACATTTCTACTTGGAATTTCGACCTGAAACTTTCTGGAGATGAAGAACAGAGTATTTAATTCATATTAAAAAAGAAATGGGGCATTAGAATCTCCCCCAAAGAGTACAATATCTCACCAAAAACGCCCTCCCTCAAGGATCAAGAATATGCCATCAAAACTGGAAATGTTTGAAGGAGCGAGCTGCAATAGAAGAAACCATGAGCTACCCTGTAGCTTACACCTGCAAATAAAGACTCCATTAAATCTCCAAATGAAAGGTCTGAATGGCCTTTCCAATTGCCAACTTGGATGAGAATCTTTCACCCTCGAAATTGGCTAAGGCAAGAAACTAGTCATCCACTAGCTCTCCCTCTTCACAAATGCAATTGCAAATTCTACAAATGATCAAAATCCATTCTCATACTTCATTTCTACATTTTATAACCAACATTAGACTTCTAAGGGTCGAAATCCTCTCAATAGATTCAATAGATTTTCATTTAGGAAATATTCCACATTTGCCACTTGTCTCCTAGTTCCAACCTTCCATCTTCTCCCAAATTCGATTTTGAGTCTCTTTGGCTTCTACAACTCCCAAATTCGCCTTATTTGAGCCTATTTTTGGGGCTGACATGTCATAGTGGTCAGATGTCAGAGTTCAGGTCTGCAATTTGTCATATTTGTCATAGATGCTCCATCATTGGTGTCATAGGGGCTAGGGAATCTAGCCCAAGTGTCCACAAACTTCCACTTTGACTCTTTATCTTCCATGGAGGTTACCAATCCTTCCAAATTCGACCTAAGATGCTCAATGACATGTGTTATGACTTACCAACTCACCCAAGAGTGTTCACATTCCCATTAATTCGAATTTGCAAAAGAGAGATACCATGTATTATGAAAAATCAAGCTAGTGTGGGTCCCACATCCTCCATATGTCTCCAAAACCATTTGTCACTTAGGATTTCTCTTGAATTTCTTTATTCACTCTATTTATTAAATACTTGAACCCTTATAATGTCTAAACATCATTTATTATCCCCCTTATTCCAAATCCCAAAGCTTCCACCCCAAACCTAGGAAACTAGTAATTTTCCTCCTTGACAATTATTTGACCCTTAACATCAATTTTACAAACTCTAATGAATATGGCTAATGTGATTAGGCCATTGTGACCCAATTCCAAATTTGGGACATGACAGTACACTATCAAAGAGCACCGGTGGCGCACTTTATCTTAAGTCAAAGAGTGTCGGTCACACTAGGGCGCTCTGTATGCACAACCCAGGTGCGTTGGGCGAATAACAAGTAACAGAAAAGCTATATTTCTTGAGGTAAAAGGGGCAAGAGGCCTAATACTGATCCCAAAGAGAATTAGGGGGACCTAAGAAACTCTTTAAAGACAAAATATAAGGGTAGGAGGGTCTCAAGAGGCTAGAAAAAGGATTGATAAAAGGACATGAAATCAAAGACAAATGAAATTGAATATATCAAATCAAAACTATATTCTTACCCCAGTATGGTCGCCAAAATTGTTGTTGGACAATCTACTCGAGTGAACGTGAGCCATATCTCCCTATTGTTACAACGTAATCTTGCACCTTGTGAGAATCAACACTCTTTGGCCTAGAGGATCCATTTCACTGACTCAGAACCACTTTATATCCTTCAGACACTATTTTTCCCTATTTTTTCCCTTATACGCTAGCTGCATCACTATAGCCAATGTACCCACGAGTTGCATCACTATAGCCCGCAGGTAGCATGTAAAATGGTAAAAATCACTAGTTTATTACTTTTTACTCCCAAAAAGCAGTCATTGGGTGACCTTTGGCTCTCCATCTACCCAAGAAATTCCTCGATGTGTCCTTTCACTTACCTTTGAGAGGACTGTATATTGAGCACATATGGCTTATGGACGGGAGGGGAAAGAAGAGCAAGAGAACTCTAGTGTATTTTTTCCCAATCTTGAGTCTACACTCATTGATCCTTATAGTTGTGAACCCTTTATGTTCACCTTCCAAACTCCTATTCTAGTTTGAGTTTTCCATTCATGGAGGATTGAAGTGGTGGAGGCACAAGTGGATTGATCCAGATCATGGTTCATATTGGTTGCCGACAAGAGGTCGTATCACATTGTACTTCTTCTTGTTTATTAATAGAAATACTCATATTCTCATCCATTAATGTTGTAAATGTTGTTTATCTTACATTGGGTTGCATTTACTTGTTATATCATGGGCCATTGCTATTGATGATGTTAATGTCGTTTATATATTATATGTACTTGTTGTATATTGGCTGTCAAGACTAATTTGCAGATTCAAGTGCATGGATTGAAAAGCTCCAACAAGAATCTACATCAAACGTTTGGATCGAGGTTGGTTACATTCTCCATTATCTTAGCATTGTCATTTATATAGCATAGCATTGGGAATTGAGTTTATTTCTGGTAGTCATCTGTCTGTTGTGATCTACCCCAAGCCATAGTGAGTTTTCTCCAACACAAAAATGGCGACTCCGCTGGGGAAAACATCCATTTTTGGGGATTTTTTAAGCATTAGTCCTTATTTAGAGTTGTTGTTTGTCGAAGCTCTGTGTCACTTATTTTTCATTGAGATACACTATAGAAAAATTGCTTTTTCTAAGCCATTGGACTCTCGGTTTTCCCGTTTTCCTTTCCTCACCCGCGGGCTAGCGTAGCTCTGCCCGTGTATACCCGCCTCTGTTTACTCTACTGCTCGCGGGTACCCACTAGTATTCCTTTGACAGTAGCATACAACTCTGGATTTGGTTGATTTATGACCTTTGGTTGTTGCTGGGTTGGTTTTGGTTGATTCTGAGTCTTTGTTGGACTGTTTCTTGACTGTTCCATGCCTTGGTTGTGACCAGAATTCTTCTTTTATCTTGGTTTAACCTTGTTGGTTTTTTACCCATCTTTGGATTTAGCCTTGTTGGTTTTTTCCTTTTGAGCTCATTCCTTTGACTAAGTCTTATTGTTTGGTATCTGCCTATTTTTCTTAGTGATCTCCTTGGCATATCAGTGACTAGATAGTAGGATTTTGCTTGCATTTTTCATTTCCATATATTGAAAAATACAAAAATACACATAGTTTTGCATTTTCCTTTTGTTTATAAGAGAAAATACAAAAAAAAAAAAATTCTTTTATGTATTGCATCTTGTATTGAGTGCTTTCTGCCTTCATTTAGATTTTGATTGTGCATTGAAAAATATAAAAAGGATTGCATATTTATTTCGAAACCGTTGGTTTGATTGTGCATGTTAGTGGTGTTGAATATTGTAACTTCAAAGAATATTATATTTGTACTTTATTATTCCGGAGATGTTTCATCCCTCTGAGGTAACCCTATTATGTATCCAGAGATGTTTATTCCTCCGAGAGTTTGTATTAACCAGGGTTATTAGACCCACCATGTGGGGGTCGGCCCTGTGGTTAGATTTCTAGGGTTATTAGACTTCTCCAGGAGAGGTCGGCCCCATTAGGTCTTTTAGTCAGTTGGGGGTCAGTATAAATAAGAGAGGTGAACTCCTCATTAGATCATTCACTCACTTGTGGAAGAGTGCGCACTTGTCTGGGAGATCTGCTAAGGAGTCAAAGAAGGAAGGAGCACATCTTGTATTTTGGTTGATCATCTTATTGAGGAAAGCTTTGCTGGGTTTTCTACCCCATGAGGGTTTCCCAGGGTATATTGTGTGTCTATCTTGTGATTGTGTTTCTTTCAGTGATCTTGCTTGTCTATTTGGTTTAAACTTAACATGGTATCAGAGCTAGACTGAATAGGACATCTTTCACAAGGTAAGAATACCTCTTTCTCTCTCTTTGGTGAAGTTAGGGTTTCAGCCCAAAGTTGGTATTATTGATTTTTGGTTGCATGGCTGGATAGCTCTTTTCAATACCTTTCTTTTGAGCTATAGATAGAACTTTTTGGTTGGGTAGAACTCCGGGAAATCCAAACCCTAATTCTACCAAAAGTGCGATACGTCAGATTTTGGTTTCAGAAAAAAGTTGTAATTTTTGAATTCTGATTACATGGCTGGATATCCCTTCTCAAGAGCATTCTTTTGAGCTATAGATCGAACTTTTTGGTTGGGTAGAACTCCGGGAAAGTCAAACCCTAATTCTACCAAAAGTGCGATAAAATTCTATTCCAGATTCCGAAAAAGTGAAAAGTAACTTCCCAGGTAAGTCTACTCTGTCTCTTGGACTCCCCCAAGAGAATATGGATCCAAATGCTAAGCTTGAAGACAAGCTAGAAGGCATAGAGAATTTCCGAGCATGGAAATACAGAATTGGTCTCATTCTTGAGGAGAATGATCTTGCTCATTATATCAAGGAGGAAGTTGCAGAACCAGAAGAAGATGAAGCCAAAGAAAAACACAGGAAGGATCTGATTAGGGCAAAGAGAATCATAGCTGATTCCATTAAAGACCACTTGATTCCCCAAGTGGCTTCCAAGAAGACTCCAAAGGAAATGTATGATGCCCTAGGAAGAATGTATGAAGGAAAGAACATCAATAGGAAGATGAATCTAAGGACTCAGTTGAAGAGTACCAAGATGCACAAAGGATAATCCATTCAAGACTACTTCTCAAGAGTCTCTCTAATCAAAGAGCAACTAGATGCCATTGGTGATACTCTTGATGAAGATGAACTTGTGATGACAGCTCTAAATGGTCTCACTAGACCTTGGGAGTCATTCATTCAAACTATGTGTGCCAGAAAAGAAAGTATGAAGTTTGATGTAGTATGGGAAGATTGTGTTCAAGAGGAGGCTAGGGTTGCCAACAGAGAAGCTCTTCTCAAAGAGGATGACCAAGCTTTGGCCACCCACACCAAAAGAGGAAAGAGAGGCTACTTCAAGAAAGTAAACCACAAAAGGCCTCAACCCTCTCATAGAATCAAAAGGAAAGGGGGAGACATCTCCACAGTCCAATGTTTCAATTGTCTCAAGCTAGGACACTATGCCAGAGACTGTACCCTATGTTAGGAACCCATGTCTTTACTTTGTTAGTATGTTGTTATTGGACGCATATGCTTTGTAAGTCGTCCCGTAGTATTTGTTGATCAATAGTTTGTGTTATTGTTGTTGGCGCATATGCTTTGTAAGTCGCCCGTAGTATTGTTGATCCATAGTTTGTAACGGCCCATGGTTTCGACCCATAGTATTGGCGCCTAGAATTAGTATATAAGTGTGTGTTGAGACCTATGAAGGCACCGTGAAGTTATTTGTATTGAGCTTGCTCAAAGGAGGTTGCCCCCTCGAAGTGGCCCGTGATCAATATAAAGTGATTCTGAGTTCTGTCATTTCTGCTATTTCGCATATTTTCATTAAGTGATTGTTGCAGGTGCCTCACATCTGGTATCAGAGCACTTTCTTGGGCTCGCTGGGTGAAATTTCTGCCAAAATTTTTTTTCGCATCTGTTGCAGGTTCGGATTTGGGAATAATCCCTATCCGCTTAACTGTGGGAAGTACTTGGGCATAAGCCCTAAAACTCATTGTGAGGAGTACCACAGGAATCCTGAAGTAGCTGGCCCATTGAGAGGACCTGCCAGCGAAAAGGGCAACGACCCCTACCTGATTGACTAGTTCCCACCCGTGATGTAAACCAAGAGCTGTCGTTTGTGGCAAAGCGGTTATCAGTTTTACCTGAGCCGTGGAGTGAGGGGTATTGCCCCAATACGCAAGCCGTCAGACAGCATTGGTGGCCGAGTGAAAACCCTGAACTGTTAGGAAGCCGCACATACCTGGGATCCATATCTACCTTCAGTTGAACTATTGTCGATCACTGCTGCGCCATTTCAGATCCATTTTGCAAGCCGTTCCAGATCCAGCAGGTCGGCGTTGTTCCAGATTCCTTCTGAGCCGTAGCCACTCCAGTTTGTAAAAAAAAAAAAAAAAAAAATAAAAAAAAATCCCGGTTATGGTTGTAACCCGTGCAGGAGCAAAAACCATGGAGGAAGCACTTGCAGCCATCCAAGCCAAACTCCAGGATTTGGATGAAAAATTTCTCAGTCTCCATCTTGAACATTCAGCCATGAACAACAAACGGCAGTCCGAGTCTTCAGTAGACAATGGGTTCTCTTCTTCCAGCAATTTCCGTGGTCCGAAGCTTGATTTTCCTCGCTTCAATGGTACCGATCCAACTGGATGGATCTATCGTGCAGAACAGTATTTCAGTCTGCATAATACTTTTGATGTCAACAAAGTTCCGTTGGCATCCTTTCATTTGGAACAGGAAGCTCTTCAATGGTACCGTTGGTACATCAAGGCTCATCCAGAGCCCAACTGGCCAGACTTTTGTCAGCTCCTTTTGCAACGATTTGGTCCTAGTGCTTTTGATGACTTGACAGGAGCCCTCACTAAACTTCACCAAACTGGCACTGTGAGAGAGTATCAAACCGAATTTGAGAATCTAGCCAACCACACCAAAGGATTGACTGATGAATTTTACCGGAGTTGTTTTATCAATGGTCTAAAGGATGCCATTCGCTCTGAGGTCAAAATGTTCTGTCCCAACACAATGATGGAAGCACTCGGGTTGGCTAAGTTGGCAGAAGACAAGATTGCAGCCCAGCAACGCTCCAAGCCCACTTTTGTTCCCTTCAGAAATATGGGTTCTCAGCGACCACCTATACCGCAGGCTCCTCGACCGACTCCTATCAAGCGTTTATCTGAAGCAGAGATGCAAGCACGCATAGAAAAGGGGCTTTGCTATAATTGTGATGAGAAATTCACTCGGGGACATCGATGTGTTCAACAAAAGCTCTATCTCCTGGATGTGGAGTCTCCGCCTGCCTCTGAAATGGGTGACGAAGATCCAGAAACACTGGATGCTCCGGTCGACATTCAGGAACCGCTTATTGACCCTCCGTCTCAGGATGACCAGCCAGAGATATCTCTCCATGATTTAGCTGGAATCACCACCCCCCAAACAATGCGGGTCAGGGGTTACTTCAAGAAGCTTCCTCTTACAATCCTCATTGATTCTGGTAGCACTCATAATTTCATCGACCCTCGGATCGCCAAACAAGCTGATTGTTTTATCCATCCTTGCTCCAACTTTGAAGTCATGATTGCCAATGGGGGCACCTTAACTTGCAAAGGGAAGTGTCAAAATGTGCGTATCTCTATGGGAGATTATATCCTACGCTCTGACATGTTTGCCTTGCCCTTAGGCGGATGTGATGTGGTTTTGGGCGCTCAATGGCTACGCACACTCGGCCCTATCTTATGGGATTTTGCCGAACTTTGGATGCAGTTTTCCCTCAATGGACACAAACACACATTGACAGGATTACAACCAGGTTCTCTCA
Organism: Larix kaempferi; assembly: GCA_027924585.1. Taxonomy (NCBI): domain Eukaryota; kingdom Viridiplantae; phylum Streptophyta; class Pinopsida; order Pinales; family Pinaceae; genus Larix; species Larix kaempferi. Next base: position 26,051,414 of record BSBM01000158.1, on the reverse strand, counting down.
GCATCATCAGTTCACATCGCATGGAGAAACTCCTCAAGAAGAGTTCACATGGTGTCATCGCTCAGATCAGTTCCATCCAGATGCAACCATCCGCGATCTCCACTACTCCTTTGGATCTACAACAAATTCTGAATCGATATACAGGTGTCTTTGCTGAACCAGTGGGATTACCACCTTCCAGGCCAGAAGACCATCGTATTCAGCTCCTTCCTGGCAGCGTTCCTCCCAACATCAGGCCCTATCGCTACCCATTTCACCAAAAAACAGAGATTGAAATGCTCGTGCGGGACTTATTGAAGCAAGGTATTATTCGCCCAAGCACTAGTTCCTTTTCTTCTCCAGTTATTCTTGTCCGCAAAAAAGATGGGTCATGGCGCCTCTGCATTGACTTCCGAGCACTTAATCACCTCACCATCAAGGATAAGTTTCCAATTCCTATTGTTGATGAGCTTCTTGATGAGCTTCATGGGGCTCACTTTTTCTCCAAGTTGGATCTTCGCTCTGGGTATCATCAAATTCGGGTTCATGAGGAGGATATTCCTAAAACAGCTTTCCGCACACATGATGGCCATTATGAGTTTTTGGTCATGCCGTTTGGCCTCACTAATGCTCCTTCCACATTCCAGGCCTTAATGAATAAAATATTTCGACCCTACTTGCGGAAATTCATTCTGGTATTCTTTGATGATATCCTCATCTACAGTAAAACATGGGATGAACATCTCCAGCATCTGGATCTTGTCATGCAACTTTTCTCTGACCATCATCTCCATGCTAAGCAGTCTAAATGTGTTTTTGGACAAAAGGAAGTTGAGTATCTCGGGCACATCATCTCAGCACAAGGGGTTCGCGTGGATCCTGCCAAAATCGATGCCATGAACAATTGGCCACATCCTCAGACACTCAAGAGCCTTCGTGGTTTTTTGGGGTTGACTGGCTACTACCGCAAGTTTGTCAAGGATTATGGGAAGATTGCAGCTCCATTAACTGCCCTATTGAAAAAATATGCTTTTACATGGACACCTGCTGCTCAGTGTGCATTTGACAAACTAAAACAAGCTATGTGTACTACACCTGTGCTAGCTATGCCCGATTTTTCCAAGCCCTTCACGATTGAGAGTGATGCTTGCGGCAATGGACTTGGTGCTGTTCTCCTTCAAGATGAACACCCCATTGCATTCACCAGCAAAGCCCTTTCCGGTAAGAATTTAGCTGCCTCTACCTATGAGAAGGAAATGATGGCTATTTTGCATGCAGTACAGAAGTGGCGTCCATACCTATTAGGGAATCATTTCTGCATCAAGACTGATCACCAGAGTTTGAAATATTTCTTGGACCAGCGTGTCTCCTCCCCGGCACAACAGAAATGGGTTTGCAAACTCATGGGTTATGACTATGAGATCACGTACAAGAAGGGTAAAGACAATATTGTGGCAGATGCTCTTTCTCATACATTTGATGCCCAAGGTTCTCTTTCAGCGATTTCTATGCCTATTCCAAATTGGTTGCAATCGGTTCAACAGGGTTATGTCAACGACTCTTCCTTATCTCAGATCATCCAGCGCTTGACCAACAATCCTTCTGCGGTCCCACATTACTCTTGGGATGGTGCTTCTCTGCGATACAAGGGTCGTCTGGTGCTTCCCCAGAGCACATATCTTCTACAGGCTGTCTTCTATGAATTCCATGCTTCTCCATCAGCTGGGCACTCTGGGTTCCTCAAAACATATGAACGAGCACGGCGTAACTTCTTTTGGCAAGGCATGAAAAGGACAATTCAACAGATGGTGGCCGAATGTGATACATGCCAGCGCAATAAGGGTGAAACAACACTCCTTCCAGGATTGCTTGAACCCTTGCCCATACCTACACGGATTTGGACATATATTTCTATGGATTTCATCGAAAGGCTCCCTAAATATGGCGGAAAGACAGTGATTCTCTTTGTGGTTGATCGTCTCTCCAAATATATTCATTTTTGTGCTCTCAGCCACCCCTATACAGCCTCCTCCGTCGCACAAATTTTTATGGACCAGATCTTTCGTCTTCATGGCATCCCTTCTTCCATTGTCTCGGATCGTGATGCGACTTTCACTAGTCATTTTTGGACAGAACTATTTCGTCACACTGGCACCAAACTGAAGATGAGTTCAGGGTATCACCCACAAACAGATGGTCAGACTGAAATTGTTAATAAATGCTTGGAAACTTATCTTCGTTGCTTAACCTCGGAACAACAACATCAGTGGGAAAAGTGGCTTCCTCTCGCTGAATGGTGGTACAATACCTCTTACCACACTGCCTCCAAAATGACCCCATATGAAGCAGTCTATGGTCAGGAACCTCCATCTCTTCTTCCATACACCCCCACCAGTTCACCAGTTCAGGAAGTCGACAGGGTCCTTCGCAATCGAGATCAGATTCTTCGCATTTTGTGGGACAATCTTCACATGGCAAGGAATCGCATGAAGCAACAAGCTGATCAGCACCGTTCAGAGCGCACCTTTCAAGTCGGCGATATGGTTTTTCTTCGTCTCCAGCCGTACAAACAATCCTCCTTGAAACTCAAAGGACGTCAGAAGCTCGCTCCAAAGTTCTATGGGCCATATCGGATTCTTCAGAAGATTGGGTCCGTCGCTTATAAATTGGAACTTCCTCCTTCTTCCCGCATTCATCCAGTCTTTCATGTCTCTTGTCTGAAGAAAGTTCTTGGCACCAACATCAGCGGCCAAACGATTTTACCCGAACTGGATAATGAAGGATCCATCCTTTTGGAGCCAGAGGCCATCCTCAATCGGCGCACGCATCAGCTTCGCTCTCGCTCTATCACAGAGGTCTTAATTCAGTGGCACGGCATGCAACCAGAGGATGCTACATGGGAATCACTCCTTCAGATTCAACAACAATTTCCACATCTAAAGCTTTGAGGACAAAGCTTTTTTTCAAGGGGGAGGGGATGTTAGGAACCCATGTCTTTACTTTGTTAGTATGTTGTTATTGGACGCATATGCTTTGTAAGTCGTCTCGTAGTATTTGTTGATCAATAGTTTGTGTTATTGTTGTTGGCGCATATGCTTTGTAAGTCCCGTAGTATTGTTGATCCATAGTTTGTAACGGCCCATGGTTTCGACCCATAGTATTGGTGCCTAGAATTAGTATATAAGTGTGTGTTGAGACCTATGAAGGCACCGTGAAGTTATTTGTATTGAGCTTGCTCAAAGGAGGTTGCCCCCTCGAAGTGACCCGTGATCAATATAAAGTGATTCTGAGTTCTGTCATTTCTGCTATTTCGCATATTTTCATTAAGTGATTGTTGCAGGTGCCTCACACCCTACCAGAGAAGAAGAAGAAAAGGTTTGTTCACAAAAGACATCATGCTCATATGGCAGAAGATGTCAGTGAAGAAGAAGAAGAAGAAGAAGAAGAAGAAGTGGAGGAAAGGCCTCAAAAGAAAAGATCTAAAGTAAAGAAAGAAGATCCAGAAGAATATGTACTATTTTCTGCTCTCTCTGGATCTATGTCTCCTGGTGAAGGCACTTGGCTCATTGATAGTGGTGCTTCAAAGCACATGACAGGTCATAAGGAAACTCTCTCCAAGATTGAAGAGAAGTCTTCACCCCAAAAGGTATCTCTAGGAGATGATTATCAATATCCCATCAAGGGAATTGGTGAAGCAAGCTACAAGCTTGATTCAGGAACACCTTTAAAGATGAAAGAAATTTTATATGTCCCAGGTTTAAAGAAGAATCTACTCTCTATCTCAGCACTAGACAAGAAAGGCTTTAGAGTAGCCTTCATAGATGGACAAGTACTCATGTGGTCCAAAGGAAAATCAATCAAAGATGCAATTGTCATTGGTGAAGAAGAAGGAGGACTTTATAAACTCAAGGGTCATCCAGAATCTGCCCTTGCTCATGAAGTTTCTAGTCCCAGTGAGATATGGCATAGAAGACTAGCTCACATCAACTATAAAGCTTTACCCTATGTGAGTAAGATGGTTATAGGTTTGCCAGACTTGAAGGCTGATCATGATGGCTCATGTAAAGGATGTAAGAAAGGGAAGAATATCAAGAATCCCTTTCCGAAAAGTGAAACAAAGACTAAGAGCTCTCTAGAACTAATACACTCAGATGTATGTGGATCTATGCCTACCACATCTCTAAGTGGGTTTGAATACTATCTCTCATTCATTGATGACTATTCAAGAAAAACTTGGATATACTTCCTAAAAGGTAAGAATGAAGTCTTTGGAAAATTCAAAGAGTTCAAGGCTCTAATAGAAAACCTCTCAGACAAGAAAATCAAGATTCTCAGAACAGATAATGGTGGAGAATATACTTCAAAGGAATTTGAAGATTTTTGTAAAGAAGCTGGAATCAAGAGGGAACTAACCACTCCATACAATCCCCAACAAAATGGGGTAGCTGAGAGGAAAAATAGAACCATCATGGAAGCTGTAAATACTATGATACATGATCAAGACCTTCCCATGTATCTATGGGCTGAAGCAGCCAAGACAGCAGTATATGTACAAAATAGACTATCTCATAGTGCTCTTGATTTCAAAACTCCAGAAGAAGTCTTTACAGGAAAGAAGCCTGAGGTAAGTCATCTCAAAATATTTGGGTGTCCTGTGTACATCCACATTACAAAAGAAAAGAGATCCAAATTGGATCCCTCAGGTAAGAAGGGAATGTTTGTTGGTTATTGTGAAGCTTCCAAAGCTTTCAGAATTTACATACCAGGTTTCCATCATATAGAAATAAGTAGAGATGTAACCTTTGATGAGGAAGCAACTCTCAAGAAATCTAGAAAGTGTCAACTTGAAGAAGTTTATGAAGAAGATACATCTCCCAGAATCTCAGAGACTGTTCACATCCCTGAAGAGGACATACCAGAGGATCATGACATGCTGGAACCACAAGAACCTCCTATTGCAGAATTATCTAGGAAAAGAAGACCAGCATGGTCTAGAGATATTATTCAAGGAGCTGAAAGATATGGTGCTCCTGAAGGCTCCACTAGAGAAAGGAAGAAACCAAAGCTAGTGTCCAACTATATGGCCTTGATGTGTGATCTTGTGTATCAACTACCTACTAGCTATGAAGAGGCAGCTCAGAAGAAAGAATGGGTAGAATCAATGACAGAAGAATATCAGTCAATAATGAAAAATGATGTTTGGGATATAGTTCCCAAACCAAAAGATAAAAGTGTGGTTTCTTCCAAATGGATCTTCAAAATAAAACATGCTGCGGATGGAAGCATTGAAAAATACAAAGCAAGATTTGTAGCCAGAGGATTCTCTCAGAAGGAGGGAATTGACTATGAAGAAACATTTGCACCAGTTTCTAGGTACACTTCAATTAGAACTATCATGGCTCTTGCATCCATGATGAAGTGGAAATTAAACCAAATGGATGTTAAGACAGCCTTTCTGAATGGTGTAATTGAAGAAGAAGTATACATAGAGCAACCACAAGGGTTTGAGGTTAATGACGGAAGGACTCATGTATGCAAACTTAAAAAGGCATTATATGGGTTAAAACAAGCTCCCAGGGCTTGGTACGGAAGGATTGACAATTTCCTAACTAGCATGGGCTTTACCAAAAGTAAGGCTGACCCAAACCTTTATCTCAAGGTGATGGATGATGAACCAGTTATACTTTTGTTATATGTAGATGATCTATTTCTAACTGGAAATGAGAAACAAATTATTGAAAGCAAGAAGAAGCTTTCTTCAGAATTCGAGATGAAAGATCTCGGTTTAATGCACTACTTCTTAGGCTTAGAAGTTTGGCAGGAACCAAGAGGAATCTTTCTAAATCAAGGTAAATATGCTGTGGAGATCCTGAAGAGATTTGACATGCTAGAGTGCAAATCCATGGCCACTCCCATGGACTCCAACTTAAAGATTTTAGTCAATGACTCTTCAGATTTAGTGGACCTAACTCTATATAGACAAATTATTGGGTCACTAATGTATCTGACAAATACTAGGCCAGATATATGCTTTGCTGTAAATACCCTAAGTCAGTATTTAGTAGAACCTAGAAAGGTTCATCTAATAGCTGCAAAGCATGTAATGAGGTACTTAAAAGGTACATTAGATTTTGGTCTAGTCTATCACGGAAGTCGTGAACTCAAGTTGCATGGTTACTCAGACTCTGATTGGGCGGGCAGTGTCTCAGATAGAAAAAGTACTTCAGGTGGATGTTATATCCTTGGATCTGCTATGATCTCATGGTTCAGCAAGAAACAATCTAGTGTGGCCCTCAGCTCTGCTGAAGCAGAATATATAGCTGCTTGCTCTGCTAGCTGTGAAGCAATATGGCTTCGGAAACTGTTATCTGGAGTGTTTGACTTAGAAATGGATCCCACTAAGATTATGTGTGATAATCAAAGCTGCATCAAGATGACAGAAAATCCTGTGTTCCATGATAATTCAAAACACATAGAGATCCGATACTTCTATATTCGAGATATGGTGCAGAAAGGAGCTATCAAGCTTGAGTATGTGAGCACTGAAGATCAAATTGCTGATATCCTGACCAAACCACTGTCTCATGTGAAATTTGAATACTTTCGAGACAAGCTTGGTGTAGTTCAAAAGGACCCTCCTAGAAAGGGGGAGTAGCATGTTCCCTGATAACAAGCAAGTCTCATCAATAAATTGACTTCACTTAATCACTTAGAAATAGTTAGAATTAGGACTACTATATTTTTACCTAGTTTTACTTATACATGCTTTTGATACATGCTTGTGATGATAGATGTATTAGTGAGAATACATGCTTTTGATGACAGATGTATACATGCTTGTGATGATAGATGTATACATGCTTTTGATGTTAGATGTATTAGTGAAAATACATGCTTTTGATGATAGATGTATACATACTTGTGATGATAGATGTATTAGTAAGAATACATGTTTTTGATGACAGATGTATACATGTTTGTGATGATAAATGTATTAGTGAGAATACATGCTTTTGATGATAGATGTATACATGCTCTTGATGATAAATGTATTAGTGATAATACATGCTTTTGATGATAGATGTATACATGCTCTTGATGATAAATGTATTAGTGAGAATACATGCTTTTGATGATAGATGTATACATGCTCTTGATGATAGATGTATTAGTGAGAATACATGCTTTTGATGATAGATGTATACATGCTTTTGATGATGAATGTATACATGCTTTTGATGTTGGATACATGTTTTTGATGTATGATGTATACATGTTGTTGATGCTAGATGATGATACATGTATTGATTAATGTACTTGTATGGATGAGGATACTTGTACTTGTATTGATGAGAATACAGTTGAGGGGATTGGATCATCCCTGGACTTTCAGTCCTAAAAAGAGCCGTAGACGTGAGGTCTCCGAGAATGTAGTCCTTAGTGGACAGTTGAGGGGATTGGATCATCCCTGGACTTTCAGTCCTAAAAAGAGCCGTAGATGTGAGGTCTCCGAGAATGTAGTCCTTAGTGGACAGTTGAGGGGATTGGATCATCCTTGGACTTTCAGTCCTAAAAAGAGTCGTAGACGTGAGGTCTCCGAGAATGTAGTCCTTAGTGGACAGTTGAGGGGATTGGATCATCCCTGGACTTTCAGTCCTAAAAAGAGCCGTAGACGTGAGGTCTCCGAGAATGTAGTCCTTAGTGGACAGTTGAGGGGATTGGATCATCCCTGGACTTACAGTCCTAAAAAGAGCCGTAGACGTGAGGTCTCCGATAATGAAGTCCTGAATGAACAGGCAGGGGATTGCATCGTCCCCGGACTGAGGTCCTAGAATAGAGCCATAGACTGGGTCTCCGATAATGAAGTCCTGAATGAACAGGCAGGGGATTGCATCGTCCCCGGATTGAGGTCCCAGAATAGAGCCGTAGACTGGGTCTCCGATAATGAAGTCCTGAATGAACAGGCAGGGGATTGCATCGTCCCCGGATTGAGGTCCCAGAATAGAGCCGTAGACTGGGTCTCCGATAATGAAGTCCTGAATGAACAGGCAGGGGATTGCATCGTCCCCGGACTGAGGTCCCAGAATAGAGCTGTAGACTGGGTCTCCGATAATGAAGTCCTGAATGAACAGGCAGGGGATTGCATCGTCCCCGGACTGAGGTCCCAGAATAGAGCCGTAGACTGGGTCTCCGATAATGAAGTCCTGAATGAACAGGCAGGGGATTGCATCGTCCCCGGACTGAGGTCCCAGAATAGAACCGTAGACTGGGTCTTCGATAATGAAGTCCTGAATGAACAGGCAGGGGATTGCATCGTCCCCGGACTAAGGTCCCAGAATTGATCCGTAGACTGAAGTCTCCGAGAACTGAAGATTGGATTGTATCATCCATGGACCTATGTCCTAAAAGGAGCAGGATCGATCATCCTAGGAATATGATCGTGTGATGACGATGCTGATGATCGTGTGATGACGATGCTGATGATCGTGTGATGACGATGCTGATGATCGTATGATGACGATGCGATGACGATGCTGATGATCGTGTGATGATCGTATGATGACGATGCGATGACGATGCTGATGATCGTGTGATGACGATGCTGATGATCATGTGATGACGATGCTGATGATCGTATAATGATGATGCGATGACGATGCTGATGATCATGTGATGACAATGCTGATGATCGTATGATGACGATGCGATGACGATGTTGATGATCGTGTGATGACGATGCTGATGACGATGTGATGACGATGCTGATGATCGTGTGATGACGATGTTGCTGATCATGTGATGACAATGACCATGATGTCGATGTTGATATACTAGTAACTGTTTGAGTTACTGATGAAGACAAATTAAAGAAAGCTTCCGATGATTTATAGATGTATCATGAATGGTGACTCCTTGCTCCTGCAGATGCTATTATAATATCCTTCTCGTTAAGGGGGAGTGTTGAATATTGTAACTTCAAAGAATATTATATTTGTACTTTATTATTCCGGAGATGTTTCATCCCTCCGAGGTAACCCTATTATGTATCCGGAGATGTTTATTCCTCCGAGAGTTTGTATTAACCAGGGTTATTAGATCCACCATGTGAAGGTCGGCCCTGTGGTTATATTTTTGGGGTTATTAGACTTCTCCAGGAGAGGTCGGCCCCATTAGGTCTTTTAGTCAGTTGGGGGTCAGTATAAATAAGAGAGGTGAACTCCTCATTAGATCATTCACTCACTTGTGGAAGAGTGCGCACTTGTCTGGGATATCTGCTAAGGAGTCAAAGAAGGAAGGAGCACATCTTGTATTTTGGTTGATCATCTTATTGAGGAAAGCTTTGCTGGGTTTTCTACCCCATGAGGGTTTCCCAGGGTATATTGTGTGTCTATCTTGTGATTGTGTTTCTTTCAGTGATCTTGCTTGTCTATTTGGTTTAAACTTAACAAGTGGCATTGTTTTCATTGGATAGATGAATCTAGGATTTGACAATTTTGCATACTATTGAGTCTTACACATCACTAGTTTCACGATCATATCCCTTGAGTAATCACAACCATTAAAATTAACGCTTAATCTTAAAATTGATTAGACCGATTTTATTTATAGGGTACACCAATTAGCATAGGTTTAGAGTCTTGGAATAGATCATCATGAGTTAACAATCCAAGACTACTAGATGAAACATTAGGTGTCTGACCAGGGAGTGTAGGAATCCATGGTATATATCGGTGTTCTCAGGAAGCTCTACTCAATCCAGAGTTAAGCACGAGGTCACAGGAGGTTGGTTGAAGAGATATCCCTCTGATACCGGTTGAACGTGGGAGATATTTCCGGGGTTTGTTCATATCTGGGGGTATCGGAGGTTCGTCCTCTTGTGCTTCGGGCTTAGCTACCCTTCCCATACGACGGATCCCACCTGCGACTGTCCCCCTGAGCATTGGTTATATTGCGGTGACCATAGTTTCCTTTCCTAGGTATCGCATAGGGTACTTGTAGTGGTTATGTTGTTTGTGTCCTGAGTCAGATAGGGGTCAGACATCATAGTTCCCGTTGTATAAGGACTTGACCCTGTGCACGCAGTGAAGTCTGGGGGCCATTATAATTAATTCTGTTACCTCCGGCTATAGTTTGGGAGTCTCAAGCCTCTCATAGGCAAGACATACCGGCTCTAGTGTCAGGAGCTCATTTAGCCACTATGTTTGTCTTCTCTTGTCTGTAGTTTCTCTAGGTGTGTGCTTTTGATTTACAGTTTTTGATCGATAGTTGGCCTTTAGGGGGTGTTTTGATTTTATATTCTCTCCGGAGATATCGTGGCATGGAGCCCTACTCTCCACCGATCCCATCAGTTGGCTAGCTTAGAGCCTACCGAGCTTTCACGCCGTGTTGCTAGGGGACGCCGGCGGGCTCCCTCTAAGTCTTCGGATTCTTACGAGACATACGTCCAAGAATTCATGACTACTACACATTTTGATACTGAAGAAATACCTTCGAATCCATCAGGTAGATTTGAATGCACTTCGGATTCCCCTACTCCTCGAGAGGCCTGGGGAGGTGATCCACCTGAGACTCAACTTGGTTCAATTTGGCCAAATCCACTTGAACACGATCCGTTTGATCGTTCGAATCTAGATAATTATCTTCATGGGATTCAAACCTTACCCGAGGACGAAGATCAGGACGACACGTTCATTCCTTAATTTCCATGCAATTATAGACACGGGATGCCAGAGTTACATGACGACACTAGTCCTATGGTCAACCCAACCACACTCTCTTTTGGTATGCCTAATTATAGTACAGTTGAGCCTTCCACTACGTTTGGTAGTCACGCTGGCACCAGTCATGGTGTTAGCCATACTATACCCACTGGGGGCACTACGTTGTCCACTCACACACATAGTATGGGGACTGGTCATTTTCCTGCTAACAATGCTAATGTTGGAAGAAGACCACCTCCTAGGATTTCCCAACCTAATAGGAATGTTGTTAGAAACATGACTCACCATCCACCACCTAATACACATGCCACTACTCGTCAACCCAGGACTACTTTCACAAATGTTAATGCTCCTCCTAACCATGAGGGTGGACATATACCGCATACTTTTGCGTCCACTGCTGCCACTAGTAATGCCAATGTAGGGGGTGGGAATATATCCTATCCACATGGAGATAGCGCCACCATCCTTTTTACTAGTAACACCAATTTTGGGGCTGGGAATACATCTCATGCTTCTGGTCACCACACAACTTCTCAAGCTAATCCTAATGCTGGGGGTGGGAACATACCATACCATTATGGTCATTACAACACGGATCCCGCTACGAATAGTACGCACATGCCCCATACTCATGGTGGAAACCCTTACTACAACACAGTCGGTGCTAGCCACCAGTACAACCCACCACCCCAATATGGTGCCCAAAACACTTATATATCTGCTTACTCTCAAATGGGTCAGGCAGGAGGAGGTTATAAATCTTATGGCCATGGTCAAGCTTATGGTCTGTTAGGTCCTCATTATCAGCAGTTTAATCCTCATGGTCAAGATTTTGGTCTGTCTTATAATTCGGTTCCGTTCAACCAACCTTTTATGGGGGCTTATAATAAAGCTTTCCAGCCTCAGCTCTCATTCCTTGCACGCTTGAATCTTCCAGATCTTTTGAAGCTCATGAATGATCCGGTGTGTCATGACCCTACTTGGCCCTCGGTCCCTACCAAGCTCCCTTCGGACATTCCTAAGTTTGAGGGGAAAGGTGGTGAGGACCCAGGTGATCATATCACGACATTTCACCTTTGGTGCTCCTCCAACTCATTGAATCATGATTCCATTAGATTGTGACTATTTCAACACACCCTCACGGGGGCAGCTGCGAAGTGGTATGTCGAGTTGCCTGGAAACACTTATAGGGATTTTAACGAGATCGCTTTGGTTTTCTTAGATCATTTCCAGTTGCCGGTTCGCTATGATACTGGTACTGAACTTTTATCTACCTTCAGTCAGAACAAGGCCACACATATTTATGACCACGTTCAAGAGTGGCGTTGGCGGAAGAGGTTAGTGAAAGCCAACATTCCTCGAGAGTTCCTGTTGGAATGGTTCCTGAAGTCTCTACTCCCATACATTGATAAGGATGTTTTGATGTCCAACATTGTGACTGAGGAACAAGCCATCTTGAAAGTCCAGTAGTTAGACTTATTATATTCTCATTCTGGCATTTTGTATGACATAATTCCTGACGCATCGCGCACACGTCATGAGCCTCAGTTAGTTCCTGGACCGCATGCCAATGGCATCGTAGGATCCGCAAGAAATCTCCCTATAGATTTGGTAGCTAATCAAATGCAAAATTTGTCGCTAAACCAGTCTACTCCCGGACAGGTTCACACCTTGTACACTTCCACCCCATCGTCCGATGTACACAGTGTGCAAACGACGAACCAATCAGCTAACCAGCAACCTAGTGGTAAGAAAAAGGGGAGAAATAATCGTAAGGGTGGAAACAATGGGAATAACAATAGCAATCACAATACTCCCCATAAGGATAGTGACAACCCTCCTCAGGAAGGCGGAAATACTGGTGAGGACTGTAAACCTAGGCATAAGGTGAAGTTTCTTTGCAAGCTTTGTGGGGAAGGCCATCTTACTCACTTATGTCCTCGAATTGAGGAAGCATCGAATCATTTGGCATAGAGCCCAGCTGTGTTGAAGGATCCCCTACCTCATCACCAAAACATGGCTTTGCATGCTCCCACCACTGGTTATGGACCTACTGAGATGGCAACATCTTCTTCCAATACTGGTGGTTATGGATGTGTGAACATGGTTCAGTCAGAGGTTATTGTTGCCACTCGTCAGCGCGATTATGATGCACCACAACCCAATTTGGGGAATGAGCCTCCCCCTCCTCCTGATAATTACTTGCATATCGAGAAGCCCTCTATTATGCCGTGGATATCGAAAGGTGTTCTTAAGCACTCTATGCATAATCCTAATGCTCGAGCCACCCATAACTACTCCATTGTAGCATATTTGGGCCAAACTCCATGTGCCATGTCGGCTCTTGAAGTCTTGCAAGCATGTCCTTCTCAGAAGCATGCCCTTTTGAGTGCATTAGGAGTTCAGGATGGGGGAAGTACCACTGTTATCAAGTTCGATACTAGTGATGTCCAACCTCGCTTACCCTACCATGTGGCTTTTCAAATCCAGGTGGCGTGCCTTCAAAATTTTGTCAAATGTACTATGGTTGACAAAGGTTCTTCCGCATCAGTAATCTCGTTATCTTGTTGGAAAACACTTGGCTCTCCTCCCCTACTCGTGTCTAGAACCATGCTCACTGCATTCTCCAGGAATAGACCCCCGCATTGTTGAACATGAGATTAGAACGTATCCCAATGCTTAGCCGGTTCGACAACGCTTACGTGCTGTGAACCCTAGAAAAGTAGCCGCTATCAAGGCAGAGGTGGAGAAACTGCTCAAAGCTGGTTTCATATACCTCGTTCCCCTTACCGAATGGGTGTCAAACCTCATTCTTGTGGATAAGAAGCAGGGAACGATCCCTGTATGCACCAATTTTAGAGATTTGAACCGTGCATGTCTGAAAGACAACTTCCCCACACCATGCATAGATCAAATCTTGGATGCTTGCGCCAGAAGTGATATTTTTTCCTTCATGGACGGATTTTTTGGATATAACCAGATTCAAATCAAATCCGAGGACCAACATAAGACAGCTTTCATTTTTCCTTGGGGAACGTTTGCATATCAAAAAATGCCCTTCGGCCTTAAGAACTCCGGAGATACATTTCAGCATGCCATGACCTACGCCTTTCACGATCTTAAAACGATTATGGAGGTTTTCTTGGATGATCTTGCCGACCATTCTCGCAATAGGATGGACCACCCCAAGCACCTCCACATGATTCTTAAACGATGTATACGATACAAGATTCGATTGAACCCTAACAAATGCATCTTTGCTGTAAGGATGGGTTTCCTTTTGGGCTTCATAGTTTCAAAAGAGGGTATTAGAGTCGATCCTCTTAACGTTGAGGCAATACTTTAATTGCCTCCTCCGCGCAACTTGTTACAACTTCAGAGACTCCAAGGAAGAGCCACTTTTCTACGCCGTTTTGTATTATGCTAATCTTACCAAAGGTTTCGTGTGCTTATTGAAGAAAGACACGCCCTTTATCTAGGATGAGCGAGCCCAGCAGTCTTTCGACGCCCTTAAGAAAGCTTTGGTATCGGCCCCTGTGCTTAGTCCACCGGACTTCGCACGAGATTTTATTCTTTACGTGGCCATGTCTCAAGAGACGATTGGCATGGTCTTGGTTCAAGTTGATGATGCGCTTGTTGAGCATGTCATATATTACCTTAGTCGAAATCAAGTAGACGTTGAGCTAAGATATACTCATGTAGAAAAGTTGGCACTTGTGACTGTTCATTCAGTCCAACGATTACGACATTACATTTTGCTTGGAACAACCACAGTGGTCGTGCATATCAATACGTTTCAGTTTGTGCTATCACGACGCCTTATCGGGGGGAAGTACAATAAATGGATTGTTATCCTTCAGGAGTTCGATCTCGATTTTGCTTTGGCGAAATCGGTGAAATCGTTGGTGTTTGTTGAGCTTATGTCAGACCTTCCGAGACTTGATGAGGATATCATTCATGAAGATTCCTTTGTGGATGAGCACTTAATTCTTATCTCATCCGAGGACCCTTGGTATGGGGATGTCATTGTATATCTCCAAACTTTGAAGTTTCCTCCGCACTATTCATGAGATGAGCGACGGCGTGTGAAACATCACACTATATATTATACTATCGTCGGTGACACTTTGTATCACCAAGGAAAGGATTCTATTCTCCGGCGTTTCTTAACTCACGAAGAAGTGGAGCGGGTGCTTAATGATTGCCATGCCGGGGCGTGTGGCGGTCACTTATCCAGGTTTGCTACATCCCAACGTATTATACGAGCTGGTTATTTTTGGCCTTCCATCTTTAAGGACTATGTTAAGCCTATGAAGAGATGCCACCCTTGCCAGGTGTTTTCTTGGAATATACGCTCGCATCTAGCACCCCTTCATCCGGTCGTCACCGTCGGTCCCTTCACCAAGTGGGGGGTGGATTTCATGGATTGAAAACTAGCTTTGGTTGGGGGGCATCACCATATTATAGTGACCATGGACTACATTTCCAAATGGGCTGAGGCCATGCCTACCGTAAAATCTGATGGTGCTACAGAAGCCCATTTCATGTTCAATCAAATTATCACTCGGTTCGGTATTCCGAAAGAGATTGGCACTGACCATGGCAGTCACTTTTAGAACAAGATGATGGAGGATTTGTCTCTCAAGCTTGGGTTTCGTCAAGAACACTCATCTTCTTATTATCCCCAAGAGAATGGTCAAGTGGAAGCAGTTAATAAGTATTTAAAGACCATTCTCCAATGTACCATCCAAGAAAGCAAGACCAACTGGCACATCATGTTATATCCTGCTTTTTGGGAATATCGAACTGCATTCAAGACTGCCACCAGGTTCTCACCATTTCAGCTGGTTCACGGTGTGGAGTCACTTTTAGCGATTTAATGTGAGATCCCTTCCCTTAAACTAGCCATAGAGCTCCTCCCTGATACGACGGGTCTTAAGCAACGTTTGATCCACCTTGAGCAGCTTGACGAGCAACGTCGAGATGTCGCCGTGGCTATAGATGCCAACAAACATCATGTCAAGGTTCAGTAAGATAGGTCTGTCCATCCCCGACAATATGCTGAAGGTGACTTGGTACTCTTATATGACCAAGCTAAAGAACCCCCGGGGGCAGGAAAGTTTAACCCCATGTGGCACGGTCCTTACATCGTGAGGTGTATCCTAGAAAAAGGAGCCTATGAATTAGAAGACTATGAGGGGACTGTCTTGAAGGAGCCTATAAATGGGCTCTACCTCAAGCAGTATTATGCTTTAACCTCTGGTTCAGGCTGATACTTTTGTATACTATTGTATAGTTGCTTCTGTACATAGTTTAGCTTTCTTTTGGTTTTCCGGTCTGCTGATTAGCTTCCGTTTGATTGAAAGATGTCAGCATAGTTTCCTACGTTCTTAGGGTTCACCGATGGTGCTAGTCGTCATACGCAGCAGCTCACTTCTGCTACCTGGTTTATTTTCTCACCTAACCACTTAGTTGTGTCCTCAGGATATGCTTGTCTTGGTCCTACATCTAACAATGTGGCTGAGTATAGTGCCATCATGGATCTACTTCGGGATGCTATTTTGCATGGTATTCAGTCTTTGGAAGTCTGCCTGGATTCACAGCTAGTTGTGTCTCAGCTAAATGGGCAGTACCATGTGTGAGATCCTACGTTACTACAGAAATTCCTAAGGGTAAGACTCTTGGAATGACATTTTGTTTCAATTACATACATACATGTTCCGAGAAGTGTTAATCACATATCTGATGCATATGCTAACTATGTATTAGATTGGCATTTGTCACATTGACCATGAAGCACACAAATATAAGAAGACATTCATACATTTGTACATACACACATATAGTAGAACCGGAGAAGCAATTTTTTTTATAAATATGTCCAAAAATGGTAGTGTCATACAAAAATAGAGCCCGTAGCCCTAAAAATATATACATATCGATACAAAAATGAGATCCTGAGATATCTACTCCCTACGAGGAGGCCTAGCTGCCACCCTAACAGGATGTGTCTCATAGAAATAGTGAACTGCATTGGCTACCCGCTGCAGTAACCGCACCCAGTCACCCGAAACCCCCACTACTTGGAACTGCATGGCCTCAGGTAGTTGCTCCACCTCTATCCATGGAACGCTGGAAACCATCCGTGATAGGTTGCACCGCAAGGTCTATAGAGTGATCCCTACTGCAGCATCACCTGCCTCATCACCCCTGCCCCGGCGACCATGTCTCGGGAAGCCATCGCGTCTCACTGGGCCCTTGTCTATGAGCAAACAATCAAACATTAGCATATGATACTACGACCAAAAAGATTTTTGCATTTACATCTATAATAAAAAATCCATAAAAATTTAATACAAAAAAACCTAAAAGGAGTACTCACCAATGTCTCTGAACGCTGCATCTGGTGGGAGTGGCATGTCCTGATCCTAGCGGAAGTTTATCCCTGTATAGGGGTAGTCCTCTATGGCAATGACCTGTTGATCCCACCAGCGGAAGAAATCCTAAGTATATGGTGATGCCAGATGGCCACCACCCTGTCGTGTCAAGATCTCAGCCCACCGAGTCAAGGCTAGATCACGGAGACTATGAGGAGGGACATCCACCCTAGGACTAAGCCCCAGAACTCTCTCAAAGAAGAAGATGCACAAGATACTCCCATACCCAAATTTTTTGGCCTTCCCTTCTTTGCATTCTGTCAGTTGGGTCTTCATAGACCCCAGTAGTGTGGTACGCCAATCAAATACTATAGGATGCATGCATTGTTATGCATAGAACATCACTGGCCTGGATGCCTGGTGTAGATCTTTTGAACACATTATCCTCACTAAGGTAGCCACAAGGATCTTCATGCTCAGATCTACTATGGCATTGATGGGAACCTGACTTCCCACTGCTCGTGTGTTTGCGGGACAATACTGCGCTATGTAATCAAGGACAATGATCCCACCACCCACAGTATGAGACCGAAGACTGGCCACCTCACCTCGACGAGACAAACCGGTAATGAAGTAGATGTCTTCCAATTCCAGTGTGAGGATTTTCCCTTTGAGATTGAAGTTCTGTGCATCAACATCCCAATAATCGATCAAGCGGTGGAGTAGTAGGTTTTGGGCCCTCACACCCCCTATACTCCAGAATTTGTACAACCCACATGCTTGCAATGCTTGTTGTGCTTGCACATCGTTGCACACGGCCTCATCTACTTGGTCATGCTCCCTCTCCCTCCACTCTAGAACCATTCTGGAGTGAGGAAAAACAAGGATTTTAGTCAATTTTATTTGCAAAATCAACTTCATGGCCGTACCCGTGGACTAATTTGTATACAGGGGTGGGTACCCGCGTTCAGCCTGTGCATTGACTGCGAGTATCGTGCCCTACCCGCAACCCGCATAATGATAGCCCGCGGGTAGCGCCGAAGCCATTTAGGGCTTGGCCAAACTAAAAATCCCACCGCTGAAAACTAAAATGAATGCAATGAAATTAAAGGTAAGGATGAGACTACCAACCTGATCCGAATGGTTTGATGAACGGATGCTTGTAGCTCCCAGAATCGGCAACTGAACTTTCAGGTGAAAACTAACCACAAAGCTCCAAATGGGTGAATAGTAAAAGTGAATTGTAAATTGTAAATTTTTATTACTATTTATAATTTTCAGGACCCACTTGTCTATAGTTTTTACCGTTTCATGCCATTATGGACTAATATAATGTCATGGAGTAGAATTTTTTATCAAATTTCTTCAGCGAAAGTTGTTTTGCACCATTTCACACCTACGGTAGGTACGTTTCACACTTGGCATATAGGTTAGATGCCATTTCCACATGCATTATGCATTTGACCTTTTGACCACTTTCATAAACCCTAGGTGCGACCCCGCTTTTTAACTGACACAAAAATTTCACACTGCTATAGAAATGTCGTTATGTGGCGGTAGGGATTTTCCGAACATGGGTACCCTAGTTAGAACCCCTTTGTGCATTCTGGTGCCCATGCCGTTGTTTGTCATTAGGATTGGGAGTCCTTTGTAGTGACGCCATGACATTGCGATAAAGACTCATACTCTACTTTGTCTTATGCTGGCCATCTCCCTTAAGGAATCCCCGTAGTTATATCATGTTGTGATTGCATTGCATCATCTTGCTTGTTGCTTGAGCCTTGTGTCGGCTCCCGCTTACTCAGTTGTTACCCTGGTTCCTGAGCACTTTTCCCTGTCGAGCCTTGCAGAGCTTATATTTTCCCTTCACAATTTGATGACCCTTTTGACCCTGAGGGAACACACCCCCCGAGTGTCCACGTCCTGCATGCACTTCCTTGCATTGATCATAGGTATGTTCCACTCCTTGGAACTAGTCTGCTCGCTACTTGACACTCATTCCCTCACTTGTTGTACTATAAGCAATTTTATTATTTTTCAAGCTTTCACCAAATATGAAAAAGACCAAAAAAATCAAATATTCCAAAAAGCCGGACGGGATTATGGTTACTACTTCTTGTTGGCAGTTGTTGTGTCGCCTTTGAATAGAGCATTCATTCCACTCCATACATTATGAGTCGGGACTATAGTTGGACCTTAGGAGCTGTACTTGTTTCTCAGTTTACTCCACCAATTGGTTAAGCTTCTAGTCATTATGGAGCCCTTTGTAATGACTCCTGCATTGCACAGTTTATGTCAATTCTATGCTTCCCGAGTCTATCCATTTTCTCATGCTCTTGTTCAAAGGAAGTCCTGAACCCAAAGTCGGCCACTCCTCATATCTCTTGACTATTGCATGTCATCCATCCTCATTGAGTCAGTATGTTTCACCTAAGTTCTTCTAAATCTTTCAACGTAGCTGGTACCTCGTGCTGGTTGATGGGGGATTCCTTAATGCCCTCCTTCCAGCGAGTCTCGTTCCATCGACTTCAACCCATTTATTTCAGAACTTGAGGCTTAGAGTTCCATTGAGTACTTTGAGGCTTGCAGTCATTAGTGGCAGGTTCTCTTGCCATCGACAATTTTGGGAATACATCAATGTCCCCTGATCGATGGATTCATCCTAGTGTTCGACTTCAACTCATTTATTCACACTCCGATGATTGTGCTATGTGCCTTGATGCCCATTTTCATTATTGGTGGGTTCTCTCGCATTTGTTAACGGTATACATCATTGATCGGTAATCAGACGATGTCACATCAGGTTCGACCTCAACTCCTTTATTCACTTGATGGGAATTTCACCATCGAAGACTTGTGTAGAAGACCCCAAGTGATAGTGGCATTCAATATGCTACTCATGACTTTGACTTTACATCTGAGATATCACCTCTCAGATATCAGTAGTTGGTACCTCTAGTTTGCACCAGTTGTTTCCTTTTCAGTAGGAGACCATATCTTACTGTAGAGGGATCATGGCTATGATCACTTATGACATAATATTCACTATGTACTTACTGCCTATTCATGGCCATTGTATCAGATTATTGTACCACCGACATGTATTCAGGGATACTATTGTATTATGACGAGTGAGCTACTCTTTCCACTTGTGTCTCCATCACTCCACTTCTGAGATTTATAATGTATTTCGTCCATCGTAGCATCAGTCTCTAACCTCACACATTAGGGGGAATCTATTACAACGTAATATTCCACCTTGTGAGAATCAACACTCTTTGGCCTAGAGGATCCATTTCACTGACTCATAACCACTTTATATCCTTCAGACACTATTTTTCCCCATTTTTTCCCTTATGTGCTAGCTGCATCACTATAGATAGCGTACCCACGAGTTGCATCACTATAGCCTGCGGGTAGCATGTAAAATGGTAAAAATCACTAGTTTATTACTTTTTACTCCCAAAAAGCGGTCATTGGGTGACCTTTGGCTCTCCATCTTCCCAAGAAACACCTCAATGTGTCCTTTCACTTACCTTTGAGAGGACTATATATTGAGCACATATGGCTTATGGACAGGAGGGGAAAGAAGAGCAAGAGAAATCTAGTGGATTTTTTCCCAACCTTGAGTCTACACTCATTGATCCTTGTAGTTGTGAATCATTTATGTTCACCTTCCAAACTCCTATTCTAGTTTGAGTTTTCCATTCATGGAGGATTGAAGTGGTGGAGGCACAAGTGGATTGATCCAGATATTGATTCAGATTGGTTTCCGGCAAGAGGTCATATCACATTGTACTTCTTCTTGTTTATTAATAGAAATACTCATATTCTCATCCATTAATGTTGTAAATGTTTTTTATCTTACATTGGGTTTCATTTACTTGTTATATCATGGGCCATTGCTATTGATGATGTTAATGTCATTTATATATTATATGTACTTGTTGTATATTGTCTGTGAAGACTAATTTGCAGATTCAAGTGCACGGATTGAAAAGCTCCAATGGGGATCTACATCAAACGTTTGGATAGAGGTTGGTTACATTCTCCAATATCTTAGCATTGTCATTTATATAGCATAGCGATGGGAATTGAGTTGATTTCTGGTAGTCATCTATCTGTTGTGGTCTACCCCAAGCCATAGTGAGTTTTCTCCAACACACCTATCCTAATTACGTATAGAATAATTGAAGTACAAAATACAACCTTCTTTCCTAGATCAATAGTGATGCAAGTTACCAGATAGATCACTTACCTGAAGTTTGTGAATGCCTTTCCTCTTTGTTGATCCAAGCTCCAGAGCCTTCAGACCTTGAGCTGCAAAACCCTGTAGAGCAAGTGGAAACAAACAAATGATACAAGCATATATAGATGTAAATTGATCTAAACTAACGGTTAAGGAAGAAAGTTATAAACATTATCAACACAACGATGTTTATGGAAAGAACTTGTATTACTGTAATGAAGGGAAATACCTAGAGAAAGAATGTTACAACATAAGCCTCAATGTTGCAACCTTCCATCCAATAATCCATGCCAAGCCTCCAAAGAACGATGCCTCCCAAAGGATGATAGGTACCACCTATAATTCACCAGCATAAGAGTACCATAGACCTTCCCCCCTTCTCAATGGAGAGGAGGGTTGTATTTATAAGGCTAAAGGGGATAGAGTAGGTTGAGTATTAGGGGGAGAGATATAAGGGATCCTCCCATTAGGTTAGGAACCGAAATGCCACCTCACCTAGAAGTTAGGAATGACCCTCCACCTCATCAAGATTCGAGAAGGGCCTCGAAGCTTCGAGTTTTCTCCTAAAACCACCCCGGCGCACCTTGCATTAAGAGACAAAGTGACACTGAGGGTTGGTGCACCTTGCATGAAGGGAAAGATCACTGGTGGCGCTCCTTGTCAGTGTGAAAAGTGTGCCAGCGCACCTTGTCTGAAGGGAAAAAAATTCCGGTGCGCTTAGAGAAGGAAAAAACCTAGGGAAAACCCCAAACTCAATGCACTTTAGCTAAGGGAACTTCAAGGATTAGGCACAAAGTTCACACATGGATGATGGTGACGAAATTTGGGTGTAATAGTAGGACCATGGATCAATTAATCGTAAGGTTCTCTAGTAGGAAATTGGACATATGATGGTGGGCCTCCTAGGTTGGGAGGTGGACCTGAAGGGGGTCCTCCTCGTCCAGAATAAGGTGGTCCTCCACCAGAAGGTGGGGGTCTTCCTTCTCCAGAATAAGGTGGTCCCCCGCTAGAAGGTGGGGGTCCTCCTCCTCCAGAATAAGGTGGTCCTCCATTGGAAGGTGGGGGTCCTCCTCCTCTAGAATAAGGTAGTCCTCTGCCAAAAGGTGGGGGTCCTCCTCCTCCAGAATAAGGTGGTACTCCGCCAGAATGTGGGGGTCCTCCTCGTCCAGAATAAGGTGGTCGTCCGCTAGAATGAAAGGGTCCTCCTCCTACAGAATAAGGTGGTGGTGGTGGTGGTGGACTGGATGGTGGGGGATGTGGCAGTACAACTGGTGGAGGCGGTGGGGGTGGTACACTGGCTAGAGGTCCAGGCAGTGGAACATTATGGTGTCCCCATGGGGTGTTCATGTTTTTGGGATAGGGTAATCCAGGAAAGAGGTTTTCTTGGTAATTTTGTCCTATAAAAATATTATGATGGCCTGAATAGATATGTCCCCATGGGGGTTGACTCCAAATAGATTCTCCCCCCCCCATCTGATGTGTCCGCGTAGGTTGTCCCATGGTTGGGAGAGAACTTCCAACCATACTATAGTTCAAATGTGAAGCATGTCCTACACTCACTTTATGTCCACTAACTGGGTGATGTCCCCTAGTTAGATTAGTTCCACTAGCTAGGGGTTTCCCCCTAGTTGAAAATTGTCCACTTACTAGAGTGTGCCTAGTAACTGAATTTTGACCAGTAATCATAGGTTGACCTGTAACTAATTGTTGAATACTAACGAAGGCATTACCACCAATTGATTGTAGACTAACGGGTATTTTATAACCTCCCCTCAAATTTTGAGGCAGGGGTGGTGGAGGTAATGTTCCAATAACATAGTTAATAGTGGCTAAAGGTTTCCCTCCAGTGGTTGGGGTCAAATGAGGTGTTAAACCAATCGCTTGACTTTGAGGTGTACTTGTCGGGAATGATGGATGACCTGGTTCATAAGTGGTCAAGGTAGGTGTATATGTTCCTAGTGAAGAAAAATATAAAGAATGGATAGGTGAATGTTGTTCAATAGCTGACACTTTCGTATTAGGCCTAGGTGGGAAACGTTTTCGTCTAACTTCATTACCAAATGTTCGTAAACAATCGATAGTCTCATAAATAGGTTGGAGAAAGATGTCATTGGGGATCCATGGAGGAATCCTATGAAATGGAGTTTCCACCATCGGAAGTGACTCAAAATTGGAAACATGATGTCCTAAATATGTTTCCAAAAATGATGCAGTTGGACCAAAATCCATTGATACCATGTCATCCTAGGGTTGACTAAAAATCCAGTTTGTGGCTCCATGATGTCCTTTCATCTAATGATGAAAAGATGTGCCATATGAAGCAGGTTGTTCCACAATCACCGGACCCATAGGATCAGTGATAGGTGGATTTGCGGGAGGTGAATAGTTCATTCCCGAATCCATGGCAGAAGTGTCTTCTTCATGAAACACATATGTGGTAGGTTGATCCATATCTGTGCCTAGATTATCCTCTTGATTAAGGGGATATTTAGGTGTCAAGTTTAAAATCCCACGGGATCTTCTTAAAGGTTGATCATCCAGAATGATTGAACCAAAATTTCTCCTAAGGGTTTTATATACAAAAAGAAAAAATGCAATCCAAAATCTACACAAGCTAAAGCCAAAAGAAAACTTATGTGGTATGTGTGGATTCAATGGTCTGGAACCTCACATGATTATCAAGGCAGTGCAACTGATGATATACCACAGGGTCCAACAATTATACTCAGCCCAATATTTCAGAGCACTAACTAGGGAGGATTAGGAGCATACCCCTGACCGTATAACCCAACTACCTGATAACACATGTGTAGTAGCTCCCCGAGTGATGTTCTTGGTGTATTTCCACGCCAAGATGGCCAATAGGTTAAATCAGATGTTTACAGGAATCCTCGTAGGGTCTCCCTATATACGCAAGGTATGTGGGAGCTCAAATCTATAGTGGTGTTGTGTAATGCACAACCGCACGATAGGATCCTTCCGGTATACTATCGAGTACGTGAAGTACCTTTCTATATACCCAAGGGTATGTGAAAGGCCATTCGATATACTGATTTGTATGTGAACCAGCTTTTGATCATTTGTAGAATTTGAAATTGCATTTGTGAAGAGGAAGAGCTAGTGGATGACTAGTTTCTTGCCTTGGCCAATTTCGAGGGTGAAAGATTCCCATCCAAGTTGGTAATTGGAAAGGCCATTCAGACCTTTCATTTGGATATTTAATGGAGTATTTATTTGTAGGTGTAAGTTACAGGGCAGCTCATGGTTTCTTCTATTGCAGCTCACTCCTTCAACCATTTCCAGTTTTGATGGCATATTCTTGATCCTTGAGGGAGGGAGTTTTTGGTGATCTATTGTACTCTTTGGTGGAGATTCTAATGCCCAATTTATTTTTTAATATGAATTAAATACTCTTTTCTTCATCTCCAGAAAGTTTCAGGTCGAAATTCCAAGTAGAAATGTATAAATCTCATTTTTAATGGAAGAACAATGCCATTTCCCCACTACCTTGTTGTGAACCAATATATTGATGATGATTTCCAATGAATGGATGATTATATGATGCATTTGTGATTAACGGACTTAAATGGATGTATTTTACAAGTTTCATGTACTGTACTTGAGCATTTGAAGTATTTTTACTCAAATTAATTGCATTGGGAGAAGAAATAGTGCCATTTCCCCAAGGGTCGAATTGGTGATTTTTGCAGTTGAATGGGAGAGGGTTGGAACATATATAAAAATCAATTAATGGTGCACATGAGACATTAATAACATAATTAATACATTCCCTACCTATTTTCATAAATTTGAGTGGCTTTGGAGGCATTTGGGAAGCCATTTTCAGTACTTGCCCCAGGGGGATTTGAACCCCAAATTACTAGTAAAATTGCATACTTGGTCCAAAATCTTAAGAGAGTTTGCAGAGGTATTTTGGTGGCCATATATCATTCCTGAACATCATATTAAAGTCATAATATCATTCATACACCTTCCTTGAATATTTGAAGGCATTTGGAGTCAATTTGAGACCTAGAGACCAATACTAGTCAAAGGGAAATTACTAGTAAAGTTCCCTACATTGCCCAGAATTGAAAGAGTATTTGCAGAAGTATTTTAAAGGTCCAAAAGCATCTCTGAAATATATATTTATTTTCTAACATCATCCATATACCTTCTCAAAATATTTGGGAGCAATTGGAGCAATTTGGGGACCTAGAGCTCAAAACTAGTCAAAGGTCAAACTAGGAAAAAAACTGAAAAATTGTCATTTTAAAATTCCTAACAAGGGACATTACATAGATATAGAACAAATGAGTACATAACACCAGTATATTTCCTAGATCAATTGAAATTCAATACAAATAAAGAGATGGCTTACCTCAATTATGCAATTCCTTTCTCCTCGCTGCTCCAAGCTCCAAGTATTCATATATTTAGCTGCAAAACCAAGCAAAGCATGTGGAAACAAACAAGTGGTAGAAGCACATGGATGTGAATTGATCTAGATTAACAGTCAAAGAGGAAAATCTCAAATATCATTAACACAATAACATTTATGGAAAGAAATTGTATTAAATGTGATGATAAGAAATACAAATGGAGAGATGTTACGACCAAATCTTTGACGTCATAACCTCCTTCCAACAATCCTAGCCTCCAAGATTGAATGCTTATCCTCCTAATGGATGAAGAGGATCACCTAGAGAAATTCCACCAGCATAATATTACTCTATCATTCCTCCCTTGACAATAGAGAGGGGGTTCATATATATAGAGCTAAACGGATAGGAGAGGCTGAGGATTTAGGGGAGAGGCTTAAGGGATCATCCTACTAGGTCAGGGGATCGACTACCACCTTTCCAGGTAAGTAGGGATAAGTCTCCATGCCATCCAAGCTTCGAGAAGTCGCTCGAAGCTTCTATTTTTCCATTTTAACCAACTACAACGCACCTTGCACAAGGGAAACATGCACCAGAGAGTTATCAACGCACCTTGTACAAGAGCAGACTATGTCACCGACGCACTCTGCTAAGTTGCAGAGTGCGTCACCTTGAACCTGACGCACCTTGCTGGACAGCAGGGCGCGTCGGATTGACAACAAAAGGTTAAAGGGGAAGACAACAACTTCTCTTTCATTTTTTTAGCTCAGGGAATTTAGGGATCAAGGAATATAGATGACACATGACTCATGATGATGATATTATGGTGTAACACATGCATTCAATAATTGGGTAAAATAATAAAAAGGAAGTAATTGGTTCATTTATGGGAAATCCTAGAAAATGGATGAGTTCTAAAGTTGAAATTTTGAAATATAGGATATGATCTCCCATAGGCCCTCTTTCCTCTTCCCCTCTAGTGGAATCATAGCCCCTCTAGTGCTCTTTAGAGAGCCATATTGGACCATTTTATTATTTTCCAACATAATATTTACATAGTATTCGAATTGGCATGATAATCCAACCACACGGTCCATAAAGTAATATTTGCATTATACACACCCATCCATTCACTAGTCGGGACTTGGCCTTAAGCTCCGTACTACGAATCCACACTAGCATATGTACATCATTTACATGATTTGATTTAATATATTTCAAGTCAAAATCAAGGGTATTACAATCCCCTTTGGAATAACATCGTCCTTGGTGTTTTCTCAAAAAAAATAAAAAAATGGATATGCCTCTCTCAGGGAATCCCCCATCTCACATGTAGCCTCATTGGGACCAAAGTGCTCTGATTTCACCTGTACCTATCCAATGGATCGGTTCTAGAGCAATTTTACCTTCTTGTTGAGGATGCATAGTGGCTATGTTTAGAACTCTCCCTCATGTTCCACCTGGATCACATCCCAATTAATCGCATGGTTAGGACCATGTACATGTCTCTTAAGCCAAGAAACATGAAAACATTATGATCTCTAGTTTTAACATGAAATGAAATTATAAATGCAACTAGTTGTTATAGCATGATTTGCCACATCTCTGCAACATGCCTTTTATTAGTTGATTTACATCATTACAAGCTCCATTATCATGTTATGGTTCAAATCCCATTATCCCTTCGTATTCAAACCTTAAAAAATCCCAATTTTATACATGGACGCGTCCTATGTATGGCTATCCCGCATTCGCATCAATCTATAGTGCCTAGCCCATGTGCCTGTTGTTTTGAAGGTAAAAAATAAAATAAAATTTGGGAAACATGAAAAACAATTGCATGGTTATTTCAACCGTACTTTTCTTGTAAATGACTAATGGAACTTCCCAAAAGTATAAAAGAGGCAAGCAGAAGCATGAGAAAGAGGAGATAAGAATAAATCGCCCTTATGTTGCTCTGGTGCAAGGATTTCCATGGGTTGAAATTAAAAAAAAAAAAAAATAATGCAGGGATTTCTGAGGGTCAAAAATTTTGACTCGTTTATCCGTTTGGGCTCAAATTTAACAGAAAGTTGTGTTTCGAAGTGTTCACTTCATTGACCAATCATATCCTTATGATCAAACCTTTTTTTGACACTTTTCCAGGGCCTAATTCCTTCATATAGTGCCTCAAATCGGGGTTTTAGTGTTTTTGCGGGATTTTTAAATTTGTAATTATCAGTTATATGTTAGTTTATGAACCTAATAAAAAAAGTGAGTTGTCAACTAGTGTACCTCTAGTTATCTTTAAGTTAGTGGTAATTTTTAGAGTCATGCAAGAATTTTCTAAAATTAGGAATTTTTGAAAATCTCAGATATCAGTTATAAGAGTTTAAGCCTCCATTGTAATAGTTAGAATGGATAAGGAATAAAAGATTATTTTCCACTCTCATGTGTTTGAATGGTTTTTAGATATCATAAATGAATTAAATTTTATTGGCTACATCATCTGGTATCAAAGTAGGAAGATTGTTGGGAGAGGAAGGGGAAGAGGAGGTCTTACTCAGATGCCTAAAGATATGCAAAACCTCCAAATGCAAGTAGCGTATCTTACAAACGTGTTGGCTAATCATAGAATAATACAAAGAGAAGTGTCTTTTGAGGAGATAGACCAAGGAGATGTGAATAAAAATATATAACATGAATAAGAAAAATCAGAGTGCTTGCCTTTTGAAGAAATGATTCTCACAAATCTAGAAGGGAGGAAACCTATGGCAAAGGAAAAGAATGGGAAATTTGTATGCACCAAGTTGAAGGTCCATGCCATCATATGGTGGGATCATGTGCAGAAGGACATAACAAAAAAGGGAAAAGACAAAATTAAGACCTGGAATAAGAGGGAAAAAATTGCGAGATTTTGTTTTCCTTTAGACTATGCACAAACCCATTTTCTCAGATTTCATAATTTGAAGCAAAACATGTCCACCATGGAGGAACTCACACATGATTTTTATCAATTGTCCATTTGTGTGGATCATAATGAAATTGGTGAGCAATTGACTACAAGGTATGTGAATTATTTGAAATTTTATATTCAATATGAATTGAGCATGCATAGGGTTCGCAGTGTGGAAGAGGCATACCAATTAGCCTTAAAATATGAGGAAAATAAATACCTACAATTTTCTCAAAGGAATAGAGGGGCAAGGAGAGATACATCATCTGCCTCACATGATGGTTTTAACTGTGGCATAGGCGAATCATTCGAAGGAGCTGAGAAAGCATAATGTGCTCGACAAGATAACTTGAATCAACCACGAGGAAGAGGAATTCATAGGGGTAAAGGTTACGGTGGTGGAAGAGGAATAACTTATATGTGTTTAGGTGTGGTGTAGAGGGCCATCAAGCATTTGAATTCCCAATTTATAACATGCAAGAGACAAAGAAAGGATACCAAACTAGTTTAAACTTGTTCCAAGATGAGAATGAAGAGGAAGGAGTTGAATCTAATGTCCCACCTGATATCGGGGAGAATCTCATGATACAGAGGCCAATGGTGATTCCTGAAAAAGAGCAAAGACAACATAGTAGCAATGAATATTCATGTCTACAGACAAATATATTTCGAACTAGGTGCACTTCTAGGGGAAAGGTATGTCAATTTATTATTGATAGTGGCAGTTGTGAAAATATGGTTTCCAAAGAGATGGTAGATACGTTGAAATTACCTTGTGAAACACATCCCCATCCTTCATAAATTGAATGGTTAAAAAAAGGGAATGAATTCAACATTTATAAAATATGTTTGATCAAGTTTTCCATTGGTAAGACTTATAAAGATGAAGTATGGTGTGATGTAATTCTGATGGATGCGTGTCATCTATTATTGCGAAGGCCTTGGAAATATGACAGAAAAGCCATGTATGATGGAGAAAAAAATACCTACACCTTTTGGAAGGATGGATCAAAAGTTGTCTTATTTCCCCTTAAGGATGAATGGAAAATTGTGAATATGTTGTCAGAAAGAGAGCATGTTAAGGAAATGAAGGGAACTGGATTATTCTATGCATTAATAGTGAAAAAAGGAGCATAGGAAGACATACAATACCTACTGAAGTGGCCAAGCTACTAAAAGAATATGTTGATATTATCCCTGATGAACTACTTGATGGTATTCCACCAAAGAGGTATATTCAACATCCCAGGATCATCTTTACATAATCGGGAAGCCTATAGGATGAGTCCTACACAACATGCAGAGCTCAACTGGAAAGTGACAGAGCTTATAAAGAAAGGTCTGGTAAGAGAAAACATGAGTCCATGTGTCGTACCAACATTGTTGACTCCAAAAAAGGATAATACATGGAGGATGTGCACGGATAGAAGAGAAATCAATAAAATTACCATCAAATATCGGTTCCCTATATTGTGCTTAGACGACATGATGGATGTGCTAGCCAGAGCTAAGTATTTTAGTAAAATTGATTTGCGCAGTGGATACCATCATATCTGGATTTGCGAAGGGGATGAATGAAAAACTACTTTCAAGACCAAGGATGGACTATATGAACGGATGGTGATTCCATTCAGGCTATCCAATGCACCTAGTACCTTCATGCGATTGATGAATACTGTGCTTCGACCTTATATTGGTAAGTTTGTTATCATTTATTTTGATGGCATTTTAGTTTTAAGTAACAAAAAAAATATCAATTGCACCATTTAAATATTATATTGGATGTGTTGAGAAAACATAATCTTTATGCAAACCTGAAGAAATGTAGGTTCCTACAAGAAATTTTGGCATTTTGGTATTTTTTCATCTTAGTATAATGATTCGAGATGGATTCAGAGAAGGTCACAAAAATTTTAGAGTGGCCTAGTCCTAAGATCATAACATAGGCAAGAATTTTTCATGGGATGACCACCTTTTACCGAAATTTTATTTGAAATTTTAGCAGCATTGTAGCACACATAACAGATTGCACCAAAGGCACAACATTCAAGTGGACCAATGAAGATGAGGAAAGCTTCAAGTTTCTAAAGAATAAGGTAATTGAGGCACCCATATTATCCTTACCATATTTTTATAAAGTGTTTAAGGTAGATTGTGATGCCTCACATGTAGGAATTGGAGTTGTACTTAGCCATACTTATCCAAGCAAGTAGACCAATTGCACTTTTTAGTGAAAATTTGAATGAGGTAAGAAATAACTACTCCACATATGATGTAGAATTTTATGCAATTGTGCAAGCATTGTGACATTGGAAGAATTATTTAGTCTTGAAAACGTTTGTGTTATTTAACGTTCATGTTGCATTAAAGTATATAAACACCCAAAATAAATTGAACAGTAGACATGCAAAATGGGTCTCTTTCTTACAAGGCTACACCTTTGTTCTGAAGCACAAATTAGGAAGGAAAAATTAGGTTGTGGATGCTTTGAGTCGGTGCACTATTCTTTTGGCAACCATGGAAAACCAAGCAATTTGGTTTGATGCATTGAAGTATCTCTATGAGTTTGATAATGATTTCAAGGAGATTGTGGAACAGTTGAAGAATCCAGTCGTTGGGAACATGAATCTTATTCAGGGTGAATATTTTATGCAATATGGATACCTCTTCAAAGGAAAACATCTATGCAATCCGATTGGTTCTAGGAGAGAAAACATTATCATAGAACTTCATTGTAGTGGCTTAGCATGACATTTTGGGAAGGATAAGACACTAGCCTTAATCGAAGATAAATATTACTGTCCAAAGATAAAAAAGGATATAACCAAGTATGTGGCACAGTGCAGGATTTGTCAAATGGCTAAGGGACACTCACATAATACAAGGTTGTACATTCCATTACCAGTGCCCATGGACTTTGTGTTAGGGATCCCAAACACACAACGAGAAATTGTTAGATTGCATGGTGTTCCAAAAACTATTACCTATAATAGAGATACTCGGTTCTTGGGTCATTTTTTGAGGACTTTGTGGAAGAAAATGGGGACTAAATTATAGTTCAACAGTGCCTATCACCCTCAAACAAATGGGAAAAATGAGGTAGTAAATTGGAGTTTGGGAAACATGTTACAAAGCATTGTTGGAGAGAAGCCCAAGTAATGAGATTTGGCTTTACCTCAAGCAGAATTTGCCTACAATAGTTTGGTGAACAGATCTACAGCTAAATATCCATTTCAGATTTTTTATGGTAGAAATATCATGGGTGTTCTAGATTTGGTGCAGCGACCACTTGGAGATAGAATCAGTGATGATGGGGAAGCATTTGCAGAGAACATTCAATAGTTACAACAACAAGTGAGACAAAAGTTGCAGGATAGTAACGAGAAGAACAAAATTAGAAAATATGTTCACTAATGACATCAGGTATTCAATGAAGGTGATTTGGTGATGGTTTATGTATGGAAATAGTAGTTTCCTAGAGGAACCTACCACAAATTGAAGAATAATAAAATTGGTCTTTGCAAGATTCTCAAGAAAATTAACAAAAATGCTTATAAGGTGGATATACCAACTGATCTTGATATTTCCCCCGTGTTTAATGTTTTTTATTTATATATCTTCCATGGTGACAACCTAGGTGATGAAAGTGAGCTGGAGGTGCATTGGCAATAGGCCATTCCAAGAAAGAAAAAGGAAAAGATTGCACATATTTTAGATAAGAAGACCCTTCATACTCAGCAAGGCCAACACAACCAATATCTGGTCCAGTGGGAAGGCTTAGCACTAATAGAGAGTACATGCATTATAGAGGGAGACTTGTTTAATCTAGATCCCGTTAAGTGGAAGCAATTTGAATACAGTAACTTGCAAAAAATGTGTCATTTTCAACCAGAGGAGAATGATGCAGGGATTTCCATGGGTTGAAATTTTAAAAAAAATGAAAAAAAAGCGGAAGAAATAATGTAGGGATTTTAGAGGGTCATAAATTTTGACTTGTTTATCCGTTTGGGATCAAATTTGACAGGAAGTTTTGTTTCAAATATTTCACTGCAATGACCGATCAGATCCTTCTGATCGAAACTTTTTTGACACTTTTTCAAGGCCTAATTCCTTCATATAGTGCCTCAAATTGGGGTTTTAGTATTTTTGCGGGATTTTTTAAATTTGTAATTATCAATTATCTGTATGTTTATGAACATAATTAGAAAATCAATTTCACAACTAGTGTCACTTTTTTTAGCTTTAAGTTAGTGTTCACTTTTAGAGTCATGCGATAATTTTCAAAAATTAGCAATTTTCAAAAATCTTAGATACCAGTTATAAGAGGTTGAACCTCCATTGTAATAGTTGGGATGGAGAAGGAATAAAATATTATTATTTTTCCACTCTCGTGAATGAATTAAATTTTATTTTGTACATCATTCTCTTTCGTATATTGAAACTATGAACCCTATTCCCAGTTCTATAATTAAAAGCCCCATATCTGAAAACATGCATTTCAAGCATTCTCCATTTCTTTCTTGCCAATAAATTATCACATTTTTTTCTTTGGGTATGTCTTTCGAGTATTGAAGAGGTGTGTATGTGTGTGGATCGAGACGGAGGAACTCAGTATCCATTTTCAAAATAGTGCTTCAACTGAGAACAAGCGAAATATATCTTGTATTTTGTTGTTATTTTGTATAAAGAATTCTCTTTCATGTCTAGTGATGTGTTGATATCTTGTTATTTATCATCTTGCAAATTCAGCATATTTATTTGTGATTAAATCATTATATTTGCAATAGTTTACTTGTATATTTATTCCTACTTGTGATTGTAGATTGTTAAAGATACATTTGGAGCAAAGTTGAGAAGAAGGATCTACAAACGTTGGACCTGAAGTAGGAAATATTTCCTTGCTTTTCCAATATTAATTTAAATTGTAAATTGATTTATGTTTCATTTACTGGTAGGATTGTTTTGAATTGTTTATAGGCACTGCTCTGTAGTAGGTTAGCCCAAAAAGTTACTAGGGACTAATTGCCTAAAACAAAACTGGCGACTCTGTTGGGGAAGTTGTCACCATTTTGGGTTGTTTTTTTTTACTAAAACGGTTATAGAGCTTTTTCATTTAACATATGGCTAAACAACCGCCAGTGGCTTTACATTCAAAATTTCTGGTCTATCCTAAGCATAATTCAAATTCTTTACATCCATATTTTCCAAAGTTCCATATTTTTGATCTTGGTTCGGTCTACCTGGAGTTGAGAGGGACAAAATTCTAAAAAGGAGGACGATCTGGATGCCATCCCGACCCGATCTGCTCCCTTTCCATTCCATTGAACGCAGACTAAGAGGAGCTCAGCGTTTCCTTCAGCAAATTTCAGCGATACTTGATGGAGATATTTGGAATAATCTGTCTGATGTAGTTACAAACTTTTTTCTTCATCTAAATTGAAAGGAGTAACATTGATTCCCAGAGATAGCCATTTCTGGAAAGGAGAATGACCATGCTGGGGATGAATCATCCTGGAGGACGCCAATTGATTGCCCAGATCCAGTACTAGGAGAACCATGGTCATGAGACGATCTCTGATGCAGATTAGTCTCCTACACATTGAGGTTCTCGATCTCCTGTGCAGGGAACAAATTGCTTAATGTAACAAGATTCACTTTGGCATTCCAGGTCCAATCTGTTCCACCACTGAAACTAAGGAATGGGCACGTTGATGATGTTTCCATTAAGCCTGAGAACTCCTTTTCTCAACTGGACTCCCGAATTCGCTTCATGATCAGCTAGCTGGTTTAGATGCCGGAGGACATGGAAGAACTTCAATTCTTCGAAGGCTTTCATCTGAATTGTGACTTTCCTGTAGAATTGGATCAGCTCCATATTATTTGGGGCCTTCTTCAGGATGAGAGCTTGGATGATAATGCGGGATTCACTTATTATAGTGAGCTTCTTAATGGAAAGCATTCTTGCCTAATTAAGACCCTGCCAGATAGCAAGGATTTCAGCAGCATTGTTAGTTTTATTACCCAGTCCCCAGGAGAAGTTGAAAATGTTCCTCCCGGTATTGTCAATCAGAACTCCCCCACTTCCCGCAGGCCCTGGATTACCCTTTGAGACCCCATCCACCTGCAATATGTGCTCATTCAACGAGGATCTTCATTTTATAAACTCCTGCTCTTCTAATCTGATTTCCCATGGATCATGATGCTTCATAGAGAGCTTGATTCTAGTGAGAATTGAAGGGTCTAACTCATGGAACCATCTATGCTCCTTATTGTTAGGGGTGGATTCATTTGATAACTTAGGCTTCGAAGTAACCAGCTCTCCAATCAAGGCCTTCACTTTGGTTGCAACTTGGGCAGGAGTACCTGCTTTTTCACGAAAAATTCTGCTGTTATGTTCCAGCCAGACTTTCCAGCAGAAGATTTTAGGAACCCACATCCAACACATTTTGATCAGCTTCAAACTAGAGAGGGGAAAGGGTGCTAAATCGGACCAATATGCAAACAGGGCGAAGATGGAAGGGGGGAGAGTCAGGTTCAGCTGAGCAAGAAGTATGTTCCAAAGATCAATAGCAAAAGGGCACTGTAAAAACAGATGAATCGAGTTTTCTTCATGGCTGGCACAAAGAGGGCATCTAGAGGGCCCCTCCCAACCTCTTTTTAGGAGATTATCCCAGGTTAAAATGCTATTGTGCAGAAGAGACCAACAAAACAGATCGATTTTGGGAAGCGAGGGGTGAAGCCACAGGTTCCTCCATACCAAGGGATCCGGAGCAGCCCAAGGAATTGCTTGCAGGGCTGCATAACCAGCAGCAGCAGAATACCTTCCAGAGGAGGAGCCCCATCCTCTTTTATCTTTCAGCTTAGTAGACATGGGGGAGAGACCTTGAAGAGCATCAAGAAGAGAGCAAGCTTCAAACTCTAGAAATTGCGGGACAGGCCCCAATTCCCACTTGATCCAAGAGTCATCCGGGCCCCACAAGGAAAGGTCCCACAGGGAGAATTTGTTGTTTGAGTGAAGCCAGTTTTTAATATTCTCCAATCCTTCCATTGCTTTTAGAGGAGGCTGACCTAGAATGGAGTCTTCCCAAAATTTTATATAGGCGCCATTTCCTGGAATCCAAGTAAGATTGGAAGTGATCATGTTCAGGGATTTAAGACAGAGGGAGAGGATTGGGGAGCCTTTCCTAGTCCTTGGGGGGTGGTCCAGGCACCTCTCTTTGTGGCCTCTGAAGTACTTAGTTCTCAGCGCTTTGGAGCTCCAAGTATTTTTCCCCCTGATCATTTTCCAAAGAATCTTCCCTCCCATTGCTAAATTCTGAGTGGCCACATCTCTGATTTGCAGCCCTCCTTCCCATTTTGGGGCTTTGATTTTATTCCAGCTTACAAGGTGCATTTTCCTACCTTCATTCCTTCCCCCTTCCCAGAGGAATTTTTTCAAAAGCTTTTCAATTTCCAGCACTATTCCTTTTGGGGCTAACATGAGCGAGGCTTGGTAGATAGGAAGGGAAGCTAAAACAGAGTTTATGAGCACAAGTTTACCTGCTTTGTTCAGCCAAGAGGCCCCCCAAGACATGATTTTACTCTTGAGTTTTTCCATCAGGGGCATCCAAAGGCTCTTTCTAGGGGCGGCTTTCACTAGAGGAATTCCAAGGTATTTTATGGAATCCCACCTGGAGGTTCCGTCCATATTCAGCGTCCTGGAAATCTCTGTCAATTCGATTGGGGGGCAGTTCCAGCTGTAGATTTTGCTTTTCCTCAAACTGATTTCACTTCCAGATGCCTCTGTGAAGGTATCCAACTCATTCTTGAAGGATCTGGCCGTGGAGAGATTTGCCCGGCCCATGAGAAGGGTATCGTCAGCGAACTGGGCATGGTTCATTCTCTTCACTCTAGGGGATATTGAAAGCCCCATTAGAGAATGCTGTGGGTTCTTTTGTCAAGCTGGAAGCTGAGGACCGATGCTTGAATAACATAGAGCAGGGGGGATAATGGGCAACCCTGCCTTAGTCCCCTGGATGCATGAAAGAAGTTGGCTGGTCTCCCGTTCACCAAGGGGGCGATCCAGGACCCTGAGATGTGGGCTTTGATCCATTTGACTATCTGGGGATGGAATCCCATTTTTTCCATAACTGCAAACAGAAAAATTAAACGAACTCTGTCAAAAGCATTAGCAAGATCTAGCTTGACTATCATACCTTTTTCTTTCTGTTGACAGCTTGAATGAATTGCCTCTTGAACCAGGATGATGTTATCTTGGATTTGTTTGCCCTGAATGAAGCCCCCCTGATTCTCCGGCATGATCCTTGGAAGGATTTTTTTTAATCTGTTAGCAATAACTTTGGTAATGATTTTATACCCCGTGTTGCAGAGCGAGATGGGGCAGAATCTGGAAAAATGTTGAGCTCCTTTTTATTTAGGAATTAACGCCAGAAAGGAGGAGTTTGTGCTCCCTCCGATTTTGCTGCAGTTCTGAGATTTCTTCACCATTTTGACCAGATCCTTCTGAATGATGTCCCAACAGGCTGTGAAGAATCTTGCCGTGAATCCGTCAGGCCCTGGAGCTTTGTCAGGGTTCATTCATTAACCTGCGATTGTCTTCCTCATTGATCAGCGAGGGGATCTCAGAAAGGGGGTATCGATCCAATAGAGGGGGCGTGTCCATTTTTTCAGTGAAGAGATCTTTAAAGAAAGTATGGGCCGCAGTCTTTATCTCCTCGAAATTGCTGATCGAGTGATCCTAAAAGTGGCTTTCTCTAATGTCATTAAAATTCTTCCGAGCTTCTGCCTGCTTATGGAAGAAAGTGGTGTTTTTATCGCCCTCTTGAAGCCAAAGACATCGTGATTTAATTCTCCAGAACTGTTCTTCTTTTCTCAGCGCTGAATGAAGAGCCTTTTGAAGGCCGATTTCCTCATTTAACAGCTCCGGGGTGGTCGTGGACTCCTCCATGAGTAACTGGTGGTTTCCAAGAGCTCGTTGGGAATTCAATCTATCAGAGATTGGAGAAGGCTGGGACTTTGCCCAGGATTTCAAAGCAGCTTTCAGTCTTCTCAATTTCTCTTCCCAAATATAGAACGGCGACCCAGAGACTGCCTTTCGCCAAGTTTCCAAAACCAGATCGAGGAATCCTTCCCTGGAGACCCAGAGGGGGCTGAATCGGAAGGGAATGGGCCCCGGCTTTTCTCCAGTGGTCAGAGAGAGAGAGATCGGCTTGTGGTCAGAGGTGCATGCCTAAAGGATTTCAGATTTGGCAAAAAGACCAAGTGTCAGGAAGGACGTGTGAACCAGAAAACGATCCAGGCGGGCAGCAATATGTCCCGGACCAACTCTTTTATTTGTCCACGTGAATTTGCCTTTGCTGGGTTTGATATCTTCCAGATCCCATCCTGAAATGATATCTTCTACCCACTCCCGCGCCGGATCTCTTACGGGGGAGCCTCCTTTCTTTTCCGATAATGCCAAGGTGACATTCATATCTCCAGCGAGCACCAGGTTGTCATGCTGGTTTGCAGAAAGGAATACGTTCAACGAGTCCCAGCATTCTCTTTTTTCTGACAGGAGGACCGAGGCATAGATGTTGAAAAGGATTATCTGCTACCCCGAGTCTCTGTGCTGCAGTTTTGTGAAGATCCAATGGGTGGTACCATAATCCTCGAGTAGGTTTAGCATGGAGGAGTTCTAGAAGGTGGCTATTCCTCCTGAGGCTCTCCTGGAACTGACTGCTCTTCCTTCTCCTTTTTTCCAAAACTTTTTGCTAGCCTGAATGGTCTTAGGCTCCTCCATCTTCGTCTCCTGGATCAGAAGTATATCTGCGAAATTCATTCTGACTAGATCTTTGATTGCTTCTTCTTTGGACTTGCTTCCCATCCCTCTGCAATTCCAAGAGACGACCTACATAAGGATTAGGAGGATGGGGGGATGGCTCCTTTCGGAGCCCTACCTTTCTTAGAGGATCTGGTTTCCATCATGTCCGGTATGGTTTGCTGGACTCCTGCTATTACATCTCTATACGATTTCTCCTCCCTTTTTTTTTGGTCTGGCTTTCTTCCTCTTGGAGTCCTTTCCGGTGTACCTACTGAGCTGCTGGTCTCAGTGGCCCCCCCGTCTGATTCAGCTCCATTTTCAGAGTCTTTTGTGATATTGTCTTCATCCGATTTCAGAGCTTCTTTTGCTATCAAGTCATTCTTGTTCTTGTCTGGATTTTCAGAAGAGGATGCTGAGTGAGTTGCTATCTCTATACATTCCTTTTCCGGTTCCTTTGGTGGAGCTGTTTCTTTTACCAATGACTCCTTCGAAGGATTCGCATTCTCCTGAGGTTGATTCTGCGATTGATCTAGTCTTGTCTCTTTGGATTTTGAACCTGGTTTGTTTCTCTTAACCTTTTGCCATCCTTCCTGTTCTTCCTTATCCTGGATTTGGTTTTTTGGGCAATTCCTCTAAAAATGCCCATGCTCTTGGCAGAGTCTACATTTGAACAGGAGGTGTTCATAGTCCACTTTCTGGTAATGAGTCCAATTGCCCACCTTTAGTTTCACTGCCTCTGGGAGCCCTGCTTAGAGGTTCACTTCAACGCAGATCCTGTCACAGTTATAGATGGTCTTGTTGTCTGCCTTATCAACAAACTTTCCTATTCCATTGCCGATCATCTGCAATGCCTCAAAATTCCAGCAGTGAACCGGCAGATTGGGAAGCCTGACCCAGACCGGCACCTCCTTAGGCAGATCCACTGAGGGATCAAAGTCTGGGGTCCATCGATTGAGATACAGCCCCTGTGAACCCATAAAGTATGGGCCATTCCTGAATATGAGATCTTTGTCCTCCTTGTTGATAAATTCAAACAGAAAGTAACCACTGCTCAGGGGGTAACAAGTGACTCCATGTTTTAGATGCAGCTTCCAATTTCTTTGAATCCAGTCATCGGTGGTCTTTGCTGAAGGCCAAAGCCCCATAAATTGGCCCACCAGCCCTCTTTCAAACAGAGCAAGAGCAATCTTTACCGTGGTTGTCTCTGGCAAGGCGATTTCAGGAATATCAGCGAGTTTTTTGATGAATTTCGGGACCAGAGGGGAAGCATTCCTCTTCCCACCACCTGTAACGAGCCTCCTAAATGCCTCCATCTCAGCAAGAAGGGGGGGAGGAAGGGGATCCTCGCCCCCAGCAGCGGCCATAGCTGTGTGAAACCCTATCTAACTCTCATGCTCAGCTTCGAGAGCAGCTCGATCTTCTACTCATGTTTACCATTTTGGGTTGTTAGGGTTCTATTTTTGTGCTTTTTTATTTTGTTTGTTTTTTGTTTGATTCTGTCATTTTCTTGAATGTATCCTGTGTCAACCTAGTAATTACTCTTTTTAGAACCGCTGTAGGAAGAAATCATTCTATCTTGGCTTTGATTTTTTTTAATTTTTTTCATTTTTCCCGTGCATGTACATAGGCTATTATGAGAACATGTGCTTTCCAATCCTATATTCTTCTCTGTTTTTGAAAAATATTATCTTTTCCCACGAACACGACCTGGACACTATACAGTCATGTCCACCATGAGTTCCTTGTGCATATCCCGCATCTATTCAATTTTATTCTTTTATTTAGTTTTTGTTTACAAAGCTAGGAATGTGGGTTGCTTTTTTGTCTAAAATGACTGTGAAAAGCTGAATTTCACTTGTTTTGTTCAGAAAGTGACAGTTTTTGCAAAAAACCTTGTTTTTGTACATGTACACGAGCTACCATAAGCAAATTCATGTCGAATGCGAGCAACACCTGTTGACCTATCGTTGAATGCAAGCTACACCCATTGACCTCATGTCAAATGTGAGTTGACTTCAGTAAGGTCACGTCCACACACCCTAATAGTAGGTTGGGTCGTGTCCATATCCTGGTTGGGCCAAAAATAGGCTAAAATTTTCAAAAAATCAAAAAGAAAATTATTGGTTTTTTAGGTCTAGTGGGGATTTGAGTCTTTCTTAGATTCTCCAAATTCTTATTTTTAATTCTTCAAAATTATGTTTTTGTGTGTTTTTTTATTAGGATCTAAAAGGAAGGGAAATTTGAATTTTGAAAAAAATCATAGTTTGCTTCTGGATCACTTAGTAATGTTTTGGGAAGTTTGATGTTTTTGGGAGTGTTTTCATAAGGGAAAATATTATATTGTTTTCATTTGCATTATCTCATGAAAATCACTAAAATTTTCTTACTTTGAATATAGTAATCTCCTTGAAAAATTTTATCTTGCTTGAAAATTTATGCTTGGTTTTTTCTTTAAGTTTGAAAGTTCTTTATAGTCAAGTAACATTTTTAAAAGATTAAGCGGTATTTTCCATTTGCAAGTAGTTTCTTTGTTCATTTTTAATTTGAGAACATCATCTTTTTTACACTTTCACATCCTTCTGAGTAACAACAACAAATAAAAAGAATGCCTAATTTAAACTAACTAGACTTTTGTTTTATAAGGTTCACTAGTAGATTAAGGCCAGAGCTATGGATTAGGTTCTTTGTAAACTAACCAAAGCTACTTTAAAATGTGAAACCTAGCTGTATTTACTCAAGATGGGAAAAAATCAAATTTGTGAGCAGTGTGGCCATGAAGCTCTACTCAAACCAGAGTTAAGCATGAGGTTGTGTGAGGTTAGGTTGTGGAGAGATCCCTCCAATTCCTAATCAAGCATATACTAGGTATTTTACATGTAAAGGGACTCTCTTAAATACATAAGTGTTGTTGAAGTTTCAGGCTTTGATACCCTGCCCATACGTACGATATTGACTTGTGACTATCCCATTAGATGATGTGAACAAATTTATAACCATAGTATATTGTCCTTAGGATCTTACACAAGTGTTAGCAGAGGATTTTATGTGATCACCTTAGGAAGACTTTGTGAGGGAAGCATTAGTACTATTATACCTCATTTTTTCATCTTTGATTATACATGTTTTACCACCATGGAAAGCATGAAGTTTCACAACCTCCTAGGTGTGTTAGACCCATCATTACATGGTGTACTTACTCCCCATCCAAGTTAGATAAGTTACTTAACCTAATGGGATCGAATGCCACTTCACCAAACTTACTTGAGCCATCAAAAGAGGGATTTTCATGCCATACTTAGTTATAGAGGCGTGCAAATTACAACTTTCTAGAGTTTTGCTCAGTTCTCAGGGCATGAAATCTTGTAAAGGATATTTTTCCATGGATCTAGGGATCTTCTATCTCGATAATTCCACCATATTTTCGAGTATCACTCTGTTTTTCCCTTCAAGGAAAGATTAATATTATGTGATCCACTTTATCCTACTTAGATCCACATCCTCCTCTCATGATCCAAATATTTCTCCATGTTGGTTGAGCTTCCTCACACTACATAAAGGCCATTTCTCTTTAGGTTTGGATATTAGAGACAGAGAGAATAAATGTGAACTGTAGTTGCGGAATTGCTAGTGAGGAGCTCCTTATGTTGTCAATATTCTCAAAGGTTGCTTGTTAGAAAGCGTTGGAGGAGATGTTGTCGAAATGAACTCAGGTATAATGTTACATTGAATCATTGTCTCTTTGGATTTCTAATAAATAAATTGGCCTATTCTCCCA
Source organism: Larix kaempferi (assembly GCA_027924585.1). Lineage (NCBI taxonomy): Eukaryota > Viridiplantae > Streptophyta > Pinopsida > Pinales > Pinaceae > Larix > Larix kaempferi. The sequence goes on along the minus strand of BSBM01000158.1, from coordinate 26,009,191 downwards.
GATTGTGTATTTCATGTTGGAATATTTCAATTTGTTACTTGTTTAAGTGAATAGATTTAGCTTAACATGCTAGTCTAGGAAAGTAGATTGTCTCTTTTCCTTTGTCTATAGGTTCACCTACTTAGATTATCAAGCAAAGGGATGCGTCAACAAGGAGCAGTGACGACAATCATCTTGGCTGAGGTAAGACATCTATATTCATTCACGTTACTTCTATGTATGCTTGCATATGTGTGCTAGATCTAGGATATATAGCAACCATTTGTTTCTTTCCATCTTGGACTAGGTTTTAGGGATCCTTCTTATTGTCCATGAGGTTTTCCTCCTATCCGTAGGAAGAAAATTCTACCACAGAAACTAGTGACCATACTGGGGATCACTTCCCTTTTTTTTAACCTTTAAATTTTGAGTTTGGATCTCTTTTCTCCTCAAAAGTACTTAGTATTAGCTTGACTATCCACTTTGGCCTTCACTGACAGGATTTGTGAGTCCCAGACCCGACACATCATTGAATTTAGGATCGGAGCATTTTGATTTTCAAACCTACAAGATATTTTCACGCCCCTTACTCAGACCACAAAGAGAAAATCCCAATATTTTTGCGCCCTTGCAGTGTATCAAAGTGAGAAAATTCCATATTTTCGCCCTGTCTAAGTCTCCCAAGGAGTGAAAAATCCCTGTGTACTGGAAAATTTTCATTGGTTTGCTTGGTTTTGGTTTGAATCTCATTGCTAGTCTTTTGTCACCACTTTTTATTGCTCAATTGTGTGTGGATTTGATTGCATCTCTGCATGTTGATCCATTTTTTACCTTAATTTGAGTTTTAGATTTATTCTTGAAGTCTTGGAAGTGTGTTATCCATTGAGGGATTGGCATAGTCTCCTGTATCATTTCATCACCTTCTCAAGTCTTTGAATTTGGTTTAGTAGCTTGCATTCATCCTTCAGTTTGTGTTTGAACCATCAAAATTCTTTTTGATTGAGTTTAGGTCCTTTGAAATTAATTGAAGGTTGTTTGGTTTCATTTGAATCTTTTGTATTCAAAGCAATTGTTCTTTTTGTTTAGGGGAAGAATATCAATCCCTTACAAGAGAAATTAGTATTATGATTCTCTGAAAGCCTCTTTATATACTTGATCTACTCCACCTCTAGTTTTAAGGTCTCAAAAATCCTTTTGTAGAGTGTTTGGTTTGCTTGTACTTAAACTTGATTGGTTTTGGGTTTTTGAGTGGAAAGTGACAAAGAGGTTTTAATCCGTTGAATGCTTTGTTTCTACAACTGAGTTGTGTTCATTGAATATTCTTTGATTTAAGTGTTTGCAAATATATTTAATTTGTTGCATCTGATCTTAAACACGGAGAATTCCTTTGTGAGCATTAGTGCATCTTTGAAAGATCATTGGAAATAAAAGCCTAGTTTTCTGCATTCTAAATATCCATTACTTTGGTTGTTGAAAATATATACGTTGTTGAGTGTTTGCAATTACTTGGGAAACTTTCATAATATTTTAACTCCTTTGCTTCTTTGCTTGAAATTAGAAAACTTTGCAATCGAGAGAAGTTTACTTGATTTGGTTTTTCATTTTAGGCTTATTTGAAAAAAAAGAAAAGAAAAAATTTATTTTTGGTGTTTGTTGAAAAGATTTGGATTTTGTGTGAGTATTTCATGATCAATTTGGCATTTAATTGAAAAGAAAAGTGAAAATCAATATTTCATTTCTGGGAAGAGTTTCATTAGTGTTTTTGCGTTTGGGAAAAGAAAATAACTCTCCCTCATTTAGCTAGAAGTTCATTGAAGAGAAAGATTTGCATACTCATTCATTATTGCATGGTTTTGAGTCGAGTCTACATACCATCAATTTGCACTTATGCTTCCCTTATGAGTAAACAATAGCCTCTAAAATTTACTACCTAAACTAAACGCACATTAACCTCACTTGAGGAAACTAAAAGAATTGTGTAGTTAGGTAGGACATTGGGGATAAGCATCCAAGCAACTCCCCCTATCACTTTACATGTGAAACTTAGAAGTTGTCTCTTAGGGAGCTAAAATCCTCTTGTATTTTTTGACACGGTTATAATCCAATTTGTTGGGGGGCCTCCCATTCCACTGGGGTAAGCAGCGAGGACTAGTTCTGGGTATACTTTGTGGAATACCGAACTCCACTTAGTACCTAAGGACATCAATCCATTGTATTCCTTGTACTTTTCAGCCTCCATACTGGTGGTAAAAGGGATAAAAGATAGAAGCTTCGGTAAACCTTCCCAGACGTGTCATGAACGAGGTATCCTAGTAACCATTATTCTAGGGATCTTTTACCCGGGATCCCTTTCGGTAGAGGAATATCCCTTGACCTATATTGTCTCTCATTTCATATTGTCTGACTTGGATTTCATCACCTTGCGGGGATACAATTTGTTGAGGTCTCCAGCTCTTAGTTAGGTGGTTTCTTTCTCCTTTACCTTATAGAGGGTCTTTTTCTTTTCTAGCTAGTGTTACTTGTTGGATTTATGGCCACTTTGTTGTAGCTCTCTTGTTGTGACATCGGTCGTAGTAAATTTGTTTGAGACTGATATTTGGCCTGTGTGCCTCTTTTTATTCTAGCTCCCCTTTCGCATGCTCGGTTGCTTTATATTTTTTGAGCTCTTTTCATGAGACTTAGAACATACCACGTAGTTTTTTTCCATGGCGGATCCATGGAAATCCAGGATACACCAAGGATTGAGTCTTGAACCGTCCACACCTAAGACTAGTCGACCACCACCTCCACGTACCCAATATCCTCCAACCGGAAGACACGCTGGTGGGGAGGTTGTCCCAGGACAAGTTAGTGAAACACCGCATGTTACCATCGTGCCACAAGTTAGTGTATCAGAAGAGGTTAGTGTCGTACCAGAAGCTAGTATCATACCAGAAGTTAATGTCGCACCAAAAATTAGCATCGCACCAAAAAAGTAGTTTAGCCCTAGAGATGCCATCACAAAATGACCTCCTCGAAGGGTATATAGAAGTCATTAAAGAATCCGATCCTTTTCCTTTTATGACCATCCAATTAGATGGAAATTTTAACCAACCATTAGTCCAGTTTGTAGCACCAATTGTTGTACATACTACCCCTATCATACCTAGATACCAATATGAATCCTCTAGTAGAAGAATATTAGGAATGCCAATCTCTGAAATTTGCACTGGGGAAGAAATCATGGCATCCATACAAGCGGAAATCGCTGCTTTATATCGTGAACGTGCAGCAACAGACATGTCTAGGCTCGACATTTCATTACTTGCCACATCTGAAGTGGTAGATCTTTCTTATGCAAGAATCCCCCAATCCGCTTCTCGTGATTCCACTTATGGTATGTCGTTTGTAGGTCGATCTACGCTCACACATTGGATGTCTAACCAACCCCTACCCGATGACCTGGAAATGATGGATATTTTTGGTCTATCATATTCATTATGGAACACTACTTTGGGCCAAGAACTTAATGATTTACGCACCTATCCAACTTCTATGCAGTTAAATCCAGAACCTCCCCCTAGAACTCTCCCACTTATATTACCAAGTAAAATTCGTAGTCGCACTTTAGGGATTTTTCTATCCAAGGGACTAATCTTAAAAACCATTCATTACCTGTAGTTACTAGATTAGGTGCACATTCATCCTCAAAAGTCGACAACTCTTCCGTAGTCACCCAAACTACCCAATCAACTCCCCTTAATGCTCCAGTTGGAAGTTCGCGTACTTATTTTGTTGGAATTTCGGTTGTTACTGTAGTTTAATATTCAGCTACAATTTATACCATACATGGACGAAAACCTTTTAACACTGGTCCAAGCATGACCTCTAGTCAACCTCCAGTGGTAGGACCATCTGTCTCATGGGGACAAAAACAACCACCTGTTGGGGGGGAACCTATAGTAGGTAACCAGAATTTTTTCAGGTGGGAAATGAATCAATTTCAACCTTTTTACCCAACCCAACCCTAACATACATCTTCGTTTACCTTACCCCAACATTGTAAATAATTAATGGATCCCACCCCCTCCAACACCGCCTCTTAATCAAAGTGTTGTAAACAATCAATGGATTCCACCCCCTCCGATACCTCCCCTTCATCAAGGATTTTTTCCACCCCGTAATCAAGGATTTGTAAAGAATACATGGGTCCCACCCCCCTACACCTCCACCGTTTAACCACATGATGCATAACTTACAACTGGTTAACTATATGGTTCTGAATCCACAACTAGTTAATCCTATGATTCTAAATCAACAACCGGTTACTACTATGGTCCCCAATACACAAGGCTTCCAACAGTACCCCACGAGTAACACATATGGGTATAACATACAACAACCTTTAGTGCAGGGCCCTACGGGCATTCCAACACCCCATCAATATTATTCTTACCTGCAACCAAATAGGAAACTTCCTTTCCTAGAGACATTGGAATTTCCAGACTTGTCAAGATTAATCAACGATCCCATTTGGCATGAACCTCATTGGCCACCCATCCCTACCAAACTACCATTAGACATCCCGAAATTCTATGGAAAACCTAGGAAAGATCCAAAAAACCACGTTATGACATTCCATATTTGGTGTTCTTCCAACTCGTTGATGGATGATTCAATGTGATTATGACTCTTCCAATGAACACTCATTGGGACAATAACTAAATGGTATATTGAGCTTCCACATCACTCTTTCAGATACTTCAACTCCCTCGCAGTGCAATTTCTTACGCATTTTCAGTTACCGATTAGGTACGAAAATGGTATGGACCTGTTAACTTTTTTGCGACAATCCACTTCCACTCTTATATCTAATCATATACATGAGTGGAGGAGGTGTCGAAGAGTGATAAAGGCTCGTATACCCAACCAATTACTAGCCAATTGGTTCACCAAATCACTAGTGCCACCTATTGCTAGGGATTTTTCAATGGGAGGGGTTGTTACAGAAGAGCAAGTGATCAGTCGCACCCAATATCTGGACTTGGTCTATTCCTAGTCCAGAACTTTATATGACTTGATCCCCAATTCTCTTCATCCCACCAATGATCCTTCTAGGCCTGTTATCGAACCTCCAGTTGATGGCATAGTTGGTTTTGTAAAGTCCCATCCTGCATAAAAAATGAGTGGACAATAGATTCAATCTACTTCAACTCCACCCCAAAATCAAGCTACTTCCAACACTAAAACAATGCTTCTCTTGCTCATACCTCCAAGGTGAACACAGTTCAATCCTCGCCACAACAATATGGAGGTAAGAAGAAGAAGAATAAATGGAAAACCCAGAAACCTTCTACTCAGCAGGAAATCTCGAAACCTCAACAAACCAACACTGATAATAAACCAAAGAGGAAAGCTAAGTTTCCTTACCTAATCTGTCAGGAATACCACTACATAAAATATTTTCCTTACCGCTAAGAATTCAATAAGTTTGTAAAATTTTCTTTGCACCCGAGAGTGTTAACTGACCCTTTCCCACATCAACAACGGAAAATGGTCATGCACACTCCCCTGCAAGGGTGCACTACCAACAATTCCGATCAATCCAAATCATCCGCTACCTGAGATATCCTCATGATGAGAATTGAGACTATTAGTCTTTCCACCAGGTCAAATACTTATGATTCTGTTCCAAATTCAAACCAAAATGGAATTTCTAAGGATAAATATCCTATCGATGATTCATCTGCTACCCCTCCACCTTCTGTCTCTCTTCATATTGAGAGACATATTTTTGACATTGTGTTGTGCCCACCAAATGCCACCATTCGAAAGGCGACATTTAATCTAAGTGCACGAGCTGCACAAAATTACAATATTTTTGAGGACCTAGCTCAGGCACCCTTCACTATGTCAACTCTCGAAGTTCTATAGCATTGTCCTAATCATCATAGAATCTTATTGTCAAAACTTGGATTCGTAGACCCCGATACTTCCAACACCATTATGTTTAATTTGGAATATTTGAAACCGAGGATTTCCTACCAACTGAATTTCTAGATTCATACTAAGATCCGTGGGAACAATATACATTGAACCGTCTTGGATGAATTAACCTCCACTTCCATTATTTCCTTGTCCTTTTCGAGGGCTATTGGATCTCCTGAAGCAACATTGTCTCCTACCACATTAAAGGCCTTTGGCGGTTGTGGTTTTCAACCATATGGAATCATACCATCATTAGTCGTAGAAATGGGGGGGAACGGTATCCATCCACGTGTATATAGTTGATTCCCTAATGGATTATAATATCCTACTTGGTCGAAATTGGTTTTATTCCATGACTACAGTAGCATCTTTGGTCTTTCTCTTGGTGCAGTTTCCTCATCAAGGAAAGATTGTCACCATGGACCAACTTGATTTGTGTACCCCGGATATTCATTCAAATAACACCAACAATGTCCCACTGTTGGAACAATCCCAACATCATTATGAAGACGTTGGTATTGGACTTTTGAAAGACTCTTCCATTATTGGAGTCTTCCTGAAGCTTCCACCCCCAGTTTCTGCCATCAACATGATCTCTTCTAGCACACGACAATCCCATGAATCCTATTATTCTTGGGTAGTACCGAGTCCATATGAATGCGAAACCATTATAGGTTGTGTGCCTTTTAACTTAAATGATGCCAAATATGATGCAATTCAGTCTACTTTAGACTGTATCAATCCCAATGACCACCATTTAGTGCCATCAAATCTTGATCCTCCGACGTCTTGGATGGATTCATCTTTGTCTTTTGATGGTCATCTCCTATTGACTTTTCCTTCATATGAGTCTATAATGGAAATAATGAGTGTTGATGAACCCCCATGGGAATATCACCATCATAGTTCATATTTCCTTCCCAATATCCAAATGGTAGAGACTGATATTAAATCCATCGTTTCATCTGATATTGTCCAAAATCTGCAATATCTCATCCTTACTCACAATGTGTTATTGGAGGGAAATTTAGCAAACATTGTGGAAAATTTTCCTATCGACATATTAGTGAAACATGGTATCATGGAGCATATCCAACTAGGAAAAAATTGTACACCCACTGAGGTGGAATTTTATACGCCTTGTTTAAGGAGTTTCGCAATGTATTCACTTGGATTTATGAAGAAATGTCGGGAATCGAACCCTCTATCATGGTCCATGAAATCAAAACTTATCCCAATGCAAGACCTATTCGAAAGAAACTCCGACCCATTCACCCCAAGAAAACTACGGCAATTAAGGAATAAGTTGAAAAGCTTCTCAGAGCTGGTTTTATCTATCCTATTCCATTAACAAATTGGGTGTCCAATATTGTTCATCTAGATAAGAAACAAGGAACCATTAGGGCTTGCGTTGATTATAGGGATTTGAACAAGGAATGTCCTAAGGAAAACTATCCTACCCCTTTCATCGACCAAATCATCGATAGTTGTGCCAGGAGTGTCATATTTTTGTTTATGGATGGCTTCTCTAGCTATAATCAGATAGAGATACTCCCATATGACCAGCATAAAACAACTTTCATCTGCCCGTGGGGAAATTTTGCATATCGAAAGTTACCTTTTGGCCTTAAAACATTGGGGATACTTTTCAACGGGCCATGTTCTATGAATTTCACAATATCAAGCATATTGTGGATCCTTATATGGATTACTTACCCGCTCATTCTACTCAACTAGATGATCATTCAGATCACCTTAGAGCCATTTTTCTACGATGTAGCCACTACAAGATCCACTTGAATCCTCATAAATGTGTTTTCTGTGTTGAATTCGACATACTATTAGGATTTATAGTCTCCGATGATGGAATCCAAATCGACCCACTGAAGGTTGAGGCCATATTAGCCTTACCTTCCCCCACAGATATCCCAAAACTTCTATGTTTGCAAGGGAAGGAAAAATTTTTGTGCTGCTTCATTTGTAATTTTGTTGAGATTACTCAAGGCTACATGATACTACTCAAGAAGAGCATCCATTTATTTGGGATGATGAAGCTCAATGGTCTTTCGACAATCTGAAAAAGGCCTTGACAAATGAACTTGTGCTACAACCCCCCAACTACACACGTTATTATATAATGTATCTCGTAGAATCCAAGGACACCATTAGAATGGTGTTAGTGCAGGACGACAATATTGGACAGAAACATGTGATATATTATCTAAGTAAGAGTCTTGTTGATTTTGAAACTCGATACTCACATGTTGAGAAGTTATCCCTGGCAGCATTCTTTGTTGTCCAGAGGTTTCATCATTAAATACTACTCCGCAAGACAACTGTCATTGCCAAATTCAACCCCATGTACTACATACTAACACATCATGTGTTAAGGGGCAAATACTTTCGTTGGATTATGGTCCTCTAGGAGTTTGATTTGGAATTTGCAAAGGCTAAATCCAAGAAATATTTAGTTTTTGTTGAGTTGATATGTGCCCTTCCCCGTGTCAATGAAGAATATGAGCCCATTGAATCTCTTCCTGATGATCCCATTGACTATCTTCATGATGATCCCATTGAATCTCTTCCTCATTGACACGACTTATGCCTGGTACAGAGATATTTTTTGATATATCCAAACCCAAGGATTTTAGTGTGATCTCACCTGTGATGAACGACGCTGCATTTTCCATCATGCCAAATACTACCTCAACATTGGTGACACCTTATATCGTCAAGGTATCGATTTTATTTTGCGTTGATGCCTAACTCTAGAAGAAGCCGAATGTGTGCTTAATGATTGTCACTCTGGAGCTTGTGGCGGTCACCTCTCTATGATGACTACAGCCCAAAAGATTTTTGCGTTGGATACTTTTTTCCATCCATGTTCAAATATTGTATTGAATCAGTCAAGAAATTCCCTCCATGACAATTATTTCATTCAAATAAGCGCTCCCATCCATCTCCATTACATCTGGTGATTGTTGTGGGCCCTTTCGCAAAATGGGGCATTTACTTCATGCATTATAATCCTACCTCAGTCGGGGGGCATAGTTACGTCATCATGGAAGTTGACTATTTTACTAAGTGGGCTGAGGCTATGCCTACATATGCTGAAGACAGACTCAGATGGTAGCACTCTTCATGTTCAATCACATTATCGCAAGGTTTGGAGTCACTCAAGCCATTATAACTGATCATGGTTCCCATTTCAAGAATCATAGGATGGTTGAGGTAAGCACCAAATTAGGTTTTCATCATGAAAAATCATCCCCCTACTACCCCCAAGCATATGGACAAGTAGAGGCGATTAAAAAAGTCTTGAAAAAGATGATCCAACGCATGGTAGGGACCCAAAAATAAAATTGGCACTTGGAACTTTTTTTGGCTCTTTGGGCCTATAGGACTTCTATAAAAAATGCAATCGGACTCACACCTTTTCAGCTAGTCAATGGTCTATAAGTTATCCTACCTATTAAATGCGAGATCCCATCCCTCAAACTGGCCGTTGAAATATTTCAAAACACTTCCGCATAGGAAGAACGATTTCTATATTTGACTAAGCTTGATGAGATTCGTCACGACGTTGTGCTCGCTAACGAAGCTCACAAAAAGTGGATTAAAGCTCAATATGATAAATATGTTCAACCTCGCTCCTCTAATGAAGGTGACATAGTCTTGAATTATGATCAAATGCATGACAAACTAGGAAAAAGTAAGTTAGACTCCATGTGGTATGGTCCCTACATCGTCAAACGATTTTTAGAGAAACGGGCTTACAAGCTAGTTGATTGTGATGATACACCTTTAGGAGAGCCCCACAATGGGCTCTACCTGAAGATATTTTAAGCGTAGGGACATCTTGGGTGTACACTTTGTATATAGTGTATTTATGATGTGAGTGATTTATTTTTATTGTCTCACCCGCAACTATTTATCTTGATTTGTGCTTTGATGAGCAGATGTCAGTGTATTATGGATTCGCAGGCATTGCTATTTGACATACTCGGAACCTTGCTTCTAAAGCATAGTTGCTTTATTCCCCTACTAACAATTTTATCTCCTCAGGTAGAATCTGCTTAGGTCCTGCAATGAATAACATCGCGGAATATCATGCAGTGATTGGGATTCTAACCAAAGCATCCTCTCTTGGTATTGACCATATCATAGTCTACCTGGATTCCCAAATCATGGTATCTCAACTAAACCACATTTACACCATTCATGATACCATGTTACTTTGCTTATATCGAAGAATACACCTCCTTTAAAGATCATTTGATTATATTTTATATCAACACATACGAAGGAAATTAAACATAGTGGTTGATTCATTAGCTAACTACGTGTTAAATTGGCATCTATCTCATACATAAACAGTACCATCATCATCAAAAAACATGTAAATGATGAAAAATAAAATTCATCATAGATTAATAGTTGAGATATAGGTCCATGTATATATCATGTAAAAAGTTTGATCTTGTCACAAAAAGACCAAAATGTGCTAAAAGACAAAATTGGGACTATCACCCGTACAAAATAGGGACTACTTCCCGTACATCATGTAAATCTTGCAAGTACTAGAAAAACCACTATAATTCCTACACCTAATCACGAGGGAATCGGTTCTCATGATAATACACCACCACCATAGAAACACGGCAGAGTAACTGGCCTATATGCTCTAGCACACCCACAATATGCCTCTAAAGATGATATGGGACCTCAAGCAACCTCATTGGAGGGACCTGCATGGTAAATGCATTGAGATTCCTCTCTACATCATGAAGTCCCCTTGCCTCAACCTCTTCTGCTCAATACTCTTCTCCTCATCAACGTAGTGGTGAGTATCCTGCTAGTCTCATTGTTCCTCGATCTGTGGCATTACACATGTACACATTAATTCTTTTGCACAACAAAAAAAATGAAATATTTTAAAATCCAAAAATACATCAAATTTTAAGGTCACATACCTGAATCATCCCAATTCGCATCCTCTAGAAAAGCAAATTCAATGTCATTATGGAATTCTACCTCGGCATAAGGGTAATCCTCGATCATCATAATATGCTCCTCCAACCATGAAAAGAAACTGGATCCATATGATAGGAGTTGAGGCCCACCTAGCTGGCTTGCATAACCACTCCACCTCGCCATCTGTGGCTCGGATGAAGGCTAAGGGGGTCTATCTATCTATGGGCATAAAACTGACACCCTCTATAGAAACAAGGTGACTAGGATGCTTATGTACCCGAACTGTTTTATTTTCCCTATGCGGCACTTGGTGATTTGATCCTTTATGTTGACTAGGACCACTTCACACCAATTGAACAAATTTGGTTCAAGACACTCCATGATCCAGATTTATGTGGGAACGAAATCAAAGAGAAGGTATAGAACCATATACACAGATATATTTCAAATAACACGGTAATACAATAAAGACATATTCTATTAAATAGCGGAAATAGAACAGACTCTAAAATAAAACAGCTAGAATGGTGGTATCTATCTCTCAGAAGAGATGTGGTCGCTATGCTCATTCATGCCAATATGAATACAAAAAGAGGCCATAAGGACCTATATATCATAATAATGAGGGAAATAATCCCAAACATCCAAAAACCTAACCCTAGAAGATGAATTTTCATAAAGTTTGCGGCCCCAAGGTGGTTAGTTGAACAGTCAGCTTCCTGGGGTCATAACTTTTGCATACGATCTCCATTTGGGGCGCTCGATAGCCCATTGGAAAGGTATATCCGAATTGCCAAAAAATACGTTTAGGGCCTCAAAATGGAACCAAAAGTTTAGGACCCAAAAAACTGTAGAAAAATTACTAGAAAATTTCCAAAATGGGAAATTGTTCTGAGCCAGTGGAATAGGTGGGTGGACACTAATATCCATCTAGATCACTCCAAGGCATAAGTCATTCGGGACTTTGTAGCATGATGAGCACCCACGCTTCCATTCACTCGAGCAATAGTAAATAATACCGTCCTCAAAGAAAGGTCCACCACATATGTTATGGGTATTTTCCCACTCTTTTTGCGAGATCCATGCCTACAAAATCGGGCTATATAATCACTTGTGTTCTCCTCAGTACTACGATGCCCTACCAAATTAATTCGTGCCCCTCTTTTAGAGAGACTGATCAAGAAATATATGTCCTCGAGCTCAATCTCAAGGATGTGATCCCCTACCTGGAAATCTTGTAAATCAGGATCCCACATCTCTATTAAGTTGTTTAGAAGCATTCCTTTCTTCCTCATACCTCGTGTCTTGAAAAAATTTAGTAATCCACACTCCCGAAGTGCAGACAAATTTGCATCATCATTTAGGGCATCTCTATCTTCGCCCTCATGTTCTCTCTCTTTCCTCTCGATCATGGTTGTTGTTACCTCTTGGAAATCCCTGGAAATAATCAAAGGAAGTCATGATTAGAACCTAGAGGCAGTTTCTTGCTTAATGAATAAGAGGAAATATTTTAAAATTCTGCCTCTGTGTATTTCCGCGCCCCTCTAACAGGGTAAGACATGAAATTGTATAGTTTTTGTGCCCCTTCCATTACCCAGAATGCAAAAATATTCAAATTTTTGTGCTTCGTGATACATGAAGGCCGTGAAAATTTCTGAGCGTGCAAAATGTGCTCTAATTTAGCTTTCTACTCACCCAAACAAGCATGAAAACTAAATAGTAAACAATGAAATGAAAGAGCTGAGCAAGGGGTCCAACCTGCTTCAAACGTTGGCTCAATCGGTGTCATGGATCTCTTGAAATCGTTAGTTGAAAATCGGTCTCCAACAAGGGTAAAAATACTCTTAAGGTAAAAACAACAAGGTAAAAATGACTTGTTTTACATTTCATTTCCTTTTTTATGCTTATAGAACTAGTTATTTTTTGCCTATGTTCACACTTATAATCTTTGTTTAAGACAGTTTTTCACTTGTTCCTTGAGATTGTAACATTTCTTTTTAAGATTTGACCACATTTGAATAGGAACATCAAGGATCTTCACACCGAAGGATATTTTTAGTGACCTTTTGAGCTTAATTTTTCTTTTTCATGCTCTAGATCTGAAACATGAAAAGGATTCCAAGCGCTTTTCACACTTTAGTCGCGCTTGTTAAAATTAGGTAAAAAGGCGTCGAGTATAGTCTTCTTTACTCATACTCGTAAAAAAATGAGGGAGTATCGACCTAGTATTATTTTATCTCTTTTCCGGGCTAGGTGGATTAGTTTACGAAAAAGGAACCACGTAGAGTTTCCTTTAAGCTCTTTTCAGACTCTCGAAATAAGAAAATATTGCCAAGTGAACTTGTCTCTTTTATGCTTGTAAATATATCTGAAAGGTCGTCTATCTAGTGATATTTTACCCCTTTTTCGGATCATTTATACTAATTACAAAAAAGGCATACTCTATTCAACCATGACTAGAAGAGTTCCTTCAGGTATTATTTTACACTTTTTCGGGCCTGGGGAATACCTTTTATGAAAAACTCCATCTTGGAGTCTTCTTTAAGTATTTTTCAAACTCTCTAAATGTGAAAAAACACCGAGTTTTCCTTCCTTGGACTCATAAAATTATACTTCGAAGGACCCATGTGGGATTGAACCTCTCCTTCCTTAGGTTCTTAAAACATATAAGGTTGGACTCATCTGAAATATGAGCTATACTTAGCATCTATTATCCTCCTAAATCTTGTAAAAAACAAAGAGGTACTCGTTAAACATGATAGGGGGGAAATGGGGTAATGGACCATTATTTACTTTATGGCAGCCAGTGAATCATTACCTTTGAACATGTAATTTGTTCATGTCTTGTCTTACAGTCGGGTATTCATCTTGCCTTTGAGTCATGACCGAGATCGTGAGTCATCCTCCTCCTTCAAGTCATCCAAAGAACATCACATTCATTGTCATGTTAAATTTTGGTTTTTCCTCTCTGAGTCAATGCTGCCAATTCATATGTCATGTCGTCACATGTTCAAAGGAAAGTGTCATCCTGAGTCAACCTCCTACAATGTCATTGACCTTTTATCATTGTTTCAGTACTCATTCATATCTTTATTCATAATCACTACCTTGTGTTGGTTTCGTGTCAATGATGTGGGATTCATTATGGCCTTCCTTCGATGAGTCTATTCCTGTTGAATTTGTCTCATCATCCAAGAATTGGACTTAGAAACCAATCTAGTACCTTGGGACCTGCATACCTCAATAGCAGGCTTCCTCGCTTTCAATAGTAGGTTTATATCATTGTACTCTAATCAAAATATTCCACGAGATTTTGAATCCAACTCATTTATTCACATTTAGTGGAGTGTACTATGATACCTTGGGAATCATTGTCATCATTAGTGATCTCCCTTGCACTTGTTAATGGTTTACATCATTGACTGGTAATCAAGTGGTTTATACCATGTTCGAATTCAACACCTTCTAATCACGTGGTTAGAATTGTATCACATCGGGTTCAGGTTGAATACCCTGGGATTCTCATTGTGTACTTTACCCAAGTTGTGATGGAGATTTTTTTATTAGGTTCCCACACAGATATCATGGCGGTGACCTCACTGATATACTTTCACACAGATCCACTTTGTATTGGTTGCGGCCTTGCCATTCAGACATGGATCCACATTGTATGTCAGTGGCCATTTCCTTAGTCAATATTATAATGGATCTGCATTGTATTGGTCAGCATCCATGTCTTGAATTAGTTTGTTCTGAGCATGGGTATGCCCGCCTCGATGGTGATAAAAGGTATATTGGTCCTTTGCAACTCTCCTTCGACCTTTCTTTCAGCTATCTTTTGAGAATATGCAATTTGGTAAAGTGTTTCGGCCATGAGAATTTTTTGAACACACACTTTAGGGGGCATCTGGTATACCTCATTTTTCCATGTTTGACTGTACAAGCTTTACCACCATGGAAAGCATGAAGTTTCAAAACCTCCTAGGTGTGTTAGACCCATCATTACATGGTGTAATTACTCCCCATCCAAGCTGGAGAAGTTACTTAACCTAATGGGGTCAAATTCCGCTTCACCAAACCTCCTTGAGCCATCAAAAGAGGGATTTGCGTGCCCTGCTTAGTTATAGAGGCACGGAAATTACAACTTTTTCATGTTTTGCTCAGTTGCTAGGGCACGAAAATGACCTTTTTATTTTGCGCTTTGCTCAGTTCTCATGGAGTGAAATCATGTTGAGGATATTTTTCCATGGATCTACAGATCTTCTATCTAGATAATTCCACCATATTTTCGAGTATCACTCTGTTTTGACCTTCAAGGAAAGATGAATATTATGTGATCCACTTTATCACACTTAGATCCACATCCTCCTCTCGTGATCCAAATCCTTCTCCATTTTGGTTGAGCTTCCTCGCACTACATAAATACCATTGCTCTTTAGTTTGGATATTAAAGACATAGAGACTAAGTGTGAACTATAGTTGCATAATTGCTAGTGAGGAGGTCCTTATGTTGTCAATATTCTCAAAGGTTGCTTGTTAGAAAGCATTGGAGGAGATGTTGTCGAAACGAACTTAGGTATAATGTTACATCGTATCATTGTATCTTTGGCTTTCTAATAAATAACTTGTTCTATTCTCCCAGATTTTGTATTTCATGTTGGAATATTCAATTTGTTACTTGTTTAAGTGAATAGATTTAGCCTAACATGCTAGTCTAGGAAAGTATATTGTCTAGTTTCCTTTGTCTACAGCTTCACCTACTTGGATTATCAAGCAAAGGGTTGCGTCAACAAGGAGCAATGATTACAATCATATTTATGGAGGTAAGACATCTATCTTCATCCATTTTCCTTCTATGTATGCTTGCATATGTGTGCTATATCTAGGAGATATAACAACCATTTGTTTATTTCTGTATTGGACTAGGTTTTAGGGATCTTTATTATTGTCCATGAGTTTTTCCTCCTATCTGTAGGAATAATATTCTACCACAAGTACCGTGGAGGGTGTTTTCTAGATCTATATAGGAAAACAGTTGCACCAAGAAGGGAAACACACTTGGCCTTATTAACTATTTTCAGCCTTTGTTGTTTTAGTAGTGGTACTTAATTAATCCATAGATAAAAATTCGAAAGGATTATCTATTTTCTTGGTTTGATTTCCTAGTAAATTTTCTAGTGGTGTGCTCTTTGTGTTGCTTGTCCTTGATTGGCCTTAAATATTTCTTTCTCATTGAATTAGAAACTATGGCTAGTGTTCCTATGGACACCAATGAAGGGACCCCTGTGCAAGGGGATCCTTGTGATTTTCCATTTGTTGGGAATGTTGGTGCTCCCTTGATGGCCACTTTGAATCCTCCTGGATTCACCATTGGATTGTCGGTTTGGTTATTTTCCACTCTGAATGTCTGGAATAATCTTGATGCTTCTCAAGCAAACACTTTATATCAAGGGCATCAAAATCATGTTCCTTCTTCATTGGTAACATCTTCTCCTCCTCCTTCTACCTCATGTGGTGAAATTCTTAGTACTAGTAGCCAAAATTCTAAAAGGAACAAATAGAGGAATAATAGGAAGAAGATGTGAAAACAAGAGGGCGATCACCCAGTCTCTAGAGTTCATGTTGGGGGAACCCATCCAGTCATTGTGATTCATATTGGAACCATCCAACCATCCTCTAGAGTTCATGATGGGGGAATCCATCCAGTCACTGCAGGTCATACTGGATATTTACAACCAAACTCTAGAGGTCATGTTTGGAATAAGATTTAGTCACTACAACTCATACTCAAAGTATGGCGTTAACCTATACTATCCATATTGACGACATGTTGTTGATCACTGCAAATCATATTAATAACAAGTCACCAGTTACTACAAGTCATACTGGATACAAGTCACCAATTAGTCTAAGTCATGTTGGGGTCAAGCAACCAGCCACTGCCAGTCATGCTCAGGGAAAACAATAAACCAATGCAATTCATGATGAACATATTGACACTGTTGAGAAGTCTAAACATATAGGATGTAATCCTAATTTCCCTTGTAATATTTGCAAGGGAGATCACCTTAATCATATGTGCTCTGTTATTGTATAAGTACAAAGAGTGTGGTGCGAGTCTCAAGGATCTTTGTTTTTCAACAACGTTTGGTTTATGAAGTGATCGAGTCAATTCCATCTTTGACTAATCCCACTCCTCCTTTGGAGAGTGTTGATGTTGAAGTGGTTGAACCAATGCAATATTCGGTCAATCCCACTCTTCCTTTGGAGAGTGATGTGTCTATTAATCATGTTTTCTTCACTGCTAGTTCAGAACTTTCTAGACAAAGGGGCACTCAGTTTGCTTCGAATGAATCCCCGCCAAGCTGTAGGATTGCTTCCTTTCATTCGAATAGTCTAATTGAGCAGTTCCTTCCTTCTATTGTACCTTTTCAAATAAAAATGCAAGTTAAACACTACATGATTTCTCTTTGTATTGTAGACGAATGAGCCTCTGTTAGTATTTTATCCACGCATGATGGGAAAGGTTTTGGATCTACCAACCTTGTGTTGATTGTTTATCAAACATTGTATTTTGATAGAAGACCTAGTGAAACTTTAAGATATCCTCCTCAATTTCCAGTTACATTATGTGGGAAGACTATCTTAGTTGATTTTATGGTTATGGTGTAATGTCCCTTTTTTGTACTTTATTAAAATGGTGAAATTTTCAACTTTTTCCACTAGTTCGACCTTTGACTAGTATTGGTCTCTTGGTCTCCAGATGACTCCAAATGCTACCAAATTGTTATAGAAGGTGTATGGATGATATTGGGACATAATTATGAGTTTTAGGGATGCTTTAGAGTCTTCAAGAGGCTTTTTCAAATATCCTTTAAGTTCTGACCAAAGTAGGGAGTTTGACTAGCAATTTATCTTTGACTAGTATTGGTCTCTTGGTCTCCAAATGCTCACAAATTGTTACAGAAGGTGTATGGATGATATTAGGACATCATTATGAGTTTAATGGATGATTTATATTCTTCAAAATGCTTCTTCAAATCTCCTTTAAATTCTAGCCAAAGTAGGGAGTTTGACTAGCAATTTGGGGTTCAAATCCCCATGGGGTAGATGCTGGAAATGGCTCTCCAAATGATATTGTAACCTCTTTAATTTCTGAAAAGAGGAAGGGGATATCTATGGTACATAAATATATTCTCATATGCATCACCATTCAATTTATTGATTCTGATACAACCCTCTTAAATCAAATGCAAAAAGACTAGTTTCGACATAGGGGGGAATGATAGTAATTCTTCACAAATGGTTATGAAACTTAAGAATATTGTTCCACATGATTGAATAATGAATATGAAACTTATTCAGAATATTAATGGCACTCCATACAACATTAATACATCATACATTGATTGAACCATTCGAATTTGATACCACTTCAAGTGCAAATAACAAGGTATTGGGGAAATGACACCATTTGTTCATAGTTTAGCATTTTTACATCAAATATATTTGAGTTTCGACCTGAAAGTATTCTGAGCAGTAAAAAAATAGTATATATATCATATTACAAATATATGGGGCCTCAATAGATATCCCAAATAGTTCATCACCTCAACAAGTGCGCCTCTCCTCAAGGAGAAAGAATATGCCAAGAAATAGAAGAATGGTTGTAGAAGCAAGATGAAAGAGATGTGACCATGAGATTCCCTAAATCTTCAACCTGTAACAAAATATTCCATTAAATCTCCAAGTGAAAGTTTTGAATGTCCTTTCCAATTACAAACTAGGATGGGAATCTTTCACCCTCGAAATTGGTGCTAAGGCAAGTAGAGTAGCACTCCACTAGCTCTCCTCTCCAACTGCAAAATGCAAATTCTAAAATGATCAAAAGCTACCATCCTTATTTTTTATTGTATTTTATAAAATTCTCATGTCCTCCATGGGTTGAATTCCTTCCGAGAGATTCATGCCAACTCAAGTTGGGAAGAGATTCCCAAGTATGCCACTTGTCCTTCCAATTCTAGCCCCCTCCTTCTCCAAATTTGAATTGGTGCCTCTTTGGCTTCCCTAACTCCCTTGAGCACCCTCATGGAGGCTATTTTTATCCTTGACATGTCATATATGTCAGATGTCAGCATTAAGGTCTGATTTGTGTCATAGGTGTCATAGCATCTTCATCATTGTTGTCATAGAGCTAGGGAATCTAGTCCAAGTGTCCCACTAGTTCCAAAATGCCTCTTCCTCTTCCATGGGAGTTACTCTTCCACTCCAATTCGACCTTAATTGATTCATTCCAAGTATATTGACATTCCAACTCATCCCAAGAACATTGGCCTTCTTATGGATTTGAAATGACAAGAGGAGGATGCCATGTGGCATAGAAAATATAACATGTGTGGGTCCCACATCCTCCATGTGTCTTCATGATCAATTGGCACTTTGATTTTCCCTTGTATTTATTTATTTAGATCCTTTATTAAATATTTATTCCATTCTAATGTATAGACATCATTTAGTATCCCCCTTATTTCAAATCCCAAAGCTTCCACCCCCAACCTAGGGAACTAGTAATTTTCCTCCATGATAGTTCATTTGGATGGATATATTACAAACTTGAATTGGGAATTTTTCTTAATGTGACCCACCTTGTCCATTTGGATCTAATTTCACATTATTACTAAATTGGACATCACTCTTATCAAATTTGACCCTTAGCATTGTTGGAACATTTAAAAAACCCACTATGTCATTCTAGACTTAGGATAAAATTAATTAATAATTTATGATTAATTCGTTGAGTTTTGACTAGGTAGAATAGGCCAGTTTTGTCTTTTAGTGGACCACATGCTATCCTCATTCACAAAAAAAAAATGGATAGATTCTGGATAAGATTTTCTTGGATTTTGTCTGATTTTATTCCATTCCTAAATTAGAAAGACACTATCTAGTTTTAGTTAACTTTGTCCTGTGTTTTCTGCTTTCTAGTGGAAAAAATAAAGCTAGTTTACTTGGAATCTTTTGCCACTTGACCAATTCGACCTCCACATCTTATATAACCTTCTAAAGCCATCATTACATTCCATTTACCTCACTCATGAGCTTCCATACCATACTTTCCAAATTCGTGAGCCTCTAACACAGTTTTGGAAACTGCTTTTGCCACCTAGGGGGTTTTTGTCTTTTCTAAGCCTTTCTTTTTGCTCTTTCCATATTGCTTCAAAAGCAATTCAATTTTCTCCATGGAGGATGTATTATATATTTTTATCATATCAATGAATAAGATACAAAGTGTTTTCCATAATTTATTCTCTCTATTCTTCTTCTCTCATTGTCTAAAATATTCCATGGTGAAATTGTCTTATGAATCTAGTTCCTAGTAATTGAAAATCTCACATGGTATCAGAGCTAGCTTGATTCAAAAAAAATTCCAAGAGTGTTTTTTGCAGGTATTACCATTACCAGGAGTGCATCAGTATGGAGAAAAATCAATACAAAGTTGTGACTCTCACTCCCTTCAATTTATTTGACTGGAAGGCGCATATGATCATCCAGCTTCGGAGCAAAGGATTGTATAGAGTCACTATGGGGTTTGAAACTCAGCCAGGAGCTGTTGCATTAAAATCCAAATGGTTCAATAGTATTGATGAAGCTTATGGGTTACTTTGTCTCTCTGTATCTCCAGATCTTCTATTCCATATTGATTCTCTATCAACTCCAAATGAAGTGTGGACAAAGCTAGAGTCTCTCTTTGGAAAACAGGACAAGCTCAGAGGTCATTTGTTGGAGATTGAGCTGATCTCTCTTAGTCCAAGTAATTTCGATTCTATGGAGGAGTTCATCTCAAAATTCAAGAACCTAGTGCTTCAACTCAAGCAATGTGGTATAGAGAAGAAGGGTCAGCAATTAATCCTTACCATTCTGTCAAAACTGAGCTCTGAATACTCAGTATTTGTGTCTACTTTTCATTCTACGAGACTTGTAGTTCCCAAGTGGAAGATGCCAACCTTGGATGCATTCATTGATTTGCTCACTCAAGAAAAGGACAAGCTGGTCCAAATGAGGGATCAATCACCCTCCAAAGACTTTGCACTTGTTTCTCATGGAGCAAAGAGTTTCAAGAATGACAAATCCAAACAGAAGATATTGTCAGATGAAGAGGATTCTGATGGAGATTCCAAATCCAAGAAGATGAAGAAGGAGAATCCCAAGTGTTCTTATTGCTGCAAAGGCACTCATCTTGAGAAATCTTGCTTCAAGAATAAATTGGACATCATGGCCAAGATGCTTGAAGAGCATAACATAGATGTTCTTGACTTTGCAAAGAAAGAACAAGGCAAGGTTGTTGTAGAACAAGAACTCTGTCTCCAAGCCTCTCCCAAAGGTAATAATGTTTATGCTTTGAGTGCTAGAGTGAAATATAATTTTGATGTCTCTGATATTGATTCACCTTCTGATATATCAGAATCGGAAACCTCCACCTCTTCCTTGGAACAATCTTCAGTCAGTTCATCCAAGTCTACTCTCAAAACTAGTTATTTTTTACTAGCTTCTGACTTGTCTTCTGAAAGGTCTTTCCACCATCATTCAAATATTTTAGATTCTAATTTAGAAGATGATTTATAGTCTAATATGCAGGTCATTACATATCCCACATCATATTCCCAACCTTTGGATGCACAAAGACCCTACAAACCCCAAGTTCTCCAGTTAAGAAACTACACAATTCTATGTTTTTCTACACTGTGTCACTTGCCTTTGTTGCACTTTTGTCTTGCATATCTTTCATTGGTTGTACAGCCATTGTTTTGGAATTATTTGGACTGATATTCCACACATCTGGACATGACCCCATCACTCATGGTTCAAAATTCAAGTCCTCACACTCTCCAGGCTCGCTCAGCTGTCCGGGTGATCTAGTTTCTCAAATGTTTTCTACTGAAATTATGTTCGATCATGGAGACTCCACATCTTTACTGGTTTCTGCTCCATATGACTTATATTTTGATATTTCAGAGCTGCATGATCTCATTTTAAATATTAGAAAGGTTCTACATCAGTTTGAGAAGAAAGTACAAGAACTAGTACACCACATTGCAGCTACAAAAGAAATTGATCCTATTGAGTTCATTGTTTCTCCTTGGGAAGGAGTATGCATATATATTCTTTCCATCATTGATTATTTTTTCATATTTGATTATGTATGTTACAGCAGCAAGGAAAATTCATTTGATGCTCCTCCATAATCAGAATATGAACTTCATAGAGCTTCAACACATGGTTCTTTCCTACACAACATCGATGCACTGATGCATGATCATGGCATCCACAATCTCTTCATCAAGTCAGTTACTCGAAAGCAGCCCATTAAGATCATTCAGCTCATTCAAATGAGCAACATGATAGTATGAATACATCAAGCATGTCCATTTTTAAGGGAGGGTTTTGTTCCCAAGAGGTTTTCCCTATTTCCTCGGTTTACATGGACTAGTTTTTTTTTGTATTGGGGTGACCATAAGCCTTGTTGCTTGGGCCCTATATTTCTGATATTTTTCTAATTCCCATCACATAAATTCAAGCTTAAGGGGGGGTGTTGGAACATTTAAAAAACCCACTATGTCATTCTAGAATTAGGATAAAATTAATTAATCATTTATGATTAATTTCCTGAGTTTTTACTAGGTAGAATAGGCCAATTTTGTCTTTTAGTGGACCACATGTTATCCTCATTCACAAAAATGAATTTGGATAGATTTTGGATAAGATTTCCTTGAATTTTTTCTGATTTTATTCCATTCCTAAATTAGAAAGACACTATCTAGTTTTAGTTAGCTTTGTCTTGTTTTTTCTGCTTTCTAGTGGAAAAGATAAAGCTAGTTTACTTGGAATCTTTTGCCACTTGACCAATTTGACGTCCACATCATATCTAACCTTCTAAATCCATCATTACATTCCATTTACCTCACTCATGAGATTCCATACCATACTTGCCAAATTCGTGAGCCTCTAGCATAGTTTTGGAAAATGCTTTTGCCACCTAGGGGGTTTTTGTCTTTTCTAAGCCTTTCTTTTTTCTCTTTCCATATTGCTTCAAAAGAAATTCGATTTTCTCCATGGATAATGTATTACATATTTTTATCATATCAATGAATAAGATACATAGTGTTTTCCATAATTTATTCTCTCTCTTCTTCTTCTCTCATTGTCTAAAATATTCCATGGTGAAATTGTCTTATGAATCTAGTTCCTAGTAATTGAAAATCTCACAAGCATCAATTTGACAAACTATCATGAGTATGGCCAAGGAGCTTAGGCCATTGTGACCCAATGCAAAATTTTGGGACATTAAAAATACTCCCTTCCGAATATTACTTGTACTCAAGCAATTTCAACACATGTATGTGGAAGAACCTGCTTTCTTTCCAAAATTTTGCTTCCCCAAAAATTCTCTTCTAGAACCTTGAGTAGAGCCACCCATGCACTACAATTGTGTGTTTCCAAAAGCTAGGAGATGTGGATTTTCTTTTTCATTTTGATACCCCTGTAACATCACCACTAAACACCAAAATGTTAATTGAATCCATCAAAACCATGTTTGCACAATTACTCTTTAACTCTTTCACATTTTGGAAACCCCTTCTGATACCACTGTAATTCTTGAAGTTGCCATTGAGTTTCCCAACTTTCAGTCTTCGAGATCCCATGAATATTTTGGAGAGAAACCACCATGCTTGCTGCTGCACTACTCTGATTAAAATCACTTTATTAAGTGGGGAATCCATCTCCCATACTGCTTGTTTCCCAAAAAAATTGAAATCAATGGGTCTAAAATTTATTCCAAGGTCCCATTGCTTGTATTGCACTCCAACAATTAAGAGTGTTCTCCAACCCATACCATCAGGAAAGAGAATTCCTGGATCCCATTTTCTTATATGCATTCTTCCAAACATCATGAGTACAAAATATATATCATCAAAGTACATAACAACATAATAAAATGTACATCGATGAGGTGCCTCATCAAAGAATCATGAAAATGCTTATACCTCCAAGTAAGTGGACCACCATTTTCCAAGTGCATACAAGCTTCAAGTGACCAATCAAATCTGATCCAATGACATAAGTGAGGATCCCATGTCCTATAATGTTGCTCCAAAAGGATGTAATATGCATCAAAATAATCATCCATGTGTTATTTCATCCAAGAAGTGAATGAAGAACCTCCACTAAAATATGAACCAAGTAGGGAGCAAGGAAAACAATAAGCCTTCAAGGGGCTCACATAAGTAGAATTTGTGCATCCATGAACATGTGTATCATCAAGAAATAACAAACGATGTTGCTTCCAATAATAATTTTCTCCAATCATATATCTCTTTACCCAAGTAGTTAATGAAGTTCCTCCAACATCAATTGAACTAAGCAAGGAGCAAGGAAAATCATGAGTCTTCAAGTGACTCAAGCGAACATCATAAGTGCATCCATGTATATATGTTTCATCATAAGGTAACAAGGAATGATGCTACAAATGTAAATAATAAATGGATCTAATAATGTCATCATATAAAGGAGAGATAGGAGTTTCATGCTCCTCATGTGGCACCATAAAAAATAAACCTTTCACCCATACTTCATTAGGATGAATGTTGCAAAATATGGAAGTGTAGGATGTAGGAGAATGAACCAACTCACCCAAATGATTAGAAAGTGCAGAAGTCTCCTCATGTGAATGCTCCATAATGGTAGGATCATGCACCTCCCTCAAAAGTGCAAAACTTTCCTCATAGGTTGGTTCCAAGGTAGTGGAATAATACACTTCTTCAAAAATTGTGTCACCATTTCCAAGACGAAACTCAAGTTCCTCTTCCACCACATCAAGATCATGCAAATTTCCATATTTCTCATGATATACCATGTCATGAGAATCTTCCATGCAATCTACCATCTGAAAATTTGAAACATAGGAGGAAGAACAAGTATATTACAACCTTTCAATAAGTTGCTCATTTTGAATTTTGAGTTTATGAATATCCTCATCATTCTTCAAGTATGCATCATGTAACAATTCATTAAACTCAACCAAATTGTTTCTATCAAAAATCAAAGACATGAAATTACCTTTGATGTTGCACATTGCTCTTTGAATCTTCTCCATGTATTCAAGGAATGATGGATTCTTCAGTGAAGAAGCCTTCCAACAAGAATTTGACACTAATGCTTGAGTGTCATGGAGCATACTAAGGGTCTCTTGGATCTCCTTCTCATTCATATTCAAGGACCCTTCAATAAAATGAGGCTCTTGCAAATGAATCTCCTCATATTCTTCCTTCTTGCTTGGACCAACTTCATGAAGCTCAAGTGGTGATGGGGAAGTTGAACTTGGTTCTTCTTCAACTTCTACAAGGTCTTCATTCTCATGCTTAATGTAACTTTGGCTTGCAACAACACATTCAAAAGTGATCTCTATGTCACCAACATAGGGGTGTGAGCACCCATCAGTAGGTACTCCTTCATAGTTCAAGCATCCATCAGTAGATGCTCCTTGCTTCATGTCCAAGGTAGAATGTGTCTCAAAATTATCTTCAATATTTTCAATAGAATCTTCTTCAAGTTCATGGGATGTATCTTCATATTTCTCCTTCAAGCAATCTGATTCCCTTTGCCCCTTGGTTTCCTTAATATCAATAAATTTGGAATCTATTTTTGGATAAAACCCAAAAACTCTCATCAAGTGGGAAATACATGCATTCCCTGAAGGTTCAGATATTTCACTACTCTTTTCACCCACACATATATGATTTTCTCTCCAAGGTATTTTAAAAGAATGGCATAAACATTTCTTCACTAAATCCACATATTTTGGAGTATTAATATTTTCTTTGGAATCAATAAATTTAGGTGTAGTAGGCCTTGGTTTTCTCTGAAATTCATTTGCTCTATTATGGGGTCCTGTGCTTGAGAAAATATGCTCACCCATTGGCTTATTTTCCTCATAATGAGAACTGTTGCTGCCTCCTATTACTCCTTTGCTTCAAGTTGGATAGCCAACAATTCGAATTCTTTCATCATATTCTTGTTCATGTATTCAAATATTGGTTTCATGAGTTTCATAACCTCCTCACCATCATCTGAGGTTCCCTTTTTATCCCTAGACATAGTTTCCTCAAAAAATTGTTCTTTTTTTCCTACTTTTTCCTCTTCAACAAAAGCACTTTTGGTTTCAATATCTAATGGTGGTAATTGACTTCTTGTCCTGGTGAATATCATACCACATCAGGTTCCAATATCATGCTCTAATACCACTATAATGTCCCTTTTTTGTAATTTATTAAAATGGTGAAATTTTAAACTTTTTCCACTAGTTCAACCTTTGACTAGTATCGGTCTCTTGGTCTCCAAATGACTCCAAATGATCCCAAATTGTTATAGAAGGTGTATGTATTATATTGGCACATAATTATGAGGTTTGGGTTTTCTTTATATTCTTCAAGAGGCTTCTGCAACTCTCCTTTAAGTTCTGGCCAAAGTAGGGAGTTTGACTAGCAATTTCTCTTTGACTAGTATTGGTCTATTGGTCTCCAAATGCTCCCAAATTGTTACATAAGGTGTATGGATGATAGTAGGACATAATTATGATTTTAATGGATTATTTATATTCTTGAAAACTATTCTTCAACTCTCCTTTAAATTATGTCCAAAGTAGGGAGTTTGACTAGCAATTTGGGGTTCAAATCCCCATGGGGTAGATGCTGGAAATGGCTCTCCAAATGATATTGGAACCTCTCGAATTTATGAAACAAGGAATTGGATATATAGGGGACAAAAATATAGTCTCATATGCATCACCATTCATTTTATTGAGTATAATACAACCCTGTTAAATCAAATACAAAAAGACTAGTTTCGACATAGGGGGGAATGATAGTAATTCTTCACAAATGGTTATGAAACTTAAGAATATTGCTCCAAATGATTGGATAATGAATATGAAACTTTTTCAGAATAATAATGTAACTCCATACAACATTAATACATCATACATTTACTGAACCATTCGAATTTGATACCACTTCAAGTGAAAATAACAATGTATTGGGGAAATGACACCATTTGTTCATAGTTTAGCATTTTTACATCAAATCTCTTTGAGTTTCAACCTGAAAGTATTATGAGCAGTTAAAAAAGAGTATATATATCAGATTACAAATATATGGGGCCTCAATAGCTATCCCAAATAGTTCATCACCTCAACAAGTGCACCTCTCCTCAAGGAGCAAGAATATGCCAAGAAATAGAAGAATGGTTGTAGAAGCAATATGAAAGATATGTGAACATGAGATGCCCTTTAGCTTCAACCTGAAACAAAAGACTCCATTAAAGCCCAAATTAAAGGTCTGAATGGCCTTTCCAATTACCAACTAGGATGGGAATCTTTCACCCTCGAAATTGGTGCTAAGGCAAGTAGAGTAGCACTCCACTAGCTCTCCTCTCCAAATGCAAAATGCAAATTATAAAATGATAAAAAGATACCATCCTTTTTTTATTGTATTTTATAAACTTCTCATGTCCTCCAAGGGTCGAATTCCTTCCAAGAGATTCATTCCAACTCAAGTTGGGAAGAGATTCCTAAGTATGCCACGTGTCCTTCCAATTCTAGCCCCCTCCTTCTCCAAATTCAAATTGGTGTCTCTTTGGCTGACCTAAATCCATTGAGCGCCCTCTTGGAGGCTATTTTTATCCCTGACATGTTATATATGTCATATGTCAGCATTCAGGTCTGATTTGTGTCATAGGTGTCATATCATCTTCATCATTGTTGTCATAGAGCTAGGGAATCTAGTCCAAGTGTCCCACTAGTTCCAAAATGCCTCTTCCTCTTCCATGAGAGTTACTCTATTAAGATTTAATATGCTAAGACAGAAAATAGCAGCATTACATTCCATTTCACAATAATAGCATATACAGGATCACTGAAGAAACAACAAGCACAGCATAAACACAAGAGACAGAGATTTATCCTGGGGAACCCTCATGGGGTAGAGAACCCAACAAAGCTTCCTCAATATAGATGACCAGCAATATACAAATATGAAACCTTGAGACATGATCTCCTCCTCCACAATGGCAGACCTCTCCTCCACAAGTGCGCTATCCTCAAGTGAGTGAGTGTGTATAATGAGGAACACACCTCCTCTATTTATACACTACTCTGATATGTATTTTACACAAGTACATGTAGGCTCGTATTTAACCATTAGGTTAAATACCCCATTATAACTTACTGGGCCGACCCCCACATGGTGGGTCTAATAACCCTTTGACCCACATAACACATATAGGTCCGACCCCCACTAGGGAAGTCTAATAACCCAAGTTACCACATTCCGACGAAGGAATAAACATCTCCGGATATACAATAAGATCTTCAAGGAGGAATGAAACATCTCCAGAATAATAAAGTACAAATATAATATTCTTTGAAGTTACAATATCTCAACACTCCCCCTTAACGAGAAGGATATTATAACAACATCTACACGAGCAAGGAGTCATCAACATCATACATGATACATCTATAAATCATTGGAAGCTTTCTCAACATCATCAGTAACTTAGGCAGTTACTGGAACATCTTCAATACTGGAACATCAACATCTTCAGTACTGAGTCTTTATCTTCTGTAGCACTCAAACAGCTACAGCAACATCAATATCTAAATCCTCACAATCGTCAGCATCATCATCACACGATCATCAACGTCGTCACACACGATCATCAGCATCGTCATCACACGATCATCAACATCGTCATCACACGATCATCAACATCGTCATCATACGATCATCAGCATCGTCACACACGATCATCAGCATCGTCATCACACGATCATCAACATCATCATCACACGATCATCAACATCGTCATCACACGATCATCAGCATCGTCACACACGATCATCAGCATCGTCATCACACGATTATCAGCATCGTCACACACGATCATCAGCATCGTCACATCATCTCGATCTACAGCATCTGGTTTATCTCGATCTACAGCATCTGGATCATCTCAATCTACATGATCAGCATCATTGTCATCTAGATCAGCACAATCGTTATCTAGATCAACAGTATTAGTATCCACACCAATACAAGTATACACATCATCAATACAAGTATTCACACAATACAAGTATACACATCATCAATACAAGTATTCACACAATACAAGTATACACATCATCCATACAAGTATTCACACAATACAAGTATATCATCAATAGCATGTATTCTCACTAATACATCTATCATCAAAAGCATGTATTCTCACTAATACATCTATCATCAAAAATCATGTATTCTCACTAATACATCTAAAAGCATGTATTCTCACTAATACATAGTAGCATATCCTGCAACACACATGATCATATTACAGGATGATCAATCCCGCTCTCTTTAGGACATAGGTCCATGGATGATACAATCCATATCAAGTTCCAGGATGATCAATCCTTATCACTTTAAGACAAGTCTCATGTCTAGGGACGATGCAATCCCATCATGTACATTTTGAACCCAGTTCATGGACGATGCAATCCTCTCACGTACATTTTGAACCGAGGTCCAGGGACGATGCAGTCCTATCTTCAATTCTCAGAGACATCAGTCTACGGATCAATTCTGGGATCTCAGTCCGGGGACGATGCAATCCCCTGCCTGTTCATTCAGGACTTCATTATCGGAGACCCAGTCTACGGCTCTATTCTGGGACCTCAGTCCGGGGACGATGCAATCCCCTGCCTGTTCATTCAGGACTTCATTATCGGAGACCCAGTCTATGGCTCTATTCTGGGACCTCAGTCTAGGGACGATGCAATTCCCTGCCTGTTCATT
This sequence comes from Larix kaempferi, assembly GCA_027924585.1. NCBI lineage: Eukaryota > Viridiplantae > Streptophyta > Pinopsida > Pinales > Pinaceae > Larix > Larix kaempferi. The sequence goes on along the minus strand of BSBM01000158.1, from coordinate 25,979,378 downwards.
CAGGACTTCATTATCGGAGACCCAGTCTACGGCTCTATTCTGGGACCTCAGTCCAGGGACGATGCAATCCCCTGCCTGTTCATTCAGGACTTCATTATCGGAGACCTCACGTCTACGGCTCTCTTTAGGACTGAAAGTACAGGGATGATCCAATCCCCTCAACTGTCCACTAAGGACTTCATTCTCGGAGACCTCACGTCTACGGCTCTCTTTAGGACTGAAAGTCCAGGGATGATCCAATCCCCTCAACTGTCCATTAAGGACTTCATTCTCGGAGACCTCACGTCTACGGCTCTCTTTAGGACTGAAAGTCCAGGGATGATCCAATCCCCTCAACTATCCACTAAGGACTTCATTCTCGGAGACCTCACGTCTACGGCTCTCTTTAGGACTGAAAGTCCAGGGATGATCCAATCCCTTCACATGTTCATCAAGAACTTCATTTTCGAAGACATACGTCTACGGCTCTCTTGAGGATGATGCAATCCTATCATGTCCACCAAGGACTTCATTCTCGAAGACATACGTCTACAGCTCTCTTGAGGATGATGCAATCCTATCATGTCCACCAAGGACTTCATTCTCGAAGACATACGTCTACGGCTCTCTTGAGGATGATGCAATCCTATCATGTCCACTTTAGACCCTATCTAAGGACCATCCACCAACCTCTCTGTCGGCATCACCAATATAGGTATTCACATCATTTCCCTCACTGTCGATGCATGCAATCTCATTATAAGTGATCACATCACTCCCCCTTTCGAGGAGGGTCCTTCTATATTAAGTTTGTCTTGGAAAAATTTACTTGAGGTAGAGGTTTGGTTAGTACATCGGATCGGTAGAGGTTTGGTTAGTACATTGGTAACTTGTTACAAATTCGAACCTTAATTCCTATCTGCTCCATATCTCGTATATAGAAATGCCAGATCTCTATGTGCTTTTGACTTATCATGGAACACTGGATTCTTTGCCATTTTGATACAACTCTAGTTGGTTCTATCTCTAAGTTAAACAATCCTGAAGCCAAACTTCTTCACAGCTAGCAAAGCAAGCAGCCATATATTCCGCTTGTGCTGAGAGCCACACTAGACTGCTTCCAGCTAAACCATGAGATCATGGCTAATCCCAGACAATAACATCCTCTCGATGTGTTCTTCCTGTCAGCATCTGAGTAGCCATATGAAGTCTTGATCTTCAAGATAGCATAGATCAAATTCTATCGTATCCTTTAGGTACCTGGTCACATGCTTTGCAACTAATAGGTGAGCACATCTAGTTTCCACTAGATACTGACTTAAGGTATTCACAGCAAAGCATATATCTGACCTAGTATTTAATAGATACATCAATGACCCAATAATTTGTCTGTACAGAGTTATATACACTAACTCTGATGATTCATTCACCAACAGCTTCAAGTTGGAATCCATGAGAGTGGACATTCCAACATATCAAGTCCTTTTAATATTTCTCGGCATACTTTCCCTGGTTGAGAAAGATTCCTTCTGAGCCTTTCCATACTCCTAGACCTAGGAAGTAATACATTAATCTAAGATCTTTCATTTTCTTTTATGCAGCCATCTATCTGTGCCATCTCTTGTTAGATTGGTCTACTGATATGAATCTCAACATCATTCGAACTCTGAGGTGAGTTCCTTCTTGTATCCATGTCATCTATGTATAGAAACCATATTCAACCTTGTAGCAAAGGTTGAGATCCACATGACCCATGGTGATCATTAAGCTCATCAATTGATTATCGATCCTAGGTAACCATACAGAACATGATTCACACTTCTTCTTTAATTACACCATACTTGGAGCAAAACATCTTGTCATGATTCTCTTCCCCTTTCTAAGAGAATCTTCTAGCCATGAGCCTTCTATATTTTGTTTGATTTGTAAATCTTCTTGTTTGAACATCCATCACTTGTACGGTGTCCATCATTCTTCATGACCTTTCCTACAAATCAAAATTAAGTACATGATTAGTAATACTTCATAATCATCAAATCATATTGACATGGTAACCTATTATGCATACAGATATCATTTACATAGTTATGCAACTAATTTGACCAATACTTTGGCACAACACTTCCCCATATCCTGTATGCATACAATGGCTATCTAGATGCCTTCCATCTCTACCAGAACATACTATCGAGAGTGTGCACAGCTCTCGGCATGTCAGCAAAGAGGTTTCATTCTAGACAAGCAACAATGGAATGTTTGTCCAACTTACCAATCATATGCACATTAGTAGTATACTGTTCAATGCTCTATGAATGTTTACACTCAGCATTATATATTCTAGGAATACAAATATGCATACAACCTATTACAGGCAATATCATTACTATTTCAAATAACAACTCAAATACTTATCTTTTATGTTTGTGTGGTTGCCTCCCGCTTGATCTTCTGTATGTCTTTTGAACTTCTATTCATTCTGTACCACTGTGCATGCTCAAGAGTCATCCTCATGATCTCATACACAAACATACACTCATTAGTATATTCTAAATGCTATCAAAACATTATAGTACTAAATAATCTTGAAAATGTATAGTCATGATTATGGTTAATAAACATTAGTATTCAAGATTTCAGGGAAGTCTTCTTTTACTCATGCATATCATCAATCAAGATAAAAGATATAATATGCATAATCCCTTTAAGCATAACCAATCATTCCAAGTATACTTATATAAGGGATCCTAACACAAGGTAAGATTCATGGGAAACATACCTGGATTAGTATACCTACTTGGTTATGTACAACATACCTAAACAATCTCTTCAATGATTTAGAGATCCTGAGCTAGAACCTGCATGTCTCATAGGTTAAGCATAATATAAAAAAGTCATACATACCTCGTAAGTAGAACAAAGATTATGGATGAGTCTTTGTCTTCATGTTTTCATGGTCATGGAACCTGATTTGTCTTTTGTGATGTACCTGTATCTTGTTAGCAGATAACATCAACCTCACACAACATCATAATGCATTAGTACAATCATATAGCCCTAATCAATGAATGTCTTTGATCATTCACATGCATTCATATTGTTACTAGGGTGATAAGACAATTCTAACATTAATCAAGATTGTACTAATAAATAATATGAAGACAAACACATCATGAACTTAATCAAGAATCAGATTTCAAGACATACCTGAACCTCCTTGAGTCATACCTGTCGAGACTTCTTGTAGTCTTCTTATGTAAGGCCATAGCCTCAACTCCCCCTGAAACTTGATCTAGAGCTTGATTAGGGTTTGCTAGAGAAACCCTAAAAACTCAATCTTTGAGTTTCACACTTCTGAATGGATGGAAGGATGTGTCTTGCTAAGCTGATCAAACTAGCATACTTCAATTTTGAAATCTCCAAAATTTGACACCTCAAAATTTCCTTCGAAACTTCTGGATCTTCTAGACAGGAACCCGAACTAGGGTTTGATGAATCCCACCTTTCTACCCAAACAAAAGGTTCGATCCAAGGCTCTAAACTCTTATTTTTCTTAGGAGTTTCCAGCCGTGGTTACAGACTTCAAAAATTCCAACTTTTGCTGAAGCCCTAATTTTCCATCTTTCCGATCAAAATCCCGAACTGGGGTTTGATCAAGCCCGGTCTTCCACCCAACCAAAAAATTCGATATTGGTCTCTAAATTTCGATTTTTCTGAGTAGCATTCAGCCGTGGAATCTGATTCCAAAAATTCTAACTTTCTCCGAAACCCTAAATTCTGGAAGCCATGAATAAAGGTGCTCGAAAAATAATTATGTTTTGACAGAAATATGCACCTGATTGTTTCTACTATAACTCTGAAATTTTTGCTCCACAGGGTCTGAAACCCTTTTTCTTCAGTATCCTGACCTGTCATCTTTCCATCCTGACAGGTCTTACCTCAATTGGGTTTTCTGAGAGAGAGTTATGCCAAGTGTCGCAGCGTGACCTGTTTATGGCATAAAACAGGAGAGCTAACTTGTACGGCATGCCACGTGTCACTGTTTCAAATTCGGCCTCTGAAAACTTTTCCTGAGATAGCTCGACCTGTTATCTTTCCATCCTGATAGGTCTGACCTCAATTGGAATCTCTGAGAGAGATTTATGCCAAGTGTCGCAACGTGACCTGTTTATGGGATAAAACAGGAGAGCAAACTGGTACGGCGTGCCACGTGTCACTGGTTGAACTTCGGCCTCTGAAAACGTTTTATGAGATAGTACAGTCTGTTTAATACCTGTCACTTTTTACGAAATTTCATTTGGAGCTTCCTAGCCCAAGTTATGACCTTTTTTCGTAGGTCACCTAATTTTGACTGAGATCTGGAAGAGGCAGAAACCCTAACTTGTACTGATCATAACTCACAAAGTACAACGAATCTGAGGGTGCCCTTTGGACACAAGGTACCTGGGGATGTTATCTTCGACCTGTAAACTTTTCAGACCCTGAACGTTCGCAGAAATGGATTTATAGGGAAAGTTCCACGATGACTGGTTTTTGCTATGTAAAACCCTAACCTTCAAATTGTCGTAAGTAAAGCAAGTGTCGTAAGTGCCATACCTTGCCTTCCTTCAGGTTAGCTCTGATTCCATGTTAATATTTAATATGCTAAGATAGAAAATAGCAGCATTACATTCCATTTCACAATAATAGCATATATAGGATCACTGAAGCAACAACAAGCACAGCATAAACACAAGAGACAGAGATTTATCCTGGGAAACCCTCATGGGGTAGAAAACCCAGCAAAGCTTCCTCAATATAGATGACCAGCAATATACAAAGATGAAACCATGAGACATGATCTCCTCCTCCACAATGGTAGACCTCTCCTCCACAAGTGCGCTATCCTCAAGTGAGTGAGTGTGTATAATGAGGAACACACCTCCTCTATTTATACACTACTCTGATATGTATTTTACACAAGTACATGTAGGCTCGTATTTAACCATTAGGTTAAATACCCCATTATAACTTACTGGGCCGACCCCCACATGGTGGGTCTAATAACCCTTTGACCCACATAACACATATAGGGCCGACCCCCACTAGGGAAGTCTAATAACCCAAGTTACCACATTCCAACGGAGGAATAAACATCTCCGGATATACAATAAGATCTTCAAGGAGGAATGAAACATCTCCAGAATAATAAAGTACAAATATAATATTCTTTGAAGTTACAATATCTCAACATACTCTTCCACTCCAATTCGACCTTAATTGAGTCATTCCAAGTATATTGACCTTCCAAATCATTCCAAGAACATTGGGCTTCTTATGGATTCGAAATGACAAGAGGAGGATGCCATGTGGCATAGAAAATCTAGCTTGTGTGGGTCCCACATCCTCCATGTGTCTTCATGATCAATTGCCACTTTGATTTTCCCTTGTATTTATTTATTTAGCTCCTTTATCAAATATTTATGCCATTCTAATGTCCAAACATCATTTATTATCCCCCTTATTTCAAATACCAAAGTTTCCACCCCGAACCTAGGGAACTAGTAATTTTCCTCCATGACAGTTCATTTGGATGGGTATATTACAAACTTCAATTGGGAATTTCTCTTAATGTGACCCACCTTGTCCATTTGGATCTAATTTCACATTATTACTAACTTGGACATCATTCTTAGCAATTATTTGACCCTTAGCATCAATTTGACAAACTATCATGAGTATGGCCAAGGGGCTTAGGCCATTATGACCCAATGCAAAATTTTGGGGAATGACATATGGAAGACCCTTTGGACTTCAATATGATCCTTGGGAATGATTATGTATATTATATACATTTTGTGGTGTCTACGCTCTTTCATGTTATATATTTTCCTCACAATGGAAGCATTATTACTATTGATCAGTTGGAATTCCTTGATCCTTCCTACTACCCGACTTTAGACCAAGTATATCCTTTGTCATTCCCTAGCATTTCGATAGGCACTACCCCGAAATGGGTGAATTATGTGACTTATATCCCTCGTGTCCAATTTCTACCGAGAATAAGCCTCTATATTCATCTTTACCTTCTTGGGACTTAGTCCTTGCAGTTAACTAGCTTATCCATCCAATGAGGGTATTAGATCCTGCTTTCCAACCTATTGATCCAAGTGAATGTTCTGACATGTGTTATCTATAGGATGGTATACTTCCTTCAAATGAATTTTTCCTAGATTCTATGATCAAGTCAGACATTCCTTTGGATTTCGATTTCTTTTCTAAATATAACCCCCCTAGATTGGACCTAGTTGCAATATAAAAAAACCCCAATTTTCCTTTTGATTTTTATCTCCCTAATTATAGATCCTTAGACACTGGAATTTTAAAGTCTTTAGACTCTTCCATTAAGCTGCAAGTTGGTGTTCCTGATGAGTTTGATTCTGCTAGCATAGTTTTTTACTCCTGCCATGATGAATCTGTTCCTGTAGACCCCATTACTTCTTTCAACCTAGTAATTCCTCATGGATTTGATCTTATTATGTGTACGTCCCCAAGCCTTGGTGATATTGAGCCTTCATTGTTAAACTCTTCCTTGGTCATAAATATGGTTGAATGTACTAAAGTTGAAAGCATATCTACCAAAGTGACCTATACCAGATCTTTCTTTCTAGTTTGTTTAGATATGATCATGGTACTGTTCTTTCTTGTAAAGAAGAATTTTAGTTGGATTCATGGTTGCTTAGGGATCATTTTATACATATTGCTCGATTTGATCAGGTGTTTTCAGAACCTTGCATATAGGTTTAGGCGTCCCCGTTGTTATGATGCATTTGAACCTTTTGCTACTCGAATTTCCATATCGTTGAACATGTTGGATATTGGTGTTTCATCCATCTCTATCTGTATTTTGTACCAGTCTGGCAGAAGAACCTACCTAACATGGGACACCGTAGTCATCTCCCTCTTGCCATTTTGGTGTCCATGCCAATTTTTTCTCATAGGCTCGGGAGCCTTGTTATTTTTACCATGGTTCTTAGAAGAATTCGCATGCCTCTCTTTCTCATATATTTATGGCTACCCCCATAAGGCTACCACTTTTATAGAGTCTTCTTTAAGCTCTTTTCAGACTCTTTAAAACTGAAAAGAATGCCAAGTACGCTTTTTTGTTTTCACACTCGTTAAACGGTTTGAAAGTGCATCCATCTAGTATAATTTTAACCCATTTCTAGACTATTTTGGATTATTTACGAAAAAGGAATACTCTAGTCCATTGTGGCTATAAGAGTTCTTTCACCGTATTATTTTACACTTTTTTCGGACGGTAAAGATTAAATTAACGAAAATTACCACTTTGGAGTCTTGTTTAAATTTTTAGACTCTCAAAAAATGAAAATTCCAATGAGCATTAACTATTTTGGGCTCGATAAATCCTCGGTTTGGTATTTTTCAAGTTATAAATGCATCGCATATACTATGCTTGCGCTTTTGATCCTTATGCCTGCTTCTAGCTCTTAGTTATATGTTAAGCCCTCATTTCTTATCTCATTATAGCCAATATATGCATTTATTTTTCCTTAGAAACTTGATGACCCTTTATCGAGAACAAACAAACCCTAAGTGTCCATATCCTATTCATGTTCCTTGCATTATGCATAGTTCATTTCCATGCGCTTGGGACTAGTTTGCTTGCCCCTAGCACTAGTTTCTTCCCTTGTACTATAGCATTATTTTATTCTTTTTCTAGGCTTTAATAATATGAAAAAAGACAAAATAAATCAATTATTCCAAAAAGATGGATGGAAAAGAGTCATATTCTTATTTATGTCTAGAAGCAAGTTGTGTTTCCCTTGAACTAAGCACATTGTTTCGAGTCATTATCTTTGCAGTTTGGGTTATAGATTAACCTTAGGAATTTGATCTCAATTTTTTTTTTATCTCTACCGGTTGGTTAATCTTCCAGTCATTAAGGAGCAGTCTTTGATGTCTCATACTTCATTGACTTATATCATGTCTCTTCTTGAGTCAATGCTACCTTACTCACTTATTGTGTCGTGCTTCAGTTCAAGGGAAGTATTTTCCTGAGTCAACCATTCCTTATAACTCTTGACTTCAGTTGTCGGCCTTATCGTATCAAATAAGTCTCAGTATCGTCAGTCCGTTCCAGCAAATATTTGGCCTCCTGTTGCTACCTCATGTTGGATAATGGGGGATTCCCTAATACCCTCATTCAAATAGTTCACATCCCATCGAATCCAAAACCTTTATTCTGGGGTTGTGATCTAGAGTATTTTTAGTACCTTGGAGCATGCAATCATCAGTGGCAAGTTTCCTTGCTAGCAACTATGGGAATACACCAATGTCCCATGATTTTTATAATCTTCAAGTGTTCGACACCAAGACCCTTTATTCATACTTGGTAGATTGTGGTAGGTACTACCTTGTCACTCATATCATTATTGGTGATTCGGATCACGTGTTTTAATGGTATACATTAATGACCGATAATCACATGGTGTCTTACTATGTTCGACCTCAAGATACTTATTCACATAGTTCAGACTCATACCATGTACAACTGGATTGAATACCTTGAGTATGTATGTAGCATCACATAAATATGCTATGAATCAAGTTGCGTTGGATTGCCACTTATTTTTTGGAACTTATTTTTATGAAGATCGCTCTGATCAGCCATATTTCTATAGATCTTGATTTGATGTTGAGACATATATCCACTTTGTATCTTAGTGGCTATGTTCTACTTTTGACATGGATCTACTTTGTATCCATGTGGCCATGATCACTACCTCTACATTTGTTGGTTCCTCTATGTACTTGATTCGGCAACCATGTTTTTTTCTTTTTGAGCATGGGTATTCCCACCTCAGGAAGATAGTTCTAACTTGTTTTGTTGTTGGTTCAATTCCTATGGTCGGTGGCTGATTACTTCTACCAGGACTACCATGCGCATACTCTCCATATTTATAATGTATGTCAACCATCAATTGTCCTTCTGAACTCACACATTAGAGAGCATATTTTATAGCATGATTTGCCACATCTTTGTAACATGCCTTTTATTAGCTAATTTACATCATTGCAGACTCCTTTATCCTGTTATGGTTCAAATCCCATTATCCCTTCTCATTCAAACCTTCAAAAATACCAATTGTATATATGGATGTGACCTATGTATGTCTAGCTTGCGTCCACGCGACTCTGTAGTGTCTACCCCGCATCCCTACTATTTTGAAGGTAAACAATAAAATAAATTTTGGGAAATGTGAAAAAAAGTTTTACAATTATTTCAACCGTCCTTTTCTTGTAAATAACTAATGGAACTTACCAAACTGCTTTCCCAAAAGTATAAAAGAGGAAGGAGGAAGCATGAGAAAGAGGAGAGAAGAAGAAATAATCCTTATGCTACTCTTTTTCATATTGAAACCATAAGCCCTATTCCCAAGTCTACAATTAAAACCCCGATAGTTGGAAATCTACATTTCAAGCATTCTCCATTTCATTCTTTCCAATAAACTATCACATTCTTTTCTTTGGGAATGCCTTTGGATTATTGAAGAGGTGTGTATGTGTGTGGCTCGAGACGGAGGAACTTAGTATCTAGTTTCAAAACAGTGCCATGGCCAAGAACAAGTGAAATCTATATTGTATCTTGTTGTTATTTGTATAAATAATTATCTTTCTTGTCCAGTGATGTGTTGATATCTTGTTATTTATCATCTTGCAAATTCAGCATATTTATTTGTGATTAAATAATTATGTTTTCAGTAGTCTACTTGTGTCTTTGTTCCTACTTGTGATTTCATATTGTTAAAGATGCATTTGGAGCAAATTAGAGAAGAATGATCTTCTACAAACGTTGGAGCTAAGGTAGGAAATATTTCCTTGGTTTTCCAATATTATTTTAAACTGTAAATTGATTTATATTGCATTTATTGGTAGGATTGTTGTGAATTTTTTATGGGCACCTCTCTATAGTAACTTATCCCAAAAGGTTACCAGGAACTAATTCCCTGGAACACTAGCCCTATCCTCTCAAGCACTTCAAATGACCCACAATATCTTGGTGACATCTTGGCACAACTCCCAAGCTTCAAGGAAATTTTCCTTGGCCTCAATCTGAGTTAAAAATTATCCCCAATATGAAATTCCTTTTTTTAAACTGCATAACTTTTATGTCTATCTTGGGTTGCCTTTAAATTCTTCCTAATGTTTGCAATCTCTTGTTTCGTTTCCTCGAGAATTTATGGCCCAAAAACAATTTTATTTTTTTTATTTATCCCAAGTTACTATCTTGCACCTTCTAATACAAAGCTTCAAATGGACTCATTCCCAATGGTGCTTGTTTCCCATTTTTATATGCAAACTCTACCAAGTGTAGATAAACTTCCAACTTAGATGGTTTGTCCATCACATACATGCAAAGCATGTCTTCAAGAACCTAATTTACTCTTTATGTTTTTCCATATGTTTGTGGAATGCAGTATTGAATTCAACTATGTACCCAAATACGCAAACAAACTTTTCCAAAAATTAGAGGTGAACTTGGTATCCCTATCTGAAACTATTGCTTTAGGCAATCCATGCAACTTGAAGATTTCCTTCATGAAAATATTTACAATGGAATTTGATTTATGTGTGGACTTATCTATTATGAAATGTGCTACCTTTGTTAACTTTTACACCAACACCATGTTCAAGTCATGTTGTCTCACTGTCATTGGAAACCCTGTAATAAAATCCATGGAAATCACTTCCAAATTTCATTTCGGAATTGGCAAAGGCTGCAATAAATCTACCAGGTGTTGATGCTCAACCTTCACTTGTTGACATTTCCTACATTTATAAATGCACGTAGTGATATCTTTCTTATTACCAGCCGCTTCTTGGTTGTATCAATTGTTGTTTGGTGTCATGGGTGACCAAATATGACATTGCATGAATTTCATCCGTAACAATATTCCTCAAATATGCTACATTTGGAATATACAATCTTCCCTTATAGGTAAGAAGTCCATATTTTTATAAATGGTAATTTTCATACCTCTTTTCTAAATTTGATTGCTATAGTTTTTCATTTATTTACACACACTACTCATCATCAACAAGAAATTCAACAATATGTTGTCTCAAATTTGATTGGAAAATGCTAATGCATGTCACATGCATTGCATGTTATTTTCTGTTGAGTGCATCAACCAATTTATTTTCTTTCCCCTTTTTGTGTTTGATCTCAAAATAAAATTCACCTAAAAATTCCATCCATATAGCTTGCTTGACATTCAACGTTGGTTGCTCAAATAAATATTTCAGACCACAGTGGCTTGTTCTCATCTCAAATTTCCTACCCATTAAATAGTGCCTCCACATTTTCAATGTGTGCACTATGGCATCGAGTTCTAAATCATAAGTAGCATAATTATTTTCATGCTCTTTTAGTTTTCTTAATTCAACACATACTACATGATTTTATTGCATAAGAACTCCCCCAACTCCCTATTTACATGCATCAGTACCACGAAATCATTTTCTAGGTTTGCAATTTTCAGAATTGGAGCACTTGTGAGAAGCTTCTTCAACAACTGGAAGCTTTATTCACATTTATGTGTCCATTCGAATTTCATTCCCTTATTTTGAAAATAAGTGATGGGGTGTGCAACCTTGGAGAATCCCTCAATGAATCTTTGGTAATAACCAACAAGAACCATATTACATTGATCCCTTGCCCATATTAAAGGTTGCAAATTGCTCCTTTAAGGAAGGGATAACCTCTATCATTGTGTTGGGAGACTCCTAATTGAATCATTGATCATCAGAACTATGCCTTAATAATTATGATATGAAATATCTCCATCTTCGAATATTTATGACTAGAATAAAATAGGAATTAGGATCCATGCGCAAGGTTCAATTCATTCATATCTTCCGTCATCTAAATGAAGAAGCTGATAATTCATCCAACTTAGCATCCCAATTGAATGAACAATATCTTCACGTTGATTAAGATGTTGAAACGTGGGATATTATCGCATGAGATTAGAACCATGTGGATAATGGTGGGTGGGTGATATTCATTGCTCATGTCCTCCCACATGACGTGCATAAGGTGGAAAGGTCTTATCAACTCCCCCGAATCATACTCATATCAAATCAATCAATGTGACTTAAAGTTCTTGAAACGAGAACAACTCTTTTACTTGAACTTCCACTTCAGGAAAGACAAATAATCCATAAATGGACAAATATATATAATAAATGTATAATATAAGATAACCAATATGAGATGATTACAAGTGAGAATGAAGGGCTCATATAAATACCCACGCAGAGGTTTCCTTTTTTTAAATAGATGTGACCTTTCATTAGTAAGGCATCTCTTCATTACCTATTAGTTTATTGAATATTAATTATTGATTAATTATTACTATTTATTTATATTTATATATTATAAATATTTTGTTTATTACATTTCCTTCCCCTTAGAAATGATTTTTCCTCAAAGAAAAATTATGGAAGACCTTATCCCTTGTTCTTGCTCGTAACGCTTTCTCGTGACATTATGTGTTGGTAGTTGCAACACTTGAAGAAATGAGACAATACGTTCTTTTAAACATTGTGGAAATGTTGTGTCATTTGTGAAGTGGTCCATCTGAGATTTACCTTCAATGGAACTGTTTGTTGATCGATTGTTTGGATAGGACTTCTCTTTTTTTGACCCCACAACTTTTGTTGATTTTGTATCCATTATTTTTTGATATCATAATGAATATGTTCATGTTTCTTTTGACCTTGTCATTGGTCATAATGATTTTTTTAATTTAGATGGTGATAAGGTATTATAATCTCTTGTGATTGCTTTTCGGACCCATCTTATCTTGATGTTGGTAGCGATGTGACACTGTGATCGTTAATTTGAGCATTGACGAGCTCTATATTGGTTCCATTTTCTGATGTTTGAATTTGATCCTTTGATGACTTCTCTATTGTGCTAGTCATTGCTTCTTTGTCGACAATTGATCCTTTGCAATCTAGCTTTTCTTGTAAAGATATATTCTCATGCTTTAGCTTCCTAACTTGTATAAGTATGTCTTGATTAAGTTTCCTTAAGTGTGAGATTTCTTACTTATATTTTGACTTGTCGACTTCTTTTTTATTATCTTGATTTTTGTGCTCTCTTTCTTTTAAGCTTTTTATTTGTTCTAGCAATTCCTGATTAACCCTTTTTAAGGAAGAGATTTATTTGTCCTTGCCTGATAATTCTTTTTGAAGATCTCAATTCTCCTCTTCTAACTTTTGATTGCGTTGAGCTATATCCTTCTCCTTCTGGATTTTCATAAGTAATTTATGATTATGATCTCTTAGACGAGAGATCTCTTCTTCTTTATCTACTATAAATGTGTTGAATTCTTTCTGTATTGTCTATATTGATTTCTCATTTCCCTACGAAATCACCTTTGATATTTCTTTGAAGTTTTTCAAATGACGCGACTTCTGATTCTGACTTCATGTTAATGTCCTACAATGTCATTTTCTTATTCTTGTAGGGAAATTTCATAAACTTATTTTCAGCATTTAAGATAAAAGTACCCAATGTCTTTATCAAAGGTAAACCAAAAATTAGGTCACCGTCACTACTCGACAAGGATCTAACTATGAATTGTGAGATGACAGTATAATCTCCAGTGTTCAGTTGTAAATTGCTTATTTCATATTCTTTCTTATTCCAAAGGTCTAACCTTTCACCTATATTTGACTCCGGGATCGCTACCTCATTAGCAAAGTCAACACTAATATAATTATTGCGTTCAACAGGAGCAATAGAAATAGTAATGTATTTTCCTCTAATTTTTCCTTTTATTTGAAATAACACTGAAGCATAAGTTTTTGACGTGCATGGAAATCTTCCTTGTTTTTCGCCACAAGACTCCATTTTCTTTTTCCATCACAATTTTCATTAATCTTCCTTCTAAGATGCCTTGATTATGACTTGTCTTATATATTTCAATATTTTAGTCTTCCTTTACTTTTTTTTATAAATAAAACTATATAATTATTATTTAAAAAAATAATAATTATGATAATAATGATATTGTAATTTTTTATTTGGTAGTAATAATAAAAATAATAATATATTATTATTATAATTTTTTTTGAATGGTTAGAATTTTGGGTTTTAACCCTAGGTAAGGTGTGACAAGAAACAATAAGGAACGAATAATGGAGAGAGAATGGTGTTAGGGCGGGCGTAGAGGGCATGATGGTGTGGAAAGGCATGGAGATGGAGGCTTTGTAGGTCGACGAAGACCTGTGCGTGAGCGAAGGGCACACGGTGGCGGCAATGTGAGCTGAAAGAGTGAAGGCGGATTGGGCTGGAGGGAGGGGCGAGCTGCGTGTGGGAGAGGGCCTGATTATGGAAAGAGGAAACACACAGAGTATAAACGGTGGCGTAGATGGTGAGGAGGGAGGGGCGTGGGGCTGAGATAGATGGATGGACACGAGGAAAGGAATGGCGCGCATGGAGTAGGTTGTAGAGGGGACAGTGGATTTTGGGAGACGTGGGTAGAGTGTAGGACTGAATCAGAGTGGGAGTACACGAGTGGAGGGAGAGGTCATAAGGAGAGGAGGTAATATGGAGGTAAGAGGATGCAGTGGAGGGAAGAGTGTGTAGGCCTGAGGGAGAGTGTGGCCCGCGGGACGCAGTGGCGGAGTTGAGATGAGAAATGGAGTGGGTGTGTGAAGATGATGGAGGATGTGGAGAGCATGTGAGGGAGCCATGAATTAGTGGATTGGGATCCGAGCGTGGATTCGAGAGATGAACAACGAGTGGAGGGAGATGAGGGGCGCGTGATGAAGTGGGTTGAAGATTTGGAGGAAGTAACGATGTTTAGGGAAAAGACTCCGTGGACGAAAGTGCAGGGATGAGAGGAACGTGATGGCAGGAAGTGATATATGGAGTAAGGATGGATGCTAAGGAGAAGGAGAAGTGTGGGGGAGGCCAAGGGCTTGGTTTTATTTTTTTCCTCGTCAAAGACTTTGTTCGGATAAATTCCTGAATAAATTATTTGGCCAAAATATAGTATCGACATAATGCCCCAGAAAGGGCTCTTATACCAATGAAATGAGAACAACTCATTTACTGGAACTAACAACTCGTTTACTTGAACTTCCACTTTAGGAAAGACAAATAACCCATAAATGAATAAAGATATATAATAAATGTATAAGATAAGATAACAAATATGAGATAATTACAACTAAGAAGGAAGGACTCATATAAATAACCACGCAGGGCTCCCTTTTGTTAAAGAGATGTGACCTCTCATTTTTTTTTCAGCGGAAAAAAACCATACTATTGCTATTCAAAAATGAATCAAATAGTACAAATGTTCATGAGTCCAAATCTCAGTCAAAACAAACCAAGACTTGACTACATCATTCTGAATCAATTTAAAAAGTAAACCCTCCCAAATAACCCTAGATAAAGTGTATTATTATAGTCATCCCAAAATAGTTCTCAGCAAAACAGACAAATATCATATATATGGATTAAACTGGAATCTATCATTTCTGCATCCAGATGCTCCTCCCAGCAAATCACACCTTCGGCCCCTGAATATGCCTCCTTGGAAAGAGTATCCGCCATGGAGTTGAACTGTCGGTAGATGTGTTCAAGTGAAAGATGATCAAAATGCCGAAGTAAATCTTTAATTCTGCTATACCAGTGAAAAAGGGGAATATTATTCAATTCATATTCACCTCTGGCCCATTTGATGGTCACTCTGGAATCTCCAAAGATTGCCACTTCAGAGAAACCAAATATATAAGCCACGGTGAGAACACACCATAAGACAAGAACTTCATCTTTCATATTGGTGTTGTAACCACAATTGAGCTTCAAAGTGAAATAGTGATCCTCATTAATGTAAATGACACCACCAGCCGCACACATACCACTAGTAGCAGCACCATCAAAAAATAACACATATTTATTCTGAGGATGGCTGAAGGAGGTAATATTTTTGGTCCTTTCCTTAGAATAATCAGAACATTGCTCAGTGATCATCTTCAAAGTACATTTACACGAAAGGACAATACTCGGCCCCTGCTCCTCAAACATGGCTAAATTCCTGGCCGACCATACTATCCACGCAATCACAGCAGGCAAATAAGGATGTGTAGTTGCAGATCTGTACCATTCAAGTGAATTTTGTGCAAATGTACTGGCACCCCATTGAGACTGCAAATTAAGATGTTGAATAATATAAAACCATAGCTCCCTACCGAATATGCAATCAACAAAGATATGATTTATAGACTTGGCCCCATCCTTACACAGGTAGCATCTGTTCGGACCTTCCCAACCTTTTTTAATCAAATTATCCCAAGTTGGGAGTTCACCTCTCAAGGCACGCCACATGAAACATTTAATTTTTAAAGAAATTTTCCAATTCCACATAGACTTACACCACCATTTGGTTGGGAATCTACATTGAGTGCTAATGACATGTTGGTAAGCCAATTGTGTCGTGACAGTTCCAGCTTCATTATTATTCTTCCAAATCACCTTGTCATCTGTAGAAGATAGTTTGCAACCAGCCTCATTTAATTTCTTGATATACAAACTCCATTCAGTAGCACACGCATCTTCAAACCCCAGCTGAAAAGCATTCAGCCAATAATTCTGGTGCCCACGATGATTCATGTTCCTGATCTTATCCAATTTTTTGTAATCAAACCAATAGAGAGTGAGAAGAATCTCATCTGATAATCTATAACCATCCTCCAACCCCGTAATTAGATCAATGCCCACCAAAATGTCACGGCCATTGCCACCTGCCAAGCCAGGTCCTTAACCATCCAATTAAAATTCTTAAAAAACCGCTCCAGATAATGGACACCTTACATTGTTTCTTCTCAGGGTTCCGCAGCCATCTGATAACATCTCCATTTAAGTATTTGACAGCAATTACCTTAGACCACAATGTAGAGCCGAAAAGTGATCTCCAAAAACTCTTCATTCTCAGAGAAATACTGTGAGAAAGTGAGATTTCAGATACCCCATCCACTGTAGCATGTGGGAAGCGCAATGGAATCCCACTTAGTCAGAACCAATTTCCTCCGAACCGCATCACCAGTCCATAAAAAATTGAAAAACAACCTTTGTAACCTAGAGAGGATAGACACAGGAATTGGATGAAGTGAGAGCCAATAAACCGGAATACCGGTGAGAACTGATTTAACCAAGATCAAACTCCCTCCACTGGAGAGCATCTTGAATGTCCAGATAGATATCTTCTACTCAACCTTCCTAATCAGCCACAACCAATCATTTGTCTGATAACCATTTGGCTTCAAAAAGTAGCCCAAATACATAAACCCCTCCTCCAATTGATGAAAATTAAAGGGCATGAATGACCGAAGAGCAGCAATCCTTAGCTCAGGAAATATGAAATGATAACCACAAGATTTCCTAATACTAACCTTCATACCTGAAGCAGCATTAAAAATAGTAATAATCTCCATATACTTCTGCCATTCCGAATCAGTATCCAATCCGGCGAGTAACTCATCATCAACAAATAAGACATGGGAAAACACCATCTCCTGAGATATTTTAATACCAGATATAGTAACATCAGCCTTCGCAGCACTGATCATTCAGCTAAGCCCATCAATAATTATCAGGAATAACATCGGGGAGAGAGGACACCCCTGACGAATCCCCCTGGTCATGCGAAAAAAACAGGAGGGAGCTCCACTAATAAGAATAGCAATGATGGCTGAGGTAACACAAGCCATAATCCATCTAATGATAAGTGGGGGCATACCTATATGGATAAGAACCAACCTTAAAAACGACCAGTCAACTCTGTCGTATGCTTTCTCAAGATCCATCTTGAGAAACATGGCCCTCATCTTCTTCACTTTAACTGTGTGCATAACTTCTTGGGTGATTCCAATGGCGTCAAGTATATGTCGATCCCTTAAAAAACCAAATTGTTCTGCTGTGATATGAGCCGATAAGATAGGTTTCAAATGGACAGATATGACTTTAGTGATCAACTTGTATGCCAGATTGCAAAGAACAATAAGACGAAAATCTCCAAATGTAGTAGGCTTCCCTTTCTTAGGGATAAGTGTGAGGATCTTCATTACCTATTAGTTTATTGAATATTAATTATTGATTAATTATTAGTATTTATTTATATTTATTTATAATTATATATTATATTTTTTTTTATTACAATTCTACATGAAAGACATGAATTATGCCCATGGAATATCAAGTATGTAGATAATAAGACACAAGAGAAAAGTATAGAGTTTGAGGCAATGAGACGATCCTACAATAATTTTTTTTGCAGGGGGGTGGGTCTTTAAATATCTACAAACTCACGGGATTGTTAACATTCCCCATAGAGATGAGCAGTGCAAACAAGTCATTCCAAGAAATTTGGTAAGAAGGGAATACGTGCAGAAACCATCCACAAAATTGTTTTCAATGCCTAGACAAGGAATTCATAGAAGGGATGGCACTTGAATCTATTACAACTTGAAAAGGTTAGAATAATATGGCTAGTTCATTAGAAGAGAACTGCATTTCCATATCGGGGAATGCGGACGAGAATTTGAAGCTTTGAACCAGCAGATAGATCAGGAGGAAGAATTCATGAACAAGAATTCGTGATATCCAGGTAGAGGGAGAAGGCCCTACTTACGGAGCTGGAAATGAAAAAAGAAAAAAATGCAGTCCTAGAAGTCAAAGTTGAAACCCCAGAAACTCAATCTGCAATTCTTCAAATTTGAATGAGCAAGATGGAATTGGGAGGAATCCCCACTATGTTCAGGTTTGAACGCTCCTCCATCACATTGATGGAAAAAGGATACCACCTAGACCCTCCAGAGATTCTCTAGCCAAAGACCAAAGCTATAGATCCTTAGGAACACTTCTTCAAGGTTTCTTGAATTGTAATTTTGAAAAGCGGATGTCCACTCCAATATCTGGTATTAGGATACATTTGCTCTATTAGGAAAATATAGAATTGACAAATCTATCTTTTGATAAATGATATGTAATTAATATAAATTTAAATGTGGAAATTATGATAGATGAGTAGAGCAGAGATCATTTTTTTAGTATACTCTTGAGTTTTGTCTCTTTTGAAGTAGGCAAGGCCAAGCTTTTTTAGTCCTTCGAGCTAGTTTTGTACTTCCCTGCTCGAGGAAACCCAACAATTTCTTAATATAAATACTTTAGTTTTTATTCATTTAAAATATAACCAACAAGACCCATAAAATACCTATTACATTCTTTGGAGTCGGCCAATTCATGATGGCTTCAATCTTCTTGGGGTCTACCAATATTCCCTCTTCTAAAATATTGTGAGCCAAATAATGAATATGTTTCTTATAGAAGTCACATTTACTTACCTTTGTGTAAATTTGGTGCTTTCTTAACACTTTCAAAGCCATTCTCAAATTCTCTTCATGTTCCTCTTAATTTTTAGAGTAAATAATAATGTCATCTAAAAACACCAACACAAATTTATCCAAATACTAGTTGAACACGTTGTTCATGAGGCAAATGAAAGCAGTTGGTGCATTCGTGAGACCAAATGGTGCATATGTAAACTTATAGTTGTCTTATTATGAACATCATCTTATAGATGTCTTCTTCTTTAATTTGGACCTGATGGTACCCAGACCTCAAGTCGATCTTTGAGAATAATTTTGCCTCTCTCATTTGATTAAAGAGATCATCAATTCAAGGCAAGGGGTGCGTTTTCTTTACCATCACTCTATTCAACTACCTGTAATCAATACACGGCCTAAGCGTCCAATATTTCTTATTCATAAATAGAACAAGTGCTCCCCATGGAGAAACACTTGGCATGATATATTTATTTTTTAACAACTCTTGCAAATCCATTTTCAGCTCTAGCAATTCTGGTGCACTCATTTTGTAAGGTGTATTAGACACTGGTGTAGCTCCTAGCGCACTATCAATCATGAAATCAATATCCATCTTTGGAGGAATTCATGGCACCTCATCGGGAAAGAATAGATAATCCTCCAACTTTGGAACTTCATTTTCTGTTATACCCTATACATGGGTTGTTTACAAATGGCATACTTTTCTAGAGAAATTCTTTAGATACAAGGCTGAAATTTGTCTAATAGAAACAACATTCGAAATTCTCTTTACCATCTTAGGTTTCCTTCATCATCAATGCATTCAAAGGTCTTGTTGTAGCAATCAAGTTTCACTTTGTGCATTTCCAACCAATCCATTCCAATAAGAACATCATAGGAACCAAGTGGAAAAATATTCATATTTTCCCATGTGAAGAACCCGTCCATTTCTCATGGACATTTCTCTACCATCTCACTAAATTCTCTTTTGGTTCCAATGGCTAGTTGAACCAACCATGATTTTCTATGCTTTGTTTTCTTAAAAGCACAATTATCAACAATTTTAGGAGTGATATAACTATGAGTAGATCCAAGGTCAGTCAAAATAGAAATAGATTGCTTACCAAATTACCTTCAACCTCAACTACAAGCGTTGATTGATGGTCTCTTTGGTGATCCTCTAGTGTTTCATATATCCTAAGGATGTTCCTTGCCACTTGACCAA
This sequence comes from Larix kaempferi, assembly GCA_027924585.1. Lineage (NCBI taxonomy): Eukaryota > Viridiplantae > Streptophyta > Pinopsida > Pinales > Pinaceae > Larix > Larix kaempferi. The sequence continues at coordinate 25,958,767 of BSBM01000158.1, read as the reverse complement.
CATTTTCATCCTTTTGGATGTTTTGAACATGCTTGACACTCCCTTTCTGATGTGAACAGTTTCTAAGCATATGGTCCTCTACACATCCCGAATATTGAAGTGGCTCTCTTGGATCTCTTGGATTGTATCCCATCATCCTTGTTGGATTAGTCACACCCTGCGGTGGATTCCTCTACTAATTTCTGACATGAGGTGGCTTGAACTCCTTCTTTCTTTGGTAAAAATTCTCCTTCTTCTTGTCCTTCTATGCCTTATGGAATTATGTCCTACTTTTGCTTTGATCATATCAATACTTAGCCTTCCTTATGGTTTCATCTAGAGTTTGAGGCTCATCAAACTCAATTCAGTCCTTGTAGGAATGAGGTAATCCATTGAGAAAGCATTGAATTTTGACCTTATCTCCCCAATATACTTAAAATACCTTAGCATCTCCAAGAATTTATTGGCATATTCCTACATGGTCATTTTCCCCATTTCAACTCATGGAACTCTTTGATTTTTTCATCATAGTACCTATCAGAGAGGTGCTTTTGCTTGAAGTACTTATTGAATTAATTCTGCACAATTTTCGTTTCATTTGTCTTCTTGTCTTGCCTAACGTGATCCCACCAACCTCTTCCATTCATATTGAATATGTCCACCGTTTCCTTCATATTTACTGACTAGTCTTGGACTTGGAAATACTTCCTCATCCCAAGAACCCAAGCCTCAGCTTCTTGACCATATTTTACCCCACTATCAAATGTAGGAGGTTTGGCATTCCTAAATTATCCATGTGAGTTGTTCTTGAAATTCCTCTTCCTCTTATTACTATTATATGAAGAGATTGAACCTTCAATGGAGTCACTAGAATCAGATGAATCACCAAAAGAGATTTATGGAGTATATGGCATGTCTCTAGAAACTCTTCTTGAGCTATGGGACCTCTTGTCACGATTGCCTCCTTAAGCTACCCCCACTCTTTTCCTGATTTTCTGAGTGTTTCCCATGGTGTATCTTCATCTCAATTTCTTTTAATATTTGGATCATAATTGCATCCATCTAATTTTGTTCTTCATAAGCTCTAATCAGCCTCTCATTATCTGCTTTTCATCTTTGCAGTTCCACTCTTAGGCTCCTCGTGGTTTCTGCAATATCTAGGGGAGTTACTTGGCTTCTTCGGCCATTAGATTATTTATTTTCATTCTCAACCTGAATATTTTCTCCCATGACATTTATTTTAGTTGCATAAGGATCTGGTGCATCATCCATGATGATGGTTTTCTTGGCCCAACGAAGACTAAGGATTTTAAAATTGCCCTACCCTGAATATTGACCCTTAATTGTTCTTGATATGATACTGAATATGCAAAAGTGTTCATATAAACACATTTATTATCTTCAATACATTCTTTAAAAAAATCACAAAAATAATTTTCATGCATTATGCAAACTATCCCTAATGACATTTTTTTCCAAATCAAGTTTACATGCACTTTTTCATTCAAATATCATAAACATATGAATCCCACCTTCAGATTCTAACTGTGCAACATTGTTCCCTTATGTATGATATTTCCAGTGCCTATATCCACGATTCATTATGATCTTAGAGATGAAATTTACGACCTTCCAAAATTGTTAATTTTGCCCAATTCTACACTTTTTCTGTAGGTGCAATTAGCTTCTGATAGCAACTTCAGCCACATGTAGAAGAAATTCTAGTGAGAACTAGAAAAAAAATTCTATCGAGAACCGATAATACATATAAAAAGGATCATTCAAAAAAATTCCAATCCCTGATCCGATGCCCTAGTCAACTTTTATAAATTTATGGAATTGACTACTTTTGCACTTTTTCTCAGACTTAAATTTTATAGCAAAATTGGCTATCTTCCAAACTAAGCAGTTCTGGAAAAACTTATTCTAACCAAAGTTGTTTGTTTTTATGAGTAGGTAAAATATCTAGATCATTATTTTTTTTCTCGAAATCTAGGTTTACTTTTACCTCCTGCAAACTTTCCAAAATCTCCAAAAAGTGCTATGGAATAGTGGATTATGGACCTCTTTCGCATCCAGGCTTCACACCTTTTGGATTTTGGCCCCAAGCTTCCATAGTTATCTACATTCCTAATTCCAACTGTACCATATCAATTTCGGCTCAAAAAAGGCCCCCATCGAGTCTCTACGCATTGATCTTTAAAAGTCATTATTACCAATTTTCTGTCAAATTGGAGCAGAATGAGCCTGGGCCCCTCACTAACAGCTCTATATCCTTTTTCAATGGCATCTGAATGCGTCAAGTCTCATCAAATTCTAAGCTAAAATGATCCTATTATCCAAAATAATTTTCAAGGTCCATACTTTTTTTAGCTTTTCTAATATACAGTCATTGGATCGGACCTTCCCTATTGGCCTTTCCCATGACTCCATCAAGGAAAACCAGAGATGGAACCCCCAATACAACACTCACTATACACTATCGAACTTGACCCATCGATACTTTCCCCGATACCATCATGAAAAAACCCAGAAATGGGATCTATGATCCAACATCTCCTACGCACTTATCGGGATTGGTCCATTGGTACTTTCCACGATAGCATCACAACAAACCTTGAAATGGGGACTCTGATATAACATCTGTAACACACTTATCATACTTTCATCTAATGGCTATCTTTCAATCCATGTTATCAGATAGGCTTCTCAAACCTTAGACGTCGTTTACTTACACATCCATTTGACATATGTGGTCCACGTCATATCCTTGTCCACATGGCAGGGTGGGGTCCATCTCAAATTTCCCAAATTTTCACATTTTCATAATAAACAATTTTGATTTCCTTTATTCTGGAAATACTTTTGTTGAATAACATAACTGAAATTTTCTTCACTAATAGCTCTATGAATTCTAAAAATTTTCCCAAATTTCCTCAGCCAATCTACCATTCCTGTTGGGCGATCGTTGATTTAACCCATGGATATGTTAAAATAATCTATCATAATTAAAACCATGGATTCTTATAAAAACATTTATCAACACTTCTTGTGCATCTGTGATTTTATACGTATGACTATGGATTTCAGCCCATGCAATGCCAGTGCTACAACCAATAGCTCTGATACCACTCTGTCACATCCTCATCCATCAATTTAACCAACAAAGGGGATATTTCCAATTATGGAATTCTAAATTTCGCCCCATGGGCATAATGTGAAATTCATAACCATAAAATGTGTGTGCAGATTCATAAATAAAAACACAACAGAAATAAACTCTATCTATACACACACATCAAGGATGTCCAACATATTTAACACGGGCATAAGATAAAATCATCGCACATTCAAATACAAAGAGAGTAGTTATATTTAACAAAGAAGAACTAAGTAATTGGTTGTGTAAGATCGATTTTCCACCCAATCGTAGGCACTCTATCCAATATATACTCTTTTTGTTGAGAGGCCACCCCCAAGCTAGTCTATTTGCACACTAGGGTGAATGGAACACCTACAGGCTTCTATCTCTCAAACCACAACCCATTCTTCTCTCAATGCTTAGCCAAATGCTCACTTGGAGCTCTACAGGAATCTCACTTAGTCATCACAGCCATGGAACTCCTTCCAACTTCCCCACACAACACAATGAAGGAATTCCCCTTCACTAATCCACAGTTCCCATAGGAAATCCAACCCTTACAGTGTTTACCAATGTGTGTAATAAGATTCCAATCTGTTGTATGATGTTGGAGAACCTCATGTAGCATTAATTTTTTGATCCTCAAGCATTCTAGAGTAGCAAAACTCAATGGGTACGATTTATTGGCTTGCCCCTATGCTCACTTACATCCATCTAATTCCTCTCAAATCTATAACTACATTTCCAAATTCGAATTTTTGGGTTCGCAAAGTCTGGTAATTGGTAATGAACAAAAAAATGACAATTTTGTGTAGTGTAGAAATATCTTGGTAAAAATATGCATAATGGAGAAAAATGGATAATAAACTTCAAAATATGAGAGAATGGTGGAAAAGAAAAGTGACATAACTTTTTAACATGAAATAGAGGACTCTTACAGTATTCATAGAATTATATTCATCCCATGCTTCCACAACTACATGAGGATACTTTCCCCAACAACCTCACACATGCATTCAATGATTGAGTAAAACAGTAAAAAGGAAGTAATTGGCTCATTTATGGGAAATGGCAGCAAATGGTTGAGTTCTAAAGTTGACATTTGGCAATAGAGGATACAATATCCCATAGGCCCCCTTTCCTCTTCCCCTCTAGTGGAATCGTATCCCCTCTAGTTCTCTTTACAAAGCCATCTTGGACTATTTTATTGTTTCCAACATAATATTTACATAGTAATATTTGAATTGGCATGATAACCCAACTACACAGTCCATAAATAAATATTTACATTATACATGCCTATGCATTCACTAATCGGGCCTTGGCCTTGAGCTCCGCACTAGGAATCCATACTAGCATATTTACGTCATTTACATGATTTGATTTAATATATTCCAAGTCAAAATTGGGGGTATTACAAAGACCATGGATAACTATTTGTCTGAAGCATGTTTATTTATGCTTGGTAAATATATTATGATGGAAGAATCTCATGATGGTATCATTTGATAATATAGACAATCTTTATATGTCATTTGCATTCATTTTTTAGAACTTTGGATGACTTTAATATGCCTATCAAGGACATTAATTTTGATGTTTAATACATATAGATATGGCAAGAGTTATTTCATGAGATGATGTAATGGGTCAACATGGGTCAATTTATACTAGGTTTCTACTATTGAATTTTGATATCTCTAGATATGGGAGCAAATAAGCACTTATGTTCAACTCAAATGCAATGTGGCTCAAGCAACTGAAGAGGGTGTTTTTTATTATCTTATCGAATAAAGAATATACGTTTTTTTGGATTATTTTTATGATTCATAAATAATCATAACCAAATAACACAAAATGGAAGACAAGTTCTTACATGATTAGTACTAAAAATATTTTTTTCAAGGAAAAATGTATTTTTTATTCTAGCAAAGAATAGAAAACACTTTCTTCATGTGCTCTAGGAGATTATCTCATAGTGATATATCACATATATTTTGATGAATAGGTTAGAACTTTTCAACTTATGATATTAAAACATTTCATCCCTAAAGTGTTGTTGTTCATAAGGACATATTACAAAAATCTAGAATTCATAGACAATTCTAGACATATTTCAAGGAACTAATGTCAACATATACTAAGTCATATAGTTTATAACATCTACATATTATGACTAAATTAATAATTAATGCCATCATGAGTCTCAACCAAATAGACTCACCCCACAGGAAGTGTGAGCCTTGCTTTAGACAATTAATCGACAATAGTGTTCATTTCTCAGTACACATGAGTGAATGATATCATTGGAAAATCTAGCATATTCTCCTTGAGTTGTTCAACTAGTCTAAGTAAGGTAATATTCAAAACTTAAAGCAAATATTTCATCTAGTTGATGACCAAAAGAGAGTCTTTGAAAACTTAACATTGGGTCAAACCCTTCTCAACTACCAATTTCAACAGACATCCTAAAGCCATAAAATCCGTGATATTGTTGGTGGCTCTTCCTGGATTGTATTTAAATTGAACTGAGTGTCGTCCAATGAAATAGAGTATGCCACCCAATTTGGAGGTTGAATATTGTTCCTGGAAAGCCCCATTAAAAAAGCATTGGTGGTTAGACATGTCAACCATGAATTCTCCAATATGTCATGATGACCTATTCTTTTCTTTGGTTTTGATCTAGTGATAAATTGCAAAAACCTGTGATGTGATCTAAAAAGTTAGCATGTTTCTATTTTCGAACAGTATGGTATTACATGTAATCAATATGCCCCATAGAAACAAGTATGGAAGGATTTTTTTTTATTTTTTCATTTCATGTCTTTCATACCATATTTTTAGGCATTCTTCCACGCTATACTCATTCCAAATTTTTGTGTGGCCAATCTAGTTGGCATTGTCACTCCATACATGTTGAGGAAGGATACAATCAATGAATAAATAGGTTATTGTCTCCCCTAATGCATAATAAATAAATGTTTGGTCCTTCCTTATTTCTTTTCCAAATCATATTCCATGTGAGGATCTTGTTAGACAACCCTAACCAAATAAATGATTTTATCTTCATAGGAGCTTTTTTTTTCCATATTTTAGCCCACCACAAATTTTTAATATGGAATTGCATTTACCTGTAATGCTCTGTAACCCAATTTTGTTGAATAGTATCCACCTTCCTTGTTATGTGCCTGCACCAATTCTTCAAGGGCATATTTTTTTCTTGTGTAGTATTTGTCCAACTCAGTCTAGAAGATGTCTTGGTTTCATGTCAAATTTCCTTCAATTCCTAAGTATTTTGCAGAGAGTCATCAGCGTTGACAAACATTATTAGTGTAAAGATCACTAGCTAGATTAAGTGTACATATACCAATATTTTGTAAAATTTGTATCAACTTTGCAGGTAAAAATACATCATTACTACATCCCATATTTATATCAACTCCAAATCTGATTTGTGGACCATCACCCACTTTCCAAGCCAAGTATGTGTTGATTATTGTAAAATAAATTGTTAGAGATTTCTATTGATTGAAGGCGTAAGAAATACTTCTCTTTTTATTCCTAATCCAATCCAGTATGGTTCTTGTAGCTATATATTCTTTTGTTAGTATTCTTTTCTAAACACTTTGTTTGTGAATTAGGTTCCAAAGTGTTTTTATTGAAAGTGATAATCCAAAGACATTAATATTTTTAATTCCCCATCCTCCATTCATGATGGGTCTATCTATGTCGTATCATTTGGCTAGGTGTGTACCAATCTTGTCATTGTCTCCTTTACATAGAAAATTAAAGCAAGTTCTTCTAATTTTTTCCAATATACCTTTGGGAATGTGATTCGGGGAGTGCCAATAAATTAGAATGGCCTCTCATACAAATTGAATTAGTAGCAACATGTCACCTTTAAAAAGTAAACTATGGCACCAAAAATCGATGCTTTTCTCAATTTCTATAAGGATTCATGGAGCTATGTCTAGACAGTTTGCCATATTCTATCATCACTCGCCCCTCACCTCCCCCTATCTTTTTAATTTATCAATTTGGTGTTTTCTTCTCACCAATATATCTCTCTATTAATTTCAATCATTATTATATTTCTCTTTATTAATTTTGGTCATCAATTTAAATTTATTTGTAAACCCATCTTTCTAGTTTAATTTTTTATCCTTTACCTTTATTTTATTTCGAAAATTATCAACCTAGTTTTATTATTTTTTTCTAACAATTCCCTTTTCCCTTTTTCTTTTGGATGCAAATTAGTATCCTATTTATATTTTTGTTTTCACTCTCCTCCTTTTGGTCACATTTTTGTCTTAATTACCACATTAGCATCCTAGTTATATTATTATTCTAATATTTGTCGTCTTCCGCTGGATGCAAAGACATTTTTCTATTATTTTGTATTGTTATACTAATTATATATCGATTACTCACTTTCCTCCTTTTTAACGTAGTTTTTTAAGTCAAATTAATATTATTCTTCATTATATAATTTACAATTTTTTCAGTTTTGATTTTAACTTGTTGTTCAAAAGGAATCAAAGTTACATAGTGTATCCAACTTATCATCATGCATTGTCAATGCAAACAAATTGACATGTCTTCTCTACTTTCCTACATCAGTACATATCGAAAAAAAACTATCTCATGGGACAAGAAATAGTACTAAGACAACCTGTTTTGGAAGATAACAGATCCAACAAAAAATTGTGAGACAATCCAAAACTAGAAAACAAAAATAGATCCAGAATCTATGATCCGGTCTTCAATAAATTCTTCAAATTGGAGGAAGCCATCCATATCCCCAACGTCCTTATTGGAAAGTATGGCATCCCTGCCATTCAATTCCTGATAAATATGAGCAAAGGATATATTGGAGAAGTAGTGGATCGACTCAACCTCCTTTGTTATTGAATTAATATTCTATTTTAATATTTTTCTCATCCAATTCTTTATCTTTATTCAAATTTGGCTTAATTCTTTTCTATATTAATTACTTATCACTAGCTCCTAATGACTGATTTTCTCTTTAATTTGACTCAATACTCTTCTAGACTAATTACTTATAACTAAAACTTAACAGATAGATTGTTCATACCTTATTTTATAGATTCACAAACTCACTCTTTTATATATGTCTAAAGTTTTGTTTAGATCACCTAATGATGGGTGGAGTCTCCACTTAAAATGTTGGGATGTTTATAAACTCCAGCGTAGTGTAATTTATAAAAATTCTTAAACAAGGATAATATAATTGTGAAGACTTGGTTTAATCAATGACATATAGAAGTAAAAAAATGTTAACAAACATTTAAGTTGTTAGTTTTTCAAAATTTACTTCAATCTGATCTAGGATCTTAACTGAGAGAACAACATGTAGAGCATATCTACAGCATATCAATCATGGACATAATAATGCAAGCACACAAGAGACACAAAGTTTACTTGGGGAAAACCATAAAGGTGAAAAACCCCAATAACTTCCTCAGAGATAGATAGAGCAATGATACAACCTAATCATAAGAGATAGACATCTCCTAGAAGCAGCTTCTCCTCCTCCACAAGTGCGCCCCTCTCCAAAGAGTATGTGTAAGAATAGAATGATCAAATAGAGTGCCTCCCGCACTCTATTTATACTTGACTTGACTTTCCTAATAACCTTTACTAGGTCGGCCTCAACTTAACCACATAACACAATGCTGACTGGGACGAAACCCAATAGGGTGGTCTAATAACCATTTGACCCACATGGCTGACCCCCAATAGGGTGGTCTAGTAACCCTTCGAACCACATGACTTATACAGGGCCGACCCCAACAAGGTGGTCTAATAACCCATCAAGTATATGTTACGACACTTACAATATAAATGACGACACTTCCGTATAAAGGAATAATAACATCTCTATAGGAATACAAACACTTCGGTATAGAGGAATAATAACATCTCTATAGGAATACAATATACATATATGAAATACATTCTGAAGTTACATATACATCAACACTCCCTCTTAACTAGGAAGGTATTTCTTGACACAGGTCTTCTAGCACAAGTCTTCTTCTCTGGATCATCGTCACTGGATAATCGTCATCGAGTTATCGTCATCGTCACTGCTGCTGCTATCTCAATCAATCTCTGAATCTACTCGTCATAGGAAGTTCTACAAAGCCAGTCCTTTTTCATACTGGATGTAATCCCACCACCTGCAAGTCTTCATCATCACTGGCCATACCGTGGAATCCTCAGGACTTATTACATGCATCACAAAACCTCGAAAGAGCATCCCAGGCTGTTACGGGTACATAACTCCGACCTATAGGATCTCCCTGGATCTTTTACATGTGACAATCACAAAACCTTAAAAGGGTGTCTTGCCAAGCAAGAACCCTAAAGAGCATCTGAGGCCTTTTGCATCCTGTCCAGATCTCCAGGTCTGATTACATGTGACTCCTACCACAAAACCTTAAAAGGGTGTCTTGCCAAGCAAGAACCCTAAAGAGCATCTGAGGCCTTTTTCATCCTATCCAGATCTCCAGGTCTGATTACATGTGGTCATGGTAATGCCTCGAAAGAGCATCTGAGGCCTTTTTCATCCTGTCCAGATCTCCCAGGTCTACTTACATGCCATAGGACAATGCCTCGAAAGAGCATCTGAGGCCTTTTTCATCCTGTCCAGATCTCCCAAGTCTACTTACCTGTCCTCCCAGAGCAATGCCTCGAAAGAGCATCTGAGGCCTTTTTCATCCTGTCCAGATCTCCCAGGTCTACTTACATGCTTATCTGCACAACCTGTCCATAGCCACAGAGTATCAACCTGATACTCACCATACATCATCCTGATGTACACATGATCATCATGATCATCAACACTGCATCATCCTGCTGCATGTCATCTGGAGCAACATCCTGAAGCTCGTCATCCATGATCATCATGATCATACAATGCATCCACCTGATGCATACACAGTATCTGCCTGATACATATCATCATACATGATCTACCTAATCATACAATGTATCCACCTAATACATATACAAATACATGATCCATCTGATCATACAACATGATACATATACATATACATGATCCAACTGATCATATCCAACATCCAACATGATGCATATACAGAGCAGTAACTGGAGCATCGTCCTGATGCTCATCATCTAGCGCTTACATCCACAGCCATGTGAAGGATCCTCCTCTCACCATGCTTGGAATGGCTCCTGCAAAGGTGTCCATCACTTCTTCCTTGAAGTGTCGTCAATTTGAAGAACACCAAGCCTCTCTCTGAAGTACTCGAACTTCACTTTGGCTAGTGGTTTCATCAACACATCTGCAACCTGCTCATCCGTCGCAACATACAAGAGCTTCATTGCTCCTCTCTGCACCATATCCCTGATATAGTGATATTTGATCTCAATCTATTTCAACCTGTTGTGGAACACCGGGTTCTCAGACATCTTCACACAACTCTGGTTGTCACAAAAGATACCAGTAGCCTCCAGCGGGAGATCAAATAACTCAGACAGTAGCTTCCGGAGCCATACTACCTCACAACTAGCCGAACAAGCTACAACATACTCTACTTCAGCTGTACTCAGTGCTACGCAGGACTACTTCCTGCTAAACCAAGAGATCACACCTGATCCCATACTGAAGCAGCACCCAGAAGTGCTCTTCCTATCTTCAGCACTGCCTGCCCAATCTGAATCAACATAACCCTCTAGGTTAAAATTTTGATTCACATCATACTTAAGCCCATAATCAATTGTACCCTTCAGGTACCTCAGAATATGCTTTACAACAACCAGGTGAACATCTCTCAGATCCGTCAGGAACTGGCTCAATGTGCTCACCGCAAAGCAAATATGTGGTCTCATGTTCGTCCAGTACATCAAGGACCCAATCATCTGAAGATACACAGTGACATCAACCGGATCAGATGAAGCATCACACAGAAGCTTCAGGTTCAATGCCATAGGTGTGGCCATGGCCTTGCAGTCCATCATCCCGAACCTCTTCAGGATCTCTACTGCATACTTCCCTTGTCCAAGGAAGATTCCATCTGCACTCTACCACACCTCCATGCCTAGAAAGTAGTGCATCATACCCAAGTTCTTCATCTCGAACTCGGCAGCAAGCTTCCGCTGCATGTCAGAAATCAATCTATCCTCACCTATAACAACCAGGTCATCCACATACAAAAGTAGTATCACTGGATTGCCTTCCTCAACCTTGTAGTAAAGGTTGGAATCCACTTTACTCTTGGTAAAGCCCAAATTGGATAGAAATCCATCTATCCTTCTATACCAGGTCCTGGGTGCCTATCTCAAACCATACAGGGCTTTCTTCAGTTTGCACACATGTGACTCTCGGTCATGTGTCTCAAACCCGAGTGGCTTCTCCACATAGACTTCCTCTTCAACTACACCATTCAAGAAAGTTGTCTTGACATCCATCTGGTGTATCTTCCATTTCATCACTGCAGCCAGAGCAAGTACTGATATGATGGAAGTGTGCCTGGCTATAGGTGTAGAATTCTCTTCATACTCAATCCCTCCTTCTGGGAGAAGCCACGAGCTACAAACCTCACTTTGTATTTCTCCATGATACCATCTACAGCATGCTTTATTTTATAGATCCATTTGGAAGTCACAACAAACTTCCCTTCAGGTCTTGGGACTGCATCCCAAACATCATTCTTCATGATCAACTGGTACTCCTCGATCATGGCATTGTTCCCGAATCCTGGGAACTTCAATATATTCAATATCTTCAATAGATAACTTTGTTGCTGAAACAAATTTTGTAGTCCTTCTTTTGTAGGTGCTCGTATACGATCTTTCCTACAAAACAAGTTAAATTGCATGATTAGAAACTTCTCATAGTTTTCAGAACAAATTCTTACACATAAAGAAATATGTCATGCAATTATTTTAGCCAATGCTTCAATACAACATTCATCCATATCCTGTAACTTTCTAGATGCCTTCCAATCTCTACCAGAACATTGTTAAGAGTTTTGCACTATTCTCAACATGTCAGGAAAGAGGTTTCATTCTAGATAAGTAGCAATGGAATGTTGTACAGTTCCATAGGCCACTTACCCATTACATGCATATTAGTAGTATGCTGGTCATTAATGCAATTATTCTAATATGCTAAAATACACAGCCTAATTCTAGGAACATCAGTATATACATCATTGAACAGTATTATTTAAACAATAAAATATGCAAGAAATGATAATTCAAATACTTATCTTTGTTTGTTTGGGTTGACTCCCTCTGAATGTCTTCATCCTTGCAGAAACTACTGGAGTGTGATCCCTCTTGATATTTGCTTCCTGGATTACCTGTCCTTGAACTTATATCCATCCTCGATCACTATGCATGCTTACTAGTATCATTATTGTGTTACCATTGAGATCTCATACATAATCATACATTCATTAGTATAATCTCAATACTATCAAAACACAATAATCTTAAACATGTATAGTCATGATCATTTCAAACACAGATAATAAGCATTAGCATTCAATGTTTAAGGGAAGACTTCTCTTACTCATGCATATTCATATTTGACCAAAGGACTTTTCTGGTTAGTCATATCATCAATCAAGGTAAGATACATAATATGCATAAACCCTTGATTACTTACATTTCTAACTTCATGAATAATCATTATCAACAATACAACAGTATAAGATCCTAACACAAAGTAGGATTCTAACTTGATATAGGAAAAACATACCTGTATTAATATGTTAGTTGGTTATGTCTAACATACCCACATGATGTCTTCTTGTTCTCTGTTATACCTCTATGTTTCACAGTGTCGCATCTCCATCACAAAACGAGTTGACGACACTTTCCCTACTGTTTTAAACCATCCAGAAGAGACAGATGATGAGTCAACCTTGAAGGTGAATCTACCCTGACAAGTTTTGACCCACCTTAGACTTTATCCACACACACTACCGCGCCTTGCTAGTTTATCAAAACGCGGTACTAGACACTACCGCACTATGCTCTTTCCCCAAGAGGCGGTAGTGCCGCGTTCTGCAGTCTTTGCAAAATGTGGTACTCTTTTAATAGCCTTTTTCCCTTGGCTTGTGGGATTTTGGATTTTCGAAGATAATGGAAGATTGGGGTCCTTGATTCGATCTCAACTCATCTCCTTCGATTAGAAACCCTGATCCACTTATCTCTCCTTAGATCCACCCATCTCTCTTGTTGGTTAACCTCACCATTCACTATAAAAGAGAGGCATTCCATTGGAAAAGAGAGAGGACTCTTGAGAGTACCAAACTTATGGTCTTATAGCATTGTGGAGATAGCTAGAGGAGAAAACACTTGGAGCTGGAGGATTGGCTTGGACATCAAGCACCTTTTGTAAGTATTCTTCAAGTTGTAATGGAATAACTTGTCTTGTTTTCCCAAATCATTTGTGTTAATCTTGTTTTAATGATATGATTTGTATCTTTCATAAGATTTAGATTCTAACTCATGTTTCAGGTTGCTAGAGAATAGTGCATTCTTGTGTCTTGGTTCCATTTTGACAGGTTCATTTGTGAGGGCTTGGAGACTGGAGCAAATACCAAAAACAAACGTCTGGATAGAAGGTTAGTTAAACTTCTTCTACTTTTTCTAGCATTTTAATCTTGAGATGTTTGTTAGATCTAGGGATTCAAGGTAGCATTTGTTTTGACTTGTTTCTTGCTTTAAAGATTAGTTTAAAGTCTGCTTTAAAGTTAAGAGAACTTTGGCTTATCCGTAGGACAAAATTCTACATAACAAGAATGGCGACTCCGCTGGTTTTGATTACTGCTTGATTGATTCAATTCACAGTCATTTATCTTTGCATTGTGAGTTTTTGTTGCACTTCAAACCAGTTTGAATCTTGGTCCTTTTTGACCTTTATTCACTCCTCCTCGCAGTATTTATCTCCCTGTTTGATCACTGAGTCCCCTGGGTTGGCAACAACCCTGAAAACTTCATTTCATTTTCTCAAGTTGCGCTTTTTCCTTACCTTGCCACAGTACCGCTCCCTCTGAACTGCCTCCAGCGCGGTAGTACCGCGTTCTAGTACTTAATACCAGAGCAGTACTATCAGAGTGCCGCGCTCCAGTCAGACCATCACCCGCTGTAGTGTCTGCAAGTTTTTAAATTTTTTTTATCTTTGCCTGGTTTCCAGAGTCTCTCTCTGCCTTAGATAATGTTTACTGTTTCCTGTTAGTACCCTGGTCAATTTCCAGTCTACATGGTGTGTTTATTACCCAGTTTGTGAGCTTGATTGTTGATTGAATTAGTGGCACTTTTGACATATGGCTCATTTTTCCAGTCTGATTGCATTGACTTGATTTTTTTCACCACAACCAACTCAACACCACTGTTCTCTGTTACTGAATACTGTAGTTTTTACAGTCATATTATCATTATCATTTTCAGTAAATTAAAAAGATCATTAGTTGAGAGCAATTTTGTTGTTTAAATTGAAAAAGTCTAGTGGTATTTTGCATAGGGAAATGAACCGTTGATTTTACCACAGAAATTCTCATTGTAGAAGCATTGTAGATTGTAGAATCAGTGCATTGAAAAGAGTGTTTACTTCAGTTTGGCTTTGTTTATAAATCGAAAAGGAAAAATCTCTTGCTTTGATGTTTGCTTGTGAAAAATCTCATGCATATTTGATCGAAGAACCTCTATCTTTACCCTAGCTAGATTTCATCGAAGACAAAGGCTTATCTGTGATTCATTCTCATTTGCATGGTTTGAGTCGTCATAACACCATCAAGTTTCACGTCCACTACCCAATTGAGTAAGACAGCCACTAAAATTAATCACCCTAATTAAACCAACTTTAACCTCACTTGAGGAAATCAAAAGAATTTGGTAGTTAGGTAGGACACCGGGGATAGGCATCAAAATAATTCCCCCTTGTCGCTTTCATCTGAGACATAGTCGTTGTCTTTAGGGAACTAAAATCCTCTAGTACTTATTGACACGGTCACAGCTAGTTTGTGGAGGGGCCTCCTGACTGTTTCCAACTTTCAGGGGTTAAACGGTCGCGAGATTGAGAACCGGACGAACTCTTTGGAATACCGCACTCCACTTAGCCTTAAGGCAACATCGATCGATGTCTTATTCGGAAGGCTGAAGTGCCCAAAACCTTTTCCGACGTGTCATGAACGAGGTAGCTTAGTATCTATTCTACTAGGGCTCTTTTACCCAGGATCCCTTTCGGTAGAGGGATATCCTTCTTATATCGGTCTCTCATGTTGTATTGTTCGACTTGGATTTCATCACCTTGCGAAGGATACAGCTTGTTGAGGTCTCCAGCTCTTAGTTAGGAGTTTGCTTGGCGTCTCATCTTCATAGAGGGTCATTTTTTCTTTGTAGGGACTGCTTGTTGGCATTCTGGCCATTTTTTGCATCAACTCGCTTATTGAGACAGCGGTCTCAGTATAGATTTTAGAGCTTACTTTTTTTGGCCTGTGAGCCTTGCTTTTTCTAGCTCCTCTTCTGCACACTCGGCTGCATTAGAGTTTTTGAGTTCTTTGTTTACGATACTGCCCCCGATTTTCATTTTCCCGTCATCATGTCATATCAACCACGAAGATCATGAAGACAACAAGGCCTAAGCCCTCCACCACCACCACCGCCACGGACTTCTGGTCCGCCTGCATCATGCATTCCTGGTCCTCCTGGCCGCGGTGCTGGTCGAGGGAACATTCCACCGCCGATACGTACAACGGCTTCAGTTCCACCCGTAACTGCCACTCACAGCACAGTCCCAGAATCTATTGCAGTTTCTGCAACCATTAGCCTATCTGAGACCTCCATTGTCACTTCACCCACTGTCATTCCAGATTTATCTATCACAGTGGACACAGTTACCACAACTGAACCTAGTACAACCCAGAGTACTAGACCAGAAGTCATCCTTCTACCCGATGTCAGCACTTCCCGTCCATCAGACACCTTTCACAATGATACAGACGAATCTGTTGGCACCATAGAAGGGTCCGACCAGGACAAACCTGGCTTGATTTCAGTCCCAGGCGGGTACGTTGAAATCGTTGAAGATACTCGACTTCCTGACACACCCTTTGAACCTGATTATGGTTTCATCACTTCCCAGGCGGATCTTCCACCTGTTATCACTACGTCACCCAGTGTTCACCCCCAGGAAACGAGTTCTTCTAGCAACGTACCTCATACTATTACTCTACCCAACCTCCCTCCGGGACATGAAATCATGGCTTCCATCCAGTCTAGTATGGTTAGCCTAGCGAACTCTCTGTTAGCATCAGCACGGTTTAGACGTAGCACAGAGAAAATGCTCTCGTCAGTATCTAGATATCCCCCTGACACTCGTCCTTCTGACTATAGGGATCCCAACATCCCGTCTAGCACGGAGTTTCGACACTCCTTTGCAGACGGCGCAGGACCTTCGGATGTTACCATACCTAAGTTCCTGCCGGATCCCCAAAACCTTTTCCAGGACATGAACTCGGACCCAGTTTTCGAGGGTCCTCCTACCATTGAACATGTCATGGACGACGCTAATACCCCTGGGCTAAATTCCCCGCATTTGCTGTCATCACCCATATTTGGTGCACATTCTATGAGGGATAACCCATTTTTTTCCCCGTCCTCACCTGTTCGATATGGATGACCCCCTCCGCAAATAGGTACTTTTGGTGTCGTTGGCCAATCCATGTTATCATATTTGACCAGCGGCGGAAGAATGCTTAGTCACACTGCTGGATCTTCCGGTTGGACTGGAGGATCACCCTCAGCCACCATTTACACTATCTCAGGAGGTGGACAACCGACTACAGTGGTCCCCAACTCTAACTACCAAATTCCCCCTGGTGGGCCATCAACCCAACCAGTTGGTGGACAACCTTTTGTTGGGAACCCTATTCCGAGTCAACAACCTCCAACTGGTGGGCCATCAACCCAACCAGTTGGAGGACAACCTTTTTCTGGGAACCCAGTTCCCAGTCAACAACCTCCTCATATAGGGCCATCCAACCTAACTGCTGGCGGACAACCTATTGGCTCGATCCAACAAGCTTCCCAACCAGCAGCGTCTACTCAGTTCGGTATGTACAATCCACCTGGCAGTGGGAAACCTTATTCCGGTGTTCCAACCGGGCCTTACTCTCAACAACCCCTGTCAGGCATACTTCCTTCTTGGGATACTCAAATCCCACAGAGTGGGGGGTACTCACTTTTTGGAAACTGGAACCAAGTTGGAGGGCAATCTCAGATTCCCCCCAACTTGAATTCTGGCTTCCCTTACCCTTCAGCTGCTACAACTCCATGGAACCCATCATTGCAATTTCCACTCGTTCCCCAAGGCGGAATGAGCCTTCCATGGACACCACTGTCGCAACCACCCCCCAACCCTGCTATTGGAAACCCTCCACTTACACAATATAGTGGTAACATCCATGGAACACAACAATTCCAAGGAACGTTTCCCCAACAAGGAGCAGCAACTTTTCCTGGGTTTCAGCAACCCCAAGGTACTATACCCACTCAGCAGAACACTCACCAACCGGTTGCTTACAATCAACCGGTTAACTAGATGGCTCATCATCCACAGAATTTCCAGCAGTATCCCGCGGGAAACTCATATGGGTATAACACACAGCAGTATGCTATGCAGGGCCCTCTAGGGTTCTCTGCACCACATGGTTATTACTCATACCCGCAGACCAACCGTCAACTTCCCTTTTTGGCCACACTTGACTTACCTGATTTGTCGAGGCTTATCAACGATCCTATATGGCATGAACCTCACTGGCCACCTATCCCAGCCAAACTACCATCGGACATTCCTAAGTTCGATGCCAAGCCCGGGGAAGGACCCAAGAACCACGTGATGACCTTCCATCTTTGGTGTTCATCCAACTCCTTGATGGATGATTCCATCCGACTTCGGCTCTTCCAACGCATGCTCACCGGAACGGCAGCAAAATGGTATATCGAGCTGCCACAACACTCTTTTCGTGATTTCAACACTTTGGCTATGCAGTTTCTGACACATTTCCAGCTCCCCATCCGGTATGAGACTGGAACAGAACTGCTAACTTCACTGCGTCAAACCACTTCTACACATATTTCGGATCACATCCACGAGTGGCGAAGACGCCGTAGGCTAATAAAGGCACCTATTCCAGATCAGCTACTTGATGATTGGTTTACAAAATCCTTTTTGCCTCCCATAGCCAGAGATATTGCTATGTGTGGACCGGTTACAGAAGAACAAGCCATCTCGGCAGCACAATACATGGATTTGGTATAGACTCAATCCGGTACTTTACATGAACTTCTTCCACATGCCTCCCGCGTTCACACTGATCCAACAAAGCCTACCACTGAACCACCCATTGATGGTATTGTCAGTTCAGTCAAGGCTCAGCCTGCTACCAACTCGACGGGACAACAAGCTTCTGCTTCCCCCGCTTTTACCCAGGCCGCTTCAAAAGCTTCCACCTCTCCTGCTATCTCCTCCGAAGTGAATGCAGTTCAATCTACGTCACAACCATCCGGAGGAAAGAAGAAAAACAATCGTGGCAAAACCAAAAAGAACCAGCAGGAGAACCCCAACCCACAACCTACCCAGAATGACCAGAAACCACGTCGGAAAGCTAAGTTTCCCTGCTTGATTTGTTAAGATGATCATTATACGCGTGACTGTCCCTACAAAGACGAGGTCAACAAGTTCGTTAAAGGATCCTCTCGTCCGGCAGTTCTAACTGACCCTTTCCCCCAACAGCAACAGCAAATGGTTGCCCAAGAATCCCCACAAGGGGGCAACCCGACCAATCCTTCCCATGGAGAGACGTCCACAAACCACGAAATCCTAATGACAAGTAATGAGGAGATTAATATCACCACTCGTTCAAAGACTTATGACAACCCTCCAAGTTCAAACAAACAATCGGAGATAGCCAAAGGAAAATCTCCTGTTGAATATCTGATTCCTATTCCCCCCCCTAACGGTCATCTCCATATCGAGAGACCACTCATGGACACAGTGCTACACCCACCCAAGGGCACCATACGAAAGGCGACATTTAATCCGAATGCGCGAGCTGCCAAAAACTACAACATTGTTGAGGATTTGGCTCAAGCACCTTGTGCTATGTCGACTCTCGAGGTTCTCCAACACTGCCCCACGCAGCGCAGAACCCTACTTTCAGCACTGGGGGCACTGGACCCAGATACTTCAAACTCCATCATGTTTAACTTGGAGCACGCTAAACCTAGGATTTCTCACCAGTTAGCCTTCCAGGTGCATACAAAAATCTGTGGGAATGTCATCCACCACACTGTGTTAGATGAGGGTGCTTCCACGTCGATTATGTCTTTGAACTGCTGGAGAGCCTTAGGCTCACCCGAGGTCACAACTTCTCCCACTACTCTCAGGGCGTTTGATGGACATGGTTTTCAACCATATGGACTCATTCCCTCAATCGGTGTTGAACTGGGGGGCAAAACAGTATCCGTACACATCGAAGTCGTAGATGCACCTTTGGATTACAATCTCCTACTTGGTCGGAACTGGTTCTACGCCATGACCGCCATAGCATCTACAGTATTCCGGATTGTACAATTTCCTCATGAAGGGAAAATTGTCACTATTGACCAACTGGATTACTGTATCCCAGACTCCCATCCGAACTCCACCAATACCGTCCCGTTATTGGATCAACCTCGGTACCAGTTCCAAGACATAGGTGTTGGTCTCATGAAGGATTCTTCCCTCATTGGAGTTTTTCCAGAGCTGGGAACCCATCTTCAACCAGTCAACATGATTTCATCGCATGTCACCCCTTCCGATGATTCATGGGTGATTCCGAGTCCTACTCAAATCCAAGGCTATGGCAATTCCATGCCTTTGAACAGAAACCTTGCAGCATATGACGCGATCCAATCAGCCACAGATTGGGTCGACTGTTCTACTGATCACACCATGGCACAGCTCTCGACTGAAACTCATCCACACCCACCATTTTTTGATCCTCTCAACTTGATTTTTCCCACTGACGAATCAATTATGGAGGTTATGTGTGGTGATGAGCCACCATGGGGGGATTTTCATCATCGATCTTCATTCCCCACCATTCAGTCACTTGAGCCTGATACCAAATCCAGCGTTTCACTTGGGATGGTTCAAACCAAGTTCCCCACTTCCCTCGACGAGGTATTTTCCGAAGGCAACTTGGCCAATCTTATGGCAACCACTCCCATCGATATTTCAGTGAAGCCTGGTATTGTGGAAAACGTACACATTGGCAAAACATGTACTCCCCTTGAAACGGAGTTCTATAGTGCCTACTTTAAAACTTTCCGCGATGTTTTTTCTTGGAGTTATGAAGAGATGCCAGGAATTGACCCCTCGATTGTGGTCCATGAAATTCCAACTTTCCCTGGTGCCCGACCTGTTCGGCAAAAGCTTCGACCCGTTCATCCTCATAAGGCAGCCGCCATTAAAGCAGAAGTTGAAAAACTTTTGCGTGCTGGTTTTATCTATCCTGTCCCATTGACAGAATGGGTGTCCAACATCGTTCCCGTAGCCAAGAAACAGGGAACGATTAGAGTCTGCATTGATTACTGTCATTTGAACAAGGCTTGTCCCAAGGACAACTACCCAACTCCGTTTAACGACCAAATCATCGATAACTATGTCGGAAGTGTTATCTTTTCATTTATGGATGGCTTCTCTGGCTATAATCAGATCGATATCCTCCCAGCCGACCAGCACAAAATGGCCTTTATCTGCCCTTGGGGGATCTTTGCATATCGAAAGTTACCTTTTGGCCTGAAAAATGCCGGGGCAACTTTCCAACGGGCGATGTCCTACGCATTCCATGACATCAAACATATCGTAGAGCCATATCTTAATGACCTTCCCGCTCATTCTCGGACTCGGGAAGACCATCCAGACCACTTGAGTGCCATTTTCGAAAGGTGTCGGCGCTACAATATACGTTTGAACCCACATAAGTGCGTCTTCTGTGTAGAAGCCGGAAAACTGTTGGGCTTCATAGTCTCCAAAGACGGGATACGTTTAGATCCCACAAAGGTAGCAGCTATCATAGCCCTGCCTTCACCTACCAATATTCCAGAACTTCAATGTTTGCAAGGGCATGCAAACTTTCTACGTCGTTTTATCTGCAATCTGTCCGAGATAACAAAAGGATACATGTGGCTTCTCAAGAAGAATGTTCCCTTCATATGGGATGACGAATCCCAACGCTCCTTTGACAATTTAAAGGCAGCCTTAACCAAAGATCCTATGATTCAACCCCCCAATTACACACAGGACTACATCCTTTATCTCGCAGCCTCGATTTCCACCATTGGTATGGTGTTAGTCCAGGAAGACCACAACGGCATAGAACATGTGGTTTACTATCTCAGCAAGAGTCTTCTTGACTCTGAAACTCGCTACTCACATGTTGAAAAGCTGGCTCTAGCAACAGTATTTGCTGTCCAGAGATTCCATCACTACATCTTACTCCGTCGGACCACCGTCATCGCCGATTTCAATCCAATGTACTATATCCTCACACGACAAGTGCTTGGGGGCAAGTACTCCCGTTGGATTGTCATCCTTCAAGAGTTTGACTTGGAATTTGTCAAAGCCAAGTCTAAGAAATCTCTGGTCTTCGCTGAGTTAATTTGTAACCTGCCCCGTGCTACTGAGCAATCCGAGCCCATTGATTCTCTTCCCGATGAATCATTGTTCCTCATCAGCACGTCTGATCCGTGGTATGGGGATATTCTCTTATATCTCCAAACCCAACGCTTTCGTCCCGATCTCACCCGCGATGAACGGCGACGTATCAGACATCACGCAAAATACTACCTTATAGTGAACGATACTCTATATCGACGTGGTGTCGACACTGTCCTTCGACGCTGTTTGACCTTAGATGAAGCGGAACGCGTTCTCAACGACTTCCACGCTGGAGCATGTGGTGGTCATCTCTCTGGGATGGCTACGGCCCAGAAAATACTACGAGCAAGATACTTCTGGCCCTCAATTTTCAAAGACTGCATTGAAACAGTCAAGAAGTGTCCGCCATGTCAATTTTTTCATGGCAAAGCACGCTCGCATCCTGCTCCACTCCATCCTGTCATTGCCGTCGGCCCCTTTTCCAAATGGGGCATCGATTTTATGCACTCTAAGCCCACTTCAGTTGGGGGGCATAGCTATGTCATAGTAGCTGTCGACTATTTTACAAAATGGGCTGAAGCAATGCCTACATATGCTGAAGACGGCAAAACAACAGCGCAGTTCATATTCAATCATATCATAGCTAGATTCGGTGTCCCACAGTCTATTGTGACTGATCATGGTTCCCATTTCAGGAATCATATGATCGAAGAACTAAGTGCCAAACTGGGTTTTCTCCACGAAAACTCAACCCCGTATTACCCACAAGCTAATGGCCAAGTTGAAGCCATTAATAAAGTCCTAAAACGAATGATTCAGCGCATTGTGGGTACCCAGAAATCTAATTGGCACTCAGCTCTATTCTCAGCACTATGGGCCTACCGGACCTCAGTGAAAACTGCTACTGGGTTTACACCATTTCAACTGGTGTACGGCCTAGAAGCCATTCTCTCGATTGAATGTGAAATTTCATCACTCAAGATAGCCATAGAGCTACTTCCACACACTACTTCTGAAGAGGAACGGTTTCTATACCTAGCCAAGCTAGATGAAACCCGCCGCGACGCCGCTTTGGCTAATGAAGCTCACAAAAAACGCGTCAAAGCTCAATACGACAAATTCGTTCAACCTCGGATCTTCAATGAGGGTGACCTCGTGCTCACATATGATCAGATGCATGATAAGCTTGGAAAAGGTAAACTTGAATCTATGTGGTACGGCCCCTTCATTGTAAAATGTGTCTTAGAAAAAGGAACCTATGAACTAATCGATTGTGATGGTACGCCATTGGCACGGCCCCGCAACGGGTTATACCTCAAACGTTTCTACGCGTGAGGTTACCCTACGCGGGTTACTTGTTGTACAAAATGTACTTAGTTTGCTTTTTGCTTTCTTTTTAGTGTGCGCGTGGACCTCATGTATCCACTCTTACTTTGACTCGTGACTTTATGCGCAGATGTCTGCCTACTTTGGATTCGTCGACGGTGCAAGTCGACATACCCAGAATCTCGCTTCCGCAGCATGGGTGATCTATTCCCCCACTAGCGAGTTGATTTCTTCAGGAGCCAATTGTTTAGGTCCTGCAACCAACAATATCGCGGAGTACCATGCAGTCATTGGTCTCTTGACAGAGGTTGCTTCAATCGGGATTGACTCCTTATCAATCTTTTTAGACTCCCAACTCGTGGTTTCTCATTTAAACCGTGTTTACACAGTTCGCGATCCCACATTACTTCGTTTATTTCGAAGAGTACGCCTCTTGGAACGGTCATTTGATTTTATCACATATCAACACATACCGAGAGAATTCAATTGTATTTCCGATTCATTGGCTAATTACATTTTGGATTGGCATCTTGCCCATACATAAAAACATCATAAAAAACAAAATGCACAAGTCATTGTAATTATTTAGATCATAAATAGGTCCATATCACTGTATATAAGAGTGTTTTTTCAAAAATACATAAAGTTTGTGTCAGAGACAAAATTGGGGATCAAAGCCCATATACAAAAATTGGCCCTCAAAGCCTACATATCGTGTACATGCCGCAAAAAGATCAAAGGACCATCTATGGAGACCTAGGAGATCTATCATGTCCCTCATCGGACTCCTCCCGCTGCTGGTGGTAACACACTACAGCTCGAACCACCCTGCGAAGAAGTCGACTGATACGACCAAGTACACCCACAGTATGCCGCTGGAGGTGGTAAGGGACGTCATCCATCCGCATAGCAGGGATACCATGAGTCAATCCCTGCAGGTTCCTCTCAATGTCCCGAACGCCTCCTGCCTCGTCTTCATCTTCCTCTTCGTCAGGAACAGCTTGACGATCGACACCACCACGACGTAATGGAGAGTATCCAGCTGGCCTCTGTGGTCCATGGTCTGCAACATGCATGCGAATATACATTAGGCGTCTTTTACACATTCTAAAAAAGCAATAAAAAATAAATATTCAAAAAGGAAAAAATACATATCCATGAAGGTCATACCAGAGTCATCCCAGTCATCATCCTCCGGCAATGCCAAGTCGATGTCCTCACGGAAATCTACCCCTGAGTAAGGATAGTCATCAATCATAACTATCTGCTCCTCTAGCCAAGAGAAGAAGTCCTCGCCAAAGGCTAGCTGCTGAGGTCCCCCGAGGCATCCAGCATAGTCACTCCATCGAGCCATCCATGGCTCAGTAGGTGGACGAGGGCGCATAGATATCTGTGGATGCAATAGTGGCACCTTCGCCAAAAAGAAAGTGACCAGGATGCTCCCATAGCCAAACTGGGTATTTTTCCCAGTCCGACACTTGTGCACTTGTTCTTTCAGATTGGACAACACTGCCTCACACCAGTTGAAAACTGTTCCTCCCATGCACTCTGCTGCGAGATTCACTTGTGTGTGGGATGCCTGATGTGGACTCATGCTTCCCGCTGCACGCGTGATAGTGAATAGCACGGTTTTTACAGGAAGATTTATGACCTCCTTTATGGCCACCTTCCCACTTTTATTACTCAAACCCGCCTGGCAATACCGAGCAATCAAGTCATCTGTGCTTGATTCTGAAGCTGAGTATCTGGTAAAGTTCACCCAGGCCCCTCTTTTCGAGAGGCCCGTGAGGAAATAAATATCCTCGAGTTGGATCTCAAGCACATGCTCTCCCACTCGGAAAGCTCGAATGTCAGGGTCCCACAATTCGATAAGATGAGTAAGGAGCTTGGGTTGCTGGCGAATCCCTTTGGTTTTGAAGAACTTTAGCAAACCACATTCTCGCAATGTGGTCACGGTTGGTAAGTCATTTTCGGCTGCAAAATCATCCGCTTCATGCTCTCTCTCTTTCCAGCTTACCATTTTTCTCCGAATAAGTTGCAAATCCCTGCAAAAGGGCAAACAAAACAATTAGTAACTATTTAGTAACTTAGTTCCAGCAAAAAATTGGAGAAAATTTGATTTTTTAAAACTCAAAATTTGCCTGTGCCACGTCTGAGGGATATCCTACCGCGCGGCAGTCCACACTACCGTGCCTCGGTTTGGGGATACAGCGCGGTACTGTTAGACAGTACCGCGTCTTTCGATAGGGCCCCCACGCGGTAGTGTGAAGGGCGATTCTTGCTCAAAAGGGCTCGCTAAAAAATCAAATTTTTCCTGGTGAAAGCAAAAAATTCTTACATAAAATGAAAGAGGGGCTCAAGCACTCCTACCTGGCGCAGACGGCGGTCGAAATGGTGTCCCAGAACTCCCAGTATGGATCCTTGAAATCTTGCTCCTAAATGGGTGAAAATGTCTCCTTTGGGTAAAAAACACAAATGAATAGTAATTTCTATTTTTTACCATTCCTTATATAGCATTTTTTCACATTTTTTTTAATTAATTAATTACTATTTTAAATAGTTGAAATAAACCCTTATTCACATTGCTAATGTCCAGTTTTTGAGCATTTATTGACAGGATCCTCGGTAAAAATGCGATACATTCACACTGGTGTTTATTCATAATTTGACCTTCATTATGAGCCCACTTTATCTTTTTTGTGCTCTGGATTTAAAACTTGAAAAAGATTCCAAGCGCTTTTACACCCGTGTCGTGCTTGTCAAACTCAAGTAAATGGTGTCGAGTACGGTCAGCTTCACTCACGCTCGTTAAACGATGAGGAAAGTATTATCCTGGTTGTATTTTATTCTTTTTTCGGACCAAAATAATTTCAAATTACGAAAAAGACCATAGGAGTCCATAGTTAAGCTCTTTTCAGACTCCTTAAAATTGAAAAGATTGCCAAGTGATCTTGACTCTTTCACACTTGTAAAAGTATTTGAAAGGTCGTCTATTCGGTGATAGGTTACCCCTTTTTCGGCCCGTCTAGACTATTTACGAGAAAGGTATACCTCAGTCAATCTCGGTTGGGAGAGTTCTCTCGGGAATTGTTTTACACTTTTTCGGGATCGAGGGACTAAATTTTACGAAAAAGTACATTATGGAGCTTCCTTTAAAGTTTTTCAGGCTCTCTAAATATGAAAAACTACCGAGTTTTCCTTCCTTGGACTCGTTAAAATGTTAACATTGAAGGACCCACTTTGGGACGAACCCCTCCTTTCTCAGGTTCATAAAACATGTGAGATTGGACTCATCCATGAGATGAGCTACACCGAGCATCTGTTATTGTTATACCTCTATGTTTCACAGTGTCGCATCCCCATCACAAAACAAGTTGACGACACTTTCCCTACTGTTTTGAACCATCTAGAAGAGACAGATGATGAGTCAACCTTGAAGGTAAACCCACCCTGGCAAGTTTTGACTCACCTTGGACTTTATTTTCACACACTACCGCGCCCTGCCATCTTGACAAAACGCGGCACAGTGCCGCGCCCTGTAGCATTTGCAAAGCGCGGCACCCTTTTAATAGTTTTTGCCCTTGGCTTGTGGGATCTTGGATTTTCGAAGATGATAGAAGATTGGGTTCCTTGATTCGATCCCAACTCATCTCCTTCAATTAGAAACCTTGATCCACTTATCCCTCCTTAGATCCACCTATCTCTCTTGTTGGTTAACCTCACCACTCACTATAAAAGAGAGGCATGCCATTGGAAAGGGGGAGGACTCTTGAGAGCACCAAACTTATGGTCTTGCAGCATTGTGGAGATAGCTAGAGGAGAAGACACTTGGAGTTGAAGGTTTGGCTTGGACATCAAGCACCCTTTGTAAGTAATCTTCAAGTTGTAATGGAATAACTTGTCTTGTTTTCCCAAATCATTTGTGTTAATCTTGTTTTAATCATATGATTTGTATCTTTCATAGATTTAGATCCTAACTCATGTTTCAGATTGCTAGAGAATAGTGCATACTTGTATTTTGGTTACTCTTTGACAGGTTCATTGGTGAAGACTTGGAGCTTGGAGCAAACACCAAAGACAAAGCACTTGGACATAAGGTCAGTTAAAATCCTTTTGCTCTCTTCAGCATTTTAGTACTGAAATGTATGTTAGATCTAGGGATTCAAGGTTGCATTTGTTTTGTCTGTTCTTAGCCTAGAGTTAGTTAGATCCTACTTTAGCCTAAGGGAGTTTTGACTTATCCGTAGGGCAGAATTCCACATAACAAGAATGGCGACTCCGCTGGGTTTGATTACTGCTTGATTGGTTCAAATTCACAGTCATTTATCTTTGAATTATCAGTCTTTTGTTGCACTTCAAACCACCTTGAATTTTGGTCTTTTTTGACCCTTATTCACCCCTCCTCGCAGTATTTATCTCCCTGTTTTATTACTGAGTCCCCTGGGTTAGCAACAACCCTGAAAACTTGATTTTTTCTTTTCCAGTTGCGTTTTTTTTCCTCTTGCCACAGTGCCGCGCCCTCTGAACCACTTCCAGCGCAACATTTACACAGTGCCGCGTCCTAGGCATTCATACCAGCGCGACAGTTACACAGTGCCGCGCTTCAGGCAGTCCATAGCCCACGGTAGTGTCTGCAAGTAGGTAAATTTTTCTTAATTTTTGCTTGGTTTCCTGAGTTTCTCCCTGCCTCAGATAGTCTTTACTGTTGCCTGTTAGCATCCTGGTTAATTTCCAGTCTGTTTGGTCTGCTTATTACATGGTTTGTGAGCTTGATTGATTGATTGAATTAAGTGGCACTTTTGACATATTGGTCATTTTTCAATTTGATTGCATTTGACTTGGCTTTTCCCCACAACCAACTCAACACCACTGTCTTCTGTTACTGAACACTGTAGTTTTACAGTCATATTGTCATTATCATTTTCAGTAAATTAAAAAGATCATTGGTTGAGAGCAAATTTGTTGTTTAAATTGAAAAAGTCTAGTAGCATTTTGCATAGGGAAATGAACCATTAATTTTGCCATAAAAATTCTCATCATAGAAGCATTGTAGATTGTAAAATCAGTGCATTGAAAAGCGTGTTTAATTCAGCTTGGCTTGGTTTATAAATCGAAAAGAAAAGAAAAATCTTTTACTTTGATTGCTTGTGAAAGTTGTTATGCATATTGGATCGAAGAACCTCTATCTTTACCTTAGCTAGATTTCATCGAAGACAAAGGCTTGTTTATGATTCATTCTCATTTGCATGGTTTGAGTCGTCATAACACCATCAAGTCTCACGTCCACTACCCGATTGAGTAAAGACAGCCACTAAAATTAATCACCCTAATTAAACCAACTTTAACCTCACTTGAGGAAATCAAAAGAATTTGGTAGTTAGGTAGGACACCGGGGATATGCATCAAAATAATTCCCCCTTGTCATTTTCATCTGAGACATAGTCGTTGTCTTTAGGGAACTAAAATCCTCTAGTACTTATTGACACGGTCACAGCCAGTTTGTGGAGGGGCCTCCTGACTGTTTCTAACTGTTCAGGGGTTAAACGGCCGCGAGATTGAGAACCGGACGGACTCTGTGGAATACCGCACTCCACTTAGCCCTAAGGCAACATCGATCGCTGTCTTCTTCGGAAGGCTGAAGTGCCCAAAACCTTTTCCGACGTGTCATGAACGAGGTGGCTTAGTATCTATTCTACTAGGGCTCTTTTACCCAGGATCCCTTTCGGTAGAGGGATATCCTTCTTATATCGGTCTCTCATGTTGTATTGTTCGACTTGGATTTCATCACCTTGCGAAGGATACAGCCTGTTGAGGTCTCCAGCTCTTAGTTAGGAGTTTGCTTGACGTCTCATCTTTGTAGAGGGTCATTTTTTCTTTGTAGGGACTGCTTGTTGGCATTCTGGCCATTTTTGTTGATCAACTCGCTTATTGAGACACCGGTCTCAGTATAGATTTTAGAGCTTGCTTTTTTGGCCTGTGAGCCTTGCTTTTTCTAGCTCCTCTTTTGCACACTCGGCTGCATTAGAGTTTTTGAATTCTTTGTTTACGGTACTGCCCCCGATTTTCATTTTCCTGTCATCATGTCAGATCAACAACGAAGATCACGAAGACAACAGGGCCTAAGCCCTCCACCACCACCACCACCACGGACTTCTGGTCTGCCTGCATCATGCATTCCTGCTCCTCCTGGCCGCGGTGCTGGTCGAGGCAAAATCCCACCGCCGATACGTACAACATCTTCAGTTACGCCTGTAACTGCCACACACAGCACAGTCTCAGAATCCATTGTAGCTTCTATGACCACTAGCATGTCTGAGGCTTCCACTGTCACCTCACCCACTGTCATCCCAGATTTATCTGTAACAGTGGGCACAGTTACAGCAGCTAAACCTAGCACGACCCAGAGTACTAGACCAGAGGTCATCCTTCTACCGGAGGCCAACACTTCCCGTCCATCAGACACTTTCCACGATGATATAGACGGATCTATTGGCACCACGGAAGGGTCCGACCAGGACATACCTGGCCTAATTTCAGTCCCAGGCGGCTACGTTGAGATCGTTGAAGATACTCGTCTACCTGACACACCTTTTGAACCTGATTATGGCTTCATTACTTCCCAGACGGAACTTCCGCCTGTTATTACTACGTCACCCAGTGTTCATCCTCAGGAGACAAGTTCTTCTAGCAACGTACCTCGCACTTTTCATCTACCCAACATCCCACCGGGACACGAAATTATGGCTTCCATCCAGTCTAGTATGGTTAGCCTAGCGAACTCTCCGTTAGCATCGGCACAATTTAGACGCAACACAGAGCAAATGCTTTCGACAGCGTCTAGATACCCCCCTGTTTCTCGTCCTTCTGACTATAGGGATCCCAACGTTCCGTCTAGCACAGAATTTCATCATTCCTTTGCAGACGGCTCAGGACCTTCGGACTTTACTACACCTAGGTTCCTGCCGGATCCCCAAAATCTTTTTCAGGATATGAACTCGGACCCAGTTCTTGATGGTCCTCCTATTATTGAACACATGATGGACGACGCTGATACCCCTGGGCTAAATTCCCCACATTTGCTGTCATCACCAATGTTTGGTGCACATTCTATGAGGGATAACCCAGTTTTTTCTCCGTCCTCACCTGTCCAATACGGACGACCGCCTCCGCTAATCGGTACTTTTGGCGCCGTTGGCCAATCCATGCTATCATATTTGGCTAGCGGCGGAAGAACACCTAGTCATACTGCTGGATCTTCCATTTCGACCAGAGGATCACCTTCAGCCACCATTTATACTATTTCAGGAGGTGGACAACCGACTGCAATGGTCCCTAACTCCAACTTACAAACCCTCCCTGGTGGGCCATCAACCCAACCAGCTGGGGGGCAACCTTTTGTTGGGAACCCCATTGTTAGTCAACAACCTCCAACTGGTGGGCCATCAACCCAACCAGTCGGAGGACAACCTTTTGCTGGGAATCCACTTCCCAGTCTACAGCCTCCTCACATAGGGCCATCCAACCTAACTGTTGGCGGACAACCTATTGGCTCGCTCCAACTAGTTTCCCAACCAGCAGCGTCTACTCAGTTCGGTATGTACAATCCACCTGGCAGTGGGCAACCTTATTCCGGTGTTCCAACCAGACCTTACTCTCAACCACCCCCGTCAGGTATGCTTCCTTCTTGGGATCATCAAATCCCACAGAGTGGGGGGTACTCACTTTTCGGAAACTGGAACCAAGCTGGGGGGCAATCCCAGATTTCCCCCAACTTGAATTCTGGTTTCCCTTACCCTTCAGCTGCTACAACTCCATGGAACCCATCACTCCAATTTCCACTAGTTCCTCAAGCAGGAACGAGTCTCCCATGGACACCACCGTCGCAGCCACCCCCCAACCCTGTTATGGGAAATCCTCCACTTACACAGTATGGTGGCAACATCCCTGGAACACAACAATTCCAAGGAACTTTTCCCCAACAAGGAACAGCAAATATTCCTGGGTATCAACAGCCTCAGGGTACTATACCCACTCAGCAGAACACTTACCAACCAGTTGCTTACAATCAACCGGTTAACCAGATGGCTTATTATCCGCAGAACTTCCAGCAGTATCCCGCGGGAAACGCATATGGGTATAACACACAGCAGCATGCTATGCAGGGCCCTCCAGGGTTCTCTGCACCGCATGGTTATTATTCATACCCGCAAACCAACCGTCAACTTCCTTTCTTGGCCACACTTGATCTACCTGATTTGTCGAGGCTTATTAACGATCCTATATGGCACGAACCTCACTGGCCACCTATCCCAGCCAAACTACCATCGGACATTCCCAAGTTCGATGCTAAGCGCGGGGAAGACCCCAAAAACCACGTGATGACCTTCCATCTTTGGTGTTCATCAAACTCCTTGATGGATGATTCCATCCGACTTCGGCTCTTCCAACGTACGCTTACCGGAACGGCAGCAAAATGGTATATCGAGCTGCCACAGCACTCTTTTCGTGATTTCAATACTTTGGCTATGCAGTTTCTGACACATTTCCAGCTTCCCATCCGATATGAGACTGGAACAGAACTGCTAACTTCACTGCGTCAAACCACTTCCACACACATCTCGGATCACATCCACGAGTGGCGAAGACGCCGTAGGCTAATAAAGGCACCTATTCCAGATCAGCTACTAGCTGATTGGTTTACAAAATCCTTTTTGCCTCCCATAGCCAGAGATATTGCTATGCGCGGACCTGTTACGGAAGAACAAGCCATCTCGGCAGCACAATACATGGATTTAGTATATACTCAATCCGGTACTTTACATGAACTTCTTCCACATGCTTCCTGCGTTCACACTGATCCTACAAAGCCTACTACTGAACCACCCATTGATGGTATCGTTGGTTCAGTCAAAGCTCAGCCTGCCACCAACTCGACAGGGCAACAAGCTTCTGCTTCCCCTGCTTTTACCCAGGCCGCTTCAAAAGCTTCCACTTCCCCTGCTGTCTCCTCCGAAGTGAATGCAGTCCAATCTACATCACAACCATCTGGAGGAAAGAAGAAAAACAATCGTGGTAAACCTAAAAAGAACCAGCAGGAGAACCCCAAACCACAACCTACCCAGAATGATCAAAAACCACGTCGGAAAGCTAAGTTTCCCTGCTTGATTTGTCAAGATGATCATTATACACGTGACTATCCCTACAAGGACGAGGTCCATAAGTTCGTTAAAGGATCCTCTAGACCGGCAGTGCTAACTGACCCTTTCCCCCAACAGCAACAGCAAATGGTTGCCCAAGAATCCCCACAAGGGGGCAACCCGACCAATCCTTCCCGTGGAGAGACGTCCACAAACCGCGAGATCCTAATGACAAGTAATGAGGAGATTAATATCACCACTCGTTCAAAGACGTATGACAATCCTCCAAGTTCAACCAAACAATTGGAGACAGCCAAAGGCAAGTCTCCTGTTGAAGATCCGATTCCTATTCCCCCCCCTAATGGTCACCTCCATATCGAGAGACCACTTATGGACACAGTGCTACGCCCACCCAAGGGCACTATACGAAAGGCGACATTCAATCCGAATGCGCGAGCTGCCCAAAACTACAACATTGTTGAATATTTGGCTCAAGCACCTTGCGCTATGTCAACTCTCGAGGTTCTCCAACACTGCCCCACGCAGCGTAGAACCCTACTTTCAGCACTGGGGGCACTGGACCCAGATACTTCAAACTCCATCATGTTTAACTTGGAGCACGCTAAACCTAGGCTTTCTCACCAGTTAGCCTTCCAGGTGCATACGAAAATCCGTGGAAATGTTATCCACCGCACAGTGTTAGATGAGGGTGCTTCCACGTCGATTATGTCTTTGAACTGCTGGAGAGCCCTCGGCTCGCCTGAGGTCACAACTTCTCCCACTACTCTTAGAGCGTTTGACGGACATGGTTTTCAACCATATGGACTCATCCCCTCAATCGGTGTTGAACTGGGGGGCAAAACAGTATCCGTTCACATCGAAGTCGTAGATGCACCCTTGGATTACAACCTCCTACTTGGTCGGAACTGGTTCTATGCCATGACCGCCATAGCATCTACAGTCTTCCGGATTGTACAATTTCCTCATGAAGGGAAAATTGTCACTATTGATCAATTGGATTACTGTATCCCAGGCTCCCATCCGAACTCCGCCAATACCGTTCCGTTATTGGATCAACCACGGTACCGGTTCCAAGACATAGGTGTTGGTCTCATGAAGGATTCATCCCTCATTGGAGTTTTTCCAGAGCTGGGAACCCATCTTCAACCAGTCAACATGATTTCATCGCATCTCACCCTGTCCGATGATTCATGGGTGATCCCGAGTCCTACTCAGATCCAAGGCTATGGTAATTCCATGCCTTTGAACCGAAACCTTGCAGCTTATGACGCGATCCAATCAGCCACAGATTGGGTCGACTGTTCTACTGATCACACAGTGGCACAGCTCTCGACTGAAACTCATACACGCCCACCATTGTTTGATCCTCTCAACTTGATTTTTCCTACTGACGAATCAATCATAGAGGTTATGTGCGGTAATGAGCCACCATGGGGAGATTTTCATCATCGATCTTCATTCCCCACCATACAGTCACTTGAGCCTGACACCAAATCCAGTGCTTCACTTGGGATGGTTCAAACCAAGTTCCCCACTTCCCTCGACGAAGTATTTTCTGAAGGCAACTTGGCCAATCTTATGGCAACCACTCCCATCGACATTTCAGTAAAGCCTGGTATCGTGGAAAATGTACACATTGGCAAAACATGTACTCCTCTTGAGACGGAGTTCTATAATGCCTACTTTAAAACTTTCCGCGATGTTTTCGCTTGGAGTTATGAAGAGATGCCAGGAATCGACCCGTCGATTGTGGTCCACGAAATTCCAACTTTTCCTGGCGCCCGACCTGTTCGACAAAAGCTTCGACCCGTTCATCCTCGTAAGGCAG
This sequence comes from Larix kaempferi, assembly GCA_027924585.1. Lineage (NCBI taxonomy): Eukaryota > Viridiplantae > Streptophyta > Pinopsida > Pinales > Pinaceae > Larix > Larix kaempferi. The sequence goes on along the minus strand of BSBM01000158.1, from coordinate 25,924,625 downwards.
CCGCCATTAAAGCAGAAGTTGAAAAACTTTTGCGTGCTGGTTTTATCTATCCTGTCCCATTGACAGAATGGGTATCCAACATCGTCCCTGTAGCCAAGAAACAGGGAACGATCAGAGTCTGTGTTGATTACCGTGATTTGAACAAAGCTTGTCCCAAGGACAACTACCCAACTCCGTTTATTGACCAGATCATCGATAACTGTGCCGGAAGTGTTATCTTTTCATTTATGGATGGCTTTTCTGGCTATAATCAGATCGATATACTCCCAGCCGACCAGCACAAAACGGCCTTTATCTGCCCTTGGGGGATCTTTGCATATCGAAAGTTACCTTTTGGCCTCAAAAATGCCGGGGCAACTTTCCAACGGGCGATGTCCTACGCATTCCATGACATCAAACATATCGTAGAGCCATATCTCGATGACCTTCCCGCTCATTCTCGAACTCGGGAAGAACATCCAGATCACTTGAGTGCCATTTTCGAAAGGTGCCGGCGCTACAATATACGTTTGAACCCGCATAAGTGCGTCTTCTGTGTAGAAGCCGGAAAACTGTTGGGCTTCATAGTCTCCAAAGACGGGATACGTCTAGATCCCGCAAAGGTAGCAGCTATCATAGCCCTGCCTTCACCTACCAATATTCCAGAACTTCAATGTTTGCAAGGGCATGCAAACTTCTACGCCGTTTTATCTGTAATCTGTCTGAGATAACAAAAGGCTACATGCGGCTTCTCAAGAAAAATGTTCCCTTCATATGGGATGATGAAGCCCAACGCTCCTTTGACAATTTAAAGGCAGCCTTAACCAAAGATCCTGTGATTCAACCCCCCAATTACACACAGGACTACATCCTTTATCTCGCAGCCTCGATTTCCACCATTGGTATGGTGTTAGTCCAGGAAGATCACAACGGCATAGAACATGTGGTGTACTACCTCAGCAAGAGTCTTCTCGACTCTGAAACTCGCTACTCACATGTTGAAAAGCTGGCTCTGGCAACAGTGTTTGCTGTCCAGAGATTCCGTCACTACATCTTACTCCGTCGGACCACCGTCATCGCTGATTTCAATCCGATGTACTATATCCTCACACGACAAGTGCTTGGGGGCAAGTACTCCCGTTGGATTGTCATCCTTCAAGAGTTTGACTTGGAATTTGTCAAAGCCAAGTCTAAGAAATCTCTGGTCTTCGCTGAGTTAATTTGTCACTTGCCCCGTGCTACTGAGCAATCCGAGCCCATTGATTCTCTTCCCGACGAATCATTGTTCCTCATTAGCACGTCTGATCCGTGGTATGGGGATATTCTCTTATATCTCCAAACCCAACGCTTCCGTCCCGACCTCAACCGCGATGAACGACGACGTATCAGACATCACGCAAAATACTACCTTATAGTGAACGATACTTTCTATAGGCGTGGTGTCGACACTGTCCTTCGACGCTGTTTGACCTTAGATGAGGCGGAACGCGTTCTCAATGACTGCCACGCTGGAGCATGTGGTGGTCATCTCTCTGGGATGGCTACGGCCCAGAAAATATTGCGAGCGGGATACTTCTGGCCTTCGATTTTCAAAGACTGCATTGAAACAGTCAAGAAGTGTCCGCCATGTCAATTCTTTCATAGCAAAGCACGCTCGCATCCTGCTCCACTCCATCCTGTCATTGCCGTCGGCCCCTTCTCCAAATGGGGCATTGATTTTATGCACTGTAAGCCCACTTCAGCCGGGGGGCATAGCTATGTCATAGTAGCTGTGGACTATTTTACAAAATGGGCTGAAGCGATGCCTACATATGCTGAAGACGGCAAAACAGCAGCGCAGTTCATATTCAATCATATCATAGCTAGATTCGGTGTCCCACAGTCTATTGTGACCGATCATGGTTCCCATTTTAGGAATCATATGATCGAAGAACTAAGTGCCAAACTGGGTTTTCGCCATGAAAACTCAACCCCGTATTACCCACAAGCTAATGGCCAAGTTGAAGCCATCAATAAGGTCCTGAAACGAATGATTCAGCGCATTGTGGGTACCCAAAAATCCAATTGGCACTCAGCTCTGTTCTCAGCACTGTGGGCATACCGAACCTCAGTGAAAAGTGCTACTGGGTTTACACCATTCCAATTGGTGTATGGCCTGGAAGCCATTCTCCCGATTGAATGTGAAATTCCATCACTCAAGATAGCCATAGAGCTACTCCCACACACTACTTCCGAAGAAGAACGGTTTCTATACCTAGCTAAGCTAGACGAAACCCGCCGCGACGCCGCTTTGGCTAATGAAGCTCACAAAAAACGCGTCAAAGCTCAATACAAAAAATCCGTTCAACCTCGGATCTTTAATGAGGGTGACCTCGTACTTACATATGATCAGATGCACGATAAACTTGGAAAAGGCAAGCTTGAATCTATGTGGTACAGCCCCTTCATCATAAAACGTGTCTTAGAAAAAGGAGCCTATGAACTAGTCGACTGTGATGGTACGCCATTGGCACGGCCCCGCAACGGGCTATACCTCAAGCGTTTCTACGCATGAGGTTATCCCACGCGGGTTACTTCTTGTACATAATGTACTTAGTTTGTTTTTTGCTTTATTTTTAGTGTGCGCGTGGATCTTATGTATCTACTCTTACTTTGACTCGTGCTTTTATGCGCAGATGTCTACCTACTTTGGATTCGCTGACGGTGCAAGCCGACATACCCAGAATCTCGCTTCCGCAGCATGGGTGATTTATTCCCCCACTGGCGAGTTGATTTATTCAGGAGCTATTTGTTTAGGTCCCGCAACCAACAATATTGCAGAGTACCATGCAGTCATTGGTCTCTTGACAGAGGTTGCTTCACTCGGGATTAACTCCTTATCGGTCTTTTTAGACTCCCAACTCGTGGTCTCTCATCTAAACCGTGTTTACACAGTTCGCGATCCTACATTGCTTCGGTTATTTCGAAGAGTACGTCTCTTGGAACGGTCATTTGATTTTATCATATATCAACATATACCGAGAGAATTCAATTATATTGCCGATTCATTGGCCAATTACGTTTTGGACTGGCATCTTGCCCATACATAAACACATCATAAAAAATAAAATGCACAAGTCATTGTAAATATTTAGATCATAAATAGGTCCATATCACTGTATATAAAAGTGTTTTTTCCAAAATACATAAAGTTTGTGTCAAAGACAAAATTGGGGATTAAAATCCCATATACAAAAATTGGCCCTCAAAGCCTACATATCGTGTACATGCCGCAAAAAGATCGAAAGACCATCTATGGGGATCTAGGGGACCTATCATGTCCCTCATCAGGCTCCTCCCGCTGTTGGTGGTAACACATCACGGCGCGAACCACCTTGCGAAGAAGTCGACTAATACGTCCAGGCACACCCACAGTATGCCTCTGGAGGTGGTAGGGGACATCGTCCATCCGCATAGCAGGGATCCCATGGGTCAATCCCTGCAGGTTCCTCTCAATGTCCCGGACACCTCCGGCCTCATCCTCATCTTCTTCTTCGACAGGATCAGCTTGACGGTCTACACCGCCACGACGTAGTGGAGAGTATCCAGCTGGCATCTGTGGTCCACGATCTGCAAAATGCATGCGAATATACATTAGAAGTCTTTTACACATTCTAAAAAAGCATTAAAAATTAAATATTTAAAAAAATACATATCCATGAAGGTCATACCAGAGTTGTCCCAGTCATCATCTTCTGGCAAAGCCAAGTCAATATCCTCGCGGAAATATACCCCTGAATAGGGATAGTCGTCGATCATGACTATCTGCTCCTCTAGCCAAGAGAAGAAGTCCTCTCCAAAAGCTAGCCGCTGAGGCCCTCCAAGGCGCCCGGCATAGTCGCTCCATCGAGCCATCCATGGCTCAGTAGGTGGGCGAGGATGCATAGATATCTGCGGACGCAGTAATGGCACCCTTGCCAGGAAGAAAGTCACCAAGATACTCCCATAGCCAAACTGGGTATTTTTCCCAGTTCTACATTTGTGCACCTGTTCCTTCATGTGGGACAGCACTGCATCACACCAGTTGAAGACTGTTCCTCCCATGCACTCTGCTGCGAGGTTTACCTGTGTGCGGGTTGCCTGATGTGGGCTCACGCTTCCTGCTGCACGTGTAATAGTGAATAGCAAAGTTTTGAAAGGAAGATTTGTGACCTCTTTTATGGCCACTTTCCCACTCTTCTTACTCGAACCCACCTGACAATATCGAGCAATTAAATCATCCGTGCTTGAGTCTGAAGCACTGTACCCGGTAAGATTCGGCCGGGCCCCTCTTTTCGAGAGGCCCGTGAGGAAGTAGATGTCTTCAAGTTGGATTTCAAGCACGTGCTCTCCCACTCGGAAAGCTTCGATATCAGGGTCCCACAATTGAATAAGGTGAGTAAGGAGCTTAGGTTGTTGGCGGATCCCTTTAGTCTTGAAAAACTTTAGCAAACCACATTCTCTCAATGCGGTCACGGTGGGTAAGTCATTTTCGGCCCTAAAATCATCCGTTTCATGCTCCCTCTCTTTCCAACTCACCATTTTGCCTCAAACAAGTTGCAAATCCCTGCAAAAAGGTAAACAAAGTAATTAGTGACTATTTAACAACTTGATTCTAGCAAAAATTTGAGGAAAAATTGATTTTTCAAACTTAATTTTCGCACGTGCCGCGCCTGGAGGGCACCCTGCCGCGCGGCAGTCCACAGTGCCGCGCCTCATTTTGAGGTTACAGCGTGGCACTGTTGAACAGTGCCGCGTTTCACGATAGGGCCCCCACGCGGCAGTACGGCAGGCGATTCTTGCCAAAAGGGCTTGCCAAAAAATTAATTTTTCCCTGGTGAAAGTGAAAATTTCTTGCATGAAATGAAAGAGGGGTTCAAGCACTCTTACCTGGCACAGACGGCGGTCGAAATGGTGTCCCAGAACTCTCGGTATCGATCCTTGAAATTTTGCTCCAAAATGGGTAAAAATGTCTCCTTTGGGTAAAAATCACAAATGAATGGTAATTTCTATTTTTACCATGCTTTATATAGCATTTTTTCACATTTTTTTTAATTAATTAATTACTATTTCAAAATTAATAAACCCTTGTTCATATTACTAATACCCGATTTTTGAGCATTTATTGACAGGATCTGCGGTAAAAAATGGGATGCATTCATACTGGTATTTGTTTGTAGTTTGACCTTCATATTGAGCCCACTTTATCTTTTTCATGCTCTGGATTTAAAACTTGAAAAAGATTCCAAGCGCTTTCACACCTGTGTCGTGCTTGTCAAACGCAAGTAAACGGTGTCGAGTACAGTCAGCTTTACTCATGCTCGTTAAACGATGAGGAAAGTATTATCTTGGTTGTATTTTATTCTTCTTTCGGGCCAGAATAATTAATTTTTACGAAAAAGACCACGGGAGTCCATAGTTAAGCTCTTTTCAGACTCCTTAAAATTGAAAAGATTGCCAAGTGATCTTGACTCTTTCACACTTGTAAAAGTATTTGAAAGGTCGTCTATTCGGTGATAGGTTACCCCTTTTTCGGCCCGTCTAGACTATTTACGAGAAAGGTATACCTCAGTCAATCTCGGCTGGGAGAGTTCTCTCGGGAATCGTTTTACACTTTTTCAGGATCGAGAGACTAAATTTTACGAAAAAGTACATTATGGAGCTTTCTTTAAGTTTTTTAGGCTCTCTAAATATGAAAAACTGTCGAGTTTTCCTTCCTTGGGCTCGTTAAAATATTAACATCGAAGGACCCACTTTGGGACGAACCCCTCCTTTCTCAGGTTCGCAAAACATGTGAGATTGGACTCATCCACAAGATGAGCTACACCGAGCATCTGTTATCCTCTTCAAGCTCGTAAAACAAGAAAGAGGTACTCGTCCATCATGTCGGGGAAATATGGGGGAACAAGTCAAGTTTATCTATGGCAGCTTGTCAGTCGTTACCTTTGAACATGGCATGTGTCCATCTCTTGTCTATATTTGGGTGTCCGTTTTTCATTGAGTCATAGTCATCATCATGGGTCGTCTCCCTGGCCACGAGTCCACTCATCTGACGTCTATCCTCTATTTATCAATAATTCTTGATGCCAAGTCTTGTTACATGCCGTTACATGTTCAAAGGGTTGCATTGTATCGAGTCATTCACTGTGTCAGGCCTCCGCTGTTTCAGTACATATCCCATTACTTCATCATCCTATCACATGTGCCGATTTTGTGTCGATGATGTGGGAATCATCATGGTCCACCTTCGACAAGTCTGTTCCTGTCGACACCAAATCATTATCCAGGAATTAGACTTAGGAATCAACCATTAGTACCTTGGTACCTGCATGCCTCAATGGCAGGTTTCCTCGTGTTTGACAGCAGGTTCACATCATTGACCTCTGATCAAACAATCTCTCGGATGCTCGACATCAACTCATTTATTCGCATTTCGTTGAGATGTACTATTGATACCTTGGGAATCATTGTCATTATTGGTGATCTCCCTCGCATTTGTTAACGGTCCTCATCATTGACCGGTAATCAAATGGTTTCTTCCATGTTCAACTTCAACATCTTGTAATCACATGGTTAGATTCGTATCTTTATGCGATCGGGTAGAAGACCCTGGGTGCATCACTGTATCTTGACTGCGTCCAGGCTGCGATGGAGATGTCTCTTGTATTGTCACACAGATCCACTTATTGTATTGGTCGTGGCTGTGTCGTTACTGTCTCATGGATCTACGATTGTTCATAGTAGCCATGATCTGTCCACAGTTTACATTATCTCAGTACTCATGGATCTGCAATGTATTGGTCGGCAGCCATGCTTTGAGTCGTTTGTTTCCGAGCATGGGAATGCCCGCCTCGGTGGTATATCTAACACTTTGTTTCCATTTCAGCTCCGTGTCGCTCTCCTCGATGCTATCTCTGCACATTTTATTTGTAAAGTCTTTCGGCCATCAGTCCCTTCTGACCTCACACTTTAGGGGGCATCTGTTATACCTCTATGTTTCACAGTGTCGCATCCCCATCACAAAACAAGTTGACGACACTTTCCCTACTGTTTTGAACCATCTAGAAGAGACAGATGATGAGTCAACCTTGAAGGTAAACCCACCCTGGCAAGTTTTGACTCACCTTGGACTTTATTTCCACACACTACCGCGCCCTGCCATCTTGACAAAACGCGGCACAGTGCCGCGCCCTGTAGCATTTGCAAAGCGCGGCACCCTTTTAATAGTTTTTGCCCTTGGCTTGTGGGATCTTGGATTTTCGAAGATGATAGAAGATTGGGTTCCTTGATTCGATCCCAACTCATCTCCTTCAATTAGAAACCTTGATCCACTTATCCCTCCTTAGATCCACCTATCTCTCTTGTTGGTTAACCTCACCACTCACTATAAAAGAGAGGCATGCCATTGGAAAGGGGGAGGACTCTTGAGAGCACCAAACTTATGGTCTTGCAGCATTGTGGAGATAGCTAGAGGAGAAGACACTTGGAGTTGAAGGTTTGGCTTGGACATCAAGCACCCTTTGTAAGTAATCTTCAAGTTGTAATGGAATAACTTGTCTTGTTTTCCCAAATCATTTGTGTTAATCTTGTTTTAATCATATGATTTGTATCTTTCATAGATTTAGATCCTAACTCATGTTTCAGATTGCTAGAGAATAGTGCATACTTGTATTTTGGTTACTCTTTGACAGGTTCATTGGTGAAGACTTGGAGCTTGGAGCAAACACCAAAGACAAAGCACTTGGACATAAGGTCAGTTAAAATCCTTTTGCTCTCTTCAGCATTTTAGTACTGAAATGTATGTTAGATCTAGGGATTCAAGGTTGCATTTGTTTTGTCTGTTCTTAGCCTAGAGTTAGTTAGATCCTACTTTAGCCTAAGGGAGTTTTGACTTATCCGTAGGGCAGAATTCCACATAACAGTTATCCTCTTCAAGCTCGCAAAACAAGAAAGAGGTACTCGTCCATCATGTCGGGGAAATATGGGGGAATAAGTCCAGTTTATCTATGGCAGCTTGTCAGTCGTTACCTTTGAACATGGCATGTGTCCGTCTCTTGTCTATATTTGGGTATCCATATTTCACTGAGTTATGGTCATCATCATGAGTCGTCTCCCTGGCCACGAGTCTACTCATCCGGTGTTTATCCTCTATTTATCAATAATCCCTGCTGCCAAGTCCTGTTACATGCTGTTATATGTTCAAAGGGTTGCATTGTTTCGAGTCATTCATTGTGTCAGGCCTCCGCTGTGTCAGTACATACTCCATTGCTTCATCATCTTATCATCTGTGCCGATTTCGTGTCGATGATGTGGGAATCATCATGGCCCACCTTCGACGAGTCTATCCCTGTCGACACCAAATCACTATCCGGGAATTAGACTTAGAGATCAACCATTAGTAACTTGGTACCTGCATGCCTCAATGGCAGGTTTCCTCGTGTTTGACAGTAGGTTCACATCATTGACCTCTGATCAAGCAATCTCTCGGATGCTCGACATCAACTCATTCATTCGCATTTCGTTGAGATGTACTATTGATACCTTGGGAATCATCGTCACCATTGGTGATCCCCCTCGCATTTGTTAACGGTCCACATCATTGACCGGTAATCAAATGGTTTCTACCATGTTCGACTTCAACACCTTGTAATCACATGGTTAGATTCGTATCTTTTGCTATCGAGTAGAAGACCCTGGGCGCATCGCTGTATCTCGACTGCGTCCAGGCTGCGATGGAGATGTCCCTTGTATTGTCACACAGATCCATTTATTGTATTGGTCGTGGCTATGTCATTATTGTCTCATGGATCTACGATTGTTCATAGTAGCCATGATATGCCCGCAGTTTACATTATCTCAGTACTCATGGATCTGCAATGTATTGGTCGGCAGCCATGCTTTGAGTCATCCGTTTCCGAGCATGGGAATGCCCGCCTCGGTGGTATATCTAACACTTTGTTTCTATTTCAGCTCAGTGTCGCTCTCCTTGATGCTATCTCTGCACATTATATTCGTAAAGTCTTTCGGCCATCAGTCCCTTCTGACCTCACACTTTAGGGGGCATCTGTTATACCTCTATGTTTCACAGTGTCGCATCTCCATCACAAAACGAGTTGACGACACTTTCCCTACTGTTTTAAACCATCCAGAAGAGACAGATGATGAGTCAACCTTGAAGGTGAATCTACCCTGACAAGTTTTGACACACCTTAGACTTTATCCACACACACTACCGCGCCTTGCTAGTTTATCAAAACGCGGTACTAGACACTACCGCGCTATGCTCTTTCCCCAAGACGCGGCAGTACCGCGTTCTGCAGTCTTTGCAAAACGCGGTACTCTTTTAATATCCTTTTTCCCTTTGCTTGTGGGATTTTGGATTTTCGAAGATAATGGAAGATTGGGGTCCCTGATTCGATCTCAACTCATCTCCTTCGATTAGAAACCCTGATCCACTTATCTCTCCTTAGATCCACCCATCTCTCTTGTTGGTTAACCTCACCATTCACTATAAAAGAGAGGCATTCCATTGGAAAAGAGAGAGGACTCTTGAGAGTACCAAACTTATGGTCTTACAGCATTGTGGAGATAGCTAGAGGAGAAAACACTTGGAGCTGGAGGATTGGCTTGGACATCAAGCACCTTTTGTAAGTATTCTTCAAGTTGTAATGGAATAACTTGTCTTGTTTTCCCAAATCATTTGTGTTAATCTTGTTTTAATGATATGATTTGTATCTTTCATAAGATTTAGATTCTAACTCATGTTTCAGGTTGCTAGAGAATAGTGCATTCTTGTGTCTTGGTTCCATTTTGATAGGTTCATTTGTGAGGGCTTGGAGACTGGAGCAAATACCAAAAACAAATGTCTGGATAGAAGGTTAGTTAAACTTCTTCTACTTTTTCTAGCATTTTAATCTTGAGATGTTTGTTAGATCTAGGGATTCAAGGTAGCATTTGTTTTGACTTGTTTCTTGCTTTAAAGATTAGTTTAAAGTCTGCTTTAAAGTTAAGAGAACTTTGGCTTATCCGTAGGACAAAATTCTACATAACATTCTCTTAAATGACTTGTGCCAGTAACCTACATATCTCATAGGTTGATCATTATACAACCAAGTTATACATACCTCGTAAATAGATCTTCTAAGTGATCCATGACAATGGATGAATCTTTGTCTTCATGTCACCATGATCATATGTTCTTGAACTAGAACATGATTTGTCTTTCTTGGTGTACCTTTCATGTTAGCGGACAACATAAACCTCATACAACACCATAATGCATTAGTAAAATCATAAGTGTCAACACCCTAATCAATGAATATCTTCTATCATGCATTCATAATTTTATTAAGTGTTGGCTGCTTTTCTGGGCAGACCCGGGTTTTAATGAAGCGCAGCAACAAAACCCCTTGGCGCACTGGCCCTCTCGGCAACGAGCTGCGCGGCAGCTCGAGGTCTCACCCGAAGTGGCTATGGGGGGTTAAGGAATCAGCTTTCCTTAACCGTGGTGACGCTGAGATTGTTCTATATATCTCCTTCTTCCTCAAATATCAGCGGTCGAACTTTCCCGCAGGCCTCGCGACGCCACTGCGCGGATGCCTTCCTTCCTGCAGACCCACTGCGCAGTCTCGTCCTCCGGGCGCGGAAGGCGCCTATTCCTTGCGTCGATGCGCTAAAATACCTCCTCGTCCTGCGCACTCATCGCAGTCACGCGAAGCTCGGTCGCTGCAGCGACAGCGTTCCACCACTACTTCTATACTTGGCGATTATAACAATAAAGGACCTTCCTAAACTCACTCAAACAGTCGCAAAGATGATGCAAAAGATGTACACACAGGTAATGATCTTAAACAGTTATCATTCACGCAAACATTATAACAAGAAGATATATGTAAAGCTCATCTCCTCGAGGAAAACCACGTCCATGGGGGTGTTATATTAACCAGAAAATGATAGAGTTATACAATATGCTGCGCACACAGCTGCAGCCTTAGATCTTTCCAGGAAACTCCACGCACACAACTGGGAGCCCTTCTCTCAATCTAGTCTCCTCTCTATGGAGATTACAAAGGCACAGACGTCGACTCAGACTGTCTGGCAACTCAGGGATTAGCTCCTCGGCTATCCGATTTCCTCTCTAGTTCTACACACTGGGTAGAAAATACAGTGAAGGATAATCAACACATGATCTATCCTTTAGACTGGCTATCTAACAGTCTAACATCTAACTCTCTAACTCTCCAAAACTACTCTAGCTAACATTTATCCATTACAATTATTCATATATATAGGTGGCCATGACGGTCACACCTTTACAAAACTGTGGGCCTTTCCCAACAGTGATTCCCAAAAACCCTAACCACGCACATGGCTAGGTGTACTGTAGGCGCCGCTTGCAGTCACGTCGCCGCTTCCTGCAGGCTCCATGAATTCCGGCACAGATTGTGGGTATGGGCGATCGTCCTTCGCCTTCAATGCTCTGGTCCGTTGCTCCTCCTTGATCCGAGCAACCATAACTTCTGTACTAAGCCTTTAAATGAGGGTAGCTGAGCCCTCTACTCCATCGCCTTATTTATTATGGTAGCTGAGCCACCTTCATTCTTCGATGACGTGCGCGCGGGCTCCGCAATTTCCGGTCCGTGATCTGCGCTGAGATCATCCATTTGGCACCGTACTGCGCACCGTCTCCTTCTTACCCAAAACTTAGTGCTTGTCCCAAAATTAGCACTTTCCTTCCATACTCGTGCTTTTTCCCAAAATTCGCAGCTTTTACTATAGCTGCGACCTTGGCCCCAACAGGCCCCCAACACTCACTTGTGGCTCGCCCTCGAGCCACTCGCACTAGCGCGTGGTGGCTTGATTTGCGCATCTGCTTTTTCTTGAGTCTCCGCGAATGTTTTCTTCCACTTCGCAATAGCGGAGTCCAATTCCTCAATACACTCGTCAGCTGTTTGCACCGTTTCTGCGGTTGCTTCATCTTTAGTGAGGGTATCAATGATCTCCTGAGATTCAGCAATCTCTTTGATTTTTGTCTCAACCTGGGCGACGATTTCAGCATACTCATCCATGAATGGCTGAATGCTGTTGGTGAGCTTCTCATCTTCAGTTCTGAGCTTGTGCAGTTGCTGCTGCATTTTGCGCACTTCGCCCATTTTCTTCATTTTTGGTAGGCCTGTTAGGGCCTTAGCTTCTTCATTGAGAACAGTGAGAGACTGTTCTGCAGCTTGCACCTGTTCTGACAGTCCCACTTTAAAAGGGAGGTTCACAAGCTCTGTCCAAGCTTCCATAGCCTGGTTCATCAGGTTCTTGGCCTCCTGTACTCGATCTTTCATCCGTGTGGAAGCTCTGCTCAGTGCTTCAAATTGTACCTGCGCATCATCCGTAAGATGCGCAGCAACGCGAGCTTCTAGCTCAGCGATCTGGGTTCTATGGCCTTCTGCCATAGCAACTATTTCTTGCTCCAGGGTTTTCACCCTTCCTCCAATAATTTGAACTTTTGCAACCAGAGGGAGGTCTGGTTGAATCTCGCAAGCCGGCAGTTCCTGGGAAATCTCTTCTATTGCGTTTCTGATGCCGGTGTCTTGCGCCTCATAGAGTGCAAGCTTTGCAGAGATATTCTTATGGCTTTCTTTCAGCTCTATCTCCTGCGATTGCAGTCGTTGGTTTGCCTGGAAAGTAGAGAGCTCTCTAGCTCTCAACTCAAGAGAAACTTTCTCCTGTACAAGCTGTAGAGTTTCTATAGGAATCAAAGACAAATTTATTTCTACAGGTCCAACTGTGCTTACCTGTAGTTCAGCTAGAGGATCTGGAAGTGTCATGCTGGTAGGAGGAATATGCACGACAGTGTGCCTTTCTGTTAGTTCTTCAACTCGGTCATCACTTGGAATTTCTTGTGGCGCCTGCGAAGTAGATGCTGGCGCATGGGTCTGCGCAATCCTTCCTGCGAGACCTTTCAATTCTACAAATTGTAAGTCTAGAGCACTTCGGATGTGAGCATGCGTGTTCCTCATCTCACGAAATTGCTCTTTCAAGTATTTGTCGATCCCCGAGGGAATGGCCTCAGTGGGATGCGACACTTTCTGCTTCTTGGTGGCTGGTTCTGTTGAGCCTTCATCGCTTCTTTGCTCAGGGGCTTCCTTTCCCTTATCCTTCTCTTGCGCAGCGGCGGGTGGCATCGCAGGTGCGATGTCGGCTGCTGCTCTCCATTCATCCGACCACGACTTAATGGTTTCTTCGACATCTTCTGTGGTCATCCTGTAAAGACCTAGCGCCCAGTCACCTGGAATGTCGCAAGGCCGAAGGTAAAGTTGATGGATGTCGGCAGTAAAAGCCAACTTCCCTTCATACAATGTGGCTGTCTCCTCGCTCAGCCTTGGCATATCTTGTATGGTATCTCGAAGGAGATAGTAGTACTCACAAAAGACAGCGCGATTCATCTTGCGCTTCGCGGGATTAGGGGAATCCCAGAGGTTGATGTAGCGCATGCCGGCAACCTCTCCTGCGCGGCGCGGAAGGAACTGAGTATTCGGGGGCTCCTTCCACCCGACAAGAGCGCATAAAATTAGAAGCCACGAAAAATGGAATGATTGGGATGCATTGTCCTTCACATTCAGGCAATCAGCCAAAAAAAGAATTCAGCAGGAAGAGAGACCAGTTGTACTGTTCTCCCTCCGCAGCTGCGATAGCGAGCTCCACGACAGCTCTAGTAACTTCTTTTGGTCGGCACTTTGTGAGAAGTCTGCCTGCAAGCAGACTTCCTGTGAAGCGAAGTGCCTCATCTTCTACTGTCGTGAGGTCATAAGCCCGACCTCCTCTTGTCAAGTTATATTTCTGGACCAGCTTTGCAGCCAATTTTCGGTCCTTGTCCTTTCCCACAAAATGGATATTGGGATCCTTACCAACCTTAGATAGACCGGTGATGCGGTGTATCAAATCAACATTTAGATCAATTGGCCTCCCGAGCCAAAGGTAACCTCCATGAACGCAGGATAGCAGTGTTTTAACGACTGCGTTCACTTCATTTCTACGCCCAAAGTGCGGTAGCTTCAACAAATTCAAGAGTCCAGGGCGCTCAAGATTTGCTGCAAATCCCTTCGGGATAAACTCGTCAACTTTTCTGGTGGGATTATGCACTATGTCCAGATATCGGTCCAACTGGAACTGAGGATATGTCTTATAGTCTCCAAGGTTAAAATCAGAGAATTTAACCAATGGAATGTTTCCCAATAGTTGGCCTTCTACCCGCACACTAGCCGGTAGTGGCGGTAGCGGAATTGGATACTTTGCATTCTTCAGAATCTGTACATCCGGCGCATCATCTGGACGCGGCGGAATATAGTTCACCATAGACGCGAGCGGCTCTGGAACAGGTTCCTCCGGCTGCTGCTGAGATGCTCTTGTGCCTAGAGATGTTCTGGGATCAGTAGCACCAGGGTGTACATAGGTCGAAGCCGTCACCGGAGTGGCCATGCCGAAATCTAAGCCTCGGCGCAGAAATTGACGAACAACTTCTTCAGTCGATAAATTCTCCGTCGTGAACCAATGTAGATAACAAAACTCTGGACAGCAAATGGCGGACCTGCGTAGGGTATGGATGCTGAAAACAAGGGAAAATACTCTGCACACTCGGCTCTGAAAACAATAATTTAGATCTTCAAACAAAACTATGCAACTCGAGACAGTAACCCGAAAATGATACAAGTGTGAGGTATTTATAGCCAGCGGGGATAGTAAATGCGACCAAGTGGGGTTAGTTAGCTGTAGGCAGCTATACGTGAGTTGACAACACGCTATCGTTCTCGCCGTAGCGGTGCATTTATTGTGATTGACGGGCTCTGACAGCCTTCCGGGAGAAGCTAATGCTTTCGGCGCCTGAGTTAAATGCAAATCTTTCGGAGATTAAGCCGAATCCGTCAGAACGGCTAGACTTAAATAGCGGCCTTATCCTTCATTTATTCAAACGCGGCTACATAACTGCTGTAATTCAAAATTTCCGGCGGGTCATTTCAACTTAGGAAACTGTGCCTCTATGGGTCCACAACAAAACTTTTTCAAGCGGCAATTTATCAAAGGGAACTCCGCAAGAGCGATAGTTCAACGGTCCAAAAACAAAACTTTGCCAGAGCGCACCGATAAGCTCTCTTCAAGCAATTTTTATTCAGGATGCGCGGATATTTCAAGGAACTGCGCAGGAAGCTGGAAACTGAGGGTGTGTCGCAGCTTCCGTGTAGACTGAATGCGATGTCTCTTTCAACTACACCGGACATCTGCACTCTTGAGCAATATATTATGTCGACAGGGCGGAGTGGCCGTCGCAATAAAGCTTAAGCCGACTCTCGTTTATCATTGTAGGTAGTAATTCTCCATCCAGCTTCGCAAGCTGAACTGCGCCTCCGTCTGTTATTTTTATTACCATTTGTTGGCTCCTCAATCTCGCGGGTCGCCAAAATAACAAGTCTCACAACAGCAAGTCGCAAGGCAACGGAACCATTTGTTGGCTCCTCAATCTCGCGCGTCGCCAAAATAACAAGTCTCACAACAGCAAGTCGCAAGGCAACGGAACCATTTGTTGGCTCCTCAATCTCGCGCGTCGCCAAAATAACAAGTCTCACAACAGCAAGTCGCAAGGCAACGGAACCATTTGTTGGCTCAATCAACAGGGTTCAAAGCCATGGAAGTAATGTGATCAAAAAGTCATAAGGCAACGGAACCATTTGTTGGCTGCTTTTCTGGGCAGACCCGGGTTTTAATGAAGCGCAGCAACAAAACCCCTTGGCGCACTGGCCCTCTCGGCAACGAGCTGCGCGGCAGCTCGAGGTCTCACCCGAAGTGGCTATGGGGGGTTAAGGAATCAGCTTTCCTTAACCGTGGTGACGCTGAGATTGTTCTATATATCTCCTTCTTCCTCAAATATCGGCGGTCGGACTTTCCCGCAGGCCTCGCGACGCCACTTCGCAGATGCCTTCCTTCCTGCAGACCCACTGCGCAGTCTCGTCCTCCGGGCGCGGAAGGCACCTATTCCTTGCGTCGATGCGCTAAAATACCTCCTCGTCCTGCGCACTCATCGCAGTCACGCGAAGCTCGGTCGCTGCAGCGACAGCGTTCCACCACTACTTCTATACTTGGCGATTATAACAATAAAGGACCTTCCTAAACTCACTCAAACAGTCGCAAAGATGATGCAAAAGATGTACACACAGGTAATGATCTTAAACAGTTATCATTCACGCAAACATTATAACAAGAAGATATATGTAAAGCTCATCTCCTCGAGGAAAACCACGTCCACGGGGGTGTTATATTAACCAGAAAATGATAGAGTTATACAATATGCTGCGCACACAGCTGCAGCCTTAGATCTTTCCAGGAAACTCCACGCACACAGCTGGGAGCCCTTCTCTCAATCTAGTCTCCTCTCTATGGAGATTACAAAGGCACAGACGTCGACTCAGACTGTCTGGAAACTCAGGGATTAGCTCCTCGGCTATCCGATTTCCTCTCTAGTTCTACACACTGGGTAGAAAATACAGTGAAGGATAATCAACACATGATCTATCCTTTAGACTGGCTATCTAACAGTCTAACATCTAACTCTCTAACTCTCCAAAACTACTCTAGCTAACATTTATCCATTACAATTATTCATATATATAGGTGGCCATGACGGTCACACCTTTACAAAACTGTGGGCCTTTCCCAACAGTGATTCCCAAAAACCCTAACCACGCACATGGCTAGGTGTACTGTAGGCGCCGCTTGCAGTCACGTCGCCGCTTCCTGCAGGCTCCATGAATTCTGGCGCAGATTGTGGGTATGGGCGATCGTCCTTCGTCTTCAATGCTCTGGTCCGTTGCTCCTCCTTGATCCGAGCAACCATAAATTCTGTACTGAGCCTTTAAATGAGGGTAGCTGAGCCCTCTACTCCATCGCCTTATTTATTATGGTAGCTGAGCCACCTTCATTCTTCGATGACGTGCGCGCGGGCTCCGCAATTTCCGGTCCGTGATCTGCGCTGAGATCATCCATCTGGCACCGTACTGCGCACCGTCTCCTTCTTACCCAAAACTTAGTGCTTGTCCCAAAATTAGCACTTTCCTTCCATACTCGTGCTTTTTCCCAAAATTCGCAGCTTTTACTATAGCTGCGACCTTGGCCCCAACATTAAGGTGATACGACAACTCTAAATTTAATCAAGATTGTACTAACCATAATAATATGAAGACAAACACACCATAAACTTAATGATGAACAAATCTCGAAACATACCTGGATAATTCATACCTGTCGAGATTGCTTGTAATCTTCTTATGTAAGGCCTTAGCCTCATCTCCCTCTGAAACAGGAACTTCTTCACTTATGCAAGTGACCAATCCATTTTTTTCTAGGATTAACCCAATCCACTTGATTTGCAGAAACTGGATCTGAAGCTGGATTAGGGTTTGTCAGAGAAACCCTAAAAATTCAAAATTTGAATTTCAAACTTCTGAAAGGATAGAAAGATGCGCCTTGATCAGTTGATCAAGCCGGTATACTCAAAATTTGAAAACTACAAAGTTTCACCCCTCAAAATTGCCTTTGAAACTTTCGGATCTTCTGGACAGGATCCCAAACTAGGGTTTGATAAATCCCACCCTTCTGCCCAACCAAAAGGTTCAATCCAAAGCTCTAAACTTTGATTTTTCTGAGGAGCTTCCAGCCGTGGTCACAAACTTCCAAAATTCCAACTTTTGCAGAAGCCCTAATTTTCCACTTTCCCGATCAAAGTTCCGAACTAGGGTTTGATCAAGCCCGACCTTCTACCCAACCAACAAAATTTGATCTTGGTCTCTAAATTTTGATTTTTATGAGTAGCATTCAGCCGTGGTCTCCGATTACAAAAATACCAACTTTCTCCAAAACCCTAATTCCCGGAGCCATGAATAAAGGTGCTCAAAATCCAATTTTGTTTTAACAGAAATATGCACCTGATTGTTTCTGGTGTAAATATGAAATTACGAATCCATAGGGTCTTCAACTTCTACCTTTGGTATCCCGACCTGTCATATTTCCAACCCCATAGGTCTAACCTCAATTGGATTGTCTAAGAGAGAGTTATGCCAAGTGTCACAACGTGACCTGTTTATGGGATAAAACAGGAGAGCGAACTTGTACGGCGTGCCATGTGTCACTGGTTCACTTTCGGTCTCTGAATCTTCGACATGTGAAACTAAAGTCTATTCCCTACCTGTCACGTTTTACGAAATTTCATTTGGAGCTTCCTATCCCAAGTTATGACCTTTTTTCCTAGGTCACCTATTTATGACTCAGATCTGGAAGAAGCAAAAACCCTATATTGTACAGATCATAAAATGAAAAGTACAATGAATTAGAATTTGTGCTTCAGACACAAGGTACATGGGTGTCTTATCTTCGACCTGTAAGAGTTTTAGATCCTGACACCTCACCGAAATGGATTTATAGCGAAAGTGATACGATGACTATTTTTTTCTATATCAAGCCCTAGCATCGCAAGTGCGAAAAGTGTCATACATGCCATACCATGCCTTCTTTCAGGCTAGCTTTGATACCATAAGATTTTTTCACCATATATACAGCATATCAATCATGGACACAATAATGCAAGCACACAAGAGACACAGAGTTTACTTGGGAAAACCATAAAGGTGAAAAACCCCAATAACTTCCTCAGAGATAGATAGAGCAATGATACAACCCAAGCATAAGAGATAGACATCTCCTAGCAGCAGCTTCTCCTCCTCCACAAGTGATCCCCTCTCCAAAGAGTATGTGTGAGAATAGAATGATCAAATAGAGTGCCTTCCGCACTCTATTTATACTTGACTTGACTTGCCTAATAACCTTTACTAGGTCAGCCTCAACTTAACCACATAACACAATGCTGACTAGGCCAACACCCAATAGTATGGTCTAATAACCCTTTGACCCACATGGCCAACCCCCAGTAGGGTGGTCTAATAACCCTTCAACCCACGTGACTTATACAGGGCCAACCCCAACAAGGTGGTCTAATAACCCATCAAGTATAAGTTACGACATTTACAATATAAATGACGACACTTTCGTATAGAGGAATAATAACATATCTATAGGAATACAAACACTTTCGTATAGAGGAATAATAACATCTCTATAGGAATACAATATACATATATGAAATACGTTCTAAAGTTACATATACATCAACATAAGTTGTACTTAATTGGTTATTTAAAGTCCAATTAATTGTATACTAGATTTTGCATGGTGTCTACTAATAATAGTAAATATTTCTTCATGTGAATATGGATCCTTAACCAAAACATCAAACCAAGTTGTTTGTCAAGCTATTCATGTCATTATAACCTCATTGTTTTTTCCTACATATGGAGACATAACGATAAAACAATAATCTTAGTGAATTGATATGGATGAGTGAAGAGAAATGTGTGAAAATAATAATTGTTGATTAGTTAATTCTCTTCTCTTATTTGTTGAGAATGGTGGTTGAAAACATTGTTCTAGTAGGATTTTGTCAAGTTGTAATCTAGGGATAGGTTGCATCACATAATGATTACCCGAGTTAAAAAGCTAACATACTCACTCCTAATTGACCAAATCCTTTCAAGGCGTGGATCTTAACATGACAACACTAATACATTATCGTGTGAAGGAAATTTTAAAAATATCTCTTGTGTCAATGCAATGTTTTATGTGTATGAACCAAGAGTCAAGTCTTTGGTTACTTTGAAAAATTAAATATCCTTCACTAACAATGCTTAGCCAAAAGTAACTCCAATGTGAAGCAAAAATTTTAAGGATTTATGTACCTTCCTCATTCAAAATGGAATTAACTATAGTAAAAAAACTATCATCGTAGTCTCTACGAAGTTCCTCACAAAGCCATAAAACCCTTAGTATTTTTTCACCCCAAAATTTATACAACCACCAAATGAAAGTTGTAGTATAAATGTGCTCGGAAATAGCCCTTTATCAACAACTCAAAATAATAGGAAGGGATCTTGTTCTTTTTGGCCTGAAATCTAGTAAAAATCATTTGGATTGATGGATTTGAAAATATCATATGTTGACATTACACAATTTGGTTGCAACTGGGGTATTTGAAGATGATGAATCAACATTGCACAATCTGGTTGCAACAAGGGTATTTGAAGGTGATGAATCCACATTGCACAGTCTGGTTGCAATAGGGGTATTTGAAGGTGATGAATCCATTTTTTCATCAAAAAGAACAATGTCATCAATCTAAACTTGCAATTTTGGCAAAGATTGCCTCATCAAATTCTAATGATGGAAAACCAATTAAAAAAGCGCCAAATTCATAGGAATTTTAGTCTTATTTCTAAACAAAATAACGTAAGGATTGGGTGATGAGGCATTTTAAGATATTTAAAGACAATATATGCTTTGTTTATTGGAAATTTTTCAAATTTAAGAAAAAATAGTTGAAAATTATTTTTGTGAATAGTATATCATTACTTACGACAAGGATAGTGATTCTCTATAACATTGGGAACTAATAAAAAACAAACAATATATTGAGGTAAATTGGTTGAACCATCCATTTAAGAGTTTCAACAACTAGTTCAATCAATTAAACCACCAAGGTATGTTGTCAACAAGACACTTTAGGTTCAAATTTAGATGATTCCTTCAAGATTACCAGTGGTTGGTGGTTGAGCCACCATCTATGTATATATTTTAAGGAAAAGGGGGATCCCACATAATTTTCCTTAAAAAATCCATTTCATCCATATCTTAGCATCACGCACAGAAATGGGGTGGAGTTTTGAAACACCTAAGTCCCTTCCTATGGTGATATGGAAAGCATTAGAGAAATCAATGTATCCACTAAAATTTGTATGCAAGGTGAAAAACAATGTACAATGTCAAATATGTAACTGTCGTATCAATTAGTTTGGAATATTGAAGGCTCCATATACGGGTCATGCTGATTTTTTATGCAATCAAACATTTAATGCAAAATGGAAATTTCACCTTCTTCCTACAAGGTTTCTTGTATCTTAGGCATAGAATTTTCATCCTTAGGACCATTACAAATTAAAGTATAAAACAACAATGGAAATATCACAATATTTTACTTCAATCAACCCCACACTTCACAACAATTCAAGGAGAAAATATATGAACTAATAAGATAAGGTTTAGCCTCTTCCAGTGCAACTTATTGATGTTGTTACAACTGAGAAGGGGGTGCGAATCAGTTGTAATTATAACAATAATCAATTTAGCTTTCCCCTTTTTTTAAAATTTATTAGCATTCACAAAATGATTTTCAAGATAATGAATAACATAAGCAGAGAACTAGTAATCATCATTCACACATATGATGTACACAGACATAGATATTCATGAGGAAACCCATAAAGGGAAAAAACCTCTTCTTTGTAGAATGATAGGCAGTCTTTAAATCTTGTACATCAATTATCTTTGAGCACCAACTCAAGATGAGGATACAACCTCTGTTTAACAAGCTGCAACTTGTTGAGAGCACCAACTCTCATGTTTTTCTAGCACCCACTCCCAATATTCAGGCATCAACCTGATTTACAGAGAAAATCAATCCTCCCTAGCATCTCCCTTCCACCCTATCTAATAATTTTTCAGTCAATTATATTTCACTGGTTCAGATATATCAGTACATACCCTTTTCATTTTTGTTTTGTGTTTCTATAGCTTGAGTTTCTGGGAATTCTATACTTCATTAAATCAAGCCACACTTTTTCTTCTGAATTGTTTTCTTCGAATCATGGCTTCATCTTCTTCAACCAGCAACCATTCCTCTTCATCCTCTCAATTCGCTCACTCATTTTTATTCTACACAATTGGTTTTTATAGATGTTGAAGCTATATGCCTCAGTCTCTTTAACTTCCAGATGTTCCAATTCTAAAACTGAAGCTCTCTCTTTACCTCCTAATTTGAAAATTGAACTGTCTCTTTGACTTCCAGAACTCACACACTGTAACTGACTAATTAATAAAAAATAAAAAAATGTTTGTGAGTCGTAGCTTGTCTGATTCATAGCTATCTGAGTCGCTGCTATCCGAGTCGCAGCTCGCAGTTGTCTGAGTCGCAGTTGTATGAGTTGCAAATGTCTGAGTCATAGTTGTCTGAGTCGCAGTTTGTATGAGTCGCAGCTTGTCTGAGTCACAGCTATCTGAGTCGCAGTTGTCTGAGTTGCAGCTGAGTCGTAGCTTGTTTGAGTCACAGATGTCTGAGTCGCAACTTGTTTGAGTCACAGCCTATCTGAGTCGCAGTTTGTCTGAGTCACAGATGTCTGAGATGTAGCTGTCTAAGTCGCAGTTTGTCTAAGTCATAGCTTGTCTGAGTCGTAGCTCGCAGCTATCTGAGTCACCCACCTTGTTTGCTTTCCAACCATCAATGACAACTAAATCATAGTGCTAACAATCTCCCCCTTTGGAATTATTGGAAACCTAAAATTTATGATGATGCAAGTGTAATCACCGACTGCTTGTCATCTACAACTACCTGAACTTCTCCCCCTTTGACATCAATGTCAAAGAAAACATGACAATACATCTCCCCCTATCAAGATGAACTCAAAAAATAGCAAAGAAAACATTCTGGAACCATCTTAGAATTACATCATATATGCAATAAGCACAAACTCCCCCTGCCAAAGTGAACAAGTTAGTTGGAATAAGATATGACACCCAACTTCCGGCGTAGATATTCAAACTGGATTTTGGATAAGGGTTTAGTAAAGATATCAGCAATATGTTCTTTATAAGGAATGAAATGTACTTGGACAACTCTATTTGTAACCTGGTCCCTTACTAAATTGTTGGCTTACAAGCTGATCTAAATGGTTTTCAAGATAGACCCAGGTTCTTCGCGGTTTCACTTAACCAACAAAACCCCTTCGCACCGGCCCTTTCGGCATCAACCTGCGAACAGGTTGAAGTCTCACCCTAGATGTAGTTATGGGGGCACTGCAGAACCAGGTTTCCACAGTGGGTGATGAGTTGTTTAACCAGACTGACTGCACAGTGCACCAATGGACTGGTGCTGCGAACCAAGGACAGCACGACAATAGACTATGTCACGGTCCACGGTACTCCAACTGACTGTTGTGATACCCGCGAGTCCAGAGACTGCGCAGTTCAGCCACAATGATACCAAAGGGGTAGCGTGACTGACTTACACGCCTTCTCACCAGACTTGACAAATACTCAATGTCTCTACTTAATATTCTTAAGCAATCACCTATTGTATTAGGCTAAGTGACCTTACCAAAACCACAAGTAGAAGAACAATGTAATACTATGCGTGGCCTATGTTGTAGGTCACAAGAGTATACGATCCGACCTTTCATACACAACTGTAATTGTTATATAAACTGATGCGTGGCCTATGTTGTAGGTACACAAGAGTATAGAGCCTTGCTTCTTACTTAGCCATGCTACTAGCGAATCACCTAAGAAGAATGCACCTCCACTTGTGCTCTTTATTTCATCCAAACAGTTTTCCCAGTCAGCATCTGAATATGTTGTTAACTGAAAGTTATGATTTCTAGGATACCAAAGACCATAAGTCATTGTTCCTTTCAGATATTTGAATATCCTCTTAACAACTACTAAATGGATTTTCTTAGGAGCAGACTAAAATCTACCTACCATACCAACATCTTGCATTATATCAATACGAGATGATGTGATGTACAACAAGCTACCTACCATTGACCGATATGTTCTTTGATTAACATCTAGTAATACATCATCCTTGTTGAGTTTGCATCCAACAACCATGGGTGTGCTGACAGGTGAAGAATCTTCCATATGAAATCTCTTCAACATCTCCTTCAAGTACTTCTCTTGGGAGATAAATAAACCTTCAGAGCTCTGATTGATTTGAAGACCAAGAAAGAATGACAACTCTCCTATCATTGACATCTCAAACTCAGATTTCATGGCATTAGCAAACCACTGAACAGAAGGATCATTAGTACATCCAAAAATAATGTCATCCACATAGACCAAAACAACTAATAAATCAGCACCTTCAACCTTGATGTACAAATTACTGTTAACAGTACCTTTCTTGAAACCTTTGTCTAGTAGATACTTATCCAATCTATAATACCAGGCTCTTGGTGCTTGTTTCAATCCATATAGTGCCTTCTTCAGTTTGCAAACATAGTCAGGATTGTCTGTTAGTTGAAATCCTTCAGGTTGCTCCATATAGACTTCTTCTTCCAGATTTCCATTAAGAAACGTTGATTTAACATCCATTTGATACACTTTGAAGTTTTTGTGGCTAGCATATGCAAGAAACATTCTAATGGCTTCTAATATTTCCACTGGTGCAAAGGTTTCATCAAAATCCCGACCCTCAATTTGTGCATACCCTTTACAGACTAATCTGGATTTATTCCTCACAACCTGTCCTTGTTCATTCATCTTGTTTTTAAACACCCATTTAGAGCCTATTACATTCTTATCTGTAGGTCTAGGAACAAGTTCCCAAGTATTATTCTTCTCAATTTGATCAAGCTCTTCATTCATGGCTTTAATCCAATCTTCATCTTTACTAGCTTCATCAAAGTTCTTGGGTTCAACCATAGATAGAAAATCAATATGTGATTGCTCTGAAGCTTCAATCAATTTTCTTCTTGTCTGAACTCCTTTATTCTTGTCACCAATTATCTAACTTTCAGGATGATTCTTTTTAACAATTCTGGAAGGTGATTTTGTCTCTGTCTGTTGATTTGAAACTGCCTGAATATTTGCATATCCATCATCTGACTCACAATCTTCTCTTTCTGATTCTTGGACCTCTTCATCTTAAATTTCAATTGTATTCTCTGCATTTGATTCAATACTACTTATCTAATCATTTTTAACTAAGATTTCTTCATCAATTTTAATGTCAATACAAGCAACTAATTTATGCAATCTTTTATTATAGCATCTATATCCTTTGTTGTTTGTTGCATATCCCAAAACGATACCTTCATCAACTCGATCATCATATTTTCCAAGATGTTCAGCATTATTTTTAATATAGCATTTACTTCCAAAGATTTTGAAATGCTTAATAGTAGTAGGTATCCCAAACCAAAGTTCATAAGGAGTCTTATCACTGTTTGGTCTTAGATGCGCTTTGTTAAGAATATGGACAGCTGTATGAATTGCTTCTACCCAATAAATCTAAGAAATGTTTTTTTCATTCATCATTGATCTTGCCATTTGCTGAACTGATCTATTCTGTCTTTCCACTACTCCATTTTGTTGTGGAGTCCCTGGAATAGTATATTCCCTTTTGATCCCATGTTTATCACATAATTCTTTAAAATCTCCTGAACTAAATTCTCCTCCTCTATCAAACCTTACTGCCTTCAATATTTTTCATGTTTGATTCTCAGTCAAAGCCTTAAACACTTTGAATTTTTCAAATGCTTCAATTTTTTCTCTCAGAAAAGCAACCCACGTGAGTCTAGAATAATCATCAATAACCAACATGAAATAGTTTTCTTTTCTTGTACCTTCCTTCCTAGATG
This sequence comes from Larix kaempferi, assembly GCA_027924585.1. Classification (NCBI taxonomy): domain Eukaryota; kingdom Viridiplantae; phylum Streptophyta; class Pinopsida; order Pinales; family Pinaceae; genus Larix; species Larix kaempferi. The sequence continues at coordinate 25,899,069 of BSBM01000158.1, read as the reverse complement.
GTCCACATAAATCCATATGTACTAACTAAAGGGGCTTATTTGTTGATGTAAAACCTTTTGATTTAAACTGAGTGCGGGTCAGCTTTCCCATTTGACATGACTTACACACCGAATCATATGGCTTTGATATTTTGGGAAGATCCTTTATTGCCCTATTGTTACTAAGTTTGATTATATGATCAAAATTAAAATGTCCAAGTCTCTTATGCCACAACCAACTCTCATCATACTTGCTTAGGTGACATTCTTCCTTTTCTTCATTCAAAACATAAACATTATTTTATGTGCTTATGCCTTTTGCAATCAATTGTCCCGAGGGTACAGATTTTATCTTGCAACCTTTTGAATTAAAAACTACTTCACACCCTTTGTCGCAGACTTGAATGACACTAAGGAGGTTATGTTTTAAACCATGTACAAACAACACATCTTGAGCTTTTCCTCTTCCATTACTCAAGATTACCATCCCTTTTCCTTCGATTTTTCCTGGAGCATCATTTCCAAAGGTCACATTTCCTGATTTACTTTCATTTAGAGACAGAAATTTATTTTTATCACCCGTCATGTGTTTAGAACAACCAATGTCAATATACTAGAGATCCTTTTGCCTTTGAGCAGAAAGTACTAATCCACATTTGTCACTTTCTTTCTTTTTCCAAACCTTAGTCTTTTCAAATGTATAATTTATTCTCGGATTTGTTTTGTACTTCCTTATATGACAGTCTGAAGCTTTATGTCCAAAATTATGACAAACAAAGTAGTATGGCTCATTATTTAATAGATCAAAAGAGTTGATATGTTGATAATCAGTTCTTCGGTTAATTGTGAATTGAATTGCGTGATATCCTTGTTTCCTCACTGACTGTCCAGCTCTGTTTTGTAGCAACTGACTCTTTGACTTCCGTAGTTGCATACTTCTAAATTTAATTCCACAATTTGCAATTTTATGACCAAAGTTAGAACAATAGTAGAAATAACCATAGAAAAAATTTTGGTACCTAGATATTGGTCTTCTTTCTGAGCTTGATTGCTTTGTCTCTTATTTGCTATGTTCCTGATGAGATCTCAACTTATCTTTATTAATTTTGCTTAGCTAGGTACGATCATCATCTGACTGTCTGCTACTTGAACCACTTTCATAACCTAGGCCAATCTTTATCAATGGAGATCTTTGTTTACTCAGGATGCTATTCAGTTCTTCTGAGGCTTTGATACTTGACAAATTTTGGTGATACAAAGCTTGAAACTTCTCCAAATATTTTCTATCTTTTACTACTTCTTCTTCCAGAGCTTCAGATATCAAGTTCTTCTCTGCTAATTGTTGTTTTAGAGTGTCTTCGATTTTCTTTTCTTCTTCTAAATCTAATTTTAACAACACAAAATCTTCACTTGTTCCTTTATCACTCTTTTCATGCTGCATCAACAAAAGTTTTTGTTTTCTCTTCTTAAGTCTGAGTCTTTCAATCTCTTCTAAAGCACTGATTAATTCACCTTCCATGTTAATCATAGCTTCTTCTTCATTAAGACCTTCTATGGCCATAAGCATAAAATCATTCATTCTATCTTCACAAGATGAATTGCTATCTATATCCTCTGAGGAGTCATCATCATTTGCACACAAACTTTGCTTTTTACTGTATTTCTTAAATTTGTATTTCTCTTCATCATCAGGATTCTGATATTTTTTCTTGTGAGGACATTTAGAGGCAAAATGACCTATCTTACCACAGTTAAAACATTTAAAGGGCATCTTGTCTCTATATTTACCTGATCCTTTCTTCAATCTTCTTACAAATTTTGCCTCAATCTCATCTGCTCCATAATCAATATTCTTATCTGCTTTAAAGGATGCTTCTCTAGTGATGAGTTTATCTGTACTAATCCTCATTTCATAAACAGTTAGAGTTCCTAGGAGTTGATCAATGCCCGGATTTTTAAGATCATTTAACTCTTCTATTGCTGAAACTTTGGGGTTAAATTTATCAGGCAAAGATCTTAAAATTTTCTGAATTAAGGATTCTTCTTCAATTGTTTCACCGAGGCCCTTCATAGAATTCACAAGCTCTTCAACCCTTAGGAAATATTTACTAAAATCCTCATCCTCATTCATCTTTAGTTGTTCAAATTTCAACCTGTATGTCTGTAGTTTGGCATCTTTTACTTTCTCATTCCCTTCATAACTGCTTATAATTTTGTCCCACATTCCTTTGGCAGATTCAAGATGCATAAATTTTACAAATTCAGCTTTTGCAAGACCACTAAGAATAGCATTCATTGCTTTTGCATTAAAGGTAAATTCCAGTTTGTCATCTTTGGTGGCTAGTAAAATGGGATTTACATATCCAGTTTCAACTACATCCCATACATCAGCACCTAAGGACATAAGATAGGTTCTCATTCTAACCTTCCAGAAACCAAAACTTTTCCCATCAAACAGAGGAACCTTATTGATTGAATTTCCATCATGACTATTCATGTTTTAAGCTCACAGATCTACCTTTAAATAAAAGGAACCCGCTCTGATACCAATTATGTTGTTACAACTGAGAGGGGGGGTGAATCAGTTGTAATTATAACAATAATCAATTTATCTTTCCCCTTTTTTTAAAATTTATTAGCATTCACAAAATGATTGTCAAGATAATGAATAAGATAACTAGAGAACTAGTAATCATCATTCAAACATATGATGTACACAGACACAGGTATTCATGAGGAAACCCATAAAGGGAAAAAACCTCTTCTTCTTAGAATGATAGGCAGTCTTTAACTCTTGTACATCAATTATCTTTGAGCACCAACTCAAGATGAGGCTACAACCTATGTTTAACAAGCTGCAATATGTTGAGAGCACCAACTCTCATGTTTTTCTAGCACCCATTAGAAGGAAGCACCCACTCCCAATATTCAGGCATCAACCTGATTTACAAAGAAAATCAATCCTCCCTAGCACCTCCCTTCCACCCTATGTAAGAATTTTTCAGTCAAATATATTTCACTGGTTCAAATATATCAGTACATACCCTTTTCATTTTTGTTCTGTGCTGCTACAGCTTGAGTTTCTGGGCATTCTATTCTTCATTAAATCGAGCCACACTTTTTCTTTTGAATTGTTTTCTTCAAATCATGGCTTCATCTTCTTCATCTAGCAACCATTCCTCTTCATCCTCCCAATTTGCTCACTCATTTTTGTTCTACACAATTGGTTTTTATATATTCTGAAGTTATATGCCTCAGTCTCTTTAACTTCCAGATGTTCCAATTCTAAAATTGAAGCTATCTCTTTACCTCCTAATTCAAAAATTGAGCGGTCTCTTTGACTTATAGAACTCACACGCTATAACTAACTAATTAATAAAAAATAAAAAAATGTTTATGAGTCACAACTTTTCTGAGTCGCAGTTGTCTGAGCCGCAGCTGTTTGAGTCACAGCTCACAGCTGTCTGAGTCATAGTTGTCTGAGTTGCAGCTGTCTGAGTTGCAGCTGTCTGAGTTGCAGTTGTCTGAGTCACAGTTTGTCTAAGTCGCAGCTTGTCTGAGTCACAGCTGTCCGAGTCACAGTTGTCTGAGTTGCAGCTGTCTGACGCAACTATCTGAGTCACAGTTTGTCCGAGTCACGACTTGTCTGAGTCACAACTCTTTGAGTCGCAGCTTGTCTGAGTCGCAGCCTGTCTGAGTCGCAGTTTGTCTGAGTCGCAGCTATCTGAGATGCAGCTGTCTGAGTCACAGTTTGTCTGAGTCGCAGCTTGTCTAAGTCACAGCTCGTAGCTGTCTGAGTCACCTGCCTTGTCTGCTTTCCAACCATCAATGACAACTAAATCATAGTGCCAACACTTATCAATAAAAAACAGATCTAAAAATGTACTTTTACAACAATAAACTCAACCCTTATATTTTTCATTAGATGATAATACCCTTAACAACTTGCCCGTTTACGTAATTACCCTCATTCTGACCTTAGGCTATTTTGGTTGTTATGTAAATATTTCAAGGTGTGTTTTCCCTAGTTTGGAGCTCAAGTCCAAGGCCCCACTAGTGGATGCTTAAGTTTAATCGCATAGGTAAGTAGGGTATAATCCATGTGTTGTTAATCCATGGAAGATTGTGAATGATGTAAATAATGCTATGTAATAAAATACCAAGGGCTGGATATGGCTGCAATAAAATGAGGGGGAACTATGTATCCACTAGGGAGAGGTGAGGGCGTTATGGGATTGGAACCAAGCTTCCACATGTCCAACTGTGAACCCATTTGACTCACCATGTTGATATTAATGCAACTATAAGAGGGTGATTGAGAAAACCGACCCATGAATTCGATGGAGTATGGAGCAGCCTACGAAACAGTATGGCAGAGTATGGCCTTGTGTTTTGCTTGCCCTTAATCCACTCCATTCTTGGGAATTCACCCATCTGGATCCATGCCCCGATAGTGGAGTAAGGACCTAATTCATTCAAACAGAACAGTCTGAGCAGAGAAGAAAATAAGAGAGAAAATCGTGGTTCTGGATAAGCCGAATTTGCAGAGCCGGGTGCACTTAAAAAACCCTATGTACGAAGTAGAATGAGGGGGTTATCCTTGGATCTGAATCTGTGGGTGAATTGCAGAGCATGGGATGCTCAGGAAACTATGAGGAAGAACTCTGTGTAGTGGTCGAGAACCCAGCTGCGCGATAGCGTTGTTCGGCCAGAGAAAGGGAGAAGAAAACCTAAGTAGGAAGGAACCAAGAGGTTTTAGGTTTCTTGTTAAATCCTGAGGGGGTTTATTTGCTTTGATTCAGCAGTCTTGACCATCCACACTCACCCAGGTCAGTGATAGGAAAAAGGGTTCCCTAGGGACTGTGCAGCAGTGGAGGGAACCTTGCGTAGGATGGGATTGGGGTGATGGGGGTTCTTGAACCAGTCTGAGATCATTGGGATATTCCCATAGCTCTATGGAGAAGCGTATTAAGCTAGAAAACCTTACCTTCCTTCCCCATTTGCTTGAATAAGCTAACTATTGGTTGGATTCCCTAATTGAATGTGAACCCATGCTGTGAGTGAACCTAAGAGGGACTCCTTAGTGGATACATCGCCTCAACTCGGGGGTGATCTCTGATTACTGAAATAATATAGGCTAAGCAGAGATCTATGGTTGGGTTGGAAAGTTGCAGTCCATAGACAGTTGATTGGAGGTTCAATGCAAAATATAAGTGCCCTTGTGGTGTTTAAATGAGTATGTTTGATGTGTTATTTTATGCTTATCATGTTCAAGTTATTGTTTGAATTAATTATATGGAAATAGAGAAATAGGAAGCTATGTATGAGAAGGAATATGAAGTTGAATGCATGTTTGAGTGTTCCATCATTTAAATGAGTGTAATGTAAGACTAATCTTGCAGGTTATAGATGTGTTGAATAGCTTTGGTTTCATAGTACTTTTTTAGTTATGCATGCATCTATTTTCTTAGGAGAATGGTCCATTGATGAATAGGTTTGTATGCCTAGGCATTCTATTCATTCTGGTGTGCATATCATTTCCTTATCTCTACACCTTTGCATCTGTGTATGATGATAGAACTCATATAGATTTAGGTTTAAGGAATAGGGATAAGTCCATGCATTTTATATCATCAATCTACCTAAAATAAATGGACTGATGTCATGACCCTTTTGTGTGTGCATAAGGTTTCATTCTCTGTATTACTAGGTGTATGAACTACCTATGTGAATGACCTATTACATTGTTGCACATTTGTATTTTGATTGGTGAATGTTCTTAGATTGTTCATTGATGAATTATGGATAATTCTAGTAAATGTGCAGGGTACTCCAGTCAGGACTTGGAAAAGAAAGGGGCACTCTAAGCATTATATGAAGAAGAGAATACATGGAATAATTGGAGCAGAGCTTATTGCAGAAGAGGAAAGGCACTTAAGTGAAGTTATAGACTAGAGGTTCAGTTGTAAAAAGGACTAGTTTATATTTCTCATGTTGGGTGGAGGATCATACCAATGGATAGAAATCTCCAAGAGATTTCCAACAGTATTTACCTTGCCCAATTTGTCCCAAGGATGAGGGATTTATTGTAATGTCCCTTTTTAGGAATTTTATTAAAATGGCAATTTTCCACTTTTTTTCCCTAGTTTGACCTTTGACTAGTTTTGATCTCTAGGTCCCAATTTGCCCTAAATGATCCCAAATATTCTGAGAAGGTATATGAATGATATTAGAACATAAATATGTGTTTTAGGGATTCCTTTGGACCCTTAAAATACTTATGAAAATACTCTTTCAATTCTGGTCAATGTAGGTAACTTTACTAGTGATTTCCCTTTGACTAGTATTGGTCTCTAGGTCTCAAATTGACTCCAAATGCCTTCAAATCTTCAAGGAAGGTGTATAAATGATATTAGTACTTGAATATGATGTTTAGGTATTCCATATGGCCACCAAAATACCTCTTCAAACTCTCTTAAGATTCTGGACCAAGTATGCAATTTTACTAGTAATTTGGGGTTCAAATCCCCCTCGGGTAAGTACTGAAAATGGCTTCCCAATTGCCTCCAAATGCACTCAAATTTCTGAAAAGAGGTAGGGAATGTATTAATTATTTTATTAAGGTCTCATTTGAACCATTAATTGATTATAATATCTGTTCCAACCCTCTCCCATTCAACTGCAAAAATCACCAATTCGACCCTTGGGGAAATGGCACTATTTCTTCTCCCAATGCAATTAAACTGAGTAAAAATACCTCAAATGCTCAAGTACAGTAAATGAAACTTGTAAAATACATCCATGGAATTCCATTAATAAAAAATTCATCAGAGAATCATCCATTCATTCGAAATCATTAGCATTACATTGATTCACAACAAGGTAGTGGGGAAATGGCACTGTCCTTTCATTAAAATTGAGATTTATACATTTCTACTTGGAATTTCGACATGAAACTTTCTGGAGATGAAGAACAGAGTATTTAATTCATATTAAAAAATAAATGGGGCATTATAAGTTCCCCCAAAGAGTACAATAGCTCACCAAAAACGTTATCCCTCAAGGATCAAGAATATGCCATCAAAACTGGAAATGGTTGAAGGAGTGAGCTGCAATAGAAGAAACCATGAGCTGCCCTGTAGCTCACACCTACAAATAAAGACTCCATTAAAGCTCCAAATGAAAGGTCTGAATGGCCTTTCCAATTTCCAACTTGGATGGGAATCTTTCACCCTCGAAATTGGCTAAGGCAAGCAACTAGTCATCCACTAGCTCTCCCTATTCACAAATGCAATTGCAAATTCTACAAATGATCAAAATCTGGTTTCATTATTTTTTATTGACATTTATAAATTTGTAATGTCCTCCATGGATCGAATTCCTTCCAAGAGACTCATTCCAACTCAAGTTGGGAAGAGATTCCAAAGAACGCCACTTGTATAACAATTCCTAGTTTCCCACTTCCACCAAATCACATGTGGAAGCATCTTAGCTGCCCTAACACCCTTGAGCGCCCTTTTGGAGTCTATTTTTAGCCCTGACATGTCATATATGTCATATGTCATCCTTCAGGTCTGATTTGTGTCATAGGTGTCATAGCATCTTCATCATTGTTTTCATAGAGCTAGGGAATATAGCCCAAGTGTCTCACTAGCTCCAAATTGCCTCTTCCTCTTCCATGGGAGTTACTCTTCCTCTATATTTCGACCTTGGATGAGTCATGCCATGAATAATACCTTTTGGAATCCCCCAAGTATTTTACCATTCACCTTGAATTCGAATTGGTGAGAGAATGATGCCAAGTGTAGTGGGGAAATCTAGCCATATGTGGGTCCCACTTCCTCCATGTGTCTTCATGATCAAATGCCACTTTGATTTTCACTTGTATATATTTATTTAGCTCCTTTATTAAATATTTATGCCACTCTAATGTTCAAACATCATTTATTATTCCCATTATTCCAAATCCCAAAGCTTCCACCCCAAACCTAGGAAACTAGTAATTTTCCTCCTTGGCAATTATTTGACCTTTAACTTCAATTTTACAAACTCTAATGAATATGGCCAATGTGATTAGGCCATTGTGACCCAATTCCAAATTTGGGACATGACAGTTATGACACTTGGAAGTTTCCCTGAAATCTTGTTGGAGCAGGGGTCTGTGGTCCTGGCCTTTCTGCATCCACAATGCGGATTGCGGATTGCGGATTGCAGATTGGGAATGTCGGAAGGACGACTTCCATAAGACTGGCGTATTGGATTTCTGCATTTCCGCATTCGCAATGCGGAATGTGGAATGCGGATTGTGGGATGTAAATTTTCCCGGAATGGATATTTGAACTTCCGCATTTCTACATCCGCAATGTGGATTGCGAATTGCAGGAGTGAGATATTTCCAGAGCTATGAATTGGGTTTCCGCCCTTCTGAATTCCGCAATGTGGATTGCAGAAGTCGGAAAAGGGATTTTTGTGGAAGGATAATTGGGCAATCTGAATTTTGAATCTGACTGCGGATTGCGGGAGGTAACTTCGTCGGATGGATAAATTCTCAAAGCCGTAAATGGCTTCCAACTTCTGACTTCCACATTGTAGATTGCGAAATTTGGAAACACGATTTCGATAAAGAGTGGGATTTGGAAATCCGAATTCCAAGTCCTGCATGTGGATTGCAGAATGCAGATTGTGGATCACAATGGTGGATCGCGGATCTGAGCTCATTGTGACTATGTGTGGAAATTAATGAATTTGGAGGAAAAAAAATGTATCAAGTGGTCTCCCATCACCCCGAAGGGAACTGAGGGGATCAGGGACGTGACAAGTGGCATTAGAGCCCAATTTACAGCACTAGGGCTGCTTGGGCCACAACTAGAGGGTTCAAACATGATTAGAACTGTGGAAGAACGGAGATCGGGCCTAACGGTCGTATAACATTTCGACTGAATGTGATCCGGCAGCCAACAAAGACGGTGATATAGTCAACACAGAGAGGCCGACCTAGACACCTATCCTTGTACCGGGAAGCAGCATTGAACAAATGGTGGCCTTGGTAAAGGCAGAGAATCCCAAGAAGGGCCAAGTCAGACTTGACCACAGTTTCTGAGGAAAATCGAAACAGTAGGGAAACGCTGATAAGAGGGAAATATATGACCCTAAACCATTTTTGTTACAGCATGAGAATGGGTCTGGGATTATAAAGGGCGAACTCTTTGACCCTGCCATGTTCTTATATTTATGTTTTGTGGACTTTATGTACAGAAAATTAGGGAATGAGAATGATGCCAATAATCAGATAGTTGCAAATACATATGCACTAATGGGCATGTCGTTAAGTATTGCATATTGCATGAGAAGATGTTGTGTATGTATATGATGTGGCATGTTAGTAAAACTAGTAAAGATTTGCATATGAAATGAACCCCTTAGGTTAAATATAGTGGTTGTTAATCACTACTGATGTTGGTATTGGTGTAGGACCAAAGGTAACATAAAACATGGCTAAGGATATTGATGATGCTGTTACATGTGCCCATCAAACTTATGAGAAAGGTTAGGGAAACAATCTGTGAGCATGAGAATTGATGAAAGGGTTGTGTAATCCCTGGTAAGAGACCAGATTGATGAGGTAATACCAAATATGCTAATGGGAGTCATGCAGGTATGTTCGCTTTGTGAAAATGGCACAAGTGTTGAAGGGATAGGGTAATAATCCCTTGAGCCACGTTTAAATATTGTACAGTGGTATGCATGTATGGTTGAATGCACTTAATGTGAATGCCATATCACCATGGCATGGTGAGGTAGGGAGTAGTAAGGGCAAGGGACCTTCTACCATGTGACTGTTAAATGTTAGAATGCATTCATATAGAATTACATCATGCCTTTTTGCATAGGTTGGTTATGAGTTTAATAACCAAGCAAATAAGGACCTATATTCTTGTTATAGTAGTGCATACTATATGAGATAACCCTAGTAGGACATAATGTGTTGAATGGTAGAATGCATGGCATGATAGCATAATATGCATGAATCAATATGCATTAAAAGATCTTGTAAATCTATGATTATGCATGGAGAGAATGCATATTAAACGATTATGTGAATGTTGTAAATGTGCATGCATGGGTATGTGTGCACATGGGAGATGCATTGTGTGAATGCATGTTGATGTTATGGATGTGCTCATTGCAATCATATAATAGAGGAAATGATGAATTAGTGGTAGTTCTGAGATCATTTCATGAGCTGCTGTGAATGCAGGAAGGATCATGTGTAAGTAGTCATGATGAGAGGGCTGCCAAAATGCTCCGTGGAAGGATAGAGTTGCATAAAGGATATGGTTGGGAAGTAATGGGTATTGGAGGTTGATTAAATTACATAAACACTGTGATGGTGTCCTTTAATTTTTATTATGATAAAGATGCATATAAAATACACCTATACATTTCATTGTAATAAGATGTTGGTAGCTGAAAGTGCTTACATTCTTGAGGGTTATTATTTTGAAAACACTTCAATGACTATTGCAACAATGAAATATTATGTACATGAAAACTCACAAGTGTTTGGACTGATCTGAATTTTCAGACTTTAGGAAGAAATGTATTGGCCATGGTAATGAGGGTAAGTTCATCTTAGAAGCTGAAATCCACCATGTGCAAATACCGAGAATTATGAGAAGGATCTCATGACTGCAAATCAATTTCTGTAGTATACATAATTAATGGTGTCCAAGGAACACGTTGTGGGGAAAGGTTTCGTTGTGGTAACAAACCCTAGATTTCTAGAAACAAATTTGTAAAATTGATAATTTCCACAGGAGAGTAGATTTACAAATCTCATTTTAGAACTTTTCTAATCAATTACTAATGATTGTTTGGCTAATTCCGAACTGTGTCAAAGGGACATGTTGTAGGTGGATGCCTATGCTATGGAAACAAGCCTAAAACCTAATGAACATGGTGGTGCCACTTACAAGAGCCAAATGACATGAGGATGTCTCATCTACACTGCATGATTGGTGAACAATATGAGTGAGATGGTAAAGGTTATGTCAATGAGACATATGTGGGTTATGGAACATAAAAATGAATGAGGTGGCAAATCGAGGGACTGTCAACTCAGAGAAGGGAGCCCCCATTCCTCGCAAATATAGAGAAGATGCACCTTCCAAGTGGATAAGTGTTCTGTAAACCCCAACTGAAAATATACATGTCTGATTAATAGTGTTAATATGCAGAGAATGTTCTATTTTATTATATTATTTTAGACTGCTTGAAGTATGATTAGGATTTGCATAGTTCACATAAGTGAGGGGTGCACACCTTTCTGGTGTTGGGTTATGTTATGGTTACCAATATTGACTACACCCTAAGGGAATGGACGCATTTTTGGTGTTTCAATATTTGATAGTGAATGTTATATGTTTACAATTTTAGGGAAGCAGTACTAATGAGCCTGCTTACCCCTCTTGTGTTGTCATCTTGAACAGATACAATTTGGTGTTGCACACTAAAGAAGTAAAGTGAAGAGGGTATTATGAGGGGTTGTGGGGAAGGGCTGCTATGTGTAAGAAGGGTTTTTATGTGAATGAAGGGTTGTTGTATGTGTGAAAGGTTGATGCATGCCTATGGCTCCGTAGTAGAGCCTTGACCTAGAATGGTCGTGGTGCAGTTTCCTTCCATTGGTTGATGACCCAGACGGATGTGTTGGCTTGGAAATTGAGAGGGAAAACCAGGTATGGTACTAGTTTGGCACCACCAATTCCTGATAAACCCAGTCGGTGTACTGGCTTGGCATTGACTATTTGGATGGCGTGGAGTGGCCTGCGGGCTAGCCAACATCCAATTCCACAGGTGATCCCAAGGCTTGTAAAGTAAAGCAGGACCCTATGGACCAAAGAGGAAATGTTCAATATAGATAAGTATTCAATTGTCATCTATTTCTTATTCTGAATAATGAAATATTTCATGTATAAGTCTTATAACAATCAAGCTGATACATTATTGTTTCTGTGTTGGAAACCTTGGTCATTGTAGGAAGCAAGAAGCCTTGAATACATCCTAAGGATGCATGGGGGCATGCAATTTTTCTAGAGAGATCAGTATGAGCAGCAATGAATAATCGTGCCAGTGGACTTGTGTGGTTCCTAGCAGCCAAAGGTTCTATAGGACATCATGGGAAAGACTTCCCTGGATGAGAGGCCTTGGAAAGACCTTAGACACTAAGTTTCATATCCCAGAAAGGGAAATTCAAGCATTCACATTGAAGTGAAAGAGGCTAGGAGCATGAAACCACAGTTGTGGTGTGGCTCTCCGGATTGGAGCAAGACTAAAGATCACACTCTTCTCTTCCTTTTTAACTGATGCATCTTAGAAAGCAGAAAATTGTTGAATGCATGATGTGATTGAAAATTGATTGTGTTTAACTGCTTGAGATAAATTGTGATTGCTGAAATAGAAAGATCCCTGTGAAAGGATGAACATGAATAAGTTCATGTGTATGTTGGGAAAGCATGAAAAGTGTGGAGGTTTCATGAATAAAGCATGGAATCTCCATGTCAATTGGGTGATTAATTGACTGATTTTAATTTTGTATTATGCTTGGCCTAACAAGAATTACAATGATGAATTTCACAAGTGAGAATTAATCAAATTGGTTGCAGCAGTTACAAGACAAGTGTTGCTAGCCAGCAAGTGTGAACAACTATAGAAATAGACCATGGAAGCATACCCAAGGCTGTTAGAGTTGGTAGAAAACCTCATTCAAACAATTTCCAAGACTCAAGAGAATATTGGAAAAATGCTCAAGCTACAAAGGCAACAGAATGAGATGAACCACAGAGCTTTGCAGGACTCTATTTGTCTGCAAAGGGAGGTAAAAAGCATCCTGGAAGCAACCAGTAGTGGACCAATGATGAAGCATTCATCCAATGAGCCCACCAATAAACGCCGCAGGAAGCAAGACTCCAAGGAAATGGAGCAGATAAAAATCAGCCACTGAAATGTTGGAAATGTGGAGGAGATCATTGCCTCCAAAATTTCCCAACAAGAAAAAGCAAAAAAGCTAGCAGCCATGAATATTGCAGGCTTGTAGATCAGTTGGAAAGCAAGGAAAAAGAAGGGATTGATGTGGACAAATTCCCACATGCAGAGCTGGATCATCTTGTGTAAGTCAAAGGTCTTGGTCCTTAAAGTTCAAAGTAAAGGGATGAAATGCAGGCAGACCTGCAACATTTTTGCAATTTTGGGACATGTGTAGATTGTATATGTAATCCTTAGTGTTGGAACACCGAGGATGGTGTTATTCTAAGGCAGGGAGAATGTAATATACCTCATTCTAACCTTAGGCTATTTTGGTTGTTATGTAAATATTGCAAGGTGTGTTTTCCCTAGTGTGGAGGTCAAGGCCAACGCCCCACTAGTGGATGCCTAAGTTTAATCGCATAGACAAGTAGTTGATTATCCATGTGTTTTTAATCCATAGAAGATTGTGAATTATGTAAATAATGATATGCAATAAAATACCAAGGGATGGCTATGGATGCAACAAAATGAGGGGAATTTTGTATCCACTAGGGAGAGGTGAGGGGGTTATGGGATTGGAACCATGCTACCACATGTCCAACCGTGAACCCATTTGACTCACCATGCTGACATTAATGCAACTGTAAGAGGGTGGTTGAGAAATCCGACCCATGAATTCGATGGAGTATGGGGCAACCTGTGAATCCGTATGGCATAGTATGGCCTTGTGTTTTGCTTGTCCCTTAAGCCACTCCATGCCTGGGAATTCTCCCATCTGGATCCATACCCCGATAGTGGAGGAAGGACCTAATTCGTTCACACAGAGCAATCCGAGCAGAGAATAAAACAAGAGAGAAAATCATGGTTCTGGATAATCCGAATTTGCAGAGTCGGGTGCACTTAGGAAACCCTATGTAGGAAGTAGAACGAGGGGTTTATCCTTGGATCTGACTCTGTGGGCGAATTGCAGAGCATGGGATGCTTAGAAAACTGTGAGGAAGAACCCTATGTAGTGTCCAAGAACCCAGTTGCAGGATAGCGTTGTTCGTCCAAAGAAAGGGAGAAGAAAACCTAAGTAAGAAGGAACCAAGAGGTTTTAGGTTGCCTGTTAAAGCCTGAGGGGGTTTATTTTATTTGATTCGGCAGTCTTTACCAGCCACACTCACCCAGGTCAGTGATAGGAAAAATGGTTCCCTAGGGACTATGCAGTAGTGGAGGGAACCTTTCCTAGGCTGGGAGTGGGGTGATGGGGGTGCTTGAACCAGTCTGAGATCATTGGGATATGCCCATAGCTCTGTGGAGAAGCTTATTAAGCTATAAAACCTTACCTTCCTTCCCCATTTTATTGACTAAGATAACTACTGGTTGGATGCCCTAATTGATTGTGAACCCATGTTGTGAGTGAACCTAAGAGGGACTCCTTAGTGGATACATAGCCCCAGCTCGGGGGTGATCTCTGATTGCTGAAATAATGTAGGCTAAGCAGAGATCTATGGTTGGGTTGGAAAGTTGCAGTCCATAGCCGGTTGCTTGGAGGTTCAATGCAAAATATAAGTTCCCTTGTGGTGTTTAAATGAGGATGTTTCATGTGTTATGTTTTGCTTATCATGTTCAAGTTATTGATTGAATGAATTATATGGAAATAGAGCAATAGGAAGCTATGTATGAGCAGGAATATGAATTTGAATGCATGTTTGAGTGTTCCATCATTTGAATGAGTGTAATGTAAGACTAATCTTGCAGGTTATAGATGTGTTGAATAGATTTGGTTGCATAGTACTTGGTTAGTTATGCATGCATATATTTGCTTAAGAGAATCGTCCATTGATGAATAGGTTTGTATGCCTAGGCGTTCTGTTCATTCTGTTGTGCATATCATTGCCTTATCTCTACACCTTTTCATATGTGTATGATGATAGAACTCATATGGATTTAGGCTTAAGGAATAGGGCTAAGTCCCTTCATGTTATATCATCAATCAGCCTAAAATAAATGGACTGATGTCATGACCATTTTGTGTGTGCATAAGGTTTCATTCTCTCTATTACTGGGTGTATGAACCTGCCTATGTAAATGACCTATTACATCGTTGCACATTTGTATTTTCATTGGTGAATGTTCTTATATTTTTCATTGATGAATTAGGGATAAGTCTGGTAAATATGCAAGGTACTCCAGCCAGGACTTGTAAAATAAAGGGGCACTCTAAGGATCAGATGAAGAAGAGAAGACATGGAAGAATTGGAGCAGAGCTTATTGCAGAAGAGTAAAGGCACTTAGGTGAAGTTATAGACCATAGTTTTAGTTTGAAAAAGTACTGTGTTATATTTCTGAGGTTGGTTGGAGGATCATACAAATGGATAGAGCTCTCCAAGATATTTCCAATGGTATTGACCTTTCCCAATTTGGTCCAAGGATGAGGGAGTTATGAACCTTGAAAAATTTTCCTAGAAGCTTGTTGGAGCAAGGGTCTGTGGTCCTGGCCTTTCCGCATCCGCAAAGACATTTCCGCATCCATAATTTAGATTGCGGATTGCAGATGTCGGAAGGCCGACTTCCATAAGACTAGGGTATTAGATTTCCGCATTTCCACATCCACAATGCGAAATGCGGAATGCGGATTATGGGATGTAACTTTTCCCGGAATGGAGATTTGGACTTCCGCATTTCCGCGTCTGCAATGCGGATTGCGGATTGTGGGAGTGAGATATTTCTGGAGCTATGAATTGGGATTCCGGCCTTCCTAATTCCGCAATGCATATTTTGGAATTGTGGATTGCGGAAGTCGTAAAAGGGATTTATGCAGAAGGATAATTGGGATATCCGACTTCCGAATCCGACTGCAGATTGCGGGTTGGATGGCAATGCAGAATGCGGATTGCAGGAGGTAACTTCATTGGATGGATAAATTATCGAAGCCGTAAATGGAATTCAGTATTACAGATTGTGGAAGTCGAAATCGCGATTTCGATAAAAATACGGATTTGGAAATCTGGCTTTCGAGTCCCGCATGTGGATTGCGGAATGCAGAAAGCGGATTGCGAATCGCAAGGGTGGATTGCATATCTGATCCCATTGCGGTTGTCTGTGGAAATGAATGAATTTGGAGAAAAAAAAATGTATCAGGTGGTCTCCCATCACCCCGAAGGGCACTGAGGGGATCGGGGACGTGACAGTTTACTTATGTCAAATCAACAAGACATAAGCAATTGTAAATATAAATGCATAAAGAACATGTATAGTTGAAATTCAAATATGGAAATTGTACAAAATATGTATAACTAAAAACTTCATATATAAGCTCAAGATTAAGTGCAAGTACAATGATACTATAGGTTTCTCTCAATTCTAGTACAAAACTCCAACTATCCAAAAATCCTTAGCTAGGATAAATCATTATAGCTTGGCTCAACCAAGAATATGCAAGTGCAAGAATATCTCCAACACAACCCCCAAGACAATATTCCATTCTCCTTTCTTCTTCTTCACTAATTCACCCTAGGTTTTTCTCTCAAAATATTAATCTATGATCTTCAAAGGATAAACCCTAACCCTAGAACTCAAAGATGCTCCAAGAAACTCTAGGAATACCAAGAAACCCTAGTGCCTAAAGAGAGAGAGAGAGAGTAAACGTATAGGTGGAGATCCAAGAGAGGTAGAAAGTAAATATCATCACCAATGTCTCCTCCACCAGAGAAAACCCTAGTACCTTGCAAGGGTCACCTCCAACAAAAACCTCTCCTCTAGAATTCATATCTCCTCTTAGGGTTCTTAAGGAAACCTTGATGACTTCCTCCAACAAGATAAGTATAAAGAAACCAATACAAATGATGATATGAATGGAAATTCTATCTACTTCCTCTATTTATGTGATAGGTAAAGAAGGCCAACAATACTATGTGGGCACAATCCTTAACAAGAAACCTACATGAGCCTTGTAGTCCAACACAAGTGAGACATCCACACTAAGGGACACCTATCAAGCTCCAAGGAAATTACATACAAAATGAGGGCCCCAAGATGATGTAGTTACACAAGGTAGGTCCACAAGCCTCCATAGACTCCATTTATCCTTCTAAGTAATGTACTCCAGTGGATGAGCTTCCATTGCACGAACATTATCAAAACCCCAAGCGTCCTTGAGTCATCTCCAATCCTTTGAACAAGAATCTTATATATAGGTGAAGCGATAATCTATATTGGCTGCCATAATAATTATGAAACTTAGTCGAAGTGATATCCCATGTGTATTGACATCTTGATCTTATATCTATACACACACACACACACACACACACACACACACCACATGTCATTCGGGTCTTGAATCCCTTTTACAAGATGAAAAACAATCATCATCCCAAGGAGGGCACTCTCCAAACAAGTAATTCCTCCATGTGGCCATCATGAAGGGTGTCAACCAATCAAGCAAGAGAACCCCAATGTTGAAAGGATGAACACCAAACCAACACCATCTTGAGGTTAAGAATATTTTGAGCATTCTATCTCAATTTTGCATATCTATTATATACCATCTCTCATGCCACAATCTTATCATACCATCTAGGGCTTGAACATACACCATGTACCCCAAATCTCATGAAGCACCCCCAAAAAATGGTGCAACACTTAGAGTAACCCAAAAAACTAATAAGTCAAACCCAAAGAAGACGTTGTGGGGTAGAAGTTGGAGATATAATTAGAGGCCATAAAATAGGATAAAACTAAATGACATGTTTTTATAAGAAAATAAATCTAGTTAACATAGAGGGTATATAATATGAAAAATATTCATTGAAACAAATTGCTAAAGAGATCAAGACAGTACAAAGTAAACAAAGCACTGAAAGAAACCAAGATTATTGGATGACACAATCTTACAATGAATACTTTAAACTATTATTCATACATTTATGACCCTGTTTAGAAATCAATTATTAATATATCTCAATAGAATTTAAAAGTGAAAAAACGCAACTGTGATATTTTTAGTTATTGCATCTCAATCATCTAGTTTGTGTGAGTGAGTTTCACAACTATTTGAATTTTTTTTGTATTGTGGCAATGTTTTTAAGGTTGTATCCTTAATGGAGGTTTTAAATTATTAGTCAATGGAAATCGAATGGGTAGTTAAATAAATAATTAATTGAACATGAATGGTTATCGAATGGGTAATTTTCAATTCCCACTAGCTCACTCGGTTAAGGTGTGGTTATCGTCAGCAAGGCGACTCGAGTTCAATTACCCTTAGGGGTGACTTAGTTGGGAGGCGACACCCAAAAACCCAGTCAAGTTGAGGTTGTTGCGGTCCAAGATGGGTGAGATCCCTGGGTTACTTTGACGGCTTAGATGCCCTAGGTTTGTGGTTTCTCAGACCACAAGCCACTCCCGCAAGTCAGGGAGATTCGATCAAACAAACAAAAAGGATAATTGAATGGGTAATTAAACATGGATATACAACTACATTGTTTTTATGATGTAATGTATAGTAAAAATTTATAAACTAACATTTCTAATTCTATGAAGAGTATACATGTTAATGATATATACAATAGGAATAGGATCTATCACATTGACAACACCACTTAAGATATTTTTTTCGGAGTAACATGTTGGCATTGACTTTTCCAATCTTCTCTTATCCATTTCATTGTGTACCTTACATAAATGTGAATCATACACTATAGAAGTGTTTTTAATTTAGAGAACAATTTAATAGTTGTATGCATGTCGTGATAGGATTCTTGAAATGAGTTGGAAGTCTACCATGTATGTGAAATAATATTTTTTTATTTTATTTTATCTGATATCTTGACAATAAAATAACATGTAATGATAAACCATATATATAATAGAATTTAACTAAAATACAAGGTTAAAAACATATTAATATCTGAGAATGCAAATTTCTACAATTCATTATATTATAATAGAACTTTTGGAGTAACTTGTGTAGGAGTTAGGGGTGATAGCTGCGAGAATGGGGGTTATTATTGACCCTAATGGATAACAAGAAATTGCATTTGCATGGGGTCTAGGAGTGATGATGAATAATCAAGAAGAATTATTGGTATTATATCAAGGTTTAATAACATTGAATATCAAGGAAACATAAATGATCTCCTTGGAGACTCCTTGTTTATTATTGGAAAGTTAGGAAAGAAAAAATTGATTTGTCTTCACCCCTTGCAGGGTATATATCCCACATTAGGAACTTAATGGGTGTGGCCCAACCCTTTTCTTGATTCCATGATTTCAATTATTTACAACCTGAGTCAATATTGTAGGTTTTGGTTGATGGTAGATAGTTAGCATATGGAGAGCATCAAGCTTGGTGCACTAACACCTCTGACATGCCTTGTACAACTTGCATGCACACAATTGCAGGGGGTGTATTATGGTGGATCTATTTGGTTGTTATGATGCCAATGGGATAATTTACAATATGATAGTGATGAAATTAAATTCTTGGATTTGTGGAGTTTGGTCATGTTGAAAAGAGTTTCTTCATTGTTGGCAGGTAGTTTGGTAAGGAAGAATCGCATCATCGCTGATGCTGTGACACGTCAGAAGAGGTCGCGGAAGGTAGAAAGCTGGATTAGTTTATGCATTTTTGGGTCAATTGTACCGCAGTTTGCAGGTTTTGGGTCAGTTGGACCGTATATTATGTATTTTTGAGTCATTTGTACCGCAGTATGCAGGTTTTTGGGTCATTTGGACCGCGTTAGTTAGATTTTGGGTCATTTGGACCACGTCAATTAGATTTTGGGTCAATTGTCCAAAGTGTCAGTTAGAAAGTTGTTAGTAAGTGGGTAAGCATTGTAAAGGCGGAAGCCTATATATAGTCATAAGTTGTAAGTGTTGAATCATCTTGGTACGGATCCTTAGAGGTTGGATGTGTGCGTCTTTGAGTCTGTAGCTGAGATCAAGAGATATTGGTGAGATCTGGTTTTGTAGAGATATTGTATCAGGGTTTTGTTGAAGTAAAATGACATGACGGAACTATTTAGTGAAATTCCCTGTGTATGTTTTATGATAATGCATGTTGCGATTCATGAATGATGCTATGTTTTCTCGCTTCAGCTAATGCTTTAATGTTATACTTGTTGCAATGAAATATCTTGTTGAATGATGCTATGAATATGAATGATGTCAAATCTGAATGCATGGATTGACTGTTAAATGTCGCGATAAGTTAAGTAATTGGTGCCGCAAACATCCTCCTTCAGTCGGCGGAAACATGGTTCTGTCCACTCTCCCTTGAACACCTCGGGTGAGACCTCATATGCTCTGCAGGTGTTGCTGTACGGGGTAAAACCTGTCTGGGCTAGTGCTTAGGGAGATCACAGTGGGTTGGTGTCGACAGAGATGGGAACCCCTATCAACTGGGTTTGAGTCAATAAATGGTTCTGTTGTCGGGATCGTGTGCAAAGTGAAAGGAGGATATGTTGTGGCATCCGACGCAACCGGAGATACAAAGCTGGTTTGATCAGAAGTTGCAGGAATTTGCTGAAGAAGAAAGCCGGAACAATCGACTGACAGTAGATCAGTGGGTGGATAGATATATTCATGATGGTCCACATGAATGGTTTTTCTGTAAATTCCCAGTCCTTTTGTTCTAGTGGTTGGAAAAGTTGACCTAATAGAAGAGGAACCACCAAGTTCGTGAGCCGACGACCTGGACCCTGGAGTTGATCCAAGAACTGCAGGAAGTCGACAATAAAGCATCGCAGGCTATTGAAGTGTGGCTCGATAGCATCTTGGAAGGGTATATCACTGAATTTCTTTGATACACAAAAATCCTATAGTGAAGCAGAAAGATATTTCTTCCGCGAACCCCAGGGAAGGTTTCTGTTGTCGCTCCAACTGTCTATTAAGATGCTTATCTGCGATAAGGGTATATTAAACATGCATCTGGATCAGTAAGCATCCTGGTGGGCGAAGGCCGTAGGTATCGTGACAGCAGGGGGGCAGTACATGGAATGATCAGGGGTAGATGGGTGTAGGTCATGAAGAGACTGTGAGTGAAGCTAAGGAAGAGAGTGGTATTACAAGGGGAGGAGCGAGGTTTCGATAGGAAAAGAGGCAGAGGATAGGAAAAGGTCCTGGTGCGATCGAACCGCAAGTTCACGAAGGAAGACCACACGGGATGAAGTGAACTCACAGTCCGGACAAGGACGCACAAGCTACGCCCAGGATAAAGGCAAGACGAAACCCCAGCAACAACGTACCCACACCTATGCTCACTATCTTTCAACCAGTGAGAAACACCACTTCGACTCCACCGGGTCAACAAAACTTAATTGATAGTAGTTCAACGACTGCAGGAAGGAAGCCTGGGATGGCAGGCGATGATGCTAAGTTGTCGTTGTTCCATGGGAATGGGACCGATAACCCAGAACAGTATTGGTTTTTGTGTGAAGCGTTATGGACCGTAAAACAGATCACTGATGATGTCGCTAAGAAAGGATAGTTAGCGAAAACTCTGCAAGGTCGCGCATTAGATTGGTTTATGAAGTTTGTTCTAGTCCCTATAGGAGCTCCGGAGAAGACACTAGACGACATCAGGGATGGTTTGATTGCAGAATTCTGAAAACCCAAGTCAGAAGCACAATACATTACAGAATTGAAAGAAATTAAGCAGTATCCCAATGAGACAGTGTGGGATTTTGACCAGTGATTTAAGACGCTAATGGCGAGGGTTAGTTTTGATATGAGCATCGTTCAACACAAGGAGTGGTTCATTGCGGCACTGCTACCACACATTCGGCTACCACTAATGCAGCAGAACATCACGACGCCCAGTGAAGCTATGGATATTAAAATGCGATTGGAGGTGTCTCCAATTGGTGAAAATGCAGCCGGGATGTTGCAGATATAGACGCAACTGGCTAACTTGACCATACCACTGCAATATATGAAGAAGGGCAAGGAGCAGCGCAAAGAAGTATGGTGTACGCGATGTCGAGGGGAAGGGCATACTAAGGACAATTGCCGTGACTTCTACAACTATTTAGTTTCAGGAGCGCCAAACCCGTTGAATGGTGGTGGCATTCCATAGTGTCTCGTTTGTCAGGTATTTGGGCACCACCATGAAGAATGTCCATACATGCAAAAAATGGTCACCAAATCGACGAATTTGTATTTCACTTTCTGTAAATCTGTGGGACACGATGACAAAGATTGCCGAGCATATGGGTTGCTTCATGAGAGAATGTACGATGCATTCTATGTGAAGGACGATCAACCCGCCATACAACAATCGCAACCGCAGCCGCAGCCGCAGGTAGCCCAGCCGCTACCTCAACCATAGGTACAGTTTGTACCGCAGCAACAACCACAGCAATTTATGCCGCAATATGCTCCGATGCAAATGGCTCCACAACAGCCACAGTACATTCAGCAACCGCAGTATGTGCAGCAAGGGCAAGGCATGCAACCAGCTCCAATGCAGCAGCAATACAATCAACCACAGTAACAACAGCAGGGTGGATTCCGTGGAGGATTCCGGGGTGGACGCGATGGAGGATTTGGTCACGGAGGAGGACGAGGAGGTTGTGGACCTGTTAATTGCTATCATTATGCAGTATGGGAACACTGTCTACACGATTTCCCACTATTACAAATGCAATGTACATTTTGCTTTGTTACAGACCACACAGTGGAGAACTACCTGCAGTTGATTGCAATATGGCAGGCAGGGAATGTTCCTCAGTTGCAGAATCAAAACCAGGCACAGCAGCTAGTACAAAATCAGGTGCAGCAACTGGTGTAGAACCAGAACCAACGTCCAATTCAGAATGCTAACGTAAATCGACCAGGCAACCCAGCACCAAATCATAATCAAGGTGTGAATGTTGTGACAATTTCTATGGAGCCAAGGCCACAAGATGTGGTTGTCGCAATAAGAGGGGACATTCGAAAGGCCGGGAAGAAGAAGGTATCATTTGATGTTGAGTCCGAGCGTGATACATTCTTTGAGGCATGACGTGCATTGGACTAGGATTGCGGTAAAGCTATCATCTGCGACATGCCCCCTTTTTTTTATGCGACTTCAGAGTCAGGTCCATCAACACAGTCTAGAACCTTGCAGAAGTTTCTTGAGAGATGTTTATTGTTGGCAAGAGATCCCGCGTCCCTTGCTGAGATTGAAGGGTTGTTGCAGCGTCCATCTAGGGGACAGCAGGAGTCTGTAATAAACTCCTTACAACGGCGGAAGACAGGTAAGGAGATGCAAATGAATATCCAAATCGGGGATTATGACATTGATTCAGTTATTATGGATCTTGGTTCGTATGTCAACATCTTAACCAAGCAGGCATGGGAGAAAATGGGGAGCCCCCCATTGAGCTGGTCTCCTGTACAGCTCCAGTTAGCTAATCACGCTAAAGTGACGCCCATTGGGAGAGCCCCACATTTGGTGGTGGACATTGAGTGCATGAAGACCTATGCTGACTTCGATGTCATCGAAGTGGTTGAAGGAGGAATTTCGTATCCCGCGTTGCTAGGGATCGGATGGGCTAACGACAGTGGAGCGGTAATCAACTTCAAGCGGTGGATGATGACTTTTGAAAACCACGATCTCAGATTCATAGCCCCATTGGATCCGGATGAAGGACGCAGATACATTGAGCCAGTGAACGATGATGATCCCAGTTGATGGGACCATGCATTCAACATTTCCGAAGACTATATCCATCCGACTGCCAACGGTGAGCTGGGATGGCGCAGTGACATCTCTGCGTCTTCCGACTCTGATGACGCATTAGAACATTGGTAGAACTGCTTGCATGAGGTGTCGCTCCGCAAGTGTGGGTTGATCACGCAGTCGATATGCCACGTCGCGACTGAAACAGACACATTGCCAGTATATGAAGGGCTACCTGGCTTGTTCGAATTTCTGGCAGAGTTCGAGGAAAGAGTTTCAGAACCATAGTGACTGCTGGAATTGGAGGAAGCACTGAAGGCTGCTCCAGCACGCTGGTGGGCGACACACAAGAAATAAATTGATGGATGGTCACAATGCAGGAGGTTGATGACGATTCATTTTGCTGATGCTGAGGTCTACCACACAGGAAAATCTGATGGTCAAAATGACCCTGGAGACCATTCGATGGAGTGTTAGACATTATGGGCATCGCGACCAAGAGACGAGTGGGTCCATGCATTTATCCATACCTTGGATGAAATGTCGCGGTCATGGTATACTACAACTGAATTACGGGGAGAAATCACTACTTGGTTGGAGTTGACAATATGTTTTACTCATACGTTCAGTTTTGTTGATCCCAACCCGGATGTCCATAACGCTCTGCAGATCATCAGCGATGTGGTTCTAAAGGTTGTTCCCATGGCGTACCCGGCGGATCCACATTCGCACTGCCAGATGCAATCCATAATGGAATGTTATAATATCACTGGTGGGCCTGAAGATGGCGATGATCCGCGGAATGTCAATATTCCAGAATCTGAAGGGAGTCACGATGTGGTACCACCTGATGCACCAAGTGATCCAATCAGCCAGCCCTTGAAGCTTCATAAGATCAATATTGGGACAGAGGCCACTCCCAAGTTCATGAATGTTGGAGATTATTCTGATGACGAGATGATGGGGAAGGTCATTGATTTGCTGCATGAATTCCAAGACCTATTTCCTACAAATTTTTCTGATATGAAAGGTATATTTGGTGATTTAGGCGAGATTAAGATTCCCTTGAAACCAGATGCTAAACCGATCAGGCAGCGACCCTATCGGCTAAATCCGTGACATAAGGAGAAGGTCAAGGCAGAACTTGATCGCATGTTGGATGCTGGTATCATTGAACTAGTTGAAGAATCAAAGTGAATCAGTCCTATGGTGGTGCAGGACAAGAAGACTGGTGAGGTGCACATCTGCATTGATTTGTAGAAGTTGAATGATTCCTGCTTACATGATCCCTTTCCAACCCCGTTTATTGATGAAGTACTTGAAGGAGTAGGTGTCCAGGAGATGTATTCTTTCACAGATGGGTTCTCAGGCTATCATCAGATCCGCATTGCAAAGGAAGACCGCCATAAGATGACTTTTGTGACCGAATGGGGTTGTTTTTAGTATACCGTGATGCCATTTGGGTTGAAGAATGCACCTGCAATATTTTCACGGGTTGTCGTTGCTGCATTCAAGGATTTCATCCAGAAGTTCTTGCAGGAAAATGGATGATTGGACAATCTATGGGTTGATCTGTGATCACCTAGCCAATCTACGATTGATGCTGGAGCATTGTCGACGGCACGAGATATCACTGAATTTGAAGAAGTGCATCTTTTGTGCGCCGTTTGGGATATTGCTGGGTCACATTGTGTGCAAGCAAGGGTTGTTAGTTGATCCAGCAAAGATTGCACTCATTTTGAGCTTGACTCCGTCGACCACCATTAAGAAGTTGAGGGTGACTTTGGGGCATACTG
This sequence comes from Larix kaempferi, assembly GCA_027924585.1. Lineage (NCBI taxonomy): Eukaryota > Viridiplantae > Streptophyta > Pinopsida > Pinales > Pinaceae > Larix > Larix kaempferi. Next base: position 25,873,623 of record BSBM01000158.1, on the reverse strand, counting down.
GGTATTATCGCAAGTTCATCAGGGGATATGTGGAGATTACCACCCCTATGGAGAAGCTACTGAAGAAAGATGCAGTATTTCAATGGAGCACTGAATGTTAGGATAGTTTTGAGCAGCTGAAGGCTAAGATGGATTCAGCACCGATATTAGTATTTCTGGACTAGAGTAAGGAATTCCATGTCCATGTTGATGCATCGTCAATTGCACTAGGTTTGGTGCTAGAGCAACCAGGAGAGGGGGATCTCGATCACCCTATTGCTTTCGCAAGTCGGAAGCTGTCATCTGCAGAGAGGAATTACACCACCACGGAGAGGGAAGGCTTGGCGATGGTCTATGCCCTGCAGAAGTTTCGACACTACCTATTGGGAGGACACTTTAAGATGTTCACAGACCACTCTGCATTGAAATACCTGGTCAATAAGCCTGCGTTGGGGGGGAAGATATGTCGCTGGTTACTTCTCTTTCAGGAGTTTGATTTTGAAGTAATTGTGAAGCTAGGGCAGTTGAATGCTAGCCCTGATCATCTATCACGGATTGAAACAGGAGAAGAGCCAACTAACATTGAAGACGGGTTGCCTGATGCGCAACTGTTTAAGGTTGAAGTAGCCGATGGCTATTTTGAAGAAATCATTCAGTTTCTGGCAACATGTACTGCACCAGAGGAGTTCACCACGAGTCAAAAGAAGTAGTTGATGGTCAAGGCTACAGACTTCCAGCCTATCGCAGGAGAGCTATATAAGATGGGTGCAGATGAGATATTGCGACGGTGTGTCTTGCCACATGAGCAAGCGCAGATCTTATCAAAAGAACATGCAGGAGTGGATGGAGGGCACTACGGCGATCGCGCGACTGCCAGGAAGGTGCTTCGCGCAGGGCTTTGGTGGCCCATGCTGCATAATGATGCAACAGACTATGTGCGGTCCTACGATGTTTGTCAGAGAACCAGGAATCCATCCAAGAGGGACGAGATGTCGTTGATGCCTCAGCTAACAGTACAGCCATTTGACAAATGGGCAGTGGATTTTGTGGGACCAATCAATCCACCAGGGAAGCCCAATGGGGAAAGATACATCATCACAGCGATAGATTATTTGACACGATGGGCAGAGGCTGCACCAGTTGTTGATTGTTCCGCAGCCACGGCTGTGCGGTTTTTGTTTGACAACATTGTCACTCACTTCGGCTGCCCCAAGATATTGCTGAGTGATCAAAGCATCCACTTTCTCAATCACACCATCAGGGCATTAACAAAGGAGCTACAGATACAGCATAAGAAGAGTACACCATATCATCTGCAGGAAAATGGCACGGTGGAAGCTTTCAATAAGATATTGGAGCATGCGCTGACAAAGATGTGCAATGGGAACCGTGATGACTGGGATCTGAAAATCCCAGCAGTGTTGTGGGCTATCGCACCACATGTAAAAGGTTGACGGGACAGACACCATTCAAGCTGGTGTATGGACAAGAAGCGATTATGCCAATGGAATACATTGTTCCAAGTCTACGTATAGCGGCAGCAACAAGTATGGATGCTGCAGCAGCACTGGAAGAAAGCCTAGCTGTCATGTCCCAAATTTGGTATTGGGTCACAATGGCCTAATCACATTGGCCATATTCATTAGATTTTGTAAAATTGATGTTAAAGGTCAAATAATTGCCAAGGAGGAAAATTACTAGTTTCCTAGGTTTGGGGTGGAAGCTTTGGGATTTGGAATAATGGGGATAATAAATGATGTTTGAACATTAGAGTGGCATAAATATTTAATAAAGGATCTAAATAAATATATACAAGTGAAAATCAAAGTGGCATTTGATCATGAAGACACATGGAGGAAGTGGGACCCACATATGGCTAGATTTCCCCACTACATTTGGCATCATTCTCTCACCAATTCGAATTCAAGGTGAATGGTAACATACTTGGGGGAGTCCAAAAGGTATTATTCATTGCATGACTCATCCAAGGTCGAAATATAGAGGAAGAGTAACTCCCATGGAAGAGGAAGAGGCAATTTGGAGCTAGTGAGACACTTGGGCTAGATTCCCTAGCTCTATGACAACAATAATGAAGATGCTATGACACAAATCAGACCTGAAGGCTGACATATGACATATATGACATGTCAGGGCTAAAAATAGACTCCAAGAGGGCGCTCAAGGGTGTTAGGGCAGCTAAGATGCTTCCACATGTGATTTGGTGGAAGTGGGAGACTAGGAATTGTTGTACAAGTGGCGTTCTTTGGAATCTCTTCCCAACATGAGTTGGCATGAGTCTCTTGGAAGGAATTCGACCCATGGAGGAAATTAGAAGTTTATAAATGTCAATAAAAAATAATGAAACCAGCTTTTGATCATTTGTAGAATTTGTAATTGCATTTGTGAAGAGGGAGAGGTAGTGGATGACTAGTTGCTTGCCTTAGCCAATTTCGAGGGTGAAAGATTCCCATCCAAGTTGGTAATTGGAAAGGCCATTCAGACCTTTCATTTGGAGATTTAATGGAGTCTTTATTTGCAGGTGTAAGCTACAGGGCAGCTCATGGTTTCTTCTATTGCAGCTCACTCCTTCAACCATTTCCGGTTTTGATGGCATATTCTTGATCCTTGAGGGAGGGCGTTTTTGGTGAGCTATTGTACTCTTTGGGGAAGATTTTAATGCCCCATTTCTTTTGTCATATGAATTAAATACTCTGTTCTTCATCTCCAAAAAGTTTCAGGTCGAAATTCCAAGTAGAAATGTATAAATCTCATTTTTAATGGAAGAACAATGCCATTTCCCCACTACCTTGTTGTGAACCAATGTATTGATGATGATTTCGAATGAATGGATGATTATCTGATGAATTTGTGATTAATGGACTGCCATGGATGTATTTTACAAGTTTCATGTACTGTACTTGAGCATTTGAAGTATTTTTACTTAGTTTAATTGCACTGGGAGAATAAATAGTGCCATTTCCCCAAGGGTCGAATTGGTGATTTTTGCAGTTGAATGGGAGAGGGTTGGAACAGATATAATAATCAATTAATGGTGCACATGAGACCTTAATAACATCCTTAATATATTCCCTACCTCTTTTCAGAAATTTGAGTGGCTTTGGAGGCATTTGGGAAGCCATTTTCAATACTTACCCCAGGGGGATTTGAACCCCAAATTACTAGTAAAATTGCATACTTGGTCCAGAATCTTAAGAGAGTTTGCAGAGGTATTTTGGTGGCCATATATCATCCCTGAACATCATATTCAAGTCTTAATATCATTTGTACACCTTCCTTGAAGATTTGAAGGCATTTGGAGTCAATTCGAGACATAGAGACCAATACTAGTCAAAGGAAAATTACTAGTAAAGTTCCCTACATTGGCCAGAATTGAAAGAGTATTTGTAGAAGTATTTTAAAGGTCCAAAGGCATCCTTAAAACACATATTTATGTTCTAATCTCATTCATATACCTTCTCAGAATATTTGAAATCATTTGGGGCAAATTTGGGACCTAGAGATCAAAACTAGTCAAAGGTCGAACCAAGGAAAAAAAGTGGAAAATTGCCATTTTAATAAAATTCCTAATAAGGGTCATTACAGTGGTATCAGAGCATGGTCCTTGCACCTGTGTATGAGGTACATACATTCAAGAATAATTGGCAGCCATGTCTTACTATTATGATGAATCCTATGAGTACAATTCTTATGAGGAATATGCAGATGCTTATGAGCAATATGAAGCAGAATGTGAATGGTATGAGGAAGAGGTGCCATCATGCAACACTTCTTACAATTTCAAGAGAAATGAAGATTATTCTTATGACTTTAAATCTGATGAATATGAGTGTGTCACACCAACCAAGGATAATTCTATGAGTGAGTTCCAAAGATGGAGAGCAAAATATAAAACCTTGCCCCAACAATATCAAAAATATCAAGAATATCTTGCTTTTAGAAAAAATACACAAAATGCCATGTCTTTTGAGTACTATGCTGAACATGTTTTTGAAAATAGGCCCAAAAATGAAGATGTGGAGTTAGTGAAGAAAGGTTTATGCCCTTCTTGTAAAAACCCTTGGAGCGAGTATCATATATGTGTGCATGAAATGATGTCCTCCTTGAGGAGAGCTTTTGAGATTTATTCAAGAAGAGATTCCAAATATATTGATCCTAAGGAAAACAAGGGGCAAAATGCATCAGCTTGCTTTAATGAGCAAAAGGAAGAGACATCACAAGAGCATGAAGAAGATTCTATTGAAAATATGGAAGATCATTTCGAGACACCTTCTAGCTTAGACATGAACGAAAGAGCATCTACTGATGGATGCTTAAACTATGAAGGAGTACCTACTGATGGGTGCTCACACCTCTATGTTGGTGACATAGAGATCACTTTTGAAAGTGTTTCTACAAGTACAAGTTTCATTAAGCATGATAATGAAGACCTTGTAGCGGTTGAAGAAGAACCAAGATCAACTTCCCCATCACCACTTGAGCTTCATGAAGTTGGTCCAAGCAAAATTGAAGAAGATGAGGAGGTTCATTTGCAAGAGCCTCATTTTCTTGAAGGGTCCTTAAAGATGAATGAAAATAATATCCAAGAGTCCCTCAGCATTCTCCATGACACTCAAGCATTGGTGTCAAATTCTTGTTGGAGAGCTACTTCATTGGAGGAAACATCCTTCCTTGAAGACATGGAGAAGATTCAAAGAGCAATGTGCCACATCAAAGGTAATTTCATGTCTTTGCTTTTTGATAGAAACCATTTGTTTGAGCTTAATGAATTGTTACATGATGCATACTTGAAGAATAATGAGGATATTCATAAGCTCACAATTCAAAATGAGCAACTTCTTGAAAAGTTGCAAGATACTTGTTTTTCCTCCTATGTTTCAGATTGTCAAATGGTAGATTGTTTGGAGGATTCTCATGACATGGTGGATCATGAGAAATGTGAAAATTTGAATGTTCTTGATGTGTTTGAAGATGGACTTGAAGAGATCCAAACACTTGATGTGGTGGAAGAGGAATTTGAATTGCCTCTTGATGAAGGTTATGCAATTTTTAAAGAAGAGCATGATTCCTCTACATTGGAACCAAACTATGACAAAGAGTTCACACTTTTGAAGGAGCTGCATGATACTACCCACATGGATCCTTCCCATGATGAAACTCCTGAACTTTTTGATCATTTGGGTGAGTTAGTACATTCTCCTACATCCTACAATTCCATGTTTTGCAGTATTAGTCTCAATGAAGTATGGGTGAAAGGGTTCTTTTTGATGGTGCCACATGAGGAGTATGGAACTCCTAGATTTAACTTTTATGATGACATGGTTGGAGCACATTCTTATTCACATTTGCAGCAGCATAATTTGTCACTTTATGATGATTCACATCTACATGGATGCACCTATGATATGGATTTGAGTCACTTGAATACTCATGGTTTTTCTTGCTCAACACTGGGTTCATTTGATGTTAGAGGAACTTCATCCAACACTTGGATGAATAGATTTGTGATGGGAGAAGATTTTTGTTGGCAGCCACATACTTTGTTACATCTTTATGATTCTCACATTCATGAATGTATGGGTGAGACTTCTTTGAGTCATTTGAAGTCTCCTTGTTTTTTCTGCTCATTATTTGGTTCAGATTTTAGTGGAGATTCTTCATTCACTTCTTGGATGAAAGAATACATGGTTGAATATTTTGATGCATATCACATCCTTTTGGAGCAGCATTATAGGACATGGGATCCTCACCTATGTCATTGGAGCAGATTTGATTGGTCACTTGAAGATTGTATGCACATGGAAAATCGTGGTCTACTTGCTTGGAGGTACAAGCACTTTCATGATTCTTTGATGAAGCACCTCCTTGATGTACATTTTCATTATGTAGTTGTGTACTTTGATGATATATATTTTGTACTCATGATGTTTGGAAGAATGCAGACAAGAAAATGGGATCCAGGAATCATCTTATCTGATGGTATGGGTTGGAGAGCACTCTTCATTGTTGGGGTGCAATACAAGCAATGGGACCCTGGAATAATTTTTAACTCATTGGTTTCATATTTTTTGGGGAAGCAAGCAGTATGGGAGATGGATTCCCCACTTAATAAAGTGATTTTAATCAGAGTAGTGCAGCAGCAAGCATGGTGGTTCCTCTCTAAAATCTTCATGGAAACTCAAAGACTCAAGGTTGGGCAATTCAATGGCAACTTCAAAGAATTATACAGAAAGCAGGTTCTTCAACACCCACATTTAAAATTGCTTGAGGACAAGCAATATTGGGAAGGGAGGATTTGTCATGTCCCAAATTTGGTATTGGGTCACAATGGCCTAATCACATTGGCCATATTCATTAGAGTTTTTAAAATTGATGTTAAAGGTCAAATAATTGCCAAGGAGGAAAATTACTAGTTTCCTAGGTTTGGGGTGGAAGCTTTGGGATTTGGAATAATGGGGATAATAAATGAAGTTTGAACATTAGAGTGGCATAAATATTTAATAAAGGATCTAAATAAATATATACAAGTGAAAATCAAAGTGGCATTTGATCATGAAGACACATGGAGGAAGTGGGACCCACATATGGCTAGATTTCCCCACTACATTTGGCATCATTCTCTCACCAATTCGAATTCAAGGTGAATGGTAACATACTTGGGGGAGTCCAAAAGGTATTATTCATTGCATGACTCATCCAAGGTCGAAATATAGAGGAAGAGTAACTCCCATGGAAGAGGAAGAGGCAATTTGGAGCTAGTGAGACACTTGGGCTAGATTCCCTAGCTCTATGACAACAATAATGAAGATGCTATGACACCTATGACACAAATCAGACCTGAAGGCTGACATATGACATATATGACATGTCAGGGCTAAAAATAGACTCCAAGAGGGCGCTCAAGGGTGTTAGGGCAGCTAAGATGCTTCCACATGTGATTTGGTGGAAGTGGGAGACTAGGAATTGTTGTACAAGTGGCGTTCTTTGGAATCTCTTCCCAACATGAGTTGGCATGAGTCTCTTGGAAGGAATTCGACCCATGGAGGAAATTAGAAGTTTATAAATTTCAATAACAAAGAATGAAACCAGCTTCTGATCATTTGTAGAATTTGTAATTGCATTTGTGAAGAGGGAGAGGTAGTGGATGACTAGTTGCTTGCCTTAGCCAATTTCGAGGGTGAAAGATTCCCATCCAAGTTGGTAATTGGAAAGGCCATTCAGACCTTTCATTTGGAGCTTTAATGGAGTCTTTATTTGCAGGTGTAAGCTATAGGGCAGCTCATGGTTTATTCTATTGCAGCTCACTCCTTCAACCATTTCCGGTTTTGATGGCATATTCTTGATCCTTGAGGGAGGGCGTTTTTGGTGAGCTATTGTACTCTTTGGGGAAGATTTTAATGCCCCATTTCTTTTTTCATATGAATTAAATACTCTTTTCTTCATCTCCAAAAATTTTCAGGTCGAAATTCCAAGTAGAAATGTATAAATCTCATTTTTAATGGAAGAACAATGCCATTTCCCCACTACCTTGTTGTGAACCAATGTATTGATGATGATTTCGAATGAATGGATGATTCTCTGATGAATTTGTGATTAATGGACTGCCATGGATGTATTTTACAAGTTTCATGTACTGTACTTGAGCATTTGAAGTATTTTTACTTAGTTTAATTGCACTGGGAGAATAAATAGTGCCATTTCCCCAAGGGTCGAATTGGTGATTTTTGCAGTTGAATGGGAGAGGGTTGGAACAGATATAATAATAAATTAATGGTGCACATGAGACCTTAATAACATCCTTAATACATTCCCTACCTCTTTCCATAAATTTGAGTGGCTTTGGAGGCATTTGGGAAGCCATTTTCAATACTTACCCCAGGGGGATTTGAACCCCAAATTACTAGTAAAATTGCATACTTGGTCCAGAATATTAAGAGAGTTTGCAGAGGTATTTTGGTGTCCATATATCATCCCTGAACATCATATTCAAGTATTAATATCATTCGTACACCTTCCTTGAAGATTTGAAGGCATTTGGAGTCAATTCGAGACATAGAGACCAATACTAGTCAAAGGAAAATTACTAGTAAAGTTCCCTACATTGGCCAGAATTGAAAGAGTATTTGTAGAAGTATTTTAAAGGTCCAAAGGCATCCTTAAAACACATATTTATGTTCTAATCTCATTCATATAACTTCTCAGAATATTTGAAGTCATTTGGGGCAAATTTGGGACCTAGAGATCAAAACTAGTCAAAGGTCGAACCAAGGAAAAAAAGTGGAAAATTGCCATTTTAATAAAATTCCTAATAAGGGTCATTACACTAGCGCAGTTAGTACAGCTGGAGGAAGATCGCTTTATCGCAGGATTCCACCAAGGGGTGGAGAAGGATCGTCAGAAGGCGTGGCACGATCACCACATCAAAAACAAACAGTTTCAACAAGGTGACTTGGTGTTGTTGTATGACAGCGAGTTTATGAAACATCCAGGTAAATTACAGATGCATTGGTTGGGTCCATATCGCATCAGTAGTATCACTTCAGGAGGCGCAGTACAGTTGCAGCAGTTGGACAGAGCAATGCTCCCAAAGTTGATTAATGGTAGTAGGTTGAAGCCCTATCAGTCGGTCTTGGAACAGCGCGATGCCTAAGTCTCATCGGGAAAAAAAAAATGTGTGTAGGTTGATCGGTGGCAGGTTGGCACACCAACAAGAACAGAATGCGCAAGCAGGGAGGGTTGTGCTACAAGTTAGGAGTGGTCCATGATAGTGGATGGGTTGTGACCGGATCTGGTCAGCAATCATTCTGAATCATGAGCAAATGGGACCTTTTTCATTTTGGCAGATATGATTGATAGTTGTCCTAGAGTGGCACTAGCATAAGGCACGTTTGGCACCAGGGACACACCGTGGAAGCATGGTCGATGGTATCAGGGGTGATGGTTTGCACACTTTGGCACGAATGGCAGTTGGAAGAGGTATGGTTTCCACTCTGCATGTCAATAATCTGGCCTCTACACGCAGGAAATAGCAGAATGGTATGATCGTCACCTTATGTGAACGGATTTTGCAAATGATTGTTGAGGCAGACATTCAAACATGGGCGATGTATAAATCTAGGCACCAGAGGATACTCAAGCACAGAGGTATTTCCAATCGAGGGATAGTTATGCTGCAAGAAGGTCAGGCATCTAGATAAGTTAGGAATTCCAAGGAGGCTGTGGAAATGATCCATTTCATTTCACGTGGTAGCACACCAGGTGCGCTGAGGGCTCGAACGACAAGTGTGCATGAGCGCCTGGAGCACGACGCGCCGCGGACACTCTTGTGTTCCAAATATGAAGTCTCATCCGAGATGTCGAGGTACGTGGTGGTTGTTCAAAGCTTCGTGGTCCCTGTGACCATAGAGATAACAGGGGTGGCAACCCCCTGATCCCGATCGTCCATGCTCACCAGAGCGAAACAGATGTGCCAGAGCAGTTGGCTTGTTTTGCCCCTCGACGTTGTTTGTCAACTTCTCCTCAGTCTGCACCGGGTTCCTAGAGACTGGAGGATGAGTTTGAGAGGTACATGACAGCAAGCCGAAGGATGACCGTCTTTGGGTAAGAAGTACATGACAGTGAGACGAAGATCATTGTAGCAGTGAGAGCCGTATACAACAACGAGATCCAGACAACACGAATAGTTGTAGAGACATAGTTCAACCATAGATGAGTCCATGTACACCATTTCTAGTTGACTTGGCTCGAGGGCAAGCCACAAGATTGTGTTGGGGGCCTGTTGGCAGGCAGTTTGGTAAGGAAGAATCGCAGCATTGTTGATGCTGTGAGACGTCAGAAGAGATCGGGGAAGGCAGAAAGCTGGATTAGTTTATGCATTTTTGGGTCAATTGTACCGCAATTTGTGGGTTTTGGGTCAGTTGGACCGTATATTATGTATTTTTGAGTCATTTGTACCGCAGTATGCAGGTTTTTGGGTCATTTGGACCGCGTCAGTTAGATTTTGGGTCATTTGGACCACGTCAGTTAGATTTTGGGTCATTTGGACCACGTTAGTTAGATTTGGGTCAATTGTCCAAAGTGTCAGTTAGGAAGTTGTTAGTAAGTGGGTAAGCACTTTAAAGGCAGAAGCCTATATATAGTCATAAGTTGTAAGTGTTGAATCATCTTGGTACGGATCCTTAGAGGTTGGATGTGTGCGTATTTGAGCCTGTAGCTGAGATCAAGAGATATTGGTGAGATCTGGTTTTGCAGAGATATTGTATTAGGGTTTTGTTGAAGTAATATGACATGACGGAACGATTTGGTGAAATTCCTTGTGTATGTTTTATGATAATGCATGTTGTGATTCATGAATGATGCTATGTTTTCTCACTTCAGCTAATGCTTTAATGTTATACTTGTTGCGATGAAATATCATGTTGAATGATGCTATGAATATGAATGATTCCAAATCTGAATGCATGTATTGACTGTTAAATGTCGCGATAAGTTAAGTAATTGGTGCCGCAAACATCCTCCTTCATTCGACGGAAACATGGTTCCGTCCACTCTCCCTTAAACGCCTCAGGTGAGACCTCATCTGCTCCGCAAATGTTGTTGGACGGGGTAAAACCCATCTGGGACGGTGCTTAGGGAGATCGCGGTGGGTTGGTGTTGATAGCGATGGGAACCCCTGTCGACTGGGTTTGAGTCAACATTCATCCCTGGGGATGTTAGTGGAGTAGTCGAGGTCCCAAGTGTGTTTGTATTTGGGAGCCTTAAATTCTATTTAAACCTTATATTTGTGTGGTTTGAGTCTACAAGGATCAATGTTTATTCCTCATGTGGCATTTTGGATTAATTTTGAGACTATTGGAGTAAGGGTTGTGTACAATAGACAATTTGGTGAAAGGATTTCTCAACAAACAGGCCTAAGAATTCTTTGTGTGGTTTGGGCTTAAGGGGATGATCGTTTAGTAATTTTGTGGATTTTTATCATTTCCTTTGAGCATGTTAACCTAGGGGTTGTGGGTAGTGGAAAATTTGGTGAAATTATTAACCTACGAATAGGCCTAGGACTTCTTCTAGTTGGTACGATGGCATATCATAATCATATTATAAAATATGTGGTGTGTGAGGCTATGGACCTAAGGAAGGTTTTGAGGTCAATCATTAAGTAGTTGGATGCCATAATCCGGTTTAATCAAAGCACTGGAAATTATATTCATAATCAACAAACTCGATTTGAGGTCCTTGAGGCCATAGTTGAAGTGGAGGAAAGACAGGTGAAGAAGTTGGTTTCTAATGTGAGTATGCATTACAATATGCCACTTGGTTCACCAATATTTCTTAGGAAATGATCTATAGGCCTTCAGATTCTATTGGGATATTCAATCAAGTTTGCATGGAGTATTTTACTATTAAAAAGGAAACAGGGGGATGATAAGAATATAAGGGCAATAGGTTGATGCAGGAAACAACGTATGATGGAGAATCAACAATGGAAAAATCCCATAGTGAGCATGGTCTAGCATAAGAGTCTCATGTTCTATATATGTATTGTCAATTTCTTGTTTTTAGTGGCCAATTCATCAAAAACTATAGATATGAGGTTCATGGAAAACAATCGATATAGAGTAAGTAAAGCGAATGCTTGGGGTTTTGTTTTGAACTAGAATTGGCAAACAAAAAAAATTGAATCTTGGAAAATTTTGTACTCAACAGGAACTGTTTCAGTCACAACTTTAATATATCAATGAAATTATAATTGTTTCCATTAAAACAAACATGTTAGATTTATGAAACAATCTCAACGTTTCTAGTGGACACTCCACCTATCCTCATGGGAAAAAACTTGTAAAAGGTTAAAAAGAGAGAGCCATCGTGCAACATTTATACGGTTAAAATGCAGAAAGTTAGTAATTTGTAATGGACAATAAATTAATAAAATTTAAGTACATCAAAATTGGATAATAATATTGAAAGTAATAAATTAAAAAATACCATAGGGTCAAATTTAATTAATATTAAGAATATAAAAAAAATATAGAAATAGGGAGAAAAGGAAATAAAGAAAGTCAACCATAAGATAATAAATATGAGAGGTTTTCAACCTGATTTATGCCATGCCTTGATATTCACTTTGGAATCAAGCGATGGCCATATAATCAAACCCTAGTGGCCACGAAAACATTGTTCCACCCAACCAGCTATGTTGTCTCCTTGGAGAGGTTATACCAATTATGATTCATAAATAAAGAATTATCTTCGGGAGCTTAGCGGAGCCCATATTCGACTTAAATATGACTCTAATGATTTAGCATGGGTCAATAATAAGGTGGGATATGAAATGATTTGGGCTAATGATAATCAAGAATCAGAGTGGCAGTGGTACAAAATCTAGAATAACAAGACACTAATAAAAACCATGTTTTTCATGTGGCTTGCATTAAAAAAATAGGGTTCTCTCATGGGAGATGTTGCATAAGCATAATAAATGAGGTAAAATTATTTTTTTATTGTGTAAGGAAGGTGTAAAGTCCACCAAATAACTATTGATAGATTTTATTTATGCACAACAACTTTGGAGGGATGTGGGAAATTGGTTGGGAATGATAAACATATGGAATGGTCCCAGTAATTTGGGATGAATGTGGGCAATTGGGTGGGAAATACATACATATGGAATGGTCCTAGTAAGTTTGGAGGGATGTGGGAAATTGGTTGAGAAAGACAGACATATGGAATGGTCCCGGTATTTATACTTGTTTACAAGTGCGGTTTAATAGTCAAGATTTGAAGTTCATAATTGTTTCCTTCTTGGTTCTTTGAGGGATACAGATTGCATAAAATGGAATGTTTTTTTAGGAAAGATACATGTGATCAATATAGGTCATAACACAATTGAGTTCCATATATAATACTTGCTTCCCTACACAAAACATGGTTGTGGCTAGGTAGTTGAGAGAAATTATGATTGTAAAGTTTGTTCCTTGGGAATTTTTTGTCAGACCTTGATAAGAAGTGGATTCCATTTGTATCCTAAGAGATATATAATATCTCTCTATTAACCATTTCATAAATTTTAAGGAAAATTTTGGGAAGAGTAATAATAATTATGGTCAATTCATGGCTTAAGGACCTTATTGATGACTATTGTGAATAGGGGCCTTCAACATATATAAGTCTTTGAGGACTCGCTGTTAGTTATAAACTAGATGAACAATGAAAATTCGGTTAACAATAGGACACTCTTTCCTCTATAAAAACAAACTAATGAGAATGCTCAACAATTTGAAAGGATTTCCTTCATTCATGTGCACTACTAGGAATTGAATACCATGGCTAACTATTTGAATAGATCATGTTTATTTATTCCTGGTGGATAGATTATGATCGAAGAATCATGATGGTATCTTTTCATAATAAAGACAATCATTATACATCCTTTGCATTCACTTTTTTGAACTTTGGATGACTTTAATATGCCTATTAAGGACATTAATTTTGATGATTAACATCGATAGATATGGTAAGAGTGATTTCACAAGATGATGTAATGGGTAAACATGGGCCAAGTTAGACTGGATTTTTGGTGTTGAATTTTGATATCTCTAGATATGGGAGAAAATAGGTTGTTATGTTCAATTCATATGCAATGTGCCTCAAGCAACTGAAGAGGGTGTTTTTTATTATATTTTCAATAAAGAATATATTTTTTTATGATTCATAAATAGACATAACCAACACAAAATGAAGGACAATTTCATACTTGACTAATCCTAAAAATAATTGTTTTCCTAGGAAAAAGTGTATTTATTACTATAGCAGAGAGTAGAAAACACTTTATTCATGTGTTGTAGGTATATTATAAAAAAGAGAGATTATCTCATGGTGATAGATCGCATATATTTTGATGAATAGGTTAAAACTTGTTAATTGATGTTATCAAAACATTTAATCACTAAAGTGTTGATGTACACAAGGACATTTACAAAATCTAGAATTCAAAGACATTTCTAGAGGTATTTCAAGGAACTAATGTCATCATAAGCTAAGCCATGCAGTCTATAAAATCTATATTTCTAACTAAATCAATAATTAATATCATCATGAGTCTCAACCAAAAAGATTCGTCCCACATGAAGTGTGAGCCCTACTTTAGACAATGAATCGACAATAGTGTGCATTTCTCAATACACATGAGTGAATGATATCATTTGAAAATGTAGAAATATATACTTGAGTTATTCTCCCATACTAAGTACGGTAATATTCTAAGCTCGAAGAAAATATTTAATCCATTTGATGACCAAGAGAGAGTCCATAGAAACCCGACTTTGGGACAAACCCTTCCATGCTTCTAATTTCAACATACAACTTAAAGCCATGAATTGCATGAGATTGTTGGTGCCTCTTCCTAGATTGGATTTAAATTCAATTGGGTGTTATTCAATGAGATAGAGTATGCCTCCCAAGATATAATTTGAATCCCTCTCTATGCAATCCTCATGAAAAAGGATTTGGGGTTAGACATGTCAATCATAAATTCTCCCATCGGTCTATTTCTTGTCTTTAGTTTTGATCTAGTTATACATTGTAAAAGCCTGTGAGGTGACCTGGAAAGTTGGCATGTTTCTAATTTCAAATAGTGTGGCATTACATGCAGTCCATATGCCCCATAGTACCAAGTATGGAATCATTCTATATTTTTTCATTGCATTTCTTTCACACCACATTTTTAAGGCATTCCTCCACATTGTCCTCATTTAAAATTTTGTTCCATCCAATCAAGTTGCCAATGTCCCTATGTATATTTCTAGAAAAGATACAATAAACAAATAAATGGCTCACAAATTCAGCTCTTCCTACACAATACATAAATGTTATGTCATTCATTATTCCTTTTCTAATTTGTATTCCATGTGAGGATGTTGTTAGACATGCTAACCAAATAAACGTTTTTGTCTCCATAGGAATTTTAATTTTTGTTGATGTATATGTAACTTCGGAATGTATTTCATCTGTATATTTTATATATATTTATTGTGCCCTTATAAGAGATGTGTTATTCCTCTATAAGGAAGTGTCGTCATGTGGATTGACAAGTGTCGCAAGTGTGTGTACTTGCCGATGGGTTATTAGACCACCATTTGGGGTCGGCCCGGAATTATATATAATATAATGTGGATGTATCTAAGTAGACAAGTCGGCCCCAGTAGGTCACTGGGCAAAAAGGTGAGTATAAATAGAGATAGGAGATCTCTATTTTACTCACTCGGAAAAGTAACTCACTATCTATCTGAAAGTGGCGCACTAGTGAGGAGGAGGAGGATCATCTGCTAGGAGACTATCTCAGTGTTATTTGGTTGTATTTTGGTTGAGCCATTGCTCTCTCTATCTCTAAGGAAGTTGTGGGGTTTTTAACCTTAGGGTTTTCCCCACGGAAACTCTGTGTCTCTTGTCTCTATGCTTTTGATTCTTGTGATGCTTGTGATGCTTGTCATATTATGATTGTCATGCATTGATATACTGTAGATGTTATTCTCTCAGCAAAGATCCTATAGTATTGTGAATTAATACTCAAAATTTAACATGGTATCAGAGCTTAACTGAGAAGAAGACATTTTGCAGTGATGGAAGCTTGTATTCCTTGTTTATTGGGTTTCTCTCCACAGATTTTTGAAATTCAGTATAGTAGATTGGATCTACTCATCAAGGCGCATCTATCTGTCCAATCAGAATTCAGTTCCGAGCTTTTTCAGATTTGGCCCTAAAAATTAGGGTTTCCATAAAAATAGGAATTTCTGGAACCTGAAGGCACAGCTGGAAGCTCCTTGCAAAAATCGAAGGTTAGCGCTTTGGATCGAGATTTTTGGCTGGGTAGATCTCCGGGAAACTCAAACCCTAATTCAGGGCTCTCCCCAGTGAACCCGGGAGGACAAAAAGGCAATTTTGAAGGGCAAGACTTTGTTGATCTCAAATTCTGAATGTACTAGGCTGATCAGCTCTCCAAGGCGCATCTTTCTATCCTTTCGGAATTTTGAAATTCACATTTTGAATTTTTAGGGTTTCTCTAACAAACCCTAATCCGGGACCAGATCCGGTTTTCAGCACTTCAAGTGGTAAGTCCTAAATATTTTCTACTTCCATTTGAAGTACTATTAAACATGTCTCTCCATACTAAGCTTGAGGATAAGCTTGAAGGGGCTGATAACTTCCGAGCATGGAAGTATAGGATTGGGTTAATCCTGGAAGAGAATGAGTTGGACTCATATGTGAAAGAAGACATCCCTATCCAAGAGGATGAAGAAGCCAAGGCATTACACAAGAAGAACTTGGTCAAGGCAAAGAGAATCATTGTTGATTCTATCAAAGACCATCTCATACCCCATGTGTCTTCTCTTAAGACACCCAAGGAGATGTTTGAATCTTTGACCAAGCTATTTGAAGGAAAGAACATAAATCGGAAGATGACCCTACAGAACCAATTGAAAGCAGTGAAGTTTCAGAATGGAGAAACCATTCAATCTTACTTTTCAAGGGTCTCCCAGATCAAGGAACAATTAGAAGCAGTAGATGAAATGGTGGAGAATGGTGAAGTGGTGATGACCACTCTAAATGGCCTACCCGGGTCATGGGATTCCTTTATTCAAGGAATTTGTGCAAGGAAGAAGTTGATCTCCTTCAGTAGACTTCGGGAAGAATGCTCTCAAGAAGAAGCTAGACTTATAGCTCGTGAAGAAAATATGGGAGGTGAAGATCAAGCTCTTGCAGCCCACACCGGGAAAGGAAAGTTCAAGAAAGAGCCATCTCACTCCAAGAGATCTTCACATCAATTCAAAGAAAGAAGAGTATGCTTCACTTGTAATGAGAAAGGACATATTGCCATAAATTGTCCCAAGAACAAGAAGGACAACAACATCTCCAACAAGAAGAAGAAGGGTGGCAAAAGAAGGTTTCATGCTCATGCTGCCGAAGATGATGAACCTCCAAAGAAGAAGGCTAGGGCAGAAAGTGATAGTAATGATGACTCATCAAGTGAAGAAGAGTATGTTCTGATCTCTGCTCTCACAGGTACCATCTCCCATGGTTGTAATGATTGGTTGATTGATAGTGGGGCTTCCAAACACATGACTGGGTTCAAAGAATCTTTTGTGAACCTATCTGAACATGAATCACCCCATAAGGTGAAACTTGGGGATGATTATCAATACCCAATCAAAGGAAGTGGTGAAGCCTCCTACAACCTAGATTCTGGAAAATCTCTGAAGATGAAGGAAGTACTTTATGTACCTGGGCTCAAGAAGAACTTACTCTCCATTTCTGCATTAGATGCAAAAGGTATGAGGGTTGCATTTGTGGATGGCCAAGTCCTAATGTGGCCAAAGGGAAAGACCATAGATGATGCAGTAGTAATTGGAGAGCAAGAGGGAGGCTTGTATAAATTGAAGGGACAACCTGAACATGCCATGGTGCATGAATCCATGGAGCCAAGTGAACTTTGGCATAGAAGACTTGCTCACATGCACTATAGAGCACTTCCAATTGCAAGCAAGGCAGTAGAGGGTCTTCCTGAAATCAAGACCAAAAATGAAGGTGTTTGCAAAGGATGTGCAAAAGGTAAGAACATTAAGAAGGCTTTCCCAAGCAGTGAAAGCAAGGCAAAAGACATCCTGGAAATCATCCACTCAGATGTATGTGGTCCTATGTCATCCAGTTCCCTGAGTGGGTATGTTTACTATGTCTCATTTATTGATGACTTCTCCAGGAAGACTTGGGTATACTTCTTGAAGGGAAAAGATGAGGTGCTTGATAAATTCAAGGAATTCAAAACCTTGATGGAGAATCAAACTGACAAGAAGATCAAAACATTCAGATCCGACAATGGTGGAGAATTCACCTCAAGTGACTTCAAGAAGCTTTGCAGTGAGTCAGGGATTAAGAGGGAGTTGACTACTCCTTATAATCCTCAACAGAATGGTGTTGCAGAAAGGAAGAACAGAACTATCATGGAAGCAGCAAGGGCAATGTTGCATGACCAGGATCTTCCTATGCATCTATGGGCAGAAGCAGCTAGAACAGTTGTATATGTGCAGAACAGAACACCCCACAAGATATTAGACAACAAGACACCAGAAGAGGTCTTTTCTGGTAAGAAACCTGAAGTCAGTCATCTCAGAATATTTGGTTGTCCAGTGTACACTCATGTCCCAAAGGAAAAAAGGACTAAACTAGATCCTTCAGGAAAGAAGGGTATTTTTGTGGGTTACAGTGAAAGCTCAAAGGATTACAAAATATAATTTCCAGGGTTCAAGAAGATTGATGTCAGCAGGGATGTAACATTTGATGAAAACTCAGCATTCATCAAATCAAGGAAGGAACCTACTGAAGTTTATGAAGAACCTAAGGAAACAAGATTTCAGGACACTCCCATGACTGAAGCAGTTCCAGAAGCTGTTCGTGAGTTTGAAGATCCACAAGAACCTATAGATCCACCCTGTGAGGATAACTCTCACAAGAGGAAACCTGTATGGGCTAGAGAGCTCATTCAAGATGCAGAAAGATTTGGTATTCCAGAAGAAGAACACAGAGCAAAGAAAAGAACCAGATCACAGACTATCTATGTTGCTTTACTCTGTGACATTATGAACAAAGAGCCTTCCAGTTATGAAGAAGCAGCATAAAAGAAAGAATGGAAGGATGCCATGGTTGAGGAATACCAATCAATAATGAAGAATGATGTTTGGGATTTTGTCCCAAGACCTAAAGAGAAGTCTGTTGTGACTTCTAAATGGATCTTCAAAATCAAACATGCTGCAGATGGCAGTGTGGAGAAATTCAAAGCAAGATTCGTAGCTTGTGGATTCTCTCAGAAAGAGGGAATAGATTATGAAGAAACTTTTGCACCTGTAGCCAGGTATACTTCCATCAGAACAGTACTTTCCCTGGCTGCAGCTATGAAATGGAAAATACACCAGATGGATGTCAAGACTGCTTTCTTGAATGGTATAGTTGAAGAGGAAGTATATGTGGAACAACCACTTGGTTTTGAAATATATGACAGGGAGTCATATGTGTGCAGACTGAAGAAAGCCTTGTATGGCTTGAAGCAAGCTCCCAGAACTTGGTATGGTAGGATGGACAGTTTCCTATCTAGTTTGGGCTTTACCAAGAGTAAAGCGGATTCCAACCTTTACTACAAGGTTGAGGAAGGGAATCTTGTGATTCTACTCCTGTATGTGGATGACTTATTTGTAACAGGAGATGACAGACTGATTGCAGATACTAAAAGGAAGCTTGCCGCTGAATTCGATATGAAAGATTTGGGAATGATGCACTATTTCCTAGGTATGGAGGTGTGGCAGAATGCAGGTGGGATCTTCCTTGGTCAAGGGAAGTACACAGTAGATATCCTGAAGAGATTTGGGATGATGGATTGCAAGGCCATGGCCACACCTATGGCATCGAATCTGAAGCTTTTATGTGATGCTTCATCTGAGCCAGTTGATGTCTCTATGTATCGTCAGATGATTGGGTCCTTGATGTACCTGACGAACACGAGACCAGACATTTGCTTTGCTGTGAACACATTGAGCCAGTTCCTGACGGATCCGAGGAGTGTTCACCTGGTTGCTGTAAAGCATGTTTTGAGGTACCTGAAGGGTACAGTGGATTATGGGCTCAAGTATGAAGCGAATCAAAAGTTTAACCTCCAGGGTTATGTTGATTCAGATTAGGCTGGCAGTGCTGCAGATAGGAAGAGCACATCTGGGTGTTGCTTCAATATGGGATCAGGCGTGATCTCTTGGTTTAGCAGGAAGCAGTCCTGCGTAGCACTGAGTACAGCTGAGGCTGAGTATGTTGCATCCTGTTTAGCTAGTTGTGAGGCAGTATGGCTACGGAAGCTACTGTCTGAGTTATTTGATCTCCCGCTGGATGCTATTGGTATCTTCTGTGATAACTAGAGTTGTGTGAATCTATCCGAGAACCCAGTGTTTCATGACAGGTTGAAACACATAGAGATCAAATATCACTATATCAGGGATATGGTGCAGAGAGGAGCTGTGAAGCTCCTGTATGTTGCGACAGACGAGCAGATTGCAGATGTGTTGACGAAGCCACTAGCCAGGGTGAAGTTCGAGTACTTCAGAGAGAGTCTTGGCGTGCTTCAGATCGAGGATACTTCGAGGAAGAAGTGATGGACACATTTGTTGAAGCCATTCCAAGCATTTTGGAAGGGGGATCCTTCACATGGCTGTGGATGTAAGCGCTGGATGATGAGCATCAGGATGATGTTCTGGTTTCTGCTTGGATATGATCAGTTGAATCATTATATGTATGTATGTACGCATCATGTTGGATGTTGGATATGATCGGTTGGATCATGTGTATGTATTTTGTATACGCATCATGTTGGATGCTGGATATGATCAGTTGGATCATGTGTATGTATTTTGTATGTACGCATCATGTTGGATGCTGATGGATAAATTGTGTGGATCATGTATCTTTGTATGATTAGGTAGATCATGTATGTTGATGGATACATTGTGTGGATCATGTATCTTTGTATGATCAGGTAGATCATGTATGTTGATGGATACATTGTGTGGATCATGTATCTTTGTATGATCAAATAGATCATGTATGTTGATGGATACATTGTGTGGATCATGTATCTCTGTATGATCAGATAGATCATGTATGCTGATGGATACATTGTGTGGATCATGTACCTATGTATGTATCAGATGAATACTTGGTGTGCATCAGATGGATGCATTGTATGATCAGGATGATCGTGGATGACGAGCTTCTCCAGATGACATGCAGCAGGATGTTGCAGTGATGATGATCAGGATGATCATGTGTACATCAGGATGATGTTTGATGAGTATCAGATGATACTTTGTGGCCATGGATCAGGTTGTGCAAGTAAGCATGTAATTTGTGCCCTGGGATATTTGCAGATGGTCTTTCGAGGTTTTTCCTATGGCATGTAATTCGGTGCCCTGGGACATCTGGCAAATGCTCTTGCGAGGTTTTGCTTGGAAGGACATGTAATTTGTGCCCTGGGAGATCTGCAGATAGTCTTTCGAGGTTTTGCCTATGGCATGTAATTCGGTGCCCTGGGATATCTGGCAGATGCTCTTGCGAGGTTTTGTCCTATGGCATGTAATTTGCTCCTGGGAGATCTGGACAGGATGAAAAAGGCCTCAGATGCTTCAACCAGGTTTTGCCATGACCACATGTAATTTGCTCCTGGGAGATCTGGACAGGATGAAAAAGGCCTCAGATGCTTCAGCCAGTTTTTGTGGTGAGATCACATGTAATGTGCTCCTGGGAGATCCGACAAGTAGAGCCGTGTGCTCGTAAAAGCCTGGGATGCTTCAGCCAGGTTTTGTGATGGGTCACATGTAATGTGCTCCTGGGAGATCCTACAGGTAGAGCTGTGTGCTCGTCATAGCCTGGGATGCTGCAGCCAGGTTTTGTGATGCACGTAATGAGTCCTGAGGATTCCACAGTATGGCCAGTGATGATGAAGACCTGCAGATGGCGGGCCTACATCCAGTATGAAAAAGGACTGGCTCTGTAGAACTTCCTATGACGAGTTGAGTCAGAGATTGGTTGAGATAGCAGCAGCAGTGACGATGATGATGATGATGCATCGATGACGATGATCCAGAGAAGAAGACTTGTCTAGCAGATCTGTGTCGAGAAATACCTTCCTATTTAAGAGGGAGTGTTGATGTATATGTAACTTCGGAATGTATTTCATCTGTATATTTTATATATATTTATTGTGCCCTTATAAGAGATGTGTTATTCCTCTATAAGGAAGTGTCTTCATGTGGATTGACAAGTGTCGCAAGTGTGTGTACTTGCCGATGGGTTATTAGACCACCATTTGGGGTCGGCCCGAAATTATATATAATATAATGTGGATGTATCTAAGTAGACAAGTCGGCCCCAGTAGGTCACTGGGCAAAAAGGTGAGTATAAATAGAGATAGGAGATCTCTATTTTACTCACTCGGAAAAGTAACTCACTATCTATCTGAAAGTGGCGCACTAGTGAGGAGGAGGAGGATCATCTGCTAGGAGACTATCTCAGTGTTATCTGGTTGTATTTTGGTTGAGCCATTGCTCTCTCTATCTCTGAGGAAGTTGTGGGGTTTTTCACCTTAGGGTTTTCCCCACGGAAACTCTGTGTCTCTTATCTCTATGATTTTGATTCTTGTGATGCTTGTGATGCTTGTCATATTATGATTGTCATGCATTGATATACTGTAGATGTTATTCTCTCAGCAAAGATCCTATAGTATTATGAATTAATACTCAAAATTTAACAATTTTCATATATTTTAGCCCACCACCATTTTTGTTTATCTTCAATTGCATTTACATGTAATGCCCTATAACCCAATTTTATTGGATACTATCCACCTTCCTTATTATGTTCCCACACCAATTCATCATAGGTATCTTTTAATATTAGGTATGCTTTGTTTAGCTCAGTCTCGAAGATTTCTTAGGTTTGTGTCAAAATTCCTTCAAGTCCTAGGTATTCTGCAAGGAGCCATCATTATTGATAGACATTAGTAGGGAAAAAATACCTAGTTAGATTAAGTGTACATATACCATTTTTTGTAAATGTTGGATCAAATTGGTAGGTAAAAACACCTCATTACCACTTCCCATAATTGTATCAACTCTAAATATGACTTGTTAACTGCTTCCCACTTTCCAATCCAAGTAAGTTCAGATAATTAGAAAAGAAATTGTTGGAGCTTTCCATTGATTGAAGACGTTAGAAATACTTTTCCTTTGATTTCTAATCCAATCCAGTATGGTTCCTAGAGCTATATATTTTTGTGGTAATATTCTATGCCAAACAATTTATTTGGGAATCAGGTTCCATAGTGTTTTTTCTTCAAGTGATAACCTAAAGACATTAATAAGTTTTAATCCCCCATCCTCCTTCTTCCTTGGGTCTAGCTATCATCTACCAATTGGCTAATTGTGTGTCAATATTGTCATTGTTTCATTTCCATAGAAAATTAAAGCAAGTTCTATTAATTTTTTCTAGTATACCTTTGGTAATGTGAGATAGAGAGTGTCCGTAAATGAGAATGGCCCCTAATATAGATTTAACTAGTACCAACTTACGACTTCTAAATAGTAAAAAATGGCACAAAAAACATTTTTTTTTAGGAGCCTTGTCTATGCTCTTTAATATATCCATTGTGTTTGAATTTGAATCCAGGATACTTTATTCATGTTAAATGTACAGCATGATGAGTCATTCTCCAAGCCAAGATTGGGCCTCATGTGTTGAGGTAGGGAGCCTGAGTTGGACTTAGGAACTTTGAGTAGATTCTTGATTTGGACTCAAGAATGACTAAGCCTTCAGTTGTAAAAGGTTATTCCTCATGTCTTGAGGTGAATGATTTGATTTATCAAAGTGATGATGCTATAAATTCTTGTTAGACAAGTCTCAAGACTTGTGTGTCAAGTCAGATTCTCATGTGGACCTCCAATTATAGTACATGGGGTGGACTTTTGTTATGCAACCAAGTTCTGGATATAGCATAAAAATAGCAGAAATAGACCATAAGAAAATAATGTAATAAAGAAAGGAGATGAATAGCAATCCTCTTCTAGGGAGGAACCTCCTTACACAATTTACTAAGTACATAAGACAAGACAAGATACAATGATGACTAAAATGAAAAGGTATCCTTCCTATATATAGGAGACCAAGGGGTACAATAACAACTAATAGACCCAAGCCGACATCAATAATATGTAATGCACCATAATAAAAGGGGTAATGTGCCACTACATCGGGGATAATTAGTTTTGGATGATTTTGTATGAAGGACTCATCTTCCCATGTCGAATATTCCACTGGCAAGTTCTTCCATTTGATGAGGTACTCCGTAATAGCCCGCTTTTGTAGTTTGTTTAGTCCTTGTTTCATTGATTTGTTCAGGTTACAATATGACTCTTCCTTCTTCATCAATCTTGGGAAAGATCG
The DNA here is from genome assembly GCA_027924585.1 of Larix kaempferi. Taxonomy (NCBI): domain Eukaryota; kingdom Viridiplantae; phylum Streptophyta; class Pinopsida; order Pinales; family Pinaceae; genus Larix; species Larix kaempferi. Next base: position 25,849,605 of record BSBM01000158.1, on the reverse strand, counting down.
TTTGAATTGGGATCTTTTCTCCTATTACCTTCTTTAAGCAAGAAACATGGAAAATTGGATGTACTCTTGAAGATGAAGGAAGCTCCAATTTGTAATCCATACTACCAATCTTCTACAACACTTATAAGGACCATAATACTTGGGTTCTAATTTATTTTCCTTATTTAGTTGCTTGAGGGACATCTGCTTGTAAGGTTGTAGCCTTAGAAATACCCAATCCCCTTCTTCAAAACTCCTTTAACTCTGATGTTGGTCAGCTTGTTGTTTCATCCTATTTTGTGGCATAGCTAGGTTGTCCTTAAGTATTCGGAGAACTTCTTGTTGGTGCTCTATGTGATCATCCACGGCTTGAAATTTAGATTTTCCCTTTAAGGGAGATGTGATAGATGTAGGTTGGTACCCATAAAGTGCCATAAATGGAGACATTTTTTATGATGTATGGAACGAAGTATTTTACTACCATTCTGTCAAAGATAACCATTTCACCCAATGTGTTTTTTTATCAGATACAAAACAACGAAGATAGCCTTCCAAACATTTATTCATTATCTCATTTTGCTCATTAGATTAAGGATGATTGTTAGAAAAACAGGATCGCCGAGCAATAACAATAAACAATATGGAAATATAAATCACATAAAACACATTACAAGAGAGACACCAATATAATGTGGTTCACCCAAGATGGGCTATGTCCACACAGAAATTTCCAGTCCGTATTATTATACCATCCCACAAATGAAGGGATACAACATGCAGCAGATGTGTTGCAACTTCCTCTTCACTCTCTCACAGTCTCTCTCACACAATTAGATATATTTACAATACTACAATACATAGTCGTGTTACAATGCCTTCCTTTTAAAGAGCATTACCATGGGAAAATACTATGGAACACACAATACCATGGGCCCATAAATCACCCATTATTGACCAAGTCATGACTATTAAATTACAACATTTTACAAGGCATTTTTTTTAAAAATTCACTACGGGGGCGCTGCCCCCGAACCCCCGCCAGGGGGGCTCCCAAACTAGTCTTCCCCCCCCCCCATAGACCCCCCATGGCAAATATTTTGGGGGGAAATCCCCCCCAAACCCCCCCCCCCCCCGTCATGGGATAGGATCCGAACACAGCTGAAACACAACCTATGAATAAGGAATATTAGGCTCCACAACCAACAATCTCCCATGTGGAGACTGATCACAGCAACTCCACTATTGTTGCACTTGCTGGACTATTCTATGAACGTTGGATCTGGAAAATTTCTGATCTTCACCTTCATGCTTGAAGGAAAATTGAAACCGAGTAGGAACTCATTTTCTCTCTAGTTACTACCTTTGTCAACATGTCTGCGGGATTCTGGCTAGTGTGTATCTTTTCCAACTTCAACAGTTCATCTTCCATAAGAGACCTTATGAAATGGTACTTGATTTGTGTATGTTTAGTATTAGAATGCAAGGATGGTTTCTTTGCAAGATGAATGGCACTCTGGATGTTACTGTACAACCTGTTATTTTCCTGTTTCTTACCCAATTCCTCCATGAAAGTTTGTAACCAAATTATATCTTTACTAGCCTATGTGGAAGCAACATACTCTACTTCCATTGTTGAAAGTGAAACAACCTTTTGTAGTTTCAAAATCCAACTTACTGTCATTCCACCTACAGTAAAGACATACCCTATGGTTCTCCTCCTGCTATCTTTATAACCTGCCATATATGCATTAACATATCCATGTAGAACAGTGTTTGAACCTCCAAAACATAATGCATGAGTGGTAGTACCTCTCAAATACTTGAGAATCCACTGTATTACCTTCCAATGTTCTTTACATGGATTGTTCATATATCTACTCACAACTCCCACTGCATGTGCAATATATGGTCTTGTGCACACCATGGCATACATCAAACTTCCAACTGTTGATGAATAGGGAACCCTAGACATGTAATCTATCTCTTCTTGTGTCTTGGGACACATCTCCTTACTTAGTTTGAAATGGTTGGCCAAAGGTGTACTAACTGGTTTTACATTCTACATTCTAAACCTCTCCAACACCTTTTGTATGTACTCACCCTGAGACAATGTCAATTTGTGATTTTTCATGTCTCTTGTTATTCTCATACCAAGGATTTGCTTTGCAGCACCCAAATCCTTCATCGCAAATGAATTAGCTAACTTATTTTTTAGCACATTTATATCTTGTATGTTAGAACCTGCAACAAGCATGTCATCCGCATACAATAACAAGATAATATATATGTTACACCAAAATATCGTCATCATGAGTCATGTATCAGCTCCATGCCTTAATCCCTAAAGTTACTTGGCTAAAACATTGACAGAAAGGTTGCTATCCTTCCCTTTCCATCTTTTGTTGTCACCCAGATGCACCTTTCCTTTGAGCAAGGAGCGTCAACCTCTTGGTGACGCACTATTCACCTTAGAGGAGTGCATCGGTGATGCATGCTTCCTGTGTACATAGTGCGGCGATCCATTTCTGACTCAAGTTTCCTTCCTGCAAGGTGCGTCATAGTTGGTTAAATTGGATAAAAGGAAGCTTCGAGGGATTTCTCGAAGCTTACGGTGACTTGGAGGTCTATCCCTAGATGCTAGGAAATCTGGCTCTCGATCCCCTAACCTATTGACGTGATACCTTAGACGTCTCCCCTAAATATTCAAACTATTATATTCCTTTAGCCCTATATATACAACCCCCCTCTCCATTGTAAAAGGAGGAAGGACCATAGTACTCTTATGCTGGTGAAATTATTCTAGGTGATCCTCATTCATCCTTTGGGAGGCAAGCATTATATCTTGGAGGTTAGGATTGTTGGATGGAAGTTGCAACATTAATGCTTGGGTTGTGACATTTCTTCCCTATGTACTTCTGTTTATTACATTAACACGAGTTCTTTCCATAAGTGTTGTTGTGTTGATAATACTTAGGATTTTCCTCTTTAACTGTTAATATAGATCAATTCATGTTCATATTCTTTCACTTCTTGTATGTTTCCACTTGCTTGACATGGTTTTGCAGCTGAATATCTGAAGAATTTGGATCTTGGAGAAGCAAGGAGAAAGGAATTGCAGACTTGAGGTAAGCCACATCTTGACCTATCTAGTATGTCTATTGATCTAGGAAAGTAGCTGGTATTGTGTATCTATTTGTTATAGATCCACTTGGACTAGGCAGATCTATTTGATTCTGCTCATGTAGATTGTCCAAAAAAAAATTTGGAGACCATACTAGGGAAAGATATCCATAGCTTTAATTTCAATTTGTTTTGGTTTCATTAATTTCATTTTAATCAACTTTTTAGCCTCTTAAGTGCCTCCCACCATTGGACCTAACCATCAGAGTCTCTGGGTTTCCCAGAATCTGTTCAGGATCAGTATTGGACCTGCTATCCTTTTATTTTTGGAGAAATTTTTATTTTTGTTGCTTGATACCCACCCGACACACCTGGGATGTGTATAACCTGCGTCATTGTATATTTGACGCACATAGCCTGTGAAAAGACAGTGTCGCTAATGCTTTTTGGCCTTTGGAAACCTGTGTCAATGACAAACTTACCCAGTGTGCAGAGTGCATTGTGGGACCTCCCAACGCTCTGGTGCATAATAGCAGGGCATGTCATCCTTTATTTCTTGGTACCCAGTGGCAATTTTTTCTCCATTTTGGTTTTTGGTCTGATTTTTAGAGCTCTGTGCATTGCAGCTTACAGTCACAGAACCCCTAGACCCAATGTCTATTGTTCTTTGGCTTGATTGTGAAGTTTTTGTGTCGATCCAAGTCCTAGATATTCAAGCGAGTGATCTAGTCGTTGTGGGAAATTTCAATCCCCCATCAACGTACTCATTCTTGTGACTCCCGATCGCTACACCAGATCTGTTCGATTTGTTCGATCTGATTTTCGAGCCTTCCCATTTTTGTTATTTCAATTTTTTGCTTGATTGTCTATGTTTTGAGTGTTGTTGAGATTTTGGGTGATCATACTTCTTTGGAAATTCCTCATTTTTTATAGTTTGCAATATTGTATTCTTTCATTTTCTAAATCTAGATCTGGAAAGTGGCATCATTCTCGGATCTGTTGAGCGCATTTGGGTAGAAAATCAAAAACTTTCCATTATCTTCATTTCGAGTTTCTTTCTTGAAATTGTTGTAGATATTTTTCATACTTTGGAATTTATCATTAAAATATCTGTGAAAAAATTTAAAGCATCATTATTATCTTGCATTTTCTTAGTTATGAAAACTTGTTTCTCATTTCCTTGAAATTTTCAAGTGCATTAGAACTTTTACAAGTGTTTCCAAAGATTGAAAGATTCTTGCATTTTTTATTTTCTTCCACTTGTTCATATTTATTTTGGAAAATTGAAGTTATTGCATACAAAGAGAATTCTCATTTTCATCTTAGCGTAGATTTCCTTGAAATTTTCAAGTGCATTAGAACTTTTACAAGTGTTTCCAAAGATTGAAAGATTCTTGCATTTTTTATTTTCTTCCACTTGTTCATCTTTATTTTGGAAAATTGAAGTTAATGCATACAAAGAGAATTCTCATTTTCATCTTAGCGTAGATTCGTTTAAATTTGAAAATAAAAAATAAAAAAACATTTAAGATTTGGTGTGTGTTATTTCATTGTTTTTGTTGGCTTACTGAAAAGAGTGCTCCATTTGTCATTTGGTTGATTTTGAAGTATAGGGGTACTTGTCCATCTTTTACTATTGGAAACAAAGGAAATTTATCCTTACCATAGATAGCTTTCATCGAAAAGAAAAGAAAATATTTTCATTTGCATATAGCTTAGATTTGCATTCATTTTAAATTCTTGTATTCACCTCATGCATTCACCTAACCGTAAAAGATAAAATTTACCGGTAGTGTTAGGTTAAAACTGTATAGAAACTTGTGTGTTAGCTTAGAGACGTGTTCCGAAGTCTTTAAGCATGTGTTGACACAAACCCAGTCGACAGGGGTTCCTCACTCTGTCGACACCCAAACCACCGCGATCTCCGGCCCAGACAGGTTTTACCCTATCCAGCAACACCTGCGGAGCAGATGAAGTCTCACCCGAGATGTTCGAGGGAGAGTTAACGGAACCACGTTTCCGCCGAATGAAGGAGTACCATGTGTGGCTACTTATCGATTGAGCGCAGCATTAATTCACAGATCATTCACTTCAACTTATGCATTTAAACAGAACCGCATCATCATTCAACAGATCTCATTATCAATAAAACCATCAATGTGCAAACAGATCTAATAGTATAACATTATTTAGAGCAAGGAAACATCACATCATTCACGTATTCATATCGCATATCACATTCATATCAGGAAAACAGAAAGAGACACAATGATTATGCTCAAAACTCCATCATGTCATATTAACCTTCGCATTAAACCAGAGATACAACAATATAGTTCTTATGTCGCATACCCAGATTCAAACGGACTTAGATCAATATCCAAAACATATCGCAATAACAATTCTCTGGATAAAGATTATCTAGTACTTGCAATGCTACATATATTTATAGGCTTGCGCCTTTACATTTTTGGTCCACTTAGGCAACTGCCTAACTACTTCTTTAACAAACTCTACAAAAAGGATGACCCTAACCCGCACAATGCAGTCCAAAATGACCCAAAAATACATAAAATATTATTATTTTCGACTTGTGTGCAGTTCTCCTCCATGTGCGGCATCTTTGACCTTGCGCAGCATCCGAGATGTTGCGTAGCCGACTCATCCAAACCTCCTCCAACAGCATGGCAGCTGTCATTTTTTTCCTGCACTGCATCCCAAGGGCTTGTATTTCTTCCATGTACCAACCGGTGTATCGAACGGCCTTTCACCTACCCTTCGGTATATCGAAAGGTACTTCATGTACTCGGTAGTATATCGGAAGGCTCATGTCGTACGGTTGTGCATTAGACAACACCACTACGTATTTGAGCTCCCACGTACCTTTTGTATATCGGGAGACCCTTATACGATTCTTGTAACTATCTGAGTTAACCTATTGGTTGTCTTGGCATGGAAATACACCGAGAACAGCACTCGGGGAGCCACTATGCACGTGCTTCAGGTAGTCGGGTTATACGCTCAGGGGTACGTTCCTAATCCTCCCTGGTTAGTGATCTAAAATATTGGGCCAAGTATAACTGTTGGAACCTGTGGTATATCGCGAGTTGCACCGCCTTGATAATCCCGTGAGGTTCCATTCCATCGAATCCACACCCATCACATAAGTTTGCTTGTGGATTTAGCTTGTGTATATTTTGGATTCAATTTTTCTTTTGTATAAAAAACACTTAGGAGAAATTTTTGGTCAGTCACTCTGGATGATCAACCTTTGAGAAGATCCCAAAGGATTTTGAACTTGCCACCTAAATATCCCCTTAACAGGGAGGAGAACTCAGGAGCAAACATGGATCAACCTACCACATCATTGTCATGCAAAGAAGACACTTCCACCATGGATTCGAGGATGAACTATTCACCCCCCACATGTACACATATCGCTAGTCCTACGGGTCCTTTGATTGTGGCACAACCTGCTTCACGTGACACATATTTCCATCATTCGATGGAAGGACATCCTGGAGCTATGGACTGGATTTTCAGTCAGCCCCAAGATGACACTATATCAACAGCCTTTGGTCCAACTACAACGTTTTGGGACACTTCTCAAGGACAACATGTCTCCGATTTTGAGTCACTTCCAACCGTGGAAACTCCAATTCAATTCCCTCCGTGGATACCTAACGATGTCTATTTTGCACTTGTTTACACAACCATTGATCGTTTATGAACATTTGGTGAAAAAATTAGATGATGGAGTTTTCCACCTAAATATAACCCGGAAGTGTCAGGTACCGAACAACATTCCCCTATTCTCTCCTTATCATTTTCTTCACTCGGAACATCCACACCTGCCGTGACCACGTATGAACCTGGTCAACCATCGTTCCCGATGAGCACACCTCAAATTCAGGCGACCGGTTCAACTTCTTATTTGACCCCAACCTCCGAAGGGAAACCTTCAACCTCCATTAACTATGGGACATCGCCTCCACCTCCCCCACCTCAAAATTCGAGTGGAGGCTATAATCTACCTATTATTTTACAGTCAAGCGGAAATAATCCCTTTGTTAGTAGTCAACCTTTTGTTCTGGGTCAACCCAGTATTAGTGGTCAACATTCAGTAAGTGGGAATTTTTTGACTGGGAGGCAACCCCTGGCTAGTGGACCTAACCTAACTCGGGGACATCACCCAGTTAGCAGTCATACCATGAGTGGAGGCTATACTGTACATCCAAGCTATAGTATGGTTGGAAGTCCTCTTCCAACCATGGGACAACCTACGTAGACACATCACATGGGGGGGGAATCTATTTGGACCCAACCCCCATGGGGTATATTTTTCTAGGACAACATAACCTTAATATCGGACAAAACTATCCAGGAAATATTTTTCCTAGATTACCCTATCCTGGAAACCCAAACACCCCATGGGGACACCATAATGTTCTGCCGACCGGACCTCCGGCTGGTGAACCACCCCCACCATCTCCACTAGTTGGAACACCACCTCCACCACCACCCCATTATGGAGGAGGATGACCCCCGCATTCTGGCGGAGGACCACCCAATTCTGAAGGAGGAGGACCCCCACCTTCCGGCAGAGGACCGCCCCATTACATAGGAGGAGGACCCCCACCTTTTAGAAGAGGACCACCCCATTATGGAGGAGGAGGACCCCCACCTTTCATTGGAGGACCACCTTACTCTAGAGGTGGCATACCACCTTATTCTGGTGGAGGCGGACCCCCTTCAAGTCCACCTCCCAACCTAGGAGGCCCACCCCCACATGACCAATTTCCTACGGGATGACCTTACGACCAATCGGTCCATGGTCCTAGTGGTACACAGATGTCGTATCAGTACTACCAGTATCCTGGTCGCAACCAACAATTACCATTCCTGGCTACACTTGATCTTCTAGACTTATCATGGTTGACTAATGATCCCATTTATCATGGCACAAATTGGCCAACAATTCCGGTGAAGTTACCATCTGACATCCCCAAGTTTGACGGCAAACCCGGTGAGGACCCAAAAAACCATGTAATGACTTATCATTTGTGGTGTTCATACAACTCCTTAATGGATGATTCCATCTGTTTGAGGTTATTCGAGCGAACCCTTACCGACACTGCTTCCAAGTGGTACATTGATTTACCACCACACTCTTTTCCCGATTTTCGATCTTGGCTATGTCATTTTTGACATATTTTCAATTACGAATCTGTTACAATACCGGTATAGATCTTTTGAATTATCTTCGGAAAACCACCGCCACTCACATTTCTGATCATATTCATGAGTGGAGGCGGAGACGACGTCTCATTAAAGATCCCATTCTGGACCAACTCCTTGCAGATTGGTTTACTAAGTCACTACTACCCATCATAGCAAAATATGTCGCTATGGGTGGGGGCATCATAGAAGAACAAGATATATATCGTTCCGAGTACTTAGACTTGGTCTATGCTCAATCTGGCACTTTATACAATATCGTTCCTGATGCACCCCTCCCTACCTACGACCCAGCAAAACCACCCACGGGACCTCATGTCGACGACATCATTGGTTCCATTCAGAACCAGCCTACCTCACAATCCGGTGGATCACATAGCCACCATGGCTCGACTCCACCCCCATCACAAGTTGGGAACAGTGCCAACAGATCACCCAGCCCTGCTGCCACCGAAGAAGTGAATTCAGTCCAATCTGCTTCACCTCAAAAATCTGGTGGTAAAAAGAAGAACAAAGGAGAAAACAAAAAGTCTTCTAATCAGCAAGAGCCCAAACAGAACAATCCCGACGACACCAAACAAAAGCGGAAGGTTAAGTATCCTTGTTTACTGTGCGGTGGTGACCACTTCACCAAAGAGTTCCCACATCGGGACGAGGTCCAAAAGTTCCTCAAAGGGAACCCGACAACTGCAATTTTAACCAATCCCTTCCCCACACAACAACAACAGATCATCATGCAACAACCCTCTCCTTCTCAAGGAGAACCATCTTCTACCACTCATTTTCTCATGATGCGTAGTGAAATTTTCAACTTGAACACTCGATCATGTTCCTTTGACTCAATCCCAAATAAGGAATCTAACGGAAGTAATATTGAAAAACCTTCTGCATCTACATTGGACATTTACTCTCCCCAAGGTCCTCTCAATATTAAGAAACCTTCATTTGACTCAGTGCTACATCCACCCAAGAGCATAATTAGAAAATTTATTTTCAATCCCAATGCTCGGGCTGCTCAGAACTACAACATTGTAGAGGACTTAGCGCAAACCCCTTGTGCTATGTCGATGTTGGAAGTCTTACAAAACTATCTTAATTGGTGTAAGACTCTCCTAGCTGTTATTGGCATTGTAGACTCTGATTCCTCAAATACCATTATGTTCTGACTTGAGTATTTCAAACCGATGCTTTCCCACCAACTTGCATTCCAAATTTCACCAACGTCGTTGGGAAAAGCATCCATCGAACTGTCCTAGATGAAGGATCATCGACCTAGGTCATTTCATTATCCTGTTGGCGAACCATTGGCTCTCCTGAGTTGAACCGTTCCCGTACCACTTTGAAAACATTTGACGGTCGCGGATTCCAACCACATGGGTTGTTACAAGCTTTGGAAATAGAGCTAGGGGGCAAGACCATTTCCATCAATGTGGAGGTCATTTTCGACCTGTTGGATTATAACTTACTCTTTGGTTGTAATTAGTTTTATGCCATGACTGCAGTTGCCTCATCCGTATTCCGCATCGTACAATTTCCCCACCAAGGGAAGATTGTTACTATCAACAAACTAGATTTATGTACACCGGACACCACTACTCATCCTACAAACAATGTACCACTCCTAGGACATTCGTTGCATATATATGAGAGTGTGGGGGTAGGAATCCTTAAAGATTCATCCCTCATGGGAGTCTTTCCATCACTGGATCCCCCTTCCCATGTTTCCATGGTGAACATGATTTCTTCTATGATCCCCTCACCATCTAGCTCCATTGACCAATGGCTCGTGCATGATTTTGACAAGTTGCACTCGATTGGATATGTTATGCCTCTCACACCAGCGGAAGCTACTTATGAGGCTATCCAATCAGCACTTGATGACCACTCTTCAGTGGCATCTACATCTCGTTCTCCACCCTTACAAAGGAGCTCATCCCAACCAGATCCTCTACTCTGGATTTTTCATTTTTACGAGTCCATTATGGAGATAATGAGTGTGGATGAAACCCCATGGGAAGACCTCCATCGTCAATTGTCTTTCCTCCCACCGCTAGATTCAGTGGATAACCACATTGAAACAATCATTTCACCAGACGTCTTTCCCTACCCCCAATCTCCTATCCTCACTTGTGATATGGTAACCGAGGGTAACTTGGAAAACATTACGCCTACATTGTCGATCAACATCTCCACCACACCCAGAGTCGTGGAACATATTCGTATAGGCCAAAACGGCTCTCCTGGAGAGATCGCCTCATATACGACCTTATTCAAACAGTTATGCAACATATTTTCATGGAGCTACAAGGAAATGTTCGGGATTGATCCTGCTATCGTTGTACATGAGATCCAAACATATCCCGATGCTAAACCCATCCGGTAAAAATTACGTCTAGTGCACCGCAGGAAAATTGTAGCTATAAAGGCTGAAATTGAAAAGATTTTGAAAGCTAGTTTCATTTATCCTATTTCGTTGACATAATAGATCTATAATGTCGTCCATGTTACCAGAAAATAGGGCACCATTAGGGTTTTTGTCGATTATAGGGACCTCAATAAGGCTTGTCCCAAGTACAACTACCCTACCTTGTTTATCGGCCAAATCATCGACAACTGTTCCCGCGGTGTCATCGTCTCATTCATGGATGGATTTTCTGGTTATAATCATATTGAGATCCACCCAGCTGATCAACATAAAACTGATTTCATATGCGCGTGGGGTATGTTTTCATATTGCAAACTCCCTTTTGGACTTAAAAATGTTGGTGCCACATTCCAGAGGGCTATGTCGTACGCTTTCCACGATGTGAAGTACTTTGTAGAACCATATCTCGACGATCTCCCTTCCCATTCGAATTGTAGTGAGTTCCAAATTGACCATCTAACGGCAGTATTCCTTAGATGCAGGCAGTATAACATCCGTCTAAATCGTCACAAGTGCATATTCTATGTCGATTCTGGACACCCCCTAGGATTCATCATTTTGAAAGATGGGATCTGCATTGATCCCATGAAGGTGGAATGCATTGTTGCTCTGCCACCCCCAATGGATATAATGGAACTACAGATTTTGCAGGGGAAGGAAAACTACTTAAGGCACTTCGTGTGTAATTTCACTGAGAAAACACAGGGATACATGAGATTGTTAAAGAAGGACTTCCCGTTCATTTGGGATGATTCTACTTAGCAGTCCTTCGACAACCTAAAACCTCTTATCACCCATGCACCTATGCTACAACCACCCAATTACACCAAGAATTACATCATTTATCTTGTTGCTTCCACTACCACCATCGCTATGGTTTTGGTTTAGGAGGATATTAACGCCAAGGAGCACGTGATTTACTACCTTAGTGAGCGTCTCATTGACTCTGAAATGCAGTATCCACATGTCAAGAAGCTAGCTCTCACAGAATCCATTGCTGTCCAAATGTTCCGCCATTATATCCTACTCCGCACTACCACCATCATTGTCGACTCTAACCCTATATACCACATTCTCACACGTCAGGTGATGGGGGGGAAATATTCGCGTTGGATTGTAATTATTCAAGAATTCGATTTCCAGTTTGAGAAGTCCAAGTCTAAAACATATTTGGTTTTTGCGGAGCTTATCTGTGATATTCCTCGTACTGATCAAGGAACTGATCCCATTGACTCCCTCCCCGACGAGTCTTTGTTTCTCATCAATACTTCTGACCCATGGTATGGAGACATCACTTTGTATCTCCAAACCCAACATTTCAGTCCTCAGTTATCTCGTGACGACCATCGTCATGTACGTCACCACCCAAAGTACTACCTAATCATCGGTGATACCTTATACCATCGTGGTGGTGATTCTATCCTCCGACAATGCTTAACTCATGAGGAGGATGAACACATTCTGAATGATTGTCACTCAGGGGCATGTAGAGGTCATCTTTCTGGGATGGCTACAGCTCAGAAAATCCTACGCGCTGGATACTATTGGCCTTCCATCTTTAAATATTGTATTGAAGCCGTCAAGAAGTGTCCTCCTTGTCGGATTTTTCATCATAAAAAGTGCTCTCATCCATCCCCACTCCATCTGGTTATTGTCGTCAGCCCCTTCACCAAATGGGGCATAGATTTCATGCATTGTAATCCTACCTCGACCGAGGGGCATGGTTACATCATCGTTTTCATTGACTACTTTACCAAGTAGGTCGAGGCTATGCCTACATACAATGAAGACGAAAAAATTGTCGCACTCTTTATGTTTAACCACATCATTGCATGATTCAGAGTTCCTCAGGCCATCGTCAATGATCTTGGAAGACATTTCCAGAACAAGATGGTGGATGAAGTAACTTCCAGGTTGGGTTTTCGACATGAGAAATCAACTCCATATTACCCACATTCCAATGGACAAGTAGAGGCCATCAACAAGGTCTTGAAAACCATGATCCAATGCATGGTGGGTACACACAGGTCTAACTGGCACAATCTATTTTTCATCCCTATGGACATATAGAACTTCTGTTAAAACTGCCACCGAATTCACGCCCTTCCAATTAGTATACGGACTAGAGGCACTCTTACCTATTGAGTGCGAGACTCTATCATTGAAGCTTGTAGTCGAACTTCTACCGAACACCACCGCTGAGGAAGAACGTTTTCTGTACTTGGTTAAACTCGATGAAACCCGCTGTAATGCTTCCCTTTCCAATGAAGCACACAAGAAGCGCATCAAGGCCCAGTATGACAAATCAGTCAAACCTCGTATCTTTAATGAGGGATATTTAGTCCTCACCTATGACCAAAAACATGATAAGATGGGGGCAGGAAAACTTGAGTCCATGTGGAACGGTCCATATGTAGTTAAGCGTGTTTTGGAGAAGGGAGCATATGAACTCTTCCTGAAGCGATACTATTCCTAACTCTTTTATGCATTAGCACTATGTATATATTGTACATGATGTGTGTTTTGTGTGGTGTAACGCTTTACTTAGACTGTGTTAGGATCTTGTATGTATGCTTATACCATGTTCTTTCTGGATGTGCATATGGCAGCGTGTTTTGGATTTGTGGATGGTGCTAGCCGGCATACCCGTAGTCTCACTTCGGCAGCTTGGGTACTCTATTCCCCTACTAGTGATCTCATTAGTTTAGGGGGAAGCTATCTAGGATACACAACCAACAATGTTGTTGAGTATCATGCGGTGATTGGATTATTGGCCAACGCCCTTTCCCTGGGTATGGATCACATTGTCATCCACCTTGACTCACAATTAGTGGTATCCCATCTTAACCATGTCTACGCTATCTGTGATCCTATGCTACTCCATCTATTTCGATGAGTACGTCTCTTGGAGAGGTCTTTTGAGACCATTCAATACCTGCATATCTCTAGAGACACGAAGACTGTCGCTGACTCCTTGGCCAATTTCATATTGGATTGGTACACTGCACGTTCATAAAGCATTTCATTGAAAAGATTTAAAAAACGACATAACATGTAAATTATCTATAATATAAGTTAAACACGCACAGGATCCCATAATCATCAATGAAAGACAGTATATAAAGTTGTGAATAGTGTTTTGTGTATATATATATATATATATCATCATGTCAGTGTAATACAAAAAATGTAGTACTGGTACAAATTTGAAGCATATGAGCTTTCAGTAGGTCATAGATACAAAAATTCTGAAGCTCATAGCTTTCAGTACATATATATCACACATGAGCTACTCCCTAGGATGCTCATGATAACAGATGATGGTCCTAGCTACTCTACAGAGCAGTGGACCAAAACGTGCCAAAACTCCTGCAGTATGGAGCTGGTAACGACGAGGTAGGTCATCTATAGAGGCATCTGGTATGTCCAGCATCAATCTCTGGAGTTTCTCCTCCATCTCAGTCAGCTCCTAAGCCGCATCCTAGTGCCCTGCCACTATGTCACGTACCACCGCTCTCCGCTCAATCGCAGAAGCACCCAATGGTCAAGTTTGACCAACATCTGCACAAAACATATGTAATCTATTAGTACTACTCCAAAAACATCAAAAATCATAAAATGAAAAACATAGCAGAGTTGTCGTTATTACCTAGGTTTCCCCACTGCTCCCTCTCGGGTAGAGCTAATTCTGGGTCACCTATGAAGTGTTTTCCCACATATGGGAAATCCTCGACCATGAGGAGTTGTCCCCGCAACCACTTGAAGAACGCGGGACCATAATGGATGATCGGCCCCCCACCTCCGTGGTGGGCCATAACCTCAGACCAACGAACCATATGAGGATCTCTCGGATCTAGATCCTCTATCTCCACCTGAGGACGTAGCAGCGGGACCCATTCCAAGAAGAACGAGACTACAATCGAACCATAGCCTAACTATTTCATCTCACGTCGACGACACTTGGTGAGATGATCTTTGAGATTTGCGAGGATTCCCTCGCACTAGTTGAACACAGTTGGGGCCATGCACTCTACAACATACAACATATGCGCCTCTGTGGCCTGATGAGGATCCCTGCTCCCCACCACTCTCTCTATGGTGAAGAGAACAGTGCTCAGTGGTCGATCCCTCACAGTCTTGATGGGAATCTTCCCAGCAAGCATTTGAGTACCAGGTGTACAAAACCGAGATATTAGACTCTCCGTGGATTGGTCACTACCACACGGCCCTAATAACGAAACTGGAACACCCCATCTAGAAAACCATGTCAGGAAATATATGTCCTCTACATGTATGGTCAGCGTATGAACACCAACTCGGAAGTACTGTTGGTTTGGGTCCCATAATTTGATCAAATATTCCAACAATGGTACTTGGTATCTCATGCCCTGGATGTGAAATAATTTGAGCAAACCACATTGTTGAAGCATGTTCATGGAATGAGGATCATTTTCCGCTTGGGAATCCTCCATTTCATGTTCTCTTTCTTTCCATTGAACCATTTGTGTGACCCAAACCTGTCCAAACAACATTTAAATAAGTATTAGAACCTTGCTATGCTTTTGGGCTTGAATTTTTTTAGCACATTTCTTAATTTTATGGGCTGGATTGCGCGGATGCACCCCGTCAGTTCACACAGTGCATCGGCGATGCACCCTACCCATACGTGAATTGCGTCAGAGAGCCCTCAATGCACTTCCAGTAAGGGGAAAGTGCGTCACCCAGAGGGCGCTATTACAGCGTAATTTTCCACCTTGTGAGCATCAACATTGATTGGCCTTCAGGATCCATTTTATTGACTCAGATCTATCATTTTCCCTCTAGGAACACACAAATCCCTATTTTTGTTCCTGTACGCTAGCTGTTCCACTATAGCCCGCATACACGCAGGTTGTTCCACTATAGCCCGCGGACACCAAGTAAAATGGTAAAAACCAATAGAATTTTACTTTTTACTCCCAAAAAGTGGTCTTAGGGTGACCTTTGGCCCTCCATATACCCAGAAACGACTCGATTCGACCTTTCACTTACCTTTGGAAGGCTATATATTGAGCTCTTATGGTGTATGGAAGGGAGGAGAAAGAGAAAGCAAGATAACTCTATTGGATTTTTTCCGTGACTTGAGTCTACACTCATTGATCCTTGTTGTTGTGAACTCCTTATGTTCACCTACCAAACTCCTTTCATAGTTTGAGTTTTCCATTGCATGGGGGATTGAAGTGGTGGAGGCACAAGTGGAGAGACCCAGTTCTTGGTTCAAATTGGTTACCGGCAAGAGGTCGTATATTGTACTTCTTGTTATGCATTAATGGAAATATTCATTTTCTCGTCCAATTGATGTTGTGAATATTTTTAAATTACATTGGGTTATATTTTCTTATGATATCATGGATCATGCTATTGATGATGCTAATGTATTTCACATGTTATATGCACTTGCTTGTACTTGTTGTTGAGACTAATCTGCAGGTTCAAGTGTAGAAGTTGAAAGCTCAACGGGGATCTACTGCGAACATCCAGTTGAAGGTTGGTCTTTTCTCCATTATCTTAGCATTGTCATTTATATAGAATTGCATTGGGAATTGAGTTATTTTCTGGTAGTCAGATGTCTGTTGTGGTTTGCCCCAAGCCATAGGAAGTTTTCTCCGTGACAGAAACGGCAACTCTGCTGGGGATAACATCCATTTTTGGGGATTTTTAGGCATTTGTCCTTATTTTGAGTTGTTGTTTGTCGAGCTTTTGTGTCATTAATTGGCTGTCGGGATCTACAATATAAAACTAGCTTTTTCTGGGTTGTTTGACCTTTTTTGGGCTCATTTTCCTTTCCCTGTACACGGGTCAACCTAGTTTTGACCGTGTCTACCCGCCTATGTGTGAACTATAGCCCACATCTACCTACAACTGTTCTTTGAATAGTTGCGTACAACTCCTGGATTGTTTGATTTTTGGCCTCGGGTGTTTGCTGGGTTGATTATGAGTGTTCCTGAGTCTTAGTTGTCATGTTTCCTGACTGTTCCATGCTCTATTTGTGACCAGAAACTCCTCTTTCTTTTAGTTTTTGAGCTTTTAGATTTTTCACAATTTCTTGTTTTATAGCTCATTAGCTTGGCTAAATCTTACTATTTGGGTCTTGCTGGGTTGTCTATTTGATATGCTCTGCATTTCTTTACTGAATAGTTAGATTTTGCTTGCATTTTTTCATTTCATTATATTGAAAAAATACAAAAAACATTGTTTTGCATTTTCCTTGCATTTATAAGAGAAAATACAAAAATATTTTATTTGTGTACTGCATTTTGCATCCGAATGCTTGTGATTTCATCTAGGACTTGCTTGTGCATTGAAACGCTAAAGAGATTGCATTTTATTTCGAACTGTTGGACTGATTATCATATTAGTGGCATGCTCTTTTATTAATTAGATGAGTCTAGTGTTTTTCGGTTGTGCATACCATTGAGTCTTATACATCATCAGTTTCACGACCATATCCTTTGAGTAATTACAGCCATTAAAATCAATGTTTAATCTTAAAATTGATTACAAATGATTTTTATTTTATAGGGTGCACCAACTAGCTTAGGTTTAGAGTCTTGGAATAGATCATTGTGAGTTAACAATCCAAGACTATTGAACCAACATTATGTGTCTGATCAGGGAGTGGTGAAACCCATGATATACATCAATGTTCTCAGGAAGCTCTACTCAAACCAGAGTTAAGCACGAGGTCATGGGAGGTTGGTTGCGGAGATAGCCCTCCAATACTGGCTGAACGTAGGATATATTTCCAGGATTTGTTTGTGTACGTGGGCTCTTGAGGGATCTGTACCTCTTGAGTTTTGGGCTTAGATACCCTGCCCATACGACGGATCCCACCTGCGGCTGTCCCCCTGAGCATTGGTTATATTGTGGTGACCTTAGTTGCTTTACCTAGGTATCGCATGGGGTTCTAGCAATGGTTATATTGTACATATCCTGAATCAGATAGGGGTTGGACAGCACAGTTGCCTGTTATATAGGGATTTGACCCTGTGCACGCAATGAAGTCTGGGAACCCTTATAACTGATTCTGTTACCTCCGGTTATAGTTTTGGAGTCTCAAGCCTCTCCTAGGCGAGACATACCAGCTATAGTGTCGGGAGGTCCCTTGAGCCAGTCCTGTTTGTGTGCATTTGGCTGTAGTTTCTTTAGGTGTGTGCTCTTTGATCGATAGTTGGTTGTTAGGAGGTGTTCTGTTTATTTGGAGTTATCGTGGAGCAAGATCCACCTCTCTGTCGGTCTCGTCGTTTAGTTGGTTTACCAGCTGACGAGGTAACACATCCTTTTCATAAGAGACACCGGAGGATCCCCTCCGATACTTTTGATACTTGCGACGAACTTCACAAGTACATTATGACTTTTGCATCTGGCACATTGGGAAGAATTCCCGTGAATCCGTCGGTAGATGTCAATGGACAGCCCGTTCCTTCCACTCCTAGGGAACTTGGAGGGGAAGGTTCACCCCCACACGTCACTTTTTCAAGTTTTGGGCCATATCCACCCCCGAAGAAAAACCCATCTCATGGTACTTACCCACAGGGATTCCGATATGGGATGCCAGATCTTAATGACACCACGAACCCTTCGACCACTAATCCTTCTTCACTTGGTATGCCTAGTCTTAATTCGAATGTTACGTCCACTTCGTCAGGTAGTCAAGCTAATACTAGCCTTGGAGCTGAGGGCACCAATCCCTCTGGGGGGGGTGCCACCCATTCTGCTCCCTCTGGGGGCGGCACAACCTCTTATGCTCCCTCCAGGGGCGACACATCCACTTCTGCTCCATTCGGGGGCGGCACGACCTTTTCCGCTCCATTTCAATTTACGTCTGGTCATGTCCCTTCAGCTTCTACATTTGTTGGGGGAGGACCACGTCCTAGGACTGCCCCTCATTTTAGTGGGAACACTTCACATAACACGGCTCACGTTACACAACCTAATGCGCATGTTTCTACACATATACCTGTGACTACGACCATGACTGCTAACCAGCACATTCCTCCTAATGCTGGGGGTGGGCACATTCCTCATACTGGGGGTGGGCACACTCCCAACACTGGGGGTGGACACATTCCCAACACTAGGGGTGGGTACATTCCCAACACTGGAGGTGGGTACATTCCCGACGGTGGGGGTGGGAAAATTCCTAACGCTGGGGGTGGAAACATACCCTATAATTACGGTCATTACTCAATTGCTCCTGTTACAACTAGCACTTATATGCCCCATCAATATGGTGGCAATCCTTCTTATAATGGAGTTATGGCCCTTATTACAACCCTCATCACCATGGTACTCACAACACATATATGCCTTCGTACCCTTATACAGGTCAAGGTGGGGGAATTTATCATCCCTATGGTCATGGTCATGGTTCATATCATCCCTACGGTCCGCAAGGTCAACCTTTTTTGGGAGCCTTTAATCCAGATTCACAACCACCGCTCCCGTTTCTTGCTCATTTGAACCTACCCGATCTTTCAAAGCTTACGAATGATCCGGTGTGTCACGATCCTTCTTAGCCTCCAGTCCCTAACAAGCTCCCTTCCGACATTTCGAAATTCGAAGGGAAGAGTGGTGAGGATCTGGGTGATCATGTTACGACTTTTCACCTTTGGTGCTCCTTGAATTCATTAAATCATGACTCTATCCGTCTGAGACTATTTCAACGCGCCCTCACAGGGGCAGTCGTGAAGTGGTATGTTGAGTTGATTGGGGGCACCTACAGGTGTTTTAATGAGATATCTTTGGTTTTCTTAGATCACTTTCAGTTGTCAGTTCGCTATGATACTGGCACCGAGATTTTATCTACCTTCTGCTAGAACAAAGCCACGCACATATCCGATCATATTCAGGAATGGCGTCGATGGAAGAGGCTAGTGAAAGCCAACATTCCTCTAGATTTTATGTTGGAATGGTTCCTCAAGTCTTTGCTTCCATACATATCTAAGGATGTTTCGGTGTTCGTCATTATGACGGAGGAACAAGCTATATTCAAATCCCAGCAGCTAGATTTACTCTATGCTCAATCGGTCATCCTGTATGATATTATCCCTGACGCACCGCATTCACGACATGAAGCCAATCCTGTTCCTTGACCACATGTTGATGGCATTGTGGGATGCACAAGTACTCGACCCATAGACTTGGTTACCAATCAAATGAAAAAAAATTCTATTAGCCAGTCTACCCCCGGACAGGCTCACGCCTCGTCCACTCCTACCCAGTCATCCGATGTTCATTCTATACAGACGACAAACCCATCAGAACCTGGTGGAAAGAATAAGGGGAGTGTTGTAGGGATTTCTTCCTACGGGTAAGAAGAAGCCCTCTTGGGATAAAGTGACAAAGATCAACTCTAAACTAAGACAAAAAAGAAACAAATGCTACCTCATTCCCTAGATCTTCAACTAGTACTTTCAACTTTAATATTTGAGATAAGAAAGAAGATGACTGACCTTCTGTTCTGGTGTTTGTCCAATTGAGTCTTTGATCCCGAAGTCCTCACGATGGACCTGTAAAGATCAAAACAGCAAACAAGTGCACAATATCTCCCAAATAATTGAATCACAAGTCAGATCTATATCCTGCTGAATACAATTTATGTAAATGAATCATGATCAATACACATAAATAGGGAAACAAGACAAGTTATATTTTATTGAGAACTCAAGAGTGATTACAAAATAGTTGCTTGATGTCCAAGCCAACTCCAACTCCAAGTTCTTCCACCTCTAGCTATCTCTGCAAAAGGCTTA
The DNA here is from genome assembly GCA_027924585.1 of Larix kaempferi. NCBI lineage: Eukaryota > Viridiplantae > Streptophyta > Pinopsida > Pinales > Pinaceae > Larix > Larix kaempferi. The sequence continues at coordinate 25,829,049 of BSBM01000158.1, read as the reverse complement.
TGATCATAGGTTTGATGCCTCAAAAGTCCTCCCTTTGGCCTATGGAATGCCTCTCTCTTATAGGATTGTGAATGGTTAACCAACAAGAGAGTAATATGGATCTAGAGAGTACTTAGTGGATCAAACCCACTAAACAGAGATAGTGTCACGTCCCCATTTTGACCCCCTTCGAATTAAATTGTAAATGATGTAAATATTGTTACTTAATCATGGTGAGGAGCTCAAGGCCAAGGCCCCACCATTGATTTAGAGTTTTATGTATCGGCAATTAAAGAAATAGATGCCTATGGTTCTTGTGCTAGATGGGCACGATGTAAATAAGACATCATGTAAATACGAATTTTAATGAAAAATACCCACAACTAGCTATGCAATGCAACAAAGAGATGGGGGCATGATTCTACAAGGAATAGGGAGGGAAATTATTCAAACCCTTGAGCCAATGGTGTTAATCCATGTGTCAATGAGAAAACCCATAAACCACCAACTGCCCATTTTGGGTTATGGACCCAATCATTTAATTCTTCCAAGAATTGGTTGAGGTAGTTAATGCCTTCGGAATGAAGAGGTATGGCAGCCAATTTCGGGTATGGGCAAGCCATCAACCTGGAAAATCGTGTTTTGTCTCCTTGGGCAAGAAAACACCCATGAAATGGTGCCCAAATCCATTCTTACGGCCAGTCTTTCATCTCTCACGCAGTGGGATCTAGCTAGGTCTTTCCTTACACGTTTTTTCATCCATTCTCTGCATTTTTCCATGCCTGGGAGTTCGTTTTTGCATATACAGTAGCTGGGAGAGAAGGGCCACGATTTGGGGACTGTTATGGAGGCCATTTTTGCCTCAGAATGTCCAAGGACGTTTTTCTAAAAACGGATTTGGCTTCCCAGTGTTGTTCCCCATCTTCCAGTTTTGTTTTTGGGTTTCCCACATTTTCTTGAAGCTAATGAAAACCCCATATTCAGGTATCTCACTGTAAAAACGTTTTACCATGCCCAATAAGTGTGGTTCTATTGTGATGTGCATCCTGGTTTTTGATTTGAACCTATGAGCAAGAACCTTGGACTAGTAGTGGACAGAATTGGCTTGATAAACCTAGTAGAGGGAGTAACCTCTCAAGAAGATCAAGAGGGATTTGGCTACTTTTCTATGCACACCCTGAGAGCACTAGAAAGGAAGGTATGGCTTGAGGGACTGTGTGGCAGTGAAGAGAATACTTCCTTGTGTTGGTTGTGTAGGCATTGTGAGTGCCAAGCTGAATAGATCTGGGAGGGGTATCCATAGCTCTGTGGTTGAGCATACTAGCTTAGAAATTATTCCCTTCCATGTCCGAGCAGCCTGATAAACCCAATTGCAGATTGGCTTGGCTCATCTTGGTGTATGCTTGGCTATGTGTGAGTCTGTTGTTCCCTGGTTCCTTGTAGAGATCATGCCCAGCTCGGGGGTGGCAGTTATATCAAGAGGTTGATAAGCACAACTGGCCTATGGTTGGGTGGAACGTTGCAGTTGCATAGACAGTTGCTTGGGACTACTTTGTCAAGATAAGTATTCTCTTTTATAAATTCTGCAATGTCTTATTTAATGGTTGTCACAAAAATGTTGAATGTAGGTTAGAAATTAAACATGATTTTTATTCCGCTGTGTTTCTATAACATGCACATGTATATGTCTTTTTATCAATAAATTTTTAATTAATGGATATGGGGCTAGATGCCCGGTTTAGCACCACGTCCTCTCCATCATGCTGGTATGATGGGAGGGGACGTGACATAATGGTATCAGAGCTGCTGGTTGCAGCATTGGACCTCTATGGGCCAAATCCAATCACAACCACTTGGGAAGGTCCCTTCCTGATCACCACAGATAGCAGCATAGGGCCTAAAAAAAATGGCTAAGTTGGATAGTTTGCAGGGGTAAAGTCACCTCCTGATGAACAGCAGTCATCACTAAAAGTAGGGAAGATTTCAAAATTTTTCTTAAGTGTTTTGAAATTTTTGTTTAAGTCTGTTTCGGGAAGAATTCGGGAAGTTGTCCCGAAACTGCGGAAAGATTTCGCGAATCGTTCCGCAACGCGGAAGAGTTCGGGAAATCGTTCCGAAATTTGCGGAAGGAATTCTCTTCCAAAATTTGCGGAAGGAATTCTCTTCCGAAATTGCGGAAGGATTCCACGAATCGTTCCGCAACTGCGGAAGACTTCAGCGAATCGTTCCACAACGCGGAAGAGTTCGGAAAATCGTTCCGAAATTTGCGGAAGGAATTCTCTTCCGAAATTGCGGAAGGATTCCGCAAATCGTTCCGCAACTGCGGGAGACTTCGGCGAATCGTTCCGCAACTGCTGAAGACTTCGGCGAATCGTTCCGCAACTGCGGAAGACTTCGGCGAATCGTTCCGCAATTGCGGAAGGCTTCCGCGAACCTCCCCAAAATTTTGGAAGCGTTTGGCGAACAACCCCGCAATGGAGGCAAGCCGTGAACCACCCCGAAACCGTGGGAGCCTTCGCCGAATGGCTCCACAATTGTGGGAGCCTTCGCCGAATGGCTCCGCAACTGCGGGAGCCTTTGCCGAATGGCTCCGCAATTGCGGAAGCATTCCGCCAGCCGCCCCGCAATTGCGGAAGGCTTCAGCTAACCGCCCCGCAATTGCGGGAGCGTTCAGCGAACCACCTGTTGCGGCAGGATTCAGCGAACCGCCCGTTGTGGCAGGAAGGGGGCAAGCCCCCTTGATCCCCTTTTTTTTTTCACCTCATATGTCGTTGATTGTGATTTGACAAATTGTCAACGTAATATTTTCCCACGTGCATGAAGTAATTTGTGAATTTATGAGAATATAATGCAGCTAACAATTGTGTTGATGAACACATTTCAGAGAATCACAATTACATCAGGGTAACACTCTAGATAATACAGTCAGAGAGTTTTGGATCTTGGTTGAGCCAAGAAAAACAACATTATGGATGATGCACAGGATCCCTATGAACCTGAGACAGATGCCATGGGGGAAAACATACATGTTGAAAATGCTGAAACAAAATCTAATGGGAGAAGAAATCAAGAGACTCCTCTAGGTATTGCAACCACCATGAGAAGCCTAAGGGTGGAGTTGCAAAGCTGTAGGGAATATAATGAAAGGATGATTAAAGCTCAGGAAGAACAAAATCAGTTGAATGCAGCCATGCTACAGAGTTTAATAGACATCCAAAGGCAAATAAACTCTGGGCATCAGATGTCAAATCTAGAAAGGGGTGGGAGTAGCTCTAGAAGGAATTCCCGCAAGAGGGCCAGTAGCCCAAGAGGAGTTTCTACAGACAGAACATATACTCCAAAAAACTCCTCTAATGAATCATCTGACTCTGAAGAATCCATTGAGGGTTCAAGCTCTTCATCTCGCATGAGTAAGAGGAAGAAGCACTACAAGAACAATTCACATGGGGAATTTAAGAAGTCAAAACCTCCTACATTTGATGGAGAGATAAAGTCCGGTCAAGAAGCTGAGGCTTGGATTCTTGGGATGAGAAAGTATTTCCAAGTCCAAGACTACTCGAGAAATATGAAGGCAAGGGTAGCCATCTTCAACTTGAATGGAAGAGCATCTATATGGTGGGAACACACCAAGCAAGTGAAGAAGATCAACGAAAGGAAGATTGTGTGGAAGCAGTTCAAGAAATACTTCAAGCAGAAGTACCTCTCCGATAGGTACTCTGATGATAAGATCAAAGAGTTCCATGAGCTGAGATTGGGACAATTGACCATGGAAGAATATGCAAGCAAGTTCTTGGAGCTGCTGAGGTATGTCAGGTACATTCGAGATGATAAGGTGAAAATTCAGCGTTTCCTAAGTGGACTGCCCCAGTCATATAAATATAGAATTGAGTTTGATGAACCTCGAACTCTCGAGGAGGCCATAAGAAAGGCCAAGTATTGCTTTGATCAAAACAGAAGCAAACCAGAATTCCATAAGGCATGGAAGGATAGGAAAAACGAAAAGTTTGATCAAAGGAAGAAGGGGTTCAAGCCTCCTCAATTCCGGAATTAGCAAAGGCAGCCATCACAGGTTGTGACTAAGCCAACTAGGATGATGGGAGACAAGCCAAGAGATCCAAAGGAGCCAAGAGAGCCACTTCAATGTTGGGTTTGTGGAGGAGCCCACATGCTTAGGAACTGTCCACATAGGAATGGGAATGCAAATCAAGTTCACAACACCCAAGGAGCTGAAACTGTGGGTCAAGTAGCGAGTATAATCCCTAGAATCTATGCATCACTAGAAGACCGCCAGGCATATAATCAGTCAACTGTGGTTGAAGTTGAAGGTAAGATTGCTAAGCAATCTATTTCTATTTTGATTGATCCTGGATCTACTCACAGTTATGTCACTCCTAGAATTGTTGAGATTTGTGCTTTCAAGAAATTAAAGCATAGTAAATCATGGTTAGTTCAACTAGCCACTGGAACCAAGAGAAAAGTTAGTGAAATAGTAGAGAAATGTCCATTAGAGATGGATGGGCTATTCACTTATGCAGATCTGAATATTTTTCCACTTGGTTCCTATGATATTCTCATAGGAATGGATTGGTTAGAAGCACACAGGGTTAAACTTGACTGCTACAATAAGACACTTGAATGCATGGACGAAGAAGGAAACCCAAGGATTGTAAGAGGCATTCCAAAGGTGACTTCCGTCAGACAGGTTTCAGCCATGCAGTCGAAGAGGTTCTGTAGGAAGGGATGTCAACTGTATGCAGCCCACATTTTAGAGGTAGCAGAGAATGAAACTCTGAAATTGGAAGACTATCAGGTATTGCAAGAATTCAGGGATGTTTTTCCTGATGAGATTCCAGGACTTCCTCCAAAGAGAGACATTGACTTTATAATTGAACTTGTGCCAGGAGCGGCACCAGTGTCTAAGACACCCTACAGGATGAGTACACCGGAATTGCTAGAATTGAAGATGCAATTACAAGAGTTGCTGGAAAAGAAATATATTAGGCCAAGCGTGTCCCCGTGGGGAGCACCTATTCTATTTGTGAAAAAGAAAGATGGAACACTCAGGTTATGTATTGACTACAGGAAGTTGAACAAAGTCACTGTAAAGAACAAATACCCATTGCCCCGAATTGATGACCTTTTTGACCAAATGAGAGGAGCAAAGGTATTTTCAAAGATTGACTTGAGGTCTGGTTACCATCAGGTAAGAATCAAAGAAGAAGATATTCATAAGACCGCCTTTAGAACGAGGTATGGACACTATGAGTTTGTAGTGGTACCATTCGGTCTCACAAATGCACCAGCTACATTCATGTGTCTCATGAATAATGTTTTTAGAAAGTATTTGGACAAGTTTGTTCTTGTATTCCTAGACGACATTCTCATCTATTCTAAGAATGAAGAAGAGCATGAAGAACATTTGAGAATGACAATGCAATTACTAAGGGAGCATAAGCTATATGCCAAGTTGAGAAAATGTGACTTTTATAAAGATAAAATTCATTATTTGGGTCACATCATCTCCAACGAAAGGATATCTGTAGACCCTAAGAAGATTGAAACCATTATGAATTGGCCAACTCCAAGGAATGTGACTGATGTGAGATCTTTTATGGGCCTTGCTGGTTACTACGGGAGGTTTATCGAAGGATTCTCCAAGGTTGCAAACCCAATCACTTCTTTTCAAAAGAAGAGGATAAAGTTTGAATGGTCACCAAGATGTGAGGAAAGTTTTCAACGATTGAAGAATCTTCTTACAAGCGCACCAATTTTGAAAATTGCAGACCCAGAAAAAGACTTTGTGGTGTGTACCGATGCATGCAATCAAGGACTTGGAGGAGTTCTTATGCAAGACAACCACATGATATGCTATGAGTCAAGAAAGTTGAAGGAGCATGAGAAGAACTATGCTACTCATGATATAGAACTTGCAGCCATAGTACATGCCTTGAAGATGTGGAGGCATTACTTAATGGGAAGAAAATTTGAGTTAAGGACAGACCATTGTGGTCTGAAATACTTGTTTGATCAACCAACTTTAAATGCTAGGCAAGCTAGATGGTTGGAATTTTTGTGTGAATTTGATTTTGAAATCAAACACATAAAAGGGAAAGAAAACAAGGTGGTTGATGCACTCAGCAGGAAGGTATAGGAAATGCATGCGGCAGCACTTAGTACTTGCCAACCAGATTTGAAGCAGCAGATTGTTAACCATATGGTTGAGGATGAAGTGTATGAGCAGATAAAGGGAAAATTGCAGCAGCAAAACCTTGAAAAGAAGTATGAAGGCTATCATTTGGAAGAAGGCGGACTTCTCACTTATAAGAATAGAGTCTATATTCCAAATGCGGCAGATTTAAGGAGAATGGTTATGGATGAAATCCATAAAGATCCATACTCTGGTCACCCAGGATATCAGAAAACAATTGCTACAGCAAGAAAATATTATTTCTGGCCAGGCATGAAGAAGGATGTTGTTGGATACATTTCTAATTGCATGAAAAGTCAGCAGGCGAAGGTTGAACACCAACACCCCGCAGGTTTATTGCACCCAGTGCCAATCCCAGAATGGAAATGGGAAATAATATCCATGGATTTTATTACAGGATTGCCAATGACTGTGAGACAACATGATTCCATCATGGTTGTGGTGGACAAGTTAACAAAGGCAGCACATTTTATACTGGTTAAGTCCACACATAAAACCGATGCCATTGCAAATATTTTTATGAGGGAAATTTTCAGATTACATGGGTTGCCTAAGGCAATAATTTCTGACAGGGATACCAAGTTCACTTCCAATTTTTGGAAAGGTCTCTTTGCAGATTTGGGTACACAGTTGAACTTTAGCACCGCGTACCATCCTCAAACAGACGGGCAAACAGAAAGAGTAAATCAGGTGCTTGAAGACATGCTCTGCATGTATGTAATGGACAAGCCATCCAAGTGGGAGGATTATCTACACCTGGTAGAATTTGCATATAAAAATGGGCAGCAAGAATCATTGGAAATGATTCCATATGAGGCTTTGTACGGCAGAAGATGTAGGACACCAGTGACTTGGGACAATCCAGTGAACCGAATTGTACTTGGGCCAGAATTGCTTAAGGAAATGGAACAAGAGGTTGCAAGGATCCATCAAAATTTAAAAGCAGCCCAGGATAGACACAAAATCTATGCAGATAAACATGGAATGCATAGGGAATTCAGTGTTGGGGATCATGTGTATCTTAGAGTGAGATCGAGGAAGAGTTCTTTGAAGCTTGGGAGTTGTGCCAAGCTATCACCTAGATATTGCGACCATTTGAAGTGCTTGAAAGAATAGGGCCAGTTGCATATAGACTTTCCTTGCCTGCTAGCACTAAAGCTCATAATGTTTTTCATGTCTCTTTGCTTAATAAATATGTACATGATCCTAACCATGTGATTAATTGGGATGTGATCCAGGTGGAACCCGAGGGAGAATTCCAAACCGATCCATTGCGCATCCTAGACAAGAAAGTAACATTGCTCCGGAACCGAGCCATCGGACAGGTAAAGGTGCAATGGAAGCACTACGGTCCCGATGAGGCTACATGGGAGCTGGAGGATGCCATGAGGGTGGCATATCCATTTTTGTTCAATTTTGATGAGCACTGAGGACAATGCTAATGTAAGGGGAGGGGTATGTCACGTCCCCATTTTGACCCCCTTCGCATTAAATCGTAAATGTTGTAAATATTGTTATTTAATCATGGTGAGGAGCTCAAGGCCAAGGCCCCACCATTTATTTAGCGTTTTATGTATCGGCAATTAAAGAAATAGATGCCTATGGTTCTTGTGCTAGATGGGCACGATGTAAATAAGACATCATGTAAATACGAATTTTAATGAAAAATACCCACAACTAACTATGCAATGCAACAAAGAGATGGGGGCGTGATTCTACAAGGAATAGGGAGGGAAATTATTCAAACCCTTGAGCCAATGGTGTTAATCCATGTGTCAATGAGAAAACCCATAAACCACCAACTACCCATTTTGGGTTATGGACCCAATCATTTAATTCTTCCAGGAATTGGTTGAGGCAGTTAATGCCTTGGGAGTGAAGAGGTATGGCAGCCAATTTCGGGTATGGGCAAGCCATCAACCTGGAAAATCGTGTTTTGTCTCCTTGGGCAAGAAAACACCCATGAAATGGTGCCCAAATCCATTCTGACAGTCAGTCTTTCATCTCTCACGCAGTGGGAGCTAGCTGGGTCTTTCCTTACACGTTTTTTCATCCATTCTCTGCATTTTTCCATGCCTGGGAGTTCATTTTTGCATATACAGTAGCTGGGAGAGAAGGGCCACGATTTGGATACTGTTATGGAGGCCGTTTTTGCCTCAGAATGTCCAGGGACGTTTTTCTAAAAATGGATTTGGCTTCCCAGTGTTGTTCTCCATCTTCCAGTTTCATTTTTGGGTTTCCCACGTTTTCTTGAAGCTAATGAAAACCCCATCTTCGGGTATCTCACTGTAAAAACGTTTTACCATGCCCAATAAGTGTGGTTCTATTGTGATGTGCATCCTGGTTTTTGATTTGAACCTGTGAGCAAGAACCTTGGACTAGTAGTGGACAGAATTGGCTTGATAAACCTAGTAGAGGGAGTAACCTCTCAAGAAGATCAAGAGGGCTTTGGCTACTTTTCTATGCACACCCTGAGAGCACTAGAAAGGAAGGTATGGCTTGAGGGACTGTGTGGCAGTGAAGAGAATACTTCCTTATGTTGGGTGTGTAGGCATTGTGAGTGCCAAGCTGAATAGATCTGGGAGGGGTATCCATAGCTCTGTGGTTGAGCATACTAGCTTAGCAATTCTTCCCTTCCATGTCCTAGCAGCCTGATAAACCCAATTGCAAATTGGCTTGGCTCATCTTGGTGTATGCTTGGCTATGTGTGAGTCTGTTGTTCCCTGGTTCCTTGTAGAGATCATGCCCAACTCGGGGGTGGCAGTTGTATCAAGAGGTTGATAAGCACAACTGGCCTATGGTTGGGTGGAACGTTGCAGTTGCATAGCCAGTTGCTTGGGACTACTTTGTCAAGATAAGTATTCTCTTTTATAAATTCTGCAATGTCTTATTTAATGGCTGTCACAAAAATGTTGAATGTAGGTTAGAAATTAAACATGATTTTTATTCCACTGTGTTTCTATAACATGCACATGTATATGTCTTTTTATCAATAAGTTTTTAATTAATGGATATGGGGCTAGATGCCCGGTTTAGCACCACGTCCTCTCCATCATGCTAGTATGATGGGAGGGGACGTGACAGATAGGAGTTGAGATCGAATCAGAGCTGGTAATCCCAATGATATCTCTCGAAAGTTAAGATCCCAAATTCCAAGGCAAAAGGCTAAAAATGGATTACCGCACCCCTAGAACTGAGCATAGCGCGATATTATCGCACCCTAGGGTAGGAGCAAGGCACGACAACCCTAATTATCGCGCCCCTAGAACTGGGCAGAGCGCAGTAATTTCCTTAGATAAGGTTTTTCAAGGTGACACGTGGCAGGTGAGATGTTTTCTTTTAGTGTTCAGTCAATTGTTTTCACTCTTGGATTCCCAAATGATCATTAAGGGGAAGTTTCGTTTAGGTTGCTTGTTGCAAGGCTGCGACACTAGGATGTAATTTGTAATATTAAGGTATAACAGATGCACCCTAAAGTGTGAGGTCAGAAGAGACTGATGGCCGAAAGACTTTACAAATACTTTGCGGAGATAGCATCGAGGAGGGAAACAAGGAGCTGAAACAGAAACAAAATGTCAGATATACCACCGAGGCAGGCATTCTCATGCTCGCAAACAATTGTCTCAAAGCATGGTTGCCGACCCATACATTGTAGATCCATGAGTACTGAGATGATATAGACTATAGACAAATCATGGCTACTGTTAACAATCGTAGATCCATGAGACAATAATGACACAGCCACGGCCAATACATAAGTGGATCTATGTGACAATACAAGGATGAGGTCTTCCACATAATGACTAGGTGGAAACCTAATCAAAAAATCACCCATTGCAGCCTGGACGTAATCCATATACAAAAATGTGTCCAGGGTATTCTACCCGATCCTAACGATACGAATCTAGCCATGTGATTACAAGGTGCTGAAGTCGAACACGGTAGAAACCATTTGATTACCGGTTAATGATGTGAACCATTAACAAATGCAAGGGAAATCACCAGTGATGACAATGATCCCCAAGGTATCTATAGTACATCTCAACGAAATGTGAATGAATGATTTGATGTCGAGCATTCGAGAGATCATTCAAACAGAGGTCAATGATAAAAAACCTACTATCGAATATGAGGAAACCTGCCATTGAGGCATGCAAGTACCAAGGTACTAGTGGTTGACTCCTAAGCCTAATTCCTGGATAGTGATTTGGCGTCGACAGGAATAGACTCATCGAAGGTGGGCCATAATGATTCCCACATCATCGACACGAAATCGGAACGAGAGATAGTATGTAACAATGGAGCAAGAGAACATGTACTGACATGGTGGAATTCTAGACATAATGGATGACTTAGAACAATGCAAACCCTTTGAACATATAACGGCATGAAACAGAACCTGGCAGCAGGGATTATAGATAATAGAGAACCAACATACAACGAGTAGGCTCGTTGCCAAAGAGACAACTTGAGATGATGACGATAACTCAGCGAGAACAAATAAATACCCAAAAGGAGACACGGAACAGACACATGCCATGTTCAAAGGTGACGACTGACAAGCTGCTAACAAGATAAACTTGACTCATTTCCCAATTTCCCCCGACATAATGGACGAGTACCTCTTTTTTGTTTACGAGCTTGAGGAGGATAACAGATGCTCGGTATAGCTCATCTCATAGATGAGTCTGATCTCACATGTTTTACAAACCAAGAAAGGAGGGGTTCATCCCAAAATGGGTCCTTCGATGTTGAATTTTAACGAGTCCAAGGAAGGAAAACTCGACAGTTTTTCACATTTAGAGAGCCTGAAAAACTTAAAGAAGGCTCCAGAATGTACTTTTTTGTAATGTTAGTCCCTCAGTCTCGAAAAAGTGTAAAATAATTCCTGAGAGAACCTCTCCCAGTCAACATTTGATTGAGGTATACCTTTCTCGTAAATAGTCTAGATGGGCGAAAAAGGGGTAACCTATCACCGAATAGACGACCTTTCAATACTTTTACAAGTGTGAAAGAGACAAGTGTGCTTGGCAATCTTTTCGAAACGAGGGAGTCTTGAAAATAGCTTAAAGAGGACTCCGTGTACAACTTTGTCATGGTTGGTGACCGAGTACGACAAAGGAAAAGTAAACTCGGCACAGTTCCTTTTCCGTAAATAGTCTAGCGAGGCCAGATAAAGTGATAAACCTATACTCGTTAAACACACCTTTTTACTTAATTTTTATCAAGCACGACAATGGTATCAAAAGCACTCAGAATCTTTTTCATGTTTGAACCAGAGCATGAAAAAGTGAAAAGTAAGCTCGACACCTCTTATTGTTTTTAACGAGCTCGAAGAAGGTTGGAAGAATGCTCGTGGTATCTGCTCCATTTTTTAACGAGCTTGCTGTTGATGTATATGTAACTTCGGAATGTATTTCCATATATGTATGTTGTATGTACTCCTATAGAGATGGTATTATTCCTCTATACGGAAGTGTCGTCATTTATATTGTAAGTGTCGTAACTTATACTTGATGGGTTATTAGACCACCTTGTTGGGGTCGGCCCTGTATAAGTCATGTGGGTCGAAGGGTTATTAGACCACCCTATTGGGGGTCGGCCATGTGGGTCAAAGGGTTATTAGACCACCCTATTGGGGGTCGGCCCAGTCAGCATTATATTATGTGGTTAAGTTCGAGCCTACATGAGTTAGGTAAAAAGGCAAGTCAAGTCAAGTATAAATAGAGTGGTGGGAGGCACTCTATTACTCACTCACTTCTCACACATGCACTCAAGGAGGAGTGGCGCACTTATGGAGGAGGAGGATCTGCTGCTAGGTTGTGTCTATCTCTTATGGTTGGTTGTATCATTGCTCTATCTATCTCTGAGGAAGTTATTGGGGGTTTTTCACCTTTATGGTTTTCCCCAAGTAAATCTTTGTGTCTCTTGTATGCTTGCATTATTGTCTCCATGATTGATATGCTGTAGATATGTTGTACATGTTGTTCTCTCAGTTAAGATCCTAGATTATATTGAAGTAAATTCTGAAAATTCAACTGGTATTAGAGCTAGCCTGAAAGAAGGCATGATGATAGGCATGTATGACACTTATTGCACTTACGATGCTAGGGCTTGATATAGAAAAAACCAGTCATCGTAGCACTTTCGCTATAAATCCGTTTTGGCGAAGTTTGAGGATCTGAACTTGTTACAGGACGAAGATTAAATCTCCAGGTATCTTGTTTCCAAAGGACAAGCTCTAATTCATTGTACTTTTTGATTTATGATCTGTACAATATAGGGTTTCTGCCTCTTCCAGATCTGAGTCAAAATCAGGTGACCTTGGGAAAAAGGTCATATCTTGGGCTAGGAAGCTCCAAATGAAATTTCGTAAAAAGTAACAGGTAGTATACAGTCTGTACTATCTCACAAAACGTTTTCAGAGGCCGAAGTTGAACCAGTGACACGTGGCACATAGTACAAGTTTGCTCTCTTGTATTATCCCATAAACAGGTCATGTTGCGACACTTGGAATAACTCTCTCTCAGAGAGTCCAATTGAGGTCAGACCTATCAGGATGGAAATATAACAGGCCGAGATATCTTAGGAAATTTTTTCAGAGGCCGAAGTTGAAACAGTGACACGTGGCACGCCGTACAAGTTCGCTCTCTTGTTTTATCCCAAAACAGGTCACGTTGCGACATTTGGCATATCTCTCTCTCAGAGAATCCAATTGAGGTCAGACCTGTCAGGATGGAAAGATAACAGGTCAGGCCATCTCAGGAAACTTTTTCAGACCCTGTGGATTGAAAAGTTTGGAGTTACACCAGAAAAAAATCAGGTACATATTTCTGTCAAAACGGAATTATTTTTGAGTACCTTCATTCATGGCTTCCGGAATTTAGGGCTTTGAAGAAAGTTGGAATTTTTGTAATCGGAGACCACGGCTGAATGCTAATCATCAAAATAGAAATTTAGAGACCAATATCATAATTTTTGGTTGGGAAAAAGGCCGGGCTTGATCAAACCCTAGTTCGGGACTTTGATCAGAAAAGTGGAAAACTAGGGCTTCTGTAAAAATGGGAATTTTTGCAATCTATGACCACGGCTAGAAGCTCCTCAGAAAATAGAAGCTTAGAGCTTTGGATCAAACCTTTTGATGGGGAAAAAGAGTGGGATTCATCAAACCCCAGTTCAGGGTCACGTCCAGTGAATCCGGAAGTTTCAAAGGCAAAATTGAGGAGTGAAAATTTGCAGTTTTCAAATTCTGAATATACCAGTTTGATCAGCTCATCAAGGCACATATTTCTATCCTTTCGGAAGTTTGAAATTCAAAGTTTGAATTTTTGGGGTTTTTCTGACAAACCCATATCCAGCTCCAGGTCCAGTTCTTGCAAGTCAAGTGGATTGGGTTAATCCTAGAAGAAGATGGATTGATCATCTGCATGAGTGAAGAAGTTCCTGTTTCAGAGGGAGATGAGGCTAAGGCCTTACATAAGAAGATTACAAGCGATCTCGACAGGTATGACTCATCGAGGTATGTTTCGATATTTGTCCATGATTAAGTTTATGGTATGTTTGTCTTCATGTTATTACGGTTAGTACAATTTTGATTTTAGATTTGTCGTATCACCTTAACAAAATTATGAATGCATGATAGAAGATATTCATTGGTTAGGGTGTTGACACTTATGATTGTACTAATGCGTTATGGTGTTGTATGAGGTTTATGTTGTCTACTAACATGAAAGGTACACCAAGAAAGACAAATCATGTTCTGGTCCAAGAACATATGATCATGATAACATGAGGACAAAGATTCATCCATTGTCATGGATCTCATAGAAGATCCATTTACGAGGTATGTATAACTTGGTTTTGTAATAGTTAACCTATGAGATATACAGGTTACTAGCACAAGTCATTGAAGAAGAACAAGAAGACATCATGTGAGTATGTTAGACATAAATAGCTAGGTATGTTTTTCCTATATCAAGATAGAATCCTACCTTGTGTTAGGATCTTATACTGTTGTTGATAATGATTATTCATGAAGTCATAGGTTTGAATAATCATGATTGTATGCATATTATGTTTCTTACCATAATTGATGATATGACTAACCAGAAGAATCATGAAGGTTTGAATAATCACAGGTTTTATGCATATTATATCTCTTATCTCGTTTGATGATTCAACTAACCTGAAGAGTCATAGGTTTGAGTAATTATAGGTTTAGACATGTTATGCTTCTTATGATTTGACTAACCATAAGAATCCTACATAAACCTTGAATAATAATGCTTATTATTTCTGTTTGAAATGATCATGACTATACATGCTTGAGATTATTGTGTTTTAATAGTATACTAATGAATGTATGATTTTATATTAGACCTAGAGGATAACACAATGATGATACTACCAAGCATGCATAAGGATCGAGAATGTATATAATTTCAAGGACAGGTAATCCAGGAAGCAAAGATCAAGAGGGAGTACACTCCAGTGGTTTATGAAAGGATGCAGATATTTAGAGGGAGTTGTCCATCTCTCTACATTCCACAACAGAAAGGTGTAGAAGAAGCTACTGTAGATTAGGACTCCAGCAGCTCCTGCAAGAAAGCAAAGACTCAGAGGGAGTCCACCCAACGAACAAACAAAGATAAGTATTTTAATTATCATTTCTTGCATATGTGTTTGTTTAAATAAAATTGTTCAATGATGTATATGCTCATGTTCCTAGACTTAGGATATGTATTGTGCATATTAGAATAGTTGCATTGATGAACAGTATACTACTAATATACATGGGTAAGTGGCCTATGGCACTATACAACATTCCATTGCTACTTATCTAGAATGAAACCTCTTTGTTGACATGTTGGGAGTTGTGCACACTCTGAACAATGTTCTGGTAGAGATTGGAAGGCATCTAGAAAGTTACGGAATATGGATAAATGTTGTATTGAAGCATTGGCTAAGATAATTGCATGACTGTATGACATATTTCTTTATGTGTAAGAATTTGTTCTGAAAACAATGAGATGTTTCTAATCATGCAATTTAACCTGTTTTGTAGGAAAGACCGTATATCTTCACCTACAAAAGGACTACAACATTTGTTCCAGCAACAAAGATATCTATTGAAGATATTGAAGTTCCCAGGATACGGGAAGAATGCCATGATCCGTCGATCATGAAGAACAATGTTTGGGATGCGGTCCCAAGAGCTGAAGGGAAGTCTGTTGTGACTTCCAAATGGAACTATCAGATCAAGCATGTTGCAGATGACGGCATAGAGAAATATAAAAGTGATGAAATAGAAGATACACCAGATGGATTCAAGACAGCTTCCTTGAATGGTGTAGTTGAAGAAGAAGTGTATGTGGAGCAGCCACTTGGTGCTGAGACACATGATAGGAAATCATATATGTGCAGAACTTGGTATGGTGAAAATAGATTGATTGCCGACACGCAGCGGAAACTTGCTTCCAAGTTCGAGATGAAGAACTTGGGGATGATGCACTATTTGTTTTTGGCATGGAGGTGTGGCAGAGTGCAGAAGGAATCTTCCTTGGACAAGGGAAGTATGCAGTAGAGATCCTGAAGAGGTTCGGGATGATGGATTGCAAGGCCATGGCCACACCTATGGCATCGAATCTGAAGCTTCTATGTGATGCTTCATCTGAGCCGATTGATGTCTCTATGTATCGTTAGAAGATTGGGTCCTTGATGTACCTGACGAACACGAGACCAGACATTTGCTTTGCTGTGAACACATTGAGCCAGTTCCTGACGGATCCTAGGAGTGTTCACCTGGTTGCTGTAAAGCATGTTCTGAGGTACCTGAAGGGTACAGTGGATTATGGGCTCAAGTATGAAGCAAATCAAAATTTTAACCTGTAGGGTTATGTTGATTCAGATTGGGCTGGTAGTACTGCAGATAGGAAGAGCACATCTGGGTGTTGCTTCAGTATGGGATCAGGGGTGATCTCTTGGTTTAGCAGGAAGCAGTCCTGTGTAGCACTGAGTACAGCTGAAGCAGAGTATGTTGCAGCCTGTTCATCTAGTTGTGAGACAGTATGGCTATGGAAGCTACTGTCTGAGTTATTTGATCTCCCGTTGGAGGCTACTGGTATCTTCTGTGATAACCAGAGTTGTGTGAAGCTATCCGAGAACCCAGTGTTTCATGACAGGTCGAAACACATAGAGATCAAATATCACTATATCAGGGATATGGTGCAGAGAGGAGCTGTGAAGCTCCTGTATGTTGCGACGGACGAGCAGATTGCAGATGTGCTGACGAAGCCACTAGCCAGGGTGAAGTTCGAGTACTTCAGAGAGAGGATTGGCGTGCTTCAGATCGAGGATACTTAGAGGAAGAAGTGATGGACACATTTGCTGAAGCCATTCCAAGCATGTTGGAAGGGAAACTCTTCACATGGCTATGGATGTAAGCGCTGGATGATGAGCATCAGGATGATGTTCTGGTTTCTGCTTGGATATGATCAGTTGGATCATTTTATGTATGTATGTAGGCATCATGT
Organism: Larix kaempferi; assembly: GCA_027924585.1. NCBI lineage: Eukaryota > Viridiplantae > Streptophyta > Pinopsida > Pinales > Pinaceae > Larix > Larix kaempferi. The sequence goes on along the minus strand of BSBM01000158.1, from coordinate 25,812,330 downwards.
TGGATGCTGGATATGATCAGTTGGATCATTTTTATGTATGTATGTACGCATCATGTGGATGTTGGATATGATCAGTTGGATCATTTTATGTATGTATGTATGCATCATGTTGGATGCTTGGACCATGTATCTGTATATGTATCAGGTGGATACATTGTATGATCAGGTGGATCATGTATGGTGATATGTATCATGTATATGTATCAGGTGGATACATTGTATGATCAGGGGGATCATGTATGGTGATATGTATCATGTATTTGTATCAGGTGGATACACTGTATGATCAGGTGGATCATGTATGATGATATGTATCAGGTAGATACTTGGTATGCATCAGGTAGATTCATTGTATGATCAGGTGAATCATGTATTTGTATCAGGAGGATACATTGATGATCAGGAGGATCATGTATGATGATATGTATTAGGTAGATACTTGGTATGAATCAGGTAGATGCATTGATGATCAGGTGGATCAGGTATGATAACATGCAGCAGGATGTTGCAGTGATGATCAGGATGATCATAGATGACGCGCTTCAGGATGTTGCTCCAGATGACATGCAGCAGGACGTTGCAGTGATGATGATCAGGATGATCATAGATGACGAGCTTAAGGATGTTGCTCCAGATGACATGCAGCAGGACGCTGCAGTGATGATGATCAGGATGATCATGGATACATCAGGATGATGTATGGTGAGTATCAGTTTGATACTCTGTGGCCGTGGAACAGGTTGTGCAGATAAGCATGTAATTTGTGCCCTGGGAGATTTGCAGATGGTCTTTCGAGGTTTTTCCTATGGCATGTAATTCGGTACCCTGGGACATCTGGCAAATGCTCTTTCGAGGTTTTGCTTGGGAGGACATATAATTTGTGCCCTGGGAGATCTGCAGATAATCTTTCGAGGTTTTTCCTATGGCATGTAATTTGTGCCTTGGGATATCTGGCAGATGCTCTTTCGAGGTTTTGTCCTATGGAATGTAATTTGTGCCCTGGGAGATTTCAGGTCGGAGTTGTGTACCCGTAACATCCTGATATGCTCTTTCGAGGTTTTGCCATGACCACATGTAATTTGTGCCCTGGGAGATCCGATAGGTTGAGCTGTGTGCTCGTAATCAGTCCTGGGATGCTCTTTCGAGGTTTTGTGGTGAACACATGTAATTTGTGCCCTGGGAGATCCGATAGGTTGAGCCTTGTGCTCGTAATCAGTCCTGGGATTCTCTTTCGAGGTTTTGTGGTGAGGTCACATGTAATTTGTGCCCTGGGAGATCCTATAGGTAGAGCCGTGTGCTCGTAACAGCCTGGGATGCTCTTTCGAGGTTTTGTGACGCACGTAATAAGTCCTGAGGATTCCACAGTATGGCCAGTGATGATGAAGACCTGCAGGTGGTGGGCCTACATCCAGTATGAAAAAGGATTGGCTCTGTAGAACTTCCTATGACGAGTAGATTCAGAGATTGATTGAGATAGCAGCAGCAGTGACGATGATGATGACTTGATGATGATTATCCAGTGACGATGATCCAGAGAAGAAGACTTGTGCTGTAAGACCTGTGCTGAGAAATACCTTCCTAGTTAAGAGGGAGTGTTGATGTATATGTAACTTCGGAATGTATTTCATATATGTATGTTGTATGTACTCCTATAGAGATGGTATTATTCCTCTATACGGAAGTGTCGTCATTTATATTGTAAGTGTCGTAACTTATACTTGATGGGTTATTAGACCACCTTGTTGGGGTCGGCCCTGTATAAGTCATGTGGGTCGAAGGGTTATTAGACCACCCTATTGGGGGTCGGCCATGTGGGTCAAAGGGTTATTAGACCACCCTATTGGGGGTCGGCCCAGGCAGCATTATATTATGTGGTTAAGTTCGAGCCTACATGAGTTAGGTAAAAAGGCAAGTCAAGTCAAGTATAAATAGAGTGTGGGAGGCACTCTATTTACTCACTCACTTCTCACACATGCACTCAAGGAGGAGTGGCGCACTTATGGAGGAGGAGGATCTGTTGCTAGGTTGTGTCTATCTCTTATGGTTGGTTGTATCATTGCTCTATCTATCTCTGAGGAAGTTATTGGGGTTTTTCACCTTTATGGTTTTCCCCAAGTAAATCTTTGTGTCTCTTGTATGCTTGCATTATTGTCTCCATGATTGATATGCTGTAGATATGCTGTACATGTTGTTCTCTCAGTTAAGATCCTAGATCAGATTGAAGTAAATTCTGAAAATTCAACACTTGCAACAGAAAATGAACTATGCTCGGGATTATTTTCATGGTTTAGCGAGATTGAAACCCAAAAGAAAGTTTGCTCGAAATGGGATTCCCGTTGGTGTACTTCTTCTCAACATGAAATCCAAAGATTGATACATGCCCCCAGCATGATTTCTAGAAGTGAGTGACTTAACTCCAACATGATTTGGAGAGGCGATCGAGTTGACTTCAATGTAACTTCCAGAGGTTGAATACATGCCCCCCAAGCTTCATTTCATTCTCCTAAGGCATAAGCGGATGAAAAGAAGGTTCAGGTACTAAGTCTATGAGAAGACTTGACTCAAAGAGAAAGGGTTTGTTTCATTTTTTAATGAGCTTGAAACAAGAGTATAACTTTGCTCATGGAGTTGGTTTTATTTTTTTGCAAGCTTGAAACCAAAGGTAAACAATGCTTGGGAAAGATTTCATTTTTACACAAGCTTGAAACAAAAGGGAAACTATGCTTGTAGGGGTCTATTCCGTTTCTTTTTAACGAGCTTGGTAACAAAGACCAACCTGAGCTCATACTACTGGTTTCATTTTTTAATGAGCTTGAAGCTAAAGGTAAACTCTGCTCATGGTTAAGGCCCATTGACGGGGTTCCTTCCCAACATGATGACCAGAGGTTGGTAAATGCCCCCAGCATGGTTGCTAGCGGCTAAACATGCCCCCCAAGCTTCGTTTTGTCTGACTACTCTTCTTCCTTACCCAAAAATATTGGCTACTAATCTGAATGTGTTCACCAGGGGGGGTAGGGAGAACCAATACCAAGTGACCCAGGCAGATGAAATGAAGATTCAAATCCTAATTCTAGCGAGAGACTCGAACAAATGGAAGGGAGATCTATTTCATTTTTACACAAGCTTGAAAATAGACAATAACAATGCTTAAAAGGGTCCTTTTTATTTTTTAACGAGCTTAAAACAGAAATAAATTATGCTCAAAGGTAGTTTCATTTTTACACAAGCTTGAAACCGAAAGTAAACTATTCTTGGGATTGGTTTCATTTTTACACAAGCTCGAAACCAATGGTAAACTGTGCTTGAGGGTCGGTTTCATTTTTTAACGAGCTTGAAACAGAGAATAAACTAGGCTCGTAGGAACCTATTTCATTTTTTAACGAGCTTGACATAGAAAGGAACTATGCTCATACTCCCCCCCGTCCTTAGGGGGAAGAAACCACTAAAACATATGGAACATTTAGGGAAGTCTGGTGACTATGAGTCATGCGATGAGTGGGCGTCACAAAGGAAAGTTGATCAATGGTCACAACATTCCCGTGATGGGGAAAATACATCACTTGAAAGAGTGAGGACACTACAGCCTTCATTGCATAGACGTAATCACGCCCAAGGAGTAGATTAAAATCTAAGGGACCTTGGACTACCATAACATCAATACAGACAGTTTTCCCTCCCAAAGTGATAGGTAACTGATGAAGGGACCCTAAAGGTCCAGTAGGCCTTCTATTGAAAGCCAGTATTTGGTCAGTGACAAGCACAAGTCGAGGAGAACCTAAGGCTTTCCAAGCAGTTGAGGATAAAATACTAATAGAAGCTCCCTCATCCACTACGGGGTGAAATATTTCTTTATTGGAAACTCCTACAGATATCTGAAAAGGAACACTTGAAGGAAGACGAGATTATGTTAGACCATTCCAATCAAAGGAAATAACCTCAGTACTTGGAGGGGGTCCCGTGGAAACAGACAGGGTTTCTCCTTGCCTAGGACATTCTGAACTGATTAGGAAAACATCAACGGTTTCCAATTCACTCTCGCTTGGAAGATAAGAATGAGACAAAGATTGTGTCAAGGTGACTGCTTCAGTCTAGACTTTCTCCAATGAAAGAGAGCGATCGAGTGGAGATGACAGTGACTCTATCACTTCACTCTCGGAAGGGAGAGTGGGATCAATTGCAGATGAGACTGAATTGATCACTTGGTCAACCAGCGGGGGGCGAGGGACAACTTACTATCGTTTGTTGGAAGCACCAGTTGAGAACTAGTAATATCTTCCAACCACCGTGAAGCTTCATCCATGCTTGGACAAAGGAAAGTACGGTGCATACCCTTGCATATCAAACAGGGATATAGGACTTTACCCTTCCGACCCTTCAACAAAGGGGTCACTAGTTGAGGGAGTGTCATCAACATGATGGTTAGAGGTTGACGATACAAGAGGTTTGGGGTTTTTAGACCACACTTCTGACACAAGGGAAAGACCGGGGCAATCCTTGAGAAGGTGATCACCCTTGCAAAGTTTACAAGGGAACTTGGGCTTACGAGGTGTTTTCATAGAATGACTGCCATTAGAGGCAACTGGTTTACGCTTGGTTTCTTTCTTATCCTTCTTCTTCTTTATCTTCCTTTTCTTCTTCTTCTTATCCGCCTGATTACTAACACTATTGATTTGATCAGATGAGGAGGAAGAAACGGAAGAAGATGTATCTGAAGAAGAAGGGGAAGGATTAGTTTGGGATTGCCTCTCTCGTGGTGGAGAGTTAACATTTGAAACATTGGGTACAACCGGAATCACCGGATTGAATAACCATACCGGTAATCCTATGGTTAATCCAGGAAGATTTAACGTGGCAATAAAGGGAGGACCAATATCTCCAACTGGAGGAAAGACAAAAGGTACCCCTTGAGAAGGGGTCTCTTGATTGGTAATCCCAGAAGGAGCTTGGGCGCATGGGGATGGATTCGCCATGGAACAATACTAAGTGATGTGGACGGAGTCTTGCTAAAAAGAACTCAAAAACCCTTAGGAAACCGAGCGTGAAAAAGGGGATCTAGGAAAAGACAAGGCTCGCAGGCCAAAAGAGCAAGCTCAAAAAACTATACTGAGGCCACTTCCACAGTAAGCGAGTTGTACAACAAAATGGCCATAATGCCAACAAGCAACCCTACAAAGAAAAAGACCTTCTACAAGATGAAAATAGCAAGCAAAACCTCCTTACTAAGAGCTGGAGACCTCAACAAGTTGTATGCTTCGCAAGGTGATGAAATCCTAGTCGAACAATACAAAATGAGAGACCAATAATGAATGGATAACCCTCTACCGAAAGGGATCCCGGGTAAAGAGCCCTAGAAGAAAAAGTTGCTAAGTTACCTCGTTCATCACACGTGGAAAAAGGTTTTCGGTGCTTCTGCCTTATCATCCTTGTATCACCAATATGGTGGCCGGAGAATACAAGGAAGATAATGATCGATGTTGCCTTAGGGATAAGTGGAGTGCGGCATTCCACAGATTCCGTCCGATTCTCGATCTCGCGATGGTTTAACCCCTGAAACAACAGTAGGCCCCTCCACAAATTGGTCGTGACTGTTTCAATACATACTAGAGGATTTTAGTTCCCTAAAGACAACGACTATGTATTAGATGAAAAATGGCAAGGGGGAATTATTTGGATGCCTATCCCCGGTGTCCTACCTAACTAACAAATTCTTTTGATTTCCTCAAGTGAGGTTAATGTTGGTTTAGTTAGGGAGATTAATTTTAGAGGTTGTCTTACACAATCGGGTTATGGAAGTGCAACTTGATGGTGTTGTGATGACTCAAACCATGCAAATGAAGATGAATTGAAATGAGCCTTTCTCTTCTATGAACACTAGCTAAAGTAAGGAAGAATCTTTCTATTCCCAATATGTACAACCCAATGCAAATGCAATTTTATTTCTCTTCAAAATGATAGAAAGAGGTAAAAGATGTACCCAAAACTAACCCAAAGCAATAAAAAAGTTCTTTATATGAACACTAAATGTAATAATTCTAATCCATTTCTTATCTTTTTATACTTGAAAAAGACACATCTAAGCTACGGAAAGAAAGATTCTACCAACGTTTCCAATTAGATGCAAGACAAAGAAACGCACTCAACAATTCTATCTAACTCAAATGCACACAAATAAAGCAATCCTTTCTTCTTCTTACAAATGTGAGACCAAAAATTTCAAATGATCAAATTAAAGCAAGAAGAATACTTATTTTTTCCAGTTTCGTGAATATAGTAAAAGAGTGACAAAATCAAGCTTTTCTTTGAACTAAAGTGGAAACAAGGAATCAATATTTCCCAACAATCATTAGGTAGCTCAGCATGTAAGGGAAACAAGATTCATAACCCAAGGAAAAAAGGCTTAAAAGGACATGGATATCCCACACCTTTCAAGTCTTTTAAAATAAGCCAATCACTCTAAACCCCAAAATTGTCCTAAAGCCTTAATATGGATCAAAAACGACTGTAGGATACACGATTCATGGCCCCCCCGGCCATGAGGGGGAATTTTTTTCAATTTTGATGTTTATTTTGATCAAATCTAATGCAAAAAGAATTCCTAAAAATGCAAGCAGTGTTGTGTGATCACACAGGTCACAAGCCACAATCAATATAGAGAGAATAAAGCAGCCAATCAGGAACCAAGTGAAAACAACCAAAGAAAAACACTTTCTCAGGAATTATTGCGGGTCTGCAGGCAGCCCTGGCACAGTACTGAGATATTATCGTGCTCTGAATAGAGTCTGGGTAGTGGTAATTACCAGTTTACCGCTTTGTAAGTAGTGTTGGGGGCGCAGTAATGCTGAAAAAGAGGAAAAAGGGCAGAATTTTAAGAAAGGATTTTGACTTTTCCAGGGTTTTCCAACCCAGAGGACTTACGGATCATGACAGAGGTTTGATGCAGAGAACAGGGAAGTTAATGGGGGTAACAGAACCCAATTTCACAATCAATAAATGAAATTAAAATCAAACTGCACAATCAAAGAAAATGGATTCATATGAGTCCCCAGCGGAGTCGCCAGTTTTTGTTGTAGGTATTTCTTCCTACGGGTAAGAAGAAGCCCTCTTAGGATAAAGTGACAAAGATCAACACTAAACTAAGACAAAAAATAAACAAATGCTACCTCATTCCCTAGATCTTAAAATAGTACTTTCAACTTGAATATTTGAGATAAGAATGAAGATGACTGAGCTTTTGTTTTGATGTTTTTCCAATGGAGTCTTTGATCCCGAAGTCCTCGCGATGGACATGTAAAGATTAAAACAACAAACAAGTGCACAATATCTCCCAAATAATTGAATCACAAGTCAGATCTATATTCTACTGAATACAATTTATGTAAATGAATCATGATCAGTACACATAAATAGGGAGACAAGACAAGTTATATTTTATTGAGAACTCAAGAGTGCTTACAAAATAGTTGCTCGATGTCCAAGCCAACTCCAACTCCAAGTTCTTCCACCTCTAGCTATCTCTGCAAAAGGATTATGATCATAGGTTTGATGCCCCAAAATTCCTCCCTTTGGCCTATGGAATGCCTCTCTCTTATAGGATTGTGAAGGGTTAACCAATAAGAGAGTAATATGGATCTAAAGAGTATTTAGTGGATCAAACCCACTAAACAGAGATAGGAGTTGAGATCGAATCAGAGCTTGCAATCCCAATGATATCTCTCGAAAGTTAAGATCCCAAAGTCCAAGGCAAAAGGATAAAAATGGATTACCGCGCCCCTAGAACTGAGCATAGCACGGTATTATCGCGCCCTAGGGTATGAGCAAGGCGCGGCAACCCTAATTATCGCGCCCCTAGAACTAGGCAGAGTACGATAATTTCCTCATATAAGGTTTATCTCGGTGACACGTGGCAGGTGAGATGTTTTCTTTCAGTGTTCAGTTAATGGTTTTCACTCTTGGATGTCCAATTGATCATTAAGGGGAAGTGTCATTTAGGTTGCTTGGTGCAAGGCTGCAACACTAGGATGTAATGTGTAATATTAAGGTATAACAGGGAGAAACAACCGTAAGGGTGGGAATAATTCGAATAATGGAAGTAATCGAAACACTCCTAGGAAAGAGAACGCCAACTCTCCTCGGGACGACAGAAATGCTGGTGGGGACCGTAAGCCGAGACAAAACGTGAAATTCCCTTGCAAACTTTGTGGGGAGGATCACCTAACTCACTTGTGTCCTCGAATCGAAGAAGCATCTTGCACAGAGCTCGGCTGTGTTGAAAGATCCCCTTCCGCATCATCTGAATATGGCTTTGAATTCTCCCGCTACTGGCTATGGGACTAATGAAACTACAATGTCTTCTTCTCATGCCAGTGGCTACGGATGCGTGAACTGTTGATGTATATGTAACTTTGGAATGTATTTCATCTATTTCTTTCATATATATTTATTGTACCCTTATAAGAGATGTGTTATTCCTCTATAAGGAAGTGGCGTCATGTGGATTGACAAGTGTCGCAAGTGTGTGTACTTACCGATGGGTTATTAGACCACCATGTGTGGGGTCGACCCTAAAATATATATTATATTGTGGATGTATCTAGATAGACAAGTAGGCCCCATAAGGTCACTGAGCAAACAGGTTAAGTATAAATAGAGATCGAGAGATCTCTATTTGGATCATTCGGAAAGACACACTTCTCTCACTCAAAAAGTGGCGCACTAGTGAGGAGGAGGATCATCTGCTCTAGGAGACTATCTCAAGTGCATTTTGGTTGTACTTTGGTTGAGCCATTGCTCTCTCTATCTCTGAGGAAGTTGTGGGGTTTTTCACCTTAGGGTTTTCCCCACGGAAACTCTATGTCTCTTGTCTCTCATGCTTTTGATTCTTGTGATGCTTGTCATGCTTATTGTGATTGTTATGCATTGATATACTGTATATGTTATTCTCTCAGTAAAGATCCAAGAGTATTGTGAATTAATGCTCAAATTTTAACATGGTATCAGAGCTAACCTGAGAAGAAGACATTTTGCAGTGACGGAAACTTGAGTTTCTTGTTTATTGGGTTTCTCTCCACCGTTTTTGGAAAAGCAGTATAGTAGATTGACTCTACTCATCAAGGAGAATCTATCTGTCCAATCATAATTCAATTCTAAGCATTTTCAGATTTGACCCTAAAAATTAGGGTTTCCATAAAAAATAGAAATTTCTGAAATCTGAAGCCATAGCTAGAAGCTCCTTGCAAAAATCGAAGTTTAGAGCTTTGGATCGAGATTTTTGGTTGGGTAGATCTCTGGGAAACTCAAACCCTAATTCAGGGCTCTCCCTGCTGAACCCGGGAGGACAAAAAGGAAAATATGAAGGGTAAAGCTTTGCTGAACTCAAATTCTGGATACACCAGGCTGATCAGCTCATCAAGGCAGCTCATCAAGGTGCATCTTTCTATCCTTTCAGAAATTTGAAATTCACATTTTGAATTTTTAGGGTTTTTCCGACAAACCCTAATCCAGGACCAGATCCAGTTTTCAACATTTCAAGTGGTAAGACCTAAATATTTTATATTTCATTTGAAGTACTCTTTAAGATGTCTCACCACACCAAGCTTGAGGATAAGCTTGAAGGGGATGATAACTTTCGAGCTTGGAAGTATAGGATTGGGTTAATCCTGGAAGAGAATGAGTTGGACTCATATATAAAAGAAGACATCCCTATCCCATAGGATGAAGAGGCTAAGGTATTGCATAAGAAGAACTTGGTCAAGGCAAAGAGAATCATTGTTGATTCTATCAAAGACCATCTCATACCCCATGTGTCTTCTCTAAAGACACCCAAGGCTATGTTTGACTCTTTAACCAAGCTATTTGAAGGAAAGAACATAAATCGGAAGATGACCCTACGGAATCAATTGAAAGGGGTCCAGATGTCGAATGGAGAAACCATTCAATCCTATTTCTCCAAGGTCTCTCAGATCAAGGAACAACTCGAAGCTATAGATGAAATGGTGGAGAATGGTGAAATTGTTATGACTACTTTGAATGGCCTAACTAGGTCATGGGACTCTTTTATCCATGGGATCTGTGCCAGAAAGAAGTTAATCTCCTTCAGCAGATTATGGGAGGAATGTTCTCAAGAAGAAGCAAGGCTTGTGGCAAGAGAAGAGAAGATGGAAAATGAAGATGAAGCTCTCACAACTCACACTAAGAAGGGCAAGTTCAAGAGGGATCCATCCCATCACAAGAAGAAATATTCTCATCATTTTCATAAAGACAAGAAAGATCTAAGATGTTTCACTTGTAATGAGAAGCGTCACTTTGCTTCAGAATGTCCCAAGAACAAAAGGGACAAACACAACAATAACAACTCCAGCAAGAAGAAGAAGGGTAACAAAAGAAGGTACCATGCTCATGCTGCCGAAGATGATGAACCTCCAAAGAAGAAGGCTAGGGAAGAAAGTGATGATAGTAATGATGACTCATCAAGTGAAGAAGAGTATGTTCTAATCGCTTCTCTCACAGGTACTATCTCCCATGGTTGTAATGATTGGTTAATTGACAGTGGGGATTCCAAACACATGACTGGGTTTAAACAATCCTTTGTAAATCTCTCTGAACATGAATCACCCCATAAAGTGAAACTTGGGGATGATTATCAATATCCCATCAAAGGAAGTGGTGAAGCCTCCTACAACCTAGATTCTGGAAAATCTTTGAAGATGAAAGAAGTCCTTTATGTACCTGGGCTCAAGAAGAACTTACTCTCCATCTCTGCATTGGATACAAAAGGTATGAGGGTTGCATTTGTGGATGGCCAAGTCCTAATGTGGCCAAAGGGAAAGACCATAGATGATGCAGATGTGATTGGAGAGCAAGAGGGAGGTTTGTATAAATTAAAAGGACAACGTGAACATGCCATGGTGCATGAATCCATGGAGCCAAGTGAACTTTGGCATAGAAGACTTGCTCATATGCACTATAGGGCACTTCCAATTGCAAGAAAGGCTGTAGAGGGTCTTCCTGAAATCAATACCAAACATGAAGGTGTTTGCAAAGGATGTGAAAAAGGTAAGAATATTAAGAAGGATTTCCCAAGCAATGAAAGCAAGGCAAAATATATCCTGGAAATCATCCACTCAGATGTATGTGGTCCTATGTCATCCAGTTCTCTAAGTGGGTATGTTTACTATGTCTCATTTATTGATGACTTCTCCAAGAAGACTTCAGTATACTTCTTGAAAAACAAATATGAGGTGTTTGATAAGTTCAAGGAATTCAAAACCTTGATGGAGAATCAAACTGACAAAAAGATCAAAACATTCAGATCCGACAATGGTGGAGAATTCACCTCAGGTGACTTCAAGAAGCTTTGCAATGATTCAGGGATTAAGAGGGAGTTGACTGCTCCTTATAATCCTCAACAGAATGGAGTTGCAGAAAGGAAGAACAGAACAATCATGGAAGCAGCAAGGGCAATGTTGCATGACCAGGATCTACCTATGCATCTATGGGCAGAAGCAGCTAGAATAGCTGTATATGTGCAGAACAGAACACCCCACAAGATATTGGACAACAAGACACCAGAAGAGGTCTTTTCTCGTAAGAAACCTGAATTCAGCCATCTCAGAATATTTGGTTGTCCAGTATACACTCATGTCCCAAAGGAAAAGAGGTCTAAACTAGATCCTTCAGGAAAGAAGGGTATCTTTGTGGGTTACAGTGAAAGCTCGAAGGCTCACAAAATATACTTTCCAGGGTTCAAGAAGATTGATGTCAGCAAGGATGAATATAAGTTCAAGAACAGGTAATCCAAGAAGCAAAGATCAAGAGGGAGCACACTCCAGCAGCTCCTGCAAGGATGCATATTTTCAGAGGGAGTTGACCATCTTCCTACATTCCACTACAGAAACGTGTAGAAGAAGCTACTTCAGCAGCTCCTGCCAGGAAGCAAAGACTCAGAGGGAGTCCACCCAACAAACAAACAAAGATAAGTATTTCAATTATCATTTCTTGTCTATTTTGTTTGTTTAAATAATATTATGCTTATGTTCCTAGACTTAGGAGATGTATTGTGCATATTAGAATGATTGCATTAATGAACAGTATAGTACTAATATGCATGTGATGGGTAAGTGGCCTATGGCACTTTACAACATTCCAGTGCTACTTATCTAGAATGAAACCTCTTTGCTGACAAGTTGGGAGTAGTGCAAACTCTTAACAATGTTCTGGTAGAGACTGAAAGGCATCTAGAAAGTTGTGGAACATTGATAAATGTTGTATTGAAGCATTGGCTAAGATAACTGCATGACTGCATGACATATTTCTTTATGTGTAAAGAATTTGCTCTGAAAATTATGAGATGTTTCTAATCATGCAATTTAACTTGTTTTGTAGGAAAGACCGTATATCTTCACCTAAAAAAGGACTACAACATTTGTTCCAGCAACAAAGATATCTATTGAAGATATTGAAGTTCCCACGATCTGGGATGAAGAAATGGAATGCCATGATCCGTCGATCATGAAGAAGATGTTTGGGATGCAGTCCCAAGACCTGACGGGGAGTCACATGTGTGTAGATTGAAGAAAGCCTTGTATGGCTTGTAGCAAGCTCCCAGAACTTGGTGTGATACAAAGAGGAAGCTTGCTGCCGAATTCGATATGAAGAACTTTGGGAATGATGCATTATCTCCTAGGTATGGAGGTGTGGCAGAATTCAGGTGGGATCTTCCTTGGTCAAGGGAAGTACACAGTAGATATCCTGAAGAGATTCAGGATGATGGATTGCAAGGCCATGGCCACACCCATGGCATCAAATTTGAAGCTTCCATGTGATGCTTCATCTAAGCCGGTTGATGTCTCTATGTATCGTCAAATGATTGGGTCCTTGATGTACCTAACAAACACGACACTAGATATTTGCTTTGCAGTGAACACATTGAGCCAGTTCCTGACGGATCCGAGGAGTGTTCATCTGGTTGTTGTAAAGCATGTTCTAAGGTACCTGAAGGGTACAGTGGATTATGGGTTCAAGTATGAAGCGAATCCAAAGTTTAACCTGCAGGGTTATGGTGACTCAGATTGGGATGGCAGTGCTGTAGATAGGAAGAGCACATCTAGGTGCTGCTTCAATATGGGATCAGGTGTGATCTCTTGGTTCAGCAGGAAGCAGTCCTGCGTAGCACTGAGTACAGCTGAGGCAGAGTATGTTGCAGCCTGTTCAGCTAGTTGTGAGGCAGTATGGCTACGGAAGCTACTGTCTGAGTTATTTGATCTCCCATTGGATGCTACTGGTATACTCTGTGATAACCAGAGTTGTGTGAAGTTGTCTGAGAACCCAGTGTTTCATGACAGGTCGAAACACATAGAGATCAAATATCATTATATCAAGGATATGGTGTAGAGAGGAGCCGTGAAGCTCCTGTATGTTGCGACGGACGAGCAGATTGCAGATGTGCTGACGAAGCCACTAGCTAGGGTGAAGTTCGAGTACTTCAGGGAGAGGCTTGGTGTTCTTCAGATCGACGACACTTCAAGGAAGAAGTGATGGACACATTTTCTGAAGCCATCCCAAGCATGTTGGAAGGAGGATCCTTCACATGGTTGTGGATGTAAGCGCTGGATGATGAGTATCAGGACGATGCTCCAGTTACTGCTCTGTATATGCATCATGTTGGATGTTGGATATGATCAGTTGGATCATTTATATTTGTATGTATGTACGCGTCGTGTTGATGCTGGATATGATCAGTTGGATCATTGTAGCTAGGGTTTTACCCCTAGCTTGTGCAAATGAGCACCTACTAAGGAGAATGGACTCCTTAGTAGCAGTTCAGTAAATGTAAATTATTAAACTAAAACAAAAATGGAAACTATTTTAAAACATGTGCATGAAAAATAAACAACAATTTGTAAACAAGGGTTTTGTATTAATATTACCTTCAATGTGAAGGTTGATGAAGCTCCTTGCAATGTCCAAGAGGGTTGCTCCAAGCTCCAATGTGCTCCTTCTCTTTCTCCAATGGTGGGGATGGGCCAAAAGAGGCTCTCAAGGTGAAAGTAGTTCAATGGTGAACTAGGGTTTCAAGAGAGATTTTGGCAGAGTAAGGGTATATTTGATTGTGGATATGAAATAAGGGATCTCCATCACTTATTTATAGTTTTTTGGTGGTGGAGTGCTGACCCATGGTTTTAGGAAACACATGGTTTAGGGCAGCTGTATAGGGTTTTTTTCTCCTTTTCCTCATTATTTTATATTTTTTATTCCCTTTTTAGGGGATTTTTGCTATTTTAGAGGAATTTTGGAGATTTTTGGAGGAAAAGGGGGTTTTTAGCCTTTTTGAGGCTATTTTGATGGTTTTGTGGCCTTTCGGAGGCATTTCAGGCCTTTTGGAGGCTTTTTAATGGGATTTTTTGGGATTTTAAGGGAAATATGGTAGGAAAATGGACAAATGAGCCATATAATGTGGTAGATGAGGTAGTGAACACTTTTTGGGTGTTAACAGATTGCCCCCTGATGTGCGAGGACAGGAGTTCATCGTATGGCCGATGGACATCATAAGTCATGAATGGTTTTCCTGGGGTGTGGAGAGAAGAGAAGAAACAAACTGAAGCCCGGAACAACGATCCCGAACAACTGCAAGAACTAAAAGTACATAACCTCAATAATGGATGAGGAATCATCTGATCATATGGACGAGGCGGGCATACCCATGCTCGTATCAGGATATAACATAACAATAACAATGGGGTCCAAAAAGGGGACCTGAAATATACATGACCTCAAATACTGACTAAGGAATAATCTCAATATATGGACGAGGAGGGCATACCCATGCTCGTATCAAGATACATAAAAAGAACTGTGAGGCCCGAAAAGAGGGACCTGTAAGATACATAGAGAACCACTGTGTACATCATAAGGGTCCAGAGGGGACACAAATCTGGGACATACTGCTGGGCTGACCATGTCTGAGCTGAAGAATTGATACACTGGAACAATCAACAGTGCTACTAAGTGTGGTACCAAAAGAACGGATGAGCTGCTGGATCACAGTGACAAGGGTCACACTCACAATGGTACACTGAACTGGAACTGATCTGGGTACTCAAGGAAGCATATAACTAGATGGCTTCCGAATACAAACGCCAACGCAGCCCGGACATCCACGGGAACATTTAACTGGGTGTTCCGAAGTGACTCACCAATGTGCTAGAGTCGGGGGAAATCCGGGGTCTTCGACTAAAAACTGAAGTGATATAACCCTACGCGATTCTCGACGATGCGATCAAGGTGCTGAAGTCGAGCATGTGAGAAACAACCACTCGGAGAGGCAATGATGACTCCTCTCAAAATGGTCCGTAGGCACTTACCACAGATGGTGATAAGTCCAAGGCGTAGGGACCTCTGGGCCTATCCTCTGGAATAGAGGGGTTGTCGTCGACAGAGGGAGACTTGCAACTATCAAGGCAATGATGTTTCCTTGACAGGAGCGCGAGGTGTAGAACCGAAATGTGATAGTACTGATGGCAGGACTGACCAAACTGTGGGGGGATATCTGGGCAAGTAGAGTGGGTGGACTCAAACTTCCTTTGTTCAGAGTATGATAATGGGAATGATCTGGCAGCATATGAAACTGACTGAGGGGAAAGGGATCATAGTTGTATTGGATAGGGGAGGGTGACTGGTCTGAGGGAGACTCAAGCTGGTATAAAATGGTAGGATACTGCAGAATACTCTGAACAAAGGCGACCTGATTGGGGGTGCTACCGAGATGATCGATCGTAGTGCCTGGAGGCACGGGATGACTTCTTCATGGGTTAAGGAACTAGAAGAAGTGTGTGTATAATAGTACTATCGTGTGGATTTTACGAGCCCAGGACAGTTCATGCTCGTGGTTGCTTTCAATTTTAAGGAGTCTGAAAGCGATAAGAAGACTCTGAAGTAATGGAATGGTACTGTCGTGTGGATTTATACGAGCTCAGGACAGTTCACGCTCGTGGTTGCTTTCAATTTTAGAGAGTCTGAAAGCAAATAAGAAGACTCCAGAGGGTTGCTTTTTCGTAGATTTAGTCTCCAAGGCCCAAAGAAGCATAAAAGGATGCAATGAAGAACTCTTCTAGCCGGTGTGACTAGAGTATTCCTTTTTCGTAATTAGTCTAACAGGTCCGGAAAAGGGTTAAACTTATACCAGATAGACACCCTTTCAGGTACTTTAACGAGCATGAAAGGAAGCAAGATTGCTCGGCGATCTTTCCATTCTTTTAGGAGTCAGAAAAGAGCTTAACGGAAACTCCCTAAGTGCCTTTTTCGTAAAGGACTTGTCCGGCCCGAAAAAGGGATAAAATTATACCAAACAAAAGGAATGGCCAGGCAAGGAGGAAGTGTTCAATCAAGGAGCAGTAATGATGACCAAGAACGAGGGTAGGGGGGAACACTGGTGGGCCTCCTTGCGGGGTGAATGAAATGGTGGAAAAATAACGAAACATTTGCAGTATGACAGGAGTGAAGGGCTCATGTAACAATGTGGAACAATCCGATGGCGGTCGATGTGGCACGCAAACCGAGGCAGCAAGGTGTCGGGACACAATGTTGAAAGTGTACCAGGTGAGAGCGAGAAATGATCTCAAGCATCATCACGAGATTGGAAAAATGAATTCGGCGATATAAAGGGTGTCAAAAACGGGTAACGGTCGATGTGGCACGCACACCGAGGCGACGAGGGCGTTTGGGAAAAATACCCAAAAAATCAGGGGGTGAGAGCGAGAAATGATCCCAAGCATCATCACCAGCTCGGAAAAATGAATTCGATGATATAAAACATGTGAAGAATGGAGAACGGCCGATGTGGCACGCAAACCGAGGCGACTAGTGGTGTCTGAAAAATGGGCAAAAAATGATGGAGCAAAAATAATGCAATGAGGTGACCATTATGACGGTCTCGTCGTGCTGATTCCAGTGGTGGAAACGGTTCGTAAAACGGACTCCGTATGGGGTCAGAATGGCCAAAACAAGAAAAAGTCAACTGACTATGAATAGTGGGTGGGTCCAACATTACATGTGTCATTTGTACTATTTGACTTTAACATGTGATCAGAGTGGACCAGAGCTTAGGTGGAATTTCTAGACAATCCGACTGGCCGATTTCAGATCTAGGAGATACAGGTATTCCATCAAACTCATACCTACATGTTTTTTAGGGTCGGGGGTTGGGTAGTGGGTCCCAGGGCTTATCTGTACGGTCCACATGGGGTGGACCGCGGGTTAGGGGGTCGAAACCGCGGTTGGCGACCGTGAGTTTCGGGGTGAACCACGCGGTTGGAGATCGCGTGTTTCCTGGATGGATACGCGGTCGAGTACCGCGAGTTCCAAGGAGGAACACGCGGTTCCAAACCGCGGGGTTAGGGCTGACAGGCGCGGTTAAGCACCACGACCATAGGCCTGACAGCCGCGGTCAGAAACCGCGGCAGGAAGCCCGAAAGCCGCGATTTTGGGCCAAGCTATTAGGTTCTTCCGGGAGAGGGAAAAGGACTTATTTATGTGACATGAGTCTGATGAGTCTACTTTTGTGTGATTGACAGGATGCCGCAGGTGCTCTGGAGAGAGCGGGAGATCCCTGATGAGATCGTGGCTGTGATCCAGGGGAAGCACCATGTGCGATCTGTGTTGGGACTGTGCGGACTACTGAAGTTCACACAGATACCCATGATACAGTCAGCAGCATTGCTACTGAACCAGCTGATCAGCTTCTGGGAGCCGGACATACAGGCTTTCCGGGTACAGGGTGAGAGGGTGGACCTCACCCTGACCGATGTCTATTTTCTGACGGGGTTTCCCTGTCTAGGCAGGGTAGCAGACACACAGCTGCGGGTCGCCACGGACGTCGACATGGAGGACATGTTGGAGAGATATTGTGGTCCTGAGGCGAGGGTGCATCGGAATGCACTCCTGGTGAGGGACCTACAGGAGCCAGCAATGCAGGCCATAGCAGCATGTGTGGTTCGGGTATTGGGGTCCCAGTCACCTGAGAAGGTGTCTGGGGGCCAGATGCAGATGATAGAGCGCGTACTGGATGGGGTGTACTACGCATGGGGCCAGATGTTCCTGACCTGTGTTCAGCGACAGCTGACGGCAGCGAAGGAAGCTGGTAAGGGTTTTTGTTTTGGTTCCTTCTTGTGTGCCTTCTTTATGGAGAGGGTACCCACACTGCGGCCACGGGTTCCGATCAGGGCAGGAGGTATGAGGGAGCCGCGGATGGTGCGGTGGGGCGAGATGATGCGCCGCCGTGGTGGCGGCGATGTGGGCAGGTATTTTACGCAGGATTTGTACCTGCAGTGGCTCTAGATACCGTTGACACTGGATGACTTCCCGTATAGGGACATGGACTACACGGGAGATCTAGAGGCACCGCGAGCGCCAGGACAGGCATGGGGTCCCGACGGTACGTATGGTGTTGCTTGTATTCTATGGATGCCAATTTTTTTTTTTTATATATGATAGTAGATTGATATACTGTGACTGACATATGGGTGATTTGCAGATGTGGGCCCAAGGCCGCCTCCAGGACATGTGGCACGGAGGGGTATTGTGGCCATTCCAGCTCTACCTGGGCGAGGGGAGGTCCGTCGCCGCGATGCAGAGGGTACACTGGAGTCGGTCCGGGCACTACTAGACCGGTTGCTGATAGGGGTGACCGACGAGGGATGGCGGGACGTCGATCCAGACGTGGTTCAGGATTGCATGAGGGCACCCCGAGAGTTCAGATCCATCGCGATCCGGGTGACGATCTTGGTGGATCGGGCACGGGCACAGGAGCCCGTAGGAGATGAGGACTTGCCGGAGGAGGAGCGAGGGGAGGACTCAGAGGCAGCCGATGCCGGCAATGATGTAGGATACGACTCTCATTAGGGAGTACAGGGAACTCCCCCCGAGTTTTGTAGCTACGGCATGTATGGTGATGAGGCTTTAGGCATGTATATCCATTTTTTGTATAGCTGAGTACAGGGGTACTCAGGACATGTATAGCACTGAACATGTATATTTTTTGATATATATATATATATGCACGTGGATGCACATTTTTGTATGATGTTGTTTTATTTGTACGCACGTGGATGCGCTTTATGATTTGTGATATGTTTACATTGCACGTGGATGCAAGTAGGCTAGGATGTTGGGCACATGGATGCCCCTTGTGTATTTTATGTGATGCAACATGATGTATGTATGATTAGGCACATGGATGCCCCTATGGATATGCATGTGGTTTTATGTACATGGATGCAAATGTTGATGGGATGCAATCTTTTTGGGTTTTTATATATTTTTATGAGATGTTATGGGATGGTGATGCATGGTGTTACATGGTGTGATTGATATGCCAATCGAGGATGTTGTTGGCCATTTGATTTGCGACACTATTTTGGGATCTTGGGACATGTGTGAATGTTATGGATTCAAACTGTCGGCTGAGTTGTTTTTCACACAGGAATTTTATAAAAAGGTAGGGATCACGCACCTGGTAGCAGTTGTTGAGCTGGGAAACAAGTAGCTGGGAGTCGAGGAACACATGAAGGTGACATATGCCCATCTGGAGGGCAGCGGTCAAGAGACCAGTCATAGCATCATACTCGGCCTGGTTATTGGTAGCAGCGCCTATACATATTCCGTCAAGGTGAATCATCTCGTTGGAAGGGGAGTACAAGACCCATGCTGCAGAAGCCAGGTTGGGAGACCAGCGGCTTGAGCCATCAGCAAAGCCAGTGTAACAAGGTGGAAGATGGTCCATCTGTGGTCATGCAAAAATGATGAATGTAAGATGATGGTAAAAAATGTGAAAAACAAAAAGAGAGCAAACTGTACAATGCGGACCAATGAGGCCGCGGTTTCATTTATGGGTAAAAATGCTTAAGATACAACCCATTACGGGGGTTGCGCAAAGGATGGCCTTCAGAGTCGGCTAAGATGTATGCCCCCTTGCCGAGGCAGGTCTGCACGATGTAAGGGCCTTGCCACATGGATTCGAACTTCCCTTTACCGGTTTTGTCATGGGCTTGGTCATAAGCGAGGACAAGGTCCCCTTTGTGGAAAGTTCGAGGGTGGACATGTTTGTCGTAACCAGCTTTGGAGCGATTCTTGGCAGCTTCAATGGTCTGGAGAGCGGCACGACGGTCTTCATCGGCTTGTTCAAGGGATAGCAGACGTTGCTCGAGTGGGGAGGTGAAGATATCACTGAACTCTTGGAAGAGTTGTTTGTAGTCCTCAATCTCCTGTTCGCTGCAGGAGGCTCCTAAAGTGATGAGTTCAGAGGTCTCAATATTAACTTTAACAGCTGGGAGCTTTGAGGGATGTATGGGACGCTATTTTTGACGGACAGGTGGTACATCAGGCCATGTGTCAATGTGGTGCTCGATAATGGCGGGGTCAAGACCGGGAATTTCGGTATAGGACCGGGCAAAGACATCACGGAACTCTCGGAAGAGGTTAGTGTATTCCTCAATCTCTTGCTTACTGCAGAAGGCTCCTAAAGTGATGAGTTCAGGGGCACTCCCGGGGGCAGCGATATCAATTTGGATGACAGGTCAGATGTTAGCCATGTTACCTTTCTCGAAGGCGTCAGGAGCAGGAATAGGGTCCTTGAACCAGTCGACCTTAGTGGGAAGGAAGTCTTTGGATTCAACCGCAAATTGGGTAGCGGTGCTAGAGGAAGATGCTTCTGGGAGGAAATAAGAACGATGAGGCATATCATCCCAGGGATAATCCGGGGCGGTAAGGGCCTCAAGAATCTCCTCATCGGTACGGAAATTTTGTGTCATCAAATCGGTTGACGAGGGGGTAGTGGTTGAAAAGATCATATAGATGGTATTAACCTCTCCAGAAGGGAAAGAGACCGGGGGGTAGATCTCCTCAATGGTGGGTGGTGCCGTCTCAAGATGTAGATTGTTCATCTCATAGAGAGCTGCTCTGTAATCCGGGAGATCAGGACAATGATGGGAGTAATGCCCGTAAACACCGCATATGGCACAGGGGTGGTTAGTGCGTAGGGACTTGTCTTTGGGCTTGGGGGTGGGGTTTAGTTCGACAATCGGGATGTTAGGGTCATCGTTGAGCTTCTGCATGTGCTTCTGTAATGCTGGTAACTGTGGACACTGATGAGTCGCATGGCCTAATTCGTCGCACAATGAGCATTTGGGAGGAGCACGAAATACTGGGGGGTTTTTCACTGTCTTGGGAGGTGGTACAGCAGTGTAAGGCTGGGGACCTCTGCCCCCAGTGGGTTTCGGAGTAGGGGGAGGAGTCGTGGAGGACGAAGGGGTAGAAACACCGGGGGGTGGCTGAGTGGTAGTAGCCATGGGTTGCACCGTTTGGAGGACGACATCTGGTGTCGGCGGGTGAACAGGAGGCGAAAGATACCATACGGGTAATCCCAAAGTTAACCCAGGGAGGCTAAGGGTAGCCATGACCGGGGCACTTACTACTCCCGATGGAGGGACTAGGAAGGGGATCGTATGGATAGGTGTAACACCAATGTGGCTAGGTACCAATGGTGGTTTAGGAAACAAGGGTGGTTGATTATTAAGTGATTGGTTATCGTGGGACAAGGTACATAAGTCAGACACATCCGTGGGGGCTGATGGAGGCGGAATAGATTGGAAGGTGGAGGTCATCGGCGCGTCTGAATAAACTCCAGGTCCCGTAGAGGAAACAAATGAGGTGGAGGCACGAGAGACAGGTTGTTCAACCATGGGGAGAACATTTTCGGGTGCCGCGGGAGCACTGGGATCATAGTAGGTGAGTTGGTCAACCTTGACCACGCGTCCCTCATGGGGCAACATCATGGTGCAAAAAATGGAAGAGGCAACCGCCCGCATGGCATACATGTAACTGCGGCCAAGTAAAAGGTTATAATCCAATTGGGCATTGATTACCTTGATGTCGATAACGACGGTTTTACCACCTAACTGGACGGGGACATTGGGTAGGAGGCCTTGGGGCTGTGTCGACCGACCGTCGTAGGCGCGTAACGCAGTGGTGGACTGCTGGAGGGTAGGGGATCCCAACTTCTGCCATACGAATGTAGACATAACGCATGTGGAGGCACCTTCATCGATGATGCATCGATGGATGACAAGATTCCGAACGGAAACAGAAACTTGGAATGCTAAGGAGGAAGGCAGGCGTGGCTCGGATTGATCCAAATCAAATGCCATTAAATTCGAATCATGTGGGTCAATCGCCCCAATGGCGGATAGTAGAGTCTTGCGCTGAGAAGGGCAGTTCTTCAAGACTTCTAATGCAGACATGGCTGCGGGAGATTAGGCTAAGTCATCGACGATGTTGTAGTTTGACGCAGCTCGCGCATTGGGGTTATTGTTGATACGGCGAAGCGGGAAATGAGGTGCTTTGGGAGCACCTTCTAGTGGAGGTGGGGGTATGCATAACGCCTGATCGGTGGGATGGGCGTTAGGGTTTTTCTCAGCAGGAGGGGCTTCAGTGGTGGAGCCATATTGGTTCCGACGAGTCTGGAGGTTGACGTCAGCTGATTACATCATCAACAAGTGGTGGGTACCCGAGTCAAACATGGGTTGATCGGGAGCAGCGTACGTGATCTGTTGTTGGGGTTGCACGTTGGCTTGAGGGGGATCCAATGGCTGAGCGTTCACTACGCCTTGGGTTGGTAAGCGATTTTGCAAAACCAAAGGAGGCTGCTGAGGTTGGGGGGGGTTAGGTGGCGCCTGAGGAGCTGCATGCCCTTGGCGATGGGCATCATCAACCCAAAGTTGGCGAGCTCGCTCCAAGTGTGGGAAAGCATGTGTATAGTGGCCATATACCCCACAAATATAACAAGGGTGGTTTGTTCGCAAATTGGGGTTTTTAGCCTGCTTGGGCGGGCGATCAGGGTTTTGGTTAGCAGGGGCCGCATTGTTATTGTCGGGGGGATTCACCGGTTGACCAGCTTGGTCTGCAGGTTGGTTGTTCCCATGATTACGGCCCTTGCCACGGTTTTGTTGGCCCTGGTTGCGTTGGTTGTTCTAGTTCTGCTGCGGATGTTGTTGGGCGTAGACTTGCCCTTGGGCAGCAGGTGGGTTCTGAGGTTGCGTAGGTGCAGGAGCAGGCTGCAGGGGATGGTATGTAGGTGGGGGCTGAGCAGGTGCAGCAACTTGAGGATGTTGTTGATATGGCTGCGGAGCAGGTTGTGGGTTTGCCGTAGGGGCTGCCTGTGGCGGATAATAAGCGGGTTGGGCTTGTGAAGGCGCAGGAGCTGGGGCAGCCTGCTGGTGGTAATAAGCAGGTTGAGCCTTAGGAGGTGCAGGAGCTGGTGCAGCCTACTGGTGGTAATAGGGCTGAGGTGCGACCGGGGGGGTATAAGCAGAGGGTGCATGACCGAAGCACTGAGGTGGACAGCTAGGTCCAAGGGAATGATGGTGATGTGTCATGGGAGCATACGAGTTGGTTGCTCCAGACTGTGAGGAAGCCCGCGAAAGGTCGGGGCCAGGGGTAGGACGTGCTATAGAAAATGGTTGGGGATGCGAAGAAACACGGCCAATAATACCGTCTGCAGTGTGGGATGCCCCCGGTGCATCATGCTGGGAGGACTCGCCGCGAGGGGCGTAAGGTATAATGGTATAAAGGTAACCCGACTGGGCATAAATGAGGTTGAATTGCTGTGCCTTAAGGATGGCTTCTTCTTCAGACTGGGGTCTTTCAGAAGCTACATCCTTAGCAATAACAGGAAGAAGGGACTTGAGGAACCAATCTAGGAAGATACGGTCGTCCAATTTGATCTTGCATAAGATACGGCGTCGACGCCACTCATGGATGTGGTCCGTGATATGGGTAGCCGTGTTTTGTCTGCAGGATAGGAGGATCTCAACGCCCGCGTCATAGCGGACAGGCAACTGGAAGAACTGCAGGAAGGTCGAGGCAAGGGAAGCAAAGGTGGCATGGGTCCCATGAGGTTGCTCGATATACCACTTGGTTGCAGAGCCAGTGAAGGTGCGCTGTAAGAGACGGAGGCGAACAGAGTCGTCCACTATAGAGTTAGAGGAACACCATAGGTGGAAAGACATGATATGGTTTTGTGGGTCCTCACCAGCCTTACCCTCGAATTTGGGGATGTCAGAGGGGAGTTTGGTAGGCATATGAGGCCACGCAGGGTCGTGTCGGATAGGGTCGTTGGTCAATCTGGCTAGATCAGGTAAGTTGAGGCTAGCCATGAATGGCAGACTGGAAGAAGGATTTGACACAGGAGTGGGTTGGACCAAGTTGGGGCTCATGCCCCCAAGTAGAAAGGCAGGGTTGGGAATGTTGGCCCCAAGTGGGGGAACTAAAGTGGTATAGGATGGGCCCGCACCACCATGGGTGGTGTGAGTCACTGGTGGAGTGGTGGTATGTATGCCATCTACGGGAATAGGAATGGTGATCGGAATAGTGGATGTGGCCCCCATCGAGGGCATTCCTAGAGCAGGTGTGGTAACTGGTGTAGTGGTAGATGTGCCACCAATGGTCCCTACAAGGAAAGGAGTGGAAGTCGTGCCAGCCATGGGGCTAGTAGGGGCAGTGTAAATAGGGTTCTCAGACTCTTCGTCAGAATTGGAGGTAAAGTAAGGAGCGTCAATATCTGGTGACGGGGTCCTATGTCGCTGACGAGTGGAGTCAAGTGACAAGGCTCTAGATCTGTGATGAGTGGTATCAACGGATGATGATCTGAATCTATGACGGGTGGTGTCAAGTGAACCGTGCTGTGGGGGCTCGCACCTGAGGCGCCGAGAATGTCTCAGGGACTCAATGGTGACAGATGGTGTCAAATCTCTGTGGGTTGAGGTGAGTAGAAAAACAGCTCAAAAATCCTAATGCAACCGAGTGTGCAGAAGGAGAGCTCAAAAACAAGGCACTCAGGCCAACAACCAACTCAAAACACCCACTGCAACAGTTGTGCTACAATAGGTGGAGTAACAACAAAGATGGTCAGAATACCAACAAGCAGCAGGTTTCCTAAAAATGAAAAATGGTGGACTCACTAGACCAAAGGGAGGTAAAGGAGCATGCAAACACCTAACTAAAAGTATTCTGACTCAACTAAACATATCCTCTGCAAGGTGATGAAATCCAAGTCAGACAATATGAGTAGGAAAGCTAAGTGGCTATGATATCCCCCTACCGGGAGGGACACCGGGTAATCAATCCTAGAAGAATGGCAACTAAGATACCCCATTCATGACACGTCCAGAAAGCTGAATCTGTCGTTTAGTCCATTTACTGCAATACCCCTATACAGGGATATCCCGCGAACCATGAAAGGTAGCCCTTCGGTTACTGAATGGAGTGCGGTATTCCACTCAGGCCTCCAGAACCAGTCTCCCGACTTCAACCCTCCTAAGGGAGAGGCCCTCTGATAAACTGGTCATGACCGTGCCAAAAAGTACTAGGGGATTTTGGTTCCCTATTTGGACAACAACTATGTCTCAAGTGTAAATGACCGAGGGGTGTTATTGGAAGCCTATCCCCCCGACCCTACCTAACTACAAAGATTCTTTTATGTTCCCCAAGTGAGGTTAGAATATTGGTTGAGTTAGGTACTTTTTAAGGCTCACTTGAATTATGTGACAGAGTGTGTGCTCGTGAGGTGATGAACCCAAAATAGAAGTGCCACAAGGGAGGAAACTTCTAACTATCAATAATTACTGAAATTGAAACTTTAACTTGCAAAATTTTCTGAATTAAAAATACTGAAATTTAAAAAGATTCTGTAAAGGGAACAGAAATTAAGTTGCAGAAAGGCTGTAAGGAAGTGGGGCTGCAGGTGGGACAGAGGGCTGTTCAGATGCAGAAAATATTGCAGCAAAAGGGGCTGGGCTCAAATTAGGAAAAAATGCAGAGATCAGACCGCGGGTCTGTGGCGAATCGGAACAGGCGGACCGCGGGTTTAATGGAAACTGACGCGGTTAGGTCGCGGTTATCAGGCCGACAGGCGCAGTCAAGATGCAGGAAACGGGGAAAAAGACGCAGTCGGGTCGCGGCAAAAAGGCTAACAGACACAGTCGGGACGCCGGAAAGAGGCTTAAAGCCGCAGTCGGGACGCGGAAAAATGGCCGACAGGCGCAGTCAGATCGTAGCAAACAGGCTGATTAGCCGCGGTCGGATCGCAGGTAACAGACTTGAATCCGCCGGCAGGGCGTCGAAAACAGTCTTAGAGCCGCGGTCGGGTCACAGGTAAAGGCCTGAAAGACGCGGTCGGGACGCGACTGCAGAGGGAAAAGACGCGGTGTGCGGCGGCCGAAAGGGACAGCCGAAAGGAAAAAAAATTTAAACTGAAACCAAAAATTCAAAATCTAGGGGAGTCGCCAAAACTGTAGCTAGGGTTTTACCCCTAGCTTGTGCAAATGAGCACCTACTAAGGAGAATGGACTCCTTAGTAGCAGTTCAGTAAATGTAAATTATTAAACAAAAACAAAAATGGAAACTATTCTAAAACATGTGCATGAAAAATAAACAACAATTTGTAAACAAGGGTTTTGTATTAATATTACCTTCAATGTGAATGTTGATTAAGCTCCTTGCAATGTCCAAGAGGGTTGCTCCAAGCTCCAATGTGCTCCTTCTCTTTCTCCAATGGTGGGGATGGGCCAAAAGAGGCTCTCAAGGTGAAAGTAGTTCAATGGTGAACTAGGGTTTCAAGAGAGATTTTGGCAGAGTAAGGGTATATTTGATTGTGGATATGAAATAAGGGATCTCCATCACCTATTTATAGTTTTTTGGTGGTGGAGTGCTAACCCATGGTTTTAGGAAACACATGGTTTAGGGCAGCTGTATAGGGTTTTTTCCTCCTTTTCCTGATTATTTTATATTTTTTATTACCTTTTTAGGGGATTTTTGCTATTTTAGAGGAATTTTGGAGATTTTTGGAGGAAAAGGGGGTTTTTTAGCCTTTTTGAGGCTATTTTGATGGTTTTGTGGCCTTTTGGAGGCTTTTTAATGGGATTTTTTGGGATTTTAAGGGAAATATGGTAGGAAAATGGACAAATGAGCCATATAATGTGGTAGATGAGGTAGTGAACACTTTTTGGGTGTTAATAATCATTTATATTTGTATGTATGTACGCATCGTGTTGATGCTGGATATGATCAGTTGGATCATTTATATGTATGTACGCATCATGTTGGATGCTGGATATGATCGGTTGGATCATTTGTATGTATTTGTAAATGCATAATGTTGGATGCTTGGACCATGTATCTGTATCAGGTAGATCATGTATGTTGATATGTATCATGTATTTGTATTTGTATCAGGTGGATACACTGTATGATCAGGTGGATCATGTATGATGATATGTATCAGGTAGATACTTGGTGTGCATTAGGTGGATGCATTGTATGATCTGGTTGACCGTGATGATGAGCTTCAGGATGTTGCTCTAGATGATATGTACCAGGATGGTACAAGTGATGATGATCAGTATGATCATGGGCATCAAGATGATGCCTCGTGCGATGATGATCCGTTGGATCATGAGTATCAGGTTGATACTTGGAGGTCAGAGATGATATGTGGCAGGTTGTGCAAATAGCATGTAATTAGTCCTGGGAGATCTTGCCGGTTGTGCTGCGGCACATAAATGTTCCTGGGGTACTCTTTCCGATATTGCTATGTAGTATGTAATAAGTCCTCAGATATCCGATAGGTTGAGCTGTGTGCTCGTAATCAATCCTGGGATGAGGTATTACTACGGAGACATGTAATCAGTCCTGGAGATCCGAGAGGTTGAGCTGTGTGCTCGTAATTAGTCTTGCGATGCTCTTTAGAGATCTTTCCGGTTGTGTTGCGGCACATAAATGTTCCTGGGATGCTCTTTAAAGGTTTTGTCTATCCACATGTAATCAGTCCTAGAGATCTGAGAGGTTGAGCTGTATGCTCGTAATAAGTCCTGGGATGCTCTTAAGAGATCTTGTCGGTCGTGCTGCGGCACATAAATGTTCCTGGGATGCTCTTTAAAGGTATTTGTGGAGGAGATGCATGTAATCAGTCCTGGGAGATCTTGTCGGTCGTGCTTAGGCACATAAATGTTCCTGGGATACTCTTTTTGGTATTGCATCCGCACATAAAATTAGTCCTGAGAGGCCACCTCTATCAGACCATTCGCACAGATGATGAAGACCTACAGGTGGTGGGCCTACATCCAGTATGAAAAAGGACTGGCTCTGTAGAACTTCCTATGACGAGTAGAGTCAGAGATTGGTTGAGATAGCAGCAGCAGTGACGATGATGATGACGATGCATCAATGACGATGATCCCGAGAAGAAGACTTGTCTAGCAGATCCATGTCGAGAAATACCTTCCTAGTTAAGAGGGAGTGTTGATGTATATGTAACTTCAAGAAATACCTTCCTAGTTAAGGGGGAGTGTTGAAGAATCAAAAGCATGAGAGACAAGAGACATAGAGTTTCCGTGGGGAAAACCCTAAGGTGAAAAACCCCACAGCTTCCTCAGAGATAGAGAGAGCAATGGCTCAACCAAAGTACAACCAAAATACACTTAAGATAGTCTCCTAGAGCAGATGATCCTCCTCCTCACTAGTGCACCACTTTCTGAGTGAGAGAAGTGTGTCTTTCCGAATGATCCAAATAGAGATCTCTCGATCTCTATTTATACTTAACCTGTTTTCCTAGTGAACTTATGGGGCCGACTTGTCTATCTAGATACATCCACAAAATAATATATATTTTAGTGTCGACCCCACACATGGTGGTCTAATAACCCATTGGCAAGTACACACACTTGCGACACTTGTCAATCCACATGACGACACTTCCTTATAGAGGAATAACACATCTCTTATAAGGGTACAATAAATATATATGAAATACATAGATGAAATACATTCCGAAGTTACATATACATCAACACTCCCTCTTAACTAGGAAGGTATTTCTCGACACGGATCTGCTAGACAAGTCTTCTTCTCAGGATCATCGTCATCGATGCATCGTCACTGCTGCTGCTATCTCAACCAATCTCTGACTCTACTCGTCATAGGAAGTTCTACAGAGCCAGTCCTTTTTCATACTGGATGTAGGCCCACCACATGCAGGTCTTCATCATCACTGGCCATACTGTGGAATCCTCAGGATTTATTACGTGAGTCAACAAAACCTCGAAAGAGCATCCCAGGACTGATTACGAGCACACAGCTCAACCTATCGGATCTCCCAGGATCTTTTACATGTTACTGCACAACCTGTCCACGGCCACAGAGTACCACGAAGCACAACCCAGATGCACACACACAGCACTTACACTCACCGACATGGGAGGACCAACCTACCACCATCCGTGAAAGGCTCGCAGCACTTACATCAACGACCATGGGAGAACACATCTGCCACCATGTCGAAAAGGCTCTGCACTTACATCAACACACATGGGAGAGCACATCTACCACCATGTCGGAAAGGCTCTACACTTACATCAATGCACATGGGAGAACACATCTACCACCATGTCGGAAAGGCTCTGCACTTACATCAACGCACATGGGAGAACACATCTACCACCATGTCGGAAAGGCTCTGCACTTGCATCAACGCACATGGAAGAACACATCTACCACCATGTCAGAAAGGCTATGCACTTGCATCAACGCACATGGGAGAACACATCTACCACCATGTCGGAAAGGCTCTGCACTTACATCAACGCACATGGGAGAACACATCTACCACCATGTCGGAAAGGCACTGTGCATCTGTGTCATCGGAACTCATCACACATAATCCAACTGATTATGTAATGTATCCACCTGATACATATGATCATCATGATCATCATCACTGCACCATCCTGGTACATATCATCTGGAGCAACATCCTGAAGCTCATCATCATGATCATCCTGATCATACAATGCATCCACCTGATGCATACCAAGTATCTACCTGATACATATCATCATACGTGATCCACCTGATCATACAGTGTATCCACCTGATACAAATACAAATACATGATACATATCAACATACATGATCTACCTGATCATACAATGTATCCACCTGATACATATACAGATACATGGTCCAAGCATCCAACATGATGCATATACAAAATACATACAAATGATCCAACTGATCATATCCAGCATCCAACATGATGCCTACATACATATACATGTAAATGATCCAACTGATCATACAAAGCAGAAACTAGAACATCATCCTGATGCTCATCATCCAGCGCTTACATCCACAGCCATGTGAAGGATCCTCCTTTCAACATGCTTGGAATGGCTTCAGTAAATGTGTCCATCACTTCTTCCTCGAAGTGTCGTCGATCTGAAGAACACTAAGCATCTCCCTAAAGTATTCGAACTTCACTCTGGCTAGTGGCTTCGTCAGTACATCTGCAATCTACTCGTCCGTTGCAACATACAGGAGCTTCACAACTCCTCTTTGCACCATATCCCTGATATAGTGATATTTAATCTCTATGTGTTTCAACCTGTCATGAAACACTGGGTTCTCAGACAGCTTCACACAACTCTGGTTATCACAGAAGATACCAGTGGCATCCAATGGGAGATCAAATAACTCAGACAGTAGCTTTCGTAGCCATACTGCCTCACAACTAGATGAACAGGCTACAACATACTCTGCCTCAGCTGTACTCAGTGCTACACAGGACTACTTCCTGCTAAACCAAGAGATCACACCTGATCCCATACTGAAGCAGCACCCAGATGTGCTCTTCCTATCTGCAGCATTTCCTACCCATTCCGAATCAACATAACCCTGCAGGTTAAACTTTTGATTCGCTTCATACTTGAGCCCATAATCCACTGTACCCTTCAGGTACCTCAGAACATGCTTTACAGCAACCAGGTGAACACTCCTCGGATCCGTCAAGAACTGGCTCAATGCGTTCACCGCAAAGCAAATATTTGGTCTCGTGTTCGTCAAGTACATCAAGGACCCAATCATCTGACGATACATAGAGATATCAACTGGCTCAGATGAAGCATCACATAGAAGCTTCAAGTTCGATGCCATAGGTGTGTCCATGGCCTTGCAATCCATCATCCCGAATCTCCTCTGGATATCTACTGTGTACTTCCCTTGATCAAGGAAGATCCCACCTACATTCTACCACACCTCCATACCTAGGAAATAAGGCATCATTCCCAAATATTTCATGTCGAACTCAGCAGCAAGCTTCCTCTTAGTATCCGCAATCAATATTTCATCTCCTGTTACAAATAAGTCATCCACGTACAGAAGTAGAATCACAAGATTCCCTTCCTCAACCTTGTAGTAAAGGTTGGAATCCGCCTTACTCTTAGTAAAGCCCAAACTAGATAGGAAATTGTCCATCCTACCATACCAAGTTCTAGGAGCTTGCTTCAAGCCATACAAGGATTTATTCAATCTGCACACATATGACTCCCTGTCATGTATTTCAAAACTGAGTGCCTGCTCCACATATACTTCCTCTTCAACTACACCATTCAAGAAAGCAGTCTTGACATCCATCTGGTGTATTTTTTTCCATTTCATTGCTGCAGCCAGGGAAAGTACTGTTCTGATGGAAGTATACCTGGCTACAGGTGCAAAAGTTTCTTCATAATCTATTCCCTCTTTCTGAGAGAAGCCACGAGCTACGAATCTTGCCTTGTATTTCTCTACACTGCCATCTGCAGCATGCTTGATTTTGTAGATCCATTTGGAAGTCACAACAGACTTCTCTTTAGGTCTTGGGACAACATCCCAAACATCATTCTTCATTATTGATTGGTATTCCTCAACCATGGCATCCTTCCATTCTTTCTTTTCCGCTGCTTCTTCATAACTGGAAGGTTCTTTGTTCATCTTCAAATATTTTCCAGAATCTAGGTTGTAGGAGGCTTCACCACTTCCTTTGATTGGGTATTGATAATCATCCCCAAGTTTCACCTTAAGGGGTGATTCATGTTCAGATAGGTTTACAAAATATTCCTTAAACCCAGTCATGTGTTTGGAAGCCCCACTGTCAATTAACCAATCATTACAACCATGGGAGATAGTACCTATGAGAGCAGAGATTAGAACATACTCTTCTTCACTTGATGAGTCATCATCACTATCATCACTTTCTGCCCTAGCCTTCTTCTTGGGTGGTTCATCATCTTCAGCAGCATGAGCATGATATCTTTTCCTACTGCCCTTCTTCTTCTTGATGTTGTTGTTCCTTTTGTTCTTGGGACATTCTGAAGCAAAACGACCTTTCTCATTACATGTGAAGCATATGAGATCTTTCTTATCTTTATGTTGATGATAGTGTGAATATTTCTTGGCATGAGAGTGCTCTCTCTTTGACCTTCCTTTCTTGGTGTGTACTCTGAGAGCTTGATCTTCAATTCCCATCTTTTCTTCTCAAGCCACAAGCCTTGCTTCTTCTTGAGAACATTCTTCCCGCAATTTGTTGAAGGAGATCAACTTCTTCCTTGCACAAATTCCTTGAATAAAGGAATCCCATGGCCTGGGTAGGCCATTTAGAGTGGTCATGACAACTTCACCATTCTCCACCATTTCATCTACCGCTTCCAGTTGTTCCTTAATCTGGGAGACCCTAGAAAAATAAGATTGAATGGTTTCTCCATTCTGAAACTTTACTCATTTCAATTGGTTTTGCAAGGTCATCTTCTTATTTATGTTCTTCCCTTCAAATAGCTTGGTCAGATAATCAAACATTTCTTTGGGTGTCTTTAGAGATGACACATGTGGGATAAGATGATCCTTGATAGAATCAGCAATGATTCTCTTTGCCTTGACCAAGTTCTTCTTATGCAATATCTTAGCCTCTTCATCCTCTGGGATAGGGATGTCTTCTTTTATGTATGATTCCAACTCATTCTCTTCCAAGATTAACCCAATCCTATACTTCCAAGCTTGGAATTTATCAGCACCTTCAAGCTTATCCTCAAGCTTGGTGTGGTGAGACATCTTAAAGAGTACTTCAAATGGAAATAGAAAAGATTAAGGTCTTACCACTTGAAATGCTGAAAACTGGATCTGGACCCGGATTAGGGTTTGTCGAAAAACCCTAAAAATTCAAAATGTGAATTTCAACTTTCTGAAAGGATAGAAAGATGCGCCTTGATGAGCTGATCAGCCTACTATATTCAGAATTTGAGATCAGCAAAGCTTTACCCTTCAGATTTGCCTTTTTTTCCTCCCGGGTTCACTAGGGAGAGCCCTGAATTAGGGTTTGATTTTCTTGGAGATCTACGAAGCCAAAAATCTCGATCCAAAGCTCTAAACTTTTATTTTTGCAAGCAGCTTCCACCTATGTCTTCAAATTTCATAAATTCGTATTTTGTGGAAACACTAATTTTTAGGGCCAAATCTGAAAATGCTCAGAATTGAATTCTGATTGGACAGATAGATTCTCCTTGATGAGTAGAGTCAATCAACTATACTGCTTTTCCAAAAACTGTGGAGAGAAACCAAATAAACAAGAAACTCAAGTTTTCGTCACTGCAAAATGTCTTCTTCTCAGGTTAGCTCTGATACCATGTTAAATTTTGAGCATTAATTCACAATACTCAAGGATATTTACTAAGAGAATAACATGTACAGTATATCAATGCATAACAATCATAATAAGCATCACAAGCATCAGAAGAATCAAAAGCATGAGAGACAAGAGACATAGAGTTTCCGTGGGGAAAACCCTAAGGTGAAAAACCCCACAACTTCCTCAGAGATAGAGAGAGCAATGGCTCAACCAAAGTACAACCAAAATACATTGAGATAGTCTCCTAGTAGCAGATGATCCTCCTCCTCACTAGTGCGCCACTTTCTTAGTGAGAGAAGTGTGAGTTTCCGAGTGATCAAAATAGAGATCTCCCAATCTCTATTTATACTAGTATGTTTTCCCAGTGACCTTATGGGGCTAACTTGTCTAGTTAGGTACATCAACCATATAATATATATTTTAGGGCCGGCCCCACACATGGTGGTCTAATAACCCTTCGCCAAGTACACACACTTGCGACACTTGTCAATACACATGACGACACTTCCTTATAGAGGAATAACACATCTCTTATAAGGGTACAATAAATATATATGAAATACATTCCGAAGTTACATATACATCAACAACTACAACCTTCTCCTGGGAAGGAATTGGATCTACGCAATGAAATCGATCGTAATCTCCGTATTTAGAGTTATCTGATTCCTCATGAAGGCAGAATCGTGACGATCGATCAGCTAGACTTCCCTAGTTCTAATTCCGTAGCATCACCATGAACTGTTGTTCCCCAGATCAAAGATTCTCAGCCGGCAACTAGGAACATTGGTGTAGGATTGTATCCTTCTTTTATGGGATCTTTCGACTACCCCGCACCAATATCCTTTGTAGGAACCATCTCCAATGATGCTCCTTCCTCGCTGAATCATATACCTTTATGGATATCGTATTTCAGTGATCTGTGGAATCTACCTTCCACGAGTTCCCCGTCTGGAGAAATTTCACACATTGGGATGGATATGCCCTTGTCTGCAGTCAAGTTTTCTCATCATGTTCATCAAGCCATTGCAGATTCGGATCTCTCTTATTCATGGATAGTAGAGGAAGATCCCGTTATGCTTCCCACACATGCAGTCAACCCATCTTGTTCACACGGATGCTTTGATGATACTCTACCTTCATGTGAATATTTTATCGCGTCCATGCATGGAAATGACGATCCTTGGGGGGATTTATATCATAGATTTCATTCCCTTCCCACCCTCGGTCTTATTGAACGAGATGAGCCTATAATACAATCTTCCATCCATTTGGATTTGGATCCAGTCACAGTCTCGTCCATCCCTAGTTTTACGTTTGAGTTTGATGAATCTTTGAGCTCTCCTATAGATCCGCAAATCAGTGCTCCTGAAGAGTTTGATTCTATTTCTAGAATTTACAACTCCCGTGATGATGAATTTTCTCTTGCAGATTCCTTGACATCCTTCAGCTTTGCTCTTCATTTTGAAGATGATCATTTTGATCCCTCAGGTATTGGTACTATGGCACCTTCAGTGGTTAGCTCTACCTACATGATGTATGAGGTTAACAATAATGAAGTTGAAAATGTTTCTATCGCAGTAACTTGTATCAGATCCTTCTTTACGTATGTTTTAGAGATGATCTTGGTACTTATGTTTCTTGGAGACAGGATACTTAGATGGACTTGTACTTGTTTACTAGCCCTTTTTGATTTTTGGTTCGATTATGGCGGGTGTATTCGGAACCCCTTGTATAGGTTTAGGTTTCCTCGTTGGTATAATAGGTATGTCCATCCCCGGTAGTATGAGGAAGGTGACTTGGTCCTCCTTGGTGACCAAGCTAAGGAACCCCTGGGGGCAGGCAAGTTTAACCCCATGTGGCACGGTCCTTACATAGTGAGGCGTGTCCTTGAGAAAGAAGCCTACAAATTTGAAGATTATGAGGGGAACACCTTAAAGGATCCTAGAAATGGGATCTACCTCAAGTGGTATTACGCTTGAGCTTCTCACTCGAGCTAGTACTTTTGTATACTATTATATAGTTGCTTCTGTACATAGTTTAGATTTCTTTTGGTTTTTCGGATCTGCTGATTCGCTTCCGTTTGGTTGACAGATGTTAGCGGAATCTCCTGTGTTCTTAGGATTCGCGGATGGTGCTAGCCGTCATACGCAGCAACTCGCTTCAGCTGCGTGGGTTATTTATTCACCGGACCATCAGATTGTGTCTTCAGGAGGTACCTGTCTCGGTCCTACATCTAACAATGTGGCTGAGTATAGTGCCATAGTTGAGCTACTTCGAGATGCCATTTCGCATTGTATCCAGTCTTTAGAGGTCTGCCTGGATTCACAATTGGTTTTGTATCTATTGAATGGTCGGTATCGCGTGAGGGATCCTACATTACTATGGAGGTTCTTAAGGGTAAGACTCTTGGAGCGTCATTTTCCATTCATGTTCCAAGATGTTTTAATCATGTATCTGATGCATATGCTAATTATGTCCTAGATTGGCATTTGTCTCATCAATAAAGAAGCACACAAATAAACATTCATTCACACATTTGTAGAACCGGAGAATCATAGTTTTTTATAAATAACATGTCCAAAAGGTAGTGTCACAATACAAAACTGGAGCCCGTAGCTCTCAAAAATATACATAATCGATACAAAATATGGGACTCTGAGATATCTAAGCCCTAGGAGGAGGCCTAGCTGCCTCGGCAGGATGTGTCTAATGGTAGTAGTGAACTACTTGGGCTATGCACCGCAGTAGTCGCACCCAGATGCCCGGTACTCCCACAACATAACGTTGCATCGCCTCTAGCAGATGCTCCACCTCAATCATGGGTACTCTGTTGGTCATACGGGACAGGTTGACCCATACGGTCTCTAATGTAAACTCTGATGAAGCACCAGCTACCTCTCCACCCCTGCCCCATAGATGATGTCTCAGGAAGCCCTCTGGTCTTTGCGGACCAGCATCTGCAAGCAAACAGTGGAATGTCAATATGTGATACTACACCAAAACGATTTTTGCATTTTCATATATAATCAAAAATCCCAAAAAATTAAATATACAAAACATAAAAAGAGTAACATACCAATGTATCCAAATGCGGCTCCTGGAGGAAGCGGCATGTCGCAATCACCACGGAATTCTATCCCAGCATATGGGTAGTCGTCAATGGAAATGAGCTGCCAATCCCACTAGTGGAAGAACTCATCTGTATATGGTGATGCCTGTCGGCCACCACCCTGTCGCGTAAGTACCTCTTCCTGCCGGGTCAAGGCTAGGTCACGGAGAGTATGCGGAGGGACTTCAACCCTCGGACTAAGCCCCAGAACTCTCTCGAAGAAAAAGCTACATAGTATACTACCATACCCGAAGTTCTTTGCCTGGCCACGCTTGCACTTTGTTATCTGGGTCTTCATAGACGCCAGTAACGTTGTGCACCAGTCATATACTATGGGCCTCATGCACTCTGAGGCATAGAACATCACTGGCCTCGAAGCCTGGTGTAGAGCTGCTAAACCTGTAATCCTGATGAGAGTGGACACTATGATCTTCATGCTCAAACTGACTATGGCCCCAATGGGTACCTGACTCCCCACATTTTGGGTGTCAGGAGGACAGTACCGCTCTATACAGTCAGGAATGGTGATCCCACCACCTACAGTGCGAGATCGAAGACTAGCCACCTTCCCTCGACAGGACAACCCTGTAATAAAATATATGTCATCCACCTCTAAGGAGAGTGTTTGACCATCCATGTTGATGTTCTGTGCATCTACGTCCCAGTAGTTTATCAACCGACGGATCAATTGGTTTTGGGCCCTTAAACCCCCAATGTTCCAGAATTTATAAAGGCCACATGCTTGTAGTGCTTGATGTGTGGGCAAATCTTGGCGAACCATCTCATCCACAACATCATGCTCTCTTTCCCTCCACTCTAGAACCATCCTGGAGGAAGAAACAAAAGATTTTTAGCTTTTAACATTTAAAAAACCAACCTCACAGCCGTACCCGCGGGAAAAAGAGTAGATAGGGGCGTCTACCCGTGGTCAATGCATGCGTTGACCGCGTCTAGCAGGCCCTACCCGCGACCCACAGAACTATAGCTCACGTACAGCGCCGTGGACAAGTAGGGCTTGCCTAATAAAAATAATGGACCACTAAAAACTGAAATAAAAGCTATCAAATGAAAGAGGGGATGAGATGACTAACCTGCTCCAGACAATTCGTGAAATGGACGCCCACATCTTCTGGAATCAGCAACTGAACTTCGGAGGTGAAAACTAACCAAAATCACTATTTGGATGAAAATGAAAATGAATTGGTAAATAGTAATTTATTTTTACTATTTATAGCTTTGTAAACCCACTTTTCTATAGTTTTCACCATTTTAAGCTGTTTCGAACTAATGAAATGTCTTGGAGCACTATTTTGAATAGATTTTTTCGATGAGAGTTGAATTTTTTGACCGTTTCGCGCCTACGGCAGTTATATTTCACACCCCTCATATAGGTTAGATGTCATTTTCAACTGCATTATGCATTTGACCTTTGACCATTTGTCATTAACCCTAGGTGTGACCCCGCTTTGTAACCAACACGGAACCTTCACATTGTTATAGAAGTGTCTTTATTTAGCGGTAGAGCTTGTTCGAACATGGGTGCCCTAGTTAGAGCCTTGTTATGCCTTTTGGCGCCCATGCCGTTGTTTCTCCCTAGGATCAGGAGTCCTTTGTAGTTACACCATGACTTTGCAATAAAGACTCATACTCTACTTTGTCTTATGCTATCCATCTCCCATAAGGACTCCCCCATTTTTACTAAGTTGTGATTGCATTGCATCATCCTGCTTACCGCTTGAGCCTTGTGCTAGCTCCCGCTTACTCAATTGTTAGCTTGGTCCCTGAGCACTTTCCTTGTCGAGCCTTGCAAATATTTCATTTTCCTTTCGCAATTTGATGACCTTTTGACCCTGAGGGAACACCCCCCCGATTTTCCACACCCTGCACATGCTTCCTTGCATTGATCATAGGTACGTTCCACTGCTTGGGACTAGTCTGCTCGTTATTTGACACTCATTCCCTCACTTTTTGTACTATAAGCAATTTTATTCTTTTTCAAGCTTTCCAAATATGAAAAAGACCAAAAAAATCAAATATTTCAAAACGCCGGACAGGAGAATATTTACTTCTTTTTGTTGGCAGCTGTTGTGTCTCCTTTGAACATAGCATTCATTCCACTCCATCCATTATGAGTTGGGACTATAGTAGGACCTTAGGAGTTGTACTCGTTTCTCAGATTTTACTCCACCAATTGGTTAAGCTTCCAGTCACTATGGAGCCCTTTTGTTGATGCCTCCTGCATCGCACAGTTGTTGTTATCGCGAGTCCACGCTTCCTGAGTCTATCCATCTGCTCATGCTCTTGTTCAAAGGAAGTCCTGAAACCAGAGTCGACCACTCCTCAGATATCTTGACTATTGCATGTTGGCCATCCTTATTGAGTCAGTCCGTTCATCCGAGTTCTTCCAAATCTTTCAGCGTAGCTATTACCTCGTGTTGGGATACCCTTGGATGCACTCATGTTGGCTTCAAGGGCTTGTTTTGCACATTAATATTACTTGTACAAATAGAGTGCATCCAAGGGTATCCAGCAATTTTCGTTCCGTCAACTTCAACTCATTTATTCCGGAATTGAGAATTAGAGTCAATTGAGCACCTTGAGGCTTGCAGTCATTAGTGGTAGGTTCTCTCGCCATCGACAATTTTGGTAATACATCAATGTCCCCTGATCGATGGATTCATCTTAGTGTTCGACCTCAACACATCTATTCACACTTTGATGATTGTACTATGTGCCTTGATGCCCATTTTCATTATTGGTGGGTTATCTCACGTTTGTTAACGGTATACATCATTGACCGGTAATCAGACGATGTCACATCAGGTTCGACCTCAACACCTTTTATTCACTTGATGGGACTTGCACCGCAAACGATTTGTGTAGAAGACCCCAAACGTTAGTAGCATTCAGTATGCTACTCTTGATCGTGACTGTACTCATGAGAGCTTATCTCTCATACATCAGCAGTTTGTACCTCCAGTATTGCACCAGTTGTTTCCTTCTCAACAGGAGACCATATCTTACTGTATGGGTCATGGCTATGACCACTCATGACATGTATTCACTATATACTGCCTATCATGGCCATTATATCATATTGTTGTATTGCACCGACATATAGTCAGAGATATTATTGTATTATGACAAGTGAGCTACTCTCTCCATTTATGTCTCCATCACTCCACTTCTAAGATTTATAATGTATTTCGGCCATCGTAGTACCTTCTTTGACCTCACACATTAGGGGGCATCTGTTACAGTGTAATTT
Organism: Larix kaempferi; assembly: GCA_027924585.1. Taxonomy (NCBI): domain Eukaryota; kingdom Viridiplantae; phylum Streptophyta; class Pinopsida; order Pinales; family Pinaceae; genus Larix; species Larix kaempferi. The sequence goes on along the minus strand of BSBM01000158.1, from coordinate 25,772,415 downwards.
TCCACCTTGTGAGCATCAACATTGATTGGCCTTCAGGATCCATTTTATTGACTCAGATCTATCATTTTCCCTCTAGGAACATACAAATCCCTATTTTTGTTCCTGTACGCTAGCTGTTCCACTATAGCCAACGTACACGCAGACTATTCAACTATAGCCTACGCACACCAAGTAAAATGGTAAAAACCAATAGAAAATTACTTTTTACTCCCAAAAAGCAGTCTTAGGGTGATCTTTGGCCCTCCATATACCCCGAAACGACTCAATTCAACCTTTCACTTACCTTTCGAAGACTATATATTGAGCTCTTATGGTGTATGAAAGGGAGGAGAAAGAGAAAGCAAGATAACTCTAGTGGATTTTTGCCATGACTTGATTCTACACTCATTGATCCTTGTTGTTGTGAACTCCTTATGTTCACCTACCAAACTCCTTTCATAGTTTGAGTTTGACATTGCATGAGGGATTGAAGTGGTGGAGGCACAAGTGGAGAGACCCAGTTCTTGGTTCAGATTGGTTGCCGGCAAGAGGTCGTATATTGTACTTCTTGTTATTCATTAAATGAAATACTCATTTTCGCGTCCAATTGATGTTGTGAATATTGTTAAATTACATTGGGTTATATTTGCTTATGATATCATGGATCATGCTATTGATTATGCTAATGTATTTCACATGTTATATGCACTTGCTTGTACTTGTTGTTGAGACAAATCTGCAAGTTCAAGTGTAGAAGTTGAAAGTTCAACGGGGATCTACTGCCAACATCCGGTTGAAGGTTGGTCTTTTCTCCATTATCTTAGCATTGTCATTTATATAGCATTGCATTGGGAATTGAGTTATTTTCTAGTAGTCAGCTATATGTTGTGGTATGGCCCAAGCCATATGAATTTTTCTCCGTAACAGCGCAATTCCCCCATTCTACAAGCTCAAAAACCTAAAAAATGGAAAGTAAATGAAAATCTAATCCACTACAAATGAAGAGGACAAGGTTTAGGCCTACCTGACGCTGACGGTGTCGAAAATGGCTAGCTGAAACTCCTGCAATTAGCACTTGAAAATCGACTCCAAATGGTGTTTTCACTCCTCCAAATGCGGTAAAAAACAATGGTAGCTATTTTTTACTATTTGGCCCTTTTTATATCAAAAGTGGGATATTCTTATTTTGATTTACTCTTTTATGGGTCAATTTTTACTATAGTTGGTAATATGTTTGCGTCTGAACACCTAATTTGTCGTTTTGACCTAGTTTTTGGAATCTATAGGTAAGTAAAGCAGCATTATAACTTTTCGGCAACTATTGTGGTCATTTCACGCTTGTTGTCAATTGTGGATAACTCTTGAGCATTTTTGTGCTATTATGCCGCTTGTTAAATTCAAACATTAATGGCACCGAGCTTACTTTTTGTTCTTTCTCGTGCTCGTAAAACGATGAGAATAAGTCACCGAGTTATCTTTCATCACTTTTTCGGGCTCGTAAAACCCCCATGAAAAAGGAACCCCTTGGAGTTCCTCTTTAAGATCTTTTCTTACTCCCTAAATATGAAAATATCGCCAAGAGGACTTGATGCTTTCAGGCTTGTAAAAGTATTTGAATGATCGCCTTCCTAGTGATATTTTACCCCTTTTTCGGACCAGGAGGTGTTATTTACGAAAAAGGAGCACTCTGGTTAATCATGACTGGAAGAGTTCTTTTCACATTATTTTATCCTTTTTCGGGTGAAGAGACTAACCTTTACGAAAAATAACCTTTGGAGTCTTCTTTATTTCTTTTCAGACTCTCTAAACATGAAATGGCGTCGAGTTTACCTTCTTTGGACTCATTAAAATCTGACATCGAAGGGCCCGTTTTGGGACGAACCCCTCCTGCCTTAGGTTCGTAAAACATTTGGGATTGGACTCGTCTAAAGGATGAGCTATAGCTAACATCTGTTACCCTCCTCAAGCTCGTTAAAAAAAAAAAGAGGTACTCATCAATCATGATGGGGATAAGGAAAGAATTTGTGTTTCATTGTAGTTACGACAGTACTTAGTCACTCTTGAACATGGCACTTGTTTGCATATGCATCCAGTACTTGGGTAATCTATTTGTCCTCAAGTCACATCAATTCCATGAGTCTTTTACTCCTTTGAGTTTTCCAAAGAATTCTTCCACCATCAGTTGCATTAGGGGTTGATATCATTCTCGTCATGTCAATACTGCCAAGTCATGCCATGCGCATGTTCAAGAGAGGTTTGTTCATCGATTCACTATCTACATTCATTCTACCTCCTATCATGTCAGTTTTCCCTGAGTCAATCTCACACATTGCTCTACACTGTACAGTCCGATTTAATCCAAAACATCTTTGATCGTGTTTCGTGTCGATGATGGGGGATACATCATGGCCCTCCTTCGACGGATTCATTCTTGCCGACTTCATCACATCATCCAAGAATTGAATCTAGAAACCAATCAAGTACCTTGGGCCTGCATGCCTTAATGGTAGGTTACCTCACTTTCAACATGAGTTCACATCATTGGTTCTTGATTGAAAGGTTCCATCGAGTGTTCTACCTGATAGTTTTAAACCTTGATAGTGCAGTAAAAACTCATACAGATTCTTAACCATGAATAGAAAATACACAATGGCAAACGCATAACACAGATATTTTCACCTGGAAACCCTTAACCGGGAAAAAACCAGCAAAACTTAGAGCCGCACAACTCTTTTCATTATATTTTTTCTTAACCATTTACAATACAATATATAGTATTCGCAGCATCTAAAACCCTAATTCGTTTACCCGAAATTAGGTTACAACCCTAATCCCTTTACCGGGATTATATTAAATACAATGGGCCAAAACAACAAAAAAGCAAAAACAACCCAAAACAAAATTTGCGCTCCGCGCAAACTCCGAGGGCCTGGCGGGCCCTGGGGAAGGGATCGTGGTGTACACGCACCCACCATGTGAAGAAATATAACACACCCAACACTACCTAAGCTCATTGATTCACATTCGATGGTATGTACTATGATACCTTGGGATCCATTAACATCAATGTTGATTTCCCTCGCGCTTGTTAACGGTATACACCAATGACTAGTAATCAAGTTGTTTCTACATGTTCGACTCCAAGACATTTTAATGACATGGTTAGATTCATATCATTGCGGGTTCAGCTTGAAGACCCTAGGTTAAGTCATAAATCTCACCCAGGTTGCGACGGAGATTGTTTTGAATCATATCACATGGATCCACTTTGTATTGGTTGTGGTTGTCCTATTATCTCATCATGGATCTACGCTTGTTTCTAGGATCCATGATTGTGTTTAGTCAGTATCTATTGTCATGGATCTGCAGTGTATTGGTCGGAAGCCATGTTATGAGTCATGTGAAATGCATATCTCAGAGTCAGTTGTTCTGCAGTAGTATCTTCCAACCGATGATTCTTGCCTCTGTCCTTTTCATTTATTCCAAATCATTTCACCTGTTTTATTTTATCAGCTTCATGCTTTGGGGGGCATTCTATTACACCAAAATCTCGTCATCATGAGTCATGTATCAGCTCCATGCCTTAATCCCTAAAGTTCCATGGCTAAAACATTTATAGAAAGGTTGTTTTCCTTCCCTTTCCATCTTTTGTTGTCACCCCGATGCACCCTTCCTTTGAGCAAGGAGCGTCGACCTCTTGGTAATGCACACTGCACCTTAGCGGAGCGCATCGGTGACGCATGCTACCTTTGTACACAGTGCGGCGATCCATTTCTGACGCAGGTTTCCTTCCTACAAGGTGCGTCAGAGTTGGTTAAATTGGATAAAAGGAAGCTTTGAGCGATTTCTCAAAGCTTGGTGACTTGGAGGTCTATCCCTAGATGCTAGGAAATCTGTCTCTCGATCCCCTAACCTAGTGGGGTGATCCCTTAGAACTCTCCCCTAAATATTCAACCTATTCTATCCCTTTAACCCTATATATACAACCCCCCTCTCCATTGTAAAAGGAGGAAGGACCATAGTACTCTTATGCTGGTGAAATTATTCTAGGTGATCCTCATTCATCCTTTGGGAAGCAAGAATTCTATCTTGGGGGTTAGGATTGTTGGATGGAAGTTGCAACATTAAGGTTTGGGCTGTGACATTTATTCCCTATGTACTTATGTTTATTACATTAATACAATTTCTTTCCATAAGTGTTGTTGTGTTGATAATACTTAGGATTTTCCTCCTTAATTGTTAATCTAGATCAATTCATGTTCATATGCTTTCACTGCTTGTATGTTTCCACTTGCTTGACATGGTTTTGAAGCTGAAGATCTAAAGACTTTGGAGCTTGGAGCAACAAGGAGAAAGGAATTACAGACTTGAGGTAATCCACATCTTGACCTATCTAGTATTTCTATTGATCTAGGAAACTAACTGGTATTGTGTATCTATTTGTTCTAGATCCACTTGCACTAGGGATATCTGTTTGAGTCTGCTTGTGTAGATTGTACGTAAACAATATATTCCATTATCTAGCCTCTTGAAATAAACACAATGGTCAGAATTACATCTACTATAACCTTGTTCTGTAATAAACCTGTAAAATTTCAAATACCACTGCCTTGGAGCTTGCTTCAGACCATACAAGCTCTTATTCAACCTGCATACCAAATTCTCCTTCACTTTGACCTCATACCCATGTGGCTTCTACATATAAATCTCTTGCTCCAAATCCCCATGGAGAAAGGTTTTTTTTTACATCTAACTGTTCAAGATGCAAATCTTCTACTGCCACTAGACTTAAAATAGTTCTAATTGAAGACATTTTAACAGCAAGAGAAAATATTTCATCAAAATCTATACCTTTCTTCTCTGCAAACCCCTTTACAACAAGTATGGCCTTGTACCGCTTCTTTCCTCCATATTCTTCCTTCAACCTGTAAACCCATTTATTTTGCAATGATATTTTACCTGCAGGAAACTAAACCAAATCCCAAGTCTGGTTTCTTACTAATGAGTCCATATCCTCATTCATGCCTTGCTCACACTTCTTTCTATTTTCCACCTGCATTGCTTCTTCATAACATTTGGGTTCACCGAAATCAGTCATCAATAAATAATACAGTGAAGGAGAGAATCGTTTTGGAGATCTACTTAACCTTGTAGATCTTCTAACACTAGCAGGAGTTTGAGTTACCTACTGTTGTTCTTGATTTTTTGGCACCTTTGGAACTTCATTTTCTTTGATTTCATCAAGCACTGTGTACTCCATGTTTTCCTTTTCTCGTTTCTTTTCGCTATCACCATTTATCCTTTAGTGATCTCCCACCATGTTTCTCCAAACATATATAAACAAAATCATATTTATTTTCATAACAGGAATATGCCTTACATCTTTCAACAGCCATTCACCATTCTTTAATTTTATCTGTACCTTACCCATTCCAACAATTTTACATGGTTCATCATCACCCAATAAAACATGTCCAAAATTGCTTGGAACATAATCATGAAATAATTTCCTATGGGGTGTAGCATGACATGAAGCCCCTGAATCTACTACCCAGTAATCACTAGTATTATCTAATGCAAGAATCAAAGAATCTTGTAACACATTACCTGCTACATTTGCTTCCTGAGTAGTCTCTTGTTGTCCATCTCCTTTCTTCTTTAGAGATCTGCAGTCTCTCTTCAGATGTCCTTTCTTTCCACAGTTCCAGCACACTATGTTTCCCAATCTGGACTTGGATTTTCCCTTCCTGTACTTGCTGTGATTACCTGGGCTCTTTCTTCTCTCCCTTTTTCTTCCCCTGCTCTCCATGGTCAATGCATTAAATGATGTCTCACCTATTCTTTTCCTTTGCATTTCCTCGCTAAGAATAACACTAATAACATCATCAAATTTCAAAGTGTTTGAACCAGAGACAGAGTTGCTTACATCCATGACCAATCTGTTCCATCTTTCTGGAAATGAACACAAGATTAGAAGATCCCTAACCTCATCATCAAATTTCACTTTTACAGAACTTAGCTGATTTGTAATCGTATTAAATTCATTTAAATGATCAACAACAGATCCACCTTCTGACATCTTCATATTAAATAAACACTTCATTAGAAATACCTTGTTGGAGGCCGAGGGTTTTTCATACAAATTACCCAATGCGCTCATCAAACCCTCCGTTTTCTTTTATTTTGAAATATTGAAAGCCACCGACGAAGTCAGGCACAACCATATTGTTTCCAATTCCTTTCTGTCAAGAACCTCCCATTCTTCGTCCTTCATAGTCGCCATTTGTTTTGATTTTCCTCCCAACAGTAGGAATATATCCTTCCGGTACAAATACTCCTCCATTTTCATCTTCCATAAATGGTAATTTTGGTCGTTAAATTTCTCGACCTTAAACTTTCCTTCTTTCGCCATTTCTCCCACTCGAACCAAGAACCCTTCTTTCCTGCGAGTTTATCTACCAAATAGACCTTTGGATTTGATACCAATTGTTAGAAAAATAGGATCACGGAGCAATAAAAATAAACAAGATGCAAATATAAATCACATAAAATACATTACAAGAGAGACACCAATATAATGTGGTTCACCCAATATGGGATACGTCCACACAGAAATTGATAGTCCTTATTATTATACCATCCAACAAATGAAGGGATACAACCTGCAGCACATACATTGCAACTTCCTCTTCACTCTTTCACAGTCTCTCTCACACAATTAGATATCTTTACAATGCTACAATACACAGTCGTATTACAATGCAGTCCTTTTACAGAGCGATTACCATGGGAAAATACTATGGAACACCCAATACCATGGGCCCATAAATCAACCATTATTGACCAAGTTATGACTATGAAATTACAACATTTTAAAAGGATTTTTTCCAAAATTTTCGCTACGGGGATGTTTCCCCTGAACCGCCCGCCAGGGGGGGAATCCCAAACTAGTCGCCTCCCCCCCTGGACCCCCCATGGAAACTATTTTGGGAGGCAAGCCCCCCAAAACCCCCCTGTCATCGGCTAGGATCCAGACATGGTTGAAACACGACCTCTGAATAAGGAATATTAGGTTCCACAACCAACAGATGATAAGATTAACTATGAGCCAATTAGGTACCCAAACAAGAAAATAATTCAATCCAAAATTTTCCAATGAAAATTGGATCTCTATCGCTTACAATAATCTTCGAATTTCCATGTAACTTCTGAATTGTTTCCATAAAAGTTGAGGCTATTGTACTTGCATTAAAAGGGTGAGAGAGTGCAAAAAAATGTGCATACTTTGTGAGTCTATCAACAACCACCATAATAACAGTATTTCCTTATGATTTGGGTAGACCTGTGATAAAATCCAATGAGACTTCTTCCCAGTGCTGGCAAGGTGTGTTTAATGCTTGTAGAAGTCTCGAGGCCTTTACTCTTTCCACCTTATTCTCTTGGAAAACCAAGCATTCGGCCATGAACCTTTGAACATCAGATTTAAGACCTTCCCAAAAAAATTCCTTCATGACCCTGTGGTAAGTTTTTAGGAATCCGGAGTGCCCACCTATAGGAGAGGTGTGTAATTCCGAGAGGACCTTTTGTTTGAGTTGGGAGTCTTTTCATAAATATAAGCGATCCTTATACCATAGTGAATCATTTTTCCACCCAAAAGTATCTGATACACTGGTATAGTCTTGTAGATTTTGAATGAGCATCCACACAGATAGGTCATTTTTCCATTCTTCCGTTGCTGCTACTACCCAATCGGGTTATAGAATGGAAATTGCACAAAGTAATGCCTCGTCATCTTCATCTTTTCTAGAAAGCGCATCTGCCACCACATTATGTTTCCCTTTTTTATAAATTATTTCAAGGTCATATCCCAACATCTTAGTTACCCATTTTTGTTGCTCTTCCAAAGATAATCTCTGTTCCAAGAAGTATTTAAGACTATCATGATTTGTTTTGACCTTGAAGTGTCTACCTAATAGGTAAGGACACCATTTCTTAAGAGCATGTAGAATTTCCAACATTTCATTCTCATAAATGGGATTTTGTAAGTGCTTTCCCTTGATTAGATGACTTGTGAAATCAAGCGGGTGTCCTTCTTGCATTAGAACAGCACCAATCCCATTTCCTCAAGCATCACATTCCACAATAAATGTTTTTGTGAAGTCTAGTGTGGCCAAAACAAGAGCTTTGTACATTACCTCCTTAAGTTGTTCAAAAGCTCAAGTTGCCTCTAGAGTCCAAGAAAATGCATCTTTCTTCAATAATGTTGTTAGAGGTGTTGCTATTCTTCTATAGTTTTGAACAAACTTGCGGTAGTACCCTGTCAGACCTAAGAATTCTCGAAGATTCTTCAGGTTTTTGGAAATTGACCAGTCCATCATGGCTTTAATTTTGTTGGGGTCTACCTTGACACCTTCCTGAGATACAATATGACCCAAATATTCTACCTCCTTTACCCCAAAGAAAAATTTGGAAGGTTTTACATATAGTTGTTGCTCCTTTAGTAGTTGTAGTACCCTGTCAACATGATGAACATGTTCTTCCCAATACTTTCTATAGATTAGTATATCTTGAAAGAATACAAGAAAAAAATTCTAAGGAAAGGCTTGAAAATGGAATTCATCAAACTTTGAAATGTGGATGGCGCATTCATGAGACCAAATGGCATGACCAAAAATTCATAATGACCTTCATGAGTGCATCCAAGGGTATCCCAACACGAGGTAATAGCTACGCTGAAAGATTTGGAAGAAATCGGATGAACGGACTGACTCAATAAGGATGGCCAACATGCAATAGTCAAGATATCTGAGGAGTGGTCGACTCTGGTTTCAGGACTTCCTTTGAACAAGAGCATGAGCAGATGGATAGACTCAGGAAGCATGGACTCGCGATAACAACAACTGTGCGATGCAGGAGGCATCAACAAAAGGGCTCCATAGTGACTGGAACGAAAATTGACTCTAATTCTCAAGGTGCTCAATTGAATCTAATTCTCAATTCCGGAATAAATGAGTTGAAGTTGACGGAACGAAAATTGCTGGATACCCTTGGATGCACTCTATTTGTACAAGTAATATTAATGTGCAAAACAAGCTCTTGAAGCTTTCATACAAAATAAATAAATAAAAATTACACTGCATGATATTTCTCTCAACAAACAAGAAGGGCCCAAGGGGGGACATAACAAAGCCCCTACAAATAAACTATTGGAAGTACCTATAGACACGTCAAATAAAGAGTTTGACATTGAACCATAGTAAGGGTCTACAAAATCACCTAAAGGAATACATAAAAAGGAAGAAGAAAATAAGGAGCTACATCACTCCAAGGAACGACACGTTCAAGAGTCAAATAAAGAAGAACCAATAAATAAGGTTGTTATATATTTCCACCCACATCACCATGAGAAATAACAATCATCAAGGAAAAGGTTGGCACTAACATCAACAAACATGGAAGTAGAAATACAATCAGTGTGGAGGAACATGGAGAACTAAAAGCAATGCATGGACATATCAGAGTAGCACAACAACATGGAACCAAAGGAGTACTCAAAATCAAGTTTGAGGTGGCAAGGAAGTAGTTGGACCCCCTCTCCACATTTCATTAGGATGAGTGGATGCTCGTGCTTGGTCCCAATTGACTATATCTTAGTATATCATATTATATGGCTTAATCCCATGTTTTTAGAATGAAACATGCAAATGGGGATTAAAAGTAATGTACCTAAGTGAGAAATATATGGGGTTATTACGAGGTACCGAAGAGGACAATGGTATGTATTGAGGCCATCTTTACTAAATAAGCTCCCTGTAGTGTGAAAAACAATAATTGTAATAAGTCTTACTAAAAGGTTTTGCCTACTAGAATGTTCCTTCTCTACAAAGTATCTAGAAGATTCCACCTACTAAAAAGTTCCTTCTCTAGAAAGTACCTACAAGCTTGGATAGAAACTATATAAATAAGTAGATTCAATGGAATGAGATGCCTTGCAAAGTATTGATGTAATATTGGTAGCAAGCATGACTTGTGGAGTGATTCCTCTAATAAGGAATAAAAAATGGTGTTACTCTACCTTAAGGGTTCTTTTCATATTCTTGAGTAAATGTGTTTTAGTTGTTTTTGAAGTCTAAGGGTTCTATATCATTGGTGTGGTTCAATTTTTGGGTTAAGGATCACTACAAGTGGTATCAAAGATCTTTATTGGGATAAAAAATTTGAGTTTTGTTTTTGTATATTTTTTAAGGAAACGAGAGGATGATGAAATTCAACTCAATTTCTTAAAATATCTATGGAGAATCTTAAGAAACAAATTGCAGATTTGAGTTCCTCTCACCAATACACCCAATTAAAAAAAAATCATCCAAATCGGAGTCTATGAAATGGAGTTGTCGTTGATTTAAAATCATTTTTTTAGGATTTTCCAATGATGAACGAGCATATTGCAAAGCTGATATCTTTTGATAGAGTGGCCAAATTTCCATCCAACCAACCCTAGTAGATGAAAAATGACCATGGCATTTCATAATTGTTGCCATAATAGAGATTTTGAGATATATTGAGTGGGTTAGGTTCATTTTAATTTCGGCATCTCAAAAGTAAGTAAGTTTCTTCAAAACCCTAACTCTATTTTTGAAACTATAGAAAGCAAGGTGCATTTTACATGAAAATTGACCAGTCCTAGTTTTGGAGAAAACGTCAAAGAGACAAGGTCATTATTCCTAGAGAAGTGGAGAGTTGAGTTATTCTTTAGATTAAGAGAGGATGTTTCCATATGGTGGATGTTGCTTAACCCTTATAGGATGCAGACACTTCTAGATAAAGAATATGAAAAAGCATTGTTACATTGGTGGGATAATGTTGTGGAGAAAGATAATGAGATCCATAAGGATTTATTTTTATGCCACAACTTTCTATTACATGATCATGGATGTATTCAACAAGAGAAGGTCATTATTTCTTTAAACCCTAGTAGTAAGCACAATTTCATAAATGTTATTGTAGCTAAAATATTGCAAGTCCCCGCAAAGCATAATTTCATAAATGTTAACGTGGCTAAAAAATTGCAAGTCCTTGCAAAGCATAATTTCATGATTGTTAGTGTGGCTAAAATATTGCAAGTCCCTACAAAGCATATGCACAACACACTGGTTGAAAGTGAAAATGTTCAAATTTTACCATGGATAAATATGTCTTGCATTTAGATTTGTATGCTATAGATATGAATAATGTGGATATTGTTTTGGGATACCCTTGGATGGAATCTATTGGTAAATTAATATTAATGTGCAAAATAAGTTCTTGAAGCTTTGGTATAGAAAAATATATTGCATGATATTTCTCTCAATAAACAAGGAGGGCCCAATGAAGCACAAGATGAAGTCCCTACATATATACTAATAGAAGTACATGTAGACACATAAGATAAATGTTAAATTTTCTGAATTTACTTCAATATGATCTAGGATCTTAACTGAGAGAACAACATGTACAGCATATCAATCATGGAGACAATAATGCAAGCACACAAGAGACACAAAGATTTACTTGGGGAAAACCATAAAGGTGAAAAACCCCAATAACTTCCTCAGAGATAGATAGAGCAATGATACAACCAACCAAGAGAGATAGCCATAACCTAGCAGCAGATCCTCCTCCTCCATAAGTTCGCCACTCCTCCTTGAGTGCATGTGTGAGAAGTGACTGAACAAATAGAGTGCCTCCCACACTCTATTTATACTTGACTTGACTTGCCTTTTTACCTAACTCATGTAGGCTCGAACTTTACCACATAACATAATGCTGAGTGGGCCGACCCCCAATAGGGTGGTCTAATAACCCTTTGACCCACATGGCCGACCCCCAATAGGGTGGTCTAATAACCCTTTGACCCACATGACTTATACAGGGCCGACCCCAAATAAGGTGGTCTAATAACCCATCAAGTATAAGTTACGACACTTACAATATAAATGACGATACTTCCTTATAGAGGAATAATACCATCTCTATAGGAATACAATATACATATATGTGAAATACATTCCGAAGTTATATATACATCAACACTCCCTCTTAACTAGGAATGTATTTCTCAGCACAGTTCTTCTAGCACAAGTCATCTTCTCTGGATCATCGTCACTGGATAATCATCATCGAGTCATCATCATCATCGTCACTGCTGCTGCTATCTCAATCAATCTCTAAATCTACTCGTCATAGGAAGTTCTACAGAGCCATTCCTTTTTCATACTGGATGTAGGCCCACCACCTGCAGGTCTTCATCATCACTGGCCATACTGTGGAATCCTCAGGACTTATTACGTGCGTCACAAAACCTGGCTGCAGCATCCCAGGCTATTACGAGCACACAGCTCTACCTGTAGGATCTCCCAGGAGCACATTACATGTGACCCATCACAAAACCTGGCTGAAGCATCCCAGGCTATTACGAGCACGCAGCTCTACCTGTCGGATCTCCTAGGAGCACATTACATGTGATCTCACCACAAAACCTGGCTGAAGCATCCCAGGCTGTTACGAGCACACAGCTCTACCTGTCGGATCTCCCAGGAGCACATTACATGTGGTCCACCACAAAACCTGGATGAAGCATCTGAGGCCTTTTTCATCCTGTCCAGATCTCCCAGGAGCAAATTACATGTGGTCATGGCAAAACCTGGCTGAAGCATCTGAGGCCTTTTTCATCCTGTCCAGATCTCCCAGGAGCAAATTACATGCCATAGGACAAAACCTCACAAGAGCATCTCAGGATGTTACGGGTACACAACTCTGACCTGAAATCTCCTAGGGCACAAATTACATGTCCTCCCAAGCAAAACCTCGCAAGAGCATTTGCCAGATGTCCCAGGGCACCGAATTACATGCCATAGGCAAAACCTCGAAAGACCATCTGCAAATCTCCCTGGGCACAAATTACATGCTTTCCTGCACAACCTGATCCACGGCCACAAAGTATCATCTGATACTCATCAAACATCATCCTGATGTACACATGATCATCCTGATCATCATCACTGCAACATCCTGCTGCATGTCATCTGGAGAAGCTCGTCATCCACGATCATCCAAGTATCCACCTGATACATACATAGATACATGATCCACACAATGTATCCATCAACATACATGATCCACCTGATCATACAAAGATACATGATCCACACAATGTATCCATCAGCATACATGATCTACCTGATCATACAAAGATACATGATCCACACAATGTATCCATCAGCATCCAAAATGATGCGTTCATACAAAATACACACACATGATCCATCCGATCATATCCAGCATCCAACATGATGCATATACAAAATACATACACATGATCCAACCGATCATATCTAGCATCCAACATGATGCATACACAAAATACATATAATGATCCAACTGATCATATCCAAGCAGAAACCAGAACATCCTCCTGATGTTCATCATTCAGCGCTTACATCCACAGCCATGTGAAGGATCCTCCTTCCAACATGCTTGGAATGGATTCAGCAAATGTGTCCATCACTTCTTCCTCGAAGTGTCCTCGATTTGAAGAACGCCAAGCCTCTCTCTGAAGTACTCGAACTTCACCCTGGCTAGTGGCTTCGTCAACACATCTGCAATCTGCTCGACTGTCGCAACATATAGGAGCTTCACAGCTCCTCTCTGCACCATATCCCTGAAATAGTGATATTTGATCTCTATGTGTTTCAACCTGTCATGAAACACTGGGTTCTCGGACAACTTCACACAACTCTGGTTATCACAGAAGATACCAGTATCCTCCAACGGGAGATCAAATAACTTAGACAGTAGCTTCCGTAGCCATACTGCCTCACAACCAGCTGAACAGGCTGCAACATACTCTACCTCAGCTGTACTCAGTGCTACGCAGGACTGCTTCCTGCCAAACCAAGAGATCACACCTGATCCCATACTGAAGCAACACCCAGATGTGCTCTTCCTATCTGCAGCACTGCCAGCCCAATCTGAATCAACATAACCCTGTAGGTTAAACTTTTGATTTGCTTCATACTTGAGCCCATAATCCATTGTACCCTTCAGGTACCTCAGAATATGCTTTACAGCAACCAGGTGAACACTCCTCGGATCCGTCAGGAACTGGCTCAATGTGTCCACAGCAAAGCAAATGTCTGGTCTCGTGTTCGTCAAGTACATCAAGGACCCAATCATCTGGCGATACATAGAGACATCAATCGGATCAGATGAAGCATCACATAGAAGCTTCAGATTCGATGCCATAGGTGTGGCCATATCCTTGCAGTCCATCATCCCGAACCTCTTCAGGATCTCTACTACATACTTCCCTTGTCCAAGGAAGATTCCATCTGCACTCTGCCACACCTCCATGCCAAAAACAAATAGTGCATCATCCCCAAGTTCTTCATCTCGAACTTGGCAGTAAGCTTCCGCTGCATGTCGGCAATCAATCTATCCTCACCTGATACAAACAGGTCATCCGCATACAAAAGTAGTATCACTGGATTGCCTTCCTCAACCTTGTAGTAAAGGTTGGAATCCGCTTTACTCTTGGTAAAGCCCAAACTGGATAGAAAGCTGTCTATCCTACCATACCAAGTTCTGCACACATATATGACTACACCATGCTGTCTTGAAATCCATCTGGTGCATCTTCTATTTCATCACTTTTATATTTCTCAATGCTGTCATCTGCAACATGCTTGATCTGATAGATCCATTTGGAAGTCATAACAAACTTCCCTTCACGTCTAGGGACTACATCCCAAACATCATTCTTCATGATCGACGGATCATGGCATTCCATTTCTTCATCCCAGATCCTGGGAACTTCAATATCTTCAATATATATCTTTGTTGCTGGAACAAATGTTGTAGTTCTTCTTTTGTAGGAGATGGCATACGATCTTTCCTACACAACAAGTTAAATTGCATGATTAGAAACATCTCTTAATTTTTAGAACAAATTCTTACACATAAAGAAATATGTCATACAGTCATGCAATTATCTTAGCCAATGCTTCAATACAACATTTATCCATATTCCGTAACTTTCTAGATGCCTTCCAATCTCTACCAGAACATTGTTCAGAGTGTGCACAACTCTCAACATGTTAGCAAAGAGGCTTCATTCTAGATAAGTAGCAATGGAATGTTGTACAGTGCCATAGGCCACTTACCCATGTATATTAGTAGTATACTGCAACTATTCTAATATGCACAATACATATCCTAAGTCTAGGAACATGAGCATATACATCATTGAACAATTTTATTTAAACAAACATATATGCAAGAAATGATAATTAAAATACTTATCTTTGTTTGTTCGTTGGGTGGACTCCCTCTGAGTCTTCGCTTTCTTGTAGGAGCTGCTGGAGTCCTAATCTGCAGTAGCTTCTTCTACAACTTTCTGTTGTGGAACGTAGAGAGATGGTCAACTCCCTCTGAATATCTGCATCCTTTCATAAACCACTGGAGTGTACTCCCTCTTGATCTTTGCTTCCTGGATTACCTGTTCTGCAACTCATATTCATCCTTGGTCCCTATGCATGCTTATTAGTATCATGATTGAGTTATCCTTGTGATCTCATATAAAATCATACATTCATTAGTATACTTTTAAAACACAATAATCTCAAGCATGTATAGTTATGATCATTTCAAACAGAAATAATAAGCATTATCATTCAAGGTTTATGTAGGATTCTTATGGTTAGTCAAATCATAAGAAGCATAACATGTCTAAACCTATAATTATTCAAACCTATGACTCTTCAGGTTAGTTGAATCATCAATCAAGATAAGAGATATAATATGCATAAAACCTGTGATTATTCAAACCTATACCTTCATGATTCTTCTGGTTAGTCATATCATCAATTATGGTAAGAAATATAATATGCATACAGTCATGACTACGACTTCATGAATAATCATTATCAAACAACACAACAGTATAAGATCCTAACACAAGGTAGGATTCTATCTTGATATAGGAAAAACATACCTGGATTAGCACGCTAGCTATTTATGTCTAACATACTCACATGATGTCTTCTTGTTCTTCTTCAATGACTTGTGCTAGTAACCTGCATATCTCATAGGTTAACTATTACAAAACCAAGTTATACATACCTCGTAAATGGATCTTCTATGAGATCCATGACAATGGATGAATCTTTGTCCTCATGTTATCACGATCATATGTTCTTGGACCAGAACATGATTTGTCTTTCTTGGTGTACCTTTCATGTTAGTAGACAACATAAACCTCATACAACACCATAATGCATTAGTACAATCATAAGTGTCAATACCCTAATCAATGAATATTTTCTATCGTGCATTCATAGTTTTATTAAGGTGATATGACAAGTCTAAAATCAAGATTGTACTAACCGTAATAACATGAAGACAAACATACCATAAAATTAATCATGAACAAATCTCGAAACATACCTCGATGATTCATACCTGTCGAGATCGCTTGTAATCTTCTTATGTAAGGCCTTAGCCTCATCTCCCTCTGAAACAGGAACTTCTTCACTTATGTAAGTGACCAATCCATCTTCTTCTAGGATTAACCCAATCCACTTGATTTACAAGAACTGGGACTGGAGCTTGATATGGGTTTGTTAGAGAAACCCCAAAAACTCAAACATTGAATTTCAAACTTCTGAAAGGATAGAAATATGCGCCTTGATGAGCTGATCAAGCTAGTATATTTAGAATTTGAAAACTTCAAAGTTTCACTCCTCAATTTTGCCTTTGAAACTTTCGGATTCACTGGACGTGACCCTGAACTGGGGTTTGATGAAGCCCAATCTTTTGCCCAATCAAAATGTTTGATCCAAAGCTCTAAGCTTCTATTTTTCTGAGGAGCTTCCAGTCGTGGTCACAGATTCCAAAAATTCCCATTTTTACAGAAGCCCTAATTTTCCACTTTTCTGATCAAAGTCCTGAACTAGGGTCTAATCAAGCCCGGCCTTCTGCCCAACCAAAAATTCTGATATTGGTATCTAAATTTCTATTTTGATGAGTAGCATCCAGCCGTGGTCTTCGATTACAAAAATTCCAACTTTCTCCAAAGCCCTAAATTCCGGAAGCCATGAATGAAGGTACCAAAAAATAATTCTGTTTTGACAGAAATATGTACCTGATTGTTTCTGGTGTAACTCCAAAATTTTTGATTCACGGGGTCTGAAAAAGTTTCCTGAAATATCCTGACCTGTTATCGTTCCATCCTGACAGGTCTGACCTCAATTGGAGTCTCTGAGAGAGAGTTATGCCAAATGTCGCAACGTGACCTGTTTTGGGATAAAACAGGAGAGCGAACTTGTACGGCGTGCCACGTGTCACTGTTTTAACTTCGGCCTTTGAAAACGTTTCCTGAGACAGCTCGGCCTGTTACCTTTCCATCCTGACAGGTCTGACCTCAATTGGACTCTCTGAGAGAGAGTTATGCCAAATGTCGCAACGTGACCTGTTTATGGGATAATACAGGAGAGCGAACTTGTACGGTGTGCCACGTGTCACTGATTCAACTTCGGTCTCTGAAAACGTTTTCTGAGATAGTACAGACTGTGTACTACCTGTCACTTTTTACGAAATTTCATTTGGAGCTTCCTAGCCCAAGTTATGACCTTTTTCCCAAGGTCACCTGATTTTAACTCAGATCTGGAAGAGGCAGAAACCCTATATTGAACAGATCATAAATCACAAAGTACAACGAATTAGAGGTTGTCCTTTGGACACAAGGTACCTGGAGATTTAATATTCGTCCTGTAACAATTTCAGATCCGAAAACTTCGCCAAAACGGATTTATAGCGAAAGTGCTACGATGACTAGTTTTTTCTATATCAAGCCCTAGCATCGTAAGTGCAACAAGTGTCATACATGCCATATCATGCCTTCTTTCAGGCTAGCTCTGATACCATGTTAAATTTTCTGAATTTACTTCAATATGATCTAGGATCTTAATTGAGAGAACAACATGTACAGCATATCTACAGCATATCAATCATGGAGACAATAATGCAAGCACACAAGAGACACAAAGATTTACTTGGGGAAAACCATAAAGGTGAAAAACCCCAATAACTTCCTCAGAGATAGATAGAGCAATGATACAACCAACCAAGAGAGATAGCCATAACCTAGCAGCAGATCCTCCTCCTCCATAAGTTCGCCACTCCTCCTTGAGTGCATGTGTGAGAAGTGAGTGAACAAATAGAGTGCCTCCCGCACTCTATTTATACTTGACTTGACTTGCCTTTTTACCTAACTCATGTAGGCTCGAACTTTACCACATAACATAATGTTGAGTGGGCCGACCCCCAATAGGGTGGTCTAATAACCCTTTGACCCACATGGCCGACCCCCAATAGGGTGGTCTAATAACCCTTTGACCCACATGACTTATACAGGGCCGACCCCAAATAAGGTGGTCTAATAACCCATCAAGTATAAGTTACGACACTTACAATATAAATGACGATACTTCCTTATAGAGGAATAATACCATCTCTATAGGAATACAATATACATATATGTGAAATACATTCCGAAGTTATATATACATCAACAATAAATAGTCCAATATTGAATTAGAATATGGGTCTATTGAAGCACCTAAAGGAATACATAAAAAGGAAGAAGGAACTAAGGAGCTACATCACCCTAAGGAAAGACATGTTCAAGTGTCAAAGAAAGTAGAACCAATAACTAAGGTTTCTATGTATTTCCACCCACAGCACCATGAGAAACAATAGTCACCAAGGCAAGGTTTGAACCATCATCAACAAACATGGAACTAGTAAGACAACCAATATGGAGGCACATGGAGAACTAAAAGCAATGCATGGAGATATTATAGTAGCATAGGAACAACATGGAAACAAAGGAGAAACTAGAATCAAGTTTGAGGTGGCAAGCAAACAATTAGACCCCATGTCCACATTTCACCAGGGTGGATGATTGCTCGTGCCAGTTGACTATATTGCTTAATGGATCATATTATATGGCTTCCCCCACATTTCGAGGATGAAGAATGCAAATGGGGATGCAAAGTAATGTACCTAGTGATGATAATATGGGGTACCCAAGAGGATAATGTTCTGTATTGAGGCCATCTTTATTAAATAAGGCCCATATAGTGTGGAATACAATAATTGTAATAAGGCCTACTAAAAAGTTCCACCTAGTAGAGAGTTCCTCTTTAGAAAGTATTTAAAAGTTTCCACCTACTAGAAAGTTCCTTCTCTAGAAAGTATTTAGGATGTTGGATATAAGCTATATAAAGAAATATAAGTAATGGAATGATATGTCTTGTGAAGTATAAATGTGATATTGGTAGCATGTTAAGGTCATACCCTAACCCCCCTACTTTATCTATGTACAAGGCCATAAGGCCCATTAGTTATTTAGTGGGTATTTGTTTAATGTAAAAGGGCCTTACTTATTGATTAAATGCCCTTAGGTGGTCATCCCTCATTAATAGAAAGACCAAAAATAGTTAGAATTGGGCTATTGAAGTAGTATATATTGAGTAGTAAGATAAGTAATGTGAAGTCAAGAATTGCCATTTTATTTGAGGCAAGTGAACATTGTTATCTATTCCATCTATTTTTCTTGTATTTTCTATCTTTTCTAAGATTTTATGGGTTTAAGCATATTACAAGTGGCATCAAAGCTCTTTCTTGGGCCAAAAGGGAAGAATTTTCTAGGGTTTGGCTCTTCAAACCAATCATCTTGGCATCTTCGCTCCAAAACAATTTCTGAAAAATTTTAGAATCTAAAATTTGCAAGGTGCATCAAATATATAAGGAGGTAACTTGTGTTTGATTTTTAGATTATGGGTCACTATAAATTTGGAGATATACTTGGTCAAAAGTTAAGGGAATTTTCCCCAGGGTTTGGCTCTTTCAAATGCGTTATTTTGGAATTTTTCCTCCCATTTGTCTTATGTGACACCTCAGGTTCGGAAACTTACAAAGTACATAAAGGACATAGTGAGGTAACTTGTGTCCAATTTTTAGCTTCTAGGTCACTACCATTTCATAGATACATTCACTTCAAGTTGGGAAATTTGCATGGCCCAACAATTAGCTTTAAGAATCTATTCTGAGTAAAGTTGTTATATCTGAAGTTTTAAAAACCCAAATTGGGTGAAACCAGTTTCATTAGAAATAAGACAGAACTTAGTATATGTTGTACCGATTTTAGAATCAAGTCCTAAAAATTGGACATGTGGTAGTCCGTACACTTTCACTCTCCTGGAAAGGCCAGAAATAACAAGTTTTGGGAAACTTACGATAACTTTTTATTGGCAGATCAAAACTAGGTCAGACTTATGGAATTGCAGAGAAGATATATCAGGATATTATAGGACGAATTTTCAGACTTATAAGGGTCGAAATTACAAAGATACCTCAGTTTGAAGGTCAACCATGAAAATGGTCTCCAAATTAGGGTTTTAAAAGTTATGTTATTTTAAATTTGCATAAATTTTGACTAGAAGGTATGATCTAGGTGATTTAAAAGCCATTGGAAAGAGGAAACACAAGAGAATATGTTGGAATAATCATATTATCATTTTATAATACTACTGTCAATATATTGACATTGGAAGTACACGCCATAAGTGCATACATTTCAAAGTTGCAAAAGTCTCATCCTTAGGATCTAACATATTCCACCCATGGCGGAACCCTATAAACCACCTCACACCAACACCCCAAACAATATGGGCACCTGTTATACTGTCAACAAGTTGGACAACCTAGAATCTCAATACAAAGATCTTAATGAACAGATTCAACATATTCAACAGAACATCAACAGTTGGGATCATACATGGGAAGAAAAAATTGGATACAAAATTAGACCGTTGGGAGAAGAAGTTGGATGAGAAGTTGAAAAATTCGATAGTTAGTGCCACACATGCAGACGAACATGGGAATAGACAACATAGTGATACACAACATTGGTGAGCTCTAATATCAGCAATAATACGATATCCAGTCAAATAAGATCTTAGAAAGAATATTGTATCTAAACCTTTACTCTTAAGTGTCAACCCAGAGATTCATGCAAACCTATGCGTTTTTTTCAAAAAGTATGAAACTACAAAAAGGAATAAAAGGTGTCTAGTAGTATAAAAATCCAATTTCAGTAAATGAAGCAATGGAATCTATCTTTATCACAAAAGCATATGTTAAGGAATTTCTAAATATGGGTTGCGAGAGCATAAGATTCAATTTCCCTACTTGGAACTTAGTTCTTCATTAATACAATCAGAGGCAAGCACATGGTGATTTCACATTCAGTTCATAACCTTCAGTGAAATCCATATGTTACTCTACCTTCAATTTACTAAACGCAGACATTTGGAAGCCATGAGTTCCATGCAAATGATCAAATAATCAGAGGGATTAGCTTAAACCAAGTATTGATAATAAGATCTTATGTGTAAAAGAAATGACATGTTGAAGTTGAAATTGCAATTAAGAAAATAAACCTATGACAACTCTGTGCATAAATAACTAAAAACAACATTCTAACAAAAAATGTAGTAACTTCTACAAAATGGAGGAAATCTACAACAACTAATATGTTTAACTAAACACAATATAAAAGACAAATTTATTCTAATGAAATAGGTTCTTGTAATTCCCTTTGGATGGGCCCTTATCCAAGGTCATACAGGAATGACAGATTACTTAGATATACATGGGAATAAGCACTTTATCCATTAAAATGTAGGAACTGTTAACAAGCAGAAAAATATCTTTAAGTTTTCAATGTCTAAGCTAAATGTGATAGTATCATAATCAAAAGGGTGCCAACCTAAATTGGTAAATTGGATTGTCTATAAAGCTTAAATACAAAACTTCCTTAACCTACTTAATTGAAAACTCTAGTCTAATTCAAAGAAACATCGTTATATCATGCGTTGTGTTGAACAATGGTGTACAATGAATAGTAACACGCAGTAAAGCGTAGTTGGTAGAGTCTAGTCACCCTGATAGGATGACACATGGATTCTCAGGTATCTCGGCCACGATCTGTTCAATTTGTTCCTCTTCAAAACCTCGTAATCCATGGTCTATCTGCACAAAGGGTGAATTATTGCACTGAGGGTGGATTGTTGCTAACCCGAGAGTTGATGGTGTAAAACTGGATTGTTGCGCTAATCAAGGAGTTAACTATGCAAAACTGGATTGATGTGCTGAACAAGGAGTTGACTACCCAAAAATAAAACTCTATGATTGGGTCACAATCTCATTATGTTGATTAGGATCTACTCAAAACGTGCCAAATAAACTTGTTCTTTGAGAGTCACTACTTGCAATTAATACATCAGTTTCATATGCAATTTAGTTATAAAAAGGAAGACTTCATTAGATAAATAAATAATTGAAAACAACATGTAATCCTAACTAAAATGCACACTTCATACATCAACTTGACTCCATAATATCCCCTTTTATGGCTCTAATTGTTTGAAATAATAAGGAAATGGATGGCTTTTCTTACCCAAAAGTGGGATCTGACATCTCCCCCCAACTAAATCAATTGCACATCCCTATGCAATTAGGAAATGAGACTCGGTTTCTCTATGGATGTATCATCTTATGTGGCTCTGAGATTCCAAGCCAAATATTTTGTCTTTGTCCCTGCTGGATGGAATCCTTTGTCCTTTTCTATTTGTTCCCGTGTTATTTACCCTCCTTCTTCACTCTAGTCCCGGTTGATGTTAGTTAGGAAGAGTGGATGATTGAACTTTAAACTAATCCATTGTAGTCCCATCTTTTCCAAAGTAGAGATATAGAAAGAGGATCTGAACAATGCTCTCTCTAGGTTGGATGGTGAATGGATCTCAAGGTGTCGTAATATGGAGGGAATATCTTTCCACCTGGTGGCATTCTGCTGGATTATCCTATCTTTTTCTTCTCCTAATACTTCCTCTCTAAAATGTGATATGCAGCTGCTTACTTATCTTTTAATACCAAATTCAACTCAGGATCCTATTCTAATATTTGGTGAGAGATAATGACAACTTTGGGATTAGGATCCTATGCTCTAATCCACAGTTGTGATTTCTTGGTTTCATAATACAAAATCATCTATGTGGCCCTCCTACTTTCATTTGTGGACCAAGAGCATAGAGACATGAGCTAAACATCTCCTACATAGGGATTTGGTTACCACCTATAGGGATGAGGCGGTATGTAGTTGTGCAGGTATATTTCACTCAATTGGTCCTTCCCCATTTCACCCATTCTTTGGCAAGTATATATGAAGTCTTTAGGGGTGTCCAAATGTTTAGATATATGATCTTGAAGCCTTTTTAGCTGGTACCATAACCATATTTCCTTCGAGAACATAGAATATAGTCTAGAAGGTGGTTTGCATCACATTAGTTCTTGTATGATTTTGAAACATTTATTTACTCTTTCCTCTAATTTTGTTTTCTCTTTTATTTTTTCTTCTAACTCAAATTTGCAAGCTTTCAAATCTTGGGTTAAGATGTGATTTTACTCCACTAATTGTTGCTTGTCCTCGAGATATTGTATCTTTATCAAGTGGATTTTTTCTTCTAATGTATGTATTTCATGTTCTTGGTGGCTTTGAGAGCCCTTGGTGCCCTCAAATTTCAATTCCTCCACCATGTGACCTATTTTCTTCCATTTTAGGGTCTCTTACTCCTGTTTTTTCATTGACTTTGTAATTGCACAATTTTATGTTCTTTCTCATGTAATATAATACTATTATTCATACATGTATAAGGGTTGACAATGGTGGTATCAGGGAGGTCTCCAGGATCCTTTGTGTCATCTTCTACGTCCTATTAATCTTCAAAAGTTTCTATGTCTGAGATAGAGTATTGCATTTCCTTTCTTGAGCGTCTTTCATCCATTTTTCTCTTTTTTTGAGTTGCGTCTTTTCTCTTCTAGATTGAGGGCATTGGTAAACTACCTTTGGGAGGATTTTTACCTGGTGTATCAAGTTGGATCAGTGTGTTTGCAATTTATTTACCTTCACCATTCTTCTTAGGGACTTCCTGCTTTCCCTGTTCAACCTTCCTCTTCATGGAATCCCTTGTTCTTTGAGAAATAGAGAATTGGATGGTATTTCTCTTTTTACTTGCAAAAGGAATAGATTTAAATCCCTTTGGAGGTGACTATGTTTCAAGAGGAGGTGTGAGGCCTTTTGATAGTGACTGTACTTCTCTAGATGGTGATTCTGATTCTTTCTTATATTCTTGTATTTCACAGTTGCTAACTTTGACAAAATTTTCCTATGACAGAGGAGTGTTATGAGTTTTCAAAGTGTCACAAACAAGAAGTTTGACTAGGTCATGATGAGATATGGAGTCTGGTTTTCCCAACTGAAATTTGGTGCTCATGGAAGAAAGGGACATCAGGAGAAACCATGGGAGATTGATGTTTCGACCTAGTTTATACCCTTGAAGGTTTATGAGGAGGTTTAGGAATAAAAAATGGTAGGAATGCATGATGGAATGCCTCCCATCGCAAGTAATGTACTTCATTATAGTCAAAGTGACCTCTCCCTATGGCTCGGGGAGTGAATCCCTTCTTACTCCTCAAATTTCTTCATACTTTTCTATAAACCTAAAAAAATGCTTCTTATCCTTTTATGGCAAGCTCCCGATCACCTCTGTCCCATTTCATACCCTTGGGTAATTTGGTAGCCTTGTCGAGTACGTCTTCATTGAGCTTAATCAAAACCCCCTTCACCAAGGTTTGACATGTGTTCTCATCTACTTTTCTTAAATTTTTGGAAAAATTTTCCACTATTCCATCATGGTATCCATGGAGCCTTTGCAAATATTGAATCCACCCTGTTCCTTGGAAATACTCAGATGCCCATGGGTTTCAAAACAATTTCAAGTGGTCTGTGGGCTCTCCCCCAATCATCTCTTCTACAATTGTTCTTTGTGTTTTGTTGATGCCTCGGATATCGTAGCATCAATCAGAAAGGGATTCTCCCCGAGAGACGGTCCCAATTAGACTATCTCCTGTTTGGTGTAGGGAATCCGTCCGGTTAGCGGTTCCGGCAACCGTGGTTTTGGAACTTAAATCCTATTCTACCGGTTATGGCCCGATCCACCTTTCTTTTGGATTTTATGTGTTTTATATGAGATGCACATGCCTAAATTATACTTAGTCTAAATGCAACTGAAACAGATCTAAATCTAGAAACAGGAACACATCTATCTATCCCTGCAGGGGAACACGCTTAAGGGGAGAGAAATCAGCTGTAGCAGATTATCATAAGTAACGAACAGATAGCTATTATTTCTCACGGTCATAGCTACAGCGAGATGAGGATCTTGAGAAGATAGCTTCCCATTCAAAATGGAACGCATCTATTGCTCAGAAAAACAGAGGAACGTTAAAGGATAAAGAAACAGATCTGAAATGAGACTTACAGGACGTATCTACTGCTTATGAAGAGAAGAAATCAAAATTATTTAATCTACACAACAAGAATAAAGAAACAGATCTAGATACAACGAAACTGGAATTAAACTAAAAGATCCCTGCAAGGAGCAATTAAAAGCTTGAACAATGAGCCATACGAATTATCCAGAAGAAAGAACAGTTAGCCATTCGATCTAAAAGAAAAAATCTACAGCAATGATAAAAGTATCAGCAGATAGCTCCTGATTTAATATGGAACGCATTCATTGTCCATGAAATGGAGAGAACGCATGCATAGATAAGAGCAAAATCATTAATACAAAGAAATAATTCAGAAGTCAAGAATGATCTCACATTGCAGAATTGCAGTCATTAGAATAGTCCAACATAAAGCAACCCAACATTCCAAGCAAAACGTTCATCTCCCGTGGCTTCTATTAGAAAAATTCAATTTACAGAGCCGATACAAGATAGCTCATATCATTTGCCCAAAAATTTCATTCCCTGCCAAAAAGTCCCCCCCTTATCTCTTCTAGGCTCCTATTTATAGTTACAAAATTTGCCCTCTGGCCGACACCTAGCCTCCCCCTCCTGTCATTTACAGGGATTTCTAATATAATTGATCACCAAAATGGCCACTTCATTTACAAAAATATTTTGACAAAAATATGGACAGCTGTCCCATGGCTTACGCCTTACCTATAACAGAAAATTTGCTAAACTCAAAGCGTTCCCTGCTGGGCACGTGTCTGGCTGAAAAGAGTGGCTCACTGAATTCAGCTTCTTCATTCCTGTGCGTGAGCTTCTCCTGGCAAAGGGTCGCCCAAGTTGATGGTCACTGATGCTGCCTGGGAAGAGGTCCTCGAATCCCCTGCTGATGCTGCTCCTAATTGGGAAGGGGGAATGGGACTGGCCAGACTTTCTGCCATTGCTGGGGAAGAGGCTGCTGGGAGAGGGGCTGCCGGATCTACTGATGCTTCTGCTGCTGCTGCAGCTTTCCTGACCTCCTCTTCTATGTAGCTGTGCCACACACCTGTATCCCTTATGATTATGTTTGCTGCAGCAGGAAACAGGATTTTCTGAGAAGTTACATTCTTCCCGAGCTCTATTTTAATGCTTTGTACTTCTGCTTCAGCAACTTGATATGTTTCCTTCAGCAGATGGTTGTGAAGTGTTGATGAACCGATGTAATGTTGGAGATCATCCATGGCAAGGACATCAATGCTTTTCACATACTCCATCTGGACGCCTAGCTCTTCTTTCAGTTGAGATAACCGCTGCTCCTTTCCCGGGAAGTCTTCTAGGGTCTGAGGGAAACTTAATGAGCAGTTATCATGGACTCCTTTGAGCTTTTGGTACAGGTTGTTGATTCTATCTGTGGTCTTCTGCACACTGGCCATCAGCTTATTGGCACAGTTCCGGCCAAACTCCAACAAGGCTATATCTTCATTAAAATCTTCCACGGTCTTGAAAGGAAGATGCGGGGGGAAACCTCCTTTCCCTTCCCTCCATGCCATCTGACTTATGACATTTGCTTTGACACGGGTGTTCTTAGCCTTGAGCCTGTGGGCTTCCGCATTCACCTCCTTTAGCCTAACCGTCATGGCTTTGAGTTTGCATACCTCATCAGTGATTAGCTCTTGAGAGCCATGCACTTGCTGTAGTATATTGCATGACAGCTCGTGGAAGGGGGACATGTCCAAGGTTCTGCTTTCCGCTTGCTCTAAACGCTCAGCTAATGCTTGCTTGTATGTTTCTAGCTGGGAAGCCTTTTCTTCTGCTCCACTCTTCTCTGCTTCTGCAATCATTATTTGGAGTGCTAGCTGGTCCTTTTCCTCCTCCAGGTAGCTGTACTTGTTTGCCAACTCCTTGTGCTCAGCGTACAAGCAATTGTATTTATTTACTATCAGGTCTCTTTGGGCTTGCTCATTAGCCACATTTTGCTGCAGGGTACGTGCTCTCTTCTTTGTCAATATATTTTCTTTGACTATAACCCCTACATTGGCAAATGATGCCTGTGCTGTTGCTATAGCTGCGGATGCCATGGCGATGGGATCTGCGTCTGTGTTTTGCATGACAGCGACCTCTCGGCGAGTAACTATGTCATCATGGAAGGGACTTTTAATCCTCTCTTCTGATTGGAGGACCATTGTTTTTCTTTTCTTGTCATAGACAAACTCATTCCATTTGGACACCGTACGCTTCCCAGATGGAGTGTACGGTACAATTGGTCGGTTTATGATGTCTATGTCTTCTTCCATAGGTGGGGTCCGGACTTCCTGAGCGGGGTCTGTCCCTTCCTTTTGGGTACTAGAGCCACCTGCCTGAGAGGTGTCTATCTCCATGTCCTGCGCACCGGACCCACCTACCTGGGTATCTTCTCTTGCCTTCAATTCTTCCTCCGCCTTCTTCCTTGCTTCAGCTTGCTCAATTTCTGCTTCTTTCTGCTTTTGGGCTTCTTCAGCCTCCTTCCGCAGTCTTTCATTCTCAGCCTCTTGTAGCTTTCTTGCCTCCTCGGCTTCCTTTTGCAACCTTGCCCCTTCTCTTAATCTGAGCTCTTCCTGAGCCCGGGCATCCTTGGCTTCTTTCTCCTTTTGCTGGATGGTCTTCTGGGCTTTGGTTGAGCTAGAGCTCGCTCCAGTACTTTGGCGACAGATCCTTAGCTCAGTCATGTTGCTGATGCCTCTGAATGCTTCCTCCTTGGCATCGGGGTAGTGGGAGTATTCGAAGTTAGCATAGTTCCCCTTGCAATGCTCGGCCACTTTACCCTTTCTGTCGTTCCTGTGGAAGATGACCTCACCGAAATGGAAGGCCCTCAACTCTTGAACAAATTCATCGGCAGAGGCCACCCCTGAAAACTTGTAAGCACCTATGCAGAAAGGTAAGGGGGGAAAGGAAGCCTTGTGTAGCTTGTGGAGGAATGCTCCAATCCCATCCAAGAAGAGTTGTCTTACTGCTTCCTTGAGCACCACATAGTCTGTGGCATACTGCGACAATATGTATGGGGGCTTAGTCCCTCCGAACATTCTCAAGTAGGTACCTTGTTCTGAAAAGTAGAAGTCCCCATAATCCTCAAGGACTTCCAAAGCGTTTTGTGACAGGCAACTTGGTTCTTCCTTGAACATTTTCTCGTATAGGGGCATGATGAACCCCTCACAGATGAGTTTGTAGCTGGGCTTGTAATTCTAAGCCCACAACATCTTGAATGCAGTGTAGACCGGGGTTGTGGCCCTATCCCATGTACACCCCAATCCGGGGAACTCTATCTTGGCCAAGATACAATCTATCAGGTATGAGGACATGAAGAATTCAGCCTTCTTCGAGGTCAGCCCGGGTTTAGCAGCACTTATCATTGAGGCCAGACTATCTGACAAGATAGTGGCCCAGTCAAACACTGTCCCCTGAAATGCCACATAGTGAATGATAGGGACCCACTGAATCTTGTATACTGTGCCATCCGGCATGCCGAATATTCTGCATAGCATTAAAGCGATCAATCTGTAAGGGGCCCTCAGATTCTGCACGTCATATTCGTCATTTCCCTTCTTTCTCAAATGCTTCCCTCCCCTCAATAGCTTCTTGGCCATCTCGACGTTATCCATCTGGCCCAACCATTCATCAGTCAGAGCTTGTTGGACACGGGGAAACCTGTAGGTCGCCGCAACATATGCGGGTTGAAACGAAGCAATAGCCACTTTCCTGCTGTCATTTATCACTCTCCCATCAGCATCTGCATGTTGGAGAATCCACCCGATCACTTCAGCACAGGGGAATAGCTCAGGGCGGGTAGCGGCTCTAGTTATGCCTGAGGCTCTGATATTTTGATAGATCGGTGCCTCTTCCAGCAACATATCTGGGATCTCTTGGTCCCTGATCATTCTGTATATGTCATCCCATCTGATTTCTGGAGGGACACCAGTGGTGCACCTGGTGTCCTGGAGCGAGGTTTCAATCTTAGGAGGAGCAGGTTTCTTTTCTGTCATCTTCGCCTTCTTCTTACTGGGTTTCGGCATCTTGAATTATCCCTGATAACATCCATATACAATTCATCATGAGTTTGAGCAACAGGTTGTATGGTTTTAGCCGAGAGCAACATCGTTTTAATGAGATAAATCAATGAAGCAAATATTAAGGAAGCAAAACATCATTTTAATCATAAGACACACATTGAAACATTTGAAGTTCTTAAAAGACGAGTATGGGATAAGCTATGTTGCGGAAGCTATTGGTTTTATTGGATCGATAGGCGATTCGCGGGAGCAATTGGCTTCCGGTTCCGCCTCGCGGAAGGAGACGTACTTCGTTATGGCTGCGGTTGGAGAGGTCGATGGCGGGGAAGACGCGGGTTGACTCGGTGAGGGCTTTGAATGCTATCGTCACGCGCGGCCACTCGCCGAGTCAATACGGGATATTTTAGTCCGAGCGAAGGTAACGGCGCCGGGGATATGCTGACGGGGAGAGCTAGGGCGGCTGCGGCTTCAAGTTTTGGCTCTCGTGGCTTAAACGTTTACGGGTTTCGGCTTCGCGTGTAGGGGCTGGGGCTTATTGAAAAGGGCCCAGGGTTCTAAGTCCGAGTTAACGGTCCGGGACATGGAAAGCCCATAGGGTTTCGATAACTTAACCCTCGACGAGGGGCGCGGCCCGGGGTTTAAAACAAAACAGGGCATGGTTAACCGCCCGCACCCACCAACATAAAATATAACGTTTTTTTAGGAAGGCCTATGATGATTATGTATAATGAAAACCCCGTTCATTGTTCCTGACGGGCAAAACATAGCCCTTGACGGGTGTTTCGCCCGTCAAAACCCCACTAAAATCACCGTTTTCCCCAAAAGGACAACTCAGTAGTAAAAAACAAGGTCAAGATCCTACCTGGCACCGTGAGGATTGCTTGAGCGAGGTGGCTGCGACCACGGATGCGCGAGGTGAGCTGGAGCGGTTTGCACGGTATCGCATGTCGTTGGCCGATTCAAAACAATGGTGGATTGGTCGAGCCCCTCACTGCATTTTATATAGACTGGGCACGTGTGAGCTTTTAATTCGGTAGGTGGCGTATTTACAACGGGGTTTAAATTCGCCGCGCGTAGCGGTCACGTCAGAGCACCTCGGTTTTCGTGCAACCGTCATTCGCGGGACCAGTTCGCGAATTGTATCCGCCGTTGCGGAAGGATTCAATGAAAGCTTCCGACGTTTCGGGGCTTACTGCGGAAAGGAAGCTCGAAGCCTTCCGCGAGAGACCGCCGCGTAGCGGACGGGTAACGTCAAAGCTTCCGCCCTTTCGGGACGATATAGCGAATGCTCCCGGTATTTTCGGAAGACTTTTGCGAAAGCTTCCGCGATCCAAAATTTCAAAGTCTCGTTGATCTTTTCGGGAAGGTTCGGCGAAGGCTCCCGCTCGTTTCGGAAAGCTATTGGGAATGGCTTCCGCCGTTTCGGAAGCAAAACTTATATTTTCCGCAAATTCACCCGGGATCGTTTCGGAGTCCCTTTGCCGAACGGGGTAAGCGATTGGCCTCCGCTGTTTCGGAAGGGTAGCCCGAAGGCTTCCGCGTTTCGGGAGCAAAAGCTGAAGGCCTCCGCGACAGCTTCTTGAGAAAACTCTAAGTCCTTTTCATGGTTTCGGAAGGCGATCGTGAATTCTCCCCGCGGGACTTATGGGGATGGCTTCCGCCGTTTCGGAAAGGTTTCATCAAAAGTTTCCGCCTAGTCTCTTTTGGGAAGATATCGCGGCGGTTTCGGAAGGGTTCCCTGAATTCCCCCGCCGTTGCGGAAGGATTTTACGAAAGCTCCCGCCGT
Organism: Larix kaempferi; assembly: GCA_027924585.1. Taxonomy (NCBI): domain Eukaryota; kingdom Viridiplantae; phylum Streptophyta; class Pinopsida; order Pinales; family Pinaceae; genus Larix; species Larix kaempferi. The sequence goes on along the minus strand of BSBM01000158.1, from coordinate 25,741,170 downwards.
TGCGGAAGGGTTCAACGAAAACTCCCGCCGTTTCGGGGGGGTTCACTTAATTTCCCCGCCGTAGCGGAAGGTTGAGACTAAAAAATTCTTTAAGTCCTTCGTTCCCGCATTTTCTAATCGGAAGGAAATCTAAGTCCTTTTCGGGAGACTAAGGCGAATGAGTCCCGCCGTTTCGGGAGGAAAGCCGGAACTTTTCCGCGGTTGCGGGAGGTTTGAGTGAAAGGCTCCGCCGTTTCGGGAGCTAAGTCGTTTCGGAGCTGGGACCGTTCCGCAGAAGCAACGATTGAAAATTTTCTAAGTCTTTTACTTCGGAAGAAAATGCTGAATTCCTTGGTGTTATTTCGGCGAGTTTATCCGGATGGCTTCCGCCGTTTCGGGAGACAGAGCTGAATTGTTCCGCCGTTTCGGGTGGTTTTGTTGAATTCCTTGCCGTTTCGGGAGAACAACGCGAACTTTTCCGTGGTCGCGGAAGATTTGATCGAAAGCTTCCGCCGTTTCGGGTGGTTTTGCCCAATGGCTCCCGCAGATTTTGACAAAGAAAATCTAAGTCCTCCTTTCGGAAAGGTTGGACGTTTGACTCCCGCCGTTTCGGGACAAAATCTGACTTATTCCAAAACGTTTGGGCAAAAAACTAAGTTACCTTTTGGCTCACTGGGGAGAACATGGAAGGATTGATGGCAAGCTGTTCAGCAGGGAAGCAAAATTTTATGTTGAAAACAGAGCGGACGGCTGGGATGGCTTCTCAAGCAAACTTTCTACAAAAAATACAGGAGGGGCCCCAACATGTACAAAATTTTGGGGATGGGTGTTGCTGCAACAACAATGGCGAGTCGCTGGCGAACACAGATCTCTAAAAAAAAACAAAACCCTACATGGTCCGGAACCCCATTAAAACCTCCGTCTCGGGTGCATTATTCAGCTGAGCATTTTAGACTCATGCAGGGAAAGGAGCACTCTTCCTGCTAGCCATTGGGGAAAGGGGAGCTTTGACCGAGGCATCTTCACCACTCTCAGAGGGCCAGCATATGAGATTCATTTTAGGAGGGTCATCCCTCAAATGGTCACTACTGCCGGACTCCACAGGATTTGCAACACTTTCTCATGGACATTATTGTTCTTGTTCCTCATTCCCATGCTGCTGGCACCCTTTGGGGTGCTTGTACTTTGGACAACTTAGCTGTTTGAGCCTTCCAGGGATATTTTCTTTTGGACAGATCTTTGATTTGGACTCCTCAATCCATAGTGTCCTTTTGTGTGAGTTAGAATTTTATTGATTTGATTTTATCAAACTTCACGGACGGAGAGGAGCCCATTTTGAGCTGAGTCTTTTGGACAGCCTTTTAGGTTTTACATGTCTCTTTTGCTTTTGTCTCAGCCATGCTTTAATTGAGGCGAGAAACCCTGGAAAACAGACTCTTGGATGTAGGCCATTTTGGCTTTTAAATCAGCAGCACGGAGTCATCTCAATACCCCATGTCCTCGAGAGGTGCCACTTTCCATGGGTCCAACTTGGGTAACCTTCTTGAGATGCCTTTAAAGTGTCAGAGTGGGTGGAGCCCAATGATAGTAGTGAAGATGGCCATGGGTCTCTGCTATTGAACAGGGTTAATGTGACTAGCAGGGTAGGCTTCCCCCCTCTTGAATATTTCAGCGAGAGCACAGCAGACCGGGTTTACTGAGCAGGGTTCTAGACTCATGGGTTGCAAGTTTTCTTTGAGGGAGCTGCCTTCAGCGGGAGACTCAACAAAAAAGGGTGCTTCAGAAAACAAAAACCTATTGAAAAGTTCAAATAACAAAACAGGAAACAACATGGCCGAAAAAATAAAACAGCTAAAAGCGAAAGCGAACAGACAACTTTATTTATGTACAGGAAGTTCCAAGGAGACTCACGCGAAGTATCGTTTCAGGGCGAGGCCATTGAGTGGAAGGGCTACTTCCTCTCCCTCGAGATTTGTCAATTTATAAGTGGATGGGCCCAATTTTGCAGAAATTTGGTACGGGCCTACCCATAGATGTTGAAATTTCGTATGCATTCCTTTGCCTTCGTGATTATGGTCCCATTTCAGGACTAAATCCCCAACTTCAAAGTCCCTCTTGCCGGATTTCCTTTTGTCGAACCATCTCTTAACTATGTCCTGGTGTTGATGAAATCGGTCTTTAGCTTTGTGTCGGGCTTCTTCTAGTCGAAGCAGGGTGTTTATCCTGGATTGTAAGGCTTGGCTACCAGAACCCTGAGAGGCTTGGGACAATTGCAAGGATGGCAGCAAGATGTTTGGGGGAAGTATGGCTTCCTTGCCATAGACAAGGGTGAAAGGGGAGACACCTAAAGCATTCTTCGGGGTTACCCTATCTTCCCATAAGGCATTTGGGAGAGCCACATGCCAACTTCTCTGGTTTTCTATCACAGTTTTCTTAAGGATTCGAATCAGATTCTTGTTTGAGGATTCAGCTAATCCGTTTCCCTGAGGGTAGTAATTGGCTGAATAATGCAACTTAATTCCCCATTCATAAACAAATTCATTTATCTTGCAAGATGAAAAATAAGTAGCATTATCAAAAACAAGGGAAATTGGAACCCCAAACCTGGTTATGATGTTCTCTTTCAAGAAGCTGATAACTGCGTCTTCATTGATCTTGCGCAGCGGGATGGCCTCCGTCCACCTGGTGAAGTAGTCGGTAGCTGTCAGAATGTATCGGTGCTGTAATGAGGAATTTGGATTTATTTCTCCGATAACATCTATGCCCCATTGCTCAAAAGGTTCGGAGATGATGACCGGCTGCAATGGGCCTGCGGCCTTAGGTAACTTCCCAGCGCTTCTTTGACAGACATCACAGTTTCGTGCGTATGTGTGGGCATCTCGAAACAGGGTGGGCCAGTAATATCCAGCTCTCAGTATCTTGTGCGCTGTCGTCTCTCCTGAATAATGGCCACCTGCTGGGCCATCATGCAATTCTTTGACAACTTTGTTCGCATCCTCCTTTTCCAAACACCTCAGAAGGACTCCATCATAATTCTTTCTGAAGAGAATCCCATCAATGATCTGATAGGGTGCTGATTTCAAACGGAGTGCCCTTCTTTGTTTAGAATTCCAGTGCTCGGGTAGATATCCCTGCTGTAAATAGTGCACTAGATCTCTATACCATGACTGGGGAGCTGTGAAGATATGGCATACCTCAACCGAATTGAGCTCCGCTTCGTTCTTCCAATGTTGCTCTTCATCAGTCGAGTTTCCCGCCAGTAACTTGCACAAACCTTGTCCTTTGATGATTGTAGTAGGTTTAAATTCCAAATCATACTCCTACAGAGCTGTGACCCAATTCCCTCTCCTCTCTCCCAATTCCTTTTGAACGAACAGGGATCTAACAGCTGGATGGGGAACTATGACTTTAGTTCTGTTCTTCAAAATGTATGGCCTAAACTGCTTGACTGCTTTAAAGACTGCGTAGGCATGCTTGTCAACTACGGGGTAATTCAGCTCAGCCCCTTGCAGACCAGTGCTCATAAACGAAATTGGGTATTCGTCCCCCAACTCCACCTTTTGCGTGAGTACAGCTGCGAGAGAATCATCCGAAGCGAAGGTATACAAGATGAAATCTTTATCAAAATCTGGACTTCTTAAGGAAGGAGCTTTAGCTACAGCTGCCTTGATATCTCTAAATGCGTCCTTCTCCAAATCTGTCCACTTGAATTGTGCGCTTTGTTTAACCATCTGTTGTAACGGCTTAACGATTTGTGCAAAATCCGGAACAAATCTGCGGACAAAATTGATGGTGCCCATAAAAGACTGCATAGATTTTTTGTTGTGAGGCATTGGGATTTTATTAATAGCTTGGACTCTTTCTTGGTCGATTGATACTCCCCTTTTGGAGATGACATGACCCAAGAGCTTTCCTTCGGGGACAGCAAACACGCTCTTCTTGGGATTCAAGGAAATACCGTACTTCCGGCAACGGTCAAAGATGTGCCTCAGATGAACAACATGATCTTCCCTTTTCTTCGAAAAGACTGTCACATCATCTAAGTAAACAACAACGCATTGCCCACCCAATCCTCGGAAGGCAATATCCATCGCCCTTTGGAATGTAGCTCCAGCATTTATCAGCCCAAATGGCATTCTCCTGTAAGCGAAGGTTCCCCACTTAGTCCTGAAGGTAGTCTTGAGACGATCTTCCTCGGCCACTAACACTTGATTATAGCCAGAGAAACCATCGAGGAGAGAAAACAGTTCAGATCCAGACACCATTTGTAGGATTTGCTCCATTGAAGGCACGGGGTAGTTGTCTTTATCCGAGGCTTTGTTTAAATTTCTAAAGTCTACACATAGCCTAATCTCTCCCGATTTCTTCCTCACGGGAACCAAGTTTGCAACCCATTCGGAATGCCGAACTTTGAAGATTATCTTAGCGTCCAGGAGTTTCTTTAATTCCTTTTGGATCAGCGGTTCAAGAGTGGGATGTATCCTCCTCAACTGCTGCTGAAATGGCTTGACACCCGCTTTCATTGGTATAACATGCTGAATGATGCGGACGTCATATGTTTTCAGATCTTCATAGGTCCATGCAAAAACATCCTTGTACTGCTTAAACAACTTAATGAACCTTTCTCTTTCTCCTGGTGAACAACATTTGCCAAGGTTGACAAATTTTGGTTCTGCCTCGGTACCCAAATTAACTAACTCATGCTACATTGATGAGCTGTTAGTTTTGGTATTAGCTGGTCTTTTGAATTTATTTTGAAGATCGAAAAGCATTTCGAGGGACCTTACCCCTTTTGGCATGAAATTTCCTTTCTCCTCTTCCTTCTTCATCAAATCAGCATCATGTTCTTCCTCATCTATTGCAGCTCCTTGAAAACTGCCTTCGTTTGTCAGGAAGCTGATAATTTGCTCATCATCATCGAATATTCTGAAGTTCGTGATGTTATCGGGAATGGAAGGCCTGAAAATCAATTCAATAGAGCATTTATTATTTGACGGTACTAATCTAGAGGCAGATGTTGCTAACAAATCAGCAGCAGAATTTTGCAATCTAGGAATTGATTTTATATTGAAAGCGTCAAAATACATGATTAAATCCCATACCTCAGCCTGGTAACCTTTCAAGTGCGGTGAGAGACAGTGGATGGTGTCCCTTACCTGTCTGACAACTATCTCGGAGTCACCAAAAACCTTCAGGTACTTAGCATTTAAGCCAATGGCCTTCTTTAAACCATGTACCAAAGCTTCATATTCAGCGGTATTGTTAGTACAATCGAATTCTAATCTACAAGACAAAAAATACTTGTTCTTCTTTGGATCCATCAGAACACAACCGGCTCCGGATCCTTCTAGAGTTTTAGAGCCATCAAAGTATAATGTCCAAAAGGTATCTTTAGATTCAACTAAGTTAGTTTCTTTGTGGTCTATGTTAGCAACTAAATTGACTATGTTACAATCAACCTCATCAGTCCGAGAGAAATGAAGGAGATCGGACTGTTTGTCTGATTCATGGCAAAAAGTTTCAGCTTGATAGTTGCCCGGATCCATTTCTAAGAAGTAATTTCCCAGGACCGAGGAAGAGAAAGCTACAGCCTCATTTTTTTCTTCTAGCTGGGTTACGTTTTGTTTCATATGGGGTTCCCTAAGAACTTTAATCTGATTCTGCCTGTTCTGATAAGGCAGCCATAGATGGGACCAATCGGTAGCAAAGTAGCCACTCAGCTTGGTAGACCAATCCCTACTCAAAATCAGCCCATAAGCTTCAGGGATATCGACCACCATTATGTCAATAAATTGACAGACTCTAGGGTCGGCTGACAGTCTAATTAGAACATCTTTCATCTCCCCTATAACCTTGACAGCGGTCCTGTCTAATTGTATGATTTGAGCTGGAGATGGTACGTGCTGCCCATTAATTTTCTTACAAATTGACAGTGGCATAACGTTTGAGGAAGCTCCGGAGTCTACCAGACAGTTATGAACATTGTGATTAAAAATTTCGAATGTCAGCAGAAATGGCAATGTTTGGGATTTGGATTTCCCACCGATGCTAGCCTCGTTAATTTCAGGATTGTCTTGAGAATCTGTTAATGTAGCGCTGGGTTTTGGTTGTAAAACATGCAGTAGCTTGTCTCGTTGATGGGGCAGGCTACACATGTCAAATATTGATACGTTCGCTTTAACTTTCTTGATATCTTCGATAATATCATACCCTATCTCGGATTCATTCCCAATTCGAATGGACTGATTTGTTTTGTTCATGGTTTCTTTAGGCGGCTGAACTTTGTTGTCAGCGCTTGTCTGTTTGGTAGCTGTTTGGTTTACTTTGGGCTGTGGTGGGATGATTGGTATATGCCTCCTAGGCGGATCCTTCGAAATCTTAGGCTTATGGGAAGAGGTGGCTGGGACAGGATCCGCAATCGGGCCCTTGCTGCGAGTAGCAATATTTATGGTAGAGGGAGCGCTGTCTACGTGATCTTCTTCTACTAATTCAGTCATAGGTATCCAATCCCACAATACCATAGTAGTGTCCGGGGTTGGTTCCTCTAACTCAGGGCCTGACTCCTCTGGAGGAATATCCTGGTCTGGGATCTGAGAATCTAACATTTGGTTCATGACCAAGCTCATGGAATTGATCCATTGTGGGCAGCTCTTCTCCGAGTGTGGTTCTTGGTGAAAGGTGCAGAAATTTTCCATACCAATCTCATTCAAATTTAAAACAGGGGCAGTGTTCACTGGTGGATGAGACTGTTCCCCGTCTTCCCTTCTTTTGTAGAATGGCTTAAAAGGTTTTCTAGCTGTACTAGCAGCCTTGTCTTTCTCGAGATCTACGATTTTGTTAGATAATTTTTGCATCATTTTAACTATATTTTCCATATCCGTAGATGGCTCTTCCTTACCTCTCGTAAGGAGCAAAGGTTTCTTGCTAGCTGCTGGTTTTGTTTCCACATCTAAGGCATGTTTAGTAATGCTATCAGCCTCTTCCTCTACCTTTCGAGCTTCCTCAAAGTTCTCTATCAGGGTCGTTTTCTTGGATCGTTTTACAAACATTGCGATTGGACCTTCAAGAGCTGTTGTGTAGTATTCGATCAAGGATTCTTCTGTGGGTTTGTTAGTTTCACTAAAGTTATTTAACAGCGTTGTGAATCTTTGATTAAAGTCTTGAACCTTTTCCTTCTTCTCCATTCTCATGGATAGGAGTTCTTTCATAAGCGTGGCGACAGTCTTTTGGTTCCCATACTTCTTAAGGAAACACTTTTCGAAATCATCCCAACTAGAGATTGAGCTGGGTTGAAGGCTAAAGTACCAAGATGATACCTTAGGCTCGAATGTGTACGGAAACAACCTGCAGACTACGTCTTCATGTTGTACATTTAAAAGGTTCAGAGCTAGGTAAAAACTCTTGAGGTGATCCTCCGCCGAGATGGATTTCCCTGGATCGTACTTAGGCAAGACCTTTTCTGGGTTTTTAGGGAGATTATGGAATGGTCCAGCTAGGTTCAGCGCTCCCCTTGCTCTCCAGGCAGGTACAGCCATGTTTGGGTTTGGACGTGGAGACCCTGGTGGAGAATTGCAGGGTGAATCTTGTGGAGTACTTTTGGGAGTGGTACCTTCTTCGGGATTTTCTTGGTCTGTCTTGTTAAGAGTGCCGGAGATTTCTTCCAACGTCAGATTTACCAGTTCTTCAAAACTCTGAACAAGGATCGAATCACGGGTGTATTGCGGCTCCTTTCTGGGTGTAGTTTTCTTAGGGAGGAAGTTGACAGCGTTTAAACCACCTAGCTGTCTAACGTAGGATCTAGTATGTCTTCTCAAGTCCTCTATTTCTGCAAAAGGAACAGCGTACAAAGCTTCCTGAGGCTCAGGGTCAGAAATGAGGTGTTCTTGGTTTGTTAATCCAAGATCTGGGTTGTTTGAAAAGTTTTCTTCAAGCGGGTTTTCAGTGTTATCTATGACCGTGGAAGATTTTCCTCTATCAGCCATGCACTTCAGGCCCTCCTTCTAGCGCCAAAAACTGTTGATGCCTCGGATATCGTAGCATCAATCAGAAAGGGATTCTCCCCGAGAGACGGTCCCAATTAGACTATCTCCCGTTTGGTGTAGGGAATCCGTCCGGTTAGCGGTTCCGGCAACCGTGGTTTTGGAACTTAAATCCTATTCTACCGGTTATGGCCCGATCCACCTTTCTTTTGGATTTTATGTGTTTTATATGAGATGCACATGCCTAAATTATACTTAGTCTAAATGCAACTGAAACAGATCTAAATCTAGAAACAGGAACACATCTATCTATCCCTGCAGGGGAACACGCTTAAGGGGAGAGCAATCAGCTGTAGCAGATTATCATAAGTAACGAACAGATAGCTATTATTTCTCACAGTCATAGCTACAGCGAGATGAGGATCTTGAGAAGATAGCTTCCCATTCAAAATGGAACGCATCTATTGCTCAGAAAAACAGAGGAACGTTAAAGGATAAAGAAACAGATCTGAAATGAGACTTACAGGACGTATCTACTGCTTATGAAGAGAAGAAATCAAAATTATTTAATCTACACAACAAGAATAAAGAAACAGATCTAGATACAACGAAACTGGAATTAAACTAAAAGATCCCTGCAAGGAGCAATTAAAAGCTTGAACAATGAGCCATACGAATTATCCAGAAGAAAGAACAGTTAGCCATTCGATCTAAAAGAAAAAATCTACAGCAATGATAAAAGTATCAGCAGATAGCTCCTGATTTAATATGGAACGCATTCATTGTCCATGAAATGGAGAGAACGCATGCATAGATAAGAGCAAAATCATTAATACAAAGAAATAATTCAGAAGTCAAGAATGATCTCACATTGCAGAATTGCAGTCATTAGAATATTCCAACATAAAGCAACCCAACATTCCAAGCAAAACGTTCATCTCCCGTGGCTTCTATTAGAAAAATTCAATTTACAGAGCCGATACAAGATAGCTCATATCATTTGCCCAAAAATTTCATTCCCTGCCAAAAAGTCCCCCCCTTATCTCTTCTAGGCTCCTATTTATAGTTACAAAATTTGCCCTCTGGCCGACACCTAGCCTCCCCCTCCTGTCATTTACAGGGATTTCTAATATAATTGATCACCAAAATGGCCACTTCATTTACAAAAATATTTTGACAAAAATATGGACAGCTGTCCCATGGCTTACGCCTTACCTATAACAGAAAATTTGCTAAACTCAAAGCGTTCCCTGCTGGGCACGTGTCTGGCTGAAAAGAGTGACTCACTGAATTCAGCTTCTTCATTCCTGTGCGTGAGCTTCTCCTGGCAAAGGGTCGCCCAAGTTGATGGTCACTGATGCTGCCTGGGAAGAGGTCCTCGAATCCCCTGCTGATGCTGCTCCTAATTGGGAAGGGGGAATGGGACTGGCCAGACTTTCTGCCATTGCTGGGGAAGAGGCTGCTGGGAGAGGGGCTGCCGGATCTACTGATGCTTCTGCTGCTGCTGCAGCTTTCCTGACCTCCTCTTCTATGTAGCTGTGCCACACACCTGTATCCCTTATGATTATGTTTGCTGCAGCAGGAAACAGGATTTTCTGAGAAGTTACATTCTTCCCGAGCTCTATTTTAATGCTTTGTACTTCTGCTTCAGCAACTTGATATGTTTCCTTCAGCAGATGGTTGTGAAGTGTTGATGAACCGATGTAATGTTGGAGATCATCCATGGCAAGGACATCAATGCTTTTCACATACTCCATCTGGACGCCTAGCTCTTCTTTCAGTTGAGATAACCGCTGCTCCTTTCCCGAGAAGTCTTCTAGGGTCTGAGGGAAACTTAATGAGCAGTTATCATGGACTCCTTTGAGCTTTTGGTACAGGTTGTTGATTCTATCTGTGGTCTTCTGCACACTGGCCATCAGCTTATTGGCACAGTTCCGGCCAAACTCCAACAAGGCTATATCTTCATTAAAATCTTCCACGGTCTTGAAAGGAAGATGCGGGGGGAAACCTCCTTTCCCTTCCCTCCATGCCATCTGACTTATGACATTTGCTTTGACACGGGTGTTCTTAGCCTTGAGCCTGTGGGCTTCCGCATTCACCTCCTTTAGCCTAACCGTCATGGCTTTGAGTTTGCATACCTCATCAGTGATTAGCTCTTGAGAGCCATGCACTTGCTGTAGTATATTGCATGACAGCTCGTGGAAGGGGGACATGTCCAAGGTTCTGCTTTCCGCTTGCTCTAAACGCTCAGCTAATGCTTGCTTGTCTATTTCTAGCTGGGAAGCCTTTTCTTCTGCTCCACTCTTCTCTGCTTCTGCAATCATTATTTGGAGTGCTAGCTGGTCCTTTTCCTCCTCCAGGTAGCTGTACTTGTTTTCCAACTCCTTGTGCTCAGCGTACAAGCAATTGTATTTATTTACTATCAGGTCTCTTTGGGCTTGCTCATTAGCCACATTTTGCTGCAGGGTACGTGCTCTCTTCTTTGTCAATATATTTTCTTTGACTATAACCCCTACATTGGCAAATGATGCCTGTGCTGTTGCTATAGCTGCGGATGCCATGGCGATGGGATCTGCGTCTGTGTTTTGCATGACAGCGACCTCTCGGCGAGTAACTATGTCATCATGGAAGGGACTTTTAATCCTCTCTTCTGATTGGAGGACCATTGTTTTTCTTTTCTTGTCATAGACAAACTCATTCCATTTGGACACCGTACGCTTCCCAGATGGAGTGTACGGTACAATTGGTCGGTTTATGATGTCTATGTCTTCTTCCATAGGTGGGGTCCGGACTTCCTGAGCGGGGTCTGTCCCTTCCTTTTGGGTACTAGAGCCACCTGCCTGAGAGGTGTCTATCTCCATGTCCTGCGCACCGGACCCACCTACCTGGGTATCTTCTCTTGCCTTCAATTCTTCCTCCGCCTTCTTCCTTGCTTCAGCTTGCTCAATTTCTGCTTCTTTCTGCTTTTGGGCTTCTTCAGCCTCCTTCCGCAGTCTTTCATTCTCAGCCTCTTGTAGCTTTCTTGCCTCCTCGGCTTCCTTTTGCAACCTTGCCCCTTCTCTTAATCTGAGCTCTTCCTGAGCCCGGGCATCCTTGGCTTCTTTCTCCTTTTGCTGGATGGTCTTCTGGGCTTTGGTTGAGCTAGAGCTCGCTCCAGTACTTTGGCGACAGATCCTTAGCTCAGTCATGTTGCTGATGCCTCTGAATGCTTCCTCCTTGGCATCGGGGTAGTGGGAGTATTCGAAGTTAGCATAGTTCCCCTTGCAATGCTCGGCCACTTTACCCTTTCTGTCGTTCCTGTGGAAGATGACCTCACCGAAATGGAAGGCCCTCAACTCTTGAACAAATTCATCGGCAGAGGCCACCCCTGAAAACTTGTAAGCACCTATGCAGAAAGGTAAGGGGGGAAAGGAAGCCTTGTGTAGCTTGTGGAGGAATGCTCCAATCCCATCCAAGAAGAGTTGTCTTACTGCTTCCTTGAGCACCACATAGTCTGTGGCATACTGCGGCAATATGTATGGGGGCTTAGTCCCTCCGAACATTCTCAAGTAGGTACCTTGTTCTGAAAAGTAGAAGTCCCCATAATCCTCAAGGACTTCCAAAGCGTTTTGTGACAGGCAACTTGGTTCTTCCTTGAACATTTTCTCGTATAGGGGCATGATGAACCCCTCACAGATGAGTTTGTAGCTGGGCTTGTAATTCTGAGCCCACAACATCTTGAATGCAGTGTAGACCGGGGTTGTGGCCCTATCCCATGTACACCCCAATCCGGGGAACTCTATCTTGGCCAAGATACAATCTATCAGGTATGAGGACATGAAGAATTCAGCCTTCTTCGAGGCCAGCCCGGGTTTAGCAGCACTTATCATTGAGGCCAGACTATCTGACAAGATAGTGGCCCAGTCAAACACTGTCCCCTGAAATGCCACATAGTGAATGATAGGGACCCACTGAATCTTGTATACTGTGCCATCCGGCATGCCGAATATTCTGCATAGCATTAAAGCGATCAATCTGTAAGGGGCCCTCAGATTCTGCACGTCATATTCGTCATTTCCCTTCTTTCTCAAATGCTTCCCTCCCCTCAATAGCTTCTTGGCCATCTCGACGTTATCCATCTGGCCCAACCATTCATCAGTCAGAGCTTGTTGGACACGGGGAAACCTGTAGGTCGCCGCAACATATGCGGGTTGAAACGAAGCAATAGCCACTTTCCTGCTGTCATTTATCACTCTCCCATCAGCATCTGCATGTTGGAGAATCCACCCGATCACTTCAGCACAGGGGAATAGCTCAGGGCGGGTAGCGGCTCTAGTTATGCCTGAGGCTCTGATATTTTGATAGATCGGTGCCTCTTCCAGCAACATATCTAGGATCTCTTGGTCCCTGATCATTCTGTATATGTCATCCCATCTGATTTCTGGAGGGACACCAGTGGTGCACCTGGTGTCCTGGAGCGAGGTTTCAATCTTAGGAGGAGCAGGTTTCTTTTCTGTCATCTTCGCCTTCTTCTTACTGGGTTTCGGCATCTTGAATTATCCCTGATAACATCCATATACAATTCATCATGAGTTTGAGCAACAGGTTGTATGGTTTTAGCCGAGAGCAACATCGTTTTAATGAGATAAATCAATGAAGCAAATATTAAGGAAGCAAAACATCATTTTAATCATAAGACACACATTGAAACATTTGAAGTTCTTAAAAGACGAGTATGGGATAAGCTATGTTGCGGAAGCTATTGGTTTTATTGGACCGATAGGCGATTCGCGGGAGCAATTGGCTTCCGGTTCCGCCTCGCGGAAGGAGACGTACTTCGTTATGGCTGCGGTTGGAGAGGTCGATGGCGGGGAAGACGCGGGTTGACTCGGTGAGGGCTTTGAATGCTATCGTCACGCGCGGCCACTCGCCGAGTCAATACGGGATATTTTAGTCCGAGCGAAGGTAACGGCGCCGGGGATATGCTGACGGGGAGAGCTAGGGCGGCTGCGGCTTCAAGTTTTGGCTCTCGTGGCTTAAACGTTTACGGGTTTCGGCTTCGCGTGTAGGGGCTGGGGCTTATTGAAAAGGGCCCAGGGTTCTAAGTCCGAGTTAACGGTCCGGGACATGGAAAGCCCATAGGGTTTCGATAACTTAACCCTCGACGAGGGGCGCGGCCCGGGGTTTAAAACAAAACAGGGCATGGTTAACCGCCCGCACCCACCAACATAAAATATAACGTTTTTTTAGGAAGGCCTATGATGATTATGTATAATGAAAACCCCGTTCATTGTTCCTGACGGGCAAAACATAGCCCTTGACGGGTGTTTCGCCCGTCAAAACCCCACTAAAATCATCGTTTTCCCCAAAAGGACAACTCAGTAGTAAAAAACAAGGTCAAGATCCTACCTGGCACCGTGAGGATTGCTTGAGCGAGGTGGCTGCGAGCACGGATGCGCGAGGTGAGCTGGAGCGGTTTGCATGGTATCGCACGTCGTTGGTCGATTCAAAACAATGGTGGATTGGTCGAGCCGCTCACCGCATTTTATATAGACTGGGCACGTGTGAGCTTTTAATTCGGTAGGTGGCGTATTTACAACGGGGTTTAAATTCGCCGCGCGTAGCGGTCACGTCAGAGCACCTCGGTTTTCGTGCAACCGTCATTCGCGGGACCAGTTCGCGAATTGTATCCGCCGTTGCGGAAGGATTCAATGAAAGCTTCCGACGTTTCGGGGCTTACTGCGGAAAGGAAGCTCGAAGCCTTCCGCGAGAGACCGCCGCGTAGCGGACGGGTAACGTCAAAGCTTCCGCCCTTTCGGGACGATATAGCGAATGCTCCCGGTATTTTCGGAAGACTTTTGCGAAAGCTTCCGCGATCCAAAATTTCAAAGTCTCGTTGATCTTTTCGGGAAGGTTCGGCGAAGGCTCCCGCTCGTTTCGGAAAGCTGTTGGGAATGGCTTCCGCCGTTTCGGAAGCAAAACTTATATTTTCCGCAAATTCACCCGGGATCGTTTCGGAGTCCCTTTGCCGAACGGGGTAAGCGATTGGCCTCCGCTGTTTCGGAAGGGTAGCCCGAAGGCTTCCGCGTTTCAGGAGCAAAAGCTGAAGGCCTCCGCGACAGCTTCTTGAGAAAACTCTAAGTCCTTTTCATGGTTTCGGAAGGCGATCGTGAATTCTCCCCGCGGGACTTATGGGGATGGCTTCCGCCGTTTCGGAAAGGTTTCATCAAAAGTTTCCGCCTAGTCTCTTTTGGGAAGATATCGCGGCGGTTTCGGAAGGGTTCCCTGAATTCCCCCGCCGTTGCGGAAGGATTTTACGAAAGCTCCCGCCATTGCGGAAGGGTTCAACGAAAACTCCCGCCGTTTCGGGGGGGTTCACTTAATTTCCCCGCCGTAGCGGAAGGTTGAGACTAAAAAATTCTTTAAGTCCTTCGTTCCCGCATTTTCTAATCGGAAGGAAATCTAAGTCTTTTTCGGGAGACTAAGGCGAATGAGTCCCGCCGTTTCGGGAGGAAAGCCGGAACTTTTCCGCGGTTGCGGGAGGTTTGAGTGAAAGGCTCCGCCGTTTCGGGAGCTAAGTCGTTTCGGAGCTGGGACCGTTCCGCAGAAGCAACGATTGAAAATTTTCTAAGTCTTTTACTTCGGAAGAAAATGCTGAATTCCTTGGTGTTATTTCGGCGAGTTTATCCGGATGGCTTCCGCCGTTTCGGGAGACAGAGCTGAATTGTTCCGCCGTTTCGGGTGGTTTTGTTGAATTCCTTGCCGTTTCGGGAGAACAACGCGAACTTTTCCGTGGTCGCGGAAGATTTGATCGAAAGCTTCCGCCGTTTTGGGTGGTTTTGCCCAATGGCTCCCGCGGATTTTGACAAAGAAAATCTAAGTCCTCCTTTCGGAAAGGTTGGACGTTTGACTCCCGCCGTTTCGGGACAAAATCTGACTTATTCCAAAACGTTTGGGCAAAAAACTAAGTTACCTTTTGGCTCACTGGGGAGAACATGGAAGGATTGACGGCAAGCTGTTCAGCAGGGAAGCAAAATTTTATGTTGAAAACAGAGCGGACGGCTGGGATGGCTTCTCAAGCAAACTTTCTACAAAAAATACAGGAGGGGCCCCAACATGTACAAAATTTTGGGGATGGGTGTTGCTGCAACAACATGTTTCCAACTAGAGGGGTCCCAAATGATAGTTCTATTATACCCTATGGTGAAGGAAAGAAGGAATCGAAATGCCAGAGAAAATTTGATAACAATGCTTGTGGAATACCTATAGGATTGCTACTACGTTTGTCTCTCTGCTATTGTGGTCATTCTTGTGGTTTGCTTGGGTTTTCACCAACAAAATGAGGAGCATTTGTTCTTGTTTTTTCTCTAGATGATCAAGGATGGGTGCTTGAGTAGTTTTTTTAATGTTAAATCCCTGTATATTCATCTCATGATATATTTCAATCCATTCATCATTCTTTTTCATGCATACTATCATTACTCATACTAACTGTCCCATCAGATTTTCCATTTTCTCTCATGATTAATTTTTCAAACTTGAGTTTGATTGACCGCATTTAGATCCTTTGTATTTTGCATGTGATTTCAAGTTTTTAGATACTAATTTGTATGCATGTGTGCAGATATATTTGGAAAATAAACTTTTGGATGTGGAAAATTGGTTAGGTTAGAAATATTTACTTTCTGTTGAGGATCATGAGGTGTGTTGGTGGTCATCAAAGGTATGGAAACTCAAGGCCCTAAAGAAGACTAGGATTTTCCTTTAGTTAGCTTCAAGGAGCAAAATCTTGACTTCAAAAGTGATGAAAAAGAGTATTTTGGGTCATATTCTATGTATCTTATGTGGAAGAGAAGTTGAAATTGTCTCACACCTAATCATACAATGTCCTAATTTTGCTCAACAAATTTTGAAGGATTTAGAACAGTCAATAGGCATTTCGAATTTATGAGAAGGAATGACATGGATGAATGTTTTAAAAAAATGGTTTGAAAGAAAATAGATGAAAGAAGTTAGAGATATCCTTTGTCTTATTTTGTGGGCTATATGGTTGCCTCGCAATGCACATTCATTTGAAGATAGACATGTTCTTACTTTTAAGTTTTCTCATAGATGATTGCTTTATTTTAGGGTTGTAGAATGCAAGTAAAAAATAAAATTCCAAGGCAAGTGGGTGAACTGTTGATAGATAGATCTCAACCTTGGGGATTTTTTGATGGGGCCAAGTAAGGTCAATCTAATTATTATGGTGCTAGAGGAATTATATTTATAATAGATAACCATAGTCTAAATTTGAAAGCAATATTAGGGTTGGGCTTAAATAACTATGCATAAATTATGGCCTCAATATTTATGCTTAAATTTACAATGGAAAAAAGTAAAACAACTACATGTCTTTGGAGACTCCTCTTTGGTTATCAAATGGGTGAAAGGTGAATTACGGATCATAATGTTATTATGAAGCCACTTGGATATCAATTGGAGGCCTAAAATCTATTTGATTAGGTAATATACTAATCACATGTCTTTCGTGAGATTAACATGGAAAGTGATGCACTTTCACAAGAGGGCCAATATTTGGAAGCATGAGTTTTAGTTCTCGAAGAATCAAAGGATGGGATCTTGATTATGTCAAGGTAGACTATATAAGCTCTTCTCTACACAATTTTCTATATAGTTCTTTTATTTTTAATTCATTAGACAACAACATTTAATATTATTATACATATGTGATGTAAAGGCTATAAAATATTGTTGCGTGTTATTGTTTTTTATGACCATAAGTCTATCCGAAGGGATGTATGGAGGAAAATACATGGTCTATAAGAATGGTAATGTATATCCCCAAGTGTTAGTTCAAGTGGTCGTGAACTAGACATGAGATATCTCCCCCAAAAGTTGGGGAGGTCACATGTTCAACTCTCTTGATCCCCCAGGGGTTAGGTTCCGTAATTAGGGACAACTCTCTCTCTCTCCCTCTCTCTCTCTCTCTCTCTCTCTCTCTCTCTCTCTCTCTCACACACACACACACACACACACACAATTTTTCCGTGGAGAAAATTAATCATAATTTTATTCAAATGAAAAAATACATTTTTCAAATGCTTCATGACTATTTGTTGAGATAGTCTAACTTCTAAGAATATTATATTTGTACTTTATTATTCCGGAGATGTTTCATTCCTCCGTGGAGACCCTATTGTATATATGGAGATGTTTATTCCTCCGAGAGAATGTGGTAACTAGGGTTATTAGACCTCCCTTGTGGGGTCGGCCCTGAGTTAGTTGTTTAGGGGTTATTAGACTCTCTTAGGAGAGGTTGTTCCAGTTAGGGTGAAAAGTCAGTTAGAAGATGAGTATAAATAGAGGAGGTGTGTTCCTCATTTATCACTCACTCACTCACTTGTGATTGGCGCATAGGAGAGAGAGATATATGCATAGGAGGAGAAGGAGCTCTTGTTTGGGGACTACATATTTTTGGTGATCATCTATATTGAGGAATATTTGCTGGGTTTTCTACCCCATGAGGGTTTCTCAGGATAAATCTGTGTCTCTTGTGTTTATGTTGTGCTTGTTGTTCTTTCAGTGATCCTGTATATGCTATTGTTGTGAAATGGAATGTAATACTGATTTTATCTATCTTAGCATATTGAATCTTAACATGGTATAAGAGCTAGCCTAAAGGAAGGAAATGTATGGCACTTACGAAACTTGCTTCACTTGCGACAATTTGAAAGTTAGGGTTTTATATAGCAAAAATCAGTCACCGTGGCACTTTCGCTATAACTTAGTTTTGGCGAAGGTTCAGGATCTAAAACTTTTACAGGCCGAAGATGAAATGTTCATGTACCTTGTGTCCAAAGGTCAGCCTCAGATTCGTTATACTTTGTGAGATATGATCCGTAAAAGTTAGGGTTTCTGCCTCTTCCAGAATGCAGTCCTAAACAGGTGACCTAGGTAACAAGGTCATATCTCGGGCTAGGAAGCTCCAAATGAAATTTCGTAAAAAGTGTGAGTTATGGCAAGGACTGTAGTTTCAGAGGCCGAAGTTGAAACAGTGACACATGGCACTCCGTACAAGTTTTCTATGTTGTTTCATCCCATAAACAGGTCACATTGCGACACTTGGAATATCTCTCTCTCAGAGAATCCATTAAATCTCAGGCCTATGGGGTTGGAAAGATGAGAGTTCAGGCTACCACAGGCTGAAGTTTCAAACCCTACAGATCCAAAATTGCAGAGATACACTATAAACAATACGACACATCTGAAATGGCTCAATGGAGGAAATCTAAGAAGAGGAGGAAGAAGCTCTCACTTAGGGTTTTCAGTTTTTAGGTATGGAAGGACCTGATAAAATGTTGGAGACACCTGATGAAACATTGGAAACTTTTATAATGGATTTGGAATCCATTCATCATAGATATTAATCCTCCATCAAAATGTTGTGGGAGGAACGAGATTGAAGATTAGGGTTTCCAAGTAAGAAGAAACCCTAGCAAAGTTGGGAGACTTATAGGGAAACAATGAAGAAGGTTTAAATGGCACTGATATTCTATCATCCTAGAACCATGAACATACATAAGATGTTTACAAGTGATCTACCTTGGATGGTTAGGGTTTTACCCTTATAGAGAAGACTACTCGACAGGTATGACTTGAGAAGATACAGGTATGTTTTGAAATTTGTTTCATGATTAAGTTCATAATATGTTTGTCTTCATATTATTGAGGTTAATACAATCATGATTAGTTTTAGATTGTATGATCACCTTAGTAAAAGTATGAATGCATGTGAATGATAAGAAGACATTCATTGATTAGGGTTATGACACTTATGATTTTACTAATGCACCTGTGGTGTTGTATGAGGATGATGTTGTCTGCTAACAAGATACAGGTACATCAAGAAAGACAAATCAAGTTCTATGACCATGATGACATGAAGACAAATACTCATCCATAAGTCTTTGACCACATAGAATCTCTACTTACGAGGTATGTATGACTTTGTTCTACTATGCTTAACTTATGAGATATGCAGGTTCTAGCACAAGGTCTCTAAATCATTGAAGAGAACAAATAAGATATTGTTTGGGTATGCTAAGACATAACCAAGCATGATAATCTAGGTATGTTTTCCTATATCAATTTAGAATCCTACTTTGTGTTAGGATCTTAGGTAAGTATACCTGTGTATGAAGTAATCATGACCATACATACTTAAGATTATTTAGAATCATAAAGTTTTGATAGTATTGAGATTATACTAATGAATGTATGATTATGTATGAGATCATGAGGATGACACTAGTGCACACTTAAGCATGCATAGTGGTACAGAATGGATAGAAGTTCAAAGACATATAATGATGCTATCATAAAATAGAGATCAAACGGGAGGCAACCACATAAACATAAAAGATAAGTATTTGAGGTGTTATTTGAATATATGAATAGTCAATAATATTGCTCGTAATAGTTGTATGCATATTTGTATTCCTATAATATATCGTGCATAGTGTAAGCATTCATATAGCATTGAACAGTATACTTATGATGGGTAAGTTGGACAAACATTCCATTATTGTTTATCTAGAATGAAACCTCTTTGCTGACATGCTGAGAGTTGTGCATGCTCTTGATAGTATGTTCTGGTAGAGATGGAAGGCATCTAGATAACCATTGTATGCATACAGGATATGGAAAAGTGTTGTGCCAAAGTATTGGTCAAGATAGTTGCATAACTATTGGAATCATATCTGTATGCATAATAGGTTATCATGTCAACATGATTTGATGATTATGAAGTATTATTAATCATGTAATTAACTTTGATTTATAGGAAATATCATGAAGAATGATGAACACCGAACAAGTGTTGGATGTTCAACAAGAAAACTTACAAATCAAATATACTATAGAAGGCTCGTGGCTAGAAGATTCTCTTAGAAAGAGGAAGAGGATCATGACGAGATGTTTGCTCCAAGTGGCTAGATAAGTTGACCATTCTCTTAATGGTGTAATTGAAAAAGAAGTATGAATCGAGAAAACTCCCAGGATTCAATTGAAGAAAGCTTTGTACGGGTACCCAGGATCGAGAGTCATTTGATGAGCTTAATGATCACCATGGGTGATGCGGATTTCAACCTTTGCTACAAAGTTGAAGATGGTTTCTATATACATATGAAATTCTTCTCTTAGATGGATGCAAGAAGGAACTCACCACAGAGTTCGAATGATCTTGAGGCTCATATCGGTAGATCCATCTAACGAGAGATGGCACGGATAGATATGCAGAAGATCACTCAATGCAGAGTGTGAATGATGTTCAGTCACAGAGGGAGAATTGATAGCTTCTTGACAAGCTTGGACTTTACCAAAAGTAAAGTTGATCCTAACCTTTACCTTAAGGTTATGGATGATGAACCTGTCATACTATTATTGTATGTGGATGATCTCTTTATGACAGGGAATGAGAAACAGATCATGAAAAGCAAGAAGAAGCTAGCTACAGAATTTGAGATGAAAGATCTCGGATTGATGCATTACTTCCTAGGTCTGGAAGTATGGCAAGGCCCAGAAGGAATCCTTCTCAACCAGAGAAAGTATGCTGTAGAAATATTGAAAAGATTTGATATGTTGGAATGCAAAGCCATGGCCACTCCCATGGATTCCAACTTGAAGTTGTTAGCTGATGACTCATTAGAGTTAGCGGATGTGACTCTGTACAGACAAATTATTGGGGCATTGATGTATTTGATGAATACCAGGTTAGATATATGCTTTGCTGTGAACACCTTGAGTCAGTATCTATTGGAACCTAGACGTGTTCACCTGATAGCTGCAAAGCATGTGATGAGGTACATGAAGGGTACGATAGACTTTGGTCTATATTATCTTGGAGATCATGACTTCAAATTGTATAGCTACACAGATGTTGATTGGGCAGGAAGTGTATCAGACAGGAATAACACATCGGTTGGATGTTATTGTCTGGGATCTGCCATGATCTCGTGGTTTAGCAGGAAGCAGTCTAGTGTGGCTCTCAGCACAGCTGAAGCAGAATATATAGTTGCTTGCTCTGCTAGTTGTGAAGCGATATGGCTTCGGAAGTTGTTATCAGGATTGTTTGAATTAGAGATGGACCCCACTGTGATCCTGTGTGACAACCATAGTTGTATCAAGATGACAGAGAATCCAGTATTCCATGATAAGTCAAAGCACATTGAAATCCGATATTTCCATATACGGGATATGGTGCAGATTGGAGCTATAAAGCTCGAGTATGTGAGCACTGACGATAAAGTTGCTGATGTATTGACCAAACCTCTGTCTCAAGTAAAGTTTAAGTATTTTCGAGACAAGCTTGGTGTAGTTTAGAAGGACACTCCTCGAAAGGGGGAGTGATATGGTCGATGATGATATTTGGATACTGGTATCAATGATGAGATTGCCTATATCGACGGTAAGGTCGATGATGAGGATACTTGTATTGATGTGGATACTTGTATCGATGATGAGGATACTGTATCGATGATGAGGATACTTGTATTGATGATGTGGATACTTGTATTGATGATGAGGATACATGTATCGATGATGAGGTTACATGTTCCGACAATGAGGTCGATGATGAGGTTACCTGTCTCGACGATGAGGTTGATGATATCAACGATAAGGTTGATAAGTGGTCCTAATACTTGGTCTAAGTTGACAAGGGGATTGTATCATCCCTGGACTTCGGTCCCTAAATTGATCCGTAGACATATGTCTCTGAGAAGTGGTCCCTAGTGAACGAGAGGGGATTGTATCATCCCCGAACTTCGGTCCCTGAATTGATCCGTAGACATATGACTCTGAAAAGTGGTCCTTAGACTTTGTCTAAGTAGACGTGATAGGACTGCATCATCCCTGAACGGTTGGTTCAAAATGTACGTGATAGGACTGCATCGTCCCTGAACGGTTGGTTCAAAATGTACATGATAGGACTGCATCGTCCCTGAACAGTTGGTTCAAAATGTATGTGACTGGATTGCATTGTCCATAGACATGAGAGGTGTCTTAAATTGATAAGTATTGATCATCATGTAAGTAGATCTGGATTGCATCGTCCATAGACATGAGAGGTGTATTAAATTGATAAGGATTGATCATCCTGTAAGTAGATCTGGATTTCATCATCCATAGACATGAGAGGTGTCTTAAATTGAGAGGGATTGATCATCCCGTAAGTGGATCAGGATTGTATCATCCTTGGACCTATGTCCTAAAGTGAGAGGGATTGATCATCCCGTAATTGGATCATGTGTATTGCAGAGTATGCTGCTATGATGATGTTGTTGATCGAGAAGATCCAGATGATGATGTTGTTGTTCGAGAAGATCCAGATGATGATGTCGTTGATCGAGAAGATCTAGATGATGATACCGTTGATCGAGAAGATCCAGATGACGATGTTGTTGATTGAGAAGATCCAGATGATCGAGAAGATCTAGATGATGATGTTGTTGATCGAGAAGATCCAAATGATGATATTGTTGATCGAGAAGATCCAGATGATGATGTTGTTGATCGAGAAGATCCAGATGATGATGTTGTTGATCGAGAAGGTCCAGATGATGATACTATTGATCGAGAAGATCCAGATGATGATGTTGTTGATCGAGAAGATCCAAATGATGATGTTGTTGATCGAGAAGATCCAGATGATGATAATGTTGATCGAAAAGATCCAGATGATGATGTTGTTGATCGAGAAGATCCAGCTGATGATGCTGTTGATCGAGAAGATCCAGATGATGATGCTGTTAATCAAGAGATCCAGATGATGATGATGTTGTAGCTGTTCGGATGCTGCAGAAGATGAAGACTCAGTACTGAAGATGTTGATATTCCAGTATTGAAGATTTAAAGATGTTCCAGTAACTGTTTGAGTTACTGATGATGTTAAAGAAAGCTTCCAATGATTTATAGATGTATCATGTATCATGTAGTTGATGACTCCTTGCTCCTGCAGATGTTGTTATAATATCCTTCTCGTTAAGGGGGAGTGTTGAGATATTGTAACTTCTAAGAATATTATATTTGTACTTTATTATTCTGGAGATGTTTCATTCCTCCATGGAGACCCTATTGTATATCCAGAGATGTTTATTCCTCTGAGAGAATATGGTAACTAGGGTTATTATACCTCCCTTGTGGGGTCGGCCCTGAGTTAGCTGTTTAGGGGTTATTAGACTCTCTTAGGAGAGGGCGGCCCAGTTAGGGTGAAAAGTCAATTAGAAGATGAGTATAAATAGAGGAGGTGTGTTCCTCATTTATCACTCACTCACTCACTTGTGATTGGCGCATAGGAGAGAGAGAGATCTGCATAGGAGGAGAAGGAGCTCTTGTTTGGGGACTACATCTTTGTATTTGGTGATCATCTATATTGAGGAATATTTGCTGGGTTTTCTACCCCATGAGGGTTTCCCAGGATAAATCTGTGTCTCTTGTGTTTATGTTGTGCTTGTTGTTCTTTCAGTGATCCTGTATATGCTATTGTTGTGAAATGGAATGTAATACTGATGTTATCTATCTTAGCATATTGAATCTTAACACTATTTTCATCAAACTGAAGATAGTTATGCTAAACTCCAAAAAGAGTGTTGTAATATCACAATAATGCATCAACATCGAGAAGATAATATGAATATGCCATATAATCAACGCGAGAGTACACCAAAAGATCAAATTATCCCCACGACCAAAGACGATAAACAAAAAAAATAGTAAAAAATTGATTGCTTAAGGGGACAAACCATGAATATATATAAACTAGAAAAATGTCTAGAATACTGCATCCCAAATAGAGAACCATCCAAACCAACTATGACATAATTATAAAGGAAGTACATCATAGGAGGGTGATAATAACCAATGACTTGACCCTCACAAATTTCCTATATATGCTATTGACCAGTAGCCATGTTAACAAGAACCTTGGACAATGAATTAGCCTCATAATTTATTCCCCTGCAAATGTGATTGAATGATGGAGAATTGACATATAACAAGTTCCATGAACCTCATCCAACAAGGGAAGCAAAAGAAAATTTAAATTTGTTTATCTCTGATCCATTTCACCACATTCATTGAATCCCCAAAAAAATTACAACCTTGAAACACCTTATATATAAATAATTTCCTAATTTTGCTCATGGAACACTGAACTTAAAACTTAAAATGGGAAGTAAATTGGTGTTTTATGTTTCCTAAATAATTAATCTAAACAAAATTAATAATTATTAATTAGTAAGGGGTGGCATGTGTTGGGGGGGGGGTCATTTTTTATCCCAGAGGAAACATTAAGGAATCCTTTTCCTAGGGAATTGGAAATGAAAGAAAAAAATTGGCAGAGGTCTTGGCATTGCTTCAAGGAACCAATCTCCTTTCCAAAGAGGGGATTGGAGATGCCATCATTATAAGAGATTCAAGACTCATTATCAATGCCCTAGTCACCAACAATACTCCTAGACATATAAATATGAAGCATCTCTTATTCAGAATAAAGCATAACTTGGTAGAGTTGGAAGATGTTGAATTCTTCCATGTCCTTAGAGAAAATAATGAAGATGCAAATAAAATAACAAACCAAGTGGTGGTTCATCCAGCGGGGTCATTTCAATTTTTATATAATGGAATTAAATTTGATCCAGTCCCTAAGGTTCATCTCCCATTCAAAAATTTGAATAATATGGAAATTAAGTTTAAGGGGCATGCAATACAATACAAGGACGTCTCTCATATCATGGTTCGAACATATGGGTTGATGCATTTTCTCTAACATGCGGCTCTCACATATGTCTCCTCGCATGAGCATGTGGTTGGATCGTGTGCATTGCACCAAGAAATCTCCCATCAAATCTCATTGAAATCTAAGGTTGATATGTATCTCTCAATGCAACAAACCATGATGGATCTTGGTGGGAAATCTCTGCGAAAGGACAAGTTCAAGGATGGAATTATGGGTATTTTTACTTCCCACGAGCTGAAAGTCAAGTAGAGTATTATTAAAATGCATGCAGTTTGGTCTATAGAAGGTGCCACTTCATTAATCCAGGATGAATTTGGATGTGGTTATGAGCTTCGTGTTTTCTCTGTCCGACATTCCCCTCCCTTTGCTAAGAAGAAGGTTCTCTATCCGCATTCCTTTTGGAATTTTGGTTGAAATTGCGGAAATTGTGGCCTTGTTAGTCCACCAGGAATTTTTTCTTTAAACCCTCGAGTGTGGTCTGGAGGCATGCGTTTTTGTATCATCTGTGGTCTCATTTCATCATCATGGACAATGATAGTTGAGCGGATGAAGAGGATTTTTTTGTTGGGTACATGTTGCGTTGGATGTTTGTAAGTCACAGGAGGTTGAAGAGGAAAGTCTATTCGCTTAGGCAAGATATGTGGAACAAGGACCGGTGTTTGGAGGTGTGGCTTGAGGAAGACGACCACGTTCAAGTTGTAGATCATGGGGACACCTAGTGTGAAATTGTCATCCTCGGTTCCAATTTGGAGAACCACCAGGCTATCAATGTGGAGCTTGAGACCAGAATTGTTGAACTGGAGAGTCTGGTCAAGGAACTATAGCTGAAGATGAAAGAGAAAGAGAACGCAACGGTCCTCCTCTTGTCAACCGCTGGTGAATATGGAAGGTTAGGTTCCCTAGCAATTTTATTAAACATGTTTATGCTTTGTTTCTATAGTTTTTTGTTCGGCCAATTTACTAGGAGTTATAGCACTAGGTATGATATTATGAAGTTTAGAAATGGCCAAGCCTTAGATAGAAATTTTTTGTTTCAGTCTAGTCTTGTTTTGTGGTTGCAGACTCATGCCCAATTTTGACATTTTGTATTTGGAACTCTGTATTGTTGAGGGCTTTTCCCTCCCTTCAATATGAACTACTGCTCGTTCCTATCAAAATTTGTTATTATTATTAATTAGTAGTTTGTTGATGCAAAATTCACAACTTTAATTCATATATAGTCACTTTTTGTATTTGATATGTGGATTTTAAGACGTCACGCAAAAATTTATTGATTTGGAGAGTCACACTCAAGTTCCAACCTTTCTTGGAACAAGGACCTTACCCAAGACTTCATCTTTTGTGTTCAATTGAGAAATAAGAGCACGTTCACATTGTCAAAATCTCTCTTCAAAAGCAAGGTTTGCATTTCTCACACAACATGGCCATCTAATGGTGTGGAAATGCTCTTCTAGGAATGCAAGAGCATTCAAAATGTGCCTTATATAATGAATAGAAATGTACATGCTCATAAAATAATGTTAGGAATTGTTACAATTAAGTATACATTCAAAGTTCTCATGCCTATAGTACAATGAAGGCAATAAGGAGTATTGGAGTTGACATGAATGAGTTTGTACAATCTTGAGTTGAAAAAGATTTTGTAAATCAATGTTGAGATCCTAAAAATGATCAATTGTGGCATATATATTGTATAAACTATCCAAACTCTTAGTGCATGGTAGATATTTCAATCAATTTCACGATTTCAAAAAACACAACATTGTTCATATATTGAAATGGAGCTACCACTATAATTATAGAAGAAATTGAAATAGAAATCTAAGAATAACACCCATACACTTAAGGGTAGATTGCACTCGCAACTTTGAGTAATGGAAGATTACTTATCCAAATAAACTCAATGCTTATATTGATTAAATGATGAGAGTTATAGAACCCTAAAACCCTTGTTTTTTACAAAGACAGGTAAAAACCCTAGTTTAAAGTGAAAGTAACTAATACAAGTAGCAATGCCCTTATTACATGAGAGTGGCATTTTATTGATATTGAAATAGGATATTCTAAAAGGCCTCTGACTAAAAAATTATTACAAAATCATGAGCTTACATTCAAATCAACCTGTGCACATAGAGTATAATGCCCAACAAAGATTTTGTGGTTTGGTATACAACATGCATTACTCCTTAATAAAAAAATATCCTCCAAGTTAAAAAATCAAATAGAGGCTATTGCTGAAAAAATGGTTGAAATAACTAAAACAAATGTATTTTCACCCTAATATAAGTCTCAAATATTTAGTATAATGGCCAAAAAATTACATGCCAAACATCCATTTGATATGAAATGGGCACCAAATTTCCCAAGTTGGATAGTAAAGTATGGTTTTTTTACCTTCATGGTGATTTTTAGGTGCATAGTGGCCAAATAAAATATGGGTTCATTTTATGATTAAGTCACTACAACAAAAATGGATAATATTTGAACCCCTATTGTTCTACTCATAAAAGCACTATATCAACCATTCATATTTAGTAATAATATTTTTTATAGCATGAAATTCTAATCTTTTTTTAGTGGATGGCACCCTAGGGTAACGTTAGGACAACCTCTTGCATGAAAATTTCACTAATCTATTCTCTTCCGAATATACATCAATTACTTTATTCATCCCCTATAGTTAATGTGGTGCCTTGTACATACTACAATGCGTTTTTTCTACAACCTCAACCTCTAATACAAAAACAAAGATGCATGTCATTTGTTTAAAAAATGCCTAACCAAGGATTCATTCATCCATTCTCATTCAAATACACCCCACTCTTTTTATTACTTTCTTCATCCCTATGGGGCATGTGGTCGCTGTACATGCATATGATATGTTTTTGCTACAACCTCAACCTCTAATGCAAAAAAAAAAGATGCATGTCGTTTGTTTAAAAACTATCGAACCAAGGATTCATGACATTTGTTTAACAAAACACCTAATCAAGGGTGCATGCCAATTATTTGACAAAATTCCAAAACCACACCTTTCCTTCTCCAACAAGACAATTGAGGACCTTATGTGGAATTTTTCTTATCCATACATGCCTACTCAAAGAAGCATGGAATTTGAGGTTAGTTAGAAGTTGCGACTTGCATTGAATATAAGTAGGACATAAAACCAAAATGGCTTTTATTCATGCAAGAATTTGTCATTTTGAAGATGTTAGGTGGTAGGGATTTGATGGTATACTCTTTTCCATAGTGTTTAAAGGAGAGAAACTTCTCCAAATGATTAGTGGAGTCTCCATTGAATACCAAGGACTGCATCCACTCCTCCATTGTCCTTGACATAAAAGTGCGCATGCAATATTAATATCATTTACATCGCCAACACCAATTCCCTACAATATTAGTTACACAAAATGATGAATTCATGACACAATATTGGATTTAATAATAACACTGACATACATTAATTATGTTTGTGTTGATTTTCAACTATGAAATTGTCAAGCATTCTCAAAATAAGGTAACTTCTAGCAAATATGAATCATGTCCATTGAATGACACAAACCAAATAAACAAAACATCAGTTTGGACACTTACCTTTGGGATTGGATTCTGGGGACAGGTTGTCATTAAGAAGATGGCTGACAAGCGTTGGCTTATAATCAATAGTGCCAATAGAAAGCACAAAAACAAGAGTAACATATCAAATATTTATGAGCACAAAATTACTTATAGGGCATATGGCATGATAGAACGTGCTACTGCATAGGATGCTTTTGCAGTTAGGTTGTGGGAGGACAAATAGAGGTGGCTTGCAATTTTGTTTCCATGAGTAGGGGTTACCAATGAAATCTTTGCATTTTGTCTCCATTGAAAATATTTTTCACAAAACCCCTAGGAAGACATGATAGACAATGGATAACGTTGAAAATCCATCGAAACAAAAACAACAACATGTGTGGAAGCACTAATTCAAAAGTAATGAATTGTATTCAATGCATGGTGACAACATAATGATCTTTATCCTTAACAATATTGCTAGAGTGGTCGTTATCGTTAGTGATATTGTGCATGTTGATAGTCCTAAATTGTTTTGATCTTTTTCACTTTTATTCCACCCACCCCTTTAGTACAATGTTGTCTCTGCTCCACCTTCTTGAGAATCAATGTCTACATGATCCTGCCCTTCGCCTTCCACAATTGATGGTAAGTGCTTTTGTTCCCATCCTTTCATCAACTCATTAAATTTCACCTTTTACTTATCTTTCAATTTAATAAAGTGATAAGGTGGTTCAATAATGGGCAAAAGACAAAAAATACACATGAGTTGAAAGTGCTGCTGTTGACAAGCAATTGTAATTTTTTGGTATAGGTGCAAGAATAGGGTTTGGGAGGGTTCTTTGGAACCTATTAAGGTTCCATGCTTCCTTTCCCTTTGGCTTATTTGTGAGAGCCTAAAAAATTTACAGTATTCTAAAATGTTGATTTGTGAAGGTGGCTTGATTATTGGTGTGATAAATCCCATTTCAAAGTACAAGCAAGCATCATTGAAGAGATTTTAATGAGGCTCCATGCAACAAAAAATAGTTGCAATTAGTCGAAAACTTCATGTTGATCTAGGGTTCTCTCTACCATGATCAAGAAAAATAATAGAAAACATAATGGATCAACAAACAAAAAACCCCAAAAAACTAGGATAGGTTGATTGGTTGACTAGCTACAATTAGTTGATAACTCTACATTGAAGGTTTGCTCCTCCATGGTTAAGTAAAATGACAAAAAACAAGAGGAAGCAACAAACAAAGAGCCCAAAAACCTTGGGACATGCTTCTACTAATTGATCAAATGCAACAAAGAGTGTAAAAAAGGGGCACGTTAATCCATGGAAAAATCACAAGAAATAGAGAGTGAAATACAAGCAATGAAATCATTCCACGTACCAACTGACCAATCCATTTCAATTTAGAGCATAAATAAAATAAAGTGTAGAAAACATGGATGCATTAATACCTAAAACAATTACGACAAACATAGAGTGGAAAAACACATGTACAATAGGGTACTGACCAACTTACCAACCCAATGTAGTAGAGAGCACAAAAAAACGATGGAGATGTGTTAATACTTGGAAAATTCAAACACAATGTAATGCAACATGACTCAATATTGAACATGATCACGTTTGTAGTGTGTAAGTCCTACTAGCCATCACAACATGTAGTTCTGACTCTCACCTCTCCCTCGTCTTCATGCAAAGACCCACCTCTTCCCCTCATTTTGCATGCTTTTCAATCATCATTGCTTCCTTCCACTATGCATACCAATAGAGCACAAGGGAGCAAACACTGACTCCTCCCTTGCATAATTAATTGACAATAATAGCTCAAATGAGCGACATGACTACCCTACATGTACTCCTAAATCAACGTCGCCTTGAGGTGCACTTTAATACATGATGATTGGGCAATGACATAGGCATCTAATGATGAAGGAGTTTATATTGTGAGGGAGGGAGTCTATGATGATGGGCTCACTTGATATTGTCGAGGATCTACCATGTGTTACCTATGGCCACATTCCCTTATGTTGCTGCTCGTTCTCCTATGGTTGAGGCCTTAGTCTAAGTCATTCATACCCTCCAACACCTCATTAAGGACTTCTGTTACCAGAGATCGATGGTTGGATGTGAATGTAAATTAACATGCTTAATCAATGCTCATGTTGGACACCACCCACATGACACACTTGTGTGGTAGTTATGATATGCATTACTAATTTCCGCTTTTTATATTTTTTATTTTCTCAAATAAAATATCACATAAAACCCAAGGGATGCTGCACCGCCAATGTAGAATGGTGCATGTCACCTCGGCCAACACCAACCGAACTAAATTGTCACAAATGAAATTTAAACCTAGTTTGAAAGAATAACTTTGTTTGCTCATAACCATCCATACTATACCAATTTACATGCTTATCATGAAAATAATAATAAACGCACCCTAAAACTAAAAAATATTCGTTTGAAGGGGAAGCTCACATATTTTATTTTAAGTTTTCTTATATTAGACAGCTACAACATTTGCATGTGCTCGCGAGTTTGAGAATTGGTTGTGGTGTTCAAATTTATCCGGATAATGCTAACCTCAGCGCCTGTATTATTATTCACCTCATCTTGCAAATCTGCACTTGCAGTTAATTATTCAAATGGAGACACAAGAACTCTATTGTTATCAGCTTTCCAGCTATGGGCATCTCCAAAGCTGGAGAACTGGGCGTGTAAGAGCTATTCAAGGTCTAGTTATGTCAGAGACAGTAAGTATTTCAGCCTCTGCCCAACAAGCAAATTGGGCATTAAAGCAGCCATGAGTACTGTTATGCAGAAAGACCATAAATCGAACAGAAAGGCTGGAGGAGCAATGGAGATCGAAGGGCAGTTGATAGAGGGAATATCCATTGCGGGGCATGAGACGTGTATCATACTGCCAGGCATTAAGGTGGCCTTCGACATTGGGCGGTGTCCTTCCAGAGCTGTTGCCCAAGATGTCCTTTTGATCTCCCATGCTCACATGGATCACATTGTGAGTGTTTTCAATGTTTTTTTTGGTATTTTTTCCTGGGTTGTTAAATTTTTGATTTCACAGCCTGTGGTTCATCTTCAACAGCAACTATATGCCAACATTCTTAAATGTGTAGAAAATTCCATGGTAAGTAAAATTGCAGTTTGAATGCTATTCACTTGAATTATGGCAGCAGACTAGTCCTATGTATTGATTGGTTTATGTATAGGCCTTGATAGATGCCTTTTGAAGTCGGTTCATATTTCTGTTTGTGCTTTTAGACAATTTGACAAATTGTTCTAATGGTTATTCCTCCATTACCCCAAGTGTAACTATGAGTTTTTCGCTGGATAATTAGTCTAGTTTTATGGTAATCGTTCTGTCTTATTAAACTCCTCGGAGCTAGTGCCAGTCGTGGCAGCCCTAACAGCGTGTTTTTTCTAATGATGTTTTGTACATAGTATGATATAATTATAAGGAAGAAGTTCTGTAAAAGGAAACAGAGCGTTAAGAGTTTGCCAAGGTTTCATTTCCATTGTGATATGTCTTACCTATATAGCATGAGTTTTAAAGGGATGAGGATAGCTTATGTTGAAAAAGTACCAAGGAAATGTTGTTCACTTTGTGATGCCTTGGGGTGGACAAGAAAATTAAAAAGTGGTCCCTAGTACTTTATAAAGTGAGATACACTTTATTTTTTATAAAGTTACTTTATAAAGTGGGTTTGAGGTTCTGATAATTAATTGACTTTATGAGAAAATTAAAAGGTGGGCAATGTACTTAAGTGTCTCATTAATTATTTAAGTGAAGTGCATTAAATTTATTTAATGAGAAAAATGTGAGCATTTAATGAGAGCCTTAGATCTCATCAAGTCAAGATTTAATCCTAGCCCTTGGATTAAAAGAGGTGGTTACCTCATATAAAAACTAGGGAAAGGCAAAAACTTAATTCATTGTTCACTTTCCAAATGAGTTTTTTGGAGGAGAAGAGGAGCAAGAGAAGAGAGGTCGAACCCTTGTGAGAGAGAGAAGAACTCTTGCACAGGAATCAAGGAGCTTGAGATGGGCACGATTTCCAAGGAGGAGGGCACAATTTTCTATACAGTTTGTAGAAAATTTAATGAGGCTGTACAACAACAACTTTGGCACATAATTCAAAGAGGAAATCTGACCATATAGCAGCATAGAGAGGTATAAATTTCGAGGTAAAATTCAGGCACAGTTTTTGAGGAGGCCGTACACGCCGTACAATAGCAGAAATTGCACAGGTTTTGAGATAAAATCTGCACAAAAATTAAGGAGACCGTACAGGCTGGTTTTGGCACAAAAAAACGAGGAGGCCGTACTGCATTTATTGTTGGTAATAGTGCTGTATAAATTATGGGCATGTTTTCCAATGAAAAACGCTGAATTTAATGCTGGCACGTGTGGGATGTACCAGAGTTGCCGAATCGTCCACCCCCCCCACGGTTCGAAGAGAAAATCCGCGCTCCGAGCGAATTCGCGGCCGAAGCGTTTTTGGAAGCCCACTTCGGCATGAAAAAAGACGCTTCCTACCACTGT
This sequence comes from Larix kaempferi, assembly GCA_027924585.1. NCBI lineage: Eukaryota > Viridiplantae > Streptophyta > Pinopsida > Pinales > Pinaceae > Larix > Larix kaempferi. The sequence continues at coordinate 25,708,315 of BSBM01000158.1, read as the reverse complement.
GTGAAGCTTTTGCGCTTCCGAGAGCTCCAAGCGCCGCCTTCCGCGCTTCGCCCACTCTCTTCCATCGTAACTTTGTATGTTTATAATGGAATCATGAATTATGGAATTTAGATGGCATTTCATATATTGGAGTAGCACAAACATACATGTTTCATAAATTTTGCATCTAGTTTGGTATTCTACATGTTTTTTTGAATATATATATATATATATATATATATATATATATATATATATATATAAACGCTTCCGAGATGCTTCGCTTTCGACCATTTTTTGAAAAATGCGCACCCGTGCTCCCGCTTCGCTCCCATGATTCGGCAACTCTAGGCTGTACTGCTGTTTTCAGCCTTCAGAATTTAGATTAAGTTTGGCACACTTTTCGAGATGAAAAGTTGAGATAGTACTATAGTCTGATTTGTAAATTGTCTCAGAAAATAAAAATTTCTCTCTCCTATCAGGTTTTCCCTTCGGGGTTTTTCCTGAGCCTATTTGGCTAAAATTATGAGTCTTTAAATTATGTGGTTTGGCTGTCATAAAATTTCTGAGTTGTTTAAAGTTGAAGAAATTCCATGTGTTTCAAGAAAAAATAATTTTTTTATGCATTGAAGCTAATATGCAGTCATGGGTTTGGGCTTTAAACTCTATGTGAAAAATTAAACTTGAAACCGGGTTGGGGTTACAAAAATTTTCATGGCATCAGAGTTGAAATAAAGAGCAGAAATAAACCTCAGAGAGAAATTTCAGATTTTGAAAAGAAGGGAGAACAATTGGTTAGTGAAGGAAACAGGTTCTTGGACAGTTTAGGGTTATGGCCACCGAGCTTAGAATAGAAGATAGGTTGGATGGGGCTATAAATTTTAGCCCATGGAAGGCTAGAATAGTGTTTATACTGGAAGAAAATGAACTATGGGACATACTGAACAATGTCACAGCTAATCCAGTCACAATACCTACCGATGCTACATATAAGGCTGCTTTTCTCAAGATGGATGCAAAAGCGAGAAGGATCATACTTGATGCCGTGAAGGATCATGTGATCCCACACATTACAAGAAAAGGCCATGCATTTCAGATGTGGACTACCTTAACTAATATTTACCAAAGTTCAAATGAAAACATAAAGATGGTATTGAGAGAAAAGTTAAAAGGCATTCGCATGAACAAAGGAGAAAACATGGCTTCATACCTTACTAGGATCACATAGGTTAGAGATGAACTCGGAGCAATTGGGGAGGTTGTACAGGGCAGTGAGTTGGTGCGGACAAAATTGAATGGCGTGACAAAGCCATGGGGTATATTTGTGGAGTCCGTAGTTGCTCGTGAGCATATGCCTTTCTGGGATCGTCTCTGGGATGACTTCATTCAGAAGGAGACCTGGAGAGGGTATGCACATGGTAGTTTGTTTCATAGTAGGGAGGATGAAGAGAATGTGGCATTGGTAGTGAAGGGAAAGAAGAAGAAGTTCAAGAAGGGCCCTAAGGGTGGGGCCAAGCAGCAGAGTGGCGAGCAAAAGAAAGACATGAGCAAAGTCAAATGCTTTGCTTTCCAGAAGTTTGGACACTATGCTGGACAGTGTCTGAACAAGAAGAAGAAGAAACAACAGACGCCAGCAGCAGCTAACATTGATGAGTTTGCTACACGATTTGAGGGAGAGTTTTCTCTCTATGCTGGCTGTACAGAGACAGCATCTATCACCAACGGTGATGTGGAGGATCAGACACAATATTCCTTATTGGTTGGTCATTCATTGAGTGCTTCCACCACTCCTTCCACTTGGTACATTGATAATGGGGCTTTGAGCCATATGACAGGTGTCCGAGACATGTTCACCGAGATGATTGAGACTGGCTTGAGCTTGGAGGTAGTGTTTGGTGATGATACTGTTGTGAGAGCAGTTGGGTGTGGAACTGTTAGCTTTTAGAGGGAGTCCATGCAACCCATGACATTGAGGGATGTCTTGTACATCCTTGGGCTGAAGAAGAACCTTGTTTCAATTTCCACTATTGAGGACAGGGGCTTTGGAGTGTATGTCCTAGATGTGAAAGTGTATGTTTTTCCTAGAGTAATAGGGCCATCTGCTTCATATGCCATTGGAGTTAGATGTGGGAAACTTTGCAAGCTTCTCTTCCAACCTCATCATGCATTGGCCCACACTAGCAGTAGCAGTGAGTTATGTGAGTTGTGGCACAGGAGGATGGCCCACCTTCATTATTCGACTTTGAGATTGTTGAGAGAAATGGCTATAGGTTTACCACAGTTCAACACATAGCAGAGTGGTGTGTGTAGAGGGTGTGCTTTGGGAAAGTACATCAAGACTATTTTTCCAAGTAGTGATAACAGATTAGGAGTATTTGTTTTGATACATTCTGATTTATGTGGACCTATGTCTTCTGCTTCGTTGACAGGATTTGAGTACTATGTCACTTTTATTGATGATTACTCCAGGAAGACCTGGATCTACTTCCTGAAAAACAAGAAGTCTGAGGAAGTCTTGAAGAGGTTCCTGTTATCACATCCATAGTAGCCGGGCTACCATGATTTGCAAAGTAGATTCCTGTATATTTTTGAGCCATGCCTTTACAAATGTTTGATGAGATCAGCCTATGATGAGCAGTACTTTTGTTGACCACTCACGTATCAGAGCAGCCCCAGATCAAACATGATGAACCTTATGCCAAGACTGAGCCTCATGACCTCAGATTTGATGACCGAGGTGACTACTTTAGTTCCATACATAGCAGTGTAGTGCCCAGAGTTTTCACAGCAGTAGTGTTTCTAGTGACTATTGATGATCCAGATGGCAGGTATATGGCCCAGCAGGTATATGGATGTGCATTGTTTATGATTTTTTTTCTCTTTTGCTCATCTTAGTAGCTTGACTTGGTATCTAGTGGTCATAATCTGATGGTATATATATGTTATGTAGACATGTTTGTTTTAATGATTATCTAAATGGTCTAATTACTCAGAATTAGAAGCTCTTGTTTATATTCATTGGTTTTACCCTCTTAATAGAATGGACGTGATCATTCCCACCACTTATGGCTTGCTAGTTTTGGCATCACCTTTCACTTTCCCCATCCATCCATTCTCTCCCATTCTTGGTTTCACCTTGACTTACACCTCAGCCTGTGATATGGAGGACCTCCCCACTTTTTCCTTTGTGTTGGATAACATCCCTGTTGTTTTGTGTCTCGGCTCTGAGTTGGCAACAAAGCTTACCGAAGCCTTGATCCTTCTGGGCCAGGAGAACCCGCTGGTGTTGGTTCCTAAGCTTAGGTGAGTTGGATTTGATGCCTTGACCTCTTTGGTCAGTTGCCTCGATGTTTGGTTTTGATTGTGGATGATACCCCTAATTGCTTGAGTTGTGTTGGCTAAAACCTGAAGCAAGTTGTACTACCATCATTACATGCATGAATGAACTATTGCTATATCTCTTGCACAAAGCCCATGGAAATATTTTAAAACTGTGTTTCTCAGCACAATGAAAGAGGGCTATGAAATGAAATGTAAAGTACCCTGGATAAAAGCTACATTTAGTTGTGCTTATAAGCACACAAGAAATCCAAAGGGTCATGAGGCCTAAAAAGTAGTGGTTAAATATATGCTAAATCTAAAGGCTGCTGGCCATGATATTATGTAATGATTAAATTCCTCACGGAGCCTACGGGTTGGGATGTGAGATGGAGTAAGGGACAACTAATTCTAAGTGTCCCCTAGAACCTCAAGTTATGGTTAGCTGCGCACCTAGTTACGACGGTTCTAGAGAAGATCCTCACGGAGTTGTTTCAGCTTGGATGTGAGCTGTAGACATTTGCCAAGGTTGAATAAGCACCTCTCAAAACAACTCATTCCATTTGTGAGACACTGCCATTCCCTGTGTGTTATTATCCAGCATATGCTTAAGTGTGTATTCCTTTTCCCTTATCCAAAGTATCACAGTGTTGAGTCAGTAAAGTCATCCCCTTATCCTAGCCTTGCATTTTTCACCTTCACCCACTTCTAGCAAAATGATCATGGTCATGAAATGAGTATATTCTTGAGGTTTTGTTTTAAGTAATTGATTGTTTTAATTTTGGTCTTATATTTTGATTATTGTTTAACCGACAGTAAAATTACACTTTATGCTCTAACTCTTGCTAGTAGAATGATTACAAGAGCATACCTTATCCATTTTCACTTGCAGCATTAGTCATTTTAAGCCTGGGTCATATTTTGATCAGTCTTGACCTGGTCAAACGCAGTTTGACTAAGTCAACCATCGGATCTGAGACGAGTTGGACCAGTGATGTTTGAGATTGATGATTTATGGTCCTTTGATGCCCATTTGATGGTTCCATGCAACGGACACAGGTTTCATATGATGGTGTGATCTTTTTTTTGTTATTATTATTTACAGACCATTATTTTTGTATTGTTCGGGCATGGTCGAGACTACAGATAATTACACAGGTAACCATAGGGTGTATGGGTACTCATCTCTAGTACATTTGGATCTTCTAAGTCCATTGGTACACTCAATTTTCAGTTACAGGCACTTCCAGACGAGATTTTACTCAGATTATCATTTTACTGCAAATTTGCCATTATAAAATGGCCTGACAACACAGTTGGATTTTTATTTGGTTCAACTAGGGCGCCAGAGAGGGATTATGGGGTCCAGCCACTTGTCATTACCATATTGCCATACCCCCAAACACTTTGGTACAGTCATATTTATGCCCCGGGCACCGGGCAGAGAGTTACAAGCATTTTATTGATTTATAGGTAGTTTTCTGAGGATTAAAAATGGTCACCGAGGAAATCAATTTGGGTAATTGAGGCAAGGAATTGGCATGAGGTTTGTTCAGAGGTCATTTGTGATGTATCCCACACCTTTCGGCATAGCTTACAACATTCAGTGGGGTCCACACACTCTCCGGGGTGTTATTTTGATGTATTATTCTGGTATTGAGGGGGCCACGATTTGGTCACTTGGTCACTTTGAGATGTTATTGAGTCATATATTTTATCATTGTGCCATGGGGTGATGCTAGTGAAGGACATTAATACCTCCTAGCCACACCATGTGCTTGCTTCACTCATCCTAGTCATTTGTCATGTGGTGCGACCTCCCTAGGGTCACTTAGTGAGTGCGCACCCCTCTCTTTAGTGAGTTGATCTATGTATTGTTGCTCCTACTAATATTAGCCGTCGATTGTATTATTTTTATCTTTTGATCTCCACCACTCATTCATAAAGTGGTTAGGGTTTTGGTCTCTCTCATTCATATTTAAGGAAGAGATCCCCTCATTGTAAAGGCACCTTTTGGGCTCTTGAACTCTTGGAATAAAATATTATTTTGTAGATCTACTTCTCGTGCTTTAATGAATGTTGTTGTACATGATTGTAAATCTTTTCTTTAGACATCTAAGTGTTTTACAGGTGGTTTTCAACATCTTCAGAGGGAGGCCGAATTCATCTTTTGCAGGGGTGCGAATTGCTTGGAGGGATGATTGTGGGGCTTCCCCATCTTCTCTTTGACATGACGTTTTCATCTTGAAGGGAGTTTGTCAGTTGTGCTTCGTCCATTGATTTATTTCTTTTGATATGCCATGCATAGCTCATCTTTTATCTGTGGAGCAAATCTAACTTAGGTAGTTTGAATTTGCAGGTAAAGGAAGACACTTTTCCTCCTTGGGCTAGGACATTTTTGCTTGAAACTACTTGGATCTTGCTTGGAATTGTAACTAAACGGAAGGATCATCAATGAATTTGGCGGTTGCAAGCATTTGAGGTAAGATCTACAAGGTACGTATTGGTTTTCATGCATTTTACCCATTGGTCACTTCAAACCCTCGTTGATTAAAACCCTAGTTTTATAGATCTGATAGATCTGGCGATAATTTGGGCTTGATAACTAAAACCCACCTCTTAATTAATTATAGAACCTTGGAGACCAACTTTGGTGAAAATCCGACTCCATTTACCCCTTGATCCAAGGCACTGGCCATCTCTAAAGGGGGACGCACTTGTGGGTTTTTAGTATTTTTCCAAATCTATCATCTGGGTGTTGCTACTTTGTCTTTCAAACTTCAGATCTGTAACTTAGCCACCCTTCTAGTGCCTTTCCTATCTTAATTTCACTAAGTGGGCCCCATTTCACTCATTTTTGCATAAATCAAGGGCGGGCCCTGTTATCAACTAAGTTGCACTTAGGTGATTTCAAGTGAGCCTGTGAAGATAGAACAAGTTTACCAGTTCATAATTAGAAGACCAGAAGTCCGAGCAGGCCACTTTGGCCTATTTTTTTTAATAAATTCACATGTCCATGCCCTGCGGGGAAATTGTAAAAAATGTCATAGCATGATGGTTTTGTAAAGGACTCGGCTTTCCTAAGACAATTATCAGTCCGACTAGCCCAGAGTGTTTTTTCCCTTGTCAATTATATGTTGTTGAATAAACGACATATAATTTTCGAGTTTTTCACTCACACCTCCAAAGTTGGGGTGGTCGGCATGATTTCTCGATCTTAAGAGGTTATTAGAGTACAGGTGTCAATGTATATTACCATGCTAGATATTAAAATTGAGTCGTATGGACATGTGCTAGGTCCCCCTAAGTTTTTTTAATTTCCGAAGAAAATAAATTTTTTTCCGTAAAACTAGACCATTTTTTAATAGTTTAAATGGAAAAATTCAAATTGTAATAAAAGTGTGGTCTGGAGGCAGAATTCAGCGTGGGGATGCTCGTTTTGACACTCATAGCGTCCTCTTTACCATAGTACTCACTTTCCCCGTGTTTCGGGTGACTACGTCGCCTCTCGGAGCATTTTTCTTTAAGGATGCGACAGTTTGGCAAATAATTGCTAAAAAAGCCCAAATTGCACCAAAGTCAAAAAATAAAAATAAAAAAAAACGGTCAAAAGGCATGTGCCAAATGACTTGGCATGCCATCACATATGGTGGACGACTTAGTTTAGAGATTAAAGGCACATGTTATGAAATCAAATCAAGTGATATGGCATACGTATCATAAAGGGGCGCACTTCTTCTTCACGTGAAAGAGCTTGGGCGAATCCCATTGGTGGGAGGAGATCCCAAGGAGAGGGGGCGCACCTCCCTTTGAGGTGGCGCCTCTCTCATTACTCCAGCTCCCACTTATTTCCCATAATCAAATGGATTCAAATCCCCCTCATCTCTCCCATCGTGCGCCATTGCTCTCTCTTGAGCTATTCGCCCCTCCTCCTTCCATTTGCTATAAAGCCAAGCCTCCTCTCCTCATTCATGAGAGTTAGAGTAAAGGAGAAGTGCTTGCCCATTGTAATGTTGTATTGTTTCATTTGCTTAATAAAGAGAAGCTTTGGAGGCTAAGTGTGTTGTGCCATTGTGTTGGATGAACACTGTCATGGTTTTATGCTGAGGTAACTTGTGAATTTTTTACATTTCTTGTGTATGTATCTTGTGAATCCGATCTTGATAGGGTTGTTATCAGTTGATAGAAAAGAGATAGTTAGTAAGCTTACTTTCTATTTCTTCTTAGATATATGTGATTAGAGATCTATATTTTACATGCTTATAAGTTTATATGCATGTTCATTTGTTCTCTTTTATATATACTATCGTATCTTATGGGTATGTGTTCAAGTGTATGATTAGATTGCAGGTAACATAAGCTTGGAAGAAGGGATGATCTAGCTTGCTTCTTCTCATCTCCAAGTACCCTTTAGACATAGTCCTTCGACATCCCACCAAGAAGCCTCTTGGTTAATCTTTTCGGCAACAAGCAAAACTTCTCCTCTCTTCCTCCTTCAAACTTCAAAGAACTTCCTTTTTTCTAATTTTTTTTTTAAGCAAGCATTCAAATCTATAGCTTAGATCTATATCATAAGTAGATTTGATGTGAGTTTCTAGATCTAAATCTTCAAAAAAAGTTTCATTTTACAAGTTAGATCTAGTATTGAGTAGTTTTCCTTCTTGCAAGTCATTCTATTGAAAATTTTGAAAGGCTTGAAGTAGACGTTAATTTGTGCTTTCAAAAGTTTATTTGGCAAAGGTTAAAAGTGCTTCATTTGCTGCCCTCAAAAGCAAGCCAAGATCCTCAAAAGGACTTGTCCTTTTGAGTCATTTTAGTCATTTTTTGCAAGTAGATTAGCATAGATCTTTCCATAATTTTTGTAGTTGCCCAAAACATTTTTAAAAGTGATTTTGGGCATTTTCTAACACTAATTTGTTCGCTGTCCTAATTTTGTTTTTAGCAGGTTTTTGGACTTTAGTGGCAAAAAATCAAGTTTGAGGCCAAACCAAAGCTTCTCGGAGCTTCCTAATTTCATTGGGCAATTTACACTTATATTTTTGTAAGCTTTTGGATCTAGATCTATAAAGATCCAAAGCATTTCTTTCTTCCAGGTTTATTGTAAATCATAAACAAAAAGAAGAGCAAGTGGGCTACCCAACACCCACGCAAAATTTTCGTGGAGTGATTTTTTCTAATAGATTTCATTTTATGTTTTAATAAATCAATCTAGTACTCAAATTTAACGTTTGAAGTGTCTGATCCAAATATCGGCCTTCAAACTCACTCGGGACGTAGGAACACTTATTTTCTATTTTTTGCAGGCAGTATACTTTATATATCAAGTAGATCTCATTTTTTGAAAGTATTTTGCCAAGAAAATCAATACTAACCCACCACACTCTACCGAATTACCGAAAGGGAAAAGATATTCATGGTGTAGTAATTAGTCCAACATTTTACTTTCAGTCTTTGATTTTCTCAAAGTAACGAACTTGGCATTGCTTTCCCGAAGTATGCTCTTGCCATCACACAAAGGGCTTTGCTTGAGTACGTGATCGGATGATAAAAAAAGAGACTCTTTGCCTGTAGTAATTAGCATAACATTTTTACTTTAGGTATTTATCTTTTCTGCAATCAAAATGGAACAAATATTTAGTTTTCAACTCAAAGTATGTTCTTTCCCCTTGCGGGCATTTGCCTGGGCCTGTGGGAAATCAGAAAGAGTTGTAATCAGCCTTGCGATGTACACAGGATTTGCAAAGGCAATGTAATCAGTCCTGCAATGTACACAGATTTTTGCAGAGGCAATGTAATAAGTCCTGAGTTGTACCTACTTGATGGCTTGCTCGCAGAGATGATGAAGACCTACATGGAGGCTAGGCCTACATCCAACATGAAAAAGGGTTGGCTCTGTAGAAATTCCTATGACGAGTAGATTGGAGATTGATGGTCAAGATGATGAGGATAGCAGCAGCAGTGACGATGATGATCCAGCACTGGAGACTTGTGTCTATATGTATTGATGTCTGTGTCAAGAGAATACATTCCTAGTTAAGAGGGAGTGTTAATGTAATTGTAACTTCGGAAGATATTCACTTGTATATTTTATGTTGTATTTGTATTTTATTATTGTACCTCCGACGGAGATGTTTATTCCTCCGTTCAAGAGTCATTATTGTACTTGAGTCATCTAAAGTCATTGAGGTTAACCCTCCATTGTAAGTCGGGGCAATAGACCCCTAAGTCAGCATGTATTAGGGTTATTAGACTCTCCTAGAGAATTCAGCCCAGTCAGTTACACCTAGGGGCCAACCTGTTTGGGGTTAAGGTCAAGTGAAAGTAAAAGTATAAATAGAGAGGGTGCTCCTCTCTATTTGCTCATTCACTCACTCATCAAGTTCGCATTAGTGAGGAGAAGGACAAGCTCGCACAAGTGGAGAAGAGAGAAGCTGCTGAAGACCATTTCTACTTTTGGGGTTTATATTTCTGCTATTGTATTGTTGCTCATTCCATCTCTGAGGAAGTTGTGGGGTTTTCTCCTTTATGGTTTCCCCGAGGAAAATCTTTGTGTCTCTTGTGTTTATGCTGTGCTTGTTATTCACTCAGTAAGATCCTAGATTAATATTGATTAAATTGTGAAAATCTAACATCCGGGGCCCCCAGGGGTGGGTCATTGGGTCACATGACCCCCACCTTACTGTATCACACTGGTGGCACTTTCTTTCAGCACTGAGGTTCATGCGTCTACTCCAGGCCACCATCCACACCCTCTTGGTTCTCCAGCTCAGCAACGCCCTCTCTCCTTGGCTTGCTCATGATGATGATGTCATCCTTCCTCCAGGACAACATTGCTTGATTAGGTGGGGGCGTTGAGGGATTTTCACTACTATTGGGGTTAGATGGGGCATGGCGACCACCCCCCTCGCCACTCCATCCTTCAGTTCTGAGTGTTTTGCTCATTTTTAGCTATTTTAGTCACGTGTGAGTAAATTCTGGGGAAGATGTCCCAAATTACCCACATATTTGATTATTTTATATTATTTTTGTTATAATTTTAAGTTGACATTTTATAATTTCAAATTGACATTTTAAAAGGCATGTCGGCCTGGATATTTTGTAAAAGTGAGTGTGAGAGACTATAAATAAACTCTCCTCACTTCATTTTTAGATAACAACTTATGGGATAAAACACACTGCTACTTTTTTACCCTTCTTAGGGTTCTTTGAGTGATGCGCACCTCTTGAGGATGAATGTACTTTCTGGTTTGGAGGCAATATTTTGAAGTATCTTTTGTTCTTGCTCTTTGCTAAGGTGATGCTAGAGTTGTTTGCTCAACACATGCACAAGGAGGTATCTAAGTTCTTCTCTTGGTTTCTCTTTGTTAAATGTTGAATTATGATGCTTGTTCTTGGTTTAATGGTAGCCATTAATGCTACATTTTGTCCTAGCTAGGTCTTTTTCAGCCTTTAGTCACCATAGCATTGTGAGGCTTGAGCTTTAGGTCTCCAAGGTTTGCCCTAACTAGGGCCCCTTTAACCAACTTTCATGGTTGTTGGAGAAGGCCCTAGTTTGCCAAACTTGGCAAGTACCATCTCAAGAGGAAGGCCATCTTCCTTGATGCCCTAGGGTGAGGGTAAAACCTCTAAAACCCTAAATTGTCTTTTTTTACTTAAAACCTAATTGGTGTGTTTTTGTAAATATTATTTTGTGTTTAGATTAGTGTTAATTAGGTTCTTTGCTAAGTCACCTGACACGGGGACACGGGACACGTAGGACACGAAAATACGAGAGTCCGACACGGACACGGTGACCCCCGAAATCAGGACACGTAGGATACGTTTTATATATATATATATATATATATATATATATATTTTTTAAATATATTAAAATTTAAAAATATAGACATATAGATCCAAAAATATTTAGAAACTAGAACATTTACAAATATTCAATAGAAATTAGAATAAAAACACATTAATGATTACACATTTGTCATTCACAAATCACGATTCACAACACATTTGTCATTCACAAATCACAATGAGACACAGATGCATGTCGGAACCATATTTCTCATTAAGTCATCAAAATCAAAATGTATACATATATGTCGGAATGCCATTGGGCACTGGCAAATGCCAAATAGACTAATAGTAAATACAAAAAGGGGTGGATCAAGATGGGAGAATCCCATATGTCAGTAGTCCTCCTCCATGCCTGAATCAACATACTCATCACTGCCACTGCCACTGCCCTGATCCTCATCCTCCTCCCCCTCCTCCTCCTCTCTACCCATCTGACGATCTGCATCTGCTGTTGTGGAGGATGACCCCTCTGTACGATCACTATCATCAAAAGTGACCGGCTCTAGCACTGGATCATTTAGATCCATGTTGGCTAATGCCAACTCAGTACTGCTGTCCAAACCCATATTATCAGGAAAGACATCCCACATCTTTGTCTTTCCCTTCACCCACTCCTCCCTCTTCTTGTAAATAAGACGAAGGTTGGAGTGCACATACACCATCGACTCTGCCCTGGACTGCTCAAGCCTGCTCTTTTTCACACTGTACAAGTTCCCATATGTGCTCCAATTCCTCTCACAACAAGAGGATGATGTAACTTGAGAGATGACCTTGAAGGCTAACTTCTGTAGAATAGGGGATGTTGCCCCATGAGTTGCCCACCAAGCATAGGGTTTCTTACCCTCCCTATCTCTAAGCACATCATAGCCTCCAAATCTCCCAGTGCCAGTGGAAAAATCAACAAAGCTGTCCTCCGCCTCCTCAAGCATGTCTCTATCCTGAAATAGCTGTCTAAGTGCTATCTTCCTCCCATTTGCAATCTCTGCATCCATGTGAGGAGGGACTCTGTGTGAGGGCCCCGATCCACCAGTGAGCCACTCCTGAGTGTAGAACTTGGGGTTCAAGGAGTGGGCCAAGCAATGCAAAGGTGTGCAATTCTTATCCCACCTGGAGATAAGAATATCCCGAATAATGGTCCATAAGTTCTCTGCCGATGTCCCATACTCGGGACACTCATTCTCCATGACAATGGACCTCGTGGACTCAATCATGGAATCCCACCCCTCATAAACCTCTGCTAGGATGGGTTGGTCCTTGTCTGCAAACCGCAACAAAGAAATGATTGGCTCCATGATCTTAATGCTAAGATCTACCGTGTCCCACCAACCATCATTTAACACCGTGTCCTTCACCTTTTGTGAAGCAGCCTGATCTGTCTTTCTCCAAAAAGCCCAAAAATCTGAAATCACCATGGACCCAAGAGCGGTTTTGACCTCCCTCAACCTCTTGAGCATGATGAATGAGGAAGCAAACCGAGTATCTGCAACCTTCGGCAATGAAAGCTGTGTGTATTGTTTGTAGATGGTGAGGGCATTTGTGTGGTTTTGCACAAAGTTACGGATATGGCATGCATCCTCAATAAGGTTTCCAATCCATGTCACATCCGAAGCAATGGCTTTCAGTGCTAAATTCAAGGAATGGACAATGCAAGGTGTCCAAAAAACCTGTAAGAGCAATAAAAGCATGTATCAATGACTCTACAACACTAACATTGCAATGACCAAATTCAAACAATGAGCAAATTAGAAATGAAAGGTGTCCAAAATGAACATACCTGTGGATATTTAGCTTCCACAATCATTCCAGCAGCCTTGCAAACAGGTGCATTGTCCGTGATGATTTGTGGACACGAATCAACACCTACTTCTTCAATGGTTTTGATGAATAAATCGCCCATAAATTGTGCATCATTGTATTTCCCAAGAGCATCCACCGCTTTCAAGAACAACGGTCCATTTTGGGAAGATACCATGAAATTGATGAGTGGATGGCGTGCGGGATCCATCCATCCATCAGAAACAACACTCACACCGCATGAGGGCCATGTTGTTCTAATTGGCTCAAGGATTTTATCTACCTCCTTCTTTGCTTTAACCAACAATGTGGTTCTAAGCTTCTCTGAACTAGGAGGCACATAACCACTTGGAGCTCGATCCAAGATAGTTTTAACCGTCTCAAAATACAATGGTGTTCGTGCAACATTGAATGAGATGAAGTTGAGGTAGAAGAAAAATGCAATGGTAAGGTCTACCTCTTCTCGCGCCTCTTGTTGGAAAATCCTATCCATTGGACCACCGATAGATTGCCTCTTTCTTGTTTGATGAGTATCCCCACGCCCATGACTGCTAGAGCTAGGTGGAAATGGAGGCTTGGTGCTAGAGGGCTTTCTCAAAAATGGAAGAGGATCATTCTCTTTTTTCTTGCTTGCTGCTGCCACCTTCCCTAAGCCAACATGATCCTCTCTTTCCAAATCCCTTCTTTGGTGAATAGTCACCGCTTTGCATGAAGAAATCCCACAAGAAGGAAGGGCCAACAAATGGCCCTTAACTCGGAAATATGTGCTCATGAAGTCATGCTTGCAAAAATTGCATCTCCAAGACACATTACCTCCCCCACCAAGCTTTGCCCCGGGCCCATCTTTTCTTGTCACATACTTCCACAAAGGGTATTTTTTTTCTTGGGCTTGTTGTCTTGCTAAAACAGGGTTAAATGGAGCATGAGCTTGAGCTCCACTAGCAGCCGATGGAGCACTTGACGGAGGAGGAGAACCGCTTGTGCTTGGTGGAATAGGAGGGGAGGCACTAGATGGTGCATTTCTCCCTCTCCTTTGCCCCCTACCTCCTGCCCTAGCTGATTGAGACATTCCTTTTGTTGTGTGATGGTTGAGCTTGCAATCCTCTCCACAAATCCACCGGAATGCACTTGGAATTGCTTGGATAGCCTTCAAATCGCCTTCAAATCTCTTTCACCTGCACATACAATCACTCTTAGCCAACTCCTTCCTTGCAAATGATAAAAAGAAACTCAAATTTTGGTTTTATAACTTACCCGGCCGCACTTTTCCTGTTTTTAGCGCACTTTACGTGTCCTGTTTTAGGGACGCGTGTCCGACAGTCGGGACACGTTACGAATTCATGTCCGATTCATTTAAAATTCGTGTCCGAAAAATGGATTCGATGAAAAATCGAATCGGACACGACCTCAGGTCGAATCGTGTCCGATTCGATAGGGACACGACACGTAGACTGTTTTGAACGAATCCTGTTTCTTAGGTTCTTTGTTTATTTTGTATAGAGAAAAAACCTTAAAACCCTAACCTAACATGATTAAAAACCCTAACTAAAAACAGTCCTAATCCCTCCTAAATCCCTCACGGCCTGCTCCAAATCAGCTCGGCCCTCCCTTTTACCCCTCGCTGCTCTCTTTAGTGCCCTTGGCCTACCTTATCTGGGGCTCGACCTGCCTCCTTATCCCTCGGCCAGCCTATCCTCCTCCCTGTCCACCCACGACCTTCTCCTTTTCCACCCTCGGTCTGTCCCTTTCCTCCCAGACCTGCCTTCCCTTCTCCCGGATCATATTCCCTTTCCTACCTCGGCCCTGCCTTACCTTTTCTTCTAGCCTCCCTTTCCTTCTTTCCTTGCCTCAGCCTTTTCCCCAAGGCTATAGCAGCCCTATAGGGCTGCCCTTTGGCCTCTCTTCAAGGTCTGCAATATTTGTAGATCCCTTCTCTGACTGCTGCCCTAAAACCTGTCAACATAAGGAAGAAATATCAGTCCTAAAACAAATAAATAAAAATTGTTAAACTTAAGTGAAAGTTTGATGGATAAATCAGTGGGCATTTAATTACTGTAAGATGTCGCTATAAACATTGATGCACATGTTTGGTTTCTTAAAGCTTGTTCCCAATACTGGATATTTATATTGCTTATATTGGCATTTAATGGACAGCCATACATACCTTACTGCTGCGACAAAACTGTGTTAATGGTGAAGGATTGGACATCTGAGTGCTTGATAAACTTGGTTGGAAAGTTGTTTGTTCTTTAAACGCAAATGCACATGCATCACTGAAAGAGACAGCCATTGCTATTTTAGTTGCCTACACTTTGAACTAATTTAGCGTTTTAGTTAGTTGCGCAGAAATTTGGACTTCACATTACATACATTTTTGGGAGATCTCAACTGCTACAAACCTGACATCTAAGGGAGGAAACAATTCTGCCTCCTTAAGTCTGAAATCAGTGTCACATACAGCATATCATCTTTAAAATCAAATGCAAGACAAATTGGAGGGTGAAGTTGTTTAAGAAGTGGGTGATATTATTCAGGCTTCTCTCCTTGTTACTTTACATACAGTGATACCATCACTGCTGCTAACACATTTCTGATTTGTTGCTTTAATGACATGCATTTCCGATACATCATTGATTTAGTAAATGTGAGTGGGAAAGGTGGCAATCTCAAAAGGAGCAAATGATCACATTAATCCTCCTATGAACTTTCTGATTATTAATGCTATTCATACTGCTGCTATACTGTGACATTAGCTCTACATACAACATACTAAAACTTGTTTTCATTGATTGATAAATGATTATTGCTCTTGCCTTCCTAAGATTGATCTAGGTACCGCTGTTGTAATTGCTATTGATGCTACAATTCTGATGTTGAGGTGATCATTGTGATGTTTTTATTGTTCTTCATAAGTGGATGATGTAATTAATGGTCTCTAATATATTGAACTTTGGTACATTAGCCCATACATCGGTCATTAAATAATCTTCACCTTATTGCTAGTTGTTAGTTACCAATTGATGATAACACTCTTGCCACTAACACTCTTACATCTGATTGTCACATTATATGTCCTAAACGATTCCTTGTTAGTAATCGTCTATTAAGTTAACATTCGCCCTAATGATCTATGTTTGACTCCATAAAGGCACTGGTCACTGGTATCTTTTGCATAGGCATATTTTTGCTCTGTGGTCTAGTTTGATTTAGGTGATTAATCAAAGGGCTCTCCCCTTGGAGGTTTCGACTTCCGAAGAAGTAGCACGTTGTACCCGAGGTGACATTGGGATACGCTGGTGCATTTGCTTATTGGAGAATTAATCCTGCTGGGACTAGGGTTTCTGGATCAGATTTCATATTTTTGTCAAGATGGTGTCCAACTCCAGTTTCAGAATGTTGTACAAGGACAATCTACAGAATGAAGAAGATCAAGCATCAGTTCAAGAACAAAAGAAGGATCTTTCAAAAGTTAAGTGCTTCAGTTATCAGTGTTAGATTTTCACAATTTTAATCAATATTTATCTAGGATCTTCGCTGAGAGAATAACATGCACATCATAACACAATAGACACAAAGATTTTCCTCGGGGAAACCATAAAGGAGAAAGCCCCACAACTTCCTCAGAGATAGAATGATCACCAATACAATGTCACAAAAGTAAAACCCAAAAATAGAGATGGTCTTCAACAACTTCTTTCTTCTCCACTTGTGCCAACTTGTCCTCTCTCTCACTTATGCAAACTTGAGTGACGGAGTCAATGAATAAATGAGAGAGCCTAGCTCTCTATTTATACTTTACTTTCACTTTACCTTTTTCACTTACTAGGTCTGCCACAATTATACCTGACTGGGCCGACTTCTCTAGAAGACTCTATTAACCCTAATACAATCTGACTCTGGGATCTATTGACCCAACTTATAATGGAGGATTAACCTCAATGACTTTACATGACCAAATACAATAATGACTTCCCCGACCGGAGGAATAAACATCTCCGTCGGAGGTACAAATAAAATACAATAATAAATACAATATAAAATACAAGTGAATATCTTCCGAAGTTACAATTACATTAACACTCCCTCTTAACTAGGAAGGTATTCTCTTGACACAGACATCAACACAAGTCTTCAATTCTGGATCATCTTCACTGGATCATCATCGTCGTTGCTGCTGCAATCCTCATCATCTCGATCATCGATTGGTGACATCTCTCGAATCTACTCGTCATAGGAAGTTCTACAGAGCCAGCCCTTTTTCATGCTGGATGTAGGCCTAGCCTCCATGTAGGTCTTCATCATCTCCGCGAGCAAGCCATCAAGTAGGTACAACCCAGGACCAATCATTACATTGCCACAGCAATCACCTGCGTCTCCTACTATTGCCTCATCACGTCCAGATCATCTCATCGTCACACGTAGCACAACCCAGATGCACATCACAAGTCTACCAACATGGGAGGACCAACCTACCACCATGTGAGACACAACACTTACATCGACCGACATGGAAGGAATTTCCTACCACCATTCGGGAAAGGCTCAGCACTTACATCAACCGACATGGGAGGACTCTCCTACCACCATTCGGGAAAGGCACAACACTTATATCAATGACCATGGGAGGACTTTCCTGCCACCATGCCGGAATGGCTCATCACTTATATCAATGGCCATGGGAGGAATTTCTTGCTACCATGTCGGAATGGCTCGTCACTTATATCAACGGCCATGGTAGGACTTTCCTGCCACCATGCCAGAATGGCCCGACACTTATATCAACGACCATGGGAGGAATTTCCTGCCACCATGCCGGAATGGCCCATGTGCATCTGCGTCTTCCAGACTCATCACTTCCCCTTGGAAGGAACCTCGATCTGGAGTACACCAAGCTTCTCTTTGAAGTACTCGAACTTCACTCTGGCTAGCGGCTTGGTCAACACGTCGGCTATCTGCTCGTCCATCGCAATATACTGGAGCTTCACTTCTCCTCTCTGCACCATATCCCTGATATAGTGATACTTGATCTCAATATGCTTCGACTTGTCGTGGAACACCGGGTTCTCGGACAACTTCACACAACTCTGGTTGTCACAGAATATACAAGGCGCATCTAACTGGAGATCAAACAAATAAGATAGTAGCTTCCTAAGCCATACTGCCTCACAACTAGTCGACCAAGTTGCAACGTACTCTGCTTCGGCTGTACTCAGTGCCACACACGACTGCTTCCTGCTAAACCAGGAGATCATACCGGATCCCATACTGAAGCAGCATCCCGAAGTGCTCTTCCTATCAGCGGCATTGCCTACCCAATACGAATCAACATAACCCTCCAGGTTAATCTTCTGATTCACGTCATACTTGAGCCCATAATCAACTGTACCCTTCAGGTACCTCAGACTATGCTTTGCAGCAATCAAGTGAACATGTCTCGGATCCATCAGGAACTGGCTCAATTTGTTCACAGCAAAACATGAGTCTGGTCTCATGTTCGTCAGGTACATCAAGGATCCAATCATCTGACAATACATCGTGGCATCAACCGACTCTGATGAAGCATCACTCAATAGTTTCATGTTCGATGCCATAGGTGTGGCCATGGCCTTGCAGTCCATCATCCCGAACCTCTTCAGGATCTCCATTGCATACTTGCCTTGTCCAAGAAAGATTACATCCGCACTCTGCCACACCTCCATGCCTAGAAAGTAATGCATCATGCCCAGGTCTTTCATTTCGAACTCTGCGACAAGCTTCCTCTTCGTATCTGCAATAAGCCCATCCTCACCTGTCACAAACAGGTCATCTACATAGAGTAGAAGTATCACTGGGTTCCCTTCCTTAACCTTGTTGTAAAGGTTGGAATCCGCTTTACTCTTGGTAAAGCCCAAACTAGTCAGGAAGCTATCTATTCTATCGTACCACGTCCTGGGTGCCTGTTTCAAACCGTACAAGGCTTTCTTTAATTTGCACACATGAGTCTGCCTGTCATGTGTCTCAAATCCGAGTGGCTACTCTACATACACTTCCTCTTCCACTACACCATTCAAGATTGCTGTCTTGACATCCATTTGGTGTACCTTCCATTTCATCACTGCAGCCAGTGCAAGTACTGATCTGATGGAAGTATATTTGGCTACAGGTGCAAATGTTTCCTCGTAATCTATCCCTTCCTTCTAGGAGAAGCCACGTGCCACGAACCTTGCCTTGTGTTTCTCGATGCTTCCATTTGCAGCATGCTTAATCTTGTAGACCCACTTGGAAGTCACAACAGACTTCCCTTCTGGTCTTGGAACTACATCCCAGACATCATTCTTCATGATCGACTGGTACTCCTCGATCATGGCATCCTTCCATTCCTTCCTCTCTGTCGCTTCCTCATAGTTGGCAGGTTCCTTGCCAATGATGTCGCACAGTAGGGCTACATAGCTGGAGTATGGCCTCGGTCTCTTGCTTTCTCTGTGCATCCCCTCTGGAGCACCATACCTCTCTGCATCTTGTATTGCTTCTCGTACCCATGCTGGTTTCCTCTTGTGAGAGTTCTTCTACCGGGTTGGATCTACAGGTTCCTGTGGATCTTCCATCTCGCGGTCTTCGTGTTCTTCTGGAATCGCCTCTTCCATTGCTGCATCTCTGATCCTGGGTGCTTCTGGTTCTTCAATGTCTTCAACAGGTATCTTTCTGGATTTGTTGTAGGCTGAGTCTTTGTCAAACGTCACGTCCCTGCTGATGTCAATCTTCTTGAATCCTGGGAAGTATATTCTGTAGGCCTTCGAGCTTTCACTGTATCCTACGAATATACCCTTCTTTCCTGAAGGATCTAGCTTCGTCCTTTTCTCCTTCGGAATTTCTATGTACACTGGGAAGCCAAATTTCTTGAGATGGCCGACTTCTGGTTTCTCACTGGAGAATGCTTCTCCTGGAGTTTTGTTGCCAAGTACTCGATGTGGAGTACAATTCTGTACATACACGGCTGTCCTCGTAGCTTCTGCCCATTGATGCATCAGAAGATCCTGGTCATGAAGCATTGCTCTTGTTGCTTCCATGATTGTTCTATTCTTCCTTTCTGCAACGCCGTTCTATTGTGGATTGTATGGAGTGGTCAACTCCCTCTTAATCCCTGATTCTCTGCATAAATTCTTGAAGTCTTCTGATGTGAATTCTCCGCCATTGTCTGATCGAAAGGTCTTGATCTTCTTCTCTGTGTGGTTCTCGATCAAGGCTTTGAATTCCTTGAATTTGCTGAATACTGCATCTTTGCTCTTCAAGAAATATATCCAAGTCTTCCTAGAAAAGTCATCAATAAAAGAAACATAATATACATACCCACTCAATGAACTGGATGACATCGGACCGCATACATCGGAGTGGATAATTTCCAAGATTCCTTTCGCCTTGCTCTCGCTACTTGGAAATGTCTTCTTTATGTTCTTTCCTTTCACACATCCTTTTCAAACGGCTTCATGCTTTGCCTGAATTTCTGGAAGTCCTTCAACTGCTTTGCTTGCAAGTGGTAGTGCTCTATAGTGCACATGTGCAAGCCTCCTATGCCATAGTTCACTTGGCTCCATTGAATCATGGACCAAGGCTTGTTCAGGTTGGCCCTTCAATTTATATAATTCTCCCTCTTGCTCTCTAATCACAACTGCATCATTTATGGTCTTTCCCTTTGGCCACATTAGAACTTGGCTATCTACAAATGCAACCCTCATACCTTTTGCATCTAGTGTTGATATGGAAGAAGGTTCTTCTCAAGTCCTGGAACATATAGGACATCCTTCATCTTTAGAGACTTCCCAGAGTCTAACTTGTAAGTGGCTTCTCCACTTCCTTTTATGGGGTATTGATAATCATCCCCAAGTTTCACCTTGTGAGGTGACTCATGTTCAAATAGGTTCACAAAGGATTCTTTAAATCCTGTCATATGCTTGGAAGCCCCACTATCTACAAGCCAATCATTGCTTCCATGTGTGACAGTGCCTGTGAGTGCTAATATCAGGACATAATCTTCATCACTTGAAGATTCTCCACTATCTTCTCTGGTTCTCTTCCTTGGAGGTTCATCATCCTTTGCAGTGTGAGCATGATGTCTTTTCTTGTTGTTCTTCTTGTTGGAGCCTTTGTTTCTGGGACAATCTTTGGAGTAGTGTCTCTTCTCATCGCATGTATAACATCTAACAGTAGATAGATCTCTCTTGAATCTTCTAAAGTTATTCCTTTGACTTTGGTGGTGGTGTTTCTCCTCCTTACTGTGATGGTGGTGCTCCCTCTTGTTGTTATTCCTCCTGGTGTGAGCTGTGAGAGCTTGATCTTCATTTCCCATCTTCTCTTCTCGAGCTACAAGTCGAGCTTCTTCTTGTGAGCATTCTTCCCATAGTCTACTGAAGGTGATTAGCTTCTTCCTTGCACAAATCCCTTAAATGAAGGAGTCCCATGATCTAGGGAGACCATTCAAGCTGGTCATCACAATTTCCATCTTCTATATTTTCTCCCACAACTTCAAGTTGCTCCTTGATCTGAGAGACCCTTGTAAAGTATGACTGCATGGTCTCTGCATTTTTAATCTTCACATTCTTCAACTGGTTTTTCAAGGTCATATTCCGATTTATATTCTTCCCTTCAAATAGCTTGGTCAAGGCATCAAACATCTCTTTAGGTGTCTTCAAAGATGACACATGTGGAATGAGATGATCCTTAATAGAATCTGCAATGATCCTCTTGGCCTTAACCAGGTTCTTCTTGTGTAAGGATTTAGCTTCATCTCCCTCTGGTGCTGGAACCTCTTCATTTACATATATGTCCAATTCATTTTCTTCTAGGACAAGCCCAATCCTATACTTCCATGCTCGGAAGTTATCAGCCCCTTCAAGCTTATCCTCAAGCTTGGTATGGTGAGACATCTTTAATGAGAACCTCAGATGGAAATGACAAAGATTTAGATCTTACCAATTTGAGATGCTGTGCTGAGATTGGTCTTGGAGCTGGCTGGCCTAGGGTTTGTTAGAGAAACCCTAAATTTTCAAACTGGAATTTGGAACTTCTGATTGGACAGATAGATGCGCTTGATTGAGGCGAGTATGATGGTATACTTGGTTTCTGAAGATTCCAAAATTTCACCCCTGAAAATTGACTTGCGAAATTCGGATTTGCAGTTTTCTGGCTTTTTCTGGTCCAAAGTCAAACTAGGTTTTGACTTTCCGAGAGTTTTACCCAACCAAAAATTTAGATCTTGGTCTCAGAATTTCGATCTTGGAGAGGCGCACTTCCCTATGCCAATTGCACTCCAAAATTCCAATTCTATGAGAAGCCCTAATTTTCCTCCGGCAACAGTGATGGGCCAAAAAATGAAAATTCTCAGAATCAACTTCTGCTTCGACAGAAAGATGCGCCTTCCTTAGGCGAGTTAGCCTAGCCTCCTTTCGTTGATGATCTGTGGAGAGAAATCCAAAAATTAAGAAGCCCTAGCTTCCGCAGCTGCATAGTGTCTTCTTCTCAGGTTAGCTCTTATACCATGTTAGATTTTCACAATTTCAATCAATATTTATCTAGGATCTTATCTGAGAGAATAACATGCACAACATAACACAATAGACACAAAGATTTTCCTTTGGGAAACCATAAAGGAGAAAACCGCGCAACTTCCTCAGAGATAGAATGATCACCAATACAATGTCACAAAAGTAAAACGCAAAAATAGAGATGGTCTTCAACAGCTTCTCTCTTCTCCACTTGTGCGAACTTGTCCTCTCTCTCACTTATGCGAACTTGAGTGAGTGAGTGAATGAATAAATGAGAGAGCCTAGCTCTCTATTTATACTTTACTTTCACTTTACCATTTTCACTTACTAGGTTGGCCCCAGTTATACCTGACTGGGCCGACTTCTCTAGAAGACTCTATTAACCCTAATACAATCCGACTCTGGGGTCTATTGCCTCGACTTACAATGGAGGATTAACCTCAATGACTTTACATGACCAAATACCATTAGAGGAAATTTCAATTTAAAATGGGCCTTCCAAAAATAATACAAATTCCATGTCATCATGTATTAGCCAATCAAAATGCTTTAAAATTCAACAAGGGAGCACCTAAAAAAATTGGAGGGAAAAAATAAAAACTACTTTTTTGTATCGTATTTTCAACTTATCTCCTTGTAGGTTTACTTAAATTTCAAGCGGGAGGACTCGTTGGATGCATAATTAAATTACGCATCCAACGAGTACCCATGTTGCATACTTTTAACAACATCCACACCATGAAAAATCGAAAATACATTAAAAAACGTCTTTTCTTTCACTAGAAACACGTTTTTTAATGTATTTTCAATTTTTCATGGTGTGGATGTTGTTAAAAGTATGCAACATGGGTACTCGTTGGATGCGTAATTTAATTATGCATCCAACGAGTCCTCCCGCTTGAAATTTGAGTAAACCTACAAGGAGATAAGTTGAAAATACAATCCAAAAAAGTAGTTGTTTACTCTCTCTCTACTATTATTTTATTATTTTCTTATTATTTTCCTTAGGAGGCCCATTTTTTACCCAAATTTCCTCTAATGAATAATGACTTCCCCAACTGGAGGAATAAACATCTTCGTCGGAGGTACAAATAAAATACAATAATAAATACAATATAAAATACAATAATAAATACAATATAAAATACAAGTGAATATCTTCCGAAGTTACAATTACATTAACAATCAGAAATTTGGTCACTATGCCTTTCAGTGCCCTTAGAAGAAAATAAAGGAAAACCGGTATGCATCAACAAGCAATGTTGATGAACATCCACCACAAAAGAAGACAAAACTTGATCATATTACAGATAAGCTTCAAAAGGAGTATTTTCGTATCTCCGCTCTTACAGTCACTATTACAGATAATAGTGGTACCTGGTTGGTAGACAATGGTGCTTCTAGGCACATGATAGGTTACAGAAATTCCCTCAGAAATTTGACAGAGAAGGACTCAACATTACAACTTGGAGATAATACCAAGTATGCAGTAAAAGGAGTTGGAACATCGGTTCAACTAGATTGTGGAGATTCTCTACACATGAAAAATGTGTTGCTTGTACCAGGATTGAAGAAGAATCTACTTTTTATCTCAGCATTGGAGGATGGAGGTTATAGAGTTGCATTTGTAGATGGTTAAGTTATTGTATGGCCTGAGGGTTCGAGCATAGACTTAGCAAGAGTGATTATGTTCGAGAGGGAGGACTATACAGATGGACAAGTTGTCTAGCCCAAGCTTTGTTACATGATAGTATCAGTTTATGTGAGCTATGGCGTCGAAGATTTGCTCACCTACATTACAGGGCTTTGCCAACATCGAGGAAGATGGTTACAGGTCTTCCGGAACTCCAGGTAGGGCATGAGGGTGTTTGCAGAGGTTGTGCACTTGGCAAGAATTCCAAGGGTTCTTTTCTGAGCATTGATAGTAGATCCAAGGGGAACTTGGATCTTTCCCCTTGGATCTTGTGCATTCAGATGTATGTGGATCGATGACAATATCATCCTTTGGTGGCTTCTTATACTATGTGACATTCATTGGTGATTTCTCCCAGAAGACATGGATCTATTTCATGAAGACCAAAGATGATGTCTTCAGTAGGTTCCAGGAATTCAAGTCTTTGTTAGAGAACCTAATAGGAAAGAACATCGAGATTTTGAGGTTAGATAATGGAGGAGACTTCACCTCCAAGGACTTCAAGATTTCTGCAAGGAAGTAGGGATCAAGAGGGAGTTGACAGTGCCTTACAACCCTCAACAGAATGGGGTTGTGGAAAGGAAGAACGGGTCCATTGGGGAAGCTGTGAAGGCTATGATTTATGATCAGAACTTACCCATGTTCTTATGGGTAGAGGCATCCAGCACAACAATGTATGTTCAGAACAGAAGTCCTCACTGGATATTGGAGGACAAGGCTCCCGAGGAAGCATTGACAGGAGTGAAGCCAGAGGTCAGTCACTTGAGGATCTTCTGTTGTCCAGTATACATCCATGTGCCGAAGGAGAAGAGGACGAAGTTAGAACCTTCTGGGAAGAAGGGTACTTTTGTGGGTTATAGCGAGACTTCGCAGTCTTACAAGATCTACATTCCAGGACAACATCATATTGAGATTAGTAGGGATGTTACTTTTGATGAGGAGGTAGCCTTCAGAAGGTCCAAAGAGTCTCACATGGAGATTGATGATGAAGATCAGGAGGCTCCAAGAGTTGAGGGTACACAATCCTCTAGTCCAGTTATTCGTCCTTCAAACTATCAGGAGGATTTTGTAGAGCTAGCAGAGCCAGTAGATGTACCTAGAGATGTTGCCATGACTAGGAAGAGGCCAACATGGCTTCGTGACACTTTGCAGGATGCAGAGAGGCATGCAGCTCCCAGGGGTACTTTCAGGGAGAGAAAAAGGCCTCATAGGTTCTCTAGTTACATGGCATTGATGACTCACATCATTGATTCCGAGCCTTCTAGTTATGAGTAGGTAGTAGGCCAACAGGTCTGGAAGGATGCCATGATGGATGAGTATCGGTCCATCGTGAAGAATGATGTGTGGGAGATTGTTCCGAGACCTGAGGGGAAGTCAATAGTGACTTTCAAGTGGATCTATAAGACCAAGCATGCAGTATTTGGCAACATCGAGAAGCACAAAGCGAGGTTTGTGGCGAGAGGATTCTCCCAGAAAGAGGGAGTGGACTATGAGGAGACTTTTGCTCCAGTCGCCAAGTACACTTCCATCAGGACTATTATTGCTCTTGCTTCAATGATGGGATGGAAATTACATTAGATGGATGTAAAGACAATGTTCCTGAACGGTGTGATTGAGGAAGAGGTGTACATAGAGCAACCTCAGGGCTTTGTGATACATGGGAAGGAGTCCCATGTTTGCAGATTGTAGAAGGCCTTTTACGAACTCGAGCAGGCATCCAGAGCTTGATATGCCAGTATTGACAGATATTTGATGAGCTTGGGCTTCACCAAGAGTGATGCAGATTCCAAACTTTACTACAGGGTTGTTGATGGTGATCCTATGATCTTGGTGCTGTATGTTAATGATCTGTTCCTTACGGGAGCAGAGAGGCTCATAGATGAGTGCAAGAGCAAGTTGGCATTTGAGTTCGAGATGAAGGATCTTGGCTTGATGCATTACTTCTTGGGATTAGAGGTGTGGTAGAGACTAGATGAGATCTTCCTTAGTTAGGGTAAGTACGCGGTCGATATCTTGAGGAGATTTGGTATGATGGACTGCAAGTCCATGTCTACACCTATGGTGGCGAAGAAGCTAAGTGATTCTGCTTCAGATTCAGATTTGGTGGATCCCACGATGTACAGGAAGCTGATTGGATCCTTGATATACTTGGTTAACACCAGGCCAGATATTTGCTTTGCAGTGAACACTTTGATCCAGTTTATGGTTGAGCCGAGGCATGTGCATTGGGTTGCAGCAAAGCATGTGTTGAGGTACCTACGAGGTACAGTTGGATATGGCTTGAGATATGCCTCAGGTAGTGAGGTGAGGTTGTAAGGTTATGCAGATTCTGACTGGGCGGTGAGTACAGTGGACATAAAGACTACCTTGGGGTGTTGCTTCAGCTTGGGATCAACCATGATATCTTGGTTTGGTAGGAAGCAGACTTCTATCACATTCAGTACAACAAAAACAGAGTATTATGTAGCCAGTGTCGCAAGTTGTGAAGCAGTGTGGCTTCATAAGCTTCTTGTAGGACTATTTGATCAAGAGCTAGAGACGACCTTGATACATTGTGATAATCAAAGCTGTGTCAAGCTTTCATAAAATCCAGTATTCCATGACAGGTCGAAGCATATTGAGACCAAATATCATTTCATTCGAGACATGGTGCAGAAGGGAGCAGTGAAGCTTAAGGACATATCCATAGATGAGCAAATAGCCGACATTCTCACCAAGCCTCTGTCCAAGGAAAAGTTTGTGTACTTTAGGGACAAGTTTGGTGTGATGGAGAATGTCTCCCTCAGTGAGAGTGAGTGTTGATGGATGAGCAACATTGGGCAGACATTCATGTGAGGTTAATGGCCCAGACAATGTGATGGTCCTACAGATGAGCAGGCAGATATTCACGTGAGGTGAATGGCCCAGACACCGTGATGGTCCTACAGATGAGCAGGTAGACATTCACGTGAAGTGAATGATCCAGACACCTTCATGGTCCTACAGATGAGTAGGAAGACATTCATGTGAGGTGAATGGCCCAGGCAACGTGATGGTTCCACAGATGAGCAATATCGGGCTGACATTTTACTAGATTGGTCATGTGATTTGATCAAGGAAAAATGATACATTCGCGTGAGGTGAATGGCCCTGGCATAGTCTTTATCCAGATAGTCATATGATTAGGCTAGGAGTGAAAGACTCGAGATGTAGATGCATCATGCAATACATATCTGAGATGGATTACGAACATTCTCACCAAGTGTGATGCTTGGTAGTGATGCAGAATGTCTCCCATGAACATTCTCAACAAGTGTGATGCTTGGTAGTGCTGTAGAATGTCTCCTACGAACATTCTCACCAAGTGTGATGCTTGGCGTGATGCAGAATGTCTCCCTCGCTAAGAGGGAGCATAGATGATTCTCCAGGTTGTAGCATTGGGCAAACATTCTGTAGACATTCTCCCAGAGGGGTCATGTGAGTTGACCAATGGCTAGTGGAGGATGGTCCTAGCGTAGCCTTGATTAGTCATGTATGTTGACTCAGAGTGAATAAGGCTCGAGAGGCTTAGTCTTGATTAGTCATGTGTGTTGACTAAGAGTGAATAAGGTTAGAGGTCACATTGCATACTTCATGAGAGTGATCTATTCTATATTAGAGTGAGTTGACTTGTTTATTTGATAGGGGATTTCATCCCCTTGCGGAATATAGAAAGTCTAATTTAATGTTGAATTTGACATAGGCTCTAAGAAGTGTCCGAGACTTCTTAGAGTGGGGTCAAATCAACTTTAGAGCTCTATGGGTGAATAGACGTGCATGCGAGGAGATGATCATCAACAAAGACAACTTTTCTACGATGAAGAAATAACCAAGAAGACAAGTCATACCATGAAAGAAGTCCCAGATAACATTGAAGAAGTTCCAAAAAAGATTTAAGACAAGAAGACAAGTTGGCCCTGGAGATAAAATGAAAACTGAAGATCAGAGTGCAAGTCGGCCCCAGCAGAAAAGACAAGTCGTCCCCAAGAAGGAAAATTAAAGACCTAAAGAATATAAATAAAGTGCTCAACATCTCATTTGTTCATCCAATTCGTCCTAGTCATCTTCTCACTCTTGTGTGCAATTTTAGCTAGGTATAGCAAAGTTTCTAAGGAGCATCATTGTGAAGATTCTTTTCATCTCTTGGGATTTGCCATCTTGCTAGGGTTTCTTGTGAAGAAGGGCGAACCTCTCATCTTGCTAGGGTTTCTCTTCATGATTGGTATTGTACTTGAATTGGACTGATTTCTTCTAAGAAAAGTTGGCTGGGTTTTCTCCCTGTTTGGTTTCCCAGCATAAAATTCTTGTGTCTCTTGTGCATGGCTATCTTTCTATGGTCTTTTGTTTCTGCTGCAATTTAAGTTGAAATTTTCAGTGTGCAATTATTCAATGAAACTGTGGGATGAAATGAATGCTTGAAATCATTGTGAAATAATTGTCAAGATATGAAAATAGATTAAAATTGAACATTTATAACTTTAAAATTGTGACAATTCTTGAAATTGAATGATTAACTCCAAAAGTTTGAAAATCAAATTATGAATGTGACACTGGGATTTTGATTATGGCATTGTCATTATCATATTTGATGTTATTTTTACATTTTAATTTTGAAATTTACATTTCTAAGTTCTTACTTCTATATTTTACTACTGTCCATTTAGAATTTTTAAACATATTTCAACATTGGTGCAGACGTACCTGAAATTACACCCTCACCCTACCTTGATCATATCATTTTGAACGACTCTATTTACCACTTTTGTTTACATAGATGATGTAAATTTTTTCTTTATTTCTTTCTTAACCCTGCTCAAAAGTTTTTATAACTTCAGTACTTTATGGAAGTATTCTGAAGAATGCTATGCTCCACTTCGTTTGAAAGCATTCTGTAGTAGTGTTTGAAAGTGCTTGCAAGGACTAAAATAAACTAGGTATCTAAATATCCACAGAATCATAAAAAAATGTGTTTTAAGGTGAAATCCCATTTTAATTACCATTAATGCCTTCAAATGCAAATGCTTGGCAAAATATTAGTGAGGCACTGAACTTTTGATGTAATTTGGGAGTGAAGTTCTAACTTCCAAGCTTGCAATCTGTCCCCGTGTCCTCCTCAAATTACTAAATTTAACATGCTGTATCAATAATCATTTCAAGCTGGGAAGTTTCTTTGAAGTACTCAATACAACACTGTATTTCTGTGACCATTTTAATGGGTGAAGGATTGAGTTTGGCCCAAAGTTCACAGTAACCTAAATTTTGTTATATATTTTATCTCAGGGAGGACTTCCAATGTATGTAGCAACACGAAATCTGTACAGCATGAAGCCTCCAACAATTGTTGTGCCTGTGGCCATCAAAGAAGATGTAGAAAAGTTATTTGCCGTTCACAGGGCGATGGATCACTCTGAACTAAAACATAATCTAGTTGCCTTGAACGTGGGTATGTTCTATGGCCTATATTTTTATTCCATGCTTGGTGATTCACAAAATGGACTGCATTTACAGTAGATATTCACTAAAGCAGCAACTTTACCTTCAGGAGAGGAATATGAAATAAGGAAGGACTTGGTAGTCAGACCATTTAAGACTTATCATGTAATACCAAGCCAGGTAAGATATTGGAATTCAAGACGTTCAATTTTCTTTGCAGGGCTAGTTGTTTGGTATTTCTTAACATTTTCTTCTTTTTATGGTGAACTTATAAATGAAATTGCTAAGTTTTCCCCTTCATCAATACAGGGTTATATTATCTATTCTGTAAGACAAAAGCTTAAGAAAGAATATCTACGTCTCTGTGGAAATGAGATTAAGAATTTGAAATTCTCAGGTGTGAAGGTACGTCTTTAATTCAGATTTTAAATAGATCAATTGAGTTGGAACTTGAAACTCGGAATTGATGTTCCCATTACAATCAGCAATAACATGGAATGTTGGTTATTTTTAATTATATCTCTTGGCATAGTAATTACCTCTCAGCATTTAATGGCAGATCACGGACACCATAATGTCACCAGAGGTTGCATTCACAGGAGATACAATGTCTGATTTTATACTTGATCCAAGCAATATAGATGCTCTCAAAGCAAAGATTCTTATCATGGAGGTGTGCATTTCGTTTTTTATATTTGATATTTGCTTCTGTTATAGCTTTAATATGTGATGTGCTCTGAGGCAGAGAAAGGATTCCATTGAAATTTCTCTAGAGATTGTTCATAAAAGGTAATTTTACTTGATCTACCCAAAGAGAGGATTGAAACTAAGACAATTTTATGCAATTCTAGATCCAGGACATTGATCTGTAGGATATATAAGAAGCTATTTAAGCAATAGGATGGGTGAAAGTTGAATGTTGCATGCAAGCAGGCATTGACACTGGAACAGAAAGGAAAGCTTAAGCTAAAGGTTGATTCATGACCTACCTATTAAGTGGGGTCAGGCTGATTTTACAAGTTAGACAGCAAGTTGTTGATAAAACAAATGGGTGGTTTAACTAGTTACTGCTTAGCTGACTATGAAATATACTTGAGGTGAAAAAGTCTCGTTTGAAAAAAGAAAACATATTAATTTCCAACTTTACATGTGATCTGTTGCCGCCTAATTTGTACCTAAGTGAGAAAAGTCTCAACTCACCAGTACAACCTTATAGGCAAGCTCAGGTTGGGTGCCACTGTCACCTCAACATTCAATCTTTCTGTTTAAGCCAACTCTCAAACAAAGTCAACGGAGGCTTCCCTACATCAATCAAAATGAGTAATTGATCAAGGATGGGAGTTAATGGTTTGACCATCGATATGTTCCAGAGACACTTTCAGCTTGCTCAGCCCACCATGATATGTGCCAGAGACAGATGGGGACATTCATTTGACACCAGTGTTTATGACATATGCTCTCTACTTGTCTTATGGTAAATACTTTCTTATGTGTGTACATGACCATAGGGGGTCTATAGTGTTGCTCTATAATGGCTCTTGTATCCTGGATTGTTGTTACAATAGCTAAGGGTGCATCATGGTGTGGTTGTAATTATTCATTAAATTAAGTGTATGACCTTGCGGGTTAGGTGTGTCCCTAGGAATTTAAGCACACATGACAGTCATTTCATGTCATTCATAACATTTTATCTAGCCATTTTTCATCCCATGTCATTTCGCCTGCCATTTCATCCATCTTCATCATATTCCCCTTTCGCAATTAACTTATTATATGTCATGTTCTAAGGTCTTTATAATATATATACTATTCCTATGTATGGTGTCTATTGCCGCCTAATCTGCATCTTGGTAAGAAAAATCTCAACTCACTGGGCATAGCCTTGGGTGCAAGTTTAGGTTGGGTGCAACTGTCACCAAAACACTCAACCCCTATGTTATATATACTATTCCTATGTATGGTGTCTATTGCCGCCTAATCTGCATCTTGGTAAGAAAAATCTCAATTCACTGGGCATAGCCTTGGGCGCAAGTTTAGGTTGGGTGCAACTGTCACCAAAATACTCAACCCCTATGTTTAGGCCAACTTCTAAACAATGCCCAAAGATCTAGACCCTGATAAAATAATCTAAGGATTAGAACTATAGGAGTTAATTTAGAACACTGTAAGTACAAAAAGCTACTTTGGAAATAAAGCACGTACTTGGAAAGTGGATCTAATCTAAGATGTAACAACGATATAAGTATTTAGATCTAACTTACCATCATGCAAATACTTGAAAATCCCTAAAAGTAAGATGTTCAAATAAAGACTAGTGCCCGAAATGAAAGCAAATCTATGCTACAATATAATCAATGAACAAAGCACTTGGATTTGTGACATCAAGTAAATTGCATGTATAAATCCTTTTAACGTGAAAACCTCTCACATGCTATACTTGAAATAAAGTGAGATATGTCGAATAAGAACAATGCTTTGTAATTCCTTTTAGCCAATTGAATTTAGTGAAATTTGTAGATGTTAGAGACCTAGACTAGAATTATGTTAGTGTCCACATAATTGGCGAACAAAAGAAAGAGAAACTCTAATCTACGAAAAAGTAAATGCGATTAATCGTAAACTAGATTGTTGGTGTCCACATAAGTAATGGACAAAAAAAGAAAAACCTAAAGTAGGAAAAGTAAACGCAGTTAGTGTTTAATCTAGGATATGAAAGAGCAGTTGGAAATTGCAAGTTAGAACCTCAAATAAAAGGAGATATTCTTGCTTCACAAGCAAGTCCGAGAACCATTGATGCCTGGCAAGTACCAAACTAGGGTTCGGTTAGACTCATAAGTCTCTAGATACACAGTATGCCTCAGTCGTAATGAGGGTGTAGAGCTTGGATCCCTATGTGAGAAAAGTAAATTTTGATTTACTTATTAGAAACCTAAGCTAGATTGTTGTTAATTTAATGAAGTGATGTCCATATGGTTGAGGGATGGATGGATTTGATAAATTAGATTTAATGTAGCTAATCTACATCGCTGAAAATAAAAAAAGCAAAAAGAGAATAAGTAGACTATGACGAGACTAGTGGTGAGAACCAATGTTGCATGACTCGGACTCGGCAAAGACTCGGCTGGCATATGAATCGGGAAAAACTCGGGAAAGACTAGGGACAAATTCGCAAAGACTCGGGAAATAGGAAAATAAAATAAAAATATTGTACATTTTGGGCACAAGAAAGCGGTTAAAAGCATTTCCAATCCAAATAAGCTATACAACTACAATTTATGCAATAATTCATAACATTGTCTCATAAACTATGATTATACAACATAACATGATCAATTTTTGTATGCAAAAATTTAAATAGTGATCATAAACCATAGTGTTCGTAAACCAAAAACCATAACCATAAACGTAAACCATACTGATTTAAAAATCAGATTGGTGCATGTTCAAAATACAGTCTCATAACAGAAATAGAAAACCAAAATAGACAATGTCTCCATGTACTCGAGTCTCATGCCTAACCACGAGTACGCCCTTGAGGAGCTAATGCCAACATAGGCAGACTGAAGCAACTGTGAAGCAGGTGTATTTGGAGTTTCCATTTGAGATGACAGACTAGAGGGATCCCGAGTCTCTTCATCAAGCCAAGTCATATCATCAGGGAACTCCTCCTCCACAACCCACTCAGACTCTAAATCAATATCATCCAATAAAATTGGATCTAGGTACTTCGGTTGCATTTGTTTTGTGAGCATTCGAAGGTTGTAGTAGATGAAAACCAACTTTTCCAACCTCTCATGCTCCAACCTATTCCGCTTTTTGTTGTGGATGTGCTCAAATACCTACCAATTGCGCTCACAACCTGAAGTGCTGCAAGGTTGACTCAGAACTTTGATGGCGAATTCTTTTAATTGTGGTGCTTCAGAGCCACAATCTATCCACCAATGGGTTGTAAAAGTTAAAACAACGACGATTACAAGTTTTGCAATGCCAAAATTGAAAAAGAGAACTAGCAATTTTACAAGCTAAGTTCTAAGTCTAACAATTTAGTTTTCACAAATTGAATCTTACATGGCATTTTCTTGTCCTTGAGTCACTGGGTTGAGCTGAATCCAAACATGCCAGATGCTTCTTTGTACATATCACGTTGCAAGTTGATTTTGTCCTGAATTTCTGGGTCCGGGAACATCTTCTTAATGCATATCATGACACCTCTCATCACCTCCTGATCTCTTTGAATGCTAGAATCTGGATGATAGAATAAGCTTGGATTGAGATATGCTCAGGCTGCATGCAATGGTGAATGTAGCTGCTTGTCCCACCTGGAATCAATAATTTGCCATATAGGGAGATATTTTTATGAATCCCCCTTGTAGAAAGTCTTGATGGCCTCTTTGGCCCTATCCATGCCCTCATAGATGTATCCCATTGCAGGTTTCTCTCCATCCATGATCCTCAATACTTTTACAAGTGGCTCAGTGAAGCTGACAATCTCAGTGACTTTCTCCCACAAACCATCTCCTAAGAGAGACAACTTCACAACAACTACATCTAGCTTTGTGCTATCTTTCCAAATTATCCATTCCTGGCTACAAAACATTCGTCTCAAAGCTTGGTACTCATTCAAAAGGATTTGGACGAAAGGAAAGGTTGTGGCAAACCGTGTGATAGTAGGGCGACCAAGTTCATCCTATGTGTATTCCCTCATAAGGCTCAACACCCAAGCATGGTTATAAACGAACTTGGTTATTTGTTTGCACTCTTGCACAACTGCTTGCACCCATTCCATCTTCTCGATGTACTCCATCATCAAGTCTATCAATGGGCAACACATGGAGTCCAAAAAATGGTGGGGTATTTTGTGGAAAGCAACCTTCTAGTTGCCACATAATTTGTAGCGTTGTCTGTGATTGCCTGGACAACATTTGTTACCCCGAATTCCTCCACAACATCAGCCAACAATGAAAAATCAGATTTGCATCCTTTACATGCGAGGATGCATCAATGGATCTTAGGAACATGGTTCCTTTAGGGAAAGCTATAACAAAATTAATGATTGTTTTGCCCCTTTGATCTATCCACCCATCAGAAAAAAACCATGCAACCTGTAAACTTCCATGACTTCTTAATGGTCTTCAATTGTTCCTTAACACACTTGAGTTCCTCATCTAGCTCTTTCCCCCTAAGTTGCATTATAAGAGGGGGATTTGTATCCAGGGCCAGCACTTGAAATGACATCTACCATGGGCTGATAAAAATAAGACTTGGCATAGTTAAATGAAAGGTTGTTATGGTACCAAAACTTCCTCATTGCCATATTTGCCTCTTTCTTCTTCTTTTCATTGAAGCTCTCCAAGGATGGCTGAGATCCTGGAGTTGTACGAGGAAGGAAGAACGAATAAGTTACACTTTTGTTTGCTGCAACAGCTGATGTGGACCCTCATGTGCTTGGAGTTGCATTCGGTGGTCCCATCGAAGATATACCTATCATGGAAGTTTCAAACTTGTATCTTGCCCTCTTTTCACTCTGTTCTCTAATGGCATCCAAAGCAACTACCATTTCCGCTGTGACTTCATCGGGGCATTTGTCACAAACCACCACATCTTTGCAAACAATTCTTGCTAGGTGGTACTTCAACCTTTTATGCCCCCAGACATGGTTGGAGCAGAAATTGCAAATGACCTCGTGGTCATTGTTGTCACCCAAAACTGACATGCGCGTGCTGAAGCCCAAAAATAAGCACACCAGCTTGATGACAACTTTGAAAAGAGCAGCCAATGTCACCACACTCCTCTCTTCCTCGCTTCAGGTTGGCTCTTCTCCAACTCAAGGGGGGCTTCCCTAAGATAGGATGGCTAAGGCAGGTGCAATAAAGGGGCAAGGTGAATCGAAGAGGCTGCCTTAGGGAAACGATTGTAGGATTGAAAGTAATTTGATTAAGTGATGGGAAGGAAGGGAGGATCAGTCCTTGAGGAAATACCAGTGTCAATATACCAGAAGGGAGAATGGAGTCAAAAGAGAACTCAAGGGGGCCTTGCGTTATATGTGATTGAGGGGGAAAGATCGCATGATTGAGCAAACCCTGCTCAGTCTAGTGTAAGCAACCAAATTTACTTCTTCATTTTCTAGCTGTGGGAGGTGCACTGTACACACAAAGGATTAATATCACACAATCAATTGAGATAAAATGTGAAGATCGATACCCGTATTGCATGCTTACAAAGGGAAAGGGACTAGCAACTGATGAGACCTTTCGCCTTCCAATGTGGTGGAAACACCCCTCTATGGACTCATCCATGAACACGGAAAAGAAAGAAGAAAATCTAATAACATTCACACTTATTTAAATTCTCACAAGATTACACCACACATCGGAGAGAGTGCTCTATTTGTATCCAAAAACCCATCATGATTTTTCTATTCAGCTCAACGGGAAAGAAACTCCCAACTTTTTTCCATCTTTACAATGGAGAAGCCTAGTCTTTTTATAGACCCAAATTCCAATCAGCCTCACTTCTTCTAAAAGAAAATAAATAATAATAATAAATAAGGAAAAAAGTGAGATCCACTTTTTTCTCAACTAATGTCTAAGTAGACTTATTGCATAACTAAAGCGAGCACTCCCATAGTAAACCAAAGCTGCCCATAATAAAAGTCGACTGCCAATGAAAGGCTTGCCAAAAAGGGCCGTCACATCTGGACTATTCTTTAATCAGACTGGTTGCCACCTCGACTCTCCCAAAGATTACATACTCAATGCAATCGACTGCCATTTGTAACGCGTGAATCATCTGTCAATGGAAATGTGGATCCAAGCTCCACGTTTCTTTTTTCCTTTGCATTTCGACTGTCAATGAGAAATAGTTGATAGGTGGGTCGAGAAGAGACCGCCAACATCCCAAAAATTTCAGTAAATCACATCCGAGATGGGGCATCAATTGCTGCGATGGCGCTAACCTCCAGATAGCCAAAGATATTCATGTGATCCTCCGCGTTTATCACGAACTGGAGTCATCTTTTGAAAGCAGGCGAATCCATCGTGTATTATCGCCATGTTCTGACCAACAGCAGCCCGCTCCAAATCATAAATTCTGGAAATCATGGAAAATGACAGCCGCTAGTTCCTCTGCCCGCACCAACGCATTGGAGGTTTGACTGACTCCTCTAGCTTGCAGTCTAGGATCTGCGCTCCATAGGATCGGCTGCCAATGAAAGGTGGATCCAAACTCCACGAAACAACGAAGATAACCCAAGCGTCTGTCAATAAACTGATACGTGACACAACAAGTGTATATACTAGCTTGATGCCAGTTCTACAGCTCTATGGTCTTCGCCGATTTTTTGACTCACTGACCAAATAGGAATGCCACGTATAGCCAGAAAGGCTGGTAGCAGTCTCTAGTAAAACGACAAATTCGTACTGGAATTATTTCCGGATCAGGGTTTTGACATGCTCTGTCACACCAAAAAAACATAAATTTTGTCGCCTTAACTCACTTGTCACCTCCATCAGCGCACTTAGCCTCACAACTGTGGGGTACAAGACAAGTGGAATTTTCCGTGTGTTTGCCAACCAATGAGTTGTTGAAAGTCTGTTGACACGTGGTGCAACGTTCATGCATTCCTCCTGAGCTTACAATGCCACGAAACAATACCCACGAACGGCTCCATATCGGAATCCAGTAGCCAATTCTTGGATTAAGGTGGAAGGCATTTATTCATGCCCACGATATCTAACTGGGCGCTGCCTCTCAACGCGCCCATGCATCTCTTGAGTGTTGGATGCCTGTAGTCATCAATTATAAATAGAATGTGGCAATCCTAATCTGAGAAACGTACAACTCTCGTCTACTATCATACTTGAAACCTGATGCTGAATGCTCGAACTGGTTCGATGTTGAGGCCTTAGAGGAATTGACGCCACTTCAGTACCAGACTAAATTTATGCATGATTTGTTGCCCTTTCAACTGTAACTTTGCTTCAAAATCGCTGGCTGCGTAGGGAAAAAACAATTTCCAATCTTGATATATATTGAATGTCAAATTATGCACTCTTATGTTCCCCATCAGGTCCATTTCTCCTAGATTATTGAATGGGAAAGCCCAAAAACCCTCCTCCAGTTGCATTACTTTCATTACTGCTGTGTTTATTTGTTGCTACCTCCTCATCATAAATATTTGAAACACGACAGCTTCAGATTGCAGTGTAGACCTTCACCATTGCTGAATGCATACTTTTAATGATAGGCCGCTGTTTGGTTGAATTTATTTCTTGAACCTCTGCTTATTGTATCTGATCTTTATGCTTTCGGTAATAAGGCTGTAGCAGTCCCAACTTGTTACTGTAGCTGTATTTCTGCTGGAAGCAAACCCAAACAAAAACCTATGTGCACAAAGACATGGTCTTCCCTTGCTGCTCTGTGGACACCCCTGTCAAAGTGGGGGGGTAGCAGTCATCACTGAGATTCACCTGGACACGATATTTCCATGCCGGATCAAGAGGCCTTATAGCCTTAGGTGCCATGGAATCTGGATTGAAAAAAAAATGTTCTATATTAAAATTTAGTGATCTAAATTTAGATTTAATTTTTTTTTAATTGTTTAATGAATTTACGAAAAAAATGCGGCCCTGTTGTCTGAGATACTCAGCCATAGGGCTTGTGGGATTAGTAGTTCTCTACTCAGTCCACAGGCCCTGTGGCTGAGTATCTCATCCCATAGGGCCACACAACCCAAAAAATTAAATTTTAAATTTAGGTATCATTTAAATTGTTTTTAAATTTAAATTGTTTGTCAATTTAAATTGTTTGTAAATTTTAATTTATGGTATAATTTCAATTTGATAGGTCCATGTGGCTAAGTATCTCAGCCACACAGGAACTGTGTCCTGAGATTCTCAACCACAGGGCCTGTGGGCTAAGTAGAGTGTGGGATATTGCATTATTATTGCATTATTGCATTGCTGCATTATGCAACAAGGCCCTGTGGCTGAGTATCTCACCCCACAGTCCCTGTGGCTGAGCAGCCACAGGGACCTTTAAAATTGAAATACCACAGGGACCTTTAAAATTGAAATAATACCTAAATTAAAATTTAAAAACAACTTAAATTTAAAAAATAAAAACAATAAAAAATAAAATTAAAAAAATAACTTATTACAGAAATAAAATAAAAAAAAATAAAAAAATGCAAAACCACTAACTTGGATGGTGGCTTCACTCCTTTAGATCGCAGCTTCAGATGGCGGCTTCACTCCTTGAGATGGCGGCTTCACTCCTTCTCAGCACTCTTGGTAGCACTGTTCAGGGCCCAAGCAGTAGGAAACACCGTTCTGAGTTCTCAGCTTCTCGGCACTCTCCAAGAGTCCAACTCAAACTCAGTCTCGACTCTCACTCGGTAATAGCAGTGAGCACTCACTCACTCAGAAAACCGAATTCAGACCAGCTAACTCAACTGGTTGCTTCATGGATGCTTGAATGAGACGGGGTTGGTTGGTTTATAGCCTCCTGCGGTCTCTTTTTCCCTCCAAAACGTAGTCCATGGGCCCAAGAATGAACCGGTGTGCATTAAACCCCGACATCCGTCCTTTGCTTTCCACATGATGTGTTTTCCTTTCCATGACGAGTCCGCGCGAGTTCCATCATGGCTCTGCCCGACTTCGACGATCCGACGAGTTTAGCGGCGAGTCTGCGAGTAGCCGAGTCTTAAACGGTTACGTGACCCGAGCTTCCACTCGTGAAGACTTGTGAGTACTCGCGATTCTGAAATGAGTGGTGCTTCATTGGTGAGAACCACTTCTCTTGCAAGTTACAATACCTTTTAGGACATTTTGAAAAAATGCTTGCTGGTTCGTGACTTTAGGACAGCAGACAAGCTTACGAAAAGGAAGAAAGATGTCCAAAAGAGGGAAGAAAATTGCATGGGAGATAGGTAGTTTGACTTCCCTTCTTCCCTATACGAGGCTGCCACATTACGGCTACCTTATGACTGTCCAAATCTGCACTTTGTTACTAAATATCAGTGAGCATAAATCACCAAAAATGCAAGGGAGGACTATAGGACAACTTGCAAATGTTCTCAGTTAAGATACCCAACTATCAACGGACAAATCTGCACTTTAGAGATGTTCTTTAGTAGTCTAAAACACAGATTTTTATGTAATTTAGGAAAAATCTAAACTATGAATGACTAATCTTTGACATGCAAGTTCAAACCTTGTCTTAAATAGATCTAACTTATGAAACATTCAACGATTTGTACAAAGGTCTACTGCATGCAACCTACAAAATGGTTTTCTTTTAGATACAAATAAGTTTCAATAAACAAGTAAAGGGAAATAGTTTTTCTTTTAACTTTCGAAGGTTGAAAGTGTTAGTAATAACCCCAATCTAAGTACTAAACACACCTTAACATACATCTAGTTATGATGTGGTTGTAAGGTGGTTACCAAATGTGTATTATAAATGTATTCTTTTATACATATTAAGATATGCTCTATGTGATCCTTTTCCGCCATGTTGTTGTCTTCCTATTCTTCTTGATTTCTATAATGCCATTCTAATAGTGGTAGCAGAGATCGGGTTGGAGATCCATGAGGCAAGTGCCAAACAGAGGGGGCGTGAATAGAGGTGAGAAATCGTTGCTTGTGCGTAAGTTATTTTGCTTGTAAGTGAAGGTTCGATGAGGAAGGAACCACAGAGTTTTTTGCAGTGAACACACACATGTTTTGGTGAATTTTGGCGGCGTGAAGCAAGCCAAAGTTTTGTGCGTCAGTGGAATTCACGCAGAAGATAAGAGAAGACTAGCCTGTGCATGGACAGAGATCTGCTTGTGTTATGGTCTTGGACCTGAGATGAACAACGACGAAGCTGGGGCTGCCCAGTTTTTGGTTACTGCCTTAGGTTTGAAATAGGATGGGCTCTATGTCAAAATAGTAGCTTGCTTTTGGAAGTGCACGCGGTTCTATTTTTATAATATACTTTTGCTCCCTAGAACTCTTATGGCATGCCAAATTTATTTTGAAATGCATTTGTTTATGAATTTTCATGAGTCGAATTGAGACTCTTATCGGCCTGGTCATCAAAAGATATCTGACTACGATGTGAATGGAGGCCGTGAGTTCAAAACGTGCCCGTTCAAGGGTTTGTCGTTGCAGGCTTTATAGTGCCGGTTTTACACTAAAGGCATATATACACAGGTTGGGTTGTTTGTTTGAAAATCCGAAAGGCAGAAAAGTGTGAGGTTAAAGCGAGATAGCAGCGTCTTTTCATCCTTTTTCTTGCAGGGTTTGAAGGCTCGACACTTCGTCTCGTAGGAACCTTTTCTCTGTCCACTAAAATTGTTGGTTGGATGCAAGGGAGCTCGCTGTAATGTCCTCTTCTGGTTAAGCGTCAGAGACCAACCCGCTAACCTATCCATTTCCCATAGGTTCAAGTGGGTAATGATAAATAGGGGGATTAACTAATGATTGATGTCACATAGGAATACAAGCACACTATTAGCAGGGACATGAAGTCATTAGTGGAAAAGGGGACCAATTAAACAGTATCAAGAGACATGCGCAACATGCAGTACGCAATTCAAAATGCATGCGGCATGCGTAATTAAAATTGCATGCATGCGTAAGTAAAGTTGCATGCGGCATGCAAAGGTCAAAAAAGAGCAAAAAAAGAAGAAAAATAAAATGGCTACACTTTTGAAAATCGATTTGAGAGCTCTCTGAGCTATTTGGTGTTGGGGACAGAAACCCTCGAAAAGTATTGGTTTTGATCGTGAAATCTATCCATCCTAATCAATCCAGAGAGTAGATCACTAAGATTTACTATTGTGTGCTTCAATTTAGAGGAAGACGGATTATTTTGGTAAAGATTAATTCTTGTCTGCAGCTGGGCGCACTGCCTTCTTGTGGATTTAAGCTGGGTGTATTGTCATTGTCACAGTTGCGAGCAGGGGGGCGTATTTACCTTGGAAGCCTGAGTACAAAGGGAACGCCAATGTGAAGAAGGCTGTGCCCGTGACACCACAGTAGGGGCCATATCTGATAATAAATGTGGCTAGCGATCATAGGAGGGGCAGATTTAGTCAATAAGAGCAGCGATACATCTAAGAGGAGCAGCGACTTGTTAAGAGGGTCTTGCACTTGACGTTAAGATTGATATTGAGTAGTGAGGCAGTGATTTATCACTCCAGGCAGCATATCATATTGCAAGGGTCGTGATCGTCTTTAAGAGGAGCCTATTCCTTAATTTGGTGAAGTAGAAGGGCATGTGCCTGAAAGGAGGCAGTGATCTCTGATTCTGATAGCATTTCACTTTATTGGCAGCCTCACTTAATTATAACAGTGATCTAATTGTTGGGGGGTCAGATACATCCCTTGAGGAAGACGTGACATCACTTGTATTCCATTCTTGAGGGTTGTATGCATTTAATAAGGGCGTGACCTATTCATTGGACCCTATTCTCTCTTGTGGGGCGTTGATTGCACTCTCAACAACTTATATCAATTCTAAGGACTCGCTACAACTGTCACAACCATCATTCCTTCTTTAACATCACTGTTTGAGGTCAGACTTATTCTATCTCTGAGATCTGTTTGCTACTGATTAATTAGAAGTGATATTAATTTTCAGAATTGAATAAACAATCCTAGTTTGTTCCTCGGGGCATTTTCAAGCTTGATATCATGGGATTTATGATGTTTATTTATGGCATGCAATTAATATTTGAAGAAGCAAACTGTCACACAAAATATTGCAAACAACCAACCAACCAAATAAACTAGCAGCTAAGGAAACAAGGAAAAGAAACACAGGCAGTAGGCAGAAACCATTACTTGGTATATTACATGTTAGCCATCTGGTGGAGGTGCCATAATAAATGAGTCGCCATCTCTATTGAAGGAGCCACGAATTGCTAGACGTAAAGTAGAGAGATGCGGTGACAAAGGTAGACACGATCTGGTATCTGGTAAAGGAGCCATGTGAGGAGCCGATGAAAAGCTGTATTTGCTGTAGTGTAGAGCTCACTGTGGAGGATGGCGATACCTGTCAGAATTAGTCAAAGCCACAGGGACAGATCTTCTGTGAAAAGGAACCATATTCACGTGATTATCGCCGGTACACAATAACCCGGGATCAGTCGAGGGTGAGAACACCGTTTACCTTGATAAATAATCTCTTCTTTATATGAAAAATTGTGAAGGGATGACTAACAAGGGTCTGATAACAGATTGACAAATTTATTGACAAGAGATAATTCTTGTTATATATTGATTTTCTTGATTTCACATTCACAACCAATTGTGATATAATGTGCAAGGCACATTTCCTCCACTGTTGCTGAAAAACGACAATAGTGTTACTAATCTCAAACTTGTGAAATACAGAGAGTGGATTGAGTCTTGTGATGTCGATATAAGTAATACTTGTTGTTGGGCATTAAATTTACTTCAATGCCATTATGGATGTAAGACTCTTGAGGTGACTTTGCTAGGATTGGAGGAATTGAAACCATGTTATAACTCGAGCCTAGTATTTAAATGGCTCGAATTGTTGAATTAGTAGAGTTATTGAACACTCTACTTCTCTCTTCTGACGACAACATAGTCACAGTCAATAAGACAACTCTTACTGATGTTCTAACTTGTTTACAAGATTCACAAGACAATTGAATTTCTCCAGACTCAGCTCCAACATGAACAAACAAAGTGAAGAAATCAACATTATGAACTAGTTCTTGTTCAGAACAACTCTCTTTTTGAATTTGATGATAATTCTTATCAGTTGTTAATACACGACCAATTAAATGCTAAGTTACCAGGATACGGATACGGATCCGGATCTGGATAGGGATCCAGCTTATTTTTGAAAAGCCAGGATCTGGATACGGCCAGGATACGTCAAGTACAAAAAATATAATAATATTTTAAAAATATATTCAATGTGTATAATCAAAACCATTCACGAGTCACATCACTAGAACTGATATTATATATAAATATGAACACTGAAATAGTGAAAACTGAAAATTGAAAAGGATGATAGTTACAAAAATGAGTGATCAATGATCACTCTACTGTTCTATATATAAATATGAACACTGAAACAGTGAAAACTGAAATGATACTTGCCTCATAGAAAATTGAAAAGGATGATAGTTACAAAAATGAGTGATCAATGATCACTCTAGTAATATGATAATGTAAAGTATATCTAACTATATATCATGAAATGGATCTATATCCTCATCTGCATATTGAATCTCTACATCATGAATAGATACTGGGGTGCTGGAAATGTTGTAAGCTGTAGAAGAAGGATGAACTGGTGGTGTAACCTCCTCAAGTAGGTTGAGGTGAGTCATGGCATTCAATGTCATGTTTAAATCAGAAATCTCGGGCTCCACATCCCACATCCTGCTCGGACCTTTCTTATACTCTGGACAAGGATGTGATAGAAGGCGGAGGTTGGAATGAACATACACAAGATCCTTGGCCTTTGCTGCTCCCAATCTGTTTCGCTTCACTGAATGGATGAAGCTATATGTACTCCAATTCCTCTCAGAGATGAATGCTATCCCCGCCATGGAAGCCCCACCAAGTAATAGGATCAAGATGCCCCCGATCATCCATGGCTAGTGGATCTGAAAAGTTACCAGTGGATTGTACAAATGCTCCAAATTCCTCACGAACTTCCAATGCAATGCCCACATCCCTGTATATCTTCCTCAAAGCTGTCTTATATCCCTGTACCACTTCAGAATCTTTGTTTGAGGCTGTCCTACCAGGTAAAGACAAAATTTTG
The DNA here is from genome assembly GCA_027924585.1 of Larix kaempferi. NCBI lineage: Eukaryota > Viridiplantae > Streptophyta > Pinopsida > Pinales > Pinaceae > Larix > Larix kaempferi. The sequence continues at coordinate 25,663,912 of BSBM01000158.1, read as the reverse complement.
CAATGATAATATTTGGGGTGGAGTGCATAGGCCAAAAGGTGTAATGGTGTGGTCATTTTGTTCCACCTTTTGGTAACAATGTCCTTTATTTCATTGTAAACTACTTCAAAAGGGTCGCTTTCACTTGCCTTGATAATTTCCCTTATTCTCTCTAGCATACTATCTATGTTTTCATAGTCTTCCCCCAAGCAAGGCATATCTGTGTCAAATGTCCCGATCATGGTCAGGATGGTTCTGTAAACCGCAAAAGGTATTGGACCTTGTCCCACCATGCATCATCAAGAATGATAGACTTGATTTTTTGCCCGCTATCAGAAGTGGAAGTCCTCCATGATTCCCAAAGAGGGTCAATGACCATTGCTTGTAATGCTTGCCTAACTTCCACAAGCCTCTTTATGACTAGAGTGTGGGAGGCAAAACGAGTTTCAGCAACCTACATAAGTTTTGAAAAGTCAAATATCAGATTTGAAATGATAAATCATATACGATTAAAATTCATAAGTCATATACAAATTGTCAAATAAAACTAATTAAAAATGGGGTACCTTCAATAGCTCCAACTTTGCAAAACCCCTATATATGGCTTGGGACATCGAATGATTGGTTATGAACATTTGGATCTCCTTTGATGCTACATATATTTCGTTGATCCACTCAATCTCGCCAATCTTGGCAAGCATAAGGTTCAACGAATGCACTGCACATGGAGTCCAAAAGATATGATCATATTGACCCTCCACAATCAACCCTGCAACTCTACATACTTGTGCATTGTCCGTGATAACTTGGACAACATTCTGTGACCCCACACTTTCTATTGCATCAATAAGAATATTGGAGATGAATGTTGCATCTTTCTCCACTCCACTACAATCAATAGCCTTCAAAAACATTGCCCCTTGGGGGCATATTGCAATAACATTGATTAAAGGGCGGTTTCTTTGATCCCTCCATCCATCAGAAACTATAGACACACCTGTTTCTGCCCATGTATCTCGAATTGACTGCAACTGTCTATCCACAGATTGTCTTTCTAATGTCAGCAATGTGGTGCGGACCTTTTCATACTCGGGGCTCTTGTATCCTTTCGGTGCTTCATTGACCGCTTTAATCATTTGTTGCCAATATGGGGAGCGCACCAAATTGAATGCTAGCCCATTTGCATAGATGCAACGAGCTACGTGCTCATCAGTTACTTCTCTGCCTTGGTCATTGAATGCTGTTTCAATAGATCCCAAAGCAGGCCTTTTATTACTTGTGGCAACAAGTCTAGATGGTAATGGGGCCCTAGATGAAGCATTTTGCATAGGGAGTATTCCTTTATTAGCATGACTCCTATCAGCAGCATTTTGCAAAGATGCATAGAATGCGAGTTTTTCGGGACTCAAACCTAGTCCAAGTTGGCCATTTGGACCATTTGGACCAGTGCGTAACAACACCCCTGTATTGGTTTTCCCAGTGAGATGGGCCTTCACCCTAGTGTATGAGCCATTTCGGATGTCGTTGCATGAACTACATTTCCATTTATATGAACCACCTCCAAGATTTTTGCCAATAATTTCTACATACTGCCATAATGGAGATCTTGGGTCTTTATTGAGAACGGATTCTTGTGGTACATTTGCTCCTTGACTTTGCTGCTGTGATGCCATGTTTACAATGCTGTAGTCTGTACATAATTAAGATTCAAGAATATAAAAGTTAAAAAAAATTGGACTGTTTTGTGTATTCCTATCTAAACAAGCAAAAACAAATGAGAAAATAAAAAACACAGTCACTGTCATAACATGATAACACTCTATAGTCTGTACCTAATTAAACTTTAAAGATGTAAATAATAAAAGTTAAAATTAAAAAAAAATAGGATTGTATTCTAAACAAACAAAAGCCAAAAAAGAATGACTAATTTTAGGAGACTGTTTACTGTTTGTTCAGAATTAAAAATAGGACTGTGACAAAAATTAAAATGGACTCTACATGCATTGTCAAAATTAGAAAATAAAATAAAATGTCAAATGTTTAAGTAATTTAAATGAGAAAATAAAATAATATTGTCTGTCATAATTAAAAAATAATAATAAAATAAATAATTTAAATGCCAAAAAATTTAAAAAATGAGAAAATAAAATAAAATGCCAAATTAAAAAATAATAATAAAATAAATAATTTAAATGCCAAAAAATTTAAAAAATGAGAAAATATAATAAAATGCCAAATGTTTAAATAATTTAAAATTATTAATAATCATAAATTATTATAATATTATTTATTTATTAATTAGAACAAGTTAGAACTTAGAACAAGGTTAATAATTAAATTATTACATTATTAATTATTTAATTATTTGAATTTTTTAACAAATCTGTGCAATGTTAACATTGACTAACCTCTGCAAACTCCCGCCGGTCGAGCTGACTCGTGCTGTCACCTGTGGCACACACGTTCCCGCTGCAAACTCCTGCCGGTCGAGCTGTCACCTGTGGCACCCACATCACTATGGGTGGATTGCTTCTTGGCAATGGTCGTCAACAATCAAGAAGATATATAAGTCACACCGAAGAGTTCATTCTCTAGTAATGACGCATCTTGCAGTTGAAAGATTTTCTAATTCTCACCTTGTTCCTGACAGGGGGAATGATTGACAGTTAGAAACAAGCGAGCGAGAACAAGCAAGTAGGAACCGTTGAGCCTGAACCAAAGTCAGAGCCAAGTTCCAGAGAGAACCGTTGAGCCAGAACCAGATTTAGAGCTAAGTTCTAGAGTTTGTGGTAATCCTAAAACCACCATTTAGTAGAAGACATCAGCTTCTACTAGTCTTTTTGGTTTGTGGTCATCCCAAAACCACCATTTTCAGAGAGCACCTTTCATTAGTAGAAGACACCAACTTCTAGCTAATTTACTTGGCGATTGATTAGATTATCAAGTAAGAAATGTTCGTCCATTGTCAACTATTCACTTCCAGATTTCAGTTCTTTGCATTTGCTTGACACATTGGTTGTTAAGCATTTTTAGTGGCGGCTTTTCAGGTAGATCTTCATCGAAACTCATGAAGTTTTATGATGAGTTTTAGGTTGAATACTTGTATGGACTTATGATTAAGGGGAGGATTGCTAGTAATAACCCTAATCTAAGTCCTAAACACACCTTAACACACATCTAGTTATGATGCGGTTGTAAGGTGGTTACCAAATGTGTACTATAAATGTTTTCTTTTATACATATTAAGATATGCCCTATGTGATCATTTTCTGCCATGTTGTCGCCTTCCTATTCTTCTTGATTTTTATAATGCCATTCTAACAGAAAGAGAGAAAGAGAAGTGTCGACAAGAATGGTAGTGGAGTCACCAAGGACCAACTAAGAGGGCCTTGTTTGAAAGATCACCGAATAAATGAGGTTGCGCTAGGCTAACCTTAATCCTTTCGATGAATAAGGGACTTGCAATCAATAAACAACTAATGGAGATTGAATCTTTTCTTCTTTCCTCTCCTGGGTGTAATCTACATGAAAGGAGGTAGTATAACACAATCCATCTGACAGTAAAGATACTAAAAGTAACTACTTTTCATGTAAATTATCATTGAGATTTAATCAAGCATGTACTTAGATTAAACCTTCATCCAACTTGGTAGTAATACTCTTTCAATGGCTTGTTAAAGAGATGAATGAATTCACAATTGCAAGAGATACAAGTTACCTTAGAAGCATAAGACAAGTTAGCATCTACACATCAAGATGCTACTTTTAATGTGACCTACAAAGTCTTTATTTATTCAACAAAGTATTGTTCTCAAAGAGTGATTACAATAACATCAAAGACTCAAGCATCAACTAACAATGAGAAGAGGCGGATACACTTGTTTAAATAGGAAAATGAGCAAGGGAGGTGCCTCTCCATGTGTCAAACTCATGCACCAAGCCATGCACCACCTCTAGGAGCTAACTAGAGGTCCATGGCCACCTCCAGATGAACTAGGATCTCATGTGCCACATCTAGAGTCATTTAGGGGAGAGAGGGGCATCTCTGCATTGAACTAGAGCTGAGTAGGTATGCATGCACCACCTCTAGACTGAACTAGGGGACAAAAGGAGGGAACTAGAGAAAACTCCACTAACATGCAACACGTTATCAGTTCACCGGAAGAGAAGAGAGTGCGCCCCCCTCAAAAAGAATATTCCTTTTCACCAACCTTTTAAAATCTAGGATTTTGTCCGAGGTGTGCTAGGCTTCATGAAGGGGACCAAAGGGGTTAATTAAGTGTTTGACACCTCCTTTAATTTTTTTTTTAAGCAAAAAAGAGAACTGTATATATTAATAAGAGGGAAAAAATATTACATTAGACACCTTGTCTCGAGTACATTCCAGTTTTAACTTTCTCATGACTCTTATCAAACCTAGCAAACAGGTAAAGTGCAGAACCACTAGAATTCAAAACAACAAATCTCAGATATGACCTCGCTAGATTATGAAGCTCCCAATCCTGTAAGTTCCTTCCCACATATAGATCTCCAGGCCATATATTCAAAAGATTATAACTGGACTGACCAAACTGTTCAAAGGTAACTAACCGACCCATTACAGAAGCGGATATATGACTGTAAGACTGACACATTATACATATTATCAAACTGCCGAAAGACCAGAAAAAGACACAGTCGTATGACCATTGTTAACCAGAAGACTTATGTGGATCCTTAAACTTCTTTGGATCATTAGACTGTTTTGTATCCTTGTGCAACAAGTCGGCCCTCGGCAGGTGAGCAATGCCTCCTTGTTTCGAGATATTTCTTCCCTTTGGAGCCATCGCTTGCAGGTTCGGAAGGAGAGAAACGCCGAGGTGCTCAGCAATCGCATCCAGTTTCATGTGCATGAATCTGGAGTCCTCATCATGGTCTTTAAAAGACTGAGAATGGGATAAGAAATCATCCATGCTTTCCATGGCTCGAGCCACCATGGTCTTAGTTACCCAGTACATTACCAGTACTCAATTATACAGAGCCATTCCTCCTTTGGTGTTGCCGGGATCTTGGATCCATTCTACCATCGCAACCACCTCCGGTGAGGGCTCTTCCTCCCCCACACTCAACCAAAGGTTTTGCTTGATTTCCTCGATTTCCTTTTGGGTCTCTTGCGGCACCATACATCGGAAGAAAGTGGCCGTAGCTACTGCTCGCCATTGATCCCGAGTGGGACCTCCCTACTCTTCCAGCCCCACCCTCGCCGGTCGACCTCTGCGAGACATGAGCCTTTCGCTACTCCTATCGGCACCTTCCCAGAGATAAGAAACAGAGGGCAGAAGAAAAGAAGCTAAGCCTGAAGAATCATGGAGCGAATGTGTGGAACACCATCGAAAATGGGGATTAAGTAGATTAGGTCCAGTAACTATCATAATAACTTCCGTCCAATTATGAGCTCTGGTCGTATTCCCGTCATCCTGCGCAATCCTGAATACATTACTTCCCGGATTGCCATCCTTTGCAAATTCATGGGAGGCGACTTAGTCATCATCATCGTACCCCCACGCATCATATTATAAATATCCGCAGTTTTGAGAGCTATCTAGGCGATCATTCTACATTTATAGCTGCGTCAAGCCGGAGATCGTCCTGACCTGCCAATGATGTGGAGACCTCAGGACATGACACCAAACAGTCCGGAGGCAGTACCTCAGCATCAGGATGCTTGAACGGAGCCTCCATATCTTATCTTTCTTGTTGCATGCAAAACACTTGGCATGTTTCTTCCGTTATTTCATTCAGGGTGCCTTCCCATCCTCCAGTACGATATTCTGTCCCTTGGTTGGTGAGCCTATCCGCCAGTCTGTTTGCTTGGCGACGAACGTGGTGAGAGGAGATAGCATTTACTAACATCAGGGTATCTTGAAGGTAGCGGATACGGTAAGCGACGCGCCAAGACTTCGCCACCTTATGGGATTGGGAGCCGTGATAATGTTTGGAGGCTATCTGTAGCACTACCCGCAAGTCACCCTCGATTTGCAATTTGGAGTATCCCCGTCTTCTTGCCATGTTCAAACCCTGCAATAGAGCTTCTATCTCTGCCACATTGTTTGTTTCCAAACCGAGGTACCCGTAGAGAGCTCCCACCTCCTTTCCATGCTCATCACGAAAAGCTCCTCCGTATTCGGCCTCACCGAGATTGCCTCGCGAGGCACCATCAAAATTCAGCTTCACCCAACTAGGAGGTGGCAGAGCCCAGACTGTCGGACTCTCAGGGGTGTGTTGTCCAGGCTGAGTATGACCAATATAGACAGGGAGGTTCTGCACTCCCCAGGTACGCAGGATAGCTTTCTCACTTTCCGGTAGTTACATGTCTTGCTCGTTCCAGGGATATAGGGATAGAGTTTCATGAATGGCCTTTTTTATATGCTCCCATACAATCTGTTTTTCCGTACATTTGCCTGAGAAAATTCTCCTGTTTTATTCCTTCCAAGTCTTCAGAGGAGGAAACCCCGGAAACAACTGCCAGATTCTGTTAGTGATTCGGCCTTGGAAAGGTTCACCTCTCCAACCCTTGATAGATGCTGCGGGGTTCTTACGAACCCTGTCAGATATACTGAAGATTACTGCTCCTCGATCCCATAGGGCAAAGAAAAAACTGCATGCATCTAGGAGGTGAGCTATCGTCTTGTTGTTTTCTCCGCACAGAATGCAGAACGATGGCTCCGCAAAACCCCTTCTCATTAGGTTGTCCCATGTTAAGATATGGCCTTTGAGAACAAGCCATAGGAACAGATTTATTTTGGGCCATAGGTTACTGGACCACAGATTCTTCCATTCACTGCTCGGAGGTTGATCCCCCGTCAGATCCTGCAGGGAGTAGGCTTCCTGGAGAGAGAACATACCTTTAGTGGAGTAACCCCATCAGAGAATATCAGGTCCTTCCTGAGCTTTTATTCGCCGTTGTGAGAGGTGGTCATATATGGTTTCCCCTTCCTCAATTCTGTAATTATCTCTCCACCACTCAATCGGTTTCCAATTTCGAAATCCTCAGTCATCCGCTTCCTCCTGCCAATAATGGTTAACTTTCCTCCAGCCTAGCTCCTGAAGAAACATAGGGGTTTGGAGATTGGGCAAAATATTCTGGAGTATTGGCTGTTGTTTCCAAGAATTTGTCCATACGTTGGCTAAAGAACCCTCCCTCACTTCCCAAAAACTGTGTTTCTGGATTAAATTCCTCCCATCCCTCGCCATCTTCCAGATATGAGATCCTGCTTCCGGCCCATCTATTCTGATTAAGTTTTGTTGGGGTATATTCAGAGTGAATTTGCTGCACCAAAATCTTGCCCAGTGTTCCTCACAATAGTTAATCCACCTCCACCATACTTTCGCCCCACAGACTTTGCTGAGCCTTTGAGGATCATGCACGCCCAGGCCCCCATCTTTCTTTGGCTGGCAGAGAGTGTCCCAGTCTACAAGGGGCCATTTGCGATGATCTGCTGCACCTCCCCAGAGAAAGGTTCTTTGGATACTTTGAATTTCTTTCATCACTGATTTTGGAGCTGCTAGAACAGAGAACAAATACAGAGGCATTTCCTATAAGATAGACTTCACTAGGACCATTCTGCTAGGGAAATTTAAGGCCCGTAAGGTCCAATCCGACAGTTTCTCCTTCATCTTGCTTAGGAGTTCTTCCTAGGAAATCTTTTTCAGAACAGAGGCTGAAAGGGGGGAGCCAAGATATTTGGATGGAAGGGAGCTCCTTTGGAAACCGATAATCCGAAGGATATTTCGTTGGGTGATAGGAGGGGTGTTGAAGAAAAAAACCTGGGACTTGTCCTCATTGATGGTTAGCCCCGAAGCTTTGAGGAAGAGATTTAAGCCTTTCTTCAACTGCCTGGCTTCCTGCACCGATGAGTGCCCCATGAGGAGTATATCATCCACGAATTACTGATGAGTCAAAGGCCTATCGTAAGGAGGGAAGCAAAGGCCTTTGAGGGCCTGTTGGTTCACCATATGAGTGATGAGACGACCCAGACCCTCAGTCATTAACACAAAAATGAAAGGGGATAGGGGATCTCCTTGTCTAATACCTCGAGAAGGCTTAAACACATCCGAAGGAGCCCCGTTAATTAGAATGGAGAAGAAGGCCGAAGATGTTAGATTACCTATCCAACGGATCCAGTTGTCTCCAAAGCCAAAAGAGGCCATCATATGCTTCATGAAATTCTAGTTGAGCTTATCATAGGATTTAGAAAGATCGAGTTTCAACATCATTCCTGCTTTTTTAGTCAGTTTGAGGGAGTGTAAAACGTCATCAGCTAAAATTATCCCATCCAAGATTTGTCTCCCCTCTACAAACCCCGATTGTTCAGGAGAGATCAGTGTAGGAGGAAGGGGTTTGAGACGATTAGCCAAAACTTTAGTGATAATTTTGTAGATAATATTGCATAGAGCGATGGGTCTAAACATACCTGGATTGTCTGCCATTGATTTTTTAGGCACCATAGTTAGAAAGGTTGAGTTAAGAGCCGGAAGAACTCCCTGCATTCTCCTAGATTCGTCCACGACTTCCCAGACCTCGTGCTTAATCAGATCCCGAGAGTGGTGAAAAAAAATTGTAGTGAAATCATCAGGGCCTGGGGCTTTGCCGTCTTCCATTTGGTTCATTGCATCTTCAACTTCCACCATTGCTACCGGCCTGATCAACATCTCATTCTGCTCTGCGGTAACCATCCTGGGGATGACCCTTATAATTTCCTTGATGGCCTCTGCCCTGTCAGTATTAGGTTTAGTAAGCAAGGATTTGAAGTAGGAAATTAGTTCCTTCTCGATTTCCTCATGAGTGTCTATTGTCTGGCCATGTTGGGTTTTCAGAATGGATATTCTATTATGGTGCCTATATTGGATGGTTGATCGAAGAAAGAATTCGGTATTTTTATCCCCATCCTTCAACCAGTAGTTCCGTGACTTTTGTTTCCAGAGAATTTTCTCTTGTTTTTCCCTTTTGGTGAGGTTCTCTGAAACACGCTTTTCTTTGTAACAGAGGTCATCTATGAGACCCTCCGTCATAATGTCCTTATGAATTTCTTCCATTTGTTGTTCCAACTTGACTTTTTCTTGAAAAATATTGCCGAAGACCTCTTTATTCCAGGTCTTCAGTTTTTCCTTAAGAAGCTTCAATTTTTGTTGGAATTGATACATCTTGGTGCCTTGGGGAGGAACCAGTGAGTGCCACCAGGTCTCCATTTGGGTGTGGAAGTCAGGATGGGTTAGCCAAAATTGTTCAAAACGGAAAGGGCGTTTCGCTTTGATCCCTATGTTACTCCAGACAAGAATAATCGGCCAGTGATCCTAGCAAGAATAATCGGCCAGTGATCCTAGCCTGCCGCTGGTAGGGACCGAGAAGCTAGAGCCCCACATAAAAACATTATACTCTCAGAGATTAAAAATCTGTCAAGTCGAGCTGCTACTTGATGTTCACCTCCCCTTTTGTTGTTCCAGGTGAGGTCGCCACTACCCATGCCTATATCTACCAGGTGGCTAGACTCAATAAATTCATCAAACAGGTTATTCTCGTGGGTTAAAAGTCATCGGCCTCCTTTTTTTTCCGTGAGAGTACGAATCATATTGAAATCGCCTCCAATGATCCAATGTTGTCCTACCAAATCATCCCACATTCTGTTCAGAGAACTGAGGAAGTTTCTCTTTAGTGGATAGCTGCTAGGGCCATAGACATTAGAAATGATTCCCCAAGCATTTGTTCCCAAGATGTGAAAATCAGCCGACAGACTAAAGGTCGTAGAAACAAAATTTTCTACAAGGATCTGTCGTGGATCCCAAAGGATCGCCAGGCCACCAGCTTGGCTTACTGCATCGAGCGCCATAATTTGAATGTCTCTCCAAAAATTTATATCCCTAACTTTCAGTTGCCCCTTAGAGCATTTGGTTTCCTGTAAAAAAACTATGGACGGTTTCTCCATTAAAATTTTCCTTTTCAAGGATTTGACCTTTTGAGAGCCATTGGACCCCCGAATGTTCCAGGATAGAATCTTCATTAGGCAAGATAACGAACCGTAAGAAGGGCTTCCTAAATCATTGGGTTGACCTGAGTCCACAAGCTGTGCCCCATCTTCCCCAAATTGTTCTCGGTTAGTCTTCCTTCCCCTATTCGCTCCTCCATCTTTATTTTTTCGCTTGGTTTCTTTAAGTTTCAGGGGTCCAATTCCAAGACCCGGGGTAGGTTTGACTTGAAGGATAGCTTCCTTTAGAAGTTGGAGTTGTTTGTCTGGTATTGATTTAATGTCCTTCTTCCTGCATGCTTCTTCAATGCCATCCAGATTCAGCTCCCCCATTTCCATTTCATCTCCATCTTCTTCCATCTTATCCCCTTCTGGTGGAGTTTCAGGCTGTTGAGTAATTGTGATAGTTGCTCCTTTGTTGGGGCTTGAAGGTTTCAAGGTCGTTTGATGTGTCTGTTGATCCCCAGGGGCAGTCAACGAGTCAGGGTCTATTTGTTCCAATACTGCAAAACTGTTAGATGTATTTGCTTTCTTGTTTAAACCTGGACCATTCTGCTTCCTCCCTGTCCTTTTTATGTTGGTAACCCTAACATACCCTTCCGCATCTGTTGTCTCCTTTGCTTTGTTTGGGGTTTGTTCTGATTTCCGAAGGGGACAATCCCGAAACAGATGCTTGTGCGCATGGCACCAGCGGCATCGAAAAGGGATATGTTCATAGTCAAGGGTTTGAAACCACTCAGAATCTTCCCAAGTAAGGTTTATCCCCTCAGGGAGATCTTTAGAGATATTAATATAAACACAGATTCGGGCATAAGAGACATACCTTCCTTGTTTGGTGAGATCTGAGATCTTCACAAATTGTCCAATGGTATTTCCTATGGCTTCCAAGATCTATGAATCCCAGTATTTGGTAGGTAAAGAGTACAGCCGGATTCAAACAAGGGCAATGGATAGATCTTCCTTGTCTGGATTGAAGTGATCTCTCCATACTCTGAGGTAGAGGCCGACCGAATAATAGAAATAAGGTCCTCCTTCAGGTATCCTCTCCCTGTCTTCAATATTAAAGAAAACCACTGTGAAAAAGCCCTTGGAGCCCAGCAGTAGATCGTAATGGGCCTCTGGCTTAAAAGTGGAGTTAATCCACCAGATTAGTGCTTTTTTAGACGGCCTGATGCCGAGAAACTTTTCGATTAGGGCATGGTCTGTCATGTATTGGATCTTTTCTTTGATTTTCGTAGGATCCACTGTTACTGCAGGGATATTGACAGATTTCGGGATATGGGAGCCTGAACTAGGAAGCCCTTGAGGCGGTGGTTGTTGAACAACGGAGCCTGTAGATCCTTCTCCTCCGATTCCATTCTCCTTTGCAGTTGCTTGAGGATCCCCTTGGCGTTGCTGTAATCCAGGCGAGAGAGGAGGGGCTGCGCCCCCCCTGACTATTATTCATCCCAAAGAAAATCAGGCGAAAAACTGCGTAAGAACCCTGCTACCTTCAAAGTTCTGCAGATCGACTTTTTCCATCACGATGAAGCTAAGCACCGGGAGTAGACTTCACACCCAGCCATCGGAAATCTTGCTATCTGTAGGCAAAACCATGGGGCAATGGCCGCTTCGATCTTTTATTATTACTCGGCAAAAACTTACAATGCTTTCTTCTTTTATTGTTACAATGCCAGTGGTCACTTTCTTTTTATACACATATGAGGGTTTCAAAAGGAACCAAAATATACTAGAAGGGTCTATATGATCTTGCCCTAGTTTCACATCCCAAAAGAACAAGGCTCTAAAATCCTATAAGGTGTTATCTCCACTTTCCATGTCTTCTACTAGGGTAGAAATCGTGGATGCACAATGAGAGCCATAATAATCATCATCATCTTCAATGTTATGTTCTTCGATGAAGGATGTGTATGGGATGTACAAATAAATTGGCGGAGTATGGATTTAACCCATGAAATTGGTCAAAAGTTGGCTCTAATAACAATGGAATAAATGGTTCCTATACTTATATGCATTGATTGGTCACAAGTTGAAGGGGTGTGTGACCCATATCTTCAAGCAGAGGTTCATGGTGATGAATACCAAGCCAGTAATGCCATGCAACTTATGGACCAGATTGGGAAGTCACAGAAAGAATTAAGGGGAAAAAAAATCAAATTATGAAAGGTGATGGTTGTTAATTTTCTAAACCCCAGATCTAGATAAACAAATTCCAAGTGATTTCCTTTTTGAAAATTAAATTTTCAGCTCACTGCTTTATTTTCACTACTAGGATTAATTAAAAGAAAATTAAATAGCTGAAGCAATACCCATGGAAACAGATCTAATCAATAAAAACAAAGACACATAATTTCTTCCCTTTAAATCAACTTTTCATTCCAATAACTTCCAACCTTACAAGGGCTCCCTTATTGGGAAAATGGCCCGAGAAAATACACTACAACAAAGCTAGCAAATGCTCCACTAAGAAAAATCTTTCTCTTGCAAACTGCCTCGAAAAATCCTTCTTGATTTGCTCGTTGCCCCTTTGCACCTGTATGATCTTAACGACCCCATTCATACAGCCCTGTATGGTCAGCTGTGGGATGCTGTACGACTGTCGTACGTTGCTCTATGACCGTCACTATACAGATCTGCTGTTGTACGACTGTACGACTTGATCCATACGATTTTGTTGGATGGTACGACTGTGTACAACTCCCCTACTGTACATCCTGCCCCCTATAAGAAACCTCTTGCCCAGCTATACAACCCCCTGCAAAAGATTCTCTAACTGTTGCTTTCTCTCTGCCAAATCTAGAAAGTGAAAGTCCTTCACTCTCCTCAAACTGAGTTTCTCTCTTATGAGTTGTTTGTCTTCTCCTCTCACATTGGATTCCTTTTATCCTTTTGAGATGTACCAAAACCCTATCTTCAATGGTTGAGATTAGACCTCATTTACTTGAGACCGATGGCTAAGATTCACTTAATTAACTTAAATCACCAGTGCCAAAAACTTAAGCACTTTATTAAATTAACCTCAATTAATCTAAAAAGACATTCACTTTATTAATTAACTTAATAAAGTGAATTTCCAAAGTTCTGAGAGGTATTAGTTGTTGAAAAAGATAACTTTGGAGGTCCTCCTTCATATTTTTGGTGTGAGTGTGATGAGGGGGACCATAAAGTTTTGTTCTTTGTGTATTTATGTAATAAAGTGACTTTTATGTAAATAAAGTTATGTTTTGTACTTTATAAAAGTGGGTCACATTTAAAGTGATGTATTTAATAATTAATGAGTTTAATTATTAAAAGTGAATTAAATGTAGATCCTTGATGTTGTAATTAAATCTCAACCCTAGATTAGGTAGTTGATGAGTTAGTTACAAAAAGCAAGTAAAAACAAAGTGAGAGGGACAAAAGACACACACACCATCAGAGAGGAAGAGAAAAATTGAAGAAGAACAAGAGTACCAAGGAAGGGCACGATTTCTGAGAGAAGAACAACAACAAAGTTCCCAATGCTGTCTGAACAAGCCGTACATCAACATTAAAGGCAGCCACACGTGTGGGCTCGAATTCCAATGAAGTTGGCTCGAATCCCAATGCAATGATCAGAATAATTAATACAAACCGTACATCAGTGAAAGAAGACACGTGAGGACACATAAATCGAGGCAGAAAGGTACAGTTCCGTACAGTAGGCCGTGTTGCCGTCGGAAACACACCTGGGGTTAACGTGGCATAAATTTTCAAGCCACTAAGTGTGTCCTTGGGGGCAAGCCTCGAGTCAAGTACTGTCACTTGAATCTTGACTCCTCCATTTAGGCAAACTCCTAACGAAGCCAGGGGGTGGACCCTAAAGTTGCTAAGGCTGGTTAAGCTAAGCTAGTTAAGTGGATGAATTAGTTTTTTAGGAGTTTTTTAATAATGATAAAACTGACATAAGAGATTTGCAATATAACTTAAAGTATAACAGCATAAAGATCTAAACATCATATAACTTGAACATGATTAATGAATCATTCAACACATGATAATAATTAAAAATAATCTGTAATGATAAATAAAGAGACCAGTGCTGAAGAATGGAGTCAAAATTGTAATGCTGCTTGTAATACCGAAAATAAAATATTGTGCAAATGTTCTTGGTCAAGTTTAAAATTAATGTGGTAATGAGTTTTTTTATTATGGCTGAGAGGGGATCTCCAATATACCCTAAGGTATTGGAAACATGTCCGGATTCTTGCAAGGTGGTTTCTCACTCAGACATGTGGGCTGGATCGGATTCTCCTGGGAGATGTTCAACACTATACCAAACGAGGGTATAGTCTAACGGTTTCCACGAGTTCGCTACCCAGTAGTTCCTGTGCCCTTTGAGAAATTTGCCCACACTATGCTAGAAAAATCGATACACCGGATTTTCGTATATAGGTGGTTTATTGGGGAATGTTAATCCTATTACTAGTCACTTATTCCCTTTTTGGTGCGATCAACATGTTCAGACTGAGTTGCAGTGACCACAGAGCATACGGGGAAAAGCCTTGTTTATTTTAAAAGTTTTTTGAACACAAATTTTACTTTTTAATTCCCCAAGAGTCTATTTTCGCGCCAGTACTCGGGCAAGCCCTTATCCTGAAACCTTACTTCGGGAAAGCAAGGGGGTGTTTTGAATTGTAAATCACTGAAAAGTAAATGTTTTCTAATTACTACACTACCGAGGTAGTGGGTTAGTATCCGAATTACTTCTTTGCAAAAGATAAACAATATTGTAGTGAAAAAAGTATACGGTCTGCAAAATAAAACAAATTGTTCCCATGTCTTGAGTGTGTCAATGGCCCAATATTTGGATTGGACCAAGACGTTAGATTTTAATCTACTTGGTTAATTTTAATTTAATTTAATCTAATGTTAAAATTCGCTTAAGTTTTCGAAAAATGACAACAATCACAAAAAACTCTGAACTGACACCAATCCCCCCTGAGGGGATGAGAAGCAAGCTTTGTAAGCTTACTTCAAAAATAATTTTATTACCAATTACAATGCTTAATGCTGAAAGTAAAGAACTCCTATTTCTCCTTACAGATCTAGAGAAAAGAGGTTACAAAGATGGAAGCAAAGTAGTGGAAGAAAGGTGAGGTTCAAAGGAAGTTTTGGATCATCCCAAATGGTTGAAAAATGTGCTTCAGATCCTTTTACCTGTTGTCATAGTACAAAAATCAACAAACTTTATTAGTCCAAAAAGTGCCCAAAATCACTTTAAAAGTGTTTTGGGCAACAACAAAAAATACTAAAAAAAATCTAAGTTAAAAACTAGTTAACTGAAGAAGGGGAACTAAGATGGAATGGCCAAAAAGCCAACCTCTTAGGGTCTTGGACAGCATTGAAAAGGCAGCCAATAAAGTACTTGATTGCTTGATATAAACCTTAAAACTTTTAAAAGAAGAAATCTTTAAACCATCTTAAAATTTGACTTGAAAAAATTATTTAAAGACCCTTTTCCAAGCAAGACCCAACAATGAAATAATAACTTTGAACTAACTTGGATCTATGCATAAAAAAATCAGATCTGATTTTTAATAAGCATGTAAAGAAGATCAGATCTGAAAGTATCCAAACCAAAGTAACCAAGAAGAAATTATTTTTTTAAGGAGAAAGAGAAAGTATGAGAGAACTTGTGCCATAAAATATCAAACTAAAAATGCTTCACTGTGGAGTGCCGAGGGACAATGTTTCTGAAGTTTGTTGAAGATGGAATGTAGTCAAATTTGATCCAATCCTCCTCCAAGCTTGGCCACCTGAAATCTAACTCATAGACACTTGCATACCTATGAGATTTTATAAAACATATATAAATCAGAAATTAAAATAGCATGCAAACAAACTTATTTAACATGCAAATTTTTTGTTTCCAATCATACATGAAAAATAGGAAATGAAAGTAAACTTACTAACAATTTCCTATTCCTATCAATTCAACTAAGTTATCAAGGCAAGATCTACAATAAGCATAAGAAATAAATTTGCAAGTAGGAAACAGTTACCATATAAAAAGCATCACAATTTTGATCCACACATATATGCACTACACCATTTAGCCTCCAAAGCTTTTTATTCTTAATGCCAAAATGATATATCATATTACAAGAGCAAGACTTCTCTCATCCAACTCTAACTAGTTTGGAATGAAAGAGGGGCTCATAATATATAGAAATGGTAAGAGAGGGAAGGGTGCACATGTGAAGGAGAGAGTGTGCCATGATTTAGGGAGAAGATAGGGCTGCCTCTCACTTATTTGGCTGCAAAAAATCAGCCCCAAATCAACTCATACATCAGCCCAAAGAAGGCCTAAAAATCAGCTGCAACAATCCCCAAATCGTGGGCACTCTTTTTGGTAAATGTGCCCAAGTCATGGAGAAGTGATCCCTTAAAGTTAGCTGCCCAAAAAGTGTCATAAAATCTCTCTTACATGCCCCCAAACATAGCTGATCCAAAATCTCTTACACATCCCCAAAATTTAGGATTTTGATTTTTGGGATTTTTCACTTTTTTTGCATTTTTTCACTCATTTTTACTTTTTTGACTTTTTGCAAAATAGATGAAAAATAAAGTGTTTAAACACTTAGGAAAGTGGGTTTAGAGGTAAAGTGGGTGCTTTGAGTTAGAAAATGAGCACCCCCATTGCCAAAAAGACCCCTAGACCACAATTTTATCACTTTTTCAATTTTTTTATCAAAACCATTAAAAAATGGCTTGTTTATACGGAAAAATATTTTTTTTCTCAGAACATAAAAAAAAACCTAGGGGGGACCTAATACATGTTCATACGACTCAAAAACTATGCCTAGCATGGTTTAATACATTGACACTTAGGCTCTAATAACCTCTTAAGGTTTAAAAATTACGCCGACCACCCCAACTTTGGAGGATTGAGTGAAAAACTCGAAAATTATTAGTCGTTTATTCAACAACAAATAATTTCCAAGGAAAAAAACACTCTGGGCTAGTCGAATTAACGTTTAAGTCCTAGAAGCCGAGTCTTTTACAAAAAGATACCATGCTAGCACATTATTACAAATTCCCCGAGGGGGTATGAACATGTGGTACACAAATAAAAAGGGGCCTAGAAGGCCTGATGGATTTCTGAACTCTGATAATGAACAATTAGATTGTTCAAGTCTTCGACGGTTCACTCGGAATCCACTAAGTGCAATTTAGTGGATAACAGGGCGTACAACAACTTTTTGGCACAATTTTCGAGGTTAGCACAACTTTCGAGGTTGGGTCTGATTTCTGTAATAAATTGTTGTTTGTGGATAATCTGTCAGTTAGGGTTGAAGAGAAATTCCTTGTGTTGAATTTCTGTACTCTTCTTAAAGAATAAATTTTCTAGGGTTTTCCCCAAGTGGGGTTTTGACCGGTCAAGTTTGACCAAAATCTTGTGTTCATTGTGCTTGCATATGTTTCAGTATTTGGAGTACATTTTGAAGTTGTGGTTTTACTTTCAGAATTTCAAGTTAAAACCCTAGATTTTCAAAGTGTTTGACAGTATGTGTGAATGAGCAATTTCATATTTAATGTCAATTTTCTTCATTAGTGACGATTTCCACAGGTTAGACACAAACCCATGTGGAAATACCTATCTGAGATACAAACATCAACAAGAGGTATCAACAATAAGAACAAAGTGTTAAGGATAACTAAGGAGCAAAGAGAAGGGATTGATCTACTAATTGAAAGTTGAGATGAGTTAACAATAGAACCCTTAAATTACAAAAATCCACCATTGAAGTTGAATTCATCCTCATGAATCATAAAGGAAATCAAGGTAGAACAAGTCAGCTCAAGAAAATCAAAATCGAAATAATGACGACTAACAATGAAGCAATGCCAAAATTATCACTGGCATCATTGTCATACACACCACATAATAGAAATGAATAAGAAGTGTCTAAAAAAGAAATGAATACTTGAAAAGAAGAAATACAAAATATATTCCATCTCATCTAAGGAAGGTTGATAACACCTTGGTTCCAAGAAAATAACCGTTCATGGAATTTAACTGGCAAGGACAACATTATAAATTACATGGTATTGGAAGTATTTGCGCCTAATCCGCACTTGGGAGCAAGTTCAGGTTGGGTGCAACTGTCACTACAATACTCAACCTCTCTGTTTATGCCAACTCCTAAACAAAGCCAAGGGAGGTTGTTCCTAATAGAATAATCTAAGGATGAGTAAACTATAGGAGTTAAATGTATTTACAACCAACCACTTAGGAAATAAAGCATGTAAAGCATATCTATTCTAGATATAGCAATAGCACAAGAACCTATATCTACAACTTCAGAAGCATATAAGATTCCTTGCAAGCAAGATATTTAGAAAGACTAGTGTCTAAATAGATCTATGCTACAAAGATAATTGATGAAAAGGAAGCTTAGATCTATAATATCATGAAAATTGCATGTATGAGGATTCCCTGTATACTTATACTTAAAAGATGTTGAATGAAATAAATGCTTTGTAGTTCCTTTTAGTTGATTAGATTGTATTTGATGAAAGTCCTACATTAGATTGTTGGTGTCCACACAAGGGATGGACACAAAAAAAATAGAAAAGTCTAATCCAGGAATGTAAAGCAATTACTGACTAATCTAGAAATATAAAAGCGATTAGTAATTATTCCTAATCTAAATGAAGTTAGAAGACCAAATAGAGAGAGACACCCTTGCCTAATGGGCAAAGCCCGAGAACCATCAATGCCTAGATCATGGTATTTTTTAAGGATTATAAAAATATACTCAAGTATAGTATTCTAGGCTATTATTTTGGATTGAAAAAAACATATATATAGATTCGTAGGCGAATATTAAATATGAAACATACAATTTACTACTGAAACTTTTAAATTTTGGCGAATATTATGATAAAAAAACATATTTTATGTAAATATAGGCGATATTAGAGGTTAAAAATGACCAAATAGTGAATTTATTTTTTGTAAAAAAGCCCAAAAAATAGCCAATTGGCGAAATTTCGCCCCTAAAAATTGTTGTTGTAAATGTAACTTCGGAAGATATTCATTGTATATTATTTTTATATTATTATTGTATTTTTATTGTACCTCCGTCGGAGATGTTTTTCCTTTGTTTGGGGATGTCATTATTGTATTTGGTCATGCATGAATATCGAGGTAAAACCTCCATTGTAAGTCGGCGCAATAGTTCCCCAATGGTCAAATGTAAAATGTATTTTTGAGTCTCCCTAGGACAGGTTGGCCCCATTAGGAAAAAGGTCACCCTCACATAAAGTATAAATAGAGAGGCTTGCTCTCTCATTTGGACATAACACTCCTTCAAGCAAGTTCGCATAAGGAGAGAAAGAAGACAAGTTCGCTGGAGGAGAAAGAGAGAGAGCTGCAGAAGATATCTTATATTTTGGTTTTTCTATCTTGCTTGATATTGTACTAGTGACAAATCTATTTCTGAGGAAGTTGCGGGGTTTTCTCCTTTATGGTTTCCCCGAGGAAAATTATTGTGTCTCTTGTGTTTTGATGTGCTTGTCTGTCTTTTAGTTAAAAATCTAAGTAAATTGAATTAAAGTGCAAACTCTAACATGGTATCAGAACCAACCTGAAAAGAAGGCATTGTGGTGTAGTGGGAAACTAGGGCTTCCTAATTCGAGGTCTTCTCTCCACAGATCATCAAAAAAAGAGGGCTAGGATAATTCACCCTAGGAGGGCGCATCTTTTGGAGGAAGCATAATTCGATTTGAATATTTTTCATTTTTGACCCAGACACTAGTGCCGAGAGAAAACTAGGGCATCAAGCTTTTGGGATTTTCCTCCATCAATCCAGAAAAAGGAGTACATTGGACAACTCGCCTTGAGGAGGCGCATCTTCTTGTCCAATAAGAAGTTTAAAATTCCAAGTTTGGAAAATTAGGGTTTCTCTCACAAACCCTAGGCTAGCCAGCTCCAGAACCAGGTTGGGCATCTCAAATTGGTAAGATTTAAATCTTTGCTATTTCCATTTGAGGTTCTCATTTCAAAATGACAAATCACACCAATCTTGAGGATAAGCTTGAAGGAGCTGACAACTTCCGAGCATGGAAGTGTAGAATCTCTCTTGTCCTAGAAGAAAATGATTTGGACAAGTATGTCAATGCGGAGGTTCCAAAACCAGAGGGAGAAGAGGCAAAGGAAATCCACAAGAACTTGGTCAAGGCCAAGAGGATTATTGCATACTCCATTAAAGATCATCTCATCCCTCATGTATCATCCTTGAAGACTCCCAAGGATATGTTCGATGCCTTGAGGAAGATATTCAAAGGGAAGAACATCAATCGAAAGATGAAACTAAGGAACCAGCTCAAGAATGTGAAGATCCAATACTCAGAGACCATGCAATCCTACTTGACAAGGGTCTCTCAAATCAAGGAGCAACTTGAAGCGATTGAAGACAAAGTAGAAGGAGAGATTGTTATGACCACCTTGAATGGTCTCCCAAGATCATGGGACTCATTCATTCAAGGAATATGTGCCAGGAAGAAATTGATTCCCTTCAACAAACTATGGGAAGAATGCACCCAAGAAGAAGCTCGGCTAGTAGCAAGAGAAGAGAAGATGGGAGCAAATGATGATCAAGCTCTAACAACTCACACTAAAAGAAATCACAACAAGAGGGAGGACCGCCATCACAGAAGATACAGAAGGCATCATGGATCTAGAAGAGATCTCTCCAATATTAGTTGTTACACATGTGATGAGAAGGGACATTACTCAAGAAACTATCCCAGAAACCAAGGATCCTCCAAGAAAACCAACAATAAGAGGCATCATGCTCACACTGCTGAAGACGATGAGCCAACAAGGAAAAGAACCAAAGAAGAAAGGGATGATTCTTCAAGTGATGAAGAATATGTCTTAATCTCAGCACTCACGGGAACTATCACACATGGGAGCAATGATTGGCTTGTAGATAGTGGAGTATCCAAGCATATGATGGGATACAAAGAATCCTTCGTCAATCTATCAGAACATGAGTCACCGCACAAGGTGAAACTTTGGGATGATTATCAATACCCCATCAAAGGAAGTGGAGAAGCTTTCTACAAGCTAGACTCCGACAAATCATTGAAGATGAAAGACGTTCTCTATGTTCCAGGATTGAAGAAGAATCTTCTCTCCATTTCAGCACTAGATGCTAAGGGAATGAGGGTTGCATTTGTTGATGGCCAAGTTCTAATGTGGCCAAAAGGAAATACAATAGATGATGCAACAGTAATTGGAGAGCAAGAGGGAGGCTTGTACAAGTTGAAGGGACAACCTGAACAAGCATTGATTCATGACTCCATGGAACCAAGTGAACTATGGCACAGAAGGCTTGCACATGTGCACTATAGAGCACTACCTATTGCAAGCAAAGCAGTTTCAGGACTACCAGAAATCCAGACAAAACATGAAGGCATTTGCAAGGTATGTGCGCAAGGAAAGAACGTAAAGAAGGCATTTCCTAGCAGTGAAAGCACGACAAAAGGAATATTGGAGATAGTCCACTCAGATGTATGTGGTCCCATGTCTTCCAGTTCATAAAGCGGGTATGTATACTATGTTTCTTTTATAGATGACTTTTCCCATAAAACATGGATTTATTTCTTGAAAAGCAAAGATGAGGTATTTAGCAAGTTCAAGGAATTCAAAGACTTGGTTGAAAATCACACTGAGAAGAAGATCAAGACCCTACGATCAGATAATGGCAGAGAATTCACTTCGGAAGAATTCAAGGACCTTTGCAGAGAATATGGGATTAAGAGGGAGTTGAGCACTCCTTACAATCCTCAATAGAATGGCGTTGCAGAACGAAAGAACAGAACAATAGTGGAAGAAGCAAAGGAAATGCTACATGATCAGGATCGTTCGATGCACTTATGGGCAGAAGCAACAAGGACAACTGTGTATGTACAAAACTGTACACCTCACCGAGTATTGAACAACAAGAGTCCCGAAGAAGCTTTCTCAGGTGAGAAACCGGAAGTCAGCCATCTTAGAATATTTGGCTGCCCGGTGTACATACACATCCCAAAGGAAAACATAACCAAGCTAGATCCTTCAGGTAAGAAGGGAATATTCGTGGGATACAACGACACATCAAAAGCCTACCGAATATACTTCCCAGGATTCAAGAAGATCGAGATCAGTAGAGACGTAACTTTCGACGAAGATTCAACATACAACAAATCAAGAAAACTACCTATTGAAGAAAATGAAGAACCTGAAGTTCCCAGAATTAGAGACACAGTGATGGAAGAAGCAATTCAAGAAGATCATGAAGACCGCGACATGGTAGAACCACATGAACCTATAAATCCACCTCGTGAGACAAGAGAAGACCAGCATGGGCACGTGAAGCAATACAAGATGTAGAGAAGTATGGTGCTCCAAATGGGATGCATAGAGAAAGCAAGAGACTCAGACCATTCTCCAGCTATGTGGCCTTGCTATGTGACATCATTGATAAAGAACCTTCCAACTACGAAGAAGCAACAGAGAAGAAGGAATGGAAGGATGCCATGATCGAGGAACACCAATCGATTATGAAGAATGATGTCTGGGAGATAGTTCCAAGACCAGTAGGGAAGTCTGTTGTGACTTCGAAATGGATCTACAAGATCAAGCATGTTGTAGATGGTAGCATAGAAAAACACAAGGCAAGATTTGTGGCACGTGGCTTCTCCCAGAAAGAAGGCATAGACTACGAGGAGAAATTTGCACCTGTAGCAAGATACACTTCCATCAGATCTATACTTGCATTAGTTATAGTAATGAAATGGAAGGTACACCAGATGGACGTCAAGACAACATTCTTGAATGGTGTAGTCGAAGAGGAAGTGTATGTGGAGCAGCCACTAGGATTTGACACATGACAAACAAACTCATGTGTGCAAATTGAAGAAAGCCTTGTATGGATTGAAGCAGGCACCCAGTACACGGTACGACAGGCCGCAGGATGGACAACTTTCTGATGAGCTTAGGCTTTACCAAGAGTAAAGCAGATTCCAACCTTTACTTCAAGGTTGAGGGCGGAAGACCAGTGATACTGTTACTATATGTAGATAACCTGTTTGTGACAGGTGAGGATAAGCTCATTGCAGACACTAAGAGGAGGCTTGCTGCAGAGTTCGAGATGAAGGACCTGGGGATGATGCACTACTTCTTAGGCATGGAGGTGTGGCAGCGTGTGGATGGAATTTTCCTTGGTCAAGGAAAGTTTGCAGTACAGATTCTGAAGAGATTCAGAATGATGGACTGCAAGGCTCTGACCCACCAATGGCATCGAACTTGAAGCTATTGTGTGATGCTTCTTTAGAGACAGTTGATGCTACGATGTACAGATAGATGATTGGTTCGTTGATGTACTTGACGAACACGAGACCAATCATATGTTTTGATGTGAACACCCTGAGCCAGTTCCTGACGGATCTGAGACATGTTCACCTGACGGCTGCAAAACATATATTAAGGTACCTGAAGGATACAGTTGAGTATGGGATCAAGTATGAGGCGAATCAGAGGATTAACCTACATGGTTATGTTGATTCAGATTGGGCAGGCAATGCCAAGGATAGGAAGAGCACATTGGGATGCTGCTTCAGTTTGGGATCCGTTATGATCTCCTGGTTTAGCAGGAAGCAGTCATGCGTGGCACTGAGTACAACCGAAGCAGAGTATGTTGCAGCTTGTTCAGCTAGTTGTGAGGTAGTATGACTTCGGAGGCTACTGTCAAATTTGTTTGATCTCGAGCTCGAGGCGACTTGTATTTTCTGTGACAACCAGAGTTGCGTGAAGTTGTCTGAGAACCCGGTGTTCTTGTTATCACACAAGTTGTAGTTGCCCTTAAAGGTGATCCTATCTAGGATGGTAGAGGTGTTAGGCAACTAAAGAGGTGACCCAAGTGGACCTCGATTCCCAAGGATGATTGGTTGTCACGCCAATCGAGGCACTCTTCACTTTATATCAAGCCAAAGTGAGATCAAGGGGGGGACCCTTACTAGCCACTGAGGACTAGCGAATCAACACAAGACATTCTGAAGGTTACGAATGATGCACAAGAGTAGATCTTGGTGGATGGAATCTAGATCTAGGGAAATGTAGTGGTTTATGGGAGTTATAGACAAGTTGAGGAGGCCATCTTCCTCTGCACTGACAGACATTGGTGGCCATCTTGGATTTTATCTTCAACTAACAATTTTTGCAGGCAAAGAAGACGTCTTGGGGCAATTCGCATTGGTGGGGAGGCCTACCCTGCTCGTTTCAACAAGTCGTTTTGGGTGACAGGGAGTTGTTTTGTCTTTGTACCAACAATTTCTTGTTTCTTCATCTCTTTTCTTGCATCTAATTCCATTTTTGATTGATTGATTGATCTTTGTGTCCTTGATTGACAGGAATAGGGAGGCCGATTTGGTTGAAGGAGGCAAAAAGTTGGCAAGAAGGGCTTCATCAAGTTTGGCATTTGATCTTTGTGGGAAGTAATCCTCGTCACAAGCCTCTTCCATCTTCATCTTCCAGGTATGTTCCATGAGGTATGATATTCTTCTATCCTATCCATCTACTCTCTTAGATCACAAAACCCTCATTGATTAAAACCCTCATTTTTATATTTTTCTAGATCTACTTGGATCTAGCTTGGCTTTGGGGATAATAATTAAAACCCACCTCTATAGCATCCACGACAATCCGGATCTATAGTTTGGTGGTTATTGGCCTCCATTTGACCCATTTCCCAAGGCACCTTGCCCTCCTTGAGGCAATTCGCATTCCTTGAGGAGAGCTAGTGGGGCTAGTTCCAAGTTGTGGGTAGGTGAGATCCCACTTGATTCGCGTAGATCCATCTTGATAACCTACCCCTAGTGCTTCACCTCTTTGATTTTTTCCTTGTGGGCCCCATTCCTCATTTTGAGGGTTGTGCCCCACTTGGGTCATTGGGTGATGCATTTTAAATCTTAGATCTATGGAGATCTAGCTCATATTGGGGCATGTCATTTCAAACCCACCTTGATAATTGCCTTAACTACTCCGATCTACATTTTGGTGAAATTTGGACTCCATTTGCCCTCTCAAATCAAGGCACTAGTCTCCCTTGGGTAAATCGCACTCCTTGGGGTTAGTGTTCTTTGCTCGATCCCATATGTGGGTGTTGCTTATCTCATCCTAGATCCATAGATCTACGTCATTGCATACCCCTAGGTGCCATCACACCCCTAATTTCACCAAGTGGGCTCCACTTGGACCATTTTTCCACTTTTTAAGGAGTGGACCCCACTTGTGTATTTTTCATGGTACTAGATCTAATTCAATTGAGCTTCATAAGTGGCCCTAATCACTCATTGGTTGAAACACTTGTCACCCCATAAGCCTCTTCAACCACACTTAAACTCTTGGGCCCACTTAATCTAATTCACTCATTGGTTTCCGTAACTCAACTTACACATTTCCCTAGGAACCTTTGGGTTAGCTAGTCGTCATTGATTGGCTAGGGTCTCCCCCTTGATCTTGATTAGTCTTGGTCTAAAGTGAAGAGTGCCTCGGTTATCGTGACACCCAGCTTGCATTGGGAACTGTTGCATCTCTTGGGTCACCTCTTTTGTTGTCTGTCTCCTCTACCATCCCGAATGGGATACCTTTAGGGACAACTACAAGTTGTGTGATAACAGGTCCAATCCAAATATTGGGCCATTGATTCAATCAAGACATAGGAATTTTTATCTTGTTTTTGCAGACCGTATACTTTTTTCAAATACAATTTGATTTATCTTTTGCAAAAGTAATCGGATACTAACCCACTACCTTGGTAGTGTAGTAATTAGATAACATTTTATATTTTTCATTCTTTCCTTTACTTTTAATTTACCCCCTTACTTTCCCGAGTACGGTTTCCGGACCTGAAAGAGACTCTTGGGGTTTTAATAAACAAGAAACTTTGTTTAAAAATCCTTAAAAATTAACAAGGCTATATCCCAAGTATGCTCTAGATCTCTGCAGCCTCGAATGAACAATCGATCATACCAGAAAGGGACTTAGTGACTAGTAATTAGTATTCACATCTTTTAATTAACCTCCCATAAACGGATATCCAACGTCTCCCTTTTGCTTTTGTGTGGGAAAATTTCACAGAGAAAGCAGGAACAACTAGATAGTGACCACGGGGCCCCGTCAGACTACATCCTCGTTTGGTGTAGTGTTGGACACACCCCCATGACTTTGATCTAGCCCACATTTTCTCGCGTGGAGCCACATTTAGCGAGTTTGGACATATTCCCAGTACCTTCGTAGTATATCGAGAATTCCCCTCTCTAAGTAATCCACTCATGTTTTCACAATAATTTAAAATTGACCAAGAGCATTCACACAACATTTTTTTCAAGCATTACAACAACACTCTATTTGACTCCATATTCAACACTGGTCTTTGCTTTTATCATTAGAATCATTTGTTTAAATTCTATCATGTGTTGAATGGTTGTGGAACCTTTATGATATTTATGCTGTTATGATTTAATTTTATATTGAAAATCTCTTGTTTCAATTTCATTTTTATAAACTCCTAAAAAACTCACTCATCCATCCAAACCATCACCTAAAGCTTAATCAGCCTTTGGGACTTTAGGGTCCACCCCCCTTGGCTTCGTTAGGATTTTGGTTAAACAGAGGAGTCAAGAATCAAGTGACAATACTTGACTCGAAGCTTGCCCCCAAGGACACACTTAGTGGATTGAAGATTTCTGCCACGTTAACCCCCAGGTGTGTGAAAGGCGGCAACACTCTCCTATATAAAGAGAGCCTCTCCTTCATTTGAATTCATGGTTGGATTTTGAGAGATCTCTCTTTTTGGAGCCTAATTGGCATATCTTTATGGGGCATTTTGAAGTGTAAAGCATTTTTTCTCCATTTGTAAGTGTGGTTCTTTGTTCTCATCTCTAATTTTGCAAATGATTGATGGAATAGCTAGACTTGCTAATTAGGGCCATAGAAGGACAAATTTGTCCCATTGGAAGGATTGTGAGTGAAGAATCTCCTCCATCTCTTTGTTGTTTCATGCATGGATATTACATTTTTCCGAATCATCTTCATAGAGTAAGAACTTGTGATACTTTTTTAGTATAAGGCACATCCTAGTTAGTATGGTTTGAGTTGGCACCGCAAGGGAGCTCCTAGTGATTTCCACAATTATGTTGTAACATGTTGGGATTTCTTAGTTGGCACCGCAAGGGATCTAATCTACCCTAATCATTCATGAACTTCCCCCCTTCATTGGTTTTGTTCCCTTTGCCTCCATTTTGCCTTGGGGATTGGCACTAGTCTTCATGGTCCTCCCATCACCCATTTCATATACTACAAAAGACCAAAAAACTGTTTTGCTAAGCCTAACTCTTCAAATCACCTTGTACCCTTATTGCCATAGCCTAGCAATCCTAACCTTAGAGATGCTCCCCTTGAGTTGGGAAAAAGCCAACCTAAAGTGCAGGGAGGTGGTTATTGAGGTGGCAGTGGGTAACACCTCTAGGTTATAGTTGAGCTAGCCTTGTTCTTTGGGGCTTTAATCACTCATACTAGTTCAAGCTGTAACACATGGGAATTCTGTATGAACTCAATCATGTGTCCATTAATATAATGCCACTCTTTAAGAGGCGGTTTTACTGCCTTGTACCTGCTTATGATTGTCTTTTCATGATTGAGGTTCATGACAACTTTTATGTAAAGGCATTCTAGCCAACACTAACCTCTATGACACCTCAAAATAGTCTGTTGGCTAAACCTGTTCAAGCATTTATTCATGATACAATTCAATGTTGGCCAACTACAAAGAGTCAATTTGTATATTCTTATGTTCAAGGATTCATCAGTCAAAATAATATGACATCAATCAGAAATTACCATTCGAGCATATGCTATTCCAATAGAAGCCATAAGAGTGAAATACTTTGGCTCATACATGAAGTCTTCTCATCGAAGCTCAGGTCCTTTATTTACCTAGGACCTCTTGTCTCTGTATATCTCTCTATTTGTGGATATCCCTTCTTTCTTCTTTTATTACCGAATTGATCTAGGGTTTCATTGTAGTTTCTATACAAAGAACCACAGGGTATAGCAGTGTTCTTATCTTGTTTAAGGGAGACAGTCTCCAACCATTTCCAAAAAGGATCATAGCTAGATTACATTCTCTAGTCACAAAGCCTCCTTTATCAATTTCTGATGAGATTAAGATATAATCATGACTCTTAAAAAGCAACTTGTTATTCTCCATTATTTGTACTATATATCGTGCAATACAAATCTACATGGAGGTACAATTTGTCTGCGCTATTATTATATGGAAGATTTAGTCTTTTGCTATGTTTGTAGTTACATCACTCTTTTTCTCCAATGGAAAATTCGTGGGGAAACTCGCAGACACTTCCATGCATTTGCAGATGATACCCAGTGCAAACTTGTTGGTGCCGATTACATCGCCTGACCTTGCAGGGACATCGAGTGAGGCAGGCAACAAAGGCAGCCAGCTTTGGGGAATTGACCTCGAGATCTCCTGCATGAAGCTCAAAGCACTCAACCACTCGAGCTAGCCCATCGGGTTTGTAGCTACATCTTTCTTGTGAAAAAGATAACTGTATAGTATATACAATAAATTGTGCCCGTAATGATCCTGTGGGGATCTTAAGCTCTTTCCCATGCAGGATCCTCATGCGTTGATTGTAACTGTTGTGTAACAACAATACTGGCTGGAAAAAACATTATTAAAGCATTATGCCTTCTATATGATGGTATGATGACTGGCATTTTCACTCTAGAATTTTATTATTGATATGATGACTATGGCTGTTGCAGTTTTTTTCACAAGAAAAGTATATCTGTGGCTTTGGTTGAATGTTGAATGTTTTCTAGCCTGAATGCCATGTAGTGAAGAGAGAGACTCAAGTATATTGATATTCTAATACAATGAAGATGTCTTGGGAAGAAAACGATCAGCCACTGCTTACTTTGACTAATTAAGACATAATTAAAACACGCTATTTAAACCATGCATTGACTTTACTTATCACTAAACATTTGTTATCTATGATACACTAACTTTATTATTGGAAGTATATATGCATTATAATACAAAGGTGCAATATGACCATTATAAATGAAACTATATTAGCATAGATCCATTTTAATCCTAGTTCAAAGCACGGAGAGGCATAAAAAGGAACCCAGGTGTAAACTTCTGGCTGCTTAAAAGATTCTGGGACTAGGATAAAATATTCTAGTTTATTTTTTAATTTATTTTTTCATGTCGGCTCTTTATTTTTTGACATCAGAGGTTGGATGCCATTTTTTCTTATTTTAAGTGTAGACATGTATGTTTGCACACTTATCTCATATACCGTGAGCTGAAAGAGCACCTTCTTTCTCTTGGTGCAAATATGTACCAGACAACCAACACTGAAAATGCTTTTATTTTATTAATTGAACAGAAAATGATATAACTGGCAAACAGGACAACGATAAATTTGAAAGTAAACAGTGAACCTGAAATTAACAATGATTGGAACTGTATATATTGAAAAAACTCTCTTCGAACAATACATAAAACAAAATGGGACTTTTTTGAGAATGATTAGACACTAATCTCAAGCTTGAAATTCTCCAAGAGTGGTATGGATATTTCAATTAAATCTTGAATTACAAGTTTGTTACAGGGATTTGTTTGGTTTCCAAGTTGCTTTAGGACAAGGGAGGCCTAATTTTGGAAGTGGGCATAACCAATAAGAAATTTTTTGTTTTATACATAGTCCAGAGGAATTTTAAAGTTCTTACATGCTTGCTAGTTGTTATCAGTTTTTGCGTTGTTGTAGGTGATTATATCCCATAATGGCCTGCTTACTGCAAGATATCTTGTTTGTAGACAACCTTTCTGGATGATTCAGTAGGCATTGAATATGCCCGTGAGTATGGCCACATCCATTTATCTGAGGTGAGTTTCTGTTTCCATTTTTTGTATCTTGAAAGGACAGTGTGTTTAGTTCTTCTGAGTATTACTGTGTTGCAACATCATAAAGAGGGGCATCTGTGAGTTAATTTAGAACGACATATGGAACTCCGGCATTAGTTTCCTGTTAAAATATACCACATGTAAATTTCCTTTGTTTTATGCAAGGCCTACTTGTTCTCTATCTGTTTGTTTTCTTGGACATTCATTTCTGGTAAAAAGGTTAGAAGAGAGACAAAAGGGGAGATGGGAAAACATAGAAAACAACAATTATCCTTCACATCTGTTGTAGCTTCAGTAAGGCTATAGGAACATTGTCTCCAACCTGATTATAGCAGGTTTTGATAAACTATTTGGTTAAATTTTTCATCAAAATGAATGGCAGACTACTACATTTGTGTATGCAGGTTGCTTCTCTTGCAAACTGTTTCAAGAATAAAGCCATTCTCCTTATTCACTTTTCAGCTCGTTACAAAGTAGAGGTGAACTGGTTTTACTGCTTTCTTTTTTCTCTTTCATGTTTTTTTTGTATATACCCTGGACTGTGTTAACCAAATTTGGAATATTGCAGGAAATTCAAGGAGCAGTGTCAAACTTGCCAAGTCCTTTAGCTGACAAGGTTTTCACACTAACAAAGGGATTTAGATCCGATCATCTGTAAAATAACTTTCCATTTGATTTTACGTTATAATTTCCAACATGAGTTCTTTTGATACCTCTACAAGTGTGGAAATTTCGTGAAGCTCGTGGTTTTAATGCAAAACAGAAATTTCATCTCTTAACAAGAGGTTGACCGGATCTCGACCATGTGAATTTTCAGCCTTAGGGATTCTATGAAATATAAACAAAACAGCAGTGGCAATGGACAATATTTAGACCCTTAACAATCCCAAATTTCTAGGCAATCCAAGAGAAAATATACCGGAGTGTTCTGATAAGTTTCATCCCTCTAATGCAATCTTATCATGCATAAACCAGATTTGAAAACTTTTATTTACAGTAGTAAATACAACAGTAAAACAACCCTTATCTTCTTTAATTATATTGTTAAATCACTTAATATAATTACATTACTTATTTCAAATCAACAAGACATATATAGCTAGAAATTACACCCCATGAAGAACATCGTGGCTGAAAATCAAATTTGTAATTTACACGAGTATTGGAAAGCTAAAAACTTCATTAATATACATGTGATGAAGTTCATGTACATACCATAGCCTTATTATAAGGCTAGTACAATCCACAAACTCTCCAAAACCCTATCTAGTGGAGACAAAAGAAAACCCTAGCTCAACCAAGGATATCCAACAAGCATGAATCACTTAAGCAAGTTCTCCAAGGCAAGACATCTCCTCTTCTTCTTCACTTAGTACAACCTAGGGTTTCATCACAAAACTCTAATCTTCAAATTTCCAAGGGATGAAATATTGACCCTAGACTTCAAGATGCTCCAAGAAGATCAAGAAACCTTAGCAACTCTAAGGGAGAGAGAGATCAAGTACAAACAAGGATATAAGAGAGAGAGGATGACTAGTGCACTCCTCCTAGTCACATTTCTACACAAGAGTGAATAAGACTAAGTTGAATGATCATAACGGACCTCTTTTTCACATGAGTAAATCCTAATATCTCACAAGGTTCAAGCTCCAGACCAACACATCTTATCTAGAATTCATAACTTCCCCTAAGGTTTCCTCATGAACCCTAGTGACTTCCTGCAAGGAATAATGTAATTTCCCCATCCAAATAAATCACTAGAAGGGAAAATTCCACCAATCTACTAGTTCCCTAGGTTGGGGTGGAAACATTTAGATTTGGAATAAGGGAACTATAAAACCCCAAATGGACATTAGCTTGACAAAAATATATTAAAAGGGGCTAAATAAATATTTATAATAGAAAAATAAGGTGGCACTTGGTCATGAGGGTACATTGGTGGTGTGGGACCCACACAAAGCAAGATTCTCTATGCCACATGGCATCCTACTCTCACCCATTCGAATCCAAGGTGGAGTCTAACGTTCTTGGGGGAGTTAGAAGGGCATTATATTTGGCATGACTCAATGAGGGTCAAATTTGAGAGGAAGAGTAACTCCCATGGAAGAGAAAGAGGCATCTTAGAGGTATTGTGACACTTGGGCTAGATTCCCTAGCTTCTATGACAACAATGATGAAGATGCTATGACACTTATGACAAGGATCAGACCTGATTGCTGATATCTGACCTATATGACATGTCAGGGCTAAAAATAGCCTCCAAGAGGGGGCACAAGGGAGTTAGGGCAGCCAAAGATTCCCCCATTCAAATTGATGGAAGATGGAGGCTAGGAATTGTTGGACAAGTGGCACTCATTGGAATCTCTCCCCAATTCGAGTTGGCATGAAGCTCTTGGAGGGAATTTGAACCATGGAGGGCTTGGAAAGCTAATAAAATTCAAGAAGAAAGAAGGAGAGGGGCTTTTGATCATTTCTCATTTGGTAATTTGGAGAGCATAGCTTGTCCATGCAAGTTGAGTGTTTATTCTACTTGCCTTAGCACCAATTTCGAGGGTGAACGATTCCCATCCTAATTGGAAATTGGAGAGGCCATTCAGACCTTTCATTTGAAGCTGCAATGAAGTCATTTGTTACAGGTTGAAGCTACAGGGATGCTCATGATCATTTCTTCTTCAGCTTGTTCCCACATCTCTCTCACTCTTTTCTTCATATTCTTGCTCTTGGAGGAATGGTGCACATGGTGAGATGTTGATCTCTTTGGGGAAGTCCAAGGGGCCCCATTTATTTGTAATATGATGTCTACACTCTGTATTTGATGCTCAATGAACCTCAGATCGAAACTCCAAGTGAAACTATGTAAAAATGCCAAACTATGTATGAATGGTGCCAGTTTCCCATATATCTTGTTGTAAGAGCTTGAGGTTGTTTGATATGGAATTGTTTCAGTCAATCTTAGTGGTTTTATTGATGTTTGGAGAGCCATTAATGTATTGAATAAGTTTCATAAACCTTATGCAAGTATTTGGAACATTTCTCTCAAATTTCATAGCAAGTTATAACGTTTTTCTCTCATTTTCCACCTATGTGATGATATGTTTACAAATATCTGATTTATGGGAGTTGCAGAAGCCTTTAGGAATTGATTAATGATGCATTTGGGTTCCCATTGAAGTCATCTAGTTAATCCATGTCTCTGTTCTGAAATTTGGGAGGGTCGTACTGCATTTGGGAAGCCATTAGTGACCTCTACCCTTGGGGGTTTGAACCTCAAAATTACTAGTAAATTCTCCATTTTCTCCTGATTACAAATGAAGGTTGCAGAAGTCTTTTGAAAGTGTCCAAGCACCTATTAGCTTCATTTTTATGTCCTAATACCCTTCAAATACCTTCAAACCCAATTTGAAAGCCTTAAGAGCCATTTGGAAGCACTTGAGTCATCATTAGTCCATGGTTCGAATTGACCAAAAAATTGCAATTTTTTCAACTTTTCCAAATTATTAAAAAGAGACACTACAAGTGGTATCAGAGCATGGTCCTTGCACCTGAGTTGGGTGACCATTTATGAGGTCAAGAAGTCATCTCCCACCCTTAGACACAGAAATTGAAAGTACCTTTGGTGAAGAGGAAGAAGAAGGAGAAGAGGTGCACTTTGTTTAGACTATGGCTAAGGACGAGAAAGGAACTTCAGATATGGAGGAGAAAGAGGAGTTTAGGAAATTCATGAAACCATTTTTTGAAGACATGACAAGGCAGATAATGCAAGGGTTTGAATTGAGGGCTAGTCAAATTGGTAGCAAATTGGCAATAGGAGGCAACATTAGTTCCCCTAGTGAGGAAAAGAAGGCATTTGGTGGAAGCATTTTCTCAAGGACAAGGCTTCATAATCGACCCAATGAATTTCAGAGCTCAATAAGAGCCACCACACCCAAGTTTCTTGAGACTAAAGAGGACCTTCACACCCAATATGGAATGCAAGAAGTTCTAGAAGAATGGCAGTAGTTGAGTGAATATTGTAGGAGGACCTTACCATTTGATCAATTCTTTATTGTCTCAAACAAGCTCAAGATGAGGGGAGGCAATAAAACTCCTTTCCAAAACAAAGAATTGAATTATGCCATAGGTAAAATGCCGCTTCCTACCTTTGATGGCTCATCTCAAAGTTCTGCAAATACTTGGGTACAAAAGTTAGATGTATATTTTCAGTTGAATCCAATGGTTGAAGAGGATGCTCTAAAATGGCTATTTTGTATCTTGAAGCAGAAGCCAACGATTGGTGGTTCTGTTAAGATTTAATATGCTAAGACAGAAAATAGCAGCATTTCATTCCATTTCACAATAATAGCATATACAGGATCACTGAAGAAACAACAAGCACAGCATAAACACAAGAGACACAGATTTATCCTGGGAAACCCTCATGGGTTAGAAAACCCAACAAAGCTTCCTCAATATAGATGACCAACAATATACAAAGATGCAAACCAAAGACATGATCTCCTCCTCCACAAGTGCGCTACTCTCAAGTGAGTGAGTGTGTGTAAAATGAGGAATACACCTCCTCTATTTATACACTACTCCGACTTGTCTTTTACACAAAACATGTAGGCTCGTATTTAACCAATGGGTTAAATACCCCACTACAACTGACT
This sequence comes from Larix kaempferi, assembly GCA_027924585.1. NCBI lineage: Eukaryota > Viridiplantae > Streptophyta > Pinopsida > Pinales > Pinaceae > Larix > Larix kaempferi. Next base: position 25,629,271 of record BSBM01000158.1, on the reverse strand, counting down.
GGGCCGACCCCTTTAGGGTGGTCTAATAACCCTTTGACCCATATAACACATACAGGGCCGACCCCCACTAGGGAAGTCTAATAACCCAAGTTACCACATTCCGACGGAGGAATAAACATCTCCGGATATACAATAAGATCTTCTAGGAGGAATGAAACATCTCCAGAATAATAAAGTACAAATATAATATTCTTTGAAGTTACAATATTTCAACAGGTTTCATGGGATTAAAACCTTGGGACATGATCAGGTCACAACATATGAAGAATTTGTTAACAGGTTATTGGAAAGATTCGAGCAAAAAGACCCTGAAATGCCTTTCAAGGAACTAGCACAGTTGAAGCAAATTGGAACCCCCGATGAGTACATGTAATTGGAATTTCAAAAACTATGAGTTAAGGTGGCTGATATATCTATGGTTCGATTGGTATTGCTCTTTACTTAAGGTTTGGCTGAACCTTTGAAGGGTTTAGTTAAAGCCCACAAACCTACTTCATTGAAAGATGCCATGAACTTGGCAAGAGATATACAAAATGTGCTACCCAAGACAAAGTATTCCCCTAAGCCCAACTTTCCTTCCAAGTTCTGATTTGACAAGAAGCCATGGCAAAAAGATGCATTTGGAAAAGACAAGAAAGAGGGACCAAGCAAGGAAGAACTCAGAAGAAAGAAACTATATTACACATGCTTCCAACCATGGGTACCAGGGCATAAATGTGCTAAGGGGAAAGCACAATTCATTGAAGTATTTTCTGATGATGAAGGTGAAGGGGACATGGAGGAAGAAGAACATCTTTCATTCCAAGAAGAGGGATATGACACAACAAAAGATCATTCATTACCTGAAAAAAGGGAGAATGGCAGTGCTTTCAGGAGTGCCTCGTCTTCACACCATTCGATGCAAGGGAGTGGTACAAGGGAAAAGAGTTTCGTATTGGTAGATGGAGGAGTCACTCATAACTTCATTGATGCAGTCTTGGTGGAGAGGAGAAAGCCACATACTGAATCATTCGATGGGTTCACAGTCATCATTCCAGGTAACAATTATATGGAATGCAAAACATGGATTCCAAAGCTACAACTCACCATAGAAAATTACACATTTTCTGATAGCTTTTATGTGGTGGATGTTGCTGATGCAAATTTGGTCTTGGGAGTGCAATGGTTCTAATCTGTAGGGGAACATACAGTGAACTACCAAATACCTGAAATGAAATTCAAAGATTCAGAAGGAAAACAAAGGGTAGTGAGAGGAATGCACACCTATCTGAATCAAGTGGTGTCTTCCCACAGTATGAGGTCCATATTGAGGCATGGGGATATTGAATGGGCTGCTAAATGTTTCAACACTTCCCCCAAGCTAAACATAAAGATTGCAGAACATCCGGGAGATAAGGCAACTATTACACAAATATGAAAAGGTTTTTGGAGACCTTCCTCCTGGAAGGCCACCTAACAGAGGGGTTGAGCACACCATTGTTTTGGAGGTGGGTATTGTTATCACACAACTTGTAGTTGCCCCTAAAAGGTATCCTATCCATGACGATAGAGGTGCTGAACAACTAAAGAGGTGACCCAAGGCTTGCCACGGTTCCCAATGCAAGTGGGTGTCACGTCAACCGAGGCAACCTTCACTTTAGATCAAGATGAATCAAGATCAAGGGGAAGACCCTATCCAATCTATGAAGACTAGCTAACCCAAAGACTCTTAGGGAAATGTGTAAAGGTAACCAAGGAGATCAATGGTATAAGACTTTAGATATAGAAAGATAAGTGAACCCAAGGAGGTCAGGGCTTGGTTGAGAGGCTTAAGTAATGGACAAATGAGTCAACCAAGTGTTTGATTTAGGCCACTTAAAAAGTTAAACAAATAGATCTAAGAATGAGCTAATGCATCACCCAATGACCCAAGTGGGGCACAACCCTCAAAATGAGGAATGGGGCCCAAAAGGTGAAAATCAATGGGGTGAAGCACTAGGGGTAGGTTTTAGGGGACGATCTATCCAATGAAGCAAAAATCACAACTACCCACATCTTGGAACTAGTAAAGAAGCCTCCCTCAAGGAATGCGACTTCCCTTGGAGAGACCAATGTGTGTTGGGAAATGGGCCAAATGGAGTCCAAACACCACCAAACTATAGATGGGGATTGCCGTGAAGATTATTAAGATGGGTTTTAATTTTTATACCCAAGAGCATACTAGATCCAAGTAGATCTAAAAAAAAGAAAAATGAGGGTTTTAATTTTAGGGTTTGTTTGACCAATGGAGAAGATGAATGGATCTAGGTACATACCTCATGGAAGATACCTCTAAAGCTTGTGGCCACTTTGCAAATTGATAACCTTCCCCCTGTCTGTATATTCAAGAGTGAGATCTAGAGCTCCAAGCCAAATCGTCCTCCCTCAAAGATGACCAAATCGTCCTCCTCCTGCAAGACAAGATCTAATGAGAAACAAGCTTAGCAAAAGAATGATGAAAAAATGAAGTAGAAAGCATCAACTATGTCACAAAGATACAATAATGATACTCCCTACAACCAAAGACCAATCCAAAGCAAGATATGGGGTCTCCCCACAATAGCCTCCCTTGAAGTCGTCCTCCTCTCCACCAATTCGACCTCCCTGCAAAAAACGGGTTGAAGCCCCGCGAACCACAAGTGATACACAGAGAAAAGATTTTATATTCAACTTGCAAAAGAATCCATCAAGACAAGAGAAGTAGATCCACAAGATAGTATTTTTATTCCAATCTTCAAGAGCTCCAAAGGTGCCTTTACAATGAGAGGGTCTCTTCCTTTTATAGGAGAGGAATACCAAGACCCTATACCACTTTTGAAAACTAGTGGTTGAGATCAAAAGATATAACAATATAATCAATGGCTAAGATGCGCCAACATAACAATAGACATGGATCACTCAAATAAGTGATGACGTCATGGCTAGAAGAACCCTATGGGGGGTGACGTCATACATGGGGGTGGCTAATAACATGGGAGCCACAACATAAGACAAAGACAAGTCACTAGGAGCACATGGTGGGGCTAGGAGGTATTATTCCCCTTCACTAGCATGACCCCATGGCACAAGAACATAATATATGACTATGATATGTCAAAGTATACAAATGATCAAATCCTATCCCCATAATTAGAGAGAGATATATAATAAAAGTCCTCCTGTAGCCCATGTGGACCCCACTAACTGGTGCAAACTGATATGGAAGAAGGGGGATACACCATGGATGACCTCTGAGCAGATCAAGTGCCAAAACCTTGCCTCAATTGCCCAAATCGAATTTCTCAATGACCCTTTTATTCCATTTTTTATCCTCCTAAAAAACCCTGAAACTGCCCAAAACTGCCTCTAGGGTGCCTGCGCTGTCAAAATGAGTATGCCATCATGTCCGGAAAGGGGGTAATATGGTAAAAACAAGTGTTTGGACCACCCCGTTCTTTTGTAGCGCCCTAGGCAACGACTAGCCTCCAAAGATAATGCTGGACAGGCCACATCAACATGGCCAATCTGGTCAACAGGTGGAAAACTACTAATATCATGTTAGGGAGTGCCTGAAACTGGAAGATAAGTGTCTCAATGGATCCGGAATACCCAAATCCACTAGAGATGAGTACTCATACACCTCATGATAACTTGTAGGATCATCTGTAGGGTCCACCATACCCAGACAAGTAAAAAAATATGATGATCCGTAAACAATAATAATCCATGAAAATTGCATCAATCATCATCTGAAGCATGTGCCCAACATATGGAATCATCAATAAGTATATGTAGGACCATATATCAACATCATATAACATAAGTGGTCCATCTCATCACGAATCCCAAGGTTGACCATAGTCAAACTATGTTTGACTAGGTCAAAATACAACCAAAGACTAGATTATAACAAATGACTAAGACATGTTCCTTTAACCATATTGACAGCTTAACTTAAAGTATAAACATCAATCAAGTGACAGTTAATACATAGATATTCAATGTTATTTAATACTTTACTTACACCAAAGCTTTAAAGACACATCATCCGATGGACATGGCCTAATTGCTAGCATAGGGTGAATGCTAAGGACAAGGCTAGGTAGAAGGGATGACTTGACCAACTTGTCATAGTGATACGTTGGATAAGGGAGAAGGTGTTACTTAAGCATGTGTTGGACCAAGATACACAGGGAATGGTAGTGTCTCACAAATGGATGAGTTGTTTAGTGAAGTGTTTATTCAACCTTGGCAAAAATGTCTACTACTAGAACCGACACTCATGGCTTTAGGGGGCACTTTGATTTAGCTGTCCCTTACTCCATTTCAAATCATAACCCGTAGGCTCAATGAGGTATTTTTCCATATGAGGTTAGCAGTTTTTAGATTTAGCATTTGTTTAGCCACTGCTTTTTAGGACCTTTTATTTCATATAATTTCATGGCCATCAATCATTAGATATAGCATTCATTTATCCATTGCTTTTTAGGCCTAGTACAACCCTTCTGGGATTTCACATGCGCTAATAAGCACAACTAATCATAGCTTGCATCCTGGGTGCATTTACATTTCACAACATTTCATTGCATTACATTTCATAGCCCTTTTCATTGGGCTTCCATTTGTTTCCAAGGTAGTACGTTTTGCTTCAGGTTCTAGCCAACAACAACTCAAGTGACTAGGGGGAATTCCGTGCAAGACCACACATCGGGGCAATCGACTAGAATGATAACGACATAAAATCCAACTCACCAATGGCATGTTCTGTTTCCAACTCAGAGCTGAGACACAAAACTAACATGGATGCAAGTCCAACACAGAGGCAAAAGCGGGGAGGTCCTCCATATCACAAGTCAAGGTGGCAAGTCAAGGTGAAAGCCAAAACAGGGAAGGTCATGGATGGATGTAGTCAAGTGAATGTTGTGCCTAAGCTAGCAAACATAAATGTCAGGAAAGACCATGTCCATGCTCATAAGAGGGTAAGTAAAACCAACGAGTATAGTCAATGAACCTTAAAGTGCAAGTAATACATCCAATTTATTATTTAAATCCAATCAAGATAGTTCATTTTAATCATTTAAATAATATTGCCACATCATGAGTTATATACCAAGTTAATGCTATCAAGATGGCTAAAACAATAAGATGATAATCAAATGCTAACAATCATAAGTCTAATGGTCATATCACTGCATATCTCAACAAATATCATCTAGAACCAATGAAACACTGCTGCAATAAGAACATCTGGAACTCTGGGCACTGAATTGAATCTGTATGGAACAAAAGGTCATATTGGTCATCAAATCTAAGCTCTCAAGGCTCAGCCTTGGCACAAGGTCTGCACACTGTCTGATATAAGCTGCTATGATGTGTAAGTGATCATAAATGGTGTTCCTCATCATAACTGATCTCTGTAAAGGCAAAGCTTTGAAAAGTGCAGATATCTGCTCAGCAAGAATAATAGCCCAGCTATTATGGTGTGATAACATCTGGCTCCAGCTGGGATAAGTGCTCTAAGGGAGAGAGCGCTTGAGAACCTCAGAATGTATGGTCTCGAACTGCTCTGCACCAATCTTCAATCCAACACTCGCCATCTTTTGCTTTCAACTTTATTTGCACCTGTTTCTGCACTCATGGAAACTAAAATACCACGTGATGCATGTATGGGATAAAATAAACCAAAATAAACTGCATAAATGAAATTCTATTCTAGAACAGAAAATGAAATGCATAAAGGAAATACTAATCTAACACAACATGTAAATTTTATTAATTTTACTGTGTATGAGGAAAGGAGGTTTTGAAGAAGGCATACTCAACTCATTTGACAGTGAAGAACAACAACATTCAGAGAAACACTCAAAAACTCAAAGAAACTTTAATCATTTTTGAGTTTTATTAAAGTGCATGCAGGAGATGAGAAAAGCTTAGGAAGGAGCAAGAATCAACTTAGCAAAAGGAAAAAGCACTCAGAAGAAGACTAAAAAAGGCTCATCACAGGCAAAAAGCAAAAGGGACTAGCAATACTCAGCACATAGAAAAAGTAAAAAGCACACAAATCCTATTGCTCAAGTGAGCTTATTTGAAGACCTGCCTACTCTAAACATGCAAGAGGGGTCCTAACTCAAGTCGATTTAGGGATATAGTCCCTTAACTCTCTTTGGTTGATAGGTAACATGATCTGTTGCCCAGTCCCAGTAGCGAGGAAACACATATATTCAATGCAACGCTCAACTGTGAGCGGTCCAACCCAAATATCACCAGATCCCCTGGATCGTATGTAAAACAAATCATTAGGTATAATGACCCTGTCACCACATGAGAATCTACGACGATTCACAGACTCGGGGATCACTTCAACATTATGAATCGGAATTGAATGGATATCAGAATTGCATTGAGATTGAGGTGTGACTATCCTCGAATTCCTATCAGGAGGAATTGCATCAAACCTAGGAGGTCCACCGTCTCAAGGAATGGTTACCCTACCAACAAGGACTTCCTGAATCACTCTTCTCCTTGGAGTTTCAATTCTTGGTTCTTCATTCTGTGGGTGGATAATATACTTGGGATTTTCTCCCACAGTCCAAAAGTCCCTAACAACATCCTCTTCTTCCTCTTCATCCACTGGAGATGGTAGGTTTTGGTTTTCAACACTTCTACTACTACCTTCTCCAGATGGGATGGGAACAACCATATGTTGATGTATTTGTAACTTCAGAAGATATTCACTTGTATATTGTATGTATTACATTTGTACTTTATTGTATCCCCGATGAAGATCTCTTATTCCTCCGATCGGAAGTGTCGTCATTTGTATTTGCAAGTGTCGCAAGTTATATTGTAAGTGTCGTAACTTATATTTCATGGGTTATTAGACCACCTTAGAGGGGTCGGCCCAGAATGAGTTAAGTGGAAGGGTTATTAGGCTCCCCTATGGGGTCGGCCCAGCTAGGGTAAAAGGTAGGTCAAGTTAAAGTATAAATAGAGTGGTTGCACCACTCTATTTGCTCATTCACTCATTCATCCAACTCGCATAGTTGAGAGAGAGGAGTGCGCACAAGTGGAGGAGGAGTAGCTACTAGAGACATTTATCTTTTGGGGTTTCATCTTTGTGATCTTTGTATTGGTGCTTATTCTATCTCTGAGGAAGTTGCGAGGTTTTTCACCTTTATGGTTTTCCCCGGTGAAATGCTTTGTGTCTCGTCTCTTGTGTTTGATATGTTGTACATGTTGTTCTCTCACTTAAGATCCTAGATCATATTGAATTAAATGATAAAAAACTAACACCATACCCTCTAAAGATGCCATATGATTAGTGGGAAATGACGGATGACTTGGAACCATGCTAGAAGTGCTCTGAGCTCCCATGTTTAAAGATGTTGGTGAAGAGGTAGGTGTGTGAAATGTATCAGTAGAGTTCATACTTTCTTCACTAATAGGTAACTCGCGGGGAATAAGAAAACTAGGGATGTCTCTAAGTAACGGATATCGCAAAGACAAACTATCTTCATCGGTTGCTATGTTGGCATGGGGCTCTTCCTGGAAGATGGCTAGATTGTTCAATGAGAACTCTTCTCCAGGAGCATCATGTATCAAGGCATGTTCTTGCTAACTCATAGAGTTGTCATTCACTTGCCTTAATACTCCATCTTCCAAGGACAAATGAGATAAATGATCAGGAACATTAGCAAAATGATACTTAGTTGGTTCTTCATTACTTCCATCACCATGGGAAGGATGTGTTCCTTCATTTTTGTTTGCCCAAGGAATGATGTGATCAAGCCCTTGCCCTTGTCTTTCCATGTAATGATCAACCAATGCAAGCCATTCATCAACCGTTCTAAGTATACGCTCACCCCTTCTTATTTGATCTAAATTGGTCTCAGAGTTGTTTGTTTCAGTGATGGGTTCAAGTTGATCAATCTGTGGCCCCACATCACCAAGTTGGTTCAAAGCTCTAATTTCTTCCGACACTTCTCCACGATGCAAATCAAGGTTAATTTCTCTAGCAAAAATAGCTCTTTCCCTTTCTTCCTCATAAGAGCTATCATCTCCAAAAGAATTCAAAATCTCCTCTTCTAGTATTATAATCCTCACTATGGCTACCCATGACCATAAAAACACCCTCATGCAGTAACTCACCCTCACCATAAGTGTTCCTTACACCATCCTCATAACTTTCAAGATGACCATCATAAAATGGCTCCTGATATATCCTAACTAAAGACCCATCAGAGTTAGGAATAGTAGCGTAGGATAAGTCCATTTGGAGATGTGATGCACCTGCAACAATTAATTAATAAGAATATGCGAAATAGCAGAAATAATAGAACAGAATCACTTTTATATTGATCACGGGCCACTTCGAGGGGGCAACCTCCTTTGAGCAAGCTCAATACAATTAACTTCACGGTGCCTTCAATGACCTCAACACACACTTATATACTAAGTCTATGCCCAATACCATGAGTCAAAACCATGGGACATATAATACTACGGGACGACTTACAAAGCATATGCGTCCAATACTATGGGTCAATACTATGGGCTAATATAAACTACGGATCAACAAATACTACGGGACGACTTACAAAGCATATGCGTCCAACAACAATATACTAACATAGTAAAGAGAAGGGTTTACATAGATTCCTAACATCCCCTCTCCCCTAGAAAAAGCTTTGTCCTCAAAGCTTTGGTTGGAGAAATTGCTGTAGAAGCTGAAGGAGTGGTTCCCTGGTAGCATCCTCGGGTTGCATTTCAGGCCACTGACGCCTTTGGAGTGTCAAGGAGGATTGCTTGGAAGGTTGTAGATGAAGAAGAACCCTGTCAGCTGCGTGGAAAATGCACTCAGAACAGTGCTGATCGACTTGTTGATTCAGGCGAATTCTGGCCATGTGAAGATTGTCCTGCAGAATGAGAAGAATCTGATCGCGGTTTCGAAGAATCGAGTCAATTGCCTGAACTGGGGAGCTGCTAAGGGTGTATGGAAGAAGAACTGGCGGTGTTTTTCCATAGACCGCTTCATATGGTGTCCTGTGAGATGTGGTATTGTACCACCAGAGCGCTGCTAGGAAATCCATAGAAATAGTTGGCCAAAGCTGTTTAGGGATGGGCAAGGGTTTGAGCAATCCCGAAAGGAGTGTCGTTTCACCCTTGTTGACTTGGAAAGTATCATCGTCAGCCACCATCTGTTGAATTGTCATTTTTAGTCCCTGCCAAAAGAAGTTACATTGTTCTTGGTCATACATGTTGCAGAACCTAGAGTGCCCTGTTGATGAAGAAGCATGGAGTTCATAGAAGGGAGAGCCCTGTTGAACATATTGCACCCAATTTGGAACAAGTAGAGAAAGAATTGTAAGAGAAACTGGGTCATCAATTGTGCAAGAAGGAGCATCTTCCACCATATTGTCCTTACCCTTCTTGTAAGTGATCACATAGGGAGAACCCACATAGGGAGAACCCATGAGTTGGATAATCCATTTCAGGTGTGTTGGGGAGGAGACCCATTGTTCCAGAAAATTTTCCAGACTCGGGAGATCAGTCTTGATGCAGAAATAATTCCCTAATAGGTATGGCTGCCACTTCTGTACTGCATGCAAAATAGCCATCATTTCCTGCTGAGAGGTAGATGTGGTTAAATTCTTACCGGAAAGGTCTCGTGAAGGTAGCAAGCGCATTGGTTGAGCAAAGATACCTACATATCTATCCAAGGAAGTAGTGGAGACTGTTGATGGGTGCATCTGAATGGAATTGAGCTGAGCGATGACACCATGTGAATTCTTCTTAAGGATTTTTTCCAGGCGATGTGAACTGATGATGAAGAGAGACCCTGGTTGTAAGCCCATAAATTTGTGTTGTGCCCCATTGACTTTAAACTGCATCCAAAGTTCAACAAAATCCCATAAGATGGGGCCAAGTGTGCGTAACCATTGAACGCCCAAAACCACATCACATCCGCCTAAGGGCAAGGCAAACATGTCAGAGCGTAGGTTATAATATTCCATAGAGATACACACATTATGACACTTCCCCTTGCAAGGTAAGGTGCCCCCATTGGCAACCATGACTTCAAAGTTGGAGCAAGGATGGACAAAACAATCAGCCTGTTTGGAAATCCGAGGGTCAATGAAGTTATGAGTGCTATCAGAATCAATGAGTATGGTAAGAGGGAGCTTCTTGAAGTATCCCCTGACCCGCATTGTTTGTGGGGTGGTGACGTCGGTTACAGCATGGAGAGAGATCTCAGGTGGGTTGTCCTGAAATGGGGTGTCAACAGGTGGGTGTTGAATGTCGATCTGATCATCCACTGTATCTGTAGCTTCTTCACCAAGTTCTAAGGCAGGCGGAGAATCCACATCCAAGAGATAGAGCTTTTGTTGAACACATCTATGTCCCCGAGTGAATTTCTCATCACAATTATAGCAAAGCCCTTTTTCTCGGCGTGCCTGCATTTCTATTTCAGACAAATTCTTGATAGGAGTTGGTTGAGGAGAAGGCGTGATGGGAGGTCGTTGGGAACCCATATTTCTGAAGGGAACAAGGGTGGGTTTGGAGCGTTGTTGAGCTACAATCTTGTCCTCAACCAGCTTAGCCAACCCTAGGACTTCCATCATTGTGTTGGGACAAAACATTTTGACCTCTGAGCGAATTTCATCCTTGAGACCACTTATAAAACAACTCCTGTAGAATTCATCAGACAATCCTTCTGTGTGATTGGCCAATTTCTCAAATTCTGTCTGATACTCTCTCACTGTGCCAATTTGGCGAAGTTTAGTGAGTGCTCCTGTGAAATCATCAAAAGCACTAGGGCCAAATCGTGGCAAAATGAGTTGGCAAAAATCTGTCCAATTTGGCTCGGGATGAGCTTTGATGTACCAACGGTACCATTGAAGGGCTTCCTGTTCCAAATGAAAGGATGCAAGTGGAACTTTCTGGACATCAAAAGTATTATGCAGACTGAAATATTGTTCTGCTCGGTATATCCATCCAGTCGGATCAATACCATTGAAGCGAGGAAAATCAAGCTTCGGCCCACGAAAATTGTTGGAAGAAGAGAACTCGGTGGCTGCAAAAGATTCTGGCTGTCGGTTATTGTTCATGGCTGAATGCTGAAGATGGAGGCTGAGAAATTTTTCATCCGCATCTTGGAGTTTGGTTTGGATGGCTGCAAGTGCTTCGTCCATGGTGTTTGCTCCTACACGGGTGACAACCATAACCAGGTTTTTTTATTTTTATTTTTTATTTTTTATTTTTTTTTTATTTTTTTTTCAGACTGGAGCGGCTATTTGCTCCTACACGGGTGACAACCATAACCAAGTTTTTTTTTTTTTTTTTTAATTTTTTTTAATTTTTTTTTTAAATTTTTTATTTTTTATCAGACTGGAGCGGCTATGGCTCGAAAGGGATCTCTTCTTCTTCTTTTTTTATTTATTTATTTTTTCTTTCAGACTGGAGCGGCTACGGCTCGAAAGGGATCTGGAACAACGCCGAATGGATTGAAAACGACTGAATCTGGAACGGCTTGCAAATGGATCTGAAATGGCGCAGCAGTGATCAACAATAGTTCAGCTGAAAGTAGATATGGACCCCAGGTATGTGCGGCTTCCTGACAGTTCAGGGGTTTCACTTGGCCACCAATGCTGTCTGACGGCTTGCGTATTGGGGCAGTACCCCTCACTCCACGGCTCAGGTAAAATTGATAACCGCTTTGCCACAAACGACAACTCTTGGTTTACCTCACGGGTGGGAACTAGTCAATCAGGTAGGGGTCGTTGGCCTTTTCGCTGGCAGGTCCTCTCAATGCGCCAGCTACTTCGGGGTTCCTGTGGTACTCCTCACAATGAGTTTTAGGGCTTATGCCCAAGTACTTCCCACAGTTAAGCGGATAGGGATGATTCCCAAATCCGAACCTGCAACAGAAAAAATTTGGGCAGAAATTCCACCCAATGTTCAAAAACTGGATCTATACTGCTCATAATCGCTATTATAGCATGTTTCCGGAACTGGAACAACCACTCTGCTTCTACCCGTGAAAGCGGAATAGAAATCTGGGCACTCGGTCAAAATATTTTCTCGCCGCAATTTCCGCGGCCATCACCGAAATTCTGAAAAATTGCTGATTTTAAATCCGCGATATCTCCACTTTTAGAACTCCAAATGAGATGATTTTTTTTTGAAACTGCGTATTTTTGAAAGAGGAATTCAGATATGCAATCAGTTTCTTCTGATTTTGTGCAAAAATTTTCAGAAATTGATCTAAAATTCGCCGCCCAAAAAAAGAAAAAAAAATTCCCACTTGTGCCAAGGAAAGTGCTCTAATACCAGATGTGATGCACCTGCAACAATTAATTAATAAGAATATGCGAAATAGCAGAAATAATAGAACAGAATCACTTTTATATTGATCACGGGCCACTTCGAGGGGGCAACCTCCTTTGAGCAAGCTCAATACAATTAACTTCACGGTGCCTTCAATGACCTCAACACACACTTATATACTAAGAGTATGCCCAATACCATGAGTCAAAACCATGGGACATATAATACTACGGGACGACTTACAAAGCATATGCGTCCAATACTATGGGTCAATACTATGGGCTAATATAAACTACGGATCAACAAATACTACGGGACGACTTACAAAGCATATGCGTCCAACAACAATATACTAACATAGTAAAGAGAAGGGTTTACATAGATTCCTAACAGGAGATGTCCCCCTAGTCCAATAGACCACTTTCTACACAAAAGCATTCCATAGATCGGGGTTAGATCTATAACTACTATGTCCATTAGCATGGATATATCGGGGCATGAAAATAAGTAAGCTTTCAAGTTCTTTATTAATCCAAAAACTTGTACTGGTCTTGAGTCGATCCCACACACATTCCCATAAGGCCTAGTTATTTTTAATCCCATGGCTTCCATGACTTGCAAAGGCATGACATTCATGGAAGCTCTAGAATCAAGCATACAGTTATGAAGAAGGGTGTCACTTATATCAAGCGTAAGATAGAAAGGTTGATGACCACCGTTCTTCCTCTCATATAATGTTGTCTAGATTCTGATGGGAGGATCTTCTTCTTCTTCAACATTAACACTAGGTGTCAAGTCTGGAAAAGGATGATCCTCACCATGACTAGTGGTAGGTTCAGGGATACTCTCGAAAAATTCTACCACTTGCTCTTTAATCGAAGGGATTTTCATTAATTCAGTGAGTGGAATATTGTGCATAACTTTGTCCAATTCTCTCTCAATGTTGATGTCTAAGTCATACTCCGGGAGAGGAATTGGCTCACTCACTGGGCTAGGCAACTCACTATTCTTCTTTTCAATGAAAGGGGTAGGCTTTGTGCCATCCTTTCTTCTTTGATAAATCCTAACAGGAGCTTGGCCATTATTCTCAGGCTGTTCGGTGGCATACACGGGAAAGCTAGCACTAGGACTTTTTTTAGACTCTTCTTCTTGATCAATCAATATTCTTCCAAAGTCCTTGTCAAAATCTAAGTTATCAACCCAATTAATGTTCTTTGGAGAATCTTGGGTATCTTCACTAAGAGTGGGATACTCAGGATCTTCCTATTTTTGTTCTTCAGACCAGTTAATACCAGGAGGTTCAGGAGTAGCTTGGCTCACAGGGTTTCTTCTATCATTCTCATTATTAGGCCTATTTTGTGGGTTCCAATAAGTTTTTGGGCCATAAGGTTGCCTATACCTTTCTGACTCTTTGCTCTTAGCCAGATCCCTAGTCAGGAGAGTTAAGTTTTTCATCATTTCATGCATACTCTCCATCATATCGTTGGGATCCTTACTTGGTTATTTCCATTTTTTAGCTTTGGGTTCATATCTAGAGGACGAGGCACTGATTAAGTCAAAGAAATTTTGCTTCCCCATGGAAGCAACATTTGCCTCAGCCCTTCTAGCATTCTCTTGAGCTTCTTTAAGATCTTTAGGGTCTTTGTCCTTTAGGTGGTAGCCAAGGTAACCCTCAAATGCATTGAGGTAATGAATCAACACAACTTGCTCAGGTGGCCTAATATTATCAGGAATATTGGCCACTATCTTGTCGAAACGAAGGTTAAATTCATGGACAGACTCATTTTCTTTCTTTTTGATTTCAAAAAGTTGGTTTAGAAGGAAACACCCATCTAACTTGATCGACCACTCTTGTTTAAGTTTGTCAGTGAAAGCATCATATCCTATGATTGATGATGCAGGAAAACGGTCAAACCATTTATGAGCATCACCCTCCAAGGATGCAAAAAGACCCCTCATATGTTGATTAGGTTTTCATTGATGCCAACAATGTCTGGTCATTGATGTCAACAGTTAAGTCTTGGTGCCCCTTGTGGAGCCCCTGAGGGTTAGTATTTGATTAGTGGTTGTCTGTGTCAGAGGAGACCTTTTGACTTTGTCCAAGCCCAAGCTTGAAGCCCTTGGAGGCCTTGGGACAATGCCAAAAGCCCTGGCTACCCATTAACTTGGTTGAGTACCCCTAAGTTGGATCTTGGACCCACACTTAATGGTTCTTTAAAAGATCAATAGCCCACACATTTGTGGTAATGAAGCCCTTAAACCCTTGGGCCCTCATATTGTCCATAAACCCATAATGATACCCTTGTAATTGTGGGGCATTGCACTTATGATGGTGTCATTGGCTCATGATGATAAATCACTTGGAACCCTTCTCCTTGGGGTCATTGATACCCTTGGTCATCAAAGACTTGTTGAGAATCCCTAATTGAAGATTCCCTCATGTGAAAGCCCTTAAATGTATGATGAAGGCCGTGCATGATTGTGTAGCCCTCCTACAACCCACAAATTGGTCATATGCCCATAAATTTGGTTATGAAGCCCTTATACTTATCCTTAACATGTTGATGGTTGTGAAGCCCTCCAAGATGGTGATGTGGCACCTCCTCAAGACTTGAAATCATTAGCTTGGTCCTTGATGATGAACTCGTTGAAATCAAGCTTGTTGAATACTTTGGTGGTCATAATTTGATATATGAAACAACTGTGATGAAGTGGCATTGACAACCCTAAGTCCAAAACCCTTAAAATATGTAAAACAACCTCAAAGGTGTTGGTAAATCAAATATATAAGTGAAAATAAAATATATAAAATCATTTTTTAAATTATGATGACATGGCAAACAAGTCGGCTCAGACAATGATAAAATATAAAGATAAAATACAAAATAAAAATAAAATAAAATGAAATTTTATGATAGGTCGGCCCAGTGAAAACTAGTATAAATAACCTATCCAAAATTCATTTTTTACACACAAAATTTCGGTGGAGCTCTGCAATTTCGTGGACTGAGGCCAAGTGACTGTTTTTCGGGTACTGTAGCAGCAACAATAGACTGAAATTTTTATTTTTGGGTATGTGGAATTTGTGTGGAGGAAGGGCTTTGAATTTCGTGGGTCTCTAAGGCAGCCTAAGTGAAAATCAGGTGTGCATTCTATTGTTGAAGATCAAGCTCTGAAATTTTCGGGTATACTATAGCAGCCACAGTAAATTTGAAGTGAAATATTTTTTTGCATCTCCAGGCAGCCTCAGTAAAAGGGCAAATTCTGAAAATAATATATCTGAATTTCGGGGGTCACAGTAGAAGATATTTTCGGGCTGTTACAGCTGCTGTAGTGTTATGAGATCATAATCTCTGAATTTCGTGGATGAAGCAGCTATGCTTTGAAGTGTCTTTTTAACATGCCTTGAATTTGACAGCCTCCTGAAGAAGCCGCAACATGGGTTTTAACTCTGATTTTTCAAGTTACAGATTTGCATCAATTTTTTTTTCCATCCTTAGCTCTGAAATTTGGGAGTGATACTGAGGTACTGAGGCAGAGAAACATGAGCTTCAGTTGGGGATGTCTATAGTAGCATTCGGCTTGAATTTCGGGCTATCACTGAGGAAACCACTGTGATCTCTGTGAAGATCTATCTCTGTATCTACAGTAGTGAAGTGTTGATCTTGTGAGCATCCGAACAGCAGTGATCTTCCTTTGAAGATTTGTAGTACTATAACAATGGTGAAATCTCCTTGGAGACCAGTAGCATAGTGGAGAAGTGATCTCTTTTGAAGACATATAGCTCTGTACAACAGTAGTACACAAAGCAGAAGTCAAAGCATGTAAAGGAGGTACTCAATCCGTTTAAACAATGCTTTGGAAGCATCTTTAAACACTTCTCTCAGGCAAGTCATACAGTCATCAAGTCATTTTGGTGAAGACATTCTACAGCGTTGTTCTCAGAGTATTCTCACAGGCTACAAAAGGACAATATCAGGTGACCTCAGTATGTTCAAAGTCCTGAGTCAACATTCAAGCAAACTAAGTTGGGATCGCCACAGTATACAAAGACAAATTTATTGAAGCTATCCACAGATCTCTGTACATACTTGGTGTTCTATGTAAGGAAGGAAGAAGCCAGTGTTACTCTGTCAAGCATACATATCAAAGGAACACTTACAAGTGAAGGTCTGAACTTGTTCAAGCAGGGATATCGGGTATGTAAAAGTCAATCTGGAAGACAAGTGCAATTTTTGGTTACTGTGTTAAAAGTTCTGATAGCCCAGAGTTCAAGCAAGCCTTGAAAAACTATAGCAATGAAGGCATGTTCAATTAGTGTTGAGTTAAGAAAGCACATAATCTTGTAGACATCATTATAGTCACGTGTTAGCATTGGTTGGCTAAATCATAGTGCCTACATGTGCTTAATCAAGTTGAAAATGTCAACTCCTAGAGTTTTATGATGACATTCTTTGTGACTAAGTATTGACTTGATAAGATATGATAAGTGAAAGATTGATTTGGTGATGAGACAAAAATCAATTAGCAGTTGATAAGATTGACTACATGATCAGTTTATCATGTTGACTATATGAGTAGGTTAGTAGGATGATCATATGAACAGTTGAACAAGTTAGCACAAGTTGACCGCCTTGACAATGACAGTTGAATGACAACAGTGGCATATACATATGTACTTAGTAATATTTAAACAGTGGTATGTTCACTAAAATACACTCAGTGGCATGACACTCAGTACACAGTAATATATGTATGATGAAACACAGTGATAAATGCTCAGTTTATGTATGAAGTGCTAGAGATGTTTACACAATGATGTGCTCAGTTTGATATGCTCAGTGATGTTTACACAGTGATACTCAGTGATGTATAATGAAAACACAATGTGTGATGATATGGAATTATAAATGATGCAATGACGACAATAGTACAATGATGAATAGTGGTAATTAGGAGTGAGTACATTGGTTTAGTTGTGCAGCATTAGCACAGGCTACTACATGTGCATTTGGTCTGACTCATATTGGCTGAGTAGTATGAGCAGTTGGTTTGAACCAGGTGGTCTGGTACATAGTTGGTTGAATTCAGATTGATTGATTCAGATGATGTGAACAACAACTTGATTGGTACAACTAGATTGTGCATGTTGATGAGTAGTGTGGAGCAGTTGTGGTGCAGTGGTCAGTGGACAGTTGATGAGCAGTGAACAATTGATGAGCAGTGGTCAGTTGATGAGCAGTGAAAGTGGTTGTGCAGTGTGGTTTAGATTGTGCTGTGTGGTACAAGTGTTGGATAGCAGGTCCGCAGGATCAGTGCAGTTTGTGGTTCAGAGTTCATTTTCTATCTTCATATCAGGGTGGTAGGACGGGGCAAGGAAATTGAGGGAGCTAAGGCTTCCTTCAGGTTGTAGCCTGTAAACCAGAGGGTTGTAGCCTCCTTCCAGTTGTAGCTGGAGAATTGAAGTCTTTGTAACAAAGGGGGTTGTTACCTCCTTCCAGTTGTTGCTGGTAAATTATTATTATAAAGGCTTCCGTGGTTTTTCCCCCAGGACTTGGGTTTCCACGTAAAAATCTTGTGTACTGTGTTTTGCTATGCTTCCTATGTGATGATGATATGATGATATGTGATGATGAGCTGTAATTGTTAATAATGCTGATGATATAATGATAATGTGGTAATGCATTAATGAATGATGTATTGAATAAGTTGCTGATGATTGTTAAAGTTGAAAAAGTAATAAAAGCTACACACACTGTTCACCCCCCCCCCCCTCAGTGTGCTCGGTGTGTCTAACATCATATACACATCTTCTTCTTCAGCCCCATATGCTTCCATATGAGCCCATACATTTTCAATGTGGTCCTCAATGGAGGTCGCACAATTCCCATTGAACTTAGGGATCTTTTCAAAGTACTTGTCTGGCATATCATGGGGTGCATCAAGGATTTGGGAGAAATCTAAAGGTGAAGCTTTGGCCTTGTTCCCAAATCTACGAGCAATGGGAGGATTGGTTTGAGTATTGTTTCCTGGAGGAGTTTGAGTTGTTTCAGCCATTTGATTTTCTAGATTTGAAATATGAGTTGGAGATGAAGGAGGAACCGAGTTGGTTGAAGGAGATCCCAAGAAACGATTTGGAGAATCAGAATTAACAATTTTCCAAAAGAAATTAGATGATTGGGCTTTGGGATCTCTCTTCTATGATAAACAAGCAGGGTTCCTTCTGTTTGATTTAGATTAGCCCTACTTCTAAGGTCATAAGGATGCCTATGAGGTCGTTCCTCAACGGAGTCACAATTTGGAGTCGCCATGTAGACTTTAATTCTCTTCTACCAAGATGTATGCCGTTAAAGAGCGGGGAGAGATGAGTGACAATGAAATGGTTATGTTTGAATTAAGGATAACGATGATAACCATCTAAATTAGACCGCATGCGATAAGATATGAATAATGCATGGGTACTCGCAGACAGTTGAGGTAAGCCTCTACCTCCCCTGCAACGACGCCAAAAATGTTATCACACAACTTGTAGTTGTCCCTAAAAGGTATCTTATCCAGGACGGTAGAGGTGCTGGACAACTAAAGAGGTGACCCAAGGCTTTCCACAGTTCCCAATGAAAGTGGGTGTCACGTCAACCGAGGAAACCTTCACTTTAGATCAAGATCAAGGGGGAGACCCTATCCAATCAATGAAGACTAGCTAACCCAAAGAATCCAAGGGAAATGTGTAAAGTTAAGCAAGGATATCAATGGTATAAGACTTTAGATCTTGAAAGATAAGTGTACCCAAGGAGGTTAGGGCTTGGTTGAGATGCTTAAGCAATGGACAAATGAGTCAACCAAGTGTTTGATTTAGGCCACTTAAGAAGTTAAACAAGTAGATCTAAGAATGAGCTAATGCATCACCTAATGACCCAAGTGGGGCACAACCCTCAAAATGAGGAATGAGGCCCATAAGGTGAAAATCAATGGGGTGAAGCACTAGGGGTAGGTTTTAGGGGATGATCTATCCAATGAAGCAAAATCACAACTACCCACGTCTTGGAACTAGCAAAGAAGCCTCCCTCAAGGAATGCGACTTCCCTTGGAGAGACCAATGTGCCTTGGGAAATGGGCCAAATGGAGTCCAAACACCACCAAAATATAGATCGGGATTGTCGTGAAGATTATTAAGGTGGGTTTTAATTTTTATACCCAAGAGCATGCTAGATCCAAGTAGATCTAAAAAATGGAAAAATGAGGGTTTTAATTTTAGGGTTTGTTTGACCAATGGAGAAGATGAATGGATCTAGGTACATACCTCATGGAAGATACCTCTAAAGCTTGTGGCCACTTTGCAAATTGATAACCTTCCCCTGTGTGTATATTCAAGAGTGAGATCTAGAGCTCCAAGCCAAATCGTCCTCCTCCTGCAAGACAAGATCTAACGAGAAACAAGCTTAGCAAAAGAATGATGAAAATGATGAAAAGATGAAGTAGAAAGCATCAAATATGTCACAAAGATACAATAATGATACTGCCTCAACCAAAGACCAATCCAAAGCAATATATGGGGTCTCCCCACAATAGCCTCCCTTGAAGTCTTCCTCCTCTCCACCAATTCGACCTCCTTGCAGAAAACGAGTTGAATCCCCACGAACCACAAGTGATGCACAGAGAAAAGATTTTATATTCAACTTGCAAAAGAATCCATCAAGACAAGAGAAGTAGATCCACAAGATAGTATTTTTATTCCAATCTTCAAGAGCTCCAAAGGTGCCTTTACAATGAGAGGGTCTCTTTCTTTTATAGGAGAGGAAGACCAAAAGCCTAAACCACTTTTGAAAACTAGTGGTTGAGATCAAAAGATATAAAAATATAATCAATGGCTAAGATGTGCCAACATAACAATAGACATGGATCACTCAAATAAGTGATGATGTTATGGCTAGAAGAACCCTATGGGGGTGATGTCATACATGGGGGTGGCTAATAACATGAGAGACACAACATAAGACAAAGACAAGTCACTAGGAGCACATGGTGGGGCTAGGAGGTATTATTCCCCTTCACTAGCATGACCCCATGGCACAAGAACATAATATATGACTATGATATGTCAAAGTATACAAATGATCAAATCCTATCCCCATAATTAGAGAGAAATATACAGTAAAAGTCCTCCTGTAGCCCATGTGGACCCCACTAACTGGTGCAAACTGATATGGAAGAAGGGGGATACACCATGGATGACCTCTAAGCAGACCAAGTGCCAAAACCTTGCCTCAATTGCCCAAATCGAATTTCTCAATGACCTTTTTATTCCATTTTTTATCCTCTTGAAAAACCATGAAACTGCCCAAAATTGCTTCTAGGGTGCCTGCGCTGTCAAACTGAGTATGCCATCATGTCCGGAAGGAGGGTAACATGGTAAAAACAAGTGTCTGGACCACCCCCTTCCTTTGTAGCGCCCTAGGCAACGACTAACCTCCAAAGATACTGCTGGATATGCCACATCAACATGGCCATTCTGGTCAATGGGTGGAAAACTGCTAACATCATGTCAGGGAGTGCCTGAAACTGAAAGATAAGTGTCTCAATGGATTCAAAATACCCAAATCCACTAGAGATGAGTACTCATACACCTCACGATAACATGTAGGATCATTTATAGGGTCCACCAACCCGAACAAGTAAAAAAATATGATGATCTGTAAACAATAATAATTGATGAAAACTGCATCAATCATCATCTGAAACATGTGACCAACATATGGAATCATCAATAGGTATATGTAGGAGCATAGATGAGCAACATATAACATAAGTGGTCCATCTCATCACGGATCCCAAGGTTGACCATGGTCAAACTATGTTTGACTAGGTCAAAATACAACCAAAGACTAGATTATAACAAATGACTAAGACATGTTCATTTAACCATATTGACAGCATAACTTAAAGTATAAACATCAATCAAGTGGCAGTTAATACATAGATATTCAATGTTATTTAATACTTTACTTGCACCAAAGTTTTAAAGACATACATCATCCGATGGACATGGCCTAATTGCTAGCATAGGGTGAAGGCTAAGGACAAGGCTAGGTAGAAGGGATGACTTGACCAACTTGTCATAGTGATACTTTGGATAAGGGAAAAGGTGTTACACACTTAAGCATGTGTCAGACCAAGATACACAGGGAATGGCGGTGTCTCACAAATGGATGAGTTGTTTAGTGAAGTGTTTATTCAACCTTGGAAAAAATGTCTACTACTAGAACCGACACTCATGGCTCTAGGGGACACTTTGATTTAGCTGTCCCTTACTCCATTTCAAATCATAACCCGTAGGCTCAATGAGGTATTTTTCCATATGAGGTTAGCAGTATTTAGATTTAGCATTTGTTTAGCCACTGCTTTAAGGACCTTTTATTTCATATAATTTCATGGCCAACAATCATCAGATATAGCATTCATTTATCCATTGCTTTTTAGGCCTAGTACAACCCCTCTGGGATTTGACATGCGCTAATAAGCACAACTAATCGCAGGTTGCATCCGGGGTGCATTTACATTTCACAGCATTTCATTGCATTACATTTCATAGCCCTTTGAATTTGGCTTCCATTTGTTTCCAAGGTAGTACATTTTGCTTCAGGTTTTAGCCAACAACAAGCAACTAGGGGGAATTCCGCGCAAGACCACAGATTGGGGCAACTGAATAGAATGATAACGGCATAAAATCCAACTCACCAAAGGAAAGTTTTGTTGCCAACTCAGAGCCGAGACACAAAACTAACATGGATGCAAGTCCAACACAGAGGCAAAGCGGGGAGGTCCTCCATATCACAAGTCAAGGAGGCAAGTCAAGGTGAAAGCCAAAACATGGAAGGTCATGGATGGATGGAGTCAAGTGAATGTGGTGCCTAAGCTAGCAAACATAAATGTGAGGAAAGACCATGTCCATGCTCATAAGAGGGTAAGTAAAACCAATGCGTATAGTCAGTGAACCTTAAAGTGCAAGTAATACATCCAATTTATTATTTAAATCCAATCAAGATAGTTCATTTTAATCATTTAAATAATACTGCCATATCATGAGTTATATAGAAAGTTAATGCTATCAAGATGGCTAAAACAACAAGATGATAATCAAATGCTAACAATCATAAGTCTAATGGTCATATCATTGCATATCTCAACAAATATCATTTAGAACCAATGAAACACTGGTGTAATAAGAACATCTGGAACTCTGGGCACTGAACTGAATCTGTATGGAACAAAATGTCATATCGGTCATCAAATCTAAGCTCTCAAGGCTCAGTCTTGGCACAAGGTCTGCACATTGTCTGATATAAGCTGCTCTGATGTGTAAGTGATTGTAAATGGTGCTGCTCATCATAACTGATCTCTGTAAAGGAAAATCTCTGAAAAGTGCAGATATCTGCTTAGCAAGAATAGTAGCCCAGCTACTATGGTGTTATAACAGGTACTTCACCTATACAAATACCACCATATAGACACCCAAAAAGGTTCAGTTATGAGATTGAGAAGGCTATTCAAGAGCTCTTGGGATTGGGACTCATTAGACCAAGCTCAAGTCCCTATGCTTCTTTAGTTGTTTTGGTGAAGAAAAATGATGGAACCCTAAGGATGTGCATTTATTTTAGAGCTCTAAAAAAGAAGACATTAAAGAATAAATATCCCATCCCTATAATAGATGAGCTCATGGATGAGCTATTTGGAGCAAAGTTCTTCTCCAAAATTGATCTTAGATCCAGTTACCATCATATTTGAAGGAAGGAGGAGGATGTGCAGAAAACTGCTTTCAGATGTCACTATGGTCATTTCGAATTTCTTGTCATGCCTTTTGGTTTGACCAATGCTCCAGCCACTTTCAATCATGCATGAACAAAATATTTGGCAAGCAGCTCCGTAAGTTTGTTTTGGTTTTCTTTGATGATATTTTGATTTACAGTAAGACATGGGAGGAAGATTTGAACCATTTAGAAGTTGTATTGAAAATCTTGCATGAACAATGTTTGTTTGCTAAGTTGTCCAAGTGTGAATTTGGGTTGAAAGAAGTTTTGTATCTTGGGCACATCATTGGGCAAGATGGAGTAAAGGTGCACTTGGAGAAAATAAAGGCTATTCTTGAATGGCCAACACCCAAGAACATCATTGAATTGAGAGGCTTCATTGGGATATGCA
Organism: Larix kaempferi; assembly: GCA_027924585.1. Taxonomy (NCBI): domain Eukaryota; kingdom Viridiplantae; phylum Streptophyta; class Pinopsida; order Pinales; family Pinaceae; genus Larix; species Larix kaempferi. The sequence continues at coordinate 25,605,751 of BSBM01000158.1, read as the reverse complement.
TTTACTATAGGAAGTTTGTGAAGGGGTTTTCCAAACTAACTACTGCCCTTACTGATTTGACCAAGAAGGATGCTTTCAAATGGGATGAAGAAGCTGAAAAGGCTTTCCAAAGAATGAAAGAGGTAATGAGTAGTTGTCCAGTACTTGCATTACCAGATTTTTCTAAACCATTTGTTTTGGAATGTGATGCATCAAGAGAAGGAATAGGGGTGGTCCTAAAGAAAAATCAACACCCCATTGCTTTTGAGAGCAGAAAATTGCAGCCACATGAGAAGCTCTACTCCATATATGACAAAGACATGTTAGCCATCATGCATGCCTTGGCCAAGTTTAGACAATATCTGTCGGGGAACAAGTTTGTGGTCAAAACTGATCATAACAATTTAAAGCATTTCCTCACACAAAAGGATCTCAATGAAAGGCAACAAAAATGGGTAAGTAAGGTCCAAGCTTTTGATTTTGACATTGAATATGTAAAAGGGAAGAATAATATTGTAGCAGATGCATTGTCTAGGAGACCTTCATTTTTCCTTGTGGACATTTCGAAAGATTGGAAAGATATGCTAATAGTAGAGCATGCCAAAGATAGTTTTGCTTGTGATGTGTTAGATGGGGTCAAAGGAGATGATAGATACAAGATATTGAATGGCCGAATCTACTATAAGGACCAAATATACTTGGTTCATGGTTCGAACCTAAAGCACAAGATCTTGAAGGAAGCTCATGATTCTCCTTTAGAAAGCCATCCTGGTTTCTTTAAAACATATAGGAAATTAAGACAAAGTTCTCATGGTAAGGGGTGAAGGAAGATGTTCTAAAGTATGTGAATGAATGCAAGATATGTCAGCAAAACAAAGTTGAACACACCCATCCTGCTGGTCTATTGCAACCATTGCCCATTCCAGAACAAAAATGGGAAAGCATCTCAATGGATTTCATCACAGGTTTGCCCAAGGCTTTGGGTAAGGATTGTATTTATGTTGTGGTGGATAGACTCACCAAATTTGCTCATTTCTTTGCTATTACATCATCTTTTACTGCTGCACAAGTCGCTGATCTATTCTTTAGAGATATTTTCAGATTGTGTGGACTTCCCAAAAACATTGTGAGTGACAGAGATAATAGATTTTTGAGTGCTTTTTGGCAAGAACTCTTCAAGTTGGTGGGCATTTAATTGACTCCTAGCACAAGTTATCATCCTCAAACTGATGGCCAAACAGAAAGGGTGAACCAATGGTTGGAGGGGTACTTGAGGAACTATGTTGGTGAGCAACAAAAAGCATAGGTTAAATGGATACACTTGGGTGAGTTTTGCTACAATACTACTTTCCATATGTCCACTAGCATGTCTCATTTCAAAGAACTTTATGGTTATGAAGCACTCACCTTTGTTGAGCACATTTTTGGTGATAGTAGAGTCCCAAAAGCTAAGGATTGGGTTGAGGAAAGTCAAGAGATTTTGAAGCTTCTAAAAGACAATTTGCAGGTTGCCCAAAATCAACAAAAACAATACGTAGATCAACATAGGGAGGAAAGAACTTTTCAAGTGAATGATTTGGTTTATTTGAGGCTACAACCATATAAGCAAACCTCCTTAAAATGGAAAGGATCAGAAAAGCTTAAACCAAGGTATTATGGTCCATATAAGATAGTTCGAAAAGTTGGGGAGGTAGCTTATGAATTAGAACTTCCGGAAGGTAGCAAAATCCACAATGTATTTCATGTTTCATGCCTTAAGAAGACTATTGGTCAGCAAATTTCTATTTCAGAAACACTCCCTCCATTAGATGATGAATGACAACTCATACTTATTCCAGAAAAAATTTTGAAGGCAAGAGAAAGGAAATTGAGGAGCAGAACCATAAGAGAATATTTGGTACAATGGAAATATTTTCCAAGTGCGGATGCTACATGGGAAGAGGAACAAATTTTGCAGCATCCCAATTTGGAATTGCCTGAGGGCAAGCAATCTTGAGTGGGGAGGATTGTAATGTCCCCATCCAAATAAACCACTAGAAGGGAAAATTCCACCAATCTACTAGTTCCCTAGGTTGGGGTGGAAACATTAGATTTGGAATAAGGGAGCTATAAAACCCCAACTGGACATTAGCTTGACAAAAATATATTAAAAGGGGCTAACTAAATATTTATAATAGGAAAATAAGGTGGCACTTGGTCATGAGGGCATATTGGTGGTGTGGGACCCACACAAAGCAAGATTCTCCATGCCACATGGAATCCTACTCTCACCCATTCGAATCGAAGGTGGAGTCTAACGTTCTTGGGGGAGTTGGAAGGGAATTATACTTGGCATGACTCAATGAGGGTCAAATTTGAGAGGAAGAGTAACTCCCATGGAAGAGGAAGAGGCATCTTAGAGGTATTGTGACACTTGGGCTAGATTCCCTAGCTTCTATGACAACAATGATGAAGATGCTATGACACTTATGACAAGGATCATACCTGATTGTTGACATCTGACCTATATGACATGTCAGGGATAAAAATAGCCTCCAAGAGGGCGCACAAGGGATTTAGGGCAGCCAAAGATTCCCCCATTTGAATTGATGGAAGATGGAGGCTAGGAATTGTTGGACAAGTGGCACTCATTGGAATCTCTCCCCAATTCGAGTTGGCATGAAGCTCTTGGAGGAAATTCAAACCATGGAGGGCTTGGAAAGCTAATAAAAGACAAGAACAAAGAAGGAGAGGGGCTTTTGATCATTTCTCATTTGGTAATTTGGAGAGCATAACTTGTCCATGCAAGTTGAGTGTTTATTTTACTTGCCTTAGCACCAATTTTGGGAGTGAAAGATTCCCATCCTAATTGGAAATTGGAGAGGCCATTCAAACCTTTCATTTGGACTACAATGAAGTCATTTGTTACAGATTGAAGCTACAGGGTTGCTCGTGATCATTTCTCCTTCAACTTGTTCCCACATCTCTCTCACTCTTCTCTTCATATTCTTGCTCTTGGAGGAATGGCGCACATGGTGAGATGCTGATCTCTTTGGAGAAGTCCAAGGTGCCCATTTTTTTTGTAATATGATGTCTACGCTCTGTATTTGATGCTCAGATGAACCTCAAATCGAAACTCCAAGTGAAACTATGTAAAAATGCCAAACTATGTATGAATGGTGCCATTTTCCCATATATCTTGTTGTAAGAGCTTGAAGTTGTTTGAAATGGAATTGTTTCAGTCAATATCAGTGGTTTTATTGTTTTTTGGAGAGCCATTAATGTATTGAATAAGTTTCATGAACCTTATGCAAGTATTTGGAACATTTCTCTCAAATTTCATAGCAAGTTATAACTTTTTTCTTTCATTTCCCCCTATGTGATGATATGTTTACAAATATCTGATTTATGGGAGTTGCAGAAGCCTTTAGGAACTGATTAATGATGCATTTGGGTGCCCATTGAAGTCATCTAATTAATCCATGTCTATGTTCTGAAATTTGGGAGGGTCGTACTGCATTTGGGAAGCCATTAGTGACCTCTACCCTTGGGGGTTTGAACCTCGAAATTACTAGTAAATTCCCCATTTTATCCTGATTACAAATGAAGGTTGCAGAAGTATTTTGAGAGTGTCCAAGCATCTATCAGCTTCATTTTCATGTCCTAATACCTTTCAAATACCTTCAGACCCAATTCGAAAGCCTTAGGAGCCATTTGGAAGCACTTGAGTCATCACTAGTCCAAGGCTCGAATTGACCAAAAAATTGCAATTTTTCCAACTTTTCCAAATTATTAAAAAGGGACACTACAAACAAGTACAAAGTAAAAGGAACAATGAAGATGATGATTTAAAGGACACTCTGCTTCTATATGTATGAGAGCTAAGGGAGGCTAACAATACATATGTGGGTCATTGCCTTTACAAGCAACTTACATTAACACATTGGAGCACTCCACTCCAAGGGTACACATGTCAATCTCCAAGACTCCATGTAAGTATCCAAGCTACCCTTTTCTATGTAGGGCCTGATGCCTTCGTCGAAGATGCAAAATGATCCTCCTCCTAAGTAGGATGTTCTCCAAGCAAGCAATCAACTCCATCTAGCCATCATGAAGGACGCCACCCAAGCTGTCAAGAGAAATCGAATGCCCTAGGGAACAATGCCAGGAAAGCACCCAATTGAGGTCAAGAATCCATTGAGTAAGCTATCTCCAATGTGCAAGTTCATCACAAACCATATCCCTTGTGCAAATCCATCTGACCCATCTAGGGGTTGAACATACACCATGTACCCCAAATCTTATGAAACACCCTCATACAGGGTGTAAACACTTTTAGAGTAACCGAAAGGCTAACACTCCCTCTTTACGTGGAAAACGTTCACACCAACACTTGTTGAATCCCACTGCAACTCCACCAATTCTTCCACTTGCAAATCCGTGCCTGTTGTGTCAATTTTTTATCTTTAATTCGGAAATGCAATAATACTTGAAATCAAATAACAATCATACACATAAGCAATCATATTCGACACATGAAATTACCCTGGGGAAACCCTCTATGAATTGAGGGAGAAAACCCCAGCAAAACCTTCCTTAGTATATTGATAGATAGTAGAGAATGTCTTTTACATCAAGTATCCCCGGTGCAATTATAGAGCAAAAGAAAGATAAAGAAGAGAGACTCAGAATAATATACTGCACAAATATACGTGCATTTCCTTCAAGGGAGATAAGAATTCGCTTCACATTGAATTCATCAATCTTGTATAACATATTTATATATTCTTCACATGCATGAAGAGGAGCGCCCCACTTCTCATGCAGTGCATTAACTCACTGAACTGAGTCTTAGGATGAAATCGTCCCTTAAATGAAAGCTTTTCCACTTAGTTAGGTGGCTAGCTTAAGTGTCGCCATGCAAGTGTCGTCTTTTAGTTTAACATAAGTGTGGTCTTTTAGTTTAACATAACTGTCGTAATGCAATAACACTTCGTTAACTAGATCTTCTTTGTTATCACTTAGTTAACTCTCTTAACCGATTCTTTCTTGTTAACATCATTGTAGTGATCAATTTGAGCTCTCCTTTGATTTATTGAAGTCTTCACTGAAGTTTAACAATTCGAATTCTCTCTTAATTAATTATTTTATGTGTTATTGGGAAAACTAGCAGGGCTGGTTCCCAGTAAGCAAATATAAGAATTGTGACCCAATGTCACCTCGATCGCGATTCTAATTTCTTCGGAGTGTCGAAACCTCCAAGGAGAAGGACCCTTGTGAAACCCTATAGGACACTGATGCAACCAACAGACTATATTCTTTATGCGGATATTAGTTAGACTAGTGCCTAAATGGAGTCAATTATATTCAAAGTGTTCTTAGATGCAATACAACCGGTAGTATTCAACGTGTTTAAAGCACCTCATAACCTTAGATCATCCAATGAGGCTTCTATCAAAGTCAATCTAAGAGCATTATATATGAAAGATCATTCATTAATACTTGTCATGTAAGTATGTATCATCAACGGAGTTAAACAAGTTCAAAAGTTGTTGCAATGTATCCAAGTCAAAGTAGCATCAAATATCATTCAATATCACCTTAGCATTCACTAGACACCAGTCATTAATAATCATGGACTTCCATCGAATAACCAAGTGTGTTCCACTTTAGACAAATAAAATATGATTTCCAGATCTATACACAAAAGTAGAAAGTGCAACAATGTTAGTAGTCTTCGGGAAGAGGTTTCAAGCGGAAAGTGTGATGAAAGTTTCAGTGGTACGTAGCGACAAGAAATAACTTTCAAAATAAAAATCAGAGCTCTATATAGAGCATGAACATAAAAACAACCCTTGCCTCAAGAGCCTAAACTTGTGATGTAAACCAAGAATGAATAAAAAAAGTTACAAATCTAACCACAGTTTACTCAACTTCCTTTATATGTACAGAAATGAAGGTAAGGAGGATGAACACACAGGGTCTGCAATAAATTGCAGACCTGTGTTAGGTGCAAAAGAGGTTCGAATTGATTGGGATGATGAAGAGGAAGGGAAGTAGGGAAGAGGTGGAGAAAGAGGGGAGGAGGAAGGGAGAAAAGGGAGAGAAGAGGGGGCAACAAAAGAAAGGGAGGTCCAAGGATAGGAAAGTGGGGAAAAGAGGAGGCCCGAGGATGTAAGAGGATACCCTGAGTGGTGAAGGGAAGGGGGATAGTAGTCCCGAGGATAGCAGCAGGGGATGCGAAGGAGAGGAGTGGGGCAATGAGCTAATGGAGAGGGAAAGGAAGGTGGAGAAGGGAGGCCCGAGGATTAAAGAGCAGCAGCGAGGGGTTGGAAGAGGGTACCAATGGTGGGGTAAGGTGAAAATAAGGGAGGCAAAGAGGATGGGAAGGAGGGCGATGTAGGAAGAATAGGGATGCAACATGTTCAGATAGGGGAGAAGGGGGCCAATTAGGATCCTAAGAAGGAGAAAGGGTGTATGAGGGGAAAGGAGGGAGGCCGAGGGGGTTGGAGAAGAGGGCGAAGGCAAGAGAGGAAGGATGAGGGAGACGTGGGTAGTTTAAGGTCTGAAAATTAGGGCTAAAACACAGAATTTACGGTTTTATTTTATGAAAATTACTTACAAAATAACATAAAAATCAAACTAAAATACAAAAACCAAAAAGACTAAGCTAACATAAAACATACAAATGTACAAACTTAGAAATTAGGTTTTTAAGAAGTAGAAGAACAACCTAGGGTTTGAAAAAAAAATCACCCTAACCCTAGGCGTCAAGGAGGATAGCCTCCCCTTGAGATGGCATTTGCCAAGTTTGGAAAACTAGGGCTTCCTCAACAACTACAAGAGTTGGTTGATGATGCCCTAACTAAGACAAACTTTGGAGACCTAAAACTCAAGTTGACAATGTTAGGGTAACTAAAGGCTGAAAATGACTTATGCTAGGGCAAAATGAAACACCAATGGCTACCATTCAACCTTAGACAAGCACACATCCAACATTTAACAAAGAAATATCAAGAAAAAAGACATGGATACCTCGTGCATGTGTTAATCAAACAACTCTTAGCATCACCTTATCAAAGCACAAGAGCAAAGAGATCTTCAAAGAAATGTCCCCAAACTAGCAAGCATATCCATCCTCAAGAGATGTGCATCACTCCATGAGCCCAAGAAGGGTGAAAATAAAAAAAATTAGTTTTGTCCCATAAGTTGATGATAAAATGAAGTGAGGAGAAGGTGTATTTCACTACAACAAATCCTGGAATTGTTGATGTATATGTAACTTCGGAATGTATTTCATCTATGTATTTCATATATATTTATTGTACCCTTATAAGAGATGTGTTATTCCTCTATAAGGAAGTGTCGTCATGTGGATTGACAAGTGTCGCAAGTGTGTGTACTTGCCGATGGGTTATTAGACCACCATGTGTGGGGTCGGCCCTTAAATATATATTATATTGTGGATGTATCTAGATAGACAAGTCGGACCCATAGTGTAACTGGGCAAACAAGTTAGTATAAATAGAGATCTGGAGATCTCTATTTTGATCATTCAGAAAGTCACACTTCTCTCACTCAGAAAGTGGCGCACTAGTGAGGAGGAGGATCATCTGCTACTAGGAGACTATCTCAGTGTATTTTGGTTGAGCCATTGCTTTCTCTATCTCTGAGGAAGTTGTGGGGTTTTTCACCTTAAGGTTTTCCCCACAGAAACTCTGTGTCTCTTATCTCTCATGCTTTTGATTCTTGTGATGCTTGTCATGCTTATTGTGATTGTTATGCATTGATATACTGTATATGTTATTCTCTTAGTGAAGATCCTAGAGTATTGTGAATTAATGCTCAAAATTTAACATGGTATCAGAGCTAACCTGAGAAGAAGACATTTTGCAGTGACGAAAACTTGAGTTTCTTGTTTATTGGGTTTCTCTCCACAGATTTTGGAAAAACAGTATAGTAGATTGACTCTACTCATCAAGGAGAATCCATCTATCCAATTAGAATTCAATTCTGAGCATTTTAGAATTTGGCCCTAAAAATTAGGGTTTCCACAAAAATAGGAATTTCTGAAATCTGAAGACATAGCTGGAAGCTCCTTGCAAAAATCGAAGTTTAGAGCTTTAGATCGAGATTTTTGGCTGGGTAGATCTCCGGGAAACTCAAACCCTAATTCAGGGCTCTCCCAGTGAACCCGGGAGGACAAAAAGTCAAATCTGAAGGGTAAAACTTTGCTGATCTCAAATTCTGAATGCACCAGGATGATCAGCTCATCAAGGCACATCTTTCTATCCTTTCAGAAAGTTGAAATTCATATTTTGAATTTTTAGGGTTTTTCCGACAAACTCTAGTCCGGGACCAGATCCAGTTTTCAGCATTTCAAGTGGTAAGACCTAAATCTTTTCTATTTCCATTTGAAGTACTCTTTAAAATGTCTCACCACACCAAGCTTGAGGATAAGCTTGAAGGGGCTGATAACTTTCGAGCTTGGAAGTATAGGATTGGGTTAATCCTGGAAGAGAATGAGTTGGACTCATATATAAAAGAAGACATCCCTATCCCAGAGGATGAAGAGGCTAAAGTATTGCATAAGAAGAACTTGGTCAAGGCAAAGAGAATCATTGGTGATTCTATCAAAGACCATCTCATACCCCATGTGTCTTTTCTAAAGACACCCAAAGAGATGTTTGACTCTTTGACCAAGCTATTTGAAGGGAAGAACATAAATCGGAAGATGACCCTGCGGAACCAATTGAAAGGAGTAAAGTTTCAGAATGGAGAAACCATTCAATCTTATTTTTCAAGGGTCTCCCAGATCAAGGAACAACTAGAAGCAGTGGATGAAATGGTGGATAATGGTGAAGTTGTCATGACCACTTTGAATGGCTTACCTAGGTCATGGGACTCCTTCATTCAAGGAATCTGTGCAAGAAAGAAGTTGATTTCCTTCAGTAGACTACGGGAAGAATGCTCACAAGAAGAAGCAAGGCTTGTGGCACGAGAAGAAAAGATGGGGAATGAAGATCAAGCTCTCACAGCTCACACCAAGAAAGGGAAGTCCAAGAGAGAGCCATCTCACTCCAAGAAATCTTCACATCACTTCAAAGAAAGAAGAATATGCTTCACCTGTAATGAGAAAGGACATATTGCCATAAATTGTCCCAAGAACAAGAAGGACAACAACAACTTCAACAAGAAGAAGAAGGGCAAAAAAAAAAAGGTTTCATGCTCATGCTGCCGAGGATGATGAACCACCCAAGAAGAAGGCTAGGGCAGAAAGTGATGATAGTAATGATGACTCATCAAGTGAAGAAGAGTATGTTCTGATCTCTGCTCTCACAGGTACTATCTCCCATGGTTGTAATGATTGGTTAATTGACAGTGGGGCTTCCAAACACATGACTGGGTTTAAGGAATCTTTTGTGAACCTATCTGAACATGAATCACCCCATAAGGTGAAACTTGGGGATGATTATCAATATCCAATCAAAGGAAGTGGTGAAGCCTCCTACAACCTAGATTCTGGAAAATCTTTGAAGATGAAAGAAGTCCTTTATGTACCTGGGCTCAAGAAGAACTTACTCTCCATCTCTGCATTGGATGCAAAAGGTATGAGGGTTGCATTTGTGGATGGCCAAGTCCTAATGTGGCCAAAGGGAAAGACCATAGATGATGCAGTACTGATTGGAGAGCAAGAGGGAGGTTTGTATAAATTGAAGGGACAACCTGAACATGCCATGGTGCATGAATCCATGGAGCCAAGTGAACTTTGGCATAGAAGACTTTCTCATATGCACTATAGGGCACTTCCAATTGCAAGCAAGGCTGTAGAGGGTCTTCCTGAAATCAAGACCAAACATGAAGGTGTTTGCAAAGGATGTGCAAAAGGTAAGAAACATTAAGAAGGATTTCCCAAGCAGTGAAAGCAGGGCAAAGGATATCCTGGAAATCATCCACTCAGATGTATGTGGTTCTATGTCATCGAGTTCTCTAAGTGGGTATGTTTACTATGTCTCATTTATTGATGACTTCTCCAGGAAGACTTGGGTATACTTTTTGAAGAACAAAGATGAGGTGTTTGATAAGTTTAAGGAATTCAAAACCTTGATGGAGAATCAAACTGACAAGAAGATCAAACATTCAGATCCGACAATGGTGGAGAATTCACCTCACGTGATTTCAAGAAGCTTTGCAGTGATTCAAGGATTAAGAGGGAGTTGACTGCTCCTTACAATCCACAACAGAATGGAATTGCAGACAGGAAGGACAGAACAATCATGGAAGCAACAAGAGCAATGCTACATGAACAGGATCTACCTATGCATCTATGGGCAGAAGCAGCTAGAACAACTGTATATGTGCAGAACAGAACACCCCACAAGATATTGGACAACAAGACACCAGAAGAGGTCTTTTCTAGTAAGAAACCTGAAGTCAGCCATCTCAGAATATTTGGTTGTCCAGTATTCACTCATGTCCCAAAGGAAAAGAGGGCCAAACTAGATCCTTCAGGAAAGAAGGGTATCTTTGTGGGTTACAGTGAAAGCTCGAAGGCTTACAGAATATTCTTTCCAGGGTTCAAGAAGATTGATATCAGCAGGGATGTGATATTTGATGAAAACTTAGCATTCATCAAATCAAGGAAGGCACCTATTGAAGTTTATGAAGAACCTAAGGAAACTAGATTTCAAGACACTACCATGACTAAAGCAATTCCAGAAGTTGTTTGTGAGTTTGAAGATCCGCATGAACCTGTAGATCCACCTTGTGAGGATAAATCTCACAAGAGGAAACCTGCATGGGCTAGATAGATCATTCAAGATGCAGAAAGATTTGGCATTCCAGAAGAAGAACACAGAGCAAAGAAGAGAACCAGATCACATACTAGCTATGTTGCTTTACTCTGTGATATTATGAACAAAGAACCTTCCAATTATGAAGAAGCAGCGGAAAAGAAAGAATGGAAGGATGCCATGGTTGAGGAATACCAATCAATAATGAAGAATGATGTTTGGGATGTTGTCCCCAGACCTAAAGAGAAGTCTGTTGTGACTTCCAAATGGATCTACAAAATCAAGCATGCTGCAGATGGCAGTGTAAAGAAATACAAAGCAAGATTCGTAGTTCGTGGCTTCTCTCAGAAAGAGGGAATAGATTATGAAGAAACCTTTGCACTTGTAGCTAGGTATACTTCCATCAGAACAGTACTTGCCCTGGCTGCAGCAATGAAATGGAAAATACACCAGATGGATGTCAAGACTGCCTTCTTGAATGGTGTAGTTGAAGAAGAAGTATATGTGGAGCAGCCACTCGGTTTCGAAATACATGACAGGGAGTCATATGTGTGCAGATTGAAGAAAGCCTTGTATGGCTTGAAACAAGCTCCTAGAACTTGGTATGGTAGGATGGACAGTTTCCTATCTAGTTTGGGCTTTACCAAGAGTAAATCGGATTCCAACCTTTACTACAAGGTTGAAGAAGGGATTCCTGTGATTCTACTCCTGTATGTGGATGACTTATTTGTAACAAGAGATGACAGATTGATTGCAGATACTAAGAGGAAGATTGTTGTTGAGTTCGATATGAAAGATTTGGGAATGATGCATTATTTCCTAGGTATGGAGGTGTGGCAAAGTGCAGGTGGGATCTTCCTTGGTCAAGGGAAGTACACAGTAGATATCCTGAAGAGATTCGGGATGATGGATTGCAAGGCTATGGCCACACCTATGGCATCGAATATGACGCTTCTATGTGATGCTTCATCTGAGCCTGTTGATGTGTCTATGTATCGTCAAATGATTGGGTCCTTGATGTACTTGACGAACACGAGACCGGATATTTGCTTTGCTGTGAACACATTGAGCTAGTTCCTGACGGATCCGAGGAGTGTTCACCTGGTTGCAGTAAAGCATGTTCTGAGGTACCTGAAGGGTACAGTGGATTATGGGCTCAAGTATGAAGCAAATCAAAAGTTTAACCTGCAGGGTTGTTAGAACAGTAATCCATACTTAGTACCATAGTCCATAACCATAGTCAAATTTTTATTGCTTATGTGCTTAATTACACCATAGTTTGGACTAGGTGACTTTAGTTGGTCAAATACCCACATTTGAGAGTGTTCACACCCACTTCCAAGCAAATCAGTTCACCCAACCTCCTGTTTTGTCCACAAGTGCGCCCTCATTAAATGCTGGAGCGCCCTCTCTCCTTGATTTGGGGAATTTCAGTTGACTAGGGGCGCTAGGGTGTATTTTGCCCAATTTTGGCTAGATTTGGAGCATTTATTGCTCCCTTGGTCCTCCCAAACTCCTCTACTTGCTCACCCACGCCTGCCTTGGCCTCATTAATGACCCAGCATGCTTCAGCCACCTTCACACCTGAATTCGTGACTGTTTGGGATGATTGGGATTGAGTTGGACCCACCTAGGGGGGATTGAGGCCAATTTGGCAATTTTGACTTGTACACTCTTCTTGAGCAAACTAATGCTCTCAAATTTCTCATGGATGTAATAAAAACCTGTTCTTAACATTTTTATATGTTAGACAGTCAGTTAATGAAAATATTAAGCTCACATTGTGAGTAAAATTATCTCATTTTTCAAGTTTTTTCACTGGTTTTGCAAATTAATTCAATTTTGTGAGGTTCTCCATAGCTCCTAGATCTTCTGTGATCAAAATACTCACATGGTATCAGATCCATTGTGGAGTTAGTGAGTTGCAGGTCAATATTGAGCATTGAACTGCATTCTAGAGAGGATTTTCCAGATAAAAATTGAGTGTTTTTTGCAGGTGTTTCAGTAGTTTTCTCACCATTAACGCAACAGTCATGGAAGCAAACCAAATGTTGCTCACACCCTTCAATTTTTTCGATTGGAAGGCTGAAATGGTTATCAAACTGAGATCTAAGGGTCTCTATAGAGTAACCATGGGCATAGAAGTGGAGCCAAATTCTGCTGTGGAGAAAGAAAAGTACTACAATCGACTTGATGAAGCTTATGGATTGCTATGCCTGAGCATTTCGAGGGAACTCTTGTTTCATACAGACAGTTTGACAACCCCCAACAAAGTATGGGTGAATCTAGAATCACTCTTTGGAAAAACTGATGAACTGAGAGGCCACCAGCTTGAAAACGAGCTCATTAGCTTGAGCCCAGCGCATTTTGAAACCATCCAGGAGTTCTTCACGAAGTTCAAGTCACTAGTGCTTCAACTGAAACAATGTGGAATTTTTAAGAAGGAGGAACAACTGATTCTGTCCATCCTTTCGAAGCTAGGCCCAGAATTCTCTGTATTTGTTAGCACATTTCACTCAGCCAAAATGACCCTTCGAAATTGGCAAATACCATCACTAGCTACCTTCATGGAGTGTCTCACTCAGGAGCAGGACAAACTAGTTCAGATGGGTACCATAAAATCAAAGGACCAAGCACTGGCAATGGGTGTTTCAAATGCCAACAAAGGCAAGCAGAAAGCCAAGAATTCGAAGCAGCTAGAGAAGAGGAAGTTTGACAAGACCAAGTCTGCAGATGGAGGTTCGAATCTGTCAAAGGAGAAGGACAAGAAGGGAAAGGAAAAGACCAAATGCACCTATTGTCATAGGGGATGGCATCCAGAGAGCTCATGCATGAATAAAACCATTGACTCAATGGCGCAGCTACTGGAGAAGAACAACATCCCAATCCCTGAGGGCGCAAGGAAGAAAGAGAGCACCTCAAATCCTGACAATAAGGAGAAGTGTCATGCTTTGGTAGCAGGTATTTTGAATCCCTCATCCTTTATCATTGATTCAGGAGCTTCCAGACATATGGTTTCATCCAGAGAGCTCTTCTCCTCTATGCATTCGAATGGTGGCCCAACAGTTCGAATGGGAGATGATTCAAAAATCCAGACCAAGGGGATTGGTAGGATTGACATGGAGCATGGTTATTTCAGTGATGTGCTCTATGTACCTTCATTGGCTGCAAATTTGCTATCAGTTTATCAAATGACCCATACAGGAGAAGCCAAGAGAGTAACATTTACTCCAGATTTGGTAGAAATCTCAGAAATTTCTTCAAATCAAGTTGTGGCAGTAGGGTATGCTGATCATGAAGAGAGAATGTACAAATTATCCAATTTCATTCCAAGTTCTAGTGACCATGCTCTTGTCTCTCATGCCAACGAGACCTCCAAGTTGTGGCATGAAAGATTTGGCCACATGAACTACAAATATCTCCAGACATTGCACAAGGACGAGATGGTGGAAGGGCTTCCAGAAATCAAATCTTCAAATGGTGCATGCATTGGCTGTGTAGTTGGAAAGCATCCTGAGCGCATCTATGAGAAGGGAATGGCAAGGAGAGCCACTCAACCACTTGGATTGGTACATTCATACCTCATTCGTCCTCTTCCCACTCCATCATATGGTGGATCAATGTATGTACTCACATTCATAGATGACTACTCTCGATTCTGCTGGGTGTACTTCCTTAAATTGAAATCAGAAGTGTTTGAGAAATTGAAGATTTGGAAGGCCTTAGTGGAGAATCATAGTGGTCATAAGATAAAGATCCTTAGGAATGATAATGGAAATGAGTATGTGAATAATAACATTCAGCATCTTTGTGAGGAATGTGGCATCCAAATGCAACATTCAATCCCCTACACACCTCAGCAAAATGGTGTGGCAGAGAGGAAAAATAGATCTCTCAAAGAGATGGCCACTTGCATGATTGAAGCTAAGGATCTATGCCCTAAGATATGGGCTGAAGCCATCAATTGTGCTGCTCATATTCAGAACAGAGCCTTTCACAAATCAGTCAAAGGAAAAACCCCCTATGAGGCATGGTTTGACCAAAAACCAAATGTGTCAAATTTCAAAATTTTTGGGTCTAGAGCATGGGCTCGAATTCCATTAGAAAAGAGGAAGGATTTGGAGCCACAGAGCAGGGAATGTATCATCGTTGGATATGGTGAGGACACAAAGGGCTACAAGCTCTTTGACACATCCACACTCAAAACGTTCATTGAGAGAAGTGTGCAATTCGAAGAAGAACCAATTCCAGATTTTGAGCTTGCACCGGGAGAAAGCTCTTCTCCTCCACACCTTAATGAAATTAGTGATGATTCCACTTCTAATTTTTTTGATATTGCTGAAGATGACATGGCTGAAGATGACATTACTGTACATAAGTCACCATCAAGGCCCAAGTGGGATGAAAAAATCATACAAGCTGCAGGTGAATTGGCAGGCAATCCCCAAGAGCCTAGGAAGACTAGATCTCAAACAATCAATGCTTCCTTTGCAAATGAAAGTGAACTTGCTGATCACTGTTATGTGATGATTGGATCTGATCCAACATCATATCAGGAAGCTCATCATGATCCAAGGTGGAGAACAGCAATGCAAGAAGAATTCCAATCTCTCCAAGAGAACAAAACATGGGATTTGGTGCCTCTTCCTCCCAAGAGGAAACTTGTGCAATGTAAGTGGATTTTTCGAACCAAACCTGTTGCTGATGGTTCTGACTTGAAGTACAAGGCTAGGTTAGTGGCTAAGGGCTACTCACAAATCCATGGTGTGGATTATACAGAGACCTTTGCACCGGTTGCAAAGATGGACTCAATTAGACTAGCTCTAGCCATGGCAGCTAGTAAGGGTTGGGAAGTTCACCACATGGATGTTAAAAGTGCATTCTTGCATGGTGAGCTATAGGAAGAGATATATATGCAGCAACCTGAAGGATTCCAAGAGGATCCCACACTTGTTTGCAGGTTGAAGAAGTCACTCTATGGACTCAAGCAAGCCCCCAGGGCTTAGTATGCCAAAATGGATGCTTTTTTGCTCTCAATTGGTTTCTGTCGATGCAAGTCTGATCCAAATGTTTATTTGTAGCAATGTGATGATAATTTCCAGGTCATTGTACTGTATGTTGATGATCTTTTAATTAAGGGGAGCTGCAACAAACAAATTGGCTCAATTAAAGCTTCTTTGCAAAGTGAATTTGCCATGAGCGACCTAGGATTGCTAAGGCAATTTTTGGGTTTGGAAATTGAGCAATCTGAGAGAGGTATATTGCTGAGTCAACCTAAGTATGCTTCAGACATGTTATTCAAGTTTAAAATGGATGAATGTAAGGCATCCAAGTGCCCATTCCTTTCAGGCATAAAACTAGGTGAATTTGAAGACTCTCCATTGGTGGATTGCACACTCTACAGGCAGCTAGTTGGAAGCTTGTTGTACCTTACACATACAAGACCTGATTTGTCTTATGCTGTAAGTGCTGTAGCAAGGTATATGCAGCAGCCACATGAGATCCATTGGAAGGTAGCCAAGAGGATCCTTCAATATGTCCAAGGAACAAAGAGCTTTGGGGTACACTATGCAGCTGGTTCTTCACTACAACTAGCTGGATTTTCTGATTCCGATTGGGCTGGAGATCCCATCAATAGAAAGTCCACTTCAGGTTTTGTGTTTATGTTTGCTGAAGGTCCCATTTGCTGGTCAAGTAAGAAACATCATACCATTTCACTTTCATCAGCAGAGGTCGAGTACAGGGTAGCAGTGAACGCAGCCACACAGTGTGTTTGGTTGCAAGGCATTCTTCGGGAGTTTGGTGTTGCTATTGATTCTCCAACCAACATTTGGGTGGATAATCAAAGTGCCATCAAGATATCTATTGATCCAGTACAGAGGCAAAGAACAAAGCACATTGAAATCCATATGCACTACATTCGGGGCTTGGTGCATGACAGGGTGATTTCATTGCAGTATTGCCCATCCACCGAGCAAACTGCAGATATTTTCACCAAGTGATTTACTGAGAAGACCTTCACTCACTTGAGAGCTTTGCTTGGAGTGAGTGATGGATGGTGATTGCTGCAATTTAATTGCAGGTTCAGCCCCATGTCCATTTTAGAGGGAAGTTTTTATCCCATGTGGTTTTACTTCTTGTCCTCGGTTTATATGGACAAATAAAAATTTCTGTTTGTAATGAGGTGACTTGACCCTTTGTTGCCAAGGCCTCCGACTTATCCTTCATGAGTTGTACTAATTTATGGTTAAGGGGGGCTGTTAGAACAGTAATCCATACTTAGTACCATAGTCCATAACCATAGTCAAATTTTTATTGCTTATGTGCTTAATTACACCATAGTTTGGACTAGGTGACTTTAGTTGGTCAAATACCCACATTTGAGAGTGTTCACACCCACTTCCAAGCAAACCAGTTCACCCAACCTCTTGTTTTGTCCACAAGTGCGCCCTCATTAAATGCTGGAGCACCCTCTCCTTGATTTGGAGAATTTCAGTTGACTAGGGGTGCTAGGGTGGATTTTGCCCAATTTTGGCTAGATTTGGAGCATTTATTGCTCCCTTGGTCCTCCCAAACTCCTCTACTTGCTCACCCAAGCCTGCCTTAGCCTCATTAATGACCCAGCATGCTTCAGCCACCTTCACACCTGAATTCGTGACTGTTTGGGATGATTGGGATTGAGTTGGACCCACCTAGGGGGGATTGAGGCCAATTTGGCAATTTTGACTTGTACACTCATCTTGAGCAAACTAATGCTCTCGAATTTCTCATGGATGTAATAAAAACCTGTTCTTAACATTTTTATATGTTAGATAGTCAGTTAATGAAAAGATTAAGCTCACATTATGTGTAAAATTATCTCCTTTTTCAAGTTTTTTCACTGGTTTTGCAAATTAATTCGATTTTGTGAGGTTCTCCATAGCTCTTAGATCTTCTGTGATCAAAATACTCACAAGGGTTATGTTGATTCAGATTGGGCTGGCAGTGCTGCAGATAGGAAGAGTACATCTGGATGCTGCTTTAGTATGGGATCATGTGTGATCTCTTGGTTTAGCAGGAAGCAGTCCTGTGTAGCACTGAGTACAGCTGAGGCAAAGTATGTTTTAGCTTGTTCAACTAGTTGTGAGGCAGTATGGATATGGAAGCTACTGTCTGAGTTATTTGATCTCCCATTGGATGCTATTGGTATCTTCTGTGATAACCAGAGTTGTGTGAAGCTGTCTGAGAACCCAGTGTTTCATGACAGGTCGAAACACATAGAGATCAAATATCACTATATCAGAGATATGGTGCAGAGAGGAGCTGTGAAGCTCCTGTATGTTGTGATGGACGAGCATATTGTAGATGTGCTGACGAAGCCACTAGCCAGGGTGAAGTTCGAGTACTTCAGGGAGAGGCTTGGTGTTCTTCAAATCGAGGACACTTCGAGGAAGAAGTGATGGACACATTTACTGAAGCCATTCCAAGCATGTTGGAAGGAGGATCCTTCACATGGCTGTGGATGTAAGCGCTGGATGATGAGCATCAGGATGATGTTCTAGTTTCTGCTTTTTATGATCAGTTGGATCATTTATATGTATATGTATGTACGTATCATGTTGGATGCTGGATATGATCAGTTGGATCATTTATATGTATGTACGCATCATGTTGGATGCTGGATATGATCGGTTGGATCATTTGTATGTATTTTGTATATGCATCATGTTGGATGCTTGGACCATGTATCTGTATATGTATCAGGTGGATACATTGTATGATCAGGTAGATCAGGTATATTGATATGTATCAGGTATGACCAGGTAGATCATGTATGTTGATGGATACATTGTGTGGATCATGTATCTATGTATCAGGTGGATACACTGTGTATGATGATATGTATCAGGTAGATACTTGGTGTGCATCAGATGGATGCATTGTATGATCAGGGTGATCGTGGATGACGAGCTTCTTCAGATGACATGCAGCAGGATGTTGCAGTGATGATGATCAGGATGATCATGTGTACATCAGGATGATGTATGGTGAGTATCAGATGATACTTTGTGGCCGTGGATCAGGGTGTGCAGATGAGCATGTCTGGGAGATCCTATAGGTCGGAGTTGCGTACCCATAACAGCCTGGGATGCTCTTTCGAGACATTGCTCTGGGAGGACATGTAATTTGTGCCCTGGGAGATCTTCAGATTGGAGTTGTGTACCTGTAACATCTTGAGATGCTCTTGCGAGGTTTTGTCCTATGGCATGTAATTTGCTCCTGGGAGATCTGGACAGGATGAAAAAGGCCTCAGATGCTTCAGCCAGGTTTTTCCATGACCACATGTAATTTGCTCTTGGAAGATATGGACAGGATGAAAAAGGCCTCAGATGCTTCAGCCAGGTTTTGTGGTGGACCACATGTAATTTGCTCCTGGGAGATTTGGACAGGATGAAAAAGGCCTCAGATGCTTCAGCCAGGTTTTGTGGTGAGATCACATGTAATGTGCTCCTGGGAGATCCGAAAGGTAGAGCTGTGTGCTCGTAACAACCTGGGATGCCTCAGCCAGGTTTTGTGATGGGTCACATGTAATGTGCTCCTGGGAGATCCGACAGGTAGAGCTGTGTGCTCGTAATAGCCTGGGATGCTAGAGCCAGGTTTTGTGACGCACGTAATAAGTCCTGAGGATTCCACAGTATGGCCAGTGATGATGAAGACCTGCAGGTGGTGGGCCTACATCCAGTATGAAAAAGGACTGGCTCTGTAGAACTTCCTATGACGAGTAGAGTCAGAGATTGGTTGAGATAGCAGCAGCAGTGACGATGATGATGACGATACATCGATGATGATGATCCCAAGAAGAAGACTTGTCTAGCAGAACTGTGTCGAGAAATACCTTCCTAGTTAAGAGGGAGTGTTGATGTATATGTAACTTTGGAATGTATTCCATCTATGTATTTCATATATATTTATTGTATCCTTATAAGAGATGTGTTATTCCTCTATAAGGAAGTGTCGTCATGTGGATTGACAAGTGTCACAAGTGTGTGTACTTGCCGATGGGTTATTAGACCACCATGTGTGGGGTCAGCCCTGAAATATATATTATATTGTGGATGTATCTAGATAGACAAGTCGGCCCCATAGTGTAACTGGGCAAATAGGTTAGTATAAATAGAGATCGGGAGATCTCTATTTTGATCATTCAGAAAGTCACACTTCTCTCACTCAAAAAGTGGCGCACTAGTGAGGAGGAGGATCATCTGCTACTAGGAGACTATCTCAGTGTATTTTGGTTGTACTTTGGTTGAGCCATTGCTCTCTCTATCTTTGAGGAAGTTGTGGGGTTTTTCCCCTTAGGGTTTTCCCCACGGAAACTCTGTGTCTCTTGTCTCTCATGCTTTTGATTCTTGTGATGCTTGTCATGCTTATTGTGATTGTTATGCATTGATATATTGTATATGTTATTCTCTCAGTGAAGATCCTAGAGTATCGTGAATTAATGCTCAAAATTTAACAGGAATTAGCGTCCCACTTAGCGTCCCTTTTTAGTGTAATTTTTTTATTATCATTGAGTGGTCGAAGTAGACGCTAAATGGGATGTGTCATGGACAAAACTTAAAAGAGTCTAAAATAGCGTCTTTTTTTGCTTGCTAAATAGCATCATTTCTGATGTCTAAAATAGTGCCCATTTTTTAGCTTCCAGAAGAGCGTCCAATTTTGCTTCCTAAACGACGTCGAGGTTTGCTTCCTAAATAACATCCTATTTTTCTTCCTAGAGATCGTCCTCTTTTACTTCCTAAATGACGTCCCCATTAGCACCCTATTTGCATCCTTAAAAGCATCATGTTAGCATTTATGTTTGCATCTAGATTCACACCATATTTGCATCCAATATTGCATCCATATGTGCTACCACTTTAGCATCCCATTTTGCACCACGTTTTACTTCCAATATGCACCAATTTTCGCTTCTAATTTTGCACCAATTTTTGCTTCCTTTTTTGCATCGTGTTTTGCTACCAAAATGGTGCCATTTTTTTCTTCTATTGTTGCACCATATTTTGCTTCCTATGTAGCGCCATGTTTTGCATCCAAAGTAACACCTTATTTTGCTACCATATCAACGCCATGTTTGGCTTCCTCATTAGTGTCTAGTGTTGCATCCTTTTTAATGCCTAGTTTTGCATCTCTATTGATGTCAACATTAGTACCATGTTTTTCTACCACTTTAGTGCCCAATTTAGCGTCCATTTTTACTCCCACACTAGCGCCACATTTTGCTTCCCATTTAGCTCCTTGAATTTCTTCTTGTTTTGTTTCCTCATGAACACCGCATTTAGCTTCCCATTAAGCATCTAATTTTGCTTCTGTGTTGGCTATTAGTTTAGCTTCTAGTTTGGCTTCTACTTTGGCATCCAAAATAGCATCAGAATTGACTTCCAACTTAGCGCTAGGTATTGCATCCAATGTTGCTTCTAGATCTATGACATAGCGGGCTTCCATTTTAGCTCCTAGTTTTGCTTCATATTTTGCTTCCTTATTAGCTCCACATTAAGTTTTCTATTTAACACCTACAACTATATCCAATTGTGTGCTAATATATCTATTATATCAAATTATTAGAATTATTTCATTAATTTCAATAGTTCTCACATATCATTTACTTCATAGTTCTGAAATAACATAATGAAACATTCAAATTAATTGTAGATACTATTATTGAAATTAATTGCATAACATTTATGAAGAAAATTTAACACGAACATACAACATTTATCCAAAGTAGTAACATCATCATATATATCAATTTTACATGAAAAGATCATCGACAATTTCCAATATAGATAAATGTACAATATAATAACGATAACATCACCATTATCTTTCATCAAAAGAAGTGAAATTATAAAACATCATCACATCAATAACCTATCATAAAGATCATCATATTAAGGTTAAAAGAACAAGTGAACGATATATATAGTGAAAATACCAATATCACAAGAATTTTTTATTTAATATTCATATTTAAAAATGTCAAAATGATCAAGGGTAATCAAAGTTTATATGTCAACATAAATCCACCATACAAATCAAAATGACCTAGAATTTAATATGAACGTGGATCATCACAAAAATAAGAATACGTGTCTAGTAGCATCGAGAGAGCAATAAACATCCACAATCTCAATAGTAGCATCAATGGCTACCATCATCATCAACACCATTATCATCCTCATCCTCATCTATCCCAACATCATATTCATCATCATTTTCATCTGATCCATTTGCATCATTATCAACAATATCTTTCTCTGGTACATTGGTGACAACATAATCTAGATCATCTAAGGAGTCATCTTCACCATTTTTCTGCAAACAACAAGAAATAATCAATTTAAAACATTAGTATTAATTTCATCACATAATGCATATTTTGTGTTATATTGCAAATATTAGTGTGATAATTTATGCATTCTCACGAGTTTTCCAACCATGAATATAAACATCACCTCATCAACAAATAGTAACCACACATATAAAGTGTATCCACAACCGTGCACACACTCACACATACACACACATGTACACCATAAATTTTCATATCACAACAAGACATAGAGTCAAGGAGAAATAGACATCCCAGTGATTATATATAAAGTGGAGAAAAATATGATATCACATATAGTATTCGCTTCAAACCATTTTTTTGTCTAAAGTTGTTATATCATTAAATCCACCTGTATTAGTTATCTATGTAGATGAGTTTATCATAGTAGTGAGTTCTAAACAGCTAATATTGTGGTGTGAGAAGAAAATTTCCCATGAGTTTGACATGAAGGACATTGGACAATGGCAGGAAGTTGATGAAGTCTTCTTTGAACAAGATAAATACACCTGGAAGATTCTGAAGAGATTTCAAAATACAGAAGGAAGCAATGATCCTAATTTACATTACTTCAGATTCACAAGTGGTCGACAATATGACAAAGCCGCTAGCAAAGGGGAAGTTCAAAATGCTAAGAGAGTATCTGGTTTGATGGAGATGATGTTCTTAGCAAAGAGGGAGTGTTAGTTTTTTGCCTTGTTGCTTCAAACTTGTTTTTCATTCATCATCAACTAGATGAGTGCTTAACTGAAGTTCTTCATTCTTTTTCAATTTGTTGAGAATTCACCGTGAGCAAGATCTTGCTAGAGAGGGGGTGCACATGTATGGGAGGGAATTCATACATGAGGGTGCAATGCTAAAAGGAGATGCTTCTAACTATTTTTGGTCCTTGGGAGTTATTTGGAGTAGGAGGGCAGGGATTTGTTGCATAAAAATATGTGTAGTGGATGAATTTGGATGAATTTGCACTTGTGGATGCATACAAATATGCAGTGTTGTATAAATATATGTGGAGTGGGTGAGTTGGAATTTGTGGGGATGTGCCTACCTACTTGGTACATGTAGAGTGCTCAACTTGTGGACCCATTCTCCACGTGGACCTAGTCTAGGGTTAGGATTTTATGGTACTTGTAATTCACTCTTCCTTTAAGGAGGATCACATCACTATAACAATATTAGCTAGTTTGAGGAGAGCTGGAGAAGAATAAAGTGAGGGATGTAATAGCTACTTCCTGTTATTTCCTTGTTTTGCTTCATGAACTTAAGAGAAGCTGCTGGTTTTGCATTGCAAGTTTGGCAGGGGATGATTTGTTGTTTGCGTTTTGCATTTGCAGCTTAAGAGAAAGATGAATTGTTGTCATAATGGAATCATGTTTCATGTGTAACAAAAAGGGAGTGTTTGTTGTCCCAAATTTGCATGCAGATATGATTTCTGGGTGTTATATTGTTGATTTATTGCGCTGATCTAATGAACCGCTGAGATGATGCTCAGCTGATTTAGCATGCTTTAATTTGTATTTTCAGAACTGATTTATGATGAACTGGCTGTGAACAAATGCAATTTTCAGATCTTATTTTGTATTATATCTAGCCTTAGCGGCTTGCTAAAACGATCTAACCATTTGGACTGTGCTGTTTACACTCTTGAATATTACCCTAGCGGTTTTGTTGAATGCAGATCTGAGGTTTTGAGAGAGGTTTCAGATTCAACATTAGGGTTGGGACTTCTAAGTTGCAAATCTGTTGCCCTAAGAGGCGAGAATTTTAACACCTGCCTATATTTTGTCCTCTGTTTTTTGTCAAATTTGCTAATGTGTAAGGAATCATGATAGACACAGTGGCAGTATGTTATGTTAGAATGTTTGCAGCAGAATATCTATGTATACCTCATGTAATATAAGTCCAGATGCTAGGAAATACAAGACTAAACTATGCAAACTCTACCATTCTAGACTATAAGGAAAGTACTGGCTATATGAACTATGATCGGTATTGGTTGCTCTCATTTAGAGAGCTTGATATATAAATACCTTTTTTTTTTTTTTGATAAGAGAAAAACACAAGGTTCCAAAGCAAAAAATGTATCAAGTTTTTGACAATTGTAACCAGAACAGAGCAAAATTTTCAAGCAGGCATGGAGGAAAAACCCAGTCCAAGAATAAGTCAAACCTCTAAAAGTTGTTCTGCTGACATACAAGAAGAAGTTAAATCTTGAAAAATGTCTACATGCTCTACGCTCAGCTGATTTTGAAAGATCTACACAAAAATAGAAAGGTAGGCAACAAATCATTGTTATGCGTATTTAGATATGCAAGCCTTGCATATATAAAACCTATATGACATCCTACATATCTTTTAATTTAACAAACATAAAAAATTATAATAAACCATATGCCCCTTTTAATAAGAATACCCCATAAATTCAATCCCCGCTTAACTTACAAGAATAACATTGAGATTTATTTGGTATCTTTCATTATTGATAGATAAACAAATAGATCATTGAAGGATTGATATGTAATTCTACAACCAACTCATGCATCTAATATATGTCTCTTTTCACTGATTATTACTCTCTGCAAAGAAGAATGTGAATCTTCTTTCCATATCTATTATCTACAAATGAAGATATAACTTCACAAATTAGTAATGCCAAGTGGAGAATAGTTAACAAATAGGTAGGTATGAAATTAGTGATTACTAAAAGTTACTGAAGTTAAGGATTTGGTCAGATGGAAGAAGAGCAGAATGAACTCTACACTTTTGAATACTAGGGAATAGAATAGAACAAAACAACTTTATTAAATAGAAACAAGTCAAAATAATATAAAGGTCAAGACAAATTTACACTCTACCACAAAATTGTTGTCCTCTCCTATCCTGTTTAATTTCAGCTTACAGGAATTCTAGTCTAGCAAAAGGCAAATGAAGAGTTAGAGGAAGATAGGAAATGTGGGATATCAAAGTAGAGAATATACTCAGTGCCTTAAACAACAAGGTATACTTTATTGGAAACAATTGTATCTGTGGATTTGGGAAGATCAGATTAGGGAGAAAACAAAACAATGATAAGAAAAAGGTGAGATAGGAATATTAAAACTATAATGAGATTTGATCCCTGTATTGGAGAGTCATGGGTTCAATTTTCAAAACGTGGTAACTTCGGGAAGGATAAAGAGACTGACACAAGTTACAACCTTCCACACAGATCAATCCCAATGATGAAGCAAATTTGAAAGGTAACTATATGAAACACATTCAAAAGAAAACTAAGATATTAGTCCCAAGTCGCATGGTTCGAATTCGAATTCGAATTCAAGTTCGGCAAGCATTTGATTCGATTCGAATTAGAAATTTCCGTTGAAGTTCGATTGAGATTCGGCTTTAGATTCGAATATATATATATATATTAAATTTTAAAAGAACATATACTATAAACTACTAATAATAAATAATTATTAAATTTAAATTATAAAATGAAATATACTACCAACCCCTAATATATATAGCTATATTAAATTATTAATTTTAAAATGCAAAATACTACAAACTAATAAAAGTTACTATAAAATAATACAATTTAGAAGTCGTGAGTCGTGACTCACCGGGAGCCCAATTCTTACTCCTGAAAGTTTGAAACCTCAATCCATCAGTCGTGATAGAGGGTTGACTGGCCAAGGCTTGAGAGACCGACTGTGCAAAGTCACGACTGACACAGTCACTAGTGTCTAGGTCTTGGTCGAGGGCCCAAGGCGTAGATGCACCCCGTAGGTAACTGGTAAGCCTAAAATCTCAAACGACGTCTGGATAGATCACGAGAGTGAGGACATAGATTGATGGATTGAAGGTAAAATGCGAGGGCAAAGATCGACGGGAGTGGTGGTAGAATTTGACTTAAAAAAATGTCGTAAAACATACCCACGGGGTATCCTAGGGAAACAAAACTGAGATGTTCCCTTGAGATGCGCTGAATGTCAATGAATTTTTTCTTGTTCTTTGGGATTCCCCGAATTTCGAACCTCAAGGTTCAAATTCGACGAATCTTGTGACATGCAAGCAAAGAACAAACACAAAAGAACGTAGGAAGAAAATTTAGAGCTAACATCGTGAATTTCTCATTGGCTTGAATTAATTTTTTCCTACTTAGAAGCATCCTAGGCTAACTGCAACTCTGATCCATATTTCTAAGCTGCAGTAGGCAGCATACTCAGCTAATTCAATCTCTTGAACATAAATTCATTATTAAGGACATACACTATATTAGCAGCTACATGAGAAGAAGAAAATTCAAAAAATAGAAATATCACACTTTGTGACTTTAGTTTATAGTTTATACCTTTTAGAAGCTTGCATGCCATTCGATGGGAAACATAATGCACAACAAGTCTTTCAAGCACCCGTCTTGTTGTAAGCATATAAGCAGTCTGGAAAACCAAAATAAAAACAATTAAAATTCAAAAATTCCATTCAAAACGTCCATGACGACTGCTGTGGCTTTGGTACATACGCACTTCATGAACAATCGCAAGTGGAGAATTACTCACACAATATAGATATTCCAGTCATTAAATCAAAATCAGAGTGCTCTGTTTTTGAAAATCTATCTTGTTAGCCTTATATTGAGATAATTTTCTACTTGTAAATTTGTAACCAATTTCATTTCATAAAGGTGTATTTCATACACTTCTACCAATTTGCACTTGTACTAAGGAGATGGAACCCTAAATTTTTGTCTGCTATATTTCATTAGTTCAAAATTGAGGGTCTTTTTGTTGGGCATATCACCTTTCTGAAGCTAAAAGTTCCACAACCCCATTCATAGATAATGCATTCTGTCATAGTTCCAACAGATTATAGAAACCTGCCTTGACATCTTATTATCATATCTTTCTCTCTTAAAAAAAGACCAAATGTAGTGTGAGAACCAACAAGTTGAGAGGAATGGATGCGCTCTCAGTAGTTCAAAATTGACGGACTTTTTGTTAGGCATATCACCTTTCTAAAGCTAAAAGTTCCACAACCCCATTCATAGATAATGCATTCTATCATAGTTCCAACAGATTATAGAAACCTGCCTTGACATCCTATTATCATATCTTTCTCTCTTCAAAAAAATACCAAATGTAGTGTGAGAACCAACAAGTTGAGAGGAATGGATGCACTCTCCTCTACATTTTTCCATAGCTAGGGTTTTGCCCTAGCCGCTATAGAATTGTCTCCATTGCCCCCCTACAAGTTCACACCATGTTATCCATGGAGTCAAGCTCCCTCAAGCCTAGATTGCCCAGCCAAGGATTGATACCTTCGAATCTAAATTGAGTTGTTTCTTTCCCATTCACCAACAGTCCTTCAGTCCTTGCAGAGGGCGAATTGTCATTTAAGAATGTTGTTTCATCTTCATACTTACATAGCTTGGCCAAGTGCTCTGTTTTTGTAGAAAAGATTGCCACAAATCCCACACAAACTGATTTCTATCATAAGCATGGACTTGTTTGCCAATTTCTAGCTTGTGGCCTAGTTGCACCAAGAGGAGCGAGGTGCTCTACAGCCTAGTATGAGGGAGATGCATTACTAACGTTCCTAAAAAAAAATAAAAAAAAATCATATCAGCCTAAACTAAAAAGTCATGTCTTTTTTGATATATTTATATTATATAATGTGCGCACAATCGAAAAATATATTCAATATTAAATGTAAAAAAAATGTCGGCTATGCCAAAAAATAAAAAACTAACGTAACATGACGTTAAAAAAAAAAATTAAAAAAAATTAAAAAAAATCATGTCCTCTCATAAAATCATTTCTTGAGATATATTTTTTTCCTGACGTGTAAAAACTTTAAGATAAAAAAATTACCTATCAAAATATTGGATCCCTCTCGGTGCTTGATAGATCCGGGTTTAAGATGGATCTATGCTGGTTGATAGATCTGCACAGCTGGGTTTATCAAAGCTAGAAGCCCCTTCTATTGGAAAAGGCTTATTTATATCCATGTGCACAAAATTTCTTCATTGTTGAGTTTGATGCAATAGCTGATAGGGGTCAGCTGGTCTCTGCATGAAGCCCCAGTAACCTACCTTTAAAACCTCAGTGAATTGTTTAACCTCAGTTCCACTGTGTAAGGAAATCCTAACCTTCCCCTACAATTTTGGCCTCTTAGACACTGCCCAAGATTGAAAATGGCATCAACAAATTTCATTACTGCATACCTGAAACAACGGAAAGACAATGCACAACCTTTGCAAGGATTTGTGTTGAAATGAATCTTTCCAAATGCCTTTCTGAAGTGGTTGAAACAGAAGCTTGACTATGAGCACATTACCTTTTGTTGCCGATCTTGTTTTGCTATTGGGCACAAATTAACCTCTTTTCCTAAACACAAACCTGTTCTTGACCTAGGAGAGCGAAGCAATGTAGACCCCATGCCAAAAGGAAATCCAATCAAAAGCCTACATGGTGGAACAATACCAATGCAAACCACCAACTGATAGAAATAGAGAGTGAAGTAGAAAAAGCTTGCCCATTACTCCACATAAAGGCAACAACTCCAAAAACTGTGCTCAAAGTTTCATCGATCCATACCAAAGCAACCCCCTCTCAGAAAGAATCTAGCAACCAAAGGGAGGAGAGACCTATGGAGAAAGTAGAACCTGCTACGTAGGACAAACTACTCAATACTCCAATAGAGATCTGAACATCATTTCAAGAAACGTAGCTAACCCCATGGAGGAAGAAAAATATACCCCTCCCTTTCGCGATTTAGGTACTATACCTCATGACAACCTTGGAGAAAGGACCCAACTCACTGGCAAGAAATCCAAAATGCACAATAAACCTGTCATTCAGTACTTGACTCAATCTCAAAAAGGAAATTTACTAAAATGTCCTGTCGAAGTCTAGATCCCACAACCAAGTTATATGTTACATACATTTGGTAACATTGGAGGTAATACTAAATTACATGAAAAAAACAACAGTAAATTCAAGGGTAATGACTAGGTTTAGGGTTTCACCCCAAGGCAACAAAGAAGCTAGGGTTTGTGATAAAATTTTAAAACCTAGAGGGTAAATGAAGCATTATGCGTGTAGCTCTTGTGGAAAGAGAAGATTAGGATTTTGTGGCATGTGGAAACCCTAATGCTACTTGTTATGCGTGTTGGAGAGGACAAGAGCAGGAGACATCCTACACACACATGGGATGCAAGTGTAGGAGCCAAAGATAATCATTGATGAAGAAACCATCTTTGGTTATGAATGATTTCTAGCTCGGAGTTGGTGCTAGGGTTTTCTATGTTTTCCCCAGCTAGGGTTTGGATTCTGGAAGGCTTGATATTGTACCAAATTGTGATAAGATGTGAGTATGTACATGATGTGGGTTTGGATTCTAGGGTTAGGGTTTAACCTTATGGAGGAAATGAATCTTGTTGGGGATTATTGGTGGAGTGACAAGCTATGGTTAGGAGTGATTCCTAGATAACAGTTGGTAGCTAGGTTTTTCTTATTGTTTCCTAGCTAGGTGGGCCTATAGAGAGATTCATTAAAAGCTTCTAGTCCAACCACAACCTACAGGAGACATATATTCTGGCATTATGATTTTCATTCTGATGGAATGATTTTGTTGCCTTGAAACAATAGTAGATGGTTGGCAGCAGATCAAGTGTAAAGAGAATTTTCTCCCTTTTGGTACACCATGATGCATGGCTAGCATTTAATGCCAAGGCTTTGGAATGCAAAGAATGGTCCCATACAATGCTAGAAGGTATAACACTGACCCCTTCAATAGTAAGACCTCCACATGAATAAGGCTCAAAGAGATAAACACTCTCCATAAAATACAGTGCAGACCTAGTGTAATGTCCCTCCTATCCTACAAGGATATGGAGAGGACACTAACAATAATACTAGACATCTAGTCCCATACTTAATCAAATAAGCATTCATATAAATTGTAGATGGAGATATGCAAATGCATAAACATTTGAAAACACAACAGAATTTGATTCCATTACACATCCATCATACATTCCAGATTTTCATGTCATTCATCAATTAAGCAATATCAAATTAGCAAATGAGAATACTTATTTCAAACCCAGTAGTCCCTGAGCAACCAGCTACGCTTCTGCAACGTTCCACCCAACCGTAGGTCAGTGTGCTCCTCAATCTCTCAGCACCACTGCCATCCCCAAGCTGGGCATGATCTCCACAAGGAAAAGGGGAAAGCAGGCTCTCACATAGCCAAAGATACACCAGAATCAACCAAACCCATCAGCAGTGGGGTTTCTCAGGCTGCTAAGAGATGGACAGAGGTGAATTACTAGGCTAGTGGCTCAACCATTGAGCTATGGATACTTCATTGGGCTCATCAAGCCAAATCTTTCCTCTTCCACTCCTGAATCTCCTGCTCACAGGTTCAAACTAAACAGGGAGGGACATAATAGCCATAAATGCAAGTGCTGGGCGTTTTTGCAGTAGGATGCCCAACGATGGGATTTCAACCAGTTCAGAAAAAAGTGGGAAAGCCCAAAACGAAAATTGGAAAATGGGAAAACAACCCTAGGAGCATAATCGTTTTTAGAAAAACGTCCATGGGAAGAAATGGACTCTATAACCCCAACAAAATTGTGGTTCTCTTCTCCCAGCCAATGTGCTAACCAAAAACGAGTTCCCAGGCATGGAAGAATGCAGAGAAATGGTGAAAACATGAAGGAAAAACCCCAGTTCGCCCCAGGATGCGTGAGAAAGGAAAGACCGTGGTTCAGAATGGCTTGGGAAGGAAAAACGTGGGTGATTTCTTGGCTTGCAAGCAAAAAATCGAATTCCCAGATTGATGGCTTGCCCATACCCGAAATTGGCTGAAATACCTCATCATTCCGAAGGCATTAACTGCCTCAACCAACTCTTGGAAGAATTGAATGATTGGGGCATAAGCCAAAATGGGTAGTTGGGATCTCATGGGTTTTCTCATTGACACATGGATTGACTCCATGGCTCAAGGGTTTGGTTATTTTTCCTCCCTATTCCTTGTAAGATCACGCCCCATCTCTTTGTTGCATTGCATAGCTGGTTGTGGGTTTTTCAGTAAAATTGCATATTTACATGATTTCCGAATTTACATTGTGCACAGCTAGCACAAGAACCATATGCATCTATTCTAATTGCCGATACATAGAACGATAAATCAATGGCAGGGCCTTGGCCTTGAGCTCCTCACCATGACTAAATAACAATATTTAGATCATTTACTATATTAATGCAATAGGGTCAAGATGGGGACATTACACCTAGTCAAATTTGGCAAGGGATAACTTAGGTCCTTAGAAGCAAGAATGCTCCAACAGATCATTCACAAACATGAAGTACCCAAAAGAGCTAGAGTGATTCATACAAAAAAGGAACTATGCCATTAAAGAGGTGTTGGAAGGGAGTGAGCTCCATGCAAAATCACCAAAAAATAAAACCCAAGCATGATGAGCTAGAGAGCTCTAGATCTCTTACATAGTTTCCCTAAAATTACTATAAGATCATGAATGAGTTGGGTTTCACTTGGAAAAGTTATTATGGTGCCACTGGTTTAATTGAATAAGGCCAAGAAATATTTGCATTCCCCATTGTTGCTACCACAAACTCAGGCTAATCCAAACGTAATATAAAAAAAAATGGCAAAGGCACCCCCAAGTCCTTCAAAGCTCAGCGTCCTCATAATGATTATCCCCTACATGAGGAATGCTGCCTCAGATCATCTTGAAAAACCCATAGCTATGTTGAATGCTAATCAAAGCAACCGTAACAAATCTATAGGTTAAATTTGAACCTTTTATTTGCACTTTTCCTTTCTCCCAAATCTGCTACAGAAAGTCTGATTTGAACACAGTAAGTTGGCTGATATGAATGCCAGTTTTCCATAACAATTTGATAACCAATTCTGAGACCTATGAATGGCTCAAAACTTTCCAACTCATGCCACTATAGATGAGTTCCTAATGTACAACACCCATATGAATACATATCTGAAAATGCATTGTTATACTATAGGACAGACCTAGCAATGGCACCAAATTGGCATCCTTTCAAAATACTACATACTGCAAGATACCTCAGTTCCCAGAACCCTTTTGCTTCATTTTGAGTTTTCATTTTATTTTTTTATTTTTTTATGGTGATTAACCTGATGAAAATTGTGCCCGGACTGCTAGTTGAACTAGAACCTAATCCCTGATTAACTCATATACCCAAACTAATCTATGTTTTCTGTTTGAACAATCCTAAGCTATCCATATCCCATCAAGCTGCAGCCCACCATTTGTGATAAAAATCACAAGTGAAATATCTTCCAAATACCCTTGCAAGATATAGGGTAACAAGACTGAAGGGCATGTCGTATACAAAAGTGAGGTCCTTTGAACTATACCCCCAAGTAGGTATAGGTGTTGGTGATCTTAATCTCCTCCCCACTTAAAAAACATTATAATCCAAGAGCCTAACCAAGTTACTTGACAAGTTTGACTAATTTGGCATTTACATATTTCTATTACTTTTTGAGATGTTTTAAATTGGCATGTTTTATGCCAAGTATTTCTCGAGTCCAATTCATAATCAATATTTGACCATTTCACTAGCATATGAGGTCAACTATTCGCACTTTAAACTAAAATACAAGTATTCAAAAAAATAACAAATTCCCATAATCACATCTAGACTCTATATTCAACAACACAGACCCAAAGTAAGACTGAATGGGGAGAAACATAACTTTCTACTCACCTGGATATCATGCTGCACTCTTTCCAAAGCGTTTCCAAATATCTTGTACCCGCCCCAAATATGAAGAGAACACTAAAAATGAAAAATCCAAGCAATATATCCAAATGTTACAATTTTTATGTTTATAGGTATTATAAGTTTAGTTCAAATATGAAAAATAGAATTGGATAGTAGCTCAAAGAATATATGGTTCATAATTAGACTTTCCTGTGGAATTTTTAGTAAAAAACAATCTCTAATTTGGGTGTGTGAAACTCTCTCATATTTGAATGTATAATATATAATAGATCATAGATGAACCAATTCAAGCTATGAAGTTAACTGACTCCACTCAGTACCATCTGTCTGTTAGCATACAAAAACCCTACAAACTTGAATATTATACCATCCTATTAGATAATTCTTTCAGAAGTTTGCACATAGCTTAGGCCATCCAAATCTTAAGTTTTATAAAGGTTTAGCTTGCTAGAAGAATAGGGATGTTAATGATGTGGTCATTAGGCCATCCAAATATTAAGTTTTATAAAGGCACTTGTTCTTAAGTTGAAGGATGATACAAACCTAGGTTAACTCATTAAGAATTGAAAGAATAGAAATATATCTTATGAGAGAAGGGGCATTATACCATAGTGTAATGGTTGAATGAGATAACAAAGGAGGTGAGGATGTGGCCATAATGGACCTCCCATAACTTAAATATATTAAGTTCGTGTTATGTTAAAGGAAATGTATTTCTTTAGGTAATGACAAGGATGGTGGGTCCCCTCACTTTCCCATCTGTTTGCATGGGTAATTTGAATTACTTCAAACCTTCCTTATATCATAAAAATGGCTTTTATGTGACTTTGTATTTAAAAGTGATCTTATATTATTTTTATAATAAAGTGTTATTTGGGTATATGGTGAATTTCATATGAAAAGGTCACATTAGTTTTTCAAAAATCCCCCAAAGGGTCTTGGGTTCAAACCTTCTCCCAATGCAAAGGCAATTATGGTGAACATATATTCCAATGAAAATGCGTTAATGAAAGCTTCGTCTGTTATAAGTTAATAACTAAATTTGGGCAATTAGAAAGCCAGAAAGTTCATTGGTTTCCAAGATTTCATCCTGACTTCCTTGGGCTACAAATTTGGTCTCCAAGCAATTTATAAAAGAAGAGGACATTCTTCATTCAAAGGGATCAAGCAAATCATGAATCTGCCATCAGAGAAGGATGTGCAAGCGGCTCAACGAATTGAAGATTTGCCTAGAGGATTCATCACTCTTTCTGCAAATCAAGTAACTTATTCTTCTTCTTCTTCTAATTCTTTCTCATGCCACTTATGAACATTATATCAGCTTGGTAAATATCTCAATGCAATGAATGCATAATTGATGGAGGATTGTGGCTCTACTTTCCCACCAAACTCAAGTTATGTAATTTAATAAATCATTGCATTGTGGGTAGATTTTGTAATCAGGATTTTGCATTCATGCTTCATTGGTGAGTGATAGTTATGATACTTTCCAACATTTAAAGGCTTTCCTCTACAACTTTTGGTGTAATGGTTGTATTTCTTGTTGCATGCCCAATGCTTTTTTAATTAGATTGTAGCAGAGTTTAAACATTTCATAGGATTGTGGAATTCCCCCTCCTATGGCCATTTCCTATCAAATTTTCAAGAGTAGTTAAGAACTGCGGGCACTTCCCCAACACCTATTTCTTTTTGTTTGATGACTTAAGAGTTGAAGCTTTTTATGTAATCGGGATTTTGAAATATTGCTTCACTACTAAAACTAAACTTCTAGCAATCTTTGCTCTTGATAAATCTTAGTGTGAATTGTCTTGGTGGGTATGTTGTGAGCTTCATGGATTCATCTCCTATTCTCAATTAGATTTTTGTCTAAATTTGTAGACATTGGAAATTAGTCCTTTACATCTATCTTATGATTGCAAATCTAGTTTTCTTAATTGCTCTCCATCTATCGAGCAGTTTCCTATCATGCAGAATGGGATAAAGATGCCCTACAATAGTTTTGCAAGAAAGCACATAAACTTCAGTGAAGCCAAGGATTTTTGTGAATTCTTTTCTCCACCTTTACTTTGGGTTCCTATAAATTTAGTTACTGGTAGCTCTCACCCACCCAATTTGTTTCAAGGACATTTCTGCCAACATTGGCACCCAAGTTCTTGAATGTAACATTATTTGACAACTAATATGGACAGGATGTGGAGATAATAGACCAACAATTGTGTAAAAGAGCACCCAAAGTCATGCCCTTAAACATTCTTCAACAAATCATCTTGATATGATACATAAAGATCGACCCAACAATTACAGAAAGAATATTAATGGTATTAACATGCCTACCTACAAGACTCTTGACTCCAAATGTGGATTTCATATTTCCGAGCATAACATGCTATTTGGTGAAAGTAACTAGCCACTAAAAATAATTACAAACACAACTCAAGGAAGTGGAAATTCCTATAACAATACTTTGATTAACTGATATTTTGGCCTCCATTCATGGTGTCGAATCCACCTCTACCTCCACCCATGGTGTCGGCTAAATCTCTTCCTCTGCATCAACCGATGATGTTGGCCATACCTACGGTTCCACCCATGGTGCGAACTTAATGTCTTTCTACACATTCTTTGACAACTAATTTGGACAAGTTCAAGAGAGAACAACCCAACAATCCTAAAAATAACACTCAAAGTCTTGCTTTTAAACATCCTTTGACAACTCATCTAGAAAAGATGCAGAGAGAGTAACCAGGAAATTGTGGAAACAAGATTAATGGCATTAACTTGTCTACCTATGCGAATCCTAACTCCAAATGTGGAGTTGCAAATTTCCAAGCATAACAAGCCTATTGGTGAAAGCAACCATCCACTAAAAATAATTCCAAACATTATTTAAGAAAGTCACAATTTCAGTAACAATACTTCCACAAAACTGATCTTACAATTGGTCTCCTCAATGACGCACCGACAATAAGCATAAATATAATTAAATTAAGCACTAACCGCCACAGCTGCTGGATCCATAAGTCAAAATGAATTCTAATATTTCTTGCATTCTCAAAACCATCGAATGACAATCCACTTTTGAAGTATTAAGAGTCGCTAAAAATTTAGGGTTTTCCTTTATGGAGCAGAGATTGAGATCACATAAAATATTTTCATTAAGAAGTTGACTTACAACACTAATGTCGATGGAGGGCTCATTCTATGGATTTCACTGGAGTTGTGTTGGGGTTTACAGGATAATAAAAAGGGAGGGCGTCATCAGAACCATCCCTTCAATAAAGATCCCAATTCATCCTACTCGCCATTATTAATATCTGCATTACAACAAAAAAGTTGAAAACATTACTTGTCAGTGTATCATATCATGTTTTAGCTGCCTTATCTTGTTCATCTATGTTGGAGAACCCTGCCTGCAGGGATTCCCACAAACTCGTAAGTGGAACTCAAAATTAAGATCTGGGTTTTCATCAATACGTCTTTCAATCTCTGAGAATCGATGCCTAGTGGAGTACCTTCATACTAGAGAAGATGGCCCCCGCTTACTCTTTCTTGGGAGATAGGTAGTGATTTGTCCTGCAAGCGGAATGCCTTGAGTTTCTCACCATTGAAGTTTTCTTTCAATTTTGTGAAGAATTTCCTCCAAAAGTGTCTTTACAAGAACATCAATACTAAATGGAATTTTAATATGTTAATTCACGAGAGATCAGGAAGCTCGTTGCTGTGAATTCATGTTTGACATAGGAATTCTCTATTGGTTTTAAGTATATGAGTTTGAGTTTTGTAATATTATATTGGTGTTTGTTCTTTCCCTTTATGAGATTCCACATAGTTATTTATCTTATTACCAATTTGATTACTTAATTAAGCCGCAAGGATATTTGTGTTAATATTCTATTTAATATGTTTAATTAGATGTAAATAAAGTGATCAACAAACAAAAATATAAACATATATTCAATTAGAAAATGCATAAAGCTAAAAACTCTTCATAAACATTGTCAACTTAAAAATAATTAACAAATCATTGAAACTATGTTAAGCAAAGATAGAAATGATAAAATGAAATTGTTAATACAAATTATTTTATAATTCAACAAATTCTAAATTGTTTTCGTATTTTTTTAATGCTCTCTTCATAAACATTGTCAACTTAAAAATAATTAACGAATCATTGAAACTATACAATTAAATCATGGAGCCAAGCCTAGGATAATTACATTTTGGGTGATTTTTTCCATCATAGAGACATTCATGGTCTGATATCTCTCTTGTCTATTGGAGTTTCTAGTCCACTATATTTAGTTGCAAATTTTGGATGATTGATTATCATGGATCGAGCATCAATCCATCTTTTGGAAGGGGATAATCCTAAGTATGAAGCCAACATAACCTTGAAAGGGGGATTTTGAGACATCGCCTTGTGATCATTAGTTATTATAATGAAGCATCCCTTCTTTAAAGACCTTTTTTATATCTAGTTGACATTGAAAAGGTGGATTTCACCACTATTTATGCTTATTTTGAGGTTAATCTACCTTTGGTGATGGATTAATAAAGATTATTTTGTGGACGTGATTTCATTACTTTGAAGAAACCTTAGATTGATTGCTAAGTGGACAACATTGAGGGTTTTGAAGACCATAATGAACATTGCTTAATGGAAAATTTATCTTAATGATTATGTGGTGGTAGATGTCTAGAAGATTCCTTTAGAGCCTAGGGTTTAGGTCTCATCCACTAACCATGTACAAGGCCCTAAGGCCATAAGATCCAAACGCATAGCACTATAGATACCGCTCGAAAATATTTCATGGTACTTTGAGGCAATGTTCATTGCTTTGAACTCCATGACAAATTATTTAGGGCCAAAGGCATGGTATTCTTTCCTAGAACACCATTCCCAAGGCCCCGAGACACCTACATACTACTCAAAACAACTTGTTTCCACCGACACCCTAAATCATAGGCTAATAATACACTCAAGAGGCCATGCGTGATTGTTGGAGCCCACCTCTTTAGCCTTGGATGGCTAGAAGATTCATTTAGGGATTGAGGATAAAGTATTCATACAGCTTAGTAGATGTTGTCTTGGGGAATGTGGTAGAATGATCTTAGGTTTTGTGAGAAAAACTATGATCACTTCATGCAACATTTGCATCTTCCTCCAACAATGTGTATTATGATGTTGATCTTTGTCCCTAAAAGAATAAGATTT
This sequence comes from Larix kaempferi, assembly GCA_027924585.1. Classification (NCBI taxonomy): domain Eukaryota; kingdom Viridiplantae; phylum Streptophyta; class Pinopsida; order Pinales; family Pinaceae; genus Larix; species Larix kaempferi. Next base: position 25,567,633 of record BSBM01000158.1, on the reverse strand, counting down.
GGTTGGCTCCTTCTCCTTTCATTTGGCTCCTTGGCATGACTATGGAGGAGAAGTCACTATAGGAGAGTTACTGGTATTTGCATGGTATTTGGCAGTTTGGATCCCTTATAATGCTTGAAGGGTTTGGTGTCATTGTTACTATGAAAAAACAAATCTTTATGTTAGGATCCTTTATAATACTTCTTGAAGGGTTTGGTGTCATTATTACTATGAATTTTTTTTTTTTTTGGAACATATGTCAAGTGCCTCCATGTGCAAGAGCTTGTCTTGCTTATTGATTATCCTCCGCTGCCAACTATTGTTCAAAATACTTGACCTCCTATAAATTTTCTTCCTGGTCTGGGATCTGTTGAGTAGTTTCTTTGAAATTTGAACCATTTTTTATGCCTATCATAAATTGGATGAATTCATTGACTTGTCAAATGCCCTCAAATATTAGAATTATTCGAAGGATGATCTTCTACCTTTAAAAGTTCCTCCACTTGTCATCAATCTCATTAGAATCTTGTAGTAGAAAACTATGGATTCACCAACATTAGAAGACGAAATAAGATGATCACCAATAATTCTGAGAAGGTCATTGCAAATCTTGTTGAGTTCATCCTCATCTTTGTGAAGGTACTTCTTGATCTATTTGAGAATAAGCTCATTACCCTTTGTCTCTTCTTTATGCTCAATGGAGGACATATATGCCATGAGGCTCTTGACACCCCATTGAAATTCTTGTATCTAACCGAGAACAAGTTTCTCTTTGAAACTTGGCACCATGTAATCACATTTGATAATTGATGGGTTCCCTCGATGAACACCTGGGCATGATAAGCACTATCTGATACTCATAAACTTTGCAATGAGTGCATACAACACTTGGTAATCCCTTTCGCTCCAAACTCTAAGAAATTTCCATAAAAAACACCTTACATAATCTCGAGGGTTTTGGTTATTAATGTGGTTATCTATATATATAGTAGCTGATGTTTTGCAATAAATTTACCACATCCAACTTATCACTAAAACATGTTAAAAGAATTCTAGGTTGCCACATGTTCATTTACATGATTAATGCAACAAATTAAATTATATTCAAATAAAAAAAAAAGAAATATCCGTAGAATCCTATAAAATATAATGGCTGTGTAAAGGTGTAACACCTAAAATCTTCCCATCATGAGATTCAATGTATACACCCCTGGAGTTACCTTGACTGAGTGTTTGACCTGGAAGGATTTGTACCCATTTGTACTAGGTTTTGAGAGGTCGTCGCAGGTTGCACTCATGCAACATGCGACATCGCACCTTTCTCCATTGCAGGGTGCGACGAAGTCAGTTAATGGGAAAAATAGCTTCTTCGAGCTTCTTCTCGAAGCCTGTTGACTTGGGACCCTATCCCTAACCTCTTGGGAGAGATGGCACTCGATTCCTAACACCTTGGAAGGATCCCGTAAGTCTCTCCTATCATATCTCAACCTATCCTATCCATACCCTATCCACTTAGTCCTATTTAAATGAAGCTCACTCCCATCCCAAGGGAGGAAGTCTATGGTACTCTTATGCTGGTGAAATCAAGCCCAATAGATCTAACACTCTAGCTTGGGGAACATATACTTCTCTCTAGGAGCTTTGGCATGGCTTGTCGGAAGGAGCTTGCAGCATTAAGGCTATGGTTGTAATCCTCTTTTCTATTGTACTCCTCACTCTTCAATACAGTTAATATAATTGCTTTCCATAAATGTTGTCTGCTTGATGATGTTTAGAGCTTTCCTCCTTAACTATTAGCTTAGATCTATCATATAAGATATATGCTTTCACTTCTCGTGGTCTGTTACATGTTCAACAGGGTTTAACTACTTGCGATCTGGCAACGTTGGAGCATTGGATCAACTAAGGAGAAAGGGATCTACAAATCTAAGGTAAACGATCTACTCTTACATTTGTATTTCTATACGATCTAGGAAAGTATTTTATGTTATGTCCTATTTGTTCTAGACTTACATTAAGGTAGGGAGATCAGGCCTTGAGTCCGCTCTTGGTAGATTGTACGCAAAAAAAATCTAGTGACCATACTGGGGAGAGACATCTTGTTCTGTAGTTGTCAATCTGAGAGTCATTTTCAGTTGATTGCTTGACACAAGCCTTTTATTTGTCATTTTCATCTTGATTTGATTTCACTATCAGATCTTCATCTCGAAGACTATGATTTTCTTCCTCTGAGTTTGTACTACTCATTTTCGAACCATTTCATAGTTCGTTGCTTGGAAATTTGATCCATTTTTGAACTTAGACCACGCCTGTCGCACCTGGTTAGTGAAAACAGAGTGACACTATGTCATTTCTGGTCTCTTTTCTTTGCGTATTAGCTGCTCGTCGCAGTCCTTTCATTGGTATACTGCAACACCATCGCACTCCCCGTATTGGTGAACTGTGACGTCGCACTGTGTACAAGCACAGAGTGCACCGATTTGTCGAATTTGGCATGCAGGCATCTCCTCTCCATTTGTTAATATGAGCTTTGGTTTGCTGTATGAACTCCCTCTGTGCTGCAAGATCCACCCAGAGATCCCATCTTTGATTTGTGTGTTGAGTGTTTGGTTTTGTTTGGATTGATTTTGGGTTCCGTCTTGGACAAGTCTGAGAACCGGTAGTGGTGGATACTCTTGTCTCCTCCACCTTCGTCCGCTCACCCTTGCATTCCCTCCTCTCCTTAACTGATCTGGTTATTACATTAGATCAACTCCCAGACTTCATTTGCATTATTTTATGAGCTTTGCTTGCTACTGTCTGATTTTGAGTCTCATGTGTCTTTCAACGTGATTGAGTGCTTGTCTTTTCTTGAGTTTTCTGAGCGTACTGAGTGTTGCAAGTAGTTTTTTCTTTTTAGTCGTTTAGATCTGAAAGCGTAGTTGTTATCAAGTTAATCTTTTGATGCATCCATTGGAAAGTTAAAAGTGATTCTTTCCCATCATTTCTCGAGCATTATTGAAGGAAATTGTTCGTGCATTGGAATATTTTGCTTATGCATCTTTTGGGAAAATTGAATGAATGTGTGATTTCTTGTGTTTTTCTTGAATTATGAGTTTCTCATTTTCTCGAAAAATCCAAAGTATACTTCATTTTTTACAAAATTAGTTCCATGCTAAGGAAAGATAGATGCATTTTTTATTTTCATTGCTTTTAGGCCATTGAAAGTGAAATTGAAAAGCATGCATACTCCATCTTAGAATTATCTCTTTTCATTACCTAGCATCATTTTCGTTTTGAAAAGGAAAAGAAAAGGAAAAATGTTGTGATTTGGATTAGTAGTGTTGTGATTTTTGCGTTTCGCACAAAAATGAAAAGAATGATTTTATAGTCAAACTTGTTTGAACTGGGAATTATTGCATTTGCTTTGGTGAAATTGTTGGAAAGAAAAAAGATTTCTCCCTCCCATAGGTAGCATTCATCGAAAGAAAAGAATATTTCGTGCATGTAGCTAGTACTTGCATTATGCTTCCGATTATGTACTCACCTCATGCATTCACCTAACCGTCCAGATAAAATTAATGGTAGAACTAGGTAAAATTTTTAGCAACTTGTGTGTAAGTTAGAGATGTGTTTCGGCGTCGTTAAGCATGGCAGCTGTTGTTATTTTCCAGCATTGTATCCCAGGGGTATTGTAGTCTTCCACGTACTTATCGGTATATCGAGATCCTTCACGTACCCACCAAGTACCATAATACGTACTTGGTGTATATCGAAGGGTGTATCACGTACTCGGTAGTATATCAGAAGGTCTCTTGCCGAACGGTTGTGCATTAGACAACACCACTACGGATTTGAGCTCCCACGTACCTTGCGTTTATCAGGAGACACCATTAGGATTCTTGAAACCAACTGAGTTAACCATTTGGCCGTCTTGGAAAAGCAATACACCAAGAACAACACTCGAGGAGATTAGCACGCATGTACTATCCAGGTAATCGGGTATGCAGGCAAGGGTACGGTCCCAATCCTCCTTGTCACGTCATATTGTTGGACCCTGCAGTATATAGCGGTTTGCGATGCCTTGATAATCCCGTGAGGTTCCAGACTTTGAATCCACTCTTATCACATAAGTTTGCTTGTGGCATTAGTTTGCGTAGGGTTTTGTCTGGTCTTCTTTTCTTTTAGCTTGCCTTAGGAGAAACTTTTTGTTTTAGTCACTCTGGCTGACTTTCCTTGGAGAAGGTCCCGTAGAATCCAAAACTTACCACCCGAATATCCCCTTAACCAGGAGGTAATTTCGAGGGCAAGGATGGATCCTCAAGCCAGGGTCGGGTCACATGAAATGGAAAACCCCACTCTAAATATTGGAGGACATTTGTTTCCACATACTCCTCTAGATTCACCTTCCTCTCATCCCCCGCAAGATGAAGAAGCACAAATTCACACTTCACAAGACTCCCCTCCCGTTATGCCGGGAGAGCTTGGATCGTTGGAATGGATAAATAAACCCCAGGATGACCCCATAGCAGCTGTTGGTCGCTCAACAGCTTATTGGACATCTTCTACCGGCCACCCAGTGGCTCATTTTACCATTGCATCCCCACCCAACTGGACTACTCCAGAACTCTCTAGACCCTTCTACAGGCCAGACCCCGCCGATATTTTTGGCCCTATTCATGATCGTCTGGAACGATTATGTGTTAGGGGTGACGAGCTTCGAAGACAAAGTCTCGAGCAACGACCTGGGTATAGAGACACCTCAGTTCATCCGATACCTTTTGGGTCACCGGAATCATCCACACAACACGTGACCACTACTGAAACTGTTCAACCATCCATCCCTGCACATGTATCTCCTAGATAGGAGACCAGTTCGGTACTTCCTACTACCCAACCAGTTGAACAACAATAGTCCAACACACCTGTCACTACCATAGTTACTTTACTAGTTCCTCCCCCACCTCAAAATTCGAGGGGAGGATACTCCATTCCCGTGGATTATCTTATTGGTAACATTACTACTATGGTAGCTAGTCAACAACCTATGTTGGTTCAACCTTTGTTTAGTGGTCAGCCTATTGTGGCTGGGGGGAAACCCCCGATTCCTAACCAGAACGTAGGCGGTGGAATCCCCAACAGACCTCCCGTTGGACCTTCCCAACCCGCTAGACCATCTACCATGGGATTATCTCATGTTGGGGGGCCATCCAATGTAACTCAACCCTCATGGAGTCAAGCGTATCCAGGTTCCTTTAACCCTGCGCCGGGTCAATCTAATCCCAGAAACGCACCATACGGGATACCTTATCCCGGAAACCCATACACTCTATGGGGGAAACAACCCGTTTTACAACATGGACCCCAACCAACTATCCCTCAAGCACCACCACCCCCGATCGGTCAACCCCCACCTCTCATCGGAGGCGGTGGACCCCCACCTAACTTTGGAGGAGGCAGACCTCTACCTTGAGGCAGATGTCCAACTCATTCTACCAACAACGGCCCCCACCCTTCCAGCGGTGCGGGGAATGGTACACCACCCCCCCCAAGAGGAGGCGGTAGAGGACCACCCTATTATGGTGGGGGAGGACATTTCCCTTCGAGCGGTGGAGGTGGTCCACCACCCCCTCCAGGCGGAGGTGGTGGAGGATCTAATTATTATGGTGGTGGTGGTGGTGGTGGAGACCCTCATCCTTTCAGCGGCGGAGGTGGTGGGGGCCCCCATCATTAGAGAAATTTTGAGGTCAAAAAAGGGCCTCAAAACAAAGAAAATGTACTATAAAATACAACCAATCACATTCTAGTAGATGACATCATCCCCCTTGGTGAGGTGGCATTGCATGAGTTAAGAATGCTTATTTGTCAAATTTTCTATGGTGGATGAAAACACATAGTTAACCAAGGTAGTGGTGTAGGTACTTTTAAGTCATAAAGTAAAGTACTCATAATGAATGTCTTTTCACACTTTCACATAAAATAATATTATTGTCATTTTCAAGTGAAGTACTCTTAATTCATAAAGAAAGTCCTTTCACATTTTTTTATAAAATAATATATTATCATTTTTATGTTTTTAATTTTAAATTATATATTCACTCCATTCTATTTAATAACATAATGTCAAACTAATAAAGAATAATAATAGATTTAATAAATAATAATAATAATAATAATAATAATGCAATGTGGATTATAAGAATATTATTGACATTTTACATGTAAATAAATTCTCAATTAAATTACATTGTTAAATTTATGGGAAAAGTACTAAATATAAAAAGTCAACATAAAATTTAAAAAAAAGCTCTTAAAAATGTTTTTTATTATTTAATTTCATTTGCAAGTTCAAGACAAATAAATGTTAAAGGACAATACATTTTTGGGAATTTACAATGAATTTTAGTCACATCAATGTAGACTTATTTTATTAATTTTATTTCTAGTGAATTTTGAAAAGTAACTCAACCATGGTTATTTATATTGTGCATAGAAAATAGTGTGGGAGGTGACTTGTCATATATACCTACCCCATAAAACCCCCAATTCATAATATTTTAATATATCTCATATTTTTGTAGTACATCTCTTAGGAGGCCCTTTTTTGGCCTCAAAATCTCTCTAATGCCTTCTGGAGGTGGAGGTGGTCCACCACCCCCTCTGGGTGGAGGCAGTGGTGGGCCACCTTATTATGGTTATGGGCCCCCACCTCCCCCCGGCAGTGGCGGCGGACCTCCGCCTCCTCTTGGTGGTGTAGGTGGATCCCCACCTTACTGGAATGGACCACCTTATGGTGGCGCACTCCCTTACGGTCCAGGAGGCACACCCCCATACGGTGAGTTTCCTCCGTGGTCACCTTTTAATCAGTCAATACGAGGCCCTACCGGTCCTTACATGCCTTATCAATACTACCAGTACCCGCAACCTAATCAACAACTGCCCTTTTTGGCTACTTTGGACCTACTTGATCTATCTGGATAGACAAACGACCCCATTTACCACGGAACTAACAGGCCCCCGATCTCGGTGAAACTTCCATCGGATATCCCTAAATTTGACAGTAAGCTGGACGAGGATCCTAAGCACCATGTGATGACATATCATTTATGGTGTTCATCCAACTCTCTGATGGACGACTCGATCCATCTGAGATTATTCCAACGGACTCTCACTAGTTTGGTAGCCAAGTGGTACATCGAATTACCACCTCATTCTTTTCATGATTTCGGATCTCTTGCTATGAACATTTTGATCCACTTCCAACTGCCTATACGGTACAAGATTGGTATGGACCTTCTCACCTCTCTCCGCCAGAATACCGCTACTCATATCTCTACTCATATACATGAGTGGCGGAGGAGAAGATTCTCGATTAAGGCTCCCATTCCAGACCAACTCCTAGCAGATTGGTTCACAAAGTCTCTCATCCCTCACATAGCTTGAGATGTTGCCATGGGCGATGCTGTCACTGAAGAACAAGCTATAGCTCGTGCCCATTACCTAGACTTGGTCTATGCTCAATCAGGCACGTTGTTTGAGATTATTCCCGATGCACCCCGCGACACTTATAACCCCACGAAACCTCCTAAGGGACCCCCAACTGATGGCATCATTGGATCCCTTAACACCCAGACTGCTTCTAACACTATTGGATCGTCGAACCTTCATGGTTCCTCCCCATTACCAACTTAGGCTGGCCACAACCCCACCAAATCGACCTCTCCTACTGTAACTGAAGAGGTGAATTCTGTCCAATCAGCTTCATATCATAAGTCTGGCGGTAAGAAGAAGAACAAGGGGAAACCCAAGAAGTCTTCCGCCAAACAGGAACAAAAGAGCACTCCTGATGATACCAAGCAGAAACGGAAACTAAAGTATCCTTGTTTACTGTGCGAAGATGATCACTTCTCCAAATAATGTCCCCATAGAGACGAAGTCCAAAAGTTTCTTAATGGTAAACCAACTCCCCTAGTCCTGAATGATCCGTTTCCCACTCAAAACCAGCAGATGATTGCTCAACCTCCCCTAGCCCAGGGGGAACCATCCAATACCGTGCATGTTCTCATGGTGCGTAACGAAACGATCAATTTGAACACTCGCTCGCGATCATACGACTCGGTCCCTTCGAAATAATCCACTGGAAGTAATACTGAAAAAGCTTCCAACTCTTTACCTGATGTCACTATACCATCAGCTTCTCTCACCATTGAGAAGCCGTCTTTAGATTCAATATTGCGACCGCCCAAGAGCACGATTCGAAAAGTTGTTTTCAATCCTAATGCTCGGGCAGCACAGAATTACAATATCATTGAGGACTTGGCACAAGCTCCTTGCGCCATGTCCATGCTGGAAGTTTTGCAGAATTGTCCTAATCAACGCAAAACTCTCCTTGCAGCAATTGGTGCAGTTGACCTTGATTCTTCGAATAGCATCATGTTCCGACTTGACTACTTCAAGCGGAGGCTTTCCCATCAGCTCGCATTCCAAGTAGCTGCAAACATTGCTGGGAAAATCGTCCATCGTACCCTTTTGGATGAAGGTGCCTCTACTTCTTTCATGTCGATAACCTGTTGGAGAGCCATCGGCTCTCCCGAAATGAATCGTTCTCGTACCACGTTGAAAGCATTCGACGGGCGTAGCTTTCAACCTCATGGGATCCTACAAGCTCTCGCAGTTGAGTTGAGCGGAAAGACCGTAACCATTAATGTGGAAGTGGTATCGACCCTGATAAATTATAATCTCGTGCTTGGTCGCAATTGGTTTTACGCCATGCAGGCGATAGCCTCTTCAGTCTTTTGCGTAGTACAATTCCCCTATCAAGGACGAATTGTTACTATCGACCAATTAGATTTTTGCACATCGGACACTACTACTCATCCTGGTGACCATGTTCCTTCCATTGGACATACGTAAAAACAATATGAGAGTATAAGGGTTGGCCTTTTGAAAGATTCATCTCTCATGGGAATTTTTCCGACTTTGGACCCCCCTAATCATGTTGCCTCGGTGAACATGACCTCCACATAGATTTCATCTTACTCCACTGATACTTGGCTTGTGCGGGACGAAGCCACGACACACCTGATTGGAAACGCAATGCCTCTTTCACCCACTGAACGCATTTACGAGGCTATCCAATCAGCACCGGAGGACCACTTAACTATGGCCTTCCCATCCTGTTCTCTACGACGGACATCATCTCTACCTTATCTCTTACTTGGGACTTTTCATTCAGACGAGTCCATCATGGAAGTTATGAATGTTGATGATGGTCCGTGGGACGACCTCCACCATAGGTCGTCTTTTCTTCCTCCTTTTAAGCACATAGAGGACAACATTAGCACCATCGTTTCACCGGATATCTACCCATTCCCTCATTCCCCCATACTTACATGTCTTTCAGACACTGAGGGTAACTTGGCCAACATTGAGCCTACCACCCCGGTAGACATTTCGGTGAAACCTGGTGTAGTGGAACACATTTGCATAGGCCAGAAGTGTTCCCTTGAAGAAATAGCTATTGGTACAGCCTTATTCAAGCGATTTCGAGACGTATTCGCTTGGTCCTATGAGGAGATGTCCGGGATAGACCTCGCGATTGTTTGTCATGAAATAAAAACCTATCCCGACATCAAACCTGTACGTCAAAAGTTGCGACCTGTACACCCCCGGAAGACTGCAGTGATCAAGGTAGAGATTGAAAAGATCTTAAAGGATGGATTCATCTATCCTGTCCCGTTGACGGATTGGGTCTCAAATGTCGTCCCTGTGAACAAAAAGTAGGGTACCATTTGCGTCTATGTCGATTATTGGGACCTTAACAAGGCTTGTCCAAAGGACAACTACCCGACCCCGTTCATTGACCAGATTATCGACAATTGTGTCGGAAGCGTCATCTTTTCATTCATGGATGGCTTTTCTGGTTACAACCAGATTGAGATCAACCCAGCCGACCAACATAAGACGACTTTCATCTGTCCTTGGGGGACGTTTGCATACCGAAAACTCCTGTTTTTCCTTAAAAACGCTGGTGCCACGTTCTATCGGGCCATGTCGTACATCTTCCACGACATTAAGGACTTTGTGGAACCTTACCTGGATGATCTCCCTGCTCATTCAAAGTAGCGTGAGTTCCACATGGATCATCTAACGACCATTTTCCTTAGATGCAGACGATACAATATCCGTCTGAATCCTCATAAGTGTATCTTTTGCATTGAGTCTGGACGCCTCTTAGGGTTCATTGTCTCGAAGGATGGGATCCACATCGATCCCTTAAAGGTATAAGCTATTGTCAACGTACCACCTCCAACTGATGTGACGAAACTTCAAAGTCTCCAAGGGAAGGCGACTTATTTAAGGCATTTTGTTTGTAACTTCGTGGAGAAGACTAAGGGGTATATGAAATTGCTTAAGAAGGACGTCCCGTTCATTTGGGATGATCAAGCTCAAAAATCCTTCGACAACATTAAACATACCATCACGCATGCCCCCGTAATCCAACTGCCAAACTATTTACGAGATTACATCTTATATCTCGCTGCTTCTGCTACCACTCTCGCCATGGTCTTGGTAGAGGAGGATCAAAACGCACAGGAACATGTAATATACTATGCAAGTAAGGGTCTCATTTACGCTGAAACTAGATATTCACATGTCGAGAAGCTTGCTCTCAGGGCAGTCATCGCCGTCCAAAAGTTTTGGCACTATATCTTGCTCCGCACCACCACCATCATTGCAGACTCGAACCCCATGTACAACGTACTGACACGTCAGGTGCTTGGGGGAAAGTACTCATGCTGGGTTGTGATACTGCAAGAATTAGACCTTCTTTTCGAGAAATCCAAGTCTAAAAAGTCCTTGGTGTTTTCTGAGCTTATTTGTGACCTTCCCCATTCTGATGTAGAAGTCGAGCACAATGACTCTTTTCCGGATGAATCGTTGTTTCTCATCAGTACGACTGATCCGTGGTATGGAGATATTTCATTATATCTTCAAACCCAATGCTTCAACTCTCAACTGTCTCGCGACGAACATCGTAGAATACGTCACCATGGGAAGTATTATCTGATCATCAGTGATACTTTGTACCGTCGTGGCGTCGATTCAATTTTTTGACATTGTCTGACTCACAATGAGGCTGAACGCGTTCTGAATGACTGTCACGCTGGGGCATGTGGCGGTCACCTCTATGGGATGGCTACGGCCCATAAGATTTTGCGTGCAGGATATTATTGGCCTACTATCTTCAAGAATTATATTGAGGCCGTAAAACAATGTCCTCCATGTCAACATTTCCATATGAAGAAGCGCACCCGTCCCGCCCCATTACACCCGGTTATTGCCGTGGGCCCCTTCGCAAAATGGGGCATCGACTTTATGCATTGTAAGCCTACCTTGGCCTGGGGGCATAGTTACATCATTGTAGTTGTGGATTACTTCACAAAGTGGGCCGAGGCAATGCCTACATACCAAAACGACGGCAAAACCGCCGCACTCTTCATGTTCAATCATGTAATAGCGCGGTTTGGAGTTCCTCAGGCGATAGTCACTGATCATGGTTCTCACTTTCAGAACCACATGGTTGATGAACTGAGCGATAGATTGGGTTTTCTCCATGAAAACTCAACACCCTACTACCCGTAGTCCAATGGACAGGTCGAATCCATTAACAAGGTCTTGAAAACTATGGTCCAACAGATGGTAGGTACGCATAAGTCCAACTGGCATAATATGCTCTTTTCAACATTATGGCCCTACAGAACTTCCATTAAAACCACCACAGGTTTCACTCCTTTCCAATTGGTGTATGGATTGGAGGTTGTCCTGCCTATAGAGTGTGAAATTTTGTCTCTACTACTCATTGTCGAACTTCTTCCTAACACTACTGTCGAGGAAGAACGTTTCCTGTACTTAGCAAAACTTGACGAGTCCTACCGAGATGCTTCTCTTGCTAACAAAGCACACAAGAAATGCATCAAATCTCAATATGACAAGTTAGTTGAACCTCGTATCTTCAACGAGGGTGACCTAGTCCTCACATACAACCATAAACATGACAAACTAGGTGCAGGAAATTTCGAGTCCATGTGGCACGGACCTTACATTGTCAAACGTGTTTTGGAAAAAGGAGCTTATGAGCTTGAAGATTATGACGAAATATCTTTGGGTGAACCCCATAATGGGCTTTACCTGAACCTGTCATGCATAGAATTTCATGTATATACTGTACATGGCGTGTTTGTGTGTTTTTGTGTGGTGTGACGCCCTAGTTTTTTGAGTGTCTTTAGATCTTGTTTCCGCTTCTTATACCATGTTTTGTCTGCGTGTGCAGATGGAAACATGCTACGGGTTCATGGACGGCGCTAGCTGGCATACCCATAACCTTGCCTTAGCAACCTGGGTACTGTATTCCCCAACAGGTGAGCTCATCAGCTCAGGAGGAAGTTGCCTTGGATTTGCAACCAACAATGTCACAGAGTATCAGGCGGTAATTGGAACCCTAACCGATGCTATTTCCTTGGGTATGAACCACATTGTCATCCACATGGATTCTCAATTAGTGGTTTCCCATCTTAACCAGGTCTACGCTATCCATGATCCTACCCTATTCTGTCTCTTTAGATGAGTTCATCTCCTGGAAAGGTCATTTGAATCCATTCAATACCTGCACATTCCACGAGAGTTAAACGCAGTTGCTGACTCGATGGCCAACTTCATTCTAGATTGGTACATCGCACACACATAATACTCATAATATGTAAAAGCATTCACAACATGCACTGTATAAAAGCAAAGCATATAAACAAGATCACATCATTCATCATTTTTGAAACACATAATGTATAAATCGCCGGAATGTCTGTATATATATATAATCTCAAAAGGTAGTGCTGATACAAAAATCTGAAGCACGATGGCTTTCAGTGAGTTTCTACAAAATTTGAAGCCTCGCAGCTTTCAGTGGTACAAAAATCTGAGGCCTCTAAGCTCTCAGTACACACACAGTAACAACATATGGCCTATTTCCTGGCCCGTACAACCCTAGGAGGTCTAGCATCCCTAGCCTGCTGAGTCTGGAAACAGTCGACTGCTCTTGCAACCCTGCGAAGCAGCGCGTTGAAGCACGCAGTAGCTCCAACCGTGTGTACCTGCATGGGACGCGACACCTCATCTACCGATGGCTCAGGAACATCTAGTGTCAACCCACTCAGGTTGGCATAGACTCTATCCATCTCAGGGATGGAAGCGTGCATAGCCGGACCCACAACTGCTCCCTCTCCTCTCTCTCTCCTAGCAAGAAGAGAGGTCCCCACTGGTCGTACAGGCCCCACATCTGCACAAACATGTTGTTCACCTGTCAGCACTATATCAAAAAAATTATAAATGCACAAAACTTAAAAATTACAAGGGTCATTTGTTCTTACCGAGGTCTCCCCATGTTGCTCCCTCTGGCAGCGGCAAGTCCAGGTCATCTCTAAAGTCCGTGCCACTGTATGGGAAATCCTCCACCATAAGTAACTAGCCCTCCAGCCAAGTGAATAACTCAGGAGGGTATCCAATAATGGCCCCCCCACCATGTCGGGCCATCACATCGGTCCAACTAGCCATGTGAGGATCTCTAGGATCCCTATCCTCCAGTGGTACCCGAGGACGCAAAAGGGGAACCCGTTCCACTAAGAAAGAGATCACTATAGATCCATAGCCAAACTATTTGAGCTCTCCCTGCTGACACTTTGTCAGCTGAGCTCACATGTTTGCGAGGAATCCCTCGCACGAGTTGAAGATCTTTGGAGACATACAGTCCTCTGCATAAAGCATCTTTGCCCTGGTGTCTAAGTGAGGAGCTTGGCTCCCTACCATCCTCGTAATGGTGAATAGTATGGCACATAATGGATGTTCCCGTACGTCTTTAATGGGAATATTCCCACTAGATGAATGGGTGTTGGGAACACAATGTTGTTGGATCATATCATCCACGGTTCGATCACTCCCACGTGATCTAGTAAGTAGCACATTGTCCCCTCTTCGAGACAATCCGGTCAGAAAGTAGATGTCCTCGACATCTATGGTAAGCTCGTGCTCACCGATCACGAAGTACTGCTGGGCCGCATCCCAGCATCAGAACATATGAGTCAATAGCGGGATTTGGGATCTCATCCCCTGGATATGAAAGAACTTGAGGAGCCCACAGTTCCTTAATGCTTCCACACATCGTGGATCATTTGCAGCTTGTTCATCATCCAACTCATGTTCCTGTTCTCGCCATTCCAGAACCATTTTGGATGCTTGGAACCTGCCAATAGGAGAGTTTAAACAATGTTAGAACTTGCTTCAACCACTAGCAGTCTTTCTTTTGAGCTTGGATTGAGTTTGGGGATGGATGTCGCCATTGTCGCACCCCGTTTTTACAAACAGAGCGACGTCGTCGCAGTCCACCTATGAGACCCGCGTCGCAGTTCCCAAAAGGGTCAACTACGACGAGCCGAGGGCGCAATGGCCCTTCCCAAATCAAGCTAAAACCCAAAAAAAACGACTGAAATTAAAAAATGTAATCTTGCTGGATGAATTTTAGGGTTACCTGCTCTTGACGGCGAGCGAAATGGCTACTCGTAGCTCCCAGAATCGACGAGTGAAGATTTGGCTCCAAATGGCACTACTCCTCCTAATTTTGGCAAATCGAACAATGGTGACTATATTTGTTTTTTATTTCTATTTATGAATGAAATGGAATATTCCTTTTTCAAATATTTGATGCCATTATGCCTTTTGCTATAGTTTGGATCGGTTTTATTTTTGAATGTTCGGTTGACTATTTGACCTAGTTTTTGAGTGTGCAGGAGTTGTGAAGTGCCTTTCTATGCCATTTTCATCTTGGAACGGTCATCTCAGGTATGAACGCCCCTTGAGTATTTTGTCGTTTATCTTTTTCATTTCATTAGAATCTGATTATTTAATGATTATGAGCTTACTCTTTGTTCTTTCTTGTGCTCTTGAAACTATGAGAATACGTTACCGAGTTATGATTTATCACTTTTCCAGGCTCGTTAAACTCCTACGGAAAAGGAACCCCCCAGAGTCTATCTTTAAGCTCTTTTCAGGCTCTCGAAATACGAAAAGATTGCCAAGCAAACTTGTCACGTTCACGCTTGTAAAAGAATTTGAACAGTCGTCTTCCTGGTGATACCTCTTTTTCGAACTAGGGGGCACTAGTTACGAAAAAGGTATACTCCAGCCAATCATGACTGGAAGAGTCCTCTCCCGCGTTGTTTTACCCTTTTTCGGGCGATGAGGCTAACTTCACGAAAAAGGACCATTGGAGTCTTCTTTAGCTCTTTTCAGACTCTCTAAACATGAAATGACAACCTATTTTACCTTCTATGGACTCGTTAAACTCTCAGATTGAAGGGCCCGCCATGGGACGAACCCCTCCTATACCAGGTTCAGAAAATATTTGGGATTGGACTCATCTATGAGATGAGCTATATTGAGCATTTGGTTACCCTCATCAAGCTCGTAAAAAACACATGAGGCACTCATCGTTCATGATGGGGAAAAATGAAATCTTTTGTATTACACCTTTATCAGTGGTAGTACTTAGTCGTTCTTGAACATGGCACTCATTTGCATTTGCATACAGCACTTGGATCATCTGTTTGTCTTCGAGTTTCGCTTATTTCTTGAGTCTTATTACTCCTTTGAGTCATTCGAAAAAAGCTTCCATCATCATTTGCATTAGAAATTTGTGTCATACTCTTCATGTCAATACTGCCAAGTCATGCCATGCCCATGTTCAAGAGTACTTTCACTATTCATCTATTTGCAGTCAGTACACCTTCAATCATGTCGGTCTACTCTGAGTCAGTCTTGTATATTATTGTACCATCCGATCCACTCTACACATCCTTTGTCATGTTTCATGTCGATGATGGGGGATTCATCATGGCCCTCCTTCGACGGATTCATCCTTGTCGACTTCAACTCATCATCCAAGGATTGAATCTAGAAACCAACCAAGTACCTTGGCCCTGCATGCCTCAATGGAAGGTCACCTCGCTTTCGACATGAGTTTACATCATTGACTCTTGATCGAAAGATTTCATCTTGCGTTCGACTTCAACTCACTTATTCATGCTTGATGATATGTACTATGGTACCTCGGGGATCATTGACATCAATGGTGATTTCCCTCACACTCGTTAACGGTTTACATCAATGACCGGTAATCAAGTGGTTTCTACCATGTTCGACGTCAAGACATTTGTAATCACATGTTTAGATTCGTATCATTGCGGGTTCAGCTTGAAGACCCTGGGAGTCATGTTTTACCCAGGTTGCGATGGAGTTTGTATTTGAGTCATATTACACGGATCCACATTTGTATTGGTTGTGGCTGTTTTATCATCTCATCATGGATCTACGCTTGTATCTAGTAGCCATGATTGTGTTCAGTCGGTCATTACTACCATGGATCTGCATTGTATTGGTCGGCAGCCATGTTGTACATCATATGAGATTGTCAGTTCAGAGTTAGTTGTACTGCAGCAGTGTCCTTCATCCGACAAGTCCATTTCCATTTTTTTTCTATCAAAGCATTTCACCTGTCCAATCTTTAAACAACTTCATGCTTTGGGGGGCATTCTATTACACCTAAAATCTTCCCATCATGAGATTCAATGTATACACTCCTGGAGTTACCTTGACTGAGTGTTTGACCTGGAAGGATTTGTACCCATTTGTACTAGGTTTTGAGAGGTCGTCGCAGGTTGCACTCATGCAACATGCGACGTCGCACCTTGCTCCATTACAGGGTGCGACGAAGTCAATTAATGGGCAACCATAGCTTCTTCGAGCTTCTTCTCGAAGCCTGCTGACTTGGGACCCTATCCCCGACCTCTTGGGAGAGCTGGCACTCGATTCCTAACACCTTGGAAGGATCCCTTAAGTCTCTCCTATCATATCTCAACCTATCCACTTAGTCCTATTTAAATGAAGCTCACTCCCATCCCAAGGGAGGAAGTCTATGGTACTCTTATGCTGGTGAAATCAAGCCCAGTAGATCTAACACTCTAGCTTGGGGAACATCTACTTCTCTCTAGGAGCTTTGGCATGGCTTGTCAGAAGGAGCTTGCAGCGTTAAGTCTATGGTTGTAATCCTCTTTTCTATTATACTCCTCACTCTTCAAGATGATGTTTAGAGCTTTCCTCCTTAACTGTTAGCTTAGATCTATCATATGAGATATATGATTTCACTTCTCGTGGTCTGTTACATGTTCAACAGGGTTTAGCTACTTGCGATCTGGCAGCGCTTGAGCATTAGATCAACGAAGGAGAAAGGGATCTACAAATCTAAGGTAAACTATGTACTCTTACATTTGTATTTCTATATGATCTAGGAAAGTATTTTATGTTCTGTCCTATTTGTTGTAGACTTACGTTAAGATAGGGAGATAATGCCTTGAGTCCACTCTCGGTATATTGTCCGCAAAACAAAAGGTACATTTCTTTCCAATCAAACTTCACAAATATGATCCATTTCTTGACAAACAAAATAAGAAGTTATGAGCACATATCCATTTATTTTATGCATAATGATATTTGCAAACCTCCACAACAACAAATACAAAATGAAAAATGAAATAAATAATGATAAAAGGTATTGAATATGGAAATAAAAAGAACAAAAACCCCATGTGTTGAGGGACTTCGGATCTTCATCTTATTTCAATTGGCCGTGAATATGTGATGTTGAGGCTTTAAGTGTTTATGGAGTATTGGAAATACTCTACAAATGGTAGTAAGAGAGATATCAAAAGAAATCATGAACACATGGTCACTCATATTCCATTAGGTGTAGTAAGAGAGATATCAAAGGAAATCATCGTTAGGATCACTCATATTCCATTAGGGTTCATCATCAGTCTTTGTCGTTTGGATACATGCCATGCTTTTGGAGTCTCTCAAATGCCATTAAGGTCACTCAAATTTTGTCGAGGACAACTGAATTTCATCATCAAATACGTCATATGGTGCATCAAGATCATCATCATCCTCATCCTTATTGTTAACATCATCATCATCATCAACAAAATCATTGTTATCATCGTCGTTATGGTCACTCATATGCCATTAGGGTTCATCGTCACTCATCTCCATTTGGATTCATGTCATGTTTTTAGACTCACTCAAATTCCATTAATATCACTCAAATGTTGTCGAGGACAAGTGAATATCATCTTCAAGTACATCATACATTGCATCAACATCATCATCATCATCATTGTTTCCATCGCCATCATCATCAACATCAACATCAACAAGTACATCACCAAAAACATCATGTTCATCATCTTCCTCATCAATGAGTACATCATCGACCACATCATTGTCATCATCATTGATAGGATTAGACATATTCCACTATGGTTCATCATCAGTCATCACCATTTGCATTCATGTCATGTTGTTACAATCACTCAAATGCCATTAAGGTCACTCAAATGTCATCGACAAGAATTGAATTTCATTAGAGTCATTTAGGTGATATGAGTATGTCACTCATATGTGATTACATAAATTTAGGTGCCATTAGCATCAATCAATGTCTGGAAGTATTATCACATGCATCATCATCATGGACATCAACATTGCTGTCATCATCATCATCAATGTCATATGGTACATCAACATCATCTTCATCATCATCCTCGTTGTCATCGTCATCGTCACCATCAAGTACATCATCAACAAAATCATCATCATCATTGTCATTATGGTAAGTCATATGGCATTAGTGTTCATAATCACTCATCACCATTAGGATTCATGTCATGTAATTGTTGGGGTCATTTAGATGTCGTTACAGTAATTTCGGTGATAGTAGGTTCATTTAGATGTTGTTACAGACATTTAGGTTCCATTAGGATCAATCAGGATCTAGAAGTGCTGCCACATGCATAATCATTGTTGACATCAACATCATCATCAACATCATACAATAAATCAACATCATCATCATCGTCATAGTCATCAAGTACATCATTGTCATCATCAATATAATTGTGATAATAATGAGCAAGGAACCCTACTTCCTTGCAAGAATGGATGATACAGTCTTATAATTATCAAATCATATCCATAAGCTCCATCATAATTATCATAATGCATCATCATCATCATGTTGTTAGGGTCAATCAGATGCCATTAGGGTCTATCAAATGTTGTTGGTGAAAATCAAATGCCATTAGAGCAATTTAGGTGACATTAAGGTAATTTACCCCACATTAGGATCAATCGAGATCCAAAAGTGCCATGATTACGGTAATTTAGGTGCCACTACGATAAATAAAGATCCATAAGTACTATCACATGAATCATGATCATTGACATTGATATTGTCGCCATCATAACCATCATCATCAACACCATACATGAGTACATAAACATCATCATCATCATCATCATTGACATCCGATCATATATCATCATGATCATAGTCATTCATCTCAACCTCATTATTATCATCATAATCTTCATCATCAACATCCTTTCCATCATGCAGCATCAACATGATCATCCTCATGCTTTTACGGTGAGTCAAGTTTCATTATGGTCACTCAAATGTTGTTAGGGATAGTTAGATGAGATTAGGGTCATCTAGGGGATATTATGGTCACTCTAATGCCATTACGGTGAATTATGTTTCCATTAGGACCAACCAATATCAAATAATGCTATAATAACCTGCATCATCATTATTGGCATTGACATCATCGTCGTCATCAACATCCTATTAAATATTGTATAAATCATCATTGCCATATTTATAATTGTCGATATATGCATCAACATGTCGTTAGGCACACTATAATGTCATTATGGACTATAGGATTTATTAGGTTTATTTACAATTAATTAGGGTCTCTCAATTTCCAAAATGGCCATTTAGGTGCTACTTCTGTCAACATGCCTAGCATTATCCCTGGCGCAACATTGGAGTTTTCTTGGCACTTTTTTCTGGCGCAATTCCTTTCGAACTTCCTTGAGCAATTCCAGGCACTATGCCTAGCAATATGCTTGGCTCTATACTTGGCGCTATATCGGGAATTTTTCCGGGTGCAATTCATGGTGTAATTCCTTTCAGAATTCCTGGCGCAATTCATGGCATAATTCCTTTCAAAATTCCTGGCATAATTCCTTTCAAAATTCTTGGCGCAATCACTTACTATATACCTGGCGCTATTTTGGACATTATTTTGGAGGTTATTTTGGTTGTTAAATGGGATGTTATTATGGACGCTAATTGGGATGCTAATTGGGACGCTAATTGGGTTGCTAATTAGCGTCCCAATTAACATCTAATTTAAAAAAAGAACGCAAATAACGCCATTATAAGCGCCATCCCGTGGAAAAGCGTCCACTTTGTACAAAAAATGATGAAAAATACACTAAAAGTGATAGTGGATGCTAAAAAGGGAGCTAAAACAGACGCTAATTCCAGGATTTGTTGTAGTGTTTATACCTTTCTCACACTCACTTTACAAAAATAAAATATATCCAGGCCGACATGCCTTTTTAAAATTTCAATTTGAAATTATAAATGTCAACTTAAAATTAAAACAATAATAATATAAAATAATCAAAAGAGTGGGTAAATTGGGGTATTTTCCCCAGATTTGACCCATACATGAGCAAAATGGCTAAAATAAGCATATCAACCTGTTCTGGAGGACAGACTGCGAATGGGGGGGTCGTCATGCCCCAACTAACCCAAACAATCGTGAAATCCCTCAACGACCCCCCCTAATCAAGCATCACAACCTGGCTCCAAGGATGATGTCATCATCAAAAGGAGGCCCCAGAGAGAGGGCGATGGTGAACTGGAGGGCCAGGAGGGTACTGGAGGTGACCTAGAGGATAAAGAGATGCCTTGGTGCTGAAAGATGTGTCACCGGAGTGCTAAATCAGGGTTCGAGTCATGTGACCCAGTGATCCACCCTTGGAAGCCCCAGACACCAACCTCAGGGCTTCAAGCCCTTACATGAGGCAGTCAGCAATGCCACTAAGCCATAGTACTTCCAAGGGAGAAACCAGAGGGTCTGGCCATAAATCCTACCCAGAAAAAGCTAGCTAAACACCCCTCCTGGTGAAAAAATGACCCCCTCTCCCTGGGGCACCTCTGCATGTGCGTTGGTACTGGTACCATTGTAGCAATGTGTAATTCAAATGATCTCATATCTTATCACATATTATCTTTATCTCTTGTCTTATCTACATGGTACACATGTGCCATCTTAATTATCATACCAAATATACTAAGGATATTTTCCCAATGTTGTGATCATATTGTCCTACTATCATTCCAAGTGGCTATCTGCTAAAGTAATTCACTCTAGAGGTGGCGAGTCTCTAGAGGAGACTTAATAGCTCAATCATGGTTAGTAATACATCACACACCATACATGATTAGACATGAAAAGCATCACCTCAACACATGAGGAACCCCCTTAACACATGAGAATATGTCGTGCCACACAAGACCTTAGCCTTGACTATGTGAAGAACCTGCAATATTTAATTAATGAAAACACACAAGATAGCATAAATAACAGAACTCATAATCACTTTTATATTGATCACAGGCCACTTCGAGGGGGCAACCTTCTTTGAGCAAGATCAATACAAATAAATTCACGGTACCTTCATTGGTCTCAACACAAACTTATATACTAAGTCTAGGGGCCAATACCATGGGTCAATACCATGTGTCAATACAAACCATGGGATAATACAAAATATGGATCAACAATTACTACGAGACGACTTACAAAGCATATGCGTCCAACAACAATAATAGAAACTATGGATCAACAAATACTACGAGATGACTTACAAAGCATATGCGTCCATCAACAATATACTAACAAAGTAAATAGAAGGGTTGACATGGGTTCCTAACATCCCCTGTCCCTTAGAAAAAGCTTTGTACTCAAAGCTTTAGATGTGGAAATTGATGCAGAATTTGGAAGGAGTGGTTCCCCTGTAGCATCCTCAGGTTGCATGTCGGGCCACTGACGCCTTTTGAGTTTCAGGAGGATTGCTTGGAAGGATGAAGAAGAACCATATCAGTTGCGTGAAAAGTGCACTCTGAACGGTGCTGAGTGGCTTGTTGTTTCAGTCGAATTCTTTCCATGTGAAGATTGTCCTGCAGAATGAGAAGAATCTGATCGTGGTTTCGAAGAACCGAGTCAATTGTCTGAATTGGGGAGTTGCTGAGGGTGTATGGAAGAAGAATTGGCAGTTCCTGTCCATAGACTACTTCATATGGTGTCTTTGTAGATGTGGTATTGTACCACTGGAGCGCTTCTAGGAAATCCATAGAAATAGCTGTCCAAATCTGTGTAGGGATGGGAAAGGGTTCGAGCAGTCCCAAAAGGAGTGTCGTTTCACCCTTGTTGACCTGGAAAGTATCACAGTCAACCACCATCTGTTGAATTGGAATTTTCAGTCCTTGCCAAAAGAAGTTACATTGTTCCCGGTCATACTTTTGGAGGAACCCAGAGTGCCCTGCCGATGAAGAAGCATGGAGTCCATAGAAGAGATAGCCCTGTTGAACATATTGTAAACAGTTTGGAACAAGAAGAGAAATAGATGTAAGAGAAACTGGGTCATCAAATGTGCAAGGAGGAGCATCTGCCACCATATTGTCCTTACCCTTCTTGTAAGTGATCACATAGTCATAAACCATGAGGTGGATAACCCTTTTCAGGTGTGCTGGGGAGGAGACTCGTTGTTCCAGGAAATTTTCCATACTTTGGAGATCAGTCTTGATGCAGAAATAATTCCCTAATAGGGATGGCTGCCACTTCGATACTACATTAAAAATAGCCATCATTTCCTGCTGAGATGTAGATGCGGCTAAATGCTTACTGGAAAAGTCTCTTGAAGGCGGCAAGCCCACTGGTGCAGCAATGACACCTGCATATCTATCCAAGGAAGTAGCAGAGACTGTTGATGGGTGCATCTGAATGGAATGGAGTTGAGCGATGAAACCATGTGAATTCTTCTTAAGGATCTTTTCTAGGCGATGTGAACTGATGATGCGGAGAGACCCTGGTTGTAAGCCCGTAAATTTGTGTTGTGTCCCATTGACTGAAAACTGCATCCAAATTTCAACAAAATCCCATAAGATGGGGCCAAGTGTGCGTAACCATGGAATTCCCAAAACCACATCACATCCTCCTAAGGACAAGGCAAACATGTCAGAGCGCAGGTTATAATCTTCCAGAGAGATACGCACATTGTGACACTTTCCCTTGCAAGGTAAGGTGCCTCCATTGGCAACCATGACTTCAAAGTTGGAGCAAGGATGGACAAAACAATCATCCCGTTTGGCGATCCGGGGGTCAATGAAGTTATGAGTGCTACCAGAATCAATGAATATTGTAAGAGGAAGCTTCTTGAAGTAACCCCTGAGCCGTATTGTTTGGGGGGTGGTGACGCCAGATAAAGCATGGAGATATATCTCTGGTTGTTCATCCGGAGATGGGGGTTCAATAGGCGGATCCTGAATGTCGACCTGATCATCCATTGTATCTGGAGTTTTTTCACCAATTTTAGAGGCAGGCGGAGAATCCATATCCAAGAGATAAAGCTTTTGTTGAACACATCTATGTCCTCGAGTGAATTTCTCATCACAATTATAACAAAGTCTTTTTTCTCTGCGTTCCTGCATCTTTATTTCAGACAAATGCTTGATAGGAGTTGGTCGAGGAGCTGGCGGAATGGGAGGTCATGGAGAACCCATATTTCGGAAGGGAACAAAAGTGGGTTTTGAGCGCTGTTGGGCTACAATCTTGTCTTCCGCCAACTTAGATAACCCTAGGACTACCATCATTGTGTTGGGACATAACATTTTAACCTCTGACCGGATTTCATCCTTAATACCACTGATAAAACAACTCTTGTAGAATTCATCAGACAAGCCTTTTGTGTGATTGGCTAGTTTCTCAAATTCTGTCTGATACTCTCTCACAGTGCCACTTTGACGGAGTTTAGTGAGTACTCCGATGAAGTCATCAAAATCACTAGGACCAAATCGCTGCAAAAGGAGTTGGAAAAAATCTGTCCATTTTGGCTCATCATGAGCCTTGATGTACCAATGGTACCATTGAAGGGCTTCCTGTTCCAAATGAAAGGATGCAAGTGGAACTTTTTGGACATCAAAAGTATTATGCAGACTGAAATACTATTTTGCACGATAGATCCATCTAGTAGGATTAGTACCATTGAAGCGAGGAAATTCAAGCTTCGGACCACAGAAATTGCTGGAAGAAGAGAACCAATTGGCTGCAGAAGATTCTTGTTGTCGGTTATTGTTCATCGCTGAATGCTGAAGATGGAGGCTGAGAAATTTTTCATCCAGATCTTGGAGTTTGGTTTGGATGGTTGCAAGTGCTTCCTCCATGGTTTTTGCTCATGTGCGGGTGACAACCACAACCAGGAGTTTTTTTTTTTGGGAAATGGATAGAAAAACACAAACAAAAGCTGATTTAGTAAAGGGAAATTTGGATTTGGGAAAAACTCGGATGGGTAATTAGGGTTTGACTAGGTTTTGGACACTTTTTGATGGACAGGGAAGCAAAAAATGGGGATTTCAGAAGCGGGGTGAGAAAATTTGTCAAAGAGGGACAAAGAAGCAGAAATAGGGAATGGACATGGTGGCAAAATTTGGAGGCGAGTGGGTGGAAATTGAAGAAGTTATGGCAAACCCTAAAAATAGACAAATGTGAGATTTCTGGCTTTGGGAAGTGGGATTTGGGATAGGGTCCTCATGAATGAAAGATGCAGAATGGGATTACAGGGGTTCCAGGAAAGTTTCAAGGGAAACAGAGTGAAAACAAGGGAGATATGGCGAAAAAACTGGTTTTTATTTTTTATTTTTATTTATTTATTTTCAGAATGGATCTTCTATGGTGCAGAAGGGATTGGAAACAGATGGTTCTGCAATGACGCGGAAGTGATTGGAAATAGATGGATCGGAAATGACTGGATCTGGAACGGCTTTCAGAATGGATCTGAAACGGCGCAGAAGTGATCGGAAACAGATCAACTGAAAATATATATGGACCCCAGGTATGTTCGGCTTCCTAACAGTTCAGGGTTTTCACTCGGCCACCAATGCTATCTGACGGTTTGCGTATTGGGGCAGTACCCCTCACTCCACGGCTCAGGTAAAACTGATAACCGCTTTGCCACAAACGACAACTCTTGGTTGACCTCACGGGTGGGAACTAGTCAATCAAGTAGGGGTCGTTTCCCTTTTCGCTGGAAGGTCCTCTCAATGAGTTTTAGGGATTATGCCCAATTACTTCCCACAGTTAAGCGGATAGGGATTAGTTCCATATCCGAAGCTGCGACAGATGTGAAAAAAAAAATTTGGCAGAAATTTCACCCAGCGAGCCCAAGAAAGTGCTTTGATATTAGATGTGAAGAACTTGCAATATTTAATTAATGAAAACACACAAGATATCATAAATAACAGAACTCATAATCATTTTTATATTGATCGCAAGCCACTTCGAGGGGGCAACCTCCTTTGAGAAATCTCAAAACAAATAACTTCACGGTACCTTCATTAGTCTCAACACAAACTTATATACTAAGTCTAGGCGCCAATACCATGGGTCAATACCATGTGTCAATACAAACCATGGGCTAATACAAAATATGGATCAACAATTACTATAGGATGACTTACAAAGCATATGCGTCCAACAACAATAATACAAACTATGGATCAAAAAATACTACGGGACGACTTACAAAGCATATGCATCCATCAACAATATACTAACAAAGTAAATAGAAGGGTTGACATGGGTTCCTAACAGACTAGCAAGACTGTATAACATCATCACTTTGACAAACAAAGCACTTGCATCAACACATGAACCTTAACCATTCTTGAGTCCAACTCAAGATTCTTGGCCAAGTTTATTGAGTCCAACTTGGACTCCTATAAGGCACTACCTCAATAGACGAGGCTCAATCTTGACACACAAGATTGACCTAGAGAATGACTCATGATGTTGTAACTTTAAAATGTAGTAGTTTCAAAATCAACCAACGTCTCTTGTAAATAAATTGTCACACATGTTGTTTGTTACCTCTCAAACCTTCACTTCTTGACATAAAGTCCTAAAGTTCAAGCGAGACCTTGGAGGAACTAAGAGGGATTGCTAATGTCACCTCACTTGTCCTCTTCACACTTTAGGCCAACTCTCCTCTAGCTTAATGGGGCTTCCCTAGACCAGGATTACTAAAGCTTCTGCAATAAAGTCCACAGTGAAAAATGAATAGATGGCTCTAGTAAAACAAGCTGGTTAGTTTAAAAAATAGGATAGATGAGTGGACCGAATATTAATGTCTTATCATTGGAAAAATGGGGTCAAATCACCATTAAATGTTGAAATAATCAAAATGTGTGCCCAAGGTGAGCATTCAATCAAAGATATTAGAGTACATGCCTCAGTGAAGTGGAGCATGTGTGAAATACCCCAATATTTCCTAGGGTGCTCACACTAGGAGGCCTCCAATCATATAAAAAACATCAATAATCAAGTTGGAGTAATGTGAACAAGGTAAATGTGCTAAGTGCACCACCTCCAAGTAACATCAATAAACTATATACCATCATGTGCTAGGGATTTTGTCTCCTAAGCCATCCACCAAGCAACAACCATACATGTTTATGCACTACAACCATGACACCATCACACATGTACAAAGGGTAATATCATTTGGACATGATGAGCAAGATATCTAGCATACCACCATGATGCTAATATAAGTCAAATGAAGTAGTAAGCATCATTATTAACCACTTATTAACATGCCAATCCATCAACCGCAAATATCCAACCATGAAGAGAGAACCCAGCCATGGCAATCCATCACCAAGGACAAATGAATCTCCTCCAATCCAAAGTATTCAAGTAAATAAATGTAAGTACCACCCTCTAGCTACCAACCTATGAATATTTGAATCACACATACAATTCTCATGCAATATGAGGGGTAACAACTAGCTTCAACATGGGGTCATGTACTCATCATGAGAGTGCATGAGGACATCAAAATCTCTAATTGTCCTTGCTAGAACATGTCACAAAAAGAGATAAAAAAATGTGGTGGGGTGAGTCAAGACTCACCCCAAAACAAATCAGAATTCCATGATAATGTTAAAAAACGTACTCAACCAACTAATTCTCTCAAACATTGAGCTTATTCATCCTACTTTAATGCTCTCAAGGGCTTATATCTTCTACACCTAATCTAAAATGAAGAAGCACAAGAGCTAGGTGAATCATAGAGCTAATCCAACCATTGTAGCGCTTTATCTATGTCATGATCTCTTCCCTTGTGTTTGGAAATAAACCAAAAGAAGGCTATGTCAAATATAGAGTGATTATGAGCTGAAATATACACCAATTTTTTGCTGGAAAGTGAAAAGAAAGTAAGCTCATGACAATGGAAAAGGGTATGATAGTCATCATGCCAAACATGGCATGTGCATCCACAAGCTTGCTCTATCCATTTTTAATGAGGTTGATATAACAGTTGTGATATGAAAATGGCAGCCCATCCTTCCTCCACCACTACTTTTCATGATGCATTATAGGCCTCCTAGAAAGCTGATCTTCATACTCCAGGACATAACTACCATGCCTTTCATGGACAGCATCAACTGCGTCTTTATACAACTAAGCTTGATGTGGTTCCACAAAAATTATGCAAGACAATTATTGGATACCCACAAACAGATATGTAGATGAATTATGAGACAAAAGTTCAGATTTGAAAAACAAAAAATTAGCTCCCAACTTAGCACTTGTTGCCTATCTTTATAAGGCTAGAAATTTCTGCAACAAACCATACACTAAATTTTTTTTTGTCGCATACAGATTTCACCCTTAACAACACATCTACTAGCTGGATTTTCATTCATGAATTGAAGAAAATATGAAGAAAGAGGCGGCTGGAAATTTCTACAATAAAAACTGTCAAACCCCATGCAACCTACAACTCAAAAAGGGTTCTCCATTGCTGATTTGTCAAACACAAATTCATCAAAATTTGAAAGAAATAAAGGCTGTTTTTATTATTATTTGTTACTATTAAATTCATTCCCTTTAAATTGCAAAAAACCTTCCCTATCTATGAGACAATGTGGCTGGAAAATTTCTGAACTTGGATATTGAGGCTAAAAAGTAGTGGCTACAACATTCCATTTCTTTATTAGGATAGATTCCCATTTAGCCTTGATTTGACCACATTGGGCATCTATGGAATTTTTTTTATTGATGCATTTTTTCTCCGTGCTTGGTTAAATGCATGTCATTTCAGATTATCATGATCTTCATAAGTATGTGAGTTTATTTGAATTAGTAATACCTCTAGTTACATTTCTGCAATTAGGGACAACAAGGAAATGGACTGTTGTAGCTTGTACTTTTCAGCTTCAATAGCCATTATTCGTCATTAGGATAGCCTCCCATTTAGCCTCGATTTTTCCAATGATAAGACCTAATATTTCATCTATCCTATTTTTCAAACTTCTCAACTCGTTTTACTAGAGCCATCTCTTTATTTTTACCTTAGGTGTGATTCCCCCATACTTCCCAAACTTCTCAACTCATTTTGCTAGAGCCATTTATTCATTTTTTCCTTGGGCATGATTCCCCTTGCTTCCTCCCCCACCCTCACCCTTCCATGGTTTTAAGCCATGGGGGACCCCATGGCTTAAAACCATGGGGAACCCCATGGCTTAAAACCATGGGAGGATGGGGGGGGTAAAGCTGGAGTCGTGCAACCCCTTTACCCTCGTCCCGCTGCAACCCCCCCCACCATGTTTTTAATTCAATTTGTTGGGGGAGATGCGATTCTAGGGGTAAAGAGGGGGAGCAATTATGGAATCATGCCCTCCCTTTACCACCCCTCCCATGGTGGGGGAGGGGGGGACACGATTCTATCCTTTTACTACCCTTCCCTTCACCCCCTAAACCCCCCCTCCCTCCCATGGTTTTAAGCCATGAGGTGAGGGGGTGGGGGGGGCATTATTCTAGTCTTTTACCCCCCTCCCCTTGACCCCCTAAACTCCCCCTCCCATGGTTTTAAGAAATGGGGTGAGGGGGAAACAAGGAGGGATGTGATTCCAACCTTTTACCCCCACACTTAGAGCCATGGGAGGGAGGAGTTTAGGAGGGGGGGAGTGATTCTAGTCTTTTACCCCCTCCCTCTTGACCCCCTAAACTCCCCCCTCCCATGGTTTTAAGACATGGGGCGAGGGGGGGGGGGGCATCAAGGAGGGATGTGATTCCAATCTTTTACCCCCGCACTTAGAACCATGGGAGGGGTGAGTTTAGGAGGTGAGGGTGAGGAGAGTAAAATGATAGAATCACACCCCCTCTTGACCTCCCTTCCCCTTGCCCCATGACTTAAAACCATGGGATGGGGGGTGAATGAGGTGAGGGGTAATGGGGGGGAACTATTCCATTTAAAAAAAAAATTAAATCGCCCCCCCTCCCTTTTTTTTTAATTTTGCTTTTGTTATGAACAAAATTAAATGTTTTTTTTAGGTTGTGGTTTGAAATGCCCGGAATCATAACCTGAAGAAGAAAGGGGTGCTATTAGTAGCACTTCTTTTCGATTTGGGAGTTGATTTTGGTCTTTTTGTATCAATGACATTGGATATTAAGGCCATGGTTTCAAGCAAGTCATAATGTTAACCTCAGAAAGAAAAATGGAGATGCCATGGTGGCACCACTTAAGGGCCACCGTTTCAAGCAAGGTGTAATTTTAGGGTTTTGCTTATAGAGACATTGGTTGTTAAGGTTGGGGTTTCAAACAAGATGTAATTTTAACCTTGAATAAAAACGAGAGTGTTTATGGGAAAACAAATTTTAGATTCGAGGGTCTATTTATGATTTTGATTGCAATGTCACTGAATGAGGTTCCAAAAAAGTTGTAATTTTAGTCCTAGAAAGAAAGGGTGCTACCGATAGCAAATTTTTTTGTTTTAGGGGTCGATTTACGATTTTGATTGCAATGGCATAGGATGGCCCTGACCGAGGTTCCAAAAAAGTTGTAATTTTTGCATCGAAAAAAAATGGTGCTACTAGTAGCACCACTTTTCAATTCGGGAGTGAATTTACAATTTTGATTGCAACGACACTAATCGGGGTTCCAAAAAAGTTGTAATTTTAGCCTTGAAAAAAAAGGGTGCTACCGATAGCACCACTTTTTGAGTCGGAAGTTGTTTTTGGTGTTTCTGACACAAAAATATGAATTTTTATGGCTAGAGCTCTTGTTTTGAGTATAAAGTTCTTTTCAAGTTGTATAATGTGCTTTTTCTTTTAAATTAAAACTAAAATAATATTACATCATTCTGGCTCTTTGGCCTTTGACTCGCAACACTAATTATTTTATTGTTTTATAAACATTACGACCCTACAATTGCACACAATTGTTATGCTGCTAGGACAAAGGCCATGGTAGCATTATAATGCCTTAGGCCTAACAATCAAAACACATTTGTTCAAGATAGCGTCCATCTCATTTACATCCTCTTTAATTTCTCACCTTCTTGGCTTCCTCAAACCATTTCCACTTCCCACATATTCTTGCATTCATTCCTCATTTTGTTCTCATTCATAATGATTTGAATTTTGTAACCATCCTTCCAAGTCGTAGGAGACACATTTGAATTATTAACATCCCAATTTATTTCCATGTTGGCACCTTTATAATTATAAAGAGCTCCTATAATTTTATTGTTTTTGTATAGATTAGCAATGAAAAGGAAATTGACATGTTGAAGGGATCACTAAATTTTCCCTATAGACATTTGTGAAGCTCCCCAACTTAATAAAAACATGCCCTCATGCTTATGGTGTCAGTTCTATTTCTTTCTTTGTTGCTTTCATATTCAATTCCTCAAGTTGTTACGCCCATCATTTCACCTTGATAATTGAGGTGCATTCTGTCCATGTTCTTGTCATATTTTTCTATGTCTCAACACTATTGTTACCTCCAACTCCCACTTGAGATGACACACAGGTCTTACCTAAGCTCCATGCACAAACATGTTAAGATTATATGCTGCAATAACTTAGATTACTACTTCATTAGCGTTTAATACATTTTCACAATAACAAAAACATAAATAGGATCTCTGAAAGACACACAATCACAAGGTACACAACAATTTATCCTGGGAAACCCTCAAGGGGAAGAAAAACCAGCAAGAACTTCCTCAATATAGATTAACAAAGTACAATTCCCAAAAATAAGTCTCACAAAGAAGAGAGACAAAAACTCAAACTCTAGAGCCAAGCACAATCCTCCTCCTCCTTCGCAATCTTCCTCTCTCCTCTAATGCACAATGCTTGAGTGAGTGAATGGTACAAATGAGAGAAAGACACTCTCTATTTATACTTTACTTTTACTTGACATTTAACCTAACTAGGTCGGCCTCACTTAACTTGACTAGGTCGACCTCTCTATAAAGACTCAAATAATATTTATATTACATTCTTTTGGGTACTAATGACCCGAATTACAATGGGGGTTTTATCTCATGACTTTTACATGACATTTTACATTAATGACATCTCCCGAAGGAGGAATAATACAAGTAGAATATTCTTCAAAGTTACATCAATTCAAAACTCCCCCTTAACAAAAAGGGTATTCTACTGAAAACAACAACATCAACAGGTGTGGCTCTACACAACATCATCAGAAGGAGGGAGGAGGAGGCATCATCAACAACATCACCTGGAACATTGGTTGGTACATCTATAAATCATTGGAATTTCTTCAATAACATCAATATCAGCAACTAAAACATCTTGTTGTAACATCATCAACATCTGTAGCATGGAGCTAGAACATCATCATCTGCAACACGAAGCTAGAACATCATCATCTGCAAAACAAAGCTGGAACATCATTATCTGTAGCACGAAGCTGGAACATCATCATCATTAGTATCATCATCTTCAGTACAGAGCTGAAGTATCATCATCATCATCTTCAGTATCATCATCAATACAAAGCTGAAGTATCATCATCATCATCTCTAGTACAAAGTTGAAGTATCATCATCATCATCTTCAATACAGAGCTGAAGTATCATCATCATCATCTGAAGTATCATCATCTGCAACAAGAATTTGTTGGAACATCAACATCATCTGCTGGAATATCACCATCAGCATCATCATCATTGTCAGCAAGAATTTGCTAGAACAACATCATCATCAGTATATGAATACGGGAACAAAAACATCAATCATTAGTAAGTAAATATTGGAACAACATCAATCATCATCAGTAAGTGAATACTGTAACAACAACATCAATCATTACATCAGTATAAAAAAACTGATACATCAACAACAACGACAACACGAGGCTAGCTCATCAACATAAATCTTGAATAACATCATCATCGTCAATAGCTCAAGGCTTGAGCAACATCATTTCTGGAAACAGGTGCATCAACAACCCATATGATCCTTCCTTTCGGAATTTTGGGATCAATTCAACACAGGTGATACATCCTTTTAGAATTATGGGATCGTCGACAATCATTCCTTTCAGAATTACAGGATTCTGGTCCAACAACACTGGTGATCCTTTCTTTCGGAATTACAGGATCATGGACAATCCTTCCTTTTGGAATTACGGGATTCTAGTCCATCAACACTGGTGATCCTTCCTTTCGGAATTATGGGATCATGGGCAGTCCTTCCTTTCGGAATTACGGGACCCAGTCCATCAACTCTGGTGATCCTTCCTTTCAGAATTACGGGATCATGGACAATACTTCCTTTGGGAATTACAAGATCCTGGTCCATCAACTCTGGTGATCCTCCCTTTCAGAATTACGGGATCATGGACAGTCCTTCCTTTCGGAATTACGAGACCCAGTCCATCAACTCTAGTGATCCTTCCTTTCGGAATTATGGGACCATGGACATTCCTTCCTTTCGAAATTACGGGACACTAGTCCATCAACACTGGTGGTGCTTAGACAATCCTTCCTTTTGGAATTATGGGACCCAGTCTTTACAGAGCTACCACTATAGCACACTTGGACAATCCTTCCTTTCGGAATTACGGGATCATTGTTCACCACTTACACCTTAGACAATCCTTCCTTTCAGAATTACGGGATTTTAGTTTAAGGATCAACATTTAAGACCATCCTTCCTTTCGGAATTACGGGATCATTGTCTAAGGATTATCAATCCCAACTGTGCCACCATAGTATCATCAACACTACTCCCCCTTTCTAGGGAAGTCCTTACAAACTTCACCAAGCTTGTCATGGAAGTGCTCAAACTTCACACGAGATAGAGGCTTAGTGAACACATCTGCAACTTGCTCATATGTGCTCACATATTGGAGCTTTACAGCTCCCTTCTGCACCATATCTCGAATGGTTCTCTGTCATCTTCAGGCAGCTTTGGTTATCACTTAGAATCATTGTGGTATCCAACTCCAGATCGAATAGACATGATAACAACTTTCGAATCCATATGGCTTCACAACTGGTGGAACAAGCTGCAATATATTCTACTTCTACGGTGCTGAGAGTAACACTGGACTGCTTCTTATTTAGCCATGAGATCATGGATGACTTTAGACTAAAACACCCTGAAGTTCTCTTCCAATCTGAATTTGTATAACCATACAGTCTGAAGTCATGATCTCTAGTATAACTGAGATCATAGTCTACCATACCTTTTAGGTACCTCATCACATGCTTTGCAGCTACAAGGTGAACACATCTGGGCTCAACCAAATACTGACTCAAGGTGTTCATAGAAAAGCATATATTTGTCCTGGTATTCATCAGATACATCAATGACCCAATAATATGTTTGTATAGTGTCATATCCACTAATTCTAACGAAGCATTAGTCAGCAAATTCAAATTTGTATCCATGGGTTTGTCCATGGCTTTACATTCCAACATATCAAACCTTTTTAGGATTTCTATTGCATACTGGGGAAAACAACCTTTGCAGCAAATAGAGACTAAGTGAAAGTGTCTCTCCATCTGTACGGTAGTCACTTCCTCTGAAGCGGAGCTTTCCTGCTTCTTCTATAACTTAGCACTA
Source organism: Larix kaempferi (assembly GCA_027924585.1). Taxonomy (NCBI): domain Eukaryota; kingdom Viridiplantae; phylum Streptophyta; class Pinopsida; order Pinales; family Pinaceae; genus Larix; species Larix kaempferi. The sequence continues at coordinate 25,533,482 of BSBM01000158.1, read as the reverse complement.
TCCTCCTTCTACATCTTATACTTTATGTATCGGGACATTTTGCACTGGAGTGACTGGTATCCTTCTCTTCTGATAATCTTTTGTGTATCCATTTATTTCATCTTTCTAAGTCACTGAATACCAATATCTCGAACTCTGTTGCAAGTTCTCTCTTGCACCCATCTATGAGCTTCTCATATTCAACCTTGTAGCAAAGGTTAATGTCTCATCACTCTAGGTGATCCTTGATCTCATCATTCTATCACATGGGTGTATTATGAGCCCATACAAAGTATTATTCAATCTACACACATGTGGTTCTCAGTGTCCTGGAGGTTGCTCGATATCTTCTTCTACTTTGATTACACCATGAGTCTGGCTACTAGAGCAACATCTCGTCGTAGTCGACTTCCTCTGCTTGATTTCATAAGTCTTGTTTATAGTTGAACCATCGTCAGTTGTTCTACGGAACAAGTCTCATCATTCTTCATTTGTAGGTGATCATGTAGGATACTTCCTACAAGTCAAATTTAGTAGCATGGTTAGAAACATTTCATATTTTCCAAAACATATGCATAAAAACATAGGTCACACTGTCATAATGCTATCTTAGCCAATGCTTCAACACAACATTCATCCATATCTCGTATTCATACTGTAACTTTCTAGATGCCTTCCATCTCTATTAGAACATTATTAAGCGCGTGCACTACTCCCAATATGTCAGCAAAGAGGTTTCACTCTAGATAAGTAGCAATGGAATGTTGTATAGCACCATAGGCTACTTACCCATCACATGCATATTGTTCATTAATGCAATTATTCTAACATGCATACTACACTTCTAGGAATATAAATATGTACACAACTGAACAATATCATTTAAACAATTTGATAAAAATGACAATTCAAATACTTATCTTTGTTTGTTTGGTAGGATCTCTTTTGATCCTGGTCTCCCTACAGGGATTACTGGAATGTCTGATGGTGAGCTCTACTCCATCATCTGATTCTAAGGTCTTGTGCCTTTATTGCTTATGATTTATAATGTTGATCAAGTCTTCTACCATAGATCAAAGTTGTTTCTAAGTGATCTTATGTGAGCCAACATTAACAACTGCATCTTATATAAAAGTAATTCTAAACTCTTTCTATAGTACATCCTCCTGAATCAAGCTTGTATGTGGCTTCTTTTATTCTCCTAGTGAGACTTCCTGATGGGAGTCCTTTTCTTCCATATTTGAGAGAGTGCTTTGAAACACCACCATTATAAGACACATTATTCAATTTATTCCTTTGGTAATTTCCTAGGAGTCCTTCTTCTTCTTCTTCTTCTTCTTCATCCAACAAAATTAGCATGATGTATTTTGTTATTCTTCTTTTTGTATTCATCTTTTCTCACTTGACAATCTTTAGCAATATGTACCATTTTATAACAATAATAACATTGATAAGAAGATAAGTCTTTCTGCTTGTAGTTTCCTTTCTTGTACTTATGAAACTTCCTAGGAGGATGAAACTCCTTATGAGTTTCCTTCTGGTAGTGAGGTTTCCCTTTTCCTCTTTTAGTATGTGTAGCTAGAGCTTGATCATCATCTCTGAGTAGTGCTTCTCAATTTGCCACTCTAGCTTCCTCTTGAACACATTCTTCCCATACAACTTCAAATTGTAGACGTTCCTTTCTTGCACACATTGTCTGGATAAAAGAATCCCAAGGTCTAGTAAGACCATTGAGAGCGGTCATCACTAATTAATCTTCATCAAGGTTGTCTCCAATTGCTTCTAATTCTTCTTTGAATTGAGAAACCCTTGTAAAGTATTCTTGGATAGATTCACCTTGATTCATCTTTGTACTTTTGAGTTGGGTTCTCAAATTCATCTTCCGATTAATGTTCTTTCCTTCATACATCCTTGATAGGGCATCAAACATTTCCTTAGGTGCTTTCTTGGAGGACACTTTAGGAATCAAGTGATCCTTGATGGAATCTGTTATGATCCTCTTGGCCCTAATCATGTCCTTCTTGTGATTTTCCTTTGCTTCAGCTTCTTCGGGTTCTGGCACAACTTCCTTAACAAACTTTGCAAGATCATTCTCTTATAGAATGAGTCCAATTCTGTATTTCCAAGCACGGAAATTTTTTATGTCTTCCAACTTGTCATCAAGCTTAGTGCTTGGGGCCATCTTATCCCGGAGAACAGAAACTGACCAAAAATTGAAATTTCTCAAAAATGAAAATTGAACTCACCAAAAGATGCGCTTGACTGAGGCAAGTATGTTGGTACAACCTGTTTTTGAAGAATCCAAAATTTCACCCCTGAAACTGGACTTGTGAAATTTTGGACTACAGTTTCTGGTTTTCTGGTTTTTCTAATCCCAAGTCAAACTAGGGTTTGAATTTATGGAAGATTTAGCCACTGAAAAATTTCGATCTTGGTGCCAAAAGATGTGCCTTGGAGAGGCGCACTTCCTAATGTCAATTGCCCTCCAAAATTCTTCTTCAGTAGAAATCCCTATTTTTTCTTGTTCGGAGAAGGAGAGAGAGATTTACCTAGTGAGAGCTGCTCTTTTCATTCTAGCTCTGATACCATGTTAAGATTATATGCTGCAATAACTTAGATTCCTACTTCATTACCATTTAATACATTTTCACAATAACAACAACATGAATAGGATCTTTGAAAGACACACAATCACAAGGTACACAACAATTTATCCCGGGAAACCCTCAAGGGGAAGAAAACCTAGCAAGAACTTACTCAATATATATTACCAAAGTGCAATGCCCAAAAATAAGTCTCACAAAGAAGAGAGACAAAAACCAAAAATCTAGAGCCAATCACAATCCTCCTCCTCCTTCGTAATCTTCCTCTCTCCTCTAATGCGCAATGCTTGAGTGAGTGAATGGTACAAATGAGAGAAAGACTCTCTCTATTTATACTTTACTTTTACTTGACATTTAACCTAACTAGGTCGGCCTCACTTAACTTGACTGGGCTGACCTCTCTATAAAGACTCAAATAATATTTATGTTACATTCTTTTGGGTACTAATGACCTGACTTACAATGGAGGTTTTACCTCATGAATTTTACATGACCTTTTACATTAATGACATCTCCCGAAGGAGGAATAATACAAGTAGAATATTCTTCGAAGTTACATTAATTCAACAAAACACTAGTATGCGATAAATTGAAGTATGCCTATCATCCAAGGCTTAAGAAAACACACACACACAAGTTCTAGACCATAGTCATCTTCAAAGGGGTATCTGTATATCCTTGGTGATGCCCTTGCATTAGAATTCAAATAATTTACGTGATGTTGATTATAAATCAAAGCACAAAGATGCCTTTCTCATGAACATTTTTCTCGTTTGTAGCAAGAAATCTAGTCCTGCAAGTCTTATTTCAACAATTGTATTTATTTTTGAATATGAAGCCAAGATGCAACAAACTATTGAGTCCCATTAAAATCTCCCTATTTAAAGAGTCAATGGAATCAACAATTGGATGGGATGGAAGAAGATTGGTTACATCATGGACCATGTTTATTCCTAGTCTATTGAAATGGATTTTTATCACATAGAAGTGAAAGAAGAGTGGAAGCTAATAAAGGAATAAATTTAGAATCTCAAGGTTGCCATGTTTAGTGAAGGAAACCTTTAAAATGAGGATGAAAATCACAAGTGTAAGAAGAAACAAAGGCCAAAATGCTACATTACTTTGGTTTTTCATTGTTTCTCTAGTTTTCATGATGTAATTAAACATGATTGGTGGAATTCTAGTAGGTGGAAAGTTTTGAAGAATTTATTTTTTAACACCATATCTTGTAGAACTTTGTGGCTCCACTAATTATTTTTGGAAAACTTTATGCAACAGTGCCTCTATGTAAATTCTTGGCTTCTTGTGGGTTTCCATATAAATGAAATTCTCTTTTTTGAAAAAAAATATTTAATTGCAGATAAACTAATTTAGATGTGATTAGTTGTGACAATCACGAATAAATTGTCTTGAACATGGACACCATTTCTATTATTAATTAGATAGGTTGAATCATAAAGTAGAAATGGGCCTCAATAATAAGAATACATATATGTGATAGTGGCAGCTCTAGTTTTTATGATGCAATTAAACTTGACTGGTGGAATATGAGTAGGTGGAAAATTTGAAGGATTTTTCTTTTATCCCCATATCTTGTAGAAGTTTGTGGCTCCACATGTTTTTGGAAATATTTCCACAACAATAGCACTATGTAAAATTTCAGCCTATTTTGGGCTTCTATATAAATAAAATTCTCTTTGTTTCTCAATTCTTTTTTATAGTTGCATACAACTAATTCAATTGTTACAATCACAAATACATTGTCTTGAAAGCAGACACAAGTTTTTTTATTGATCAAAGAATATGAATGAATAGTTAACCATTCCCATACATCAAATTGGACCCCTTGGAGGCAGATTTATGCATTCCTTTGAAATCCATTATAAACTACTAGCAAACCTTGGAAATCCTAGTGTAAGTTATGTTCTCATTTTCTTAGCAGTTAAATATATTGCCAAAAGAAAGAATAGTATAGTTCTATTTTTCGACCACAAAAGATATATTATAACAATTAAGTTTGAAGATATTGAATGCATCTCTAGAACTATATATAGTGTGTTTCCTTATTGTATATAGTGCATCATTGTAACCATGTGTATCTCTTGCTTTGAACATTTTCACCATGGACACAAAATATTTTCCATTAGTGACATGTGTCCATGACACTATTACCATGTGTCCACAAGATCATGGTACTCATAGAACTTTACACTCACTACATTCCTATCATTCATCACAATGTCACCCCAAGGAATCATTTCTAGTTGATTTGTTAAGTTATCATTGCATGATGGATCAACGACATGCTTTAGAAATTGTTTGTATTCTTCCTTTCGATCCCATTTTACATGGCTTATGTAGGACATTGAACAATTATGTTGTAGAAGCTCAAATAGTATCAAACATACTTTTCACCATGATAACCAATAAATAATACCAATTTTAAAAGTGACTTCCTAAACTATATTTTTATCTCTTCTCATATGATTCCACCATAAAAGAAAAAAATGCCTTGGCTTCTTTAACTCTGACTCAAAAATTAAAACCATATGATCCTTCCTCACCCATATTTGATTTCCCAATTTATCTCCAAGATTTAATTTCATTACAAATTTATGATGCATTAACACCCTTAAGAACACCATGATATCAAGGTTCTTTTGACATTCCAATGCCTTATGAGTTGTAATTGGTTCAACAAACACTTAAGCTATGTTCGTTGTTGTAAAATTCTTTCATATGCCCAAATCTTTTCAAGAACTCCCTTTAAATGAACAATAACATCAATTTTGGGACTTTAGCATATCTAGTAACTTAGGTAATTCCCACTTGCAGCTATGATATCACCTTCACCCACCTCCTGAACTGGTTTCTAAAGATAACATTTTCCAAGTTCAATCAACATCTGCTTTCTCTCAAATATCCTCTTGGCAGCCTTCTTGATCATTTTATAAGATCTCTTTTTTTCTTGGTCATTGTTTGAAGGCCTACTATTATGTGTAATTGTCACTTGCTTAAAGTACTCTTTTGTAACCATTGGATCATGTTTTAAAAGGATTTGAACTAAAATATCATTATCTTCAATATTTGGACAAATCTCAATAGCATGTTTAACAACATTCTTATTTGGATAAACGTGCTTATTTTCTTTATGAGAAATGCATATAGCATTACTTTTCCTCCTATTGGGGTGAATTTGAGGACTATATTATGTCGTCCCAACTTACAAATGTCCTCTATAGTAATGTTTCTTCACTGACCTCCTTGATTTGGAAATTGTGTGTTAATGTTGTGGATGTTGTGTTGGGTTGGTCGATTATGGAATACCACAAAAAGATGGAACATTTTATGGTTAAATGTTTGAAACCAACCAAAGATGATTTATCATAGAATTAAACAAAGGTAGAAGAGCTAGTATTTAAATGACTTCCAACTCAATTTCCAAGCTAATATATTACTATTTATAAACGTAAATTGAGTACTGGATAAGTTTGCGATCTTCTATAATGATATTGTGTGATTCACTTCTACATGAAAATTTGTGCCACAAATGAAAGAGCAATAAGGTCCAATGATAATTGTCAACGCACATATAGATATAATTTGCTATTTTTTCACTTATTGTCATATCAATAAATCATCACTAAATTGCATGCCATTTTATGTGTAGACATTTGTTTGGCATGATTCATGTTCTGACTCATACTACATTGAAAAGGATATCTATGACTCTGTAATGAGAGTGCATAATTTAGACATTTGGACACCTAATTTTACATGCAACTTGAAATGCAAAACAACAACACAAATTTGACAATAAACAAAATCAATCACACACACAAAAGATAATATGGAATTGAATCTTAAAAATTTATTCAGAATTCTCTTTGCTAGTGATCTGGAGGGTGAAAACATGAGCATGGGTAACAATTTTTGGAGTGAGGCATGGTGAGGGAGGCACAATGAGGCTGCACAAAAAGTCACAAAACTCTAGGCTGAAAGTTTTAAAACTTTAGGCTGAGAGTTTTATAAACTCTCAACTAAGAGTTTGTGAGTTTCTAGCCAATATAATTACAAAAAAATATCGGCTTTCCAATTAGTAGGATACAAAAAATTCTATATTGAGAGTTTATAAATAAACTCTCGACCTAGAGTTTTTAGAACTCTCAACCCACATGAAGAAATCCTGAATACGAAATCTACTTGAAACAACCAAAAGGTTTTACAATAAAGGGAAGGAAAGAGTTGGTCTGCAAGCTAAAGAAGTCTCTTTATGGTCTAAAGCAATATCCAAGGATGTGGTACCAAAAGTTCGACACATACATCCTTGGAGTGGGGTTCGTGAGAAGCAAAATTGATCATTGTGTATATTCCAAGTAGGTTGGTGATCACTTCATTAATATAGTACTACATGTTGACAACATGTTGCTGATTGGAAACAACATGCATGTGATAAAGGAGGTGAAATCATGACTATCCTCCAAATTTGACATGAAGGATATTGGTGCTGCTTACTTCATATTGGGATTGGAGATTAAAAGGGATTGTGCAAATATGAAACTTTGGTTGAATTAAAGAAAATATTTTGAGACAATATTGTAGAGATTCAGATGCAGGAAAGTAGAATGGTCAAGGTCCCTATTCTTGTAGGTGTAAAGTTATTCACAAATCAATGTCTCAAGACATAAGAAGAGCAAGAAGACATGTCAAGATTTCTCTATGTTAGTGTTGTTGGTAGTTTGATGAATGCAATGGTATGTACCGGATCAGACATTGCCCATGCAGTAGGAGTTTTGGGTAGATATATGTCAAAATTGTGGAAGGAGCAATGGATAGTTGCAAAGAGGGTCTTTAGGTATTTGCGTGGCACCATAGATTATGCGCTCTACTTCCAAGGAAGACTTGGAATAGACAGAGTAATAGATGTACATGTATTTGTTGATGCAAACTAAGCTGGAGATCTTGATCGCATAAGATCTACAAGTGGTTATGTGTTTAACATATTTGGAGGAGCTATGATTTGAATGAGCAAGAGACAGGCTATAGTTGCACTTTCAACTATAAAAGTTGAATACATGCCGGCCACACATACAAGTAAAGAATTTGTGTGGTTGCAAAGATTGTGTTTAGGTATTGGGTTTTATAGAAATATGTAAAATTATATTGTGATAGTCAGAGTGAAATATTTCTAGCAAATAACCCTACTTATCATGATAAAATGAAGCATATTGATGTGCAGTACCACTTTGTGAGAGATATGGTTGAAAACAAGGTGTTGTTGGAAAAGATTGACACCTTGAAGAATGTTGTAGACTCATTGATGAATTATGTTAGTACTTAGAGGTTCTCTTGGTGTAGATAATCTATGGGCATTGCTACCTTGAACTTGTGGCCCTACCAATATGTGGCCATTGTTCTGCAAAGAAAACAAGTGGGAGAATGTTGGGTATGTGTTATATTCTTTGCATGTGGGTTGCATCACCCTACAATGTTGAAGATTATGTAACTTCAGAAGATATTCTTGTAATTCATTAACCCTAAAATAATAATACTAAAGACATACTCTCAAAGAAACCAAGTGAAAATAGACAAGTTAGCCCCACAGAAAACAATGGACAGTCTGCCCCAAACAATGGGCAACATTTCGCCAGTGAAGTCGGCCCTATAGTGAAAAAGTCACTCAAATAAGAATATAAATAAGAGGGTCGCATTCCTCATTTGATACACACTTAAGTTAGCTCAAGTAAGAGAGATACAAGTGCACAAGAGGGAGAATGTAGTAGCAGTTGGAGGAAGACATATTCTTGGGGTTATCTTATCTTTGCTTATTGTGTATTTTTCAGTGAGAGAGCTTTAGCTCTTCGTTGTATTGACATTGTACTCATTGACATAATCTATATTGAAGACGTTTTGATGGGTTTTCTTCCCCTAGAGGGTTTCCTAGGATAAACTATTGTGTATGATGTACTTGTCTATCTTTCAATGATCCTATTGCTTATGTTTATTGTGATAATAGTATAAATTGTTTAAAGATCTAACATAACTACTATTCAAGTGCAAATTCTAACATACAATCCCTCTCCATCCAGTGTTCTGTTAATTTTTGAGCTATTTTTTCATAATATATGTAATTAATCTTGGTTAAGGTATTGGGGCCTTAATCTAATCCGGGTTAATGGATTAGGGTTTCAGATGTTGTGGAACACCTAAATGTTGTATTGTCAATGGTTAAGAAACACATAATAAAAAAGATAGATGTGTGATTCTAAGTTTTGTTGGTTTTCCCGGTTAAGGGTTTCTAGGGTAAATCTCTATGTATAGTGTGTGTGCAATTGCTTAATCTTTGTTTTCCTTAGAAATTTGTATGTATTGTTTCACTCCACAAGTTTAAAGCTTACGCGATGTGCACGTGTGATAAACAAACTATCTTAGGCTTTTGGGGGAGTTGAGTGCTGCAGTAAGGTGACAGTCCCCTTAACTTTTCATAAATCGTATCTGCACCAGAGACCTCAATGGGGTCATCATTATCTTCCTTATTAGGAGATTGTATAATCAAAGTTTTCTTCTTCAATTAGAAATAGCCAGACTTATCATGTCCTTGTTTCATACAATATTTATTAAACTTGGTAGAAGCATAAGAAGAAAAATAAGAAGAAGAAGAAAGAGCTTGAGAGAAATATGATGATTATGTAATAGCAGGAGCTGTAGGATTTGATGATGTTGATTTGGAAACATTGGAGGGAGAATGTTGTTGAATTTTGCATTGATCCAAAAAACATTCTTCAACCAACTATGCTCTATTATATGTGGAATCAATAGTGGAGATGTCCATGCACTTCAATTCTCGATATAAATGTACTTGTAGGCCACTTCTTGAATTTGAGAACAAGTCTGTAAGTTGAATTAGTGATTTTGAAAATAATACACAACATGTTGAATAGATGAATGTATTCTTATACTGGCATATTGAACCCCTGACACAAATACAACCACTTGACCTACATGTCCTATTTATAATTGTAAAGGTAGAAGGAGAGATTGAGCACTTCTACAATTCCACTCCAAGTGGTAATAGGGTTATGAATCTATAGCACGTTTGACAACTAATATTTTGGAAAGTCCCATGAGATTTAACTTGGCGAATAGAACCTTGTCGTGGTTAGGGATCATATTGTATTCAAACCAGGTGTCCATATCCAAAATCTATCTATTGAGCACTTCAAGATTGCGTAACTAATCATAGATGGGACCTCACATTTTGCATGTTGGAAATATGACTTTCTCTTAGATATATTGTTAAGCTTCTTGTCTAACGAAGTAGTGATATTGATGAGTTTTTCCATCCTTTTGGTAAGCGTTGTTGTTGCGATAACTCATGTGGTCATCGTTGAAGCCAGGAAAATGGAAAGGGCCACCGATATAATCTTTACAACTTTGATTTCTTTGAAAATGTGATAAAGAAAATCTTCAAATATCAATGAAGCTCACCATCAACTACTTGAAAATGTCAAGAGTTTGTGAAGAAAAACATAATAAACAAGAACGAATATTGTCCAATTTCAATGATGTTCCCCGAGTTTGATGAATCTCAAGCAAACGAGCCCATAAACAATACCTATTCAACATTATCTTAGTGCCATCCTCATACCAATAATGAATACTAATAATAAAATATTTTACAATAGAGTTGACAACTTTGTCTAATATAAACATCTTATAATGCACACAAGGTAAATGACAAAGGATTCTATGTGCAAATATAATAATATCTAAAATACCTTGCTCATTAGCATGAGTCTCCAACCCTGTGAATAGTTCTTACTCATTAAAGCACCTCGAGTTGACAAATATACTTAAAAATATTATGAGAAAAGATATCAGAACTCTGGATTAACTTCATCCTGATGTTGGAAGAACTTAGAAGCAACAATGAGCAACCATAATACTCAAATCACAGTCAGTGAGGGTTATTTAATGCGATCTCTTTGAGATTTCTACGAGAGAAGATGGTGGTAAATAAGGAGGCATTCCATCTAGTGAATCTACACAACTCGCCAAACTATATTTTGTTGGGATTTGAAGCTATGATCTAATGTAATGAGGGTCATGATGGAGGATTGAAAATTGCACATGAATGATATGTGATCTCCTCTTGTTCTCCTTCAATTTTTTGAATGAAATGATAGGAAAAGTTCCATAGTTATAAATTTGGATTTGGTAAACCAAAATTTAAAACAAGATAGACCCATTATCAATTATCTATTTCCCTTTGATCTTGACCCACCAAATCAAATAGAGGAAGAGGAGAATTTATTGTTGCATATCCTAAAAAAGAACAATGACAAACTGGGAGAACTCGACTGATATGCAGATCTCAGGAAGTGATTTATATCAATTACCATCCCTTTTGGACATTGAACATCCCTCATGCAAAATATGAACCATCCATTTCTTTATTGACTGTGTACCTCTATTTTGACGATTCCATAGATGTTAATGTAATTGAGTTCCAAACAATTTTTGGTCTCATCCTCAAATCGACTTATGCTTTTGTCCAACACTATTTTGAGTAATGCAACAAGCAAAATGATTGATTCCATGGGTTCATACTATGGATAATTTGATCTACAATGAGGACCAACGCTTATTGCAACAAGGCCAATGAAAATCACTATGTGCCTCAGGTGGTGTTTAAGTAAATCCATCCTACGGATAGTTAAATTTACTCATAGACCAGACGAGATTCAAGCAAGCCTAATCTAAGACAACTAAATAACAAATGGAAACTTAAACTCTTAGATCTAGTTCAATGTATGAATATCAGGATGTTGAGAGATAGAGGAGAAAGTATAACTTACTTCAGACCGGTCGGTTGTCCAAGCTCCAGCTCCAAGCTTGATGTCCAAGTTGTGAACCTATGAGAGCAAGACAAGAAAAATATCTCCAAGTACCAAGTAGAAAGATCAAGATCTAACTTCTAGTGAAAACATATCATGAATCTAAGCTAGTGAGAATCACCATGTGGGAGAATAAGCCAAGTTCTATTAAGGTAGCTTCAAGAAGAATAGTACAATGTTACCCTTGATGACCAAGCAGTAGCGTCTCCTTCCAAGTGTTACTCCTTTCTATCTCTGCAAAAGATCCAAGACCATAGGTTTGATGCCTCCAATGTTCTCCCCTTAGCTCATGGATGGCCTCCTTCTTATAGGGTTAGGGAGACCAACCACTAAGAGAGGAAGGTGGATCTAGATGAGTGAATGGTGGATTAAGAGGTTGAATCAAACAAAAGAGGGAGGGTAAGTTAGGATTGAAAGGAGCTTCAATCCCAAGAAAATATCCTGGAGGTAAGATCCACTTTCCAAGCTAATATATGGTTAAGGCAATTTTCACGCCCCAAACACTGAGCAGAGCGCGAAAATGATGTAATTTTCGTGCCCCTGCAGGTATGCAGAACGCGAAAATAAGGACTTTTCCCATGCTGCACCACTATCAAGGCGCGAAAATCCTAATAAAAATGCTCAGTAATGTGGCATGTGGACTTCATGAGTTGGAATTTGGCTAAGTTAAGTTGGATTTATCTCAAATAACTTTAATGAAGACCTAGAAGGGGACCAACTAGGTAGGCGTAAGTTCTGACACTCGTTAGGAGGAAGTGCCATTAGGTTCTGCATGGTGTTACGACACGAAGATGTGAAATGGCAGTCAAAGTGGGATTTTGAGGTATAACAGATGCCCCCTAAAGTGTGAGGTCAGAAGAAACTAATGGCTGAAACACTTTACCAATAAATGAGTCCGCAGAGATAATAGGAGGGAGGTTGGAGTGGAGATGCAAGGAAACATAAACAATATGTCAAATAACGCTGAGGCGGGAATACCCATGCTCGAAACAACTGACGCAAACCATGGATTCCGACCAATACATTACAGATCCATAATAGAATTGACATGATATAGACTGGAGACAAATCATGGCTACTAAGAACAAATGTAGATCCATGACAAGATAATGACACAGCCACGATCAATACAATAGTGGATCTGTGTGATAGTACATCAATGAGGTCACCAACATGATGTCGATGTGGGGACCTACTCAATAATCTCCATCGCATCCTGGACGTGAGAGGAACATCATAACCATTCAAGGTCTTCTACCCAAATCCAGAGCGATACAAATATGACCATGTGATTACAATGTTGATGTATTTGTAACTTCGAAATGTATTTCACTTGTATATTTTATATTGTCATTATACTTCCGATGGAGAGGTTTCATTCCTCTGATCAGAAAGGTTATCTTTGTACTTGAGTGGGTTATTAGAATCCGCTAGTGGGGTTGGCCCAAAGTTAGGGTTTAATGGGTTATTAGACTCTCCTAGGAGAAGTCGTCCCAATTAGGGAAAAAGTCAAGTGAAGTAAAGTATAAATAGAGACTGTGACTCTCTCAATTGTTCATTCACTTATTCACTCACTTACTCATTGCGCATAAGTGAGAGAGAGACAAGTTCGCACTAGTGGAGGAGGAGGAGCTGCTGGAGTCTATCTCTTTGTTTTGGGGTTTTGTACTATTGCTCATTCTATCTCTGAGGAAGTTGCGGGGTTTTCTCCTTTATGGTTTCCTCGGTGAAATGATTCGTGTCTATTGTCTCTTGTGATTGATTTGCTGTGCTTGTTATTCTCTCAGACAAGATCCTAAATCATATTGAATTAAATGATGAAAATTTAACATGGTATCAAAGCTAACCTGAGAAGAAGACACTGTGCAACTACGGAAGCTATGGATTCTTAATTTTTTGGGTCTCTTTCCACAGATCATCAAAGTCAGGAGTCTAGGATGACTCTCCTAAGGAAGGCGCATCTTTATGTCAAAATAGAATTTGATTCCGAGCATTTTCAGTTTTTGGCCTATCACTACTGTGGGAAATTAGGGCTTTTGACAAAAGTGGAATTTTGGAGTGCTCTCAGCATAGGATTGGTCTCCTAAGCAAAATAGAAATTTAGAGACCAAGGTTGAACTTTTTGGTTGGGTGAATCTCCGAGAAAGTCAAACCCTAATTTGACTTTTGGACCAAAAAACTAGAAAAACCATAAAACCAGAATTTGACAGAAGTTACAGATCCGAAATTCGCAAGTCACTTTTGAGGGGTGAATTTTTGGAATTTTCAAAATCTAAGCACACCAACTTGTTTTCCTCAGTCAATTGCATCTCGCTGTCCAGACAGAAGTTTGAAATTCCAAGTTTGGATTTTTAGGCTTTCTTTGTCAAACCCTAGCCAGCTCTAGATCCAGTTTTAGCAATTCAAGTGGTAAGATCTAAATCTTTTATTTCCATTTGAGTTTCTCATTAATATGTATCACCACACCAAGATTTAGGATAATCTTGAAGGGGTTGATAACTTTTGAGCATGGAAGAATAGGATTGGGTTAATCCTAGAAGAGAATGAATTGGACACCTACATAAGTGAAGAGGTTCCAATCCCAGAGGGAGATGAGGCTAAGGCCTTACATAAGAAGAAACTGGTCAAGGCCAAGTGGATTATTGCAGATTTTATCAAATACCATCTCATACCTCATGTTTCTTCTCTAAAGACACCTAAGGAGATGTTTGATTCCTTGACCAAGCTATTTGAAGGGAAGAACATAAATCAGAAGATGACATTGCGTAACCAATTGAAGAATGTCAAGGTACAAAATGCGGAGACCATGCAATCCTACTTCACAAGGGTCTCTCAGATAAAAGAAAAACTTGAAGCTGTGGGAGAAGATATAGAGAATGGTGAAATTGTGATGACCACCTTAAATGGTCTCCCTAGGTCATGGGATTCCTTCATTCAAGGAATTTGTGCTAGGAGGAATCTCATCTCATTCAATAGGGTGTGGGAGGAATGCTCACAAGAAGAAGCTCGACTTGTGGCTTGAGAAGAGAATATGGGTAATGAAGACCAAGCTCTCACAGCACACTCCAAAAGGCATGATGACAAGAGGGTGCACCACCACAGTAAGAAAGAAAAGCAACACCACTAGAATCAGAGGGGTAACTTTAAACCCCGAAGAGATATGTCCACCATTCGATGCTATACATGTGATGAGAAGGGACACTACTCCAGGGATTGTCCCATAAATAATAAAGGTAGCTACCACAAGAAGAAAAGCAACAAAATAAGGCATCATGCTCACACTGCAGAGGATGATGAACCTCCCAGGAAGAGAGCCAGAGAATAAAGTGAAGATTCTTCAAGCGATGAAGAGTATGTTTTGATTTCTTCCCTCACAAGAACTATTACACATGGAAGCAATGATTGGATTATATATAGCGGGGATTCCAAGCATATGACAGGATTCAAGGAATCCTTTATGAACCTATCTAAACATGAGTCACCCCACAAAGTGAAACTTGGGGATGACTACCAATATCCTATAAAAGGAAGTGGTGAAGCCTCTTATCAGCTAGACTCTGGGAAGTCTATGAAGATGAAGGATGTCTTGTTTGTACCAGGACTAAAGAAGAACCTTCTCTCCATATCTGCATTGGATGCAAAAGGTATGAGGGTTGCATTTGTAGATGGCCAAGTTCTGATGTGGCCAAAGGGAAAGACCATAGATGATCCAGTAGTAATTGGAGAGAAAGAAGGAGGATTATACAAATTGAAGGGCTAACCAGAACAAGCCTTGGTCCATGAATCAATAGAGCCAAGTGAACTTTGGCATAGAAGGCTTGCACATGTGCACTATAGAGCACTATCTCTTGCAAGCAAAGCCGTTGAAGGTCTTCCAGAAATCTAGGAAAAGCATGAAGGAATTTGCAAAGGTTGTGCAAAAGGAAAGAACACAAAGAAGACATTTCCAAGTAGTGAGAGCAAGGAAAAAGGAATATTGGAGATCATCCACTCTGATGTATGTGGTATGATGTCATCCAGCTCTTTGAGTGGGTATGTATATTATGTTTCTTTCATTGATGATTTTTCTAGGAATACATGGATATATTTATTGAAGGGAAAAGATGAAGTATTCAGTAAGTTCAAGGAATTCAAATACTTGATCGAGAACCACACAGGGAAGAGAATCAATACTTTTCGATCTGATAATGGTGGAGAGTTCACATCAGAATACTTCAAGAAATTATGCAGAGATTTAGGGATTAAGAGGGAGTTGACCACTCCATATAATCCACAACAGAATGGAGTTGCAGAAAGGAAGAATAGAAAAATTATGGAACCTGGAAGGGAAATGCTTCATGACCAGGATCTTCCTATGCATCTATGGGAAGAAGCTGCTAGGACAGCTGTGTATGTACAAAATCATACTCCACATAGAGTACTTAACAACAAAACACCAGAAGAAGTTTTCTCCGGCAAGAAACTAGAGGTTAGCCATCTCAGAATATTTGGTTTCCCTATGTACATACACATTCCAAAAGATAAGAGAACGAAGTTAGATCCTTCAGGAAAGAAGGGTATATTTGTGGGATATAGTGAAAGCTCTAAGGCTTACAAGATATATTTCCCAGGATTCAAGAAGATCGACATTAGCATAGACGTAACTTTCAACGAAGACTCAGCATATCATAGATCCAGGAAGATACCAATTGAAGACATTGAAGAACTAGAAGTACCCAGGAATCGAGATACAACAATGAATGAAGTAAATCCAGAAGAAGATCGTGACATAAAAGATCCACAAGAACCTGTAGATCCACAACGTGAGAAGAATTCTCACAAGAGGAAACCAGCATGGGTACAAGAAGCAATTCAAGATGCAGAGAGATATGGTGCTCCATAAGGAATGCATAGATAAAGCAAGAGGTCGAGACCATTCTCCAGTTATGTAGCCCTTCTATGTGACAAGGAACCTGCCAACTATGAAGAAGCGGCAGAAAGGAAGGAATGGAAGGATTCCATGATCGAGGAGTATCACTCGATCATGAAGAATGATGTCTAGGATGTGGTCTCGAGACCAAAAGGGAAGTCTGTGGTAACTTCCAAGTGGATCTACAAGATCAAGCATGCTGCAGAGGGTAGCATAGATAAATACAAGGCAAGATTTGTGGCATGCGGCTTCTACCAGAAAGAAGGAATAGACTATGAGGAGACATTTGCACCTGTAGCCAGATATACTTCCATCAGAACAATACTTGCTCTGTCTACAGTGATGAAATGGAAGATACACCAGATGGATGTCAAGACAACATTCTTGAATGGTGTAGTGGAAGAGGAAGTATACGTGGAGCAACCACTCGGGTTTGAGACACATGACAGGGAGAATCATGTGTGCAAATTGAAGAAAGCCTTGTACGGTTTGAAACAGGCACCCAGGACGTGGCATGGCAGGATAGACAGCTTCCTGACTAGTTTGGGATTTACCAAGAGTAAATCGGATTCCAAACTTTACTACAAGGTTAAGGAAGGAAATCTAGTGATACCCCTACTGTATGTAGATGACCTGTTTGTGACAGGTGAGGATGGGTTGATTACTGATACAAAGAGGAAGCTTGCTGGCGAGTTCGAGATGAAGGACTTGGGTATGATGCACTATGCATGGAGGTGTGGTAGAGTGTGGATGGAATCTTCCTTGGACAAGGAAAGCATGTAGTAGAGATCCTGAAGCGGTTCGGGATGATGCAATGCAAGGCCATGGCCACACCTATGGCATTGAACATGAATCTATTGAGTGATGCTTCATCAGAGTCAGTTGATGCCACGATGTATCGTCAAATGATTGGGTCATTGATGTACATAACAAATACAAGACCAGATATTTGCTTTGCTGTGAACACATTGAGCTAGTTCCCGACGGATCCGAGACATGTTCACCTGATTGCTGCAAAGCATATTATGAGGTACTTGAGGGGTACGGTTGATTATGGGCTCAAGTATGATGCGAATCAGAAGATTAACCAAAAGGGTTATGTTGATTCATATTGGGTAGGCAGTTACATTGATAGAAAGAGCACTTCGGGGTGCTGCTTCAGTATGGGATTAGGTGTGATCTCTTGGTTTAGCAGGAAGCAGTCCTGCGTGGCACTGAGTATAGCCGAAGCAGAGTATGTTGCAGCTTTTTTGGCTAGTTGTGAGGCAGTATGGATAAGGAAGCTAGTGTCTGATTTGTTTGATCTCCAGTTGGATGCGACTTGTATACATTGCGACAACTAGAGTTGTGTGAATTTGTCTGAGAACCCAGTGTTCCATGACAAGTCGAAGCACATTGAGATCAAGTACCACTATATCAGGGATATGGTGCAGAGAGGAGTAGTGAAGCTCTAGTATGTTGTGACGGATGAGCAGATAGCCGATGTATTGACCAAACCGTTGGACAGAGTGAAGTTTGAATACTTCAGAGAGAAACTTGGTGTACTTCAGATCGAGGTTCCTTCCAAGGGGAAGTGATGAGTCCGGAAGACACAGATGCACATGGGCCATTCTCACATAGTGGTAGGAAAGTCCTCCTATGGTGTAGATGTAAGGGCTGGGCCATTCTCACATGGTGGTAGGAAAGTCCTCCCATGGTGCAAATGTAGGGGCTGGGCAAGGATTTTTCGACATGGTCAGAGGTTAGTCCTTCCATGGTCATTGATGTAATTATTGAGGCTTTTCCAACATGGTCAAAGCAAAGTCCTTTCGTGGTCTTTGATGTAATTGCTGAGATTTTTTGACATGGTTAGAGGTTAGTCCTTCCATGGTCATTGATGTAATTGCTGAAGCTTTTCCAACATGGTTAGAGGTTAGCCCTTCCATGGTCGTTGATGTAATTGCTGAGCCTTTCCCGGATGGTGATAGGAAAGTCCTTCCATGCCGATGAGTGTAAGTGTTGTGTTATGTGCATCTGGGCTATGCTTCGTGGACGATGAGATGATTTGATGATGATGAGGTGACAATAGAGTACATAGGTTTTGCAGAGGCATATAATCAGTCCTGGGATGCTCCTTCAGGTTTTTCAGTGGCATATAATCAGTCCTGGGAGATCTGGCAGGTTTTGTAGAGGCATATAATAAGTCCTGAGGTGTACCTACTGGATGGATTGCTCACAGAGATGATGAAGACCTACATGGAGGCTAGGCCTACATCCAGCATGAAAAAGGGATGTCTTTGTATAACTTCCTATGACGAGTAGATTGGAGATTGATGGTCGAGATAGCAGCAGTAGTGATGATGATGATCCAGCTTTGATGATAATCCAACTTTGATGATGATCCAGTGATGAATACTTGTGCCGATGAACTGTGTCAAGAGAATAGCTTCCTAGTTAAGAGGGAGTGTTAATGTATTTGTAACTTCAGAATGTATTTCACTTGTATATTTTATATTTTCATTATACTTCCGACAGAGAGGTTTCATTCCTCCGATCAGGAAGGTTATCATTGTACTTGAGTGGGTTATTAGACTCCCCTAGTGGGGTTGGCCCAGAGTTAGGGTTTAATGGGTTATTAGACTCTCCTAGGATAAGTCGGCCTAGTTAGGGAAAAATTAAAGTGAAGTAAAGTATAATAGAGAGTGTGACTCTCTCATTTGTTCATTCACTCATTCACTCACTTACTCATTGCGCATAAGTGAGAGAGAAACAAGTTCGCACAAGTGGATGAGGAGGAGCTGTTGGAGTCTATCTCTTTGTTTTGGGGTTTTGTACTATTGCTCATTCTATCTCTGAGGAAGTTGTGGGGTTTTCTCCTTTATGGTTTCCCCAGTGAAATGCTTTGTGTCTATTGTCTCTTGTGATTGAGTTGCTGTGATTGTTATTCTCTCAGATAAGATCCTAAAGCATATTGAATTAAATGATGAAAATCTAACATACAAGGTGTTGAAGTTGAACATGGCAGAGACTACTTGATTTCTAGCCAATGATGTAAGTTGTAAACAAGTACGAGGGTAATCAGACGACAATGATCCCCAAGGTATCTTTAGTACAGTCCAATGAATGTGAATAAAGTTCATGAAGTCGAACATTCGAGGGATTATTAGATCAGAGGTCAATAATGAAAACCTACTGTCAAATACGAGGAAACCTGCCATTGAGGTATGCAGGAACCAAGGTACTACGGTTGGTTTCTAAGCCTAATTCCTAGATAGCGATTTGATGTAGAAAGGAATATACTCGTCGAAGGAGGGCTATAATGAATCCCACGTCATTGACACGAAAGCGATATAGGAAAGAGGTGTGGAGCAACGGAAAACGAGTATGGACTGACACAAAAGTGGAGGCTTGACAATATTGTAGAAGGTTTACTCAAGTTAACATTGATCCTTCGAACATATAATGACATGAAAGATGACTTGGCAACAGGGACTGATAGTAGAAACGACTACAAGGCGAGCTGACTCTGATGAAAAAGAACCACCCACAACTATAGACCGGAATATAGACTGAATACCCAAAGACGACAAGGTGTGGACACATACCATGTTCAAAGGTGATGACGCATAAGCTGCCAAAAGATAAACTTGGCTCATTCCCCCATTTCCCCTGATCATAATTCACAAGTACCTCTTTGTTTTTTAACGAGCTTGAGGAGGATAAAAGATGCTCAATATAGCTCACTCTTAAGTGAGTCCAACCTTGCACATTTTACGAACCAAAGGAAGGAGAGGTTCGGCTCCATAAGGATCCTTCAATGTTTAATTTCACGAGTCCAAAGAAGGGAAAATCAGCGATTTTTCATGTTTAGAGAGTCTGAAATAACCTAAAGAAGACTCCAAGTGTTGACTTTTTCGTAAACATTAGTCCCTAGAGTCGAAGAAGTATAAAATAATATCCAGAAGAACTCTCCTAGTCATGACCAACTATGGTATACCTTTCTTGTAAATAGTCTAAACGGTCCGAAAAAGGGGTAACCTACCACTGAATAGACGTCCTTTCAAATAATTTTACAAGTGTGAAAGAGACAAGTTCACTTGGAAATCGTTTTAAGTGAGGGAGTCCGAAAAGAGCTTAAAAAGAACTCCAATGGTTCCGTTTTTGTGAGTTAATCAACTTAGTCCAAAAAAGGGAGAAAATAATACTAAATGGATACTTTGTTCATTGTTTTATGAGCACGCGTAAAGCAGACTAAGTTCGAAACTGTTCTACTTGGGTTTAACAAGCACGACTCAAGTGTGAAAAGCACTTGGAATCTATTTCATAGTTCAGGTCTAGAGCACGAAAGAGAGAAAGTAAGCTCAGAAGAAAGTCAAACATGTAACTCCACCTATGTGGAAAACTCATGTGAACATGTCAAAGGAGGTCAAAAAACCTGGAAAATACATTAGGTGATAATAAATGTGAAGAATAAATGCTCAACAAAGGTTTCTAATGTGAAAAATAGGTAAAAATGACAAAAAGAAATATATAAGAGAGGGTAAAATGGGAAATTACCCATTTTAACTTGGCTAGTTTTACACAGAGAGGATTTTTACCTTGTGGAGAGAAAAACTTCAGCTGAGGATATTGGGAGATCCAGGGCGTCATTTCAACCACCGTTTGAAGCAGGTAAATTCTCTCAACCTACTCTTTCTTTCCATCCATTTAGTTTTTCATTGCATGCAAATTTTTGGGATTTGCAAGGGCCTTAGGGCACCAAATTTGCGCCATGAAATTTCCACACCCTCTCTCTTTCGAGAAGCACGAAAATTCAGGGAATTTTGCATTCTGAGCTTTTGCGGGGGCACGAAAATTATCATTTTTCGTGTCCCCTGCACTGCCCAGGACGCAAAAATACGCAGAGTTGGGAAATCAAATGCTTGCCTCTCCTTCATGGCACCAAAATGGGTTTTCATCTACTGATTGAGATCTCCCATGATGATTTGCAGGAGATTCCAAGTGGCTAGAGTGAGGATGGTGGAGTGGAAATAAAGAGAACATGAAGGGGATGAAAGGGACGCTTTGAATGATGATAACACACTAGCCGCACTAAGGGAGTGTGGTCTATTGAAATTTTTCAAGACCAGGGGTATCCGAAAACAAGGAAAGTTATTGAACCACATTATCCAAATGTGGCATGCCGATATCCAATATTTTCACATCGGAGAGCACGCCCTTGAAATAGAGCTCGAAGACATCTACTTCTTGACCGTTCTCTCCAAGAGAATAGCATGGGTCAATCTGGAAGGGCACCGGACTACCGAAGAGACCATGGAGACATATATTTCGCAGTATTGTAGACAGGTATTCCGCAAGAAAATCGGGAAAGTGCTCATCTCGGATGTGTTGGATATTTCCTTGAGGACAATCCTATATACTATTGCTTGAGTGGTGGGAAGTGTGGGGGCTCACCACACAACCAAATCTCAGATGACTTATGCTATAGAATGCATGGATCCTAAGTTGTTCAATTGGTGTGAATGGATCCTGGTCAACCTAAAGGATCAGGTGAATAAATGCAGCAATGGAACCATCCATCAATTTGGGTATGGTAGTATCTTGTTCACCTTCTTCTTGGAGAGGGTGTCGTTGCTGTGTCCTCAGATAGAGAGGCCTTGTCGTCCCGCATTCGAGCCACAGATGGGGCGATGGAGTGACTATGCTGGATGGCTTGGTGGGCCGCAGGTCCTAGCCTTTGGTGAGGACTTATTCTCATGGCTCGAGGAGAAGATCATCATGATCGAAGAATATCCCTATTCTGGGGTGGACTTTTGTGGTGATATCGATCTATCCCTACCTGAGGATGATGACTGGGACGAGTCAAGTATATAACCTTCAAACTTGTTTTTAATTGTTTAAGTTTATGTCATTTTTTGTTTTCTTTTGATAATGTGTAGAAAGTCTAATGTATATGTATAATGATGCATATCGATCGGTTGTCCAAGCTCCAGATTCAAGCTTGATGTCCAATTTGTTAACCTGTGAGAGAAAGAAAAGCAAAATATCTCCAAGTACCAAGTACAAAGATCAAGATCTAACTTCTAGTGAAAACATATCATGAATCTAAGCTAGTGAGAATCATCATATGGGAGAATAAGCCAAGTTCTATTAAGGTAGCTTCAAGAATAATAGTACAATGTTACCCTTGATGACCAAGCAGTAGTGTATCCTTCCAAGCCTTCTGCCTTGCTATCTCTGCAAAAGCTCCAAGACCATAGGTTTGATGCCTCCAATGTTCTCCCCTTAGCTCATGGATGGCCTCCGTCTTATAGGGTTAGGGAGACCAACCACTAAGAGAGGAAGGTGGATCTAGATGAGTGAATGGTGGATTGAGAGGTTGAACCAGACCAAAGAGGGAGGGTAAGTTAGGATCGAAAGAAGCTTCAATCCCAATAAAATCATAATATCCACTTTCCAAGCTAAGATATGGTTAAGGAAATTTTCATTCCCCAGACACTGAGCAGAGCACAAAAATGATGTAATTTTCGCGCCCCTGCAGGTATGCAGAACACGAAAATGAGGAGTTTTCGTGTGTTGCACCACTAGCAGGGCACGAAAATCCTAATAAAAGATGCTCAATAATGTGGCATGTGGACTTCATGAGTTGGCATTCGGCTAAGCTAAGTTGGATTTATCTCTAAGAACTTTAATGGAGACCTAGAAGGGGACCAACTAGGTAGGAGTAAGGTCTGACACTTGTTAGGAGGAAGCGCCATTAGGTTCTGCATGGTGTTACGGCATGAAGATGTGAAATGGAAGTCAAAGTGGGACTTTGAGGTATAACAGGTGGTGTTGATGTGGGAAGTCTCAATTTTAAATTGGAAGGAGCTTCACTGATATTGTTTGTGGTAGATTCCTATTTAAGACCTAGATCCTATAATTACTTTTAAATTTTCAACATTGGAGACTCAAATTCAGACACAAGGGTAGACAAATCAATCTACCTTGTAATGGTTAATGGATTGGCAGTAGGATCGTTATCCACAATAAGAGTAGCTTATAAATTGAAGCCAATACCCAAACTCAAAATTGGAGTGAAAGGTAAAAATGAGAGCAATGAGTGGAGACCCAAGGATAAAACTAATCTACTACCAACGATGTGGGAATATCCCACAACATGAGTAGCGTTGTAATATACTTAAACCCAAAAATTCAGAGAAAATATACAAAAATACAAGAGAGAATATATAAAATAGGTAGCTATGTTCATTTGCCTCTTCAAGGGGGAAACCTCCAAGAGAAAATATCCAAAAACAATGACAATTATATACTCATATTATATAACTTACTACTCTATATATAATACTTAAATAACCAAAGGAATAACTACTTATGCTCCCACAATTAATGAGGTTCAACCACCTAGGGTCCTTTATTCAATGAGAAAGGCCCTTTTACATTAAAAACTACCCATTAACTAACTAATGGGCCTTATGGCCTTGTATATTGATAAAGTAGGGTGGTTAGGGTAGGACCCTAACATGCCATACCCCTTCAAAATCATCCTTGTCCTCAATACTATCCTGGGGGGGAACTGTTGTAAAATGGATGACGGTTTCTATGTAGCATATTTTGGTTGCATATCCTTCCACTGGGGTAGAAATTTGTTGAATGTGTGCTAGTGTATGTGATGCTCTTGTGTGGCTAAAATGTTTGTGGGATGAATAAAAATGGATCTTTCTACATCAATTTTTGGTAATGGGGTTTGAACTCGACAATTCTGACCCACACCCTTCTTTAAAGGAAACACATGAAATACTGGGTAGATCTTGGAGTCTGCTTGGAGCATTAAGTTGTAATCCACCTAACCCATGCCTTAACAATCTTATATGGGCCGTAAAAATTTGGTGTAGGGTTGTTGGATAGCTAGTGAATATTGGGATTTTCCTGTACCAGATAAGTTAAGTCGAAGAGGGATCCCTCTTCCTCATATTTCCTTGATAAAGAATTTTCCACAACATTATTTTTTCCTCTTTGTAGATTATCTCGTAATCATATCCAAGCATCTTGATGACCCATTTATGTTGTTGTGAGAATGACAACCTTTATTCCAAAAAATACTTTAAGCTATGGTGATCTATCTGGAAATGCTTCTTTAGGAGATATTGTCGTTATGTGTTGATTGCTTCTAGGATTTCATGATTTAAAACTACAAAGTCATTTTTTGTTGCTTCTTTCCATGCAAAGGCACAAAAATTAGGACACATGCGCCCATTCCATTCTTGCTTGAAAACCATGATCACTGGGGATGAATAAGGGCTAGCATTGTGAATAATGACTCCCTCCTCCAGTATCTCCTGAGTGATCCTTCAAATTTCATTGTTTTGTGCAAATGGGTTCTTATACTGATGGACATTTCATGGTTGATTTCCCAAAATCAATGGTATATCATGATCATGATCACCTCTATATGGGGGTAAACCCTTTGGTGTCTCAAAGACTTGCTAATGTTTGTCCAAAACCTTTTGTAAGTCAATATGGATTTCTAGTGTGGTGTTGTACATAGCATGTATAGCATGGAAGTGAGCAATAATTCTAGAGTGGCCTTTCTTTAATAATTTTTCCATTTGATGAGAACTTATGATTTCAAAGGAGATTTCCTTGATCCCTTCGAGGGTGTGAGTATGAGAGTCCTAAGAAAAGATCAACTATAATTCCTTGAATCCCATGGTAACTGCCTGAATGTTCCTAGCCATTCTGCCCCTAAAACTATATCACAACCACCCATATCGATGACAAACATATGAGTTTTGAGATGATAATCACCCAATTGGAGCCTCACATTTTCAAAATTCCCCCCACATTTCATCATCCCACCATTCCATATCATAATTTGAAAGTTGGGCATCAGGTTGACATAATATTGGAGTTCTTTAGCCACTCGT
Source organism: Larix kaempferi (assembly GCA_027924585.1). NCBI lineage: Eukaryota > Viridiplantae > Streptophyta > Pinopsida > Pinales > Pinaceae > Larix > Larix kaempferi. The sequence continues at coordinate 25,508,188 of BSBM01000158.1, read as the reverse complement.
CAATGAATAAAATTGGCGGTGTTTCCACTATCAACTAATACTATGACTTTTAGGTGCTTGATCTAACCCAAAAGTTTCAAGGTTTGTGGGGATGATATGCCAGACAAAGCATGAAGAGAGATGAGTGGTCCTTCTTGATGAACTTTAGTTTCCACTTCTTCTTATACAGGAGAAGTTTGGTCAATAGTCTCCAACTTAGGGGTATGTTGTTAAGGATTATACCCTATAGCAGGGGATGGATGCTATCAATGTACATGGGGCTAACAGATAGATATAATGGGGTTTTACACTAATTACCGTAAGAAAATGAGATTTAGGGTTTGATAAAGAGTACCTTATTTATGGCGGCTGGTCCGAGCTTTCTCCCGATCTCTACAGAAACACACCTGTAAAACAAATCAACCTTCCTCAAAACAATTTGACTACAAACAGATAATGATAGTGACAAAACAATATAACATTAATTGCAATTAAACATCCAATGAAATTGACATTTAATTGGGACGGGAAGGATATCTCGATCTTTATTGTCAAATAAATGCAACAAAATACAATTGATATACCTGATCTTGGTCCAAGCACTTATGCAACCAAGTTCTGGGCTCCTACTCCTCTCTAGACTATAAATTCCTCCAGCATAACAATATGGCTTCCCCTTGTATTTATGGCCAAGGTAGGAAGTTAGACTCGTGAGGCAGTTGAATTGGGAGGTTGGGGGAGTTATAATACCAAACTCAACTAATCCCAATTCGTATTCTTAATATATTTTTCCATTTCATCTTAAGATGTGCGCAGGTATGATACTAGCCAACCTGCAGATGGTGCACCACTAGTGCTCTTAATGAATAGCGCATACCACTTTTAGGATATGTGCACGGGTTGTCAACAGTGGAACCGGCGCATGATGCACTAGATGCCAGTTATAAGAGTAGCGCATTTCTGATGAAATATGCAGAAAAAATATAGTTTTCAGCTGAAGATGTAGGATCTCAATATCAAATCATCTAAGGTTAATCCAGATCTTCCATCCATAATGTCCTTTTGTGTGATTGACAAGGAAATGTGTTCACATACAGAGAAGTGTTGATTTGACCTATAAGAGATTCCTCCTAATGTGTGAGGTCAGAGGGAAACGATGGCCGAAATACATTACAATCAAAGTCAGAGGAGGAGTAAGGAAACCGCAGGACAAAGTCACAAAAGTACCTGAAAACAAAAACCAAGGTCAGCGGGAAATTACAATCTTGACATAAAATAGATGTTCAGTATGATAGAACATAATCTCCAATACATAACTAGGATATGTATATAGCATGGCCACTGAAATAAAAACATGGATCCATGTCAAAATATGAGATCATAGCCATAACAACAAGCTAGATTTATATCTCATTAAGAGCCAAAAATGAGTGTGGCTCAGTCTTTCGCAACTTGGGAAATAACATAAATGTTGTGATGCTATTATAGTCCCCAGGTCTTCATCCAAAACATCCCAAGGTACGAACCCTAACCATGCGAATAAATTAGTTGAAGTCGAACATGGGGGGTACCGTTTGATTACCGGTCATTGATGTCTAATGTTAACAAACGCGAGGACGTCCACCAAGAATGTAAATGAAGTCCAAGGTATCTAGTACATTCTAGCAAGTGTGAATAAGTAGACTTGAAGTCGGACACTTGAAGAATCCATCGAATAGGAGACATTGATGTATTCCCACTATCCAATGGAGAGGGAAACTGCCACTGATGACTGCAATCTCCAAGGTACTACCCGAAACTTGAAACTTCATTCCCAGAGCATGATGAGCTGAGGTTGATGGGAAGAAGTCCGCTGGAAGGGAGGCCTTAATGCATCCTTCATCATCCAACACGAGGAACAATGAGTTGATTTGGAGTAGGATTGATACAAGATGAAACAAACTGACACCAAGGATGGCCGACACTTGAAGTCAAGGTAACTGCAGAATGGTCGGCATAGGATGTATCCTTGAACAGTGAGCACAACACAAGAGTGACTTAGGCAGCTTTTAACATGATGGGAACGTGATATAAACTTGCAATGTAGGAGACATTGGAAGATTCTCCATATGATTGGAAGAGTAACCAATCTGAGGAGTAAAAACTCTGAGATCAAGTTCATCCTATGGTAAAAAACTAAACCCAACTAAATGATAAACTCAACGGCTGCTCTGTTCAAGGATATGAATGACATGCTGCCTTTGAACTGAAAAGATGTTTGATATCCTTCCCTTCCCTTTTCTCTTTTTAGTAAAGAATATCCTTCTTGTTGGTTTTAATGAGTCCAAGAAAGAAAACTCAATATTCTCTCTTCATTTTTGAAACAAGCTCGAAGAAAGAGGGAGAAGATTGCTTGATATAAGTCCAACCATGTAAAATTTTAATGAGCCCATGGGAGGAAGACTCGGGACCTTCTTCATTTTTTACAGAGTTTGAAGAAGATATAGACGAATACTCTATAACATTGATCTCTGGATTTTAATATCGAGCCGAGATCTGTTCTTGCTCGCTGGTGTTTTCAATTTTAAGGAGTCTGAAAAACTTAAACAATAACTCCATACACCTACTGGTGTATTTTAATATCGAGCCCGAGTTTGTATATGCTCGCCGGTGTTTTCTTGTTTGAAGAGCTTGAACAAATTAAACAATAACTCTATATACCTTCGCTTGGATTTCACATCGAGCCCGAGTAGGTGAATGCTCGTTTGGTGTTTTCATGTTTCGAGAGTCTGAAAACCCTAAAGAAGACTCCTAAAGGTCCTTTTTTGTACACTTAGTCTCCTCACCCCAAAAAGTGTAAAATAATGAGAGAAGAACTCTTCTAGCCACGTATGACTAGAGTATACCTTTTTCGTAAATGTTCCACAAAGGTCCGGAAAAAGGGGTAAACTTATACCTAAGTGGATGTCGCTTCAAATCCTTTAACGAATCTGAAAAGACAACTATACTTGACAAGCTTGTTTATTTTGAAAAATTCTAACAAGAGCTTAAAAATACTTTATAAGCTTTAGGGACACAAGTTTCATGACCTGTTAGGTTATGAAAATACTCGACAACCAGGTTAGTGATATAGCACATGATCAATAAAAATTTCTTAAATGACATAAAATATACCTAATTGACATGTCAATAAAGAAAACAAACCTTGATAGATCGCCTTTATGAAATATAGTGAAATTCTGACTTTCACTTGACCTAATCCACCAAAAACTCAAAAAGTGTATTAGTGAATAAAATAAAATATTAAAATAATTTTGAAACTATACCACATTTATAAAAGTGGGTAAAAATTAAAATGAATATTTCTATAAATAGTTTCAAAACAAATAAAAACTCACCATTTCAAAGTTTTTAGGGCAAAGATTGGAGAGCCAACCTCTACTAGCGTTGCTTGTTACGATCACTCTGGGTTATTAAAGCATCTCCCGTCTCTTCCAAGTAAGTGGTATCCATCCCTTCTTCCATTTTCATGCAAATTTCTAAGTTTTTAATGGCCAATTTAATTTTTTATTGGGATTTTAATTTTGATTCTGCGGGTATACGGGTTCCTTTGAGAAAGACTAGCATATACAATAAACATGCGCTGCTCTGTCTCAAAGGGATTCGTGGGTAAGGAGCCACTATCTAACATGGACAGTCGCACACACCGCAAACTAAATGACAAAATAAAATAAAATTAACCAACGCAATGGTTTGCCAACTACAGAATGGTGCTAGCTTGGAATGAAAGAGAGCATGAGGATATGGTTCGACAAGCTATGGGTGATCCATTGACCCTTCATTTATTGAGAATATGTGGATTATTGAAATTCTACCGAACCGTTAATATGTGGGCACAAACGAAATCGAAAAGATGGTGCAATATTGGGATGCCAATCAGGGAGTCTTTAATCTCCAAGGGGAGATCCTGGAGCTCACAATAGATGACATATACTTTATCACCGATCTCTCCCGAAGAAGGGAGGTGGTGAACCTCAAAGGCACATTTCGAGGCGCAGGTGCCCTCTCTGTGCAAGATTATATCAATACTTACTGTCTGTCGGGTACTGAGAAGAGTGGCAGTCAGATCTCCATAGACCCTGTTGCAAGTTTCCTGTTGAAAGTGATCTAAGTATTCTCAATCGGATAAGGGGAATTGCAACACAACACCTGGCATCAAGGAACTATATGCAGGTGGGCATAGAGTGCTTGAGTGGGATTGTTTTTGACTAGTGTTCTATATTATTGGTGAACGTGAAATTTCAACTTACCGAGTGCAAAATCGGTAGGAAGAAGAACTTTGGTTACGGTAGTATTCTCTGCACCTTCTTCTTTGAGAGGCTTCTTGCTTTGAGTCCAGGGATGTCCTTTCCCCCACTTAATCCTTGTGAGCCTCTCATGACTCATTGGGGAGAGATCTTCAAACGCCAAGGTGGCAGTGAGAGAAATCTCTCTTATGCTGACGAGGAATATTGGGCGTGGTGGGGTCGGCAAGTGCCGACATTGGAGCAGTTTCCTTATGCGGGAGTGGACTTCCGCAATGACCCTGAGCTAGCTCTTCCTCCATGATCTTACTGGGGAGAGATGGGTAAGAAAAGTTTATTTTTTGAAAAATTATTTCATTTTTTCATTTTATAAGTATATAATTTTTTTATGAGTTTGACGTAAACAAAATTGTCTTGTGCAGATGTTGGACCTGTGCGCCCTGATGGGCACTCTCGTACCTTTGTGCAACCATATGATGCCATGTTGATGATCATAGAGGGGAAGATGAGTTGGTTGACTCATGACATCCCCACCTACAAGATCAAGCGGATGCCACTCGCCATGCAGGAGGACATTGTGGGTGTTCCCCCAATGTGGATTCAACTACTTAGGAAAGTATCTAGACTAGTCATCTGCTACAGAGAGGCTGTGGCAGAGATGGAAGAGGCAGCAGAGGCCCCTCCTACTCCATAGAGGAGGACAAATGTATATATTTTTAGGTCGTTGATCCCATTTTGTATATTGATATTACATTATGACAAACTTGTGGATCCAAACTCATATATTTTTTGATACGGCTTATATACAGTATCGACTTTATTATTTACATGTGTGTCTTATCTTTATGTGTGAATGGTTATTATGATTGTATGTGATGTAGATGCCAATCTAAAAAATAATTTTCATATGAATCAGCTAAAGAATTTAAGTTCCTTGGAATATGTTGATAAGTAATATAATCAAAATGTCTCTCAAGCAAACTAACTCGTAAGAACTGACGCAACAAAACATGATCTCTAACTTGATATTCACCCATTAACTGAAACACAACCAGTTGCGAGTCGAGTCTTACCTCCAGGCATGAAATTCCATGTTGAAGGGTATCTTGGAGTAACTCAATGACCGCGTTGTATTCAGCTACATTATTCGTTGTCGGACCCAAACAAGCCCCTCCCGAAGATACAAGTTTGCCAGCTGGTGAGTAAATAACCCAAGCTGTTGCAGCAACCTAACGAGTGTGGCGGCTAGCCCCATCAACAAATCCTATAAATTATTCAGTTGACATCTGAAAACACAAACCAATAGACACATAAGATGTGACGATAACGACAAGCAAAGCTAACTCTACAAAAATGTAAAGCTATAATACATGAAAAAGCATAGAGGCCTAAGCATAATACTTTTTCAGGTAGAGCCCATTTCTAGGATTTGACAACTTATTTCCCTCATAATCCGTTAGTTCATAAGCACCCTTATTCAGAACTTTAGAAATGGTGTAAGTACCGAGCCACATAGACTTGAACTTGCCCGCCCGCAAAGGCTCCTTGTCCTGGTCGTAAAGCAAAACAAGGTCTCCTTCGAGAAAAACCCTAGGGTTAACAGACTTATCGTACTGACTCTTGACTCAATTCTTATGAAATTCGTTTTTTGTGAGCGCATCATGGCGCTGCTCATCAAGATGTTCTAAGTGTAGCAAAAATTCTTCCAAAACTGAAGTGTCAGGGAGTAGTTGGATGGCCAACTTCAATGAAGGAATTTCACATTCAACCGGAATAACTACTTCTACCCCATGAACAAGCTGAAAAGGAGAGAACCCGGTAGCAGTCTTAGAATTAGCCCGTTATTCCCAAAGAGCTGGATACAACATGATGTGCCAGTTGGATCGAATGGCATTGACGATACTTTGAATAATGGTCTTGAAAGTTTTATTAACCGCTTCGACTTGACCATTCGCCTATGGATAAAATGAAGACGAATGTTCCTGCCGAAAACTTAGCATAGTCTATAGATCAGTCATCATATTGTTCTGAAAGTGTCAACCGTGGTCTGTCACGATCTCTTTGGGTACACCAAACCTAGCAATGATTTAGTTAAAAACGAAGTAAGCAGTCGTTTCTCCATCTGCTTTGATAGTAGGCATTTCCTTGGCCCACTTTGTGAAGTAGTCGATGGAAACAATGATGTGATGATGAACTCTAGTAGAAGCTAGATTACAATTCATGAAATCAATCCCCCACTTGGTGAAGGGGCCTGCTGTAATCACAGGGTGGAGAGGAGCTGGGTGTGCTCTCATCGTTTTGGTGAAAAATTGACATGGCTGACAGTGTTTCACAACTTCCACACAATCTTTGAAGATCATGGGACAAAACTAACCAGCATGCAGTATCTTCTGAGCTGTTGCCAACCAATAAAGGTGACCCCCACAGGATCCACTGTGATCATCATTCAATATTGTTTCAGCTTCCTCTAAAGTCAAAAAAAGGCGAAGAATGGAATCTATCCCACGTCTGTATAAAGTGTCAGCAATAATGAGATAATTCTTTAGTTTCCGTCGTTCGTCCCTAGATAAAGTAGGAGGAAACCTCAAAGTCTAAAGATATACTAAAATATCTCCGTACCATGGGTCAGAGGATGCAATAAGGAAGATGTGTTCATCCGGGAATGATGACTCTTCCTCGTTGTGTACTACATAACTCAAAAATTCAGAGATAAGTTCGGCAAAAACCAGTGACTTCTTTGAGTTAGCTGATTGAAAAACCAGGTCATACTCTTGCAAGATGACAATCCATTTATTAAATTTCCCACCGATGATACATCTGGTAAGAAATATTGAAACGGATTGACCTCTGCAATCACTATGGTGGTTCGCAACAAAATGTAGTGGCATAGCCTCTGAATGACATGGATAGCAGCTAATGACAACTTCTCAACGTAAGAATACTTAATCTCAGGAGCTATTAATGCATGCAATAAATAGTAAATGACATGCTCTTGGAGCTTGTAATCCTCCTGAACAAGTACTATGGCAATTGTGTATACAGATGCAGCCAGGTATAACAGGAAATCCTTGGTATAGTCTGGCGGCATCAACAAGGGGGCTGATAATATTCCTTTTTCAAGGCCTCAAATGAAGTTTGAGCAGCCTCATCCCAAATAAAATAGGTGTCTTTTTTTAGCAATCTCATGAAACCTTTTGTGATTTTGGCATAGTTAATGATAAAACGTCATAAGAAGTTGGACATACCCTGCAGACTCTGAAGTTGTCGTAGGGTTCGAGGAGGAGGCAGATTTACGATGGCCTCAACTTTGAGTGGATCAACCATGATGCCATGACTGGATACAATAAAACCCAGTAAACATCCGGACTCAACGCATAATACAAACTTATTAGGATTCAATCGAATCTTATAATATCTGCATCTTTCAAACACGAGTCTTAAGTGATCAGGATGATCTCGTCTCTTACGAGATCACGCTGGGAGATCATCAAGATAAGGTTCAACCACATGTTTGATATCGTGAAAAGTGAAGTTCATTGCGCGTTGGAATGTAGCCCCAACGTTCTTTATGCTGAATGGCATCTTCCGGTAAGCGAAGGTTACCCAAGGACACATAAAAGCTGTCTTGTGTTGGTCTTTAGGTTTTATCTGAATCTGGTTATATCCTAAAAAACAATCCATGAAAGAAAACATTTCATGGCCCCCACACACATAAATAATCTGGGGTATGAACTGTGTGGGCTAGTTGTCTTTAGGACAAGCTTTATTTAAATCCTGAAATTCTGTGCAGACTCGAATGGTTCCTTGCTTCTTATCGACCGGAACATGGTTGGAAACCCATTCGGTCATAGCAATCAGATAGATGAATCCCGCTCTAAGCAGTTTCTCAACTTCCACCTTGATGGCAGCTCTTTTTCTAGGATTAATCGGACAAAGCTTTCGTCTCACAGGCTTAGCATTTGGATAAGTTGTGATGACATACTCCACAATGGCGGGGTTGATGCATGGCGTCTCCTCATAAGACCAGGAAAACACGTCACGGAATTCCTTAAACAGATTGGTATACAGAATGATCTCCTCAAGAGAACAATCTGCTCCAATGAAAAGGTTTTCTACAATGCCAAGTTTGATGGAGATGTCAATCGGAATGGCTCTCGATATGTTTTCCATATTCCCCTCAGCATAAATCTTTTGTATAGAAGGGGTAGTGGAAAAATCAACATCACCACCAAGTATCACTGAAAACTCTCCTCTCTCAATCTTGTCCAGATCAGGAAGAAAATAGGACCTGTGGTGCACATGTTCCCATGGGTGGTCCAAGCCTACCATAGCTTCCAAAATGGCCTCGTCAGAGGGAAAAACAGTATCCAGATAGTCAAAAGAGTGGGTAGAGTTAACAGACCATGCAGGAGCATATTCCATATCTTATTCCACGGAGACAAACAGAGTCTAGATATGCTCTGTTGCAGCGTTCTGTGATCTTGATAAGTCACTTATACAACAGATAGGGGCACTACTAGTTTTGACTGAGTAGGGAGAACCCATGGATCAGTTATTTGACTAACCATGGAAATCTATGAAGATGAGCAATCAGTGGTACTCATAGAACCAATAAAATTAATGGCAGTAGGTAGATTGAATGTGCCCATCAATGATGAATACATGCCTACTCCCAGACTCTCACTGGGTGGGTGAGACTGATCAACCAACGAGATTGTAGAATCCGATGAAATGTTTTTGTTTTTTCGGGTAAATGAAAGTTGATCAACTGTAATGATCTTTCCTTCATGGGGGAACATCAGTACCCGAAAAACGAACGATGGGACAACTTGCATTGCATACGTCCAGCTCCTTCCTAACAACAAATTGTAATCAATATTAGCATCCAACAGTTCAATCTCCATTGACACCAACTTACTCATGAGTTCAACTTCGAAAGCAGGAAAGACTTCGTGTGGACGGAAAGATCTCCCATCAAAAGCTATAAGTATAGTATTAGAAGGGGCTAACTCGAGCAAGCCCAAGGCCTTCCAACAAGAAATCGACATTAAGCACGTAGACGCACCCTCATCTACCATAGTTCGTCCAATGGTATTAGACCCATGGACTACTTCTATTTAGAGGGCTACGTGATACGGAAACCGGGGTTTGATATTAGCCATATCAAATTGAACAAACATACTGGATGAGTCGAGGCTCCCTATTGCCACTAGAAGTGCATTTTGCTGCAATGGACAGCTCTGCAAGACTTCTAGTGTGGACATAGCATAGGGTGTTTGGGCCAGATCCTCTACCACATTGTAGTTAGGAGCAGCCCGCATGTTAGGGTTGTGCATCGCTCGTTTGAAGACACCTTTCGGGATCTTTGACAAAGTATCTACAGGTCTCTCAATATGAAGAGGTGTAGATGTTTCAGGAACGTCCTTATCTTTCTGTTGTGATCCTGGGTAATAGTTCCTAGCTCGAGTTTGCAAAAGCATATCCAAGTTAACCATGTTTATGAATGATTGATCAGCTGACGAGGCACGAGTTGTGCCCCCAGCACTAGAGTTTCCAGAAGTAGAACCTTGTCCATGAGGGAATGGATCCTTTAGAACAACTGGTTTCTTCTCACGGAGGAGCTTCTGAGCTTCCTCCATCATAGGGTACTGATGGGTAAGGTGATCTTCCTTACATAACTTGCAAGGAAACTTAACCTTCTTTTTATCTTTCTTTCCCTCGTCGGCATTTTCAGTATTTTTTGCTTTGGATGGTTCCCCTCCCCTTTCTTGTGCTTCTTTTTGTTATTGGGTTGCCGAGGACCCTTTTGGTTTGTCCGCACTTCCTGTACAGATTCAGTAGTAGAAGGGGAGGCTGCAACAGTAGTTGCATCTACAGCAGACTGCTTCACAGATAAAGCATGAACTTGCTTGGTTAGGGATTCGAATGCTGCTATATCGACTGAACCGAAAATGCCATCAGCATGCGGTCCAGGATTAGGTTTCTTAGATCAATATTATATCGAGGCTTATCGGGTATAATCTCATATAGAATCCCAGATTGATCATATACAAGATCAAGTTGCTGGGTCCTGAGTATTGCTTCTTCCTCTGAAGACACTCTAGAATTTTCTACGTCCTTAGAAACATAAGGTAGGAGTGATTTCAAATACCATTCCAAAAGAAACTCTGGAGTGATTTCAGCCTTAATGAGCCTCTTCCGCCTCTGCCACTCCTGAATGTGGTCAGATAAGTGAGTGGCTTTATTATGCCTAAAAGTAGACAGAAGGTCCGTGCCAGCGTCGTAGCGGACACGGAGTTGGAAGTGATTCGAGAAGACTATTTCCAGATCCCAAAAGTTGTCATAACTTGCAGCAGGTAGTTCAATGTACCACTTAGCCGCAACACTAGTTAAGGTTCTTTGAAAGAGCCTCAACCTGATGGAATCGTCATTCAGAGAGTTAGAAGAGCACCAGAGATAAAAAGTAGTGACATGGTCACCAGGATCTTCCCCAGTTTTTCCCTCAAACTTCGGTATGTCTGACGACAACTTAGTTGGAACTGGTGGCCATTCCGCGTTATGGCACACATGATCATTCGTTAGTTTCGAAAGGTCTAGCAAGTTCAATGTTGCCAGAAAAGGTAAACGAGGTCTGAATGATGGTGTTTGGTTAACGGGAGCCTGGTAGGGGGAACCTCCCGAGGCCTGGTTCCTGAACTGTTGGTTGGGGTTTTCCTCGGCCATCGATTGTGAAGTGTAATCATTACCAAAGTTGCTCCAGACGAAAGTTAACGGGTTTCTTCCTAAAGTGTTCATCTATTGCGGTTGGGTGTTAGCCCCTCCGTAATGTGGGTTAAACGTGTTACCACATCCTCCACCAAACAGTGAAAAAGGGACACTCCCTACAACTATTTGAGATGTTTGCACATTTGATGAATGTACATTTTGACTTGTCGAGGGGTTAAACCCAGGAATAGATGAAAATGACGATACATGCATCAAGCTTATAAAAGGTGTAGAAGGATCTATATGCCCTCCAAACCAAGGAAAACCCTGACTAAAAGGAGCGGATTGTGGATTAACCTAGGGATGTTGTGAAAAAGGAGATGATGTGAGCGGTACTGAAGGTATCCCTGTAAAAGGGATATTTGAAAATCCATCAGTGGAACCAAAAGGAGTAGGTGATGACAAAGCTTGAGAGCTAGACATACCTATGGAACCAGTGTTGAAACTAAAAGAAGGGCTCGAAACAGGGGTGACCTACCCAAATCTTGGTACCGATGTGCTTGCAAAAGAATGAGAGAGAGCTCTCGTGATCATGGATGCAGTAGGAGTTTGGGGAACTTTTGTTTCATCTCCAGAACTAGCCATGGAATAACTAGGGGTAAACCGGTACGCACTAAAATTCGGTTGAACTAAAGAGTCTACAGTTACAAGTAATGGATCGTTGGGTCCAGTCAAAGGAGGGTTGTAAGGCGTGCTAAGCTCTTGCGAAGTTAAGTCCTCAACCTCAACAGTATCAAAGACCTGTTGATCCTGAATTATGATCTGTGGTTCTCCAGGTGGTTCCGTTACGCCCGTAAGTTCGTATGAACCATAAAAATTAGTCCTTCGGCGTCGAGGTGGCGGTGGTGGCTCCACAGTGTGTGGTGGAAGGTTTTTCAACCTTTGTGACCTACGGAGGGGTTGGTCCTCCAAAGTTATATAAAAAAAAACTAAGTGTGAAAACCTAGTGGCCACTAATCGACTAGGGAGCAAACAACATACCACTAAAAAATGTCCTAAAGTGATCAAAACCAGGCAAACAAAGCTAATATTCTTAGAAGTTAGTTTGGGATGATGAAGGCCCAAAACAAACCAATAGAATAATGAAGGTCAGTTACACGACATCTTGTGCAGGTCCTCTGGGTGCAAGCATTTGAATCACCAAACAGCCCTCCCAGGATTACTGTAAAGGGTTACCTTATGTGCCTATCCTAGATGCATTGGAAATAGCCTTCCACTATACCTATGAAGATCCCTAAGGTTAAGATACTAAGGATACCACAAATACGAAAATACCTGGGGGGACAATCGTCAGTCTAGACAAGACACATGGGTAGGGTAGCAAAGCCCTAAATCAAAGAGTACTTAAAGTACTAGTGGACCCCTGTACACGAATAAGCTCTGGTGTATGCTCAAAAGGAAAGTGAGGGGGTATCCTCAACAGTTCCAGTCTCACACGACCTCGTGCTTAACTCCGGTTTGAGTGCAGTGTTCCTAGAATACTTTGATATGAGTGGGTTTTCCTAAAAGATTGTCTCACTATGATTGTTGAGCAATAAAAGGATTTCGGGTAGTTTAAAGTGATCTACCCCAAAATCCTAGCGTAAGCTATTTGATGTAGTGTCAAACCTAAAAAATAAAGTTACTAATTGATTTTATTAGATGTTCTTTTTAGAGGTTGTTTTTTACTCAAATGGGAAGTGATGTCTGAGGTATGGTTATGAAAAAAGCAAAGTGTGTATTACAATGCCTAAAACTTCACAAAATTCTTTTTTCGTTTAAGCTTTCCAAACAAAATTAAGCATTCCTAAGTATAAAACATTTTTTCTTTTTCAATTTTTAATTTTCAAAGTTAATAGTAAAGCAAACTATCACTAGGTTTTTTGGACCCAAAATTCGACGGCCAAAATGTCGTATTTTCTACATCTTGTTGTCGACCATCTGACAACCTTCATATTTTTTTAACGTCGGTCCAAATTCGGCTAAGATCCGATGGTAGGCCGACCATCGAATATCTGACAACAATGTCCAGTCGGATATCCGACGACTTGCACTTAATATGAAGTCGAACATCTGACGACTTGCACTTAATATGAAGTCAAACATCCGACAACTAGCACTTAATAAACATTCGTATATCTGACCCTAGCACTTAATATGAAGTTGGATGTTCGATGATCGTTCCATGTAGAAATGGCCAATATATGACGTTTTTAGCCGTCGGTGGTATGGCAAGAACGTTGGATATCTTAAACGTGGAAGTCAGATATCCGACGAATGTTCATTGTGAAAATGGCCGATATCCGACGTTCTTAGCCGTCGATGGTATGGCAAGAGCGTCGGATATCTTAGGTGTGGCAGTCGGATATTCGACGAACATTCATTGTGAAAATGGACGATATCCGACATTCTTAACCGTCGGTGGTATTGCAAGAACGTTGGATATCTTAGGCGTGGAAGTCGGATATCCGACGACTGTTCCATGTGAAAATGGACGATATCCGACGTTCTTAGCTGTTGGTGGTATGGCAAGAAAGTCGGATATCTTAGGCGTGGAAGTCGGATATCCGACGACTGTATGGTAATTTTAAAAAAAATACACTATTATGTTTTGATCAAATTTGAAGGGTGGGTCTTAATTTTTGTTGGCACGGGATAGATCCGCAGGAAGTGCGGAACCTGACAGGTGCGAAAGGGTCATCCCGTGAAAGAAGGACCATTCGCGGCGTTTGCGGAAGCGCAAGAATTTTTAGATTAGTTAAGTCGGTCATATGGGCCGTTTTGTAATCAAATAGAAGCATATAAATAGAGTAGGATTGTAATCCTAAGGGCATCGGAGTTTTGGAGGACCGATCATATCTCTTGGGTTTGTTTTGTATCTGCAACATGGTGTATTAACATTTTCTACGAGGTTCATTCCGCAGGGTTGGTGAATGAATGAAGATGTTCGGTTATGGTGTAATCTCTGTCTTTATTCTTATGTAATGATGTGATGATGAATGTGAAATATGTTATGTGAATGTTTTATATTGATTAATGCGAATATGCTGTAGGCTTAAGAAGTAATTATAATCTGAATAAGTATGTCGAATATGTTGTTTCGAATGTTTGTTGAAATCTACGAAAAACTTAAAGTGCGAATGATAAGTTAATATCATGCTACGAATATTATAATCTATGGTTATTTCAAGGGTAATGTGTGTTGAAAGCATATCCTCCACTTCATTGCAAAAACTTGGTTCTAGCAGCCCCCTTATCCATCTCGGGTGAGACTGCACTTGCTCCACAAGTGTTGTTGGAAAGGGTTACACCTTTCCGGGCCGGTGTATAAGGGAGTTTGGGTTGATAGTTTGTTGGTGACAGTGCGAAGTGAACCCCTGTCGATAGACGCTGTGTCAACAAATGGTTCTGTTGCCGGGATGGTTGAACGCGAGACCTGATCATCTCTCACGAATAGAGTTAGGGGAAGAGCCAAGGAGCATTGATGAAGGATTTTCGGACGCTTAGTTTTTTAGGATTGGCATGGTCGATAACCACTATGAAAAAATCATTCAATTTTTAGCAACAGGGGAGTCACTGGCCGAGTTCACTACTAGCCAAAAGAAGCAACTAGTTGTTCGAGTTGCAGACTTCTAGTTAATTGTAGGAGAATTATACAAAATGGGCCCAGATGAGATTTTGCGATGGTATGTCCTTTCGCATGAACAAGAGCAGATTCTATCGGAAGCTCATGACGGAGTTGCTGGGGGACACTATGGTAGATGAGCGATTGCTAGGAAGATCCTTCAAGCAAGGCTATGGTGGCCAACTTTGCATGGAGATGTTGCAGACTATGCCAAGAACTGCAATGTATGCCAACGAACCGGAAATCCCTCACATCAAGACGAAATGCCATTAGTGCCACAAGTAACACTGCAGGCCTTCGACAAATGGGCCGTTGATTTTGTGGGACCTATCAACCCACCTGGGAAGCGAACATGATCGCGTTACATCATCACTGCGATAGACTACCTGACGCGTTGGGCAGAAGCTGCACCAGTAAGAGATTGTTCTGCTGTGACTACAGCACGATTCCTATTTGAAAATGTGGTCACCAGGTTTGGGTGCCCAAAAGTGTTGTTAAGCGACCAAGGGATTCACTTTGTCAACCAAACAATTGTCGTGATGACAGAAGAGTTTCAAATCCAACACAAGAAGAGTACACCTTACCACCCGTAGGCAAATGGGACAATTGAGGCGTTCAACAAGATACTGGAGCATGCCCTCACCAAGGTATGCAATGTGAACCGCGACGACTGGGACCTAAAAATCCCAGCGGTCCTTTGGGCATATCGCACCACATGCAAACAAATGACTGGAAAGACCCCATTTAAGCTTGTTTACGGCCAGGAAGTAGTTATGTTGATGGAATACATAGTACCGAGATTGTGCATTGCAACAACAACAGGGATGAGCGATGATGGTGTGATGGAGGAACGGTTGGCACAACTAATACAGCTTGATGAAGATCGATTCATCGCAGGGTTCCATCAGAAAGTAGAAAAAGACTGACAGAAGGCATGGCACAACCGCCATGTCAAGTCGAAGCACTTTCAGAATGGGGATACAGTTCTGTTGTATGACAATAAGTTTTCGAAACACCCCCGTAAGTTGCAAATGCATTGGTTGGGACGATATGTTATCACTTTTATCACCAACGGAGGCGCAGTACAGTTATAAAGCCTGGATGGAGTACTGTTACCTAAATTCGTCAATGGGAATAGGTTGAAGCCCTATCACCATGATCCGACGCAGAGCGGATGAGGATCAATGGTAAAAAAAAAAAATGCAGGATGCTAGTTGGCAAAATGGCGCACCAGCCGGGAGAGAATGTACAAGCGGGAGTGGTCGTATCGTAGTTTGGGGATCGGGATGCGACAGATGCTGGGTCTCGACCCTGTCAAATCAACAATCATTCTGGATCGTGAGTACATGGGAATTTTTCAAATGATAGGTCTTTTTGACAGGTATGATCGTTAGCTGGCCCGGATTGGCACCGGGGTCAGGCACGTTTGGCACATGGAAACACATTGTGGTAGCATGGACGGTGGCACCACGGGTGACGGTTTGCCTAGTTTTGACACGAAGGGCAGCTGGGAGAAGTATGGTCTCCAATCACGCACATAGGAAGTACGGTCTCAACACGCAGGAAACAAATGATGACAGAATCAGCGCATTAGGTGAATGGATTTGCGAATGATTTCCGAGGCAGATGTCCCGGAAGATGGAAATGCATAAATACAGGCACCAGCGACCAATGGAGCAAAGAGGTATTTACCATATGAGAGAAATACATGTTATGAGTAGGTCAGGTAATTGGATAAGCTAGGAATTCCAAGGAGATTGTGGAAACGATCCATTTCATTTCGTGCGGTAGCACACCAGGTACGCTGCGAGCTCGAACGACGAGTGTGCATGAGCACCTTGAGAAGGAAGAGGTGTGGGAAATCGGGTGTCACAAAGGCGAATTTTAATCCGAGATGTCTAGGTATGTGGTGGTAGTTCGAAGCTTCATGGTCCCAGTGACCACCAGAATGACAGGGGCAACGGCCCCCTGGTCCCGGTAGGAAGTGATCCCAGGTGCGAAACATATGTGCCAAAACAGTTGGCCTGTTTCACACCTCAGTGTTGTCCGTCAACTTTTCCTCAGTCTGTATAAGGTTCCCATAGACTGGAGGATGAGTTTGAGAAGTACATAACAACAAGCCAGGCGATCCCCGCAAGATTTTGAGAAGTACATGACAACGATCCAATGATCGATGACCGGAGTTGAGAAGTACACAACAGCGAGCTCCGGACGGCAAGAACAGTTCCATAGACAGAACACAGTGAAGGATGAGTACAAACCAACAATGTCCAGCTGAGGTGGCTCAGGACGGGCCACAAGTTTGTGTTGGGGGCCTTTTGGCATGGGATAGATCCGCAAGAAGTGCGAAAGACGATAGGTGCGAAAGGGTCATCCTGCGAAAGAAGGACAATTCACGGCGTTCACGGAAGCACAAGAATTGTTAGATTAGTTAAGTTGGTCGTATGGACCATTTTGTAATCAAATAGAAGCATATAAATAGAGTAGGATTGTAAGCCTAAGGGCATCGGAGTTTTGGAGGATCGATCATATCTCTTGGGTTTGTTTTGTATCCGTAACATGGTGTATTGACAGTTTCTGCGAGGTTCATTCCGCAGGGTTGGTGAATGAATGAAGATGTTCGGTTATGGTGTAATCTCTGTCTTTATTCTTATGCAATGATGCGATGATGAATTTGAAATATGTTATGTGAATATTTTATATTGATTAATGCGAATATGCTGTAGTCTTAAGAAGTAATGCTAATATCAATAAGTATGTCGAATATGTTGTTCCGAATGTTTGTTGAAATCTGCGAATGACTTAAAGTGCGAATGATAAGTTACACCTTCATACTCATTGACAACATTGACCTTCAATTTTCTTATAAATCTCTATACAATTTCTTATACTTGGGTTAGCTAAGGATACAAACAACCTCTCATCCTCTTTAATCTTCACTCTCCACATTATTCTCCCCATAAAAAGAGACGAGATATATTCTCTATTGCATGAAGATTGGACATAATGGAGAGGATGCAAATGATCTAGAGGATTTGAGACATATCTCATTCAAATAATCTCAAGGAGATTCCAAGGAAATTAAAGAGAAGGTTAAGGATATTGATTCCATTGCATCATTTACTCAGCCTTTGAAGTTGTGGAAACTCGAAATTGGTTATGAGGAGCAACCAAACATCACAACAAGCTCCAAGAAATTGTCAAAATTTAGATGACACGCGAGTGGGTTGTAGAAATCCAACATCGTAGCCATTCATTGATCTCCTCTCTTTTTCGAGAATAATTTAATATTCTCTACTGAATAGGGCCAACCACGTGAAGGTGGAATATCTTATGCTCCCCCCCCCTCACATCACTCTCAATTCCCCATACCCAATGCATGTACTTGAAAAAAAAATTACATGCAAATTCATGCATATTTCATCATGAACTTTCATCTACCATTCATTCAATAAAGGCTAACATTCATTAAACCATTGTTTCATTCACTCAACACATTCATTCAATAAAAGATAACATTCAATAAACCATTCATTCATTCAGTCAACACATTCATTCAATAAAAGATGACATTCAATAAAGGTAACAGTTTACTACACTGAAACATTAAACCATTAAACCATTCATTCATTCATTAGGCCAAAAATCATTGACGATATATTATTATAAAAAATAATTAGACGACGTTTTTCCAGTCACTTCTTTTTAGTTTTTCTTCTCTTTTGTAGTACATAATCTCTAATAAGACCATATTGATATGGACTTTCTCTTCCAATTCTTGGTTCTTCATCAGGCGCTTGTCGTGATGTCTGCATCCTAGAGTGTTGATCCAAATGTGGATTTTGCAGCAATGGGTTCGGATTTGCCGCAACAGTGTGAAAATGTTACATCGTTATATTTTTCTATTGTAATGACAAGTATTTAATTTTAAAAAAACATTAAAAAGGTGTTTTTTTACCTGCTGTGGCCACATCATGTTGTTCATGTTCTTGTCTAGGCTCAACCTGTACAGTTTCACCCTCTACATGCTCTGCAGTTGAAATATGGTGAACTACAATTATTGTTCACCATTTGTGATGCTATACATAAAATTGTAGCATATGAATAAATTCATTACCAGGATTCAAAGCATGATCTTCGATTTGTTTTTTTCCCTCCTCGACATTAAGGGGATCATTGCTTTCCTACTCAAAACAGAGTCAATATTTTATGTCAAGTATTTATAACGAATAGATTGCACAAGCAATAAATCTTCATTAAACTATATAGATTTTATATACATGTGCATTGGATGGATTGGTACCAGAAGACTGTGTTTTCCCAGATAAGCTTTTTCGGTGTTCAACAACATATCCAAAGTCGTGCTAGAAGCCAAGATTCATGTATTCCTCAGTGGCCACTCCATTGAATCGGTCGGCCTACATATTTGCATAACGTCGTTAATTAACATTTTGCGGTGCAATAAAACAAAAAATAATTTGCAATTTATTATTTGTATGCATTATTGATTTTTCGAAACTTACAATTTGTGCCACCAAATTCGAATAACCACCAGGCCCAAGCTTGTGCTAACCTATTTTTTCCAATCTTTCCTTTGTGGCATTTGAAGTGTCTGACAACCTATGCAAGTGTTGAAATACGTTATATGTTCCAAATTCGATATAGAAATCAATAATAATAAGGTTTAGAATTACATTGCGGAAAGTATTGCATACCTCCCTGTTCCTGGTGGTATCTTTCCTTCTTTTCTCTGAGCCCTCTCCTTTCCATATTCCACTAGAGCTTTCCACTCCATTCCTGGAATCATTAGAGGGCGCTCATACCTATGGTTGTTTTCCAGGTGGGTCCTATATTGGTCTCAGACAACCTTCATATGTTGTCCAACCTTTTTCAGGACCTATGCTTGATTGAAGGTCTTGTCGCCGAACATGCCAACCAACCGATTAGTGAGGTCATGTTTTAAATATTTCGGTTGTCTATACTACCTTGTTCGGATGGTGGGAACGAGGATCTCCAAGGACAATTCATTCATTTGTTTATAGAAAACATCATTTCTTGCAAAACGATCATGCCATGATCATAATTATTTGAAAAAAAAAGTTTTATCGATATATCACAATGAAATTAGAAACACTAACTTGATCAACGTATATCAATTACCTGGGATCTTTTTGATATTTATTGGGACGAGATATTTGTCCACCAAAAATGTTGCTTCCATTGTTCCTGTGCTAGTGACATGGGAAGATCCTGGAAATGCAGCTAGGGCAATATCAATATTATTAAGAGTTTCGGTGTCATCCCCTTCTTATGGACGATTTGGTGTGCGTAGGCCACTAGCGGCCGGTGCACTCACAGCTGGGGTCCGTAGTGTTTCGGAACGTGTTGCCGACTGTTCAGTCGACAACAATGGCGAAGGAGTTGATGCACGTGGAGTCGTTTTCTCATGATGCAACATCTCTCCATGAGCCTCGCTTGGGCCAACATTGCCTTGACCACTATTGTGTGGTCTCTGATAATTCTATAAATACAAACCACATTTATACATTCGGTACTATCATATAAAGAGAAAATTATAAAGTTATAAATGAATTATTTTATGATTCAATATTCCCCAGCTTACTCGCAAGGTTTCAAATCTCCGTTCCAACAATTCAATCCTTGCTCTACTCTGGCTTGTTTGCGAAACCCTGATTAGCAGAGAAACAATTTCTGCACTATATTTATTCAACATTTTGTATATCATCTTAAACGGGTTTATGGCTTCACCAATTATGTCGATATCGTTAAGCATCTCATCCACTTCAGGATCTATTGAATATTCTTGCGATGTTGTTTCATATAGCGATTCATTGGGCTGCAACAAAAATATATAAAACACTACTGAGTTCTATCATGATAGATTCCTAAAATTATATTAACAAAACATATCTATCATGATAGATTCCTAAAATTACAACTAGGTTTACCTGATGCCTGGACGATGGTGTCGTCTGATCCACAGCTGTGGAATTGCCCCGATCATCAGGCCCCTGCCAAAAAGAAGTAGAAAACATTATCATAATGAAACCAGTATACACATGAAACATACATAACAAAATAAACATTATGCTATGTATTATATTGGTACAATTCCATTGAATTATACCTGCAATATCGAGGATCGTGATCCACTCATCGGATCAATGGTCATAGGTGACTTGCCTCGATCTGCTAATATCTGGGAGCTGCCCCTTACAGAACCCTAAATCAAAAACATAGTGAAAGTCACCTAAACGAATCCAAAACTATTCATGAAAAAACAAATAAAAAACTATTATTCATATTATATTTTTACTATTACAAATATGTATACCTGTTGCGTCGAGGCAGGTATGGTATGACCTACTGTGACCCTTACAAAACCGGACTGCATCAAAAACATAGAGAAAATTACCTAAACGAAACCAAAATGTTCATTGAAACATTAATATAATGAGAAAATATTGTGACATATTGAAATTGTACAATTACAATCAGGTTTACCTATTGCCCCGAGGATGTTGTCGTCTGATGAACATTCAGGTGGATTTCCCGATCAACGTTCTGCATCAAAAATAGATAACATTATATAAACCAAACCAATATACTAATAATGAAAAAACAAAGCAAAAAAAACTCGTTTTTCTTATTATAAGTTTACTATTACAAATATGTATACCTACTCCCTCGAGGAAGATGTACTCCTCTGACCATCTGTTGGCTGGGATTTTTCCCGATCACTAACCTACGAAGTAAATATGTAAAATTTAAATGAAATAAACTAACGAAAAATCCTTAAGATGTTAAATTCATTAATAAAAGGTCGGGTAAATTGTTATATGTACCACTCCCATAGTAACCGTGTTTGTATCTACTTGATTCAAATTGTAATTAATAAGCAACTCTTCCCCTGTAGATATTGATTTAATGACACATACAAAAACACGGTTTCCTTCATGCCCCTCAAATTCACAGTTTGGTTGCTTAATTGTAGACCTTGGTTGTGTAGTGTTTATAAACCTCGCAATATTCCATGTGGCCTTTGGCCTTCCATCAATGTACACCGTTGCTCCTTTATTTTGATCTTTGTCTTTCAACTGTAAATAGTTTGTTGACAATCCATATCTACGCATACTTCGTGTATATTGAACCAGGTGCATCCAATATTTGTAGTTGTAACAAGGTCCAATGTACTCCATCAATTATGTACATGTGCTATAACGAAACTTTATTCCATCCATGCAAAACAACCCCAAACCATGTAATGACGACGGTGCAATTCGATATATCCTCTCGTTCACACAAAAATATGTGTTCGGTTGAGGAAGATCCTTGGGTACCCATTGTTTCACTAAATGTCTGTACCTCAAAGGCACCTTGACGTCGCCTATTGTCTCATCATCATAGGAACATGACCCCCCTTGAGTGAGAAAAAAATCCATGCGTTTATGGAATTTTCTTCTGGTATTTTGACATCTAGTTGATAAAACTCTTGTAGACCTACTGGATGTCTCACTTTCCTCTAGCCTTCCTAAACTCCCCTCGCTCGAGGAAGACAGATATGACAAATACCTGTTTGGTTCTACCTACACCATGGGAAATTTTTTAGATAGGACCGCAAGGCATAACGCCTCTTAAAAGGTGACATGTAGCGCCTTTTATAAGGTGACTTGTACCGCATTCCCTTTCTCAAATTGTA
The DNA here is from genome assembly GCA_027924585.1 of Larix kaempferi. Taxonomy (NCBI): domain Eukaryota; kingdom Viridiplantae; phylum Streptophyta; class Pinopsida; order Pinales; family Pinaceae; genus Larix; species Larix kaempferi. The sequence continues at coordinate 25,485,837 of BSBM01000158.1, read as the reverse complement.
GGCTTCAAGTGATGAGGAACATGATCACTTTATCTTTCTTAGGAGTAGAAATTCATGCAATTATGAGCTGTCTTTTATTGCTCCTTTGGGTCTTGAGTCCCATATCACACCATCTAACTATCTTTGTCGTCATGGCCCTAAAGTCTCTCTCATCCCATCAGTTTGGGTTCATCACCTCGGTAATTGAATTACACTCACATTTAGTAAGATATTTATGTTTAGCAATAATAATATAAAATAAAAATAACTAACCATTATGGAAAAATTCAGCTGATTTTCTCAGGGAGTTGTTGTAAATCATCTCTGGTACAATACTGGATCCCATAGGAATTCTTTTGAGTTCTGGAACTAGTCTAATAAAAGCATTAGATCCCTATAAGTTAGCATCTAATACTTCAATATGTCTCAACTCCCACCTAGGTTTCCAATCTTGCATATAATCCAACCAACTCATACTATCATTAATAGTATAGATCTGATGTTTTCCTCCAATCCAAGCAGATATTTCCATGTTTACTTGTGGGTTATGGGCCCACTGGATTCCGCTTCGACCTTCTACGCTTGCTTGCTCCAGGCTCGCTTGTTTTAGGCTCACTTGATTTCAGGCTCGCGTGTTAAAAATTAATAGCATACTTCTGTGTCAAATATTCTCTTGTTAAAAAGCCAGGAATGACTTCAGTCAAATTAACGACATACTTCTGTGTCAAATATTCTCTTGTTAACAATTTGATTACTTAATTCTTACCGACAAATATTTGATTACCTGGGTGTAGATGTTTCCTGTAATATACTCAGAAGAGTTACTTTCAGAAATGACTGTACCTCTTAGAGGCCAGTCAACCCTAGGAACCAAGTGACCCTATTATAGCGTTAGTACAAACCAGAGAGAGAGATGACTGGGTTATGGTACGGTCAATCAAGGAAATTCAATGACAGTCAAAAGGCTCAGTACAATCACAATAAATATGAGCTGATAGCCAGCAGAATGAGGCCAAAGAGACTCACAGCCTCTAGTAAGGTAAAAGGACCAACCACAGGGTACCAAGACCAACCAGTAAGGTACAAGTCTAAAAGAAAAGAGTGGGTATAAAGAATCATAACCCTTGGGACTAAGGGGGTGTACTACCTCAAATGTGGACAAACTACCATAGTTATACCCATAAGACCAAAAACATAAAAGGTGGTACAAATCAAAAGATAACTCAAGATGAGTAAAAGAACCAAAAGGTAAGAAGCAAGGTACCACAAAAAAATGAAAGGACCAAAATGAAAGGACAAGGTACCACAAGACCAATAAACAGCAGGGTGTAAGGAACAAAAGTAAATCAACCATTGTGGGGAAGGTACAAATAAGGTCAAATAAATATTGCAATAGCTCCTTGTAACTACCTGTTATTTGACATGCCAAAGAGATGGAAGGTCAAATAATGTCAAATATATGCAATAACTCCTTGCAACTACCTCTTGTAACTCAAACAAGACCTCTGAAAGGTATGATAGCAAGCAATCTTCCTCACTAAGGTATGGAGGGTGGTACGAAGTGGGTATAAATACTCATAATGATTTGGACAAAGGGGGTGTACCTCAAATGTGGAAAAACTACCATAGTACCCATAAGATCACCAAAAACATAAAAGGTGGTACAAATCAAAAGATAACCCAAGATGAGTAAAAGACCCAATAGGTAAGAGGCAAGGTACCACAAAAATATTATCAACAAAATGAAAGGACCAAAATTCAATCAGCCAAGGTGGGGTACAACCAATCATCTCTCTCTCAAATGCACTAGTGTTCCATATAACCTGAAATTCCATCATCATAGTAAAAGGAAAATTCCACACGGATGATGTGATCATGCGGTCCTCTAGACTACTTCTAAGGTCAAGCATTAGTGGATCCATCAAGGGGTGTCGAGTCCCTTGAGAATACCATCTAACTCAACCATCTCAAGGACCTAGGAGAAGAGGACATCACACATCATCAGATAATTGGTAACTGACCGTGTAGGAACTAAAAAACCCTAAAGCAACCGAGCGTGCAGAAGGGGAGCTAGGAAAAGACAAGGCTCGTAGCCCAAAAAAGCAAGCTCAAAAAACTGTACTGGGACCGGTGTCATAGTAAGCGAGCTGAAACAAAAGTGGCTAGAATGCCAACAAGAAACACTAAAAATAAAAAGACCCTCTAAAAAGGGGAAATAGCAAGCAAACTTCCTAACTAGGAGCTGGAGACCTCGACAAATCGTATCCTTCGCAAGGTGATGAAATCCAAGTCGAACAATACAAAATGAGAGAACAATAATTGAAGGATATCCCTCTACCGAAAGGGATTCTGGGTAAAAGAGCCCTATAAGAAAAGTCACTAAGCTACCTCATTCATGACACGTTGGAGAAGGTGTTCGGCACTTCTGTCTTATCGCCCCTGTATCACCAATACGGTAGAGTACAAGGAATACAATGTATCGATATGCCTTAGGCGCTAAGTGGAGTGTGGCATTCCATAAAGTCCATCCAGAATCAATCCTCGTAGCTTAACCCCCGAAAAAAAGGGAGGCCCCTCCACAAACTGGTCGATGACTGTGTCAATAAGTATTAGAGGATTTTAGTACCCTAGAGGAAAACAACTATGTCTCAGATGAAAATGACAAGGGGGAATTATTTGGATTCCTATCCTCGGTGTCCTACCTAACTACCAAATTCTTTTTATCCTCAAGCGAGGTTAAAGTGTGTTGAGTTAGCGAGTTAAATTTTAATGGTTGTATTACTTAGTCGGGTGATGGAAGTGCAACTCGTGGTGTGATGACTGACTCAAACCATGAAAATGCATATGAATCAAATAAGCCTTTCCTTTCAATGAATGCTAGCTAAGGTAAGGAGAGAGTTCTTTCAAACTATAACTACTCTTTCAAATTAAATGAATCCAACAATAACTTTCCTCTACTTCTAATGGAAAAAATGTTTTGATGTGTAAATACATTCATCCACTATCAATGTTGGATTGGCTCAAATTGCCAAATAATTTTTTTTCTAACACATCCATTGTTTAGAAATCTTTTTAGTCCATTCTTTCCCATTGGTTGGGAACCAAATAACCACTTGGAAGGTAGGAAATGGAAGGAACACTAGACTTGGGGTTTATTCAATTCATTATCCATACAAGGAGATAATGAATTTTCATAGGTTAAATAGGGACTAAGAGATAATGCAGACATAGTTCCTACACAATTAACAATTATAGATTCTGCATAGAAACTGATGATTAGCTTAATATAGCAAGGAGATACTTGATAAAAACCACCTAAATTTCTAGGAAAAAGTAGTGTCTAGATCAGTTACCCACTGGTGTCTATAAATTTCTACCTTGTTGTATAATTTTTTTGGAAATAAGAAATTATTTCTTGATATCCTTAAAGCTCTATCTTCCCATATAGTTGTATTTTGTGTTGTTTGTTTGAACTGTGTAATGTGCTCTATTGATGATTTGGTTCTTAGATTAGCTAGAACCATAGGTATTCAATGAACGAAATCATGATAATATTTTTAGGAGACCCTTGTTCTTGTCATAGAAACTAGAAAAAATCACAAAACCCATCTACTGTTTAACATTTGAACTTCCATAACAGCTAGATTGAAGCTATCTACCATTGTAGATTTTCAAAATTCTATGTCAATAAACTGAGTTTTGAAGCTATCTGCCATTGCAAGGAATATGTGAGAAATAAAGTACATTCAATAATTGATAAGTTTGCAGAGCGTGGACTTCATTCACTTGCTATAGCTAGACATGTATGTAGTATGTACTATTACATGTGAATGATCATTAGTGGTTAATTTCACCATTGTTGAATGTTCATCAATTGTGGGTCGGTTAGCTTGGGTTATGGTGTGGAAAATTACAATTTTGGATTATTTAAAATGTACTATGTGCAATTGGCATTTCTACATAAAATACACATCACAACTAAATGAAGAATAACATGAAAATTTCACAAAGCATTTAATTATAACTTCCCAATTGCAATTCCAACAATTCCAATAGAATTACATACATTGGTTCCTTTCCTTGGCCAACTCTCATAGTTCCAACTCACTTCCTCCTAGCCATATTAAAGGAAAACATTTTCCTTGAACCCCTAAACTGTGTGGTCTCATACTAAATTTTTGACGTAGAATATACTTCAGTGGGGGGTTTCCCACCAATTGAAAATTTTCAATCCAATCAATGGCACCTCTAACAAGGGGTTTCACTCATAAAAATTTAGCTTTATTTCAAATTTATCCTACCAAAGGATCAACTTACTCCTATTTAGGTACTAGCATATTTTTTATAGCATATAGTACTCTCTAGTTTCCCCCCTCCCCCCAAAGCCATGGATTCTCTCTTCTATTTATAGACTCACTGAGGGTAAACACCACACCACCCTTCATGCAAAATTAGGCACTGTTTTTATTTATTAAAACAAATTCTTCCTTATTATTCATCACCCCCTTGAGGTGTAGATCCCCTCAAACTATGGCAACAGGCAAGGGAATCCAAGGAAATCCACTCCTGAAGTTTCTGGTAAGACACCTTTTGTTTCCTCAATAAGAACTTTACAGTATGGTTTTCAACTTTGAGAAGATGATCTTTGTCAAGATGATGAAATATATTTGGGCTACCTTGGAAATGGTAAGAACTCAAATGCAGATCAACATCACCTTTATGATATTACTGAAATGCACAACCAGTAAGAATACAAAAAATCAAGGAGTAAGAATGCACAACCAAGGAGTAAGAATAGAAAACCAAGGAGTAAGGATACACAAAGGGAATGTCTTGTTGGTTTCTCAAATAGGTTTCTAGGGTAAAATCGATGTCAAGTTCTCAAAATAGGAAGGTTTTTTCTCCAATGTGCAACCACTTCAATAAATTAATAAATAAATTCCCAGGTAGTTACAAGTTACAACACCCTAATAAAATATTCCATTCTCAACAAACTTCATGAGTGTGCCCTAGGGAGGTGTGACAACCTCCTCGCACATGTGAAAGAAGATAGTGCACTCCTAGAGAGAGAATAATGCCAAGTATAGGTTTGACATGAAGGGGAGACTACCTAGGAAATGTTCCCTAGAAGAATGTTCCATCTCAACCACCTCCAACCAACAATCCATGAAATATCACCACATGAAGTGTCCAGAAGAAAGTCCAAAAGCAAGTTTAAAAAAAAATAAAAATCAAGTTTCAATCTGGACTAAAATCAGGACACTAAAAGGAGTACAAAGAAGCATTCAAATTCTTTGGTTCTTGAAGCACATATTTGAAGGATAGCAATAGGTACTCAAGAAATGGATCCAATAAATACTTTAAGGTATGCTTGATAATAATATCCTCCCACAATACAAATCTACGACAGTCCAAATTTGAAGCTGCTATATTCTAAGTGTTAAAGTTGCTACAGTACTACCCCAGTCGAAGACTAAAATTGCCACAATCCAATTCATGATGGTTTGATTGAAGTCTGAAGTATGATGATGCATGCTTAACTTTTATGAATTTACTAACCTTGATGAAGTTGAATTAGCATATCAAATAAGGGGAGCCTGTTCGTGATGACAATTTGTTTTACAAAGAAGATTATGATAGCTGACAACTTTACATAAGAAAAACTTGATTGTAAATGATCAAAAAATCAGAAGTTGAGCAATATATTTTTTTAAAATACCTTGGCACACCATGAGTCCATAAAGTTGGAGGATGGACTCAAAGGTATATGATGGTCACTCCAAACAGGTCCTAGGATCAAACTTTAACAATTGGTATGAAGCATCCATCTACTCTTGTATTGAAGAACCTAGGATGCAAACCTGATAATAGTGACTCTGCAATATGTATATAAAAAGAGAAGGCAGGCAGATAACACCAGTTCAACTTGAGAAGGATTACCAACATTGGTTAAAAGCTAATGCAATATAGAGATGAAGTTTGGAAAGTGTGAGGTGTTACATTTAGGCTAAAAAATATGCAAGTTGATAAGTGGAGCTTGACATGTTTAGAAACAACAGCTGGAGCATACTTAAAGAAGTGCAAAAATTGGAATTCAACCTGATTTAAGAAAGAGTTTGATAAATATGTATGTTTTAGGGGAATTTAAGAAAGAGTTTGATAAATATGTATGTGTTAGGAGAATTTAAGAAAGAGTTTGATAAATATGTATGTGTTAGGGGAATTTAAGAAAGAGTTTGATAAATATGTATGTGTTAGGGGAAGTATGTGGATGACTCAGTAAAGAATTAGAAGTTCTTTATCCTCAAAATCAGAACTTGGACGTTGAGGATTTTTGCATCACTAAAAGACCAGTATTGAAGGACAACGTTGAAGCAATAAAATCTCACAGTCTTGAAATTGCAGTCTTGTTGGATGACCCTTATGTCTTCATTTGAAGTCCTTAATATCTCACAAAGTGGAAAACGATGGACTAAGTTTGATCTATGTAGAAGGACCTAAAAAATAGAGAAAGACTATGTTTTGAGAGCCCCGAGAAGTGTAAGACACCTCTATGTCTTGAAAGGTTTTGAAAGTATAAAGAGCCTGTTGAAAAAAACATTGAAGAGAAAGTATATGCAAATGGGATGGCTGAACACGGACTTTAGACATGTGAATTTTGTTACAAGTACTAGAAATTAGGTAAGCATAACTCAAGAGCATAACAAGGAAGTTTAGAGAACTGTGTATCAATGAGAACATTATGCAAATTTGGAAGCTATGGGAATAGCAGAGCAGGTGTTGATGATAATGATCACATTTAGATAATAATGATCACATTTAAATAATAATGATCAAAGATGAAATGATACAATGAAAAGGATTCCTTTCGATGGAATGATACAATGAAAGCCAATTTTAAGAAGATGAAGACTTTAAAACAAACCATAATAGCTTGAAATATTTCCTAAACCAGAACAACAAAAATGGGTAAGCAAAATCGAAGTTCCGTTTTCCATTGAGGCAGCTTACAAATTGATTTAACTTTGACCACAATGGCACCAACCGCAATTTTAAGCCTGTATAATTTTGTTCCTTTTATATATATATGTTTCCAATCCGTCAAATGTTTCGTTACTTTGCACCCTGGGGCCCCTTTTTGGAAATTCTCATCTTCAAGCCACCTTGACGAAAAACAGAACTTGGATTTTGCTTATGCATGCATTCTCTAGAAGAATTGAATAAATCCAAAGGGAAGAATGCGTTACAACAAAAATACTAGTATAATTTAAGAAAGAGAAACATGAAGAGCATGAAAAGGCCATAAAAACTATTGTTGATTTAAGACTCCAAGTGGAAGAAGCAATAAGAACTAAGGAAGTGCTAACTAGTCAGTTAAAGAAGTAGAATGAAAGTTGACAAGCAAGAGAAGGTGAGATTGTTTCTTTAAAAATTGAATTAGAAAGGTCAGATGCAACAAATCAAAAGCAATCCAATCAAATTATTATGCTCAATTATCAATTAGAAGAATACTCTAAAAGGAGTGCATTAATGGAAGAACAACTAAAAGAAAAGAATGAGATGTGTCAACCAAGGGAGCTTGATATTGCCTCTCTAAAAAATGAGTTGAAAAGGGAAGTTGTCATAGACTTGAAGTTTGAGAAGATCTCATTGGCTTTAGAAGACATGCTTAATAAACAAAGATTACTAAGTGACATGACTAGTTTAGGCTATGTTGAACAAAAGGACATTGAAAAAGACAATTCCAAGATTCTATAAAAGGAAGTTGAAGAAAAGTCTAGTTGCTATACAAATGTTACTAGAAGCTCCCATCAAAGTGAAGGAAACTACAACTTCAGAAGGACTGCATCATCAAGATGGTCATTTACTCCTAGGTATGAAAAATTTTTGTATGGTTATTGTTTCTCATCTAATACTTTTGGAAATAAAGCCATGGATTGTAAAGGTTATGCAAAAAGGGATTATAGAGGCACCAATAATATCTTAAGATGTTGGAAGTGTAACAAAGCTGCTAAAAAGATGCTTAAGGAATAGTTGAAGCAAGAAGAACTGTAAGATATTGTGAACTTGCTACAGGTAGAGGACAAAGGAAGTTGATTTGAAAGTAAAATTAAGAGTTGTTATTACAAAACTAAAAACTGTGTTGGTAATGTTTAAGGGATCTTTAAAGTCAGACTTTTTAGTAACTATTTAGTAACATCATATGTCTAACCCACTTGGCATTTAGCCAGGTGAAAATAACCATTAGTAGCTTAAGTCTCACTGATGAGAAACTTATCAAATGCGTGTCCTATAGGAGCATTATGTAAATAAATGGAAGCCTCTATTCATCCATAGTATTTGCACAACTTAAGATCCATTATGTCTTATTTGAAGATGGAACATGTTGGTTATTATAGTTCTATTTTGCATCCCAAAAGAAAATCTATCCAATCCAAATCCAACTTCATTGGATCTACTCTGCACTCTAAATCACATATGCAACCTCAAATAAATTTATGTTGTAATAGTGATGGAGTAACCTGTAGCTGTCCATAAGTTGTGGTGGCCAACTGTACACTACCATCTAGTTGTTATTATATGTCCAACCATTATGTGTGCCATATAAGTTACAGTGGCCAACTGTACACTACCATTTAGTTGTTATCAATCACACAAACCAAGACCCTGACCATAAGGATCAACAAGTGCTACAAACCCCATATGCAACAAGATTGTCTTCTAATCACAAATGCACACATGCCATACAAATAACTATGCAATGGACACTGACAACACTACTATGGTCAGTTAATGAAAATATTGCAACCTATCACTAAGTCCACCTTCCATCAAACGAATAACCAACAACAGAACCTGCTGATTTAGTGTGTAGTTGTAGTTTGTAGGTCATTTGATATTGTCCAATGAGACCTCTAGATTGTTCACATTGCTCTTTCAAAACAACAAATTTCACAATATCTATAGTCTTTTCGATGTCACCAATGATTAACCAACACAAGTTTTACTCCTAAGAACAACATTAACACATATTCTAACATATAGGAAGAGGCCAAAGACTCAACCAAAAGGCCTTGAAAATATGAGATGCCATATCATTAATGATGGTGTGCAACTTAGCCTTTCTAAGAAACTTGATGTTTCTCTAAGGTCCCGATTGCTTTGTCTTCCTATATAAAGAATTTTATTGGTAAGTAATGGGTGCATGTTATTCTTGTCTATTGTATAGATAAGAATATATATCGGTCTCAACTAGTTCATGTGTAGTGGGATACTAAATATTCCTGTAATTGGGGTTATGATATTCACAAATCCAGAAATTGAGTCTGTTTGTGGTCTTGTTAAAGCCCAAGATGTATGGATTGGGTTTTAATCAACCATTACCAGGTGTAATGACAGTAAGAAAAAAGACAGTCCAACAATTAAAAACCCCATCAATTAAAAATGCAACAGAGAAAATGACAATCCATCAATTAAAATGACAATAAACCCCATCAATTAAAAACCACCTCAATTAAAAACGCAGCAGAGAATATAGTCCATATTTTTTTGCTTTGTTTAGACAAGAAATCCCATCAATTAAAAACGCAGCAGTGAAATTTTGGGCTCTTACCGATTTGGGAGAAATTAAAAACGCAGCAGAGAAGAGGTTCTCACCGATTTTGGGGCCATTGCATCCTGGCGACCTCACGGATCCGGGAGACCTAAGGCTGGGGTTTTTGAGCTGGTAACTAGCCACAGGATGGAGCTCTCTTCCTCCTCCCCTTTGCAACCTCAAGCTCGACTCGTTGAGCTAGTAACTGGCCGCAGGACAAAAAATGGTAAGTGGTCAACGGATGCAAGTGGTTGACGGATGCAGGTAAGTGGACCAATATTTAGCGGGAATGTAATGTTATAATGAATTATATGTTTTATGTTTTGAAGTTTTGTTTTTTTTTTTCTATTATTTTCTATATATTTATTATTTTTTATGTTTATTATTATGATTTTTTTTTTCCTCGGAAAAAATCGTAATTTTATTATCAGAAGATACAAAATTACATTCTGCAGATATATGGAGAGTATTATGATTTATTATTATTATTATTATTATGTTTATTGTTTATTATATTATAGTTTCGACATAGAGGTAGATACATTAATTATTTCATTAAATAACTTAAATTTGATCATGCCCGTGACTACGAATTCAACGAATCATGGATTGGTAAAAAACACAACAAATTCTATAGCCTCAAGCTCTTAATTACTCATGTATCTAGAATTGTCACAAATCGAGCCATTAACGAATTTCCTTTGTTGTTATGGTTTCAATTTAAAAGGTAGACTGTTGAGACTCAAACATGCAGCGAGTCGTAAGGTTCCAATTGAATTAGGCCTAATTCCATTTCCCCTGCATCCCATACATGTATGTAGTCACGACAAGTGTTGAACAACAAAATTTGATGCCCAGCCCCCTACGATGTTAGCATTGCTAACGTGCTTGGTATGGAGGATTTTTTTTAATGTTTTTTTGAGCTATATATCCCATTGAGAGGCAAATGATATGGTCTATATGGTGGTTTGAGGCCTAATTCAAGGAATAGAGCCCTGTAAGCTTATTTTACTCCCCTAATCATGGTCAAGGCCTCAAGACCCATGCCTAAATTGCATAAAAACTTCTAATGGAATCCCTATTCCACTTGTATGCAAACGATCCCTTCTAGAGGGCCTCTGTTGTAGTACTAGGCCTCGATCACGGCCCATTAGCCTAAGAGTCTTGGTTTAGGATCTAATTCCTTGTATTTTTCCTCAAACCATGGTTATAAAGGCATTAAGACTCATCATTGTCATAGAGATCATCATCATTATCATCATCATCATCATCATCATCATCATAAATAACAGCATCATTGTCATCATAATTAGCATCATCATCATCACCATCCCCATCATAATCATTGTCATCATCGTCATCATCATCGATGTTATCATCATCAACATCATCATTGTAAAAAACATCATCGTAAACATCATCATCATAAGTAGCATCATCATCATCATTATTATTTAAGTGTGATAATTATTATTTAAATTTGAGGTTGCTATTCATTTAAGTCAATTTGAGGTTGCTTTTGCTATTTATCATTATTTCGTCGCTATAGCAATGCATTGTTGTCGCTATAGTGATTAAATGTCCACACCGGGGATGATCATCGGGGGAATTTTCAAAATTTTCCAAAAATTTAAACTGTTTTTCCATGAAAACATCGATTTTAACTGTTTCGTGATGACGCCGACGATGATGACAAATGATGATGATGATGATGATGATGATGATGATGATGATGATGGTGACAATTGATGATCACAACGACGATGATGCTGCTGCTGATGATGATGCTGATGATGATGGTGGTGGTGGTGGTGGTGGTGATGACGACGACAACGATGATTATGATGATGATGATGATAATGATGATGATGATGATGATGAAGATGATATTGATGATGGAGATGATGATGATGACGATGATCCTGATGAAGATGATGATCTTGATGAAGATGATGATCATGAAGATGATGATGATGATGATTATGATGATGATGATGATGATGATGATGATGATGGACGATGATGATGACAATGATGAAGATGATGATGATGATGATGATGATGATGATGATGATTATAATGATGATAATGATGATGATGATTATGATGATGATGATGATGATGAATATGGTGATGACGATGATCATGATGATGATGATGAAGATGATGATGATGATGAAGATGATGATGATGATGAATATGTTGATGAGGAATAGGTTAACGACGATGATGAAGATGACGATGATGATGATGACGATGATGACGATGATGATGACGACGATGATGATGATGATGAAGATGATGATGATGAATATGATGATGATGAGGAGGAGGAGGATGAGGATAAGGATGATGATGATGATAATGACAATGATGACGATGATGGTGGTGACGACGACTACGACGACGACGACGATGATGATGATGATGATGATGATGATCAAGATGATGATGAAGATGATGAAGATGTCGATGAAGATGAAGAAGATGATGATGATGAATATGTTGATGAGGAAGAGGGTGATGACGATGACGATGATGATGATTTTTGAATCTTGAAACCCTCCCACAAGGTCAATGCATGGGTCTAGTCTAACCATGCCAAATTTCAGTCCAAGCCAGCACATATTTAAAAAAATTCAACGTTGGCCCCATGTAGCACATTAATTAATCTATAGGTAGGGTTTTTGATGCTCCAATGGTTAGTGTCAATCATGTTTGAGTCCGGAAACCCTCCCACACCATCAATGCATGCGTCTAGTCTAACCATGCCAAATTACATTCGAATCCAGCGCATATTTAAACAAATTCAACGTTGGCCCCATGTAGCACATTAATTAATCTATAGGTAGGGTTTTTGATGCTCCAATGGTTAGTGTCAATCATGTTTGAGCCTGGAAACCCTCCCACAATGTCAATGCATGCGTCTAGTCTAACCATGCCAAATTTCAGTACAAGCCACCACATATTTAAAAAAAATCAACGTTTGATGAGAAACAACTTGGAAACTGCAACTTGGGAAAATAGATGATGATGATGAATCCGACGACCTTGCCATACCATCGACGGCAAGAGGCGTGTCGGATATCAGACTTCTGACTTCAAAATAAATATTCGATGAGCTCGCTAAACCACCGACGACAAACGCCATTGGTATTTATAGGTAGCTGCGTCGGATATCATACAACGATGATGATCATGATGAAGATGATCGTCATGATCAAGCATGCCATTTGGGTTAGCATGATAATTGTGCATTTCCTTACTAATATTCTCTCTGTTTCGAGAATAATTTAATATTCTCTACTAAACACGGCCAACCACGTGAAGGTGGAAGCTCTTATGGCCCCTCCCCCCCCTCACATCACTCCCAATTCCCTATTACACAACAAAATTATCTATGTACAAAAAAATTAAATGTGTTTTTTATCATACTCTATAACAAGCAATGTTTCTAATTATAACATACAGGAAAATGGAAACTCACTAAGAAATAGTTAATTTATTATATGTACCGGCAAAAAAATTCAATATTTCTATCGCAAAATTAAATCAAAATATATAGAGTAGATATATTACTGCATACCTCATACACTTCAATGGACTACATCATCTTCTCCATCTGAGTCATCATCTATATCATCCGATGATCTAGATTCAACATTGTAAGGATTGGCCATATCATCATCACCGTCGGTCAGTTACGATCATCATGTCATCATCGATATCATCTTCATGGACATTGTCTGATACATCATTTGATTCAACAAATTCTTCGACATCTTCTTCTGGAACATGATCATCTAACTCATGTTGATCATGATCATCTTCAACGGTGTCTTCTTCTTCGATAACGTCTTCATTACCTTCATCTACGTTATACTTTACCGACCTTCCCCTTGGATCGTGTCTCACAGCAAATGACCAACCCGCTCTACCTGGAACCTCAGAGTAAAATACCTGTTCACATTGGGTCGGAAGAACATAGGGCTCTGTTCCTAGCTCAAACAACCTTGTATTTACCATGGTAAATCCATTATCATGTTCAATAATTGTTTTATCGTGATCATGTTGATTCAATTGACACCTGTACCATTTGACAAGGAATAGAAATACCTTGAAGGAGTTAAAGTCACACTGAAGAATGTCTTCCAGATACCCATAATATCAATTTTCAGAGAGTTCTGGATGTCTGTCACTTCTAGAAGAAACATTGGTCACCTCAAAGACTGCAGATATCTCACAATCTGATGTTTTCTTCGTTTCATCTAACTTTTTGATGCGATATCTACAGCCATTGCACCACATAGCCTTATGGTGTTTTACCTACAACAAGGCATACAGGAAAAGATTACATAATGATCCAATATTTATGATTTACTAGTGCATGTTTATAATGCCATACAGGGAAAAAAATCAGAGTGTACAACAACAATATTTTTTACAGAAAAAAATAAATAGTGTGGTTGATTAATATGCTTACCTGCTTATCTTTTAAACCTCTTGCTAAATCGATTTCCCTTTGTGTTAGATTGGTATCTCCATTGCAATGTGCAATTTTAACCAATGAAGCCACACCTTCCCATGATATTCCATGACCAGATTTTTCACATCGTTCAATCCATACCTTCATCTAGTCAAGATTTTTTGCGATGTATAAATGAATTGCATCCCACTCTCGACCAATTGTTTGATGACAATAAAATTAAAATTCAATACAAATGTATAGTCACTTAACATGAAAGTATAATATTACACTCTAAATTGATGCAAAATATTGAATATAAAAATAGAATTACACTCTAAATTGATGCAAAATATTGAATATAAAAATAGATAATGTATGATTTATATACATAAAAATCAACAGTCAAATGTGTTATATTACCTTTCACCTTCCTCGATCTACCTTTCCCCTTTGGGTACTCCCTTCGAAATCTTTATTGTAGTCCGAGTCACAAATGCGACGTAAATTGAGCTTTGACGCTAATATAGGAAGATATTCACTAATATACAACATGTTTTGGTATACCATATATCTCTCCATCATAGAACCCTCAGCATATGATCATTGTCTGACCAAACTCTTCATAAATTTCAAGTGCCTCTCAACCACCCACATGGACCTTGAGTGCGCAGGTCCACACAATTCAATCTCCTCAACTTGGTGTATGAGGTAGTTATTTTGTGCATTGAAAAATTTCGAAGGTAGATGCTTCTACATTTCACACATGAGATGAGGAATTTTTCTCCTCCAATACTTTATGTCTTCTTTATGGAATTCTTTAGATGACAGCCATCTACAAGTGACATGACAACCCAATTAAGAGACATTTAAAGGAAAAAACATTATATTACATAACATGAATTAGAGAAAAAAAATCAAATATAAGTTTTATGTTGAATTAAACAAACACTAAGCGCATGGAAAAAATCACCACTTACCTCATGTATTTCCCGAGATTATATATTATTTGTTTGACAATGTTGTCGAAGTTGTCCGAAATAGAGAGAGGTAGAACATACTGTAACAATATACAAATCGTTTCATTTTTTCAACAAAGAGTAGACAAACAAAAATACCAACCATATTCACTGGAATAGAAAAAAAAAAAATTAAATGCATACCATAATAATTACCTTCATGAAGACATGCCAATCCTGCGTTTTCACCCCGCGAAATCACCTTTCTTTGTTATGATATTCTTCATGTTCACACAATATCCGATGGGAAATTTATTTTTTCGCATGATTTTTTTTACAACATTACTTTGCTGGTCCGTTAACATCGATGGAAGTGAGTTTATATTAATTTTCTCTCCGTTGCTATGAAATTGAATGACGTCTTTCATTGCATGGTTGCTATCTTGAATGTCTTTGCAAATTTTGACAATTTTTTTTCTCACTCCTTCCATCCAATATTCGCCATAATGTTTCAGTCACATTCTTTCCGATATGCATTGTATCAAATTATTGAGCAATTTGTAGGTGCTCATAGTAGGGAAACCTACTAAATTGTCTAGGATAACTTTTCATTCCTCGTGGAATCCCATTAATGCCTTCATGATCACATGAACGACACTCATGAATAGTAGTTTATAAAGAAATTACATAAATCAATGTCAATTACAGTAAACAACACACAATAAAAAAATACAATATAACATTTCATATACGATGATTCATACATACCTTGATGATTTCTATTATATTTCAACTTCCATAGGTGAGGTGTCATTCTTTGCGGTTTTAATGCAGTCTCTTGCTTGCCATTGAACATATGTTTTTCGGTAGTTCGATACCTGTGATTCTTAGATAGGAAGTGCCTATACTCATCAAACACCTCCTTTCCTAATATTTTTGAACAACGAGATTTTATCTTAGGACCACAAACTGGACATGCAAATTTCCCCTTTGTCTGAAGACCTACATAAAGAGACGGAATATCTATGTCAATTATAATTATATACAAAATGATTGTATTATTTTGAAAAACATGCGTGCGTAGTATATTAACTAGTTCAATATAAAATTAAATGCAAATAAAGTGGAACTTATAATTACATACCGCAAAAATGGGTTAACCCTGGGGCATCATGTATTGTCCATACAAGCATTGCATGGAATTGAAATTGCCTTTGTCGTATTGGTCTAGATACACCATACATATTGATTCCATTCCATAACTTTAGTAGCTCGTCAATAAGAGGTTCGATATATACATCCATATCTTTGAGTTGGTACTTACATGATTGATTTGAACATATAAAAAATATAATTATGAGACGTACCATTTAGATATATAAACCAAATTGCACAATAGAAAAACATTAAATATATATATATATATGACATTATGCGACAAAATACAACAAATGAGATACCACTACATTAAAAAAAAACTGTAGACACAGTATACCTGGAACAATCATCGACAACATTATGTGCTCCCTCTTTATTGTCAACCATGGAGGAATGTTATTGTTGATAACACAAATAGGCCACACCGAGTAAACGGATCTCATCTCTGCAAATGGATTGACACCATATGTTGCCAAAGAAATCCTAAGATTACGAGGTTCTTCTTTAAAGTGAGGCCATTTTTCCTCCATATCTCTAAATGCAGACCCATTTGTAGGCATCCGAATAATGTCGTCTTGAATTATGTTCCATGCATGGTAATCCATAAACTGTGCTATGTTTTTGCACCTGAACAGTCGTTGCAAACGTGGAATAATGGGAATATAACGTAGAACCTTGCGAGGCACATTTTTTGTTACTTGATCTGTTCGATATCTACTGATATGACATTCAGGACATTATGTTGCAAATTCATGCTGATTATAATATAGAACATGGTCATCGGGGCATGCATGAATTGCTTCATACTACATTCCAATTTATTTCATGATGGAAGATAAATATCGATATGTGCGAGGTAAAATATTTGACGGTGGTAACAAATATTCATCTATCATGCTACAACAAATTAAAATAAAAATCTAGTTAATATAATATAGAAATAATATTAATGAAACACATTTCATCCGTATTAATTTGAATTATGAATTAACAATAAAATTATTAGATGGTCATGTGTGATGGAATATATTACATACCTTAACATCCGTGTGATTGATATGTTTGAAAGACCATTCATAACCTTCAAGTTCATTATCAACAATATAGCAGAGAGAAGATTTGTCTCGGAGCCCTCATAAAGGGGTTCGTATGCCTTCTCAAGAAGAGGTATATCATGAATATCATCAAAATGATCATCATTTTCATGATCATGATCATGATCATCATCCATTCTAACATTAAATGAATCATGGATCAAAGTATTTGTATCATCTTCAACTCTGTTATTAGTATGATCATCTTCTTCAATATGATCATTAACTTGTTCTCCATTATTCATAGCTCCATGTTCCTCCGGTACTTGTTCTGGAAACACTTCCTCCGAACAGTATGTCGTAGGATGTCTTTCCTTTAAAATTACATGAAATCACCAATAGATAAAAGTTAATATAAGAAATTAAAATGCAAAATGAAAACATTTTTGTGATGCATTTAAAAGAAACAAATTTTGTATGGTTAATAGAGAATATTATGTAATGAACAATGCAATCAGTACTGTAATGTTCATGTTTTATTTTTTCATTTAGAGAAGCGAGGTGCTCTGATTTTTCTTGGTAAACAAAACATGAAATCAATCAAATAGATCAATCAACTACTCTTTATTATTATCTTTGAGTGTAATACAAACAAGAAGAGAAAAATATAAGAAAAACTAAAAATAATAGGTTAAAAATGACTCTTTTCATGAGTGGTCTCTACAATTAGATAAAAAGGGGAAACAAGAAGGGTCTAGTCACTACTTTAGGGATGAAAAGAACAACGGCCAATTGTATTGTTGGTCAAATAGGTGCATCCAAACTATCCAAGAGACATAAAAATTGACCCAATTACTGAGCAAAGCTACTCAAATATAACTCAAAATTTCCCATACTATCCACTAAGGTAACATAAAAGATGCTACGGTTTCTATAGAGAAAATAGAAGAGAAACAACATGCCAATATAGTCGTTATTTCTATTATTTCTATTATCGTTATTTCTACTATAGCATAGATTCAACATGCACACAAAATTTTTTTATTATAATAAATATTAAATATTAAAATAATATGTATTGTCCATGTTAGCACCCCATCTATTGAAACCATGATCAATAGATAAAAATGAATATAAGAAATATTAAAATAATACACACATTTACAAAAAAATCAAAATAAAAACATATATAATGCAAAACATACAAATGGATGATATCCATGTCCCCCCTCAGCGTGTCCATGTTCCCTACAATGTTTTGTGGCTGTTGTGATCAAAATTCTTCTCCTCTTGAATCCCCTGCATTGACTACATGGACAATAACATTTCCCATCACCCCTTATTTCAACTCCCCACAATCTAGCAAGAAATTGTTGATTTTGTTCGTCTGGATCAGGAATATTGCTAGTTGACATTTTCTCGTAAAGAGCTTGAATGAACATTATTGATCTTAGAAAATCAATCTCCACACTTTGCTCGCTGAAATCACAAAAACAATGGAAATAATGAAAAACAATCCGTCAAATAAAAAACTTCCGCAAACCGTCGCTTGTATAGAAAACATGTCGGAATGTTTCGAAATTTATAGGTTTTAAAATTTAACAGTCCGTCGGATATCCAACGTCTTGAACTTAGTTACCGTTGGAGAGTATATGTTGGATATTCGACATGCTAGGGCATCATATGTTGTTGGATATCCGACCGTCTCAGGTATCGGTTGTCGTCGGATAGCCGACGGATAGGACCATAATATATCGTCGGATATCCGATACCCGCTGGATTAATATTAGGTCAGATATCTGACGAAATTGGTCACTATGCCAGGGACCTCATCGGATATCCAAGAGCTGTCGGATATCCGACGAGGACTTCTCTCAATTTAAAAAAAAATCATCAAATTTCGTAATTTTGAAGGTGAAATCCGACGACACAGTCCTTTTCGTCGGATGTCGTCGGATTTTGGGTTCAAATCTTGTACTGTATCCTACTTTGAAACAAATGACAAGTCTTGTATACAAGTTCTTAGTTTTTCAATTTTGACCTTTTTTCTCTAACTATGGAGAGAGAATAAACATGAAAATGAACAAGCAAGAATTATCAAAGATGTGAGTAAAGATAAAGATCCTAAGGCTTATAACAAATCAATCCGAAGACTGACAAAGACTTTAACCTATGGGGTTGTTTCAATGAACTAACCCCGAATTTGGAACAAGATGCAAAAGAAAAAGAGGTAGACTGATGTGTAAAGCGGGAAGGCATAAAACTAAGCTACTCCTGAGCATCAGATAACCAAAACAAAACCTCCGCCAAATAGTGGGGGTAGGAAAGCAAACCAAGGCACCTCTACAAGCACAAAAACTCACAAAGAAAATCTATCCAAGAGACTTCAAACAAACTCAAGCTGACCTGAACAAGTGTTCAGGAGGTATCCAAGAAATCCAGGATCTTCAAAACCACCAAAAGACCTAACTGAGATCAAACCCTAAATTAAAAGGAAAAACTGAGGAAAAGTGCATGGGTATTGTATCAGACAACTAGTGGTTAATGCACAGGTCTGTAAGCAGACAAATCGTGCCTAAGGAAAAACATGCGCAACTGTAACTAGTAGGGAGTCACACACAGGTTTCAAAATACCTAAAAAAAGAAAGGACACCAAAACAGTGGCTGAATCCAAATAAAGAAAACACAAAGGACTTCTATAAGGCTAAAACAAGACTCAGCAAGAAACAGGGTGTCTAATCAACAGTCAGGAGAGAAAAGCGAAGACCAAAGGTAGACCCAACAACCAAAAACCAAACCATATTGTAAAAGGTTCAATCCTACAAGAAAGTCCGCAGCTGTATAGGCTAACAGCTAGCGCATGCAACTTAAAATGCAGGGGTTGTAAAGAGAGAAACTAGCGCACAAGTCAGAAAGGCGTGCCTGTATGTATAGGAGACACGCGCATGGGGACTAAAAGGAAAATAAAAGATTTGCAAACTTGAAAACTGGACTGAATCAAAGCAAAGGAAAACAACTAGGCAACCTTTGAAAACCTTACAGAAAGTCAGAAAGCAGTAAATACTGAAGAAAAACTAAAAAGACCCCAGAGCAGAAACAAAAATGTCCTCCCTAGTGGAGTCACCAGTTATGTTGTTAAGGATTATACCCTATAGTAGGGGATGGATGCTATCAATGTGCATGGGGCTGACAGATAGATATATTGGGGTTTTACACTCATTACTGTAAGCAAATGATATTTAGGGTTTGAGAAAGAGTACCTTATTTATGGTGGCTGGTCCTAGCTTTCTCCCGATCTCTACAACAGCACACCTGCAAAACCAATCAACCTTCCTCAAAACAATTTGACTACAAATAGATAATGATATTGACAAAACAATATAACATTAATTGCAATCAAACATCCAATGAAATTGTCATTTTATTGGGACGGGAAGGATATCTCGATCTTTATTGTCAAAGAAATGCAACAAAATACAACTAATATACTTGATCTTGTTCCAAGCACTTCTGCAACCAAGTTATGGGCTCCTACTCCTCTATTGACTAGAAATTCCTCCAGCATAACAATAGCTTTCTCCTTAGATTGACCCCTTCCTCATGGCTTCCCCTTGTATTTATGGCCAAGGTAGGGAGTTAGATTTGTGAGTTGGGGGAGTTATAATACCAAACTCAACTAATCCCAATTCATATTCTTAATATATTTTTCCATTTCATCTTAATATGTGCGCAAGTATGATACTATCCAACCTACACATGGTGCGCCACTAGTGCTCTTAATTACTAGCGCATACCACTTTTAAGATATGTGTGGGTTGTCAACAGTGGAACTGACGCATGATGTGCTAGATGCCAGTTATAAGAGTAGCGCATTTCCAATGAAATATGCAGAAAAAATATAGTTTTCAGCTGAAGATGTAGGATCTTAGTATCAAATCATCTAAGGTTAATCCAACTCTTCCATCCATAATGTCCTTTTGTGTGATCGACAGGGAAATGCGATCACGGACGGAGAAGTGCTGATTTTACCTATAACAGGGTATCTTCCTAATGATCTCTTCATAATGGGTAGGAGTAAATAATTTTTGTTCCTTTCCTTTATCACCTAGAGCATACTTTTCATCAAAATTATAGCATAGTCCTTGTCTTTGTTGGTCTTCCATTTCTAATGGAGACAAACTTTGTACTTTCAAGGGAGGAGAAGGAATTGTGCTTGTGGAATTGACCTGTGTAGGGATTGAGTAGGGAATGAAGGAGGGTTTTATGGTTTGTTCATTGATCAACATATCTACTTATACAATCCTCTATGATGCCTCCAACCAGGTACTAGTAGGACGATGCATTCTGACTTGTGCTTAGATTGCCTACTTGAGGTGGCCACTAATGAAACATTCTTTATATAAAGAATGCATTACGTTCTCTATACAGATGGCTAGTTTCTCAAAGGTTGAGATAAATTCTGTGACTGGTCTTGTTTGTAGTAATTTGGTAAGCCACACCAAATAGTGAGCATCTTGCTAGTAATGAACATGGAGAGATTTAGAAAATAGACTCCAAGTGATGAATTTCTCATAGCCATTTTTTATGATACTCCTACCATGCAAGACCCAAACTTTAAGTTTGATCATGTCATCAGTAATGCCATGAAGGGTGAAGTAATGTTCCATTTGAGTGACCCATCCTAATGGGTTAGAACCATAAAATTTGTTCAATTCCACTTTAGGAAAATGGTTTTAGGTGTTATTATCCATGGAGGGTGGTGTATGGTTGTGAGGATCTGAAGGGTTTTGTTGATGGGTAAATAGTCCCGAGTGATATGTTTCTTCCTAGTTTGACTCGCTCTGCTATGTATTCCAAGGGATTTATTAATGAGGTGACATCCGAGATAGTATTTCAAATATATCTGCCAAGTTCTGATCCAACTTCTAACCCAATTTTTGGTCTAGGTTTCTTACTTCTTCCTGAATTTTTTGAATCACTAGGATGCTTACATCCTCCCGAAGTTTCTAAATCTCTCCCATATGTTGGGCATCATTTTCCTAGATTTTGGCTTGAATATTCTTGAATTGTTCATCTAGGGCATCGATATTCGTGGTATTAGAGTTGGTATTCATGTTATTATGAGTCTTACAAGGTTCTCTATAAGGAGGACCATCTACCATGAGATGATTGGGGGGGAGTAAGGATTATAGAGTCCCGAAGATAAGGGAGTGTTAGGTGCTATAACTCTTTGATATACGTGTTGGGTCCAATAGTAGTACTCAACCTAATATATTAGGGAACTAACTAAGGAGGATTAACCATGCTCTTGTTTGTACTACTCAAATACCTAGGTACTAGAGAGTAATCTCATTGAGTTTTGTTCTCGGTGTACTATAGCAATAAGAAGATTGATTATTTTATCTAATGCTAGTTCAAGTGACACATATGGGAATCTTCCGATATAACTGAGGGTACATGGAAGTGAAATTCCATATACATGTGTTGTCTGATGTGGTACTACTCTAAGGGGTTGCAATGGAGGTTACAAGGGTGCACACCAATGTGGCTTAAGTACCCTTGTATTTTTTTCATATATGCTTCCCCATTTGCAGGTTTATCGATTGAAAGATAGACCTTTGCGTTATTTAAAGACACCAGAGCATGTCTCGAAAAAAACTAAAAATTTGAGCTCACTAACCACAAAAAGAGCTCTACAATCAATGGAAAATAAATTACTTTTCAAGGTAGAATTTGAGGCCAAAAATTTGGAATAAGCACAATTTCTTGAAAAACCCCGATTTGGAGATGGTCCTATAATCTCACCTTGAATCTTTGGTAACTATAAAATTTATGCACCTTTGAATCTGAATTTTGTTTTGTAGTATCATGATATGTCCACTCTTGAATGCCATAGGTTTGATTGAATTCTTATATGCCAATAAAAAATAGGGTAATTTTCCCAAAAATTGGTAATTTTGGCCTTCTCATAAGATTGAACTTGCATGGCCTGCCACACGTCCAATTTTTTAGGTTTGAATGTGAAACTTTTACTAGAAATGCTTTGTCCTATATTATTACCAATACAATTGGTGGCACAAAATTTATATTTTTAAACAATCATATATATCAATTTTACCCATAACACCTATTTAGGGCTAGCTTTTGGGCTAGCCACCAATACTAACTGACACAAGTCTTATCTCCAAATGTATAGAAACTCAGAACCTAAAATTTTGGCCCAAGATAATTCCTTATATCCAATCTATAACTTGAAAATTTAAGACCTTGAAACTCCATGGAAAACAAAATTGGAGCAAAAATTTCAAGCTAACTCGTTTGAAGGAGGCAAACTTTATAGATTAGTAAAAAACTCTAACTCACAAAGAGTGTGTCGTAAAAAATATAGAGAACCAGGGGTTGAAATTTTGATACAAGTTACTTCTGTAGGTCCTTTATGTACCCTAAAACTTTTACAGCCTAAAACATTGTGGAAAATAAATTGGAGCAACAATTCCAAGATGACTTGTTTGAAAGAGACAAACCCTAGTGTTAAACATTCTTCCCTTTTGGCGCAGTAAAAATCTTTGATATCACTTGTAATATAGTTAATCCCAAAAATTCAGATAAAAGATAGAAAAATACAAGAGATAAATATAAAATAGATAGCTATGTTCACTTTCCTCTTCAAGGGGAAACCTCCAAGACCAAAGCTCCAAAATACAGTGACAGTTCTTGACTCCCATTACATAACCTAATACTCTATATATAGTGCTTCAATATCCAAATGCGTAATTGCTTGTGGTCCCTCTATTAATGAGGGTAAACCACCTAGGGGATTTTATTCAAGAAGGAGCCCCCTTTTATATTAAGACACTACACTAACTAACTAATGGGCCTTATGGCCTTGTACATTGATAAAGTAGAGTGGTTAGGGTAGGACCCTAATAATATTCCTACACCAAAGGTGTGAAAGGCCAAATCTATGGCCGAATTTTATTAAGATAAAGAAATCTTTTATATATTTACATGAGGAAAACTACCTCAACACACTAGGAGGAAAGATCCTAGAGAATAACATCTAAGTACAACAATAGTGCCAGTTGTTAGGGATAAGATCCCAACTACTCCATAAGAATATGAAACCTCTCAACTGCTCCATGAGAATAGGAAGCTAAAATGTTACATCAAACAAAATTCACAATAACCATTCATCATTAAAATAATAATATGAGACTAATATCTCATGTGAGATAACCCATAGGTTAAGGAAAACATATCACTAAAAATCCCTATTAGGGTGCTACTTGTAGCATTAGTTTGCAATTTGGGGTTTATTTTAAGAGTTTGGTTGAAATGGTATTGGTTGTTAATGTCAGGGTTTACAACAAGTTGTAATAATAACCTCAAAAAAACAAAATGAGTGTCACTAGTAGCACCATTTTTCAATTCGGGAGTTGATTTTAAGGTTTTGATTCACAAAATTATGAAAAAGGGTGCTATTGGTAGCATCGTTTTTTTATTCTAGGTTCATTTTAACATTTTTGGTTCCAAACATTACAAGGTGTTATTTCCAGTACTATTGCAAAAGGTTATAGGTTGACCTTGAGAAAAGGGGCTGATTTTGGTAGCACGATTTTTTTATTTGAGGGTTAATTTAAATTTTTTGGTTTGCAACATTATGGTGTCAAGGTTACTGTTGCAAAATGTTGTAATTTTGACCTCAAATAGGAAAGGAAGTTAATCTAGGAGCACTACTTTTTGATTAAGAAGTTGATTTCAGAGTTTTGTTTCACAACATTATGGGGTGTTAAGGTCATGGTTGCAAAATGTTGTAATTCCAACCCAGAAAAGAAAATGGGGTGATTTTGGGAGAACTTCTTTTCATTTTGGTGGCTAATTTTGGTGTTTCTGACCAAAAAATATGGGGTTTTAGGGCTAATGTTATTTTTTTGAGGTCACAATTCATGTCAAGTTGGTAACTGCATTTATTTTTTTCAAACTCAAGAAAAGGCACACCATCTTCACAAAAATGCATGCACTGGAGAAACCATGCACACAATGGTATAAAATTAACCATTGACATGATGAATTTTAATTTCCTTGACCTTCCCACATGCCTAGAAATCATGTTATTACTCAAAATGTTTGTTGTTAGAAAATGAAGAAAATCCATAAATACATGGGATAGAAAACATGTATGCAAGAAATGGTAAAATGCACATTGATGGTTACATAAGCAACAAAGACATTCAATCACACATGAATAGAAGACATTATGGAATCAAATATTAAAACTACTCTTGGAATTTATTACAATGGAATAACCAACAAGAGAAATCATAACAAACTACAATGAATACATTTGATCTTCTCTATCAATTCTAACCTCTACAAGAACTACTAGAGGTTAATTATCATTCCTTTATACAAAATAATAAGGCAAATTTCCTTAATTATCATTCCTTCGTATTCAACAACTTAATTCCATGTCTACATATGACATGAAGTCCTCACTGGTAATCCGAATTGAATACAAATCTACGTAACTACAAAAATGTGTATTGTGGAAATTATCAAACCCTTACTAGTAAAAATATACATGTACAATCGTAGGAAAATGTATTCCTCCACTAAAAAATGGGTTCGTGAAGGGATTTGAAACAAATTATTTGTCATTTTTCATGACATGTCATTTGACATGCTCTGGATGCACCTATTTTGAACCAATTTACTTAGATGACATAAAACAAAAAGAAAAGACTCTCCATGCCTTGAGAATGATTAAGAGTCAATGAATAATAAATCTCTTTGAAGGGGAAACCTCCTACAATATATCCAATGCACAAGACAAGATGAGATGACTATACAAATGCCATCTCCTTTATTATAAATAGGATATGAAGTGATCATGATGTAACCTACCACTAAGTAAATGTAACTATAACTAATATACAATAATGAATGATGGCTAGGGCCTTAACATAGCCCCCATCTAAAAAAAATATGTGGCCTCGGCTCAAAATAGATACCTTTGGAGGCATATTCATCCACTTTATTAGGTACTTGATAATGGTTCTATTATGCAGAGCTAAAGAACACTGAAATATGGGGTTTTAGGGCTAATGTTATTTTTTTGAGGTCACAATTAATGTCAAGTTGGTAACTACATTTATTTTGTTCAAACTCAAGAAAAGGCACACCATCTTCACAAAAATGCATGCACTGGAGAAACCATGCACACAATGGTATAAAATTAACCATGGACATGATGATTTTTCATGTCCTTGACCTTCCCACATGCCTAGAAATCATGTTATTACTTAAAATGTTTGTTGTTAGAAAATGAATAAAATCCATAAATAAATGGGATAGAAAACATGTATGCAAGAAATGGTAAAATCCACATTGATGTTTATATAAGCAACAAACACATTCAATCACACATAAATAGAAGACATTATGGAATCAAATATTAAAACTACTCTTAGAAATTATTACAATGGAATAACCAACAAGAGAAACCATAACAAACTACAATGAATACATTTGATCTTCTCTATCAATTCTATCATGTACAAGAACTACTAGAACTACTATTGTCATATCAAAATTCATCATTTATACAAATTAATAAGGAAAATTTCCTTAATTATCATTCCTTCATATTCAACAACTTAATTCCATGTCTACATATGACATGAAGTCCTCACTGGTAATCCAAATTAGAATACAAATCTACTTAATTACAAAAATGTGTATTATGGAAATTATCAAACCCTTACTAGTAAAAATATACATGCACAATCTTAGGAAAATGTATTCCTCCACTAAAACATGGGTTCCTGAAGGGCTTTGAAACAAATTATTTGTCATTTTTCATGTCACGTCATTTGACATGCTCTGGATGCACCTGTTTTAAACAAATTTACTTAGATGACATAAAACAAAAGGAGAAGATGCTCCATTACTTGAGAATGATTAAGAGTCAATGAATAATAAATCTCTTTGAAGGGGCAACCTCCTACAATATATCCAATGCACACGACAAGATGAGATGACTGTACAAATGCCATCTCCTTTATTATAAATAGGATATGAAGTGACCATGATGTAACCTACCACTCATTCAATGTAACTATAACTAATATACTAATAATGAATGATGGTTAGGACCTTAACATAGCCCCCATCTTAAAAAAATATGTGGCCTTGGCTTAAAATTTTCCCATGTAACTACCTTTGAAGGCATATTAATCCACTTTATTAGGTACTCGATAATGGTTCTATTGTCCAGAGCTAAAGAACACTGAAATATGGGGTTTTAGGGATAATGTTTATTTTTTGAGGTCACAATTCATGTCAAGTTGGTAACTGCATTTATTTTTTTCAAACTCAAGAAAAGCCACACCATCTTCACAAAAATGCATGCACTGGAGAAACCATGCACACAATGGTATAAAATTAACCATGGACATGATGATTTTTAATGTCCTTGACCTTCCCACATGCCTAAAAATCATGTTATTACTCAAAATGTTTGTTGTTATAAAATGAAGAAAATCAATAAATACGTGGGATAGAAAACATGTATGCAAGAAATGGTAAAATGCACATTGATGGTTATATAAGCAACAAACACATTAAATCACACATGAATAGAAGACATTATAGAATCAAATATTAAAACTACTCTTGGAATTTATTACAATGGAATAACCAACAAGAGAAACCATAACAAACTACAATGAATACATTTGATCTTCTCTATCAATTCTAGCCTCTACAAGAACTACTAGAACTACTATTGTCATATCAAAATTCATCATTTATACAAATTAATAAGGAAAATTTCCATAATTATCATTCCTTCATATTCAACAACTTAATTCCATGTCTACATATGACATGAAGTCCTCACTGGTAATCCAAATTTTTATACAAATCTACTTAACTACAAAAATGTGTATTATGGAAATTATCAAACCCTTAGTAGTAAAAATATACATGCACAATCTTAGGAAAATGTATTCCTCCACTAAAAAGTGGGTTCCTGAAGGGCTTTGAAACAAATTATTTGTCATTTTTCATGACACGTCATTTGACATGCTCTTGATGCACTTGTTTTGAACCAATTTACGTAGATGACATAAAAAAAAAAGATGCTCCAAGCCTTGAGAATGATTGAGAGTCAATGAATAATAAATCTCTTTGAAGGGGCAACCTCCTACAATATATCCAATGCACAAGACAAGATGAGATGACTATACAAATGCCATCTCCTTTATTATAAATAGGAGATGAAGTGATCATGATGAAACCTACAACTAAGTCAATGTAACTATAGCTAATATACTAATAATGAATTATGATTAGGGCCTTAACATAGACCCCATCTTCAAAAAATATGTGGCCTCAGCTCAAAATTTTCCCATGTAGGCATATTCATCCACTTTATTAGGTACTCGATAATGGTTATATTATGCATAGCTAAAGAACACTAAAATATGGGGTTTTAGGGCTAATGCTATTTTTTTGAGGTCATAATTCATGTCAAGTTGGTAACTGCATTTATTTTTTTCAAACTCAAGAAAAGGCACACCATCTTCACAAAAATGCATGTACTGGAGAAACCATGCACACAATGGTATAAAATTAACCATGGACATGAGGATTTTTAATGTCCTTGACCTTCCCACATGCATAGAAATCATGTGATTACTCAAAATGTTTGTTGTTATATAATGAAGAAAATCCATAAATACATGGGATAGAAAACATGTATGCAAGAAATGGTAAAATGCACATGGATGGTTATATAACCAACAAACAAATTCAATCACACATGAATAGAAGAAATTATGGAATCAAATATTTAAAATACTCTTGGAATTTATTACAATGGAATAACCAACAAGATAAATCATAGCAAACTACAACGAATACATTTGATCTTCTCTATCAATTCTAACCTTTACAAGAACTACTAGAACTACTATTGTCATATCAAAATTCATCATTTATACAAATTAATAAGGCAAATTTCCCTAATTATCATTCCTTCATATTCAAAAATTTAATGCCATGTCTACATATGACATGAAGTCGTCACTGGTAATCCGAATAAGAATACAAATCTACTCAATTACAAAAATGTGTATTATGGAAATTATCCAACCCTTACTAGTAAAAATATACATGCACAATCATAGGAAAATGTATTCCTCCACTAAAAAGTGGGTTCCTGAAGGGCTTTGAAACAAATTATTTGTCATTTTTCATGACACGTCATTTGACATGCTCTGGATGCACCTGTTTTGAACCAATTTACTTAGATGACATAAAAAAAAGAGAAGACGCTCCATGCCATGAGAATGATTAAGAGTCAATGAATAATAAATCTCTTTGAAGGGGCAACCTCCTACAATATATCCAATGCACAAGACAAGATGATATGACTATACAAATGCCATCTCCTTTATTATAAATAGGATATGAAGTGATCATGATGTAACCTACCACTAAGTCAATGTAACTATAACTAATATACTAATAATGAATGATGGTTAGGGCCTTAACATAGCCCCCATCTTAAAAAATATGTGGCCTCAGCTCAAAATTTCCCCATGTGGCTACCTTTGGAGGCATATTCATCCACTTTATTAGGTACTCGAAAATGGTTCTATTATGCAGAGCTAAAGAGCACTGAATTATGGGGTTTTAGGGCTAATGTTATTTTTTTGAGGTCACAATTCATGTCAAGTTGGTAACTACATTTATTTTTTTCAAACTCAATAAAAGGCACATTATCTTCACAAAAATGCATGCATTGGAGAAACCATGGACATGATGATTTTTAATGTCCTTGACCTTCCCACATGCCTATAAATAATGTTATTACTCAAAATGTTTGTTGTTAGAAAATGAAGAAAATCCATAAATACATGTGATAGGAAACATGTATGCAAGAAATGGTAAAATTCACATT
This sequence comes from Larix kaempferi, assembly GCA_027924585.1. Taxonomy (NCBI): domain Eukaryota; kingdom Viridiplantae; phylum Streptophyta; class Pinopsida; order Pinales; family Pinaceae; genus Larix; species Larix kaempferi. Next base: position 25,455,680 of record BSBM01000158.1, on the reverse strand, counting down.
GATGGTTATATAAGCAACAAACACATTCAATCACACATGAATATAAGACATTATGGAATCAAATATTAAAACTACTCTTGGAATTTATTACAATGGAATAACCAACAAGAGAAACCATCACAAACTACAATGAATACATTTGATCTTCTCTATCAATTCTAGCCTCTACAAGAACTAATGGAACTACTATTGTCATATCAAAATTCATCATTTATACAAATTAATAAGGAAAATTTCCTTAATTATCATTCCTTCATATTCAACAACTTAATTCCATGTCTACATATGACATGAAGTCCTCACTGGTAATCCGAATTAGAATACAAAGCTACTTAATTACAAACATGTGTATTATGGAAATTATCAAACCCTTACTAGTAAAAATATACATGCACAATCTTAGGAAAATGTATTCCTCCACTAAAAAATGGGATCCTGAAGGGCTTTGAAACAAATTATTTGTCAGTTTTCATGACACGTCATTTGACATGCTCTGGATGCACCTATTTTGAACCAATTTACTCATATGACATAAAACAAAAAGAAAAGACGCTCCATACCTTGAGAATGATTAAGAGTCAATGAATAATAAATCTCTTTGAAGGGGCAACCTCTTACAATATATCCAATGCACAAGACAAGATGAGATGACTATACAAATGTCATGTCCTTTATTATAAATAGGATATGAAGTGATCATGATGTAACCTACCACTAAGTCAATGTAACTATAACTAATATACTAATAATGAATGATGGTTAGGGCCCTAACATAGCCCCCATCTTAAAAAAATATGTGGCCTCAGCTCAAAATTTTCCCATGTAGCTACCTTTGGAGGCATATTCATCCACTTTATTAGGTTCTCGATAATGGTTCTATGATGCAGAGCTAAAGAACACTGAAATATGGTATTTTAGGGCTAATGTGGTTTTTTTGAGGTCACAATTCATGTCAAGTTGGTAACTGCATTTATTTTTTTCAAACTCAAGAAAAGGCACACCATCTTCACAAAGATGCATGCAATGGAGAAACCATGCACACAATGGTATAAAATTAACCATGGAAATGATGATTTTTAGTGTCCTTGACCTTCCCACATTGCTATAAATCATGTTATTACTCAAAATGTTTGTTGTTAGAAAATGAAGAAAATCCATAAATACATGGGATAGAAAACATGTATGCAAGAAATGGTAAAATGCACATTGATGGTTTGTTAACTCAAACCCATTTGACAGGGGTTCCCATCGCTGTCGACACCAACCCACCGCGATCTCCTTGAGCACCAACCTAGACAGGTTTTACCCCATCCAGCAACACCTGCATAGAATATGAGGTCTCACTAGAGGCGTTCAAGGGAGAGTGGACAGAACCATGTTTCTGCCGAATGAAGGAGGATGTTTGTGTCACCAATTACTTACTTATCGCGACATTCACAAATATATCTATGAATTCAAATTTAGCATCATTCATATTCATATTCAACACTTACAACTTATGTCTATATATAGGCTTCCACCCTTACAATGCTTGTCCACTTACTAACAACTTCCTAGCTGACACTTTGGACAAATGACCCAACATCTAACTGACACAGTCCAAAATTACCCAAAACCCGCATACTACGGTACAAATGACTCAAAAATACATAATATACGGTCCAAATGACCCAAAACCCGCAAACTGCGGTACAATTGACCCAAAAATGCATAAAATAATCTTCTTTACACCTAGCTCGCCGCCTTCTGTGATATCAGAGATGCTGCGATGTTACCTTACCAACCCGCCTACCAATAGGCCCCCAACACAATCTTGTGGCTCGCCCTCGATCCACGTCAACAGGACATAGTGTACTCTATGGTCTTGACTTTGAAATCCTTGTACTGCTGCTCGACTGTCGGCACCATTTCCTTTGCTGCCGTAGCCGCCTCCTAGCTGTCAAGGACATCCTGGGGCGATGGGTGCTCGGTAAGCTTCACGGCCACTTGTTGACGATGTTCCTGCACTGCTTGGATAACTTCGCCAGCCTTTGTCATGAACTGACCGCCAACATCCTGGAACTCCTCCAGCTGCGCAGCGCGCTTCTTCTGTCACTCATTGTCCTTGGTGACGCGCTGTTGTAGATATTTTAAATCCACATACTTGGAAACCTGCTCCATGGGTGGCATCACGTGCATCGCCGCCTTTAGTGTCACCAACTTCCCCTCCGCTTCCTGTCGAAAGTTCATCAATTTTTCAACCTGATCGTCCTGAACAATTCGGCCCCAAAACTGCACGGTGTCAGCTATGAGCTTCATTGCTGTCGTTTCCAGCTCCACCAACTACATGGCTATCTCCTCAATAGCACGTTTACGGTCGTCCACTTTTGCTTGAGGTGTACCGGGATTCACTTGAGCTTTTAAGTCCTGATTCTCGTGCCACAACTAGACAATAATAGCCCCCAGTTGTTGCACACGTTGAAGCATATCCAACCCTTCAGTGGGCTCCGGAACATGGTGATAAGCCTCCGCAATGGCCCTCTCTATCCGCACACTGTCATCCCACATATGGGCCTTCTCCATGATGAGGTGGTCCTATTCTTTTTTCTGTTCTTCAATCTCTCGAGCCTTCTCAGCTCGTACTTTCTTGATGTCCTCTTCTAGTTCATCCACAGCCTACCGTGCTGCAGCGGCCCATCCTATTAAATCTGCAATGGCTTCTTGTGCAACTGCCTCGCGCTCCTGCAACTGCATACACTTGCCACTAATCTCATGCATTATGTCCGCCATTTCTTGACTAGCGATCATCTGCACAGTTGTTAATCCTTGCGCTAGCAATGCATTAATGTTTATGGTCACCTTCTTCAACTACTGCAGCAAGGCGTTCATAGCCTCATCGTTAGTCACAATTGCAGTCGGGGGAATCTCCACATTCCTGACCCGTGGCTCGGTGCTAATTGTGCCAACTGGCGGTGCCACTGCTTCTTCAGGTACCTTTCTGGACATGTTGTCACAAAGGGAATCCAGGCGTGCGCTGACCTCATGGAAACCCTGATCTGTTGTCACGTTCATCGCCTGAGAAGCCGTATTCATTGCATTGGTGACTGCTGTTATGAGGCAACCCAACTAACTCTCTGTGATTGGAGAAGCCCCGTTGATCGTACCATATTCATGATGCATCTTTGTCCTGCCTTCTTCTAGATCGCGGTCATCGGTTGTTGACGTCTTGGTGGATTCTTGATCCGAGTCATGATGACTTTGTTGATCTTGTGCCAATAGTCAATCGTCTGGGCCTTTCACCGGTTCTCCTTTGGCCAGTCGTTCATGATAGCCTCCAACTCCGCCATCGTCACCTTATATGGTGTCAGCAACCATTTCCTATCTGGGTCACAGCTGGCTTGTACATAAATTGCATGCGGTCGAATTGCAAACACCATGACCGGCTTAAGCTGTGTTGTGGTTTCTTCGGACAATCGGGGCACCTTCGTCGCAGCCGTACAGAGCATCTCCTAGTATAACCATAACAGCAACACACATTCCCTAGTCTGCTCTTGTTCTTGGACAAACCACAGGTTTTGATACCGCGTGCCGCGACACTCTTTCACGACGTCAATCTCCATACCCTGGTACGCGTCGGGCTCCTTCCAGGACACGAATGCAATCAATACCAGAAGCCAGCTATATGTGAATGAGCCCTTTCCTACTTTAACTTCCACGGCATCCTCCACCAACTGATTCAGTAGAAATAGTGACCAGTTCATCTGCACTCCGGTCGCACACTGCTCGGCACACGCCACAATTCCCGAATTACACTGATAGGGTCAACCACCCCGTACCACTTTGCAGGAAAGTATCTTGGTGCCAGTGAGCACCACCTTATCATTGATGCTGTTGGTGCGGTAACCACGGCCATCCTTCTCCAAGGCATAGTGCTTGACCAATTGCATGGCCAGCTTTTTTTCATTCTCCTTTCCTCAAAAATACTGCGATGGGTCGACCCCATCCTTGGGAAACCCGGTAATCTTTGCGATCAAGTGCACCGTGATAGGAATTGCTTCGTCCAGCCACAACGTACCGTCATGAAAGCAGGCCAGCAACTGATTTACACATACATTGACCTCTGGTAGTCATCCAAAATGTGGCATATTGATAAGGCCTAGCAAGCCTGCCTGTTTCAAACCCCGTGCCCAATCACGCGGAACCGGCTTACTGCTCAATCGTGACTCTAGCTCATAAGGGTCCAACGTAATCTCCTTGTATGCCACCATATCATGGTCATCATATTTCAGATGCGTCAGTGCTGGCCCGATGTCAACAGAGCACTCCATTCTGACCGGTAACGTGGGCATCTGCAATGTATACTTTTGATTCCTCTGCACCTTCCGGGAAGGTACCCCGGGCCGACTGGGGGGGACATACCCCAGGATATCAATGGCCGAGAGTCCTTCACATGCGGCAGACTCATCAATCCGACGGTTGGATAGCCCTGCTTCCCCTTGAGCTTCCCTCGCCACAACAATGGAGGATAGAAGCTGACGCTTGCTCTGTGGTGACTCAGAATGCTGACCTCCCTGACGCTTCTTGTCAATCACCGACGCTCCCACCGACATGTTTGCAACTTCTTCCTTAAGATTGGCGTCTCTCGCAGACTCGAATTCTTCTTCAATGGCAACCGGGATGAAGGGAGACTCTACTTCACTGCTAATCTCAACTGTTTCCAGCTCGCCTGGCATACCTCACGTGGTGTTCTCAACTGATGGCTTCACCGGCGTAATTAACAGACCCACTCAACACTCAGCAATGACACTTTGCAAGTTCAATCGAACCTTGCCCAACTCACAAATGCACTCACCAAGCAACAACGATACTCTACAGCACTTCACAGTCACCCTTAACAACTGAATTCTCGGTTCCTTCCAACCAACTTCGACCCGTTCTTATAGCGTCCAACCCGATCCCTCGTAATCATTTCTAAATCTTGCATTAACTCGGCCAAAATTCTGTATTAATGACTCAAATCCACCGTCGATCCTGCCAGCCAATCAGCCGGATCCTCCATTAATGCCCATCATTCAAATAAGCACTGTTAATTAACTATCTTCACTTTTGGCATTTATTGTTGATTTGACCCGGTCGCGACCCTGCCACTGTCGCGGACCCCTCCTAACTTGTGGCACAAGCCTCCCTGCTTGCGCATTCTATTCCTGTTGGTGCACCAACCTGCCACCGATCAACCTACACATTTTTTTTTCCCGATGCAACTTAGGCATCGCGCTGTTCCAAGCCCGATCGATAGGGCTTCAACCTGCTACCATTAATCAACTTTGGGAGCATCGCTTCGTCCAACTGCTGCAACTGTATTGTGCCTCCTAAAGTGATACTACTGATGCAATACGAACCAATCCAATGCATCTGCAGTTTACCTGGATGTTTCATAAACTTGCTATCATACAACAGCACCAAGTTGCCCTGTTGAAACAATTTGTTTTTGATGTGGTGATCGTGCCAAGCCTTTTGTTGATCCTTCTCCACCCCCTAGTGGAATCCTGCAATAAAGAGATCTTCCTCCAGCTGTATTAACTACGCTAGACTTTCCTCCAAGGCCGTTGCATTATCCAGGCCTGTCGTTGCCGCTATGCGCAGACTTGGAACAATGTACTCCATTGGCATAATCACTTCTTGTCCATACACTAATTTAAACGGTGTCTAACCCGTCAACCTTTTACACGTGGTGTGATACGCCCACAAAACTGTTGGTTTTTTCAGATCCTAGTCATCGCGGTTCGTATTGCACACCTTTGTTAGCGCATGCTCCAATATCTTATTGAAAGCTCCACCGTGCCATTTTCCTGCGGATGATATGGTGTACTCTTCTTATGTTGTATCTGCAACTCCTCTGTCAATGCGCTGATGGTGCGATTGAGAAAGTGGTTTCCTTGATCACTCAGCAATATCTTGGGGTAGCCGAAGCGAGTGACAATGTTTTCAAACAAAAACCGCGTAGCTGTGGCTGCAGAACAATCAACAACTGGTGTCGTTTCCGCCCATCTTGTCAAATAATATGTCGTCGTGATGATGTATCTTGCCCCAGTGCGCTTCCCCAGTGGATTGATTGGTCCCACAAAACACACTTCCCATTTTTAAAATGGTTGTAGTGTTAGCTGAGGCATCAGTGGCATCTCGTCCCTCCTAGATGACTTCCCAGTTCTCTAACAAACATCGTAGGACCACGCATAGTCTGTCGCATCATTATGCAGCGTGGGCCACCAAATCCTTGCACGAAGCACCTTCCCGGCAGTCGCCTGACCGCCGTAGTGCCCTCCAGCCACTCCTCCATATGCCTCTACCAAGACCTGCACTTGCTCATGTGGCAAGACACACCGTCGCAATATTTCATCAGCACCCATCTTGTATAACTCTCCTGCGATTAGCTGGAAGTCTGCAGCTTTGACTACCTACTGCTTCTTCTGACTAGTGGTGAACTCTTCTGGTGCGGTACCTGTCGCCAAAAACTTAATGATTTCTTCAAAATAGCCATCAGCAACTTCAACCTTAAAGAGTTGCGCATCAGGTAACCCATCTTCAATGTTAGTTGTCTCTCTCCGGTTTCAATCCGCGATAGATGATCAGGGCCAGCATTCAACCACCCTGGCTTCACAATTACTTCAAAGTCAAATTTCTGAAAAATAAGTAACCATCAGCAGATATTCCCCCCCAACACAGGATTATTGACCAGGTATTTCAATGCTGAGTGGTCTGTGAACATCTTAAAATGTCCTCCCAATAAGTAGTGTCAAAACTTCTGCAGCGCATAGACCATTGCCAATCCTTCCCTCTTGGTGGTAGTGTAATTCCTTTCCGCTGATGACAGCTTTCGACTTGTGAAATTAATAGGGTGATTGAGATCCCCCTCTCCTGGTTACACCAACACCACACCGAGTGCAATTGACGATGTATCGACATGGACATGGAACTCCTTACTCCAGTCTAGAAAGACCAGTATTGGTTCCGAAACCACCTTTTCCTTCAGCTGCTCGAAACTATCCTGACATTCAGGGATCCATTTAAATACCGCATATTTCTTTAGTAGCTTCTCCATAGGGGCATTGATCGCTGCATATCCCCTGATGAACTTGTGATAATACCTAGTATGCCCCAAAGTCATCCTCAATTGCTTGACATTGGTCGGCGGTGTTAAGCTCAAAATGCACGCAATCTTTGCTGGATCGACTAACAACCCTTGTTTACACACAATGTGACCCAACAATATCCCAAATGGTGCACAAAAGATACACTTCTTCAAATTCAACCATATCTGATGTTGTCAACAGCGCTCCAGCATCAACCACAAATTGGTCAGATGATCACGGATCAAACCATAGACTGGCCAGTCATCCATGTATACCTACAAAAATTTCTGAATGAAATCTCGTAACGTGGCAATAACAACCCGTGAGAATATTGTAGGTGCATTCTTCAACCCGAACGGCATCACGGTATACTGAAAACAGCCCCATTCTATCACAAAATTCGTCTTGTGGCGGTCTTCCTTCGCATTGCGGATCTAATGATAACCCGAGAACCCATCCGTGAAAGCATACATCTCCTAGCCGTCCACACCTTCGAGTACTTCATCAGTAAACAGGGTCGGAAAGGGATCATGCAAGCAGGCATCGTTCAACTTCTGCAAATCGACACAGATGTGCACCTCACCGGTCTTCTTGTCCTGCACCACCATAGGACTAATCCACTCTGACTCTTCAACCAATTCAATGATACCAGCATCCAACATGCGATCAATTTCTACCTTGACCCTCTCCTTATGTCGCGGATTTAGCCGATAGGGTCGCTGCCTGATCGGTTTAGCATCTGGTTTCAAAGGGATCTTCATCTCCCCTAGATCGCCCAAAATACCTTTCATTTTAGAAAACTTCATAGGAAAGAGGTCCTGGAATTCATGCAACAAATTAGTCACCTTTCCCATCATCTCATCATTCCAATAATCTCCAACATTCACGAATTTGGGAATAACCTCCGTCCCAATATTGATATTGTGAAGCTTCAGGGGCTGACTGAACGAATCACTTAGCGCATCAGGTCGTACCAAATCATGACTTCCTTCAGATTCTGGAATATTGACATTCCAAGGATCATCACCATCTTCAGGCCCACCAATGATATTATAACATTCCATCATGGATTGCATCTGGTAGTGCGTATGCAGATCTGCAAGATACGCAACGGGAACAACCTTTAGAATCACATCGCGGATAATCTGCAGATCTCTATGGACCTCTGGGTTGGGATCAACAAAACTGAATATAAGAGTAAAACAAATCGTCAAATCCAACCAAGTAGTGATTTCTCCCCGTAATTCAGCGGCAGTATACCATGACCGCGGAATTTCGTCCAACGTATGGATAAATGCATGGACCCACTCATCTCTTGGTCGCGATGCCCATAATGTCTGACACTCTAGAAAATGACTTCCAGGGTCATTTCGACCATCATATTTCCCTGTGTGGTAAACCTCGGTATCGCCGAAGCGAACAGTCATCAATCTCTTGCATTTCGACCATCCATCAATTGATTTCTTGTGTGTCACCCACCAGCATGCTGGAGCAGCCTTTAGTGCTTCCTCCAATGCCAGCAGTTGTTATGGTTATGAAACTCTTTCCTCGAACTCTGCCAGAAAGTCAGACAATCCAGGCAACCCCTCGTATACTGGAAACGTGACTGTTTCAGTCGCAACACGGCACAAAGACTGCGTGAATAGCCCACACTTGCGGAGTGACACCTCATGCAAGCAGTTCTACCAATGTTCTAATGCATTATCAGAGTCAGAAGACGCAGAGTTTTCACTACACCATCCCAGCTCACCGTTGGCAGTCGGATGAATATAGTCTTCGGAAAAGTTGAATGCATGGTCCCATCCACTAGGATCTTCTCCCTTCACTAGCTCAATGTATATGCATCCTTCAGTCGGATCCAATGAAGTGATGACTCTGAGATCGCGATTTTCGAAAGTCATCATCCACTGCTTGAAGTTGATTACCACTCCACTTTCGTTAGCCCATCCGATCCCCAACAATGCAAGATACGAGCTTCCTCCTTCAACTACTTCGATGACATCGAAATCAACATAGGTCTTCATGCCCTCAATGTCCACCACCAGACGTGGGACTCTCCCAATCAGTGTCACTTTAGCGTGATTAGCTAACTGGAGCTGTACAGGAGACCAGCTCAATGGGGGACTCCCCATTTTCCACCATGCTTGCTTGGTTAAGATGTTGACATCCGAACCAAGATCTAGAATAACTGAATCAACATCATAGTCCCCAATTTGTATATTCATTCGCATCTCCTTACCTGTCTTCCACCGTTGTAAGGAGTTGACTACGGATTCCTGCCGTCCCATAGCTGGATGCTGAAACAACCCTTCAATCTCAGCGAGAGCTACGGGATCTCTTGCCAACAATAAACAACTCTCAAGAAACTTCTGCAAGGTTCCAGACAGCGCTGATGGACCTACCTCTAAAGTAGCATAAAAAATAGGGGGCATGTCGCAGATGATAAATCTACCGCGATCCTGGTCCATCGCATGACGTGCCTGAAAGAACGTATCACGCTCGGACTCAGCATCAAATGATACCTTCTTCTGTCCAGCCTTTCGAATGTCTCCTCCTATTGCTGCGCCTCCACGAGTGATAACTGCAACAGCCGCATCTTAACTCAAACCCAGTCGACAGGGGTTCCCATCACTGTCGACACCAACCCACCGCGATCTCCCTGAGCACCGGCCTAGACAGGTTTTACCCCATCTAGCAACACCTGTAGAGCAGATGAGGTCTCACCCGAGGCATTCAAGGTGAGTGGATGGAACCATGTTTCCGCCGAATGAAGGAGGATGTTTGCGGCACCAATTACTTACTTATCGCGACATTCACAGATAGATCTATGCATTCAAATTTAACATCATTCATATTCATAGCATCATTCGATAGGATCTTTCATTGCAACAAATATAAGATTAAAGCATTAGCTGCAGCAAGAAAACATAGCATCATTCATGAATCGCAACATGCATTATCATAAAAGATACATAGGGAATTTCACCAAATAGTTCCGTCATGTCATATTACTTCAGCAAAACCCTGATACAATATCTCCGCAAAACCAGATCTCACCAATATCTCTTGATCTCAGATACAGACTCAAAGACGCACACATCCAACATCTAAGGATCCGTACTACGATGATTCAACACTTACAACTTATGTCTATATATAGGCTTCCGCCATTACAATGCTTGTCCACTTACCAACAACTTCCTAACCGACACTTTGGACAAATGACCGAACATCTAACTGACACAATCCAAAATGACCCAAAACCCACATACTGCGGTATAAATGACTCAAAAATACATAATATATGGTCCAAATTACCCAAAACCCGCAAACTACGGTACTACTGACCCAAAAATTCATAAAATAATCTTCTTTACACCTAGCTCGCTGCCTTCTGTGATATCTTCTGACTTGTCGCAGCATCAGAGATGCTGCAATGCTACCTTACCAAACCGCCTGTCAACATGGTTATATAAGCAACAAACACCAATCACACATGAATAGAATACATTATAGAATCAAATATTAAAACTAATCTTGGAATTTATTACAATGGAATAACCAACAAGAGAAACCATAACAAACTACAATGAATACATTTGATCTTCTCTATCAATTCTATCCTCTACAAGAACTACTAGAACTACTATTGTCATATCAAAATTCATCATTTATACAAATTAATAAGGCAAATTTCCTTAATTATCATTCCTTCATATTCAACAACGTAATTCCATGTCTACATATGACATGAAGTCCTCACTGGTAATACGAATTAGAATACAAATCTACTTAATTACAAAAATGTGTATTATGGAAATTATCAAACCCTTACTAGTAAAAATATACATGCACAATCTTAGGAAAATGTATTCCTTAACTAAAAAATGGGTTCCTGAAGGGATTTGAAACAAATTATTTGTCATTTTTCATGACACGTCATTTGACATGCTCTAGATGCACCTGTTTTGAACCAATTTACTTAGATGACATAAAAAAAAAAGATGATCCATGCCTTGAGAATGATTAAGACTCAATTAATAATAAATCTCTTTGAAGGGGAAACCTCCTACAATATATCCAATGCACAAGACATGATGAGATGACTATACAAATTCCATCTCCTTTATTATACATAGTAGATGAAGTGATCATGATGTAACCTACCACTAAGCCGATGTAACTATAACTAATATACTAATAATGAATGATGGTTAGGGCCTTAACATAGCCCCCATCTTAAAAAAATATGTGGCCTCAGCTCAAACTTTTCCCATGTAGCTACCTTTGGAGGTATATTCATCCACTTTATTAGGTACTCGTTAATGGTTCTATTATGCAGAGCTAAAGAACACTAAAATATGGGGTTTTAGGGATAATGTTTTTATTTTGAGGTCACAATTCATGTCGAGTTGGTAACTGCATTTATTTTTTTCAAACTCAAGAAAAGGCACACCATCTTCACAAAAATTGTTTGTTAGAATTTTTCCCTACGGATAAGTCAAAATTCTCTTAACTTAAAGTAGACTTTCACTAACTCTAAGCTAAGAACAAAATGAAACAAATGCTACCTTGAAATTCTTGAACTAACTTTCACAACAAGATTACATGTATTTAGAAACAATGAAAGATATGACTCACCTTTCAATCTGACATTTGTCCCGCTTCTAGCTCTTGATCCAAAGCTCCGATGTAGAACCTGTTAAGATCAACCAAATAACAAACATACAAGCTTCCAAATACCTTGAATGTAAAGATTAGATTCAAATCTAGATTAGATACATTCCATGCTAAAAACTTGTACAATACACATGAAATGAGAAAAACAAGACAAGTTATCTTATTACAAACTTGAAGAATGCTTACAAAGGTTGCTTGATGTCCAAGCTAATCCTCCAACTCCAAGTGCTTTCTCCTCTAGCTATCTCCACAATGTTGCAAGATCATAAGTTTGGTACTTCTAAGAGTCCTCCTCTTTCCCATGGAATGCCTCTCCTTTATAGTGTATGGTAGGGTTAACCAACAAGAGAGATGGGTGGATCTAGGGAGAGATAAGTGGATCAAGGTTTCTAATCACAGAAAATGAGTTGGGATCGAATCAGGGACCCCAATCTTCCATTATCTTCGAAAATCCAAAATCCCACAAGCCATGGAAAAAAGGCTATAACAAGAGTACCGCGCCCTGAAATCTGAGCATAACGCGGTAGTACCATGTGGCAGAGAAAAAGCATAGCGCGGTAGTGTGGACTACTGCACACCTATAACTAAGCAAGGCGCGGTAGTGTGGGTAAATAAAGTCTCAGCTGGGTTAAATCTTGACAGGGTGGATTTACCTTCAAGGATTACTCATCTTCTGGGTGGTTCAAACAGTAGGGGAAGTGTCGTCAACTCTGTTTGTGGTGGAGATGCGATGCTGTGGAATATAGAGGTATAACAGATGCCCCCTAAAGTGTGAGGTCAGAAGGGATTGATGGCCCAAATACTTTACGAATATAGTGTGCATAGATAGCATCGAGGAGAGCGACAAGGATCTGAAACAGAAAACAAAGTGTTAGATATACCACCGAGGCGGGAATCCCCATGCTCGAAAACAAATGACTCAAAGCATGGCTACCGACCAATACATTGCAGATCCATGAGTACTGAGATGATATAGACCGTGGACAGACCATGGCTACTATGAACAAGCGTATATCCATGAGACAATAATGACACAGCCACAACCATTACAATAAGTGGATCTGTGTGACAATACAAAGGACTTCTCCATCGCAACCTGGACGTAATCAAGATACTGGGGTATGCCCAGGGTCTTCTACCTGATCGCAATAACGATACGAATCTATCCATGTGATTACAAAGTGTTGAAGTCGAACATGGTAGAAACCATTTGAGTACCGGTCAATGATGTGAACCGTTAACAAATGCGAGGGAAATCACCAATGATGAGGATGATCCCCAAGGTATCTGAAGTACATCTCAATGAAATGTGAATAGATGAGTTGATGTCGATCATTCGAGAGATCGTTCGATCAGAGGTCAATGATGTGAACCTACTTTCGAACACGAGGAAACCTGCCACTGAGGCATGTAGGTACCAAGGTACTAATGGTTGATTCCTAAGTCCAATTCCCGTATAGTGATTTGGTGTCGACGGGAATAGACTCGTCGACGGTGGGCCATAATGATTCCCACATCATCGACACGAAATTGGTATGAACGATAAGATGATGAAACAATGGAGTATGTACTGACACAGCGGAGGCCTGACACAATGAATGACTTTGAACAATGCAACCCTTTGAACATATAACGGCATGTAACATGACTTGGTAGCAGGGATTATTGAAAACAAAGGATAGACATCGGATGAGTAGGCTCGTGGCCAGGGAGACGACTCAGGATGATGACCATAACTTAGTAAAAAATGGATACCCAATATAGACAAGAGACAGACACATGCCATGTTCAAAGGTAACGACTGACAAGCTGCCAAAAATAAACTTGACTTGTCCCCCCATATTTCCCCGACATGATAGACGAGTACCTCTTTGTTGTTTTTCGAGCTTGAAGAGGATAACAGATGCTCGGTGTAGCTCATCTCATAGATGAGTCCAATATCACATGTTTTACGAACCCGAGAAAGGAGGGGTTCGTCCCAAAGTGGGTCCTTCGATGTTAATTTTTAACGAGTCCAAGGAAGGAAAACTTGGTAGTTTTTCATATTTAGAGAGCCTGAAAAACTTAAAGGAAGCTCCATAATGTATTTTTTCGTAAATTTAGTCCCTCGATCCCGAAAAAGTGTAAAACAATTCCCAGGAGAACTCTCCCAGTCAAGATTGACTGAGGTATACCTTTCTAGTAAATAGTCTAGACGGGTCGAAAAAGGGGTAACCTATCACCGAATAGACAACCTTTCAAATACTTTTACAAGTGTGAAAGAGTCAAGATCACTTGGCAATCTTTTCAATTTTAGGGAGTCTGAAAAGAATTTAACTATGGACTCCTAGGGTCTTTTTCGTAATCTTTTAATTATTCTGGTCCGAAAAAAGAATAAAATAAAACCAGGATAATACTTTCCTCATCGTTTTAACGAGCGTGAGTAAAGCCGACCGAACTCGACACCATTTACTTGAGTTTGACAAGCACGACATGGGTTTGAAAGCACTTGGAATATTTTTCAAGTTTTAATCCAGAGCACGAAAAAGATAAAGTAGGCTCGAAACGTCTTTTTCAAGTTTTAATCCAGAGCATGAAAAAGATAAAGTAGGCTCAAAATGAAGGTCAAACAATGAATAAACGCCAGTGTGAATATATCGTTTTTCTTTAAAGGAGATCCTGTCAATAAAATGCTCACAAAACCGGATATTAGCAATGTGAAATGGGTTTTTATTTTAACCATATAAAATAATAATTAAAAAATAGGTGAAAAAGCTATAAAAGGATGGTTAAAAATAGAAATTTACCATTTCATTTGTGTTTTTACCCAAAGAGGAGATTTTACCCATTTGAGGAGCAAAAACTTCAAGGATCCATATCGGGAGTTTTAGGACACCGTTTCAACAACCGTCTATGCCAGGTAAGAGCTCTCAAACTGCTCTTTCATTTCATGTATGAATCTTTTGCTTTCAGTAAGGAAATTTAATTTTTTAGATGAGCCCTACTGGGCAAAAATCGCCCTTCACAGTACCGCGTGGGGCCCATATCGAGAAACGCGGTACTGTTAGACAGTACCGTGCTGTGGTTCCAAACCGAGGCGCGGTGTTGTGCAGTACCACGCGGAAAATTTTTCCCCAGGCGCGATGAAGGCAAATTTTAGGATGAAAAAATCAAATTTTTTGCTGAAACTAAGTTGTTAAATGATTACTAAATGTTTTCCCTGACCTTTTATAGGAGTTTGCAACTTGTTTGGAGTAAAATGGTCCATTGGAAAGAAAGAGAGCATGAAGTAGATGATTTGGCGGCCGAAAATGACCTACCGACTGTGACTGCACTGCAAGAATGTGGTCTATTAAAATTCTTCAAGACCGAAGGCATTCGTCAGCAAGCCAAACTTCTCACCCATCTCATTCAATTGTGGGACCCTGACATTCAAGCTTTCCGAGTGGGAGAGCATGTTCTCTAAATTCAACTCGAGGATATTTATTTCCTCACGGGCCTCTCGAAAAGAGGGGCCCGGGTGAACTTTACTGGATACACAGCCTCAGAGACGAGCACAGATGCTCTGATTACTCGGTATTTCCGTTAGGGTTCGAGTAAGAAAAGCGGCAAGGTGGTCATAAAGGATTTTATAGAACTCCCTGTAAAAACCATACTGTTCACCATCACACGTGCAGCAGGGAGTGTGGGTCCACATCAGGTGTCTCGTACACAAATGAATCCCGCAGCAGAGTGTATGGCGGGAACAATATTTAACTGGTGTGAAGCGGTGTTGGCCAATCTCAAAGAACAAGTGCACAAGTGTAGGGTTGGAGATAACTCCCAATTTGGTTATGGAAGTATCCTAGTCACCTTCTTTCTGGCGAGGGTGCCATTGCTGCATCCACAGATATCTATGCCCCGCCGTCCACCTACCAAGCCATGGATGGCTCGATGGAGTGATTATGCAGGGCGTCTTGGGGGACCTCAGCGCTTGGCATTTGGTGAGGATTTCTTCTCCTAGATCGAGGAGCTGATAGTCATGATCGATGACTACCCCTATGCAGGGGTGGACTTCCGCGAGGACATCAACTTGGCACTGCCAGAGGATGAAGATTGGGACAACTCAGGTATGACCTTAATGGATATATATATATATATATATTTTGAATATATAATTTTTATTGCTTTTTTAGAATGTGTAAAATATTTCTAATGTATGTTCGTATGCATGTCGCAGATCGTGGACCACAGAAACCAGCTGGGTACTCGCCCTTACGTCGCGGTGGTGTTGATCGCCAAGCTGTTCCTGACGAGGAGGAGGATGAAGACGAAGCAGGAGGTGTTCGGGACATAGAGAGGAACTTACAGGGGTTGACTCATGGTATCCCTTCTATGAGGATGGATGACGTCCCTTTTCATCTCCAGCGGCATACTGTAGGTGTGCCTAGTTGTATTGGTCGACTTCTTCGTAGGGTGGCTTGAGCTGTAGTGTGTTACCACCAGCAGCGGGAGGAGTCTGACGAGGGGCATGATAGGTATCCCAGATCTCCATAGATGGTCTTTTTGTCTTTTGCGGCATGTATACGATATGTAGGCTTTGAGAGCCAAATTTTTGTATGGGATTTGGTCCCAAATTTTGTCTTTGACACAAACTTTATGTATTTTGGAAAAACACTCTTATATACAGTGATATGGACCTATTTTCATGATCTAATTTATTTACAATGACTTGTGCATTTTATCTTTTATGATGTGTTTATGTATGGGAAAGATGCCAATCCAAAATGTAATTAGCCAATGAATCAACTATACAATTGAATTCTCTCGGTATGTGTTGATATGTAATGAAATTAAATGATCGTTCCAAGAGGCGTACTCTCCGAAATAAACGAAGTAGTATAGGATCGCGAACTGTGTAAACACGGTTTAGATGAGAAACCACAAGTTGGGAGTCTAAAAATACTAATATGGAGTCAATTTCGAGTGAAGCAACCTCCATCAAGAGACCAATGACTGCATGGTATTCCGCGATATTGTTGGTTGCAGGACCTAAACAATTGGCTCCTGAAGAAATCAACTCGCCAGTGGGGGAATAGATTACCCATGCTGCGGAAGCGAGATTCCGGGTATGTCGGCTTGCACTGTCGGCGAATCCGAAGTAGGCAGACATCTGCGCATAAAATTACGAGTCAAAGTAAGAGTGGATACATGAGGTCCACACGCACACCAAAAAATGAGTAAAAGCAAACTAAGTAAGTACATTATGCACAACAAGTAACCCACGTAGGGTAACCTTACGCGTAGAAGCGTTTAAGGTATAGCCCATTGTGGGGCCGTGCCAATGGCGTACCATCACAATCGATTAGTTCATATGCTCCTTTTTCCAAGACATGTTTTACAACAAAGGGGCCGTACCACATAGATTCAAGTTTTCATTTTCCAAGCTTATCGTGCATTTGATCATATGTAAGTACGAGATCACCTTCATTGAAGATCCGAGGTTGAACGGATTTGTCATATTGAGCTTTCACGTGTTTTTTGTGAGCTTCGTTAGCTAAAGCAGCGTCGCGGCGGGTTTCATCTAGCTTAGCTAGGTATAGAAACCGTTCCTCTTCGGAAGTGGTGTGTGGAAGTAGCTCTATGGCTATCTTAAGTGATGGAATTTCACATTCAATCGAAAAAATGGCTTCTAGGCCATACACCAGTTGGAATGGTGTAAACCCAGTAGCACTTTTCACTGAGGTTTGGTATGCCCATAGTGTTGAGAATAGAGCTGAGTGCCAGTTGGATTTCTGGGTACCCACAATACGCTAAATCATTCATTTCAGGACTTTGTTAATGGCTTCAACTTGGCCATTATCTTGTGGGTAATACGGGGTTGAGTTTTCATGGCGAAAACCCAGCTTGGCACTTAGTTCTTCGATCATATGGTTCTTGAAATGGGAGCCATGATCGGTCACAATGGATTGTGGGACACCGAATCTAGCTATAATATGGTTGAATATGAATTGCGCTGCTGTTTTGCCGTCTTTAGCATATGTAGGCATCGCTTCAGCCCATTTTGTAAAATAGTCGACAGCTACTATGACATAGCTATGCCCCCCGGATGAAGTGGGCTTACAGTGCATGAAATCTATGCCCCATTTGGAAAAAGGGATGATGGCAATAACAGGATGGAGTGGAGCAGGATGCGAGCATGTTTTACTATGAAAGAATTGGCATGGTGGACACTTCTTGACTACTTCAATGCAGTCTTTGAAAATTGAGGGCCAGAAGTATCCTGCTCGCTGTATTTTCTGGGCTGTAGCCATCCCAGAGAGATGACCACCACATGTTCCAGCATGGCAGTCATTAAGAACGCGTTCCGCCTCATCTAAGGTCAAACAACACCGAAGAACGGTGTCGACACCACGTCGATAAAGAGTATCGTTGATTATGAGGTAATATTTTGCGTGATGTCGGATGCATCGCCGTTAATCGCGAGTGAGGTCGGGGCGGAAGCGTTGGGTTTGGAGATATAATAGAATATCCCCATACCATGGATCAGATGTGCTAATGAGGAACAATCATTCGTCAGGAAGAGAATCAATGGGCTCGGATTGCTCGGTAGCACAGGGCAAGTTACAAATTAACTCAGCAAAGACCAGAGATTTTTTGGACTTGGATTTGACAAATTCCAAGTCGAACTCTTGAAGGATGACGATCCAACGAGAATATTTGCCCCCAAGCACTTGGCGCGTGAGGATATAATACATTGGATTGAAATCAGCTATAACGGTGGTCTGGCGGAGTAAGATGTAATGACGGAATCTCTGGACAGCAAATACTGTTACCAAAGCTAGTTTTTCAACATGTGAATAACAAGTTTCGGAGTCGAGAAGAATCCTACTAAGATAGTATACCACATGTTCTATGTCGTTTTGGTCTTCCTGGACTAGCACCATACCGATGGTGGAAGTCGAGGCTGCGAGATAAAGAATGTAGTCCCGTGTGTAATCGGGGGGTTGGATCACAGGATCTTTGGTTAAGGCTGCTTTTAGATTGTCAAAGGAGCGTTGGGCTTCGTCATCCCAAATAAAGGGAACGTTCTTCTTGAGAAGCCGCATGTAGCCTTTTGTTATCTCGGACAGATTACAGATGAAACGGCATAGAAAGTTTTCATGCCCTTGCAAACATTGAAGTTCTGGAATGTTGGTGTGTGAAGGCAGGGCTAAGATAGCTGCTACCTTTGCAGGATCTATTCGTATCCCGCTTTTGGAGAATATGAAGCCCAACAGTTTTTCAACTTCTACACAAAAGATGCACTTATGCGGGTTCAAACGTATATTGTAGCGACGACACCTTTCGAAAATGGCGCTTAAGTGGTCTGGATGGTCTTCCCGGGTTCGAGAGTGAGCGGGAAGGTCATCAAGATATGGTTCTACAATATGTTTGATGTCGTGAAATGCGTATGACATCGCCCGTTGGAAAGTTTCCCCCGCATTTTTAACGCCAAAAGGTAACTTTTGATATGAAAAAATCCCCCAAGGGCAGATAAAGGCCGTTTTGTGCTGGTCGGCTGGGAGGATATCGATTTGATTATAGCCGGAAAAGCCATCCATGAATGAGAAGATGACACTCCTGGCACAGTTATCGATGATCTGGTTGATGAACGGAGTTGGGTAGTTTTCCTTTGGACAAGCTTTGTTCAAATCACAGTAATCAACACAGACTCTAATTGTTCCCTGTTTCTTGGCTACGGGAACGATGTTGGATACCTATTCTGTCAATGAGATAGGATAGATAAAACCAGCACGCAAAAATTTTTCAAATTCTGCTTTAATAGCGGCTTCCTTATGAGGATGGACGGGTCGAAGCTTTTGCCGAACAGGTTGGGCGCCAGGGAAAGTTGGAATTTCATGGACCACAATCGAGGGGGTCAATTCCTGGCATTTCTTCATAACTCCAAGCAAAAACATCACGGGAAGTTTTAAAGTAGGTGCTATAGAACTCCATTTCGAGGGGAGTACATGTTTTGCCGATATGTACATTTTCCACGATACCAGGCTTCACTGAATATCGATGGGAGTGGTTGCCATAAGATTAGCCAAGTTTTCTTCGGAAAATACTTCGTCGAGGGAAGTAGGGAACTTGGTTTGAACCATCCCAAGTGAAGTACTGGGTTTTGTATCAGGCTCAAGTGGCTGAATGGTGGGGAATGAAGATCGATGATGAAAATCTCCCCATGGTGGCTCATCACCGCACATAAACTCCATAATTGATTCGTCAGTGGGAAAAATCAAATTGAGAGTATCAAAAAGTGGTGGGTATGGACGAGTCTCAGCCGAGAGTTGTGCCATGGAATGATGAGTAGAACAGTCGACCCAATCGGTGGCTGATTGGATCGCGTTATATGTTGCGAGGTTTCTATTCAGAGGCATAGAGTTGCCATAGTCTTCAATCTGAGAGGGACTCGGAATCACCCATGAATCATTGGAAGGGGGTGAAATTCGATGAAATCATGTTTACTGGTTGAACATGGGTTCCCAGCTCTGGAAAAACTCCAATAAGGGATGAATCCTTCATGAGACCAACACCAATGTCTTGGAACCGGTACTGAGGTTGATCCAATAATGGGACGGTGTTGGCGGAGTTTGGGTGGGAGTATGGGATACAGTAATCCAGTTGATCAACAGTGACAATTTTCCCTTCACGAGGAAATTGCACGATCCAGAAGACTGTAGATGCTATGGCGGTCACGGCATAAAACCAGTTCCGGCCAAGGAGGAGATTGTAATCCAATGGTGCATCTACGACCCCCAGTTCAACACCAATTGAGGGAATGAGTCCATAAGGTTGAAAACCGTGTCCATCAAACACCTTGAGAGTAGTAGGAGAAGTCGTGACTTCGGGTGAGCCTAAGGCTCTCCAGCAGTTCAAAGACATGATCGATGTGGAGGCACCTTTGTCTAACACAGTGTGGTGGATTATATTTCCATGGATTTTTGTGTGAACCTGGAAGGCTAACTGGTGAGAAAGCCGAGGTTTAGCGTTCTCTAAGTTAAACATAATGGAGTTTGAAGTATCTGGGTTCATTGCCCCCAGTGCTGAAAGTAGGGTTCTACGCTGCGTGGGGCAGTGTTGGAGAACCTCGAGAGTCGACATGGCGTAGGGTGCTTGAGCTAGATCCTCAACAATATTGTAATTTTGGGAGGCTCGAGCATTGGGATTAAATTTCACCTTTCGTATGGTGCCCTTGGTTGGGCGTAGCACTGTATCCGTAAGCGGTCTCTCGATATGGAGATGGCCGGCAGGGGGGGGAATAGGAGTCGGATATTCAACGGGAGATTTGCCTTTGGCTATCTCCGATTGTTTGTTTGAACTTGGAGGATTGGCATACGTCTTTGAACGAGTGGTGATATGAATCTCCTCGTTACTCGTCAACAGGATTTCACGGTTTGTGGACGTCTCTCCGCGGGTAGGATTGGACGGGTTGCCCCCTTGTGGGGTTTCTTGGGAAATCATTTGCTATTGCTGTTGAGGGAAAGGGTCAGTTAACACTGTCGGGCGAGAGGATCCTTTAAAAAATTTGTTGACTTCATCCTTGTAGGGACAGTCATGTTTGTAGTGATCATCTTGACAAATTAGGCAGGGAAACTTAGCCTTTCGACGTGGTTTCTGGTCATTCTGGGTGGGTTGTGGCTTGGGGTTCTCCTGCTGGTTTTTCTTGGGTTTACCACGATTGTTTTTCTTCTTTCCCCCGGATGGTTGTGACGTAGATTGAACTGCGTTCACTTCGGAGGAAATAGCAGGAGACGTAATTGTTTTTGAAGCAGCATGAGGTAAAGCGGGGGAAGCAGAAGCTTGTTGTCCCGTCGAGTTGGTAGCAGGCTGAGCCTTGACTGAACCGACAATACCATCAATGGGGGGTTCAGTGGTAGGCTTCATTGGACCAGTGTTAACGCGGGAGGCATGAGGAAGAAGTTCATGTAAAGTACTGGATTGAGTGTATACCAAATCCATGTATTGGGCTGCCGAGATGGCTTGTTCTTCTGTAACCGGCCCACGCATAGCAATATCTCTGGCTATGGGAGGAAAAAAAGATTTCGTGAACCAATCAGCGAGTAGCTGATCTGGAATGGGTGCCTTAATTAGCCTACAACGTCGTCGCCACTCATGGATGTGATCTGAAATGTGTGTAGAAGTGGTTTGACGCAGTGAGGTTAACAGTTTTGTTCTAGTCTCATACCGGATGGGGAGCTGGAAATGAGTCAGAAACTGCATAGCCAAGGTGTTGAAATCATGGAAAGAGTGTTGTGGCAGCTCGATGTACCATTTTTCTACCGTGCCAGTAAGCGTACATTGGAAGAGCCGAAGTCGAATGGAATCATCCATCAAGGAGTTGGATGAACACCAAAGATGGAAGGTCATCACGTGGTTCTTGGGGTCTTCCATAGGCTTAGCATCGAACTTAGGAATGTCCAATGGAAGTTTGGCTGGGATAGGTGGCCAGTGAGGTTCATTCCATATAGGATCGTTAATAAGCCTTGACAAATCAGGTAAGTCAAGTGTGGCCAAAAAGGGAAGTTGACGGTTAGTCTGCGGGTATGAGTAATAACCATGTGGTGCAAAGAAACCTGGAGGGCCCTGCATAGCATACTGCTACGTGTTATACCCATATGTGTTTCCTGGGGGGTACTACTGGAAGTTCTGTGGGTAGTAAGCCATCTGGTTAACCAGTTGATTGTAGGTAACTGGTTGGTGGGTGTTCTGCTGAGTGGGTATGGTACCCTGGGGTTGTGGAAACCCAGGAATAGTTGCTGCTCCTGGTTGGGGAAAAGTTCCTTGGAATTGTTGTGTTCCAGGAATGTTACCACCATATTGAGTAAGTGGAGTGTTTCCCTTAGAAGGGTTAGGGAGTGGCTGCGACGGTGGTGTCCATGGAAGGCTCGTTCCTCCTTGGGGAGTGAGTGGAAATTGAAGTGATGGGTTCCATGGAGTTGTAGCAGCTGAAGGGTAAGGGAAGACAGACTTCAAGTTGGGGGGAATCTGAGATTGCCCCCCAGCTTGGTTCCAGTTTCTGAAAAGTGAGTACCCCCCACTCTGTGGGATTTGAGGGTCCCAAGAAGGAAGCATACTTGACGGGGGAGGTTGAGAATAAGTTCCGGTTGGAATGTCGGAATAAGGTTTCCCGCTGCCAGGTGTGTTGTACATACCATACTGAGCAGATGTTGTTGGTTGGGAGAGTTGTTGGATGGAACCAATGGGTTGTCCGCCAGCAGATGGGTTGGATGGCCCTATAGGAGGAGGCTGTTGACTAGGAACGGGGTTCCCAACAAAAGGTTGTCCTCCAACTAGTTGGGTTGATGGCCCTATGGGAGGATGTTGTTGACTAACAATGGGGTTCCCAACAAAGGGTTGTCCCCCAGTTGTTTGGGTTGATGGCCCACCAGGGGGGGTTTGCATGTTGGAGTTAGGGACCACTGTAGCCGATTGTCCATCCCCTGAGATAGTGTAAATGATGGCTGAAGGTGATGCTCCGTTCAAAACGGAAGATCCAGCAGTATGACTAGGTGTTCTTCTGCCGCTAGCCAAATATGATAGTGTGGATTGGCCAACGGTGCCAAAAGTACCAATTTGCGGAGGGGGTTGTCCATATCTGACAGGTGAGGACGGAGAAAAAACTGGGTTATCCCTCATAGAATGTGCGCCAAAAATGGGTGATGGCAGCAAATGTGGGGAATTTAGTCCAGGGGTATCAACATCGTCCATAACATGTTCAATGATAGGAGGACCATCGAAAACTGGGTCCGAGTTCATGTCCTGAAAAGGGTTTTGGGGATCCGGTGGGAACCTAGGTATAGTAACGTCCGAAGGTCCGGAGCCGTCTGCAAAGGAGTGACTAAACTCTGTGCTAGACGGGATGTTGGGATCCTGATAGTCAGAAGGACGAGTAGCGGGGGGAATTTCTAGACGTTGTCGAGAGCATTTGCTCTGTATCGTGTCTAAACCGTGCCAATGCTAACGGGGAGTTAGCTAGACTAACCATACTAGACTGGATGGAAGCCATGATTTCATGTCCCAGAGGGAGGTTGGGTAGAGATATAGTACGAGGTACATTGCTAGAAGAACTTGGTTCCTGTGGATGAACACTGGGTGACGTAGTGATAACAGGCGGAAGCTCCACCTGGGAAGTGATGAAGCCATAATCAGGTTCAAAAGGTGTGTCAGGAAGTTGAGTATCTTCAACGATTTCAACGTACCTTCCTGGGACTAAAATCAAGCCAGTTATGTCCTGGTCGGACCCTTCGGTAGTGCCAATAGATCCGTCTGTGTCATCGTGAAAAGTGTCTGATGGACGGGAAGTGCTGACATCAGGTAGAAGGATGACCTCTGGTCTAGTACTTTGGGCTGTACTAGGTTCAGCCGTTGTAATGGTGTCCACTGTGGAAGATATATCTTGAATAACAGTGGGTGAAGTGACAGTGGAAGTCTCAGATATGCTAGTGGTTGCAGACGCTGCAATAGATTCTGAGACTGTGCTGTGAGTAGCAGTTACAGGCGGAACTGAAGATGTTGTACGTATCGGTGGTGGAATGTTCCCTTGACCAGCACCGTGGCCAGGAGGAGCGGGAATGCATGATGCAGGTGGACCGGAAGTCTGTGGCGGTGGTGGTGGTGGAGGGATTTGGACCTATATTCTTCGTGATCTTCGTGGTTGTTCTGACATGATGACAAGAAAGTGAAAATCGGGGGCAGTTTCGTAACAAAGAACTCAAAAACTCTAATGCAGCCGAGTGTGCAGAAGAGGAGATAGAAAAAGCAAGGCTCACAGGCCAAAAAAGCAAGCTCTAAAATCTATATTGATATCGGTGTCTCAATAAGCGAGCTGATACAAAAAATGGCCAGAATGCCAACAAGCAGTCCCTAAAAAGAAAAATGACCCTCTACAGAGATGAGATAACAAGCAAACTCCTAACTAAGAGCTGGAGACCTCAACAAGCTGTATCCTTCGCAAGGTGATGAAATCCAAGTCGAACAATATAACATGAGAGACCGATATAAGAAGGATATCCCTCTACCAAAAGGGATCCTGGGTAAAAGAGCCCTAGTACAATAGTTACTAATCTACCTCGTTCATGACACGTTGGAAAAGGTTTTGGGCACTTCAGCCTTCCGAAGAAGACAATGATCGATGTTTCCTTAGGGCTAAGTGGAGTGCGGCATTCCACAAAGTCCGTCCAGTTCTCAATCTCACGGTCGTTTAACCCCTGAAAGTTAGAAACAGTCAGGAGGCCCCTCCACAAACTGGCTGTGACTGTGTCAATAAATACTAGAGGATTTTAGTTCCCTAGAAGACAACAACTATGTCTCAGATGAAAATGACAAGGGGGAATTATTTTGATGCCTATCCCCGGTGTCCTACCTAACTACCAAATTCTTTTGATTTCCTCAAGTGAGGTTAATGTTGGTTTAATTAGGGAGATTAATTTTAGTGGTTGTCTTACTCAATCAGGTAATGGACGTGAAACTTGATGGAGTTATGACGACTCAAACCATGTAAATGAGAATGAACAAAAAATAAGCCTTTGTCTTCGATGAAATCTAGCTATGGGAAAGAGAGAGTTCTTCGATAAAAAATGCATGAAATTTTTCACAAGCAATAAAAAACCAAAACAAGAAATTTTTGTTTTCTTTTTGTAAATAAAGCCAAACTGAAATAAACACTCCTTTTAATGCACTGATCCTACAACTAATATGCTTCAAATATGAGAATTTCTGTGGCAAATTCAATGGTTCATTTCCTAATGCAAAATAATGCTACTAGACTTTTTCAATTCAAACAACAGAATTGCTTTCAAATGATAATTTTTAAATTACTGGAAATGATGAACACAATGTGACTGTAAAAGTGACAGAGATCAGTAAAAGAGAACAGCAGTGTTGGGTTGGTTGTGGTGAAAAAATCAAGTCAATGCAATCAAACTGGAAAAATGACCCAATATGCAAATCATGCCACTAATTCAAACAAATCAAGTTCACAACAAGGAAATAATCACACCACACAGACTGTAAAATGACCAGGATGATAACAGGCAACAGTAAATACTACCTAAGGCAGAGAGAGACTCAGGAAACCAAGCAAGGATAAAAAATTTAAAAAATTGCAGACACTACTGCGGGGCAGAATGAGGCTGTAGAGCGGCACTGTGACAGTACCGCTCTGGTACTAATGCAGAGAACGCGGTACTACCGCGCTGTAAGCAGTTCAGAGGGCGTGGTACTATGGCAAGGTAAGAAAAAAGCGCAACTTGAGAAAAGAAAATGAAGTTTTCAGGGTTGTTGCTAACCCAGGGGACTCAGTGATCATACAGGGAGAAAAAATACAACGAGGAGGGGTGAATAAAGGTCAAAAAAGACCAAGATTCAAACTGGTTTGAAGTGCAAATAAAAAATCACAATCAAAAGATGGATGACAGTGAACTGAATCAATCAAGCAGAAATCAAAACCAACAGAGTCGCCATTCTTGTTTGTTAGAATTTTTCCCTACGGATAAGTCAAAATTCTCTTAACTTAAAGTAGAATTTCACTAACTCTAAGCTAAGAACAAAACGAAACAAATGCTACCTTGAAATTCCTGAACTAACTTTCACAACAAGATTACATGTATTCAAAAACAATGAAAGATATGACTCACCTTTCAATCTGACGTTTGTCCCGCTTCTAGCTCTTGATCCAAAGCTCCGATGTAGAACCTGTTAAGATCAACCAAAGAACAAACATACAAGATTCCAAATACCTTGAATGTAAAGATTAGATTCAAATCTAGATTAGATACATTCCATGCTAAAGACTTGTATAATACACATGAAATGCGAAAAACAAGACAAGTTATCTTATTACAAACTTGAAGAATGCTTACAAAGGTTGCTTGATGTCCAAGCTAATCCTCCAGCTCCAAGTGCTTTCTCCTTTAGCTATCTCCACAATGCTGCAAGATCATAAGTTTGGTACTTCTAAGAGTCCTCCTCTTTCCCATGGAATGCCTCTCCTTTATAGTGTATGGTAGGGTTAACCAACAAGAGAGATGGGTGGATCTAGGGAGGATCAAGGTTTCTAATCACAGAAAATGAGTTGGGATCGAATTAGGGACCCCAATCTTCCATTATCTTCGAAAATCCAAAATGCCACAAGCCATGGAAAAAAGGCTATAAAAAGAGTACCACGCCCTGAAATCTGAGCATAACGTGGTAGTACAGCGTGGCAGAGAAAAAGCATAGCGCGGTAGTGTGGACTATCGAGCACCTACAACTGAGCAAGGCATGGTAGTGTGGGTAAATAAAGTCTCAGCTGGGTTAAATCTTGATAGGGTGGATTTACCTTCAAGGATTACTCATCTTCTGGGTGGTTCAAACAGTAGGGGAAGTGTTGTCAACTCTGTTTGTGGTGGAGATGCGACGCTGTGGAATATAGAGGTATAACAAAAATGCATGCACTGGAGAAACCATGCACACAATGGTATAAAATTAACCATGGACATGATGATTTTTAATGTCCTTGACCTTCTCACATGCCTAGAAATCATGTTATTACTCAAAATGTTTGTTGTTAGAAAATGAAGAAAATCCATAAATACATGGGATAGGAAACATGTATGCAAGAAATGGTAAAATTCACATTGATGGTTATATAAGCAACAAACACATTCAATCACACATGAATAGAAGACATTATGGAATCAAATATTAAAACTATTCTTGGATTTTATTACAATTGAATAATAAACAAGAGAAACCAAAACAAACTACAATGAATACATTTGATCTTCTCTATCAATTCTAGCCTCTACAAGAACTAGTACAACTACTATTGTCTTATCAAAATTCATCATTTATACAAATTAATAAGGCAAATTTCCTTAATTATCATTCCTTCATATTCAACAACTTAATTCCATGTCTACATATGACATGATGTCCTCACTGGTAATCCAAATTAGAATACAAATCTACTTAATTACACAAATGTGTATTATGGAAATTATCAAACCCTTACTAATAAAAATATACATGCACAATCTTAGGAAAATGTATTCCTCCACTAAAAAATGGGTTCCTGAAGGGCTTTGAAACAAATTATTTGTCATTTTTCATGACACATCATTTGACATGCTCTGGATGCACCTGTTTTGAACCAATTTACTTTTTCCAGCGAAAAAAACTACTATTGTTATTCATATGAATCAAATAGTACAAAAAAACTGATTCTTCAGACGAATCAAGATACATGGATCGAGTATCAGCCAGCCCATTTTCGAGCGAAACATGATGATTTCTGAGATCATACAAAAAACCTCAAAAGTATAGATTGTTTCTTGATTAACAGAACAGCAAAAATATGAAAGCATAAGTCAAAACCCCCGAGATATCACTGACTAGCAGCAAAATTAGTAACAGTCCATAAAAGAGACTATCCCACAGTTCTGTAGACTGCTCTCAAGCCATTCTTCCCAGTGCAATTGTCCTTCTGAACCAGCTAAAGCTTGTTTTGATAAAGTATCAGCATGTTGGTTATATTCTCTGTAAATATGCTCGAAGCAAATATGCTGATGTTTGGAGATTTCCATGCGAGTACTGTGGATCCAGTGTCGGAGGTTTAGAACATTGAGACAGAAATCTCCAGCAGCCCACTTAATGGTGACTCTGGAATCTCCAAAGACTTTGATATTGACCAGACCAAAGATGTTGGCTACTTTGAGAACACACCAAAGGGCCAGCAATTCCGCTTTCATGTTGGAACCCTGCCCGCAATTAAGCCTGAAAGTGAAGAAATGAGTTTCATTTAAAAAAATAATCCCTCCCACAGCACAGATACCAAGTTGAGATGCTCCATCAAAGAAAAGGATGGGTTGATTCACTGTGAAGTTAAAATTTGCTGTTCTGGCCTTCTTTGTCTTATGAGAATCATCCCTGCAATTGGAGATCATTTTGTGTGCAGCTGAGGCACAATGTGAGACAACCGGAGGGCATTCCTGGAAGATTGCACGATTGCGAGCATACCAAATAGACCAAGCAACACAGATAATAACATAAAGCTGTTGTCTACAGGATCGATACCAATTTAAGAGTGCTTTGTTAAAGTCATCCACGATCCAGCACTGCGAAGAATTCAGAAGAGACGCGACCATTTGCCAAACTTTATTAGTGAATTCACAATGCACAAACAGATGTTGTTTGGTCTCAGATTCTTTTTTGCATAAAATGCATAAGCTGGGCCCAATCCATTCACGTTTGCATAAGTTTTCCCACGTCTTCAAACGATTTTGAATAAGCAGCCAACAAAAACATTTGATCTTTAAAGGAAGAGGCCAATGCCACAGAGTTTCATACCACCAATCCTGTGGAAAACAAAATTTAGATTGTATAATTCTGGAGTATGCAGTCGAAGCAGTAACTTGTCCTGTAGATGGATTGCCTCCCCAGATAAGCCTATCTGGTTCAAGATTTAGCGAAACACCCGCAGAGTTTAACCTAGAAATGTATTCATCCCATACTCGAGCATTGTAATCTGTGAGCCCCAATTCCCTTGAAGAGATCCACTTTGGGCTGAGCATCAGACTCGAATTCCGCAGATAAATTTTATCCAATGATGACATTCCCAGGATCTGTAGGTATTGTATAATGCCATCTGGAAGGATATAATTTTCATTCAATCCAATAATGGGATCAATCCCAATACGGATCGATGAGCCAGCACCAACATGCCAAACCAGATCATCTTTAATCCAATGAAATATTTTCATGAATCCCCTCCATAAAGGAGAAAAATTCCAGCTTGAAAGCTTTGGATTCCTAATCCAACATATGACATCCAAATTGATATACTTGCAATGTATGAGTCGAGACCAAAGGGTGTTCCCAAATATGCTTCTCCAGAGACTTTTAAGTCTTAATGCGGTGTTGAAAACTGTCAAGTCTTTAACCCCCCAACCTCCGAATCTGAAGGGCCTAGAAATGACATCTGCTGCAACCATATGCATAGTACCAGAGATGGCCAAACCAGACCAAAGAAAATTGTAGCAATAACGATTGATAATTTTAATAATGGAAGATGGAACTTCCAACAAAGTGAACCAGTAGACAGGGATGCTACAAAGGACTGATTTTAGCAAAATAAGCTTACCGCCTCTGGAAAGAAATCTGTAGGCCCAATGAGCTATACGGTCTTCAAATTTTCTCAAAAGCCAGAACCAGTCTCTCGTGTGATAATTATTTGGTTTAATAAAAAAACCAAGGTACTTAAACCCCAGCTCCAAAGGGCAACACTTATAGGGAAGAATGGAAAAGATGTCATTCAAATGATCTACATCCGCCGATAAGTGGTAAAAGCAAGATTTACCTTCACTGACCCTCATGCCTGATGCTTTACAGAAAATATGAATAATATCTTTGTAGATGATCCATTCCTCAAGAGAGTCTGCACCTACCATCAGTACATCATCAGCAAATAAAACATGGGTAATCACACAATCATTTTTTAAATTAATTCCCTGGATCTGCTCATTCACAACTGCTTGATTTATCAATCTGCTAAATCCATCCATGATAAGAATAAATAGCAATGGAGACAGAGGGCAACCCTGTCTAATGCCCCTGGAACATCTGAAAAAATCCGAGGGACTTCCATTAACAAGAACAGAAATGTTCATTGATGAAATACAGGCCATTATCCACTTAATGGTCAATGAAGGGACACCAATCTGTATGAGGATTAACCTGAGGAATGACCAATTGACTCGATCATAAGCTTTTTCGAGATCCATCTTAAGAACTAGTGTCTTTTTCTTATGAATCTTTATACTGTGCAGCACCTCCTGTGCGATACCAATGGCATCATGAATTTGACGCCCAGCTAAGAAGCCAAATTGCTCAAATGAGATGTGTTGAGAAAGAGAAGACTTTAGTCGATCAGCAATTATTTTGGAGATGAGCTTGTATAGCAAATTACATAGAGCAATTGGTCGATAATCTCCTAACCCCCTCGGTTTGTCTTTTTTGGGGATAAGGGTAACAAATGTCGAATTCAATCCCCCAGGAATGTATCCATTCAATCGAGAGTAATTGACCAATTCTTTTAATTCTGCTCCCATAAGATCAAAAAACCGAATGTATAGCTCCACCGGCCACCCATCAGGACCGGGGCTTTTTTCTTTTGCAAAGCACTTTAGAGTTTGTTCAATTTCTTCTAACGATATATCTGCTTGAAGGCTTTCTGCCTCTTGCTCATTAAAAAAACGAGGGAAGAGGGAAGCCACTTTGATTTGCTCGGTCATACAACAGTCGCCAGGATCACTGTAAATTTGCCCAAAGAAAGAAGATGCTTCAGATTTTAAATTTTCAAGACCAGAAATAAGATTATCTCTGTCATCACTAATCTCCCATATATGCTTAGAATTCCTTCTGGCAGATGCGAATGAGTGGAAAAATTTTGTATTTTTGTCACCATAGGATAACCAAGTGGCACGACTTTTCAGTCGCCACTCTTTTTCCATGTTTAAAAGAATCTCTTTTTTTTTTTTCTCTGTCTGCTTCATAATCTCAAACCCTTCAAATGAAAGAGAGCAATGGATATTATTAGAAATTGCTTCCTGTAAACTCTGTTCCAACTGAGATAATTCCATCTTATCCGCCAATTTCTTGTCTTTAATCCATTTGGTCACCTCATCTTTAAGGTCTTTTAATTTTTTGCAGAAGCACAGGATTGGATTTGCGTCCAAAACCTCACAGGATAACCAAAAATTTTTAACCATAATACAGAAATTATCATCTTCCAACCAACTGGTATTGAATTTGAAGGGAGATGCAAGCTTCTGTCCCGATGAGTCCAGTTGTAGTATGATGGGCCAATGGTCCGAGAATTTCTGGTCGAAAACCCAAGATCGATGATGTTGAAAAAATTTCAACAAATCTGCACTTACAAGGAATCTATCTAGACGTTTGTGTACCCCATCACTTCCAAATTGCCCGTTTGTCCAGGTGGGAGAGAGCTTATGAGGCTTGACATCTACCAGATCTGCATCAATAAATAAATGTGAGAAAAAACCAGCGAGGTCATCCAGTTTCGCAGAAACACCCCAGATTTCCGCAGCATGCCAGGTAAAGTTTAGATCTCCAGCTAAAATTAAGTCCTTCAGGTTTAAAAGACCTGATGCTTTGAGAGAAGACCAGAAATCCACTCTCTCCCGATAAGGGGCGTAGCAGTTTAATACTGAAAGTGAATGGTTGTTGGCACAGAAAAAACCCTTAAGAAAGATTCCCCAGGGCGTAGAGAAAGCTTTAAGATCATAGAAATTAGGGCCTATTTTGACATTTGACATGCTCTGGATGCACCTATTTTGAACCAATTTACTCATATGACATAAAACAAAAAGAAAAGGCACTCCATGCCTTGAGAATGATTAAGAGTCAATGAATAATAAATCTCTTTGAAGGGGAAACCTCCTACAATATATCCAATGCACAAGACAAGATGAGATGACTATAAAAATTCCATCTCCTTTATTATAAATATGAGATGAAGTGATCATGATGTAACCTACCACTAAGTCAATGTAACTATAACTAATATACTAATAATGAATGATGGTTAGGGCCTTAACATAGCCCACATCTTAAAAATATATGTGGCCTCAGCTCAAAATATTCCCATGTAACTACCTTTGGAGGCATATTCATCCACTTTATTAGGTACTCAATAATGGTTATATTATGTAGAGCTAAAGAACATTGATCAATAACCTTTTTTTATTCAAAAATCAACTTCCCATCTTCATCCAATTCAAGAAGTTTTGTTTACACTAGCATAGTTTGTTCTATAACCTTTTTCAGGTAATGTACATGAAAAACCTCATGAGTATTAGAAGGAAACAAATCCAACTCATAAGTCACTTCTCTAATCTTGCAAATAATCTTCATCCTGTTCTATTCCATTTGAATTTTTTCTTTAATAATTTCCAAAGTTTCTTTTCCATATGTGGATCTATTGATTGTACTTAAGAATTCTCTTGCAAAAAGGATATGAGACTAGGAGCTAGGTAATCATAAAGAGATTCAAATGGAGACATCTTAGTAGATGTGTGGTAGGTGGTATTGTACCGCAATTTTGCTAGAGGAAGGCGCTTGACTCATTGAGACTAATTGTTTGAAGAATAACAACAAATATAATGCTCTAAACATTTCTTAACTATTTATGTTTGACCATTTGTTTGTGGATGATATAATGAACTTATAGGTAGTGTTGTTCTCCTTATCTTCCATAACTCTTTCCAAAAATTTCCTATGAATTTTGGATCTCTATCACTTACCGTTACTTTAGGAATCCATGAATTATATGAATTTCCTGCATGAACACTTTCCACTTGGCTTGTTATGTAGTTTGAATTCCACTAAAAACGTACATATTTTGTGAATCTATCCATGACCCAAAAAATGACATCCTTATCTTCTGATTTTGGTAAACCTATAATGAATTTCATTGATATATCTTCCCATATTTGATTAGGTAAGTATAAGTGTTTAAATAATCCTTTTAGGCTTTGATTGTATATCCTTTATTTCTTTGGAATTCACTTAATTTTTTTTAATATCTTTCTTCTTTCCTTTCCCAAAAAAATATTTTTTTATCCTTTAATATGTTTTAAGGATCTGTGAATATCTTGCCATTGGAGAGTTATGAGACTCCCTTAATAGTTTTTGTTTCAACTTTGATTGAGGGCATACAAACAATTTACTCTTGTCTCAAAGGATATCTTTCTTCCACTCCCAATGTTCCACAGATCTCTTCACTTCTTTTATACATTTTATTTTTGTCTTGAAATATTGTCTTCTTTCCATTCATGGTGAGCTTCCTCCAACCACACATGAATGGAATATAAATTGTATGCTTCTTCTATTCCAAAAAGGGCATTTGCTACCACATTGTCCTTCCATTTTTTGTGATTAATTTCAAAATCAATTCCTTACAATTTGCTACCAACTTTTGTTGTTTTTCTAATGAAAATATTTGATCCAAAAAAATTCTTTAGGCTATCATGGTTTGTCTGGACTTTAAAATGCCTCCTCAAGAGATATTATTGCCATTTTTTAATACATGTAAAACTACTCCCATTCATTTTTCATATGCATATTTCACCAAGTATTCTCCCTTGAATTGTTTACTTTCAAAATCCAACGACCTCCCTTCTTGCATCAATATTGATCCAATTCCTTGTCTCGATGCATCACATTTGAATGGGAACGTTTTACCAAAATCAAGTGTTTCCAATACTGGTGTCACGTCCCCACCGACCTACCTGGCCACTAGAGACGGTGATCCATTTTTTTCTCCCAAAACATCGACTGAGTGCCCATACACACAGTCAGGAAAGTTCGGGTCCGCAATACGCAACCCGCAGTTGTGAACCCACAACCTTCAATCCACAACAGTGGATCCCGCAATCCGCAACCCACAATTGCGGATGCAGAAATGCGGAATTCCAACTTTCGCAGGAGGTCGCTCCCGCAACCCGCAACAGCTGATCCCACAACCCGCATCCCGCAATTACGTATGCGGAATTGTGGAGTCCCAAAACACATACTTTTGAACTCGACGATTCCACAACCCGCAACCCGCAATTGCGGAACCATGCATGCGGAACCCTGCCTATGTAAGGGAAACTTCATCAAATCTTCTAAGGGGCATAACACCTTCCTCCAGGATCCAAATGGGGTAAGGTTGATACCATTTAAAATCTCTTGGAGAGCTCTATCCAATGGTAGAGTCCCCTAATCAGGTGCGGTATCTAACCTTCCCATTTACTTCTCTGAAGTTATGTCTATATATCCACTTAGACACTTCCAACCTTCTTCCTGCCAAGATCTTCCTTTCCATCTGATCACAGAGGTTTATGAAACCACTTCCAGGGCTTCCCTTCTTCCCCAGGGATCAGGTGTAAGTATACATCTCCTTCACCGGGTTAGTTATACATAAACATTCATCTCCAAACAATGAAACACTATCATTCATTATTACATATAAAATGCATTAAACAGGGTTAATCCACACATCTATCATATGCAAGAATTACAAGGCATTAAACTCATGCAATATAAGATATACATACAACAATGAACTTAGCCTCTTACTCAGACCTGTACATGACTTCATGTCAATCCCATTCATATACATACATTCCACAGTTCCATAATTATACACAAGCATTCATCACAAAACAATGAAACACCATCATTTCCTATAACATGAATACTTATCTTTCAATTCTGAAGCAACTGGCTAAGTGAGAGCAACGTTCCACCCAACCTTAGATCTTTTTCCATCCTATATTATTTCAGCTGAGAGATCACCCCTGAGTTGGGCAGTGTATCCACTAAGGAGGGCTAACAGGTTCTCTCACAGTCAAGGCTCCATTCTCTTACTAAACCAATATGTAGCTGGGTTTATCAAGCATTCCAGGGCTCCTACCCATGCTAAGCCAACCTACAGTGGTTTATCAATCATTCAGGGACAACAAGGAAGGCGTTGCTAAGCTAGTGAGCTCAACCACAGAGCTACAGGCATCTCAGCACTCAGTTGACCTAGCACCCACAATACCTACCACATCCAACACAAGGAAGACCTACTTTACTATTACACAGTCCTTCAAGGCATCTTCCCTTCCAGTGCTATTCCAGGATGGGTATAGAAAGGTCCAGTCGCTCTCAGTCGACCTGGCACCCACAATACCTACCACATCCAACACAAGTAATACCCTTTCACTGCTGCACAGTCTCTCATGGTCCTTCCCTTCCAGCGCTATTCCAAGATGGGAATAGAAAGGTCCAGTCACTAGTTCATTGAGACTATAGCCTTCATTGGGTTTATCAAGCAACCCAACTCTCTCCCATAATTCAACAACTGATTCATTAACAGGCTAGGGGTTTCCTCACGACCGCTCTGCCAATACCACTCTATAATATCTTTCTTCCAATACCACTCTGTCGTTGTAACTGGGATTTACACATAGGGTGTCATGGATATCATATCTCAGGACTTTTCTAACACACAGGAAGCATGAATAGACTCTGATTTCCTTCCCTATATTGGTTCGGTGTATACAGGAAATACTTGAACGAATTTTCTGCGAGGGTCGATGGCTCGTGAATGGGCCAGTGAGTGAGGAATCAATCCCCCCCTCCTCCACTGAAACGGGTAGTCAAACAGACTCTGTGAATTCCCAGGCGATTGAGTGTCGTTCAGGACAAGCAACCAGAGCCATGCCCTGCCATACGAAATCGCAAGCATGCTCCATACTCCATCGGCTTCAACAATCAGGGTTCTCAACCACCCACTGCAATTGCATTAATCTCAGCAGGGAGTTCCAATGAGTTCTCAGTCAGACATGTGGCAATATGGGAAACCAATCCCAAACCCCCTCACCTCTCCCTAGTGGATACACATGGCCCCTTCTCATTAATTGCCTCCGTAGCCAGCTTCTTGGTTATTTTATTCATTCAGTAGTAATTACATCATTTACATTTCTTCATGGCTTAATCAACCCATGAATAATCAAACTGTCCAAATACTTGCCTAAGCAATAAACTTAAACATCCACTAGTGGGTCCTTGGCCTTGAGCTCCACACTAGGGAAAATACACATACTGTACATACACAGTATTTACATTGAATCCAATAAACATCAAGGGAAAAATGGGGTATTACAATTGGTGTAGAAAACATAGCATCATTTAAGACTAATAATTCCAATGTTCCTTTTCATTCCATACGAATGAATTTTTATTCAAGAGAGATGTGAGTGGGTCTGCAATGTGTGCATAATTCTTAACAAATTTCCTATAATACTAGCCTGTAAGACCCAAAAATCCTCTAAGATTCTTGATGTTCCTATGAATGGGCCATTTTGTGATAACTTGAATATTTTGAAGGTCCATATTGAACCCTTCTCTTGAAACAATATGACCCAAATACTCTACTTTTTGTTTCCAAAAGCCCATTTGGAGCTTTTTATATGCAATTGATTGTAATCAATAATTTGTAGGACTTGATCCACATGTTTAATGTGTTTTCCCATGATTTTCATAAATAAGTATATCGTGAAATAAAACAACACAAACTTTCTAAAATGAGTTCAAATGTTTTTGTTCATAACTTTTTGAAAAGTAGGAGGAGCATTAGTCAATCCAAAAGGCATGACCAAGAACTAATAATGCCCTTCATGTATTCTAAAATCTATTTGGGAATGCCTTATTCTCTTAATTTGATTTGGTGGTGTCCTTATTTAAGATGTAACTTTGTGAAATAAGACACTATGAAGCTCATCTAATAGCTCATCAATATTTCGAATAGGTAATTTATCCTTGATGGTGATTTTGTTTAGATCTTTGTAATCAAGACATAGCCTTCGAGCATCGTCTTTTCTTTTCACCATCACTACTAGTGTTGAAAATAAACTCCTTCTTGGTTGATTAATATTTGCATCCAACATGTCTTGTACCATTTTTTCAATCTCCCATTTTTAGCGACATGGATATCTATAAAGACTTTTGTTAGGAGTAATTCCGACTATGAGTTTAATTTGATATTCATGATATATAAATGAACTCAATAGCCCTTTAGGAATATATCGGAATACTTTGTGGTGATTTTTCAAGGTATATTTTAAGTCATGAATAATCCATTCTAGTTTGTAGAAGCCATACCCAAGGCTGGAAACCATTGAATCCAAGAACAATATCTACTCCTCCAATGGGAATGGCATACATGGAGCTTGATAAATTATAGTATCCCATACTAATTTTAATGCTATGTCATGTCCCTCCACAATCAATACTCCCCCCATTAGCAACCAATAACTGAAAAAATGTCAATGGATACACAAAACACTTGAGGTGCTCCACTAATATTTTACCATTGAAGTTATGTGTACCACCTAAATAGATAAGTAATATGACCCTTTGTTTCTTAATGTATCATGAAATATTGAGGGTTTGAGGTGTTAACACACTTGCCAATACATGAACTAATATTTCACACTTGTCTAGATCTATATTGTGCAAACATTCTACATATTTTCCCCGAAGTTATGTGTACTACCTAAATCAACAAGTAATATGACCCTTTTTTTCTTAATGTACCCTACAATCTTAAGGGTTTGAGGTGCTAACACACTTGCCAGTACATGAACTAATATTTCACACCTGTTTAGATCTATGTAGTGCAAAATTTCTACATCTTTTCCTTGTTGTTTTTGGTTAACAAGTTCTTCCTTACCCATTTGACATGTGGATGCCTCTATTTTATCCTCATCATTATTCTCCATAGTGAAAAATCATGTTTCTTGACATTTGTTCCCTTTTGACCATTTTTTATTACAACCAAAACATAGTCCCTTTGCTCTTATTTCATCCTTTTTCTTATGTGATATTCAAGTAGGTTGAGATAGGTTTTCCATATGAAGCACACTTCTTTCTCTACTTCCTAAATATGTTCCAATGGTTCAATTCTAAGGGTTAGCTCAAGCGGTCATGGGCCAAATGTGATATTTCTCCCACCAAATTTGGAGAGGTCATGGGTTAGACTCTCTTTATCCTTTCTGGGTTAGGCCCCATAATCAAGGTTGGTGATTTAACCCATTTACCATCCATGAATCATGGGGAATTACTTGAAGGGTTTTCTGCAAGGTTATTCCTTGAAAAAAAGTGTTTCAATGGTAGACTTGTGTGTATCCCTGTTCTTGGCTTGAATATGAAGAACATATTGCATAGATTCCATAACATTTTTAGGGCGTTTTAAGCAAAGCTCGTGTTTAATGTATTCTTTTAATCCATCAATGTAAGCTTTCAATAGATGTTGGTGACTTATGTTATCCACCCTTGTGGATAATACTTGGAATGTTGCATTATAATCTTCAACTTAACCTAAGTGCTTGATTGTTTTCAACTAACTAAAGTAATTTTGTCCCCAAACTTTACCATATTGTACTTCTACGTATCTTGTAAATAGACCCCAAGTATAATGATAAGGAGGATTTATTTTAACTACCCATAGATACCATTGATAAGGTTTTGTCTCAAAATAAAAAGTCACTAAGGAAGTCCTTTGCTTATCATCCATAACATTATGCAATTCAAAGCATTTGTCTATTTGGTTCACCCATGTAAATACATTTGTTTCATCAAAATCTTTTAATTCAACCTTGGAAGTGAATACCCTTCAGAACCCATCCTTAATTAGGTCCAATACTAGGGTTAAATCCACTTGGAAATTCAGGGATGATTTTAGGGGCAAAATATAGCCCAAGGGCGAAATTAGAGGGGTTTCAAAAATATGTTGGGCGAATTTTTAACATGATAATAGTTTTTTTAAATGTAATAATTTAGCCCCCATTTTATTTAACCCACATCAATGCGAAATCCAATAGCCAAGGCCACGAAGGCCCGTGAGAGAGGCAAACCGAATTTTTCCCTGCCAAATAAGGTTGAATCCGCGAGTTCGCCCCATATTTTGGGTATGAGGGTTATAGAATCTTGAATTCGCCCTTTATTTTTTTGCATTGAAGCCAACAAATGGAGAGTTCTCCCCCGATGTTTCAGTAGTGGAGCCACCAAATCAAGAGTTCACCCCGATTTTTCAGTAATGGAGTCACCAAATCGAGAGTTCGCCCCGATTTTCCAGTAATGGAGGGTGATGCAGCCTATTCGCCGTTGCAGCTGCAGTATGCCCTCGAATTGAGGTTGGACAATAGGAAATTTCTCCAGCGGGCAAATCAATTACCACTCCAGGCCCAAATCAGTTGGCATGCCCTCAATTTGAGGTTGGGCAGTGTCGAATCTCCCATCGAATCTGAGCCTCGAGGTTTAGCAGTGTCGAATCCCTATATAATGCAGCAAGAGTCAATAGAAACCCACACGAATCTATGCGTTTGCTCAAATTTCATTGGGGTTTGCAGTCTTTGGCTTGATTTCTAATTGATGTTCTTTGTGCAAAGAGGCTCTAATCTACGAGGGTTTACAAGAATTTGAATTGCAAGGGCATCGAGAAGAGGGAAGCCACGAAGAGGGATGATAGAAAACTGAGAGGTATGTTTTCTTGTTTTTTTCGTTGAAGAACTTGGACTTGTTTATATATGTAATCTACCCTCTTGAAGGTAGCAGAAAATTTAAGACATCCTTCCACATTATGTTCCTTTTGAATGAGGGATAAAGTAGTCAGATTTCTATTTGAGCGATATTTTTTTTCCAGCTAAGTACATGTAGGGCTTAGACATCGTTAGCTCTACTATGTACCCTATTTTGACAAATATTTCTATATTCTCTTTCCTATTCTCTTCATTCAATGTGTTTCTGACATATGTTGCACAAGACATAACATATGTGCTAGATATAATGTGACCTATGCCCCATATGTTGGTCATTTCCCCCATGAATTTATGTTTTACTAGCTATTTGGCTGTCTTTTTTAAAATTTGTTTTGTTCATTTCGTTCGAGTACTTTGGAAATTGATCATGTTCTACCAACATCTAGCATTGCAAGGTTGATATCAGAGATAAATATGGGAGCCCCGTCTTCCAAATATTCATCAAATGCAACACTTGATATCATCCAACTTTCAAGGCTATGAATAGATTTTAAAACATGATATGCAATATCTTTAGAAAAAAAGCTCGAGAATATCCTTTTTGCCATCGATAGCATGTTGATTAGCAATCACAGGTTCCTTCTTAAATAGTTATACAACAATCCTTTCACCATCAACCTCCATAGCCTAACCTCAACGTGTGGTGCCATTTATTAATCTTATGCTTAAAATCCCTTGCTATTTTTGTCCCTTCGCAGAAATCTTGAAACTATACATAAGGATCATTCTTTGAAGCAATGGATTGAAGCTTAGTGAGACATGGTTTGATATATGTCAAAAAGCTACTTGCATTTTCTTTTAAAGAATATATGTATTGTGGAAGTCTGTGCAGCTATCGACAAATGGGACCCTTTCCATGGCATGTAAATGTCAAACTTGGAGGAGCAATGTGAGATGGACTTAAAAGAGAAGATTTGAAACACTTAAACATTGCTCACATCATACACCAAATATATCCAAAGAATTTTGTGAAGTCATTAAAGAATTGGAGCACACAAGAATTCACAACTTTAATTAAAAACATTTATAGTTGTCAGCCAAAGGGTTCACACTATCTTAACAAATATCTTCTCATGGGATGTGACTAGTGTTCAACAAACAATGTTTTTCAAAACTACAAAGCATGACTAAAGTCCCCAGAGTACTGGTATGAAATCAACCCAAGTAAAAAAAAGAAAAATTGTTTGTTTTCTTTAGCAGATTGGACATTATGTTGCCAAGTGATATGTATTGAAAAGGTTGTTGCGGGGTATTAGCAAATTTCCAGAACAAATCACTGTTGTTCACTTTCTTTGGTAAGTGTCTTCTACATGTTCAGCATCCTCTGTCTAGAATGTTATCTCTACTGTGGTATTTCAAATATAAGAATCCCCCTATTACATCTTTTAGCAGCTAGAGCCTCTTCTCTGTAGCTCCTAATGCTTTTATTTCCAATAGAATTTGAACAAAATACTGTACATATTTAAAGGATATGGCTAGTGGATGGAAAGGCAAGATCATTCCTCTCTTGGTATGTCCCTGAGTAGAAGGATACATTGTTTTATGAATCTGTTTTGCTCTTCCGAATTCACTAAACATGTCGATGGATTGGACTTCAACTTCTGGAGCAAGAAACAAATGAAGTAGAAACCCTTGTTCCTAATAGTACAATAGCATGATTTTGTCAACAAAAACATCCCCCTACCTATCTTGGTTTTCAGTAAGTTTCTCCTTAGAAATCACTGCTGGAGCCTTCCCAATAGGATTCAAGTAAGTCAAGGAAAGTACCAACAAAATATTAAAGAGAACTGTAAATCCAACCATAACACCCATGATAACTCAATAGAAGTGACATTTCCCAAAAATACCATGACTCTGATGAACAAATTTGCCAATACTCTTG
Organism: Larix kaempferi; assembly: GCA_027924585.1. NCBI lineage: Eukaryota > Viridiplantae > Streptophyta > Pinopsida > Pinales > Pinaceae > Larix > Larix kaempferi. The sequence goes on along the minus strand of BSBM01000158.1, from coordinate 25,413,876 downwards.
TTTGAAGAGATTGAATTTTCCCAGTAGGAAGCAAGAAATTCATTGACTATGATTTCCATCTCTGCATAGGCCAATGGCAATATCTAGTAGCCCCATAGCCACCATGTGGAAACTGAATTTCATGGAATAATAAATCCACTAAGAAAGAAGATAATCAAGAGACAGATTGAACCTCCATTGTTAGATATGACCTTCATCTGAAAAATCCTAACTACAAGGAAAAATAATGATGATGATAACTGATGTAGGCAAAAGAGAGCTAGAAATAGCCCAAAAACCCTGATAGCTTTAAGGGCAAATCCAGTGACATAATATGTAATGGTATTCCAATAAAAAGTATCAATCAATGACATAGGAGTTTTCATGACAATTGTTGGAATAGAGTATGCCCATACTGGGTACACCAAAAGGTCTCTCTATTTGAAAATATAGACAGTTGAGCCATAGTCCTTTGAAATATCTCTTCACTGGATTAACAATATCTGTTTACCATCTTTGGAATATAACTGTTTATGTTTGACATCAGCTATATCACATTTGTTGCCAACATTCTCTCTTTTGAATAATTGCAGAGCATCTTGCAGACCACACAACAATTCTTTGATGACCTTTGACATATTGAGGTTCTTCATAACCTTTGTGAAGATAGTTTTGGGAATGGCCGAAGTCTCTTACTAACAGTGATGTCTTTCAACCATGATAACAGTTTAAACACATTTTTGGCATGCTAAATAATGAGATATAGAGAATGGGCTCCCTTCCCTTAGTGTAGGACATTGCATATTTAGAGACATGCACAAAGGGTCGAGATAACTAGTCGCAAAGGATGTAATCTGGATTCTGGGTACATTGCATCATTAAACAACAGTATAAATGTTCACCTACATCGGTATATCTTTAGTCCTGTGCGGGAATTATAGTGATATGGGCAGTCTTACCTTTGCAATTGGTCACAGAATAGCAGTAAAATGGTTCCAGTAGTTGTGGGCACTTCTTAGTAGTCTAAGTCATCAAAGCAACCTCGAAGCAGTCTTAGTAACAGTGAAAGGGAACCTAGATTAATGTATTATTTGAAATCTATTTTGAAGTAAGGATGTTGGAAAGAAAAATACTGAAGTGAATGGCCAAGATATATGGAGAGTTTGAAAGTCAACTATGGAATTTATTTCATGCATAATGGATTCATCCTTGGCAGTCTAAGAAAGTATTTGCAACTTTCATAAATTGTCTTATATCTTCCTGTATACAGTGGAAATGTTAATAAAACAAGAGATTAACTACGTAGCCAACAAAAGGGGGACACTTTCAGCCTTATTTTAAACTTGAATAACAAAGATGGATCTAGAAATGTAAGGTATCCGACTTGTTCTTCTAGAAAATCAGGAGGTCCAACAATAACATGTCCAAAGAAGTGTTAAGGATGACTTATATATCCTTGCTAACATGTCCAAAGAAGTGTTAAGGGTGACTTATATACCCTTGCTTCTTTAGATTTTACAATGGCTCTGTATACGTTGCTCTATTATTATCTTCAAGTGGCAGAACTAATACAATTTGCATTTTAGAATAGTGCATGCATTCCTAATGTAGGATGTTATCGAGTCTAAAGTTCAAGCCAAGACAAATTGAATTTATCTTATATACGTAATCTACCCTATTGAAGGTAGCAGAAAATTTAAGACATCCTTCCACATTACGTTCCTTTTGAGCGAGGGATAAAGTAGTCAGCTTTTTGTTTGAGCGAGATTTTTTTTCCAGCTAAGTACATGTAGGGCTTAGACATCGTCTCCTCTACTTTGTACCCTGTTTTGAAAGATATTTCTATATTTGGGTTAAATATTTTCAATATAAAAATAAGTTACAATATGAATGTTGAAGAATATCAGTATTTAGAGAGATATTCAATGTAACTTATTTTATATTGAAGACATTTCAAATACACAAATCTCTGTCAAAATCTGAAAATAGTGGGTACACAGTACATAGAGCAGAGCACAAATCTCTCTCTGTGGCCTTGGCATGGCCGTGTGTTTCTTTTTAGTTTCTCTGCTTTCACTTGCTAGTGTTTATTGGCCTCCCATAGATTTGTTCATCTCCTTGATTTATCTCCAACTTATTGTTGTTCAGAACCTCCCTCCCTTATACATGAAAATAAAGCATGCCTTTGGGAGATCTAGTGCTTAGGAGCTAGCATGGTACGATGACAAAAGATGAAGTCTTTGTAAGTGAGATATTCCAAGATCATTTTTAAAGGATATTCACATCAACAATATATGATAACAATAGGAGGGAGTTGAAAGACTCTAACACAGATCATCTTTCCTTAATTTCACAGTTTCAACATACTCTTCTCTCTAAACCTTTTGATGATGGATTTTAATGCATTAAATGCATGTCAAATGGAGAATCACCTAGAGTGGATGGTCTTGTGAGTTTGTTAATGCATCAATTTTATAAAAATTATCACTGCCTCGGAAATCTTGCGATATTGGTAAAAATATTGTGATATCTGCAACATTGAAAAACATTAACCAATTATTAGAAAGGAATGTCTAAAGATGTCCCAAGAAGTGTTGTGGACATGCATCACGATTGAGCAAGTAAATACAAGACTAGTCAAACTCATTTCAAAAGGGTCCAAAAGGGCACTAGGTGTAGGATGGAAACCTATCACCATTCTCAATGTATGCTACAAGGCATTCACAAAACTTCTAGAAAATTGAATCAAGTATGTTGCATCAAGCATTGTTTGGCTAGAATAAATTGGTTTCTTTAAGAGGGACTTCATCTTGGACAACTTAATTACAACTTGAGATTTAGTTGCAAGCAAAGTACACAAAAAGCACTCTTCGTTAACTTTCACCTTGAAAAACATATGATAGGATAGAATGGCACTTCATCATGGACATGATGGACTATCTTAATTTTTTAAATTTCTATGGTTGAGTAGTGGACGCCCTCTTCTCTAATGTGTCTACCAAAGTATGTGTGAATGGTAACCTCTCCAAATACATACCCTTGTGAGGTTAATTCGATAAGGATGTCTTCCTGCCCCACATTTGTATGTGATTGCAACAAGTGCCCCTTGGATATCTTCTGTAAGCAACTATGATTCAAGGAATTATTAGAGGGTATATTATTAATAGGAGGCAACCATTGCTTAAAGTCCATTTTTCTTATTACTCAATGTTTAAACTTTACGCCTTTACTGTGCCTAGAGTCGATAGAGGAACTTTACTAATGGTTGAACACCTTTGATCAAGAAATAGGAGGATTATTAGTTAGCGAGTTAAGAATAGAGATTAGTGTTGAGGGCCAAGATGATAATTGTGGTTGCTCCCAACAAGATGGAAGGTTATTCAACTAGGATAGATCATCAAGTACTTGGCACACTATTTGGTGTAGAGATTTCACCAAGTGAACAATGAAGATGGTAATGGATAGATTTGAAGGAAACCTGCAAAAATTGGATCCATCCTTGCATTCTAGTGAGGAAACCCATGATAATGCTTAGAATATTAGCACTTGGAAATATTCATTAATCTACTTTCCCTTTCCCCTCTCTGATAATATACAAAATGTCAGAGCTAATTCTTAGGATATTGTTATGGTGGAGATAGAGGGGAAATAAAGGTTTACCTCTAGTACTAATATACTTTGACAATAACATGGGACAATAACTCAGATAGCATGCATTAGAGATCCTTTACAGATTAGTGATGTGGTTTGGGGACCCAGTTCATTTAAATTTGCAACCTCAACAATTTTTGGTAAGATTTGGTAAGCTTGGCAAATTGTCTCTAGGGACATTGAGACTTTGTCGCAAGATTTATCTAGGCTTTCCTTTACTTTGTCGGCAGCTACGGGACTTTATGAAGAAATATTCTTTAGAAGAGGAGAACATGATTGTGGACTTGGGGATTTATGGAATAAATAGAGGTTCATGGTTACACTGGAGAAATATAAACTGCCCTTAATGATTAGCAGCTATAGAAAAAACTAACTTTTTTCGAGTTTTACAAAGTCATCCCAAGTTCTGATATTTTATACTACAATTAGAAGTGCAAGGGTCTATTTGGAAAGGCAGGAGATGGACTTGTGATAAGCCTCATTATAGTTAGGAGAACAAAAGAATATACCGAAGAGTTAAGTCTAAATTCTTAGTAGCAAAAACATTTAACCAAAGTCAGAGGATTTGGATAGAAAGATTTGATAGATTAAAATGTGCCAAGCCAAGTGGAAAATAGGAATCGCCTTCCATTCCTGAGTTCTAGGTTGGATGGTAATAAAAAAGCTTAGCGGTCAAAGCCCAAATTGAAGGATTAGGCTGTTAGAAAAGCTTAATATGCATATGATGCCTATGAATGTACCCAGAATTAGCCCAGACTGTAGGTTTATTGCTTCTTAATATTGTTAGAGGGTAACATGCTCCATAAACTGTCCCTATGACCGACTGCCATCAATCTTGCTCTAGTAGTACTACAGGAGATGATGAAATCAACTAGGAAAGTATCAGAAATTCTTGGCAGTTTTACATAGGGAACATCCTCAATCATTATGGTACAATTGATAGTATGCCATCATATTTTCCCTTTACTAGTGCTTTTTAACCCACAGGACTACTCAGAATTGGTCTTACGGGGCTATTTACTACTAAAACTATGCCCAGACTTGCCTAGATCTGAGGTCTGTTGTTTCAGGAACCATATGGTTCCTTTTTGTTTAATTTAAATCCAAACCACTATTATCTAAGGTACAAGGTGTAAATAGTTGAAGGATTCCTACACACTACCATATCAGCAACCAACTATCGATCCTTGGCCACTTTTAGTTTCCAATCTTGAATTTATTCATCCTTCTATTTTATATCATTCTCTCTTAAGGTCCAAATAATGAATTTACAATTACTATAGGATACACTTGCTTCATATTTTTCTAAGCTAATCATATAAATATGAAATTCTAAGGGAACACATCATTTTTCATAAATTGAAGCAATTTCCTTCCAAACATCTCTTTCCATAATCATCCACTTTAGTTATATGTATAATTGATGTAATTAGAAAATTAAATAGGGAAAAGTGGGTACTACAAAATCTGAATTTAACTGACATTCATCATCTTTCATGCAATTGACAGGAAATGTTTACTGGAACAATATCTACTTGACATTTGATATCCATGGTGTAGGCCCTGGATAGAATTTACTATGCTAGGTGGATTTCCATAGTGGCTACAATCAATTCTTCTTCATTATATTATATTATTGTGCCTCCATACTTATAAGGGATAGAGGATGACAAAGGAGCAGTCATGCATTGTTCGATACTATTACAATTTGACTTAGTCTACAGGTTACAATTTGAATGAGTCTAACTTTAAATTGGTTCTCTCAGTATCACATCTAGAGCTGACTGGAGTGACTAGTGGGACGGTTATGCAGGGCCTGGTGGATTGAATGGTAAACTAAAAACTCTATTGATATCATGTAAATGGAATTAATGTTGGTGCTAATATTTTTATGAGGAATTATGATCTCCAATTCCAATTTTCTCTATGTATTTGGTCATTTCCGAGACCATTTCCTGACATGTTGGAAGTTGGAAATGGCAAATTGAGCACCAAGGAATACCAATCATACTTTAGCATATGGGCTTTAACGAAGCTAAGAAAGGGGGTAGACATAAATTAACAATAGATTATTATACATCTCTTTGATAACAACTAAACACAAAAGAAGGCTAAAATGAAACAAACAGAATTGGAAAAAGAACAGAGACAAAGCAAAACAAAGAAGACATAGAAAAATTGATGGAGAGTCAATGAATTCATTTCTTTTTCTATGTAAATGTGTGCTAGTTACAAGTAATAATTTGGCTATCTATTTCTAATAGCACGTACTTTCATTGTCTCATGTTGGATGATAAACAAATTTGATATCCTCCAGACAACCTTGCTGATTGGATGTGATGTAAGGTATGCAACTCCACAAACTATAGATATTATAGGCAACAAAGAAGTTATTAATGTCAACCAAGGTCATATTTATAAAATTGCAAGAAGCTTTTTTAATTCTATGTTTCAAGATTGAGTTTGTTAATTGACATCTACAACCTCTATTGGATTTATGTAGATCCCCTAGGAGTTTAGGGAAATAAATTTAGAAAGCAGGGGAACATTGAGGTATACATTTTTTTGTATGTTAAATATTTAGTTTCTATGAAGATTAATTCAATATCCAAATTCTGTAAATTTCGTACCCTTTGTACTGCATGTATTGATGTGTAACATGTATGTACAATTTCAAAATTTGTATGATGTCTCTTGTTCCTTCTCTTTTCAATCTCTGTTTCATAAGTCTGACATATTTTATTTCTATATACATTTGAACATATAAATGATTGCAGGTTTGGGATGGGCCACTATCGAACCATAGAGTTGCAGTAATCCTATGGAAGATAAGTGGTTCACAAGTATCTATAACTACCAAATGGTCTGACATTAGCCTTCCCTCTAATGCACTTGTTCAAGAGAGAGACTTGTGGGGTGTATGACTAATTCCTCTTATTATGCATTATATTTCTCTTTTCACATCATTATCATAATTACCACAAATAAATTTTTGTTTTAGTATTTCTAAACATATTTATGTTCTGTATACTACCTAAGACAACTGGCTACATACACCTTCTTGGATGCTCTGTAGAGAACAAACCTTCATCTTCCTGGACACACAATACTCTAATCAATATCTCAACTTGGTTATAAATCTTCATAAAGCTTGAACCCAACAATTTCTAGAGTGTCTGAGGAAAATATGTGAAATAGTGCTAAGCCAAAGTTGTTGATGGGAGAATTGTGTGTCAGAGAACCTGAAGGATTAATCTCTAGATCAAGTTTTTAAATCCTAGAAGGTGCTTTTGAGGGTAGAGTGTAGATGTATGGTTAGGGAGTGGTATGATATTGACTTCTTCCCATTTTGACATTGCTAAAACTCATACCACCAATCAAGTTTAAAGGGAAATCTCACATTAACAGTTGCTTCACATGCTTGCAAAATGTACATTCTGAACCCTACTTTGGGTAAACCCTCACCAAAACAATTGATTCTTTTGAGTATGAAGCAGAATGAAATTGTAATTTAAGTTGTTACTTATGCAAACATAAATATAGATTCTGTAATTTTTCCAGGCCATAATTTAATGCACAACCAACATCAAATGCATGAGCTTTCTTATTCCCAAAGGAATATTGTAATTGAAATGATGTCAAATTATTCCTATAACGGAATATGATAGCTGAATGATCTGCATTTACATGAGAATAGATAATAAAGAGAAATGCTTAATCACCCAACTTCATTTCTTATAAGGCTCAATCAAGTGAAATATGATGCTCAATTTTTATTTCATACAAGCAGTGGCAAATCTATTTAAACGTGATATTGGAAAGACACGATTACTGATAATGGATACTCTATTGAATATTTTGATTTGAAAATTGGGATTTTTGTTAAATATATCTGTAACAGTTATGGTGTTCCCTGTACACTTCATATATTTAAAATTAGTTGAAATTGGTGGTTCACACCTTTGATATATCATTCAATTTTGAAACTGTTAATATTTCAACAACTCTGAAAATTGATTTCAACCATGGACAATATTGAACTCTAATATCTCATTCAAGTCAGAAAACTGATGATTTCAACCATGGACAATATTGAACTCTAATATCTCATTCAAGTCGGAAAACTGTTGAAATTTCATCAATGGGCAATATCAGAAAGTTCCAAAATAAGCATTGTTGAACATTGGAGATGAGCTAACTTATCACTTTATCATTTATTAATAACATGTGACTCATCTTCTCTTATCATGAATAAATTCATCATTTTGGTAGTTTCATGCACAACCAACCGATTTCAACATGGATCACGAGGATACTATTTAAAAAGTTAATGTCCAAAGTTCCAAACTAAACTTTCTCGTTGTCATTGAACATGGGAGCAAATTCACTTGATCATATTATTATTTGCAAGGTTAATTATGATGGAAATGCCAAATAAAGCATTAAGTAAATCATTAATGTGTAATTAATAAGCATGCATGAGCATTTCTTGTTTGCTTATTTAAAATTATACTTTATTATAACTACCTAAGGAGAGGTCAATTTTATTTTATTTTTATAATTTATTTAATTTGTATTGTGGTTTTTAAAGTATGTATATTTTCATTTATTAATTTTAAATTGGTGAAAAAAGAAAATATAATTTAATTTATCATGAAAAAAATAATTTGTAATGAATTGAAATAATTAATAATAATTATTATTATTATCTTTCTTTATCTGCTTAGCGATTTTATTGCTAAATTCTCTACCCCAAAATTTGAACTTCTTATCTCTTAGGAAGAAACATATTCTTAACCGTCATTCAAATTGTAGCTCCAACGAGTATGTATTGGAGTTCCAATATTGTGTGGCTTAAATTTAAACATCATAATATTGGAGTTACATTTACTTGATGCAAGATATTTAAGTTTGATGTTTTGATAGTTAACTAACACATTTGTTTTCTTATATGTGATAGGAAATTAAGTTGCGACTTATATATTCATATATAGTGTACTAGTATCAAAGGTTAAATAACTAATTTAATAAGACATCCACTAAGCAAGGATGGGGCCATTAAAAAGTTAAAACTCAAGTATATGAAACTGCTTGGATTTCTAACTTTGATATCTTGGAAATTTTTAATGGTTTATTTATTTGGAGCATTTTTTCAAGTTTGGAAATTTGTGTTTATTTTGGTTATAGATTTTGTCAATCCCTTGAATGCTTCTAGTTCTCATTTGATACTTGATTGTAGTTAGATCCCTTTGTACTAGCTTGATTGGTTTCAACTGTCTTCCATTAATCCATGGGGTTTGGGTTAATGTTATTTTTTGTACGTTATTCAGGAAACCTTCTATTAATCAAATAGTAATAAAGTACAAAATTGTTGGTTGGCCTTCCCTTGAGCAGGAGGAGGTCACTCAAGATGTGAGCTAAGTATCATAAATTATGTCCATTAATATTCTTAAAACCTTACAACAAAACACTAAGAGACCTTCCCTTTGATGAGAAACCAGGTTTTCAAGAGAATGATAAATCCGCTGAAACATTTCATGTTCTATCAAAATTATCTAGAATCCCCTAGCATCTTTATTATAATCTAAATAAATACCAATAGATATACAAAAAGAGAGACCTATACCTTGGTGCAAAACATCCAGTACCAAATTTAGTGAGGTTGGAGAGCCTTGGTGGAGCTTCCTACTTCAATCTTCTTATCATGTTTCTTTTCCCTTGGCATAAGATGATACACAATTCCTTTCACAATTGTAATATCATATCCAACTGACGGTGAACAACTTCTAAATTTTCATGGATTCAACCAATTAAATTTATAATATCCTCCTCTAGAACTCTTTCCCCAACATTACCTAGGCAAGAACCATTTTAACTACCCAATAAGGCTTAGTGTTATAGGTTAAACTTGCACCTCTCCGTCCGTGATCACCTTGAGCTGTTGATCACACAAAAGGACAACTTGGATGGAGGAGCATGTTGACCTTGGATGATACTTTGACTCACTCCATTTTCTGACAATACTGGAAAAACCCAAAAAATATCATTCTGAGATATGAGAGCTACTCTACTCAAAGAGACTAGCACCCATACGCTACTCCAGTGTATAATAGTAGCGCCCATATCCTAATATACGCTACTCCTCAGCATAGTAGCACTCACCATTTTAAACTCGATGAGGGCTAGTTGATAAGCACTAAAGTAGCGCCCTATACGCTACTCCTCTGAACAAGAGTCGTGTACATCTTAAAAGATGATTAAAAAATAAATTAATTTCTCAAGGAGGATTAGTTGCTGGTAGTTTCCCAACTTCCCCAACTTCCTCCATAACCATACATCGACCTGAACTACTTCTCCAATCTTATAAATACAAAGAAGATTAAAGGAGAAGGGTTGGCTAGAGATAGTGAGATGGATTAATGGAGAAACTTTGAGACATAGAGAGAAGCTTGCATTGGAGGAGTTGATGCTAAATATATCCAAGCCAGAGAAGAGCAAGAGCCCATAATCAAGTTGGAGGAGCCTGTTTCATGATCAGGTATACTTGTACTTCATTTTACTTTTGACAAATAAAGGTTGAAGTGTCTTTCTTGTTCCAATTTAAATATGTTCTGAAATAACATCTTAATTTGGATCTATTTTGGTCAATATTGAATGTTAAACATTGTTTTTGTTTCTTTCAAGCTTTATATATTGCCCAAAGTGCTTTGAGAAAGGTATTGCTATTGCAGGTTTACAGATAGGAAGGTGGTTTTGGAGGTTGAACACGAGATCAAGTCAAGGCTAGGATCAAACTTCGATTGAAAGGTGTGTTCTCAAGATCCACAACTTATTTCTTTTCATAAATATCTCTGTAGTATCATCAATACACTTACCTGTCACCCCAACCAAGTTGATAGCATTAGTTTCCTTGCTATAGGGTAGATTTGCCCGCCAACAGACTGGCGACTCCGCTGGGGAAAGTTGAGTTTTGGCTCTAGGAAACCTTGTTCTTGTGTGTCTTCCCATATTGTTTTGACTTCTTTGATGTGTTGAGAAACCCTGTAGGTATCCCCTGCCTGTTTCTTTCTGCTTCCATCAGTTTTTGGTATCTTTCAAAGTCAGTTTTTTAAGCTTTTGAGATATGAGCGCTACTCTGCTATATATACAGTAGCGCCCATACGCTACTATGCTATATATACAGTAGTGCCCGTTTCTGCAGGGGCGCGAGTTTCCCTACTGCACAGTAGGGTACGTTTCCTGAAGTTGTTCATTAATAGTTTGCTTGAGTTTTAGCCATTCTTGTGGTTTGCTGACTTTGCTTTTAGGTCTCCGCGACTGGTGTATGAGGTTTTTAACTGTTGTGTAAGTCATAGAACCTTTTCTTGAAGTCTTTTTCCATCTTTTGAATTGCTTGCTTACCTTTGGAACTTTTGGACTGTTTATGACTTTTTTTGGAAGACTAGGTTGTGTCTCGTGGTGAACACTTCCGCTTTTTAGACCCTGACTGCACGTTGCTAGTTTACAAACCTGCATACTCTTGTATCCGCTGTTTGGGGCGACGTTTGTCTGCTTTTTACTCATCCTACCCTTTGTTTTAGGGTTTGGTCCATTTTAAGAGCTTCTAGGGTGTCTTCCGTTTTGGTTGATTTCCATTCTTCCTAGACTTATTATCTTGTTTTGGTTGCAAGTGCATTTAAAACAGCTGTAGGCTAATTCATTTCTCAGTTTCTTTGTGTTAGTAGGGCAGCTTGCTTGTTTACTTTTGCTTGGTATAGTGGTCTAGCTAGGGCTAGATACTTTAGGTCAGTCCTTTTGTGTCTTTCTCCTTTGTTTTCTCCCACTTTGTTTCCGAGTTTAGAGGCTTTTTCTTTGCAAAAAACCTATAGATAAAGTCTTTTTCAAGCTAGTGTCTTGATAGCTATAAGCTTAGGAACTTTTTAGCCATACTTACACACATTGCACATAAGTTTTATTTTACTTTCCATTTTTTTCATAGTTCTTTTTCGTTTATAGAAAAAGCAAAAAAATTTGGTAGCCTAAGTTTAATAAGACTTATTTTTCTTATTACAAGATAGCATAAGATATTTTGTATAATTTCGAAAAAGAAAACAAAATTTTTTTAAGTAGGTTTACTCAAATTTTCAGTTTTGGAAAGAAGTAAATGAAAAAATGAAAAGAGCTTTGTTGTAGAAAGTTTTGATTTTATTGCACTTTTGTTTCCTTGTTGCAACCACCGCCACACAAAAGCACTACCCTTTTTGAGTAATAACAGCCCTAAAAATATTTTAATAAAATAAACTAGAAACATTTTTTCTTTTTAGGGATACACTAAACCAACTAGTTTTGGTTAGGATCTTGAGTTTAAATCACCTTAAACCACTCAAGATCACACATTGCGCAAAAATCGTAGTAAGACTATCACAGGTAAACCCATTTCACTCAAAACTTGCCTGGTATCTATGCAGTAGGTCATTGCGAGATCAGATTGTTGGGAATACTCCTCCTACTTTCTGTTCGAGCATACGCCAGGATCGGATTACGTATTGGGGACTCTTTCAAGTTTCGGGCTTAGCTACCCTGCCCACGCTTTCTGATTCGACCGGTGACTGTTCCCCCAGGAGTTTTCGGTGTTGTGGTATCCTTAGTATCTGACTCTAGGTTCATACACAGGTGACAGCAGAGGGTATATCTGCTGTACCTAAGACAGACGTGGGATGAAACCCCTTGCAGGTCTTTGGGAGGGTGGTTGGGTTATTCCAACGCTTGCACCCTTAGTCATTGTATTGTGGACCCTGGGTAACTGTCTTTCTTCCTTCGTTGATCTGTTCTGGGCCCTCATCATCCCAGACTCTTCTCCGGAAGGCATCTTTGTTTGCCTGGTTTGTATACTTAGGACTTTTTAGTTGGCGTGCTGTTTGCCCCCTAGTTGTAGTGGCCACTAGGTTCTAGTCTGTTATTTTATATTTATAATCACGGAGAATCAAGAGCTTCGTAGATCGAGGAGGTTTCAAAACCTTCCACCACTTAGGACAGAACCTTTACAGCCAGCTAGACGACAGCGGGTAAACCCCGGTATTTCTTCAGAAACTACTCCTGAAACAGAATTTCCTAAAGAAATTCTTGCAACAGAAAACTTTGAAATAGAGGTTCCTGAGGAACCACTACCAGGTACCACAGATCAGCAACACTTTAGTACAGTTGAGGTGGAAGATCTTACTTCTGCGGAGTATAGCACTCCTTTTAATCCTCCTTTAACCAATACTAGAATACCGCTTCTGTCACCTGTTGGTTTCCAGCAGCCCCATTTCAGTGCAGATAATTCATTGCCTGGACATCTGATGTCTAATCTAGGAGGTGAACAGGGAGTTCCCCAAACACCCACTTTAGGTATGAATACCAACACGGTAAATCCTTCTTTTACTGCTACACTGAGTTAGGCACAAACCTCTGTGTCTACCCCATCCTTCAGTTTCAATACTGGTACATTAGGTATGCCAAGTGTAACAACGATGGCATCTATCCCTACACCTGCTGTTGGACCTAGCAGTACAACCAACTTTGCACCACCTCCTTCTTTTCAACCGCTATATCAGATACCTAGTACTTGGATTTCCACACCTGCTGTAGGATCAAGTGCTTCTGCAATCGTGCCAGTCATGAGTACCATGACTGTACCGTCCACATTAGCTTCTATTGGTTTCAATACCTTTGCAGGCCCTAACATAAATCAAGGTAATATGCCTGCAGGTAATGTCCCTTTTTCCTTATTCTCAGGGGGAGGGGGTAATATTTTTAACCAGCAATATGGCGGGGCTAATACCCAGCCATAGTGGATGAACCCACAGAGCACTAATCCACTTTCATATGGGTGGGGAAATTTTAATAACTCTTTCGTACAACAACAGATGGCAGGGGGCAACCCCTACCAACAAATAGCTGGGGGCAACCCCTACCAACAAGTAACTGGGGGCAACCCCTATCAACAGATGGTAGGTGGTAACTCCTATCAGCATATGGCTGGGGGAAACCCTTATCACCAGATGGATGGGGGCAACCCCTACCAACAATTCATGGGTCAAACGATGGGTGGTTCCCCTTATCAAGTACCATCTTACCGGCCTCGTCTACCATTTCTGGCAACTTTAAATTTGCCAGATCTTTCTAAACTGACAAACGATCCTGTGTGTCATAATGCTACATGGCCATCAGTTCCCACCAAGTTACCTTCGGACATTCCAAATTTCGAAGGCAAAGCAGGTGAAGACCCTGGTGACCATGTCACTACTTTCCACTTATGGTGTTCCTCAAATTCTTTAAATGAAGATTCCATCAGATTGAGATTGTTCCAAAGGACCTTAACTGGTGCTGTAGCCAAATGGTACATTGAGTTACCTGCAGCAACATTCTCTAGTTTTGGGGATCTCGCGACAGTCTTTTTGAATCACTTCCAGCTTCTTGTTCGGTATGATGCCGGAACAGACCTTTTGTCTACTTTTAGACAAAATAAAGCCACTCACTTATCTGACCACATTCAGGAGTGGCGAAGACGGAAGAGGCTCATTAAGGCCAACATACCTCCGGAGTTCCTGCTTCAGTGGTATTTGAAATCACTCCTTCCTTATATTTCTAAGGAAGTAGCTACATCTAGAGTATCCAATGAGGAAGAAGCCATCTTACGGACTCAGCAGTTAGACCTTCTTTATGCACAATCTGGGTTACTGTATGAGATCATACCTGATGCACCGCGATTGAATACCGATCCGAGTAGACCGAAACCTGGACCACATGCTGACGGCATAGTGGGTTCAGTTAACTCTGCAGTTTTCGAAGCGCTGACTAAACAGGTTCATGCCTTATCAGTCAAACAATCGACTGCAGATGTGTCTTCCGTCACAACCTCTCCTTCTACTTCTGAGCCTGTCAATCAGGTCCAGAACAATCAAAAGGGCCCTCGGTAGCCCAACAACAAAAAGAAGGGCAAGAAAGGAGAGGGGAACCAAAAAAAGCCCAAAAAAGACAATGCCGAAGAGGGTAACAAAGAGGAAAAGAAGGTTAAGTTCCCTTGTAAACTTTGCAAGTAGAACCACCTTACTCACCAATGGCCTCTACTTGAAGAAGCCCAGAAGCTCTTAAGAGAAAAGAAGCCTGCCGTCCTGAAAGATCCATTCCCTAAAGGGCAGGGCTCAACTTCTGGCACCTCAAATACTGGGGGCACTTCACATGCTAGGGTTGATCAAACTTTTATCAACATGGTTAATTCGGATGCAATTTTGCAAACTAGAGCCAGGAACTATACCCCGGACGCACAGAAAAAGGATAAGGAGATTCCAGAATCCTCCACTCCACTCCACATACCTATGTACCCAATGCCCAAGACTCTGAAAGGTGTCTTGAAACAGGCATCACACAATCCCAACACTCGGTCTGCTTCCGACTACAATGTAGTTGAAGATTTAGCCCAGACCCCTTGTGCCATGTCTACTTTAGAAGTCTTGCAAAGTTGTCCTTTACAACGGAATGCACTTCTGGCAGCTATTGGGAGTATGGAATCTTCTAACATGTCTGCGCGATTTGATATGACTGATGTCAAATACCGGTTTCCCTATCACATTGCCCTTCATATTGAAGTCGTTCATGGTCCAATGACCATCATACGAGCTGTAGTAGATGAGGGAGCGTCGACTTGCGTAATGTCAATTTCCTGTTGGAAAGCTTTAGGCTCCCCCGAGTTAGCCCCTTCTAACACATTGCTTACTGCATTTGATGGCAGAACTTTCCGTCCACGTGGAGTTTTTCCATCATTTGATGTCACTTTGGCCGGTAAGACAGTCGTTGTTGAAGTAGAAGTTCTGGACGCTCTGCTTGATTACAATATGTTATTAGGCAGGAGTTGGACATATTCCATGCGAGCTATTGCATCGGCAGTTTTTCGAGTGGTCATGTTCCCATTTGAAGGTAAGATCGTTACAGTCGATCAACTTTCTTTCACTCAAAGAAACAACCAGACTTCTTCGGAAACCACAGTTCCATTGATTGATCAAACCACCCCGGTTGGTGAGAGTTTAGGAACAGGACTGTACGGATCATTAATCGGCACTTTTGACCTACCGGCTCCTACCTTATTCGTTGGTACTGAGGGATGTTCTTCATCTGAAACTTCCATGGTTAGTTTAACGACTGATTCTGGGTTTCTCCCAACTAACACAAACCCCTCCGTGCCCATCCCTGTTGTAGAAGTTACTCACTTGGATTCTCATCAAACTGCAACAGAACATGTGTCGACTCCATCGGTGTCTGTTGAATCAAATATAGATTGTGCTACTACTCAGCGACCAGACCTGACCCGCTCTCTTGACAGTTCAGATACTACTTTACCTTCTGATAAGGAAATGTTGGAAGCTATGACCGACCCGGATCATCCTAGGGAACATATAGATCCTAGGTCCTTCTTGATTCCTGTTCTTAACTTGATAGAGAGAGGTGAATTTTGTCCAACACCCGATGAAAATACTATTTCCACTTTTTCACAAGTTGGTGTTGTTGAAGCGAATAGATTGCATACCTCGCTGGTGAACATTTTCACTGGGGTCAACGGAAACATTTTCTTTGAAACGGGTTGTTATCTCGATGAGATCATTCCGTATACCAACCTTTTCCGTGATTTCCATAACACCTTTGCCCGACCTCACGAGGAAAATCCAGGCATTGACCCTACCTGAAGAAGTATTGCACTTAGGCTGAAGTACTTTTTCTTGTAACATAGTTGTATATTTTTGTAAAGCTAGTTTTGTTATGCTCGTTAGATAATCTTATGTGTGTTTCTCGTTTCGTGTACCAGATTTCAACCAAACATTTCTTAGGATTCGCTGATGGCGCTAGTCGCCACACCTGTCAGTTGGCTGCAGCAGCTTGGGTCATTTATTCACCTGCTGACCAACTTGTCTCTTCGGGGGGGGTTTGCTTGGGTCCTACCACGAATAATGTGGCTGAATACAGTGCAGTTATAGAACTTCTTCGAGATGCTCTCAGTCATGGCATTTCACATTTGGAGGTAAGGCTTGACTCACAATTAATTGTATTTCAGTTAACAGGTGTCTATCAGATTAGGGATCCGGGATTGCTACGTCAGTTTCTACGAGTTAGAATTTTGGAAAGACAATTTCATTCTATTAGATATGAACACATTCCAAGACGTTTAAACACTTTAGCTGATTCATTAGCAAACTATGTGTTAGACTGGCATTTGCATCATACATTTTCATAAACAACATTGCACACATAAAATTAAAACACATACACATGTAAATAACCGATACTGTATATAGCCGATACTGTATCAAAAAATATGAGTTTTGAGTCACAAGTCTATCAAGTCATGTCATAAAAGTACAAAAGCTGGGCATAACAGCCTCAAAAATATATACATAGAATGTATCTCTCTCCTATGGAGAAGGAGGAACATCATCATCATCTACTACATTGCGATAGCATATGACAAGCCTAGCGATCTTCCGCAGCACCCTAAGCCATGCTGGGGGCACCCCAACAACATCTTCCTGCATATCAACAGGTATCTGATCCATACGGCATGCAGGAACTTCATGAGTCAACCAACTTATTTTTCTCTCCAGGTTTCCCAACATAGCATCTGCTGCAGTAATATCAGTTGACCTCACAAAGATGGTAGGATGTCCCTCAGGATGAACAAGCCCAACATCTGCATATGACACTTGATTAGAGCTTCAAAAATCATTCATAAAAATCAAATACTTGAAAAAGTTTGAAAAAATTAAATAAAAATCAAAATTTAAACATACCAATATCTCCCCAGGCTCCACCTGGAGGAAGCACCAACTTTGGATCATGACGGAAATTCAATCCGGCATATGGAAACTGCTCGAAAGCAGGCACTTGCCTCTCCCACCACCCCCAGAAATCATCAGTATGATAACAGTAGTGACTTTCCCCACCACCCTTGCGAAGGAATATGTCACCCCAACGGCCTAGTCTGGGCTCACGGGGGTTAACCTGAGGTAGAGGCATCCCCAAACTGATAGCAAGCATCCTCTCAAAGAAGAAAGTACACAAAATACTACCGTACCCAAAATTCTTCATTGTGCCGGATTTGCAACCTGTCAATTGAGATTTCATGCTTGCCAGTAAACTAGTACTCCAATCATAGACATGACCATGTAAGCATTGTACACCAATATGCATTGAGTGTCTGGAAGCTAAGTGTTGTGAAGCACTACCTACTACTCGGTTGATCATGCTCACTATCACTTTCAAAGGGAGACCGTCAATAGTTGAAATCAAGACTTGGCTTCCCGATTTCTCCGCTCCGGAAACACAATATGTATTTACATACTCTTGCACAGATCTTACACCCACACGAGAAGACCCTTTCAGATTAATTACATCTCCTCTCCTTGAGAGACCTGTAATGAAATATATGTCATCAACTGTAAGCTCCAGATTTTTCCCACGGATGACAAAGGTATTAGTATCCACATCCCAATACTGAATAATTCTTCGGAACAGTTTGTTTAAAGCCCTCATGTTTACGGTTCGATAAAAATTCAACAAACCGCATCTTCTGAGAGCATGGAGGGTAGCCGGATCTTGCATGGCCAACCTATCCATGTCCTCATGCTCCCTCTCCCTCCATTGAAGGACCATCCTGCACAAAAAACCAAAATTTTTTGAGTCTCGACACTTGTATGTAGGTTTTCAAGAGTGTACGCTACTGTGTATACTACACAGTAGCATAGTAGCGCCCATCGTGTTTACACGCTACTGTTGTGTTTACACAGTAGCGCCCGCGCAGAAACACTTATGAGCATTGCGTTGCAAGCTATTTTTTGCTCCAAAATTGAAAACTAAACCATGAAATTGCAAGTTAGGTGGATTTTAACTTACTTGGTGGAGGAAGATTGATGTTTGGATGCTCAGTTTGATCGCCACAGAAACTTGAAAATTGCAAAAGGTTGCCCCAATCTTTGCCCTACAAAACAAATTGAAAATTGATTTTTAAAAATGAAATCATATATACAAATTGGATTTTTATTTTTACCCATAATTGTTAATTTTCTATAGTTTCAAAACTTTCAAAAAAACCCTAATTAATCAATTGAAACACACAATACGGTATAATACTAATCCAAGCTCAATTTTCATTTAATTTTTGTCGGATTCGTCTCCTAAGGTTCAAAATTCTTGATGATAGACCTTGTCAACTAGCTAAATATTTCAAATTCATATATCATTTGAGTTTTTTGCCGCATCGACTAATATTTTGTTGAAGACCTAGTTTTGGTAGAGTATGAAGCTATGATCCTAGAAGCTGACCTTTAAGTCATTTTAAGCTCTTGTTTGGACTATTTAAACCTAAACAAGGTTGCCGAGCAAGCTTGTCCTCTTCGAACTCGTTAAAGTAACCAAAGGCTTATCCACTTAGGTATAGAATTACCCCTTTTCCGGGCCTACGTGGATTAACTACGGAAAAGGTATACTCTAGGTATACTCCTGTATACGCTAGAAGAGTTCTCCTTTCATTGTTTTATACTTTTTCGGGGGAGGAGACTAATTGCACGAAAAAGGACATTTTGGAGCCTTTCTTTAGGGTTTTCAGGCTCTCTAAATATGAAAACACCAAGCGAGCATTCACCTACTCGGGCTCGATGTGAAATCCAAGAGAGGGTAAGTAGAGGACTGTTTAAGTTTTTCAACTCTATAAACAAGAAAACACCACCGAGCATAGACCAATCCGGGCTCGATATAAAATCCACGGATAGGTGAAAAGAGGATTGTTTAAGTTTTTCAGACTCTATAAACAGGAAAACACCGGCGAGCATTAATCTACTTGGGCTCGATACTAAAATCCACGAGCAGATATATGGAGTTATTGTTTAAGTTTTTCAGACTCCTTAAAATTGAAAACACCGGCGAGCAAGAACAGATCTCGGCTCGATATTAAAATCCAGAGATCAGTAAATATAAAGTAATCTTCTATCTCTTCTTCGAACTCTATAAATAATGAAGAAGGTCCTGAGTCTTCCTCCCATGGGCTTGTTAAACTATTTACATGGTTGGATCTATTGAGTTTTCATTCTTTCTTGGACTCATTAAAACAACAAGAAGGGTATTCTTTTATCTAAAAAGAATAAGGAACGGGAAAGACATATCACATCTTCATTGTCAAAGGCAGTTCAGTCAGTTCTATTCTTGAACACAGCACCTACTTGAGTCTATCTTGTCGATTGGGTTTAGTTTTTGACCTCAGGGTGAACCTTTCCTCCGAGTTATTTACTCCCCCAATTGGTTATTCTTCCAACCATATAGAGGGTCTGTTAATGTCTCTTACATTTCAGACTTATTATTTACCCCATTATGTCAGAAACTGCCTGAGTCACTTTGTGTCGTGCTCAATGTTCAAGGATATACCCTGTGTCGGCCACTCTGCAGTTTACCTTGACCTCATGTGTCGGCCTTCCTAGTGTCAGTCTTGTTACATATTATTCCATATCAGCTCTTACCAGTTGAGTGTTCCTCGAGTTGGATGATGGAGGATGCCTTAAGGCCTCCCTTCCAACGAACTTCTTCCCATCGACATCAACTCATTTTACTTTGGGAATGAAGTTTAGAGTTTCGGTTAGTACCTTGGAGATTGCAGTCACCAGTGGCAATTTTCCTCGCTGTTGAATGATGAGAATACATCAATGTCTCTTCTTCAACAGGTTCCCCAAGTGTTCGACTCCAAGTCCATTTATTCACATTTGGTGGATCGTACTTGGTACCTTGTACCCCATCATCATTATCAGTGGAAGTCCTCACGTTTGTTAACGGTATACATCAATGACCGATAATCAAACGATACCCCCCATGTTTGACTATCAGCTCATCTATTCACATGGTTAGGGTTTGTACCTAGAGTTGTTTTGGATGAATACCTTGGTATTTTTGGATGACATTACCTCATTTTGTTATCACCCAAGTTGTGCAAGACTGAGCCTCACTTGTATTCGGCTCTCCATGAGACATAGATCCAGTTTGTTGTTATGGCTATGATCTCTCAGTTTGACATGGATCCACGCTTGTATTCCAAGTGGCCATGCTTTTATATACATCTCCTTGTTATGTATCGAAGATCATGTTATATCACACTGCACATCTATATGATGTCAAAAAATATAATTGCTCACTGACCTTGATCTTTGTTGCAGGTTTCTTGTGACTTGTTTTCTGCGGTTTCTTTGCTCCTCCTCTGGCTTTGGATTATAATGTATTTCGGCCATCGTTTCGCTCTGACCTCACACATTAGGGGGCATCTGTTATAGGTTAAACTTGCACCTCTCCGTTCGTGATCACCTTGAGCTGTTGATCACACAAAAGGACAACTTGGATGGAGGAGCATGTTGACCTTGGATGATACTTTGACTCACTCCATTTCCTGACATTACTGGAAAAACCCAAAAAATATCATTCTGAGATATGAGCGCTACTCTACTCAAATAGACTAGCGCCCATACGCTACTCCAGTGTATAATAGTAGCGCCCATATCCTAATATACGCTACTCCTTCTCAGCATAGTAGCGCTCACCATTTTAAACTCGATGAGCGCTAGTTGATAAGCACTAAAGTAGCGCCCTATACGCTACTCCACTGAACAAGAGTCGCGTACATCTTAAAAGATGATTAAAAAATAAATTAATTTCTCGAGGAGGATTAGTTGCTGGTAGTTTCCCAACTTCCCCAACTTCCTCCATAACCATACATCGACCTGAACTACTTCTCCAATCTTATAAATACAAATACGATTAAAGGAGAAGGGTTGGCTAGAGATAGTGAGATGGATTAATGGAGAAACTTTGAGACATAGAGAGAATCTTGCATTGGAGGAGTTGATGCTGAAGATATCCAAGCCAGAGAAGAGCAAGAGCCCAGAATCAAGTTGCAGGAGCCTGTTTCATGATCAGGTATACTTGTACTTCATTTTACTTTTGACAAATAAAGGTTGAAGTGTCTTTCTTGTTCCAATTTAAATGTGTTCTAAAATAACATCTTAATTTGGATCTCTTTTGGTCAATATTGAATGTTAAACATTGTTTTTGTTTCTTTCAAGCTTTATATATTTCCCAAAGTGATTTGAGAAAGGTATTGCTATTGCAGGTTTACAGAAAGGAAGGTGGATTTGGAGGTTGAACACGAGATCAAGTCAAGGCTAGGATCAAAATTTGATTGAAAGGTGTGTTCTCAAGATCCACAACTTATTTCTTTTCGTAAATATCTCTGTAGTATCATCAATACACTTACCTGTCACCCCAACCAAGTTGATAGCATTAGTTTCCTTTCTATAGGGTAGATTTTCCCGCCGACACTTAGGTTGGGATTTGGGGTGATGTTGTTCCTCTATCGCTCGAGCTTCCATATATTAGATATCTTGTTCAATGTTAGCTAGCACATCCAAATTGTGAGTAGGTGGATCCTAGCTATGGTCCATCTCTGACATCTTCTCCTGGATCGACCTTGTCTACTATGCATGCTCTCACGGGGTGTCATTACTAGGGAAACATGATGAATGCTTCTAGAAACCAGACAAATCTTCCACAAAACAGACAGAATTATCCCAACAACAATATAGAGAACGGAGGAAATAATGAATAGGAAGGAGGTTATCCCAGTTCCACTAAGAAGAAAGAGTATTTTGATGCATCATCCTAGCAATCATATTTATACTACATCCATTGTCCCACTCTCTGTCATCTTCCACAACATTCCTCCTTTTATTTATTTTCATATTCATGACCATATTTCACCACCTCTTCTCATTGTACTACAAATATGTTGCGAAATCACCATTTGTATTCCCATGAATATCCATAATTGCAGTATCTATGTTTTCATACAACTCCGACACTTACCCTGCTGATGGAGGATTGAGCTAAGGCAGTTTGGTTCAAACACCCAACACCAATTTCCTTTTGATTCAGGTATGGAGATGCCATTAGAAATAATGAATGTGTCCTTGACATAGTTTCCGCACATCGATTCACCATGAATTCCATAGCCATGCATCATCGAGGGAGGTTTTGTACAAATATTGTGATGTATGTAGGCCCCTTGCCTCTCACGTCCTGATGATAACCACCTTCTCGTTGCTGCAGATATCCATTTCATCACACAGATCCCACATATCTTTTGGTTGACAAGGGGAGTCGAGTAAATCCATTTCCATCATCCTTCACCCATTTTCTCTGAGAGAAAATCCATTTACACCTTCCACCATAAATACCTTGTGCTTGGGGTATCTACCACCTGTCCTAAGGATGATGTGCTACATAGGATCCTTGTCATTCTGCCACCTAATAGCCTCGAGGATGATATTTTCAAGACTCTATGGTGCATTCTTGTAACCTCTTGTCATGCTAATTCAACTTCACATCATAATGGTGTTTGTCCCTCTGTGACTAGCTCAACTACGTCCATATTTTCTTTGTCTTTTCGAGCCATTTCCATGCATCTAGAACTGTTGGCTTAAACTGACCCAGAGGTTTCCAATTAGACCTAGGTTCTTTGCGGTTCTCCCTTTGACCAACAAAACCCCTTCGCACCGGCCCTTTCGGCAACAACCTGCGAGCAGGTTGAGGTCTCACCCGAGGTGTCTTATGCGGTACTGCGAAATCAAGTGTCCACAGTAAATGATGAGTTGTTTATATGAACAAGCTACGCAGTGCAGGACAGAAGGAGTGCACTGCGGGGCAAAGCGATGTGGTACTGTTAGGACTCAGAAATGTCGTATTTTCATCCACCTTTCCCTTCACTATTCCTTACATTTCATCGCCCTATTAAACCTTCATCATATCATTTGCATAAATACATTTGGGTTTCACATTATTATTTTCCACTTTATTCATTTTAGTATTAAGAGTGAATTTATGATTAAATATTAGAAAATATACATGTTTTCATATATATCTCAATTATGTGTGAGCTTTGTAAAGTGTAGGAATACGTGAATGATTAAATCAAAGAGACTTCTCAAATATCTCTTACACCATTCCAAAGGAGATAGTTATTCAAGCCTATTCTTAAGGAGAAGATCGTGGAAGATTTGGTTGGCATATCTTATCTAGGATTCATGAGAGATATGTGGAGGATTTGAAGGAACCATATCTTGTAATAATAGGAAAGTGGTTGAGAGTAGTTGAGAGAATAATGGATCTGTAATTAATGCATTCTTATCTTTTTCTTAAGGACTCTCATGTATAAAGGAGAGTGCTCCCTCTCCATTCCATTAAGTTGGAATTAGGTTAGATTAAGCTTGTAAGAAGGGATGTGATGAAGTTGGATTGGATTGGATTTTGTACTTGTTAGATTAGTCTTTGATTTGAGATTCTTAATGTGAATTAAGCTTCCATTGTTATGCTTTCATGCTTGTCATTTGATTATTGATTTGTGGATGTGAGCTCACTTATGTCATTGTTGTTAACTCTTCACATGTTGTATCTATCTTACGCAATTTCAATGCTTTCTTAGTTAGTGTTTCCATGCTTTCCTAGATTAATTTGATTTCAGCAAATTAGATTAAGTTAGATTAGATCTACTTCAGTCCTGCACAAACAGTGCACGTGCTTCGTCATTTTACGTACCCCGGATTGACAAGTAAATAGTTGGGCAACTGTAATGAAACGTAATTATTCCGACATATAACTCACCTAACATTTTGGTGCTGTTGTCGGGGAAGCACAAGGGATTGAGGTATTAATTTTTTTTTTTTTTTTTTTTTTTTTCATGCAAGTGTGATTATTCATGCTCCTAACTCTGATGTGACATTTGGGTAAGGGCATGAAGGGTGTGTTTCAATTTCTGCAAATTAGAGTAAATTTCAATTTCTGCAAGTGTGTTTCAATTTCTGCAAATTAGAGTAAATTTCAATTTCTGCAAGTGTGTTTCAATTTCTACAATTTAGTGTAAATTTCAATTTCTGCAATTTAGCGTAAATTTCAATTTCTGCAAGCATGTTTTTGCAATTTCAATTTTTGCAACTATGAAGAGGTTTTCATGTGTTTCAGCAAGAGTGTTTTGTTTTCAGCAAGAGTGATTTTCAGATTTTGATTTGGGTGCTGTAAGAATCCCTTTTACAATATGGTTTAACCATGAGTATCAGTTTGGAACAACTCACTCAGATCCTTGCAAAAGTCGGGATCTCCTCCTCTCACGAGGAAGAGATCTTGACAGCGGCCGAGAGCTTAATTACTCCTCCACCAACGAATGAGAATTCTTATGCATCAGAACAGGAAATTGAGGAATATAATGAGGAGCTGCAACATGATCTGAGCGAGGCGAATTGCGCTTATGAAAGTCTTATCGAACAATGGTTTCAAGAATGCACCAGGTTAGACGCATTTAGTTTTTATTTTGTTAATTTAGTGTTTCAACAAATTTCGCATGTTTATACATATTTCCGAATAATATTATCTACAAACTTGAAAGAGAACATATTGTTGTTACTGTTACGTGCCTGGTTACATTGGATAGTTGACTACACTTAACATAATTCTAAATTTTAATTAGCATAGAATAGGTAGATTTTCAGTTTTTTTATTTTTATTTTTTTTAATAAGTATGCTCTCCTCCGCACTTAGTGCGATCTGAGGATCAGAAATAGGATGGCTATAACGATTTTTAGAAAGAATAAAGATGCTCTAATTATTTTTTTTAGATCTCCATTTGCTAACAAAAATAAATGGCCTACAAAAACTACATGCTAAAACTGTAAAAATCATGCTGTTACAGCTGTAGCTGAAACACCACCCAAACAGTGTCACGCCTATAAGCTTCTCGTCGGTTGGAGTCACAACAATGCCATATTTTTGCTTTTGTTATGTCGATGCCTAAAACTAAGCCTACAACAAAACATGAAACATTAATTCTGCAACAAACAATTGAATAAAACTATGAGCGGAATAAAACAACAATTAAAACGTGTGAGAGAAAAGAATGTGACAGGAAACTATGAATGAGAGTATAAAGGGATAAGGGATCAATTTCTCTAATCATTAGGTTGTCCAAAATAAATCTCGAAATTGGTATGGATTTGTTTGGAACTAGATCTTCGATTATTTGTCTTCAACTGAATCTTGAATCCTGAAGCTATTATTTTATGATCGTCAAAACTCTTAGTCCAGCAGGGATAGCCAACTGGAAATTATGGGCAAATCTAATCTAGCATAAATCTCTACGACTTCAAATGCCATGCACTATCATCCAACGCGTCTTTGCAGTCAAGTTAATTTGTCTATATTTATCTTTTCACGGTAATCTGTTCCTGGATCTTTCCTTAGAAAATTTTAGTCAATTCGTCATAATATCAGAGCAATGAATGATGGACGTTGCCAAACCGGAAATCTGCAAAACAATAAAATCATTCAGATTTGAAGCTCTTTCCTCAGTCTAAAACGAATAAAAACAATGCAAATAATTACAAATCTGGTTGTTGCGAATCCCTTTCTGGTTGTTTCAACTGCCTACAATTCTTCACGCATCTGCTAAAATTGGGTTGTGAATCGTCCACTTCATTTGACCAAATTCTTTCAGGCTAAATCACAACGACTTACCATTTTAAGCTAGGCGTAATCCTCTCCAGATATGCTCAGGAAGCAGAAGTATAGTTAGCAAGCATCGATGGCGTCTACAGAGGAAAAAGTGATTACCATTCGCACCCGAAAGTTCATGACCAACAGGCTTCTCTCCAGAAAGCAATTTGTCATTGATGTTATCCATCCTGGACGGCCAACTGTTTCAAAGGCTGAACTGAAGGAGAAGCTGGGGGATTTTTTTTCTTTTTTGGCAGAGTCCGGAAGATAGAGTTGTACGACCGGTATCATCTCGTATACGAATTCGTCTTTGGGATGAAGTAAATCCCTTACTTATGGGAGCTCCGGGCACTTATTGGTGGCGTGGCCAGGTAGGTCGCAAAGAGCGCAAGGAGAGACAAACCATGGTGGTTGGATTGGTGTGGAGCTTAAGAACCTGTCGAAGTTTGACGGCATGACTAACATGGTCGAATTTGTAGAACAAGTGGTGGAACAGATCATGCTGGAGCAGAGGATTGCAGTGCTGGATCTCACTTTGGAAGAGACCCCTGCACGAGGGGGAGCAATGCATAAAATCACATTGAACTCATGGGAGAACATGGTAGAGGCATTACAGACTCGATTCCTACCAGATATTGGATAAACCTCTAGCTCTGCTAATTATAGGGATACACCTAGGACAGCAAGGGATGCTGCTGGCGATACTTCTACGACGTTTGTGATCCTCAAATAGTGGTTATGTTCGGATTTTGTGTAAATTTCGGAGGTGGGAAGTCCTCAGGGTTTGGTCTGAGCTATGATAACTTGGAAGCTGTAAAGAAATTTGAGCCAAAATATAGGCTTGTCAGGAATGGGCTGGCTACGTGGGAGCAAAAATCGAGGAATCAAATACGTGGAGAAGCACAGAAGAAGAAGAAGTAATGACATTTCAATTTATACAATTTTGGAGAACATACATCACCATCATTAGCATTCTTTTAATACATTTCCGGTCAATAATGAAGGCATCCAAGCTTAAGTCTGTGCATTGGTAGCAGGGAAGATCGCGAGGACAACACAAAATCTCCTGGCTTTAGCTAAAAATCATGATGGAACCTTGAGAATAAGGAAAAGTCGAGGTTCTGTTCTCCATAGCGCACCTACCCAATGTTTTGGCACCTATCAATGATGTTGATAATGCAAATCCCAACGACATTGCATATATATTCTCTGAATATGCTCCTTCAAGTATTCGACTTGTTCTGCGTGCTCTCAAGCATGGCTCTGTGGAAATTGAACATTTGACAGGCAAACAGAGCCCGCTCATGTTTTTATGTGGACCATTGGTCACTGGACAAGAGAGCCACATGGACTATTGCACCGAGATATGAACTAAGGATCATGAAGGAAGAGCTGCGACGAGAGGAATTGAGTCGGGAGGAGCTGCACCGAGAGGAGTTCCACCGAGAGGAAATTAGGAGAGGTGATATATTTACATGCTGATTACATTCCTCAAGCTCCATTAGCTGGACATGGCACTGATTTTGAAATAAATTAGAGGGAGCAAGTGGTGGCAATATGTTTATCATTGTGATACATAATCTAACGTTACCACGCAGGAGAAAAGCCTGTCGATTACAACTTGACAGAGAGGTTGAATGATCGCTATTGTCAAATGCATGAATTTTTATTTTTTTCTCTAATCTAAACTCTGGCAATGATATGGGTAGTAAACGATGTCTTCCAAATGGCTGCGATGTGGTGATGATGGAGCCAGCAGTGATGAGAACGACAGATGTTCTAATGGTATTCACAGAAAATATCTTTTGGAGTACTTTGGGGAGAATGTTGCTTTTGACAATTGTGGGAATTGCCACAACTGTACAACTTCAAGTATATGTTGATCAACGAAGGAGGCTTACTTGTTTCTAACTTATATACTTCTTGTAGAGGTCGTTGGGACCTTAATGTTACAATCGATGTTCTTCGTGGATCACGTATAAAGAAACCGACATAGAAACATTTTGACAAGCTTCCTTTATCCAGTTGAAGAACCAATCGGAGGGGTGGTGCATTCCTTATGGTTCTCCCAGAGCTGCCATCGATCCATTCTTGAATAAACCAGGTACCTCGTTGGAGCTGTATGTCTTGACTGGATTTCATAGAACCGAGTAATGATTGAACTCCTATCCTTCCTGCATACGTAACACATTTAAAATTCCAGAATTTTAGTGATAAGTCCCAACAAACTGTTGCACATAAGAAGATCTGATGAAGCTAAGACAAGTAGTGGTGTTAGAAGCTTTGAGGATGTGATGCATGAAGATTTGCAGATCTATTAGTTCTTTGATTTTGAGTATTTTGTTTGACATCTTTCGTTTCCTTTTGCACCATTTTTAAAATTTTCTTTTTGATGTGTAAAACAAAAACAATAAAAATTATAAAACCATGAAAAGATTAAAAAATAAAAATTATAAAAATAAAAATTTAAAATTACAGAAATTGCAAATGGACATTCTATCATTCCTGAAAACAATACAAATGCATGGTTATTTACGCTTCACGCTAATTTGTTTTTCTCAAGTCACTTCAAACAGGAATTGACGAAGAAACTAGATTCGCCAGGACCGCCAGGTAAAAATGCATTTCATTTTATTTTGAATTTGATTTCCTAAAACACATATTTTTCCTGCATTTTTCGATGCTCTCACACAAAATTTGCAGCAGGATTAGTACTCACATTTTTCAGGTTTCGGAGACAATCACATTTCATGCCAAAATGATTTTCGAGAATCACAAAATTTTTCAAAGACACATGCTTTGATTGAACAGCTGCGTATTTAACAGCTGCGCGTTGAACAGCTGCGCGTTGAACAACTGCGCGCTAAATAGCTGCGCATTGAGTAGCTGTGCGTTGAACAGTTGTGCATTGTATAACTGCGCATTGAACAGCTGCGTATTGAACAGGTGTGCGTTGAACAGCTGCGCGTTGAACAGCCATTTGAGTATAGCTGCGCATTGAACAGCTGCGTATTGAACAGCTACGTATTGAACAGCTGCGTATTGAACAGCTGCGTATTGAATAGATGCGCGTTGAATAGCTGCGGGTTGAACAACTGCGCATTGAACAGCTGCGTATTGAACAGCTGCGCATTGTATAGCTGCGCATTGAACAGCTGCGTATTGAACAGCTGCGCAAGCGCAATGGAAACAGGTAACAATGTCTTTTATTTTTTATTTTCCACATTAATACTTATTTCTACATGTTATATTTTCGAAACTCTGACAATTTTCATGCAGAATTGGTACTAAGATTCTTTTCAGATTCACAGACGATCATTTTTAATGCTGCAGTGATTCTAAAAAAAATAAAAATTAAAAAATTAAAAAAAATCAGAGAAAGCATGATTTGTTGATAGCTTGAAAGAGCTGCTTCTCATCACACATTTCATGACATTTGAGTTACACAGAAACCAATTGCGTCATGATTTGTCTACCCACATTTCTCCTTCAAAGCACATTAGTCATCCATGTTGGAGTCCAATATTCCATTGCCTTATCTGTCATGACTTCACACATGCCTATTTTTCTGAATTGCATACAGTTTACCCCATTTTTCAGTTCATCTTTTTCCTCGCAAATAAAACCATTCCGCTCCCTCTCCATAATTACATTCCCTTGCCATAAGCATTGTTTCTACTAAGATATTTCCTATAGTCCTACCAATCTTTTTGTAAAAACTCGCGTTGACTGATGTGGGATTCCTTAAGGCCCACCTTTCAACAGTCTTGCCCCATCAACTTTAACACCTTATCTGGGATATAGACTAGAGTCCATTTTGAGTACCTAGAGGCTTGCATGCCTTAATGACAAGTTCTCTCGCTGACAATCATGGGAATACATCAATGTCCCTTGATCATCATATTTTGCAAGTAGCTCGACCTCAGCACATCCATTCGCACTTCGCAAGATGTACTCAGGTACCTTGGCACTCATTGACATCAATGGTGAGTTGCCTCGCACTGGTTAACAGCATTCATCAATGGTCGGTAATCCAGTGATTTCTCTTCATGCTTGACATCGACACATTCATTCGCATGATTGGAATTGTACCATCAAGTTTGTAGCAGATGAAGACTATACACTTTTTCCTGATTCCCTCAACAGTTACAACAGCTTGAATTCATCTATGAGAGTCTGACAGTTCCACAGCACCAGTTCAGATGCCTCCACCTCCCATTCTCTGATTCAGTAGTGATAGTCCTTGCAGTTCCAACAGTTGTTGTTACAACCATCATTGTTATAGCAGTTGTTGTTACGGCAGTTACATCAGTTCCGGCAGTTGTTGTTTCAGCAGGTCCAGCACTTGTTGTTACAGTAGTGCTGCTACAGTAGCAGTCACCTTTCACATGTTCCTACAACAGTGCCGTCTTTCATGTTACAGCAACGACGCCATTCACAGCTACATTTTTATGATCCTACCGCAGTGACACCTTCCATCTTCCAGCCGTCGCAGTCCCATATTCTTTCTACCAGCCGTTACAGCAGTTGCAGCTACAGTACTAGTCACAATTTTCTACTCCAGCAGCTGCAACAACTACATTCCTATTGCATAGTTCATCTACATTTTGGGTGAGTGGAGGTATGTTGTTTTCTAAGCTTTGATCATGAAATTCCTTCTATGCTGACTTGAATATTTTGGAAAATTCCCTCACCACACTTCATTTCATTTTCCCTTCCATGACCTACACTATGTTGCATGAGGGCATGCAACCGATTCAGTTGGGGAGGGGGAACTATTGTCATAATCACCACATTTTTCCTTTATCATCATTCCATTTTCATCCCATTTACCATTCCCAAAAATTTCTTTTCCAACAATCCCCTGATGCACTTTACTTCATGCATTGATATACATTGGCATGATTCATACCAAATTGAGAAATGGCTTTCTTATACTCAGTGATGCTCTCTTATGCACATTGATAGCTTATGATTTCCAGTGAAGTGTGTGGTTACAATTATTATCATAACAGCAAGCAAAAAAAAAAAAAATGTTGTTAACACAAGAACCAACATTCTTATATTCATGGTTGTTACACAAGAACCAACCATAGGAAAATGCCAGCTGTTACTCATGAGCTGTTACTCATGTCTCCCACATATATTGGAAACATTCATCATTAAAAAGATAGCATCAATCAAAGCCAAAGTTTAGATGCCAAAGGTTCTTCAGAAGATCCATGCATGGTTGCATGAGGACATGCAACACCTTCAGTTGGGGAGGATATTAGGACTCAGAAATGTCGTATTTTCATCCACCTTTCCCTTCACTATTCCTTACATTTCATCACCCTATTAAACCTTCATCATATCATTTGCATAAATACATTTGGGTTTCACATTATTATTTTCCACTTTATTCATTTTAGTATTAAGAGTGAATTTATGATTAAATATTAGAAAATATACATGTTTTCATATATATCTCAATTATGTGTGAGCTTTGTAAAGTGTAGGAATATGTGAATGATTAAATCAAAGAGACTTCTCAAATATCTCTTACACCATTCCAAAGGAGATAGTTATTCAAGCCTATTCTTAAGGAGAAGATCATGGAATATTTGGTTGGCATATCTTATCTAGGATTCATGAGAGATATGTGGAGGATTTGAAGGAACCATATCTTGTAATAATAGGAAAGTGGTTGAGAGTAGTTGAGAGAATAATGGATCTGTAATTAATGCATTCTTATCTTTTTCTTAAGGACTCTCATGTATAAAGAAGAGTGCTCCCTCTCCATTCCATTAAGTTGGAATTAGGTTAGATTAAGCTTGTAAGAAGGGATGTGCTGAAGTTGGATTGGATTGGATTTTGTACTTGTTAGATTAGTCTTTGATTTGAGATTCTTAATGTGAATTAAGCTTCCATTGTTATGCTTTCATGCTTGTCATTTGATTATTGATTTGTGGATGTGAGCTCACTTATGTCATTGTTGTTAACTCTTCACATGTTGTATCTCTCTTACGCAATTTCAATGCTTTCTTAGTTAGTGTTTCCATGCTTTCCTAGATTAATTTGATTTCAGCAAATTAGATTAAGTTAGATTAGATCTACTCCAGTCCTGCACAAACAGTGCACGTGCTTCGTCAGTTTACGTACCTTGGATTGACAAGTAAATAGTTGGGCAACTGTAATGCAACGTAATTATTCCGACATATAACTCACCTAACAAGTATGCAGCAGGATCTGTGTTGCGAGCAGTACTGCGCGGTGGAGGCAACACTGCGGGCCTCACTAAGGGCTTCTTACTGTTGCGAATCTTCTACTGGAACTGCGCATTACCCACGCTTATCCTCTACTTGGAAGATCTCGGAAACGTTAAGGCACTGAAATGAATATCACTCATCCATTCATTCAGGCACTTACTGGTTATCTTTCTAGCATTTGTCAAGAACTTGGATTACTACAACAAGAACTGAAACGATAGACCTGACTAACTGTGTTGCGTTCCTTCACTATGTTTAAGAAAGTATTAAGCTTAAATGACTGATTCACGATCTTAACATAGAATTGAAATGTTTTCCATTCAACTGCTTCCGTGGAACCCAGCATATCATTCCCAAACTACTCCTATTGGTAAATGCATATCAAAGTTCTCATATTACAGCATGCAAGGAAACATTCAAGCATTCATTCTACAGAAAATACAGGCAGTCATTCATTCATAAACATCATCACATAACACAGGATTTAACGTGGTTCACTTCCCCGGATGGAAAGCTACGTCCACAAGAACGGTTGGTAATATATTTATTTCAAAAGGGATGGGGAAACCGTTCTTAGTATGCGCACTCAGCTGTAGACTCTCCTTTCTCTTGGCTAGGTCTCTGCGCACACATCTACAGAGCCTTTACAATATTCTCAGCTCAGAGAGATTTTACAATACAAAAATGTTATCTCCGAATTACTCTAATTCCCAATCAACTAACCAACCCCCATCCCATACAAAAGTGTCTTCTTAAATAGATCATGCCCGAAGGTCATGTTTGTACAATGTCGAAGACCTAAAACCCAAAACCCTAAGGGTTTCCAAAACTGTGCCGATTTTCCAAACCAGCTTGCTGGCTCCTGGTAGCGTCTGCTTGATCATGGCGGATCTCCACGTCCTCATTCTGTCGCTATAGGCCTTCCTGTCGCACGCGTGCCTACAGGCTACTTCTGCCGAACCATTTCTCTCTAACAGTTTTACCTTCTAAGCGTGCCAAACATCGCTTTCCTTAACAACCCACGCGTGGCCGCCTTCCTGTTTTGCCTACGTCCGCCGCTCGGCAATCCTGGAATATATTTCCAAAAATGGTTGCTACCGGTCGATCCAGTATCTACACTTTATACTTGTCCAGCACACCGCTTTGCTGGCTCCACGTGGCCTCCTAACTCCGCAGCACTGCTTCGGTGCAGTACTGGTCTTCGCATCACAGCCAAAACTTCGATGCTGCGCGCAACTCCGCAGTCTGGTCAAAAGTTGGATGTTGTGCGCAACTTCACAACATCCTCAATACTTAGCCAAAATTGTATTTCTGAGCTGCGTTCAGCTTAGCTTTCCCTACTTTCCTCAAAAAGGTGCTTCCAAAGCTTTATCTCAACCTGGGCCCAACATGCCCCTAACACTTACATGTGGCTTATCCCCGAGCCACTGATTGTTTCAGCTGTCTCACTCTGCGCCGCGACCGGTGGAACGAACTTGGTCGCGAACTCGTCATATGTACCACACAACTATACCACTGCTTCTCTTGTATCCTCCTCAACCTGTTTAATTGTCTCAAGCAGTGTTGGAGTTATTTCTTGTCCAATTTGGTCTTGTACCTGCTCCTGGTTATCGCGTAGTTCTGCTAACTTATCTTCAATCTGCTGCGATACCGCCATGGCATTCTCCAGGAGCTGCTGCGACTGATTATCCATCTCAGTCTCTTTTTGTCATAATTCCTGTACTTCTTTCTTTAAGCTGGATATCTCCTTGTATCTCGTCAGCCTTTCTCTGGGTGGTAGAGCTTTAACCTCTGCATTCAACTTGTCCAGCGCGGTCTATTTTTCTTGTACTGCGGTTTTGATCTGCAACAACCCTTGATCCTCTTCAAGGGTTGCAATTGCCTGTGAAACCTTATCCAGGAGAGATTGGAACTTAGCCATCTCACTTGTAATGCTTTTTGAGGCGGCGCTCACTGCTTTCTCTCTGACTTGCTGTTCAGTTAATAGCGCCTGCTTATTGAGCTTATCCTTCAATGTGGTAATATCAGCCTCATAATAAATCACTTTATCCTGCATCTCCGACTACAAGGATCTCACCTTATCTTCGATCCTCAGAACTGTGTCTGCAGGATCATCCTGGATGTCTATGTCTTTAATATCCTTCGCCACATTGGATATGGTAGTCTCCAAATTTTGTCGGCAGTCCCGTTCATTGCGTAGCTGTATTTCTACCTGCAGCTGAATTTGCCTGTTTGCTGCGGTGAGCTCTGCTTGTAATTTCATTGATTCAACCGTCTGTTCATGCATCTCCTCAATGATCTGCATGTGGATGAAGTGCAATCCTGGTAAAGCGATTTTGGCTAAGTCGAGCTCTACCCTCTCGACTCTCTTTGTGTCCAAGACAACTTGTTCTGCCATTGGCAACGCAACAACCAATGGGTCTAGATGGACGATTCTAGTCTTCGATTGCAGCGTTATTGCTAGTTGTTGGCTTCCTTGCTGTGAGGTCCCTACCGACCTCCCTTCAGCCCCTGCTTCCCGCGGAAAAATAAGGCTTTTCTGGACATCATCCATTTTCTTCATTAGGCCTTGCATTGCGAGCCATGTCTTGTGCAGGTCATCTTGGATGACCATGTCCTTCTTTTCTTTAGCTGCCATAAGCTCCTTCATCTACTTTAAGACTGTTTCAGCTATCATCTCGTAGTCATCATCATTGAGGACTGCCTCCGATTGAATCTTTGTGGCCTTCACCTTCTTCCTCGACTTTGGCTTCTCCGAAGTCTCAGCTTCTTTTCTCTTCCCTGTTTCTTGAATGATTGGGCATGAGAGCGGGATCGGCTCATCTTCTGCTGAATCTGTATCCACGTCCATAACCTATACACGGAACTCTGCTAGCCAATCTTTCATGAGGTCCTCAATATCCTGCTCATACATGATGTACTTCCCTGGGAACCACTCTGGTTTCCTCGTTTGTGCTTTCGGCAATATGAATATACATTTCATATCCGCCTCAAAGTCGATGATGTGGATATACTTCACCGTGACCTGCTTTGTAATGCGGGGTGTCTTCATGATTGCGTCGCGCAGCTGAATATAGTACTGGTAAAAGACTTCTGCTGTCGCATGCTGGCGCTCTGCATTTGTGCTTGCCCAAAGGTTGACAAACTTAAACCCTCTAGGATCCTTGGTTTCCATAATGACGCCCGCATAATCTCGCGGCTCCTTCCATCCACACAAATCAATCAGGACGATGATCCAGGTGAAATGGAACTGGCCGCCATTCACTTGTGTGTCATTGAGTTCTTCAAGGAACTTATTCAACAGAAACAAACACCAATTAAAGATGTTTCCTTCGGCCACTGCGGCACTAAGGAGTATTGCGCCTGCAGGCACCTCCGAAGGCCTAGCTGTTTTGAGTATCTTGCCTGCGAGCAACTGTGTTACAAATCTTGTTGCTCTGTCCTCTATATCTTCTGTCAGGAAACCTCTTTTTGCTTTCA
This sequence comes from Larix kaempferi, assembly GCA_027924585.1. NCBI lineage: Eukaryota > Viridiplantae > Streptophyta > Pinopsida > Pinales > Pinaceae > Larix > Larix kaempferi. The sequence goes on along the minus strand of BSBM01000158.1, from coordinate 25,377,940 downwards.
CCACCGGATGTGTTTTCTTCATCTTCTCAATAGCCTCTTTTTCTTTGCTCTTCCCCTGGAAGAATTGCTTAGGATCCTTACCACGCTTGCTTAGCCCGGTGATGCGGTGGATCAAATCAATATTAATATCAATGTTCCTGTCCAGCCATAGATAACCTTGGTGGATTCGCGCCATGAGTGTGAGAACCACGATATTAAGTTCTGGAGAACGGTCAAAATGAAACAATCTCAACAAGTTCAGTAGCCCCGACTGAACGACAAGTGCTAGCCAACTGTCAGCTACCAAGTTCAGAGTTCCCTTGGCGTCCTTCTTCCAGCACATATTGTTGAATATTGTAACTTCTAAGAATATTATATTTGTATATTATTTATTCCGGAGATGTTCCATACCTCCGATGTGATTATACTGTGAATCCGGAGATGTTTATTCCTCCAAATTGGTTGTGGTAACTAGGGTTATTAGACCCACCATGTGGGGGTCGGCCCAGTCAGTTATAATAGGGTATTTCACCTAATGGTTAAATACAAGCCTACATGTACTTGTGTAAAATACATGTCAGTGTAGTGTATAAATAGAGGAGGTATGTTCCTCATTTGATACACACACTCACTTGAGAGAGGCGCACTTGTGGAGGAGAGTTCTTCTATGGTGGAGGAGGAGATCATGTATTTGGTTTACATATTTGTATATTGTTGGTCGTCTATATTGAGGAAGCTTTACTGGGTTTTCTACCCCATGAGGGTTTCCCAGGATAAATCTGTGTCTCTTGTGTTTATGCTATGCTTGTAGTTTCTTCAGTGATCCTGTATATGCTATTATTGTGAAATGGAATGTAATGCTGCTATTTTCTATCTTAGCATATTAAATCTTAACATGGTATCAGAGCTAAACTGAAGGAAGGCAAGGTATGGCACTTACGACACTTGATTTACTTACGACAATTTGAAGGTTAGGGTTTTACATAGCAAAAACCAGTCATCGTGGGACTTTCGCTATAAATCCATTTCTGCGAAGGTTCAGGGTCTAAAACGTTTACAGGTCGAAGATGACATCCCCAGGTGACTTGTGTCCAAAGGGAACCCTCTGATTCATTGTAATTTATGAGTTATGAGCAGTACAAGTTAGGGTTTCTGCCTCTTCTAGATCTCAGTCAAAATCAGGTGACCTTGGAAAAAAGGTCATAACTTGGGCTAGGAAGCTCCAAATGAAATTTCATAAAAAGTGACAGGTAGTACACAGAATGTACTATCTCAGGAAACGTTTTCAGAGGCCGAAGGTGAACCAGTGACACGTGGCACGCCGTACAAGTGCGCTCTCCTTTTTTATCCCATAAATAGGTCACATTGCGACACTTGGAATAACTCTCTCTCAGAGCGTCCAATTGAGTTCAGACCTATCAGGATGGAAATATAACAGGGAGAGCTATCTCAGGAAAAGTTTTCAAAGGCTGAAGTTCAAATAGTGACACGTGGCACGCCGTACAAGTTCTCTCTCCTGTTTTATCCCATAAACAGGTCACGTTGCGACACTTGGCATAACTCTCTCTCAGAGAATCCAATTGAGGTCAGACCCATCAGGATGGAAATATGACAGGTCAGGCTACTGCAGAAAAAGTTTTCAAACCCTGTGGAGCAAAAATTTCAGAGTTATAGCAGAAACAATCAGGTGCATATTTCTGTCAAAACAGAATTATTTTTGGAGCACCTTTATTCACGGCTTCCGGAATTTAGGGTTTCGGAGAAAGTTAGAATTTTTGGAATCGGAGTCCATGGCTGAATGCTACTCAGGAAAATCAAAATTTAGAGACCAAGATCGAATTTTTTGGCTGGGTAGAAGACTGGGCTTCATCAAACCCTAGTTCGGGTTCCTGTCCAGAAGATCCAGAAGTTTCAAAGGCAATTTTGAGGGGTCAAATTTTGGAGATTTCAAAATTGAAGAATGCTAGGTTGATCAGCTCAGCAAGACACATTCTTCCACATTCAGAAGTGTGAAAGTCAAAGATTGAATTTTTAGGGTTTCTCTAGCAAACCCTAATCAAGCTCTAGATCAAGTTTCAGGGGGAGTTGAGGCTAAGGCCTTACATAAGAATACTACAAGAAGTCTTGACAGGTATGACTTAAGAAGGTTCAGGTATGTCTTGAAATTTGATTCTTGATTAAGTTCATAATGTGTTTGTCTTCATATTATTTAGTACAATCTTGATCAATGTCAGAATTGTCTTATCACTCTAGTAGCAGTATGAATGCATGTGAATAATCGAAGACATTCATTGATTAGGGCTATATGATTGTACTAATGCATTATGGTGTTGTGTGAAGTTGATGGTGTCTGCTAACAAGGTTCAGGTACATCACAAAAGACAAATCAAGTTCCATGACCATGACAACATGAAGACAAAGACTCATGAGGTATGTATGACTTTGTTATATTATGTTTAACCTATGAGACATGCAGGTTCTAGCTCAGGCTCTCTAAATCATTGAAGAGATTCTTTAGGTATGTTGTACATAACTAAGCAGGTATACTAATCCAGGTATGTTTTCCTATGTCATGTTAGAATCTTACCTTGTGTTAGGATCCCTTATGTAAGTATACTTGGTATGATTGGTTAGTAATGAAGGGTTTATGCATATTATGTCTCTTATTTTGGTTGATGATTTAACTAACTAGATCAAACAAGAATATGCATGAGTAAAAGAAGACTTCCTTGAAACCCTGGATACTAACGATCATGACTGTACATATTCAAGATTATTTAGAATTAGAATGTTTTGATAATATTGAGAATATACTAATGAATGTATGTTTGTGTATGAGATCATGAGGATGACACTAGTGTACACTTGAGCATGCACAGTGGTACAGAATGAATAGAAGTTCAGAAGACATACAGAAGATCAAGCGGGAGGCAACCACACAAACATAAAAGGAAATATCACGATGAATGATGAACTTTGAACAAGTGATGGATGTTCAAAAAAATATTTACAAATCAAACACACTATAGAAAGCTTGTGGTTAAGAGATTCTCTTAGAAAGAGGAAGAGAATCATGATGAGATGTTTTGCTCCAAGGGACTAGATAAGACCATTCTCTTAATGATGTAATTAAAGAAGTGTGAATCAGGTTCTGTATGGGTACCCAGGATCGGTAATCAATTGATGAGCTTAATGATCATCATGGGTAATGTGGATCTCAACCTTTGCTACAAGGTTGAATATGGCTTCTATACACATATGACATGGATGCAAGAAGGAACTCACCACAGAATTCGAATGATTTTAAGGCTCATATTATTAGACCCATCTGACGAGAGATGGCACAAATAGATATGCAGAAGATCACTCAATGCAGAGTGTGAATAATGGACAATTGACAACTTCATGACAAAGATTGGGATTTACCAGAAGTAAAAGTTGTTCCTAACCTTTACCTTAAGGTTGTGGATGATGAACCTATCATACCATTATTGTATGACGATGATCTCTTTCTGACAAGGAATGAGAAACAGGTCATGAAAATGGCTGCAGAAATGAAAATGAAAGATCTCGGATTAATGCACTACTTCTTAGGCCTAGAAGTATGGCAAGATCCAAAAGGAATCTTTTAATTCAAGGTAAGTATGCTGTGAAGTTTCTAAAAAGATTTGATATGTTGGAGTATAAAGCCATGGCCACTCCCATGGAATCCAACTTGAAGTTATTAGTTAATGACTCATCGTATTTAGTGGACCTAACCCTATATAGACAAATCATTAGGTCATTGATGTATTTAACAAATACTAGGCCAGATATATGCTTTGTTGTAAATATCCTAAGTCAGTATCTAGTAGAACCTAGAAAGGTTCACTTAATAGCTACAAAGCATGTAGTGAGGTACCTAAAAGGTACATTATATTTTTGGTCTATATTATCTTGGAGGTCATGAACTTCGTTTACATGGTTACTCAGATTCTGATTGGGCAGGAAGTGTCTCAGACAACAAAAGTACATCAGGTGGATGTTATAGTCCTGAATCTGCCATGATCTCATGGTTCAGCAAGAAACAATCTAGTGTGGCTCTCAGTACTGTTGAAGCAGAATATATGTCTGTCTACTCTGCCAGCTGTGAAGCAGTATGGCTTCAGAAGCTTTTATATGGAGTGTTTGACTTAGAAATGGATCCCACTGTGATTATGTGTGACAATCAAAGCTGCATAAAGATGACTGAAAATCCTGTGTTCCACAATAAGTCAAAACACATAGAGATCTGTTACTTCTATATACGAGATATGGTGCAAAGAGGAGTTATCAAGCTTGAATATATAAGCACTAAGGATCAGATTGCTGATATCTTGACTAAACCTCTGTCTCGAGTGAAGTTTGAATACTTTCGAGACAAGCTTGGTATAGTTCAAAAGAACTCTCCTCGAAAGGGGGAGTAGCATAGTATCTGATAACAAGTCTGCCTCATCAATGATGAGGTTACCTATTCACTACACTTAGTTACCTAGAATTATTTAGATTTAGGACTCTTATATTTTTTACTTTTGATGATAGACGTATTAGTGAGAATACATGCTTTTGATGATAGATGTATTAGTGAGAATACATGCTTTTGATGATAGATGTATTAGTGATATACATATTTTGATGATGATAAACATGTTTTGATATACATGTTTTGATGATGATATACATGTTTTGATGATGAGGTTACATGATGCCTTGATGTATTGATACGTGTTTGTACTTGTATAGATGAAGATACTTGTACCCATAGTGATGAGGGGATTGGATCATCCCTGGACTTCAGTCCTAAAGAGAGTCGTAGACGTATGTCTTCGAGAATGAAGTCCTTGGTGGACTTGAGGGGATTGGATCATCCCTGGACTTCAGTCCTAAAGAGAGCCGTAGACGTATGTCTTCGAGAATGAATTCCTTGGTGGACTTGAGGGGATTGGATCATCCTTGGACTTCAGTCCTAAAGAGAGTCGTAGACGTATGTCTTCGAGAATGAAGTCTTTGGTGGACTTGAGGGGATTGGATCATCCCTGGACTTCAGTCCTAAAGAGAGCCGTAGACGTATGTCTTCGAGAATGAAGTCCTTGGTGGACTTGAGGGGATTGGATCATCCCTGGACTTCAGTCCTAAAGAGAGCCGTAGACGTATGTCTTCGAGAATGAAGTCCTTGGTGGACTTGAGGGGATTGGCTCATCCCTGGACTTAATTCCTAAAGAGAGCCGTAGACATATGTCTTCGAGAATGAAGTCCTTGGTGGACTTGAGGGGATTGGATCATCCCTGGACTTCAGTCCTAAAGAGAGTCGTAGACCTGATGTCTTCGAGAACAAAATCCTGAATGAACAGGTAAGGGGATTGGATCGTCCTCGGACTATTAGTCCTTTGAATTGAGCCGTAGACATGATGTCTCCGAGAACTAAATCCTGAATGAACAAGTAAGGGGATTGGATCGTCCTCGGACTATGGTCCTTTGAATTGAGCTGTAGACATGAGGTCTTCGAGAATTGAATGATAGGACTGGATCGTCCCTGGACTTCGGTTCAAAAGGTACATGATAGGACTGGATCGTCCCTGGAATTCGGTTCAAAAAGGTACATGATAGGACTGGATCGTCCCTGGACTTCGGTTCAAAAGGTACATGATAGGACTGGATTGTCCCTGGACTTCAGTTCAAAAGGTACATGATAGGACTGGATCGTCCCTGGACCTCGGTTCAAAATGTACATGGGAAATCCTAGAATTGTTCTAGGTTACATCCAGCATGAAACAGGGTTGGCTCTGTAGATGTGATACATCCAGCATGAAACAGGGTTGGCTCTATAGATGTGATACATCCAGCATGAAACAGGGCTGGCTCTGTAGATGTGATACATCCAGCATGAAACAGGGCTGGCTCTGTAGATGTGATACATCCAGCATGAAACAGGGCTGGCTCTGTAGATGTGATACATCCAGCATGAAACAGGGCTGGCTCTGTAGATGTGATACATCCAGCATGAAACAGGGTTGGCTCTATAGATGTGATACATCCAGCATGAAACAGGGCTGGCTCTGTAGATGTGATACATCCAGCATGAAACAGGGTTGGCTCTGTAGACGTGACACATCTAGTATGAAAGAGGACTGGCTATGTGGCGGTAAATCCTAGATATGATCTAGGTCACATCCAGTATGAAAAAGGAATGGCACTGTGGTTGGGATTAGATCGTCCCTAGACATGAGACTTTTCTTAAAGAGATAAGGATTGATCATCCTGGAACTTGATCTGGATTGTATCATCCATGGACCTATGTCCTAAAGAGAGCAGGATTGATCATCCTGTAATATGATCATGTGATGACGATGCTAATGATCGATGTTGATGATCGTGTGATGACGATGCTGATTGTGTGATGATGATGCTGATGATCGTGTGATGACGATGTTGATTTTGTGATGATGATGCTGATGATCATGTGATGACGATACTGATCGTGTGATGTCGATGTTGATGATCGTGTGATGACGATGTTGATCATGTGATGGCGATGCTGATGATCGTGTGATGACAATGCTGATGATCGTGTGATGACGATGCTGATGATCGTGAGGATTCAGATATTGATGTTGTTGTAGTTGTTTGAATACTGCAGAAGATAAAGACTTAGTACTGAAGATGTTGATGTTCCAGTATTGAAGATGTTCCAATAACTGGTTGAGTTACTGATGATGTTGAGAAAGCTTCCAATGATTTATAGATGTATCATGTATGATGTATGACTCGTTGCTCCTGTGGATGTTGTTATAATATCCTTCTCGTTAAGGGGGAGTGTTGAATATTGTAACTTCTAAGAATATTATATTTGTGTATTATTTATTCCGGAGATGTTCCATACCTCCGATGTGATTATACTATGAATCCGGAGATGTTTATTCCTCCGAATTGGTTGTGGTAACTAGGGTTATTAGACCCACCATGTGGGGGTCATCCCAGTCAGTTATAATAGGGTATTTCACCTAATGGTTAAATACGAGCCTACATGTACTTGTGTAAAATACATGTCAGTGTAGTGTATAAATAGAGGAGGTATGTTCCTCATTTGATACACACACTCACTTGAGAGAGGCGCACTTGTGGAGGAGAGTTCTTCTATGGTGGAGGAGGAGATCATGTATTTGGTTTACATCTTTGTATATTGCTGGTCATCTATATTGAGGAAGCTTTACTGGGTTTTCTACCCCATGAGGGTTTCCCAGGATAAATCTGTGTCTCTTGTGTTTATGCTATGCTTGTTGTTTCTTCAGTGATCCTGTATATGCTATTATTGTGAAATGGAATGTAATGCTGCTATTTTCTGTCTTAGCATATTAAATCTTAACACATATACTAGTCTAGTTGAAAATCTAGGTATTTCGGAACATCTGGCTCGTCTTTCTTCATTCCCAAGAGGTCATAATCTTCCCATTTACAATCTGCTATCGTTCCTAGCAGATTCTTAGCAATGTTTACATGCTTTGAGATAGGTGACAGCGGGATGTCGTATCTCACATTTTTGGACAATTTAAACATAGGGGCATTCAGTGCCCGTGGGGAGATATATTCAGGTGTCATCTTCAAGGGTTCTGTCTGAAAGACTTGCGATTTCTGTGCCGAGGATCCCATCTTTATGATGTTGGATTGAGTTTCAGTTACAACTTTTCCTTTATCTTTTTCTTTTTCCTACATCGTCGGATTAATTCTTGGTGATCTGCGGGATCCTTCACCTTGTTCTACGGTGACCTTCTTAACTGGAGTTTTCATTAACTGTTGAATCCCTCCGTGTTGAAAGATCCTCAGTGCTTCTTAATGGTCAGGTATTCTTCTCTATAGGAAGGTTCGGACATTCATTAATGAGGTAGCGGCTAAGGGAGACAGAATACAGATGGCTACTAGCTCAGAGAGGTTAATCGAAAGAAAATTCTAAGTGCTCAGTAACGCCCGCGAGTCTCCCAATGGTGTTATTTATAGGCGCAGCAGACCCTCTCCCATGCCCTTCAATGGCTAGATAAGAAATTAATATGGTGTTTGTTGGCGAATTTGAGCGGATCCTTCGGTCTTTTCTGTCGTCAGAGTGCTCCGAATGACTATCTTCTCTTTAAATGTTGAAGCGGTTGCTACAACAGTCATCTAACGGCTATTTTTCTAAAAAGCCATGCAACGGCTATTTTTCTCTGAGTGTTGTGCCGAACTGCGCAGCAAGCCATCTGCAACCCTGCATAGCTACTTTGCAGTGTCAAAAATTTCCAACTGCACGGCTTTTTTTTTTTACCGCGTAGCTTCAACAGTGTTGCGTGGTGCATAGATCATTCTTCTTATCATAGCTTCTTCCTTTTATCATACATGTACAAACTCTTTTACATTTCTAGTGTCCACTTTCAACTGTACTTGACACTTAGAACTTCCTTCCTTGGCTCGTTATTCTGGGTTCTGCGAAGCAGTGCTATCATGGTATAGCTTTAGCCTGCTTCCATTTATTAAAGTTGGCAAGGTATCACCATCTAAATTGGCTAACTGGACTGCACCAGTGTTAGTAACATGTATCACAGTATATGGGCCAAACCAATGCATCTTAAATTTACCAGGGAATTTCATGAATTTGCTATCATACAGGAGGACTAGATCACCTACCTGAAAACACTTGTTCTTTATATGGCGATCATGCCATGCTTTCTCGCGGTCCTTCTGAGCTTGCTAGTGGAAGCCTGCGATGAAGTGATCTTCTTCCAAGCCCAGTAAGTGTAGTAACCTTTCTTCTAGAGCTTCTCAGTCTGCCATCCCTATGAATGCAGTGATTCTCAAACTAGGGACGATATATTCCATAGGCATTATAGCCTCCTTCCCATAAACCAACCAAAAGGGTGTCTATCCTGTCAATTTCTTACATGTGGTCCTGTATGCCCATAGCACAGATGAGACGCGCAGGTCCCAATCGTCTTTGTTTACATTGCACACCTTAGTGAGTGCGTTCTCCAATATTTTATTGAAATCCTCTACAGTACCATTCGCCTGTGGATGATATGGAGTACTGCGTTGATGACGAATGTAGAATTCCTCTATAAGCGCCTCAATCGTCTTGTTCAAAAAGTGATTACCTTGGTCACTCATCAAAATCTTCGGACAGCCAAATCTGGTGAGTATTTCTTCAAAAATAAACTATGCAGCAGTACTGGCACTGCAGTCTTTAACTGGTTTTGCTTCCGCCCATCTGGTGAGGTAATCCGTAGCAGTAATAATATACCTTGCACCCATTCTTTTTCCTGGTGGGTTTATAAGACCCACAAAGTCTATTGCCCATTTTTCAAATGGCTGCAGTGTCAATTGTGGATTCAATGGCATCTCATCCCAATGTGATGGTTTTCCTGTCCTCTGACAGACATCACAGTTCCTGCAATGTTCTTTGGCATCTTTATGGAGCGTGGGCCACCATAGCCCTGCACGCAATATCTTCTGCACAGTAGCCCTTCCTGCATAGTGACCTCCCGCGATTCCTGAGTGTGCGTCGGCTAGAATAAATGGCTTCTCATGATCGAGTATGCACCTGCGCAGGACTTCATTCGACCCAAGTTTGTATAACTGTCCTGCAATTATAGTGAAGTCCGCAGCGCGCACCACTAACTGTTTTTTCTGCTGGACCGAGAATTCCTGGGGTGCCAGCTGTTGATGTATATGTAACTTCGGAATGTATTTCATCAGTATATTATATGTATATTTATTGTACCCTTATAAGAGATGTGTTATTCCTCTATAAGGAAGTGTCGTCATGTGGATTGACAAGTGTCGCAAGTGTGTGTACTTGCCGATGGGTTATTAGACCACCTTATGGGGTCGGCCCTAATTAATATATAATATAATGTGGATGTACTCAAATAGACAAGTCGGCCCCAGTAAGTCACTGGGCAAAAAGGTGAGTATAAATAGAGATAGGAGATCTCTATTTTACTCACTCGGAAAAGTATATATCTCTCTCTCTGGAAAGAGGCGCACTAGTGAGGAGGAGGAGGATCATCTGCTAGGAGACTATCTCTGTATTATTTGGTTGTATTTTGGTTGAGCCATTGCTCTCTCTATCTCTGAGGAAGTTTGTGGGGTTTTTCACCTTAGGGTTTTCCCCACGGAAACTCTGTGTCTCTTGTCTCTATGCTTTTGATTCTTGTGATGCTTGTGATGCTTGTCATATTATGATTGTCATGCATTGATATACTGTAGATGTTATTCTCTCAGCAAAGATCCTATAGTATTGTGATTTAATACTGAAAATTTAACATGGTATCAGAGCTTAACTGAGAAGAAGACATTTTGCAGTGACGGAAGCTTGTATTGCTTGTTTATTGGGTTTCTCTCCACAGATTTTTGAAATTCAGTATAGTAGATTGGATCTACTCATCAAGGCGCATCTTTCTGTCCAATCAGATTTCAGTTCCGAGCATTTTCAGTTTTGGCCCTAAAATTTAGGGTTTCCACAAAAATAGGAATTTCTGGAAACTGAAGGTACAGCTGAAAGCTCCTTGCAAAAATCGAAGGTTTGAGCTTTGGATCGAGATTTTTGGCTGGGTAGATCTCCGGGAAACTCAAACCCTAATTCAGGGCTCTCCCCAGTGAACCCGGGAGGACAAAAAGGCAATTTTGAAGGACAAGACTTTGCTGATCTCAAATTCTGAATGTACTAGGCTGATCAGCTCTCCAAGGCGCATCTTTCTATCCTTTCAGAATTTTGAAATTCACATTTTGAAATTTTAGGGTTTCTCTGACAAACCCTAATCCGGGTCCAGATCCAGTTTTCAGCACTTCAAGTGGTAAGTTCTAAATCTTTTCTATTTCCATTTGAAGTACTCTTAAAGATGTCTCTTCACACCAAGCTTGAGGATAAGCTTGAAGGGGCTTATAACTTCCGAGCCTGGAAGTATAGGATTGGGCTAATCCTGGAAGAGAATGAGTTGGACTCATATGTGAAAGAAGACATCCCTATCCCAGAGGATGAAGAGGCCAAGGCATTGCACAAGAAGAACTTGGTCAAGGCAAAGAGAATCATTGCTGATTCTATCAAAGACCATCTCATACCCCATGTGTCTTCTCTCAAGACACCCAAAGAGATGTTTGAATCTTTGACCAAGCTATTTGAAGGAAAGAACATAAATCGGAAGATGACCCTGCGGAACCAATTGAAAGCAGTGAAGTTTCAGAATGGAGAAACCATTCAATCCTACTTTTCAAGGGTCTCTCAGATCAAGGAACAATTAGAAGCAGTAGATGAAATGGTGGAGAATGGTGAAGTGGTGATGACCACTCTAAATGGCCTACCCAGGTCATGGGATTCCTTTATTCAAGGAATTTGTGCAAGGAAGAAGTTGATCTCCTTCAGTAGACTTCGAGAAGAATGTTCTCAAGAAGAAGCTAGGCTTATAGCTCATGAAGAAAAGATGGGAGGAGAAGATCAAGCCCTTGCAGCTCACACCAAAAGAAGCAAAACCAAGAAGGATCACTCTCACCACAAAAGAACTCATAAGAAGGACCTAAGATGCTTTACATGCAATGAGAAGGGTCACTATGCTTCAGATTGTCCCAAGAACAAAAGGGATAATAACAAAAACTTCAGTAAGAAGAAGAAGGGCAGCAAAAGAAGATTTCATGCTCATGCTGCCGAAGATGATGAACCCCCAAAGAAGAAGGCAAGGGCAGAAAGTGACAGTGATGATGTCTCATCAAGTGAAGAAGAATATGTTCTGATCTCTGCTCTTACAGGTACCATCTCTCATGGATGTAATGATTGGTTGATTGATAGTGGGGCTTCCAAACACATGACTGGATTTAAAGAATCCTTTGTGAACCTATCTGAACATGAGTCACCCCATAAGGTGAAACTTGGGGATGATTATCAATACCCAATCAAAGGAAGTGGTGAAGCCTCTTACAACCTAGATTCTGGAAAATCTCTGAAGATGAAGGAAGTCCTCTATGTACCTGGGCTCAAGAAGAACTTACTCTCCATCTCTGCTTTAGATGCAAAAGGTATGAGGGTTGCATTTGTTGATGGCCAAGTACTAATGTGGCCAAAGGGAAAGACCATAGATGATGCAGTAGTGATTGGAGAGCAAGAGGGAGGACTGTATAAATTGAAGGGACAACCTGAACATGCCATGGTACATGAATCCATGGAGCCAAGTGAACTTTGGCACAGAAGACTTGCTCACATGCACTATAGGGCACTTCCAATTGCAAGCAAAGCAGTAGAAGGTCTTCCTGAAATCAAGACCAAACATGAAGGTGTTTGCAAAGGATGTGCAAAAGGAAAGAACACTAAGAAGGCTTTCCCAAGCAGTGAAAGCAAGGCAAAAGACATTCTGGAAATCATCCACTCAGATGTATGTGGCCCCATGTCATCTAGCTCCCTGAGTGGGTATGTTTACTATGTTTCATTTATTGATGACTTCTCCAGAAAGACTTGGGTATACTTCTTGAAAGGCAAAGATGAGGTGTTTGATAAATTCAAGGAATTCAAAAACTTGATGGAGAATCAAACTGACAAGAAAATCAAAACATTCAGATCTGACAATGGTGGAGAATTCACCTCAAATGACTTCAAGAAGCTTTGCAATGATTCAGGGATTAAGAGGGAGTTGACTGCTCCATATAATCCTCAACAGAATGGAGTTGCAGAAAGGAAGAACAGAACTATCATGGAAGCAGCAAGGGAAATGTTGCATGACCAGGATCTTCCTATGCATCTTTGGGCAGAAGCAGCTAGAACAGCTGTATATGTGCAGAATAGAACACCCCACAAGATATTGGACAACAAGACACCAGAAGAAGTCTTTTCTGGTAAGAAGCCTGAAGTCAGCCATCTCAGAATATTTTGTTGTCCAGTATACACTCATGTCCCAAAGGAGAAGAGGACTAAACTAGATCCTTCAGGAAAGAAGGGCATCTTTGTGGGTTATAGTGAAAGCTCGAAGGCTTACAGAATATATTTTCCAGGGTTCAAGAAGATTGATGTCAGCAGGGATGTAACATTTGATGAGAATTCAGCGTTCATCAAATCAAGAAAGGCACCTATCGAAGTATATGAAGAACCTAAGGAAACAAGATTTCGGGACACTACGATGACTGATGCAGTTCCAGAAACTGCTCGTGAGTTTGAAGATCCACAAGAACCTGTAGATCCACCCCGTGAGGATAACACTCACAAGAGGAAACCTGTATGGGCTAGGGAGCTCATTCATGATGCAGAAAGATTTGGCATTCCAGAAGAAGAACACAGAGCAAAGAAGAGAACCAGATCTCACACCAGTTATGTTGCTTTACTCTGTGACATTATGAACAAAGAGCCTTCCAGTTATGAAGAGGCAGCAGAAAAGAAAGAATGGAAGGATGCTATGATTGAGGAATACCAATCAATTATGAAGAATGATGTTTGGGATGTTGTCCCAAGAACTAAAGGGAAGTCTGTTGTGACTTCCAAGTGGATCTACAAAATCAAGCATGCTGCAGATGGCAGTGTGGAAAAATATAAAGAAAGATTCGTAGCTCGTGGTTTCTCTCAGAAGGAAGGAATAGACTATGAAGAAACCTTTGCACCTGTAGCCAGATACACTTCCATCAGAACAGTACTTTCCCTGGCTGCAGCAATGAAGTGGAAGATACAGCAGATGGATGTCAAGACTGCTTTTCTGAACGGTATAGTAGAAGAGGAAGTATATGTGGAACAACCACTCGGCTTTGAAATACATGACAGGGAATCTTATGTATGCAGATTGAAGAAAGCCTTGTATGGATTGAAGCAAGCTCCCAGAACCTGGTACGGTAGGATGGACAGTTTCCTATCTAGTTTGGGCTTTACCAAGAGTAAAGCGGATTCCAACCTTTACTACAAAGTTGAGGAAGGGAATCCTGTGGTTCTATTACTATATGTGGATGACCTATTTGTGACAGGAGATGACAGACTGATTGCGGATACTAAGAGGAAGCTTGCAGTTGAATTCGATATGAAAGACTTGGGAATGATGCACTATTTCCTAGGTATGGAGGTGTGGCAGAATGCAGGTGGGATCTTCCTTGGTCAAGGGAAGTACACAGTAGATATCCTGAAGAGATATGGGATGATGGATTGCAAGGCCATGGCCACACCTATGGCATCGAATCTGAAGCTTCTTTGTGATGCTTCATCTGAGCCAGTTGATGTTTCTATGTATCGTCAGATGATTGGGTCCTTGATGTACCTGACGAACACGAGACCAGACATTTGCTTTGCTGTGAACACATTGAGCCAGTTCCTGACGGATCCGAGGAGTGTTCACCTAGTTGCTGTAAATCATGTTCTGAGGTACCTGAAGGGTACAGTGGATTATGGGCTCAGATATGAGGCGAATCAAAAGTTCAACCTGCATGGTTATGTTGATTCGGATTGGGCTGGCAGTGCTGCAGATAGGAAGAGCACATCAGGGTGTTGCTTCAGTATGGGATCAGGTGTGATCTCTTGGTTTAGCAGGAAGCAGTCCTGCGTAGCACTGAGTACAGCTGAGGCAGAGTATGTTGCAGCCTGTTCAGCTAGTTGTGAGGCAGTATGGATACGGAAGCTACTGTCTGAGTTATTTGATCTCCCGTTGGAGGCTACTGGTATCTTCTGTGATAACCAGAGTTGTGTGAAGCTGTCCGAGAACCCAGTGTTTCATGACAGGTCGAAACACATAGAGATCAAATATCACTATATCAGGGATATGGTGCAGAGAGGAGCTGTGAAGCTCCTGTATGTTGCAACAGACGAGCAGATTGCAGATGTGCTGACGAAGCCACTAGCCAGGGTGAAGTTCGAGTACTTCAGAGAGAGGCTTGGCGTTCTTCAGATCGAGGACACTTCGAGGAAGAAGTAATGGATACATTTGCTGAAGCCATTCCAAGCATGTTGGAAGGAGGATCCTTCACATGGCTGTGGATGTAAGCGCTGGATGATGAGCATCAGGATGATGTTCTAGTTTCTGCTTGATATGATCAGTTGGATCATTTTATGTATGTACGCATCATGTTGGATGCTTGATATGATCAGTTGGATCATTTTATGTATGTACGCATCATGTTGGATGCAGGATATGATCAGTTGGATCATTTTTGTATGTATGTATGCATCATGTAGATGCTGGATATGATCAGTTGGATCATGTGTATGTATTTTGTATATGCATCATGTTGGATGTTTGGACCATGTATCTGTATATGTACCAGGTAGGTACATTGTATGATCAAGTGGATCATGTATGGTGATATATATCATGTATTTGTATTTGTATCAGGTGGATACATTGATGATCAGGAGGATCATGTATGATGATATGTATCAGGTAGATACTTGGTATGCATCAGGTAGATGCATTGATGATCAGGAGGATCATGTATGATGATATGTATCAGGTAGATACTTGGTATGCATCAGGTAGATGCATTGATGATCAGGAGGATCATGTATGATGATATGTATCAGGTAGATACTTGACATGCAGCAGGATGTTGCAGTGATGATCAGGATGATCATAGATGACGAGCTTCAGGATGTTGCTCCAGATGACATGCAGCAGGACGTTGCAGTGATGATGATCAGGATGATCATGGATACATCAGGATGATGTATGGTGAGTATCAGGATGATACTCTGTGGCCGTGGATCAGGTTGTGCAGATGAGCATATAATAGCGCCCTGGGAGATTTGCAGATGGTCTTTCGAGGTTTTTCCTATGGCATGTAATTCGGTTCCCTGGGACATCTGGAAAATGCTCTTTCGAGGTTTTGCTCTGGGAGGACATATAATAGCGCCCTGGGAGATCTGCAGATAGTCTTACGAGGTTTTGCCTATGGCATGTAATAGCGCCCTGGGATATCTGGCAGATGCTCTTACGAGGTTTTGTCCTATGGCATATAATAGCGCCCTGGGAGATCCGATAGGTTGGGCTGTGTGCCCGTAATCAGTCCTGGGATGCTCTTGCGAGGTTTTGCCATGACCACATGTAATAACGCCCTGGGAGATCTGCAGATAGTCTTACGAGGTTTTGCCTATGGCATGTAATAGCGCCCTGGGATATCTGGCAGATGCTCTTACGAGGTTTTGTGGTGGACCACATGTAATAGCGCCCTGGGAGATTTCAGGTCGGAGTTGTGTACCCGTAACATCCTGAGATGCTCTTGCGAGGTTTTGTGGTGAGGTCACATATAATAGCGCCCTGGGAGATCCTATAGGTAGAGCTGTGTGCTCGTAACAGCCTGGGATGCTCTTTCGAGGTTTTGTGACGCACGTAAAAGTCCTGAGGATTCCACAGTATGGCCAGTGATGATGAAGACCTGCAGGTGGTGGGCCTACATCCAGTATGAAAAAGGACTGGCTCTGTAGAACTTCCTATGACGAGTAGAGACAGAGATTGGATGAGATAGCAGCAGCAGTGACGATGACGATGACGATGCATCGATGACGATGATCCAGAGAAGAAGACTTGTCTAGCGAATCTGTGTCGAGAAATACCTTCCTTGTTAAGAGGGAGTGTTGATGTATATGTAACTTCGGAATGTATTTCATCAGTATATTATATGTATATTTATTGTACCCTTATAAGAGATGTGTTATTCCTCTATAAGGAAGTGTCGTCATGTGGATTGACAAGTGTCGCAAGTGTGTGTACTTGCCGATGGGTTATTAGACCACCTTATGGGGTCGGCCCTAATTAATATATAATATAATGTGGATGTACTCAAATAGACAAGTCGGCCCCAGTAAGTCACTGGGCAAAAAGGTGAGTATAAATAGAGATAGGAGATCTCTATTTTACTCACTCGGAAAAGTATCTATCTCTCTCTCTGGAAAGAGGCGCACTAGTGAGGAGGAGGAGGATCATCTGCTAGGAGACTATCTCTGTATTATTTGGTTGTATTTTGGTTGAGCCATTGCTCTCTCTATCTCTGAGGAAGTTTGTGGGGTTTTTCACCTTAGGGTTTTCCCCACGGAAACTCTGTGTCTCTTGTCTCTATGCTTTTGATTCTTGTGATGCTTGTGATGCTTGTCATATTATGATTGTCATGCATTGATATACTGTAGATGTTATTCTCTCAGCAAAGATCCTATAGTATTGTGATTTAATACTGAAAATTTAACACCAGCCCTGTGGTTAGGACGTCGATGATATCCTTGTAATAATCATCGAAAACCTGTATACTAAATAACTGCACATCAGGAAGACTGTCTTCAATATTCTTCGGCTCCTCTCCTGACTCGATCCTTGACAGATGATTAGGTCCCAAGTTCATTCTACCTGGCTTGACAATAATTTCAAAGTCATATTCTTGGAACAGCAATAGCCATCGGCATATGCATCCCCCTAACACTGGCTTGTTGACCAAATATTTCAATGCAGAATGGTCAGTAAACATAAGTAAGTGAGATCCCAGCAAGTAGTGTCTAAATTTATGTAGGGCATATACCATCGCAAGGCCTTCCTTCTCAGTAGTAGTATAGTTCTTCTCTGCTGTTGAAAGCTTTCTGCTAGAAAATGCAATAGGGTGGTCAATACCTCCCTCTCCTGGCTGAGCTAACATGATCCCCAGGGAAATACATGATGCATCAACATGGACATGGAATGGCTTCGTCTAATCTGGAAAGACTAGAATAGGCGCAGTGACCATCCTTTCTTTTAATGCGTCAAAGCCCTGTTCGCATTCTGCGTTCCAAATGAACGATGCATCTTTCTTCAGCAGCTTCTCCATTGCTGCGGTTATCTATGCATAACCCTTTATAAATTTCCTGTAATATCCAGTATGGCCTAATGTCGATCGCAACATCTTGACTGAATTTGGTGTTGGTAAGTTTGCAATAACTGCAATCTTCGCAGGGTCTACCATCAATCCTTGCTTACAGACAATGTGGCCAAGTAAAATTCCATAGGGCACATAGAAAATACACTTTTTCAAATTCAAGGATATTTGATGTTGTTGACACTTCTCGAGCATCATGCGGAGATTCGTGCAATGATTTTTCAATAGACCAAATACAGTCCAATCATCAAAATATGCTTCTAAAAACTTGTGCATAAAATCTTTAAATGCTGCGACGACGACTCTAGAGAATATGGCAGGTGCGTTCTTCATCCCAAAAGGCATGACGATGTACTAGAATGACCCCCATTCTGTAGCAAATGTCGTCTTATGCCTATCCACAGGATCAATCCTGATCTGATGGTAACCAGAGAAACCATCAGTGAAAGAATATGCCTCATTTCCTCCCACGTTATCAAGCACTTCGTCTGTGAATGGAGTAGGAAATGGATCGTGCATGGAAGCATCATTCAACTTTCTGAGATCCACACAAATCCTAATCTCGCCTTTTGATTTCTTGTCTTGAACAACCATGGGGCTAATCCATTCGAATTCCTCGACTGGTTCAATGATTCCTGCTTCTAGCATCTTATCAAGTTCTATGCGGAATTTTTCCTTGTAGCGCGGATTCAATCTGTATGGCCTCTGCTGGACAGGCTTAGCACCTGGCTTTAAAGGTATTTTCATGACCCCTGGGTCTTCCAAAATTCCTTTCATATCTGTAAATTTTGTTGGAAATAGTTCCTGATACTCATGTAAGGTATCTGCGATCTCTGCGATAGTCTGATCGTCCCAATAATCTCCTATTGATGCGAACTTCGGCTCTTTGTCTGTGCCAATGTTCACTTTTTGTGTTTTTACTGGTCCAGTCATATCTGGGATTTCCAACGGAGGTCCTTCTACCTCACACGCGCCTTTTGACTTTGTTATATCTATGTTGCACGGGTCCTCCTCATCGTCTTCATTTGTATCATTGGTATCTTCAGCTAAGTTGTAACACTCGATAAAGTGCTCTTTTGACTGTAGGTGCGCAGGAACACACTCTATCCCAAAAAAATCCTGCAATGTTATGTTTTGATGAGGACAGTCGTCCTGGAATATGTGCTTCTTGATTAGCTGTAATGCTTCATGGATTAATGGATTCTCGTCTTCAAAACTGAATTCCTTCTAGAAGTTCGCAGTGAGCAGCTCCCAATCAGTGAGTTCACTGCGCAACTCCAGGTCTAGGTACCATTTTTCTGGGATACCTGCATCCAATGTATGTACAAATAAATGTACCCATTCTGTAAGTGGTCTTTCCACCCATGCCTTTGAACAGATTTCAATGTGCTGACTAGGGTATGTCTATCCATTATACTTTTCGAAGGGTAAAGTAGCCTTTTCGGCGAACCGGATCGGCATCTTAGTTCCGCATTGATCCCAAGTGGTCAATGTTTTCTTATGTTCATTCCACCATTTGGCAGGTGTATCACGCAATGCTATATCTAAATATGGTAGTCTATGCTCATCTGGTATAGCTGCAGTATATTCCCTTATGAAACTGTAAACATTAGCAGAACCATCATATGTGGGAATAGGACTCACCTCTTTTCCGATCCAGCGCAGTGATTTCGTAACCTGCACACATCTTCTTGCTGATACTTCATGCATGCGGCTTTGCCAATTCTCCAATCCTGTATCCGATTCAGAGATACAAGAAGTGTCACATTGCCAGCTAAGCGTACCGTCCGTAGTAGGATTAATGTAGTCTTCCTTGTTCGCAGTCAACTGGTATAGTCGGTCTAAATCTTGAGCTTGGGATTCCTCCTGAATCGGCTCATTGTATCTGTCACCATCTTTAGGATCCAATGGTGCGATGACCCTAAGATGCTTCGCTTCAAAGATCATCTTCTTTGTCTTCAAGTTTATGATAGCCAAGTTATCCATAGCCCAATCAATTCCCAATATTGCTGGAAAGGGTTGACTATCATCCACAATTTCAATAACCTCAAAGTCTGCATGACTCTGTACTCCGTCAATGTCAACTACTACATTAGCTAAGCATCCAAAAGGTATGACCTTCTCCTGATTAGCCATTCGTAACTGGATAGGTGACCAGAGCAACTTTGGTCTACCCATTTGCTGCCATGTCTGCTTAGTCAAGACATTCACTTCTGATCCCAGATCAAGGATGACTTCATCCATTTCAAAATCTCCTATCTACGCAGTAAGCCTCATCTCTCGGCCTGTTCTTTTGTGCTTCCTTATATGATGTACAATGCTATCTGGAGTCTCTGTTGCAATCTGAGGTTCATACTGGCTGATGAGCTTCTGGAGCTCTACTATGGCTTTTTCGCTTTTTAGTAACTTCATGCAGCTTCGCAAGAACTGGGCAACAGAAGTACGGACATCTGTTGCAGTACTTGTTTTGTCATACTAAGCCGGCATGTCTTCAGCATGCGGTGTTTCACTGCGGAGTGGGATCCTTGATGACTTATCTATTGGTTCTCTAAAGGTATCTCGCGCATCAATGAAGACCTCCTTGTTCTTTTGTAAGTTAAGAGGGGGTGCTTTTCCTGGGGCTTTCCTTATCCATACTGTTTCAAGGGGATCCTTCTTCATATGTGCCTCCCCTGATGTTGAAGCTTTCGCTCCTCTGTCACGGCCTATCTCAACGCCACTGCACGTGACCACATTAATGCTCGGATCCACTGGTCTATTTTCTACTGCGATCCACTGGACATTTGGATTCGGGGCCTCTGTTCGTCTTCTCTTCTGCATTTCTACCTCTAATACTGGGAAATCATTAATAACATGCTCAAATGTTTTACAATAATTGCACGTAGTGCATGGGTTAACACAATCTCTAGATACGTGCCCAGGTTGGCCACAGTTATAACAAATGACTTGGCCACGGCCTCTTTCCCTGTGCCGGACAAGCATTTCTTCCTCTACCGCGGTATCCACCACCACGACCTTTGTATCCTCCTTGGTCATATTGTGTATTTTCTTGTTTCGGCTGGGTATCTTCTTGTACGCGGTACAAGCCAGCGCCTCACATTGAGTCCATATCCCTTTTTCTTTCATTCATTAATTCATATGCGCGGTAGTTGGATTCATCATGTCCAACTGATTTACAGAAATTGCAATATAAATTCTTAGGGGTTTTCACATATTTCTGGATGAGGTAACAATCTTCAGGTCTGTGTCATGTGGTTCTGCAAATTTCACACCATGGGGCCTGATTCTGATTTAATGGATTAGGCACACCATTGTTAATATAGTCAAGGAATAGAGGGCAATGCTCGCGGTCATGACCTTCTCCTTTACAACTTGTACACTAGACCTCTTGTCTAGGTTCATATCTTTGTTCTTTACCATTTTTCATACTTTGCAGTTCAAGTGTCAGGGTGGTCACATGGTTCTAGATCTAAGACATCCCAGAACTAGTATCACCAATCGGCGAAGCTTCCAGCTTCATTGCAATTTCCAAGGCCTCTGCCTGGGATAGAACCTTCTGTTGCATCAATGGTAATCTGATATGAGATAACAGTGCAGCAATGAACCATTCTTTATGTTGTTCTAGCGGTATAACAAAACTTACTTGATCTAGTAAGGTCTTAAATTTCTGATCAAATTCCCAGACCATTTCAGTTGGTCTCTGCTTTATTTCCTTCAGCTCAATTATACACTGAGACTCAGACTTAGGTTTCTTGAACTCTACCACCAACGTGACTTTAATTTATGCGAGGGTTCTCGATTGTACGGTAGAGTATTTCATAAACCAATGTAGCGCTCTATCCCTGAAAGTGGTGATGAGTTGTGCTTGCTTCACGGCATCATCTTGGATTTGTCTTACACTCCATACGGATTCACAAAGGAACCAATGTTGATTAGGGTCTTCTAGGCCAGTTCCTCTGAATATTGGCAGTTTCATATCAGTGTTTTCCATTGTGCTACTAGGTGGTGGGGCCTCGGGATTAGTGCGCGGCTGCTGTAAAGGGATATGCGCAGTAAATACAAATGGGACTATCGGGAGAGATGGATTAGGCTGAGTCTTCTGCGGGGTGGGCTGCGTAGTGGGGGGATTCTGCGATAAGGGTGGTGCGGTTTGTGCAGCCGGTGGATTCTCAGGGGTAAATGGTTGTGTAACTTCGCTATCAAGATCACAGGGGATCTCAGTATCTATATGAAGTTTAGGGCCTTCCAGATTCTTATTAATTTTATATCTCTTACCATTTCTAAGAGTATGTGTCTCTTCGTCAGAATCAATATATGTAATGTTTATCATGACAAACTTCAAGCATATTACTACATTCTTAGAACACCTTTCTCAGCTAACAGCATCTTAATGTATAGACTGAGATTGTTCATAAACTTACCTTGGAATCCTCTGAAAAAGTGTGCTTCTGCTTGGCTGTAGGATTTGAGTGTGTCTACAGCAAATTCTGTTACAAAGCCTTCTAGCATACGATCGACCCAATAATCAACTGCATGTGACAATGGGCTGTCTAACGCTTTAAGCTGCATTGTGAGCTCAGGAGTCCACTCTGTAGGAACTCCTCCTTGGAAACAATTTTTCTTCTCTACGAGTCGCGAGATCCATGCATGCAACTCATTTGGAAACGATGCCCAAAAGATCTCGTGAATGTCGTCCAACAGATATCTATCTGACCACTATGTGTCACTTAGACGTGGATGTCTATTTTCTTGTCTGTTAAAATCGCTTATGGTCTTATCCCACCAAGCTTGGATTTCTGTCTTTTCAGGATGCCAATAGTCAGATCCTTTGGGGAACTGATATTCTTCTTCACACATCGTGATTGCAACTCATCATGGATTCTAGCGCTGCAACGGAACCATTTGTTGGCTTAAACTGACCCAGAGGTTTCCAATTAGACCCAGGTTCTTTGCGGTTCTCCCTTTGACCAACAAAACCCCTTCGCACCGGCCCTTTCGGCAACAACCTGTGAGCAGGTTGAGGTCTCACTCGAGTTTTATCTTATGAGGTACTGCGAAATCAGGTTTCCACAGTAAATGATGAGTTGTTTATATAAACAAGCTGCGCAACGCAGGACAGAAGGAGTGCACTGCGGGGCAAAGCGATGCGGTATGCAGCAGGATCTGTGTTGCGAGAAGTACTACGCGGTGGAGGCAACACTGCGGGCCTCACTAAGGGATTCTTACTACTGTGAATCTTCTATTGGAACTGCGCATTACCCACGCTTATCCTCTACTTGGAAGATCTCGGAAACGTTAAGGCACTGAAATGAATATCACTCATCCATTCATTCAAGCACTTACTGGTTATCTTTCTAGCATTCGTCAAGAACTTGGATTACTACAACGAGAACTAAAACGATAGACCTGACTAACTGTGTTGCGTTCCTTCACTGTGTTTAAGAAAGTATTAAGCTTAAATGACTGATTCACGATCTTAACATAGAATTGAAATGTTTTCCATTCATCTGCTTCTGTGGAACCCAACATATCATTCCCAAACTACTCATATTGGTAAATGCATATCAAAGTTCTCATATTACAGCATGCAAGGAAACATTCAAGCATTCATTCTATAGAAAATACAGACAGTCATTCATTCATAAACATCATCACATAACACAGGATTTAACGTGGTTCACTTCCCCAGATGGAAATCTACGTCCACAAGAACGGTTGGTAATATATTTATTTCAGGTAATATATTTCTTTCAAAAGGGATGGGGCAATTGTTCTTAGTCTGCGCACTCAGCTGCAGACTCTCCTTTCTCTCGGCTAGGTCTTTGCGCACACAGCTGCAGATCCTTTACAATATTCTCAGCTCAGAGAGATTTTACAATACAAAAATGTTATCTCCGGATTACTCTAATCCCCAATCAACTAACCAACCCCCATCCCATACAAAAGTGTCTTCTTAAATAGATCATGCCCGAAAGTCATGTCTATACAATGTCGAAGACCTAAAACCCAAAACCCTAAGGGTTTCCAAAACTGCACCAGTTTTCCAAACTAGCTTGCTGGATCCTGGTAGCGTCTGCTTGATCATGGCAGATCTCCATGTCCTCATTCTGTCGCTATTGGCCTTCCTTTCGCACGCGTGCCTACAGGCTGCTTCTACCGAACCATTTCTCTCTAACGGTTTTACCTTCTAAGCGTGCCAAACATCACTTTCCTTAACAACCCACGCGTGGCCGCCTTCCTATTTTGCCTACGTCCGTCGCTTGGCAATCCTGGAATATCTTTCCAAAAATGGTTGCTACCGGTCGAGCCGGTAGCTACACTTGATACTTATCCATCACACCGTTTTGCTGGCTCCACGTGGCCTCCTAACTCCACAGCACTGCTTTGGAGTAGTACTGGTCTTCGCATCACGGCCAAAACTTCGATGCTGCGCGCAACTCCGCAGTCTAGTCAAAAGTTGGATGCTGCGCGCAACTTCACAGCATCCTCAATACTTAGCCAAAATTGTATTTTTGAGCTGTGTTCAACTCAGCTTTCCCTTCTTGCCTCAAAAAGGTGCTTCCAAAGCTTTATCTCAACCTCGGCCCAACAAGAACATAGGTTTGCGTGGGTCAGAGCATCGATTAGTTGAGTCCATAATTGAGATTTTTCTTTGACTCCCTCATTGTCTAAGAGGTAAACCAAGTTTTTTTCTTGGTGACAAACATGAATGCAGACTATGGATTTTATGCAAGGGATATTGTTAGCAAATGTTTCCAGTATGTTTTCCAAATGCCAACTCTTTGAAATTTTCTGAGGAGTTGCTCCATTATGAATCTGGATAGAAAAATCTAGAATTTCCCCTCTTTCATTTTTGAAGACATCATCCAGACTTGTATAATCTGGTTTCCCTTTTGTTGTGCCATAAAATTTTAATTTGATGAATCCCGAAGGCATACGGTGCCAAGTGGACAAGGTCAAAGGGGAGTGCCTGGGTTGAGATACCATATTGAACGAGTGGATCAATATCATGTTCTAAATTTGATAGATAATCTTCTAATTTTGGTTGAACTCAAATTCTTTGTCCATCCAATATTGGAAATGAAGATTTTCATGGATGTGGATTTTGATTATGTCCAAGAGGATGTTGATGCCCCTTCTCTATTCCCAAAAAATTATAACATTCCTTTCCTTCCAAGGTTCCCAGATAAGTAAAACTCAATATAATTGCCACATTCTATTGAGAATTGCATTGTTGAAGGGTTTATCTTCCCATTGTAGAATGGTTTCATCCATATGAGCATGGGCTCGATTGGTTCTTCGAAAGAGAATTGTTCCTTTATCCCAAGGTTCCGAAGTAAAGTAGCAAGACTCTGGTAGGCGATTCATATTTTTTTGAGCACTTGCATAGAGGGGGAATTGAGAGGGATCATTGAAGTTGCGCTTTTGAATATTGTCTGAGTTCAACACCCAACTTTTAACCATAAGACATAGAAATGTGGTAATTTTAGGCCATAGTTTTCCTTTCCATATCTTAGACCATATGGGATTTCTATTGTCTCTTCCTTTGTGTTTAAAAGCTTGTAATTGTATGCCTAGAATGCCTAATTTCCTGGCACCTCCAAATGCAAGAATAGTTTTTCCAGGATACAAATCTTCTCTTTCAAGGCCTTCATATGCAATTTGAATTGCAAGAGGAAGAATTTCTTCCTGAGTAAAATCTATGTTCTTTTTGGTGCAGTGTGGTTAGCCACTACATTGATTGAAGATTCTCTTTTTTCTCTTGTTTTATGACATATGTTATGTCTAAGATCACACATTGATTAGCCATATTGGTCTAAAAATTGCACCAATATTGGCCTTGCTGGCTCCATTCGAAGCTTATTTTTCCATAATTTGAAAGGGAATTATGTTTTTTATCAAGTGAACAAAAGCATGGATTTTACCAAAACCTAGTCTCTCAAGGCCTTCATATGTGGTTTGAATTACAAGAGGAATACTTGATGTCTAGGTTAAATCTAATTGTTTTTGGGTCTATTGTTGCTACTGAATGGCGCCATTGCATAGACCACGACTCCTATACATTCATCTACATTCCTTGTGTTCTATTACTTCGGTTATGTCTAACCTTGCACAAATATTTTCCATATTGGCTCTATGTGAAGAGTATTTTGCTATATTTTGTAAGGGAATTATGGTATCTACAACACCCTCCTGCAATTTCAGTATGTGCCGACTTTAGCTTGTCCTTTCTCTCAATCATGTGCAAGCTTCAAAGGAATTCTTTGAGCATCTATGTGAACAAGAGATAGGATTTCTAGTTGCGTGGGGTGGAAATCTCCCACATCAATGTTCCCTCACAAAACCCAAAGTCCTTCTAAAGGAAATGTGTTAAAACTAGTTATTCTATACTTGGAGGATGAAAGTTAGAGAGAGAAGTGCACATTTAGTGTAGGCTTTCCATAGTTGAGAGGAGTGAAATGATGAGGAGGGTCATCATGACAAGATTTGATCATCATCCCCTTTGTGTGATTTACAATTTCTTCCACTCTCTTCTCATCGACTATTCTTCTTTCACCCAAACAAAAAATTATTTGGAGTTTGGAGGTTTTCTCTGCACTATAATCTATTGTACTCAATGAATGATGTTTTATACTTTAACTATATCTATTTTTGGTGCTCTTTAAAAGCACAGAGAGACATAGAAATGGTCACCAATGCCATCTCCATTGCAATGTTTTCTTTCTATTGCTTTGAATTGATATGTTTTCTTGGGCTTTCAAATGGTTCAAACTAGCTTTTTTATCCAACCCAATTTCCTAGAATATTATTCCATATTGAATTCTAGTCCAATGGGTGTTATGACCTATACATACTCCCATAATTTACATTTTAATTTTGTCCTCTTGATCATCTTACTTATGATGTCATTGTTAACCACTTGCATGAGTTCCTTAAATGGGATTCCCCCATTTGGTTGACCACCATTCTTCTATCTTTAACCACCAAGATTTGAGGGATTCTATGAACGCGATAACTAACATATTGATTGGTTGTTTCATATATTTTGTTGTCCCTCGTTTCAAACCATCTAAATGCACACAACCCTTATTATACTTGTAATAACAATTGCATCCATCTTTTCTCCTACAATCTCCACTGTATGTGAAATCTTCGAGGTTTGTATGTATCCAGCCATCATGGTAGTTCGAGAGATCACGTCATCAAACATCTTGCATGCAAAGTATGATGACTACATTTTGTATATCCATCATAGCATTCCACAACAATACGTTTCATTAGGAATTTCTTAAAATGCATTGCATGCATCCCTAATCAAATGCTATATTGGAAAAACTCAAAAGGACAACTTTTCTTGGCTATAGAAATCACTTCCTGGCATTAATAATTTAAATTTAGAGAGGACACCATGCTCTCCTTAGAATTTTATGAAATATTTGCTAATACTTTACAAGGTTTTAAACTTTTATAATTCAATGAAAGATTCGCCAATATTTTACTAAATTTTATAATTTTATGTAAGATTCGCCAATATTTTAGAAGGTTTTAAAATTCAATGAAAGATTTGCCAAGATTTTACAAGATTTTATTATTTTATGAAAGATTCGCCAATATTTTACAGGATTACATAATTTTATGAAAAAAATCGCCAAAAAATTATATATACATATTATATTCTTGATAAAATAGCCCGCAATGTTTCCTATGTATCATGGGGATTCGCCCAATTTTTATACATATAAATCTTGGGGGGGTTCTTAAAATCATCCCTGCTTGGAATATGTGTATTAATGAAAGTTTGTTCCACATTAATACTATAGTTATTTCATGAGTTCCTTGGGTCACATTATCACTTTTAGGGAGCCTCTTCTCTAGGGTTTGTATGAGCTTGGTCATCATCACATCAATATTTTGATCCATCATTTCCATGTTTTGATCATTGTTTCCATATGTTGTTTTATTATTTACCTATTCTATTCCATTTTAATTTATTTTTATTTTTGTGTGTCTACCAATCAAACATGTATTACTGACCTATCATTCAATTCGATAACTTTTTTCCCCAAATTGGATTGTTGGTTGAATATTTCTTCATTTTCTTCATGAGCCATGGTTGATCTCTTTGGAGGTTTAATTGGCGTATAATTGTTTTCACCCCCTCTTGTCACATGGGCCAAAAATAATTTTTATCTATAGTTATTCTATATTTTAAATTTATCACACTTTTTGAATCACCCCAAACAAATCTTCCAATCTAAATTTATGTCAATTGTAAGTTATATACCTTTCAAAACCTTGATTTGGACAATGTATTATTGGTTGACCTTCCACCAAAGGTAGCTATGAAATTTCAGCCCTTCCGAGTCTAAATTCTTTTAGGTAGTTTTCTGCTATATCTTCTCTCCAATGCCATAAGTTTGACCCAAATTTGAATTTCCAAGAGGAAGCTATGGTAAATTTATGTGACAACTTGTTATTTTTTACCCTTTTAGGAGAGTGAAGTTGTACATCATGCCCCTTGTCCAAATTTTTGGATATGTTTATGAAATTTTTACTTGAAATATTGTGGCTTGTCTAATACCAAATTCAATTGGTGGCACTCAAATTGAAGCTCACAAGCTTCATATATGACAGTTTTACTTGGAACACTTGTTTGAGACTACTTTTTGGATTATTCCAAAACCCTAACTTCCACATACTATAACATAGAAATTATAGCAAAGTACAACCTAAAACTCTTACCATGGATACTTTCATATGTCTTCTAAATTTTGTTATCTGAAACTTCCCAAAAGAAAAAGTTATAGTGATAATGAAGGGATAACTCAATTTGAAATATCCCACCCAAGGACCTTATGCTATGATACCAAATGTTATGAGCCGAGTTTCTTGGATGGAATAAAACAAAAATAAAAGTAGCTACGTGCCTTGAGAATGCTAAAGAGTCAATGAATAATAATCCTTTTTGACGGGTGAACTTCATTTTACAATATATCCAATGAACAAGACAAGATGAGATTACTGTCATAAATGAATCTCCTTTATTATAAATATGAGATGAAGTGATCATAATGTAACCTATCACTAGTTCGGCCTAAACATAACTAATATACTAATATGCATGATGGTTAGGGCCTTAACAACACCCAAAGTACTCAAGATATCCACTATGTGCCTAGAAAATAAATCCAGGTGTAAAAATAGAATATTCAAAACAAACTAACATGGATTTGTAAAATGCATGCCAAGTCTCATAAATGCATACCCAATGAGACTTAAAGATAGATGATCAAAGTAATTTACATCGTGAACAATCCCACATATTCATATTTCATAATATTTCCCTCAATTGCATACTAAGGTAATGATCAACAAGTTTACGAAAGTCGCTTAACCTAATTTTACTTATGACCATAAAAACCTAGATGAATTTAATTTGTACAAGCATAGTGGATTTGACTTGCATCAGAAACTCAACTAGAACTATTTTATGGAGAAAAGGGTGAATGGGTGTTGGAATGGTTATTTTAGTCCCAAGAACAATTATAAATCAATATATATATATGGTTCTTGGAGAAAAAGAAGCTCATCTTTGGCACCCTTGTTATTCTAGTTATCCTATATGGATGTGAAGTTTAGAGATTCAATTTTTTTAGAGAAACTTGGTATAAAATTGAGCAAATTCAAAAGTGTTTTATAGTTTATGATCTCAAAATTAAGAGTAATACCCCCTATGCCATTCTCCTTTTAGAAGTTGGGGTTTCTCTCATTGAGAGTAAAGCTATAATTAGGAACCTAATGTACAAGAATTTAAGCTAACCAATATGAAGGATAAAAGGATTCCTGGCATTGCTTCTAATTAGAGTAATGTCCCTCGAGGCTTCATAGAAGATGGCATACAGATTCTCTTTCCTGGATAGGAGGATTCAAAAGTACACTCTCCAAAATATTGACAATATCAAAAGCATTATCACTACTAGATTTAAAGATAATTTATGGTGCCATGAAGAAATAATGAATAAGGGAAAGATAATTACTATAAAGATGCCACCAAACCTAAGATACAAGATCATAAACATATTTCTTATATTTCCAACTTTGAAGAATAAAATCAATATTGCTTAAATAATAACAAACTCCATGACCTGCAAAGTGAAATTAGGCACTGCACAGTGGACAATCTACCTAAAATTACTTGGGAAGTAAGAATATATATTTTTTGTGATACTAAGAAAGAGAAGGATGAAAATTTATATCTAGCAATTAACTTCTTATGCTCATATTAGGAATCAATTCTATAATATTTATAATACTAATGATCTTTGTAACTTATTAGCTCAAAAAAACCAAAAAGAGTTATGAAGTTTCTGTGCAATATTTTCGATCATAGAAACAATATATTAAATCATATTAATTAATTCTAAATTTTTAAAGGCGTAATAGACCAAATTTGATCTCATTGGATTTTTTGTCACGTCATCATCACTAAAGATTTGCCAAAATAGCCATTTCACTATTTTCAAACTTGGGGAAAATGCAAGCAATCTTACCAAAAAAAGTATGCATGAGCTAAACTATGCACTCAATGAGTATACCATTGAAGCATGTACATGATGTCTTTTAATGTTCTTGACCTTCCCACATACTTTTATATCATATCATTACCCTTTAAGAAAATAAGAAAAATATTCTACTTTTGAATCATGTCATTATCCTTATAAGAAAATAAGAAAAATATTATATGCAAAGAAAAATATTCTATTGCATAGGAAGAAAAATTGCACACAAGCAATAATGAAATGCATGACCAACACTATGTAAACATGCCTAAGGTTTTTGGTTTCATTTGTAGCATATTAACCATCTTATATCTAATTGAAACAAAGAAATCCATGCAAGACAATTTTTTCCTCAAGAATGTTCCTGCATTAGGCATGTAATAGGAGATATACTTTTGGTTTAGTGTGTGAGCACATAATAGTGAAATGCAAATTGTGTGTGAAAGAACATTGTAAACTCCAATAAATGTAGCCTCGTGATGATGAAGGATTTTTCAAGTTGGGATCATCACTCCCCCAACAACTATCTTTCAATAATCCCATGCTAAAATGTATACTATCAATATTAAACAAACAAATGCTAAAATCAAATAAGCTCAAAATGGAGAATACATTGTGAAAATGAAAAATAGTCATACTCTCCTATTTGCAGTCAAGGTTGAGAAAAATAAATTAGACCATAACTTTAGCTAAAAATGGAGAATACAACATGTGAGGCATAAAATGTATAAAATGACATCTTAGTTAACATATGATTAATATGGCCTCTCCTAAGTTTCCAAGTTATGACAATTAAAATACATTTAGTTGTACTAATTTATTGTTTATCCATATCCATTTCTCAAAAACAAATTAGCAAATAGAATTTAAGGTATGGAGCATTTAATTTATTGTTTATCCATATCCATTTCTTAGAAAGAAATTAGAAAATAGACTTTAAGATATGGAGCATTTAATTTATTGTTTATCCATATCCATTTCTTAGAAAGAAATTAGAAAATAGACTTTAAGATATGGAGCAACTAATTTATTGTTTATCCATATCAATTTTTCACAAACAAATTAGCAAATAGACTTTAAGGTATGGAGCAACTTGTGAATGTTGTTTTCATTGTTTAGGTTAGAATTCAACTTTTATTGGAAAAATTCTTAGTATACACATAAATGGACTCTTATCGAGAGGCTACTCAATGTGTAGGGGTTTTTAAAGATGAAAATTCTAAAAAAATAGAAGCCAAAAAATTATTTTACTATGAAAGACTCACACAGTCCATCACAAGGGGTAAACATTTGCCAGCTTTGTATAACTAATTGCCTACAATAACTTTTACATTGATATAATAAATAAGGTGTACACCAACAAAGATCCAAAAATATAAATAAACAAGAGCAAAAGATGCAATGCAACTAATTCCCTGCCAATGGGCAGGGGGGTCACATGGCAGCAAGCTCGACGTGAGAGAAGAAGCATCAGAGAGGGAGGGTATAGGAGAGTTATGGGTTAAGGGGACAACCTATGTTTACTAATTTCATTTTCCCAATCAACTTAAGGTTATCTATTTACAATTCATCGGTATAATGCCATGTTCTTGATTTACTATTGACCAGTAAGGCAAGTGAATGCATGAGGAATTACCAAAATAGGGCAGGTTCACTATGTATAGTTTCCCAATATAAGTATAAGCGGAGATCTATAATCTCCACGAACACGGTTAGAATGCCATCTTTTATCTATATAAACCTTGATCAAATGCTCCTTGTGGGTCAGATACCTTATAATCACCAAAACTAAAGTTGTTTGCTTGTTTAGAATGTCCATGAAAGTAAGATCAATCTTGATTTTCATTGTCTAGATCGTTGAGATCGCTTGTACCTCTATTATCCAATAGTTTCGACTTGGTCCTCTATTCTCAAATAGGGTTACGACCTTGTTACACCGATAGGTGTTTATATCTTAGAATTTGGGTTGGAATACCATCTATGTGTTTGCTAGATTGAAGGAGGATAGGACAAGTGTACTGTCCAAATTGATTTTATGGATGTCATTCAAAATTCAAAATAATCAATTATAAAAAAAAATGGGTAGTTGATGCATGGATAACTCGTAGTTCATGCATGGATAATAGGTAGTGTTTAACTAAAAAAGGTAACAGATAGTTGAGGCATAGACAACATAGACAACATGTGATTACAACTAAGCATGGAGAACAAGTAATAGATAACTTGTTCGTGGCACTTAACTTGTGACTTATCAGTGTTCACCGACCACAAGTTAAATGGTTATACTAGTACTATGAGTCTTTTACGAGGTTACTAAAAGAAGGTTTTTAACTCATAGTCCCTTCCCAATCAATACCTAAGTTCCTTTTCGCATAAGACCTTCACCTCAATACCTAAGTCGTTATTAATGACATTACCATCACTTTACATTATTGAGATACATCTTCTCCTCATTTAAAATACCTATTTCCTATAAAAACTCACGTTACATTATTGAGATACATCTTCTCCTCATTTAGAATACCTATTTTCTATAAAAACTAGCTTGTACCAAATTACAAATTGCATCTACTTGTACAACCTCTTGCTTATAAAAACTAACTTTTAACCTTGTACCAATTTCACCCCATTTTTGTCTTGTTGACACCTTTGTCCATTGACTAAGAATCATATGTCTCTATTAGGATACTTATACCATTCTAATAATGTGATTACCCAGAATACATGCTTATTATTCCATCATATCTTTATCTTAGAATTACCACACTTGTCACCACTTCTAGGAAATCTATCTACAGCTTACTCGGACTACCATTCATTTTTGAAGGTCAATCGTGGCAGAGGTTAAATAGATAAGCGTCAATGCATTAAAGTTTAATCCCGGAGGAGATGGTAGGACAACTGGGGACTGGTCCTAGTCTCTTTTCACTTGTGTCAAAGAGTTTTGCCGTCATCTGATGGAGGCTGACCGACTGGCAAGAAATTATATTTAATTTCAATATTACTGCTTTTTTATTATTATTGCTTTCTAGAATTTCAATATTACAACATATATCTGAAGAGTCTCAGAGACTATTTAACTGGGTTAACATTATTCAGTTTGTTGTAGGTTATTTAATGCAATGCTAGTAACCTAGTTGGTTGGCAGTTGTTGAAATCCACCAGCCTACCACATTAAATAACTTCCAGCCCACTGGATAATATTGGCAACTAGACCGATTAATATGGAATAATGCTCTGATATGAAGGGTACTATGGAATAATGCTCAATAAGTCATAAGTCATAATTCGCTAACAATAATGGCTCCGATGCTCCGACCTATCTCAGTGAGATAATTGATAATACTCAGATGGTTAACAAGCCAACAACCACATAAGTCTTAATTCTTAATTCCGTCATTCTAACTGAAGCATAAGTGACATCACTTATGGTTGTTTCTGAAAATGTTTTCAGTGAAGAAGACATAATCGAAGCTTCTTCGCCTGTACAGCTCTTGGAGGTGTGACAAGGAAATGAAATCACCATTTCCTAATTGATCACATAAATTAGGCCCATATTCAATATAAAAGCTGCTTTCCAAAATGAATATTCAATTTAATCGTACGAGTACTCGTTTACCCTTCTTGTAAGCGCAGCGCAGGGAACTCATGCAAGAAAGCAGCTTATTTCCATAATCCAAAAAGTCCCAGTACGAATATAATGCAGATTTTGAAATACCAACAGTATTCAAAAACTCTGAACAGAAGCCATTCAAATCAGATTTAATAGACTTGAATTGGATTTTATCCCACACAGACCTCACAAACATGGACCCCTCCTCACATGTCTCTCCAGATTTGAAATAGAGACACGATTTGTGGGTGTCTCTAAAATCAAGAAACGTTTTTTGTTGAAACCTTTTCAAAGGAAATTTTGTCCACATCAAGGACAAGGAGTGGCTGTGCAACAGACTTACAGAAACAGTGGACAAAAAACCAATATGGTATCCCTTGGCTTTCTCGACAATAGAACATACACGATGTTCAATGGCCCATGCAACGCCATGTACAACTTACACTGATTCACCGTGCATATCAAGTTTTCCAGATTTAGAATTTAGAGTACTGAGGAAGAGATCCCCTGGGAGCTGTTTCAGAAACTCTTGATGTTTATTCCATTCGTTCCTATATGTGTTGAAATAGCTATACCAGGAACTCGCAACTCCCTGTGAAAATTGGATGAGGAGGTCTTAGGCATGATCTGTTCCATCGCTTTTCTCTCTTTGGAAGATTTTCAGTCTGCACCGGATCGACGGATTGCAGACCCAACTTAACTTGGCAATGCAATAAATAAATAAATCCAGAGGAACTCCGACAACCCAATGTACAAAGCTGCCATGTGGTGTTGATAAAATTAGTGATGTAAATCGATATCTTGTTCTCCCCAAATATAATGCTTCATTTAATGTTATAAGTACAACCACTCCAAGTGGCAATTTAAAAAAAAATAGTTTAAAAATTAATTTTATTTATTTTAAATTTGGATAAATAAAACAACTCCTTCAGGGTTTATGTCCCATCATGAGTGTTTTAAATCAATAAAAATTCAGAATATTGTATTTCAAAAATTCAAAAATATATTTTTAAGTTTCAAAATATTGTGTTTAATATTAAAATTTTGAAACACATTGAAAATTTTGCAATTTTGTAATGTAGAAAATAAAATTAATATAGATCTAAGTAGCCAGGTACCCGTACCGGGGGGTTGGGCACCCGTTCCAGTACTGGGTACCGAAACGGGTACCTCTAGAAGTACGGCGTAAGTACCGGGTACTTCACCCAAGTACCGGGTACTTGGTTAATGAACCGAGGGTACTGGTACTTCAAAAAAGCCTAAGTACCGCAAGTTTGGGTACTCCGCGGGTACTTCCGACCTTGAATTTAACCCCGTGGACCTGCAATGCAAATTTTATTATGGTTTTCAAGTGAATACGGGGCAAGGTGGATGGTGGGGCCCATTTCCACAAACCTAAAATGAAGCATATGGCTCACAAATAGCTCAACTCAGCCCTTGCATTTTATTTTATGTCCGTTGTGTGTCCATCAGTCGGTGTCAAGTTTGGACGTTGCTGGCAATATTGGAGGCTGCTATCCATCTGCCGCTATCAATTTTGGAGGCCACTGTCGAGTTTGGAGGGCCGAGGCCGCTGTCCATTTGTGACTCATGAGTAGATCAATTCATTGCTTGCACAATCAACAATATCTCTGTTATTTAAATTTTCATTTTCTTATTATAATTATATTAATTATGTATTGCTGTTAGTTATAACTTAGAATTATATTTTGCTATTTTTTATTTCAGATTTCAGATTTCATTTTCTTATAATAATTAGATTTTTTATTTCATTTTCTTTTTTTGTCCAGCAATTTTATTTCATTTTCTTATAATAATTATAATTATAATTTTCTTATTATAATTATATTAATTATGTATCAGTATTGCTCTTAGTTATAATTATGTATTTTCATTTTGTTATTTTTTATTTTAGATTTCAGATTTTATGTTCGGAACTATGGCAAATGTCATTTGTCAAATGGACTCATAGAGTCATGGACTAATATCATGCTATTATGCTAATGATTCATATCAATATCAATATCATATATGTAATTTGAATTAATGTGCAATACCAATATCAAATGTGTGTTACTTGTTGAAAACTTATTAACTTAATAATAAATATATTAATATAATTATTAATTATTAATTATAATTTAAACTTGAAAATTATATATATATAGAGTACCTCAACGTACCTTAGTACCCTATTTCAAAAAATGGCATCCCTGTACCCGTCCCAATACCCAAGTACCTTAGCTACTTAAATATAGATCAATGTACTTTGAATTTCCATTGAAAAGTATATCCCTGCTTCGAAGGGAATAACAATAAATATAAGTTTTATTATCCTACATGTAGAATTGCAAGGATACTATGTAGAATTACAAGGATACTAGAGCAATATTTATTTATCTCTTTAGATTTGATAGAATACCAATTGAGTGTATTCACAAGAATCAAATGCGCCCTCTATTACAAATGTCCATTTATTACTATGATTTCTCTATTTTTCACTCCAAAGGAGATGATGCGCCAAAATAATATAAAATAAAGACCTTATACCTCTTCATTTATTTTGGGTGTTGATATCATTAAAGATTGTTGAAAAAATATAAGTTGAAAGGAGGTTTGTTTGGATCATATGAGGGAATAAAAAATAGCCATACAATAAGTGAAACTTGTCCACATGATCAACAATATTGTATAAATCATACCATAACTAAAACTTATTCATTACATTATAGTCCATTTACTAAAGGAAAACAACTTAAATGTGGATAGGGTTCTCTAATTCATTCAATGTTGAGTTCTTGTTAAACATGGTTGTTTTTTTGCACAATTGGAAGTTTGAAACGTGGCATGTCGAAAAGGAGTATAAACTAAAACAAAACCCAACGTATCCCTTAAAACCATAAAAACTAGAGGAGTGAGTTAGGGGGAATCTAATATTATGAAATCATGAATATTCTAGAATGGTATAGAATATGTACATATTTTTCATGAATCCTATAAAAGGGTCTCTTTGTCACTTTATTAAGGATCTCTTGGAAATTTGAAGGACATTTTGCTAACATTATTTTCATAGTTGTAAAGTTGTATCTATCTTTGTTTCCGTTTTTCTATTTACGGACTATATTGAGAAGAGATTTTTTAAAGATATTGAATACTTAAGAATATCATCGAAATAGAGAGGGATACTTAAAGAGGAATGAAACCTTAGGAGAAGGGATTTAGATCTATCTCATAATTTTTTTTTAGCTAGTTAGATCTAAGGTTTTTTCATTGTAAAGAATATGCGGGCTTTTGTTTGTCTTGTGTGCAAGTTGTTTGGAGATAGTTAGTCCCCTCCTCCCACTCAAAAATTGCTTAGAAAACTCTTCAATAGAGGCATGATACAAGTTATTCTATTTCCATCTCTTCAAAACACTATTTTAGTTTAGCTTTTATTACTTTGAATAATAGAGTAAAACTCATTTATTTCTATGCTATATGTCACTAGTATACCAATCTAATAGTTGGGGTGAGTACTGCCTAACATACAAATATCATTTTTAAAGAGAACAATGATATTAAAGGGAATAATCTTTTATTTATTAATCATCCTTTCTCTCTTGCTAATATTTAGTGCATCAGGAGAACCCATATTTTATTTAATCAACATTTTTTCCAATTCTAGATGCATAAGTTTCATTCTTAATATTTATTTATGTGGATCCATATATTTGGTAGATTTTGCATGTTATCGTTTCCATGATGAATTCATATTAAAAAAAAGCATATTTAATGTCACACTCTAGGAAATTCCAAGTCTTTTATGATGCAAGTTTGAGTTTCAGAATAAAATAACATACAAATCCAAGATCACAGAATGCACATACTTCCTAGTAGCCATTTTAGCTTCTCCACTTTGTCTAACCCAGAAGTTGAGATAGTGATGTTAAAAACATTAGATGATCTCTTTGAGAAATGTAAAATCAAGCCAAACGATATTGTATCCTAGTGGTGAAATGTAGAATAATTAAATTTGACATAGTCTCATTTTTTTGAGATCGTTTCAACCATTATAGAATTAGAGAAAATATTCTTAGCTTTCACCCAAAATATGTGTTGTAGTGCACTATTCAAGGCATTATATCATGCCAAAGAAATTTTGGAAAATCAATGGGATTTCATATGCAGTATTATAAACATCGAAAACACTACATTGAATTAGTACTATGGCACACATAATTTAATGTTGAAATGAATCAATTTGATTTTAATTGAAAAAAATGTACCAATTTACCCAAAAATTGTCACATACTTAGATGCCTCCATTGGCTATTGGGGAACTCCCTACAAAATCGCTTCTCTATTGAACAACTATAGGTGAAATTATACCTTTAACAACAATATAATTTTGAATTCATGTGCACAAAAAAATAGCAATGGAAATAACTCTGCATATTTTCATTGAATTCACTACATATTCAATTCCATAATTCACAATACAATTTACAAACTTAAATAATTCGATGCAAATATGATTATGAATACTTATATGTAATGAATGAAACCCCACCAAATTGGTTGTTAAGGACCAATTCACCAACCATTCATAAAAATCAACTATGGATCCCACCCCCAAGCTAGGCCATGATACCACTAGGATGAAGAAAGATTGTATAGGTCTCTAATATCACTCAACCCAACCC
The DNA here is from genome assembly GCA_027924585.1 of Larix kaempferi. Classification (NCBI taxonomy): domain Eukaryota; kingdom Viridiplantae; phylum Streptophyta; class Pinopsida; order Pinales; family Pinaceae; genus Larix; species Larix kaempferi. The sequence continues at coordinate 25,339,283 of BSBM01000158.1, read as the reverse complement.
ATCTCTCTAATGACACAACAATTTTGTTACTAATGATCAGTCCATTCCCTCTTCTATACATTAGTGCACTATGGAAATATCTTCTCCTAGACAACACAAGGGAGATCTTCCATTTCTCTACTTCATAGTGCCTTAGGGATTTTGTTCCCTTTCAATTCAGGGACAAATAATCCAAGACTATTGGTTTCCTACTTTGACTGATCTAGATGAGATCATTTGGCTCAAGCTATCCATGAGCAACACTAACATGGGTGCATGTTTTAATGGTGCTTGTTTTAGTTGTTGTGTACATTTCAACCATGGTTTTTCCCTAAAAAACGAGACCCATTTCCTCTCCTATACTCAACAACAAATTTCTTAGCCTCCACATGGTCTTACCAACCATGACTGCATGGGGTTCTCTTACCATTTCAATCATAAAAATCATGGTTTCACATAAGTTCCTCTATGAACAAGGAGATAAATAACATTTGAATGAAGAATGGAGAATGCTCATAGGGGATGAATACTCCAATTGATAATGGAAGAATGATCCATGGATAATTGTGAATAATGATCTCCCCTAAGTATTTGCAAAAGACATACTTGCTTTGCATGGATAGTTCACACTTCCCAAGAAGCACGTGAAAAATTTCAAATGACAAAACAAGTCAAATATAAATGGGAAACATTAGTAAGGAATCATTGGAGGGAAACATTGTACCTCCAAAGGACAAGTGCCAAGTTAATTCACCCATGCACCCCCTTTCTTCATCCCCAAGCTTGTGGCATCATGGTTCCCTTGTTGCTTACCAAGCAATATTTTTGGGGATATTACATTATTATGTATTTCTATTCATGATTTTACATAATATAAGCACACCATGTAAAAATAATAACCACACATAATCCTATCCCATAATGGGACTCATACACATTCAGTAGTCGGTCCTTGGCCTTGATCTTGACACTGGGAATATTTACAATGCATCTATATTATTTATATACACGGTCATTTAGCTTGCCCACGTAGCTTGAATTGTTAAAGTAAAAATTTGTTTATAATGGTTAATTATATATTAAACATAGGCATTAAGGGCTTAGTAGGATGATAGTTGATGCTAAAATGAAGGGAAAATTGCCAGGCATTAAAATATCATCTGCGTTGCATATCACTCATTTTTTATTTGTAGATGATGTGATATTTTTGGGAAATGGATTAGTGGATGAGTGGAACACTTTTTATGAGATTATTATGTTGTTTTGTGTTGCGACAAGTATGGAAGTGATCATAGAAAAAACAACTTTCTATAAGCATAACATCAGTGAGGAAATTATATCACAAATAAGCTCCTTGTTCCCTTATAAAATGGAAAGTGTTGAATCAGGGCTCAAGTATCTTGGTTATATGTTGAATCCAAATAACTATAAAGTTGGGGATTGGTTATGGAAGGTGAAAAAAATTGAAAAGAGAATTGGGAATTAGACTTACAAGTATTTGTCAATGGGTGGGAGGCTTACTCTACTAAGACTTGTTCTAGTAAGTATTCATGTTTATTGGTTTTCCTTAGTCCATCTACCTCATAAAATCCTTAACATACTCAGGAGAATGATGTTTAGTTTCTATGGGCTTGCTCAAATAAGCATCATAAATTCCATTTGGTATGTTAGGAAATATTGGCTCTTCCCAAATCAATGGGTGGCTAGGATATAAAAAACTTAACATGGTTCAATATGGCACTGTGTATGAAAAGTATGTGGCGTGGGCTATTTGATGTTGGTTTGTGGAGTAAAGTTCTCAAGGAAAAGTATCTTAGAGGAATGTCTATTCTTCAGTGGTTCCGGTCTTCTGAAAAGAATATATGTGGTGTTTCTCTTATTTGGAATGGTTTTATTAGAGTCTTTCATTTGATCTATAAATGGATTACGTGGAAGGTAGGAAATGGAGAAAATGTGTTGGTGGGGATTGATACTTTTGTTGGTGATGCTGGTACTTATCTTCTTTTTTATTCTTTGTTGGAATATCTAGCTGAATTTGGTTTCTTTACATTAGCTCATATCAAGAGACCTGTGTGGTTGAAACCTAGTAACTACTATTGGATGCAATCTGAAGATATGGGGTTGCATGGGAACTGGGATGTTGAATGGAATGAGTATATTAAGCCTCTCAGCAGAGCATGTATTAGACTCGAGAACATTGAAGATAAACTTGTTTGGGTTTGGAATCATAAATACAATCAGGCTACTACAAAGGGTGCATATGATGCTATAGTTTCTTCTCATGTGGAGAAAGAAATCAAATGGTGGTTCGTTAAGATTGGAAGTTGCAGCTTCCATTAAAAAATAAATGCTTTTTTTGGTTGTGCTTAGAAAATTGTCTGTTGACTTGGGACAATTTGGTCAAAAGAGGATGGCAGGGGCCTAGCCTGTGTGTTCTATGCAAGAAGGAAGGTGAAAATATTGGTAATCTATTTATCTTTTTCTATTTAAGAAAATTGGTTTGGAAATAAGTGTATGAAGATTTGAGTATTTCACGGGTATGGGGTACTTTCTACCTTGAAGGCAATCTTAGACCGTGGGGAAAGTTGGTATTTCATCATAAATTGTTGCTAATATATGTTTACTAGGCCATTTGGAATATGAAGAACAAGGTATTATTTGAAAATGTGAATCTTGTTCCTCAAGTCTGTAGGTTAAGAAGCGTGGTTCTATATAATGATTATCATCAGGGGAAGAGTCACAAAAGGCATAAATGTTTGCAGGATCCCTCTTTAAATTTTACTTCATCTATTGGATTTTTTGATGCTGCATGCATTGATGGTTTGGGAGGTTGTGGTATGGTTCTTAATATTAATGAAGATCATTGTTTTAAAATGAGGATGGGGAGTGGATTTGGAATCAACACCAAAGATGAGCTCTTGGCCTTATGGGTCCTAGTACAGTTTGCTTGGCTCAATGGTATTATGCCACTTCGATTATTTGGTGATTCTCGGGTAATTATTAATTGGGATACTACAGTATATAATTTACAGGTGTTGCATTTGGATCAATGGTGCAAAAGGGTAAAGAGTTTGATGGCAGGTTTTTCTGGTATAGTCCTATCACACATCTATAGGAATTTTAACAATGAAGTTGATTCTCTATCGAAGAATGTTGTGGATATTCCTTTTGGTACTTTATTTTTTGAAGAACTCATTGAATGCACAGTGGTTTTGTTACACAGAAATCTTCCACCCAATGAACATCAGCATTCTTTGGCCTACAGGATCCATTTCAGTGACTCAGATCCATTTTTATCCTTCAGTGATACCAGTTTGCCCTATTTTTGTTCCTACCCACATGTTGCATCAGTATAGCATGCGTACCCGCGAGTTGCAGCACTATAGCCCGCGGGTATCAAGTAAAATGGTAAAAACCACTATTAATTACTTTTTTACTCCCAAAAAGCGGTCATTGGTTGACCTTTGGCTCTCCATCTGCCCAAGTAACGTCTCAATGATTCCTTTCACCTACCTTTGAGAGGACTATATATTGAGCACATATGACTTATGGACGGGAGGAAGAAGAGAATAGTAAAGGTAATCTAGTGGATTTTTGCCCTATCTTGAGTCTGCACTCATTGATCCTTGTAGTTGTGAACCAGTTATGTTCACCTTCCAAACTCCTTTCTAGTTTGAGTTTGCCATTCATGGAGGATTGAAGTGGTGGAGGCACAAGTGGATTTATCTAGATCTTGGTTTAGATTGGTTGTCGGAAAGAGGTCGTATCACTTTGTACTTCTTCTTGTTCATTAATAGAAACACTCATATTCTCGTCCATTCATGGCGTGAATGTCATTTATTATACATTGGGTTGCATTTGCTTATGATATTATGGACCATTGTTATTGATGATGTTAATGTTATTTATATATCACATGTACTTGTTAGATATTTGTTGTCAAGACTAATTTGCAGATTACAAGTGCTTGGATGTGCGCGGATTGAAATCTCCAACGGGGATCTACATCAAACGTTGGATCAAGGTTGGTTACATTTCTCCATTGTTTTAACATTGTCGTTTATAATAGCATTGTTTTGAGAATTGAGTAGATTTCTGGTAGTCGTATGTTGTGGTATTCCCAAGCCATAGTGAGTTTTCTCCAATACAGAAATGGCGACTCCACTGGGGATAACATCCATGTTTGGGAAACGTTTTGAGCATTAGTCCATATTTAGAGTTGTTGTTTATCGAAGCTCTGTGTCATTGATTGGCCATTAAGATACACTGTAGAAAACTTGATTTTTCTGAGCCTATGGATTCTCTGTTTGACCATTTGTTGTTCCTCACCTGCGGGTTGGCTGAGTTCTGCCCGCGTCTACCCACCTCTGTTTACTCTACTGCTCGCGGGTACCCACAGGTATTCCTTCGACACTAGCATGTAACTCCGACTTTTGTTGGTTTATGGCTATTGGTTGTTGCTGGGTGAATTTGGTTGATTCTTGAGTCTTTGTTGGCCTCTTTCTTGACTGTTTCATGCCTTGGTTGTGACCGGATCTCTTGGTTGAGCCTTCTTGGTTTTTTACCAATCTTTGGTTTTTTCCTTTTGAGCTCTTTCCTTTGGTTGAGTCTTGCTGTTTAGGATCTGTTGGGTTGTCTTAGTGATCTTCTCGGCACTTCAATGACTGAATAGTAGGATTTTGCTTGCATTTTTTTATTTCATTTATATTGAAAAAATACAAAAATATTCATTTAGTTTTTGCATTTTCCTTTCTGTTTATAAGAGAAAATACAAAAATATTGTATTTCCATGTACTACATTTTGCATTGAGTGCTTGTTGCCTTCATTTTAGGTTCTGCTTGTGCATTGAAAAGATAAAAGATTGCATCTTTATTTCGGAATTGTTGGTTGACTTTACATATTAGTGTCATTGTTTTATTGGATAAATGAGTCTAGGATTGGAGTATGTTGCATACTATTGAGTCTACACATCACTAGTTTCATGATCATATCCCTTGAGTAATCACAGCCACTAAAATTAACGCTTAATCACTAAAATTGATTAGACTGGTTTTATTTTATAGGGTACACCAACTAGCATAGGTTTAGAGTCTTGGAATAGATCATTGTGAGTTAACAATCCAAGACTACTGAACGAAACATTAGGTGTCTGACCAGGGAGTGGAGGAATCCATGGTATAGATCGGTGTTCTCAAGAAAGCTCTACTCAATCTAGAGTTAAGTACGAGGTCACGGGAGGTTGGTTGAGGAGATATCCCTCTGATACCAACTGAACATGGGAGATATATCTAGGATTTGTTCATATCTGGGGGTACTGGAGGTTCGTCCTCTTGTGCTTCGGGCTTAGCTACCCTGCCCATACGACGGGTCCCACCTGCGACTATTCCCCTGAGCATTGGTTATATTGCAGTAGACATAGTTGCTTTACCTAGGTACCACACAAGGTACTTGCAGTGGTTATGTTGTTTGTGTCCTGTGTCAGATAGGGATTGGACAGCACAATTGTGTTCGTGCAATGGACTTGACCCTGTTGACACAGTGAAGCCTGGGTGTCTCTATAACTGATTCTATTACCTCCGGCTATAGTATGGGAGTCTCAAGCCTCTCCTAGGCGAGACATACCGGCTCTAGTGTCGGGAGCTCATTTAACCACTCCGTTTGTCCGCTCTTGGTTGTAGATTCTCTAGGTGTGTGCTTTTGATTTACTGTTTTTTATCAATAGTTGGCCTTTAGGAGACGTTGTGTCTCTCTTCGAAGAGAACGTGGCACAGAGCCCTACACTCCACCAATCCCATCGTTTGGATGGTTTAAAGCCAGCTTTGGTTACACAACGCATTTACCAGAGGACGTCGGAGGGCTTCCTTTGAATCTTCAGATTCTTACACGACTTACGTTGAGGATTACATGGCTACACATCTCGATATTGGGCAAGACCTTTCTACTCCTTCGGGTAGAGTTGAACACATTTTCGATCCCCAGACTCCTCGTGAGAATTGGGGAGGTGATCCACCTGCGACTCAACTTGGTTCTATTTGGCCTAATCCACTTGACCGAGATCCGTTTGATCCTTCAAATCTGGATAATTATCTTTACGATATGCCCGACTTACCCGAGGAGGAAGAACAGGACGAGCCTTTCGTTCCTTTGTTTCCATGCGATTCTAGATATAGGAGGCCTGAGACTCATGACGATTCCAGCCCTATGGTCAACCCCACTGCACTCTCTTTTGTTATGCCTAGTCACAATACTGTCGAACCTTCCACTATGGTTGGTACTCATGCTGGCACTAGTCAAAGTGTTAGCCATACTATACCCACTGGGGGCACTACGTTATCCACCCACTCACATAGTATGGGGACTGGTCTGATTCCTAACCATGCTAATGTAGGAACGCGACCACCTCCTAAGAATACTCAACCTAGTCGGAATGTTGTCCGAAACATGACTCGCCATCCACCACCTAGTACACATGTCGCCACTCGTCAACCTAGGACCACTTTTGCACATGATACCATTCCTCCCAACCACGGGGGTGGACACTTACCGCATACTTTTGCATCCACTACCGCCGCTAGTAATAGTAATGTAGGGGGTGGGAATATTTCCTATCCACATGGACATCACACCACCAACCCTGCTACTGGTCACACCCATATTGGACCTGGGAATACTTCTCATGCTTATGGTCATCACACGACTGCTCAAGCTAATCCTAATATTGGGGGTGGGAACATACCATACCATTACAGTCAATACAACACGGTTCCCACTATGAATAGTACATACATGCCCCATACCCATGGTGGCAACCCTTACTACAACGCAGTCGGTGCTAGCCACCAGTATCACCCACCACCCCAATATGGTGCTCAAAACGCACATATACCTGCTTACTCTCAAATGGGTCAGGCAGGGGGAGGTTATCCATCTTATGGCCATGGGAAAGCTTATGGGCCGTCAGGTCCTCAGTATCAGCAGTTTAACCCTCATGGTCAAGCTTTTGGTCCATCGTACAACACAGTTCCATTCAATCAACCTTTTATGGGAGCTTATAATCAAGCTTTCCAACCGTAGCTCCCGTTCCTTGCACGCTTGAATCTCCCGGATCTTTCGAAGCTCATGAATGATCCGGTGTGTCACGACCCTACTTGGCCCCCGGTCCCTACTAAGCTCCCTTCGGACATTCCAAATTTTGAGGGGAAAGGTGGTGAGGACCCAGGAGATCATGTCACGACATTTCACCTTTGGTGCTCCTCCAACTCTTTGAATCATGATTCCATTCGATTGCGCCTATTTCAATGCACCCTCACAGGGGCAGCCGCGAAATGGTATGTGGAGTTTCCCAGAAACACCTATAGGGGTTTCAACGAGATTGCTTTGGTTTTCTTAGACAATTTCCAGTTGTGGGTTCGTTATGATACTGGTACTGAGTTGTTGTCCACCTTCCATCAGAATAAGGCCACACATATTTTTGACCATGTTCAAGAGTGGCGTCGACGGAAGAGATTAGTGAAATCCAACATTCCTCCAGAGTTCCTGTTGGAATGGTTCCTCAAGTCTTTACTTCCATATATTGCTAAGGATGTTTCGATGTCTGGCATTATGACTAAGGAGCAAGCTATCTTGAAAGTCCAGTAGTTAGATCTTCTTTATTCTCAGTCTGGCATTTTGTATGACATTATTCCTGACGCACCGAGAACAAGACATGAGCCCACGTCAGTTCCTAGACCACATGCCAATGGCATCGTGGGGTCCGCATGCACTCTCCCTGTACACTTGGTAGCTAATCATATGAAAAATTTGTCACTAAACCAGTCTGCACCCAGACAGGTTCACACCTTGTCCACTTCCACTCCGTCGTCTGATGTACACAATGTGCAATCAACGAAACCGTCGGGTAACCAGAAACCTGGTGGTAAGAAAAAGGGGAGAAATAATCATAGGGGTGGAAACAATGGAAGTAACAATAATAGCAATAAGCAATCGTAATACTCCTCGTAAAGAGAATTCCAACCCTCCTCAGGAAGGCGGTAATGCTGGCGAGGATCGTAAACCTAAGCGTAAGGTGAAATTCCCTTGCAAGCTTTGTGGGGAGGATCATCTTACTCACTCATGTCCTCGTATTGAAGAAGCATCGAAGCATTTGGCACAGAACCCAGCTGTGTTGAAGGATCCCCTACCTCATCACCAAAACATGGCTTCGCATGCTCCCACCACTGGTTATGGTACTAATGAAACGACAACGTCTTCTTCCAATACCAGTGGTTACGAATGCGTGAATATGGTTCAGTCAGAGGTTTGTGTTGCTACTCGTCAACGTGATTATGGTGCACCACAACCAAATTTGGGGAATGAGCCTCCCCCTCCTCCTGATAATTCCTTGCATATCGAGAAGCTTTCCATTATGCTGCGGATACCGTAAGGTGTTCTCAAGTGCTCCACGCATAATCCTAATGCTCGAGCTGCCCAGAACTACTCCATTGTAGAAGATTTGGGCCAAACTCTGTGTGCCATGTCGGCTCTTGAAGTTTTGCAAGCTTGTCCTTCTCAGAAGCATGCCCTTTTGAGTGCCTTAGGAGTTCAGGATGGGGGAAGTCCTAGTGTTATCAAGTTCGATACTACTGATGTCCAACCTTGCTTACCTTACCACGTGGCTTTTCAAATCCAGGTGGTTTGCCTTAAGAGCTTCGTCAAACGTACTATGGTTGATGAAGGTGCCTCTGCGTCAGTAATGTTGCTAACTTGTTGGAAATCTCTTGGCTCTCCTCCCTTACTTCCGTCTAGAACTACACTCACTGCATTTGATGGTAGATCTTTTTTTCCGCATGTAATTATCCCTTCCCTTGTTGTCTCCTTGGGAGGTAAGTCCGTGCCTATTGAAGTCGAAGTGGTTAATGTGCCCATCGACTACAACCTTTTACTGGGTTGGAACTGGATGTACGCTATGAAGGTTGTCGCATATACTGTATTTCGAGTTATTTGCTTTCCCCATGAAGGCAAGATTGCGACGATCGATCAGCTGGATTATGTTGGCACTCCTTCCACAGCATCTACAGGATCTGTAGTCTTGCAAGTTTCTGATTCTCAGTCGGAAACTAGGAACATAGGTGTTGGGATGTACCCCTCATTGATGGGAACTTTTAACCATTCCGCACCTGTGAATTTTATTGGAACCATTTCCGACAGTGCGCCTCCTCCTTCGAATAATATGTTATTTCGGACCTCTTATTTAAATGATCCGTGGACTTTACCATCCACGAGTTCCACGTCTGGAGACATTGCGCATGTCAGGATTTCTATGCCTTTATCTGTAGCAGAGCTCACTTACGATCATATCCAACAAACCACTACAGATTTGGATCTCTCTTCTTCCCATACAGTTGAGGAAGATCCCATTACGCTGCTAGTTTTGGCAGCCAACCTGACTTGTTCACATGATTGCCTCGATGGTATCCTACCTTCAGATGGAGTTCTTTTTGAGGCCATGGGTGGTGATGACAAGCCGTGGGAGGATCTTTATCATAGATCTCATTCCCCTCCTCCCCTTGATCTTATTGAACAAGATGGGCCTATAATACAACCTACCATCCATTTGAATTTGGATCCATTCACCGTCTCGTCCAGCCCTGATTTGACGTTTGAGTCTAATGAGTCTTTGAGCTCTCCTATAGATCCACAAATCGGTGATCCTGATGAGTTCGATTCTACTTCTAGAATTTCCAACTCCTGTGATGATGAATTTGCCACTGCAGATTCCTTCACATCCTTCAGCTTTGCTCTTCATTTTGAAGATGATCATTTTGATCCCTTAGGTATTGGTACTATGGCACCTTCAGTGGTTAGCTCTACCTGCGTTATGTCTGAGGTTAACAATAGTGAAGTTGAAAATGTTTCTACCGCAGTGACTTGTATCGGATTTTTCTTTACGTACGTTTTAAAAATGATCTTGGTACTTATGTTTCTTGGAGACAGGATTCTTAGTTGGACTTATACTTGTTTACTGGTCCTTTTCGACATTTGCTTCGGCCATGGTAGGAATATTTGGAACCTTGCATATAGGTTTAGGCCTCCCCATTGTTATGATGCATTTGAACCTATTACTATCCGAATTAGCAGACACCCCCTGAGTGTCCTTATCTTTCTCATGTTCCTTGCATTATGCATAGCTTTGTCCCATGCGCTTGGAACTAGTCTCGCATATCCCTGACACTCGTTTGCTCTCATTACGAGCATTCTTCCATATCTCCTTTGAGCTCATTAAAAACAATAAGGAGGTCACGATTTTACTTTTTCGGGCTCGTTAAACCTTTTTATAAAGTCTTTTTTAAGCCCTTGTTAGACTTTTTCAAAATCAAACAAGATTGTCGAGTATACTTGTCATTTCAGACTCGTTAAAGGATTTGAAGTGACATTCACTTAGGTATAAGTTTACCCCTTTTCCAGACCTTTTTGGATTAATTACGAAAAAGGTATACTCTAGTCATACGTGACTAGAAGAGTTCTTCTCTCATTGTTTTACACTTTTTCAGGTGAGGATACTAACTTTACGAAAAAGGACTTCTCAGTTATATCATGTTGTGATTGCATTGCATCATCCTGCTTGCCGCTTGAGCCTTGTGCCGACTCCCGCTTACTCAATTGTTAGCCTGGTGCCTATGCACTTTCCCTATCGAGCCCTACAGAGCTTATACATTTTCCCTTCACAATTTGATGACCCTTTGACCCTAAGGGAACACACCCCCGAGTGTCCACATCCTGCACGCACTTCCTTGCATTGAACATAGGTATGTTCCACTGCTTGGGACTAGTCTGCTAGCTATTTGACACTCGTTCCCTCACTTGTTGTACTATAAGCAATTTTATTCTTTTTCAAGCTTTTCCCAAATATGAAAAAGACAAAAAAAAATCAAATATTCCAAAAAGCCGAACGAGATTATGGTCATTATTTCTTGTTGGCAGCTGTCGTGTCGCCTTTGAACAGAGCATTCATTCCACTCTGTACATTATGAGTCGGGACTATAGTTGGGCCTTAGGAGTTGTACTTGTTTCTCAGTTTTCTCCACCGATTGGTTAAACTTCCAGCCATTATGGAGCCCTCTGTAATGCCTCCTGCATTGCACAGTTTATGTTGAGTCTATGCTGCCTGAGTCTATCCATCTGCTCATGCTCTTGTTCAAAGGAAGTCCTGAAACCAGTGTTGGCCACTCCTCAGATATCTTGACTATTGCATGTCGTCCATCCTTATTGAGTCAGTCCGTTTCACCTGAGATCTCCCAAATCTTTCAGCATTGTTGGTACCTCGTGCTAGTTGATGGGGGATGCCTTAATGCCCTCCTTCCAGCGAGTCTCGTTCCGTCAACCTCAACTCATTTATTCTGGGACTTGAGGCTTAGAGTTCGGTTGAGTACCTTGAGGTTTGCAGTCATTAGTGGCAGGTTCTCTCGCCATCAACAGTTTTGGGAATACATCAATGTCCCCTGATCGATGGATTCATCCTAGTGTTCGAATTCAAACCATTTATTCACACTCTGATGATTGTGCTATGTGCCTTGATGCCCATTTTCATTATTGGTGGGTCATCTCGCGTCTGTTAATGGTATACATCAATGACCGGTAATCATACGATGTCTCATCAGGTTCGACCCCAACTCCTTTATTCACTTGATGGGACTTGCACAGTCGAAGACTTGTGTAGAATACCCCAGGCGATTGTGGCATTTAGTATGCTACATATGACTTTGACTTTACATCTGAGATATCACCTCTCAGATTTCAGCAGTTTGTACCTCCAGTTTGCACCAATTGTCTTCTTTTCAGCAGAAGACCATATCTTACTGTAGAGGGGTCATGGTTATGATCACTTATGACATGTATCTACTTATGTACTTCCTATTCATGGCCATTGTATCATATTGTTGTACTATACCGACATGTATTCATAGATACTATTGTATTATGACGAGTGAACCGTTCTTTCCACTTGTGTCTCCATCACTCCACTTCTGAGTTTTATAATGTATTTCGGCCATCGTAGCACTTTCAGTCTCTGACCTCACACATTAGGGGGCATCTGTTACACAGAAATCTTCCACCCTGTGAGCATCAGCATTCTTTGGCCTGTAGGATCCATTTTAGTGACTCAGATCCATTTTTATCATTCAGTGATACCAGTTTGCCCTATTTTTGTTCCTACCTACATGTTGCATCACTATAGCATGCGTACCCGCGAGTTGCAGCACTATAGCCCACGAGTATCAAGTAAAATGGTAAAAACCACTATTAATTACTTTTTTACTCCCAAAAAGCGGTCATTGGGTGACCTTTGGCTCTCCATATGCCCAAGTAACGTCTCGATGATTCCTTTCACCTACCTTTGAGAGGACTATATATTGAGCACATATGGCTTATGGACGGGAGGAAGAAGAGAATAGTAAAGGCACTCTAGTGGATTTTTTCCCTATCTTGAGTCTGCACTCATTGATCCTTGTAGTTGTGAACCAGTTATGTTCACCTTCCAAACTCCTTTCTAGTTTGAGTTTGCCATTCATGAGGATTGAAGTGGTGGAGGCACAAGTGGATTGATCTAGATCTTGGTTCAAATTGGTTTCCAGCAAGAGGTTGTATCACTTTGTACTTCTTCTTGTTCATTAATAGAAATACTCATATTCTCGTCCATTCATGGTGTGAATGTCATTTATTATACATTGGGTTGCATTTGCTTATGATATTATGGACCATTGTTATTGATGATGTTAATGTTATTTATATATCACATGTACTTGTTAGATATTTGTTGTCAAGACTAATTTGCAGATTACAAGTGCTTGGACGTGCGCGGATTGAAAGCTCCAACGGGGATCTACATCAAACGTTGGATCGAGGTTGGTTACATTTCTCCATTGTTTTAACATTGTCGTTTATAATAGCATTGTTTTGAGAATTGAGTAGATTTCTAGTAGTCATCTGTCTGTTGTGGTATTCCCAAGCCATAGTGAGTTTTCTCCAATACAGGTTTCAACAGGCTCTTCTCTTTTGATTGATTGATTCAATTTCTTTTTTCTGGTAGGATTGTTGTCATGTATGTTGATGTTTCTATTTTTTTGGTATCAGCTATGGATAAAGTATTGCATATCTAGGTTTTATACTTGTAATTATTGGTTCTGATTAGAGGACTCTTGTTTTTTGGATGACTATAGGAAATTTTGGTTATTTGGGATCCTCCTTTGATAGACATTTTTGACGTACTTAACTTCTAGTTAAGTATAGTCATTAGTTGGGTTTGATTTTTGTATAACTTATATGTGGGGATGATCCTTTTGATATTCCTTCTAGGCAAAATTGGAGGATTTATGTTATATTTTTCTTGATTTGTATGAATAACAAGAAAATGGTTTTCTTTGTATGCGAAAAAATTCACTTCAAACTTTATGCGAGGGAGGGATGGAGAGAGGGAAAGAGGAAACGAGAGATGGAGGGGGGTGAGAGAGTTAGGGAGAGAGAGAGAGAAGTATGTGAATATAGAGAGGAAAGGATGGAAATTTAGGGTTTTATAACATGTATTATAAATCGCGCACACATTTTGTAACTACAAAGCATTTGCATGTTTTGTAATTACAAAACGTGTGTGCATTTTGTAACTGCAAAATGCGTGCACGTTTTGTCTACCTAGTCTATATGTCAATTGACCTATTAGGCTCAGAATCTTCTATTGATAGCACCAAGGAACATGGATGCTTTTTGTTTTTGCAAAGTGGAATCTTTTTTTGAAACTACAATTGCACCAAAAGGGTCCCTCAACTTCCTGCCAGCGCCCTCTTGTTGGGTTCAACTTCTATCCATTGTCATAGTAAAATATGAGTTTTGTCCTTATGCCAAGGTCTAATTATTTTCTCGGGGGCATTGAATATAGATCCTTAAGTGAAATAATGTGGAATTTCACCATAATCAAAAAGTTGATCTTCCCATGTTTCTCATCTCCTTGAGATACAAGCCCCTCGTATCTTGATTTTCTTCACTTCTCTAATAGATGTTGTTGAAATTAGGAAAACAAACTTCAATAATGATCATAAAGACTTTAAATATGAAATTTTTAGATGTTGTTGAACTTAGAAAAAAAAAATCATGATCATAAAGACATTAAATATGAAAATTTCTTTGAAACATTGTACATTTTTATTTATTTAGTATGTAAGTTTTGAAAACTAACTTAAATTTTAATTATAATTTAACCTTATAAAGTGTATACACTAAGGTCATGACATGAGTTTAGATTTTTATGATTTGAAATGTATGCACTTACCATTAATCCCTATTAATTTTTATATTATTAATTTTCATAAGGCTCATGATAGAATGAGGATGATATATATATATATACATATATATATATACACCACATTGATATTTTATATAGTATGTTTGTTTTGTAAAGCAAGTATTGACAGAGTTTTGAACCAGTGACCTTACGTAATGAGTATCCTAACAGTACACTCATTCATCGTCTATTGTATGCCCCATGGGCTATGTTATGTTTCCTCTTAACTCTAAAATATATTTGAGCTAAACAATGTTGGTGTTGAAGGGGATCTCATGTGTTCCTTTATCTAGAACGTATGAATGCAATTATTGGATCTATTTTTATGTGTTCAAATTATGTATTTAAAATAGTGTTTTGTTATTTTTATATTGACATTCTCATTTTAACTTAAAAATATCAAAATAAGGATTGTTATAAGTTTAAATCTAACCTCTATTTAGAATTATAGTTTTGTCATAACTAATTCTAATTACAAAATATTATAATAAATAAAAATTAAATACTTTTTAATTTTTTCAATAATAAAATATAATTTTAATTTTATTCTTTTCATATGTTTTTAATTAATTATAAAAAATAATAAATATAGTAAAAAATTAAAAACAACATACAAATCACCATGTGCACATCAATGAGCATCAAATAAAGATGAACACTTATTTTTAAATAGTTTGTGTTAACATAAAAGTCTATTTAGTTTTTTTTTTAAAGAGTTTGGTCAAAATGGAAGTATGCATATGTAGTCATTTTTATTCCCTTCCAACGTAGGGATATACTAAACGATGGTTAATCAAATTTTTGTGAGCTATAATATTTTCATTTTTTCCACAAAAAGTTTTCCAAGTTATTTTAAGTTTTTTAAAATTTTGTTATTAAACTTAATAATTTTGAAAATTAAAATAATTTTAACAATTTTTAAAATTCAGCTTAATGAGACATAAATACCTGGAGGAGTGCTTTGAATTAAAAAAATTAATAAATAAATAAAATTAATTTATAAAAAAATCTTGATAGGACCAATTGTCCTATCCTTATTCCAGAGCTATACAACATCACATCGATTGGGTTCATCGGAGCAGTATTCAATAGTACTCCATTTTTTCTCCTCTGCCTCTCAAAGAAATGCATGTCTTCTTTGGATATGAATTACTAGAATCCCAAGCCATGATTAAGCTTAAAGAATACCAAATATGTTGTGAAGCATTATGTATG
This sequence comes from Larix kaempferi, assembly GCA_027924585.1. Taxonomy (NCBI): domain Eukaryota; kingdom Viridiplantae; phylum Streptophyta; class Pinopsida; order Pinales; family Pinaceae; genus Larix; species Larix kaempferi. The sequence continues at coordinate 25,323,774 of BSBM01000158.1, read as the reverse complement.
ACTAACTCCAATGGCGATAAGAGCGGCTAATATAATTACTCATATATGAATTTAACACCAAATAATAAGTACATTCTTCCACAAATCTACTGAAAATAACAATCTCTAAGGTAGTTATTGAACATACCTCAAAAACCAATATGTTTAGGCATTGGAGTCAATTAATATGAAACAACTAGGGATACCTAAGATAATTTCTATTTTGTCTTCATTCATTTGTTATTTTGAGAAAAAGTTGGAATCCTGAAGATGGATTGTAAAAGACAAAAAAAGAGATAACATGACTATTGTAGAAATGAAATTAGAAGAAAGATCATGGAACTTAGCATTCCATAAAGGGTCAACCACCTAGAAAGGATGCAACTTACTATCAACTAAGAAGACACTACTTGGAGGTAACTATTACGCCATAGTGGCCTAGGACCTGCACTTGACCCTAGTCGTGCCCCCAAGAGTGGGGGCACCTTCACTAAATTGGAACCCTAGTGGATGGATAAATGGGCCATCTTCCATGCCATTGAGCTATCACCCCCATTGGTTGAGGGATTATCTACCTTTGCGCTTTTTACATGAGTTGGTTTGGATGCAATGGAAATTTGTTCTTACTTTTTTTCCTACCTGCTCCAGGAATGATATGCAATTGATTTGAGCAGATGAGTTAGTTATTTCATGCATTCATACTCGGTCTGCTTCCTTGACCCTATGACTTGAATGTGTTTCGATTCTTTCTCAATGCTTTTTCCGAGGGAATCTTTGCAAAGTTTTAGATCGAAAATTGTGTTGAAATTTACGTTTAAAAAAATAGCAGGGCATCGCTATGAAGTGTTGATTTGTAATCCTTTGAGAGACATCAGAGTGCTAATTGATAGGCCTAGGAGGCTTATGCAATAGTGCTCTGACGCTTATGAGCCAACCCCCTTATAAAATCACACAGCCAAATACGAACGCTTATGAGCCACATTGATGTTTGCGATGTTGTAGCAAATTTAGTGCAAGGATGGCAAAGACTCGTCCCTTCCATTTGAGTGTCATTAAGCAATGATACCATAGTGGAGTAAACCTATTGAGGGAGGTTCACCATGCCAATTCCTTCCATTAGAATCGGTCATTCCCATTAAATGTTTTTGGAAAAAAAAAATCATCCACCCAATTGACTTATTGATCTAAAGTTGCAGGGCCAGAGCACCAGGGAACAACAAAGAAAACTCAGGATTCTCCCAAAAATGAGGATTATGGCGCTCTACGATGATGGACATGAAGAAACCAAAGTTCAATTTTAACTTTAATTATGGTTTTTCTCTTATTTTCCTATCTCCTGAAATTGGGATGGATAAGTTGAATTAGTCCCATAATCAAGCTATGTAAGCATTACTAAAAAATATTATTTTGTTTATGAATATTTGGTTAGTAATTACAGGTTAAGATGGATGTTTAAATGTAATTTTTCAATGAACAAATTATCCCTTTTCTGGTTTCATATGTTCATGGCGAGGAAACTCTTTACACATATGTAACTTTGCAATCTCAGTTGTTCTCCCAAATCATCCATTGAAAATCAAGAAAGACATATTCAAGTCAAAATCGAAACCGCAACCTAGCAGTGTGGGATGTTCTTTTATTTACGGTAAAAACAACCTATTTATTACATAAGATTAATTCCAAATCAAGTTAAGTACGATTATAACACTAATTTGGGAATATTACTTCTCCTCTTCTTTAATAAGCATGGGTTTGGAAAAAGATAATAAAAGTTGGAGGAATGCCACAAACTTTTTGTGTTGCGATTGGCCATTGTTTTAGGCAGACTTTTGTTAGTTGAGCAATTATGTGTGCACCCACTCTCAATATTCCTTTGTTTTCCTTTACACCTAAGATAAAACCACTACTAGAGAGGAAAAAATCAGACCATATACATACAAATAGAAGAGCAATATTATGAGCACGATTGATGAAGTCACTCTCCAAAAACTAAGTCAAAAAATGAAAATGAAAAATGAAACTCATGTTAAGTACAACATTTATGCCTAACCTCAAAGACATCAATTTTAGGCATTGTAGCTGACCTTGAATTGTGTTCCTCAAAGCATCTTCAAGATGATAATAAATAAAGAAAATAATAACGCGAGATGAAAAAAAATGGATAGTAATTATGTTAAGTGATTTTTTAAAAATCCCAACAAAATTATAAGGAAAAAATATTGAATAAAAATAAATGTGATGAAATAAAAGAAAATGAAAAGTAATTATGTTAGATGAATTTTTCATGAAAAAAAAGATAATAAACCATCTCTCAAACAATATATACAATCATCCCTCCATTGCTACTTCACGTATTCCAATAAACTAAGAACCATACCCATTTGTGCACTAAAAAGTCCCTTATGGAAACAAACCTATTTCAATCAACTTAACAATTATATCCAGTTCACACTTTCCATCATGGTATTTATATTTATATACTAAACAACCTTTAAAGCCTTATCCCTTTCTTGAACGGATGAATTGGAGCTGTTAAAATGAAAGATTTTGGACTTAATATCAAGAAACAAATGTCATCATTATTTAGAGATGGTCGAGAATAAGTTACATGTCCATATCCATACATTCAATTAGTCAAGGATAGAAAACATCAGTGAATGATTTGATATCTTCTAATTTTACCTTGTTTTTTATTAATATAACACACATATCTTTGTAACAAGCACAACATGCAGCCTTCCCCTTGAATACTCTTTCTCCTTAACATCTTTGAATATTGATGCAACACCACCTTCTTCGAGTATGGTGCATTGCTTAAAATATGATAGAAATTTATTTGTTTCATGTCCTTGACTCTCTCTTTGTTGCATTGTGCGTCCTCCAAGAATGGCATCCAATTTAATATTCTTCATGGTTGTTGCATCAACTTCATCCTATTGATTTACCACTGATTATTACTAATACAATAAAGAATCACCAAGCAACAAAACTTATCAGACATCTAGTAGAACATACACTCAAATAAAAATATCAACAAATTAGAGTGACACTAAACATTCAATTTGGAAAAAGGATAATGGCACGCACTTGACTTGTATCTTTTCCAAGCCAATAACGGATATCATAGATAAAAACGCCACTTTTTAAAGATATTGTATGTCATATAAAAATGTGGAATTAAAACACAACACTAAACAAATGAACATTAAAAACCGGACGGGTTTCCTAATCCAAGTAGTGAAGAGTCTAATTGGGAATTTCCATTGGGGAGAACCCCTACTGTCGATGCAAATAATTTTCCAAGCGTCAACGGATTTGGCGCTAGGAGGGAATCCATTGTATGGCTGGTAGAGGAAGTCCATTCCCTAGAGTATTTTTCTTTGTGTCTCCACTTGAAAAATCTCAACCCGAAGGTTCAATACCTGAATCTGAACACGAAACTAATTATCACGAAGGTAGTAACCCTGAAGCTGAACACATTGAAACTTTATAATCCATACCACACCAAGAAGTTAACAATTTTAGGAGATATACCATATCTTAAATTATAGAACTTGTGGGATTACTTGTAGTTCTGTTACTACCTAGAATGCGTGCTCCTCGGAGAAGAGCTAACCAAAATAAGTATTTTTTTTTGTTAAATCATTCGAAGATTTGGCTAATTTGTCTCTGCAAGACATACCATAACCCAACGATCAGTTAAGACTATCTTCTCCTGAATCAATTTCTTCTCAACACACACAGTCACCTCCACGGTCTCCTCCATGTATCGGTCATATGGCTCGCAACGTGAATCAACCACCAGCTTGGAGAGCTAGAGGTCCTTTAAATTTACCTGCTCCTATACATGATTTTCCTTAACTTCTGGAGCGGGTGTTACCTAACTTTGATCCTAGAAAAGGTATTTATGCAGATGATCATTTAAAAGTTGTTATTTGGCTTTAAATCTTCTAAATGTAGAACATGAAGATGTGGTATGCCACTTGTTTCCTTTTACTTTTGATCCAAAAGCATCATCTTGGTTTTTTAGCTTACGAACTGGGTTAATAACTGATTGGGACAATTTTGAGAAAGTTTTTTAAGTAAATTTAGTGAACAACGAACATTATCATCTTGTATGAAAGAATTACTATATCTTAAGATGGATAAAAGAGATAAAGTACAGGATTTGAATCAAATATTTACAATTGTCTTGAACAAGTTCAGTGCTACTTCTAAATGACTACAACAAATCACCCTTTTGGGGGTCGTTTTGGCTTGAGGCGGTTTTGCTAAAACCCTCCCTCCAAACTAAAAATTAGGTCTTTGGGGGAGGTTCTTAACCCCCCCAAAAAAATTCCAATTCTCAAGACTTTTGGGGGGGGGGGTTAGAAAGACCCCCCCCTAAAGGTGTTTTTGAAGGAATTTTTTAAACCCCCCCCCCCAAAAAAAAAGTCATCAGAATTAGAGTGTAGGAGCCGTTGTTTTAAAATTGCCCCCAAAAGTTCAATTCTCACGACTTTGGGGGGGGGGGGGTTGTTTAAATACCCCCTGTAAAATTAGTCACAGCAGATCTAATGAACAAGTAAATCAATCACAACAGATGAACATAGAAAATATGGTGTAAAACTGTGCAAAACATACAGTAGTGCTCAATATCCCAATGAGGGTGAATAATTACAATACAATACAGTCTCACTGACTGAGCAATTCGAATTGACTAAGTAGCCCATTCGAATCACTGAATGGAGTAGCTTGACTCCAACTAGGAGTCCTCATCATCAATCAGTGGTGGTCATCAATGCACAAGAACCAGTCATCCAGGTGTCAATCTGAGTCTAACTGAGTGTAACATGTGTAATTGAAGTGTGTAGCACTGATACAGGGAAGTGGGCTCAGTGGAGGGAACAGGGAGGCTAACTGAAGTCAGAACAAGTCATCTAGTCAATCTGGAGGTCCAACGGAAGTGAAACAGTCAGTCGGGAGTGAAACTAGCCTCAAATCAGGGAGAATTAGAGCTAATTGAGTGTAACTGAAGTGGAACTGCAGTGGTAGGTGAAGAAGTGCGCCCTTCTCTGGCAGTAGGTGAGAGGTGGGCGCCTTCCTGACTAGGAGGTCTAAAAATGTGAAGTAAGTGGCTCCCGGGTGCTAGAATAAGATGGCTAAGGTGCTGGAGGCATCAACCTGGTGACTGGGATGCATGCAAACCCTAGAATTTGCATGCAAACCCTAATTGCATGCAAGATCCTGAAAAAGATGATGTGGATATCCGAACACCCCCCCTCAAGCTAGACTATGATGTGCAAAAAAAAAAAAATGCAGGGCCCTAGTAACTAAGACCAAAGGTCACCCCAATACAATAATAATCCAAACTAATAACAGTCAATAAACCGAGGAAATGGGGAAAACCTCATGGGAAAAATACCCCCCCTCAAAATAGACTGTAGCACACCAAAAGATTTAACTGCTCCAAAATCAAGTAGATATGTCTGGAGGTATCTTACTCTTGGGAGTAAATGGATCATGCTCCAAAAACATGTGCTTGAATTCTCCATCAGTGGATGCAAGCGAATGTGGAGACTTTATGAACTTGCTCTTCATACCGAAAAAGGTGAGAACAAATCTGAAAATATGAGGATGATCCTGGAACCTGTGATTCGAACCAAGTGAGGTAGGAATAGCTCCAACTGGATCAAATAGATCTTGAAACTTGAACTTCTTATCAATAGAAGTTAAATCAGCTCCAAAAATAGATGAATGGTTTCTTGAGATCTCCTTTGAACCAACAAGGGTGAGATCAAAACCAAAATCAGCAAAAAGTGCATGAGAATTGAACTCAAGCGAATGGTAGTGCTCTTCATCTTCATTAAAAATCTGAGAAACTTTGGAAATGATAGAACATAAGTCTATAGGAGGCATGCAATCAAGGAGGGCAAATGCTTCACCTCCAAAATTAGATTTTACCTCCAAAACTTCAAGTAGATCATTATTCTGCATGCCGGCAAACTCATGTGAAAGAGAGGATTCAAGGACCTCTTTGGAATCTAGAGTATGAGCTGGTTTATCTTGCTCAGAATTCGAAATAGAAGACTTTGAGAGAGTGAGTTTTGAATCTACAGTTTCTTCTTCATCTTGAACAATTGTTGAGGCCAACACATGATTGGAAAGAACACATAAGGAGATCTCACTGGGCTTGTCCTCCAAAAGGCTAGCATGATCCTCTTCTTCTTGCTTTCCAAATTCTCTGTCAAGTTGGAACCATAGATCACTTGGATTTTCAGCAGTCTTACTGAGGTAGCGCATACAAGGAGACATAGCAAGACATATTGCTCCAAAATCTCTATCACAATCATTGATCCAATCATTCTCCTCTTCATCGGAATCAAAAAATCTTGTATTACCAATGCACATATCAAAAAGACATTGTCTCTTCAAGAATGCAATCATCTTTGGTTTCCATTCATCATAGTTGAATGGAGTAAGAATATTTTGTGAAGAAGAAGTCTCCATCTTTGCATTAGCGAATGCACATGGAGAAGTAAGAAACCTGCAAATTACACACAAACAAACACTATGTTTTCAGCCTTGCATGCACATGAGATTTTGCATACCGCTACTGAAATATATTGGTGAGCAAAGATTGCTCTCTTCTTCATGTAGAACACCTGTAGAAAAGAAATCTTGTCCCTGCCATGGCTCTGATACCATGTAAAATTAGTCACAGCAGATCTAATGAACAAGTAAATCAATCACAACAGATGAACATAGAAAATATGGTGTAAAACTGTGCAAAACATACAACAGTGCTCAATATCCCAATGAGGGTGAATAATTACAATACAATACAGTCTCACTGACTGAGCAATTCGAATTGACTAAGTAGCCCATTCGAATCACTGAATGGAGTAGCTTGACTCCAACTAGAAGTCCTCATCATCAATCAGTGGTGGTCATCAATTCACAAGAACCAGTCATCCAGGTGTCAATCTGAGTCTAACTGAGTGTAACATGTGTAATTGAAGTGTGTAGCACTGATATAGGGAAGTGGGCTCAGTGGAGGGCACATGGGAGGCTAACTGAAGTCAGAACAAGTCATCTAGTCAATCTGGAGGTCCAACGGAAGTGAAACAGTCAGTCGGGAGTGAAACTAGCCTCAAATCAGGGAGAATTAGAGCTAACTGAGTGTAACTGAAGTGGAACTGCAGTGGTAGGTGAAGAAGTACGCCCTTCTCTGGCAGTAGGTGAGAAGTGGGCGCCTTCCTGACTAGGAGGGCTAAAAATATGAAGTAAGTGGCTCCCGGGTGCTAGAATAAGGTGGCTAAGGTGCTGGAGGCATCAACCTGGTGACTGGGATGCATGCAAACCCTAATTGCATGCAAGATCTTGAAAAAGATGATGTGGATATCCGAACACCCCCCCCCCCCTAAAGGTATTTTTCAAGGAAGATTTTAAATGCCCCACCCCCCAAAGTCTTGAGAATTGAAATTTTAGTGGCAATTTGTAAACCCCCGCCTCCAAGTGTTAAATGTTCATGACTTTTAGGGGGGGTTTAGAAAGACTACCCCTAAATATATGTTTCAAGGCGGTTTCATAAACCCCCCCCCTAAAATTCAGGAGAATTTTACTTTTGGAGGCGGTGTTTTATAGACCGCCGCCAAAGTTCAATTCTCATGACTTTTTTGGGGGTCTTAGAAGGACCGCCCCTAAATATATTTTCCAGGTATGTTCTCAATATCCAAAATTTACCTCTAATTACACTATAATTGACCCCTAATTAACTTCATAAATGACCCCTAATTACCCCAATTAACCGCTAATTTCCCCTAAATGTCCCCAACTTGACCACGAATTACCCCTCAATAATCCATACTTACCACTAATTAAGCCTATATAACCTCTAAATGATATCTAATTTTTTTATCCAAGGAAAACCTCATGGAGAAACCCAAGGGATGCTCCCAAACATTCATAGATGGCATATTCCCTAGTAAACCCATCAATGTAGACTAGTGTGCTTCACACATGGGGATTTGAAATGGGCACATGCCACCATGAACCTAACTAAATCCTCAACATCATTGGCATTAACCACTATTTTATCTAATCCCTTGGGATTAAATGGCCCCTACTTACCTATAATTACCATTAATTACCCCTGGTTAACCCATAATTGACCCCTAGTTACCACTAATTAACCCTTAATTACCCCATAATTGACCCCTTATTAACCCCTAATTACCACTAATTACCTAATAATTACCCCTAAATGACACTTAATTACCCATAATTGACCACAAATTACCCCTAAATTATCACTAATAACCCTTAACTACCCATCATTTACCCATAATTACGCATAAATGACCCCTAACCATATGTAGGGAACGATTCCATCACATAGGCCTTATAGAGGGAATTTTAGGCTTGTGAGTGGGATATGGTGGCCATTTTGGGATGTATAACACCATGAATAGTTTTTTAGTACAACTAGGCCATAGACTAGGATTAAATTCTAGGGCCTAAGTTCATTTAGTTTCCTCTAGGTCCCATGGGTCATGCAGCACCCCAAAAAACCACACATGCCCTGCATTAGAAATATTTAGCATATGAGTGAGATGTTTCCATTATAATTAATTTGAGAATTAACGTACCAAGTTTGGTTCTCAATGCCCATGCCATGGTGTAGGGATAAAAGAAGAGGCACTAGGACATACACTATATTTCTATGGGGCTCACATGACATGTTGCATAGCTCGAGGCATCACACATGCCCTTAATACATAATATTTGGCCTATGAGTTTGATATGGCAATGATTTCAAGGTTTGAAATACTTGATATGTTTCTTGGGGATAAGGGCATAGTTTGGTGCAAAACCCTAGGTTCTAATCTATGGAATCTATCTCTAACCCTCGCATGCCATGTGTGGGGCCTTAAGCCACAACATAGGCCATGACCCAAGTCATGATCCATGGTGAAGATCCAGAGTTTTAATCCATAACATGTGGCTTGCGGGTTCTACATAGGCCATCCATGAGGCCCTAGCCCATATTTTCCCTATGAAATGGATATGGTTACCATTTTTAGGTTTGTCACAACATGTGTGCTTCTTGACCACTAATCCATGGTTTGATACCAAAACCCATGTTTTGGGGGATAAAACATTTGTCTATGGGGCTCATGTTCTTTGCATGGTAACCCACATCATTGGATAGGGCCTGTGTAGGGAATCCTTAGCCTACATGTGATATGGCCACCACATTGAGGATGGGAACACTAGGGATGGATCTTGAGGACCATCCCATGGTATAAGGAAAAATATAGGACCCCATGTTGTCATGGTCCATGTGTAGGGCCCTACACATAATTAGTTTACCTTACAAGCGAGATATGGTGTCCATTTTAATATTTGTAACATTGATCAGGATGGCTCGTGTGGCCTATACCATGGCCTATGAACTAATTAATTTAGGGTCTAATGCCATATTAATTTGTTATGGGGTTTATGGTCCATGCATGTTAACCTAGACTACCACATAAGAACTATGTGTTAACACCCTTATCAATGTTCCCGCCAAGGAGGGAAAGGACATCCCCCTATCGGAGACCCAAGCATGCCCATTGATTTCTTACGCCTCAGAAAGAGTAAAAAAACCCAAAAATGGCTATGTATTGACGGATTCCAAGCCAAATGATCAAGCCGCAGTGAAAGAAATGAGAAAAACAACAGCAAAGGAGTTCTTCCGCAATCTAAAGGGATTGAATGGTCGGGATTGAGAAACAGAGCCAAATCAACGGCTGAGAAACGACCCGCAGTGCGCCAGATGTGAGTTTCTGAGTTCCGCAATCCGCATTGCAGGAACCTAATCTTTCCAGAGAGCGTAAAGTGGAGTTTCTGAGTTCTGCAACACGCATTGTGGAAATAAAATATGGTGAGGTCTATCCGGTAGTCTCGAGTTCCGCAACCCGCATTGCCGATTACGAAGAGGGAATTTTCCAGGAGGCTCGAAGACAAGTTTCTGACTTCCGCATTGCAGATTGCGGAGATGACTTCTACAAAATCAGGCGAGGTTGTTCCGAGTTCCACAACCCGTATTGTGGATTGCGGATTACGGATTGTGGGTTGCGAGTTGCAGATTGCGGATCCGACATTGCGGGTCGAAAATTATGTAGCATAAATGGGGCAAATTTTGGCCACGGGAAATGAAGAATTTCACATAGAAAATGGCATGATTGGAGGCCAATTGGGAGGCCGAAGAGAAAAACAGTTTGTTATCTGTCTTAATTAGTTTCAAGGCACCCAATCTGAAGAGGCGGAAAGTGGCTCTAACGGCCTGAGATTCGCCATGATAGCACACATAGATGTCCCCATCGGTGTGTCTAACAAATCATGAGTCTGTTGCATTTTACCCGTTGGATTACTGTCCGCACCTAGCCAAAAATATCTAGAAGCTTCAGATGTTTGTAAGCCTATAAAGACAGGTTCCGAAGAGGACCAAAGGGTTGGATGTTTTGGATTCTGAGAGAAAAAACGCTCTACATATTGTATTGAACGCAGCCTTTCAATTAATGAGAAGACTCGATTTATAGAGCATAGATTCTTGTGATGAGTTGTTTTGGTGTCTGCTATTTCATGCGCATGTGTTATTCATTCGTATTCCCATTGATTGTTTGCTTCTATAGTACCTAGATCAAGACTACCTGGTCTGAAATTCATATATTATGCTTCAAATACATATGACTAAGTATTCCATCATTTCTTCTTGAAGTTGCAGTTTAGAATTCATTCTTAAATGCTCTAGCTCTGTGATGGATTTTGTTTCCTTTTCCGCCTTCATCTGCTGATATCCTTGACTTGAAAAAACCTCATCTACCTCGCCTCTGCCTCTGAAGTTGTGATCTAAATATGTCATTTGTGACTATAAACCCACTGAAGTTTTCCTCATTGCCCAATGATGCTCTTGTCCTTAACCCAACACAACTGAAACCGCCCCCCTAAAAACCCTTATCCGAAGGTATAGCCAGCCCCCACAAATGATACCTCAAGTGATGGAAGAATCGTGAAAGAGAGAGCCCTCTCTGTGGTTGGAAAGGCTAATTTACATCCACCAAAGCTTGGTTTGAAATAGTTACCTCATAATCCCTTCTGTTGCAACCTAGGAGAATCTTGAGTGATAACATTCTGGCAACCCCGCTGGGGAACTTGAAGGACTTATGTCCCGGAACAAGAATTTCAAAGCATCAAATCAGAGCTCTGAGGGCAAGCAGAGTGTCTGAAATTTCAACGTTGTGACACTTTCCCTAGCGACTCCAACATTCAAATCAACGAGCTTCTTGTAATAAATCTGGATCCCAGAAGGATACCTACGAGAAGCCAGCCAGATCCTGAACTAGCACAGTTTATATAAGATCCTGAGAAGATCATCAGAAAAGAAAAGATAGAACAAACAAGTATTTCCTCATTAACTAGGTATTTTTCCTTACCTAAGGAAGAAAGCAGTAATTTATTTCTTTTCACTAAAGCTGCTAGACAAAATACCCACATCTTGATTACTCCTCATGTTGTTCCTAACCCTACTTGTGTAGTACCTACTGTTACTCTTGATCCTAGGAAAAATATAAGATTAATGGTTAAAAAATTTGCCCCTTTAACTCTCCCTGCTAATCTCCATGACTTACCTGTGGGCTATGCACAACACCTCATGAGATTTGATGGAGAAGGAACTGGTTTGGCACAAAAACATGTAGACCACTTTGCTGATTTTATATACCTAGAAGACGTGGATGAAGATGATGTCAAGACGAGGCTATTTTCCCAAAGTTTTGCAGGTGAAGTGAAGAAGTGGTTCAAAGCCCTTCCAAATGGAGGAATTGCTACCTATGAGAGATTTGAAGAATCTTTCCTAGCTAGATGGCAGGATAAACAGAATCCTCTCTAGATTCTCACTCAGTATGAAAATACAAAGAAGACCAATATTGAGATTGTCCAAGAGTTTTCAGCAAGATTCATGAGAGTGTATAACTCTATCCCTATGGACATCAAGCCTCCCGTAGGAGCGGCCAAGCTTCATTATTCCAACTGTTTCGATACTGACTTTGATTTCATGTTGAGAGAAAGGAGGTCTGCCACTCTACCTGATATTTTAAAGGATGTTGTAGAGGTGGAAGCTAACTTGATGGCCTCGGGTAAAATGAAGCACGTAAATGAAGCTGAGAAAAAGAGACTTAGTGAGGTAGCCCAGCCTTCCACATCCCAATCCATTGATACCAGGTTTGAGAAAATGATGAGGAATATGGAGAGCTTGGTAGATAGTATTTCCCTTGATAATAGGCCTCCTTCCAGAGAAAACCCAAAGCCTCAAGCTCGAAATAAAAACTATAGGAGATCCCCTTCCCCACAAGGAATACCAAGAGAGTCGAGGGAGCCTAGAAATGATGAGAACTAACCAATCAGACCACCTTTTGCTGAGAACCTAGTAGTAGGAGAAGAAGAAGATGAACACCTTGAAGATGAGATACACCTCTTTGATCAGATCCAACCCCAGTTCTATTTAACTAAAGAGTAACATGACCAATCCTCCCTGCAATCGGATAGTAGCCAAGAAGAGTCAGAATCTGATCAATACCAAATAGGCTTCCAAAATGCAATCTATGAATTTTAGAGGCAACATGATTTGAGAAATAGGAAGGTAATAATAGACAAAGGAAAGGCTACTGTTGATCCATCTACATCTCAATAGCAGAAAGGAGAAACCCCTAGGAGGGTTGACCCAAATATAGTTACCTCTGACAAAGCAGCTGAAAAGAGGGCAAAAGCTCCTAAAAAGGGTTTAGAAGGGAGAGATGAGGGTAATGTAAAGACAATAGAAAAGATCCATTCTACTTTCAGTTTAGAAAATGAATATCTAAATTAGAAATCTCAATTCCCTTAAATGAGTTGGTCAAAAACTCCGAGTATAGAGACTAGATTCTAAGAGTAGTGAATGGAGAGGAAGGAAAGCATCCCGATACTCTAAATTTGCATGATGATAATCCCACTCTCATGTTCGGACCTCATGTCGAAAGTGCTCCAGAAGATGATGTTCCTCCCTTGTATATTAGTCTGAACATACATGATCATGTATTACACAATGCTATGTTAGATTCTAGATCTTCACATAACCTCATGACAAGATCGGTGGTGAAAAGTCTGGGGTTAGAAATCACAAGGCCCTATAAAGATTTGTTTTCTTTTGACTCCAAAAAAGTCCAATGTTTGGGGATGATCAAGGACATGGTTGTCTCACTAACTCAAATACCTCAGAAGAATGTAATCATGGATGTGGTAGTGGCTGATATTCCACCTAAGTTTGGGATGTTATTATCCAGGTCTTGGGCATCAAAATTAAAAGGAACTCTGCAGATGGACATGTCTTATGCAACCATTCTTGTTTTGGGGGAAAATAGAAGATTATACAGAGAGCATAGATTGGCCTATGTGATAAGCAGTAAGAGTAATCCTAATAATCACCCAATATTTGATGTAGATGTTGATATAGGCTCTTTAGTCTTGCATTATGATCTTGATTTAGCAGGGACGGGTGTGAAAATGGATGATTTGCATGAAACGAAGGATGAGTTTAGTAATGAGCAAGAAATGCAGTGCATTGACAACTTTGCCAGCATGGAGGACAGTGGTCAGCAAGTGGAAAAGGGCAGTGATGAAAAATCAGAGTCAGACATGGAAGCTACAACCACAGTCCAAAAGGAATATTACTGGGTTATGAGATTTGATGGAGCTGTGAATAAAGAAGGAGTTGGGGCAGGAGTATGGATTATCCCTACAGGTGAAATAAATGAATGTACCAGACTGCATACCTTCAAACTAATGTTTGACTGTTCCAATAATGTGGAAGAATATGAAGCCCTAATGTTGGGTTTGAATGCACTCAAATATCTAAGGGCTAAAAAGGTCAATATTTATGGAGATGCAGAGCTAATAATCCAACAGGTGAATGGCAACTATGAGACTAAACATCCCAAAATGAGGGCTTACAGAAATTCTGTGTGGGATATGTTTGATAATTTCTTCACGGAGCATGATATTTCTTTCATTCCTAGAGAGAAAAATACAATAGTAGACATTTTGGCCAGCTCTGCTAGCATATTTAAGCTCCTTGCTTATCCTACCAGAGCTTACATGATCAATATAAGACATAGACCCTCTCTTCCAGATAACACCATACATTGGCAAGTATTTGAAGATGATCAACAACTCAAGCAATTATTAGATATGAATGAGGAATTTTCCAACACCCAGATTGATCAAGATGACTGCTCGTGTGATGAATGGGAACTTGATCCACCAGATATCCTAACCACTTTGGGAGACAAAGAGATCCTGCAGCTGGAGAGCATTGCATACCCAAATGATTGGTGCCATTAGAAAATCTTTTGATGAAAATGATGTAGCCAAAAATCACAAGGTTGCTCCAAACCAGTGAATTGGAAGATTGTAACATTGGAAGCGACGAAGAGTCCAGAATTGTCAAACTATCAAAGTATTTAACCCCATGCGCTAAAGATAACTATGTGGATTTAATGAGAAAGTTTTCTGATGTGTTTGCATGGTGCTATGAGGACTTGAAAGAATATGACACTACCATCATCCAACATACTATACCAATCAAAGCGGGGGAGAAACCATTCAGGCAGAAACTGAGAAGGATGAATCCCATGCTACTCCCACTGATAGAAAAAGAAGTGAAGAGGTTGTATGAGGCTAAAATCATAGTCTCCTTGAGGTTTTCAAAGTGGGTAGCCAACATAGTCCCAGTGAGGACAAAGAATGGTGAAATCAAACTGTGTATTGACTTTAGAAATCTTAACAAGGTGCCCCTAAAAGACAACTACCCCCTTCCCAAAATGGATCACATCTTACAAAAGGTTGTAGGGGCAGCAAGAATGTCTATGCTTGATGGATTTTCAGGGTACAATCAGATTAAGGTGCAGCCAGAAGACCAAGACAAGACAACCTTTACCACACCTTGGGGGACCTTCATGTATGCAAAGATGCATTTTGGTCTATTGAACGCGGGATCCACCTTCCAAAGAGCTATGGATATAGATTTTGAAGAAGAGAAAGACAAATTTGTGGTCATATACATGGACGACATCACAGTGTATTCTAGGTCTGATGCGAAGCATTTGAAACATTTGAATCAAGTGTTTGCCAAGTGCAGAAAATTCAGAATCTCCTTGAACCCTAAAAGGTCAAAATTTTCCATGCAAGAAGGCAAGTTGTTGGGTCACATAATATCTAAAGATGGGATCAAAATTGACCCAGACAAAGTTAATACAATACAGAAAATTGAACTCTCCAAGAGTAAAAAAGAGGTTCAATCCTTTCTGGGCACTGTGAACTTCTTAAGAAGGTTCATTCCAAATTTTGCAGAGATCACGAGGTCAATCACAAACATACTTAATAAATACACTCAGGTCAGGTAGACTGCTGAAGCCAAACTATCATTTTAGGAAATAAAAAGGGCAATTGTTGAAGCACCTATGCTAACCAGTCCCGATTTTGGCAAAGAATTTCTAATGTTTTCTTTTGCATCTAAGCATTCCATAGATGGAATGATTTTATATAGAAATCAGGAAGGAGATGAGCATCCCATAGCCTTCTTTAGCAGAGCTCTTAGAGATGTTGAGCTCAAGTACAACATCATGGATAAGCAAGCATATGCCATGGTTAAAAATTTGAAAGATTTCAGAGTTTATGTTCTACATTCCCACGTGATTGCTTATGTTCCTAATGCTACAGTAAAGTATATATTGACTCAACCTGATCCAAAAGGTAAAAGGGCTAAGTGGATAGTTTTTATTTTGGAGTATGAACTAGAGATCTATCAAAGGACAAGGACTGGCCAAGCTCATGGCTGAGTCAAATTGGGATTCGCTAAGTGTAAATTTGATCTCACACTTGTTGGAAGAAGTTTCCCAAGAACCACTTTCGTGGGTATCAATCAAATTCCTATCATCTCCTTGGTATTCTGACATTGTATATGTTTTGTAGAACTAACAAGCACCCCCTGAGATGGTTAAAAGAAAAGCTAGGTCGACCAAGATGAAGGCTTCCAAGTTTTGCATAATGAATGGCTTCCTTTATTGGAAAGACCCTGGAGGTGTTCTATTGAACTGTGTAGTGGAAGATGAAGCCAAGGTGACATTGAAAGAGTTTCACAAGGGGGTTTGTGGGGGGCATCATTACTAGAAGGCTACTGTCAATAAAATTCTCAGGGCAGTATTTTATTGGCCCACCATGTTCAAAGATGCCTATAAAGAAATAGTTTCCTGCCATGAGTTCCAAATATTTGAAGGAAAGAGGAAGCTCTTATCCTTGCCTCTGAAACCCATCTCGGTGGAATCCCCTTTCCAATAGTGGGGGCTTGACTTCATCGGTGAAATTTTCCCCAACTCCTCTGGATAGCACAGGTGGATATTGACTGCCACTGATTATTTCACTAAATGGATTGAAGTAACACAGACCAGGAAGGCCACAGACACTCTCATCATCAAATTCCTGGAAGAAAATATAATGTCTAGTTTTGGGTTCCCTATCAAGATAATAACTGACAATGCTCAAGCATTCAAATATAAGAAAATGGTCAAATCCTGTGATAAATTCCAGATAAAATTGGGCCACTCTACAACCTATTACCCCCAAGTAAATGGACTGGCTGAATCATCCAAAAAAATTCTAGTCAGGATCATCAAGAAGCTACTGCAAGAGAACAAGAGGGCTTGGCATACCAAGTTGACCTTTTCCCTATGGGCTGATAGGATCACTTCCAAAAGATCCATTGGGACTTCACATTTTAAATTGGTATATCGAACAGAGGTGATATTTCCTGATTCCCTCAAAGGGCCTGCAATGAGGCTACTGTAAGAGTAGGGAGAGGAGCCAAACCCTAAGCTAAGGATGATTAACTAGCTGGTTGACATACAGGAAGTCAAGGACAGAGTACATGCCAAAGCTATGCTGACTCAAGAGAGGGTTAAAATGACCTTTGATAAAAACACCAAGGCTGATGATTTCCAAGTGGGAGACCTAGTGTTGAAATGGGAAACCAGAAGAGAAGACTAGGCCCATAAATTTTGCAGCCTATGGCAGGGACCACATACAGTCATCGCCTACCATGGAAGCAATGCCTTCCTTTTGCAGGACAAAGACGGAGAACTATTGGGAAGGGACCCATCAATGGGCGATTCCTGAAGCACTACCTTTAGTGACAAGCGATCCAGTCGACCCACCTGCACTGTACAAAGTCATTTTCTGTCTAGTTTCAGTTAGCCATGTTTTAGTTTTGTTTTAATAAAGGAAAAGGGATAAAGGCCACTAGTCGATTGTTCTTGCTACCTCACAGGGAGGATAGCATCTCCAGTTGGAATCATTGTTAACACCCTTATCAATGTTCCTGCCAAGGAGGGAAAGGACATCCCCCTACTGGAGCCCCAAGCATGCCCGTTGATTTCTTACGCCTGAGAAAGAGTAAAAAAACCCAAAAATGGCTAAGTATCGACGAATTCCAAGCCAAATGATAAAGCTGCCGTGAAAGAAATGAGAAAAACAAGGAAAAGGAGTTATTATGCAATCTAAATGGATTGAACAGTCGGGATTGAGAAACAGATCCAAATCAACGACTGAGAAACGACCCGCAGCGCGCCATATGTGAGTTTCTGAGTTCCGCAATCCGCATTGCGGAATGCAGATTGCGAGAACCTGATCTTTCCAGAGAGCGTAAATTAGAGTTTCTGAGTTCTACAACCCCCATTGCGGATTGCGGAAGTAAAATATGGCAAGTTCTATCCGGTAGTCCCGAGTTCCGCAACCAGCATTGCGGATTGCAGATTGCAGAGAGGCAATTTTGCAGGATGCTCGAAGACAAGTTTCTGACTTCTGACTTTCGCATTGCAGATTGCGGAGATGACTTCTGCAAAATCATGCGAGCTTGTTCCGAGTTCCGCAACCCGCATTGTGGATTGTAGATCCGACATTGCGGGTTGAAAATTATGTAGCATAAACAGGGCGAATTTTGGTCACAGGAAATGAATAATTTCATAGAGAAAATGGCACGATTAGAGGCCAGTTGGGAAGACGAAGAGAAACACAGTTTGTTACTTGTCTTAATCAATTTCAAGCCGCCCAATCTGAAGAGGCGGAAAGTGGCTCTAACGGCCTTATATTCGCCATGATAGCACGAATAGATGTCCCCATCGGCGTGCCTAACAAATCATGAGTCTATTGCATTTTACCAGCTGGATGACCGGCCGCACCTAGCCGAAAAGCTCTAGAAGCTTCAAATGTTAGTAATCCTATAAAGGAAGGTTCCGAAGAGGACCAAAGGGTTGGATGTTTTGGATTGTGAGAGAAAAAACGCATTGAAATCATCCTTTCAATTAATGAGAAGACTCGATTTCTAGAGCAGAGATTCTTGTGATGAGTTGTTTTAATGTCTGTTATTTCCTGTGCATGTGCTCTTCATTCGTATTTCCATTGATTGTTTGCTTCTATAGTATCTAGATCAATACTACATGGTCTGAAATTCATATATTATGCTTCAGATACATATGATTAGGTATTCCATAATTTCTTCTTGAATTTGCAGGTTAGAATTCATTCTTAAATGCTCTAGCTCTGTGATGGATTTTTTTTCATTTTCTGCCTCCATCTGCTGATATCCTTGACTTGAAAAAACCTCATCTACCTCGCCTTTGCCTCTGAAGTTGTGATCTAAATATGTCATTTGTGACTATAAACCCACTGAAGTTTGACTCCATTCCCAATGGTGCTCCTATCCTTAACCCCAACCAACTGAACCCCCCCACCCTAAAAACCCTTATCCGAAGGTCTAGCCACCACTTTATCCATAGCCAGCCCCCACAAATGATACCTCAAGTGCTAGAAGAATCGTGAAAGAGAGAGCCCTCTCTGTGGTTGGAAAGGCTAGTTTCCATCTACCAAAGCTTGGTTTGAAACAGTTACCTCATGATCCCTTCTACTGCAACGCATGAGAATCTTGAGTGATGACACTATGTATGGAATCTCTAGCTTACATATACAATTCCTTTTGTGGCTCACGAGTGATGCATCGTAAGGCCTTGAGACATCACACAATCTCTATAGAGGGAATATTATTTCCACTACAAGTGGGATATGTTGGCATTTTGAGATTTGTAACACCGATAATGGTTTTCTTAGCCCACACCATGGTCTAGGGTTTAAATTTATTGCCCCAGTTCATACCAATTGCTTAAGGGTTCATGGACCATTATGATTCCCTTGACCATCACATAGCATGCATCTATATAGAAAATCTCTAGTCTACATGTGAGATATGGTCACCATTTTGAGAACTTGTGCATAGGGGATGGTTCTTGTTGCATGAATTAAAATATAGTCAAAACTATGGTCTTAGGCTGTAACATTTTCCTCTAAAGCTCGTGGTCCATACGTGGGGCCCCAAATTACCACCACAAGCCCCCCATAGGGAATCTTTTGCTTGTAAGTTGGATATGTTCATGTCCATTTTGAGGTTTAGAACAACATGGATGGTTCTTGATACCCAAGTAAAGGTTTCATGAGCCATAATTTGTGGGGTCCTTAGCCACTACATAGGCCTTATAAATGGGAACTTTGCCATGTGATTAGGATATGGTGTCCATTTAAAGTTTGTGACTCCAAGCCAAGTTTAATGCCAAAAATGTAGGTTATTGGGTCAAAATTTTAGTGTACTCTAAGGCTCTTCATGTGCACTAGGGATGGTTCTCATGGCCTATATTTCCATTATTGTGGTATTTGATTATGAATTTGCCAACTTTAATGGTTATTTAGGTTCCAATTTGGAGATGTAATATACATTTGATTTCCAAAAGAATAAAAGTGTTGAGGATGGTTCTATGGCATGCCTTATTGAAATGGCCTTGGTTATCCTTTTCTTCTTCTATTTATGAAACATAATTGCTCAATGATATCTTCCATGCTTTGGTATGCTGCTTTAAAGCCAAGTAATGAAAGGAGTTTTCTTGTCTAATGATTTTCTTTACAGATGCCATAAAATTCCATTGTATTCAATGGGTATTCATTTCTTGCATATATGTTTTATGCACCTAGGGTATAACATAGCCAAAGATTTCTTAGCTTCATCTTGCTTCTTATTAACCTACATGCAAAGACACCACCTCGACAAAGATTTATCCTAAGGTCTAATAATTGTTGCTAGTGTCGTTTCAATGTGACAAATAGAAAATTGTTGATGGGCCTCTATAATGAACCATTGTTTTACCATTCTCTGTATAAGAATTTGACACTATTTTCCTTAAACCTTGTTATTATGACATTTCTCGTTTGCTTATAAATAATTTACATAGATTATTTAATGCGTGTGATGTACTTTTTTTCTTAGGTGATTTTGAGTAGGCATGCAGGCATTTCACTTATGAAACTAATGTGATTCCAAGTCTACGAGAGCATGGACCGAGTCACTAATTTCCTCAATCATGATTCGACCAAACAACTAGAAGCATGGGGAGTATTCATAGGGACCTTATCTGTATTTGTCACTCCAAAATATGCCAATGGTCAAGGAAGCATTTATTTTCCTATTCAACTCCAATTTCCTAAAGAGTTCAAGTTGCATAAGTATTATAGGATTCAAGGAGACACTAATATGCCTATGTCCACCACACAAACCCTATAAGGGGAATCTTTGTCATTTAAGAGGAATATGATGTTCATTTCAAGTTTGGCACACTAATCTCTCATGGTCCAGTTCATGTTTTGGGGTAAACATATAAATTTCTAGGCCATAATCCCATGCATGGGCCCTAGTCCATAATGTGTTATAGCTTGAAATGACACCTCTCCGTCCGTGACGACACTTGCTTCCCTTGGTCGCATGACGACACTTCTTGAGATCAAGTTTCAGTCACACAACAGGACATTTGTGGATGGAGGAGTCATTTGGGACACTAAAAATGGTTGAAATTACCTCATTCTTGACCCATTTGATATATATGACCCTTAGGAACATTTTTCCAGACCAAACCATCTCCTGAAAATGAGCAGAAAAGCCTGTTTTTTGCCATTTTTCACTATGAGCGCGACTCTACTGTTATAATAGTAGCGTGTGTACGCGACTTTACCTCATTCAAAGTAGCGCCCATTTCCATATGTACGCGACTTTGTCTACTATAGAGTAGAGTACACACTTGTTTTGGTCAAAAATATCGAAATTCGAGTAAGTTAAGTTGGTTGGGAAATCTCTTGAGCGGTTATAACTTCTTTTCTTCTTCCTCATTGATTATATAAGGAGGGTAGAAGGGTCATGTGAGGGGACGAAGCCCAATTACAAAGTTATGCTGGAGGAATGGAGACCCACATCCCCCTCTCTTGTGCTTCAGTTTTGGTAAACCCTAGTACAATTGCTTAGAGGCTAGGATCCTTGGAGAACGGAAGCAGGAGACCTTGAATCTAGGTTTCGTGAAGTGCCAAGCTTGAAGGAAGGTATAACTTTATGTACTTGCTTTCATTCATTAATAAAGATCAGACGTTCTTCTCTTTCCAAATATGACCTATTAATGTGTCTTAAGATTTGATTACTGTTTGATTATAGTTTGATGTCTCTTTCCATTATAGATATCAGTATTATATATGTAGTCAAATGTATTTGAGAAAGGTATCAAGTTGTTTTGCAGGTCTGGGCATTGCGACACTGGATAAGCATCGAAGAGCGAGGGAGGCAAAGCTAGGATCAACCTTCTGAATGAGGTGCCTATATCTCTAAACCCTAATCTCTTCATTTATTTGTTGTACTTGCAGAATGCTTGTAAGTCTATCTTTATCACCATAAGTTGGTAGTTTCTCCCCTGAACTATAGGTGCATTTTCCCCACAACAGAATGGCGACTCCGCTGGGGAAAGCCTAACTGCTTAGGGGTATCCAAGGTCATTTCTTTAGTTCTGTTTGATGGTCTTTGTTCATTTTCTTGATTAGAATCAGTTAGTAGCCTCTGTTTGACCCTCCTGGTCTTTTTACAGACCCTTCCCAGCCCTTGCAAACCTTTGTGGACCCAGTTTGGGGGTTTTAACCCCGTTTTTTAGACTTTTTTTTTTGTACGCTACTGTTAGTACCACACAGTAGCGCCCATACTACTATGAGCGCTAGTTTCCTTCATACACAGTAGCGCCCATACTGCTATGAGCGCTAGTTTCCTTCATATACAGTAGCGCTCAAAATCTGGGTTTGAAATTTTTGAGTTTTTGGGTTGTGGACCCAAATCTGGGGGTTGTGGCTGCATTTTTTCGGGTCCCTGATGACCTTAGGTCTGAGTTAAACCACTGTAAGTGGTCTCCCATCCTTGTACTGATCCTACATTCATGATTTGAACCTCTTTTGATCGATTTGGGCTTGTTTGGAAAGTTTTGGGGTTTGTTGACTTAAGTTGGGGGGTTGTGGACCTGTTTGGTGTTTTGTACCCTAATTTGAGTCTGATTGAACTTGCTTGCCCCATTTCCACTGGATTTGAAACCTCTTGAGTCTTTTTGACCCTGTTTGTATCTATTTGAGTGAAATTTCTCTTTTAGGTTGGTTTCTTGTCCTCCCTTATGCTTTTAGTTTTTCTTTTGTAGTGAAAGCTCAAGTGTTTTGGCTGTAGTTCAAGACCTTGTTTGCATTGTTTACGTGCAGACCTGACTTTACCAAACCATACTTCTTTGTAGGTTATTTGCTTCGTTTGGGTCTAAAAGTAGTTTTCGTACTCTTTTCCCAATGTTTGGCATGCTTACATCAATAAGAATTTGAAAGTCATATTTGGTAGCTTTTACTGTTTCATAAAGAGAACCTGAAAGTTTCTTTGCTTTGCTTTGATAGTAGGTTAGTTTCAGTTTTTGTTTCTTACCTTTGAAAAGCATAAATAATTTTGATTCATTTTCTAAATAGAGTACCTTGCAAGTGGCTTAAAAGATTTTAGAGTGCTTTGCATCAAAAAGAACAAGTTTTCTTTTGCATACCTAGTTGCTTGAGTAGCTGCATTCTTAGGTTTTGAGTTTAATTTTTTACATTTAGACTTTATTTTTACCTTTTTTGCATTCAAAAGATTAAAAAATTGCATTTGCACATGCATTCTAGATCAGAATTTTAAGACTTGCATTGAAAAGAAAAAGATTTGTTTGGTGGTAAATATTTCATTTTCAGTACTTTATTTCTATTATAACCACTCTCACACACCCACTACCTTTTTGAGTAATCAAGTAACCTTTAAAATGAACTCTAATAAAATGAACTAGCAACATTTTCTTTTCTAGGTTACACTACACCAACTAGTTTTGGTTAGGATCTTGGGTTTAAAACACCTTAAACCACCCAAGATCACACATTGCGCAAAAATCGTAGTGAGACTATCATTAGGCAAACCCACCTCACTCAAAATTTGCCTGGGAGCATATGCAGTAGGTCAATGTGAGATCAGTTTGTGGGAATACCCCTCCTACTTTCTGTTTGAGCATACGCCAGGATTGGATTGCGTATTGGGGACTCTTTCGAGTTTCGGGCTTAGCTACCCTGCCCACGCTTTCTGATTCGACCGGTGACTGTTCCCCCAAGAATTTTCGGTGTTGTGGTATCCTTAGTATCAGACTCTAGGTTCATACACAGGTGACAACGGAGGGTATATCTGCTGTACCTAGGACAGACGTGGGAGGAAATCCCTTGCAGGTCTTTGGGAGGGCGGTTGGGTGATTCCAGCGCTTGCACCCTTAGTCATTGTATTGTGGACCCCAGGTAACTGTCCTTCATCCTTCATTGATCTGTTCTGGGCCCTCATCATCCCAGACTCTTCTCCGGAAGGCATCTGTTTGCCTGGTTTGATTTACTTAGGACCTTTTTTTAGTGGTGTGCTCTTTGTGCTACTTTTTTTTTTAGTTTGCCTTAGAGAACTTCTTGTTCATTTGAGCAGGAAACTATGTCTAGCATTCCGGCGAGTGCCAATCAAGGTACCCCTGTTCCGGGGGATCCTTGTGCTGTTCCATTCATTGGAAACATTGGTGCTCCCTTAATGGCTACTCTGAATCTTCCTGGATTCACTATTGGGCTGCCGGTTTGGTTGTTTTCCACTCCGAATGCCTTGCATGCTCCTGACGCTTCTTTTGTGAGCACCTCAAATCAAGAGCATCAGAACCCTGTGCCTCCTTTTCCAGTAACATCTTCTCCTCCTCCTTCTACCTCATGTGGCGAAAGTAGCAATACTAGTAACCAGCAGTCTAAAAGGAATAGACGGGGGAAGAATAAGAAGAAGATGCCAAAACAAGGGGGCAAGCACCCTGCCTCTGCAAATCATGCAGGGGGCACCCACCCAGCCTCTGGAGGTCATGCTGGGAGAAAAAATTTAGTCACTGAAAATCATACTGAAAGCTTGTCTTCAACCATTGTCAGTCATGTTGAGGACACGTCATTGATCACTGCTAATCATATTAATGACAAGTCACCAGTTCCTGTGAGTCATACTGGAGATACCAGATCAGCCACTGCAAGTCATGCTGAGGGAGTTGACATTGTCGACAAACCCAACAAACAGAAGCTTAAGTTCCCTTGTAAGTTTTGCGAGGGAGACCACCTTACTTACTTGTGCCCTGTACTTCCAGAAGTGCAAAAAGTGTGGTCCTTAGTTCAAAAGTCTTCTGCTTCTGAGCAACCAGCCTCTGTGAGTCATGCTGGGGGCAAGCTGTCAGCCAATGCTAGTCATGCTGAGAGTACTGACGTTGTAAAGGAGTCTAAACCTATAGGACGGAAACCAAAGTTCCCTTGTAAACTTTGTAAGGGAGATCACCTTACTCACCGATGCCCTGCCATTCCAGAGGCACGAAGAGTGTGGTCCATGTCTGAAGGAACCTCTGTTCCTGAGTTGTCTATAGATTCCCTGCAGTCAGATCAACCTTTGGTTGATAAAGTGGTTGAACCAATGCAATCTTTGGTCGACCCCACTCTTCCTTCGGAGAGTGAAGTGATTGAATCGATGCAATCTTCGACCGATCCCATCAGTCCTTCAGAGATTGATGCACCTACTACTGAAGTCTTCTGCATTTCCAGTTTGGATGTTCCTGAAAAAGGGGGCACTTTATCTGTGCCATGTGAACCCCTACCAAGCCCTAGGATTGTTTCCTTTGATTGGAACAGTCTAGCTGAGCCTCGCCTTCCTTCTTCGACACCTTTCCAGATAAAGGTTGATATCGGGAACCATACGGTTGATCGATGAAGGTGATTCTGTTAGTATCTTATCCGCTTATGCTTGGAGAGATTTGGGTTTCCCTAATATTATTCCAGCTTTTAATTGGCCGTTGACCTTCGATAGAAGACCTAGTGAACCGATCGGCTTCCTCCGTCAGGCACCTGTTACCTTGGGTGGAAAAATAGTCTTAGTTGATTTTATGGTTCTAAAGGACCCTATGGACTTTGATATGATCCTCGGGCGTGATTACGTTTATGCTATGCATGCTGTGGTGTCTACGCTTTTTCGTGTGATGCATTTCCCTCATAACGAAAACATTGTCACCATCGACCAGCTTGCATTTGTTGATCCTCCTTATTACCCAACTGTAGACCAGTCTGATCCCTCGTCATTAGGAACTACTATGTCACATGCGCCTCATGTGGCATATTGTTCCTTGAGTTCAACTACTACTGAGAAGAAGTCTCTGAGTTCATGCTTACCTTCTCGGGACTTGGTCCCAGCTTTTGACCAAGTGACATCTCCATCTGAATGTTTAGATATGTATTCTATCTGGGATGATATACTTCCTTCCGATGAAGTTTTCCTAGAGTCTATGGTACAGTCTGCCATTCACTTGGATGTTGATCTAGTCACAGTTATGTCCAGCCCCGGTTTGACCTTAAAGTCTGATCTTCCTACTGTTGAGTCTTTGGACTCTCCTATAGATCAGCAAATCGGTGTTCCTGCTGAGTTTGATTCTGCTTCTAGAATTTTCAACTCCCGTGATGATGAATTTGTTTCTGCAGATTCCATCATGACCTTCAACTTTGATCTTCATCCTGAAGTTGATCTTGTTGATTGTAAGTCCTCGGGCTTGGGTACCATAGAGTCTTCATTTGAAAACTCTGCCTTGTTTATGCCTATTGTTGATGATAGTGAAGTTGAAAGTATTTCTACCATAGTGACTTGTATCGGGTCTTTCTTTACATATGTTTTAGATATGATCCTGGTACTAATGTTTCTTGGAGACAGGATTCTTAGCTGGATGTATACTTGCTTACTGGTCCTTTTCGACACCTTGTGCGACCATGTCAGGTATATTCGGAACCTTGCATATAGGTTTGGGCTTCCCCGCTGTTATGTTGCATTTGAACCTTTTGCCATCCGAATTCGCCATAGGGTCGAACCTGTTGGATATTGGTGTGTTAGCCATCTCTTTATGCATTGTGCACCAGTCCGAGAGCAGAGCCTACCTAACATGGGTCACCCTAGTCAGCACCCTTATGCCATTCTGGTGCCCATGCTGAGTTTTTCTCATAGGCTTGGGAGCCTTTTTAGATTCACCATGACTTTGAGAAGAAGCCTCATATCTTTCTTCCTCATATATTTCTGGCCATCCCTGATAAGGCTCCCATCTTTGTGTTCAAATTGCATATGCATCTATTATGATCCCTCTTGCGCTAATGAGCCTGAAGCCGGCTTCCACGCTTTTAGCCCGTTGTATAAGCCTCCATCTCTGATCTCATTTCCGCTAAGCCCTGTATCATTTTTCCTTTTCAATTTGACACCTTTTACCTAGAGGAGACACACCCTGAGTGTCCTTATCTTGCCCATGTTCCTTGCATTAGGCATAGCTTTGTTCCATGCGCTTGGAGCTAGTTTTGCTTGTCCCTGACACTCGTTTCCTCCCATATCGAGCATTCTTCTGCCTTCACTTCGAGCTCGTTAAAAACAGTAAGTAGGTTACGAGCAGTCTTCCACCTTTCCTTCGAGCTCGTTAAAAACAGTAAGGAGGCTGCGAGCATTCTTCTACCTTTACTTCGAGCTCGTTAAAAACAGTAAGTAGGTTACGAGCATTTATTCCACCTTTCCTTCGAGCTCGTTAAAAACAGTAAGGAGGCTACGAGCATTTCTTTCACTTTCCCTTCGAGCTCGTTAAAAACAGTAAGGAAGTTATGAGCATTTTCCTATCTCCTTTGAGCTCATTAAAAATAATAAGGAGGTCATGAGTTTACTTTTCCAGACTCGTTAAACCTTTATGGAAAAGATCCCTATGGAGTTCTTTTAAGCACTTTTCAGACTCCTTAAATAGGAAAAGTTTGCCGAGCATAGTTGTCTTTTCGGGCTCGTTAAAATAACTGAATCGACATCCACTTAGGTATAGAATTACCCCTTTTCCGGGCCTTGGTGGATAACTTACGGAAAAGGTATACTCTAGGTATACTCTTGTATGCGCTAGAAGAGTTCTTCTTCCATCATTTTACACTTTTTCGGGGAAGGAGACTAACTTTACGAAAAAGGACCTTTGGAGTTGTCTTTAGGGTTTTCAGACTCTCAAAATGTGAAAACACCAAGCGAGCATTCACCTACTCGGGCTCGATGTGAAATCCACGAGATGGTGTATAGAGGACTGTTTAAGTTTTTCAACTCTATAAGCAAGAAAACACCGCCGAGCACAGACCAATCCGGGCTCGATATAAAATCCACGGATAGGTGTATGGAGTTTTCTTCTAGGTTTTTCAGACTCCTTAAATATGAAAATACCGTCGAGCACGCTTTAGTTCTTTGTCAAGCTCGTTAAAAAATGAAAAAGGAAAGGGAAGGGAAGAATGTCAAAATATCTTTCAATATGATGGCAGCAAGTCAACTATCTCCTTGAACAAAGCACCTGTTTTGAGTCTATCAAACAAGTTGGGTTCTAGTATTGACCTTAAGGTAAACTTGATCTCAGAGTTCCTACTCCTCCGTTTGGTTAGTCTTCCAATCATATGGAGAATCTGTTAATGTCTCCTACATTGCAGATTTGTATCGTGGTCTCTTTGTGTTCAAAGCTGCCCAAGTCACTCTTGTGTCGTGCTCACTATTCAAGGATATAACCTGTGTCGGCCATTCTGCAGTTGCCTTGACCTCATGTGTCGGCCATTCCTTGGTGTCAGTATGTTTCATCCTGTGTTCCGTCCTACTCCAAATAAGCTCATACCTTTTGAGTGTCCCTCATGTTGGATGATGGAGGATGCATTAAGGCCTCCCTTCCAACGGACTTCTTCCCATCGACTTCAAATCATTGTGCTCTGGGAATGAAGTTTAGAGTTTCGGTTAGTACCTTGGGGATTGCAGTCATTAGTGGCAGTTTCCCTCGCTATTGGATAGATGGGAATACATCAATGTCTCCTATCCGATGGATTCTTCAAGTGTTCGAAGGCACGACCACTTATTCGCACTTGCTTGAATGTACTAGGTACCTTGGGTTCCATCATCATTATCTATGGAAGTCCTCGCGTTTGTTAACGGTATACATCAATGACCGGTAATCAAACGATACCTCCCATGTTCGACATCAACTCATTTATTCGCATGGATAGGTTTGTACCTTGGGTTGTTTTTGGATGAAGACCTTGGGATCCTCGATAGCATCACCTCATTTATGTTATCGCCCAAGTTGCGCAAGACTGAGCCACACTCTTTTTGGGCTCTTGATGAGACATAGATCCAGCTTGTTCTCTATGGCTATGTTCTCCAGTTTTGACATAGATCCACCTTGTATTTATGTGGCTATGTTGACACTTATGTTCCTCATGGATCCACGCTTGTATTTTAGTGGCCATGATATATGCATCAGTATTTGGATCATTATTGTATCCTCTTGGAGATCATGTTCCACCATTTGAACATGGACAGTTACCCCATGGATAAGTTTGTCTGACTTTGCCTTTGCTTTCAGGTACTTCATTTGAGCCTATGATTCTTGGTTTCTCCGTTCCTCCACGATTCAACTCTTTATTATTTATAATGTATTTCGGCCATCGTTTCCCGCACTCCCTCTGACCTCATACATTAGGGGGCATCTGTTATAGCTTGAAATGACAATGACACCTCTCCGTCCGTGACGACACTTGCTTCCCTTGGTCGCATGACGACACTTCTTGAGATCAAGTTTCAGTCACACAACAGGACATTTGTGGATGGAGGAGTCATTTGGGACACTAAAAATGGTTGAAATTACCTCATTCTTGACCCATTTGATATATATGACCCTTAGGAACATTTTTCCAGACCAAACCATCTCCTGAAAATGAGCAGAAAAGCCTGTTTTTGGCCATTTTTCACTATGAGCGCGACTCTACTGTTATAATAGTAGCGTGTGTACGCGACTTTACCTCATTCAAAGTAGCACCCATTTCCATATGTACGCGACTTTGTCTACTATAGAGTAGAGTACACACTTGTTTTGGTCAAAAATCTCGAAATTCGAGTAAGTTAAGTTGGTTGGGAAATCTCTTGAGCGGTTATAACTTCTTTTCTTCTTCCTCATTGATTATATAAGGAGGGTAGAAGGGTCATGTGAGGGGACGAAGCCCAATTACAAAGTTATGCTGGAGGAATGGAGACCCACATCCCCCTCTCCTGTGCTTCAGTTTTGGTAAACCCTAGTACAATTGCTTAGAGGCTGGGATCCTTGGAGAACGGAAGCAGGAGACCTTGAATCTAGGTTTCGTGAAGTGCCAAGCTTGAAGGAAGGTATAACTTTATGTACTTGCTTTCATTCATTAATAAAGATTAGACGTTCTTCTCTTTCCAAATATGACCTATTAATGTGTCTTAAGATTTGATTACTGTTTGATTATAGTTTGATGTCTCTTTCCATTATAGATATCAGTATTATATATGTAGTCAAATGTATTTGAGAAAGGTATCAAGTTGTTTTGCAGGTCTGGGCATTGCGACACTGGATAAGCATCGAAGAGCGAGGGAGGCAAAGCTAGGATCAACCTTCTGAATGAGGTGCCTATATCTCTAAACCCTAATCTCTTCATTTATTTGTTGTACTTGCAGAATGCTTGTAAGTCTATCTTTATCACCATAAGTTGGTAGTTTCTCCCCTGAACTATAGGTGCATTTTCCCCACAACAGAATGGCGACTCCGCTGGGGAAAGCCTAACTGCTTAGGGGTATCCAAGGTCATTTCTTTAGTTCTGTTTGATGGTATTTGTTCATTTTCTTGATTAGAATCAGTTAGTAGCCTCTGTTTGACCCTCCTGGTCTTTTTACAGACCCTTCCCAGCCCTTGCAAACCTTTGTGGACCCAGTTTGGGGGTTTTAACCCCGTTTTTTAGACTTTTTTTTTTGTACGCTACTGTTAGTACCACACAGTAGCGCCCATACTACTATGAGCGCTAGTTTCCTTCATACACAGTAGCGCCCATACTGCTATGAGCGCTAGTTTCCTTCATATACAGTAGCGCTCAAAATCTGGGTTTGAAATTTTTGAGTTTTTGGGTTGTGGACCCAAATCTGGGGGTTGTGGCTGCATTTTTTCGGGTCCCTGATGACCTTAGGTCTGAGTTAAACCACTATAAGTGGTCTCCCATCCTTGTACTGATCCTACATTCATGATTTGAACCTCTTTTGATCGATTTGGGCTTGTTTGGAAAGTTTTGGGGTTTGTTGACTTAAGTTGGGGGGTTGTGGACCTGTTTGGTGTTTTGTACCCTAATTTGAGTCTGATTGAACTTGCTTGCCCCATTTCCACTGGATTTGAAACCTCTTGAGTCTTTTTGACCCTGTTTGTATCTATTTGAGTGAAATTTCTCTTTTAGGTTGGTTTCTTGTCCTCCCTTATGCTTTTAGTTTTTCTTTTGTAGTGAAAGCTCAAGTGTTTTGGCTGTAGTTCAAGACGTTGTTTGCATTGTTTACGTGCAGACCTGACTTTACCAAACCATACTTCTTTGTAGGTTATTTGCTTCGTTTGGGTCTAAAAGTAGTTTTCGTACTCTTTTCCCAATGTTTGGCATGCTTACATCAATAAGAATTTGAAAGTCATATTTGGTAGCTTTTACTGTTTCATAAAGAGAACCTGAAAGTTTCTTTGCTTTGCTTTGATAGTAGGTTAGTTTCAGTTTTTGTTTCTTACCTTTGAAAAGCATAAATAATTTTGATTCATTTTCTAAATAGAGTACCTTGCAAGTGGCTTAAAAGATTTTAGAGTGCTTTGCATCAAAAAGAACAAGTTTTCTTTTGCATACCTAGTTGCTTGAGTAGCTGCATTCTTAGGTTTTGAGTTTAATTTTTTACATTTAGACTTTATTTTTACCTTTTTTGCATTCAAAAGATTAAAAAATTGCATTTGCACATGCATTCTAGATCAGAATTTTAAGACTTGCATTGAAAAGAAAAAGATTTGTTTGGTGGTAAATATTTCATTTTCAGTACTTTATTTCTATTATAACCACTCTCACACACCCACTACCTTTTTGAGTAATCAAGTAACCTTTAAAATGAACTCTAATAAAATGAACTAGCAACATTTTCTTTTCTAGGTTACACTACACCAACTAGTTTTGGTTAGGATCTTGGGTTTAAAACACCTTAAACCACCCAAGATCACACATTGCGCAAAAATCGTAGTGAGACTATCATTAGGCAAACCCACCTCACTCAAAATTTGCCTGGGAGCATATGCAGTAGGTCAATGTGAGATCAGTTTGTGGGAATACCCCTCCTACTTTCTGTTTGAGCATACGCCAGGATTGGATTGCGTATTGGGGACTCTTTCGAGTTTCGGGCTTAGCTACCCTGCCCACGCTTTCTGATTCGACCGGTGACTGTTCCCCCAGGAATTTTCGGTGTTGTGGTATCCTTAGTATCAGACTCTAGGTTCATACACAGGTGACAACGGAGGGTATATCTGCTGTACCTAGGACAGACGTGGGAGGAAATCCCTTGCAGGTCTTTGGGAGGGCGGTTGGGTGATTCCAGCGCTTGCACCCTTAGTCATTGTATTGTGGACCCCAGGTAACTGTCCTTCATCCTTCGTTGATCTGTTCTGGGCCCTCATCATCCCAGACTCTTCTCCGGAAGGCATCTGTTTGCCTGGTTTGATTTACTTAGGACCTTTTTTTAGTGGTGTGCTCTTTGTGCTACTTTTTTTTTTAGTTTGCCTTAGAGAACTTCTTGTTCATTTGAGCAGGAAACTATGTCTAGCATTCCGGCGAGTGCCAATCAAGGTACCCCTGTTCCGGGGGATCCTTGTGCTGTTCCATTCATTGGAAACATTGGTGCTCCCTTAATGGCTACTCTGAATCTTCCTGGATTCACTATTGGGCTGCCGGTTTGGTTGTTTTCCACTCCGAATGCCTTGCATGCTCCTGACGCTTCTTTTGTGAGCACCTCAAATCAAGAGCATCAGAACCCTGTGCCTCCTTTTCCAGTAACATCTTCTCCTCCTCCTTCTACCTCATGTGGCGAAAGTAGCAATACTAGTAACCAGCAGTCTAAAAGGAATAGACGGGGGAAGAATAAGAAGAAGATGCCAAAACAAGGGGGCAAGCACCCTGCCTCTGCAAATCATGCAGGGGGCACCCACCCAGCCTCTGGAGGTCATGCTGGGAGAAAAAATTTAGTCACTGAAAATCATACTGAAAGCTTGTCTTCAACCATTGTCAGTCATGTTGAGGACACGTCATTGATCACTGCTAATCATATTAATGACAAGTCACCAGTTCCTGTGAGTCATACTGGAGATACCAGATCAGCCACTGCAAGTCATGCTGAGGGAGTTGACATTGTCGACAAACCCAACAAACAGAACCTTAAGTTCCCTTGTAAGTTTTGCGAGGGAGACCACCTTACTTACTTGTGCCCTGTACTTCCAGAAGTGCAAAAAGTGTGGTCCTTAGTTCAAAAGTCTTCTGCTTCTGAGCAACCAGCCTCTGTGAGTCATGCTGGGGGCAAGCTGTCAGCCAATGCTAGTCATGCTGAGAGTACTGACGTTGTAAAGGAGTCTAAACCTATAGGACGGAAACCAAAGTTCCCTTGTAAACTTTGTAAGGGAGATCACCTTACTCACCGATGCCCTGCCATTCCAGAGGCACGAAGAGTGTGGTCCATGTCTGAAGGAACCTCTGTTCCTGAGTTGTCTATAGATTCCCTGTAGTCAGATCAACCTTTGGTTGATAAAGTGGTTGAACCAATGCAATCTTTGGTCGACCCCACTCTTCCTTCGGAGAGTGAAGTGATTGAATCGATGCAATCTTCGACCGATCCCATCAGTCCTTCAGAGATTGATGCACCTACTACTGAAGTCTTATGCATTTCCAGTTTGGATGTTCCTGAAAAAGGGGGCACTTTATCTGTGCCATGTGAACCCCTACCAAGCCCTAGGATTGTTTCCTTTGATTGGAATAGTCTAGCTGAGCCTCGCCTTCCTTCTTCGACACCTTTCCAGATAAAGGTTGATATCGGGAACCATACGGTTGATCGATGCATTGTTGATGAAGGTGATTCTGTTAGTATCTTATCCGCTTATGCTTGGAGAGATTTGGGTTTCCCTAATATTATTCCAGCTGTTAATTGGCCGTTGACCTTCGATAGAAGACCTAGTGAACCGATCGGATTCCTCCGTCAGGCACCTGTTACCTTGGGTGGAAAAACAGTCTTAGTTGATTTTATGGTTCTAAAGGACCCTATGGACTTTGATATGATCCTCGGGCGTGATTACGTTCATGCTATGCATGCTGTGGTGTCTACGCTTTTTCGTGTGATGCATTTCCCTCATAACGAAAACATTGTCACCATCGACCAGCTTGCATTCGTTGATCCTCCTTATTACCCAACTGTAGACCAGTCTGATCCCTCGTCATTAGGAACTACTATGTCACATGCGCCTCATGTGGCATATTGTTCCTTGAGTTCAACTGCTACTGAGAAGAAGTCTCTGAGTTCATGCTTACCTTCTCGGGACTTGGTCCCAGCTTTTGACCAAGTGACATCTCCATCTGAATGTTTAGATATGTATTCTATCTGGGATGATATACTTCCTTCCGATGAAGTTTTCCTAGAGTCTATGGTACAGTCTGCCATTCACTTGGATGTTGATCCAGTCACAGTTATGTCCAGCCCCGGTTTGACCTTAAAGTCTGATCTTCCTACTGTTGAGTCTTTGGACTCTCCTATAGATCAGCAAATCAGTGTTCCTGCTGAGTTTGATTCTGCTTCTAGAATTTTCAACTCCCGTGATGATGAATTTGTTTCTGCAGATTCCATCATGACCTTCAACTTTGATCTTCATCCTGAAGTTGATCTTGTTGATTGTAAGTCCTCGGGCTTGGGTACCATAGAGTCTTCATTTGAAAACTCTGCCTTGTTTATGCCTGTTGTTGATGATAGTGAAGTTGAAAGTATTTCTACCATAGTGACTTGTATCGGGTCTTTCTTTACATATGTTTTAGATATGATCCTGGTGCTAATGTTTCTTGGAGACAGGATTCTTAGCTGGATGTATACTTGCTTACTGGTCCTTTTCGACACCTTGTGCGACCATGTCAGGTATATTCGGAACCTTGCATATAGGTTTGGACTTCCCCGCTGTTATGTTGTATTTGAACCTTTTGCCATCCGAATTCGCCATAGGGTCGAACCTGTTGGATATTGGTGTGTTAGCCATCTCTTTATGCATTGTGCACCAGTCCGAGAGCAGAGCCTACCTAACATGGGTCACCCTAGTCAGCACCCTTATGCCATTCTGGTGCCCATGCTGAGTTTTTCTCATAGGCTTGGGAGCCTTTTTAGATTCACCATGACTTTGAGAAGAAGCCTCATATCTTTCTTCCTCATATATTTCTGGCCATCCCTGATAAGGCTCCCATCTTTGTGTTCAAATTGCATATGCATCTATTATGATCCCTCTTGCGCTAATGAGCCTGAAGCCGGCTTCCACGCTTTTAGCCCGTTGTATAAGCCTCCATCTCTGATCTCATTTCCAATAAGCCCTGTATCATTTTTCCTTTTCAATTTGACACCTTTTACCTAGAGGAGACACACCCTGAGTGTCCTTATCTTGCCCATGTTCCTTGCATTAGGCATAGCTTTGTTCCATGCGCTTGGAGCTAGTTTTGCTTGTCCCTGACACTCGTTTCCTCCCATATCGAGCATTCTTCTGCCTTCACTTCGAGCTCGTTAAAAACAGTAAGTAGGTTACGAGCAGTCTTCCACCTTTCCTTCGAGCTCGTTAAAAACAGTAAGGAGGCTGCGAGCATTCTTCTACCTTTACTTCGAGCTCGTTAAAAACAGTAAGTAGGTTACGAGCATTTATTCCACCTTTCCTTCGAGCTCGTTAAAAACAGTAAGGAGGCTACGAGCATTTCTTTCACTTTCCCTTCGAGCTCGTTAAAAACAGTAAGGAAGTTATGAGCATTTTCCTATCTCCTTTGAGCTCATTAAAAATAATAAGGAGGTCATGAGTTTACTTTTCCAGACTCGTTAAACCTTTATGGAAAAGATCCCTATGGAGTTCTTTTAAGCACTTTTCAGACTCCTTAAATAGGAAAAGTTTGCCGAGCATAGTTGTCTTTTCGGGCTCGTTAAAATAACTGAATCGACATCCACTTAGGTATAGAATTACCCCTTTTCCGGGCCTTGGTGGATAACTTACGGAAAAGGTATACTCTAGGTATACTCTTGTATGCGCTAGAAGAGTTCTTCTTCCATCATTTTACACTTTTTCGGGGAAGGAGACTAACTTTACGAAAAAGGACCTTTGGAGTTGTCTTTAGGGTTTTCAGACTCTCAAAATGTGAAAACACCAAGCGATCATTCACCTACTCGGGCTCGATGTGAAATCCACGAGATGGTGTATAGAGGACTGTTTAAGTTTTTCAACTCTATAAGCAAGAAAACACCGCCGAGCACAGACCAATCCGGGCTCGATATAAAATCCATGGATAGGTGTATGGAGTTTTCTTCTAGGTTTTTCAGACTCCTTAAATATGAAAATACCGTCGAGCACGCTTTAGTTCTTTGTCAAGCTCGTTAAAAAATGAAAAAGGAAAGGGAAGGGAAGAATGTCAAAATATCTTTCAATATGATGGCAGCAAGTCAACTATCTCCTTGAACAAAGCACCTGTTTTGAGTCTATCAAACAAGTTGGGTTCTAGTATTGACCTTAAGGTAAACTTGATCTCAGAGTTCCTACTCCTCCGTTTGGTTAGTCTTCCAATCATATGGAAAATCTGTTAATGTCTCCTACATTGCAGATTTGTATCGTGGTCTCTTTGTGTTCAAAGCTGCCCAAGTCACTCTTGTGTCGTGCTCACTATTCAAGGATATAACCTGTGTCGGCCATTCTGCAGTTGCCTTGACCTCATGTGTCGGCCATTCCTTGGTGTCAGTATGTTTCATCCTGTGTTCCGTCCTACTCCAAATAAGATCATACCTTTTGAGTGTCCCTCATGTTGGATGATGGAGGATGCATTAAGGCCTCCCTTCCAACGGACTTCTTCCCATCGACTTCAACTCATTGTGCTCTGGGAATGAAGTTTAGAGTTTCGGTTAGTACCTTGGGGATTGCAGTCATTAGTGGCAGTTTCCCTCGCTATTGGATAGATGGGAATACATCAATGTCTCCTATCCGATGGATTCTTCAAGTGTTCGACGGCACGACCACTTATTCGCACTTGCTTGAATGTACTAGGTACCTTGGGTTCCATCATCATTATCTATGGAAGTCCTCGCGTTTGTTAACGGTATACATCAATGACCGGTAATCAAACGATACCTCCCATGTTCGACATCAACTCATTTATTCGCATGGATAGGTTTGTACCTTGGGTTGTTTTTGGATGAAGACCTTGGGATCCTCGATAGCATCACCTCATTTATGTTATCGCCCAAGTTGCGTAAGACTGAGCCACACTCTTTTTGGGCTCTTGATGAGACATAGATCCAGCTTGTTCTCTATGGCTATGTTCTCCAGTTTTGACATAGATCCACCTTGTATTTATGTGGCTATGTTGACACTTATGTTCCTCATGGATCCATGCTTGTATTTTAGTGGCCATGATATATGCATCAGTATTTGGATCATTATTGTATCCTCTTGGAGATCATGTTCCACCATTTGAACATGGACAGTTACCCCATGGATAAGTTTGTCTGACTTTGCCTTTGCTTTCAGGTACTTCATTTGAGCCTATGATTCTTGGTTTCTCCGTTCCTCCACGATTCAACTCTTTATTATTTATAATGTATTTCGGCCATCGTTTCCCGCACTCCCTCTGACCTCATACATTAGGGGGCATCTGTTATAGCTTGAAATGACACCTCTCCGTCCGTGACGACACTTGCTTCCCTTGGTCGCATGACGACACTTCTTGAGATCAAGTTTCAGTCACACAACAGGACATTTGTGGATGGAGGAGTCATTTGGGACACTAAAAATGGTTGAAATTACCTCATTCTTGACCCATTTGATATATATGACCCTTAGGAACATTTTTCCAGACCAAACCATCTCCTGAAAATGAGCAGAAAAGCCTGTTTTTGGCCATTTTTCACTATGAGCGCGACTCTACTGTTATAATAGTAGCGTGTGTACGCGACTTTACCTCATTCAAAGTAGCGCCCATTTCCATATGTACGCGACTTTGTCTACTATAGAGTAGAGTACACACTTGTTTTGGTCAAAAATCTCGAAATTCGAGTAAGTTAAGTTGGTTGGGAAATCTCTTGAGCGGTTATAACTTCTTTTCTTCTTCCTCATTGATTATATAAGGAGGGTAGAAGGGTCATGTGAGGGGACGAAGCCCAATTACAAAGTTATGCTGGAGGAATGGAGACCCACATCCCCCTCTCTTGTGCTTCAGTTTTGGTAAACCCTAGTACAATTGCTTAGAGGCTGGGATCCTTGGAGAACGGAAGCAGGAGACCTTGAATCTAGGTTTCGTGAAGTGCCAAGCTTGAAGGAAGGTATAACTTTATGTACTTGCTTTCATTCATTAATAAAGATCAAACGTTCTTCTCTTTCCAAATATGACCTATTAATGTGTCTTAAGATTTGATTACTGTTTGATTATAGTTTGATGTCTCTTTCCATTATAGATATCAGTATTATATATGTAGTCAAATGTATTTGAGAAAGGTATCAAGTTGTTTTGCAGGTCTGGGCATTGCGACACTGGATAAGCATCGAAGAGCGAGGGAGGCAAAGCTAGGATCAACCTTCTGAATGAGGTGCCTATATCTCTAAACCCTAATCTCTTCATTTATTTGTTGTACTTGCAGAATGCTTGTAAGTCTATCTTTATCACCGTAAGTTGGTAGTTTCTCCCCTGAACTATAGGTGCATTTTCCCCACAACATAATGTTATCCCTATGTGGGGAATCTTTGGCTTACAGGCAAGATATGACCATTTCAGGCTCTAAGATACCACGAATAGTTATCATTGCTTGGGCCATATTATCAAGTCAAAACATAAGGTATAAGGGTAAGGGAATCATGGGTCATGTGTGATGCCCTATACCACCATAAAGCCCCTAAGTATTACTTAGGGACTATTTAGCCAATGAGTGATATATGTTGGCCATTTTGAACACCAAGTATGGCTCTCATTCCCTAAGCCATGGTTTCATGCGAAAAGTCAAGTTGTTGGGCCAAAACATTTTTCCTTAGCGCTCATCAACTATGTGTAGGGTATTAGGCCACCACAAGGCCCTACAAAGGGAATATTGGCATGTGAGAAAGATATAGTGCCTCTTTTTATGAATTTTGGTTAACCATGGATAGTTCGTGTAACTTAGGCAATGGCCAAGGTCAAAAGACATAGCTTTAGGCCATAACATTGCATTTGGCCTATAAGGAAGATATGGTCTCTATTTAAATATTTGTAACACAAAGGATGATTTCTATGACTTGGGATATGGACCAAGGACTAAATTTAGGGTACAAGGCCATACTAATTTCCTTGGGGTTCATGGCCCATGCATGGATTCGTAGATTATAACACAATGCCTACATAGGGAATCTTAGATTACATGCGAGATATGTTCACCATTTTGAGGAAGGGCACACCAGGGATGGTTTTCAAGGCCCACATTATGATATAAGGTTAAATAAGGGTCTTAGGTCATAACATTTTTCTCTAAGATAATGGTCCATGTGAAAGGCCTCAAACCACCATGCATACCCTCCATAGGGAATCATGAACCTATGAGTGGGATATGATAGACATTTTCTTCTTTCTAACACTACAAATGGTTCTCAATGCCTATGTCATGGTTCAATGATCAAATCCCTGGGCAGACATTATAACATTCATGTATGGGGCTTACGATTTATTTGTGGGGCCATAAACCACCTAGGCATACACTATAACATTCATATATGGGGCTAATGATCTATTTGTGGGATCATAAACCACCACATAGACCTTCCAAATGGAATCTCCATCATGCCAATGAGATATGATCCTATAATGGGGATGTTTCTTGGTGTCTAAACCAAGGTTGATACAAAAATACAAGTTACCCATCTCACCTTTTTGTTATTTTTATAGGTTTTAGCCGCTTAAATATTACTTTCAAGGTTTATGGTTTTTAAAAATAATAATAATTTAGGTTTCTTTATTATATTTTCTTTTATTTGATTATCTAATTTAATAATTTTAGGTTTTAATTTTTTTGTTATATAATAGAAATTATCTTGGTTTTCTTATGGTGTTAAATATATTAATATAGGTACTCCTCAATTCGTTAATGTTTTTATTTCACTATGTTCATATTTTCATTTCCAAGAGTTTAGATTACTAGAGGCTCTCTACACTCTCAACCACACTATGAAGCAATGGGTTTAGAGGAGGGAAAACTAAAATTTTAATTTAAGGCTATATTTCGAAAGAGTTTGAATTTTGGGACTTTCCCCAACAGGAACTTTCTAAAGACGACCTGCAACAGCCCATGTGAGGTGACAATTGATTTGGGAGGAGCAAGGCAAAGGAGGAGGAGGGAAGCAGATCAGTGCTTTTGTATAGTATGCAACAGCCCATGTGAGGTGACAATTGATCTAGGAGGAGCAGGGCAAAGGAGGAGGAGGGAAGCATATCAATGCTTTTGTATAGTATTGATAGGGAGGGGGATCAAGATTGGAGGAGATAGATTTACAACGTATATTCAACCTCTTTCGAAGTAGCTCTGGAGTTCAAATCCCAGCAAGGATTTTATGATGAAGAATTGTTGTCCAATTTTTTTCTCAGGGGTTTGGACCCTCCGCCCTGGTTGTCTATCGATGGGAGCAGAGGAGAAATACCAATTGGTGTTCATTTTTATGGTGGTTCCAAGCTGGCTGGGTGAAGGGAGCACTTGTGGAGAAGGTATGGAGTTGTTCTTGTAGACCTCGGTAAAGGAAACAGGGTGCACACCTTGAGAGAGAGAGAGAGAGTATGAGTTAGATGAAATAGAGCATGGGCTTGGAGGATGAGTTGCAGAATATAGACATTGTAACCCAGTCATAAGGTAAATAAGAGGGACAATGCACTGTCTATAAGAGGGCACAATCCAAGGAAGGTAAAACACCCTTATCAAGTGACTTTGGGGTTCAAGGATGAGTTTCATCTATGGGCGGTTCCCAATTGATTGTACCAACTTCCAAAGTCATTCACATTCAATCTGTGACCCCAGGAGGATTGTCTACAATAGAAATAAGTTTATACCAAAGGTTGAGTTCCATATTTGCTGCAAAAAGGGAGTGTATCTTGCACAGAAACAAGTGATTGCAGTGACTAAAGTGAATCTCAGCACAAACATGGGAAAAGATAGGGCATGTCAACACTGGAAGGAGGAATCCCACTATCAGTCATCTACAGGAAATTTTGCATCCACTCTCACACAAGTCTGTGTCCAATTTTCTACCATCTGCAACAAAAATATCAGGTCTGAATTATTGCTACAAATTTGGAGCTAAATGACAGTTAATGAGTGGTTGTAGCAACTGTTGGAGTCCATTGTTGTTTCTCCCATTTTCAATGCATATTTGTTTGAGTCCTAGTTTTATGATGCCCTACCAGGTCAAAATACCCACAGATATAGCGTTAGAATCACCCTGTTAGTACCTCAACTTCCTTTTTTCTATCAAACCTTTAATTGTTATACTGAAGTCCTCAACTTCCTTCTTGCTATCAAACCTTTAACTGTTATACCGAAGTCCTCAAAAAAAGGCCATGGCTCCTATGTTCCACGCAAAAGGAAACATAAGCATTTAAACTCTTTAGTCCTCCCTAGGATTGGTTACACACTCTTTTAAGAAATATCGAGTGCTTAGCTCAAATTCAACGACATTTATCCTTTAGCACTAAAATCCAACCATACATTTGGATCATTGGTCTTGTAGAATGATCAATGATCAACAATGAAAACTTGATGAATTGGTAAGAGGGATTTTAATCCTATTTGAAATGGAGTCATGTTTTGACTTTTACCCAGCGAGGCCACTTGTTTGCTTTACAAATTACACATACTCACATTTGCTAGTTTGTTTCATTGAATATTTTCATATATCAACAACAGACATAATTGATGCCCGAATTTTAGTTTCATTAGAACTATAACCCCATATAAATATTGCAGGACAAGCAATAGCTGGAGAATAATAACTTAAATGGAAGCATTTTTTTCTTTTTTAGGAATGCTTCTTATATTTGAACATTAAAAATTACATTGATTGAAAGCTAAACACACAAGTTACCCTCCCTACATAGTCAAAGAGATAGAATGTCAAGTTTAATTCCCATTCCAAGAGACTGTACATCTTTCCTGAAAATGCCATCTCATTACAGCCAACTTTTGGCACCCCAACAACATCCCCTTTATTTTGTAAATGAAATGGACCCCATTATTATTATTTTGTAAATACTTAGTTTGGATTTCTTTTATTTTATATTTTTTTAGTTGTTTGGCGATCTCTTTTTGGATCCTTCACCCTTTGCGTGGTTTATTTCTTGGCTTGTTTTTTTTCTTCTTTTTGTGAGGTTTTGGTGATTTGAATGATGTGCGGTTTGAACCTTCTCACTTCTTGGTTGCTCTTTAATACTTGTTCTCCAATTTTTTTTATCATTCATTGCGTAAGTGAATTTTTGGGCTTTTGGTGGATTGAGATTAATTATTTAAATACTTAATTTGTCCTTCTTTATACAATTTTATATGTGAAACAAATTAATAATAGTTCAATCCAAGTTCAATCTGATTTTGACTCAAGCTACGTCTTAAGAATGCTT
Source organism: Larix kaempferi (assembly GCA_027924585.1). Taxonomy (NCBI): domain Eukaryota; kingdom Viridiplantae; phylum Streptophyta; class Pinopsida; order Pinales; family Pinaceae; genus Larix; species Larix kaempferi. The sequence continues at coordinate 25,281,534 of BSBM01000158.1, read as the reverse complement.
ATTTTAAATGTTTGGGACAAGTTTATGGTTTTGAACAATTAAATAAAACATCAATTTTTATGAAACTTTTAATTTAAATAAGATAAAAGAAAAGGAAATAAAATATTTATTTTTTTAGGTCTTTGTAATTGAAAACAATTTAAATATCTTAATGAATACTTTATATCTTTACACAAAATCTATTTAAAATTATCTTTCTTTAATTTAAAGTTTAAATTAATTGAAGATTATTATATACATGCATAATCTTATTAATGTACATGAAAAATGGTGATCAAAACTTAAACATATGACTTCTATTTGAATTACTTTATATATTTGTAAAATTCACTTATTAGTCCTTTCCAAGGCACGGATATACTTTCCATTGGAAAGTTAATGCTTTTTCACTTACATTAGTTTTGGAATTTTTTTGAAATATTAATGTTATTTTCATAATGTTTAAAAAAAAATGTATTAAATAATGCAGGGATATACTTTCCATTAGAAAATCAATGCTCTTTGACTTATATTAGTTTTGGAATTTTTTTGAAATATTAATACTATTTTCATAATGTTTAAAAAAAATATTAAATAAAGGATGTGGATTTTAGAAGACACTATGCATAGTGTATCCATATTTTATCACTGAGATAACATATATTCTTTTTAATAATGAACCTAATCAGTTTTGCTCTTAAATGATATTTGTTTTAAATTCATTTAAGGGCAATTCTCTTAAGCTTACTCTGACATATTTTTCTTTTGAAAAGGTTATCCAGTCAAGATACTTTACAAGCTGGCATGCATAACCTTGGTTAGATACTTTACAAGCTGGCATGCATAACCTTGGTTTTCTCTTGATTAGGATTATTTGAAACATTAAAAAATGTCGTTGAGAATGTATGGTATCCGTCTCATTGGTTTATTTAACTCCTTTTGATGTATAGGGAAATTCACAGCGAATTTAATTGAAAAGAAACATCTCGAAAGTCAATCACCGCGAATAATACCAAGGATGCTAATGAGATTAGATGGCAAGAATAAAAATGAGGAGTTTGCTGCCATTAATATATAAGCATAATACGTTTCATTTGCCAACGTATTATTCTGTGAGGACGATAGTATTCTGTCACGCTACCTACGCAAGAGGATAAGAGGATATTTTTCAGCACCAAAGTTCATTTCAAAATATATTTTGTTAAACGGTACTAGACAGTAGACACTATCACGATTCACAACAATCTGGAAAAAGGGAGACAGTTTGCAGAGTGATCATTAAAAATGAACATTCAATTCCTTTTGTTTTATCTTATCTTTACGACAGTTTCACAATTTTAATATTATTATCCATCATATAATTCTTTTGATCAAGAGATCTCTGCATTCGCCAATTCGAGAGGATTATGCTACGGAATCATTGTATTATCACGTCGTAAGGTTGAAGATTAAGCATGTTGTTAAAAGGTATCACATCATCAACGCCAATACATATATGTTAATGACAGCTCAGGCTGAAGGAGGACCCGAAACTATTCCATTTCCATCTGCTATTATGTCTCCCAAATATTAAATGAAGCGGACCAGAATGATTGAAATGCGCATGAATTTGGGGGAGCTCTGCCAACAAATTGCTAAGGTTTAATGTAACCGCATATTGCTAACTCCACGAGATCTATGCCAGTAAATTCGTCCTTAATAAAAGAAATGCCAGTTAGTCCCATTGCATGTCACCCAATTGCCCAAAATTTTGGGGGCTATACCAGACCAGTTATTTTCCAGTCTATATCAACCATGAAGATCGAAAGATTGCGTACCCAATTAATTAAATAAACAAGGGAAGATTTATGTTTAAGTTTCGTCCTTCACAATTAATTACAATTTTATTTCTTAATTGATGTGCTTAAGCTCTTAGACTCTCTGTTACTTTGATGGTTTTGATGCGCAGGTCTCTAAAGATAGTAATTGCGTATGAAGTTGTAGGATTTCAAAAGGGAAACCAGCATATAAAATTGTAACCGATTCATCAAGGAAACTTGCCTCAGCGAAAGGACGGGCCACCTCCAGCGGTAAAGAGTAGCGTTAGATGTGTTAAAAGAGATCCGGAGGAATCATGTAGACTTCTCGGAATTTCCTTCCGGATTTGTTAGAAGAAATGGTTATCTGACAGTCTGTATAGAGAAGAGCGATTCGACTGTGGAGGGGTGGGGGAGGAATGGATGGAATGATTGGAAACTTTGTTTTCCTTGTTCTCTGTTGGTTTCTCTAGTATGTTTGAAGGGTAGCACGAGGAGATCGACAGGAGTGATATGCTGCCTCTGTGCATATTACATTACAGTTTTGTTTTTTAGTTTAATTCAAATACAGTCTGGTTATTCGTCGATAGGCGCTACAATGAGAATTGTAGCGCAACCTTTTAATCCCTAACTAAGGATGGATGGCAAAGATGCACTGATTTGGTATATACCCTAAAAAAGATTCGTCGAGTATACACATCTAATGGCCCAGATTTACTCTTGCCAAACAGCATAGTAAACAGTCATTTGTTAATCCACCGTTTTTTTCATTAATCAAAACCTTTGCCAGGTGGGAGTCCCACCCGTTTTTTCTTTGATAGGTGGGTTAAATGAATCGTCTTGGAAACCAGGTGGGTTAAATGAATCGTTTTTTCTTTGATCGGTGGGTTAAATGAATCGTCTGGGATGTAGTCCAGGTGTAAGGCGGGCTGGAATGAAGGATTGGAAGGGCGGATGCCGAATGGGTATTCTGATAATATACCCCGACCAAAGGCAACAAAAAGAGAAACCGGCCTTTAATTTCTTCCTCATGGACAATGACAAAATCTCAGACACCATAGAGATTGGGGGCAACGACTTCGACAGTGCATACAGAATACTCAAACTCACCCCCGCCCACACCATTCTTCACAAGGTTTCCAAGTCTGTTGCAGGTTGTCCAGGTACCGTCAATCAACTGTTAATTCCTTTATGCAGTGGAATGATTATGGTGTTTCATGATGAATGAATGGATGATTGAATTTCGTTTGAATCTTGCATAAATAAATAAATAAATATGACCAGGAGCTGTACAATGAGGGTGCGAGGACGATTCTCGTGGGCCTCAAGGCTGCGGACCTTTTTGGCTCAGTTACTTCGGTCACGCACCCAACGATTTCGATCAGCACGGTTGCTCCATTTCTTACAATGATGCAGTCCGTCAAAATAATTTACTGTTTAGACTTATTTCAATGAAAATTGATTTTCAAAATTAAAATATGATTACTGCACAGTATTTTAAATAATCAGATTGGTGAAATTTACCTTGCTCAGCTATAAAGCTGATCATTGTTTAATGCATGGGATTACAGGTCCAGGATGTTCTTCAATAGCATTTGGAGCCTCGGAGGAAATCGGGCCTTTCCGTACACACAAGAACGCTTCCCCACTATACCTGGATAAGTATTCTTGGAACAGATGTAAGTTCATTATCCCACATTTCCATGTCAAATACAACTTGTCTTGTTTCAATCATATCATAGTTAACTAATAGCATAAATTAAGTTATCCAAATCTTATGTTGATTTTGTGCCTCGTGATCACAATCGCAGTTGCAAACTTACTTTTTGGTGGCTAGAAAATTTCCCAGATTAAGATACTTTTATATTGGAATTGTAAATGTTGTGCATCATTGCTGCTAAGATTTGTGGCAGCCCTTAGTGGCTGGAATTTGGGTCTTTATATTCACCGGTGTTGAATGACGAGGGCACATCCCTGTTGTTGTGCATATATGGTATTTGGAACATGTAAATTCTTTTTAGTTTGCTGCAAATTGCTTTGCAGGTTTAACAAAAGAAAACATAAATACAAATTTATAAGGTCTTAAGACAATGGATTTTCTCTGTTGTTCAGATTTTAGGGTTGGGAGAAGAGGAATTGTTGTATCTGCAGACTGCAAGTGCTCGTGAGAGCAACAGCCAGCAGAAAAGATATATACCATTATAGTTATAAGGACATTAATGAATCTGGATTTCAGATATGTCATTATTTTGAGGACGCCTTCAAGGATATGTTGGAGGTAAGAAAAGGATGGGGAGATTATTTTGATGGTGTTCATCATATAAGAGACGGCTCTGGGTCTGAGATCAGCGACGGATATCCCTACAACATTGAATCCTATTCAATTCAGATGATCGTTATTTCTTATCATTCTCAAGCCCTGCAACATTGAATCCTGTTCAGATGATCGTGATCTCTATCATTCTCAAGAATTTGAAAGTAGCTGGAAATAATATGAAGGGGGTTGGCCATATTTGTATGATTCTGAAAATAGGCATAAATAATAAGATATATATATATAGATATAGATATATAATGCAAGAGCCTTTAAGTTTGAAAAATACCTGTTTATCCCCTTGAGATAAAGACTAAGAGAATTGATCCAACCTATGCAGGAGTCACGGTTTGAAATGATCAAGATTATCTGTATAATATAATAATCACTTACTTTCCATACATCAAAAAGAAAGTTTTCATGTTATTAATAATCATTTATGTTCAATACATAAAAAAAACAGTTAATCAGAAAGACGTGAATATCTTCAATCAATTATTGTGAGAATAAGTTTTCATTTTATTAATAATCACTTATGTTCAATACATCAAAAAGAAAGTTAATCAGAAAAACGAATCTTCGATCAATTATTGTGAGAATAATCATATATATGTGTGAATAATCACATAACTAACTTGAACCAGCACGAGAAAAATATCAATGAGTTTCGGATGCTCCATACTTGTATAACATCTCAATTAACAACTAAATAGATTACTTATAACGAAAATCCTTTGAATTGAATCCAAATAGATTATAAGAAAATTTTGAATTGAATCTAACGAAAATAAGTTAATTTGAACTTTTAATTAAAACTCTTATCACTTTGAACGATATTGGGATCATTAGATTATAACGAAAATCATTTGAATTGAATTTTAAATTAAAAATCTTATTACTTTGAATTATATTCTCATGATAACTTTTTACTCTCTATCTATAAATAAAAAATAAAAAATTATAACGCCTAACTCACAACCAAAAATCATTTAAACTGAATTTCTAATGATAGTATTTTTAATTAAAAATAAAAAATATTAATTTTATGCCGGTATTTTGAATAGGGTTTTAAAATGTTTTATTTATTATAATGGTTATTTTATTAAAATTTTAATTACATAATATTGTTTTTATTTTAATTTTTTAATTACTAAAAGTTTATAGGATTATTTAAAGATAATTATTAATAAAGATTATTGTATTTAGTGTTTAAATATTAGACATAATAGTTCTTATTAAATATGGAATAATTGTACTTTGTATTTACAGATTTCTTAATAATTTCAATTATGACTCACAACCAAAAATCGAATTTCTAATGATTGTATATTTATTTAAAAATAAAAATAAAAATAAAAATTATTAATTTTATGTGATATAATTTTATGAGGGTATTCTGATTAGGGTTTTAAAATGTTTTATTTATTATAATAGTTATTTTATTTAAATTTTAATTATATAATGTTGTTTTTATTTAAAATTTTTTGATTATTTAAATATAATTATTAATAAAGATTATTTTATTTAGTTTTAAATATTAGATATAATAGTTCTTATTGAATATGGAATAAATGTATTTTATATTTAAAAATTACTTAATAATTTCAATTATATATTTTAGTTAATATCTTAATTACTACGGGGTTATATTTATCTAAGATACTTATTAATAAAAAAAAATTATTTAGTGTTTGAATACAAGATACAATATTAACAAAAACATTTATACAAAAATTAATAACATTAATAAATTAAATAATTTATTATTTACAATACTAATTTATTGTTAATATTAACATCATTAACATTAATATCATTATTTTTAATAAGAAATTTATTAATGCTTTATAATATTAATAACAAAATTGATAACATTATTTTTAAGAGTGATAATATTAATTTTAACATTTAAAAACAAGGATAGTAATATTAATTTAAAAACAATAATTTTAATATTAATAAATTGAAGTCAACCATGGGTTGAAGTCAAACATGATTTTGACCTTGTATTGAAGTGCTATGGATTGAAGTCAACATGGATTGAACTCAATTTTACCATCAACCTTGTGTTGAAGTCAACCTTGGATTGAAGACTTGTTTTAAGTTAACCTTGAACTCAACCTTGGATTCAAGTCAACCTTGTAGTCCACCCTAGATTGGAGTCAACCTTAAATTGAAGTCAACTATGGATTGGAGCCAACCTTGGACTGCACTTAACTATGGATTGGATCTAAATTTGGATTGAAGTCAATTATGGATTGGAGCCAACCTTGGATTAGAGCCAACTATTGATTGGAGCCAACTTGGAGTCAACTATGGAGTTTGGAGTGGAGACAACCTTGGATTGAAGTCAGTTATGGATTGGATCCAACCTTGGATTGGAGTCAACTATGGATTGAAACCAGCTATGGATTGGATCCAACCTTGGATTGGAGCCAACTTGGAGTCAACTATGGAGTTTGGAGTGGAGACAACCTTGGATTGAAGTCAACTATGGATTGGATCCAACCTTGGATTGGAGTCAACTATGGATTGAAACCAGCTATGGATTGGATCCAACCTTGGATTGGAGTCAACCTTGGATTGAATTGAACTATGGATTGAAGTCAACATTGCATTAATATTAACATTGATAATGTAACAATGATTGCGCCGAGAGGCGCTCTACAGCCCAGTATGGGGGAGATCTTGTGAGTCGAGTGTTTGTCGAGTAGCAAAATAATACAAAGTAAACAAAAAAATAATAATACAAAGTAAAAAGTAATAAATATTATGTCAACCATATACAAAAAAGAATAATACAAAGTAAAAACTAAATATGAGACTTAAACTAGAGACTTTAGAGCTTAGGATTAGGTGGTAAATATTATGTCGGCCATAAACAAAAAAGAATAATACAAAGTAAAAAGTAAATATGAGACTTAAACTAGGATTTGGATCTAGGCTGATTAATGATCAATGAAGTCATTGTGTTTGTGGATTGAATTTAACCATGGATTGAAGCCAACCGGATTGAAGTCAACCTTGAGTAAAAGTAAATTATTGATTGAAATCAAGTATGTATTGAAGTCAACCTTGGTTCAAAGTCAACTATGGATTGCAGTCAACCAAGGTCAACCACTGTCACCTGTAGTAAACCATGGTCAACCATTATTAAATGTGAACATCAAAAGTGAGCCATCGTAAACCCTATTTAACCATGGTCAACCATGGTCAATAAAAGTTAACCATTATATATTAAAATCAACCAAGGTCAATAAAAGTCAACAATAGTCAACCATGTTCAACCATGAACATCTAAATTCAACCTTGGTCAACCATAATCAACTATGGTCAGCCATATTTAAGCATTATTAACCATAGTCAACCACAAAAAACCATGGTCAACCATAGTTAACCATGAAAAATCATGGTCAACCAACTAGGGTCAACCATGGTCTACCATAATTAACCATACTCAACCACATTCAACCAATTAGGATCAACCATAATCAACCATGGTCAACCATGAACAACTATAGTCAACTCTGAACAACCATGCTCATCCATGAACCATAATCAACCATAATCATCCATGGTCAACCACAGTTAACCATAGTAAGCCCTGAACAAGCATCATCAGCCATGGATAACTATAGTTGACCATGGGAAACCACCATTGACCATAGTTAACCACGAATAACCATAGACAAGAATGAATGACCATGGTTAACCATAGTCAACCATGGTTAACTATGAATAACCATGGACAACCATGGACAACCATAATCAACCATGAACAAACATGGTTAACCAACTAGAGGAAACCATAATAAACCATATTCAACTAGGTTTAACCATCGCCAACCATGCTGAACAAACTAAGGTCACCCATAGTTAACCATATTCAACTAGGTTCAACCATGGTCGACCATAATAACCCATTGTTAAACATAGTCAACCATAGTCAACCATAATTAACCAACTAGGATCAACCATGGTTAACCATAACCAACCATGAACAACCACAATAAACCATAAATAACCAAAGTCAACCATGCGTATCCATGAACAACCATAATCAACCATAATCAGCCATGAACAACCATTATCAACCATGAACAACCATGGTCAACCATAGTTAACTAAATTCTACCATGTTCAACAAAACTCAACTATAGTCAACCATGGTTAACCATAATCAACCTTGGTCAACCATTGTGAACCATGAACATCCGAACTCGTCCATGGTCAACCATGTCAACCTTAATGAAGCATAGTCAAATATTCTAAAACATGGTCAGCTAAAGTCAACCATGTGGTCAACTAAATTCAACCATTATAAAAAGTCAACCATGGTCAACCATAGTTAAGCATGGTCAACCATAGTTAACCATGGTTGATCATAGTGAACCATGCTCAACCACCATTAACCATGAAATCCAAATTAACCCATGTTCAATCATAGTCAACCATGGACAACCATCATCAACAATGAACATCCAAAGGCAACCATGCTCAACCATAGTTAACCATGGTCAACCACTGTTAAGCATGATTAACCATGGTTTCCTACTGTCAAACATGGTCAATAAAAATTTACCACAGACATCCAAAGTCAACCAAGGTTAACCATGGTCTACTATATCCAACATGGTCACATATAGTCAACCATAATCAACAAAGGTCAACCATTATCAAATTTGAGCATCCAATGTCAACCATGGTAAACCCTAATTAACCATGGTCAACCATAGTCAACCATGGTCAACAAAATTTAACCATTCTATATTAAAACTAGCCAAGGTCAACAAAAGTCAACAATGGTCAACAATAGTTAACCATGTTCAACCATGAACATCTAAAGTCAACCTTGTTCAACCACAGTTACGCCTAATCAACCATAATCAACCATAGTTAACCATGGTTGATCATAGTGAACCGTGCTCAACCACCATCAACCATGAATATCCAAATTCTACCATGGTTAAGCATAGTCAACCATGGTCAACCAAATTCAACCATGTTCAACCATAGTCAAGCATGGTCAACCATACTCTACCATGGTTAACCAATCTTAATCAATGCACCATAATCAACCATTGTCAACCATAATGAACCTTAGTGAACCATATTTAACCATAATCAACCATGGTTAGGCTTATTTAACCATGATTAACTATAATCAAGCATAACCAACCCTAATAAACCATCCTCAACAGTAGTCAACCATAATTAACCTTAGTTAACCACGGTTAATTAATTAGGGTCAACCACGATTAACCATGATTAACCATGAACCAACACTGTCAACCATGAAAATCCAATGTCAACCAACCTTAATCAACCCACCATAATCCACCATGATCAACCATAATGAACCATAATCAATCTCAGTCAACCATAATCAACCATGTTCAACCATAATCAACCATGGTTAGCTTCAATCAACCATGGTAACCATGATCAACCATAATAAACTACACTCAACCATAGTTAACCACAATCAACCATAGTTAAGCATTGTCAACCAATTAGGGTCAACCATGGATAACAATGAACAACCATCGTCAACTATGAAAATCCAAAGTCAACAATGGTCAACCATGGTCGACCATAGTTAGCCATGGTCAAACATTATCAACAATGAACATCCACACTCAACCCCGTTGAACCATAGTAAACAATGGTCTACCAAAGATAAGCATGGTCAACCATAGTCAAGCACGATCAACCATGGTTGCCTACAGTCAAACATGGTCAACAAAAGTCGACCATGGATAACCAAAGTCAACCAAGTTCAACTATAGCCAACATTGACAAACATGGTCAACTGTAGTCAACCATAGTACACCATGGTCAACCATTGTTAAATGTGAGCACCCAAAGTCAACCATGGTCTACCATAATGAACCATGGTCAACCATATTCAAGCATAGTCGACCAAAGTTAACCATTCTATACCAAAATCAGCCTAAGCCAACAAAATTAAATCATGGTCAACAATAGTAAACCATGGTCAACCATGAAAATCCACAGTCAGGCTTAGTTAACCATAGTCAACTATGGCCAACCATAGTCAAGCATGGTCAACCATAGTAAACTATGTTCAACTAAAGCCAACCATGCGACCAAAGTCAACCAAAGTCATTCATTGTAAAAATGTCAACCATGGTCAACCACCAACCATTAACATCCAAATTCAACCATGGCCAAGCATAGTCAACCAACTAAACGTAAAATTACTTTTCATGCTTATTGTTATGGTTAAACATTTAACAATCGCACCAATTGTTTCTTTTCAATTCATTACATGCATTGTAAAATATTCATGTTATCAAAATCTTGATAACATAGTCAACTAAGTTCAACCAAATTCAACCATAGTTAATCATGGTCAACCGTGGTCAACTGAATTCAACCATGGTCAACCAAAGTCAACCATAGTTAAGCATGCTCAACCTTAGTCAACCAAATTCAGTCGTAGTCAAGCATGGTCAATCTTAATCAACCATGGCCAACCATAGTGAACCATGGTCAGCCATCATCAACCATGAACAACCAAAGTCAGTCGTAGTCAAGCATGGTCGATCTTAATCAACCATGGCCAACCATAGTCAACCATGGTTAGCCATCATCAACCATGAACAACCAAAGTCAACCACATTTAAATGTGGTTAAATTTGGTTTACCATAGCCAACCATAGTCAACCATAGATAGTCGTAGTCAAACAAAGTCAACTGTAGTCAACCATGATCTACTATGGTCAACGATAGGAAACCAATTTCAATTATGAACAACAAAATTCAACCATAATCGTTGATGGTAAACCATAGTCAACCATAGCCAACCATAGTTAATCTTGGTTAACCATAGTCGATCATAGTGAGTTATTCAACCAAAGTCAACCATGGTCATATAAATTCAATCATTGTCAACCATAGCCAACAATAGTCAACCAAAGTATTTACCAAAGCCAACCATGGTCGACCATACTAAACCATGGTCAAACATAGTCAACCATGGTCAAGCAATAATCAATTATTGCTAGACAAAGTCAACCATAGTCTAACAAATTAAACTATGGTCAACCATGTTCAAACAATTTCTCGAGATATTCCTTCTAGAAGTACCTTTTAAATTTCCTTCAGGAAATTCTATCTTCATCAATATCCTTCAGCTTGACTAGCTGATCCCACCAAATGGATGCTTTACCTTGCAAATGGTAGACGACTACCCTTGCTTCCATGTTTGATGAGTACTAATGCAAATAGAAGAACTTCCTAAGTCCAAACAACCAAGCCTCCATATCTTCACTATGCTTTGCTTCTCCATCAAAGGTTGGAGGATTGATTCTCCTTGGTTCTCCCACTATTTTGTTAAGTTCAAACCTTATCCTCTTATGTCTTACTGGGGATCTTTCGAGACTTATTTTTTAGCTACTTGATGAATACACTTTCTTCTTCACTACGGAGGGCATGTGATGAGGTATTCTTGAATATGGTCTAGACCTCTCATGATCTCTTCTTGGAGATATTATTTGCTCTCCTTGCAACTGCTTCAAACTATACATGATCCTCTCTTGAGTGTGGATGATCCTTTCATTATCCTTTCGAAAATTCCTCACTTCCATATATTCAAACTTTTTACTGATCAGTCTTCCATACTCAAGGGTTCAAGGCTTCACTTGTGTCCATTTGTCCTTGCTTTTCCTCTTTCAAGACTTTTCCAAACAAACACTTATTCAGGGTTGCATGCATTTCGTCCATCTTCAAAATCCATCTCTAAACTGTGTATCTTATCCTTCACTACACTTATTGAGTCTACTTCTTTGATTCACTAACTGACATTGAAAGCTGCGATGTGCTCAATGTTAAATGTTGTTAGGGGACTATACACTTGAAATAATGTGATAACAATTGTAATTGGAATAAGGAGTAAACAAATTGATACTGGAATTGTAAATGTAACTTTGTAAGAATAAAAAAATCAAAACTAAAATTGTAATTGCAATAAGGGAATAAACAAATTGAAATTGCATTTGTAGTCATAATTGCACTAAAATAACTGAAATTGTACTTGCAGTTGTAATTGAAATTGCACTTGTGCTAATATAATTGCGGCCGTAAATGCAAATTGTAAATTGTAAGAACGTAGAATTGAAAATTTGTGATTGTATCTAGAATTGTAAAATTGCAACTGTAAATGCAATTGTACAATCATAGAATTGTAATAAAATTGCAATTATAAGTGCAATATGTAATTGCAAAATTGTAAAGTCGTAGAAGGCCCAACAGTAAAATTGTAGTTGTAACTGTAATTTGAAAAATTGCAATTGTAATTGTAATATTGTCAATCGCAAGATTGTCAAAATCATAAAATTGTAAGGTCGTAAGATTGTAAAAATTGTAATGATTGTAAAATCGTACAATTGTGAAATTGTATAAATTGGAAATTAAAAAAAAAAAACTAAAAAATAGTAACTGAGATTGTAATCGTAAAATTGTAGTTGTAATATAAGATTGTAACTTGTATTTGTAACCACGTCCTTGTAAAATTAATCTCTTGACATAATAAATGCATAAATATAGAGTAAAATATATCGTAGAAGGCCCAACAGTCCCACAGTTGGAACCTAAGCTCTGATACCACTTTGCAGTATCCCCGACATCGCTAAATACCTCGAAACCAAGGGGAGAGGGATGATTAAGGTAATGCAAAGTGGAATAAGGGACATAAGGTTATTCCAACATATCTAAATTCCAAATAAATAAACATACATCCCTTTTAAATGAAATGCGGAAAACAATGCATATCATTCCCCCTGAATGCACTTGCAATGCAAGCATGAATGCAATCCCGCTTTAACCTATAATTTAACATGTAACTAAAATTTGAAATATAAATTTAATATAAATTTACTTTATTTTTTTTGAAATATAAATTAAATTTTAATTTTTTTTCTAATAAGTAAATTTAATTTAAATTAAATCACTAATATTAATATAATATTAATTTATTTAATATTTTTTAATTTACATCACATTACATTTAATAACAATTATTAATTTTTATTTAATCCTTATTAAATATAATTGAATGTAAATTACATTTTTATTTACTTACATTAATTTATTTTATTTTAATATCAATTATTTTTTCTTAATTATTTTACTTTGCTTTAAGATCAATTTGTGTTCATAATTTACTTTTAATGTCAATTATTTTAGGTTTCTTTAATGTTTTTTACATTTTTTTAATTTACTTTTATTTTTATTTAATATTTTTTTTTTTTACTTTTGTTTATTTAAGTTTTTTCACTTTTATTTATTTTTTAATTATGTACTTTAATTTTATTTCTTTATTTTAATTTTTTTTATCTATTTATTTCTTTAAGTTTTTATTTAATTTACTTTAGTTTATTTTAATATTATTTTATTTTATTTTATTTTATTTAGTTTCGTTTATTTTAATATGATTTAATATTTCATTTTTTTTAATTTAATATGCATTTCTTTTTATTATTATTTAAAAAAATTATTTTTATTAAAATTTTAAATTTGCCATCTCTTTGTGTCTACTAGAAACAACCAACAACTACATATTTGAATGTAGTTGATATTAGCCAATCATATATCAACCACTATTAAATGTATGACCATAGTTGATATAAGCCGATGGACGAATATCAACCACATTTATTTATTATTTTATTTAATTTATTATTTTATTTAATTTATTATTTAATTTAATTTATTTATTTAATATCAATTAATTATTTTATTTTGAATTTATCTTTAATATCAATTATTTTACTTATCTATAATTTTTTTTACATTTATTTAATTTATTTTAATATTTTTATTTAAGATATTTTACTATTTATTTTTTATTTTAATTCACTTATATTTATTTATTTATTTTTTACTTTAATTTTATTTCATTATTTTACTTTATTTATGTATTTAATTAATTTAATTTTATTTTATTTTATTTAATTTAGTATATTTGTATTTCTTTATTTTACTTCTTATTTTATTTTATTTTTATTTTACTTTACTTTATTTATTTAATTAATTTTTTTTTTACTTTATTTAATTTTTTTAATTCACTTTACTCTATTTACTTTAGTTTATTTTTACTTACTTTACTTTTATTCTATTTCTTTATTTTACTTTATTTATTTTTTAATTTATTTTATTTTAATTTACTTTTATTTCTTTTTTTATTTAATTTACTTTAGGTTATTTCTTTTTTTATTTGATTACTTTAGTTTATTTAATATTACTTTTTTTTTAATTAAAATTTTAATTTCGTTATTTCTTCGTTGGGTCGACTGTCTACTAGCAACAACCACATTTTTAAATGTGGTTGATATTAGTCGATCGGCTAATATCAACCACTTTTAAATGTGTGGTCATAGTTGATATACGTCGATCGACGAATATCAACCACATTTAAAAATGTGGTTGTTTCTGGTGTTACAACGTCTTCATATTCAGTAATATTGTAAATTTTATTTCAATACTATATATTATTCTTTATCTCTTCATGCTTATACATTTATATTGTTGATGGAATCTTTTGGTGTTTAACATCATCTTTGTATTTGTTCTCTTCAACAGGTGTCATTGTATTCTCGATTAATAATTATGTTTTATCCTATGATGATAATATATTTAACTTTTTAAATTACATGTGATTTAAATTTCACTTTGTCTAGATTTACTCATAAAGTAATTTAATCATATTCCCAGGATTACATGACAGTCTCTTAATTTCAAGAATGCTCATGATGCAGCTGTTAATCTGTGCGTTTCAGTAGCTATTAAATCTGTGTATTTTCAGCCATTTAAATTTGCATTATAGAATAGTTAAGCATGAGTAGTTTTTATTATTCTCTTTAAATTAGTGAACCCAATTATGAGACTCTCTTGTTGAGAGCAAATCATATAGGCAGCAAGGCCTTTGTTCCCGCGAGAGTTAGCTATTTCAAACACACCGGAAGCTGCAATAAGTGACTTGTGTGGGATTTCTCTCTGTGTTGGCCATAGTCCGAAAAACCAGCCAACACCAACTTAATAACATATGTTACCCTCCTAACATAACAGAGAAGCTATCACATCATCTTAAATTTCCATTCCAAGAAAATATGCATCTCTCCTGAAAACACAAATCCTCACTGATATATGTACAACCAACAGTGATATAAAAATCATGATTTCTCCCAACTTAAACAGTTGCATTACATCTCATTTTCCACATAAGGAAAACAATTGTCAATTTTATGATCGTCTAAACACTTCTTGCTACCCATCAGATCATCCATTTTTCCCCAACAAGGACCCCATTACAATGAAGAGGTTGTTAAAATTAGGGTTAGAATAGGTTTTGAAGCAGAATTAAATTGTTTGTACTTTAATGCAAAAAATAAAATTACAAAACTAGTAATGGAAACAAAATAGTACAGTTGTAACAAACTAAGACATAATTTTCATCTCTTTCAACTTTAACACTCCCAAAGGTCATTGTGTTAAAGTTGAAGCACAAATTAACAATTGAAAATATAGAGCATCAGCAGTAGTGAGACTGATTAGAGATCACAAGTCTGATAACTTACCTGGTGAATTAGGACCTTTCTTATACCTAGAAATCGAACTTTCAGAACAGACTTTGCCTCTCAGAGGCAAGTCAACAACTGGAACAAAACCAACCCTTACCTGAGGGTTAGTACATACCTGAGAGAGAGAGAGAGAGAGAGAGAGAGAGAGAGAGAGAGAAAATGTTGTTGTAGGATGGGTTAAAATGTTACACTAGAGGCCCAAGACAGTCAACAGGTACACAGCAATTGAATGGCAACCACAAACAAGCCCTAACATCCCTAGATTAATTTCAGCAGTAAAAGGGAAGCCCCAAGCAACCCTCAATAGGTAGTAGCAACCTCCAGAAATTAACACAAACCCAAATAACCTTGGCTAGGCATGTTGAATAATTTAACAAGTAAATTTTAGCACTAGATCAGGTGTTATCAACACGAGGAAGCCCTAAAACTATAGATCTGACCCAAACAAGGTCCAAGCAGGCATCGACCACCACAAATGACAAGAGGCATCCCTAAAACAAACCACAAAGGACAGTGGTCTACCCAAACAGTCCATGGTGGAAGCAAATCAGTCCATAAAGGGCAACAAGCAACCCAAAAAATCCACGGTGGGGTAGCAAATCAGTCCACAAAGGGCATCATGCAGCCCAAACAGTCCACGGTGGGGTAGCAGGAATCCCAAAAGGGCGACAACCACAAGGGCGGCGACCCTCATCCAAGCAATCCATAGGGAAGCAGACATCCCAAAAGGGGTAGCGGCGCTACTCAATCAGTCCACAAGATAGTAGATCAGTCCATAAACAGCAGCAATCACCCCCAGGTAGCCCCTAAACAGCAACAACACCACCTCCACTGTCAGTGGTAGTCCCAGGCATCCCTAAAGTGGTTGTAATACCCTCAAAACAGGTGTCGGTAGGTAGTAAAAACTTAGGACAGGTCTCAGCCTCCTCAGATAAGGAAACAACACCCCTTTACAGGCTTAGATGGATCAACATTACCCTAAAACAAGCAAAAGCAGACCCTAACCAGATATAGGCACTCACAAGACAAGGCAACAATACCCTAGTAGCAACAACAGTCTACAAAACCCTTAATGTCATCCACAATTGGTGTGCAATAAACCCTAGAACAGTCCCAAGAAAATCAAAGCTGAGTTATGTATTGATAATGATATACAAATGAAGAATTATACTTGTATTTATAGTCTCTTAGTGATTTCTAGAAGGATCCCCTTGTTAATTCTTCATTGACTTAGGGTTTCCAACAAAATATCTTAAGACATCATTTAAATAATGAAAGTAACCCATTATAAAATTATAACTTAATATTATAATATCTTTATGAGTGGGTAAAAAGGACAAGTCAAAAGGTAGAGTGACATGCTCTAGTGGGGGCGCTAGCACATAGGACCAACAAGGAGGGGTCAACACAAGACTAGGCTAACACAAGGCTAACCACCATAAATCAAGGGTAGACACCCCTCAACCATAAGACCAAGGATGTAACCACAATGTGGGAAGACAACACTATTACCCACAAGACCAAGAACAACAAGGTGGGAAGACCAAGGGTGTAATAAAAAGTTGGGGAACAACCCATTTATCTCTCTCTCAAATGTACAAGTGTTCCATACACTAACTTAAAGTTCATCATCACCATATAAGGAAGGTCCACACTAGATGATGTGATCCTATGGTCCTCCTAACTGCTCCTAAGGTCAAGTGCTAGTGACTCCATCAAGGGGTGGCTAGTACCTTGAGAATACAACCTAGCTCAACCATCACGAAGACCTAGGAGAGGAGGGCATCACACATCATCATCTTGGTTAACTGACCAAGATCCACCTGGTTAACTGACCAGGTATGTACCTGCAGGAATTGCTTGGTCCTAGACCAAGAATCTACCTGGTACCAAACCAGGATGTCTCTATCTCATCTTGCAGTATATGCCTGGTCCTTGTGACCAAGAAACTCTCTGGTCCCATACTAGAATACCCTAGATACAGATAGGGACCCTATCCACATGCTAAGGACTTTGTCATGGCTTCAACCTGCTTGGTCCCAGACCAAGAACCTCAATAGACTGTTGGGGGCCCTAGGGTACTTTCTAGGGACTTACTCTTCCTGGTTAACTGACCAGGAACCCTATTTAACTGCCATGCAGGTTCCATCTGTAATGTACCAATCAGCTTTGATTGTACATTAACTGACTCTCCTACAAGACTTGAGGAAAAAATAGTGAGAACTAGTGGCTTGATTTGCTAAGGAAGACTTAAAAACATCAATTGAATGTCAAATATCAGTTTGGGTTCGCACCAACAATTTTGAGGAAGTTTTTATTAGGTTTCAAAAGCAAGCAAGAAAAATTGTATCTTGGGACTACACAACTAGTTCAACTTTAGGATTTCCCAAACAGGGGGAGAAGGCTTCGAATTCTTGGTTTCAGATATGGAATGAGTTGATTGACATGTTAAATGATATCATCGACTAAAATAAATCAAATTGGATTTGTAGAGTTTCATCTATTGATCAAACACTGAAAACTAGCTACTTTCCATGGCAATCTAGACTAGGTGCAAGAACTTGATATGAAAATCAAACTTCTCTTTATTCAATCTGCAAAATGGAATTCAGAGGTTCAACATTACATTAATTACAGCCAACTGAATCTAAAATACATCTCATATAAGTCTCAGGAAATAAATGCATAAGAGACAAAACTTTTCATCATAGAAAGACTAGAATTCCTCAGAATTTTGAATGGGACGCTTCCCAATATCTGCAAACAAACTCGAAATTCACTGGATCAGAATTCAATACCTGCAATAAACTCAATGGTGAATACTGGATGTCATAATCCTCTCAGAATAATTAGGGGCACATCTCCCAGCTTGGACTAAAGGCACATCTCCCAAGTCAAAGAGGAAAAATAGCTCTCAATTCAATTCTCAAACTATCCAAAAATGGGAAAGTGGTGGACACTCCTTCTTTTAGAGACTTGAGGTGACTTGTTGAGCAAGTCTTCTAGTCTAATGCGCCCTCATGGAGTGGATAAGGATAGCTTGGTTTCAAGCTTTTCTTTTTGCTTTGCTTTATGTCTTTGCTTTATCCTGCTTTTGTTGTTCTATCCTGTTTTTTTGCTTTTGACTGTTTTTTCCTGCTTTTCTTCCTTATCCTGCTTTTTCCGGCTTTTATATCTTAACTTGCTTTCTGCTTTTATCTGCTTTTCTTCTTTATTCTATTTTTCCTGAGCTTTACTACTTTTCTGCCTTGTGCCAGTTTTTCTTTTTTTCCTGTTTTCCCAGCTTTAACTGCTTTCGGCTTTTCTTCTTTTGCAAGTTATCTCTTGGTCAAATATTATCCTCTATTGCGTCCTTGGGATTCATTATCCATTTTATTTCATTAAAATAAATATTTATTAATGAAAATAACTTCTATTAAGTGCATCTCAAACTTAAGGAAATAAAATTAACACCTCCTAATTAATTAATGCCTTATGTTTCAAAATTAATCCCAAGTTTATGAAATTTTCTCTTCAACCCAATGGATTGATTGGGTTAGTAACTCAATCCAATGAACATCAATGAGGGGACATGACAGTCCTCCCTTCCTGTTGGCCTGATTTTATGACCTAGGCCAACTTAAGCAAATTATGCCCACACAGGTTGCTTACTGTAGCTTCCGGTATGTTTGACTTAGCTTAACCTTGCAGGTTGTGGTCCTACTACCAGCTGAGTTGTATCCTCTTAAGGAGAATATGGTTAGTTAAACTCAGCAAAATATTTCCTATGTTAATCTAAAATTAAACTAAAGTTAATTTCTAGGTTTATGTCATCCTAATTTTGCTTTCCTAGTGAAAGTCTTTG
Organism: Larix kaempferi; assembly: GCA_027924585.1. NCBI lineage: Eukaryota > Viridiplantae > Streptophyta > Pinopsida > Pinales > Pinaceae > Larix > Larix kaempferi. Next base: position 25,261,998 of record BSBM01000158.1, on the reverse strand, counting down.
GTTTTTTGGTTTTGTTTGGATTTCTAACTTAAGAAATTGTTTCAGATATCTAACAAATAATCTAAAATTAAAATTTATTTAACCGCTACAAAAATAAACTAGAAAAATCTAAACTAAAACTTGAATTAAATCTATTCTATCTTCCCTATCTCAGCTGAGAGCAAATTGATTGTTTATATTAACTATCAATTAACAATTATAAATAACAAAGAGAAATAAATGATATAATTCTAGATATTAAAACTATCAGAACTATTATCATTAACAATCGCTCTGTTGAATAAGATTTACGAAAACAGAAAGATAAAATAAGAAACCATTTTACTCATTCTGTAATGTAACTGCCAATGGATAATCAATGTTCAACACTGAATGTCTGTATATCCCTTTTTACAATGAGCTTCATGGTTTATATAACAAAGACTAATAACTTCCTTCCACTATTCTATGCAACTAGAAGCTAAAAATAGGCTTTCAAATCTACTAACTGTCGAACACCTAGGACCTAATAACAGTTCTACTTAATTAAAATCCCCTTCAATAGTGCACCTGGCATCTGGATCGTCACTTTTTTAACTGCAATATTATCCTTAAATAACGATTCGTCCATGTAGAAGATAAGAAGCAACTGGCATTTTATCCTTAGCATCTACATCATTCGAACTTGAAACAACTTCATCATCTGTTGACAAAACTTTAATGAGTAGAACTGCATCAAAATTGAGAGTTCATTCAGTTACGACACCTGCAAAACCAATTAATCATGTATAAGTTTTATTAACAATATAATTAATGACAAAACAGAAATAATAAATTCAATTAATGATAAGCAATGCCCGCAGAATCTACAATTATGTGGGCATGCTAATTACCTGTTTTAATACTTGCCAAAACGTAGCGATCAATAACGATTTTCAAGTGGTGATTTGCAATCTGGTAGCTCGACGAGCCTCGGATAGTTTAGCTCTCAGCTTCATAATCTCAATTTTATAACTCTCCTCTTGTTTAAGCATTTTCTGATTAACAGAAACTAAAGATTTATTCTCAGTTTTAAAATTGGCCTTCTTTGTTTTCAATAGTTGCCATCGGCCAACCCAGGTCAATAATTCTTCTTTTAACGTTTTTATTTCTTCATCTTTGACCAGAGTATTAGCCTGTAACTTTGCAACTTCGGTTTCTAATGTAGAAATTCGGTTCCTAAAATCCTGCTTGAGCATCCTTTGAAGACTTTCATCACTTCTGGCTAGAGAAGATGGAGTATAGTCTGATATATCATGAGAATTTTTACCTGAGCTTTCATTAACTATATCATCATTTTCTTCAGCTTTCCTTTAATCTGAATTTTCATTTTCAATGTCATTATAATCTGGGAAAATAATTTCATCTTCACTGTCGATTTCCACTAACGGATTTTCCTTTTGTTGTTGGATAGTTGCAGGGGTTTCGATAGTTTCCATACTTTGGGGTAAATCTACGAGCGGACTTAGAGATGGAATCTTCTTGGTTAAATTTATATTTCTTTAACATCATTGAGCACGTAATTTTGTTATCAACCACTACATCTGATTTTCTGATGGATTTTTTATCACCAATATTAACAGGGTTTTCACTATTCATTACCAACTTTCCCTTTTCCACGCTGATGTTAATGTTTTCTTTTATATGCACAGGGTCACTATCAAGATTTGATGCAGAGGGTTCATCATCAGCCAATTTCCTCATTTTTAATCGGGTTTTGGTCCTTCTAGGAGGCCAATGTTCAGTTGGCCCTAAATTATTTTCGATCAAAAACTGCTTCCAGGTCCTATTCGTCAAGGACAACTGGTATTGAACTAACATTTTGATTAGACCATGGTGAAATAAGCTATGCTCCTGATTTATCATTGCATTCTTTACAACATTTGACGTTTTTTCTAGACTATTAAGCAAATAATAGGGAAGATTTAGCTTATAACCAGTAAATGCCATTAATAGTCTAAGATGATAGAAGTGTACCAATGAATAATGCCCATCACAGGTAATATACCTGATGATCAACTAAAGCAATATTTTCCACTGCGGCTTTAAAAGCTTCATTGAATACCCAAATTTTTCATCGTACTCTGCAGGCAGGGGCGATAGAAATCGTTTACACTTGGTTTTGTTCACTTCTCCCTTCTTAAACCATTTTCCCCAATTTGTGGAAGCTGGGTTGCCTTAGCTATGAAGTCTTCTGACAAAACCAGGGTAAATTCCCTATCTAGGCAACATTATCTTTCAAAGATAATGCAAATCTACATGTTACTCCGGTGTTGTAACCATCGAAGCTAGCAAAGAACTTTCTCCAACCGATTTTCTCAATTAGTAGTGAAGCTTCAGGTTCTATATCCAACAACTCATCTTCAGATGGTTCAATTTGTCATAATGGAGCCATCTCTTCTATCTCTGGTGTCTCCTTCGTCTGAAGATCATAATGCGTTGTAAAAATCGAAGGGATAGGTATACAAGATTGGATAGGCATATTGAAAACTTCATTTAGCTTCATGAGAAACCAAAGGTTAACCCTAGGATCGTGTATAAGGATGATGCCTTTACTGTCAAAAGACCAGCACGTACAACTATCAGTTTGTAATGACATGACGGAAATCATAATCCCACACAAGAAATCAAATCAAATTATAAATGGGGTATCGTTAAAATGATATCTATATGAAACATTGGATAGGATAATAATTCCATCACATTCAGATCGAACAAGTGTTAACAAGCCTTGATTCATGTCCTATATCAAATAATTCACTTCCAAATTTCGACATGATGGAGCTATACATGGAAGCTAAATCTACTAACACCTAGATAATGGGAAATCTCACATTTATGAATAATGATGTCCCTTAGGGTTTTATCAAACCAATGAAATCACCAAAATCAACAATGACACAAATCATATCGTCCCAATCGTAATTCATAAATGATATTACTTCGGGATTGAGTTAGACCGATTTGAGGTGACATGACAAGTTCATAAAATGAAGAAATGTTAATTAAAATCATCATGCCAACTATACCGAAGATTGATCAATTGAAAATCTATCAAAACCAATTTCTATTTACCATCGTGATCATAACATAAAAGATTTGGATTAATAATTCGAAATGATATTAAAGGTAAGCCTTAGTCATTATAAGTTTATATGTACAATGCTAAGATTATTTATCTACAAATATCTAGACATAGCTCATAATATGGCTACTATAATATGGGTGTTTTAATATATCTATAAGGGTTAAAATAGAGTATGAAATAAATTTATTAACCCAAACAAATACATGTTTAAACATGAAAAATTAGTCATAAAGACCAGTCTTATATCATTGAAATCTTAAAATGAAAATCAAAAGAATTTACATGAAAGGTAAGAAATCATAAATCATAATCTAATTCAATATGATTAACAAGTAATGTCAATATCAGATAATATTAATAAGCAGCAACTAGAAAATATATTATCATAAAATATATAGTAAAAATTGATCATTTTAAAATATTAACAACTGCTAAAATAATCAAATTATGAAAGAATCGGCTTAATTCGAAAATGCTTCCTAAACTTTCAGTTTGACCATTAAATCTTCCCCAATTGAGAGTACCTTTAGAATCTAAGATTATGAAGGCACACTTTAATAATTTCAATAATTAATTAAAGAAGAGAACTGATCAATTTTATTTGGAAAAACAAAAAATAAAATCAAGAAGGTTGTTTCCTTCCAACAAATGGCGACCCACTGGGCAAACTAGTTATATCTGCTCATTCATCTCAAAAGCTGTAATATAAATTTGAAATTTGCTTAAAGAGATCAGATACCCTTAATCTAATAAGAACCAACCTAAATTCATATCTGCAAAAAATTTCAAACTCATCCTCATTTGTGCTAATAAATATTTTCGTCATAGACAAACTGGAGATTACCCTGTCAAAACAAAGTACTCAGTATAAAGATAATCTATATCATCAGTTTAAATATGCATCTATTTACTTCTCTGGAAAACTTCCAAAATCTGCTCCAATTATAAAAATATTTATTGATTTTCCATTAGATTCTAACTGAAGAATACCGTCCAGGCATGGTAACCTGATATTGATAGCATTATTCACGAGCACTACTAGGAATAAACAAGCTGGCTCGTGATGAGACATCCTGTCGCTTGATCTTTTGATCAAGAGCCATCATCCTAGTGATAAAAAATGATGTTATCCCTAATAGGGCTGATGATCATAATTACGTCAGCTCGTAATGAGACCTCTTATTCTTCAATCAAAATCCAACTTGTTATAAGGAATTATCCTTGAAGCAGATCTAGAAACCTCTCGTATAATAAATAAATCTTTTAAGGATGACTTGACAATATAAATCAATAAAGATTTTCCCAAGTACAAATTTTTGAAAAGGATATCCATCAGCTATCTTAACCATAAAGAAACTGAAGTCTAAGGGTTAATCCTACTCATAAAAAAAAAATTACCAATTGACTGTAGGTTCCTATCAGATTTGAGAGAATCTGATTAATCTAAGCAAATTTGAAAAATTTCAACCACTAATGAGAGACTGTCATTAAGTCACAAGGTTTATTTATTTACAAGTAACCTTGTCAAAAGAAATATGTACATAAGGGATGAATTTTTTATTTTATTTTTTTGTTTAAGCATAGAGCTTATTTATCTACAAATGCCTTCTCAAATGGAATTATATACATAAAAAGAGAAACCTGAAAACTTTCTTCAGACTTTATTTATTTACAAATATTCTGTTAGATAAAAGCATGTACATAAAAATGAAAAATTATGATGATAAAGATCTTTTAGAAAATTTGAAATTTGGAAATATTTACAGATAAGAAGATTCGAAATAACAAAAAACCAAATTATATTGTACATAAAAACAGTTTAAAAATAAAAAAGAAACAAAAGAAAAATGTTGTACAATTATTTATAAAATGAACAGATTATATACAAATTCAAAGTCTGATGAATTTAATAGAAATACCTTTTCAAAATCATTCCATTTACAGGGAATGTTTCGGACTGACCCTCTAAGGTTTGCAGACGAAATGTGTTGGGTCCTAACTTTTCAGAAATGACAAATGGACCTAACCAAAGTCGCTGAAATTTAGTATGCTCACCTTTGTCTTTGTGGTCTTTATCCCACTTCAAAACTAAGTCACCCACCTGTAAATCTTTGTTGGAATCTGAAGCTTGATCAAACTAGGACTTGACAATTTGTTGATGTTTTTCGAAGTGTTGTCTAGACCTGTCTCTATCTTCTTCTAGCTTTAGCAGAGTGTTGATCCTCTTCTCTATAGCTGAGCAATTTTCATCTTGTACAGACTGAGCTAATTGAAGAGAAGGTAAAAATAAATTTGGAGGCAAGATGGCTTATGTTCCATAAACCAGAAAGAAAGGTGAATTCCCAACATAAGCTTTAGGAGTAACTATGTCTACCCAAAGAGCATTAAACAGTGCAGTATGCCAATTGCGATGATGTGTGGCTATAGTTTTCTTCACAATCTTCAACAAGTTTTTGTTAATTGATTCTGCCAAACCATTACCCTGAGGGTAATAACTTGCAGAGTACATGATTCTAATACCTCTCTCCAATGCAAATTGAGTTAATTCAATTGAATAAAAGTAAGAGGCATTATCAAAAACAAGTGAATCAAGAATACCGAATCGAGTAATGATAAAAGATTCTAAAAATAAAATAACTTGATTGGCATTCACCACATGCAAAGGTGCAGCTTCTGCCCAACGAGTAAAATAGTCAGTTGCAGTAATCAGATATTTATGTTGCAACAAGGATGGAGGATTTATCGGACCTATTATATTAAGTCCCCATTGTTGAAATCTTCTTTCTACTGTAACTAGTTGCAACGGAAAGGCAGGTTTCTTCACTCTTCCTGCGGCGGTTTGGCAATCTTGACACTTTCTAACGAAAGCATAGGAATCTCGGAATAAGGTAGGGCAATAATAACCAGCCCTAAGAATTTTATGTGTTGTAGTCTCTCCTCCAAAATGGCCACCTGCAGGAACAGAATGTAATTCTTTAAAATTGTCTCAATTTCATCTTTGTCTAAGCAACGCAATAAGACTCCATATGAATTTCTTCTAAAAAGGGTATTATCAATCAATTGATAAGCAGTTGATTTCAATCTAAGTGCTCTCCTTTTCCTTGGTTCTAGGTGATCAGGAGCAGTGCCTGTTTCAAGAACAATTCTTAAGTCAAAATACCAAGAATCAAGAGGAGGTGGATAAAAGTATATTTCTCTTTTCAATAGGGCTTCATCAACACTGATTTCAGAGTCACTGTGTGGCAAGTGAGCTGCTTCAGCAGCCAATTTACAGAATCCATTTCCTTTTACTACTGTTGAAGGTTGAATCTCCAAATCGTACTCTTGGAGAGTTGTCATCCACGGGGCTCTTTTCTCACCTAAATCTTTTTGTACCAGTAAATTTCTTACTACATGAAAAGGGACAACCACTTTGGTTCTTGATTTCAAAAGATATGGACGAAAGTGTTTGACAGCTCTTTAAAAACAACAAAAGCCTGTTTATCAACCTCATGGTAGTTAAGTTCAACACCTTTAAAGTTTGATCTCATGAAAGAAATTGGTACTTCATTATTCTACTGATTATGTTGGGTTAAGACTGTTGCATATGCTATGTCTGAAGCAAAAGTGTACAATATGAAGTCTTTGCTTAAATTTGGGCTCAAGAGACTAGGAGATTCCGAAATGGCTTCTAAGATTCTTCGAAATGATTCTTTCTTAGTATGTCCCCAGTTAAAAATAACATCCTTCTTAATCATTTTTTGTAAAGGGCGGACGATTTCTAAAAAACTGAGAATAAATCTCCTAACAAAGTTTATCTTATCGAGGAAGGATTGCATTTCCTTTTTACTTGAAGGAAAATTTATTTTTGATATGGCTTGGGTTCGTTCAGGATCAATCATGATCCCATGTTTTGACACCACATAGCCTAATAAAAGGCCTTGTGTAACAGCAAATATCGTTTTCTTAGGATTTAAAGAAACCCCATATTTTCTACAACTCTCAAATACTTTTCCAAGATGAAAATTGTGGTCAGATCTATACTTAGAAAATATTGTAACATCGTCAAGATAGACGACTACTAAGTGATTAATTAATCCTCTAAAGGAAATATCCATTTCCCTTTGAAAGGTAGCCCCAACATTCATTAAGCCAAATGGCATCTTTCGATAAGCATATGTTCCCCATGGAGTTCTAAATGCAGTTTTGAGTTGTTCATATGGAGAAACCAGGATCTCATTATATCCTGAGAAACCATCAAGAAGTGACAGCATCTCAGAACCAAAAACCTTTTGTAATATTTGTTCCATGGGAGGAACTGGATAGTAATCTTTTTCGGAGGATTTGTTTAAATTACAAAAATCGACACAAAGTCGTATGTCACCATTTTTCTTCCTAACAGGAACAAATTATCTAACCCATTGAGTGTGTCTAACAAGGAAAATAATCTTGACAGCAAAGAGTTTGTTCAGTTCTTTCTTAATTGTTGGTTCAAGAGTCAAATGAAATTTTCTAAGCTTTTGTTGGAAAGGTTTTGATGCTTGTTTCATAGGGATTATGTGTTGCATGATTTGTGGATTAAAAGTTTTTAAATCATCATACATCCATGCAAACACATCTTTGAATTCCTTAAATAATTTAATAAATGTTGATTTTTCTGATGGGGTGCAATCTGTTCCTAAGTTTACTGTTTGAGGATTAGATTATGTCCCAAGATTTACAGCTTCATATTTTGGCTGTGAGATATTAGTTTTGCAATAGGGAACATCTTTAAATTTATCCTCGAGATCATAAAACTTTTCCAATCTTAAAACTGAGTTAAGAATTGGTTTTACCTTCTCAAGAGCCTTTTCAATTGAACAAAAATCATGTATTACCATAAAATCCCGCAAATTTTCGCCATGGGTAATTTCATCAATGGCTGCTTCTTTGAAGGTGTCATCATTCATTAGTAAAATCATAATCTGCATATCATCATCTAAAATGCGCTAGTTAATAATATTATCCGGTATAGAAGCTCTAAAAATTAATTCAACTGAAAATAAATCAGATGCAAAATTTTCAGATGGGATTAATCTAGAAGCAACATTTGCTAATAGATCAGCCTCTTGATTCTGAAATCTAGGAATGGAAATTATATTGAATGCATCAAAATATGAAATGAGATTCCATACCTCTCTTTGATAATTTTGCAAATGTTCTTAAATGCATTGTATTGAATTACGTACATGTCTAACGATAATCTCAAAATCACCATATGCGACCAATACTTTGATGTCCAAATCAATTGCTTTCTTCAGACCCTGGATTAGTGCTTCATACTCTACAATGTTATTTGTACAATCGAATTCAAGTCTACATGATATCTAAGTTTTGTTTCCTTTTGGGTCAATTAAAAGGAAGCCAGCGCCTGTTCCTTCTTTAGATTTTGACCCATCAAAGTACAAGGTCCAAGTAGAACTATCTGCACTTACTTTGCTTTCCACAATATGTACATAATCATGTTTATCTACATTATCTACAATATCCTTAGATGAAGAATCATGTGAATAGTAGTAATATTCAGAATTTCATATTAATTTTTTTTATCAGAAAAAAGAAGAATTTTCAGATTTGAAGTTTCCAAAACCTAGTTCATACATATAATTTCCCATTATGGAATCTGAAAACAGAACTAGTTCATTCAGATCATGCATTTCAGTCACTGTGTGTTTCAAATATATTTCCCTGCCTATCTTAATTTGATTGGATTTTCCGTTTTTGGGAAACCATAAGGTTGACCAATCTGTGGTGAAAAATCCGTTCAATTTTTTAGACCAATCCCTACTCAAGAACATCCCATATGCATCAGGTATGTCTGCGACCACAATATCTATGATTTGAAAAATTGAAGGGTTATTGGCAAGCCTAATAAAACATCATTCATTTCTCCCAAAACCCTCACATTTGATCTATCAAGTTGAGTAATATGTGACTCAGATGGAATATACTTAGCGTTCAACCTTCGACAAACAGACAAAGGCATCAGGTTAGTAGAAGCTCCAGAATCGACCGTATAGTTATGTAAGTTTCTATTAAAGATTTCAAAAGTCGGGAGAAACAGAGGAGTTGTGGATTTTGAGTTCTTCCCTATTAGCGAGGTCTTGTCAGCTGTTGATTTTCCTTTGTCATTAAAGACCAATTCACTGTTTTAATTATTAGGAGCTAGATTTTGCTGAACATTAGGAGCTATGGAACTTATGGTAGGAGTTATAATGGGACCATTGGGCATGGGGTATATTTGAAGTAGATCGTACATACTAATGTTTGCGCGTAATTTTTTCAAATCTTCAATTATATCGTACTACAGATCTAACTTCGGAGAATTCTGGATAGGTTGAGTTTTCTTAACAGGATGAGGATTATTATTGACCTTACTTGGACTAGAACTTGATGATGCTCTGGGGGTATTCATTGATGCTCTACTCCGTGTGTTATAGGCATGTTGACCTAAGGGAGGGTTTTTACTTTCATAATCTTTTAGCAAACTATCCCAAAAGTGACCATTTAACTGTTGCGGTTCTTGAAATTCTTCTTCATTTTCAGATTGTTCTTCTTCTTCATGATCTACAGTTTCCTGATTTGGAGATGTTTCAGACAAAGACAAGACTGCTCGAATAGTGTTAAAAATCTCCTCATTGACTGCTACATCAAGAGGGGAACTTGGTTTATTATTAGCAGCAAGATTTTTTATAAATTGGTTCCTAAAATACCCTCTAGAAGAAGAGCCCTCTGAATTAGTTTTCTTCATTCCTACCACTTCATTAGTTAATGCCCGGATAAAATTCTGCAGTTGTTCGACGTCGAATGCCTTATCTTTATCTAAGCTAGGTCTTTCAACTTTCTTTTGAGGAAAGGTATCAACTTTTCCGCTTCTTTCAGGTTCATAAGTCATGGAATTTTTCTCGACTTTAATAGCCTCTTCAAAGGTTTCAACAAGTGTCATCTTGTTAGCTTGTTTTACAAACATCCCTAGGTATTTCGGCAAGGCCAAAGCATAATTTTCTATAATGATATCCTCAAGTGGTTGAGAGGGGAGAGGAATTTTGTTTTTCAAAGTGAGGAATCTCTGATTAAAGTCTTTGATTCTCTCTTTAGTTTCCATTTTGATTCAAGACAACTCAAGAGCTAAAGCAGTGAGTGTTTTATCTTCCCTAAACTTGTCTAGGAAAGCTTTGTTGAAATCGGACCAGTTTGTGATTGAACCTTGAACTAAAGAGAAGTACCAATTTGATGCTCTCCCTTCAAAGGTTAAAGGGAACAAACGACAGACTACGTCCTCATGTTGAACGTTCATGCTCTGGACAACTAAAATGAACTTATCCACATGAACCTCGACTGGTTCTTTATTATCCAAATTAAACTTCGGAAGAAGTTTGTCCAAATGTTTTGGAAATGGATGTTGCACGCCGGTTATAGCTACAACACTTGTTCTTAGCCATGGAAGTGGTGCGTTTGGTGGTGGATTAGATGGAGGATTACCTCCTCCTCCTCCAGGTATGTTTCCAGCCATAGGATCTTCTTCAAAATCTGAAGAACTTTCTTGATTAAAAGGACGTGGAGTATTAGGTGGCGAATCCGGAGGTGAAGGTGGCTGACCAAAGCCTTCTAGATTAAGGAAACCACGTGAAGTATGTGTTCTAGTATTCCCCCTAGATCGACCTCTAGTCTGATGAATTGGAGTACCATTTTGCACAAAATCAGTCTGTGATAATTCTTGTTCTATTGTGGTTAACTGAGTATTATGTCTATGTCTTTGAGGTAGTCCGTAATCTAAAGGTGATAGATCAGCTTGATGAGCGTAAGCTCTTGTAAGTATTCGGTGTGATTCTTCTAAGACTCGAATGTTTTGTTATGGGGTGTAAGGAGATGTATTCTGATCTTGTTCGAGAATGCTCCTTACAGTATCACTAAACGAAGAACTACTGAATTCAGTTTGTACTGGAGGAAATTAACTGGTTGAAGGATTATCGTTGGTTCTTTCAGCCATTAATCATTTGTTGGCTCTCCTTCTAGCGCCATTTGTTGGCCTGCTTTTATGGCCTAGGCCAACTTAAGGAGATTATGCCCACACAGGTTTCTTACTACAGCTTCAGGTATGTTTGCCTTAGCTTAACCTCGTAAGTTGTGGTCCTGCTACCAGCTGAGTTTTATCCTCTTAAGGAGAATATGGTTAGTTAAACTCAACAAAATATTTCCTATGTTAATCTAAAATTAAACTAATGTTAATTTATAGGTTTATGTTATCCTAATTTTGCTTTCCTAGTGAAAGTCTTTGTTTTTTGGTTTTGTTTGGATTTCTAACTTAAGAAATTGTTTCAAATATCTAACAAATAATCTAAAATTAAAATGTATTTAACATCTACAAAAATAAACTAGAAAAATCTAAACTAAAACTTGAATTAAATCTATTCTGTCTTCCCTATCTCAGCTGAGAGAAAATTGATTGTTTATATTAACTATCAATTAACAATTATAAATAACAAAGAGAAATAAATGATATAATTCTAGATATTAAAACTATCAGAACTATTATCATTAACAATCGCTCTGTTGAATAAGATTTACGAGAACAGAAAGATAAAATAAGAAACCATTTTACTCATTCTGTAATGTAACTGTTAATGGATAATCAATGTTCAACACTGAATGTCTATATATAAAGTTAAATCGCTTATTAATCAAAACAACTATAACAATATAGATGTAATAAAAAACAAGTTGTTGAAAGTAATACCACTTAATCAAAATTATCAACAGAAATTTGATTGAATTGATATCAGTAGTATTTGTATCAAACACTAATGTTGTGTGATGAGTAATTTAAATAACAATAATACAATTATAACACAGTATGACTGCATAAAGATTTAAGATAAGAAAGCATAATATTGAAATATAAGTATATATATATATCAAAAATGATAATACACAGTTATACCAGTTTCGACCATGAGCTTGACAACATCCAGTAAGAGAAACTCCAACAGAATTGAGGCAGCACGTAAAGTGTTATTTCAATATAAAATTCTTTCAATAATACTCCATCCCTTTTTACAATGAGCTTCATGGTTTACATAACAAAGACTAATAACTTCCTTCCACTATTCTATGCAACTAGAAGCTAAAAATAGGCTTTCAAATCTACTAACTGTCGAACACCTAGGACCTAATAACAGTTCTACTTAATTAAAATCCACTTCAACAGTTCGCCTGGCATCTGGATCATCACTTTTGTAACTGCAATCTTATCCTTAAATAACGATTTGTCCATGTAGAAGATAAGAAGCAACTGACATTTGACACTTAGCATCCAGATCATTCAAACTTGAAACAACTTCATCATCTGCTGACAAAACTTTAATGAGTAGAACTGCATAAAAATTGAGAGTTCATTCAGCTGCGACACCTGCAAAACCAATTAATCATGTATAAGTTTTATTAACAGTACAATTAATGAAAAAACAGAAATAATAAAATTCAATTAATGATAAGCAATGCCCGCAGAATCTACGATTCTGTGGGCATGCTAATTACCTGTTTTAATACTTGCCAAAATGTAGCAATCAATAGCGATTTTCAAGTGGTGATTTGCAATCTGGTAGCTCGACGGGCCTCATATAGTTTAGCTCCCAGCTTCACAATCTCAATTTTATAACTCTCCTCTTGTTTAAGCATTTTCTGATTAACAAAAACTAAAGATTTATTCTCAGTTTTAAAATTGGCCTTCTTTTTTTTCAATAGTTCCCATCTGCCAACCCAAGTCAATAATTCTTCTTTTAACATTTTTATTTCTTCATCTTTGACCAGAGTATTAGCCTGTAACTTTGAAATTTCGGTTTCTAATGTAGAAATTCGATTCCTAAAAGCCTGCTTGAGCATCCTTTGAAGACTTTCATCACTTCTGGCTGGAGAAGATGGAGTATAGTCTGATATATCATGAGAATTTTTACCTGAGCTTTCATTAAGTATATCATCATTTTCTTCAGCTTTCCTTTTATCAGAATTTTCATTTTCAGTGTCATTATAATCTGGGAAAATAATTTCATCTTCACTGTCGATTTCTACAAACAGAGTTTCCTTTTGTTATTGGATAGTTGCAGGGGTTTCAATAGTTGCCATACTTCGGGTAAATCTACGAGCGGACTTAGAGATGGAATCTTCTTGTTTAAATTTATATTTCTTTGACATCATTGAGCTCGTAATTTTGTTATCAACCACTACATCTGATTTTCTGATGGATTTTTCATCACCAATATTAACAGGGTTTTCACTATTCATTACCAACTTTCCCTTTTCCACGCTGATGTTAATGTTTTCTTTTATATGCATAGGGTCACTATCAAGCTTTGATGCAGAGGGTTCATCATCAGTCAATTTCCTCCTTTTTAATCGGGTTTTGGTCCTTCTAGGAGGCCAATGTTCAGTTGGCCCTAAATTATTTTCGATCAAAAACTCCTTCCAGGTCCTATTACTCGAGGACAATTGATTGAACTAATATTTTGATTAGACCATGGTAAAATAAGCTATGATCTTGATTTCTCGTTGCATTCTTTACAGCATTTGACATTTTCTCTAGACTATTAAGCAAATAATAGGGAAGATTTAGCTTTGAACCAGTAAATGCCATTAATAGTCTAAGATGATAGAAGTGTACCGATGAATAACGCCCATCACAGGTAGTATACCTGATGATCAACCGAAGCAATATTTTCCACTGCGGCTTTAAAAGCTTCATTGAATACCCAAATTTTTCATCGTGCTCTGCAAGCAGGGGTGATAGAAATCGTTTACACTTGGTTTTGTTCACTTCTCCCTTCTTAAACCATTTTTCCCCAATTTGTGGAAGTTGGGTTGCCTTATGAAGTCTTCTAACAAAACCAGGGTTAAATTCCCTATCTGGGCAACATTATCTTTCAAAGATAATGCAAATCTACGCGTTACTTCGGTGTTGTAACCATCGAATCTAGCAAAGAACTTTCTCCAACCGATTTTCTCAATTAGCAGTGAAGCTTTAGGTTCTATATCCAACAGCTCATCTCCAGATGGTTCAATTCGGCATAATGGAGCCATCTCTTCTATCTCTAGTGTCTCCTTCATCTGAGGATCATAAGGAATTGTAAAAATCAAAGGGATAGGTACACAAGACTGGACAGGCATACTGAAAACTTCATTTAGCTTCGTGAGAAACCAAAGCTTAACCCAGGCTCGTGTATAAGGATGATGCCTTTACTGTCAAAAGACCAACGCGTACAACTATCAGTTTGTAATGACATGACCGAAATCATAATCCCACACAAGAAATGAGATCAAATTATAAATGGGGTATCGTTAAAATGATATCGATATGAAACGTTGGACAGGATAATAATTTCATGACATTCAAATCAAACAAGTGTTGACAAGCCTTTATTCATGTCCTGTATCAAAGAATTCACTTCCAGATTTTGACATGATGGAGCTATACGTGAAAGTTGAATGTACTAACACCTTGATAATGGGAAATCTCACATTTATGAATAATGATGTCCCTTAGGGTTTTATCAAACCAATGAAAGCACCAAAATCAACGATGACACAAATCATATCTTCCCTATCATAATTCATAAATGATATTAATTTAGGATTATGTTAGACCGATTTGAGGTGACATGACAAGTTCATAAAATGAAGAAATGTTAATTAAAATCATCATGCCAACTATAACGAAAATCGATCAATTGAAAATCTATCAAAATCTAAGTCTTAAATCAAAACCAATTTGGATTTACCATCGTGATCATAACATAAAAGATTTGGATTAATAATTCGAAATGATATTAAAGGTAAGCCTTAGTCATTATAAGTTTATATGTACAATGCTAAGATTATTTATCTACAAATATCTAGACATAGCTCATAATATGGCTACTATAATATGGATGTTTTAAGAGTATGAAATAAATTTATTAACCCAAACAAATACATGTTTAAACACGAATTTTTTTTCATAAAGACCATGTCTTATATCATTGAAATCTTAAAATGAAAATCAAAAGAATTTACATGAAAGGTAAGAAATCATAAATCATAAGCTAATTCAATCTGACTGACAAGTAATGTCAATATCAGATAATATATAGTAAAAATTGATCATTTTAAAATATTAACAACTACTAAAATAATCAACTTATGAAATAATAAGCTTCATTCGAAAATGCTTCCTAAACTTTCAGTTTGACCATTAAATCTTACCCAATTGAGAGTACCTTCAAAATCAAAGACTCTAAAGGCACTCTTTAATAATTTCAATAATTAATTAAAGAAGAGAACTGATCAATTTTATTTGGAAAAACAAAAAATAAAATCGAGAAGGTTGTTGCCTTCCAACACCTCCCAAAATTGCTTGTCCCCAAGCAATAAACCAACTCCAACAATCTATGAAGCCAACCAGTGACTTCACTCCTCAAAATATGCTATTGGCTATCTAGAATTGGAATCCTCAATTCCAAGCTAACCAAAGGTCCACCATTTTTCTGCTACACTACTCTGATTATTACCCTTTTCTCAAAAGTAACATTGTATCCTGTGCAGCTATCCAACCCCCAACTGCAACAACTGAATGGGGGGATCTCACTTTTTGTGTTGCATTCCTCTAGATGACATTGACATCCCAAGAAATCCATGATACGGAGGATTCTTGGATCCCATTGTCTTTGTTGCATGTATCCTAATAGCATTGTTTCTTGTGGAAAACTATTGTAATGTCCCCATTCAAATAAATTTCAAGAAGAGAAAATCCCACCAATCCCATTAGAGAAGCATTGGGAGCAATATTCTTAAGTTTCATAACCATTTGTGAAGATTTACTATCATTTCCCCCTATGTTAAAGCTAGTATACAAACATCTAATTTATGGAAGTTGCAGAAGCCTATAAAAACTAATTGATGATGAATTGGGGAGCCCATTGAATTCCTTTATCATTACAATGTCTCTGATCTAAAATTTGGGAAGGTCTTACAGTGTTTGGGAAGCCATCTTTGTCCCCTGCCCTTGGGGGTTTTCACGGGGGGTTCCCTCAGTGAACTTGTTACATAGCATGACCATTCGCATGATATTAAAGAATATCCCTAATTTCACTAAATATTGGAAAATGCCTCCTAAAATTGTATTCCTGAACCCCCCTCCCAATATACTTTTCCAATTAAAAAAAACCCTAGTTTCACTAGATATTGTAGGTATCCATTTTTATCAACCCATTTTTAATACCCCCTTTACATCATATTATCAAGTTGTAACAACAATGAGCCCTAACACATCATCCTATAAGCAAATAGGATGTTAAATAAAATAATAGTATAATGCTAATAATGTTCCCATCGGGAATGCAATGGCGGTTGATCAATTTGTAGCGTTGGATAGTGGAAGACCCAACGAAATAGTAATGGGGAAAGATAAATGCATAAAAAGCAACCCAGTCAAGAGATCAATGTAACAAAGAATGTAAAATAATGATAGTCTAGTAGTCAATGCAATGCTTAGAAAAGATGAGAATCGCAGATGTTGCACACTACATCCTACCAATCTACCAATTTTATATCATGTAAATAAAAGTATAGCCATAGAGAGCTCATTTTTTCTATAAGCTTAATAAATTAAACTCCATAAAAATGCAAAAATAAAACCCTTTCGTGGATTGACTTCCCTACATTTCATTGTATTTTATTTATTGAGACAAGATGTGAATAAACACTTGATTTTCACTAAGAACAAACTACACCAAAGAAATAATATTGATGCATGGGGAAAATGTATTAAGAAAATTTTAAACATGTTTTAAAAACTTGAAACAATCCATTAACAAAAAGTTAAGTCTTACAGATCTTCATAACTGAATCTCACATGTTTGGAAACTCTTCCTTCACGAGGAATCTCAAATATCCTCGTGCTCATGTGATCTTTAAAGTGGAATTTAACTCTAAGTACAGATACATTATCCTTCATTGTGGGCCTTGATTTTTGGGACATACAACAAGCTTATTCATCAAACCTTTGGTACTTATTCTTTGACTCCACTTCTGATTTGTTAACTTCAACACCAATGTGGCTCAGGATCCCCAATCTACCTTTGCACTTTTGGGGATCTGAGTCCTTGATCTCCATTGGAAATTCAGTAGGGAAGTTCCTTTTCTGGTCCCCAAAAACCAGCAAAAGACAAATCACAATGTATCCCAGATTGTGTGTAAAGGTGGACTTTGAATGGCATCACTGAAGATATCTTGATTTAGATAGTAGGTAAGGTCTGGAAGCAAAAACTATAATATGAACATGTAGCTTTCAGATGTTGAGCATGCTTTGAATATGTTCACTTGGAGGTTTCCTTCCCAAAGCAAAGTGTGAAGATTGTTAAGTCCCTCAAGAACCCTCCTGGAAGAAAGATCAAAAAGAGGAACCACAGACCCACTCGAGTGAATGGTGCAGAACATCACTTGATTCAAGTAGGAGACTCCACCAAGGATGCAGGGAACCCAAAGAAGAAAAGGAATTGACTAGCAAAAACAATTATGCGTACAATGTAGGTAGGTCAGACCCGACAATGGTAGCTTCTCCACTTAGTATTCCTTCTGGGGAAGTGCGGCCAGGTGGATGGATAGAAGTTAAGAACCCAAGTAGAAAATAGATTACTACTCCCAAGGGTGCCTCTGAAGAGACATTTTTTATTCAAAGAAACAAAAAGCAATGATCATATTAGGGTCTGAGGGTTAAGGCCCCATCCATAGAGGTGAGTAGTAATGACAAAGACATGGAAAAAGTTGGACAGCTCCAAACAAGAACCTTTATAACAAACAAATGATCTTGTGATTTCAATGGAACTGAGATCTCGTAAAACATATTTAGATAGCGTATTTTCTTAGTTTCATCTTGTTGTATGTTTCCCATCATGTATCTTTGTTGTAAAAAGAACCACTTCTTCTATTTGAATAACTAGCAATTTCACTTGACGGTGCAAAAAGAATGTCGTAAAAGGAGGCAAGGTGGAAGAAGTGCAATTAAGAGAGAAGTTGAATAGTGGAAAGAAAAAATCTATAGGGAATGATGGAAATTGAATATGTTGAAAATGCAAGAAAGTGGTGACAAGATAGTAAGAACATAACAATAAGAGATACTTATAGAAAGCAAGGCAACAAGAGTAGCATCATTAAATAACACAACCTGTCTAATATCTTATTAAATAATTATATAAAAAAATGATATTCTTTCCTTCACACTAGAACCAATAACAATAAACTAATTTTCATAACTTGATATCCTTATAATTCTTTTCAAGTTATTCTTGACATTTAGCCCTAGTTAGTGTAGGTCGCAAGGAAAATGAATAAAAACATTGTATATATTAATCCTATCATTCCATTATTAACCCAAGCATATCCTATAATAATTTTAAAAGATGCATATACATCACTATATGCAAAATAAATAGCTATTAAAAGGGGTGTTGCACCTTTGAATGCCACTAAATCAATTTCCTAAATTGAAAATACCAAGTATGAAATATGTAGATAGTAGCCCTGGAATCCATAGTTTTTTTTATCCTAAAACTATTTGGCATTATGAAATAATCATGATACATGTTGGAACAATGGAACTATTAGCTATGGGATGCAACCTGAAACTATGTGGTAGTCTAAAATAATCATGAAACATGTTGAAGCAACGGAACTAATGACTATTGGATGCAAAGGTGCCATGGCCATCCACCACATAGTTTTTTTGTACCATGACCATCCACCACATGGCCACACACTTGAAGGAAATGTTTTCGTAATCCACACCTTGTTCATGAGTTTGAGCCCATTATCTCAAATTGATCATGTTTGGGAGAGGATTGAGGAGTTCAATATTAACACATAAACAAACATAAAGAGACAATTGTGTCTCCCTTGTTAACTTAATAATACCATAAAACCCTTGAGCATTACCATTAGCTCTGAGGTGCAGCTCATTCGAAAGAAAAATAAGTAAATGATATAATTTTACCTAAACCATTATCATTATCTTTGAAGTGGACATGATTTCAATATAGACAAGGAGAAAAAGTAACTTTCCATACTAGAGTGCTATCAATATTACCATAAATTTCAAGGCATAAATCTTTTCGAACCCTTGTCATCATCACTTTTCAGGTGGATATGGTGGCCTTTTAAGAGGGAATACATGTTACATGTTTTTTTTAGGTGTATATGGTAGCCTTTTAAGAAGAAATACATGTTACATGTTTCTTAACTTATTATTAAACTCATTTAAGTTTCACACAAGAAAAAAATGCATCCCTACTTTATTTGTTTTTCATATACATTAAACTTATTCATTCATCCATATTAATATACATACTTGTATCTTTAATATTTATATATTTATAATTAATTAATCACTTCTATTTTGATGAAATCTAAAAATACATCCATCCATTTGCGTGTACATGGATAAAAGAACAATTGTATAGTTCTAAATTTTTGTTTTTGCTTGTCAAATATTTCATCAAAAAATACAGGATAATGGTAACACTTCAGATTATTAAAAAATCTTACGTGGTATATCACAGCATATATGTGATCTATTAATTTTTTTACATACATTGTTTTTCTTTAAATTTGGCTAGCCATGGCGACCCCAATACAGTGACAAAAGAAGAATAGTGAAAAGATACAATGATACAGTGACAATGATGACTATAATACAAGCTCATGATACAATGACAATGACAACTATAATACAAGCTCAAAAGAACTATGTCATGCAATCATGTGAAAGCAATTTATTAGTTCATCAATGAGAAAACCTTACCTCTTCTAGTACGTTTCTTGTGCAGGATCCAATAGACACAGTCTCTACACTGAATTACATCACCGGTTCTCATTGAATTCTCACCTACATAGTCTGCAATATCATACAAGTGTAAGAAGGCATAATTAAGAAACAACAAAACAAAATCAATAAAATTTCTTCTCCTATATGTATATATGCTTGCAAAGAATAATGCAACAAACATGTTCAACAATACAAACTACTCGTGAATTTAGCAATCCATCTAGAAGTCGGGGAGTAAAGATACCTTCACAAATGTAACTTACACACTAGTGCACTACAGGTTCATCCACGGTAGCCTGCAATGACAAAAATCATTCAACTACAATTAAAATTTCATAAAAAAAGGAAATAAATGAAATTGTGAGCTTCTAAAATAAATTTCATATAGAATGCAAGTCATCACTATGAATTATAAAGAGCCAACCAATGACAAAAATAAAATGTATGAATTAGAGAAGACTTATTATGTTTAACTACTGATTAAGCATCAGATTTCCAAAAAAATAAAATATTTGTCCTTGGGTAGGAGACATAGATAATGAAAGATCAAATTAAACAAAAATCACAAGACAAAAATAAAATGTATGAATTAGAGAAGACTTATTATGTTTAACTACTGATTAAGCATCAGATTTCCAAAAAAATAAAATATTTGTCCTTGATTAAAAATAAAATATTTGTCCTTGGGTAGGAGACACAGATAATGAAAGATCAAATTAAACAAAAATCACAAATCTATAGTGCTAGACCCACTAGCGTAAATCATTAATCGACTACAGGAATATTAAAAGGTAAAGACAAATTTAGGTAACAGCTTAGATAGCATGCCAAATTTTGCATATGAGACCCAATTACAGGGACATACACTTTACCCCTTTGGATTTGACCTCATAGCATAGTTCAGTTGTCAAACTAGAATTGCAAATCCATCTGCACCACACTACGCCATTAAAATATTCTCAACACTACTTCGAAGGTAGTATCAATGCTTAAACACTGGCTTTGCCATCAAGACAAATCATGAATAATTTCCTACATTTATTGTTGAAGGTCAAACTAAATGTAATCAACACGACGTGGATCCAATCACCCTATTGTGTCGTAATCAGAAAAAGAGCATCACAAATATGCCAAAACACTAGAGACCTAAAAATACTCTTCCAACTTTAAAATTAAATTATTTTATTAATGTCAAAAAAAATATCAAAAATTTTTATTAAAGGTACGTATTGCCAACTTATGAGTTTCCTCTCTGTTATGGGGACACGAGGATGACCTGATATTAAATCAAGAAAAATAACCACAAACAATCTTTTGACTACCCTTTTACCAACCTTTTACAGATGGTAGCTCCCCCGTTTCTACAGGTAATATAATCAACTTATGATTTTTCTACAGAGCGCGTTCATTATAACAGTTGAATAATCTAGAATGGTGAGATTTTTACTTTGTTTCAAATGCATAAAGAAAAGTGAACATATCCTAAAAAGACGGAAAAGGCATCCCTAACCTGTAATAACATACGACATTGAACCTTACCACAAAAAACCCCAACTCAAACCCTACTAAGTTTTTGTTATGCACCTTCCAACCATTAAAAACAAATTTAAACATCTCATTTTACATAGAAACTTCTCACAATGGCCTATCAGTATATCCATTGGAAGTGCAAACTACTTTCATGTATGAGAAGAGCATAAATTTGGTACCATACAAAAAATTATGAAGAACAGTACATAATAACATTATGCAAGTAGGTATCATAAAAAAATAGGACTAATGAATTGCATACCTGATTAAGAGTTGTGGTCATATTGCAGAGGAAGGATTGGAAATGGCATGTTGCGAAGATATTCAAGTCTCAGCTGATAACTCGCTCTTTGAATTTAACCAAAGTGGCTAATATACACTGATCGATGCAATTACATTTAAAAAGGGAGGGAAATGATGCATGTTCGACATATATCAACTACTTTTAAAAATGTGTTTGTGCCAGTGATATAATTTGAGTCATCCCATGCTTGGGCATAATTAAGTTGCAAATCCCCATCTGCTTGACCATGAGCAAAATGGGCATAAGCAACCTATCATATAAACCATGTGCTCAACTTTCAAAATTCAAATAGCTTCAACCCTACCTTTGACCTGGCGGTATCCTAGTTGTAGTTCTACTTTAGTCTTTTCCAGTTATATGTTTTGCAATACCCATGTATATAAGTACAACAGCTTGGCATAACCAACCCATCACACTTGGTTCAATGGCATAGCGAGTTTTAGCCCCTTCACAAGGATTGCTTTTAGTTTTGCATGATTTTTGTATGATTTCTCCATAATTATACAAAAAGTAACCACAAACCACGACTGCTCTTATGAAGACCACACTAATAAGTTTTTATCAAATCTAAACAATTCACTGTAGGCAGAAAACACCCAATCATCATCTATCCACAGTCATCCACATAGATAACATGGAAACTTTTCCTTTGCCAGTGAGGCTAGTAATATCCAGAATCTAATTGATAGAAAACTTTATTTACATCTTATGATACAGAAAGCATGAATACAACTACAACTGATCAATCTCTAGTTGTAATTATGTTGGAGTCTAACATCCGTACAAGGTAGTCTAGAAAGTAGTCAATGTCTTATCCATTCTTGGCAAGCTACAATGATAATATTTTGTACACCTTCATAAAGAAAATCATCCAATGGATCCAGACTCTAGATTAAATTCCATCTTTTCAATCAATATGATTGAAGAAGAAGGTGAAGAAATTAGATGAAATCTCGTACATGTTTTATTTGGTTAGGAAAAATCAATCTCAATAAGCAATCCCTGTAAGAGAAAATGGGTAGATGGCTAATGCACACATGTAACTGCATTCTGGGATCTTAACATTTTTTGTCAATAACTAAGCAAATTTACCACTAAACTTCACAACCATGCATTTTGTAATCCTGTTAATATAGCTGAAAAATGGTTTAAGTTCTTCCTATTATTATTGATGTTAACTACCTCAGAACAAAGATGATATGCCATAAAAAAATCATTATACCAAAATTATAACTTCGAGATAAATAATTGCAAGGTGAAGTATTAATGGAATTCCAACACCATATTAATATGTTGCCAGCTCCACCACTGTGCATATGCTTAGGAAGGTATCGCCGGCCATGTCGAGGATAGGGTCAACAACAAGTTTAAAGTCCTCGAACCTATTGGAGACCCAACTTGCAAATTCTACCTCCTCTGTATCTTCAATGCACTTGTTCCTGAGAGTCCTCAAACCCTCTTTATAGACACCCCAATCAATCTATACTTTTTGATCTACAGAAATAAGAACTATCTACAAAAACTTATCTTTAGTATTTTATGGCCTCCACTATCGCTAGTGTTGAAAAGATGCAACATCGGTGTTCCTTTTTGCAAAGGAGAGAGTAATTTTACTTCCTTTCTCAAAATTTGATAAATCACCCTCCCAGTCCTGTAGTAGTCACAAAGAAACCTCTTAATATGATGAGGCATTATCCAAATAAAACCTTGTTAAAAATGTTGCATGAGATCAAAGTAGCCTAAGTCAGAAAACTGTAGAGGTCGTGGAGGGAAGACCTGTAGCTTCTCTCATATGGAAGGTACAACCTTATGCAAACTGTCAAAACAATATGGAGCATTCCTTGACTTCACACCATTGTATTCCAAATCAATGCTTCGAATAAGACACAGTAGCTCTTTTGAAGATATCAAAACACTTAACACCTACAGATGTAAACAAAATATCATATTATTTTACAACAGACTTCAACAAATTATAATACTTTTTTTTTCTGCTAAAATAAAGAAAACAGTAATACTACAAAGAACACATTAAAAAAAATTCCCTTCGTTCATTCGTATAGCCATAATTTGTAACTTAATAGACACTTTTCATAACTTAAATGTATCAGAAATTAATCATATGTTGTTAATATTGATATTTTCTCTTTATATAGCACTTACTGCACATGCAAAATCAATCTACAAAGGGTGGCAATCTGCATTTTGAACCTGGACAAAACTTATTCTTCTTTCCTACTAAGTTATTATTCCAATTTCCCACACAGTAAGAAGTTCCAATTAATTGTTTTTCAGACTTCTACAATTAGATTTCCCATGTCTGAACTTTACCTAGACAAAACCTTAATCCACCATGGGATCTTGATTTAAACAACCATGGGGCTTTGCTTAAAGAGTCATTGCTTATACATCTATTGTTTGATGCTATCAGTATAGGGAAAAGGAAAGAGCAATGCACCTTTTGCGTCATCTAAAGAACTGCCTTGGTATCGATGTGCACAAACTTGTGGTAAAATACAAGAAACTGAACAACAAGAGAGTTGTAAAAAGGATAACTCATCAGAACATAATCTTTGCTACTGGTCATTATATCCATTGCAACTTTCTTTTGTGCTTATTTTTATTATTGAACCCACAGAGTCAATACCATTCTTTTTCTTTGAAAGCGAGATCCTTGAAAGTGGAGATAATCGTTGATCCCAATCCCTCAGCATCTTATTCTCGGACTCGAAATAATTATTCTCTTCAAAACCAGGCCTGATTTAACCTTCTACACCAGTTTTCCAAGGCTGTAAATAATCCAACCATAAATCAATGATAAATGCAGTGTTCTTCAGAAAAGTACCGACTAGCCAATAACTGAAAGGTCGTAATATAAATCTGTACAAAGGCCTCTGTAGCAGAAGGGACCACGTAGTAGGCACAACCAGACTGGTCAATGGCAAAGATAATGAGCTCAATCTCAAAGTATCCATGTGTGATGGAACCCTCCATCCAGAACTCAATTCTTCTCGAGGAGATAACAAAGTACTGTTTACATAATTCACCAGTATTATGATAGCCTCAGTAATTTCTACCCCGGGGAGTGCATACCTAAAATATTGATTACTAACAGGTAACAAGATATTAAAAAACTGGCAAAGTTGCAAAGGCAGGATTGATTACAAACAGGTAACAAGATATTAAAAAACTGGCAAAGTTGCAAAGGCAGGGGCGAAAAATCGTCATTCACCAACCAAAATTGTACAAAGGTATGAACAACAAACTATGCGAGAGAAAATATTGAAGTGTTCTCCTCAAAAGAATGTACAGACTCATTAGAAGCACACAAATCAAATATGGGAACAAATTTGTGCATATATAGATTCAGAAAATGAGTAGAATTGAACTTTCCAGGTATTATACAATCATGGCTATCGTGCAAACCATGCAGAGAGGATGCCCATTTCTCGAAACAAGACTGGGAACCCTTCTTAAAACCCAATTTCATTTCATCTAAATATGAACGATTCATAATATCATTATCTTTGTATACAACATAATAAGCAAACCAAAACATAAGATACTCAAATGCACTCAACTGCACTTGAAATCAACACCACACCGATGCAAAAATACTAGTTTTGGTTAGGTTTTATCCAAACAACCTTTCACGACTTAAAGCTTAAAAAAATCCGATTCATTTACTGATAAATTGGAAGGCCACTTTCTGCATTTAAAGTTTTAGTTAAAATGACCTGTTTTCATGAACTAAATGGGAACAGAGTTTTGAGATGACTCACAACCCAATTCGACGATGCAAATTTTAATCAAAATTTTAACCAGTTAAAACAACCTCCAAAAATCTCATAAAACTTACACCCATTGAAAAAGATATAGCGGTTCCCTTCAACCATGGCTATGATCATAGTTGTTGCACCTAGTTTCAGGGGAAGAGAAGCATAAATACCTTGATCTAGTAAGGGTGCCAAAATATATGGATTGGCGCTCTAACTTGTGGACCTTGACAGAAGAAAATATTCATTCATGTAGGAGCTATAAAAGTAGTTGGACTGTCCATATTTCTTACTTTTTTCAATGTCTCCAGACTCCTGTTCTTCTTGACCACAACAATAGATGACCGTAGACAATTTTAAATGCAGAGGACAGGAATATGAATGTCGTATTTTGTTCTATACCCCAGATGAATGGTAATAGACTGGGTCTTCAAATGGGACTCTAGCTAATGCATTTCCTTCCACGCAAAACACTTCTGAATGTTAACAACACAAGCAAACATTCATGGCAGGCGTCTAACACTGAAACCCCACGATTTATTTGTCGGCTTGAAGAACCTGTGTTCCACAATCCATGTACTCTAACACAAAAGAGATCTCTCCCCCTCGATCCAATATGCGATAACATTGCACGATGTGTGGAGAATTCGCCTCTCAGAGAATCTCCATTTCCCTGGATGGAAGAGGCAGTGAAACCGACACCATGTGTCCTGTATTAAATGCAGGGAAAGAGTTGTTGGCATACAATAAAGGATGCTACTTGCCATTTCCACCTGCAAAATTGAAGGATATGAAAGGAAACCGTCGGCAGAGCCAAACAACAACTATCACAATGACGAAGGTGGGAATGTGCAAAGCAAATTGAATTTTCAGGTGTAGATGGATTAAAAGACGGTTGCCTGCATTAAATGTAGGCGTCATCTGTTAAACAAGGCCGAAATGTTTCACATGGATGAATGGTGGTAGGTGGATGTGGTCATTGTCGATGACAGCTAGATACGTATCAATGGAAAACAATATCGATGGATGATATGCTCTGGATGGCTGTCTAACAACATCCAACGATTGAGAATCATTTACAAGTTTTAAAAAAACATAGCACTCCCAAATAGAAAATGTTGTATGGCATAAAGAGGTGGATTTGTTCATGTTTCCAAAAAAACATATAATGGCTGCATTTATTTTTAAGGGCATTTTATTTACATTGGCCAAAAACCAATTGAACGCCTTCTCATGGACATTGGTTCTATAATTTCAACCATAGTTCAGATGTTGTGCAAAATCATTGCAATCATCTTTGAATACAAAAATTATTAAATCAATCCAAAAAATGAAATAAAAGAAAGAAATTCAAAAAGTAAGAATTAACTTGGTGCTTTTTAATTGCACAAGATATGGCATGTATATGAGGATTATATACACAAGTAAATGAATTAAGCCCATGGGGTCTCTTAAAACTAGGATGCTCACACAGTTCATATAAAGAGACTAAAACCATTGACCTTACTTGAAGACCATCATTGACATTAACCCAAGCCCATTTTAATGGATTTACATGCATTCTTCAACTTCTCGATGAGATCCTGTCGATGTTCAATAGTGTAGACAAATTAAATATTACCCTCCGAAGGAGTGGCAAAATCCAGAGTTTTAAGTCCCAGAAAATAGAGAATCTCTTTGCAAGCCTTGTCCTCTGATGTAGATATGCAGTAATCAAGGCTCCAATTGATGCATGTAAGTCGCGCTAGGGGAGAATGGCTATTAGTAGTCAGAGCCAAAAGATTTTGTAGTTCCTTCTTGTTCTCCAAGAATAGGTCGCCAAGAGGATTTGATGAGGAATATGATAAGGCACAACCTTGTGTGAGATATAGGAGGAATTGATGGGAAGACAGGTCTCTGTGGGCGACCTCCAAATATATGAAGAAGTTATTATATATATATATATATATATATATATGAATTCATCCCACAATTTGAATGTTATTCCTCAACCCACCCAAATAAAATAACCCCAATATTTATATTACAATGTCAAATTAAAAACCCCCCATGACCCCTTAATACGAGGCAATATATTTTTGAGGTTTTTAGGAGTATTCAAACCCCCAATATGAATGGACTTGATATGATATTGCCTCTCTAGTGAACCCCCCGTGGGGGTTTTTAACCTCTATTTGACTAGTAAAGTTCCCTATTTTTCCCTGATTATAAATGAATGTTGCAGAAGTGTTTTAAGAGTGTCCAAGCATTCATAAGCCTCATTTACATGTCTGAATGCCTTCCAAACTCATTCAGACCCAATTCGGAACCATTTGGAGCCATTTGGAAGCAGTTGAGTCAATACTAGTCTAAGGGTCGAATTGGTCAAAATTTGTAATTTTTCCTAGTTTTTGCAAATTCTTAAAAAGGGACACTACAAGTGGTATCAGATAATGTTCCTTGCACCTGATGTGGATGACCATTTATGAAGACAAGAATCCAAATAAAATAGCCCCCACCCTTAGAACCTGAAACTGAAAGTGTTTTTGTTGAAGAGGAAGAAGTAGGAAAAGAAGTGCATTTTGTTGAAACTATGACTAGGGATGAGAAGGGAACCTCAAAGGATAAGGAGGAATTTACTAAATTCATGAAACCATTCTTTGAAGACATGACAAAACAGATCATGAAAGGGTTCGAATTGTTGACTAGTCAACTTGGAAGCAAAGGAGCAATAGGAGGCAGCAGTAGTTCTTCTTTCAAGGAAAAGAAGGCAATGGGTGAAAACATTTTCTCAAGGATAGGACCTCATAATATACCTAATGAATTTCAGAGTTCAATAATGCCTACTACACCTAAATTTATTGAGGTCAAAGAAGAACCCAACACCCAATTTGATATGCACGAAGTTGTAAAAGAATGGGAAAAGTTGAGTGAATATTGTAGAAGTACTCTACCCTTTGAGCAATACTTTAATGTTTAAAAAAAACTCAAAGTGAGGGAAGGTAATAGGAATCCATTTCAGAATAAAGAATTGAATTATTCCATTGGAAAAATGCCCCTTCCCACTTTTGATGGCTCATCTCAAAGTTTTGCAAATACTTGGGGACAAAAACTAGATGTGTATTTTCAGTTGAATCCAATGGTGGAAGAAGATGCTTTAAAAATGGCTATTTTTCATCTCGAAAGAGAATCCAATGATTGGTGATTCCATGGTCTGAAAACCTTGGGACATGATTAGGTTTAAACATATGGAGAATTTGTTGACAGGGTATTAG
Source organism: Larix kaempferi (assembly GCA_027924585.1). Classification (NCBI taxonomy): domain Eukaryota; kingdom Viridiplantae; phylum Streptophyta; class Pinopsida; order Pinales; family Pinaceae; genus Larix; species Larix kaempferi. Next base: position 25,233,161 of record BSBM01000158.1, on the reverse strand, counting down.
AAAGATTTGAGCAAAAAGACCTAGAATTGTCTTTCAAAGAACTAGCCCAATTGAAGCAAGTTGGAGCCCCTGTTGAGTATATGTTGGAATTCCAAAAATTATCAGTTAAGGTGGTTGATATATCTATGGTAAGGTTAGTATTTATCTTTACTGAAGGATTGGATGAACTCTTAAAATTTTAGTTAATTCCCAGAAACCTAATTCATTGAAGGATGCCATTAACTTGACAAGAGATCTACAAAATGTGCTACCTAGGACAAGGTTTCCTCCCAAGCCTAACTTCCCTTCCAAATTGAGCTTTGAAAAGAAGCCATGGAAAAGAGATGCATTTGGAAAGGATAATAAAGAGGGACTAAACATGGAAGAACTCAGAAGAAAGAAATTGTGTTACACATGCTTCCAACCATGGGTACCAGGGAATAAATGTGCTAAGGGGAAAGCACAATACATTGAAGTATTTTCTGATAATGATGAGTATGAAGGGAGTATGGAAGAAGAAGGACATATTTCAGACCAATAAGAGGGATATGATACAGCAGTAGAAGGGAAACAAGAATAAAATCATCCTTCACCTGACAAAGGAAGGATGGAAGTACTTTCAGCAGTGCCTCGTTTTCACACTATTCGATGCAATGGAGTGTTACAAGGACAAAGGGTATCGGTATTGGTATATGGAGGATCCACACATAAATTCATTTATGCAAACATGGTGGATAGGAGGAAGCTACCTACTGAAATATTCGATGGATTCACAGTCATCATTCCAGGTCACAACACTATGGAGTGCAAAACATGGATTCCAAAGCTAGAAATCACCATAGGTAATTACACTTTTTTTTATAGCTTTTATGTGGTTGATGTTGTTGGTACTAATGTGGTCTTGGGAGTGCAATGGATGTACTCTATAGGGGATCATACAGTGAACTATCAAATTCCCAAAATGAGATTCAAAGATTCGGAAGGAAAACAAAGGGTTTTGAGAGGGAGCCCACCTATCTGAATCAAGTAGTGACTTTCCACAGTGTGAGGTCCATATTGAGGAATGGAGATATTGATTGGGCTGTTGAATGTTACATCACTTCACCCAAACCAAAAATAAATATTTCAAAACATCCCAAGGAGATAAGGCAGCTACTACACAAGTATGAAAAGGTTTTTGGAGACCTCCCTCCTGGAAGGCCACCTGATAGAGGAGTTGAGCACAACATTGTTTTGGAGGTGGGCACTTCACCTATACAAATCCCACCATATAGACATCCCAAAAAGTTCAGAGAGGAGATTTAAAAGGATATTCAATAACTCTTGGAGTTGGGACTCATTAGACCAAGCTCTAGTCCCTATGCTTCTTCAGTTGTTTTGGTGAAGAAGAAATATGGGACCTTGAGAATGTGAATTGATTTTAGATCCCTAAACAAGAAGACAATAAAAAATAGATATACCATCCCAAGAATAGATGAGCTCATGGATGAGCCAAATGGAGCAAAATTCTTCTCAAAAATTGATCTTATATCTGGTTACCATCAAATTCGAATGAAGGAGGAGGATGTGCATAAAATAGCTTTCAAATGTTACTATGGCCATTTTGAGTTTCTTGTCATGCCTTTTGATTTGACCAATGCTCTAGCCACATTTCAATCATGCATGAATCAAATATTTTACAAACAGCTCTGTAAGTTTGTTTTGGTTTTCTTTGATGACATTCTAATTTACAGCAAAACATGGGAGGAACACTTGCATCATCTAGAAGTTGTCTTGAAAATTTTGCATGAACAATCTTTGTTTGCTAAGTTGTCCAAGTGTGAATTTGGGTTGAAAGAAGTTGTATATCTTGGGCACATCATTGGGAAATATGGCCTGAAGGTGCACTTGGAAAAAATAAGAGCTATTCTTGAATGGCCATCACCCAAAAACATCATAGCATTGAGAGGTTTCATTGGAACATGCACTTACTATAGAAAATTTGTGAAAGGGTTCCCTACAGTGACTACTCCACTTACTGAATTGACCAAGAAAGATGCTTTCAAGTGGGATGAAGAGGATAAAAAGGCTTTCCAAAAAATGAAAGAGATAATGAGTAGTTGTCTAGCACTTGCATTAACTGATTTTACTAAACCATTTGTCTCGTAATGTGATGCATCGAAAGAAGGGATAGGGGTTGTCCTAAAACAAAATAAACACCCCATAGCTTTTGAGAGCAGAAATTTGCAGCCACGTGAGAAGATCTATTCTATTTATGACAAAGAAATGTTAGCCATCATGCATGCCTTGGCCAAGTTTAGACAATACTTGGTGGGAAACAAGTTTGTAGTCAAAACTGACCATAACAGTTTGAAGCATTTTCTCACACAAAAGGACATCAATGAAAGGAAACAAAAGTGGGTAAGCAAAGTACAAGATTTTGATTTTGACATTGAATATGTTAAGGGAAAGAATAATATTTTAGCAAGTGCATTATCTAGAAGACCATCATTTTCTCTTATGAACATTTCAAAAGATTGGAAAAATATGCTAATAGTTGAATATGCCAAAGATAGTTTTGCTTGTGGTGTGTTAGATGGGGTCAGAGGTGATGATAGGTACATGGTTTTGGATGGTATCATCTACTACAAGGATAGAATACACTTGGTTCATGGTTTGAATCTCAAGCACAATATTTTGAAGAAATCTCATGACTCTCCTTTAGCAGGCCATCCTGGTTTTTTCAAAACATATAGGAAACTAAGGGAAATGTTCTTTTGGAAAGCGATGAAAGAGGATTTTCTAAAATATGTGAATGAATTCAAGTCATGTCAGCAAAAAAAATCTGAACATACACATCCTGATGGTCTATTGCAACCATTTCCCATTCCACAACAAAAATGGGAAAGTGTCTCCATGGATTTCATCACAAGTTTTCCCAAGGATTTGGGTAAGGATTGCATTTATGTTGTGGTGGATAGACTCACTAAATTTGCTCATTTATTTGTTGTTACATCATCTTTTACTGCTGCACAAGTGGTTGATCTATTCTTTAGAGAAATTTTCAGATTGCATGGACTTCCCAAGAATATTATGAGTGATAGAGATAGCAGATTTATGAGTGCCTTTTGGCAAGAACTTTTCAAGTTGGTTGGAACTCAATTGAATCCAAGAACAAGCTATAATCCTCAAACTAATTTCCAAACAGAGAGATTTAATCAATGGTTGTAAGGGTACTTGAGGAGCTATGCTGGTGAGCAGCAGAAAACATGGGTGAAATGGCTACATTTGGGTGAGTTTTGCTACAACACTACTTTCCATATGTCCATTGGCATGTCTCCTTTCAAAGAAATATATGGTTATGAAGCATTTACATTTGTTGAGCACATATTTGGTGATAGTAGAGTCCCAAAAGCTAAATATTGGGTGGAGGAAAGTCAAGATATTTTGAAACTCCTAAAAGACAATTTGTAGGTTGCCCAAAATCAACAGAAACAGTATGTGAATCAACATAGAGTGGAAATAAATTTTCAAGTAAATGATTTGGTCTATTTGAGGCTACAGCCATATAAACAAACATCCTTGAATGTGAAGGGTCAGAAAATCTCAAAGCAAGATACTATGGTTCCTACAAGATAGCTCAAAAAGTTGGGGAGGTGGCTTATGAGTTGGAGCTTCTGGAAGGGAGAAAAGTTCACAATGTATTTCATGTTCCATGCCTTAAGAAGTATATTGGTCAAAAAATATCTATTTCATAAACCCTCCCTCCATTAGATGATGAAGGACAACTCATACTTATTCCAGGAAAAAAAAAAAATTGAAGGCAAGAGAAAGAAAATTGAGGAGCGGGACCATAAGGGAGTATTTGGTACAATGGAAAGATTTACCAAGTGAGGATGCCACATGGGAGGAGGAACAAATTTTGCAAAATCCTAATTTATAATTGATTGAGTACAAGAAATATTGGGTGGGGAGGGATGTAATGTCCCCATTCAAATAAATTTCAAGAAGAGAAAATCCCACCAACCTACTAGTTTCCTAGGTTGGGGTGGAGACATTAAATTTGGAATAAGGAGACTCATAAACCCCAAATGGAATTTATCTTGACATAAATATATTAAGATGGGATAAATTAATAATTATGAAGAGAAAATAAGATGGAACTTGTTCATCGAGACACATTGGTGGTGTGGTACCCCCACAAAGCTAGATTCCTCATGCCACATGGCATTCCACCCTCACCCATTCGAATCCAAGGTGGATTCCACTAATATTGGGGGATTTGGAAGGGAATGATACTTGGAATGAATCAATGAGGTATAAATGTAGAGGAATAGTAACTCCCATGGAAGAGGAAGAGGCATTTTGGAGCTAGTGGGACACTTGGGCTAGATTCCCTAGCTTCTATGACACCAATGATGAAGATGCCTATGACACTTATGACAAAATAAGACCTGATGGTTGACATCTGACATACATGACATGTCAGGGCCAAAAATATCCTCCAAGAATGCGCACAAGGGAGTTGGGGCAGCCAAAGAGACACCTACTTGAATTGAGTGAAGGAGGAGGCTTAGAATTGTAGGGACAAGTGGCATACTTTGGAATCTCTTCCCAATTTGAGTTGGCATAAAGCTCATGGATGGAATTCGAGTTAAGGAAGCATTAGGAAGTTTATAAAATTTAGGAACAAATAAAGAGAGCATCTTTTGATCATTTTACATTTTTCATTTGGAGAGGAGAGCTAGTAGAGTGTTATTCTACTTTCCTTAGCACAAATTTTGAGGGTGAAAGATTCCCATCCTAATTGGAAATTGGAGAGGCCATTCAGACATTTCATTTGGAGATAAATGGAGTCCTTTCTTACAGGTTGAATCTACAAGGCAGCTCGTGGTCACATCTCCTTCAGCTTTCTTCTACAATCATTCTTCCATTTCTTGTCATATTCTTGCTCCTTGAGGAGAGGCGCACTTGGTGAGGTGATGATCTCTTTGGGATAGTTCTTGAGGCCCCATATACTTGTAATATGATATATATACTCTTTATTTACTGCTCATAATAATTTCAGATCGAAACTCCAAGATATTTTATGTACAAATGCTAAACTATGAATAAATGGTGTCATTTCCCCAATACCTTGTTATTTGCACTTGAAGTGGTATCAAATTCGAATGGTTTAGTCAAACTCTAATATATTATTGTTTTATGGAATTCCATTAATATTCTGAAGAAGTTTCATATGCATTAGAGAAGCATTGAGAGCAATATTCTTAAGTTTCATAACCATTTGTGAAGATTTACTACCATTTCCCCCTATGTTAAAGCTAGTATACAAACATCTTATTTATGGAAGTTGAAGAAGCCTATAGAAACTAATTGATGATGAATTGGGGAGACCATTGAATTCCTTTATCATTACCATGTCTCTGTTCTTAAATTTGGGAAGGTCTTACGGTGTTTTGGAAGCCATCTTTGTCCCCTGCCCTTGGGGGTTTTGAACCTCGATTTGACTAGTAAAATTCCCTATTTTTCCCTGATTATAAATGAATGTTGAAGAAGTGTTATAAGAGTTTCCAAGCATCCATAAGCCTCATTTACATGTCTGAATACCTTCCAAACTCATTCAGACCCAATTCGGAACCATTTGGAGCCATTTGGAAGCAGTTGAGTCAATACTAGTCTAAGGGTCGAATTGGTCAAAATTTGCAATTTTTCCTAGTTTTTGCAAGTTATTAAAAAGGGACACTACAACTATTATTCCAAATAATTCAAGGGTCCCATTCTCTGAATTGCATCCTCCCAAACATCAATATCAATAGAAAGAATATATCATCATGGAGGATGTCTAGATCACTCCACCAAATTGGAAGTTCATCACTTCCAAAGGAATATTGAATCTCCTCATAATCCTCGTGCAAACCAGCTTTGAATTTTCCATCCATAAGACATAGGTGACAATCCCATGTCCATCCAAGTATACTGTAAACATCACATAGCATCTATAAATGCCTATAAAACTACTCACAAAATATGGATGATGTTTCCATAAACTTTCCACTGATGCAAGCAACAAACTTACCCTTGGGGTACTCAAATCCCTCATGTATCTATCCACCCAATAAGTGGGTGAATAAAAACTCCATCTTAGTGATCCAAATGGAAATCTTGTAGCTTCCCCATGTGCCATCTTCTATCTTGTGAAACATCTCTTTACTCTGCTACTTGTTCCACCTAACTGGCTCAAGTGGAACTCCCCTACATTTCTATGCATGATGGAGACATCAGATAGATTCCTCTACTGCTACTCATAAAACTGGTAAGGGATAGGTGCGCTTTTCAAACCCTGTGGTATAACCATCAAACCATCAGTAAAGTGTGTGGGATCTTCCTTCTCCTCATGTGGCACCAAAAGAAAAAATCCCTTTACCCAACCGTCATCCCTATGTGTGTTGGCTGCCATATGTGTGTGGGATGGAGAATGGTGAACCAACTCTCTATAATATTCATCCATCATGGTTGGCTCAACAAAAGTGGGATCATGTGCCTCCTCCAAAACTATACAACTACCACCTAGAGGAAACTCATAATCTCTCAGGAAATGAACAAGTGCTTGGTCTTCATTTTTCTTGACGTCAAATTCCCCGAGCACATGCAAATCAGAATGCACCTCATGTTCCAAATGAACACAAGTACCATAGATGAAAACACTATTGTACAAATGACAAGGGTGAGAGTCCCATGTACAATCACCAAAAAAGTAGGAATCATCAAAATTCCATAGATTCCCATGCTGCTCACAAGTAATGTAAAATGTATCCAAGAAGTATCCATAGATGAAAGAAGGAATATCACTCATGTGTCTTTTCTCCCAAATAGGAAAAGAAGAGACACTCCAACCCAATGATCCAACTAGAAAGCAAGGTGCTTCCCTATGTGAATATTCCCAATGGCTCAACTCTCTGCCATTGGTCAAAAGGTGCATGAAATCATAATGTGCCCTGCTCAATGAAGTAAAATGGGAACCATGTGTATCTTTATGTGTGGAGGATGCATCAAAGGTAGGCATGGGATTCCTCTACAACTTCTGGGAGGGAGGTGGTGCTATCCTTGAATCATCCGGAGTGAATGTGGGAGCCTTCTGCTCCTCTTCAGGCACCATCAAGAATAAATTCTTGACCCAAACTTCCCCCTCAATTGAAATGGAAAAAGTAGAAGGAACTGATGTAGGATCATGGAACAGAATCTCATCACTGCAAACCTCATCCATCAATCCAATGGATGCTTCAACTCCATCAAATTCTGGTCCATCACATAGGAGCTCTTCTGACTCCTCAATGGAGGAATGAATCACTCCAAGAAGAAGCCCATTTTTGCTCTAGAAGATAGTATGTGCTTGGAACACATCATCGGAATCCAAAAAATCCTCAATAACATGCATGTCACTATGCACTTCATGAACCACCATCTCATGAGGTTCCTCCATAGAATTATGAATTTCATCAACTGAAAGAGAATGGCTGACTGGGAGGTAGGATGGAGTATGTGACCTATGCAACTCCTGGTGAAGCTACTCTATCTCCATATTAGATTCCAAGAGGGCACTTTGAGTACTCCTCAAAGGATCTTGAGTGGCCATCTACTCACCATTGAGCTTGCAAATCTCATCCTCGTCCTTCAAGGATGCTCTCCGCAACATATGAACAAGCTCATACAAATAATCTTTGTCAGAAAGCATGTGCGAAAATTTACCTTGGATTGTAGACATTTCTCTCTAGATATTCTCCATGGCTTCAAGGAAATATGAATCTTCCAATGAAGCAGCTCTCCAACAAGACTTTGATGCTGAAACATGTACGTCATGGAGAATGTGTAAGTCCTCCTTGATCTCACTATTAACGAATTTGTTCCTTATGCACGTGCACTCTATTCTGATCTTCATCTTCACTAGGCCCATAAGAAATTCAAGAGGACTCGGTTTGATGTGTCCCCAATCAAAGGAAATCTTGATGTCCCTTTCCTTTCCCTCCTTGAACCTTTTCAAATTCTTGAAATGAAAGATATTTATGGATTGCACATCCATCATCAATTCATCCTTATGCTTCTTCACCCTGTCAGGTGGTCTACCCGATGGGAAACCTTCCAATCTCTTCTCATGCATTCGTAGAAAACCTCTAATGTCTCCAAAATGATAAGACATGTTCATGGATGTGTCTTGAATGGTCATGAGGCACTTTGCATCCCTCTTAATGTACTCATACCTCCTAAAATATCTCAAGTGAGAAACTTGGTAGTGCAAAATAGGCTCCCCAATGGATAGAATCCATTGAAACCCAAACTTTCTACAAGATACACCCACCAAAATGGTGAATGGAAATACTTCATTGTTGGTTGATCCAATAATCATGCATGCACCTACCCTCTTCATTGCATATCTAAATGCTCCTCATGCATATGCCATGCATGTGGATTTTCTTATTCACTAGGGGGCTCTTTGAGAGTAATGCTAATTTTCCTTCTTTCAAAGTATGCAAGTCTCGTGCACCCTTGGATCTCCATTTCCATTATCTACTTATATATCCAATTCTTGTACAAACAAGTGTCTTTGATTGTAGATATGAATGGTATGTCCTCCTTTGGAATCAAGACAAGTTCTTGGTCCACATCCTCCATATCATCCCTCTCCTCATACACAAGCAACTCTAAATATCCTTCATGCACATGTAGATCCTCATGCTCCATCAACTTAAGAAACTCCTCCTTCTCCTCAGGAATGCATTTGGCCATGTGTTCATGCTCATGCTCCATGCAAGATGGAAAATGTGGCATGCTCCTATGTGCATTCATCCTATGTGCATTCAGAATTCTTTGGTTGGAGATCAAATAGGAGTGAATATAGTGGTATGGCTTCTTCTTGGGCACATGATCACTGATTAGAGCCTTCTTCATGCTCAAGTGAATCTACTTTCTCTCTATCCTCCATCATGCAACTCGAAGCCTCTCTATCTTGTGTAGTATTAGGATTTTCACTATGATTAGGTTGATTTGAAGGTTGCTCTATGATTGTAGTTTCCCTCTTCCTTGAAACATCTTCTTCACCATATTTTTAGGTAACCTTGGTTGTAAATTGCCTCATGAAACTCCCATAGATAGATGGTTCGTTCTTCTTGAGAGAATTCGAATTTTGAGTAGACCATCTTGATTCAAGACTGTCTTGCTAAACACAGTACTCTATGAAGGAAAATTCATTTCTGCAATAAAAACTCAAATCCATGTAGTCATTAAACCTTTTCATAGATTTGATCATCTCATATATATTTCTCCCATCAAAAAAATCAAGGAAAGACATGATGGTGATTTCTTCAATAAATCAAATAAGATTGACCTTGCTAGTATCATGGCTGAAAATTATTCAAATTGAGAGATTACTTTCTGCAAGAGTAGAGGAAAGTGCTATGATACCACTGTAATGTACCAATCAGCTTTGATTGTACATTAACTGACTCTCCTACAAGACTTGAGGTAAAAACAATGAAAAATAGTGACTTGAATGGCTAAGGAAGACTTAAAAACATCAATTGACTGTCAAATATTAGTTTGGTTTCGCACCAGCAAGTTTTAGGAATTTTTTATTAGGTTTCAAAAGCAAGCAAGAAAAATTGTCTCCCGGGACTACACAACTAGTTCAACTTCAAGATTTCCCAAACAAGGGGAGAAGGATTTTAATTCTTGGTTTCAGACATGGAATGAGTTGAATGAAATTTTAAATGATAGAAGAAATTAAAATAAATCAAATTGGAGTTGTATAGGTTCATCTATTGATCAAACATTGAAAAATAGCTATATTCCATGGAAATCTAGACTACGTGCAAGAAATTGATATGAAAACCAGACTTCTCTTTATTCAATATGCATAATGGACTTCATAGGTTCAACATTACATTAATGATAGACAACAGAATATGAAATACATCTCATAGAAGTCTCGGGAAATAAATACATAAGAGACAAAACTCTTCATCATAGAAAGACTAGAAATCCCTAGGATTTCGAATGAGAGGATTCCCAGTCTATGCAAACAAACTCGAACTTCACTGGATCAGACTTTAGGACCTGAAATAAAATCAATGATGAAGATTGGATGTCATCATCCTCTCAGAAGAAGCAGGGGAACATCTCCCAACTTGGACTAGGGACACATCTCCCAAGTTAAAGAGGCAAAATAGCTCTCAATTCAATTCTAAAAATATCCAAAAATGGGAAAGTGGTGCACACTCCTTATTTTATATACTTGAGGTGACTTGTTGAGCAAGTCATCTAGGCTAATGCGCCCTCATGGAGTGGATAAGGATAGATTTCTTTCAATCTTTTCTTTTTGCTTTGCTTTCTGCCTTTGCTTTATCCTGCTTTTGCTTTTCTATCTTGTTTTTTTGCTTTTGAATGCTTTTTCCTTCTTTTATGCCGTATCCTTCTTTTATGCCTTATCTTGCTTTCTTCTTTTATCTTCTTTTCTACTTTATTATGCTTTTTCTGAGCTTTACTGCTTTTCTTCCTTGTGCCAGCTTTTCCTTTCTTTTTCATGTTTTCTCAACTTTAATTGCTTTCGATTTTTCTTCTTTTGCAAGCTATCTCTTGGTCAAAGCTTATCCTCTATTGCGCCCTTGGGAGTCATTATCCACTTTATTTCATTAAAATAAATATTTATTAATGAAAATAACTTCTATTAAATGCATCTTAAACTTGAGGAAATAAAATTAACACCTCCTAATTAATTAATGCCTTATCTTTCAAAAATAATCCCAAGTGTACGAAATTTTCTCCTCAACCTAAGGGATTGATTGGGTTAGGAAGTCAATCCAATGAACATCAATGATAGGACATGACACCGTCCTCCTAGAGAATGGATATAGTAGCTACATTAACTTTAACACTCCCTCTCAGCAAGAGAGGCATTCTCAACAACACTAAGCTTGTCTCGGAAGTACCCAGACTTCGTCGTGAACAGAGGCTTAGTCAACATATCGGTAATTTGTTCATCTGATAGAACATACTGAAGTCTCTACACCATGTACCTGAAATAGTGATACTCCCACTCGATGTGTCTCAACCTGTCATAGAATATAGGATTTTCTGAGAGCTTCAAACAGCTCTGGATATAATAAAGAAGATTGATCTTATAGATCCACTCGGAAGTTACAACTGACTTCCCTTGTTGGCTAAGAATCACTTTCCACGCGTCATTTAGCATATTCCAAACCTGATGTTTGGGTGCCTCCTCATAAGTGGAGGATTCTGAATCAATGACATGGCTCATCTAAGATATCAAACCATAGAAACCTTGAAGTCTCTCAATAGGCTTCTTAATGAGATGAACTGAAGGCTTCCTGGCCTTCTCCCTCTGCTCATATGAAAAATATGATTCATGGACTGGGCTCACTTCCATGTCTATATCACTGGGAGGTTCTTTGAACTGATAAGAAACAACATTCTCATGAAGTGTCACATTTCTACTTTATTTTCTGCAATCCCATTCTGCTAGGGATTGAAGAGCACAATTGGCTCCCTCTTGATCTCTGAACTTTCCAGTTGTTTCACTTTAGTAAGAAACAAGTCATCAATAAAAAATACATGGCATATTCTCTTTTGTGAGAATGATGACTCTATCATACCGATACTTAGGAGGATTAACATCTAGAATAATTGATATTGCATCCTGTGGGGCTTCTTGCTCCCTCTGTATCTCAGCCCCCTCTGGAACTGTGCATCTATAAATAGTATCTGCAGACTTCATCAATTGTCTCTCAGAGCAAGTCATATCGTCCTCCTCTTGTGGATCTTTAAATTCAGTCCAATAGTCAGCAGTAACCAAATTCTAATGTAATATCAATTTCACATCATGACATAGTCTTAGCATCCATCCATATACTAGGAAGCTATCTAGATGCCATCAAGAGCATAATATCAATCACACATATATTCAATATGTCATAAAAGTATGCTTCACCATAAAATATAAAATATTATACTTCAAATATAGGAGGGATAAAGAGTCCTCCCTCTTAATCTTTGCCTTCAAGTAGAGTCCACATAATCAAGTGTCCTTGAGCTTTCTAAATTCTACACCGGTGTCCTTTAGACTTGAGCATGCACTTCTTAGGTGTGCATAATATCATTCTCAAGATCTAATGTATCATCACACTTGTTAGTATATTTTGATGAGATCATAACCCTAGATTATATTGATCATTTCATACATAAATGAACTCTAATATAGCTACTTAAGTAACTAACACTTCCATACTCTTATCATATTGATCAATGAATCACAAAACGCTTTAGATTTACACTGAAAAATGATCACGTTAAAAATAAACAAGCCTTTGATCATGAACACATATCAAGATCTAAGTAGGATTCTTAATCACCATAGTAAGCATACTTGAGTCAAACGTTCTCGTTATAATTGACATACCTCTTCAAGGAATCATCAAGTCCAATTTCATTATCTCTTTTATAATGTTTCATCTAAGGAATATACTAGCACCACTGAAATAAACACATCATTTTTCTTTAGCTATCTCGGAAATATTGATTTTAATTCTTTCCAATTAATACTTGTATGAGGCCATCCAACTGTGTGCATTGTTCATGAAGATAAATATCAGATCTTACTAGCTTGATCACTTTAATGGCCAATGAACCCTTGCAGCCAGGTTAGATAAAGTTCAAACCCTTACCTTAGGATCTATGTATATTCTGTCAAACTGCAAAACATAATTAGATACAAACCCTAAGCTCTCATACCATGTTAAAATTAAGGTTAGATTAGGGTTTGAAGCATAAAATTAAATTTTTTGTACTTTAATGCATAAAATAAAATAACAAAACTAGAACTGAAAATAAAATAGTACAATTGTAAGAAATTAAGACATAATTTTCATCTCTTTCAACTTTAACACTCCCAAAGGTCACTGTGTTAAAGTTGAAGTACACAATTAACAATTGCAAATATAGAGCATCAGCGGTAGTGAGACTATTTAGAGACCACAAGTCTAATAACTTACCTAGTGAATTAGGACCTTTCTTATACTCGAAAATTTAACTTTCAGAATAGAATTTGCCTCTCAGAGACAAGTCAACAATTGGAACAAAATTGACCCTTACCTGAGGGTTAGTACATACTTGAGAGAGAGAGAGAGAGAGAGAGAGAGAGATAATGTTGATGTAGGACCGGTTAGATAGTTACATTAGAGGCCCGAGATAGTCAACAGGTACACAAGAGTTGAATGGAAGCCACAAACAATCCCTAACAACCCTAGATTAATTTCAGCAGTAAAAGGGAAGCCCCAAGCACACCTCAATAGGAAATAGCAACCTCCAGAAATTAACACAGACCCAAATAGACCTTAGTTAGGCATGTGGAAGACTTTAACAAGTAGATCACATCCCTAGATTAGGTGTTATCAACAGGAGGCATCCCTAAAACTACAGATCTAACCCAAACAAGGTCCAAGCAAGAAGCAACCACCATAAATTACAAGAGGCAGCCCTAAAACAATCCACAAAGGACAGTGATCTACCCAAACAATCCACAAAGGACAGTGATCTACCCAAACAATCCACAGTAGCAGCATATTAGTCCACAAATGGCAGCAGGAAGTCCACACAGTCCACGGTAGGGTAGCAGATCAGTCCACAAAGGTAAGAAGGAAACCTAAATAGTCCATGGTGGGGTAGCAAGAGGCCCTCATCCAAATATTTCATAGGGAAATAGATAGTACACAAGGGGGAGAGGCCCTACTCAAACATTCCATGGGGAAGCAGATCAATCCATAAACAACATGGGTCATGACCCCCAGGAATCCCCTAGACAGCACCACCACCACCTCAACTATCAGCGGCAGCCCCAGGAATCCCTAGAGTGGTTGTAATACCCTCAAAATAGGTGGTGGCAGGCAGTAAAAACTTAGGACAGGTCTCAGCCTCCTCAGATAAGGAATTGGCACCCCTTTGCAGGATTAGATGGATCAACGGTACCCTAAAACATGCAAAAGCAAACCCTAACCAGATCGAGGCACTCACAAGACAAGGAAGCAATACCCTAGTAGCAACAAGAGTCATAAAACCCTTGACGTCATCCACAATTGGTGTGACATAAACCCTAGAATAGTCCCAATCAAATTAGAGTTGAGTTATGTCTTGATAATGATATACAAATGAAGAATTATACTTGTATTTATAGTCTCTTAGTGACTTCTAGAAGGATCCCCCTTTTAATTCTTCATTGACTTAGGGTTTCCAACAAATAGGTTAAGACATCATTTAAATAATGAAAGTTACCCATTATAAAATTATAACTTGATATTATAATGTCTTTATGAGTGGGTAACAAGGACAAGTCAAAAGGTAGAGTGACATGCTCTAGGGGGGGCGCTAGCACATAGGACCAACAAGGAGGGGTCAACACAAGACGAGGTTAACACAAGGCTAACCACCATAAATCAAGGATGGCTGGACACCCCTCAAACCACGAGACCAAGGATGTAACCACAATGTGGGAAGACAACCCTTTTACCCACAAGACCAAGAACAACAAGGTGGGAAGACCAAGGGTGTAATAACAAGGTGGGGATACAACCCGTTTATCTCTCTCTCAAATGTACAAGTGTTCAATACACTAACTGAAAGTTCATCATCACCATATAAGGAAGGTCCACACTTGATGATGTGATCATGTGGTCCTCTTGAATGCCCCTGAGGTCAAGTGCTAGTGACTCCATCAATGGGTGGCCCGTACCTTGAGAATACAACCTAGCTCAACCACCTGGAAGACCTAGGAGAGGAGGGAATCACAAATCACCATCTTGGTTAACTGACCAGGTATGTACCTGCAGTAACTTCTTGGTCCTAAACCAAGAATCTGCCTCGTCCCAGACCAAGATGTCTCTATCTCATCCTGCAGGATCCGCTTGGTCCTCGTGACCAAGAAACTGTTTGGTCCCAGACCAGAATACCCTAGAGACAGATAGGGGCCCTAGCCACATTCTAGGGATTTTTCCATGGCTTCAACCTGCTTGGGCCCAGACCAAGAGCCCCAGTAGACTACTGGGGCCCCTAGGGTACCTTATAGGTACTTACTATGCATGGTTAACTGACCAGGAACCCTAGTTAACTGACTAGGGTGCCATCCTCCCATAGAATGGCTCTCGCAACTGCATTAACTTCAACAAAGGTTCAATAATCAAATTAGTTTATTGCAGAGTAATCCATGACCAGAATCTCTAGCTTTGCAACTCGACATAACATTTTTAGTATGCCAGCTTTAACTACCCTTACAATAAAATCAACATCTTTCCCAGAAATGCAAATCTTCATTGAACATTGTAAACTTTTTTGTTGTTTTGTAAGTGTTACTTTAGCTCAAAAGAGCAACTTTTGGACTCTTTTGAATACATCTCTTTAATTTTCCATTGTTTGGAGTTTCCCACAGCCCTTTGAGAATATCTATCCATCTATGTTAAAAAATGAATATTCTATTTTTAAACAAGAAATACAGGAAATCCCTCTTGACCTATACTAAGAACCCTGCTCTTTTCCTTTTCCACTACTTCACCAGCTACTTTAACTAAATATTCAAACAACACATATTTCCTTAAATACAATGGTGAGCTTCAAAGCAAAGGTCAAATCATCAATAAAATGAACACTTAATAACTACTAACTACCATAAAAAAAAAGATGCCACGGATATGTCTGTGCACTCAAGCAACTTTATGAAGGTACCTCGATACATCTACAATATCATTGAAGAAAATTCCCACTGAGAAATTGGCCATTAACACAGAACCTAGTTAGGTCATTTGAGAAAAGAGTTCTCACATCATGAGTTAAGAAAACTCCTAAATCCAAACCAATTAAGCGCATCAAGGATGAAATCACACTCAATTTTTTTACAAGGTTTTCAAAGTAAATCTTTATAAAAATAACTTTGTTGGGCCACTCTTTCAATTCAATACTTTTTCAACGATTAATAAGATTTGTTGATATGAATTGGCCTTAAATAACCCTATTTGCTCATGCCAAACAGTCCCCACAACAATGGTTTACTAAACATTCAGTTAAGTGATTTCCATTAAGGCTCCCACATCATGTTTTTATGTCCTCTAGGAATAAGTTGAATCATACCTGCATTCATCAAACCTCCCATGTGTCTTGACTTTATCCGCACTCATAAAATCATTGCCTAGTTTGACTGCTACCTTTGCTCTAATTAAGCCTCTTACTTTAAACACCTCTCGGTTCCAACTTCTTCCTACTACTTAAATGTCGTTTACTATTGTGTCAATTTCCATTCTTCACTAACAAACCACTCTCCCTATTTTTATCTTTATTTAGGTCAAAAAATGTATACTTGTCCCAAGAATTGAGAACAAATTTCAAAGAAAATATTTTCTTGTATAGCATAAACAGATATTTGGCAAACAGCTTGAAGAATTTATCAATAAATGCACAACAGTTTTTTGTCATTGTGGAGAACTCAATCCAAATGGGATACCAATGCTCAAGCAAAAAATTACCATGCCAAAGATTGCATATAAGTTGTGGGCCCTACATGCACACCAAGCTACATTGTTAGAGCCAAAATAAAAAGTTCAACAAATGTAGACTAGGGATTTCCCCCGCCTCTAAGAAGATTCCACATGAAAGTTACTGGATTATCAGTTCTATGTCTAGGATTTATATATGTCACCATCTACTGGTATTTTCAAAAGATAGGATAGGATGACAAATCTTTATAGGAACATCGATATCTCATTATCTTCCCATAGGCTAAGATTGAACAATCTCAATCTCATTTTCCTCTCAATTGAACGTCTCTCCTTTATTGTCAATAGAAAAATGTATGTTGTGCTCTAAGCAACTGCCCCTAACTACCCAATGGAATGGAGGAGGCATTCTTTGTCCTTAACCTTTTTTTATTGTATGTAGTTGTACATACTTCCTTGGTTTACATTGGCAGGATCGCAATGGGGCTTGGAATGGATCTTCCTTTGTCACCATATAGTCCTTAAGTTCAGTTTAAATTTCCTTGGGGGATTTCTACCACCTTTCATTTGTTCCCTTGGATCCCTCCTTTGTATTACTACATTGGACACTCCTTTATGTGGATTCCCAAGAATCATCAAGGGATTGCTCATTATTGGTGATATGTACCAATTCCCCACGTGACAAGGCAAAGAGATTGTTGTTGAATTCTCACTCTGAAAAATACAAGCATGACAACAAAATTCACAATGTTTTATGTGTTTCTTTCCAAATAAGGTCATTATGCAGAGCATTCTCGTACAGAGGGAACTTCTAGAATCAGACGAGGAGGTAAAATTGATTCTTGAATTAGAATTTGTTCTTGACCACCACAGTCATCATCTTAGGATCAAACCCATCACTGAATACCTAATCAAGTGGAAGCAAAGGCCTTTGGAAAAAGCCACATTGGAATATGAGCACTTCATGCAACAACAACCTTAATTTCAAAGATTCAAGGGAAAGCTTGTTGAATGGAGGGACTATAATATGGTTCTAATCCATATAGTATTATCTTCATTGTCCTAGTAGTACCTCGTGTTCCCTTCTCTTCTCTCATTCTTCTATTTTGTGTTCCTATTTTAGAATCAAGGGGACCACCTAGGGTTCTCTCTACCGAATTGAGGCTTAGTCATTATTTATAGGCATGCTAGTTTAGAGGTGTATTATGGGACCACTTAACCCTACTTCTTCTCCTATTTATAGAGTAGAGAGACTTGTGGATAATCATATCTTGTTGTGTATTTATCTATCTCATGTTGTGTATGCCTCTATTGTAATGGGGATGTTGCTCCCTCAAAGTGGCATATTAATATTAGCATTGACTATTTTACATACTCTTGGATTGGTAACATGGTATTTAGGTATATTATGTTGTTTGGGGTAATTTGGATCATACCATAACATAGCTAGAAATTTCCCAAGATGAAGCATTCAGAGTAATTTTTGGAAGAGGAGAGGTTGAAGGAATATGGTTTTGTGACATCATAACACATTATAACTTCAAAGAAGGAAGCGCTAAGGTAAATTTTGATATGTTGAGTTAGATTAGCTTAATATGGAATGCTAAATTAAGAAAAAATGCATTGGATAGGTCATAGGAGTTCCGTGTAGTAGCTTTGCTCAAGAGTCCCAATATTGCTCTGCTTTGGAAAAATTATTCCATTAATCAAGTTATGCATTGTAATCACAGATATGTTGGGATTCCTCACATGCAATTAGTATATATTCATCACACAAGAGTTTGAAAGATTCCACAATGGTCAACACTCCCATGTAGAAATGATTTCTCACAGGATGTGAGGACAATGCTCTTATAAGAGGGATACAATTGATGACAAGGATTGATTTTTGTAACTAGTAGAAGTCCTATAGGAGTGTCACAAGTTAATGCCAATAATATCATTACATTGAGAGGAGAGAGGTGCTCTACAGCCTAGTATGGGGGAGATGTTGTCATGTAATAAGCTGGTTATATGATCCATGTTTAAGATGGATATACGTTGGTTATGAAATCAATGATGCAGTAATAATCTTTCTTGAAGATAAAGTTCTTTGACTTGTTGACCATACCCATTCTGAGCATTGTCATATTGTTTTTAGATTATCTCTACCTTTGATGATGATTTCCCATTTCTGTCATACCGTCTAGATAGCAAGGGTAGAAACTTTTATAGCAAATCCAAAACCTCATAAATGAATTTGTATTAGTCACTAAAAGGATTACAGATTTCTGTGTTGAGATTATATTCTTATTTTTCCCTTTTGGGATGTGTTTTTATCAACTGTGAAACACATCTTATTTGCATCTAAAGACATGACTTTTACTCTTTGTCATTTATAAGGCATCTAAAATTCATATGTTCAACTATTCTATTAGGGATAAATTCTTTGACGTAAATAATATGGCATGCTTAAACCTGGTCACAAGTTGGAGTCTTTATGTGCATTGTCGGCGGCATTGTGACAAGCAAATTAAGTAGAATCAATGGCACAATGAGTAATAATTCCATCAATTCTAAGTGGTCAAGGATAGTCACCTATAGGATAGTTTATTATTAATAAACATATGCACCAACCTAATGGGATCTCACTAGATCTTAACCCTTTAGTAGTGCAGGTACAATTGACGGTTAACAATGGCGAATCAAGGGGATGACATCCCCTTGCAAAATGTTAAAAATAGTTGAATCTTTGCACTCTAAATATTTGAAAGTGATCCATGGTAAACCTTCTAGCATCAACAGTGATTGTCCAATGGGAAATGGATTCAATTGTAGAGTACTTCGACTACTCCTCTGGAATGATCTAACAACCATGCCTACCCATCTGCAACCGCAACCTGCAACCCATCTAACAAGTACAATCCTTCCACTGGAACTAGATCAATGTGCATGTTTGGATTCACTTACAATGGAATCTTGTTGGATCTTAACCCTCGAGTAGTGCAAGCACAATTGGGGTTTAACACAGTGGGATTTGTAAGGAAGTACATGGAAAATATTAGGAGAGATCATTGGACAGCTATCAAAAGGATCATTCAATACCTATAGGGCACCAATGATTATGCAATATGCTCTCAAGGAGATGGAACCAAGAAGATTCAGATATCTAGGTTTGTTGATGCTGATTGGACAAGTGGTGTGGACAATGAAAATTCTACTAGTGCATATATATTGATACCATTTAAAGAAGTTATGAGTTGGAAGAGTAAGAGGCAACAAGTGGTTTCCAGTTCTAGTACTAAAGCAGAGTACATTGTATCTTTAAAATATTCGAAGGAAATTTTTAGGTTGCAGCAGCTATGCGGATATATTGGACTTGAAGTGGGCCCATGCCTATTTTTTGTGACAATCAAAGTGCAATTGATTTGGAAAAGAATCCCAAGTTTCATCCATGAGCAAATCATATCAAAGTGGAATTGTGCTACATAAGAGAGGTGGTGGAGTCTGTTGATGTAACTATACTCAATGTTAGGACTCAGGATAATGTGGCGGATTCTTTAACCAAGGCAACGGATGGAAATAAATTTGTTTGTGTAGGGGAAATGTGGGGATTAAACTTGGCCAATGTAACTGCCAAATCAGAGATTCTTAGGATATTGTTAGTTACATCCTCTGTGTAACTAGAAGTTTCCCTATGGAATCTGTAAAGAATCGTTGGATTGCATTTGTATATTTTAGAAGCAGATATGTTTCCCAATTATATTCATGACTTTAGGGAAACACTATTTCTATGTTTGTACATTCTTTATAAAGAAAAAGAAAACAAGGTAGACAATCATTTGTCCCCAGTGAAAAAGCTCTTTTTTATTGTGTGTGCTTCTTTTTTATGGTTATCATACTACTTTGAATTTCATTTTTATGTTGAATATATTTGTGGTGTATATTATTCTCCATTTTCTGAAGGTTTCTCTTAAGGTTCAATGCTCACAATCTGCTTTGTGCAAATCACAAGGCTCTTTTATAGTTTATATTGATAGAATTATTATTTTTTTATTTTTTTTCTTAACCAACAAAATAGCCTTTATACTTACCAATGCTTTGATTTTCTTTAGTGCATGATCTATGTCCAGTGATAGAAATAGATAATGATGTTCTTAAATATAAGAACAGGTAGATGTGGTGATTCACTGTATAATAAGAAAGAGCAATTGGATTGAGATTGCAATTAAGAATTATGAATCGGCTAGGAAATAGGTGAAATCATGTGGAAAAAAATGAATGAAATTACAGAGAATTAAGTAAAACTTTTAACTTTATGCCTCCTGAGAGGAATCTCACTCTGCTTTTGTGGGTACAAGTGGCTTCATTCTAAGTACAAGCTATCGAATGAATTGTGGTTTCAGACATGCTTATAATTCCTAATTATAAAAAGGAAAATTTCATTTTGTTACATATAGCTCTTGGGACCAAAACATGTTTCTCCTCAATTTATTTAAACCAGCGTAGATCCATCTCAAACCCGGATCTATCAAGCACCGAGAGGGATCTATTTTCTTGAGGTGTAATTTTTTTTGTTTTATCTTAATTTTTTTACACATTAAGAAAAAAATTACCCCTCAAGAAATTGAATCCCTCTCTTTTAATTTTTTAATTATTATTTTTTATTTTTGATAAGTTGTGAGCGAACATGAAATTTTTAATTACTTTTAATTTTTTATAAGTTATGAGCCGACATGGAAACGTAACGTGACAAACGTGACAAATGTGACAAACGTTACAACATCTCCCCCATACTGGGTTGTAACGTAACGTGACAAATGTGACAAACGTGACAAATGTGACAAACGTTACAACATCTCCCCCATATTGGGTTGTAACGTAACGTGACAAACGTGACAAATGTGACATGTGAAATCCATTACAGGATCTCCCCCATATTACAAACGTGACAAATGTGACATGTGACATGTGACATCCGTTACAGGATCTCCCCCATACTATTACTTTTTACATTTTATTACTTTTGAAAACGTTACATGTGACATGTGACATGTGACATCTGTTATAGGATCTTCCCCATACTGGGTTGTAAGCACCTCGTTTACACTCGGTGCAAATACACGCATTTAATCTAGGATCTCTGTTGCTAACATTTCCACTCCAACAATGAGCTTTGATACCAATCTATGTTGGAATGTCTAATTCACCATGTATCTCCTATTTATTTTGTATTTGGCGTTCTGAAAGGCATTCAAAAAACATATGTACAAAGTTTGAAAATTGAAATCAATTAAAGTGGATTTTTCTCCTTGGTGTGGAAAGCAATTTGGGTTGTCTGCATCTAGAGCTAAAAGCTCCAAAATCACCAATGGTTGCATTCATCAAGTCCTTAAAAATAATCCTTTCCATGTCTAAAACCACTCCTGCAAGCTTTTTTTTATGATCAGTCCATGAATTTATTGTTTTTGCTAGATCCTTTTCAAGAATTGTAGATATAGTATCACAAATATATTCTGACAAAACAAAACGCAGGCACTGAATTTCACTCCATACTTGTTGCAGAAGTTGTTGTTCTGGGGTCTTCTTCTTGAAATTTTGTTTGTAGATCATATCCATGACTGTAGATGAAGATAAGGAGACAACTTCTTGTATAAAATATCATTGACTGTGTTGAATATTAGCCGACGGTTCCACTTCTCAATATTTGGTTTTTGCGTGAATCTTGTCCATATTGAGGCTTTTATGATGGTAAATTTGAGTGTGTTTGTTTCAAGAAAAAGAAATGCTAGGGGTTAATTGGAAAACCAGAGGAATGGTACACCACATAATATGTTTCGCTATATGCTAGCAGTCTTGAAGTTAGGAGGATGTCTATAGTATAACAATATTAAATATTGGTCTTATCAATTCTAGGGTGAAAACCATCGAGTTCCAAAAGGGATTTTATAGAGTCTATTTCTGGCTTCTAGATCCCATTTTTGGAATCATTTACCATCTTGTAAGTATCAATATGGGGTTCATCTTATTGGCATTTCCTTTCGAGAAAGCCAGAGCGATTCCAGTTGCCGAGATTAGATTCATCATGAGTTCTAGTTTCCTCCTCTAAAATATACACACTCAAAACCATCAAAATATATTTCCTACTTACTGAAAAACGAAAGATGAATTGTTCGGGCCATATAAACTGGGAATTCTAAAACATTATGCACTTTCACTAGACGTTTATTATTTGAAGATAACAAAATTAACAGATTTGTTTAAGAGCTTCATCATGTTACCTGTGAAAGTGATGGACGATTCACAATAGGAGGTGGAGAACAATCCTCTTTATAGAGCGATGGATCAAGAACAGACACTAGGCTTAGATGCTAAGGAATCTCCGTAGAGACCAATGATTTTTTACATCGTTCTAAGTCTTTTCCTATGATATAATTACTTTCTCCTCCGCAGTTATCATCATCTTTGTTTTTTGCAGAAGATGGTTTATGCCTGTGTGTGTATCAATTGATGGAAAAAATTGTTAGAAAATTATTTCCAAAGTCTTATCAATAATTTCTTGCTTAAAGGTAGAAAATGCCTATTCAATTGTCTAATAAAAAGGAATTTTTTTACCTCCAAATCAAAATTATATATGCGACTTATGTTACTGTCTGAACGCTGTGAATTCTCATCTACCAGGTGGATATCCAAGCTTAAATTCCGATCACTTTCATCAGGTTCCATTGTAGATACTTCCTTCATCTTTGCCTTATTGCAAGGAGTCATGTGTTCTCTATCTTATCCAATCTATCTGCCATTATCCCTTTCCTTGATTAGGTTGGCTAAATTCCTAGCCTTCTTTTCAATTTCAGGCTTGGTAACTCTTTGTTTGGTTGGGCTTGAAGAACTTGGAATTTTTACAGTGCTTAATGGAGAAGAAGATTGGGTTTTTCTAGGAGCAGTTTAAGGAGAGAATGAGGTCTGAGATCTCCAGGAGTTGTTTCCTCTCTCCAGCTATCTCCATGACAAGAAAAACATTCTCTTAGGGTTCTTTCATTAATTTCATTTTTCTAAATTAGATTTACAAAATACTCGACAGCTTCACACAAGAACTCCAATTTATGCTTCTCTTGGATTGTTCCTGGATAATCATTAATTAGAATTCTTGCACAATCCAAAAAATGCGGAGCTGTGTTTCCCAACCTCTCTCTGACAAATTGTAGAAAATTAATTGTGACTATCTGTTGTAATGTTTCTTGAAAAACTTGAAATTGTGATACTTCCATTTCAAGAAAATCAAGAAGGGATGTTACTCTTTTCCTCCATCATGTCATCGGGTGAAGACATTTTAATAGACGTTCCACTCAGTATGGAAGGAAAATATTTGCAATAGGACCTTCAACAGTCAAGTGCTCGTTCATTTCCCACCAGTACAAGGTCTTTCAATTTCACAATACAAAGAAAGTTATCTGTATTAGGGCACTGATCAGATAGAATGGTAACTATATTCAGGAATCTCGTTGCAATTTCTGATATTGCAGTATTTGTCGGTCCACACACAAGTACTTTGCACCTCTGATGAATTAAAGCATAAATAAGTGTAACCAGCATTGAGGTCTTCCAGGAGGGCTCTGGATTAGCTTATACAAGGACACTCTTTCCTTTTTACAGCATTAACTACACTGACTATAGCAGAAATTTGAGAAATCTTCAGCTTGTAGGAAATGAAATGCCTATTTCTCAATATTTCCACATAATCTTCATTTTCTTTGACAAATTCTCCATCATGGCCACGCAAAACCTAATATGGTGAGGTTAAACTATATTTCCTAAATTCGTAGCTTGTCCATTCAAGCAGTGACATTATAGATCACTTAGAAACTATGACCGAACATAACTATTGCAAATCCTATGAAGGCCTAAAGCATTAGTGTATACTTCCTTAGCAAGCATAGAAAAATTTAATGTTTCATTGGCCAGTTCAGGCTGCAACGCATTCCAAATTTGCAAATTCGTTGCCATATTACCAAGATAAATGTTAAAACATTTATTTTTCATATTGCACTGTTGAGTGCAAAAAATATGCATATTTGGTACATCTAATTTTACCTCCAACATACTGTTATTTTTACACTTGTTATCTATCTCTTTATGCTGACAGTCCATCCCATTTACTACTGCTACTATGGAATCGCGTAGGTATTCCACATTCTTTGTTGATATTATAGGAATATATTTCAGTTTAAACATAGTTTTATTTTTTCCCTTCTTCTCACCCATACTATAGTCTCCACCAATAAGCATCTTGTATTCCTCCCCTGCACCTTTTGATGGTTGTATTTTTTCTTGAAATACTACAATTGCATATGGAGCTTCTGAGATTGTTTCAAGAGCACTGTGGAGTTCTTCTCTCATCTCTTCTATGATATTTAAGTTGGGGCCCTTTACATTGCATTAATGGTTTTATGCTCAAAAGAATGAAGTCTATTGTAATCACCTTTATACAACTTACCTAACTTTGCAAAGTGTGCGGATCATGCTCATTAGAGTAAATCCTCTTGAATTGTCTCTACAGTGCATTGGCCCCTTCAAGGTGATCGAGGACTCAGATGAGGAGACAACTTCTTCTCTCCCCTCTTTCGGTGTTGGAATCTAGTTCCAACACCACTTGACATTTTCTTAATGAGAATTTTTGTAAAATTCAAGTACGACAGATCTAGAAAACGAGAACAACAGTTACTAGAGATGCATGTGGCAAATTGTGTGTCAAAACACTGATGCAAAAGGTTTGCAGCAGTTCATGCATTATCATTAACTCAGAAGATCAATTACAATGTGTAGCAACGGAAATAATAACCAAGCAATTTGAATCCTAGTGAGGTCATTCGAATTGAATGCATGAGAGTGTCTTATTGGTCAGTTAACACCACTCGGCACATCAGTTAATCACTTCACTGCCAAGTAATTGACTCTAACAAACTCTCAAACTCTCAAACTGAGTCTAACTAAGTCTAAAACTCAACTGATTGCCCAAAATTAGGGGAGGGCGCCTTTCTGACTTCAGTTAACTTATTTTTAGGTGAAATTACCCAAAATTAGTTCAAACTGAGTAGGAGGGAACCTTTTTGACTCCAGTTAGTTGATGATTAGGTGAAACACACCCAGTTGGACTGAGTAGGGTGCATTAATCATGCAAATCACCCCAGTTGGATCCCTGAATGATGGAGTAGGCCCAGTTAATTGAATTTGATGACCCAGTTGGCTCCTTGAATGGAGGAGGAGGCCCAGTTCACTGAAACTGATGATCTGTTGATGATGTAAGAACATATTTGAGTCAAAATACTTAGGATAAGTGGTAGTTAGGTTGTTAAGCCCAAATAAATGATGTGTTGTTGGAAAATGACTCCAACACCCTGCCTTAAGCTAATATCACGTGGAGGATTAAAATAAAATAATAAAAGGGCCTCGGCAACAAAGGCCATAGTTCACCCAGTATAGAAATAATCCAAAAATGCTCAAAAAATCTAAGTGAGGGAAGAGGGAAAAACCCAGTGGGAAATAAAACCCCCCCTCAAAGTGAACAGTGAAGGATCTAATATGTCCTCACCATAGTATAACTCACCCCCAACAGTGAACGGAGGTAAGAGAACTTCTTTTCAGTGAAGCTCTTGGTGAAGATGTCTGCAATTTGCTCTTATGTAGGGCAATATTGCAGTACAATGGTTCTGTCATGCACGAGCTCTCGGATGTAGTGCATGTGGATATCGATATGATTGGTCCTCTGTCTCTGAATCGGATCTGTCGATATCTTGATATCATTCTTATTGTCACAAAAAATGACAGTAGAAGTGGTGCTACCAATATCAAACTCAGCTAGAATACCCTGCAATCAAACTGCCTGAATGCAAGCATTGTCTGCTCCTTGATACTCTGCCTTTGTTGAAGATAAGGAAATGCCGGCTTTCTTTTTGATTGACCAGAAAATAGTCCCTGTGCCAATCATGAAAACATATATGGAAATGTACTTCCAATCAATGCCAATCACCCACCCAATCTGAATTAGTGAATCCAACTAAGTCAAGATCGGAATCCACAGCATAGTGAATGCCAAAATGTCTTGTACCCTACACATAATGCAATATCCTTTTGGCTACCTTCCAGTGAATCTCATGGGGATGCTGCATGTACCTTGACACAACACTCACGGCATAAGAATATCAGGCCTAGAGTGTGTCAAATACAAAATAATACCGATCAATTGTCGGTAAAGTGTAGAATCCACCAACGGTGTAGAATCATCATCCTCAAGACTGATTCCTTAGAGGAATGGGAATGGTGCAGCTTTACATTCTTCCATATTGAACATCTTTAGCAGGTCCAAAGCATATTTTGATTGATAAATCATGATCCCATCAAAATTCTGAGTGATCTTGAGACCAAGAAACTGCTTCAGCGGGCCTGATCACTCATATCAAATGCTTGGTTTAAAGCGGTTTTATCGTGTTGATCGAAGCAAGATTGCTTCCTGTAA
The DNA here is from genome assembly GCA_027924585.1 of Larix kaempferi. Lineage (NCBI taxonomy): Eukaryota > Viridiplantae > Streptophyta > Pinopsida > Pinales > Pinaceae > Larix > Larix kaempferi. Next base: position 25,206,167 of record BSBM01000158.1, on the reverse strand, counting down.
TCAATAGGTCATCAACATAAAGTACAATGATCATCAAATTACTTTCATGATTCTGTATATATACATTCGGATCTGATTTTCATCTCGCAAAGTTTTGCGACAGAAGAAAGGAATCCATCTTTGCATACCATGCTCTTGGGACTTGTTTTAAACCATACAAAGATTTCCTTAATCTGCAAACAAGTGTTGAATATGATATGTAACCTTTGGGATGCTTCATGTAGATCTATTCCTAAAGATCCCCATGAATAAAATCACTCTTCACATCCATGTGGTGCACCTCCTAGTGCTTGGATGCGGAAATTGCTAAAACTAGCCAGATTGAGTCCATTTTTGCAACCATTGCAAAATTTTATGTGTAGTCCACACCTTGGACTTGTGAGAAACCTTTTTCCACCAACCTAGCTTTGTATTTTCAGGTTTAACCATCATCAGCAACCTTGGTTCAGTAGATGTCACATACCCAAATTCTGAACATTTTATGTTGTCAGAAAAACATTATGTTTTATGTTATTGTAAAGTTTTATGATTATTGACCAATTAGGGTCAAGGATGACTATAATTAATTACTCCGAATATTTTATTATTAATAAATAAAAGAGGAGACAAATATCCAAGGGAGACTGTTGAATGAGTGTTCACTGACCCACTAGGAGGAATGGACTGTGGTGGAGAGAAAACTGACACTTGGCAGCATCCTCAACTCACTTCTAGTTGCTGCAGGGTGCAACTTCCCTATTTTTATGGTCATGTTCCCCAAGAAAGTGGAACTGAGCAGGCGGCTCATTAACTAAAGAAAACTGACCAAAGACCTAGGCATGCTTTATCTGCCCATCGAATTCAGCAGGAGGTTGTTTAGTTCTTACCTTGTGAAAATTTATGAAAGAGAAAGACAAGAGAGCACAAGCGATTCGATGAGGGGAAGGCTAGAAGTGATTGAGTGAGTTAAGACTGCATTCTGAACTAGTGCAGCCACATTGATGAGTTCAATATTGCTAAAGGAAGAAGTATTACTGTCAAGTACTACTGTTGAGTTGCAAAGGAATTTATTCCATTCTCCACACAGCATCTTCGTCCTAGTGGTTCAGTGAACAAGCTCAGGGGTCCTAAGGCAAGTAATTTGGTTGTCTTCAGGAGAAGGTTGGGTGGAATAGGCTCCTTTGGATGTTTGTCACCCTCTACCCTTAACAGGTTTTCATTGCGTTATCTTATTTATATTTTGTCATATTAGTTTTCTGAATGTTTTAATTCTGAACTGTTATTTACTTCAGAAAAAAGTCTTCTACTTAACTACTAGATTAGAATTTTGATTTGAAGAATCATTTCTGAAAAATGAAATTACTTCTCTGCATTTTTCCACACATTGTTTAAAGTGTCGTACTCTAGTACATAGAAGTTAAATTATAGATAGATTTGAATGATTCAATATCATAGATAATTATGTTTTATTTCAGTACAATCATTCTGTCTTAATTTCAGTTAAACTACTCTTTATTAAAGGCAGTAAGATTTCTCATCTAATAAACGGATTTTTTAAATAATAATACATTTCCTAGCATTTTATAGCTTAAATACTGAAGTAATAACCTTAAAATCAAATAACAAAACCTAAGTTAAAACATAGCAGAATTCTTACATAAGCACCTGTAATCAAACTAATATTTAATATTTATAGAATCCTTCTCAATCCTGAACCTCTAAATATTATAAACGATATATATATATATATATATAACGTAAAAACCTAGTAGTATCAAAGTCCATGATACAAGAAGTATATTTACAAATAAACCAAATCGACAAATATAAAGATTCTCTATACAGAGTCTTCTGTCCAATTAGAAGGGTAACCGTATACATACATTCAACTAAACAACAAAAAACTTGTACCTTTCCATTTACGTTTATTCATCAAAAATATCTTGCACAGAGATCTTTTATTAAGCAAATAATCATGCTACGATCTGGAGAAAATATTCTACTCACATTGTATCTCAACTATTAAAATATACAAAGAAATTTTAAGCAGTCATTTTTTAATCTAATATTGAGATTTCAGCATGGTCTCGAGCCATTGTGAAGGCATCGCCTAGTTATAGAGATTTATCACACATAAAAATGCAAACATAAATCCTAAAGGAGGCAATACAAGACCTGGGTTCGAGACCCATGAGGGCTCACCCATAAGGTCAACTTTTGTTAAAATCGTGAACGCAACGTTGCAAGTAATCGAACACACAGTGGTTAGGGTTTGAGTTTTCGACTCACCCAACCTACATTTTCGTTATATAAGTTATCACATTAAGATTTGGGTTCGAAACCCGTAACAACACAACCAATGAAGTATTAACATTATAAACATTCAAGGTTAGGGTTTCAACCCAACTTTAATTTCGAAGTTAGAAACACTCTAAATATTCATAATACAATGACTCCATACTTTCATACAAGAGCTACGAGAAAGTCGTAAGCCAGTTTCAAACAATAAACACTCTCATGCAATAAGAATCCGTAAGTCACCTTCATTAAACCATAAATTTAATTACAGAGTGGTTTTCGAAAGAAGCCATGAGCAAACAACGCGATCTCAGAAGCTCGGGGGTAAAAACCCTCTTAGTTATAAAAATTTTCCATACGGCTTACAGTGTGTTAAAAATCCCAACAGTAAAGACTCGAACATTATCAAAAGCAAGTTCGAACTGCAACTTGAAGAAGGAACTCAAACTGGCAGCAATGCCTTTTGTTTTCACCACCCTTTCACTACATAGAGTTACAACAGGGGTTTCCAAAGGAACCACCGAGGCTTACCCGTGTTTCTATGCATCATAGCCCTAACCAGCGAGTGTCTTATCTCCCAAGGAAAGATTCGACGGGAGGAAACCTATTCCTCATTAACCAAAAGTATCAAATAAGATTCGAGTTAGTATTTTCATACAGTAAGTTTCTATAGCAAAGGGTTTAAACTGTATCTTTGACAAGATTTTCCCTTCATTACGCTCAGAGCTTTAACACCGAACTCTTGCATCCTGTGATGCCAAGTCTCGCCATCGAACCCTACAGAAGGATAACACCTTTGGTAAAGACATTTTGGTTCATTTTTAACATGCATTTTCCCAGTTGCAGGTTTCAAGTCACACCATCAAAACCCGGGAGGAGCCTGCAACAGTTGGTTTTTGAAACCCTAGTTTTCTAAGGGCCTATCGACCTTTCCTACCACCTTCGATGCCAAATGAATGTTCCAAGTTAATCCTCGTCGAGGTCAATAAAAAACTCAGTTAGCTTTTAACACATTACCCAAGAACCATCACATGAATTTCAAGCCACGGGGCTGCCAACAAGCTTTCCACTAAGACCACAATAAATAACATTTAATGTTACAGCTAAACAAGCTTAGTACTCCTGCCAACGCAAAGTTCCACCACAGTTATTTTCGTGGTCCACACCATGCTTATAGCATATAGTATATATGCATATGGTTTATAACACATATGTTCTGGTATATAATATATGGTTAAATTCATGGACTTCACTATGTTTATAACGTAAAGTATTTATATGCATATAGTTGTAGCATTTAGTATATAGTTCCACTTTAGAGCCATTCGTGGACTACGCTATGCATTTAGCATATAGTTAATATATGCATATAGTTTGTAGTTTATAGCTCATAACTTATAGGTTAGGTTTTATTACCAAATCTTCCAAATACAAGTTTGTAATTCATGGTCATGATATTACGATATTTAAGTATGCATGCAAAAGAACTATAAGGTTTGATTTTCGAATACATTTAAGCTATGACAATAATACAAATAAACAATATCGTATAAATATGACTTTGAAGCTCAAAGTGAATAATAGAGAATACATAGGCCAAACTTAAGCTACGTATAGTATAGGCATTTCAATAATACACAAAAATACATTTGACATTGTATTGAATAAATCCTTAAACTGGTGATCATAGCTAGGGTAAGTCTTACCCTCGTGCAAATTAAGTTCTCTCCACATTTGTACTTAACATCGAAGGCTAATTGAAGTACAAAAAATTCAAATTGACATACACCAATCATGCTTCAGTTTGGAATCTCACTCTTACCTGTGATCTATAACAGAAGTTTAAGTGCGTTAGCTAGCTGGTAGCTAAGTAATCCTCGGGGTACCCATAGGACCCCTTCATCAAATAGGAAAGAAATAACAATTAGTAATTATGATTAAAAACAATAATATAGAATGAGCTAAGTTAAGTGACGATGTTTCTGCATATAATAACTAACCACAATTATTCAAATAACAAAGATGGTATTAAAACATCCAGCATGTCATTCCAACATTAATACATGCATCCATTCATTCGCTTGCAGTAAAGACATTTACAACAAAATATAAACATAGCATGTAATCAAGGTAACGTAATTATAACATTGATGACTAAGTGAAGAATGTGTCGTCATAATACATAATGAGTCTGTGGTTAAATGAATTAAATTATCATTAACGCTACCTTCGCATAATCAATATAAGCATTTAATGCTACTCAGAAAATTTTAAATTTTTGTGAAATTTGGGGATGTTACATGTGGTATCAGAGCGCAAGTTCAAATACTAGGCCTGAAGTGGCTCAACTCGCACATTTAAAATCTAAAATAGAATTGCAAATTACTGATTTTTATTTTGTTTTGTTTTCAGTTTCAGCACTTTATAAATTTAGTCTGCAGGTATGGAAGGACCAGAAGAGTCAGCTGAGGACAAGTCCCATAATAATGAACAAGGACACATTAATGTAGAAAATTTATTTGTTGAATTGAATGATAATTCATCTGAATTGCTAAGGACAGTTAAAGATTTAAAATTAGAAATAAAAACTGTTAAGTTGGAAAATGAATGAATCATAAAAGCTCAAGAGGAGCTGAATCAAATCCTGTTGCCTAAATTTCATAATAACGATAAAGATAAAATAACAAAAAATAATTCTGAATCTGGAACTATGTTCTACCAACGTAAGGATAAAAAGTTAAAATTGACTAATTATGACAGCAACTCATCTTCTGAATTTTATGAAAAAGCATGCAGTAAAAAGCACAAGTATTCCAGTGATAGTAGTGAAAGTGACTGCTACACTAAAAAGAAGAATTACAAGCCATACGAAGAAATTTCTGGTGAGTTTAAAAAAATCAAACCACCAAATTTTAATGGAGAAACAGAAAAGAGTGAGATAGCCGAAGAATAGCTGTCCGGTATGAATAAGTACTTTCAAATTTACAACTACTCAAGTCATTTAAAAACTAAAATGGCAATTTATAATCTGACTGGAAAAGCAGACATCTGGTGGAAAGATCTGAAACGAGTAAAAGGTTTAAAAGAGAAAAGTGTAAATTGGAGTAATTTTAAGAAATATTTTAAAAGAAAGTTTCTGTCGAAACAATATTATGAGGAACGAGCTAAAGATTTTTATGAGTTAAAGTTAGGTTCCATGGATATGAGGGAATTAAGCAGCAAGTTTTTAAATTTATTAAGGTATGTGCCTTACATCACTGAAGAAAATCCTAAGGTACAGAGATTTCTGAGTTGTTTTCCCTCTCAAATAAAGGACATGATTGAGTATGATGGTCCTCGAAATCTTGAAGAGGCCATGAGAAAATCAAATATCTGTTATGAACATAACAAGAAAAGAGAAGGCATACCAAACTGGAAGGTAAAAAGGCCTAATAATTTTGAACAAAGGAAAAAGCAGTTTTCTTTTAATCGCAACTTTGGAAATAATAATTCACATAATTATTCTAACAGAAAAATTCAAGGGAATAATTCAACAGGTAATGTTCAGTCAAAATTTACAGCTGCAAGAAATAGTGATCCACCTAAAAATTTCGTTAAAAACAATGAATAGAAAGAACCTGTTAAATGTTGGGACTGTCAGGGACCTCACTATGCGTCAAACTACCCACTCAGAAAGAGGACCGTCAACAACATACACATAGTACAGGAGGAGGCTATTGTTGGTGACCTAGTGAGGGAAATGCCCTGAATCAATGCAGCCTTGGAAAACAGACAGGTTGATCATCAAACTTCCATGGTTGAAGTAGAAGGTGGAACCAGAAAGAGTTTTTCTGGTGGAACCGGATTGTATCCTCGACAAAAGGGAAATTTTGCTTTGTAATCATACCATTGGACAGGTAAAGGTGCAATGGAAGCACCTTAGTCCAGACGAAGCAACCTGGGAATTGGAAAGTAATATGTAGGTGGCATATCCAAGACTGTTCCAGGAAGAATTAGAGGATGATGAATAAAGCAACATCGAGGACGATGTTGAACTTAACAGGGGTTGTTTGTCACATACCCAAATTTTGAACATTTTATGTTGTTGGAAAAAAAATTATGTTTTATGTTATTGTAAAGTTTTATGATTATTGACCAAGTGGGATCAAGGATGATTGTAATTAATTACTCTAAATATTTTATTATTAATAAATAAAAGAGGAGACAAATATCCAAGGGAGACTATTGAATGAGTGTTCACTGACCCACTAGGAGGAATGGACTGGGGTGGAGAGAAAATTGACACTTGGCAGCATCCTCAACTCACTTCTAGTTGTTGCAGGGGCAACTTCCCTATTTTTATGGTCATTTTCCCCAAGAAAGTGGAACTGAGCAGGTGGCTCATTAACTAAAGAAAACTGACCAAAGACCTAGGGATGCTATATCTACCCATCGAATTCAGCAGGAGGTTGTTCAGTTCTTACCTTGTGAAAATTTCTGAAAGAGAAAGACAAGAGAGCACAAGAGATTCGATGAGGGGAAGGCTGGAAGTGATTGAGTGAGTTAAGACTGCATTCTGAACTAGTGCAGCCACATTGTTAAGTTCAATATTGATAAAGGCAGAAGTATTATTGTCAAGTACTACTACTGAGTTGCAAAGGAATTTATTCCATTCTCCACACAACATCTTCGTCCTAGTGGTTCAGTGAATAGTCTCGGGGATCCTAAGGCAAGTAATTTGGTTTTCTTCAGAAGAAGGTTGGGTGGAACGGGCTCCTTTGGATGTTTGTCACCCTCTACTGTTAACAGGTTTTCATTGTGTTATCTTATTTATTTTCTGTCATATTAGTTTTCTGAATGTTTTAATTATGAATTGTTATTTACTTCGGAAAAATGTCTTCTACTTAACTACTAGATTCGAATGTTGATTTGAAGAATCATTTCTGAATAATGAAATTATGATTGAATGAAATTACTTCTCTGCATTTTTCCACACACTACTTAAAGTGTCGTACTCTAGTATAGAGAAGTCAAATTATAGATAGATTTGAATGATTCAATATCATAGATAATTATGTTTTATTTCAGTACAACCATTCTGTCTTAATTTCAGTTAAACTACTATGTATTAAAGGCAGTAAGATTTCTCATCTAATAAACGGATTTTTAAATAATAATACATTTCCTAGCATCTTATAGCTTAAATACAGAAGTAATAACCTTAAAATCAAATAACAAAACCTAAGTTAAAACATAGCAGTATTCTTTCATAAGCACCTGTAATCAAACTAATCTTTGATATTTATAGATTCCTTCTCAATCCTGAACCTCTAAATATTATAAACGATCTATATATATATATATATATAACGTAAAACCCTAGTAGTATCGAAGTCCATGATACAAGAAGTATATTTACAAATAAACCAAATCGACAAATATAAAGATTCTCTATACAGAGTCTTATGTCCAATTATTAGAAGGGTAACCGTATACATACATTCAACTAAACAACAAAAAACTTGTACCTTTCCATTTACGTTTATTCATCAAAAATATCTTGCATAGAGATCTTTTATTAAGCAAATAATCATGCTACGATCTGGAGAAAATATTCTACTCACATTGTATCTCAACTATTAAAATATACAAGGAACTTTTAAGCAGTCATTTTTTAATCTAATATTAAGATTTCAGCATGGGCTCGAGCCATTGTGAAGGCATCGCCCAGTTATAGAGATTTATCACACATAAAAATGCAAACAGGAATCCTAAAGGAGGAAATACAAGACCTGGGTTCGAGACCCGTGAGGGCTCACCCATAAAGTCAACTTTTGTTAAAATCGTGAACGCAACGCTGCAAGTAATCGAACACACAATGGTTAGGGTTTGAGTTTTCGACTTACCCAACCTACATTTTCGTTATATAAGTTATCACATTAAGATTTGGGTTCGAAACCCGTAACAACACAACCAATGAAGTATTAACATTATAAACATTCAAGGTTAGGGTTTCAAGCCAACTTTGCTTTCGAAGTTAGAAACACTCTAAATATTCATAATACAATGACTCCAGACTTTCATACAAGAGCTACGAGAAAGTCATAAGCCAGTTTCAAACAATAAACACTCTCATGCAATAAGAATCCATAAGTCACCTTCATTAAACCATAAATTTAATTACAAAGTGGTTTCCGAAAGAATCCATGAGAAAACAACGCGAGCTCAGAAGCTCGGGGGTAAAAACCCTCCCAGTTATAAAATTTTGCCATACGGCTTACAGTGTGTTAAAAATCGCAATAGTAAATACTCGAACATTATCAAAAGCAAGTTTGAACTGCAACTTGACGAAGGAACTCAAACTAGTAGCAATGCCTTTTGTTTTCACCACCCTTTCACTACACAGAGTTACAACAGGGGTTTCCAAAGGAACCACCGAGGCTTACCCGTGTTTCTACGCATCATAGCCCTAACCAGCAAGTGTCTTATCTCCCAAGGAAAGATTCGACGGGAGGAAACCTATCCCTCATTAACCAAAAGTATCAAATAAGATTCGAGTTCGTATTTTCATACAGTAAGTTTCTATAGCAAAGGGTTTAAACTGTATCTTTGACAAGATTTTACCTTCATTACACTCGGAGCTTTAACATCGAACTCCTGCATCTTGTGATGCCAAGTTTCGCCATCGAACCCTGCAGAAGGATAACACCTTTGGTAAAGACACCCTGGTTCATTTTTAACATGCATTTTCCCAGTTGCAGGTTTCAAGTCACACCATCGAAACCTAGGAGGAGCTTGCAACAGTCGGTTTTCAAACCCTAAGTTTCTGAGGGCCTGTCGACCTCTCCTACCACCTTCGATGCCAAATGAATGTTCCAAGTTAAGCCTTGTTGAGGTCAATCAAAAACTCAGTTAGGGTTTAACACATTACCTAAGAACCATCACGTGATTTTCAGGCCACGGGGATGCCAACAAGCTTTCCGCTAAGACCACAATATATAACATTTAATGTTACAGCGAAACGAGCTCAGTACTCTTGCCAACGTAGAGTTCCACCACAGTTATTTTCGTGGTACACACCATGCTTATAGCATATAGTATATATGCATATGGTTTATAACACATATGTTCTGGTATATAATATATAGTCTAATATATGGTTAAATTCATGGACTTCACTATGTTTATAACGTAAAGTATATATATGCATATAGTTGTAGCATTTAGTAGATAGTTCCACTTTAGAGCCATTCGTGGACTACGCTACGCATTTAGCATATAGTTAATATATGCATATAGTTTGTAGTTTATAGCTCATAACTTATAGGTTAGGTTTTATTACCAAATCTTCCAAATACAAGTTTGTAATTCATGGTCATGATATTACCATATTTAAGTATTCATGCAAAAGAACTATAAGGTTTTATTTTCGAATACATTTAAGCTATGACAATAATACAAATAAACAATATCGTATAAATATGACTTTGAAGCTCAAAGTGAATCATAGAGAATACATAGGCCAAACTTAAGCTACGTATAGTATAGGCATTTCAATAATACACAAAAATACATTTGACATTGTATTGAATAAATCCTTAAACTGGTGATCATAGCTAGGGTAAGTCTTACCCTCGTGCAAATTAAGTTCTCTCCACATTTGTACTTAACATCGAAGGCTAATTGAAGTACAGAAAAGTCAAATTGACATACACCAATCATGCTTCAGTTTGGAACCTCACTCTTACCTATGAGATCTGTAACATAATTTTAAGTGCGTTAGCTAGGTGGTAGCTAAGTAAGCCTTGGGGTATCCATAGGACCCCTTCATCAAACAGGAAAAAGAAAATAATTAGTAATTATGATTAAAAACAATAATATAGAATGAGCTAAGTTAAGTGACGATGTTTCTGCATATAATAAGTAACCACAATTATTCAGATAACAAAGATGGTATTAAAACATCCAGCATGTTGTTCCAACATTAATACATGCATCCATTCATTCGCTTGCAGTAAATACATTTACAACTAAATATAAGCATAGCATGTAATCGAGGTAACGTAATTATAACATTGATGACTAAGTGAAGAATGTGTCGTCATAATACACAATGAATATGTGGTTAAATGAATTAAATTATCATTAACGCTACTCCGCATAACAAATATAAGCATTTAATGCTACTCTGAAAATTTTAAATTTTTGTGAAATTTGGGGATGTTACAGTAGACCCATTTGCATTTAACCAATTTCCTCCCAGGTGGAAGTGAAACTAGCTCCCATGTTTCATTTTTTTTAAGATAATTGTACTCTTCATCCATGGCGGTTTTCCATCTCAAATCACGGTGGGCATGGTAGTATGATTTGGGATCTGAACCAACCATCAGAAAACACTTTTCATACATAAATGGATCAGCATATGAAAGATCCATACCTTCTCTTTGAAAGTCTACTCGGGTTATTCTTGGATTGGCAGGATTTCCAATGTTAGAACTGGCAGATGTGAGAGTCTTTAAAGCCCACTTTGGAAACTGAGGGGGGTCATCTGGATTTGAATCCGAACCTGATTCTTTGTGTTCATTAATATCAGACATAATATCATAAATATCAGAACATAAACTTTCAGTATCATCTCCAGAATATTCTTCTGGAAGAGGAAGCAATTTGGCAGTTTCTTCCTCCACTAGTTGTAGATCATGAAGCGGTTCTTCAAATTGGATACTTCTATCGGTGAATATTATTTTGGATATGATATCCATGAACTTGTATGCTTTGTATTCTTCATCGTATCCAATGAGGATTCACTCAGTACTTTGTGGTTCCAAATATCTTCTCTTCTCAATCGGAATTATAGCCCATGCAGTGGACCTGAAAACCCAGAGATGTGACACATCAGGCTTGTGACCAGTGTAGGATTCGAAAGGAGTTTGACCTTTGATGGGTGAGTGTGTAAATTTGTTCTAAATGTATGCATAAAATTTCATGGCCTCCACCCAAATATTTGAAGCCAAACCTTTCGACTCAAGCATACAAGTAGCCATCTCTTTCAATGCTCGGTTTTTCCTCTTTGCTACACCATTCTGCTAAGGTGTGTAGGGGACTATGTGCTGGATTTGGATTCCATTTTCCACACAAAGTTGCAGAATATCAGTTTTTATATATTCTCCACAATTATCAGATCTAAGATCTGTTATCTTGCTCGTTGTATCAGTCTCAACAGAAGCTTTGAAATTCTTGAACCTTTCAAACACTTCTGATTTGTTCTTGAGAAAGTAGACCCATGTGAATCTGGAAAAGTAATCAATGAATGTGAGAAAATACCTTGAGCCATTCATGGATAGATTTGGTAATGGAACACTAATATCACTGTGAATCAGTCCCAAAATACAAGAATCCCTTCTAGCTTTGCCTCTATCGAACTTGTGCTCAGGATGCTTGCCAATGATGCAACCCTTGCATATCCCTTTTGAGGATTTGATGTTTGGAAGGCCTTCAACCATGGAATTATTTTGTAGAAGCTGCAAATAATTTTAATTAAGGTGTCCAAACCTCTCATGCCATATCTGGATAGCCTCATTTCCATGACTCAGAAGGGCACTTGTCTATGAATATGGAAAAAATTGGGAAAACTCATATGTTTTTGCAGCATGATTTGCCTTGCTTGTTGCAATGAGTTTTCCAGTGCTAATCTCATAAATGTCAACATCATTAGGGTTGAATACAACCTTCTTGGTAAAACCAGTATGTGTCATTTGATACATAGAAAGCAGGTTCAAAGCTAGAGAAGGGACATAGAGAACATTTTGAAAACTGTCATGTTCTAAGTGAATTGTACCTTTTCCTTTCGATAAAATTTGTGAATCATCTCCCATGTGGATGGAGATGCAGTTTCGGAGTCCAATGATGAGAAAGATTCTTTGCTTGAAACCATGTGATTCAAAGCTCCTGAATCTATGAGAAGAGTTGTTGAATTTGAAACACTTTCCATGAGTGCATGACCTCTTTTTGGATGATCATTCTGGTCGCCCTTTTCCTTCTTCCTTGTGCCATTTGGAAAAGTGATATTGTTCTTCTCCAAGAGAAGGGCCATCTGATCAACAATTTTATTCATGCATGAGCTTTCACGATGAAATCCCCTGCCACAGTAAGAACACTTTGTCTTCTCCTTTCCCTTTTTCTTGTCTTTTCTTGAGCCTGAGGGCTCATCTGACTGCTTGGTCTTCTTCTTATTCTTAGGATGATCAAACTTGGTCTTCTCCTTCTGCTTTTTCTTTACTTTAGAATTCTTATCCTTGGGTCCTCCAGAAAACAGGGCTTGATCTTTGGAGGATCTCATGGACCCCATCTGAACAAGCTTGTCATGCTCTTTTGTTAAGGACTCAATGAATGCATTCAAGGATGGCATCTTCCAATTCGGAATGGTGAGTTTTCCATAATGAAAGGTAGAGACAAACATTGAATAATCTGCTCCTAGCTTTGAAAGGATTGAAAGGATCAACTGATCATCCATCTTATCGACACCACATTGCTTCAACTGAAGCACCAAATGATTGAACTTGGTGAAAAACTCATTAATGGTTTCAAAATTTTCAAGATTTAGGGAAATCAATTCATTCTCTAACTGGTAAGCCCTCATCTCATCCTTCTTGCCGAAGAGTTTGGCAAGTTGTTCCCATACTTCTTTTGGATTCTTCAATCCGTTGAGATGGAAAAGAAGGTCTTTCGAAATATTGAGACATAAGAAACCATAAGCTTCATCAAGCTTATTGAAGAACTTGGACTTCTCTATAGCTACATTAGGCTTTGGTTATGTTCCCATAGTAACTATGTAGAGTCCCTTGGAGCGCAATACTATCTCTATATCATCCATCCACTGATGATAGTTGAAAGGAGTAAGAAGATGGTTTGAAGAAGAGTCCATCTTAGCTATAGCGAATACAATAGGAGGCTTTGAGAAACCTGCAGTAAAAAACAAACAAGCAATGCTTAGGTAGACAACCTGCACTTTTCAAGTTGCATCACACCCAACATAGCCTATCAAGCAAGCTTGATAAACCGGATGCACAATTATCCAGGATTTATGTGGAAAACGTTTTTCTTTTGGTGCAGTGTTGGAATAAATTTGAGCAAACTTGCTCAATCTTCATTAGAAAAACTTTGTAGAAGAGTTGCCTTGTCCTTCCATGGCACTGATACCATGTAAAATTCAAGCACAACATATCTAGAAAAGAAGAACAACAATTACTAGAGATGCATGCGGCAAATTGTGTGTCAAAACATTGATGCAAAAGGTTTGCAGCAATTCATGCATTATCATTAAATCAGAAGATAAATTACAATGTCTAACAATGGCAATAATAGCCAAGCAATTTGAATCCTAGAGAGGTCATTCGAATTGAATGCATGAGATTGGCTTACTAGTTAGTTAACACCACTCGGCACATCAATTAACCACTTAACTGCCAAGTAATTGACTCTAACAGACTCTCAAACTATCAAACTGAGTCTAACTGAGTCTAGAACTCAACCGATTGACCAAAATTAGGGGAGGGCGCCTTTCTGACTTCAGTTAACTAATTTTTAGGTGAAATTGCTCAAAATTAGTTCAAACTGAGTAGGAGGGCGCCTTTTTGACTCCAGTTAGTTAATTGTTAGGTGAAACACACCCAATTGGACTGAGTAGGGTGCATTAATCATGCAAATCACCCTAGTTGGATCCCTGAATGATGGAGGAGGCCCAGTTAACTGAATTTGATGACCCAGTTGGCTCCTCGAATGAAGGAGGAGGCCCAGTTGACTGAAACTGATGATCTTTTGATGATGTAAGCACATATTTTAGTCAAAATACTTAGGATAAGTGGTAATTAGGCTTTTAAGCCCAAATAAATGATGTGTTGTTGGAAAATGACTCCAACAATTTTCTCATGTCCTCATTTTATGTCTTTGCATATTACTTGCTAGTCTTTTAACATTTTGTAGCTTTGTTCATAGATCTTGATTCTTAGATCTTTTCCTGTTTCTGTTTTTATAACTATAGGTGTTGCTTCTACACTCCTAATATGTATTACACTTATTGTACTCTTAGTCATTTTGATCTACTTTTGTGGCCATTTGTTGGACATTAATTAAATTATCTTATCTTATGTTTTCTACCTATTAACTATGCTCTGTGGATAGTTGCAAACTATTTTGGATTAGTTCTGGTAAAAATTGGAGCTTCTCAATGCTACTGTCTATTGTTTTTTACACAATTTCAAACTCTTGGTCACTTTTAGCTTTGTACTTATGTTTGCAGCAATCCAGAACTGCAAAAGTCAATTAAACAGCTTAAAGAAAAAACAAGCGAGCTTAAAGGAATGATGGAGGACCTTAAAACCAGGTAGTTCACTTTGCATTCTGTCCCAACCATGAACAAGTAGGGGGTAGAATGTTGTGTTACAGGTATTTTGATAGGTTGAGATATATTGTATATGTCATGAAGGCATAGATATGCTACAAGAGGAGGCCCTGATTTTGGAAGAGATGGCACCCTCTCACATGCAGAACAAAGCAGACTATAGAGCATTTGTACAAGCATGCTGATGCAGCTCATATGGAGGTGAATTCCAAGGAAAATCAAGTCAGACATCGCTGTCTCTAAGTAAATTCTTTTGGGTCTTCACTTTAAGGACAAACTATAAGCATTGTATGGAGATCTCGATAAGTATTGAAATTTTTTGAGCGCATGTTCCTAAATAACTGCATTATATGGATATCATGTTTTCAATGTTAATAAAGGATTTCCCTATTTGAGCATCTTGTTGTAGGTTTACTATGATGATAAACTAGAATCTTGCAGTGATGCATTCCACAACAATACATTTCATTCAAGAATTTCTTCAAATGCATTGCATGCATCCCTGATCCGCTTGGCCCATCCGGGATTGTCCAAATTCGTGTTGTTGAGTCTCCAAATCTATAAGACATTCAGTAACAGTATTTAATACATTTATAATGATCAACGGTTCAACATACAGGAAAAACTTGGTAATTTTAGCCAAAAAATAACAAAGAAAAAAAATAGTTTGTCTTTAAACTCTGTCCCTTTATAGTGTTATGGATGCTTTAGGTCATCTCTTTTCAGTAGATCCTCATTAACCAAACTTATCTTATTTGAAGCTATTGATCAAACAGATTCTCTCCAACAACATTAACTCAAAAATAACACATTAGTTCACATGCCCACCAAAGCTATGCTAATACAAACAACACTACAACTCATCATAAATAATTGTCTAGAGGTTTATGTTTACAGAATGTAATACTTATGAACATAATTAGTTTTGAATAAATGGATTATACCAATATAGAATATCCCAATACCAATATATGATAGAAAATGTATCAACTAGATATAGAAAAGTCCCAACTTTCACAAAGAAAAGTATTAAAAAGACTTATCCTGAAGCAAAGCAATGAACTTGTTGGACTCCATGAATAGACGAAAACTTGAATGGCATGCAGAAGTTGCATTTATATACATATATTTTTCCATAAAACAAGATGACTTACTATTCTTTTGTGGAATTGCAAACCTCATAGGTGTGTCCTTCTAGGATAGTGACATCTGAACTTGAAAACTCCCAGAATGTAGATGATGAAGCAATTGTAATGCCAATGGACTCCAAGCCTAGAAGAAACAGAATTGGTGAATATGAATCTCAAACTAAAGGAGATGAAAGAATACTGTAACATCCCAAAAAAAATCACAAAAATTTAAAATTTTTCGACATAACAATTAATGCTTACTCTAATTGTGCGGAAATTAATAATGCATAAAAGTCGTCTTGCTGTACAGAATACCATGTTGGTTTTAAAGTGTAAAGTTTGCCACTAGATGTTTTAAATCTATGCTTTGATGTTATTCATACTCAGCTGTACTTTTATGAACCTTCTAATGTTTGATGCGATGATTGATGTTTTACATGTATTAACTAACGTACTTTCGTTGATGATGAAGGGGTCCTACAGACGCCCCGAGGCTTACTTAGCATTCGTGCTAAAGCATGTGAATTCATACTTGTTGCAGTTTATCGGTAAGGGATAATGTTTACGACAAGTGACCGAACAGTTTTTCCGTTATCTCCCATGTAATAATATTTAAGAGATGAAACATTCGGGCATGCCACCGGGTGAGAAAATTTGATTAAAAACTAAACGTTAACCCATACTAGCTCTTTTATTCTTTGTACAAGTGTTTATCTGAGATCACAAAAGGAGAAATCTTACCTTTAAATATATTTTATTTTGGGTTCTAAAGGAAATGTAGATCTTATCAAGCTAAACAATATCTAGGTATGATTGCCAAATACATTTAGTACTTCTTGTTTATAAGTGAACCAAGAATGCGAAATCTTATCTACGGAGTTTATGCATTAATCGTAACTCAATACTATGCTCAGAAATATATATATAATTTTCATTTTGATTCTATTCTAGACTAGAAAGGTATGTACAATGTAGAGTTCGAATTTAAATTCAAAGGCATGAAGGACTTAGGTTCTTATTTATGAAATAATGCAATCACCTATGATCTAATTTTATACTATCCTATGTGCTATAAACAAATATTATCAAAACCTTGATACTATATAAAAGAAATATGCCTTTGTACTAACCCTAAACAAACTATATAGTGATGTGTGTGCGCATCTATGTACCCCGAATTACAATATGATTTTCTTAACTATGCATTCAACCTTGTCAGAGCATAAGTTAACAGTACCAAAATCTATTGTTATCCTTTTACGTTGTTTGTATGAAATGGTTGATGATACACCACTAACGTAACGTGCTAGCAGGCACTTGGAAACCCTTGGCATTTAACACTCATAAATGCCGAGATAGTGGATTTCCTTCGTGGATGCATCGTGGGGTTTGAGCACGTGATAGTGTGGTAAAGTCTCATGTTTGGTGATGAGTTGTAAGCATTTAGTTTCAAGTGTTGCTGAGTTGGGTCCTCGGTGGCTATTGTAATAATGGGTCTAATTAATGAGGTAGATACTTAGTTTTATGTGACAATCCTCTTGTAATCTACATCGTTGATCCAGCAAAGGTGTTGGGATTTAGATCATAACCCTAACTCCTCTAACTTGCAAAGTTAATGTTTCCCTTGGCTTTCGGCGTTGTAGCTCTGAGGGAAGGTCGACTGGCCGAGGGTTTTAAGGGATTGATGTCTGTAAATGTATAATGTCTTGAGTTTCGAAACCATGACCGGTTAGTAGTTTTAAGGGCCAAGACTGTGATAAGTTTTACAGTAAAAAAAATGTGAAATCTCAGTGCCCTGGGTGAGTGTTAAAATCTTTGATGTAGTTGATGTAGTCTTCATCTTTTCTTGTTTGTTCAAAGGCTATGAAATGAGAGGGGTTTCCTCCTTCTTGGCATTCGACGGTGTAGCAATGGTTGCAACTGCACTACCTGGGCGTTTTTGCTCTGAGGATAACTTGAAAGGTAATGTTCTTCGATCTCTAACCCTGCAACTTCCATACTAAATTGTAAATGTAGTAAGTGTTGTTTTGTCAATAATGAATCCTTTTTAAACTCGTTTTGACCACATCTTGTTCCACATTGCAGGTCCCTTCGTTGATGGCTTCTCCAGTCTAGGTTTTTGATAGGTGGATGCTACAATCTTAGACCGGTAAGCCTAGGAGGTTACCTTGAATCTCTGGTTAGGTGAAAATGTTGGGCCTTCATGTCTATTGTTCTGAGACCTCATGTTTTTCTCTGAAGATTTGTCTTTCGTTGAAAAAGGATTGTGAAAAGTTGAAGGCTTGGAGAGGATAAAACCTCGACCCAAGGGCATGAGGCCTGTGGTGTTTTGATTTTCAATGTACAAACTGTAATATATGAATAGCACAGTCGTGGGGAGAGTTTTTCCTATTCACTGTCTTGGATAATGCAAATACTATGTTGTTAATGAAGTAATGGTAAATGTGTTAGATTTTAGAGCAATGTTCCAGCTTGTGTGAAGTCCGTGGATTTTATAACTACTGTGTTTTCGTTCTGTTTGAACTTCGAGGGCTAGGGTTTGACTCTATGTTAGAATGTTTAACATTAATCTATAGTTTTGAGTCAATCAAACGCAAAAGGTTTTGCTCTGTACAAGGTTATGATCTCGGCATGAAGCCCTTAATGTTACTTCTGTTTTAAAGTTTTTCAACTGTCAATGTGATAAAAGAAATCTTTGAGTTGATGCTGAAATATTTCTTAGTTCAATCTACAAGAATGAATGAATATTTGTATGCTTAGTTTGATGGCAAAGGGATACGTTATTTTATGTTTATGTTTATCAATAGTTAAAACAAAATGTTGGCCGCGTGCCAAGAGTCAATATCTTGGTTTACAATTATGCCTTGAGTTTGGTAGATGTTTTGTCTCCTACCTTTGAATGATAATGTGGAAAAATTCAAAAATAAGACTATGTTTTAGTAACAATGGTTAATTCCACGTTTAAACAATTGCAAATAAGGAAAGAAACTGAAGAAACCCTAATCTAGGTTTTCAATTCTAAACAACAAGTAAATGGATAACTATAGTTTAAATAATAAAACAAAAGAAAATGAATATTGTGCATAATGATTACTGTTAGCCAAAAAGAATAGGGAAACTGTAATAAGATTTGAAATGTGATATAATGCTTATTGATGCTATTTAAATTGCAGATATACAGTTTCCTAAGTACTATGAAATAGAAAATTACTTTCAAAACTTAGAAAAGAAAACTGTTTGTTTTCATGTTAGGTATATATTTGATAACAACAACTGGTAATAAATTTATGTGCTTAGAATAGAAATTGTTTCTGCATCAATCATTTCAATACATTCTGGTGCAAGAATTACAATAAATTCATAAAATATTTAATTGTTTAAAGAATGACAAAAAATAGGGCATAGAAGTATATTACTTCCTACAGATTATAAATAATAAGAACACTAATGAATTACAATAGCATTGATCTTTTCATTCATCTGGCAATATGCCTATTGATTTATTGAACTTAATCTATTCGCTGTACTAGAGTACAATGCAGATCCATTTAGCACGGGGAAAAATGCAGAGAACTATTTTATTCAATTAATCTTGCATAACCATTTCTATACAGAATCTTAACTTGATCAGAAACTGAAATAAATGCATTTGTTTTAACAAAGTTATAAAAGAAAATAGTAATTTTATTTGCAGATAGAACTTTAAATGCTTGAAATTAGAAAAAGATAATGGAACCTGTAAATGAAGATAGGGACGAAAAACACCCAAGGAGGCCTGTTCCTCCCAACCTTCTCCAGAAGAAGCAACAAACTTATGCTCCCTTTGGACCCCCGAGCCTACTTACTGAACCACTAAGTAGATGGAATCTGTGTAAGGCACTAAGTAAAATAACTTGTTGATGTATATGTAACTTCGGAATGTATTTCACCTATGTATTTCACATATATGTATATTGTACTCCTATAGAGATGTTATTATTCCTCTATACGGAAGTGTCGTCATTTATATTGTAAGTGTCGTAACTTATACTTGATGGGTTATTAGACCACCTTGTTGGGGTCGGCCCTGTATAGGTTATGTGGGTCAAAGGGTTATTAGACCACCCTATTGAGGGTCGGCCATGTGGGTCAAAGGGTTATTAGACCACCCTATTGGGGGTCGGCCCAGTCAGCATTATGTTATGTGGTTAAGTTAAGGTCGACCTAGTAAAGGTTATTAGGCAATTCAAGTCAAGTATAAATAGAGTGCGGGAGGCACTCTATTTATTCATTTTATTCTCAGACACACTCTTTGGAGAGTGGTGCACTTGTGGAGGAGGAGAAGCTGCTGCTAGGAGATTTCTATATCTTATGCTTGGGTTGAATCATTGCTCTATCTATCTTTGAGGAATTTATTGGGGTTTTTCACCTTTATGGTTTTCCCGAAGTAAACTCTATGTCTCTTGTGTGCTTGCATTATTGTGTCCATGATTGATATGCTGTAGATATGTTGTACATGTTGTTCTCTCAGTTAAGATACTAGATCATATTGAAGTAAATTCTGAAAAACTAACATGGTATCAGAGCTAGCCTGAAAGAAGGCATGGTATGGCATGCATGACACTTGTTGCACTTGCGATGCTAGGGCTTGATATAGCAAAAACCAGTCATCGTAGCACTTTCGCTATAAATCCATTTTGGCAAAGTTTTCAGATCTGAAAATTTTACAGGTCGACGATCCGATCCCCATGTACCTTTTGTCCAAAGGAAAAATTTTAATTCACTGTACTTTTTGTTTTATGATCTGTATAATCTAGGGTTTCTACCTCTTCCAGATCTGAGTCATAAACATGTGACCTAGGAAAAAAGGTCATAACTTGGGCTAGGAAGCTCCAAATGAAATTTCGTAAAATGTGATAGGTAGTGCATGGACTGTAATTTCTCAGGTAACTTTTTCAGAGGCTGAAACTGAACCAGTGACACTTGTCACTCCGTACAAGTTCGCTCTCCTGTTTTATCCCATAAACAGGTCATGTTGCGACACTTGGCATAAATCTCTCTCAGAGAATCCATTTGAGGTCAGACCTATGGGGTTGGAAATATGACAGGTCAGGATACCAAAAAAACAAAATTCAGGCCCTGTGGATTGGAAAGTTCGGAGTTACACCAGAAACAATCAGGTGCATATTTCTGTCAAAACAAAATTGGATTTTGAGCACCTTCATTCATGGCTCCGGGAATTAGGGTTTTGGAGAAAGTTTGTATTTTTGTAATCGAAGACCATGGATGAATTCTACTCATAAAAATTTAAATTTAAAGACCAAGATCAAATTTTTTGGTTGGGTAGAAGGCCGGGCTTGATCAAACCCTAGTTCAGGACTTTGATCGGAAAAGTGGAAAATTAGGGCTTCTGCAAAAGTTGGAATTTTTTAAGTTTGTGACCACGGCTGGAATTTTTTGGTTGGGCAGAAGGGTGGGCTTTATCAAACCCTAGTTCGGGATCCTATCCAAAAGATCCAAAAGTCTCAAAGGAAATTTTGAGGGGTGAAACTTTGCAGTTTTCAAATTCTGAGTATACCAGGTTGATTAGCTTATCAAGGCGCATCTTTCTATCCTTTCAGAAGTTTGAAATTCAAAGTTTGAATTTTTAGGGTTTCCCTGACAAACCCCAATCCAGCTCCAAATCCAGTTTCTGCAAATCAAGTGGATTGGGTTAATCCTAGAAGAAAATGGATTGGTCACCTGCATAAGTGAAGAAATTCCTGTTTCAGAGGGAGATGAGGCTAAGGCCTTACATAAGAAGATTACAAGCAATCTCGATAGGTATGACTTACAGGTTTGTTTCGAATTCTGTTCATGGTTAAGTTTATGATATGTTTGTCTTCGTATCATTATGGTTAGTACAATCTTGATTAATTACTAGACTTGTCGTATCACCTTAATAAAATTATGAATACATGATAGAAGATATTCATTAATTAAGGTTTTGACACTTATGATTGTACTAATGCATTGTGATGTTGTATGAGGTTTATGTTGTTCGCTAACATGAAAGGTACACCAAGAAAGAAAAATCATGTTCTACTTCAAGAACATATGATCATGGTGACATGAAGACAAAGATTCATCCATTGTCATGGATCACATAGAAGATCTACTTACGAGGTATGTATAACTTGGTTCTATAATGGTTAACCTATGGGATATGCAGGTAACTAGCACAAGTCATTGAAGAAAACAAGAAGACATTATGCGGGTATGTTAGACATAACTAGCTAGCATACTAATCCAGGTATGTTTTTCCTATATCAAGTTAGAATCCTACCTTGTGTTAGGATCTCTTATATAAGTATACATGGCATGATTGATAATGATTATTTATGAAGTTAAAATTTGAATAATCATAGGTATATGCATATTATGTTTCTTACCTTAATTGATGATATGACTAACTAGAAAAGACATGAAAGTATAGGTTTGAGTAATCACGGGTTTAGGCATAT
Source organism: Larix kaempferi (assembly GCA_027924585.1). Lineage (NCBI taxonomy): Eukaryota > Viridiplantae > Streptophyta > Pinopsida > Pinales > Pinaceae > Larix > Larix kaempferi. The sequence goes on along the minus strand of BSBM01000158.1, from coordinate 25,183,899 downwards.
TATGTTTCTTACCTTAATTGATGATATGACTAACCATAAGAGTCATGAAAGTATAGGTTTGAGTAATCACAGGTTTAGGCATATTATGTTTCTTACTTTAATTTATGATATGACTAACCATAAGAGTCCTTGAATACTAATGCTTATTATTTCTGTTTGAAATGATCATGACTATACATGCTTAAGATTAATGTGTTTTGATAGTATTAAGATTATACTAATGAATGTATGATTATGTATGAGATCTCCAGGATAACACAATGATGATACTAGTAAGTATGCATAGTGATCGAGGATGGATATAAGTTCAAGGACAGGTAATCCAGGAAGCAAAGATCAAGAGGGAGTACACTCCAGTAGTTTTTACAAGGATGCAAATATTCAGAGGGAGTTGACCACTTATCACAATCCACATCAGAATGGAGTTGCATAAAGGAAGCAAAGACTGAGAGCGAGTCAACCCTACAACCAAACAAAGATAAGTATTTTAATTGTCATGTCTTGCATGTTTGTTTGTTTAAATAATGTTTTTCAATGATGTATATGCTTATGTTCCTAGACTTAGGTTGTGTATTATGCATATTAGAATAATTGCATTAATGAACAGTATACTACTAATATGCATATGATCGGTAAGTAGCCTATGGCACTGTACAACATTCCATTGCTACTTATCTAGAATGCAACCTCTTTGCTGACATGTTGGGAGTAGTGCAAACTCTTAACAATGTTCTGGTAGAGATTGGAAGGCATCTAGAAAGTTACAAGATATGGATGAATGTTGTATTGAAGCATTGGATAAAATAATTGCATGACTGTATGACATATTTCTTTATGTGTAAGAATTTGTTCTAAAAACTACGAGATGTTTCTAATCATGCAATTTAACTTGTTTCATAGGAAAGATCATATACCTTCACCTACAAAAGAAGGACTACAACATTTGTTCCAGCAACAAATATATCTATTGAAGATATTGAAGTTCCGGGGATCTGGGATGAAGTAATGAAAGAATGCCATGATCAGTCGATCATGAAGAATGATGTTTGGGATGCAGTCCCAAGACCTGAAGGGAAGTCTGCTGTGACTTTGAAATGGATCTATAAGATCAAGCATGCTGCAGATGGTAGCATGGAGAAATACAAAACGAGGTTTGTAGCTCGTGGCTTCTCTGTTAAGATTCAAAATGCTAAGACATAAAATATCAGCATTACATTCCATTTCACAACAATAGCATATACAGGATCACTGAAGAAACAACAAGCACAGCATAAACACAAGAGACACAGATTTATCCAGGGAAAACCTCATGGGGTAGAAAACCCAGCAAAGCTTCCTCAATATAGATGACCAACAAATACAAAGATGTAAACCAAAGACATGAGCTCCTCCTCCTCCATAGCAGACCTCTCTCTCATAAGTGCTCTACTTTTCGAGTGATATAAGTGTGTGATAAGTGAGGAACATCCTCCTCTACTTATACTAGTTTCCCGACTGACTTTTACACAAGCTAGGTCGGCCCCAACTTAATTACTAGGTTAAACACCCCCTTACAACTGACTGGGCCGACCCCTCTAGGGTGGTCTAATAACCCTTTGAACCACATAACACATACAGGGTCGACCCCCACTAGGGAAGTCTAATAACCCAAGTTACCACAATCCAACGGAGGAATAAACATCTTCGGATATAGAATAAGATCTTCACGGAGGAATGAAACATCTCCGGAATAATAAAGTACAAATATAATATTCTTAGAAGTTACAATATTTCAACACTCCCCCTTAACGAGAAGGATATTATAATAGCATCTGCAGGAGCAAGGAGTCATCAACATCATACATGATACATCTATAAATCATTGGAAGCTTTCTCAACATCATCAGTAATTCAAGCAGTTACTGGAACATCTTCAATACTGGAACATCAACATATTCAGTACTGATTCTTCATCTTCTGCAGCACTCGAACAGCTACAGCATCATCATCATCGGATCCTCTAATCAACATCATCATCTGGATCTCTTAATCACGATAAGTAGCATCGTCATCACACGATAATCAACATCGTCATCACACGATCATCATCATCGTCATCCTATGATCATCAGCATCGTCGTCATACGATCATCAGCATCTGGATCATCTCGATCTACAACATCTATATCATCTCGATCTATAGCATCTAGATCATCTCGATCTACAACATCTGGATCATCTCGGTCTACAGCATCTGGATCATCTCTATCTACAGCATCTGGATCATCTCGATCTACAGCATCTGGATCATCATCTCAATCTATAACATTTGGATCATCATCTCGATCTACAGTATCTGGATCATCATCTCGATCTACAGCATCTGGATCATCATCTCGATCTACAACATCTGGATCATCATCGTAGCATACTCTGCAATGCACATGATCCAATTACAGGATGATCAATCCTGCTCACTTTTAGGACATAGGTCCATGGATGATACAATCCAGATCAAGTTCCAGGATGATCAATCCTTATCACTTTAAGACAAGTCTCATGTCTAGGGACGATGCAATCCCAATCACATACCTTTTGAACCAAATGTTTAGGGACGATGCAGTCCTCTCATGTACCTTTTGAACCAAAGGTTCAAGGACGATGCAGTCCTCTCACGTACCTTTTGAACCAAAGGTTCACGGACGATGGATTCCTCTCACGTACCTTTTGAACCAAAGGTTCACAGACGATGCAGTCCTCTCACGTACCTTTTGAACCAAAGGTTCATGGACGATGCAGTCCTCTCAAGTACCTTTTGAACCAAAGGTTCATGGACGATGCAGTCCTCTCACGTACCTTTTGAACCAAAGGTTCACGGACGATGCAGTCCTCTCACGTACCTTTTGAACCAAAGGTTCACGGATGATGTAGTCCTCTCACGTACCTTTTGAACCAAAGGTTCACGGACGATGTAGTCCTCTCACGTACCTGTTGAACCGAAGTCCAAGGACGATGCAGTCGTATCATCAATTATGGGAGACATCTGTCTACGGATCAATTCTGGGACCGAAGTCCGGGGAAGATACAATCCCCACCTGTCCACTAAGGACTTCATTCTCGGAGACATTTGTCTACAGATCAATTCAAGGGACCTGGAGTCTGGGGATGATACAATCCCCATCTATCCACTAAGGACTTCATTCTCGGAGACATCTGTCTACGGATCAATTCAAGGGACCTGGAGTCTGGGGATGATACAATCCCCCTTCTTTAACTTAGACCTTGTCTAAGGACCATCCACCAACCTCTCTGTCGACATCACCAATATAGGTATCCACATCATCGACCTCACTGTCGATGCAGGAAATCTCATCATAAGTGACCACATCACTCCCCCTTTCGAGAAGGGTCCTTCTGAACTACACCAAGCTTGTCTCGAAAATACTCAAACTTTTACTTGAGGTAGGGGTTTGGTTAGTACATTGGTAACTTGTTCATCAGTGCCTACAAATTAGAGCTTTATAGTTCCTTTCTGCACCATATCTCGTATATAGAAATATCAGATCTCTATGTGCTTTGACTTATCATGGAACAATGGATTCTCTGCCATCTTGATACAACTCTGTTTGTCACACGGGATCATAGTTGGGTCTATCTCTAAGTCAAACAATCGTAAAGCCATACCGCTTCACAACTAGCAGAGCAAGCAGCCATATATTCCGCTTGTGCTGAGAACCACACTAGACTGCTTCCTGCTAAACCATGAGAACATGGCCGATCCCATACAATAACATCCTCTCGATGTGCTCTTCCTGTATGATACACTTCCTTCCCAATCAGCATCTGTGTAGCCATCTGAGGTCATGATCTCATAGATCAAAGTCTATCGTACCCTTTAGGTACCTCATCACATGCTTTGCAACTATCAAGTGAACACATCTAGTTTACACTAGATACTGACTCAAGGTGTTCACAGCAAGGCATATATATGGCCTGGTATTCGTCAGATACATCAACGACCCAATAATATGTCTGTACAGAGTCACATCAACTAACTCTGACGAGTCATCAGCTAACAACTTCAAGTCGGAACCCATGAGAGTGGCCATGGTTGTACATTCGAACAAATCAATTCTTCTCAAGATTTTCACAGCATACTTTCCTTGGTTGAGAAATATTCCTTCTGAGCCTTGTCATGCTTCCATTCCTAGGAGGTAATGTATCAATCTGAGATCATTCATCTCGAACTCTGTAACTAGCTTCTTCTTGCTTTTCATGATTTTTTTCTCATTCCCTGTCAGAAAGAGATCATCTACATACAATAATAGTATGATTCATAACCTTAAGGTAAAGGTTAGGAATAGCTTTACTTCTGGTAAAACCCAAGCTTGTCAAGAAACTGTCAATTCTCCCTTTGTGACTGAACATCATTCACACTCTACATTGAATGATCTTCTGCATATCTATCTGTGCCATCTCTCGTCAGATGGGTCTACTGATATGAGCTTCGAGATCATTCAAACTTTGTGGTGAGTTCCTTCTTGCATCCATGCCATCTGTATATAGAAACCATATTCAACCTTGTAGCAAAGGTTGAGATCCACATCATCCATGGTGATCATTAAGTTCATTAATTTACTATCGATCCTGGGTACCTGAACAGAGCTTTCTTCAATTGAATCCTTGATTCGCACTTCTTCTTCAATTACATCATTAAGATAATGGTCTTATCTAGCCACTTGGAGCAAACATCTCGTCATTATTCTCTTCCTCTTTCTAAGAGAATCTTCTAGCCACGAGCCTTCTATATTATGTTTAAATTGTAAATCTTCTTGTTGAACATCCATCACTTGTTCGGTGTTCATCATTCTTCATGATCTTTCCTACAAATCAAAAATTAAGTACATGATTAGTAATACTTCATAATCATCAAATCATATTGACATGATAACCTATTATGCATACAGATATGATTTACATAGTTATGCTACTATCTTGACCAATACTTTGGCACAACACTTTTCCATATCCTGTATGCATACAGTGGCTATCTAGATGCCTTCCATCTCTACCAGAACATACTATTGAGAGTGTGCACAGCTCTCAGCATGTCAGCAAAGAGGTTTCATTCTAGAAAAGCAACAATGGAATGTTTGTCCAACTTACCAATCATATGCATATTAGTAGTATACTGTTCAATGCTATATGAATGTTTACACTCAACATGATATATTCTAGGAATACAAATATGTATACAACTATTACAAGCAATATCATTTACTATTTTAGAGATTCAAATAACAACTCAAATACTTATCTTTTATGTTTGTGTGGTTTCCTCCCGCTTGATCTTCTATATGTCTTTTGAACTTCTATTCATTCTGTAGCATTGTGCATGCTCAAGTGTGCACTAGTGTCATCCTCATGATCTCATACACAAACATACATTCATCAATATTATCAAAACATTATAATTCTAAATAATCTTGAATATGTATGGTCATGATCATTCAATACATGGGTATACTAAGATCCTAGTACAAAGTAGGATTCTAACTTGACATAGGAAAACATACCTGGATTAATATACCTGCTTAGTTATGTCTAACATACCTAAACAATATCTTCTTTGTTCTCTTCAATGATTTAGAGATCCTATGCTAGAACCTGCATATCTCATAGGTTAAGCATAATAGAACAAAGTCATACATACCTTGTAAGTAGAACTTCTATGTGATCAAAGATTATGGATGAGTCTTTGTCTTCATGTTGTCATGGTCATGGAACTTGATTTGTCTTTCGTGATGTACCTGTATCTTGTTAGCAGACAACATCAACCTCATACAACACCATAGTGCATTAGTACAATCATATAGCCCTAATCAATGAATGTCTTCTATCATTCACATAATTTTACTAGGGTGATAAGATAATTCTAACATTAATCAAGGTTGTACTAATAAATAATATGAAGACAAACATATTATGAACTTAATCAAGAATCAGATTTCAAGACATACCTGTATCTCCTTAAGTCATACTTGTCGAGACTTCTTGTAGACTTCTTATGTAAGGCCTTAGCCTCATCTCCCCCTAAAACTGGATATGGAGCTCGATTAGGGTTTGTTAGAGAAACCCTAAAAATTCAAACTTTGACTTTCACACTTCTGAATGTATGGAAGGATGTGTCTTGCTGAGCTTATCAAACTAGCATACTTCAATTTTGAAATCTCCAAAATTTGACCCCTCAAAATTGCCTTTGAAACTTCTGGATTTTCTGGACAGGATCCCGAACTAGGGTTTGATGAAGCCCACCCTTCTGCCTAATCAAAAGGTTTGATCCAAGGCTCTAAACTCTTATTCTTCTGAGGAGCTTCTAGCAGTGGTCACAGACTTCAAAAATTTCAACTTTTGTTGAAGCCATAATTTTCCACCTTTCTGATCAAAATCCCGAACTGGGGTTTGATCAAGCCCAGTCTTCTACCCAACCAAAAATTTCGATCTTGGTCTCTAAATTTCAATTTTCCTGAGTAGCATTCAGCCGTGGAATCCGATTCCAAAAATTCCAACTTTCTCCGAAACCCTAAATTCCGGAAGCCGTGAATGAAGGTGCTCAAAAATAATTTTGTTTTGACAGAAATATGTACCTGATTGTTTCTGGTGTAACTCTGAAATTTTTTATCCACACAGTATAAAAAATTTTCATGTGGTATCCTGACCTGTCATCTTTCCATCCCGACAGGTCTGACCTCAATTGGATTCTTTGAGAGAGATTTATGCCAAGTGTCGCAACGTGACCTGTTTATGGGATAAAACAAGAGAGCGAACTTGTACAGCATTCCACGTATCACTGGTTCAACTTCGTCCCCTGAAAAAGTTTATTGAGATAGTACAGTCTGTTCACTACCTGTCACATTTTATGAAATTTCATTTGGAGCTTCCTAGCCCAAGTTATGACCTTTTTTCCTAGGTCACCTGATTATGACTGAGATCTGGAAGAGGCAAAAACCCTAACTTGTATTGATCATAACTCACAAAGTACAACAAATATGAGGGTTTCCTTTGGACACAAGGTACCTAGGGATGTTATCTACGACCTATAAAGGTTTCATATCCTGAAAATTCACCAAATGGATTTATAGCGAAAGTTCCATGATGACTGGTTTTTTTGCTATACAAAACCCTAACCTTCAAATTGTCGCAAGTGAAGCAAGTGTCATAAGTGCCATACATTTCCTTCCTTCATGTTAGCTATGATACCATGTTAAGATTCAATATGCTAAGACATAAAATATCAGCATTACATTCCATTTCATAACAATATCATATACAGGATCACTGAAGAAACAACAAGCACAGCATAAACACAAGAGACACAGATTTATCCTGGGAAACCCTCATGGGGTAGAAAACCCAGCAAAGCTTCCTCAATATAGATGACCAGCAAATAAGAATATGTAAACCAAAGACATGAGCTCCTCCTCCTCCATAAAAGACCTCTCTCTCACAAGTGCGCTACTTTCCGAGTGATAGAAGCGTGTGATAAGTGAGGAACATCCTCCTCTACTTATACTAGTTTCCCGATTGACTTTTACACAAGCTAGGTCAGCCCCAACTTAATTACTGGGTTAAACACCCCATTAAACCTGACTGGGCCGACCCCTCTAGGGTTGTATAATAACCCTTTGACCCACATAACACATACAGGGCCGACCCCCACTAGGGAAGTCTAATAATCCAAGTTACCACAATCCGACGGAGGAATAAACATCTCCGGATATACAATAAGATCTTCACGAAGGAATGAAACATCTCCGGAATAATAAAATACAAATATAATATTCTTAGAAGTTACAATATTTCAACATTCTCCTAGAAAAAGGGATTGAGGATGAAGAGACTTCTACACCTATAGCCAGGCACACTTCCATCAGATCAGTACTTGCTCTGGCTGCAATGATGAAATGGAAGATACACCAGATGGATGTCAAGACAGCTTTCTTGAATGGTGTAGTCGAAGAGGAAGTGTATGTGGAGCAGCCACTTGGTTTTGAGACACATGACGGGAAGTCATATATGTGCAGAACTTGGTATGGTAGGATAGACATCTTTCTATCCAGTTTGGGCTTTACCAAGAGTAAAGCGGATTACAACCTTTACTACAAGGTTGAGGAAGGCAATCCAGTGATACTACTTTTGTATGTGGATGACCTATTTATTACAGGTGACGATAGATTGATTTCCGACATGCAGCGGAAGCTTGCTGCCAAGTTCGAGATGAAGAACTTGTGGATGATGCACTACTTTCTAGGCATGGAGGTGTGGCAGAGTGCAGATGGAATCTTCCCTGAACAAGGGAAGTATGTAGTAGAGATCCTGAAGAGGTTCGGGATGATGGACTGAAAGGCCATGGCCACACCTATGGAATCGAACCTGAAGCTTCTGTGTGATGCTTCATCTGATCCGGTTGATGTCACTGTGTATCGTCAGATGATTGGGTCCTTGATGTACCTGACGAACACGAGACCAGATATCTACTTTGCAGTGAACACATTGAGCCAGTTCCTGACAGATCACAGAGGTGTTCACCTGGTTGATGTAAAGCATATTCTGAGGTACCTGAAGGGTACGGTTGACTATGGGCTCAAGTATGATGCAAATCAAAAGTTTAACTTGCAGGGTTATGTTGATTCAGATTGGGCAGGAAGTGCTGCAGATAGGAAGAGCACTTATGGGTGTTGCTTCAGTATGGTATCAGGTGTGATCTCTTGGTTTAGCAGGAAGCAGTCCTGTGTAGCACTGAGTACAGTTGAAGTAGAGTATGTTGCAACCTGTTCGGCTAGTTGTGAGGCAGTATGGCTCCAGAAGCTACTGTTTGAGTTATTTGATCTCCCGTTGGAGGCTACTGGTATCTTTTGTGACAACCAGAATTGTGTGAAGTTGTCTGAGAACCTGTTGTTCCACGACAGGTCGAAACACATTGAGATCAAATATCACTATATCACGGATATGGTGCAGAGAGGAGCAGTGAAGCTCCTGTATGTTGCGACGGATGAGCAGGTTGCATATGTGATGACGAAACCACTAGCCAGAGTGAAGTTCGAGTACTTCAGAGAGAGGCTTGGTGTTCTTCAGATTGACGACACTTTGAGGAAGAAGTGATGGAGACATTTGCTGGAGCCATTCCAAGCATGGTGAGAGGAGGATCTTTCCCATGGTTGTGGATGTAAGCGCTGGATGATGAGCATCAGGACGATGCTCCAGTTACTGCTCTATGTATGTATGCATCATGTTGGATGCTGGATATTATTGTTGGATCATTTTTATGTATATGTATGTATGCATCATGTTGGATGCTGGATATGATCTGTTGGATCATGTGTATGTATCTGTAGATGTATCGGGTGGATCATGTATTTGTATGTGTATTAGGTGGATACATTGTATGATCAGGTAGATCATGTATGATGATATGTATCAGTCAAATACTGTGTATGTATTAGGTGGATACATTGTATGATAGGGTAGATCATGTATGATGATATGTAGCAGGCAGATACTGTGTATGCATCAGGTGGATGCATTGTATGATCAGGATTATCATGGATGACGAGCTTCAGGATGTTGCTCCAGATGACATGCATCAGGACGATGTAGTGTTTATGATCAGGATGATCATGTGTACATCAGGATGATGTATGGTGAGTATCAGGTTGATACTCTATGGCCATGGACAGGTTGTGCAGGAGTAGCATGTAATCAGACCTGGAGATCTGGACAGGTTGTGCTATTCATGTAAAAGGCCTCAGATGCTCTTTAGATTTCTTGCTTGGCAAGACACTCTTTTAATGTTTTGCTAGACCACATGTAATCAGACCTGGAGATCTGGACAGGATGAAAAAGGCCTCAGATTCTATTTAGAGTTCTTGCTTGGCAAGACACTCTTTTAAGGTTTTGTGGGGACCACATGTAATTAGACCTGGAGATCTCGACAGGATGAAAAAGGCCTCAGATGCTTTTTAGAGTTCTTGCTTGGCAAGACACCCTTTTAAGGTTTTGTGGTAGGGGTCACATGTAATCAGACCTGGAGATCTAGACAGGTTGTGCTAGTCACGTAAAAGGCCTCAGATGCTCTTTAGGGTTCTTGCTTGGCAAGACACCCTTTTAAGGTTTTGTGACAGTCACATGTAAAAGATCCTGGGAGATCCGATAGGTTGAGCCGTGTGCTCATAAAAGGCCTGGGATGCTCTTTCGAGGTTTTGTTGACACACGTAATAAGTCTTGAAGATTCCACAGTATGGCCAGTGATGATGAAGACCTGCAGGTGTTGATCCTACATCCAGTATGAAAAAGGATTGGCTCTGTAGAACTTCCCATGACGATTAGATTAAGAGATTGATTGAGATAGCAGCAGCAGTGATGATGAAAATGATTCGAGGACGATGATTCACTGATGATGATCCAGAGAAGAAGACTTGTGCTAGCATATCTGTGTCGAGAAATACCTTCCTAGTTAAGAGGGAGTGTTGATGTATATGTAAATTCGGAATGTATTTCACCTATATGTATATTGTACTCCTATAGAGATGTTATTATTACTCTATACGGAAGTGTCGTCATTTATATTGTAAGTGTCGTAACTTATACTTGATGGGTTATTAGACCACCTTGTTGGGGTCAGCCCTGTATAAGTTATGTGGGTCAAAGGGTTATTAGACCACCCTATTGGGGGTCATCCCAGTCAGCATTATGTTATGTGGTTAAGTTAAGGTCGTCCTAGTAAAGGTTATTAGGAAATTCAAGTCAAGTATAAATAGAATGCGGGAGGCACTCTATTTATTCATTCTATTCTCACACACACTCTTTGGAGAGTGGCGCACTTGTGGAGGAGGAGAAGCTGCTGCTAGGAGATGTCTATCTCTTATGCTTGGGTTGAATCATTGCTCTATCTATCTCTGAGGAAGTTATTGGGGTTTTTCACCTTTATGGTTTTCCCCGAGTAAACTTTGTGTCTCTTGTGTGCTTGCATTATTGTGTCTATGATTGATATGCTGTAGATATGTTGTACATGTTGTTCTCTCAGTTAAGATCCTAGATCATATTGAAGTAAATTCTGAAAAAACTAACATAACTTCTGCACTCAGTAGAATAACTTCTGCACTCAAATATGCCTTCTGCACTCAGCAATGTAACTTTTACACTCAATAGAATAAAGCAGGCTCACAACATGATCAAAAACTTAGCGTATCCCCTCATCAAATCTCTTGGGTGCAATCACAGCATAACCCCAAGGTAATTTTCCTCGTCAGGAAAATTGATGAACCTCAGTTCATAATTTGATGGCTATTATATAGACTGCCTAGGTATTTAGTGGTAAGTTTGGAATAAATGAGCCTCAAGCTCCAATCCCACCTTCCAGGGCACTATGACCACATTTCAAGGGAGTTGTCCCATACCAACAGCTAGTTAGTTGCATCATGATGCTGCCACTTGTCCATTGCCTTCTACCCCAGATTCCATTCCACCTAGTGGGTCAGTAACCACTCTTTCAACAGTCCCCTTAGGTTTTTGTCTCCTATTTTATTTAATAAATAATAAAATATTGTGCAAATTATAGTCATCCTTGGACACTTGTCCAACATAAAAACTTTACAATAAAAGTTAACATAATGTTTTTCCAACATAAAATGTTCTTCAAAAATGGCATGTTACAAACACCCCCACTTAAGCTCAACACCGTCCTCGATGTTGCTTATTCTTCCCTCATGGAACAGAACTGGATATGCTTCCCGCATATTACTTTCCAGTTCCCAAGTAGCTTCATTAGGGCTAAGGTTCTTCCATTGCACCTTTACCTTCCCTATGGTGCGATTCCGAAGTATAATTTCCCTCCGGTCGAGAATACAGTCCGGTTCCACCTGAAAATATCCTTCGGGTTCCACCTGTATGTCATTCCAATTCAGCACATGAGTAGCATCGTGCACATACTTCTTTAAAACAGAAATGTGAAAAACATTGTGGATTTGTAAATTATATGGTGCCACATTTTTAGTGCATGTATCACGGCTGCCAACTCAAGATCATAAGTTGCATAATTTATTTCATGAATTTTTAACTTCCTTGACTCAAAAGCAATGGCATGACCTTCCTGACTTAAGACCCCTCCAAGTCCATCGTTGCATGCATCAGTGCATACGATGAAATCCTTATTGGGATCAACAATTTTTAAGATTGGTGCAGTAGTTAATAATTCTTTTAACTTATTAAAGCTTTCTTGGCACTTTTGATCCCATACAAATTTCTTCCCTTTCTTCTGCAAAGAAGTGATGGGGTTAGCAATTCTAGAGAACCCTTCAATAAACTTTGTGTAATAACCTGTTATCCCCATGAATGACCATACATCACTCACGTCTTTGGGGATAGGCCATTCATTAATTTCTTTTATCTTATCAGGGTCGACAGAAATTTCATCTTTGGAAATTATGTGACCTAAATATTGTATTTTATCTTTGTAAAAGTCACATTTACTGAACTTAGCATAAAGCTGATGTTCTCTTAGTACTTGCAAAATCATTTTTAAATGTTCGTCATGCTCTTCTTTAGTTTTTGAGTAAATCAGAATATCATCAATGAATACCACTACAAACTTATCCAAATATTTATGCAGAACGTTGTTCATTGAACACATGAACACTGCCGGTGCGTTGGTTAGCCCCAAAAGGCATAACTACGAACTCATAGTGTCCATAACGCATTTTGAATGCAGTTTTGAATATGTCTTTGTCTTTTATTCTAACCTGATGATACCCGGACTTTAAGTCGATTTTAGTGAATATCTCTGCTCTGCGTACTTGATCAAATAGATCATCTATGCGAGGTAAGGGATATCGGTTCTTAATTGTCATTTTATTAAGCTGACGGTAATCGATGCACAATCGCATGGTACCGTCCTTATTCTTAACGAAAATTATTGGTGCTCCCCAAGGGGACACACTTGGCCTTATGTAGTTTTTATCTATTAATTCTTTCAGTTGAGATTTTAACTCATTTAACTCGAGAATATTCATCCTATAGGGAGCCTTTGAGTTTGGTACCGTACTTGGTACTAACTCAATGGTGAAATCAAGTTCCCTTTCGGAGGTAATCCTGGAATTTCTTCCGGGAATATGTCAGAAAAGTACCTAAGGATGGGAATATCCTCCAGTTTTAACTTGTCTTATTTAGATAAACACTCGTCATTAATAACATTAACATCAAACATTTTACAGCCTTTTCTGGTAGCTCTCTTTACTTGTAGAGCAGAAATCTGTCTTACTGAAATCTTCCTATGAATTCCTTTTACTGTTTCAGTGTTACCTTCATTATTTAAACAAGTAAAATATTTCTCATAACAATTAAGTATTACTCTATGTTATTCAAGCCAGTCCATGCCAATCAACAATTCATATGATCCTAATGGGAAAACATTCAGATTAACATGCGTTTTTAGCTGACTTATAAACACTTCACAATCTTTGACAAAATCTGTAACTTTTCTTTTAGTACCTGTTTCCAGCTGAACTAACCATGCATTATCAAATTTCTCTACTTTTAACTTGCAACTGTTCACTAAAGTAGGTGAAATATAACTCAAATTCGCACCTGGATCTATCAAAATGGAAATAGCTTTGTTTTGTATCATACCTTCAATTTCGACCATAGATGTTTGATGATCAGCTTGACGATTTTCTAGCGCTGCATTTATGCTGGGCATTTCTCTTGTGATATCTCCAACTGTAGGTTCTGCTTGCATAGTGTGAATATTGTTGACTGTCCTTTTATTGCGTGGGCAATCAGCTTTCTTATGTGGTCCACCGCAGTCAAAACACTTCTAAGTTCCTTTCTGTTCAGCATACATGTTGTTGTTATTATTATTATTAGGTACATTTCTTGCAACATTAAAATTCTGTGGTACATTACTCTTGTAATTATTATTACTTGGAAAATTTATGTTGTTAAAATTTTTCTTAAAACTTCCAGAATTTTGATTAAAACCCTTCTTTTTGTGATCAAAATGATTAGACTTATTACTTTTCCAGCTAGTTGTTCCTTCTCTTTTCCTGTTTTGGTCAAAACAGAAATTAGCTTTTCTCATGGCCTCTTCCAAAGTAGAAGGGTTATCATACTCGATCCGGTCTTTTATATTGAAAGGTAGATAACTGAGAAACCTTTGCACTTTAAGCTTCTCTTCGACCATATAAGGTACATACCTCAGCAAGCTAAGGAACTTGCTACACAATTCTTTCATGTTCATTGTACCCAACTTCAAATCATAAAACTCTTTTGACTTGTCCTCAAAATATTGTTCCGACAAAATGTTTTTCTCAAACATCTTTTTAAACATATTCCAGGTTACTTCTCTTTCTTTTATACTCTTAATTCTTTTAAGATCCTGCCACGAAATATCTGCCTTTCCGGTCAGATTGTAAATAGCCATCTTGGCTTTTAATTGAGAAGAGTAGTCGTAAATATTAAAGTACTTCTTCATTCCAGACAGCCATGCTTCAGCTGTCTCACCCTTCTCACTTTCGCCATTAAAGGTTGGTGGCTTAATCTTTTTAAATTCTCCAGTAATCTGTTCATGATGTTTATGTTTTCTCTTTTTAGAGCAGCAATCACTGTTACTGTTGTCATGATCAGATTCACTATTACTTTGATCATATTCAGATGATGAGTAACTATTCCTTTTATCATTTCTTGCTTTCTTATGTTTATGTTTGTGAGACAATGTTTTAGAATCAGACTTCATTTCTGATTTTCTGCCTCTTTCATCATTATGACAGTTCTCCATCAAATTCTGTTTTTGTGAAAATTCTCACAGCAGATCTAAGAGATGATGTATACCTCACAAGAAAGTAATTGATTAAGCAAGAAAATAGAAGAAGAGTGGTCAATGCAGTATAATGAGCAACAAAATAATAATACAGTAGAACTCGGATAGAAGCAAAAATACTTCACACACACTAATTAATTAATCACAATATGGACAAATAAATAGTACAATGCATGAGGATTCGAATGCCTAAGGTGGCAATTCGAATTAGCCTTCATGGAGTGATCAAAGGATCACTAGAGTGTCATCGAAGCAAAACTAGTAGTCTATCTCATCATCGGTGGAGTCATCAATGCACAAGTAACTGTCAACTGTCAGTCAAACTGAGTCAAACTGAGTGTGGTAGGTGTAACTGAATGTAAATGGCACATGGAGACACTAACTAAATGAAGGAGGCTCAATGGAGAGCACATGAGGAGCTAACTGGAGTCAGAACAGGTAGTCATGTCTCATCGGAGGTCAATCGAAGTGATAACAGCAGTGAGGAGTCAGTTTGGCATCAAACCAAGGAAAGACTGGTGGATAACTGAAGTAAAGTGGATTGGTAGGTGAGAAAGGACGAGTGGCTTCCTTAAATCAAGGAGAAAGGGTGCACTAAGCTCTAGGAGGGATAAAACTGATCTGAGAGAAGCTCTCAGGGGCTGGCTAACTGAGGGCTAGGTGCTAGACTGATGACTGGAATGCATGCAAACCCTAAATGATGCATGCAAACCCTAAAAGTGCACGCATGACAAAAAATGTAAATGATCAAAATACTAGTGGGACTAGGATGGAGTATAGGAATATCCTAACACCCCCCCTTAATCCATCCTGGGCCCTGGTAACTAAGACCAAAGGTCACCCAATACAATGAATAATAACAGTCAATAAACCAAGGAAGTGGGAAAAATTTCATGGGAAAAATACCCCCCCTCAAAACAGACTGTAAGGCACACACAAAAATAAATGCTCCAAACTCAAGTAGGTGTGATGCTTGGTCATATGTCTGGAGATATTTTCTTCTTGGGAAGAAGTGGATCATGCTCAAAAATCATGTGCTTGTACTTGCTCTTCAGATCGAATGTGATGAGAACAAATCCAAAAGTATGAGGATGATCCTTGAACCTGTGCTTCGAATCAGTTGAGGTAGGATAAAAAACATGAATATTCAGATAGTCTTTTTTCTTCTCCTTCGAACCATCATGGGTGAGATTATGCCAAAAAAAACCATCAAATAATAATGATTGTTTGAAATGCAAATCAGATTTAAGACTTGAAGAATAGTTTCTTGAGATCTCCTTTGAACCAGCAGGGGTGAGATCAAAACTATCATATGCACGAGAAATTATCCCAAGTAGTAATTGCTTAGAATCCAAATTAGATCCAAGACTTGAATTATGGTTTCTTGAGATCTCCTTTGAACCATGAGAGGTGAGATCAAAACCAGTAAATGCATGAGAGATTATCTCAAGCGAATGGCAATGGTTTCTTGAGATCTCCTTTGAACCATAAGAGGTGAGATCAAAACCATTAGATGCATGAGAAATTATCCCAAGCGGGTGGCAAAGGCCATATTCTTCAATAACCTTCTGAAAGCATGGAATAATGATCATATAGTAGTAAATAAGATGTGATTGCTTGAGGAGAGTGAATGCATTACCTCCAATAGCTGATTTTTCCTCCGAAATAATCATGTGATCATGATGCAAACCAACAGACTCTGGTGCAAGAGAGGATTTAGGACCTTCTGCAATATCTAGAGTGTGAACTGGCTCAGAAAGAGAAGAAAGTTGGAGCATGAGTGTAGAATCTGCAAGTTCTTTGTGGACAACTTCAATACGAGATGATACTGGTTCATGATCTAAGAGACCATCAAGGGGAGCGAATGCATCATTGGGTTTGTTCTCGAAAGGGTTTGGACCAATCAATCTTCTCTTCAGAAGATTCGAACTCTCTTTCAAAACAACAGTAAAAAAGATCATGGATCTTCAAATATGCTATTATTTTCGGTTTCCATTCATCATAGTTGAGTGGAGAAAGAGGAGGGATTTCTTCTGAATTCATTGAAGCTATAGAAGACCTACAAAAAAAATAGAGAATATCTACAACTACTACTGCTGCAAAATTTTAGAAACTGCTGCAACTGTTGCACTCGAAATATTGATAATAACTTGCAAAAAACTCTCAGGAATGGAGATAAACAATACTCTCAACATTCTCTGATACCATGTGAAAATCCTCACAGCACATCTAAGAGATGATGTATACCTCACAAGAAAGTAATTGATTAAGCAAGAAAATAGAAGAAGAGTGGCCAATGCAGTATAATGAGCAACAGAATAATAATACAGTAGAACTCAGATAGAAGCAAAAATACTTCACACACACTAATTAATTAATCACAATATGGACAAATAAATAGTACAATGCATGAATATTCGAATGCCTAAGGTGGCAATTCGAATTAGCCTTCATGGAGTGATCAAAGGATCACTGGAGTGTCATCGGAGCAAAACTAGCAGTCTATCTCATCATCGATGGAGTCATCAATGCACAAGTAACTGTCAACTGTCAGTCAAACTGAGTCTAACTGAGTGTGGTAGGTGTAACTGAATGTAACTGGCACATGGAGACACTAACTGAATGAAGGAGTCTCAATGGAGGGCGCATGAGGAGCTAACTGGAGTCAGAACAGGTAGTCATGTCTCATCGGAGGTCAATCGAAGTGATAACAACAGTGAGGAGTCAGTTTGGCCTCAAATCAAGGAAAGACTGGTGGATAATTGAAGTAAACTGGATTGGTAGGTGAGAAAGGACGAGTGGCTTCCTTAAATCAAGGAGGAAGGGTGCACTAAGCTCTAGGAGGGATAAAACTGATCTGAGAGAAGCTCTCGGGGGCTGGCTAACTGAGGGCTAGGTGCTAGACTGATGACTGAAATGCATGCAAACCCTAAATGATGCATGCAAACCCTAAAAGTGCATGCATGACTAAAAATGTAAATGATCAAAATACTGGTGGGACTAGGATGGAGTATAGGAATATCCTAACACCCCCCCTTAATCCATCCTGGGCCCTGGTAACTAAGACCAAAGGTCACCCAATACAATGAATAATAACAGTCAATAAACCAAGGAAGTGGGGAAAATTTCATGGGAAAAATACCCCCCCCCCTCAAAACAGACTGTAAGGCACACACAAAAATAAATGCTCCAAACTCAAGCATGTGTGATGCTTGGTCATATGTTTGGAGGTATTTTCTTCTTGGGAAGAAGTGGATCATGCTCAAAAAGCATGTGCTTGTACTTGCTCTTCAGATTGAATGTGATGAGAACAAATCCAAAAGTATGAGGATGATCCTTGAACCTGTGATTCGAATCAGTTGAGGTAGGATCAAAAACATGAATATGCAGATAGTCTTTTTTCTTCTCCTTCGAATCATCATGGGTGAGATTATGCCAAAAAGAACCATCAAATAATAATGATTGTTTGAAATCCAAATCAGATTTATGACTTGAAGAATAGTTTCTTGAGATCTCCTTTGAACCAGCAGGGGTGAGATCAAAACTATCATATGCATGAGAAATTATCCCAAGTAGTAATTGCTTAGAATCCAAATTAGATCCAAGACTTGAATCATGGTTTCTTGAGATCTCCTTTGAACCATGAGAGGTGAGATCAAAACCAGTAAATGCATGAGAGATTATCTCAAGCGAATGGAAATGGTTTCTTGAGATCTCCTTTGAACCATAAGAGGTGAGATCAAAACCATTAGATGCATGAGAAATTCTCCCAAGCGGGTGGCAATGGCCATATTCTTCAATAACCTTCTGAAAGCATGGAATAATGATCATATAGTAGTAAATAAGATGTGATTGCTTGAGGAGAGCGAATGCATTACCTCCAATAGCTGATTTTTCCTCCGAAATAATCATGTGATCATGATGCAAACCAACAGACTCTGGTGCAAGAGAGGATTTAGGACCTTCTGCAATATCTAGAGTGTGAGCTGGCTCAGAAAGAGAAGAAAGTTGGAGCATGAGTGTAGAATCTGCAAGTTCTTTGTGGACAACTTCAATATGAGATGATACTCGTTCATGATCTAAGAGACCATCAAGGGGAGCGAATGCATCACTGGGCTTGTTCTCGAAAGGGTTTGGACCAATTCCTTCATTCTGTCTGCCAAATATTACATCCAGGTGAGCCCGTAGCTCTTTTGGTGATGAAAAATCATGGAGGTCATATAACATCCATTCATGCATAGCAAGCATCATTGATCCAAAGGCTCCATCACCTTTATTTAACCAATCAATCTTCTCTTCAGAAGATTCGAACTCTCTTTCAAAACAACAGTCAAAGAGATCATGGCTCTTCAAATATGCTATTATTTTTTGTTTCCATTCATCATAGTTGAGTGGAGAAAGAGGAGGGATTTCTTCTGAATTCATTGAAGCTGTAGAAGACCTGCAAAAAACAATAGAGAATATCTGCAACTAGTACTACTACAAAATTGTAGAAACTGCTGCAACTGTTGCACTCGAAATATTGATAATAACCTGCAAAAAACTCTCAGGATGGAGATAAACAATACTCTCAACATGCTCTGATACCATGTGAAAATCCTCACAGTAGATCTAAGAGATGATGAATACCTCACAAGAAAGTAATTGATTAAGCAAGAAAATAGAAGAAGAGTGGTCAATGCCGTATAATGAGCAACATAATAATAATACAGTAGAACTCGGATAGAAGCAAAAATACTTCACACACACTAATTAATTAATCACAATATGGACAAATAAATAGTACAATGCATGAAGATTCGAATGCCTAAGATGGCAATTCGAATTAGCCTTCATGGAGTGATCAAAGGATCACTGGAGTGTCATTGGAGCAAAACTAGTAGTCTATCTCATCATCGATGGGGTCATCAATGCACAAGTATCAACTGTCAGTCAAACTGAGTCAAACTGAGTGTGGTAGGTGTAACTAAATGTAACTGGCACATGGAGACACTAACTGAATGAAGGAGGCTCAGTGGAGGGCACATGAGGAGCTAACTGGAGTCAGAACAGGTAGTCATGTCTCATCGGAGGTCAATCGAAGTGATAATAGCAGTGAGGAGTCAGTTTGGCCTCAAATCAAGGAAATACTGGTGGATAACTGAAGTAAATTGGATTGGTAGGTGAGAAAGGACGATTGGCTTCCTTAAATCAAGGAGGAAGGGTGCACTAAGCTCTAGGAGGGATAAAACTGATCTGAGAGAAGCTCTCGGGGGCTGGCTAATTGAGGGCTAGGTGCTAGACTGATGACTGGAATGCATGCAAACCCTAAATGATGCATGCAAACCCTACAAGCTCATGCATGACTAAAAATGTAAATGATCAAAATACTGGTGGGACTAGGATGGAGTATAGGAATATCCTAACACCCCCCCTTAATCCATCCTGGGCCCTGGTAACTAAGACCAAAGGTCACCCAATACAATGAATAATAACATTCAATAAACCAAGGAAGTGGGGAAAATTTCATGGGAAAAATACCTCCCCCCTCAAAACAGACTGTAAGGCACACACAAAAATAAATGCTCCAAACTCAAGCAGGTGTGATGCTTGGTCATATGTCTGGAGTTATTTTCTTCTTGGGAAGAAGTGGATCATGCTCAAAAAGCATGTGCTTGTACTTGCTCTTCAGATCGAATGTGATGAGAACAAATCCAAAAGTATGAGGATGATCCTTGAACCTGTGCTTCGAATCAGTTGAGGTAGGATCAAAAACATGAATATGCAGATGTTAGGAACCTATGTCAACCCTTCTCTTTACTATGTTAGTATATTGTTGTTGGACGCATATGCTTTGTAAGTCGTCCCATAGTATTTGTTGATCAATAGTTTATATTATCCCATAGTATTGACCCATAGTATTGGACGCATATGCTTTGTAAGTCGTCCTGTAGTATTATATGTCCCATGGTTTTGACTCATAGTATTGGGCATAGACTTAGTATATAAGTGTGTGTTGAGGTCATTGAAGGCACCGTGAAGTTAATTGTATTGAGCTTGCTCAAAGGAGGTTGCCCCCTCGAACTGGCCCATGATTAATATAAAAGCGATTCTGTTCTATTATTTCTGATATCTCGTGTATTTGCATTAATTAATTATTGCAGGTACATCACATCTGGTATCAGAGCACTTTCCTTGGCACAAGTGGGAATTTTTTTTTCTTTTTTTGGGAGGCAACTTTCAGATCAATTTCTGAAACGTTTTGCACAAAATCAGAAGAAACTGATTGCATATCTGAATTCCTCTTTCAAAAATACGCAGTTTAAAAAAAAAAATCATCTCATTTGGAGTTCTAAAAGTGGAGATATCGCGGATTTAAAATCAGTAATTTTTCATAATTTCGGTGACGGCCGCGGAAATTGCGGCGAGAAAATCTTTTGACCGAGTGCCCAGATTTCTATTCCGCTTTCATGGGTAGAAGCAGAGTGGTTGTTCTAGTTTCGGAAACATGCTATAATAGCGATTCTGAACAATATAGATCCAGTTTTTGAACATTGGGTGGAATTTCTGCCCAAATTTTTTCTGTTGCAGGTTCGGATCTGGGAATAATCCCTATCCGCTTAACTGTGGGAAGTACTTGGGCATAAGCCCTAAAACTCATTGTGAGGAGTACCACAGGAACCTCGAAGTAGCTGGCCATTGAGAGGACCTACCAAGAGAAAAGAGCAACGACCCCTACCTGATTGACTAGTTCCCACCCGTGAGGTAAACCTAGAGCTGTCGTTTGTGGCCAAGCGGTTATCAGTTTTACCTGAGCCGTGGAGTGAGGGGTACTGCCCTAATACGCAAGCCGTCAGACAGCATTGGTGGCTGAGTGAAACACCTGAACTGTTAGGAAGTCGTTCATACTTGGGGTCCATATCTATTTAACTGTTGCCGATCACTTCCGCTCCAGATCCAGCCATTCAGATCTATTCTGAAAGTTGTTCCAAATCCAGTCGCCGTTTCAGATCCAGCCATCTTTGATCCCTCCCGCGTCGCTGCAGATCCATCTGTTGCGGATCCCTTCCGCGCCGCTATTGCCGATCCATTTCTAAAAATAAATAAATAAATAAATAAATAAAACCTGGTTGTGGTTGTAACCCGTGCAGGAGCACACACCATGGAGGAATCACTTGCAGCCATCCAAACCAAACTCCAAGATCTGGATGAAAAATTTCTCAGCCTCCATCTTCAGCATTCAGCCATGAACAATACCAGACAGTCAGAATCTTTTGCAGCCACCGGGTTCTCTTCTTCCAGCAGTTTTCGTATGCCGAAGCTTGATTTTCCTCGCTTCAATGGTACGGATCCGACTGGATGGATATACCGAGCAGAACAATATTTCAGTCTGCATAATACTTTTGATGTTCAGAAAGTTCCACTTGCATCCTTTCATTTGGAACAGGAAGCCCTTCAATGGTACCGTTGGTACATCAAAGCTCATCCCGAGCCACACTGGACAGATTTTTGCCAACTCCTTTTGTCACGATTTGGTCCTAGTTCTTTTGACGACTTCATAGGAGCACTCACTAAACTTCACCAAACTGGAACAGTGAGAGAGTATCAGACGGACTTTGAGAAACTAGCCAATCACACAGAAGGATTGTCCGATGAATTCTACAAGAGTTGTTTTATCAGTGGTCTCAAGAATGAAATCCGCTCAGAGGTCAAAATGTTTTGTCCCCACACAATGATGGAAGTCCTAGGGTTGGCTAAGCTGGCTGAGGGCAAGATCGCAGCTCAACAACGCTCCAAACCCACCTTTGTTCCCTTAAGAAATATGGGTTCCCAACGACCTCCCATCACGCCTTCTCCTCAACCAACTCCTATCAAGCATTTGTCTAAAATAGAAATGCAGGCATGCCGAGAAAAAGGGCTTTGCTATAATTGTGATGAGAAATTCACTCGGGGACATCGATGTGTTCAACAAAAGCTCTATCTCTTGGATGTGGATTCTCCGCCTGCCTTAGAACTTGGTGAAGGAGCTACAGATACAGTATATGATCAGGTCGACATTCAACACCCACCTGTTGACACCCCATCTCAGGACGACCCACCCGAGATCTCTCTCCATGTTGTAATCAGTGCCACCACCGCACAAACAATGCGGGTCAGGGGATACTTCAAGAAGCTCTTTCTTACCATACTCATTGATTCTGGTAGCACTCATAACTTCATTGACCCTCGAATTGCCAAACAGGCTGATTGTTTTGTCCATCCTTGCTCCAACTTTGAAGTCATGGTTGCCAATGGGGGCACCTTACCTTGCAAGGGGAAGTGTCACAATGTGCGTATCTCTATGGAAGATTATAACCTACGCTCCGACATGTTTGCCTTGTCCTTAGGCGGATGTGATGTGGTTTTGGGCGTTCAATGGTTACACACACTTGGCCCCATCTTATGGGATTTTGCTGAACTCTGGATGCAGTTTAATGTCAATGGGGCACAACACAAATTGTGGGGCTTACAACCAGGGTCTCTCTGCATCATCAGTTCACATCGCCTGGAAAAAATCCTTAAGAAGAATTCACATGGTGTCATCGCTCAGCTCAATTCCATTCAGATGCACCAATCAACAGTCTCCACTACTTCCTTGGATAGTTATGCAGGTATCTTTGCTGAACCAATGAGCTTGCTGCCTTCAAGAGACCTTTCCGGTAAGAAAGTAACCACATCTACCTCTCCTCAGGAAATGATGGCTATTTTGCATGCAGTACAGAAGTGGCAGCCATACCTATTAGGCAATTATTTCTGCATCAAGATTGATCTCCCGAGTCTGGAAAATTTTCTGGAACAATGGGTCTCCTCCCCAACACACCTGCAATGGGTTATCCAACTCATGGGTTATCCCTATGTGATCACTTACAAGAAGGGTAAGGACAATATGGTGGAAGATGCTCCTTCTCGCACAATTGATGACCTAGTTTCTCTTACAGCTCTTTCTCTGCTTGTTCCAAATTGGTTTCCATATGTTCAACAGGGCTATCTCTTCTATGATCTCCATGCTTCTTCATCAACAGGGCACTTTGGGTTCTGCAAAATGTATGACCAGGAACAATGTAACTTCTTTTGGTTGGGACTAAAAATGACAATTCAAAAGCTGGTGGCTAACGATGATACTTTCCAAGTCAACAAGGGGGAACCGACACTCCTTTCGGGATTGATCAAACCCTTGCCCATCACTACACAGCTTTGGCCAACTATTTCTATGGATTTCCTAGCAGCACTCTGGTGGTACAATACCACATCTCAAAGGACACCATATGAAGCAGTCTATGGACAAACACCGCCAGTTCTTCTTCCATACACCCTTAGCAGCTCCCCAGTTCAGGAAATTGACTCGGTTCTTCGAAACCGCGATCAGATTCTTCTCATTCTGCAGGACAATCTTCACATGGCCAGAATTCGCCTGAAACAACAAGCCGATCAGCACCGTTCTGAGCGCATTTTCCACGCAGCTGACAGGGTTCTTCTTCATCTGCAGCCTTCCAAGCAATCCTCCTTGACACTCCAAAGGCGTCAGTGGCCCGAAATGCAAACCAAGGATGCTACCGGGGAACCACTCCTTCAGATTCTGCAGCAATTTCTCCAACCAAAGCTTTGAGGACAAAGCTTTTTCTAAGGGAGAGGGGATGTTAGGAACCTATGCCAACCCTTCTCTTTACTATGTTAGTATATTGTTGTTGGACGCATATGCTTTGTAAGTCGTCTCGTAGTATTTGTTGATCAATAGTTTATATTAGCCCATAGTATTGACCCATAGTATTGGACGCATATGCTTTGTAAGTCATCCTGTAGTATTATATGTCCCATGGTTTTGACTCATATTATTGGGCATAGACTTAATATATAATTGTTTGTTGAGGTCATTGAAGGCACCGTGAAGTTAATTGTATTGAGCTTGCTCAAAGGAGGTTGCCCCCTCGAAGTGGCCCGTGATCAATATAAAAGCGATTCTGTTCTATTATTTCTGATATCTCGTGTATTTGCATTAATTAATTATTGCAGGTACATCACAGCAGATAGTCTTTTTTCTTCTCCTTCGAACCATCATGGGTGAGATTATGCCAAAAAGAACCATCAAATAATAATGACTATTTGAAATCCAAATCAGATTTAAGACTTGAAGAATAGTTTCTTGAGATCTCCTTTGAACCAGCAGGGGTGAGATCAAAACTATCATATGCATGAGAAATTATCCCAAGTAGTAATTGCTTAGAATCCAAATTAGATCCAAGACTTGAATCATGGTTTCTTGAGATCTCCTTTGAACCATGAGAGGTGAGATCAAAACCAGTAAATGCATGAGAGATTATCTCAAGCGAATGGCAATGGTTTCTTGAGATCTCCTTTGAACCATAAGAGGTGAGATCAAAACCATTAGATGCATGAGAAATTATCCCAAGCGGGTGGCAATGGCCATATTCTTCAATAACCTTCTGAAAGCATGGAATAATGATCATATAGTAGTAAATAAAATGTGATTGCTTGAGGAGAGCGAATGCATTACCTCCAATAGCTGATTTTTCCTCCGAAATAATCATGTGATCATGATACAAACCAACTGACTTTTGTGCAAGAGAGGATTTAGGACCTTCTGCAATATCTAGAGTGTGAGCTGGCTCAGAAAGAGAAGAAAGTTGGAGCATGAGTGTAGAATCTGCAAGTTCTTTGTGGACAACTTCAATACAAGATGATACTGGTTCATGATCTAAGAGACCATCAAGGGGAGCGAATGCATCACTGGGCTTGTTCTCGAAAGGGTTTGGACCAATTCCTTCATTCTGTCTGCCAAATATTACATCCAGGTGAGCCCATAGCTCTTTTGGTGATGAAAAATCATGGAGGTCATATAACATCCATTCATGCATAGCAAGCATCATTTATCCAAAGGCTCCGTCACCTTTATTTAACCAACCAATCTTCTCTTCAGAAGATTCGAACTCTCTTTCAAAACAACAGTCAAAGAGATCATGGCTATTCAAATATGTTATTATTTTCGGTTTCCATTCATCATAGTTGAGTGGAGAAAGAGGAGGGATTTCTTCTGAATTCATTGAAGCTATAGAAGACCTGCAAAAAACAATAGAGAATATCTGCAACTACTATTGCTGCAAAATTGTAGAAACTGCTGCAACTGTTGCACTCAAATATTGATAATAACCTGCAAAAAACTCTCAGGAATGGAGATAAACAATACTCTCAACATGCTCTGATACCATGTGAAAATCCTCACAGCAGATCTAAGAGATGATGTATACCTCACAAGAAAGTAATTGATTAAGCAAGAAAATAGAAGAAGAGTGGTCAATGTAGTATAATGAGCAACCGAATAATAATACAGTAGAACTTGGATAGAAGCAAAAATACTTCACACACACTAATTAATTAATCACAATATGGACAAATAAATAGTACAATGCATGAAGATTCGAATGCCTAAGGTGGCAATTCGAATTAGCCTTCATGGAGTGATCAAAGGATCACTGGAGTGTCATCGGAGCAAAACTAGTAGTCTATCTCATCATCGATGGAGTCATCAATGCACAAGTAACTGTCAACTATCAGTCAAACTGAGTCTAACGGAGTGTGGTAGGTGTAACTGAATATAACTGGCACATGGAGACACTAACTGAATGAAGGAGGCTCAGTGGAGGGCACATGAGGAGCTAACTGGAGTCAGAACAGGTAGTCATGTCTCATCGGAGGTCAATCGAAGTGATAACAATAGTGAGGAGTCAGTCTAGCCTCAAATCAAGGAAAGACTGGTGGATAACTGAAGTAAATTGGACTAGTAGGTGAGAAAGGACGAGTGGCTTCCTTAAATCAAAGAGGAAGGGTGCACTAAGCTCTAGGAGGGTTAAAACTGATCTGAGAGAAGCTCTCGGGGGCTGGCTAACTGAGGGCTAGGTGCTGGACTGAAGACTGGAATGCATGCAAACCCTAAATGATGCATGCAAACCCTAAAAGTGCATGCATGACTGAAAATGTAAATGATCAAAATACTGGTGGGACTAGGATGGAGTATAGGAATATCCTAACAGTTTTAACTCCTGTTGTACTTTCAGAATACGTTCATTCTCTTCTTTAATAGTTCTTAACTCAGATTTTAAATCTTGTACAGTACGTAAAAGCTCAAAAGACTGGTTATTTAGTTCAACATAAATTCCTTCAGGATTATTATTATTAATACGTTCATTACGAGGAGATCTGCCTCTACTGATTCTTTTGGTATTTCCATACCTGCAAAATGTCAAACTGTCTGTGTACAAAAACATAATTAAAAATAAAAGTTAGTGACATAAACTTTCTGATTTTTATTTTCTGTGTTGCGCGCATGAGCCTATTTCAGGCCTAGAGTTTGAACTCGCGCTCTGATACCACATGTAACATCCCAAAAAAAATCACAAAAATTTAAAAAAATTCGACATAACAATTAATGCTTACTCTAACTGTGTGGAAATTAATAATGCATAAAAGTCGTCTTGTTGTACAAAATACCATGTTGGTTTTAAAGCGTAAAGTTTGCAACTAGATGTTTTAAATCTATGCTTTGATGTTATTCATACTCAACTGTACTTTTATGAACCTTCAAATGTTTGATGCAATGATTGATGTTTTAAATGTATTAACTAACGTACTTTCGTTGATGATGAAGGGGTCCTACGAACGCCCCAAGGCTTACTTAGCATTTGTGCTAAAGCATGTGAATTCGTACTTGTTGCAGTTTACAGGTAAGGGCTAATGTTTATGACAAGTGACCGAACAGTTTTTTAGTTATCTCCCATGTAATAATATTTAAGAAACGAAACATTCGGGCACGGCACCAAGTGAGAAACTTTGATTAAAAACTAAACGTTAACCCATACTAGCTCTTTTATTCTTTGTACAAGTGTTTATCTGAGATCACAAAAGGAGAAATCTTACCTTTAAATATATTTTATTATGGGTTCTAAAGGAAATGAAGATCTTATCAAGCTAAACAATATCTAGGTATGATTGTGAAATACATTTAGTACTTCTTGTTTATAAGTGAACCAAGAATCCGAAATCTTATCTACGGAGTTTATGCATTAATCGTAACTCAATACTATGCTAAGAAATATATATATATAATTTTCATTTTGATTCTATTCTAGACTAGAAAGGTATGTACAATGTAGAGTTCGAATTTAAATGCAAAGGTATGAAGTACTTAGGTTCTTATTTATGAAATAATGCAATCACCTATTATCTAATTTTATACTATCCTATGTGCTATAAACAAATATTATCAAAACCTTGATACTATATAAAAGAAATATGCCTTTGTACTAACCCTAAACAAACTATATAGTAATGTGTGTGCGCATCTATGTACCCCGAATTACAATATGATTTTCTTAACTATGCATTCAACCTTGTCATAGCATAAGTTAACAGTACCAAAATCTATTGTTATCCTTTTACGTTGTTTGTATGAAATGGTTGATAGTACACCACTAACGTAACGTGCTGGAAGGCAGTTGGCAACCCTTGGCATTTAGCACTCATAAATGCTGAGACAGTGGATTTCCTTCGTGGATGCATCGTGGGGTTTGAGCATGTGATAGTGTGGTAAAGTCTCATGTTTGGTGATGAGTTGTAATCATTTAGTTTCAAGTGTTGCTGAGTTGGGTCCTCGGTGGCTATGGTAATAATGGGTCTAATTAATGAGGTAGATACTTGGTTTTATGTGACGCTCCTCTTGTAATATACACCGTTGATCTAGCAAAGGTGTTGGGCTTTGGATCATAACCCTAACTCCACTAACTTGCAAAATTAATGTTTCCCTTGGCTTTCGGCGTTGTAGCTCTGAGGGAAGGCCGACTGGTCGAGGGTTTTCAGGGCTTGATGTCTGTAAATGTATAATGTCTTGAGTCTTGAAACCATGACCGGTTAGTAGTTTTAAGGGCCAAGACTGTGATAAGTTTTACAGTAAAAAAAATGTGAAATCTCAGTGCCCTGGGTGAGTGTTAAAATCTCTAATGTAGTTGATGTAGTCTTTATATTTTCTTGTTTGTTCAAAGGCTATGAAATGAGAGGGGTTTCCTCCTTCTTGGCATTCGACGGTGTAGTAATGGTTGCAACTGCACTACCTGGGCATTTTTGCTCTGAGGATAACTTGAAAGGTAATGTTCTTTGATCTCTAACCCTGCAACTTCCATACTAAATTGTAAATGCAGTAAGTGTTGTTTTGTCAATAATGAATCCTTTTTAAACTTGTTTTGACCACATCTTGTTCCACATTGCAGGTGCCTTCATTGATGGCTTCTCCAGTCTAGGTTTTTGATAGATGGATGCTACAATCTTAGACCAGTAAGCCTCGGAGGTTACCTTGAATCTCTGGTTGGGTGAAAATGTTGGGCCTTCATGTGTATTGTTCCGAGACCTTGTGTTTTTCTCTGAAGATTTGTCTTTCGTTGAAAAAGGCTTGTGAAAAGTTGAAGGCTTGGGGAGGATAAAACCTCGACCCAAAGGGCATGAGCCCTGTGGTGTTTTTATTTTCAATGTACAAACTATAATGTATGAATAGCACAGCTGTGGGAAGAGTTTTTCCTATTCACTGTCTTGGATAATGCAAATACTATGTTGTTAATGAAGTAATGGTAAATGTGTTCGATTTTAGAGCAATGTTCCAACCTGTGTGAAGTCCGTGGATTTATAACTACTGTGTTTTCGTTCTGTTTGAACTTCGAGGGCTAGGGTTTGACTCTATGTTAGAATGTTTAACATTAATCTATAGTTTTGAGTAAATCAAACGCAAAAGGTTTTGCTCTGTACAAGGTTATGATCTCGGCATGAAGCCCTTAATGTTACTTCTGTTTTAAATTTTTTTAACTATCAACGTGATAAAAGAAATCTTTGAGTTGATGTCGAAATATTTCTTAGTTCAATCTACAGGAATGAATGAAGATTTGTATGCTTAGTTTGATGGCAAAGGGATACGTTATTTTATGTTTATGTTTATCAATAGTTAAAACAAAATGCTGGCCACGTGTCGAGAGTCGATATCTTGGTTTACAATTATGTCTTGAGTTTGGTAGATGTTTCGTCTCCTACCTTTGAATGATAATGTGGAAAAATTCGAAAATAAGACTCTGTTTTAGTAACAATGGTAATTCCACGTTTAAACAATTGCAAATAAGGAAAGAAACTGAAGAAACCCTAATCTAGGTTTTCAATTCTAAACAACAAGTAAAGGGATAACTATAGTTTAAATAATAAAACAAAAGAAAATGAATATTGTGCATAATGATTACTGTTAACCAAAAAGAATAGGGAAACTGTAGTAAGATTTGAAATGTGATATAATGCTTATTGATGCTATTTAAATTGCAGATATATAGTTTCCTAAGTACTGTGAAATAGAAAATTACTTTCAAAAATTAGAAAAGAAAACTGTTTGTTTTCATGTTAGGTATATATTTGATAACAACAACTGGTAATAAATTTATGTGCTTAGAACAGAAATTGTTTCTGTAGCAATCATTTCAATACATTCTGGTGCAAGAATTACAATAAATTTATAAAATATTTAACTGTTTAAAGAATGACAAAAAATAGGGCATAGAAGTATATTACTTCCTACAGATTATAAATAATAAGAACACTAATGAATTACAATAGCATTGATATTTTCATTCATCTGGCAATATGCCTATTGATTTATCGAACTTAATCTATTCTCTGTACTAGAGTATGATGCAGATCCATTTAGCATGGGGAAAAATGCAGAGAACTATTTTATTCAATTAATCTTGCATAATCATTTCTATACAGAATCTTAACATGATCAGAAAATGAAATAAATGCATTTGTTTTAATAAACTGATAAAAGAAAACAATAATTTTATTTGCAGATAGAACTTTAAATGCTTGAAATTAGAAAAAGATAATGGAACCTATAAATGAAGATAGGGTTGACAAACACCCAAGGAGGCATGTTCCTCCCAACCTTCTCCAGAAGAAGAAACAAACTTCTGCTCCCTTTGGACCCCCGAGCTTTCTTACTAAACCACTAAGTAGATGGAATCTGTGTAGAAGCAAGGCACTAAGTAAAATAACTTCTGCACTCAGTAGAATAACTTCTGCACTCAAATATGCCTTCTGCACTCAGCAATGTAACTTCTTCACTCAATAGAATAAAGCAGACTCACAACATGATCAAAAACTTAGCGTATCCCCTCATCAAATCTCTTGGGTGCAAGCACAGCATAACCCCAAGGTAATTTTCCTTGTCAAGAAAAGTGATGAACCTCAGTTCATAATTTGATGGCTATTATATAGATTGCCTAGGTCTTTAGTGGTCAGTTTGGAATAAATGAGCCTCAAGCTCCAGTCCCACCTTCCAGGGCACTATGACCACATTTCAAGGGAGTTGTCCCATACCAACAACGAGTTAGTTGCATCATGATGCTGCCACTTGTCCATTGCCTTCTACCCCAGATTGCATTCCACCTAGTGGGTCAGTAACCACTCTTTCAACAGTCCCCTTAGGTGTTTGTCTCCTATTTTATTTATTAAATAATAAAATATTGTGCAAATTACAGTCATCCTTGGACACTTGTCCAACATAAAAACTTTACAATAAAAGTTAACATAATGTTTTCCAACATAAAATGTTCTTCAAAAGGGCATGTTACAAATACATTGTACATTCAAGATCATCTCGCCAATGGAAAATCCCAATCTGATTGTGACAGAAATGACAATGATACAAAGTGTATGAGGACATGAATACTTGCACATGAATCGTCCATGATCTAGAGCGTATGAACCATTCAAGTGTATGGTGATGATCTTCTCATTGTTCATTGTAATTTACCCTTATTGGGATGATGATACTATGACTTCGTATATTGAAGAAAAAGACTCAGTTGGGGAAGTCACAAAGTTACACAATGA
The DNA here is from genome assembly GCA_027924585.1 of Larix kaempferi. Lineage (NCBI taxonomy): Eukaryota > Viridiplantae > Streptophyta > Pinopsida > Pinales > Pinaceae > Larix > Larix kaempferi. Next base: position 25,152,101 of record BSBM01000158.1, on the reverse strand, counting down.
TTGTTTGTTTCGATCACAATATATCAACTACGATCACAACCCCTCATTGTTGAGAAAGCAGTTGGCATGTTAACTAAAAATGGTGAAAAGAGCATGTTAGTCCCTCACTCTTGTTCTCTAGATTCAACCTCAACCCACACACGAACAATGACAATGGTTACAAGGTAATTATACTGCAATTGGCTAAGCCCATTGAAAGTAAAGATCAACTAGTGTGTTCCATATACAAATAGGTGGTGAAAAAGTGAGTCTGTGAATAAGAAGAGGACATCCAAGAGAAAGTAGGTATTCAAGGAGAGAGTTCGAAGACACTTCCTTGTGATAAGCGACTTGAGGTGACTTGTTAAAAGGTCAAAGTTTCCCACTTTGAATAGCTAGGATGTGAAAATCATGTGTGAGATCACAACATATTTGAGACAATAAAGGCCTTCCTACAACATTAGGAAATATTGCAAAAAAATGAAGTTTCTATTTAGATCTTATTGTATTTTCTTCGAATTATAAATGTTGCAATATGGGTGTTAATATTGCTCATTTCCCTAATTCTTAAAGGGTGTTAGCTAAATGGAAGAGCGCATGCCTTACAACCAGGAGGTTGGTGGTTTGATTTCCCTATGCCCTAATGATATTGTAATATTGGTATTTTTAATAAAATGTGTTTTATTATGATTTATTATGACTATAGGGGGGTTTCAAACCGTCTTTGTATGTTGCTACAAGGGGAGTTCTAAGTTGCCTTCATATGTCACTACGATGGGCGTTCAAAACTACCATTGTATGTTACAACAAGGGGGGTTCTAAACCCCCCCTGTAGGTTTATATGAGGGGGGTTCATAACTGCCCCCAAAGGTCTGTAAGATGTAGTTATAGAGGGGGTTTTGAACCGCCTCTGTAGGTGTCTAGAAGGGGGGTTTCGAACCGCCCCCATAGATACCTACGAGGGGGGTTTGTAATCACCCCCAAAGTTTTGTAACAAGGAATTTTAGTGGGGGTTTTGAACCACCCCCATAGGTGTCGACGAGGGGGTTTAGAACCACCCCTAAAAGACACTTTTTTTTTTGGGGGGGGGGCTAGAACCACCCCCAAAGTAACTTTTAATGTTGGTTTTGATCTCTTTTAAAACCGTCCTTAAAATTCCAAACTTTTAGCGTGGGTGCTATTGGGGGCGGTTTTGTTAAGATCGCCCCCAGAGGTTTTTTAGGGAGGGTTTAGAACCACCCCCATAGGCACCTACGAGGGGGTTTAAAACCGCCCATGTAGGTATCTACGATGGGGGGGTTGTAATCGCCCCCAAAGGTTTGTAATAAGGACTTTTAAGGGGGTTTGGAACCGCCCCCATAGGTGTCTACGAGGGGGGTTTAGAACCACCCCTAAAAGCCACTTTGGGGGGGGGGGTAGAACCGCCCCCAAAAGTCACTTTTATGGGTGGTTTTGATCTCTTCCAAACCCACCCCTAAATGTCCAAACTTTTAGCATCAATGCTATTAGGGGTGGTTTTGTAAAAACCGCCCCCAAAAGTGACTTTTGGAGGTGGGAGACAACCCCCCCTAAAAGTCAAATTTATTGTAGTGAACCTGCAAAATAATCTTTAGTTGAATATTATACTATAGCATTACATCTGTCTTTAGCCATGTTTTTTAAGCATTCTTGTAAAAAATACTTTAACAGAAAATTTTGAAGAGGCTAATAAATTAGAAACATAAATTAACAGTATTGTTAAGCATGCAGTGGAAACTGAATCTAAACCTATTTCTTCCAAGAAACCTTTATTGTTAACAAGATCAATTGAAGAACAATCAACTGATTTAGAAAGTGTTGTCAAACTAGTTCAGAAATTATCAAATAAGGTTGTGGCTTTGGAAAAGGAGAAAGGATCAAGTTCCTCCATGAAGAAACCTTTTAAACCTTTTTTATAGAAGAAAAGAAGAAAGTCCAAAACCTCCAACAAATGAAACATCTATTCCTAACCTAAATGAAGTAGGCATGGACCATTTCTGTACTTTTCATCAAGAACATCATTCGGAAAAGACTTGTCCTCAGTGGATCAACTCTATGACTTTGGTGGTGAATCAAATTTTGGACAAACAAATCTTAGATGAAGCGAATGAAAATGAAAAAATGCAATCAAATGAAACTGGGGAAGTAAATGAAGACACCACACTTGTATTATGGGACTGGGTACCGAATCTAGATTTGGAAGATGAAGAAGAAATAAGAGAAATACATAATGTGCAAGTCTCCCCTATTTATTAAACATTAAGTAGTATAGGACCATTGGAAGATCAAAATGAATCAGTCCCAAAAGGTAAAACAAGTAATGTTTCTCACAAGGATCAAAGTAAAACAATTGTTGTAACACAACCACCCCAAAAGATGGAAGAAAAAAGATATGTTAATCTTTCATAAGTTTTAAAGCATTATCTTCTGCTAGTCATAAAGATTCAACCCCTTCATCAATCAACATTGTTGTAGTTGGAAATATTGGAGGAAATCATAATATGGGGTATGATGTCATTGAAGATATTAAAAAGACTGAATCTAACATATCTTTATTTGAAATTTGTAATCTCTCGCAGCAAAGAAAAAGATTAATTGAAGCATTTGATCTCAACACAACGACAAATCAATTTGCTAGTAAAGATAAACAACAAGTTATCATAGAGCCAAACATTGAGATTAATGAAGGCAACATTGGTGGTAAATCTAAATCTAAAACTCTGCCTTTTCTGCTTACTTTCGAAATCTTTAATTATAATGTGCAAAATTGTTTGGTGGATTATGGGCTTCATCTAATGTTATGTCGCTGTCAATTTGCAAAAATATTAATGGACAACCCATTCGTTCTCCCTCTAGGATTATTCAACTTGATAGATCGGATGTCAGATTAATGGGAGAAATGAAGAATGTCCTGATCAGGTTATTTGTTAATCAAAGGGTTTGTCAATTTATTGATATTGTTGTGGTGGACATACCAAAAGCTTATGGTTTATTATTAAGTAGAGATTGGTCAAGTAAACTGAATTGATATTTTGCTACTGATAGATCTCACTTGTGGTTGCCATACCAAAACAAACAAAACCAAATTAAGGTACTTAGGGAACCACATATGAAGTTCAATGTGACTGAGTTGGAAGGAAAGAACGAACCAATTAATTTTACTCATTTTGTATTGGGAAATTATTTCTTAGAGACTGAACCTAGATGTTATCAGACTAAAACTACCTGTCATGAATTAGATGCACAATCCGATCTCCTTCAATTCCCACGGACTGATGATAATGAATGTAACATAGTAGAACCAGTTATTAATGTAGTTGTAGATACTAACCTCGATAGGGTAGGATTTAATTTTTGGACTTTGTATTTTGATGGCTCCGAGACACAGGAGGGAACAGGGGCAGGTTGTGTCCTTGTAGATCCTCATGGAAAAAGAATATTTCTCTCATGTATATTAGAATTTGATTGCACCAATAACAATGTTGAGTATGAGGCTTTGATTCAGGGACTCAAAAAAGCTATTGAATTGAATGTTAAAAATTTAAAGGTTTTTGGTGACTCTGAAATAATTGGCAGGCAAGTTAGAAACACTATTCATTGTTTGTCCCCACACTTAAAAGAATACTAGGCAAAGGTATGGAATTTAATTTCAAATTTTGATGGTTTTAATATTGATTCCATTTCTAGAACTAAAAATATTGATGTTGATTTACTAGCTACTATTGCTTCTTGTTTAGTTACTCTTAATGACAAATTTTCTATTGAACTGCTTTTCAGACCATCTGTCCTGGAAAATGTGACAAATTGGAGAGTATTTGATGATGATAGACAAATTATTGACTTCTTAAATGATGATGATACATTCAAAGGGTTAATTATTGATGAAATAGAACATCAGTCAAATCTGCAAAATGTAGATGAAAAATAGTTTAAGGGAAATTTCATGCCAAAAGGAGTGCGTACTCTTGAGAGACTATTTGATTTGCACCATAAATTCAAAAAACAAGCAAATGTCAAAACCAACAGCTCTTCAATGCAATATGAATTGGTGATTTTAGGCACTAAAAAGGAACCAAAGTATGTCAATCTTGGAACATGTTGTTCACCTGGTGAAGGGCACAAGTTCATCAAATTATTTCAACAATATAAGGACGTATTTGCTTGGACTTATGATGACTTGAAAACATATGGTACTAGCATTATACAACACGTTATTCCTATCAAAAAAGGGGCTAAACCATTTCAACAGAAACTTCAAAAAGTGCATCCCACGTTGGAACCCCTCATTCAGAAGGAATTAAAGAAGTTGTTGGATGCTAAAATCATTTTCAAAGTCAGACATTCAGAATGGGTAGCAAATCTAGTACGTGTACGTAAGAAATCTAGAGAAATAAGGTTATGTGTGGATTTATGGAACTTGAATAGAGCATCTGACAAGGGAAATTATCATGTTCCAGCAATGGAATAGATATTGAAACTCGTCTCAGGATCATAAATGTTATCATTATTAAATGGATTTTCTCGATACAATCAAGTACTAGTGGCCGAAGAAGATCATCTCATGACCACTTTCCACACAAAATGGGGAACATTCGCTTATAGAAGAATGCCATTTGGCCTTATGAATGTTGGAGCCACATTCAAAAGGGCCATGGACAATGCATTTCGATGATTGATTGGCCACAGTGTAGTTGTTTACTTGGATGATGTCACAGTTTTCTCCAAGAAGAGGGAAGACCATGTTTACCAGTTAAAACATGTTTTTGAGTGATGTAGGAAATATGGTATTTCCCTTAACCCTAAGAAAAGTGTATTTGTTGTTTTGGAAGGGAGATTACTAGGGCACATCATTTCAAAAAAGGGGATCTTAGTTGATCCTAAAAGAATACAAGTTATACTGCAGATTCCCATGCCCCACAATAAGAAATCTATGCAATCATTCTTGGGAAAATAAACTTTGTTCAAAGGTTTGTATCAGATTTCACGCAAATTGTAAAACCTTTGCAACAAATGGTTAAACAAGACGTGCAATTTAAATGGACTAAGGTAGAAAATAATTCATTTAGGGAGATTAAGACCACAATCGCCCATGCACCATCTGTAAGTAGTACAAACTTTGAAAAATATTTTATTATTTATACATTTGCGTATGATCATTCCTTTGCAGCAAGGCTCACTCAAAAGGGAGATCAAGGGGATGAGTATCCGATAGAATTTATGAGCACAAGATTACAAGGGGTTGAACTAAAATATCCTAATGTAGACAAGCAAGCTTACGTTGTATTCAAAGTTGTAAAACAGTTCAAACCCTATATTCTTAAAAGTAGGATTAAAGTCATAGTACCTCACCCGGCCGTCAAATCGTTATTTGTGTAGAAAGAATTAGGAGAAAGACGCGGGAATTTGGTAACTGCATGACAAGAGTATGACTTGGAATTCAAGCCTGCTACCATAGTCAAGAGCCAAGGGTTATGCAGATTGATTACTGAAATTCCAGCAAAAGATGGGATAATGAAGCGGAGATGAATTTCCTTAAATTTTGTTCCATTTATACTACACATGATTCTTGGTACCATGATTTAGTACATTATTTACAGCATGGGTATGCTCCAGAGCATTGGAATTCAAAGCAAAGAATAGCTCTTTGATTGAATTCAACAGCATATCAAATAATAAATGGAGTGTTGTTTCAAAAGAATTGCGATGGAGTATTTCTCATATGATTAGAAAATGAACATGCAGAGAAGGTATTGAAAGAATTGCATGACGGGCCTGCTGGAGGCCATTATTCTGGAGATACTACTGCTCATAAGATCCTCAGAGCAGGGTATTATTGGCCCATTATTTTCAAATATGCTCATACATATGCCCGGAAGTGTGTTGTGTGCCAAAAAAGTGTCGAAAGATTAGTGAAACCAGTAGCACCATTGTAGTCAGTAATAATTGCATAACCATTCGAGCAATGGGGCTTGGATGTTATTGGAGAAAATAATTTGAACTCCTCATTAAATCATCGATATATTCTCATAGATATGGATTATTTCACACACTAGGCTGAAGTTGTTCCTCTGCAGAAATTCAATGAAGATGTTATCAAATTTCTACAAGAAAATATCATAACCAATTTTGGGGTTCCAATTTCTCTAGTTTTTTATAATGCTTCTTATTTCTCTTCCCTAAAATTAAGCGGATTTTCTATAGAAAAGGGAATTAAATTGCATTATTATTCTAACTATTATCCACAAGGGAATGAGTTAGCAGAGTCTACAAATAAAATCCTAATCCAGATACTCAAGAAAACTGTAATAGACAACCAAATAAATTGGCATGTTGTTCTTCCAAATGCTTTATGGGATAATACGGTCACTCCAAAGAATGCTTAGGGGTTTCCCCTTACACTCTAGTTTATGGGAAAGAAGCTATCATTCCTCCTAACATTATTTTGACTTCACTCTAGCTAGCCCAAGCCTCCATAGGATCCAACAGTCGTGTTATGCAAGCAAGAATTAATACACTGCTTAAACTTGAAGAGGAAAGAGAAAAGACAGAAGCAAGTTTACCTCACATCAATGCAATATCAAGAGATGGTTTGACAACCGGAAGGTAGGAAAGAAATAATTTGAGGTAGGTTACCTAGTCCTGAAGTGGGATCAACCCCATGAATAAAAGGGTAAGCATACTGAATTCCAACATTTATGACTCGGCCCTTACACTATTGTTGAGAAACTTGGCCTTGGAACATATAGATTACAAAATTTAGAAGGGGAAGTGGAAACTCTTCTTGCAAACAACCAAGATTTAAAGCAGTACTTTTCTTAGTTTTAGGAAAACCACTTTTGTACATAAATAAATTTTTCCTTTGCGTTTTATTTTATTTTATTTTAGCCTAGCTATTATTTGATTAAAACCAATCATTTATTTCCTTGATTTTTGAACCTTTGAATAAAATTCAGTCCAACAATTAGAGTGCTAAATGGGAAAACTATGGTATTATTATTTATGCAGTACCTCTTTAGTTGATGGATCCCTTGAGATTTTAGGTGGTGTGGGAAGTATTTCAAAAATTTTAAGTTTCTTCTTATTGAAAAGAGTCAATGTTGCAGCTTCAAGCACTATCATTCTAAGGATTTCAACCTGTTTGTATTTATCTTATCATTCTATTAGTCGGGAAACTTATCACATGATCTCGCTCAGACTAAAATGAACTAAATCCCGTATATTTCATTGGGATAAATACTTCTAAGTTTCTATCTTGAGTTTGCGCTCACCTAAACATATAAATGACCTTGTTTTGAAGGTGTATACTATGGCTGACCCATGGAAAGGAAGCGAAATCTTGCAGATATATGGAAAATCAAAATGATCCTATACCAAAATATTAATGCCTAAAAAGGACCAAATAGAGTCAATTGTTCCCCAATGCAAACATCCACAAATATTAAAGATTGATACTTGAAGAACCAAACAAAGACATGAACATACCAAGTCAGATGTTCAATCCATACCAAGAGGATACTTCCACTAACATTCAAAGGAGGTTCTTCTTCATCCATGGGTATGATAAACCAAATAAAATACTCATTGCCCACACAAAAGGACACTATGGATGGACGAGCCTGGAATTTCACCTCTGAAGATAAAAAGGAACCATTTATCAAAGCTGATAAAGCATCAACGAATGCTAATGCATCAAAGAAATACATATGTTATAGGAATGAGGAACACAAGTTTACATTTGTTCGGTTTCATTACTTACCCTGTAGTGGCTTACCTAGTTACAGCAGAAAGCTAGGTTTGGTAAGTGAACCTCATAAATTGGACTTGGGAGAGTGGCTATGAAGTCCTAACTAAGCTTCCATGTCCCTTAAATCACTAATAATATTGTTTGATCAATGTGATATTTATCTCAATTCAAAAAACCAGAATTTTCTTAACACAAGACAGATCAATGATATCATGACTCTTGCAATTAGAAGCTACAGACAAGTAGAATAAGCTCTCTTCCCACCTCAAATAATCATTCACTAAAGATTACTTTTTGTTTTCAAAGATTGAAGTCCTCCCAGTTAGTTGCCAATTGTTACAGCTACAACCACTCTCCCCGGTATTTTCTTGAAAAACTGGGGGTCCTCCTTTAGAACCCAAATTTTTGCTTGATTCACTCTTTTAGTTTCTCCATAAACTAAGACTAGTACTGCTTGAAGTTAATTGTTTCTTGGGAAAAGTGGTACTTAGAATTGTTTTCCAATTTTTGGCCATTTTCAGCGTTTCGGCAACTTTTGCAAAACCCTCTAAAACATCGAAGGAGATTTTACTTTTTTCGCCGAAACGTCGGAGGAGATTTTAGTTTTTCGCCGAAACACCGGTCGAGTTTTGAATTTTATGCCGAAATGACAGAGACTTTCGTAATTCTCCCCAAAAAAAGTCGGAAAAGTTTTTAGTTTGGTTCTGAAACATCAGAAATCTTGTATGAATTACTCCGAAACATTGAGAATTTTATGGGATAGCGCTGAAACACCGGTAGAAGTTGTTGATTTCCTCCGATTTGTTGACTCTTTTCTTGTTTATGGCCGAACTATTAACTTAAAAAGTTTTGGCAAAGACCAAGTATAGTTAAGTTTTAGAAATTTCATTAGGAAAGGAACTAGTTTCTCCAAATTTTCGTTTTATGTCCGAAATGCGTCGGCGACATTTACTTTTTCCTCTGAAATTGTTCGGCATAGAATCATTTTCTTCCCCGAATGTGTTGCCTCACTTTTGAATTTTCTTGTGAAACGCCATCAAATGTGATTTTCGGCTCTTAATAAGAATATGTGTCGAAGCACATCGGTTGAAAATGAAATTTAGTGTTGGCTCGTTTCGGCGGACATTCAAGTTTGTCTCCCAGATGGTCATCATGAAAAGTAGTCGATATATTTCGATGTAAGGAAAAAGTTTTTTCCACCGAAGTATTTTATGAAGACCTTTTTAAACACATCATTCAACTATTGGAGTTACTGGTGAAACAAGCTAGGGTTTTACGGGAAATTTTTTATATACCGACACCCCCGTTAGCTAGCTCAGGTTTTGCCTTCTCTCGACGATGTTGTTTCCTCCACACCACCTGTAAGACGAACTTCGGCTAGTTTGACTGCAAACTAACTAGTATGCCTGTCACATGTCCAGGTAAGAAAATTTTGTCTTCATCTTAATTGATTTTTACACCTGGTTATAAAAGGTTTGTGTCTTATAAGGTGAACATGTGATTGGTTACTAAGCTAGACCGTTTTGTTTTCGGATCTCACTTTCATTGGTTAGTCTGAATCCATTAGACCCCTGGGGATTTTAGCCCACAATTTATGCATATGTTTCCTGAAAACCCTAATATTTGTGCTGAAGTATTGTGAGGAAAGAGTTTTCTAAACCCTAGTTTTCAGACCCATCCTGAAATGCGTTTTTGTTTAATAGAGTCTTAAACCCTAGTTTTGCAACGTGCGTATTGTTTGTGTTTTTGGGTGATGAGATTTGCGAACATCTTGAGGAGGGATTTAACATCATTTACACTAACAGGAGATCACATATTCACACCTTTAGTAGTTTTTTTCATTGAATTCGTGTTATATTTATTTCTCGTATGCTTAAATATTGTCTAGTTTATAGTTTCAATGGAATCTATGCAACCCAATGATGCTTCCCTTGCTTCACAGGATCCAAAAATGTCAAAGAGGGATCCAAAATGTACAACCAAGGTGGTATTGGACTCATATGATGAAGCTGCCCCATAAGTGGCCTTGGAAATCCAATTTGATGATACTCAATTAGTCACAAGAGCAACCCCTAAGTTCAGATGGGGTGAACTATACCATTTGATGAGAGACCAAAATATACTGGAATCAACCATCAAAGAAGATTTGATCTATCAAAATATCAAAAGCTCGGGTATTCACAAGGCTGTTGCACACCCAGAGTTGTTTCCATGGGTCGAGGTGATAGGGTGGATTCTCCCCTATATTGATATTAAAGCTCGAATCATTGCAAGTGTTGCAGGAAAAGGCTTTGCTTCCTTCCATCCTGCTCACATAGGAAAGGATTACAAACTCCCAGCACCCAAAATCTTCTTGACATAAGATTGGATTAAAAGTTTGGAGAGGGATCATGCAAAATGTGTGAAAAATATGTTATTGCCTGGAAAAAAATTGCACCAAATAATCAGTGAAGAGTATGAGACTAAGTTTTTGAAAACTCCTTTCAAGATTGCTGCCACTCTCCTATGTAGGTTATATGGAAGATCCAACTCAGGAAACTACAAACTCAGTTGGATGCCTTTGTTATATCACATCACAATGCATGGTATAGTGTTCAACTGGGATGATATTATCTCTGAGAACATGGTACAAGCCATCAACGATGCACAAAAAGGACTTAAACAGAAGAAGGCCGAATTTCATATGTTGTCCTACCTTATAGATTGTATTGTAATTATGGATCCTTTCTCAAGTATTAGGTGCAGATGGAATCCGAGTGAAACTCTAGTGCATGTGGCATATCAGATTCTATGGATGCAGAAAGCTAAACAAATTTGCGAAGACTTCCTGGTCCCATTATACAAGTTGATTTTTTACAAAGAACCAAATTGTATGTCCAATGAAGCCCTCACTGTAGCCACACAGTTAGGGAATTATTTATTTACTCATGAAGGTACTTATTTACGTGTCTATGGAGGTTCAAAAGGTCCAATATTAATGTTGAAATATATCATTGATTACATCATTTTAAAGGAGATAGTGAGACGGGCATTTATAAATGGTGTTGGGCATTTCTTACATGAAAATAAGAAAGCTTCTTGGCCACCACTCCCACTCATAGTTGGAGCATATAAATTCAATAAGGTTAAGGAGGCTAAATAATTTGTGAAAGAGTTGAACTCTTATCATTTTGGTGAAAATATTTTTGTCGGGAATGATAGCCATCAAAAAGTGGCTTTACATTGCCAAACAGTTGGGATTAACTATGAATATGCATACCAGTTCTTACAAGAGGAGGAAGTGTACAGACGGGTAAAGAATATTTCAGACTTAAACAAAAGGCTCGGGAAAAGGAAAGGGGAAAGTTCTAGCAAGCCATCCAATACATCAACACAAGAAGACCTAGAAGAAGTTGCAAGAAGAAAGGCGGTAGAAGAAGCTCTCTGTAATACCCCATTCTGACTCTTAGGATGTATTAGCATTTAATGTAAATAATGTGTACATGTGATGTATGTTTTCCTAGCGTGGAGCTCAAGGCCAAGGCCCCGCTAGTGAAAGCCTGAATTTTGATTTAAAAGGCAAGCATTGATATTTTGATGCCCATGTGCTCTTAAGCCATGGAAATTGTAAAAAGGATGTAAATAAACATCATGCAATATAAAATACCAAAACTGGCTATGGAGGCAACGAATGAGAAGGGGCCACGTGTATCCACTAGGGAGTGGTGAGGGGGCTATGGGACTAAACCCTAGGCTGCCATATGTCATTATGAGAACCATTGACTTCCCTAGATGACATTTATGCCTGTTGTAAGGAAGTGGTTGAGTTTTCATCCCATGGCTTCAATGAAGCATGGGCAGCCCAGAAATTCGTATGGGTAGTTATGAGCTCTGTTTTCTTATACAAGAAGTCACTCAATCCCATGGGAGGTTGCTTCATCCTCATCCCCATTCCATGGTGAAAGGGGTCAGCATCATTATCCATCCAAAAAAACGAGCTCCCATGAGTGAGAAAACCAGAAATCGCAACTTGGAATGAACCCACGTTTTGGGGAAGCCAAAAACGCCCAGAATGGGTATTGGACAGTGAAATCCAATGGGGGATCCATTGGTATGAGCCTTGGGGCGAATTTGGGAGCAATAGCTACCCCAAAATCCATGGGAAAACCCAGTTTTAACTGCCCCGAAAATCAGTGACGGATTTGGGGTTATTTGTGACAGAGTTGTGAGAAATCCAAGAGTGGATGTATGAACAGAGGATGGGATTGCTGAGTCTAGCTTGAAGTGTATGTGGCTCTGGGATTGAGCTCAGTGGACTAGCATCCTCCTCCATCTCCTATTGCCTGCTTGAAAAACCCAACTGTGTGTTGGCTTAGCATGGCTGTTTGAGTGAAACCCTGACTGTGAGTGAGCCATCTAGTTCCTCCTTAGTGGATGCACAGCCCAATTCGGGGGTGATCTCTCAGCTGAAAGAATACAAGCTGGATAGAGATCTATGGTTGGGTGGAACGTTGCTCTCACGTAGCCAATCGTTGGACATTACGTTGCAAGATAAGTGCTCTCTGTGATTTTAATTTTTATATATATTCTGTGCTCTGCGATGTGCTAAATCTGAATGTTATTATTCATGAGGTTGAAATTGAAATGAAGTCTGTGCATAGAATAAGAATGGGATTGAATCCCTACATATGGAATCATCTTATGTTTGTGCTTATGTGTGTTGTTATGTTTAATTCCGTTGTATTTTATTGAAGTTCGAATCTGCACACAGAAGTTTTTAATTGTTATGAATTTTATGAGTAAAAATATTGGGGCTAAGTCTGCCAAAAGCCCGGTGTGTTGTTAATGTTTCCTTCCTGCATTTGATGATGGAAGGGGACGTTACACTCTCTTAGCCAAAAATGCTAAGAGACTACAAGAAGAAAAGGTGAAAAAGAAGATCTCCAATCTCAACTGAGAGGACTACAAGATAAGGAAAACCAGTTGGATCAGCAGGTAGAATTTCTCACTATAGATAAAGGAGCTCTGCAAGCACAAATATCAGAGCTTAATAGAGAAAAGGAATCACTGGTGATTCAATTAAACACTGCACAAGAACAGAAGCAAGACTTGACACTATTCTATGACTGTGCTTCTACCTTGCAAGAACAATTGTTCCATTCTCAAGACTTGTTCACTGAACAGACTTATGAATTGCAAGGGATGGTAACTCGGCTCAGGAAAATATCCAAGGAAACCAATTTTACGAGGAAAAAGCATACAGAGATTTATGATAGGATGAAGAAGCTGACTGCTTGGAGGAAAACAACCAAAGAAATCCCTCCACATTTTCCCAAGAGATCCACCGCTGAATTGAAGCTAGATTTTGCAATTCTTGACAGTTGCTAGAAAGCAGAAAAGAAATTGCAGAATGAAGTAGAAGCTTCCATATCCAAATGTGAAGGCATTCACCAAAGCATCACCAGAGCTTTCGAAAAGTGTCATATACCTCCTCCTGGCTCATTCAAAAATCTAGTACCAAAGGAGCAACGATTGGATGAATTAAGGACCATCAAGGAAGAGGACGTTGTTGCTATCAGAAGTTTAGAGACCATCACTCCAAAATATCTACAGGAATGCATTGGGAAAGCTACAATGAAGACACATTACTTAGCTAATGGTCGTAATGCAACAACTAAAGGATTAAATGCCATGGTAAAAAATTTACCTTTTCATGAAGTAGTTTTGAAGTTATTAGAACCTCAACAATTAAATGTTATATCTTAAGAAAGTAGTCTTTGGAATTATTATATCCAAACTCAAGAGATCGCTCCACCACCTTAGTGTAATATTTTATTTTATTTTAATATTTTGATCACTTATTTTGTAATCAAAAGAGACAAAAGTTTTGGAAGGAAAAAGGTCTGAAGAATTTGAAGTGATAAGTCACCCAAAGGATGGATTTTTAAGGATAAATAGGATAAATTATATGAGAAAAGGGCTTTTTGCTTGTGAAGGATTGTACTAGACTCAGGTGTAAGAAACTATTTTTTGCTAATGAGAAAGACAATTTTTTGGGTGGAAGCATACATGGGATATTGTGTTGAAGCATGTGTACAAATGTGAAAAACCAATTTATTCATTTTGTTTATGGATGTGCAGTAAGATCTTTCCTATTATTTTGGACTATTCTAATAGTTGTGAATTATCTTGTTGTATGTGAATGCAAAAATGCAATTTTCTGTGTTATTTGTGAGTAATGAATGTAATAAATGTTAATACTCAAGCTATCTATGTGTTGACTTTATTCTATGGTTGTTAAATACATTATTTTTCAGCAATTAGCTTCTGGAATTGTATGATACAGTTTACTATCATTGCTCGTTATTAAATTTTGCTCATTGCAAGGATAGGTTAGGTAGACTAGGTAGGACTTTGCATTTAATTAGGAAATTATTCTTGGTTGAATGATAGTAAAGAGGTAGTAAGACGAAAGGTAAGAACCTGCGCATCACCCAGTGAGGCCTCTTTCTATTGGCCAAACAAGCTTAGGTAGGAGTATGTGCATGTAGAATTAGTAACATGCATTACATATAAAATTCTAAAACTTTAAACGGTGGATCAGGCCACATCCGATAAACCAATCATAAGACCATCTTATACGGTAATCAGACCATAAACCGGACGGGTTCCCTATTCCAAACAATGAAGAGTCTAATTGGGACTTTTCATTGGGGAGAACCCCTACTATCGACGCAAGGAATTTTTCAAGCGTCAACAGGTTCAGTCTTCACTAGGGGGTCAATATTATACCACGTTCGTTCATATTAGGGGTATTAATTAAACATGAAAACCATAATATTATATTGCTTATATATTAAGGGTGGTTAGGGTTATTTTATTTAACAAAGCAATACACAATACGTTGGGGTATATATTATACTCACGAGCTGCCTAATGTCCCCTGAAATGGCAATGAGAGTTGTCTACGAGTTGCAGGGAAATCAGGGAAATCGTGTCGCAGCAGCGTGTGGGTTTTGTGGTGAAGCCCTTGCGTGAAGAGGCAAAGGCTTGCAGGGAAGCCAGGGTTTTGTGGGTTCTGTGGTGAAGACCCCGTGTGGAAATCGCGTCGCGGCATTTGGGTTTTGTGGTGAAGCCCCTGTGTGAAGAGGCAAAGGCTTGCAGGGAAGCCAAGGTTTTGTGGGTTTTGTGGTGAATCCCCTGTGTGAAGAGGCAAAGGCTTGCAGGGAAGCCAGGATTTTGTGGGTTTTGTGGTTAAGCCCCCGTGTGAAGAGACAAGGGCTGAGGTAAGAGGCAAGTGATTTATCAATTTATTGTGCTGCGTGGAGTTCATCTGGCTCTTTTTTCAGCGGGCTGCGAGTGGATTGAGAACAGCGGTATGTAACCGACAATGTTTGGCTTCGTTTTGTTTTGTATACCGTTTATTTGCACAAGAAGAGGTAATCTATTTGTTCCTTTTTTTCTTATTTAATGAACATGGCTCTTTTTTCAGCGGGCTGCGAGCGGATTGAGAACAGCGGTATGTAACCAGCAATGTTTGGCTTCGTTTTGTTTTGTACACCATTTATTTGCACAAGAAGAGGTAAGCTATTTGTTCCTTTTTTTCTTATATAATGAACATGGCCATTGGGTATTGGCATTAACGGATAAAACAATCATGTTTTATGCATAAAATTCATAATTTTTGCAATCTCTCTTTTACTGGTTAGCCTAATCTAAGGTGATGACCACACTTGTCAAGTTTAACCAGTATATTCAGTAGTGTTATAATCGATTTTTAGGCTTCCAATAGCGGTGAGTATTATTACTTGTCATGTGGGTGACTTGGGTTTGATCCTTGACAATGCCATTTTTCATGCTATCCCTTGAGATGTTTCAGATTGAGAAAGAACTATGTGAGGGCATATGGCAGAATGACTATAAGACTTTCAACTTTAGGGCATTTCTCACATTTATGTTTAGGAATTCAATATATGAAAGGGTGAATGAAAGAATTGATGGAACAGTTTAGGAATTCAATATATGAAAGGGTGAATGAAAGAATTGATGGAACAGTTTAGGAATTCAATATATGAAAGGGTGAATGAAAGAATTGATGGAACAATTGTGAAATATGCAAGGTATTCTTATGAATAGGTCTTGTAATTCCTATGAAAGCATAACATACTAAGCAATTAAGAATTCAACAGTTTAATAGAGTAATTTAAATCTTGATGAAACTCATGGCCAAGGCAGCTGGAACATTAATATATTAAACAACAAATGAACACTTCATTGACTATTCAAAATATCAGACATTCATGGAGAAAACTAGTCATTTTTAAATGAAATCATTTTCCTTCATTGATACACGTCACATTCATAACATGGATATGACAAGAAACCAGCTGCATGGACTGGAATAACTTGTGAATTTACAAAGGAGTACAATAACATAGAACTTCAAGTTTGATCAACATATGCCTTGCCTTGGTGGTCTTTGATCTTGTAGTCTTGAGAAAATTTGTTCTCAAAGTATGCTTGATAATGATGAAAGAGTTCGAATCCTTCTTTTATAGTTTCCCTTTTCTCTTAATTGCTTCTTGAAACTACCTTTCACTTTATTGGCTGCCCAAAACTACCCAAAAACACTACTTTAAACCATAATCCAACCCTTTTAATTTAATTTTGTTGTGAGGTTGAGGTTGAGGCTTGCCCTTGGGCTGGAAAAATCACTTTAAAATATTTGGAAATCTCCTACCAATTCTTACCCATTGGATATTTGTGATTTTTCATAGCATTCACTACTATATCTACACCTATGTATTGCTCATAGCTTATAGGTGGTTGACTTTTAAAGTTCATTCTTAAGCTAGCCAAGAGTTCAAATTCTTTTGATAGCTTTTCCATTATGACTGCCTCTTTTAAATTTCCTTCTATGCCTTCAAATGTTGCATCATTGTTTCTTTTGTTGTTTAACAACACTTGATATTATTCTTGGGTGTATAAATCACCATTCTCATCCCAAGGGAATGGAAATACTTTTTTTAATGCATCTATGAACAATCCTTTAAAGAAGGTGATTTCTCTTATTAGATTGTTTACCTTGGTCTCGGCACTATCCATTAAGTTCTTTGTTATCACCAAATTGGCCTTTGTAATGATAAGTGTTTTGTCAGTGGCCCTCAATGTTTGCTATTGGGCTTTGGTCCCGCTATTCAAAATTTTATTACATTCTGAGCTATGTTCAGTTTTTTGAATATCTCAATTGATATGGTGTCCCACAAGGTGTTCAAGAGTGCCTTCCCTATGATCCTTTTTTACAATAGATCACCTCTTTATGGAACTAATCCTTCTCATTATTTACCTGCTCAAGGAGCTCATCCCTTTCTATTATATTTTCATTCAAATTCATAGCCTCTGCTTCCTTTGCTTCCAACGTTTTCTCGATATTGTTTATTTCTACTTGCTTCATGGCCAGACCCATCATAAGTTTACTTGTCCCTTTAGTGGACCGAGGGGTGGCTTGAGCTGTAATTGTTGTCTTTTCTAATTCTAGCCTAGAAACCTGTAGTTTTAGGCCAGTTACCTTGTCTTTGTACTGCTTCATGGATCTCTTATAGTCTGGCATCTCCTTGTGGATCTTCTCCTTCTCCTCTTGGGGTACCAATAGATCTGGGGTATGTACATATTCTACCTCTGGTAGCTTCAATTTCTTCTTCAACACTTGGATCTCATTGTCCTTTTGCAACATCAATGATTGCACATGAGTGAGATCACTTGGATTAACCCCAAGTGGAACCATTTTCTATTCTAGTTCTTTGATAGTCAACTGCTTGGCTTTGGTGTCCACCTTCTCCAGCTTTAACTACTTTTCAATCTTCTGCACTAGTGCTTGCTTCTTCTTAACATTTGCTGAGGATTGGAGGACATCCGTACATAATAGTCCCGTAGATTTTCTATAAAAATCACCTATGTCTGTTGGGATTATTTGATCAAATTTTACCTTTATTTGTGTAGCCTTGTAGTCTTCATATGTCTTCACAGTTGGGACCTTTACTCTAAAAAATGCCATTTTAAAGGTTCCTTCTTTGTGTTCTACCACTGATAGGAATTTATTCTAAGTCATATCCCCCCATTGTTTGGGAGAAGTGTCTCTCATAATGTCTATGTTCTGGTGCTTTATGTCCAAAAATTGAGAGAATAAGGTGGCTTGAGGTTGTGTAGCCCTAATTGTTGTTGAGCTGGATTGCACTTATGTAGTGGCTAGTACTGTTGATGGAAGGTGTTCCACAGTGATCAAAGGTATTTTTGAAATTTCTCCAAGCTAACTAGAGGTTTCTTCTAACCCACTTGTTGTATCTTTTATCTCTGTGACCTATACTAAGGCTTGTTGGTTGGCCTATTCTACCTCAATCCCGACTTTCTTACTTGTATGCTCTTCTTCTGGATCATCTATTTCCATATCTGAATGAGCCTCTGATGCAATTCTTTTTTCTTCTAGCTCTTTCTTTTGAGGAGTAGGGTCTATTGTTGTTTGGCTTGTTCATTTTCCAGCTTTCCCTTATGTGTATTGCCTAGTGTCAGTCCATATTATCTTTGCTAACCTGCTTCCAGGTCTCTAGGTTAGCTATCCTCTCCATCTTTGCATTAGGCTAGTGATTGTATGCATACTTTTTATTCTCATGCCTCTTCTTTGATATGACCTGGTGAGGTTCATACACCCATTTATTTCCCTTAGAAATATTTAACTATTTCGACATGTATTCTACTTGAATGAGGGCAGTCTTGGCCTTGAACAGGGAAGGACCCACTTCTTTAGGGAACTTGAAGGTAACTAGGTGCCTGAATTTAATAAAATGCAGTTGATTTGAGAGGAACCTTTGTCTTATGTATTCTAGAGGAAAAATACTCTTGGACTGAGGAAAGTTGGCAAGAGATAAGGTTCTTCCTCAAAACCACATATTCTAATCACGGTATGGTTTTCGAAAAAAAACTAGTCCTCCACCCTTGTGTCAGGGATTAGCTGTAACAACTCTTTGTTCTGTAGAAAAATTTTAGGAGGAGAATCATTGCGCAACAAAAAATAGACTATGTACATGAACTTATCCACAAAGGAAGAAAAACCTTGATTCTCTAGCTGTCTGATAATAACATTTTCCCATTCATAAACAAGTAGTTGAGTCCCTACGTTGTTTTTTATTTTCAATTCTAGGTCCTCAAAATAAGGGCATTTTGGTATAGGACAAGGTACATTCAGATAAGATACGTATTTGAAATACTTTATAGTTTGAAAATTTTCCAGGTGGACATGAATATTATTGGCCAGGAACTCGTAGAAATTTTATTTGGTCAAGATGGGACCATACAGTGGAGTCAAGGCAACCATGAATCCCAATAAGGTATCATCCACAACTTTATCACTGTCGTTACCTGGAATTTGGCATATTAGGGCTAGGGATTTTCTAGAATTATTAGATAAAATATTGGATTTAAAGGGTGCATGAAAGCTTGGTAAGGGAGAATCTTTGTTTAGGCAACTCGTTAATACTTTCTCTTTCTCGGCTTGTGTTAAGGGTTGGTAAGCAAGAGCAAGGGCATCAACATCTGATGGCAAAACATTTGGCTAGTTAGGGAAACAAAACATTTGGGAAATGGCTTCTTTGGTAATAACACAAATGGTTATGGAGTCATCAAAGGATATGATAGCTCTCCTGTCAGCAGAATAGTTAGCGGTGCTCCAAGTTATGAATTTAAAAAAATGGTAGGTTTGGGGACAAATTGCTTGATCCTAGTTCGATTCCCATAGGTGGTTCAATTCCATATCCAACATATATGAATATCATAAAATTACAACTTATTTGATCATGCCATAATGGTTGTCTTTTCAGAAATTATAGATGAATGGGCTATTAGTGGGTAAGTTGTAATATATCTCTATTATCACCTTACATAAGAGAGTGGAGGGACCCTTCTTTCCTCTCGAAGTGAAATGATCTCCAATCCTCCAAATACGTGCCATTCCATGTGTTACTATATATTGTGACGATTTGTAGCTTTTCCTTGACTAATTACCTCAAGATTAAGCTCATAGACAAACATACTCTAACATAAATTATTAAATTCAACCCTTGTAAGACTGTGTGGTGCTTCTATGATGCATGCTCAACATGGCCTTTGAAGCTCCTTCGAAAAAGGAAAGAGATTGTATGCAATTTGGCACAGAATAAGCCATGATGTTGTTGAGAATAGCATGCTGATAAAAATTAAGTAGCTTATTCTTCAAATCAATGTCTTATTTTGAATTGACAATGCAATAAACCATGATCTTCAGGGTGATACAGGGGCTATGTTGCAGCATATGCAAATGTATAATAGCATTAGATTTGAATTTGTGACTACAGTCGGAAAGCACCTTTCATCCTCTGTATCAACCTGCCAGTAATATGCATAACATTGTAGTAAAGCTTATCTTTCTCATCTTTTTCGACTTTGGTCACCAATAATCCCCACGAGAACACAATCCATCCTTGAAATGATGGAAACGGTTTTCATCTCTCACAATAATTTATCGTCCAACAATTTTGGATATTAGCTTGGTAGCGGTGTGGCAGTCCCCACACACACGAAGATTCTTTATTACCCGAATAGGAGTCCCAGGGCATGTATTGATAAGCCCAAAAGCAATGGCTAGCTTCTCACTGTGGACAGAAAGAATGCCTTTCTTCTCCTCTTTGAGGTCATGCAACACAAAGGTTGTGTCAAGAACATACCCTGCACTCTCCATTTGCATAGTCAAATCTGCTGACTTTGCATAGATTTCGTCTGTTTGTGGGTGGGATCTGTCTCCTACAGAAAATGTATACACCTTGTTGTTAACCTCAATCCAGCTGTAACCAGGGGGCTTCTTCAACCTCCTGACATTCATAATTTTTCTGATCTTTGCAAAGCCATCCCACCTGCCACCTACAACATAGACATTTTCCATAAGCACGTAATTTCCATCATTTTCAGGCTTTAGCTCATAGGCTCTTCTGCTTATTTGACCGTGAATCTCCCTACCCTGTTGAAGAGCACCTAAACCACCACACGCCTTAAGCACACATGGAAAGACAAAGCTGTCAGATTGTACACCAGTCTCTTGCATTTGGCAATAGAGCTTAAGGGCTTCCTCATAGTCACCATGGTTGGTAAAACCTGAAATCACAACAACCCATGAAGGAACAATTCGTTCAATAATTTTGTCAAAAGGCAGCTCATGATATTATAAATAAGCAGCATGGAGCCATACCGGGAGCCCCACCAAGTATCTATATCTAAAATTATAAATAGTATCTATATCTATATAGTACTTATAAATATTATAAAATTTCATTACTGTTATAATTATTAGATATATTGACTTTTTAATGCCAATACTAGTTCTAACACATGCAAAGTAAATTTCTTTGCAATTTCAAGGTCAATCTATATGTTGGGGTATCATATATGGATCTGGACTCTACTGTTATTCTTTGATTCTATCATCCCTATGTAAATATTTAATATATGAAACAGTTTGATCCATGTCAAGATGCAATGATGCTAATTTTTCAGATTGGTCTATCCTGATATTGAAATATGAATTCTCAGTTTCTAAATGTCTAAGCTACCTCATCGAGTTTTGCCTTGTATGCAAATATTACCATGTTTCAATTGATTGATGAAACAATTATGAGTTCTTTTATGTATGTGGAGGCGATTTTATACAAAGCTGATCTAGTTCATCTTTTCTTCATACAGATTTTTCATCACCTGCACCAGCTTGGTCGACTTCTCAAGTTGCAGCATTACCTTTAAATGTAAAGATTGAAATTGAGTGCATTGATTCCCTGTAGGGTTCAGATTATCTTTTTGTTGTGTTCTTGGGTTCGTCATGTTTGTGTGGAGTGCATATTAACTCATTAGGAAATTTTGACTGTTGTTGATTCGAAAGATGGCTAGGGTGTGGAAATCTCTTGTTATAAAACTCATTGTTGTGCACTTGTTGTGGTATGGAGTGGGTATGGACGTGGTATGGACCTTCCTTATACAATGATGATAAAACGTATTGTTGTGGTTTGGAACACTTATAAGTTATGGACTATATACCTTGGTGATACCTTGAGAGAGAATATAACAGTTTGACCACGAGTTTGACACCTTCATCTTCTTGACCCCTCTTGTTGACTCTTGATCTTATGTTGACCCACAATGCAGTCTGAGCTCCTTAATATATAGGCAATATATAAGTTTTGGGTTTTCATGTTTATTTAATACCCCCATATGTTTCCAATGTGTTTGACGAAATGTTGATGTGAATGCAAATTGTTTGTGAAAGTTATAATTCAATTTCATATTGTTTGTGTTTGAATTTGCCCCAAATTATATGAATTTGTCAAACACATAACAATATTAAATTGATTTATAACTTTCGCAATATAATGTTTTTTTTAATAATTATTAAGCCCCCAATATGAACAAACGTGATATGGTATTGGTCCGTCAGCGACACCCCCATAGTTTAATACGTGAGTGGTCTAACATCATTGTTGCACTGTTTGATGTGCTAAGTTGTAAGAAATCCATGGGCTTTGTATGGGCTACAAATGGAGATCTGGTTTGTGCACGTTTTGTGTGTGCAATTTCATCATTACCTGATATTTTATGGATTGTTGTTTCTGGGTCTGTTGCTCCAGTAATTGGGGTTTCCTTACGATTCACTTTAAGCAGACCCAAACACTCATACAGTGCAATAGAGATCTTAGTCCACTTAACCTGCTTAAGCCATGGGGATTCCTTGCTCTGCTGCTCCAGTAATTAGGGATTCCTTGCTTGTCAACTAGGTAACTGAATTTATTCTCTCTCAGGTATGTCCTTTGGTGGTCCTTTGTTCCTGTTGTGACTTGTCTCTTAATAGACAAGATCTGATCTAAAAAAATATTGTTGAGTATAAGGAAGGTTTCAACCACGTTTCAACCACGTTTCAACTATCCTAGTGGGTTATATTATTTTTTTTCTTTGTACTTTGAGTTAGACACGAGTTAGATTTACTACTGATGTTATTTATTGTCTTTGTATGCTTTTCAGCTAGATTTACTACTGCTGTTATTTATCGTCTTTATATGATTATCAACTTTAACACAGGGACCTTAGGGATTGTTAAAGTTGAAAGAGATGAAAATTATGCTTTAAACTTATCTTGTCTAGTTAAAACGATACTATTTTGTTTCTAGTACTATATCGTTATCGTTTGTCATGGTTTATGTCTGTTTGAGATGGTTTGCAGTTGCTTTGATGCCTATTTATGTATTTCAGTTGTAGTTGCAGTTTCCAATCTAACTACTTTTTATGTATTTCACTTCTCTTCCTTGTATAAGTTGTTTATGTACGTAAATTGTTTGGCTAGATTGACTTGTCCGTTCGGTGACAAGATCAAATCTGAAAAATCTGAGAATATGGTTGATTCAAATATTGGTTATGATAATTTACTGTCGATATCTACTGTACATTATTCTATCATGTTGTTACTGTACATGGCATTTGATGATTCTCGAGGACCAACTTTAACGCAGTGAATAATGGAGCGTTAAGTTGAAAGAGATGAAAATTATGTTTGTTTATTCATTTGATGTTTATGGTTTCAGATCTTAAATTTTTCCAGTGGAAGTGTTCTTTAACTTCGTCATGTTTGTGTGGAGTGCATATTAACTCATTAGGAAATTGTGACTGTTGTTGATTTGAAAGATGGCTAGGGTGTGGAAATCTCTTGTTATAAAACTCACTGCTGTGCACCTTTTGTGGTATGGAGTGGGTATGGACGTGGTATGGACCTTCCTTATATGGTGATGATAAAACGTATTGTTGTGGTTTGGAACACTTATAAGTTATGGACTATATACCTTGGTGACACCTTGAGAGAGAATATAACAATTTGACCACGAGTTCGACACCTTCGTCTTCTTGGCAGTTTGCAGTTGCAGTTTCCAATCTAACTACTTTTTATGGATTTCACTTATCTTCCTTGTATAAGTTGTTTATTTGGTTTTACGTGGATTCTACTTTCTATAACTAATGAATCTTATACAGTGATGATAAAAATATATAAAACAGTGTACCTTGAGAGAGAGAAAAGATTATTGGTCTTGTTGGTCCTATAAAGGAGTTGCTTGTCCACCTTATATAGTTCACCGTGAGTTCACCTTGACCTTGCGGGTTTGTGGTTTGTTTTGTTGTGGCCCCCTTGGTTGACTCGTGATCCTTTATCTTACGTGTATCTTACTTGGTCCATAGCACGTCCATAGGTTATGTTTATTAATGTTTTAATACCCTATCTGTTTTCTCGGGTGGACTGTGGGTCCTTCCCTAGCGTGACCATGAGGTGACCATGAGCCTGTTTTCTTGTGTGGATTGTGGGGTATTCCCCAACGTAACAGCGAGTTTCACTTTATGGGTGGACTGTGTTTTCTCAAGCATGAATGTGCAAAGTATGCCTGTGTGTCTCTGCAGTATGTGACTGCATCCTTACCCAGCATGATTGTGTGTCCTTTGTCCGCATGATTGTACTGGGTATGAATGTGCTTGTTGACTAAGAAGTATGGGTCAGTATGTGGTCAGTATGCTTCTGCTTTAACCCTCTCCGGATCTCTCTCAAGGTACGTAAATTATTTGGCTAGATTGACTTGTCCCTTCGGTGACAAGATCAAATCTAAAAAATCTGAGTATATGGTTGATTCAAATATTGGTTATGATAATTTACTGTTGATATCTACTGTACATTATTTTATCATGTTGTTACTTTACATGGCATTTGATGATTCTCTAGGACCAACTTTAACGTAGTGAATAATGGAGCGTTAAGTTGAAAGAGATGAAAATTATGTTTGTTTATTATAGTTCAAATTTTATTAGAGCAGTATTGTTCTGAATCTGATTTTATATGTTCATGCATTAAAGTTTACTACTTAAATTAAAAACTCCTCTAACCCTTAAACTTCAACATCAAGTACTTTGGAGACATGTACATCGAGATATGTACATGGCATATGAAAAGCATGAGAACTGGATCTTCCCTGCTCAATGTGGAAATTGTGGGTTGTTCTCTGTGAGCCAATTACCTCTTGATATTGATCACATATTGATAGGTCTCTACACCCTGAGATAAGGGACCGCACATTTCTTTTGCAAGGAGAACATGTACATGCCATTATTCAGAAGGTAAGCCAAATATTGATCTATGTAATATTCATAACCATTTTGGGTTCTAATGCTGCTATATACTTTATGATTCTAATTGACTTCAGATTCCAGCCATTGTGCTGGATTGTGAGCCCAACATTGACTTCAGCAGAGACATTGAAGCAAATCAAGGGTAAGAATTTTTTCACTGATTTGGTTTTTACACATACATTATGGAATACCATATTTTACATAAAGAGAAACAGTCTTTTGACCTATTTAGGAATTGAATTGCTTGATACTAAATATGTTTAACGTAGGTGTTTTCTTGCATATTTAGTTTGGTGATCCCAAAGATAAATGGTTGAGGAAGATTTCTGTCCTATTATGTTTTTCCATTGTTTGTCTTACTCACAACTAGTAGACAGAATGGAGTGCCATACACATGGGAAAGACTAGTATATCTTGATCTATTGGAGGGTTAAAAGACAATTCTGGGCATGAACAGCCCGATGAAAAGTTATTAACTACCACCACCAACAGGTGTGGAGGAATGTTGGGTTGGGTTTATTTAGATCTATAAAGAGGTTTGTTGATTAGTTATCTGAAATAAAAATTTGAAAATGAGAGGGTGGAAAGTTGGAAACCCTATTTTCCACAAAAGGAGAGAGAAACCATAACTTAAAGCCCAGGTTACCTTTATGTAGTACTCAGGCCATTCTTCCATGAAAGTGACATTTTCAATCATTGAAATATATACATAAAAACCAATGAGTAAAACATTCTTAGAAAATTATGAGTTTACAAACAAATTAGCTCATTTACATAGAGTTTACTTGGATAATAAATTTGTATTTAGGTACATGACAACATTCATCCTTAGTATGCATATGCTTCTTGTAATGTTCACACAATGTTCATAAGCCCTATGAGGATGGTTGCTTCTGCTTCGCTTTGCTAAGAACCTTCTTTTGTGGAGCACATATAGCTGATCCATATGATCATTTTGCAATAGAGGTGTAAGTCTTAATATGCTTCTTCTTAGCTTCCAAAAGTTACAGGTACATGGCTTTTGTACAAGTTTCATGAAGAGTTTGAATGTCGAATAGAGCAAACTCCTTTCAAATATAACTATGCTGCCCTATCTCTTTCCTGTTGGGTATGTTATATCTCTTCACATGGTCGCTGCGTGTACAACACGATCCCTACGGCACTAGTGATTCGCCTGCGCCGGGCGCGTCCGGAGGGGGGGGGTTTAGAGGGGGGGGTAGCCCGACAGGGCCCACCCCCTTCGTTTCGGATCGTTAGGTTCCGAAACGACACGGAGGGGGCCGTTAGGCCCCCGGAGTCCGCGCGGAGCGCAAAATTTTTTGGGTTGCTTTTTGCTTTTTCGCGATTTTCGACCCATTGTACTCTATCTAATTCCGGTAAAAGGAATTAGGGTTGTAACCTAATTCGGGTAAACGAATTAGGGTTTTAGATGCTGCAGAATACCATTTATTGTATTGTACATGTAAAATAAACATATAATGAGAAAGGAGCTATGCGGCTCTAAGTCTTGCTGGTTTTTTCCCGGTTAAGGGTTTCCAGGTGAAAATCTCTGTGTAATGTGAGTGCCATTGTGTGTTTTTCTGTAAATGCTTAAGAATCATATAAGTTTGTACTTCACTGTTAAGGTTTAAAACTTACATTTGGTATCAGAGCATTTTTGGGTTCAGAGGGACGCCTTTGTTTCCAAGGGTTTGGCTCGATCTTGGATTTGTGATAAACCTGGTTTCAGTGGGAGCTTTGCAGCGGTGATTTATTTTTCTTTAAAGAATGGCGAGCAGTTCTAGATTCGAGATTGAGAAATTTAATGGTCAGAGCTTTGAGCTATGGAAGCTCAAGATGGAAGATCTTCTGGTAGATAGAGAACAGTGGATCGCAGTAGATCCAGGTACCATGCCCTCTGGTATGGTAAAAGAAGAATGGGAAAAGCTGGAAAGAAAAGCAAGGAGCACCATTCGTCTTTGCCTCGCAGATTCGGTATTGGTGAACGTATCTGGAGAAGACAGTGCAAAGAAGCTATGGGACAAACTGGGAAATCTGTATCAGTCAAAGTCCCTGGTAAATAAGTTATTTCTGCGAAAGAAATTGTACCTTCTGAGGATGACTGATGGAGACTCTGTATCAGAGCATCTAAACTCCTTCAATACTCTGGTAAGTCAGTTGACATCTGTTGGTATTGCACTTGATGATGATGAAAAGTGTATTAGTCTGTTGTGCTCTTTGCCAGATTCATGGGATAATCTGGTCATAGCTATTGGGAGTAATGCAACCACGCTAAACTTCGAGAATGTGGTTGCATCCCTACTATCGGAGGAAATGAGGCGGAGATCCATAGACAGTTCAGCCAAGGATGCCTTATTTGTAAGAGGTCGCCCTGGAGACAGATCTAAAAATAAGTCTTCAGGTGGTAGATCTAAATCTAGAGGGAGATCTAAATCTCCAGGACCTTCTGTAAGAAAATGCTGGAAGTGCGGAAAAGCTGGGCATTACAAGAAGGATTGTAAATCGAAAATTACTGATAAAAGTAGAGGACCTAATGACGCTCCATCCGCAGATGGGAAAGAATCTACAGAGGAAGGAGGAGATGTGTATCTGGCATCTTCAAGTACACATGCAGAGCATGATTCGTGGTTGATTGACTCAGGTGCGTCTTATCATATGACTCCTCACAGGGAGTGGTTTTCTGAATACGAAAAGTATGATGGAGGAGATGTATTTCTGGGAGACAACTCGGTAGCGAAAATCATAGGTCGAGGAAAGGTCAAGCTACTGCTCAAAGATGGAAGGGTTAAAACTCTTCCCGGGGTTCTGCACATTCCAAAGTTGGCTAGAAACCTTATATCTGTAAGTAAAAAGGATGATGCAGGTGTGAAAACTTTATTTGAAAAGAACACATGCAAGATGGTTCGAGAGTCATTGGTGCTGATGAGGGGAGTTCGGATTGGAACTCTATACAAGTTGTTGGGAAGCACCTTCAAAAATGGATGTAACAGCACTATTGTTTCTGAGGGTAAAAATGAAGGAGACAGAGTCCTTACTGTCTCTAGTGAGAAGACATCGCTATGGCATCGAAGGCTGGGACATATTGGAGAAAAGGGTCTTCGACTATTACAAGGTAAAAGTATGGCTGAAGGCATGTCTGACTTCACATTAGATTTCGATTTCTGTGAACATTGCTTATATGGTAAACAGAATCGGGTACGATTCTCATCTGGTGTTGTAAGAGCTAAAGGAATCTTAGAATTAATACACAGTGATGTTTTTGGACCTGTGCCTGTTCCATCACTAGGTAAATCTGTGTATTATGTTTCATTCATAGATGATTTCTCAAGAAAAACTTGGATTTATTTCCTGCGTAAGAAATCTGAGGTTTTTAATAGATTCAAATAATTTAAGGCTCTTGTAGAGAATCAAACTGAGAAGAAAATAAAAGTACTCAGAACAGATAACGGTGGAGAATTCTGTGAAAGTGAATTTGAGGAGTTCTGTAAAATGTGTGGAATAGCAAGGCAAAATACTACTCCATACACACCTCAACAGAATGGGGTTGCAGAAAGGATGAACAGGACATTGATGGAAAAGGCAAGGAGTATGCTCAGTGGTGCAGGGCTAGCACAACAATTCTGGGCAGAAGCTGTTGACACTGCGTGTTACCTAGTGAATAGGACACCCACATCAGCGTTGGTTGACAAGACACCTCATGAGGTTTGGACTGGTAAGAAACCCTCTCTCTCTCATCTCAGAGTGTTTGGGTGTGATGCTTTTGTACATGTTCCAAAGGAGAAAAGGAGCAAGTTGGATAATAAAGCAGAAAAATGTATCTTCATTGGTTACAAGGATGGAGTGAAAGGTTACAAGCTGTGGAACCCAGTAAAAAGGCAAACAGTTTACAGTCGAGATGTGATCTTCAGAGAAGTTGAAAGCACTTCCAAGATTGAGGATGTACCAAAGGAAAAGGATTCAGAGAAGCTACACTTTGATATCAAGGATGAAAGAGGTGACTCTTTTGAGGAACCAGATTCGTCTGAATCAGATGAGGAGGCAGAATCGTCTGAATCAGATGAAGAGGCGGATCCACAGACTCCGGTATTGAGGAGATCTGACCGAGAAAGAAGGCAAGTTGAAAGGTACAGTCCCCCTGATTTTCGTTCTAATTTTGTGTTATCTATTACTGATGATGATCCTAGAACTGCTAAAGAGGTAATGGATTCAGAAGATAGTAAACTATGGAAGAAGGCCATGATAGAAGAAATGGATGCCTTGGACAAAAATGAGGCATGGGATCTGGTTGAGTTGCCAGAAGGAAGAAAGCCTATTGGAAGCAAATGGGTATTCAAGAAGAAGTTAAATGCAGCAGGTAAAGTGGAGAAGTACAAGGCTCGACTAGTAGCGAAAGGTTACTCCCAAATTGAGGGCATCGATTTTGGTGAGATTTTTTCACCTGTTGCAAAATTGACTTCTATTAGATTTCTTTTATCTATTTCTGCTGCTTTTGATCTTGAAGTAGAACAAATGGATGTAAAGACGGCTTTCCTACATGGAAATCTTAATGAAGAGATCTATATGAAGCAACCAGAACGGTTTGTGGTAAAAGGAAGAAAGGAGCTTGTCTGTAAGCTGAAAAAGTCTCTCTACGGTTTGAAACAATCTCCCAGAATGTGGTATCAAAAATTTGATACTTATATACTGGGACTTGGTTTCTCAAGAAGCAAAGCTGATCACTGTGTTTATTTTAAGCTAATTGGTGATCATTTTATTTATGTAATATTGTATGTTGATGATATGTTGCTAATTGGAAACAACAAGGAAATCATCAAGGATGTCAAGAATCAGCTGTCATCTGAATTTGACATGAAAGATCTTGGTGCTGCAAATTTCATTTTGGGCATGGAAATAAAAAGAGATCGTGAAAACAGGAAACTCTGGTTAAATCATAGGAAATATGTTGAAACGATATTGAAGAGATTTAATATGCAGGAAAGCAAACCAGTGAAGGTGCCCATTCCTGTAGGTGTAAGGTTATCTGCAGAACAGTGTCCCACGACACAAGAAGAGATAGAGGACATGTCTCATGTTCCCTATGCTAGTGCAGTTGGCAGTCTGATGTATGCCATGGTCTGTACTAGACCAGATATAGCCCATGCAGTGGGAGTTTTGAGTAGATACATGTCAAAACCAGGAAAGGAACATTGGACTGCAGTAAAGAGGGTCTTCAGGTATTTGCGTGGCACTACAGATTCTGCAATCTGCTACCAAGGAAGACCCGGCCTAAACAGAGAGATAGATATACAAGGATTTGCTGATGCTGACTGGGCTGGAGATCTTGATCACAGAAGATATACAAGTGGCTACGTTTTTAATCTATTTGGAGGAGCAATCAGTTGGATGAGTAGAAGACAAGCTGTAGTTGCACTCTCAACTACAGAAGCTGAATACATGGCAGCTACCCATGCAAGTAAGGAAGCTGTATGGTTGCAAAGATTGTGTTCAGGTATTGGTTTTGTTCAGAATGCAGTAAAAATTGGTTGTGATAACTCAAGTGCAATATTTCTGGCAAAGAACCCTGCTTATCACTCGAGGACAAAGCACATTGATGTGCAGTACCATTTCGTCAGAGACATGGTTGAACAGAACAAAGTGTTGCTGGAGAAGGTTGACACTTTGGTAAATGTTGCAGACTCTTTGACAAAGTCTGTGAGTACTCAGAAGTTCTCTTGGTGCAAAGAGAACATGGGCATTGTTGCCTTGAATTGTTGAAGTCATAAATTTCTCCTGTATGTGAAGAGAACAACAAGTGGGAGAATGTTGGGTATGTTATATCTCTTCACATGGTCGCTGCGTGTACAACACGATCCCTACGGCACTAGTGATTCGCCTGCGCCGGGCGCGTCTGGAGGGGGGGGTAGCCCGACAGGGCCCACCCCCTTCGTTTCGGACCGTTAGGTTCCGAAACGACACGGAGGGGGCCGTTAGGCCCCCGGAGTCCGCGCGGAGCGCAAAATTTTTTGGGTTGCTTTTTGCTTTTTCGCGATTTTCGACCCATTGTACTCTATCTAATTCCGGTAAAAGGAATTAGGGTTGTAACCTAATTCGGGTAAACGAATTAGGGTTTTAGATGCTGCAGAATACCATTTATTGTATTGTACATGTAAAATAAACATATAATGAGAAAGGAGCTATGCGGCTCTAAGTTTTGCTGGTTTTTTCCCGGTTAAGGGTTTCCAGGTGAAAATCTCTGTGTAATGTGAGTGCCATTGTGTGTTTTTCTGTAAATGCTTAAGAATCATATAAGTTTGTACTTCACTGTTAAGGTTTAAAACTTACATTTCCTCTGTAGAAATATGTAACAAAATCTCTTTACTTAAGGAGTTTAGGGGCATAATCATCAACTTTCTGCCATAGTCTTTGCCTAAGGTATTGCCACTGGATTCCCACTTATGTTCATACCCTATACGGTAGATTGTCTTTTGCAATATTTGCTCAAACTCTACTCAGTTGAGGATGAGACATCTTTCTTGTTCCTGTGTTACTGGCAAAAGCTCTCCCACCACAATAGGGCATGGCTTGTCATCTTTAATTGGGTAAATGAGACTTTCTATGGGTTACCCTTGGCATCAAAAGTAAATTTCTAATCACCAAAGCTATTTGTTAGGCTTGTGCTAGAAGGGATGCTTTTCTACCCAGCCTCAACATTAAATCGACCTTATTCAAAAGAGGATTTTGTTAACAATGATATTGGAGTAATTGGGGTACATGACAGCATTCATTCTTATTATGGTCATACTTGTAATGTTCACAAGCCTTGTGAGGATGATTGACTCCATACACAGATTCAGGTTTCTGGATGATATTGGTCAAATTTTGTTTATGCTTCTCTTTGCCAAGCACATTCTTTTGTGGATTACACTTAGCTGATTCATTTGAGCTTTCCACAATACAGGTGTAAGGGTTGATGTGCTTCCACATGGCTTCCAGCCTTCCAAAAGTTCCAGGTCACTTCCAGGTACATGGGTTTTGTTCAAGCTTCATGAAGAGTTTGAATGCCAATTAGAGCAAGCTCCTTTTTGGGTGCAAGGTTCAAAGAGCGCGGTCTATTTAATTATGATTTTGATCGTAGCACTCCTGGACACCTAGGGCTCTCTCCAAAAGCATCCAACAAAGCAACTTGAGGGGAAGGGTGAAGGTAAAAGCCCATTACTTTTTCTCTACGAGAGGGCAGGCCCTACTTGTGTGGGCATCGGCTCATTAATACAGTTTGATGAGTTTTTGGTTTGGCCACTGAGGATGTATATCCATTAGAACTTGTAAGCTCTAATTGGTAAATTTCATTGCTACATGAGTTTCCTATTTACGAATTTCCTTAGCTGAGATTTTCTAAGACTGGAGTTGCAAATCAGGATTTCTAATGCACTGGTGGTGAGACACAAGCTTTAGTCTATTGTCTATTGGCTATTTAGTATTTTTAGCCACCCTCATGTGGTGAAAGTTGTTCTAGGCAAATCTACAATCTATATTGATCTGCAGTATCCAAATTTGTCACAAACTTATTATAAAAATTCTATTGTCAGGGTAATGCAATGACACACCAGTTTTCTTGGGAGTTGTTTTCTCTCTCATTCATTACTTTCACTGTGTGTTTTCACTACATGTTTGGATTGACTAGATTGGTCTATTTGTTATTGCCAATTTCTTAAGAGAATGCTTGTGATATTTTTTCCAAGGAAAAAAAGCATTTTATATTCCAGTATAAAAACACTTTCTTTATGTGCTCCAGGCACGTTAAATAAAAAGGATAGAGATCCTTCATGGAGGCAATTTTCCATAACTTCAAAAAGTACATATATGGAGCTATCCAAATAAGTTTTGGTTACAAAACAGGTCATCACAAAAGTGAAATTATCCATTATGACATATTACAGTAATCCAGGAGTAAATCACAATTTGGAACTCTATTATCATCATGACAAAAGAGATCTATCATCTAGACTATGACTTTCAGATATTCTGCTAGAAATCAGTCTATGACAGCTAGATATCATGTCTGGTTTCAATAGTGATTCCCTCATGAGACTCCACCAGAAATACTTGTCCCACAGTTAGTGTGAGTGTTGTTTAGATAATGTATCAGCGATAGTGTTCATTTGTCGGTACACGAGTGAAAGTAATCGTGTGAAAGTGAAGTGCTATCTCCTTAAGTTTACCAGAGTTAGTAAGGCTATATTCTGAACTTGTAGAAGGTTTTTCATCCAGTTAATGACCAAAATTGAGTCCCTGAAAACCTAAAGTTGGTTCAGTCCCTTCTCCATTGCTACTTTCACATAGAATGCTTGTGATTATAGGTCAAGTTATATACCTTTTTTTTGCCCAAATACAACATCACAAATATCTGAAAAATTGTTGCCACAGTTGTCACTCTTTGGTTTATCTTTGGCTTTACTACACTTCGCTTTCCAGATGTGGGAAATTTTTGAAAAATAGGATCAGTTATACTGCTCTTCTGTGGTTATTAAGGGCCTGATTTTATGTTATTTGTTAGAATTGATTTCTTCCTTTGGGACTCAGACTCTTGATTCCATGATGACTTCTCTGATGATCATCAGTTTGCTAATGCCACCTTATAACTAGGTATGAAACTTAGGTTTATCTTGTATACAATAATTGTGTTGCATATATGTGAACCTCATGCTACTGGGTTCTTTATCTCTAGGACCTTCTTTTCATATATTATAGAAGTTAAAATTATTATTACTTTATCACATGTGAGAGACACTTAGCTTGGTATTGCATTTAGAGATCATTTTGGGAGGGTGCAGTTGGACTTCTTAATTTTAGTTAAATTAAATTTTTTATTTGAATTGTTTAACATGTTTTTCTTTTTCAAAGTGCTAGTTTTCTTTTCCCAGTTTTCTGCAGCACTTTTGATCACTAGAGGGACTGGCATTTCATTTCCATGTTAAGTCCACTGATTTTATGCTTCCAGTGGGAGATGTCCAGTTCTTTTGGAAAATCATATTTTATGGTAGCATCACTTCTAATAAAATTGATTCCCAAGTGCCAATGATCTTTAGTAGGGAACTAACCGTGGAAAGATGAGTGGCGTAACAAAAGAAGTTTCATCACTTGTTCTAGTTTGTACTTTGACCTTTAGTAACTACAGGAGTTTTGCACAGTGGATGTTATTGGTCATTCTACAATGTGCCATCATCATTTCCTTCCAAAGAGTATTTTATATTTGACCACATACCATATATGCAAGATTGAAATTGCTTTCCATAAGTGATTTCTCAACAAGAAGGTTTGTACATAGTAAAATGCCTTAGTCTTCTATGTTGATCTATTTCTAGTATTTTTCATGCATACATGAAAATCAGGAAACAAATACCATGCACGCTCATATTTTCTAATATAATAAAGTTGCAGGGTTACATTTTATTTTTCTTATCTTTTGTTGGTAATCATCATTGGATCATAAGAAGTGTTTCTTTTACTGCAATTTCTTTCTCCTTTTAGTACATCCAAATAACTTCTCAACATTATTCTGCTATTTCAAAGTACATATTTGTAGAATACTGCAGCTGAGCCATTTAATTGACAAGGGGGAATTACCATTTTGTGCTTTGCTCATCCACCACAAAGTGATATTCCCGTGGCATTCTCATTCAATAGCCAAATGCAGAGGATATCCCCACCCCATTCATGTGTCCTCAGCACGTCCTCAGTATGCAGGGGATGCATCCTCATGAACTCTAGCGATTTTGTAGAAAGCATATTAACTAATTGGGTGCACTCACCAAAGATCATATGGCTCTGCTAGATCAACTGTCCCTACTCTTCCCTGCCTTCTTGGATTCCAATGAAGGATTTAAGAGCTTTATAAATTTCTGGGACGGTAATTAGTGTCTTTAGTTGTATTTAGTGTCTTGGAGTTGTAGAGGTCCACATCTGATACATATCTAAATTGTTGTGTTTTACTTATCCCATATTCACTTGTTTGTATACCATGAAGGCATCAAATCCCCCAGGGTGCCTTGGGAGGCTCTAAGCCTCCAGGGCCTGTTATAGGCCCTCGATAGGCCTTGGGGGCTTGAATACCCAACCACTCGTGCCTATTACAGGCCTTGGGAGGTTTAGTCAAGCCCACGGTATCATGGCATTATACTAGGTAGATATATAAAGGAGTATAAAAATGTAAATGAAAAAATGGATACATACAATATATAGGAAAAATAGGGGTTTTTTTAAATTGGGAAGACATATTGGGAGGGGGTTAAAAAAAATGATTTTGGGAAGTTTTTTCCAATATTTTTTGAAATTAGGGGTATTGTTTCATATGCCACGAATGAACGTGCTATGGTAGGCAGTCATTGAGTGAAGTCCCCGTGATATAATATTCTCATTGGAATTGACTAGTTGGAAGCACACAGAGTTAAACTTGACTACTATAACAAGAATTTTGAATGCATTAATGAGGAAGGAAACACAAGGGTCGTAAAAGACATTTCAAATGTAGTTTATGCTAGGAATATTTCAACCATGCAACTGAAAAAAGTTATGTAGGAGAAGTTGTCAATTGTATGCAGCGCATGTTTTAAATAAAATAGAGAATGAAGTTCCCAAGTTGGAGGATCATCATGTTTTGCAAAAATTCAGAGATGTGTTTCCTAATGAAGTTGTAGGACTTCCTCCAAAGAGGGACATTGATTTCACAATTGATATTGTGCAAGGAGTTGCATCAATGTCCAAGACACCTTACAGAATGAGTACACCAAAATTATTAGAGTCGAAAATGCAATTGCAAGAATTGTTGGAAAAGAAGTACATTCAGACAAGTGTGTCTCCATGGGGAGCACCCGTACTATTTGTGAAAAATAAAGATGGAACACTCGGATTATGTAATGATTACAGATAGTTGAACAAATTTATAGTGGAAAACAAGTACACATTGCCTTGAATTGATGATTTTTTTTATCAAGTGAGAGGGGCAAAGATATTTTCGAAGATTGATTTGATGTTTGGATACTATCAGGTAAGTAGATATTTACGAGACAACTTTTAGAACAATGTATGGACACTATGAATTTATAGTGGTGTCATTTGGTCTCACCAATGCACCAGCTACATTCATGTGTCTCATGAATAATGTTTTCAGCAGATACTTGGACAAGTTTGTGATTGTTTTTCTAGATGACATTATTATTTATTCTAAGAATGAAGATGAGCATGTAGAACATTTGAGATTGGCTTTGCAATTGCTAAGAGAGCATAAGTTGTATGCAAAACTAAGCACATGTGATTTCTATAAAAATAAAATTCATTATTTGGATCACATTATTTCAGAGGAAGGAATATCAGTGGATCTGAAAAATATTGAAGCCATTATAAATTGGACAAAAAAGAATGTAATAAATGTGAGATCATTTATGGGTTTTGTTGATTACTATAGAAGGTTCATCAAAGGAATCTCCAAGGTTGCACACCCCATCATTTTTTTGCAAATGAAGGGAATAAAATTTAAGTGGACACAGAAATGTGAAGAAAGTTTTTAGTTGTTGAAGAAGCTTCTTACAAGTGCTCCAATTCTGAAAATTGTAAACCCAGAAAAAGACTTTGTAGTGTGTACAGATGCATGTAAACAGGGAATTGGAGGAGTTCTTATGTAAGACAATCATGTGGTGTGTTATGAGTCCAAAAAGTTGAAAGAGCATGAAAAGAATTATGCTACCCATGATTTGGAACTTGCGGCCATAGTATGCACTTTAAAGATGTAGAGGCACTATTTAATAGGCAGAAAAAATTGAACTAAAGACAGACCACTGTGGTCTGGAATTTTTGTTTAAGCAGCCAACACTAAATGATAGGCAAGCTAGATGTTTGGAATTTTTATGTGAATTTGATTTTGATATCAAACACATAAAAAGTAAGGAAAATAAAGTGGTTGATGCACTTAGTGAAAAGATGCATGAAATGCATGTGGAGGCTATCAATACTTGCCAACCAAATTTGAGATTACATATTGTTAATTATCTTGTTGAAGATGAACTATATGTGCAAATAAAAGATAAATTACAACAATAAAATTTTGAAAAGTGGTATGAAGGGTATCATTTAGAGGATGATGGATTTCTTACCTACAAAAACAAAATTTATATTCCAAATGTGGCAGACTTGAAGATAATTGTTATGGATGAAATCCACAAAATGTCATATTTTGGTCACCCAAGATACCAGAAAAAAATTGCTACAATCAAGAAACAATATTTTTGGTCGGGGATGAAGAAAGATATTGCTGAGTATATTTCATGATGAATGAAATGTCAATAAGTGAAAGTTGAGCATCAATACCCAAATGGTTTATTACAGCCTTTGTCAATTCCAGAATGGAAATGAGAAGTGATTTCCATGGATTTTATTACATGGTTGTCAATGACAGTGAGATAGCATGACTCCATCATGGTAATGGTGGACAAATTAACAAAGGCAACGCATTTCATACCAATTAAATCCACATATAAAATAGATGTCATTGCAAATATTTTCATGAAGGGAATTTTTAGATTGCATGGATTGCTTAAGGCAATAATTTCAAACAAGGATACCAAATTTACTTCAAATTTGTGGAAAAGTCTTTTTGCATATTTGGGTACACGGCTAAACTTTAGCACTGCCTACCATTCACAAATAGATGGACAAACAAAGAGAGTAAATCAGGTTCTTGAAAACATGCTTCACATGTATGTGATAGACAAACCATCCAAGTGGAAAGATTATTTATGCCTGGCAAAGTTTGCATATAACAATGGACAACAAGCATCGTTGGGAATGAATCCATTTGAAGTTGTGTATGACAAAGTGCGGGACACCTGTGACTTGGAATAATATAGTGAACATAATTGTACGTGGGAGAGAGTTGCTTAAGGAAATGGAACAAGAGTTTGCAAAATTAAGCAAAATTTAAAGACAACTCAAGATAGATAGAAAAGCTATGCAGATAAGAATAGAGTGCAAAGGGAATTCATTGTTGGGGATCATGTTTACCTCAAAGTGAGGCCAAAGAAAAGCTCCTTGAAGCTTGGAAGTTGTGCCAAGCTATCACCAAGATATTGTGGGTCATTCGAAATATTTGAGAGAATAAGGCCAGTTGCATATAGAATTTCATTCCCTTCTAACATTAAAGCTTATAATGTTTTTCATGCTTCTTTGCTTAAGAAATATGTGCATGATCATAACCATGTGATTGATTGGGATGTGATCCAAGTGGAACTTGAATGAAAGTTCCAAATCGAGTCACTTTGCAACCTAGACAAGAAGGTAACATTTCTCTAGAACTAAGCCATCGAACAAGTAAAGTTGCAATGGAAACACTTTGGTCCTGATGAAGCTACATGGGAACTGGAGGATGCCATGAGAAAGGCATATCCATTTTTGTTCTAATTTTGAGTAAACACCAAGAATGGTGTTATTCCAATGGAGGGGGTATTGTAATATTCTCAATTTTGACTTCGAATGTATTTAATCAAAATTGTGTAAATGATATAAATATGTTAATATGGATTCCTAGTACGGAGCTCAAGGCCAAGACACGACTAGTGAATGACTAAGCATGTATGATCTAAATATTTTTATTTTGGACCATGTGGTTGGCTTATCATGTCAATTTGAAATACATGTAAATATTATGTTGAAAAATAATATAATGGTCCAAAATGGTTGTGTAAAGAGAACTAGAGGGGCTATGATTCCACCAGAGGGGAAGAGGAAAAGGGGCCTATGAAAGACTAAATCATTTGCTGCCAAGTGTCAACCTTAGAACTTATCTAATTGTTCCCATGTCTTTAAATGGACCAATTACTTCACTTTGACTATTAAATCCAATCATTGAATGCATGTGTGAGGTTGGTGGAAAATATTACTTCATATAGTTATTAAAGCATGGGGGTGAATGCACTTTTGTGACAGTTCTGCAGTTGTCAAAAGTCTTTTCATCTATGGTCGGAAGCTATGTCAATTGTCTTTTCACCATCATCTCATATCCCTTGGAGTCAACACTCATTCTATCATTCTCTCAAGTGTATTTATACACTATGTAGAGCTTCCTATTGTTGTTCATTACCATTACCAAACTGTGTTTAACCTAGGAAATTCAAACTTAGAGATAAAGCTGCAGATGTGAAGGGAAATTAAATGGTTGTAGGTGAACATAGAGGTTGGGCAAGTTAGGAACCCTTACCCATTGATTTTTGCTACTCACAGATGCTTGAGAATCCATGATTTATGCTACATGAGATTCTCCAACAGCATACAGCAGGTTGGACTTTTACTGCACACTGGTAAGCACTATAAGGATTGGATTTCCTGAGGGAACTGTGAATCGATGAAGGGGGATGCCTTCTTTGTATTGGGTGGGGCAGTTGGAAGGCGTGTCATGGCTGTGATGGTTGAGTGAGATCTTTGTAGAGTTCTGGATGAGCATTTGGCTAAGCATAGAGAGCATAATGGGTTGTAGACTGAGAGAGAGAATCCTATAGGTGTTTCCCTTACAATGATGGTCTCATAGACCCACTTGGGAGTAGCCTCTCGGCAGAAAGAATATATGCTGGACAAAGTGCCTACGATTGGGTGGAAAATCACTCTTACACAACCAGTTGCTTGGATCTTCTTTGTTTAAAGATAAATATTCTCTTCTAAATGAATGTGCAATGCTTTTATTTGATGCATGTGATGATTATGGTTGTATATGCATGTCGTGTACGTAGATCAAGTTTATTTTCGCTATGTATTTTCATTTACGCATCTACACAAAATGTTATTAATTCGTAATATGGATATGGGGCGAAATTTAGAAGCCCGTAATTAGTTAGTGTCCCCTCCCATTGGTCGAGATGATGGATGGGGACGTTACAAGTAAAGTGCACCTCCACTAGATACGAACTACAACATGCAAGCATGCATTCTCCTAGAAATTTGCACCCTAGTTAAGGATAAGAATCCACATGCATGGACACCTAGTCTAACTGAGAAATTGTGCCCTCTAATTAACTATCCATGAAACTACTAAATAAAAGAAAAATCAAAATCATAAGGCGAACCACTAAATATAGAAAAGCATCTAAATTGGTACCAAATTGAGGATGCATGCATACATTCCCTATCTCTCTCTCCTCCATAAATGCTCTTATGCCCTCGTTACTATTATATAGAACCACTAAAGGAGGGTGACTATTGTTACAACGATAGTGGTAACACTAGGTTAACATTCAAGCACTCCACATGCATGGACACCTAGTCTAACTAGGAAATTGTGCCCTCTAATTAACTATCCATGACACTACTAAATAAAGAAAAACTCAAAATCACAAGGCGAACCACTAAATATAGAAAAGAATCTAAATTGGTACCAAATTGAGGATGCATGCATACATCCCCTATCTCTCTCCCCTCCATAAATGCTCGTATGCCCTCGTTACTATTATATAGAACCACTAAAGAAGGGTGACTATTGTTACAATGATAGTGGTAACACTAGGTTAACATTCAAGCACTCCACATTGATTATTATCCCAAGGAGGTATCCAAAAGGGAGGAATTCCTTTGGACAACCTCTTTGAAAGAATGAGGTCTAGAAGAAGAGATTGTGCTTTGACTTGACACACCACAAGCATAGCAACAAATGCATAACGTAATCTTTGCTAATGCCATATTTTCCACTCAAGCAATTTTCCTCTAGTGCTTCCCTGTGAAGGGTTGGACTTGTTAATGCGAGGGGAAT
This sequence comes from Larix kaempferi, assembly GCA_027924585.1. Classification (NCBI taxonomy): domain Eukaryota; kingdom Viridiplantae; phylum Streptophyta; class Pinopsida; order Pinales; family Pinaceae; genus Larix; species Larix kaempferi. The sequence goes on along the minus strand of BSBM01000158.1, from coordinate 25,111,392 downwards.
CCACTCATTAATCTACATCTAATGTTGTAAATCAACAATAACAGTCTGGGTGGCTACTTGGAAAATAACAATGATTATCCAATGGTCTCACAAAGATTGAAAAGGTTGGTAGTCAACTAGAGCCTAGTTTTGACTTTGGTTCAAAGATTTGGTGAAAAAATTATTACATCAAACAATTTCATTACCTAACATACAAAAAAAAAAGACCTCTACAACAAGAACACACCATGCCTCAACAAGTTGAGGCAAAGGTTTCATTACCATCTACACTACTTGTTACACTTCTCTCACATGTCGTATAGATAAATACCACTACAACTAAAGTTGCATAGGGAAAGCTAGTGATTATAGTCTTATACACTAACTACTCCCTTAGGCCTGAAAACCCACAAGCAAATCCCAGAAGGGGAAACCTAGGAGAGGAATTCATGCTCGTTCACCAAGTCAAAAAATTCAATATAAAACCTTTCTTGATTCAAAACAAAAGTTCCCAATAAAAAGAAGGGATTTCCCTTACACATACTATTAATACTCAAAACAACTACAAGACCTACAAGGAGATTTGACTCATGCAAGCATAAAACCTTTAAGTCGGTCAAAACCCATTTTATGTTGGTGCACAAGCCAGTGCTCATATCCATGTAAAATATATATTAGTGATTTCCTCTCAAAACTCCCCGGCATTTGAAAGCTTAAAGAAAGCATTTTTCCTACTGCACAATGTTAACGAAGGCACCACCTTCACCTTGGTAGCCATCATGTATTTATTGCATTTAAATTTCTATAATAAAGCAAGAGCTAGACAATATTTAAATTTTGATTTGATGCTTTATTAGTCCATGCCTTCCTACAGAGCAGCAGGGACTATCATGGAATCGATTTCGTCAAATTATATTAGTTGGGAACAGTTTTCCAAGCAATATAACCAAAGTTTTTTACTTATATTCTATTCTGATCAATCAGCTAATTCTAAGCCTTATTTGGCCTTTACTCGAGGTGATTAACACATGTTGGCCATGTGTTGAGCGCACGGGAGGTACTTTCATTTAATTGATTACTACTCATTGTACTTCAATCCTCTTGGTGTAATATGGCGCCATCGTTGCTCCTTAAACGAAGGATTCCAGCCTGTTTGGGCTTCGATTTAATTCCATTTGCACTGCTACAATTGAATTGCGGGAGGAAAGATGCTGGAATTAAATCTGGACTTGGTGCTGGTTCCTAGCAGCTTTCTTTTCATGGGAGCCTACCATATCTACCTCGTCTACAGAATTATCAAATACCCCAATTCCACCGTCATAGGATTCAAAAACGACAACAGAAGAGTCTGGGTAGAGCAGATGATGGAGGTGAGCATAATTGTTAGTTTTCTTTTTTGCTCTAATCTCCTTTTTTTTTGTAATAGATGAGGTGAATAGGTACTTGGTAATTGTAAGGGTTTTGGGGGGCCATTTCGGAGAAGACAACACCTGAGCGAGGCTGTAGGAGCTTTTGGAGCATTCGGCCAAGATTTTGAATGCGACCAAAGTGAGTAATCTCGTGGACGCGTCCATGGGGCTCTTGAAGGATAGAAATTTTAGGGTCAACCAGGGCGCTCTGCAAGCTCTTGCATTTGCGGCATCATTTTCTGGGGAGCATCTGAAGCTGCATTTCAATGCATTGCTGCCAGCCATTGTCAAAAGGTTAGGAGATGGCAAACAACCCGTTCGCGATGCCGCTCGTTGGCTTTTGCGAGCTCTCATGGAGGTATTCTTTCTTTCCTTCTTTATGTTTTTCTTTTTTATTGCTCAATATCACCTGAGCTTTAATTTGCCCGAAGCCATGTTAAGGTATTGAATTAATCTTTACCTCTTCGTTCCCATCCACTAATCGAATTTCTTGTGTTTCTTGTCAGTTTGTGTGGTGGTTGCAGGTGGCCATCTCCACTTCCTCGTGAATACTCTACTCTACCTTGAGAATGTTATGAATTCATATTCATTATTGGTAACGCTCAGGGTATAATTCCTTGACAGCTTCGCTTTGCAAGAGAAATGGCGCTTGTGATCAGCCCCTTGTCCTTGGTATGCCTCGGTAGAATTGTGTTGTGAGCTATTACAGTTTATAATCTTGTAGGTTTCTTCTTCTTCTTTTTTTAATTTGAATGTTTCTTCTTCATTTTTTAATTTGTTGCTAGAATCGCCACATCAAAGTCTTTCTCTTGCCCATCTACAAATCTTGCTCCTCGGGAAGTGAGGCTTTCTATTGTCGGTACTACCTGCAGCCATGAATTGAAACTCAATTTTTAAATAAACGTTACTTAAAAATTAAAAACAAACAAACTATAACAAAGAAATACAGTTTATTTTTTGTTACAATACCTTGATCTTCCCTTCTCTTATCTTCACCAGTGTTCCAACATCCAACACTGGCATTTTGCCAAACTTATCCTTGAGCTCCAGCGGACCCATTTTGGGCCTTCTAAGCCCATAACGACTGGTATTACCAAGCATGAAATACTTCACCACCAATAACAGGCGATCCACTAGCCATAGTGGCAGTCGCTTTGATAACCATATGCCTACTTCGAATTTGGACCTCCCAAGCATTTCTCTTGGCAAGAGATGAACCTGTATTCAGCATCATGAGGATTATTAATTCATTTCTAAAAAAATGACACATAACTGTATGCCCCAGGACGTTATATGCATGGATCGCACTGCCATAAATATTCACTCAACACTATTGTTTAAAAGCAAAAAAATTACACAGTACTAGCTCTGCAGGATTCGAAGAACGTGAAATTTAACCTTTACTTTATTCAGTCATCTCCCATGTTCGTGGATGGGAAACGTTACACTATTGTTTAAAAGCAAAACAATTACGCAATACCGGCTCTACAGGATTCGGAGAACGTGAAATTTAACCTTTACTTTATCAATTCATCTCCCATGTCCATGGATGGGAAACGTTAGGCTAGTCGAGGAACTCCATGACCCCAAAAGCATTTAGCTGTTAAACAACCATTTATCCAACATACTTTTAGGTGCATACAATTGCCATACTACTATAAAGAACATAGGAGAACAAGAACAAATACATTCATTAACTCAATAATAGGAAGAAGATGTGGCATATAAAAGGTATAATCACCATATTATAACAATTTCACCAACTGTACCAGAAATGCCCAGGCTCCATTTGCATATTACCCTTTCCATTGCTACTGTGTTCGTTGCCAAAGGGGGTCGTGGTGGGTTCTTCTCCTATGTTTTAGTGCATAGGAGTTTGTTTGTGTGTTGCGTGTGGTTTGGTTAAAGTTCAAACCCTAGTTCATTACATCTATGTGTGAACGTTTTGCATGCATTGTCATTGCGAGCTGTCTAGATTATTGTTTGCTACCAAATGCCAATTGCATTGAGTTGCCTCCATTGTTGCCCATCCCACGCAGCTATAGCTCGTTGAAAGGCCAATCACACTGGTCATGGAACATTAACTTCCTCTGGCCAAACCACATTCACTTGTGCCAAGCGTCCTCAGCTCGAATTCTGCTCAGGACTTGATTACAACCATGTGGTGAGCATGCATGCACAAGGTGCCAAATTTCATAAATCTTACGAAAAGGACTTTGCCACCCGTGTGGCAATTGTTTTTAATTGTAATATCTTAACAACTGATTCCAACTTCCACTACTTTTTCTTTTTAATTCCCTTCCTATGATAGGGGAATATAGTAATGTTCAATACGCAAACTACCTTGGATTTTGATTAAATTGGTGTTTGATATTTCAATTTCTTAAAGCCCAACTTTGGGTTGTAGAATTTCTTTATTTTTAATTATAAAAGAATTTTATTTATTTGAAATATGATTCGTTGATATCATTTCCGTCAATACTTTGGGACACAAAGATTTAATATCCTATCAATCTTGGTTAACACTTCGGTAAATATTTAAGATCTTATGATGATAACATACCTTCCAATTATGAACATATAAATGACTTTTCATAATTATAATATAATATGCCAATGCAAATTGTGTTTTATGTTTTTATTACTTGGTTTGTAAAACATTTTTTGAGCTCAATTTTAATTCCAGGGATTACATTAATTAATAGAGTAATAATTATTAAATATTATTCATTTATTTATAGTTTAATATTATTATAATATATTATTATTAATTAATACAAGGATTGATTGAGGTATTGGCAGGTACACATCAATTCATAGGAAGTCATAGGAGATGCTTCGTTATTCATGTATGTGTTTACACAGGATTATACATTTTTAGGGGATTGTTATTCATGAGCATTAATAAAATTATTTTATCATATAGGGATCCGTAAAGGGACGTGTAAAGGTGTACAAGAGTTAACCCTTCTTGTGGAAAAGCAATGACCTTCCCGAGCTATCTTCGTGGGAGAGCGAGATATTTTAGAAACCATTAATTCAAAATAATGGAAGAAGTTGTTAGAGCCAACTATAAAGTAAAAAGATTTAGCACATCAATGCATATCTGAGATGTGAGAATTTTCTATTGCTTTAGAATAACATCGGCCTATTAAATTCTCAAATCCTTTTAAAGTTTCTTCTCAAAATTTAAGATGGAAGGAAGATTGTTTGACAATTTGGAAATCGAAAGAACTCTTGTCCAAACATTTGAGACATGGCTCCAGACAATAGTATAATGGCATTGAACCAAGTGATCATTAGTAAATTAATTTACCCAGGCTTGCCAAACACGAGGCCAATTCGATTAGGTTAAGCTTCTTAAGCATTGATAAATGACTTGGTCTTAAATTAGAAATAGCATTCTTAAAGGGTTAGTATTTTGATAATGATGAGCATATTTTGCGAAACATTGTGTATAATTTTGACCCAATATTTTAAATGTTGGGTTTGCATATGTGCTTCGTCTGCAATATTTGATTCAAAGTTCGTGAGTGTGGAAACTTATAGAAAACAAAATTATGCATTTAGCTAATCTTCCTTATGAGATAGTTTCTATGCATATTTTCACCATTGTCAAATAATAGCTAATCTTCCTTATAAGATAGTTTCGATGCGTATTTTCACCATTGTCAAATAATCATGTATGAGTAATTATTCATCATTTTTCATCATGTATGAGTATAATCCTGAAAGGGTCTCATCATTTATTTTATTCCCTCTACTATTATTTTGTCTGCAAAATGCTTGAGTCTATAGACTCATCGTTTTAACAATTTAATATTACTTCTCTTAGAAAGAGATCCCTCGTGGCTCTTTTTTTTAAAAACATCATATTTATATATCAAAATATATATGGTCCCATGGCTCGGTCTTGTATGCTAAGGGTCTTCTTAGCATTTGAACTGAAACCCTAGCGTGCACTTTACAAAATTTAATAGTAAATCATTGATCTTCCTCTATAGTTATTTAATCCAAATTCACACTATATTGTGCTACTCTTGCGTAACATAGAATAATACTTTAATATGGAAATTTGACCGAGAATATATTTTCAATAGGTTAACTAGCAAATTCTTTTACATCATTTGTCTTGTATATTTAAATCTTATATACATATTCATAACTGATAATATCTGTGATTATCTATTTTCTTTGTAGTATTTACTTTTAAACTCGAATGTTGTTATACAATTCACATGCAGCATGTTTAAATAATTCTCTATCTAACAATACGTAATTCTCTTTCCAAAAGGCACAATAGCTATATTTGTAAATAAAAGATATCCTACTCTTCTCAATAAAATAATTTCTATTTTGAGAATAACAATAGATCTCTTCTACTGCTTGGAAAAACTTAATAAATAAAATAAAAATAAAAAGTAAATTATGCTTTGCAATCAAAGGTCAGTTAGTTTTCATATCCGCTATGCACATTGTTTTTTTGCTGGTTTACTATATAACTTTCATTGTGGGGTACAACTTTGTGGTAGTTTACTTTTGCATTCTATATTTTTGGTTATCATGTGGGCATTGTGACACATGAAATGCTGGGCTTCCCTAAATCACGTTTTGTTGTGATAAGTTTACTATATAACTTTCATTGTGGGGTACAACTATGTGGTAGTTTACTTTTGCATTCTATATTTTTGGTTATCATGTGCGCATTGTGACACATCAAATGCTGGGCTTCCCTAAATCACGTTTTGTTGTGATGAGTGCTCTGGGTACCCTTGGAGTTGCTTTATGAATGGCACCAACAAGTCTATAAGTTTCATTGCTCTGTTAACTAATAAAAAGGTATAACTAACATAATCTTTATCTTAACATAGTTTGTTGATTAACTTTATCTTAACATAGATTGTTGACTAACAAACAAAATATAAATGAAGATAACTTCTAATCACCATACTAAGTGTTACTAGCTAAAACTAAACTGGGTTATCTTTAGGCATCACAACAGAGAAAATGCCAATTTATAGAGAATAAAAAACAATCAGTTTAATTTAATTAATTGGGAATTAAATGATCTAATATTTACATCACTTTGTAAAAAATGAATAAAAAATTACAAATCAAATAATATAATATGAATGAATTTTATGAGGTTGCTATAGTTTTCACTACTTGAGTGCATACTTCCTAAGGGTTCCCGCTAACATATGGTTGTTCTCCAGGTTTGCATGAGATGGCTCACTTCATGTGCATGAGTAATATTTCTGCATTCCCTGAGGTGCCACTGTATTTTGGCATTGGTTTCTTGCCTTGCTAGTCTGTGCATTAAAATTCTTCTACAACATACATGTGCATGAAACAACCTCTTTTTGCCCGTATCTCTCTTCCCACACCTCATGCCCTCCTTCTGTGTGGTAAACCTCCTCCCTGGAGGGTAACAACTTGCCATAGGCATTGCTCTTTCAAACATGAAATATTCAAAGAGTTGCTTGTAGCAAACCTGCCAATTTTAAACCTTAAAGGAGATATTCACAAACCCAAATACAAACTCTGATCATATATATTTTTTCTCTATGGAACCTTAGAGGTACACTTGATCAAAACAAAGAGAACAGAACCCCAATTTTATAAAACTTAGCTAGAGGCAGGGACTAGAAGCTCTGCTTCTATTAATCTTGTTATTCTTATGATCCAAGAGCTATTTTATTTATTTTTATTTGGTTCACACTACTATAAGATTTTCATATATATGCATGAGTGCTATTCTCAAATACTATTGTATCAGCTATTTTTATACCAATAGATAATAAGCTTGAAATATGTTTTTCAATTATATTCGAGAAAAGAATAGGATGATTCATTTCATCTCAAGTGAAAATTCAGATACGTATTTTGAAATTGCATTTTGTGTAACCAAGTTTTGTTGTGAAGTGCAACAAACCAATTTAGGATTCTTTCAATGTAGGAGGTAATGGAGAGTTCTATTGGCCACATAAGAAGGGTTGGAATGCAAGGATGGGAAAACAGAGTGACCAAATATTTCGGGTATTTAGCACAGGCCAATAAAGAACATCGATATTTGGTGCACATTTTGTATTGATTAAACATCAACAGGAATGAGAAGTGATTGTTGGTTGGACCATTAAATCGGGTCAGATACATTAAGAATAATTCAAAGAGAACTATGGAAAGAGAAGGCACGCTTTTAGAAAGTAAGCTCTTTGTATATGAGTATCTGAAGCAAACTTCTACAGGAGAGGGACAACACTGTAGTGATTGTAGTTGCAGCTTGAAGAAGTGAATTTCGAAAATTAGATACTGAATTTAGGAAGGAGAATGCAAGGGGAAGGGCTGGTTGCTATGATTCAAGCTCAAGACTACAAGCAATCAAGTTGCTTGGAGTCCACATAATAACAACACTTAGACTGGACAAAGACTAGCATGGGAAATTGATATTGGAATATTGGAAGGTGTTCTTGAAAGTATAATTATGGACCATAGATGGTGCTAGGGTAACTCAAGTTCAATGTATTGAAGGTTAAGTTGCACTTCAATGACAAAAACACAACCTACGAATTTAAGGAGCAATGCATTGGAGCAAATCCCATGGGAAACATGAAAAGGATCATTTGGAGTGCAATTGAAACAGCTATCAATAATGGAGTTGATTGATGGAACCATCTTGTCAGGCCTGCTCAACTACAGATTTACCATCTTAAATAGTGTGTTCTGACTCTTTAGTCTGCTCTATGTAAATAAAATAGAACATTATAGCAGATTAGTTTTTTTCATCGGCCCATTTTAGAATATCTCCATGTTTCTAACTGATTAACTGGCATAAAGCCAGTTTTTTCATACTCAATTCCTTTTTACTTAATTGAAAAGTTCTTCAGATGAAAGTTCTAGGTGAAATATCAAATTTCATTTGCTTTAACATCGTTTCCGGTAATTTGTTAATAGCTAAACCTCAAAAATTGTTTGAAGAATATTTTAGGCTCCAGTGCAAAATTCAGAAGTCCATCATTACATGTTAAACAATATTGGTGGAAAAGATATATCATATATACTTTGGGGATATGAAAACAAAGAACGATAATGACAGGACTTCGTTCGAGTAACTAGGTGGTTATTGCTCAGCTATTGGCAGATTTTGTAGTGGTCTGTCATGATCATTCAGTTTTGATCTTGTTGGACAGATTTTAATGTTTTTTGTGCAAATAACTTTGATTCCACTGAATATCAAGTTATTGTTTTTTCTCCTGAAAAAAACCTAGGCAATTCCCATTCCATACATAGTAGAAAGCGATAGAACAGGAAATATTTTTAAATGGTTATCTCTACCAGGAAGGATTGTAATCATCACATCCAGTACGGACCTCCCAAGCTACAGTGAGAATGTGGGTGCCTAATAAGCATGAAGTTACATTTGCGCCCTAGGCTTCCCCAGCTCAAAATCAAGATTAAAAAATCTATATTGTAGTTTGTAGAAAAATCAATCCTGAATAGCCAAAAGCTGAATCAAAATGCTTGAACCTGACTTAGAGGACTAGCTCACCATCCAAGTAGCAAAAGCTTTAAAAGAGCCATTCTTATATAAAGCCCATTCTTTGCTTGGCGAAAGTATGCAGCTCTTGGATCAGTATCAACATCAACCATTATCTGCATAAAGCATCTTGTGAGAATGTTGCCTGTATTTCAATAGAAAAAGAAAAAGAGATTTTAACTGTCCCAAGCTTCAATATTATAAAGGAGTATAACAAAGTTGTCCAGGATTTACGAATCTATATAGCATTTTACGGCTTTCTAAATGATGTCTCTGAACTGTTTTTGTAAAAGTGACTCTCACCTCATCAAGCCTTGGAAGAGGATGCATGATAACTGCATGCTTCTGCAGTATGTTCATGACTTTTTTATCAATAATATATTTTCCACGGGCCTCATTATACATATCAATTCTCTCACCAAAACGCTCACGCTGAATCCGAGTTTGATAAACAACATCACACTTTGAAGCCACCTCCATCAAATCTGTAGATTCTTCCCATTCAACTCCCTTTGAGGTGAGGTATTTTTTAATGTCGTCCTGTAAAAAGATTAAACATGGGCAAACATATGACATACATTGCAAAGGATGAATTGTGTATAACATGTGCCAAGCAACAGCCGAAATAGTTTTTCTCATATCCTTGCCAAAGTCAAACAACAGACATAAAGCTAGATTGTCTTCTAGCAAACACATTCCACTATGTTAAGGTGATTTGACGAACAACCAAAACAATGAAAAATATTGCTTGGGAATGCCAAAGAGGGTAATGGCATTCCTGACATAGTGCACGGAAATGTAACTAGATATCCTTGGCAGATTTCCCAATTAGCTTGAGCAAGTTTCATTTGTTACATAGATGATGTTTTAGAGAACCTACCTTCATTTTGACAACATCCGGCCCCACGAAGTAGATCTTCACGTTGTTGTACTTGGCAAGCAAATATGCAAGTGATCTGACTGTCCGACCATTTGCAAGATCTCCAACAAGGGCAACTTTTATGTCATCCAAACGCCCAATTTCTCTTTGAATTGTATACATGTCCAGTAATGCCTGTATGTCACACAGAAATGAGCACTGGACACTGTATATATAAAATGCAGCTCTATGAAAATCATATTCAAGTTATCACTATAAAAACTACACCATGATAATCATGTCCAATGACTGTTATTGTGTTCAGGAAAAAGATAAGCATCCTGCAAACAATCTCATTATTCTATAAATTATTCAAATCACCCAATAAAATTAATCATTTTAGATAACAAAGAATGCTTCCTTGATACTTTTTTGGTGCTCCTTAATCAACCTCAGGAACTGAGGTAATGCTGACAGCTACTAGGGGCAAGGAACTTTGTCCATCACCGTGTTCAGTAGCGACATATTATCATTACATTGAAACTGAAAGTATTGTCCTTGCAAATGAGAATGAAGCTGTCATTTTTTTTGGCAGAGTTTGCAACTCCCCCTAAATCCTTTAGGAATTAGGCAATTGATTATGGAAACTTTCAAGGAAATGCTTCCTTGACAATTTTTTGTGCTGCTCAATCAAGCTCGCGATTGAGGGAGAGCTAACAGATACTAGGGGTTAGGAACTGTGTCCATCACCGTGTGCCTGGCCTGTTTACGCTGGCCAATACAAGCCCGAACTTGAGAGGGTGTAACATACTACACGCTTAGGGTAAATTGAACCCTGATGGGGAGATATCACCACTGCTTGACCAACAAGTCAAGCCCCCATTGGTTAGGCAGTCGATTATATCTTTGTAAAATGCTAATGATTTTGATTAATTGAATCATTGTTTCCAAAAAATATTGTGGAGTTTGCTCCTTAAACACATGGTTTGCATACAGGAGTGCATGGATTCCAAACTTTTGGAGTAACAATATCCAATGAATTCTCTCTGGAGACATCAGATAAACACACACAAGATTATCGTGGCCCATGCACAAGGATAATGGGCACAAATCGAGAAATGGTCCAAATTTTGCCAATGGGGCCTTGGTTTTGGTTCACTGGTGAGGTTGATATAGCGTTGATCAGTCCACCAGGGTTCCATTCTTGTTGTGATCTGCCCCCGAATGACATGTTAAAAAGTGATTGAGGTTGGGTGCAAGTCCCCAACAAATAGATACTTCTAAGACCTGGAATTTAAGCCAAAAGAAGTCCATGTTATGCAGTGACGCCCCTTTAGGCATGTTTTGGAAGAACTTTCAATAAATTAAAATAAAGTCCTGTGGAAACCAGTGTGAAGAAAAAAGAAAGAACTTTCAATAAACTAAAATAAAGTCCTTTGGAAACCAGTGTGAAGAAAAAAGAAGCGAGCTAAGATCTCTGTCAGACTGAGATACTTATTCCAAAGCATCCCTGAACCATCTAGCTTTTAGTAAGAGGATAAAAAGACACTTTCTCAAGCATACATGGAGTTTTAAATACCTGTGTTGGATGTTGACCAGGCCCATCCCCCGCATTGATTATAGGAATATTTGCTACAGCTGCAGCTTGCCTGGCAGCTCCACTCTCAAAGTGCCGCAAAACTATAATATCTGAGTATCCTTGAACAGTTCTTATGGTATCTGCAATAGAACAAGAGTTTGTATAAATCCTCGAGATTATGTAATATGTGACTCCACTAGGATGTGGTTTAGTCGTTAAGGAGAGACAAAGGAGGGGATATCTGCCATAGAACCAGAATGTAAATAACTCCTTGAGATTATATAATGTGCGACCCCCACTGGGATCTGGTTCAGTGGTCAAGGGGCACAGAGGAGGGGTAGACCAAGCAAGCATGTATATTCATTTCACATTCAATCAATCATTATGTTAATCAACTCTAGTGACATAAAGCTCGAAGCTCATGGTATGTTGAAACTTATATGCTGCTACAACCCCAATCTCAAAACTAACCTCAAAATTACCACTACCATGGGATAGCATTTTCTGATAGTTGATAAGTTTAGTAAGGTATCCATTCTCATGCCTTGTAAAATGACCAAAATACAATAATATTCAAACCCAAGCAGGCATTGAGCCTGTTTGAGTTGGCCAAGCTTGATGGCACCAATGTTAAGTGTAAAAGTGGGATTAACAGGGATGATCCAGATTTGAGTTCATAGCTTGGACTAGATTTAGAAAATAAAAAATTGTAACCTTTAAAATAAAAACATTCTTACCCTTAAAAAAATTAGGAGTATGTGTGCAATGAGGATGTTGATTTGTGAATACATGTGGGGAGTACCTTCTAATGTCTCTCCTTTTGCTGCAGATGAGAATTCTCGCGCATTTTCAGTTGTCAAAACTTCTCCCCCGAGCCGTTTCATTGCAGACTCAAATGAAAGCCTGGTTCTGGTTGAGGGCTCATAGAACAAAGTAGCCATCAAGTGACCTCTCAAAATATGTACTCCAACTGGGTCCTTCTCAATCATTTCCATTTGCTGTGCTACCTCAAAAATTGCACTTAAAATCTCCCTGTTAAACTGCTGGGCTTCGATGACATCTTCAAGGTGAAATTTCTGGCCAGCGGGAAATGTCGAAGGCTCTTTGCTGTTAATAGCAGCATAGGGTTCTGTTGTCTTGCTCAATACGGGCCGCCTGGGGAGCATGTATTCGAGACAACTTTGGTATTTTGGCCTAAATCGATTGAATCCATAGAGGTTGGTTGAAGCCATGGGCAATGGAATCCTCTGGCAAAGCACCATTGAATGCTGTACTGGTGGCCTAGAATCATAGTGAAGACTCGAAAACTCTTTATATTGGGATCCCCTCACTGTAAAGAAGGAAGAGGCACGATTTGAGGCCATTACTGCACTATTTGCAGACCATGTAGAGGGGAAAGGCAATGCCATGGTGTCTGAATTGAATTGAATTGAATGATGGTCAAACCGGACTACAATGCATTGCCATGGAGGCAGATATTAATCCAGTGGCGGGGAATATGAATGATTGCTTAGCAGTAAAAGTAACAATAGAATAACTGAACCCTAAAATTCCAAATGGGTTTCTTAATTGCTTTAATGATATCACTTTCAATGTTTATCCACTGGAGGAGAATATGAATGATAGCTTACTAAAAGTAACAATAGAATAACTGAACACTTAAATTACAAATGGGTTTCTTAATTGCTTTAATGATATCACTTTCAAGGATTAGAATTGGGTAACTAAAAAATAGAAAATAGCAAAAATATATATATATATATATATATATTTTCCAAAGCAGGACAAACTTAGTCTTGTCCGAACTGGTCAGAGCAGCATAACCCAGAAGAGAGCATAGCCGCGACGTAGTCCAGCTCTTCATCCGCGTTGCGGGTCAAGCAGTCGTCCAACCCCACTCTGCAGGGCAATCGTCTGTTTTACCTCTTCCCGCAACTAGACCTAGAAACCTGGCCACCTGGAATAACCTGCTGGCAGTCCGTAAGGGGGCTGACTATCACTCCAGCCAAATGCCTCTAGGCTTCGAACCATAACGGTCGAGGAGACCGGGGCACTTTGCCCAATCAGAAGCAGTTTAGTCTCTTACTCCAGGAGCGAACGGCAGTTTCAGCCTTTCGAAGTACTTAAGATAAGCTTAGTATCCCGTAGAGGTCATCGCCGGGGCTACCACCAGTGGGGTCATGTGGCTTAGCAAAAAGCACTGAACCCTGTTGAGTTTATGCTCCTCCAAAGAGCCAGTGGTAGGCTGACCACCTGGCAGGGAACCTTGGCCAGAGCGAAGTGGTTCAAACCCCAGATAGTTTATCCTCTTATCTAGGAGCACAAATATATATATATATATATATGAGAATTGGGTAACTAAAAAATAGAAAATAGCAAAAATATATATATGATTAACATATTTAATAGGTTTATTTAAGTTGATATGAAATCTTTTATTAATAAAGATAATAATAAATGTATATCATATTTGATTGAGATTGAAATTGATGATATAAATTTAATATTAAACATTTTTTTTCTCGAGAAAAAAAGTGTATTATTGATATTTATGAATTGAATCAAATAGTACAACGATAGAAACGACATATACTATCATTCTCATGATCATCTCAGATCCATTACACAAAAACTACACTTCCCCTTTCTTTTCAGAGCCAAAATACAAAAATATTACATATCAAAAGATTTTTCTGAAGAAGATAATCATCTTAGTCCAGAAAATACAATGCACCGTAATCCTGGATGATGCTGCCAAAGTATTCTTCCCAATATAAATAACCGTCTTCACCCTCAAAGGCTTGCTTAGACATCTTATCAACAAGAGAATTATATTCCCTGTATATGTGTTCAAGGGTGAGGTTGCTGAAAATTTTGAGTTCAAACTTGATTATGTTACACCAATTCGATAATGTAGCCACATATATATTATATTCACCCTTTGCCCACTTAATGGTAACTCTAGAGTCGCCAAAAATTTTGACCTTTGTCAATCCAAATATATTTGACCTTAGTGCCAATAATTCTTCCTTCATATTAGTGCCCTTGCCACATCTAAGGCTCAAAGTAAAATAATGGTCATGATTCAGTATAATCACCCCACCAGCTGCATAGTAACCAAAAGTTGATGCCCCATCAAAAAATAGAACAGGATCATTGATAGATAAATGAAAAGAACCAGCATTTCGGATAATTGGATAGTCCACTTCTTTCTGATATTTCAAATAGTGACTCAGAGCACTATTGAAAACGATATCAATACTGGGAATATGACCTTTGAAGATCGCCTAATTCCGCATATACCAAATGGTCCAAGAAATAAAAAACCAGAAGAGTAAAGTGTGTTTTGCAAGTCTTTATCCACACTTTCAGACTTGTTTCCAAATTTCCAGCTCCCCAATTTACTTTTAGGTTGAAATTCAGATAGAATCTCTCCCAAATCTCTTTAGTAAAAGAACTGTCCACAAAGAGATGTCAAGAAGATTCTGAGCATTTTTTACAAAATATACATTGACTTGGACCCATCTAGCCTCTTCTTGAAATATTATCCCATGTTTTAATCTGTCTTGTAAAACAAACCATAAAAAATATTTAAGTTTCAAAGGGATATTCTAGTGCCAAATTTCTTTGTACCACCAGTGATTAGGAAAAATACATCTTCTCTTAATAAGACTCCTGTAAGTCGTATTTGTTGTTACAATACCAAGACTGTCATTTCCATCCCACGAAACTTTATCACTTTCTGAAGTTAATCTACAACCTGCTGCATTTAAGAACCGGATATAAGAATCCCATTCAGCTGCTACTGAACCGGTCAATACAAGGTCTTCTGCACAATACCAATATCCTCCTTCCCTTTTGTTTCTTATATTGTCAAGAGTTATAAAACCTGCTCTTTTAACCAAATGTAATAGTTTTGTTGATAGAGAATATGGATCTTCAAGACCCAAGATAGGATCTACTTCAATAGAGACTTCTTTACCATTCCCTAGTTTCCAGCACAAGTCATTCGCAAGCCAGTAATAAAATTTTAGAAATCCATTCCAGATTGGAGAAGCCCCTCTAAATCTTTTACGAGGATTCCTAAGCCAATTGGAAACTTTTGTTTTAATATATTTATGTTGAATAACTGTCAACCAAAGCGAGTTCCCAAATAAAACTCTCCACAGACTCTTTAATCGGAGTGCTTCACTGAAAGAAAATAAATCTTTGATCCCCCATCCTCCAACAATAATTGGCAGGGAAATAATCTCCCATCCTACCATTACCAAGCGGGTATTACTGAGACCACCTGTCCACGGAAAGTTAAATAATAACCTTCTCAATGAATTGATAACCGAGCATGGAACCAGGAGCAAAGAGAACCAATAGACTGGAATCCCTGTCAGGACAGCCTTAACAAGAGTAAGCTTGCCTCCAGTAGATAGCAGACGGTATGTCCATTGTGAAATTCTAGACTCAAACTTTCTTATCATCCAATTCCAATCTTTTATGAGATAACCGTTTGGTTTTAGATAGAAGCCGAGATAAGTGAAACCTTCTTTAATACTGTTACACTTATAAGGCAAAAAATCTAGAATATCATCCATTCTGGTCTTCTCCACCATATTTTCATAGAAACATGACTTCTTCAAACTAACCTGCATTCTCGATACATTGCAGAAAAGTTCAATAATTCCCTTATATTGCAGCCATTCATTCTCAGAATCATTACCAGCAATTAGAACATCATCCACAAATAGGATGTGTGAGAGATACAAATCCTTCGAAATTTTCAGACCTTTGATATCACACTCAATCTTAGCTTGTTTTATCAGAAGACTTAGACCTTCTATCACCAACAAGAATAATAATGGTGATAAAGAGCACCCTTGTCTAATCCCTCTGGAACAACTGAAGAAAGTTGTAGGAGCTCCATTCACCAAAACTGCAATACTCATAGATGTCACACATGCCATAATCCAGTTAATTACAAGTGTTGGAACCCCAATTGTATCGAGATGATTCTCAGAAAATCCCAGTTAACTCTATCATATGCTTTTTCCAAATCCATTTTAAGGAGGATAGCTTTCTATTTCTTTTTCTTGATAGTATGTAGTAACTCTTATGTAATACCAACCGCATCATGGATTTGTCGATCCTGTAAGAAACCAAATTGCTCGGGGGAGATAAATTTAGAAAAAAAATTGGTTTCAATCGAACGGCAATGATCTTAGAAACAATTTTACACGTCGGATTACATAAAGCAATTGGCCGAAAGTCTCCAAATGATTTCGGATCACTAACTTTAGGGATTAATGTGATAAAAGTAGAGTTTAGTGCACCAGAAATATACCCATATATCCTGGTAAATTCCACCATCCTCAAAATATCATTTCCCATAATATCGAAGAAATGCAAGAACAACTCCACAGTCCAGCCATCAGGCCCTGGACTCTTTTCCTTTGCGAATAACTTCAGTGTCTTTTCTAACTCATCTAATGTGACCTCCTTTCCCATCTCCTTGGCATCCATATCATCAAAATATTTAGGATACAATTTTGCCACTTTTGATTGTGATACTAAATCACACGTCTTATCATCAGTATAAACTCTGCTAAAATATTCATATGCCAAACCCTGTAAATGTTGTACACCGGAGACAACATTTCCATCCTCGTCCAACAGATTCCAAATAGTATTATTGTTCCTCCTAGTTGAAGCAAAAGAGTGAAAAAATTTAATATTTTTATCTCCGTAATTAATTCATAAAGCTCGACTCTTAAGTCGCCACTCCTTCTCTTCCTTCAGTAGAATGCTCTCTTTTTCTGCCTCCAGAGTCTTCAACATCTCAAAACCCTTATCATCTAAAGGAGTTACCAGGTTTTTAGAATATAATTTCTGTAATTGAGCCTCCACATCCTTTAGTGTCTGCTAATCCAATTTCTTTTGTAAATGTATCCAACTGGATACCTTTTCTTTAAGAGCTTTTAACTTATGACAGAACTGATCCACGTGATTTAGTTCAGGATCCATACCAGTATTTAGCCAGAAGTTCCTGACTACAGATACAAACTCCTCATTCGTTAACCAAGAACAATTAAATTTAAAAGGGTAATTATGAGCCAATACCTTATCTCCCAGCTGTAGGAAAATCGGCCAATGATCAGATATCCTAATATTACCAACCCACTATCTATACCGCCGACAAGTATCCAAAAAAGGAGCTTTAACAAGAAATTTGTCCAATCTCTTATGTATGCCATCATGCCCACTACGTCCATTGGTCCATGTAGGGGAATAAACATTTGTACAAACATCAATCAGATTGTGAGATTCCAGCAACTCTGTAAAATAGTCCGCCAAATCATCCACCTTAGCATTTGAGCCCCAAACTTCAGCTGCCATCCTGGTGAAATTTAGATCGCCTGCGACAATCAAATTACCAATATTCAAAATACCAGAATGCTTCAAACCATTCCAAAAAACTTTTATGTCCTTGTAAGGGGCGTAGCATTTTAAAATAGTAAAATGTAAATCATTGGATCTACATTTGCTATCCATCAGAATACCCCAAGTGGTTTTAAACACACTGAAGGAATAAAATTTTGGATCCCAAGCCACTAAGAGTCCACCTGACATCCCAACAGAGTTGATTGCTGACATCTCCCATCTAGGGAGTATTCCAGCAATTTTTGTAACTGCTATCCAATCCTGACACATAGTCTCCTATAATAAAATGATACCTGGGCCAGTAGCAGAAATTAAGTTTGAGAGGGCCTTGACCCGAACAGCCCTACCCAAACCTCTGATGTTCAAAGAACATAATGACATTAAGAACCAGATTTAGAGGGGGAACAAGCTATAAGGCCCCCAGATTTATCAGAACCACAGCCACCAGACATGCATTTTCAATCCTTGAACAAATGGTTTGATAATTACCCTCCTGCCCAGTATCCTTCAACTTCCTACCCACCTTCTTCGACCGTCTAATAGTGACATTCTGGAATCTCAAGGAGTTAACAGACTTTACCTCAGGATTAGAAGAAGGATTCTTAGCAAATATAGGTAAAGGTGTAAGAGAATCTCCAACATTATTAGTCTTATAACCCGAAGAATTTAAAATATCAGACTCCTCTGGTAAAAATATCCCAGGGATAGTGTTCTTCGGAATAGAAGAAAACCCCTCAGGTTGTTCATGTGATAATAACCCAGTAGCCTCCTTAGTCGAAATTAGGGTATTATTATTGGAAACCCCCACACACCGTTCACTAGAACCCCCAAAAAGATCTCTGCGAACAAGAGGTTTGACAATATTCTCATCCTTCTGGCCTAAGGAATTAGATGAAGTTACTGGCAAGCCAAAATTTAATACAACGTCCCCAGAGGCTATACGTTTATCAAGTAAACATTCAGCATCTAAAATAAGGTTTAATTCAGCTTTATACAAGTTTTGATAGGGGGTTTCAAAAGCTGAAGAAGACTTACCCGAATTAATCACCGGCAACGTCGAATACTCAAACTAGACTTTAGAAATTGTATTCAAAAACTTTTCAGGAAAAATGTCTGGAGCAATAGGAATCCGAATGTTTGGACACCAAGCATGAATGTGACCAGTTTTGTGACAAAAATAACACCTGAAGGGTATTTTGAAATAATCCAACTGTTGTCTCCAAATACGCTCCCCCCACATCAACTCCACCTCCGCTGGTAAACCCCTACCCATCTCAAATTCAACCATTACTTTGGCAAATCTGCGATCATACCCAAATAAAGAGCTATTATCCAACCTGACGAAACGACCAACAATATTTGCAATACCAATCAAGATATTTTTCGTCCATAGCTCAATTGGTAGTCCGGGAATGAGCATCCATAGGTGGCGAAAGCTTTGTTTTTCACGAACAAGAACAAATGATAAGTGCCATTTCTTAAGACAAATGGAACCATCCTTAAAACACCAGAAATGCTTCAGAATAACATCAACATGTTTCGGCTTAGAAAAAATGAACATCAACCACCCGTTAATCAACAACATCACCCGAGGAATATCCCCTAAAATAGGATTCCAATTCGACCTAACCCATGCCACCAGTTCCTTCTGATCACCAGATGTAAACTCAAACTTTCCTATTACAGCCCTGGACGACAGCATAGCAATTCTATCAATGTTTCTCTCCTGCGGAATATAGAAACGATACAAACCCTCTCTGACTTTCAGTCACTTAACCTATCGTCGAAGCCGAGCTTTGGAACCCTTGAAATGATAAGGCCAGGCATCAATAGATTTAGAAGTTGAATGATCGGTCTGTGAGCCGAAAACACCAGATCTCCCTGCAACATCTCGTACAACCCCTTCACTAGAAGCAACAATAGACTCAGCACCGGCATTAGGTGTATCCAAACCCGGGATGGAGAAAGATCTTACCATTATACCACGCAAGAACTGGCACTAACCGGTGCCAAAAGACCGCCACACGTCAAGAGGAAAGCCACATGTCCAAGCCCCACAAAAATCGATAGTGGGGAACAACTGGACACCAACCACCAAAACCCTAAAGTGGGGAATCCGTACTGGATAAAAATAGAGGATGCAACCAAGAACTAGGGTTTGGAGACATATGGCTACAAGAAAAAGCAAAACCTAAACAACCTCCAAAATAGGTATTGAACCAAATGCTAAAAAACTAATCAATAAAATGGAAATATCAAAGAATAGTACCAATCATAAAACTTGAAAAATACCCGCAGGGAGAGCAACTCCAATGATACCACAAACTATGCACTGAAGCCAAGAAATAGAGTTCCCACTTTTTTTAAAACCTTGGTTGGTACTAGAGCTAGTCCAAATAGGACTAGCTGGACTCCAAGGAGCATTAGTCAATTGTTCAACATTAATGTTGTAGTTTTTATTAGTGTTCTATGCAATAATTGGAGAACCTTCATACATCAAAAGATTGGAATCATTTACAATTATAGGTAACTCTTCACTAGAGGTGCAGATGGAGGGTTAGATCAATTGTTCCTTGTGAGTCTAGAGAGATTACTGCTCAATTGTTCCTTGCGAGTCTAGAGAGATTACTGCTCATTAGAGATTCCTACTCTAGCCAAGTGTGGTTTGGATACCACATACACTTCAAACCAACAACAAATTGGTCACATAAATTATACCATGTAGTTTTGATAACATAAATACCAAGAAATAAAGAGAAGTGGATAGGAAGAGAAAAAGGAACTCAAAAATAAATCTTCAGGCGACCAAATTGATCTTTTTCAGTTCATATCTGACACTTCAAAAATTCTAGAAAATGCTTTCAGCAAGGAACCTGTTGGGCTTGTGGAGAGGGATAAATATGTGGAGACGCGAGTCAATCTTCGTAGCAAGGTCGAAGAGAAGGAGAAATATAAGATTCATGTCGTGAATCCTTTAGAATGCACCTAGATCGACCTTGTTGTTTGCACAAGTAAAACACAAATGTGGATATGATGGTTGTGAGAGGTTATTTGCACATGTAAAACATAAACAATAAAACTCTGCCAATACTACTCAACAAGTAGCAGCTCATCTCGTGTAATACCCCCATTTTGGCCCTTAGAATGTATCAACTCGATATGTAAATATTGTGCATATGTGGTGTATGATTCCTAGTGTGGAGCTCAAGGCCAAGGCCTCGCTAGTGAATGCTCAGCCTTAAAGGGCTGGTATTTTATATTGTGCTATCCATGTGCTAGTAAGCCATGGGAAAATTGTAAAGCATGTAAATAATTATAATGCAAATAAAATACCAAGGGGATGGCTAAGGATGCAACTAAAATGAGGGGGCTATGTGTATCCACTAGGGATAGGTGAGGGGGTTGTGGGATTGAACCTATGCTGCCAAATGTCACCTTGAGAACTCACTTTGACTTTCCTTGCTGTCATTTATTTCTATTGTAAGGAAGTACTTCAAAAATAAGCTCATGACATTGATGGAGTATGGGCAGCCTGAAAATTCGTATGGCAGAGTATGGGCTCTGTTTACTTGACCCACAACTCACTCTACCTCATGGGAGGACATTTTCTCTCATCCCCATTCCATTGTGAAATAACCAGACTGCTATTCTGAGGAAGCTATGCATTCCCAATTGTGGAAAAACCAGAAATCGCAACTTGGAAAGAAGCTACATTTTGAAGTGCAGAAATCACCCAGGAGTTTGTGTGGGAAGTGAAATTCGGTGGGGAATCCATAAATATAAACCCCAAAGTGAGTTTGAGAGTGTGAAGAGCCCTAAAATTCATGGGAGCACCCAATTTTTGGGGCCCGAAAGTTGAAATCCGTGAATGAGATTCACGTGGGTAGGAATTGAGGAAGATCCAAGAGTGGATCGCAGTGGGAGAGAGACCAGGGGGTCATATTTCATGGTAGAGCCCGCAAAGGCTCAATTATCTTTGGTTTAGAAGTCGGGACCAACTATACCTGCCCAAGTCAGCGTTGAGGTAAGGGGCGCCCGAGGGACTGTGTAGGAGAGAAGAGGACCTTATTTAGGCTGAGAGTGGAGGTGATGGGGGTACCTGGCCTGTTTGAAGCCAATTGGATATGCATGTAGCTCTGCGGTTGAGCTCATTGGCTTAGAAAATCCTTCCATGTCCCCCCCACTTGATTTATAGAGACAGTTGTGTGTTGGTTGATCCTGAATGATTGTGCCTAAGGCTGTGAGTGAACCTAAGTAGTTCCTCCTTAGTGGATACATAGCCCCAACTCGAGGGTGGTCTTTGAGTGCTAAAAGAATATAGGTTGGGCAGAGACCTACGGTTGGGTTGGAACGTTGCAGTCCATGGCCAGTTGCTTGGTGATTTCAATTAAAATATAAGTGTTTCCTGTTGCCTATGATTATGCCAATTTTATATACATGAATGATTGTTTGTGTATGTCAGAATGCATAGATTGATCCAGTTGAATAATGGAACTAAATGCCTATGCATTATGTTGTTATTATGCCTATGATGAAATGATGGTAAATCCATTATGTGTGTGTGTGTTATAATATGATTTAATTCCGTTGTGTATGTTTATTATGCATTGCACACATATTTGTTTGTGAATAATTTCATAATTTGATTCTGGGGGCGAAAATTAGCACCCTTCCTATGTTGCTCATATTCCCTTCGGAGTTAGATCGATGGGAGGGAATGTGACAGAGTGTTCAGAGAAAGAAAAATTATCAGGTTGTTATTCTAAGGAGCTCCCCCATCACCTCTAAAGGGAGCCAAGGTGACTGGGGACATGACAGAGTGGTATCAGATCCCAAGGTTGCAACACTGGGGATGCTTGGGCCAAAGTATGAGCTTACAGGTAGATAATCAGAATATTTAAAAGAGGTATTGATGAAGTTTGGGAAACATTTTGATTGGAATAATGACAAAATCAGATTTCTTAGGTGTGGCAGTGGATCACACTGTTGCATAGGGCTCACCGAAAGCTTTCCAACAATACCAAATTTTCCAAAAATAGACTTAGGATGAGAAGGATATCGGTCTAAGAAGTTGGCAGTAACAAGAGCATATGTCTGAATTCCGACTTTCCGAACCCGCATTTCGGATTGCGGATTGTGGAAGTCGGAGGTGTAATTTCTCGAAGTTGTTCCTTTGGGGTGCCGACTTTCCGAACCTGCATTGTGGATTGTGGAAGTTGGAGGCATAATTTCTCGAAGCTGTGCCTTTGGGGTGCCGACTTTCTGAACTCGCATTGTGGATTGCGGAAGTCGGAGGCGTAATTTCTCGAAGCTGTTCCTTTCAGTACATTATTCATAAGAGGATGAGCATCTTTGAAGAGAGAATATCAAATAAATTATGATCCAATGAAAATCAAGATTCCCATGAAATAATGATAAAGATTATGAAAAATATGAAACTATAGGATACTTATGTAATCTAATTTTATTTTCTTTGAATTTGAATCTCCCTGTTATTAATATGCACACAAAATTTAAAAGGTTGTTACCATGGTCCAAAACTTGCGCTTATTCACCTAACAAAGAAGAGTTATAAGATTAAAAATATAAATGAATATTAGTGGATCAACTAAATCAGACCAATTAGATTCATCCTTCAAATTTCTAACACGTAAAATGGACTTGATTTTCCCTTTCTTTATGAAATATTTTCTAAAAATAATATAACGAAAAGAGCCCTTTTAAAAGTTAATGGAAAATTTAGAACAAAGGTAGTCATTATAAATGAAATTCATATAATATTAGTCATTCCTTTGGCTTCACAAAATCACAATCATTCGAGTAATAACGATGAAGTTCACATTTGATTTCACTAAGTTATTAATCATAAATGCACCCTTAAGTTATATACCTTAGATACAATAAGAATCAAAGGGAAAGAGTCTTAAATTCATCTTAAGATCATTCTCCAATGGCAAAGTTAATGAGGTTCATTTATCCTTTAATTTAGCCAAGCATGCTTTTTCCTAGTAATTTACACAAGTCTATTGTTCATATAAACAAGTATAAAGTAGACATAAAGAAAGATATCAAAATCAGAACCCACTTCCAACAAGCCTGTTCAGTACTCCGATGGGGTAATTTTGACACCTAAGAAATATATTCTCCAGGAAGAATGCCCCATTGCCAGTGAGCATGTTCAGTACTCCAATGGGTTTTCCTAGTCATACCACAAGCCGGAACCTGCTGCCAGCAGACCTGTTCAATATCCCGGAGGGTAAGCCTTTTCCATCCTTAAGATAACATTGATTTAGATTACTTTATATAAATTTCTTTTGCAATGAGTGAATGGGATGGTACATGGGTTGGAAGATATTTTATATATTTCCTATAAGGAATGCTTGTATGAAAAATGAACTCATGTTTTACATTTATCTAAAGTCATGCTACAACAAAATGTATTTAGTGTGTGTGGGATAAAGCCACTGGATAATAATCCAAAGATGTTTCTAGTCTCTACAACCAATCTTTTATCATTAAAATATTATGGCGTCCTTATGAAAAGTAACTCAATGTACTCCCTTGTTACTATTTATATAGATGCTCTCCTAATTGGTTTGGAATCCAATTGGATTGTACCAATAGTCTATAAATTTTTACACTGTAGACTTTCTAGTCATAATCCCTAAATAAGATAGGGCTGTGAAATTTGAAAATTTGCATAAAGAAAGGAGAATAAGTTGTTATAAAAACAGAAGGTTGAGAGGGTGTGACTAGAATCTTTAGAGGTTTAAAAAGCATTCTCTTGTTAAAAATGTTGCATATCTGTCGGATTAATAATAAGAAAGAGAACATGTGAATTAATATATCAAATCAATCAAATCGGTAATCATAACAAGTAAAGAGAATGGAATAACTTCCCTTTTGTAGAATAGTATACATACACCTTAAGATTTATGAAAAGAGAAGTACCTAATTCGACCCCCCATCAAATTAATTCAACTATCTAAAAATAGAAATGTGTTCAACAATCTGGCTATATTATGGGAGTTGTTGAGCTAACAAGTAATTAAATTCAAAAACCATTTAAATAAAGTAGTTGCTAACTCATCCTCGTCACAGAATGTCACTAACTGTTTGTAAAATTCGTGGGCTGACATCATCATTTGAATTGCTGCTTTGATTGAGATTGTTGGGCATGGCTCAAGTGGGCCACTTTTTGGTAAGATAGTTTTCGTGGAGCAAGGCTCCAGTGCAGCAGTTATTTTTGGCAGCGAAGTACAAGCGAAGCGAGGTCCAGCAGCGACTTATTTTGGGTAAGCAATTCCGCAAAATCCCGGGAGCAGGGTGAGGAGTGGCACGGAATTGGAGGAAAGCGACATGTCGCCTTAGTGCAGACAAAGTACTAAGACAACCAGGATGACAGAAATCGTTAGAAGCAAAGCGGTGGACCGACAACGATAGAAGAAGCAGAACAACAGAAAGGGACGCGTCGGTACGCAGTCAGAGCCGCACAATTAGAACTGCGGTTGTCAGAAGAAGCGTCAGAGCCAGAAGCGGCGCAGAAAGGCAGCCAAAGTGAAGTGAAGTAGCTGTCGACTATGACAGGCCTGGTTAGAGGGGTAACCGCGCCATTTTTGGGGGGATTTTCAAGTACTATAGGGATTTTGTCCCACAATGATTGTAAAGACGTGACCTTCAGGCACGATCTATAAAAGGGGCAATTTTGTAAGGGAAGGGTTGGTCTTATTTTTTATCTCTCATGGTCTTTTTGAAAGACTAAGTATTGTAAAGAAGAGAGAAAGAGGCTTTACAGCTGTGTGCGCAGACTGGAACTGTTGACCCTTCCCATTAATATCAACAACAGTTCCTGTGGACGTAGCTCCCATCCCGGGGATGAACCACATAAATACTTGTGTTGTATGATTGAATCTGTGCGATTGCTTATATTTATGTTCATGTTTATGTATGTTCGTTATTTTATATGTATTTTCACATGTATGGTTGATGAGAATAATATGTTAAGTATTGAACATGTATAACTGAATGTGTAAGTAATTCTGAGCACATTGAATGCGTAGTTGCATGGAAAAACACTAAATCAGCGAAGTTTGTAATGTGTGTAATTGAATAGAAGCGCAGTCCTGGAGTTTCGATGTCGTATCATATTGTGGAAGTTACGAAGTGTGCAGTAATAACAAAGTATATGCGAAGTCGGGAGAAATTTTTCCGAGCCAGTCTCATAACCGCGCATCACCTAGTTACAGAAACCTGCTTCTGTAATCCCCTATAACTTCGCCTCGGGTGAGACCTCAACTTGTTCGTAGGTTGTTGCTGAAAGGGTCGGTGGATAAGTTCAAATGGAGAGCTTCACTTGCTTAGAGAATTCCATACATGGGAGGAGGAGCATTGTGCATCTTGGAGAAGGTAAATCATATTTAGATAGCATGGGGTAGCTTGGATTCCTTTTTGGAAGCTTGGATTTGGTTTGAGGATTCCTAGGTTGCGGCGATGTTCTTGTAGGGCTAATTGACCCAGTCACATACATGGTTTTGGAGGACTAATGTAGTTCATGGGGGATTTTGATTAGGGGGAGGGGAGTGGGCATACCTTGTGTAGATACACCATATTGGAGACATGACCTTTGAGCAGAACATGTGTACTTTGGAGTGAAGATCTTCACTTGCATTGGCCTACAAGTGTTTGTTGTAGGTTGCTTGTAAGGGCACGGGTCCACATGGTATTGTTGGATTTCCTTACCTCTCATATGTATAGAGAAAGGATAGAGTCATTCTCATTCACAGTATACTATTTCAATCTTCTGGATATATGTGATATTTGAAGAGTTTGATAAACCCGTGCAAGGAAATAAATACTAACAAAATATAAAACACAAGAAATAACAAAGGCAAATACATAGTACACAAAGATTTACCTTAGAAACCCTTAAATAGGAAAACTAGCCTAACTGATATTTGGTCCTCTCTAGCTTATTATATTAACTTCGACATTTATAATAAAATATTTATAGCATCAAAAATCCTAATTTATTTACTCATATTAGATTACAAACCTAATTTATTAACCAAAATTACTTTATAATAGATTGAAAAAAAGATTGGCTGAAAAAGCATAAAAAGAACAAAAAAACATACTTATAATTTTCTTTCATCGACTCTTCCCCTAAACCATTGACCCCTGCAACCCCCCAATTAAGAGGGTGATCACCTCTATGGACTCCCTTTACTATGTTAACCTATAAAGAGTACAACACATGTCCAATAATCTTGAGGAGTGTGCACTAGTCTTCTCTCTCTCTCTCTCTCTCTCTAGGGTTTCTTTGTCTTCTTGGAGTATCTTTAATTGTATTGAAATTTTAAGGTTAGAATTTATCCCTTGGAAGTTTGAGATTAGGGTTTTGTAATAAAACTCTAGGGTATATTTGATGAAGAAGAAGAAGGGAAGAGGATTTATTGTCTTGGAGGACTTGTCCAAGTGATTCTTTCATGTTGAAGCTCCTTGGTTGAGCTTGGGTTTTCATTGTTTTCCATAGCTACGATTTTGGAGAGCTATTGGTTTGTACTAGCCTTGGGAGAAGGCTATGGTATGTACATGAACTTCATCTTGTGCATACTAATGAAGTTTTTAGTTGTTCAAAACTTGTGCAATTTCTAGATTTTATTTTTCAGCCATATGTGTTGTTCGTGAATTATTATTTACAACTATATATGTCTTGTTGATTTAACATAAGTAAAAGGGAAATTTGTTGAGTGATTTTACATCATCATTGAAGAATTTAAGGGTTGTTTTGTTATTTCTATATATATCATTTTATTGTTGTTATAATTGTTGTAGAAGTGAATTTTGAGATCCAGTTTGTGTGATAAGTTTCCCTAGAAGTATGAAACTTATCTAGACAAATTGGTATCTTTTATCCTTGGATTTCCTAAAATATCGAGCTATTAGGAAGTGAAATATTGTTTTATTTATGCTATTATTTTATACTCTATTCCATTGGATCCCTGAGGCTGAAATCCATAGGCTTAAGATTTGGGAAACCTCTAGTCAAAGAGGTGAAATTTCTAGTTTGCTTAAAAGTGAAAGTACACGAGAATTTCTACACTATCTCTCTATCGAACTTGGCATCCTCTCAATGTCTTTACTTAGAATCCTAACCTTCCATCATAACAAGGAAAACACCAATTAATGGAGTTTTTTTCGAAACCACTTCTCCCTTCTCCATTTCTAGTGAAGGTTTCTAGGGAGGTGGATGGTTGGAGGATTTAGTGAATAATTATTTTTTTTGTGCTTAAACTCTATTGTTGCATTAGTGGATATACATACCACAAGCACTGAGATCTTTTAACATATTTTATATAAATAATATCGACCACTTTCCAAAAAAAACTTATCGGTGCACCCAATCGTTTAAAGCACTAGTGCACCCCTATAGATTGAATGATACTATTGTGTAATCATGCCACACGCATAAAGCTATTCTAAAATATTTTGTAATAAAATATAAATTTCTACAAAAAATCCTTCCAATGTGTTATATATATTTGAACAAGCACATTGCAATGATATAATTTTACATACTTAAAAAAATATATTGACCAGTTTTCAAAAAAACTTGTCGATCGACCCAGTTTATTCAAGCACTGGTGCATCCCAAAGACTAAACAACATTAGTGCATAATCGCACAACATGACCCAAGTTATTCTAAATATTTTGTACTAAAATATTGTTTGTTTCCAAAAAGCCTTTCGTTGCATTTTTTGTGTGTGTGTGTGTGTACAAGCATTGGTGGTTAAAACAAACATGCACACCAATATAGGTTTAAAAAGAATTGTGTCATATGTGTTTGATACAAATACATGCACTTGTACATCAGGGTATCAAGTGCACTAGGGTAGGGTAAAAAATTATAAGTACGAAACAAAATTTCACTTTTAGCTTTCATTCCATGCTATAATCCATACAAGCACCGATGCTCACTATACCCTTAGGACCACCCTATTGTGTGGTGCTGCAGAATAGCCACATTTTTTTATGCATTCACTTCCACGATTGATTTGTTTTCACTTTGAAAATTTGCAAATAGTACCAAATTTTCATTTTTTCTCAATATGACAACCATGCCTCCTCTAAGAAACCAAATAAAATCATTATTATCCCTTAATTTACATTTTTAATATATTAGAAATTAAAATTAGACTTTACATAGATTGTTATTTAAATTTTTATAAAAAATTATACACATTGCAGTGTTGTCTTTACAGGTCGCACAATGTGCAGTGTGCAACTACAATACTAGCACACTAAGAAATTTAATATAACAAATGGAATTTTCCATCACTCTTGAATGCACAAATACATCTACAAATGTACTATTCATGCACAAATACATCTACAAATGTACTATTCATGCACAAATACATCTACGAAAATTCTAACTTTGCAAACGTATTCCCCATGCTATCCAATGTTAAAAGAAATCGTAGGAGGCATTAGTTGCGGTGCCTCATAAAGATGTGGCACACCACCCACCATTAGTAACAATTGCAAGGGATGGTTATGCTCACTGGTATTTATAGCACAATGTAAAGGTTGATGCATTAACAAATATTAAAGCGCCACGAGTACAGTGAGTTGGAGCAAATATCGTGCACAACCAACTATTAAATCACACCAATTGTTGGTAATATTGTGTAAGAGAATTGTTAATGGTGTCTTTATTTAAAATTTATTTAATAGCGTAGCGTGCATTTAATTAAAATAGGGGCACTCGAAATGCAAAAAAATTAAGTTCAATATTTATTGAATATTATAAATGGTAATTTACTATATATTTTTTAATTTTATAGATATACATGCCTATTGAAATTTGCATATGAATTGGGGATAGAGATAGCCACGATAATCATATTAGCAACAATTCAATCTACATAATTTTGTACATGAATGGTAAATTCAGGAGAGGGAAAGGGATTTCTACACTTGTCCTATTAAAGCCACTCGTCAACTTTGAGGGAAGTTAGCTTTCTGGTGTTTTACGAAGAGGATAATTCCCTAAAGGGGAACATGGGTGTATTGATGTAATTGACCCATTAGGATCATGGTAGGTTGGTCGTCATGTTTGGTCTTAATCTATAGTGCGGATTATGGTGCCAACCCATATAAGAAGATTTTTATTTTATCACTCGGTTGTTTCGGTTGTTTAGGAGGGTGAAGGTCTTTCACCATTAACTTGATTATTTTCTCAACATTGTAGGAGAGACATAGCTTCCATGTGTAGAGATATGTTAGTGCAACCATTGTTGAACACATTAGGAATACTAAGAGGGGGGAGTGAATTATTGTTAAGTAATTAATTAATTTTTCAATTGATCAATCAACAGTTGTAAACATTCATTCAACATTCAATGTAATACATCAACAAATTGTATGTAGTAGACAAAAGATATATACAAAGAAATTTTGTAATGTACTCAATAGTTTACATCAATTTAGTAATCCTCAGCCACAATTTGTGGTAATTCCACATTGTCTTCTATGCCACTTGCAAATGAGGAATGATTGACCAGATGCTTCCTTTCTGTACATCCACAGGAAATGGTTAACCCAAAGCTTTCTTTCTGCACCCACTAGCATTGGCAGTCCCAATGCTTCTTTTTTGCACCCACGAGTTTTACACCCACAAGCACTGGTTGTCCCAATGCTTTATTTCTGAACCCACCAGCAATGATTTCTCACTCCATAATTTCTGAACCCCCAAGCAATGATTTCTCACTGCATTATTTCTTAACCACAAGCAATGATTTCTCACTGCATAATTTATGAACCCACGAACAGTGCTGCTCGCAAAGAATGTATGCCTCATTGTTTAGCTTCTGCCCACACATATCTTATATTTACTAATTATTTACTTCAAATATCCAATCTATATTTTCTACTCACAAATGTCTGCCCACAAAAGCTCTGCTTAATTGATTTGCGAATAACTGTCTTGTATGCTTTCAATCTCTTCTCAAGATTTCCTCTTAGATCTGCAAACAATCTTTGCTCCTCTTCTTTGATCTCACACCACTAAGCAACTCTTCGCAGATTAATTCTTTCACCCAAATTCTCTTTTTCTTCACTCTCCCATTTTTATACTCTTCTTTGTTACCTTCACTATCCCCCATTTATTTTTTACTTCTATATTTGATTTCACCTCCACTCAAATGTTGTGCATTTCATCTTTCTATATATACTTTTCCTTTTATTATTTTGTTTATTAAGCAGATTAATTTATTTTCCTTTATATTTCCTTATTTGATTTTATATAAATCCGAGTCAGTATTATGTTTCATTTTTTATGAAACATATTGCTTTTAATTTTATTTGAAGTCGACTTTAATCTTTCATCATGGTAGAGCTGCATAAACATTTTATAACTTCTCCACACATCATCATGACTTCATAGTTGCACTTCAAGGCTTTAGGGGTTTCTTCACTCTACTTTGGCATTGTCTTGTTTGATCTCAAGTCTTATCATAGTTATGCAAGCTGGTCATTTCTATAACCCTGTTTGACATCAATGACAACACTTATTTCAACAATCTCCCCCTTTGGCATTGATGTCAACACCAAGTAAAACAAGCTCCCTCTGACTGTGAGATCTTCCTTTGATGCTGATCAGATTTGAATTGAAAATCTCATTCTCTGCTCTTGACCTTTCTTAATTTACTTCTTGCTACTCCCCCTAACTTTTGGCATGCCTTGACCTTCTTTGTTTTATTGCTCATCTCCCCCTTTGACATCAATGGAAAAGGTTAGGACAGTTCCTTCCCCCGTCAGCCATCTTCTCTTATTTTAGTGTTTGATATTTCATTTCTGTCGTAACTTGTTCTCATTGCTTTGTTCCTCCTAAGCTTCTGAAACTCCTTTAGCTGATTTTGTTGCTCCCCCCGCCTTTTGTACTTGTCATCTCCCCCTAGGCTTATGATCAACTTTGGCTTGTAAAGAGGTCTTCTGTCATTTTCAAGTTGCTCCCCCTGTCAACAATTCTATTGCTTCGCAGCTGATCTCCTCAATCACTCAAGCAAGGCTGATGCAGAGAATCTCCGACCAAAGCAAATCCTGAGACAAAATGAATATAACCCACAGGTAGAAAACACACACGAATAATAGAATCTGGATCACTAGCACATTAACAGCCGATAAGGCATTTTATTTATTAATCAACAGGCCATAATGCCCCAATAAACAAAAGACACAGAAATACTAAGACTCAAAACAAAACTCAACCCTACAGGACGCGCAGGTCCTGGTTTATTCCACTGAGCGGGCACAGGCCCTGGTTTATTCCACTGAACGGGCACGCAGGCCCTACTTCTTTAATCCTACCAAAACTGAAATGAATGGATCGATCTCTCGCTGAGCGGGCACAGGCCCTGGTTTATTCCACTGAACGGGCACGCAGGCCCTACTTCTTTAATCCTACCAAAACTGAAATGAATGGATCGATCTCTCGCTGGATTACGACACAGCAACCCCAAAACCAGAAACAAAAAAAGCAAAACAAACCAAAAGTGAAGCTGCCTTCTCTTCCGTAGAGATTCCCGTTTTATCTCTGCTCCTGCTCGCCAAATGCCACTCCCCTGCAGCGTTGATTGCTCACCTACCAGATCTGATCCCTCAGATCACGGATCTCTAACTGGGAGTTTAGCCAGCTGGCTGTCACAGTTTGACGCCAATGCGATGGAGTGGAAGGAGCGTGGATTCTCCGCATCAAAGGCTTTCAGAGTTGAAGCTTGTACACAAGCTCCTTCAACCGTCTTATTACATTTTTCATATCTTGCATTGCTTCATTTTAATATCCTCTAAATCATCATCGGATCCTACAATATGTAACTTAGTTCCTGCTATAGTATGCTCATGCCCCTATACATTAATCTTAATTTCCTGTGCAGCCTTCAACTTCTTGTGATGTTGGTAAGATCCCTTTATCCGAAGTCAATAAATCACAAATGATTATCACCATGAAATCTTACAATCCACAACAAACTAATCTTCTTCATGAAATCCTACAATCCACATTGTTTATAACATCAATAGTAGTTCCCAATCCCTCAATGACCTTCACTAATGTACATCATCATCTTTTGTGCTGACTGTATAACAACAGAAGGTACAGTACTGCTTCCCCACTAATTGCACTAGTAGGCACAATGCTAACAAATTTTCTGAGTTCTTTATTTCTGAAATATAGCTCAGAATTCAGTCCTTGTTTCTTGCTAGTTCAATTGTAAATGATCTAGACAGTGCTGATGAATCAGAAACATCATTATCAATGGCACTTCCAAGACTTGCATCTTCCATTACATAACCAGGACACGATGACTTCTCAGCAATTTCTGTTTTAACCTCCAGTCCATTAATAATGTCATTGTGCTTTTCAGAGCGCATTCTCAACGGTCGACCTTGATTAAAAATTCTTCAACATTCTTTAACGGTCAACTTCCCTTTGCAAAAATTTCCAGCGATCTGAGAACAATATGTTTCCATGGTGTCATTGTCTCTGATTTCGTATGAAACACATCATATGGTCATCTAACTGTCAAAAACTCACGGCATTCGCAATGACTACTAGTTGTGATGGCTCTAATACATGGAGAGCAGTTCAAAATGTTCATCTACCCGCTTGAGTGCTCCAAGGACAAAGGCCAATCCCTTAGCAAAATTGCCTCACTGTATCATGTAAGTATCCTCTTCCCTCCTTTTCTTCCAGCAATGCAATGTGGCTTAAAAGATTGCAGAAACTACTTCCATACACAAGTGAAAACTATTTGAGAATCGATTCCACTACAGAACCAGCATGGGACCATCTCTCAAGTGAAAGCTCATCTCTAAATGAAGAAAACTCTGCATCAAAAGCATCAGAGTTGTCTATATCTGAAGTAAACTCTTTTGCAAGAATTTCTACCTTTCTTCCACATTCTATAAGCATGTGTGGCTTTGAAGTTGTTCGTAATCCTGCTTTGCATAAAATACGAAGCCATCCATCTGTTGCAAACCTTCCGCCAGAGAATTTTGAGCTATCTCCAGCAAAAACAGATTTCAGTAAGGAATCATTAGGATCCATAAGCTCCGGAGGTTTGAACAATTCGCTATTGACATCATGTCCACCACATTTGACAAACTTGGTGTCCTTCAGCAACTATTGTGTTTTCAAACGGTAAGCCCAGTTAAGATATATAAAGATTAAATGCATTTTTGATCATGTTTAAGGTTGAATGTTCATACATAATATGTATACAATATTTACATTATAGCCCAAAATATTACAAAAGTCAAAATAAAGACATTACATAAAACTGAATAGCGTTACAATCCATAAAGTATTTATTATAGACCAAAACAATGCATTGTTCAGCTTTCTTCAGCAACCATGATTGAGTAAATATTAAAGTTTGGTAATATTTCATTGAGCTATCCGCAGTTGGCACTGTTCTTCAAGCTTAATGAATTTGCACGCCTCCAGTGATATTATATGCATGTCATATTTCTGGCAAAGATTACAACGCCAATTCCCCTCCCCCTTTTTTTTTCAGTTCTGACAGTAGTCAAACCAGAACTTTGTCGAAGATATTGAGGCTCAGATTGTCGAAGACGGGAAGGAGCTTATTAAATGTCGATCATCCATCTTTGGGCTAAGACAAGCTGGAGTATGCATCTGGGTGAAGCTTCATAATTTGTCGAGATAGATTTTTATGATCAAAGTGAAAACTTTCCTCCTTTATGAACATGTATGTTTGAGCTTTGCATCTGGCCCAATTTGAAAGACCCAGATGACATGTCGCAGCTCTCGAATGTAAACAACTCCACAAAAAATGGTTCTTTCATCAGAGCGACCCACTAATCCTTCGGCCATCGAATCTGACGAGTGTAGTCGTTCAAGTTCAACGTGGCTGTCAACATCACTTTGCACTATTGAAGATTATAGTAATGACTTCTTCAATATTCAACACTTCCAATGGTTATTTCATCAACAGACGCATTTTTCCGTATCATTGCAACTTGCAATTGTAAAGATCAAACAAACTCAGCCTTCCTCAATACACTTCGCACTGCCTTTCACACTTCCAACACTTGCAGTCATTTGCTCGGTCAAAAAAAACCCCAAACGCTTGCTTTTCTTCGACTCAGCTCTACCTGCAATTACAGTGGATACACAAACCCAACGCATCTCTCGATTTTTAACCACTGGACTTCTTTTTATTATAAGTATATTGCGTCCAGCACTTTCTTTGATGTAGTGAGTATGCCCAGTAGTTTCCAATCTCTCGTGACTGCCTTTTGTTGATCCCAGAGTCCGAATAAATGAACACACGAGAATCCCATGCGTGGTCAAACCATTTCTCCTCGGATAAACATGAAAATGCCCTGCGATTTGTTAAACTCAAGAGATTCAAACTTAGGGCTTCTGAATCTTTCTCCATCGCATACCTCAGGTCATACTTTTTCCTTCATTTCATTGTTGCTAAGAACGATTTCAAATAAAATTACTTTTAATTTTGTTTGAAGCAGACTTTAATCTTTCATCATCATAGTGCTGCATATACATTTTATGACTTCTCCACGTATCATCATGACTTCATGGTTGCACTTCAAGGTTTTATGGGTTTCTTCACTCTACTTTGGCATTGTCTTGTTTGATCTCAAATCTGATCATAGTTATGCAAGCTGATCATCTCTATAACCTTGTTTGACATCAATGACAACACTTATTTAAACAATCATAACTAACCCAAATGACTTATAGGTCACTCTAGGGTAGTTAAGTTTACATTATTTTGTAGTAGAGGAGATTAGGTGATTGTTGGAGGAGCTTGGTCGATGTAGTCGAGTAGGCCCTCCCTTCTGACCATCGCCTGGTCGACCTAGTCTAGTCGAGTCAGTTACGTCGACTGTTAGATAGTTATACATTTACAATTGTCTGACTGCTTGTATGATGTAAATATATAGGTTGTTGATCTTGGACAAGATATGATCATGCAACATAAATGGTGAGAAAGGAAGAAATCAGAGAATGGTGGAATAGAAAGATCACAAATTACATTCAAAACTATGCTAGAAGAAATAAGTTGACCCTCGCAAAGGCCAAAGAGAAATTATTCACTAAATCTCATGAATGATTCATAGAAACTATTCCGCATGAAATAAAGAAGTTCTTGGATAGCATTCATGAGCAAGCTAGATGCCCATAATCAGAGATTGCTAATGCACAAGCTTTGTAACGGTGGGCGAATAGATTTACACAGGTTGGTCAAAAAGATAGATGACAACTTCTGTGAAGAACAAGCTAGAGAGGAAAGGACTTCGCTAGATGACATTAGGTCCAGGTTTTATAACAAATTTCATGACAAATTTTTCAGTACGATTCCATCCTTACTATATAAATTTTTAATCGAAAAAGGAGTCGGTCATATAGTTGAATATCGACCTCCCCTGGGCTTCGGTGCTAGTTCCAATTGGGAACAAGAAGAAAAAAGAATAGAACCGTTTCATTCATGAATGAGAATAGGAATACTTTCTCAGCAAATGAATATCATCGTTGAACCCACAACCGTCACCTAGAAGTAGTCGGGTCAACAATGGGGGGGTCGTCAACCACGTGGAATGAATGAATAGATGATGTTAGTCAACATAATCTATAATGAAGCATATCAAGAACTCAAGCTCAACTCAACAAAAATTGATGGCCAACCATAAGCAAAAACTGATATTCAGAAACTTGAAAGGGAAAAATGATAGAAAAATGGGAAGATTTGAGGGACAACTTAAGTCCTCTTCGTAACAAGAGGAATATGAAGAAGTAGTTCGATCTGATTGAGTAGCCAAAAGTCCCACCTTATTTGAGGGAAATCGACCAAATGAGATATAGGGTGAGGTGTCAATTGAAGGACCTTTGTTGATGAAGTAAACTCCAAAAGTGTTGTATATTATTATTCCTAAAGTTATGACTCCCATCAACATGATCATGATCCTTCTGAATCATGGCCCGAGCATCAGACAAATCGTCGAGTGTGACTTGGGGAATGGACCTGGTCGAAGTACAATATGGATTTGATTAGATGATTATGGATGAATTATGGATTGAATGATGATCCAAATACCACCTCATGGTAACTGGATCAATTTTACACCAAAGTTTGGAAGACATAGTTTTCACTTATTCTATTCAGAGCACATGGAAGTACCCCCTGCCAGCAACATTATCTATTGAAGCAAAAATTCCATCGAAGATCTAAACAATCGATGAAGATTTAGTAGAAGAAGTCTGACTATCCTAGTACAAAACTCATCACGAATAAGTAAGTACATATACAACTAACATTCCTAATCCTACAACCCCAGGTAAAAATCAGAAAATTATCAATATGGCTTATAATCATCCAGTGCACATTCCTATTTATGAAGGGGATGAACATCCCATAAACCATTGGTTTGTGTGTGAATTGGTATGGGAATATAACCTTATTGATGATGAGAATAAACAAATGGATCAATTTGTAGGTCACCTCCAAAAAAGAGCACTTACATGGTATATGAATTTTATTGAAGACCAACCAAAAACAAAAGAAGAAATCAAGCGGAGTTTTCTAGAATTCTTTCAGACCCAAGATAATAGGCATCTGGATGCTCAGAAAGTAAAAGAATTACTCAAATACCGGGTGAAATAGTTCGTGGATATGACAAGAGATTTAAAGACTTACTAAGTCAGATGCCATATAATATGGATCAAACTGTTCTAGTCCAATGGTTTGTTGCGAGTCTACATCCAAGGATTAAAATGTCCTTGTTCTTACACTAATTTGCAACATATGACGATGCTCTAAAGAAAGGTTTAACGGTTGAGTTGAATGCATATTTCTCAGTCACCCCTACCGACATAAGGGTCAAATAAAAATTGGAGATAATGCAAAGATCACTTCAACAACTTGCTTTGCAACATAATGACTTATGGTGCACAACATGCTCATCAGAGGGTCACACTATAGACAACTATCGATATGATGATCAACGTCAATTTCATGACGACAAAATATTGTACCATGAAGAAATAATATCATTCCCATAAGAAAGAATATTATTCCAAGAGGAACCAAGACTATTTCTAGAATAATGATGACCAGATAATTTTCAAGTTGTTCAAACAAACTATTATTGTGACATATGCAAAAGGTTTGAGCTTTAATCGATGGTAGAATTCCCATATAATGTTGACAGTGTTAAACCAATATGGTGTGGCATTTTCCAAACTACTCAACATAACACTACAAAATGTGTGAAGAATTTGAATAGGAAGGAAAAATACTTGTTGGTCTATCAAGCGCAAACCATCGACTGTAGCAATCAAAGGGGCCGAGACTTCCAAAAAAATGACCAACACAATAATGGGTACAACCGATGAGGGGGTTACAATGGTGGATGAATATGTAACAATAATCATGATGATCACCCTTTTAGTCAAGGGAATCCTCAATGTTTTATTTGTTTCAGTGAAGAACGTTTGAGTACTAATTGTCCCTGGAAGGATAGGACAAAAGTCAAATTTTGTACGAA
The DNA here is from genome assembly GCA_027924585.1 of Larix kaempferi. Classification (NCBI taxonomy): domain Eukaryota; kingdom Viridiplantae; phylum Streptophyta; class Pinopsida; order Pinales; family Pinaceae; genus Larix; species Larix kaempferi. The sequence continues at coordinate 25,073,004 of BSBM01000158.1, read as the reverse complement.
ATGTGGGGTGGGAGAGAACTCGCTAAAGGACTACCCCATCATGCTCGAAAAGACCATAAATAAAAAGAATGTTAATATCTTGTTTGATGTTTCTAAGCATGAAGCAATAAATTCTAAAAATTTGCATATCATTACTAGATAAGGCACGGATATTGGAAGTGACAACCCCAACGTCACAAAAATTCAAAGTAAAGAAGATAACTATCCCAATCCATACAAGCAAAGAGAAATTTTTAATAATACTACAATTTTTTTCAAGAGTTCACATCTAAGAAGACACTACAGAATCACGAAATAAAACATTGAATGAATTATTGCAAATTCTCATGAAAGAATATGACGTCGCATGACTAATTGACTTAATGTATATGATAAGAAATAATCCAACAAATGAAAAAGTTTCTAAAATAGTTACAGGATAAACCAGAAAGATAAATTCGACATTGGTCCACTGGTTGACCTCGAAGTTGAAGGATATTGCACCTCACAAGTAGTTCTCGACTTCGGCTCCCAAGCTAACATAATGACTCAGTCTACCTGGGAAAGTTTGGGATGGTCATGTCTATCTGAGTCAGGAATCTATCTTAAGTTTGTCGACTAGGGCTTGATCGAACCCACTGGAGTATGGAAAAATGTTAATACCGTAATTATGGGTATTGACACTCAAGTCGACTTCGAAGTCATCAACCCAAAAGATAGATCCAAGTCCTTCCTTGCACTAGTCGGTCAACCATGGGTAATAAAAATGAAAGATTTTATTTCAATAGAGAAAGATAGAATAACATTGAAAGGAAAAGGTAACAATGTCATCGTACCCATTTATCTATCCAAGGAAAACCTTTGGCTGAACCAGATGAAAACAATGCAGACATAAGGATTTATATGTCCAAATCATGGAAAATAATGAAGAATCAATTGAACCTAATGAAAACGGGAAGATCCACTTGGGATCACTCATGTCAATCAACCAAAATTTCAAATTAGAGCTATATGATTGAAAATTTGAAAACTACAAAGCACATGTAAGAGACTGTTGGCCAGTCAAAATCATTCCTCAACACTTAGTATGAGAATGCTATGCAATTTCAGTAAATCCAAAAGTATCTGAGAACAAATTAAGGGAATACTCCTCTTTAATTCCAAAAAAAACCAAGTCGACTAATCTTCCACCACTTAGGTACAAAGAACATGAGTCACCATCGACTCATATCAAAGAAGTCTCTAAGAATTTTGGAGAACAAGGTTGACTTCATAGCTTAGTTGAAACTTTTACAGGTTAGGAGGCTAGGTGGTCGGACACCCATCAGTCCCATCTACGAACTTGGATGACCACTTCAACTTATTTTTTTTGAGGATTTGGAGGAAGGAAGCTCACAACACAAGCAGAAATTCAGAAATTTGTCAAGGACAAGATATCGTCGAACACATTGACATGTGTGAAAAAGAATGGAAAAGGATTGGTTACCGGGATGAGCAAGTATAGCCACATATGTTTCCCAGCACATTGGATGAATTTCCCAATAAATTGTTTAAAATGGAGGAATATAGGAGAGAAAAATTTAACTTGAACAACCTTATAGAAAATTTTATTAAGGATTTCTTAGTTCCCCCTATGGAAGAATGACTTAAGGAAGAAGTACAAGAAATTCACCAATTCATCAAACTGACGGAATGACCAGTCAATGCAACCGACACTAGTAATCGATCAAAGCTCAGATTGAAATCATATCACGACTACCTAGAATAAACAAAATCATCTCCCCACTCGGCTAAACTTGGAGAATGATAAAACCCCAGGGAAAATTTTTTGATGGAAGAAAGATCGTCCTCGAATAGCTCAACCAATAAAATTAGTTCTAAATTGTTTTACTAAAGATAAAGAAGATGATCATGAAATGGGAGACTCCCCCCCATCCTTCACTTAATTCAAGGAAGGAGAATGGCCAATTAATGAATCAAAAGCACCTGAATGGATGGATGCGGAAATAAAAACAAAAGAAGTCGATATCTCTATCAACGAAAAACCCAAATGGCAAAAATTGGTGATTACTAATCTAAACAACAAACAACAGAAATAACAGATCTTAAAGAATATCAAGATGTATTTTCTAGAGAATATAAAGACTTGAAAGGGTTGGTACAGGAAATGGGAGAGATGAAAATAAAAATCATGCCAGATGCAAATCCTGTTAAGAAACGACCATATAAACTAGCTCATAAATACAAATACATAGTAAAAAAAGAAATTGAGAATATGTGAGTTGCTGGAATTATATACCTTGTCGGCCAGTCAGAGTGGGATAGTACTATGATCGTCCAACCAAAGAAACATGACCCCAAGAGACTACAAATCTATTTCGATATCAAAGGCCTAAATATAAAGTAACCCCCACAGACCTGTTTTCGACACCTTTTGCCGACGAATTATTAATGAAGTCACTAGTCATGAATGCTACTCCTTCAAAGACAGTTTATCAAGATATAAACAAGTACTTATAAAAAAGGAATATCAAAACAATGCTACATGTCATGTCCTCGATCCCCTCAGTGCCCTTTGGGGTGATGGGAGACCACCTGATCCATTTTTTTCTCCAAAACCTTCCATTTTCGCACACAGCCGCAATGGCTTTCGTTCCGCAATCCGCATTGCGGAACTCGGAAGTTAGATTGCCAAACTTACCTGCTCTGGAAGAAATCACCTCCGCAATCCGCAATCTGCATTGCGGAACTCGGAACTGCGGGAATCCAAAATTCACACTCTGGTAAAACAACCCTTCCGCAATCTGCAATCCGCATTGCGGAATTCAGAACCGCGGAAGTCCAAATTGTCGTCCCGGTGAACTTCTCCTTCTGACTTCCACAATCTGCAATCCACATTGCGGGCGCAGAAAGTCTGAATTCCAACCACGCGAATCCAAGTTGTTCACTGGCCTCTACAATCTGCAATCCGCATTGTGGATCCAGGAATGCAGAACCGCACTATCTGCAACAACAAACTTCCCAAGGGAATAAATTCCTCCTCCTTAAGCCAAATTGGGTAAGGTTGGTACCGTTGGAAAGCTATTAGAGAGCTCTATCCATTGGTGCAACCTCCTGCCCCAAATGAGGTCTATAAACTTGTCAATTTTCCAATTTAATTTATTGTTTATAACTCCCTCCCATGTGCCTTTAACCTTCAACAATAAATCTACTTTCCTCCTGCCATAACTTCATCCTTCCTATGACCCACAAAGAAACATTGAACACCACAGGGCCATATAGTTCTTCCCCTGTCTAGGTGAGGCCAAGCAGTCCTTGAAATCATGTATACAATGCATAAAGGAACATCTAAGGTGAATAAAACTAAGGTCAACTCATACATCTAGCACATGTAAAAGTAGTAATGCATTAAACTCATGCAAATGAATGAGGTATTCAATATGAACTCATCCTTCTAATCAGGATTATACATAGTCTGCTTATCAATCAAATTCATATAAACATTCATTCAATAAGTCGTACATGAACACAAGAGCATAACACATGAAACATCAACATTTCCTCCATATAATACTTATATTTGAATTCTTGAAGTTGCCCAAGCAACTGGCTAAGTGAGAGCAACGTTCCACCCAACCTTAGGTCTCTGTCCAGCCTATACTCTTTCAGCTGAGAGACCACCCCTGAGCTGGGTTGTGTATCCACTAAGGAGCGCTAAGTACTCTCTCACAGTCAAGATCTCATCCCCATGCTAAGCCAACATGTAGTTGGGTTTATCAAGCATACGAGCGAACAAGGATGCTAAGCCAACCTACAATGGGTTTATCAAGCATATGGGGTAAACATAACCATGCTAAGCCAACCTACAGTTGGTTTTATCAAGCGTACAAGGTAAACATAACCATGCTAAGCCAACCTGCAATTGGTTTTATCAAGCATACAAGGTAAACATAACCATGTTAAGACAACCTGGAGTTGGGTTTATCAAGCATACAAAGGAAACAGGGAGGATATTGCTAAGCTAGTGAGATGAACCACAGAGCTATAGGAATCTCAACACTCAGCATATATGGCACCCACATTACCCACCTCACCCAACACAAGCAAGGTCCTCTTCTCTGCTGCACAGTCCCTCAAGGCCCCTTCCCTTCCAGTGATATCCAGGGTGGGCATATAAAGGTCCAACTCCTAGTTTTATGAGATTACATCCCTCACTAGGTTTATCAAGAATTCCAACCCTAAATCGACCTTATATCTTTGTTAATCCAGCTGGCTCTTCTCAAGGTTTCGGACTAGGCTCTGTCCTACATTTTAACTCTCTGCAAACATAACCCAGGTATTCTCACAACTCTGTAGTTCATCTCGGGGTTTTCTTTCATAGATTTCCCGAATAGACAAGGTTCACATGCAGGGTTTTCTATGGCATTCCACTCTGTAAATTCGAATTACACAGGAATCATGATTTTTCATTCTCTGCGCACGGCTTGGATCTGCAATGCGGGTCAATGATTAAATGCGTGAATGAATGAATGATTTTTTCCCCCAGTTTTTGGGTCAACAATGGGTAGTCGTCCGAACGCTGAATTCCCAGGTGGTTGAGTGTATGTAACACGAGCCATGCTCCGCCATACGGATTCGCAGGGTCACCCCATACTTAATCGGCTTCATCAATAGGGTTTCTCCACCACTCTCTTACAACAACAATAAATGTTAGCATGGAGGTCAAATGGGTTCATAAACGGACAAGTGACGGCATGGGATCCCATCCCATAACCCCCTCACTTCTCCCTAGTGGATACACATGCCCCTTTCTCATTCGATGCATCCTTAGCCAGTGTTGGCACGGGATTAGTCCGCATGAAGTGCGGAAGCTGACAACTGCAAAGAAGGACCATCCGCGGAAGAAAGGGTCATTCGCAAAGAATGAGGAAGCACAAGATTAGTTTAGGTTGTAGAAAGGGTCATTTGGACCATCTTGTAACCGCCATAGTTGGATATAAATACGAATATGAATGTCATCCTAAGGGCATCCTAGAATCATTATCATTGTGATTATGTGGTTCAATTGTAATTTTCTATGTTTTCGCAGTTTTGTATGGATCCGAGATAAGATGTTCTGAACTGTTTCTCCAAGGGTTATACTGCAGGTTTTGATGAGTTAATGCATGAAGATGTTTGGATCTGTTCTTTTGTCTCTGTTTATGTCGAATAATGGATGTTGTGTTATGATTTATGTTGTATTTTTTGTAAGGTTTCATTGATGCGATCTCCAGTATTTCCCTGTTGATGCGAATATCCATTATGTATTGAATATGCGAATGGTGAATACATGGTTAATGTGCGAACGATGAATGTATGAATGTATGCAAATGTGAATCTCTGGTTTTTGCTGCGATAGAGTTGAAGTAGTTGCATGTCCTTTCCCCAATGGGGAAACTTGGTTCCTGCAGCCCCCTTAATCATCTCGAGTGAGACCTCACTTGCTTCGCGACTGTTGCTGGAAAGGGTAAAACCTTTCTGGGTCGTTGCTTAAGGGTGTTTGGTTGGTGTTTGTTGATGATAGAGCGAAGTGAACCCATGTCGACAAAACTGTGTTAACAAATGGTTCCGTTGTCGGGACCCTGAAGAAGAAAGACAAGGACATGCTGTGGCACCCGATGAAACCGAAGATTCAGGATTGGTTTGACAAGAAAGCAGAAGAATTCGGAGAAGAAGAAAATCAGAACCCCGGGAAGACGACAAGCAGTTTGTTGAAAATCATATTTATTCGGATATCCATGAGATATTCTTCTGTGAATTCCCGGTATTGTTGCACGAGTGGTTGGCGTAGCTAACGTTTCAGAAGAACCATTGCCAAAAGAGTGAGCCTGATCCCTGGACTCCAGAATTGATCCAACGGCTGCAATGGGTCGACAATAAGGTATCATGGGCTATTGAATTCTGGGTATATAGTATCCTAGAGGGATACATCACTGAGTTTTCCATGGACACGATCAAATCATACAACGACGCAGAAAGGAAATTTTTCAAAGGCCCTAGGGGGAGATTCTTGCTATCGCTGAAGCTGTGGATTAAGATGCTCGTCTATGAAAAGGGAATACTAAGGATGAACTCCGACAAGTAGAAGATCAGTGTGCGGAAGGTGTGGGTACCGCGTGAATGCGGGTCTAGTAGAAAGATGCAGGGTATATGTACATGAGAGACGACGAATTTTTAAGGGAGGTCGACGAAGAATGTGGTACCTTGAAGAGTGGGGTGATATTCCGGTGACCCGAGAAGAAGAGGAGGATTGAGAGAGAGTCTCCTAAGGGGACCAAAATGGAATACTGCGAAACAGAACCACAAGGGACAAAGCGACCTTATTACGACGAAGAAGAAAGTGAACAAGCTACCCCATAAGCCATAGAAGGATGGACCCTAAGCCACAATGTACCTTCAACTCCGCGCACTACTCAGAACTTGATAAGAGGAAATACAAGTTATTCACAGAGCTGTCCTACTTGCTAGAATAGTAGTAAGAGTAGCGGATCAGTAAATAATAATAGTAGAAGCGCAAGAATGGCAGGTGACGATGCAAAGATGCCAACCTCCCAAGGTAACAAAACCGAGGATCCCGAACAATACTGGTTTTTGTGCGAGGCAGTATGGACCATAAAGCAGGTCCAAGATGAAGATATAAAAAAGGGACAGATAACGACGACCCTCAGGGGCCGTGCGCTAGACTGGTATATGAAGTTTACTAAGGTATTGACGGGGAATCCAGGTAAAACATTGATATAGATCAAAGCAGGGATGATCGATGAATTTAGAAAACCAAAATATGAGTCGCAGTACATTACTGAGCTCAAAGAAATCAAACAGTTTCCCAACAAGTCAGTATGGGACTTCTACCAGCGATACAAAACACTAATGGCGAAAGTGAGTTTTGGGATGAACGATATGCAGCATAAAGAATGTTTTATCGTTGGATTGGTGCCGCACATTCGTGGGCCGCTGATGCAACAAAAGGTAGTGACTCAGGCAGAAGCACTAGAGATCGCAACTAATCGGAGAAACAGGCTTGGGAATGGATCGAAAACAAACGCAGCTGGAAAACTTAACGATCCAGCTACAAGACATGAAGAAAGGAAAAGAGGCCTGCGAAGACGTATGGTTCACTAGATGTAGGACAGAAGGACATCACAAGGATCAATGCCCAGAATTCCAAGAATATTTGCAATCAGGTGCACCAAATACCCTCAGTCAGGGAGGGTTGCCTTGGTGTCGCATCTATCACACGAGAGGACATCGACCGGAAGAATGTGTGTACCTACAGAAGATGGTGTCGAAACCAGTGAACTTGTATTGCAAGTTTTGTCGATTGGTTGGCCACGACGAGAAAGAATGCATAGCTTATGACCTACTCCAAGAAAGGACTGCGGACACTTTCTTCATGAAAGGGGAGGAGTAACCACCGGTACAACAAAAACAACAGTATAATCAAGCACAGCTGCAATACAATCCACAACTGCAGTATGATTAGTCGCAGTATGGCTAACCGACATATCCTCAACCACAATTTAAACAACTACAATACGGTCAATTGCCATATTCGCAGCCGCAATATGGTCAACCGCAATACCCACCATCCGGACCACTGCGAGGAGGATTTAGAGGGGGGTTCCGTGGTGTCCGAGGTACTGGTGTCGGCCGAGGAGGAGCTGATGGACGAGGTCGAGGACCCATCATATGTTACAATTGTGGTCAACAGGGGAATTATCAGAGGGATTTATCGAATCCAACACCACAGTGCACTTACTGCAACACTATGGACCATGGTGTCGAAGATTGTCCTCAGCTCATAGAAAAGCAGCAAACTAAGAACCTGCCCCCACCTCCACAAAATCAGAACCAGAACCAGAATCCTCCATGGGTATAGAAAATATCAGAAGAGATTAGAAGTCAAAATGCGACTGTCGGAATAGTGACCCGAGGAAGAGATGTGACAGGGGCTGACAGGTCACAGGTTAGCATCCGACCGACAGCATGGAAACAAGTCACATTTGATGCGGAAGTAGAAAGGGATTTTTTTTAAAAGCATAGGAGGAAATGAGACAGAGGAGGCAGTCACCTCTTCACCAAGAAGAAGTTACCTATGATATGCCACCGACGTTCGACATGAAAAAGTCGCAGAGAAAGTCTAACACCTTAAGAGCCTTCTTGGAAAGTTTCCTGGAGTTGGAAAAAGATTAGGACGCATTAGCGGAGATATCCAACCTCTTGCATCAACGGGAGGGTGCACGACAGGAGCGGACGGTCAATCACATACATAAGAGAAAGACATGATGAGAGATGCGGATGTCTACGCAAGTCGAAGCGTTCGATGTCGACTCCATTATCTTGGACTTGGGGTCGGACGTCAACATCTTGACAAAACAGACCTGGGAAACAATGGGGAAACCACAGTTGGTTTGGTCCCTGGTGCAACTGCGACTAGCAAACCAAAGTAAGGTCACCCTGATCGGTCGACTATGCCAGGTCCCTGTTGAGATCGAGGGACTCAAAACATACACAGATTTCGATGTGATCGAAATTGTGGACAATACAATTCCCTACCCAATGATGTTAGGGATAGACTGGGTGATGGAGAACCAGGATATTATCAACTTCAAGAAGATAACTATGTCGTTCGAGAACCGCGATATAAGGGTAGTCGCACCTCTTGATCTCACGGAAGGGTAGAGGTATGTTGAACCAATAAGGGATGAATTCACCGAGGGATGAGACAATCTATACAACATTTCCGAATATTACATCAACCCTACTGCAAATGGAGAGTTAGGGTGGCGCAGTAGAAGATCGACATCGTCAAATTCGAACGAAGCACTTGAAAATTGGCAGAACTGGCTGCATGAAGTGTCATTTAGCAGGTGTGCACGGATCACTTAGTTTCTATGAAGGGTAGCCACAGAAGAGTGCGAGCTACCGACGTATGAGGGATTCCCCAATTTGGTTACATTTATCACTGAATTTGAAGAGAAAGTGGCAGAACCACAATGAATCTTGGCCTTAGAGGAAGCCATGAAGGCTACACCATAACTAACTGGCCACTATGTCGACACCTAATGATGGTTAGGTTCGGCGACACTGTAGGATACTGCAGAAGGAAGTATGATGGCAGAAGAAACCCAAAGGAGCATTTGGATGAATGTGAAAGCAAATGGGGACCACGAGCGATACAGGAATGGGTGCATGCATTTATTCACACACTGGATGAAGTACCGCAAAGCTGGTATATCGCAGCAGAACTGCGACGTGGAACAATCTCATGGGAATAACTAACAATTGGTTTTAGCCAAACGTTCAGTTTCTCCGACGAAAACCCCTTCATCCACAATGCTTTACAGGAGGTCCAAGAGAAAGTATTCGATGTAGTTCCAACAGAGAAACCCATGGGACTTCGATGGACTGCGACACCCCAAATTATGATGGAATGCTGCAACATAACAGGAGATTCAAATGATGAATATGATCCGAGGGATACATATATCCCAGAGTCAGAAGGAAGTCGCAGTGTTGAGGCACTAGATATGCCTTCCGACAAGTTTCAACAGCCATTGCGAATCAAGAAAGTGAACATTGGGTCGGAAGAGAATCCCAAGTTCACAAGCATCAGAGACTACTGGGATGACTCGACTATTGAGAAGATGACGGACCTATTGCACGAGTTTCAGAACTTGTTTCCGATGAAATTCTCAGAGATGAAAGGAATTTTGGGGGACCTCAGTGAGATGAAGATCCCATTGAAACCTAATGCGAATTTGGTTAAGCAACATCCTTACCAGCTGAATCCATGGTACAAGGAAAGGGTGAAGACTGAGATTGAGAGAATGCTGGAAGCAGGCATTATAGAACCAGTAGAGGAATAAAATTGGCTCAGCCCAATGGTGGTCCAAGATAAGAAAACCGACGAATTCAGGATCTGTGTCGATTTAAGAAAGTTAAATGACGCATGCCTACATGATCCATTCACTACACCATTTATGGATGAAGTATTGGAAGGAGTGGGTGGTCAGGAAATATACTCCTTCACAGACGGATTCTCTGGCTACCACTAGATAAAGATTGTAAAAGAGGATCGGAACAAAACAACTTTCATCACTGAGTGGGGATGCTTTCAATATACGGTGATGCCATTTGGACTGAAGAATGCACCAACAATTTTTTCAAGATTAGTAGTCTTGGCGTTCAAGGACTACATCCATAAATTTCTCGTAGTATACATGGATGATTGGACAGTGTACGAGTTGGTCAAGGATCACGTCATGAATCTGAGGTTGATGCTGGAACGATGTTGACAGCATCAGATTTCATTAAAACTAAAGAAATGCATTTTCTGCGCTCCGTTTGGGATTTTTTTGGGGCACATTGTTTACAGGGAAGGAATGCTAGTCGACCGTGCAAAGATCGCAATTATTGTCGACCCCCCACCGCCAACAACAGTCAAGCAATTAAGAGTGACGTTGGGACACACAGGATACTATAGGAAGTTTATCAAAGGTAAATGGGAATCGATTAAAAACCTATCGCCATGAGCAGGTGCATAGCAGTTGAAGAACAAGGTGAAAAAAAAAGAAGCAATTATGACAAAAAGTGGGAGACATGGCCCGACAGGTCGCTCGTCGGCGCTTAGCATGCGTGAGTCCACTTAGTGCATGATTACCGTGGCTAAGAAACATCGGAATACAACGGAATGGTATGATGACACACTCGAATACAAATTCAGATGGCTATGGGAAATATTTCGCAAATGATTTAATAACCAGGTGTCAAGGACACGAGGGGCAAGCATAAATATAGGTGCAGAGATTGATGAATGTAGGATGAGTAAATAGAGTCAGCAGAGGAGAATAAGTAAGTTGGATAACGCAATTCAGTAAGGCAGATTCAGAGAGTTAGTCAGTTGAGTGAGCAAGCCCAAGGAATCTGTGGAAAAGGGAAGTGCGATAGTTTCAATGGTGCATTTCGTTTCCAACGGAAGCACTCCAGGTGCGCTAAGGGAAAGGATGACGAGTGTCCATGAAAAAACAACAAAGAAAGTGGAGCAGACAATGGGGAGGAACGACGATGAAGTCCCACCCAAGATGTCTAAGAGAATGGTAGTAGTTAGAAGAACCATGGTCCCTACGACCACCAAAACACCAAGGGCAGAGGCACAATGGCTCCAGTAGCGGACGGTCAAATGTGCGAAACACATGTGCTAGAGTAGTTGGATTGTTTCCCAATTTGGTGACGTCGATGAACTTTTTCCCAGACCAAAACAAGCATGAAGCGCAAGAGCAGGCACAGAAGGGATAGATGACGAAGGTTTCCGGAGACTGGAGGATGAGTTTGAGAAGTACATGACAGCGAGCTCCAGACAGCAAGAACAACTTTAGAAATTTAGCACAACAAAGGATGATAACAACACCAGAGGTGTTCATTTGAGGTGGCTCAAGGGCGAGCCACAAGTTTGTGTTGGGGGCCTGTTGGCATGAGATTAGTCCGCATGAAGTGCGGAAGCCGACAACTGCAAAGAAGGACCATCCGTGGAAGAAAGGGTCATTGGTGGAGAACGAGGAAGCACAAGATTAGTTTAGGTTGTATAAAGGGTCATTTGGACCATCTTTTAACTGCCATAGTTGGATATAAATACGAATATGAATGTAAGCCTAAGGGAATCCTAGAATAATTATCATTGTGATTATGCGGTTCGATTGTAATTTGCTTTGTTTTCGCATTTTTGTATGGATCCGTGATAAGATGTTCTGAACTGTTTCTGCGAGGGTTATACCGCAGGTTTTGATGAGTTAATGCATGAAGATGTCTGGATCTGTTCTTTTGTCTCTATTTATGCCGAATAATGGATGTTGCGTTATGATTTCTGTTGTCTTTTCTGTAAGGTTTCATTGATGCGATCTCCAGTATTTACTTGTTGATGCGAATATCCATTATGTATTGAATATGCGAATGCTGAATTCATGGTTAATGTGCGAATGATGAATGTATGCAAATGTGAATCTTTGGTTTCTACTGTGATAGAGTTGAAGTAGTTGCATGTCCTTTCCCCACTGTAGAAACTTGGTTCCTGCAGCCCCCTTAATCATCTCGGGTGAGACCTCACTCGCTCCGCGGGTGTTGCTGGAAAGGGTAAAACCTTTATGGGCCGGTGCTTAAGGGTGTTTGGTTGGTGTTTGTTGAAGACAGGGCAAAGTGAACCCCTGTCGACAAAACTGTGTCAATAGCCATTTTTCTTGGCAATTCATTGCAATATTTAAATGTTTACATCATTTACAGTATTTCATGGCTTAACAGTCCATGAATAATCAAACTCTCAAATAATTGCCTATTCAATTAAACCTTAAGCATCCAATAGTGGGGCCTTGGCCTTGATCTCCACACTAGGGAAATACACCTTGCATATACACAATATTTATATTAAGACCAATAATCACTAAGGGAAAAATATGGGTATTACAACTCCCTCCCCCTTAGAACAACACGGTCCTTGGTGTTCCCAAAATTGAACAAAAATGGGAATGCCTCTCTCATGGTATCCTCCAGCTCCCATGTAGCCTCTTTGGGACTAAGGTACTTCCATTGCACCTTCACCTTCCTGATGGCCCTGTTTCGGAGCAAAATAACCTTCTTGTCGAGTATGCACATAGGCTCCACTTGGAACTCTCCTTCGGGTTCCACCTGTATCACATGCCAATCAATTATATGATTAGGATCATGTACATATTTCTTAAGCAAAGAGACATGGAAAACATTTTGAGCTTTCATGTTAGCATGCAATGAAATACTACATGCAACAGGTCCTATTCTATCAAGGACTTCAAATGGCCCACAATATCTAGGTGCCAACTTGGCACAACTTCCCAACTTCATGGAAATCTTCCTGGGTATCACTCTTAAGTAAACATGATCCCCAATCTGAAATTCATTGTGCACTCTCTTCGAATCTGCATAACTCTTATGTCTGTCCTGATTTGCCTTCAAATTCTGCCTGATTTTAACAACTTCCTCTTCCATCTCCTTGATCATTTTGGGTCCAAGCACTACTCTGTTCACTGGACTATCCCAACTCATTGTAGTTCTACATCCTCGGCCTTACAACACCTCAAAAGGGCTCATCTTCAATGATGCTTGATGTCCGCTGTTGTATGCAAATTTCACTAAGTGTAGATAGTCTTCCAACTTGGATGGTTTATCCATCACATACATCCTCAGCATGTCCTCAAGAATCTGATTCACCCTCTCATTATGACCATCAGTTTGAGGATGATAGGTTGTGCTGAAATTCAATCTAGTTCCTAATTCCTGGAACAATCCTTTCCAAAATTTAGATGTGAACTTTGTGTCACAATCTGAAATTATTTCCTTGGGAAATCCATGCAATATGAATATCTCTTTCATGAATACATTTGCAATATCATTTTCCTTGTGAGTGGACTTGATTGGAATGAAATGAGCTACCTTCGATAGCTTGTCCACCACTACCATGATTGAATCATGCTTCTTCACTGTCATTGGAAATCTTGTTATAAAATCCATAGAGATCACTTCCCACTTCCATTATGGAAGGGGAAATGGTTGCAACAATCCTGCTGGATGTTGATGCTCTACCTTGACCTGCTGGCACTTTTGACACCTAGCAATATACTCTTCTATGTCCTTATTCATTCCATGCCAAAAGTACTGCTTCCTTGTTGTTGTTATAGTTTTCTGATATCCTGGGTGACCAAAATATGGCTTTTGGTGTATCTCACCCAACACAAGCTCCTTCAATTCTGCACAATTTGGAATGTACAGTCTGGTACCTTGATACATGAGAAAATCATCTTCTTCAATCTGATATATTGCATACTCGTCCACAATACCCTGCTACAATTTCTCCTTTATTTGGAGGTAATCTTCATCATTAGCTTGAGATTCAAGAACCCTTGCATTCAAATATGATTTACAAACACTCACTGCTGCAATATGAAACCTCCTGCTGAGTGCATCTGCAACCAGATTCTCCTTACCTTTGACATGCTTAAAAATTCCAAGTCAAATTCACAAAGGAACTCCATCCACCTAGTTTTCCTAGCATTCAGATAGATTTGGCTGGTCAAACAAATATTTTAAACTCATGTGATCAGTCTTGAGTTCAAATATTCTTCCTAGGAGATAATGTCTCCACCTCTTGAGTGCATGAGTTATGGCTTCTAGCTCTAATTCATGTGTGGCGTAGTTTCTTTCATGCTGCTTCAACTTCCTTGACTCATAACCAATGACAAACCATTCTTGCATTGACACTCCACCGAGCCCTTCAATGCAAGCATCCATGCACACCACAAAGTATTTATTTGGATCTGCAATCTTTAAAACAGGAGCACTAGTAAGTAATTCTTTTAACTGCTGAAAGCTGCTTTCACATTTTTCCTACCATGTAAATTTGATATTCTTCCTTTGCAATGAAGTGATTGGATGGGCTATCTTGGAGAAGCCTTCAATAAAACTTCTGTAGTTACTAGCAAGACCCATAAAATATCTTACATCTGCAACATTCTTAGGAGTAAGCTAATCCATTATGGCTTCAATCTTCTCTGGATCCACTACTAATACCTTTTGCCGATATAATATGACCCAAATACTGCACCTTCTTTTGATAAAATTCACACTTGATTAGCTTGGCATACAGTTGGTGTTTTCTAAGGACTTGCAACACCATCCTTAAATTCTCTTTATGTTGTTCTTCATTCCTTGAATAGACAATAATTTCATCCAAGAATACAATCACAAACTTATCCAAGTATTGGTTGAAGACACTATTCATGAGGCACATGAATGTGGCAGGTGCGTTGGTAAGACCAAATGGCACCACATTGAATTCATAATGACCATATCTAGTTCTAAAAGTTGTCTTATGAATGTCTTCTTCCTTTATCCTCACTTGATGGTAGCTAGACCTCAAGTCAATCTTGGAAAACACTCTAGCTTCCTTCATTTAATCAAACAAGTCATCAATCCTTGGAAGTGGATACTTGTTCTTAACTGTCACCTTATTTAACTGCATGTACTCTATTCACAGTTTCAAAGTTCCATCTTTCTTCTTGACAAACAACACAGGTGCACCCCAAGGAGATACACTCAGTCTGATATACTCTTTATCCATTAATTCTTGCAGCTGCATCTTTAGTTCCATCAGCTCTGGTGTGCTCATTCTATAAGGAGCTTTAGAGATGGGTGCTGCTCCCGGAACAAGATTAATGGAGAAGTCAATATCTCTCTTGGGTGGTAGTCCTGGCACTTCATCCAGAAACACATCTTGGAACTCTTGCAATAGCTGGAAGTCTTCTATTCTCGGTCCCTTATCCCCTGATGAGTCTGATATGTGCACTGCATATAATTGACAACCCTTTCTATACAAATTTCTCAACTGCAGGGTTGTAATCTGCCTCACTGAAACGTGCCTTAGAATTCCTCTAACCAACATTGGTCTTCCTTCTTCATCGAGGCATTCAAGTACCTTCTCATAGAAGTCAATATTGGCTCTATGTCTTTCCAACCAGTCCATACCTATTAGGAAATCATAGGATCCTAATGGTAGAAAATTCAAATTTTCTTTGGCGAGGAACGATTTCAACTCTATGGGGCACTCTTTCACTACTTCACTCACCCTTCTCTTGGTACCTGTGGCTAATTGGACTAACCAAGGCTTACTATGATTTACTTTACCAAGAGAACAACCTTCAACTATCTTAGGAGACATATAGCTATGAGTAGATCCTGGGTCAATTAAAACATAAATAGATTGCTTGGAAATCTTACCTTCAAATTCTACCACTACTGATTGGTGGTCTGCTTGGTGATCATCCAGTGCTGCATAAATCCTAGGTGTTGATCTTGCCATATCTTCTACTGTGGTTGCTTCTTCAAGTTAGTGCAATTTTGGGGATATTTCTCCCTTCTAGTTGGACAATCTATAAGCATGTGGTTTCCTCCACAACCCCAACACAGAAGTGGTCCTTTTGATGTCTTATCTGTTGCTACAGCTAGCTTGAATCCACTTCTTGCTTGATGTCCCTATGGAAAAGTTATGGGCTGATTTTTGAATGGTGGTTCGAATCCACTTCTCCTTGGTTCAAACTTTCCTTTGGGTTTTCCTTTCCATGCTGGTTGCAACTCTGACTTACCCTTTCTCTTCTCATAGTAATGCATGGCCATTCTAATAGCTTCATCAAGACTAGGTGGGTTGACAAATTCAATCCTATCTCTGAAATTCGGTGGTAGGCTACCAAGGAAACATTGAATCTTCACTCTTTCATCCTTGATGTAGTATAAATACCTCAACAAATCTAAAAACTTATGAACATGCTCTTCCATGTAATTCTTCCCCAATATGAGTTCATCTAACTCCTTTCTCTTGTTGACATAATACCTAGATGATAGGTATTTTTCCTTGAAATATCTTTGGAATCTCTCCCAACTGATCCTTCTTTCATTGGTTCTCTTCACTTGTATGAGGTGTTCCCACCAAATGGAATCTCTTCCATTCAGATTGTAGATGGAAACTATGGCTTTCTCATTCCATGAGTAGTCATGCATCATGAAGTACTTCTTCATTCCAAGAAGCCATGCCTCATCCTCTTGACTTGTTTTGCTTTCTTCGTCAAAGGTAGGAGGTCTTGCCTTCCTAAATTCTCCTTGTGGGAATCCTCTGGATTTCCCTCTTCTCTCAGTTCTGCTGGAAGTGTGCCTAGGGCTCTTTTGAGAATCTCTGGAGTGTCCTGACCTGTTGGATAGTGATCATGAAGAGGGGGTTTTGTGCCTTCTTCTCACAGAACCCATTCTAGGGCTTGGAGACCTCTGCTTAGAACGGCCTCTAGAGTGACTTCTTGCATTTCTCTCTTCTCTTCCCAAGTTGCTTGTGTTAGACCCGAGATTTACCCTCTGATGCATATCGTTAAGGCTCTGCAAAATGGCTGCATTGAGCTGGTGCTTCTCCTCCCGATCCTTCATCAACCTCTCATTGAAACTTACCATTGTATCAACCAAGTTATAGGGAGTTACGTGCTCCCTTCTTCCATTGGATTCTATTTTAGTATGTGCCTCTTGCACATTCTCTCCCAGCACATCTTCCTCGTGCTCATAAGGATGCTCATAAGGATCTTCTGCGTCGTTAATGGTCACCATTCTCGCTTTCCTGCACGTGGACTTGCTGTACGATTCAACTATCAATCTGTTGCATTCACTGTGCATGATAGAACATTTATTAGACAACATAAGAGTGCATAAAACTTAAAATATCCACACAATCTGGAATCAACCAGTCAATAAGAAATTTTAGGTTAAAACAACGCCACAGGTGCTTCTCCGCGTGCAATTTCTTCCACAGTTTGGCCCTAACAGCCCTAGTGTTGCAACTGAAGCTCTGATATCACTCTGTCACGTCCCCTATCCCATCAATTCCCTTCGGAGCAATGGGATACCACCTAATCCATTTTTTTCTTCAAAACCTTCTATTTTCACGCACATCTGCAATGGCTTTCGATCCACAATCCGCAATCCGCATTGCGGAACTCGGAAGTCAGATTTCCAAACTTACCTGCTTTGGAAGACATCGCCTATGCAATCCGCAATATGCAATCCACATTGCGGAACTCGAAATTGCAGGAATCCAAAATTCACACTTCGGTAAACCACTCCTTTCGCAATCTGCAATCCGCATTGCGGAACTCGAAACTATGGAAGTCCAAATTGTCGTCATGGTGAAATTCTCCTTCCAACTTCCTCAATCCGCAATCCGCATTGCGGGCGCAGAAAGGTGGAATTCCAACCATGCGAATCCAAGTTGATCATTGGTCTTTGCAATCCGCAATCCGCATTGCGGATGCGGGAATGCAGAACCACACTCTCTGCAACAACAAACTTCCCATGGGCATAACTTCCTCCTCCTTAAGCCAAATTGGGTAAGGTTGGTACCATTGGAAATCTCTTGGAGAGATATATCCATTGGTGCAACCTCCTTCCCCAAATGAGGTATCTAACCTTGTCAATTTTACAACTTAATTTATTGCTTATAACTCCTTCTAATCAGGATTATACACAGTCTGCTTATCAATCAAATTCATATAAACATTCATTCAATAAGTCGTACATGAACACAAGAGCATAACACATGAAACATCAACATTTCCTCCATAGAATACTTATATTTGAATTCTTGAAGTTTCCCAAGCAACTGGCTAAGTGAGAGCAACGATCCACCCAACCTTAGGTCTCTGTCCAGCCTATACTCTTTCAGCTGAGAGACCACCCCGCTGGGTTGTGTATCCACTAAGGAGGGCTAAGTACTCTCTCACAGTCAAGATCTCATCCCCATGCTAAGCCAACATGTAGTTGGGGTTTATCAAGCATACGAGTGAACAAGGATGCTAAGCCAACGTACAGTGGGTTTATCAAGCATATAGGGTAAACATAACCATGCTAAGCCAACCTATAGTTGGGCTTATCAAGCATACAAGGTAAACATAACCAGGCTAAGCCAACCTGCAGTTGAGTTTATAAAGCATACAAGGTAAACATAACCATGATAAGACAACCTAGAGTTGGGTTTATCAAGCATACAAGGGAAACAGGGAGGATATTGGTAAGCCAGTGATCTCAACCATAGAGCTACAGGCATCTCAACACTCAGCAAATATGGAACCCACATTACCTACCTCACCCAACACAAGGAAGGCCCTCTTCTCCGCTACATAGTCCCTCAAGGCCCCTTCCCTTCCAGTGCTATTCAGGGTGGGCATAGAAAGGTCCAACTGTTAGTTCTATGAGATTACATCCCTCACTGGGTTTATCAAGCATTCCAACCCTAAATCGGTCTTCTATCTATGTTAATCCAGCTGGCTCTTCTCAAGGTTTCGGACTAGGCTCTGTCCCGCAATTTAACTCTCTGCAAACATAACCTAGGTATTCTCACGACTCTATAGTTCATCTCAGGGTTTTATTTCATGGATTTCCTGAACAAATGAGGTTCACACACAGGGTTTTCTATGGCATTCGACTCTGTAATTTTGAATTACACAGGAATCATGATTTTTCCTTCTCTTCTCACGACTTGGATCTGCAATGCGGGTCAAGGAATGAATGCGTGAATGAATGAATGATTTTTTCCCCGGTTTTTGGGTCAACAATGGGTAGTCGTCCGAACATTGAATTCCCATGTGGTTGATTGTCTTAAGGAACAAGTAACACGAGACATGCTCTACCATACGGATTCACAGGGTCGCCCCATACTTAATCGACTTCATCAACAGTGTTTCTCAACCACTCTCTTACAACAACAATAAATGTCAGCATGGAGGTCAAATGGGTTCATAAACGGACAAGTGGTAGCATGGGCTACCATCCCATAACCCCCTCACCTCTCCCTAGTGGATACACATGCCCCTTTCTCATTCGCTGCCTCCTTAGCCAGTTTTCTTGGTAATTCATTGCAATATTTAAATTTTTACATCATTTACAGTATTTCATGGCTTAACAGTCCACGAATAATCAAATTGTCAAATACTCGCCTATGCAATTAAACCTTAAGCATCCACTAGTGGGGCCTTGTCCTTGAGCTCCACACTAGGGCAACACACCTTGCATATACACAATATTTACATTAAGACCAATAAGAACTAAGGGAAAAATAGGGCTATTACACTACACGTTTATGATAATTTGGGTCATTTTCATATAAAGTCATGTTGTTTGGGCTAAAAAATGTGCTAGCAGTCTTCTCAAGAATTCTCATGAAATATTTTCAGGAGTTTTTGAACAAAACCATGGATGTCTATTTTTACAACTAGACTATCTATACTATGCTCAAATACCACGTCTAGTGGCTCCGATTGATGTTGGAGAGGTGTCGACAGATCCATATCTCATTGAATATAAAGAAGTGTATTTTTTCCATGCCCATTGGAGTACTTTCAGGCCATGTAGTTTGTAAGGAAGGTATCAAAGTCAATTTGGAAAAAATCAAAGTTATTCTTGACTTGAAACCACCATTAAATCCTAAGCAAGTCAAAATATTGCTAGGTCATACAAGATATTATTGAAAATTTATAAGGTACTACTTTGACATGACATTTCCCTTAGAAGAATTACTCAAGCTCAATGTTGAATTTTTAAGGACATCAGAATGTGCGAAAAATATTCAACAGAAAATTGGTCGAAGCTCTAATCCTTAGATTTCCAAATTGATAAAAAAAATTTCATGTTCATATTGATGCATCAGGCATTGCAATCGATGCAATGCTCACCCAACCTGAAGGTGACAGAATCAATTATCCTAATTCATATTGATCCAGGAGTATCATTGCATCGTCAATCAAAGTTAAAGTCTTCAAAATGTAAATTAAAGCTTACAAGGATGAAGAGCTCATCGAGAGATTTCCGGCAATGCTTATTTCGTGGAAAAATACCTCTGGATGCAAAAGTTATTAGTGTTTGAAGTTTCGGCAAATGTTCAAAAATATAAAAAAGGGTTTTGGTCAATGTAATTTTTTATAAAATATTGGGGACTCCATGGGATTCAACCCCACGACCTCTAAGGGAGTCCAAAGCCTTCACAAGTCCGCCTAACCATCTCCGAACTTAACATGTTTATGGCCGAAATTATATTTAAGTTTGATCAAAGGTTTGTTTTGAAAAAAGGGGTGGGTCAAGGGATAACCTGTCCCTCGACCCCATTGTCTCATCGTGACCACCCCTTAGCATATATGTTATTAAACCTTATCCACATCACCGTAACCATATTTCAAACCATAACAACAGATTAGTGGTGGAACCATATACCATATGCCAACAAACTACCATATCACCGAAATATGGTATGCCACCGAATTAATACAACAAAACCACTAATTTAATGGAGTCGGTGGAATAGAACCCTCGACCTCCACTAACTATAGCAGTTTTGCCAATAGACCACAGCCAAGTCCTTGGTTGATATTTGGAATTATATTTTTAAATATTTGAACATATATTTTGGCCAAATTTGGAGGGCGTGTGGCTCCATTTTGCACCTAAAATTTGGGTTTTAAACATTATAAAATGTAACAAAAATTTCATGAAAAAATGGTGGTTTCGGGACAAAAATTTGCAAGTACAGACACGGAAACCAAGGTTGTTTACATGGAAACCGAGGTGGTTTTTTCTTGGAAACCAAGGTGGTTTTGCACGCATCCCAAGGTAGTTTTTGCACAGTGTTGTCATGCTTCCCGAGGCAGTTTCTGCACAGTATTGGCATGCTTCCCAAGGTGGTTTTATGCACAGTTCCCAAGGCAGTTTTGGCACGGTTCTTGAGGTCCGTACAACCATTAATGGGAATGGATACCGAGGTGGAATATGTATTGTTTTGTCTTTTATGCAGGCATAGTTTCTTGATTTGCGTGGCAGAGTTTATACTCATTTTTATTGATTTTTTGAGAGGATTGCAGTGGTGCTGTCTATTTTTGTTGATAACTGACAGAAAACAAAATTGTCTCCAGAACTCTCATTTTGTAAGCTTTGAAGACTAAATAAGATTGACCTTCTAACTAGAAGTGGCCCGGAGACGTAGCCCAAGGAGGGTGAACTTTGTTATCAGTTCTTGTTTAAAAATTTCATGGTTTGCATCTCTTTATGTGCTTCAGTTGTGTTCTTTAATTTTGTCATTTAATCCTCTTTAATGGATTTTAGCATTTAAACATTCACAAGCAAATAATGGTTATAAATATCTTGTCATTTTTGGATCACATATGCTAGTTGAAAGCTAAACAAAGCGGAACGGAAAATATTCAACGACTGAACGTGAGGGGTTAGGCATGATGTTCACACTCCAAAAATATCGACGTTACTTATTGGCTAACTTATCCACCTTCTTCATAGATCACTCGGCTCTCAAATATTTAGTTAATAAACCATTGCACCATGGTCGAATATGTCACTGGCGAGTCTTGTTATTCCAATAAGTTGAGTTTGAAATATTAGTCCGACCAGGAAATTCAAATGTGGGACCCGACCATGTTTCTCAAATAAACACCGATGAATAATTAGTCATCATAGGCGACGAGTTACTAGATGCACACCTTTTTCGAGTTGAGGCTTGTTAACTCTTAAATTTTGCACACATGCAACATTTCAACTAATATTGCGGTAAGGCATCATCAACATATAGCATGCATCTCACTGAAGACATCCTCATTAGATCCAGAAAGAAGAATGAGTCCAGAAATGCCAAAAAGTATTCAGAAGAAGAGGTCATGCGGTTAAGTCCTTGTTCACCTACGCTACAACGTGAGTAATCAGTTATGTGCCCGCGTGGGCCTCGTGCAGATTTTCCTTCAAAATCTGCGCAACTGTCAGAACGACGAGATCTCAACTATCCACAGTGCATTGAAGGCTCATGAAACCTCCCTCAACAACAAAAAATTGAATTTGGCTCTTCACATGCTTGGGAGCATTGAATAGCCCCCCCTTGTGTACTTTGGAACTACTTCATGAAGTGAAAGATTTCACACTTGGATCTAGGTGTTTCTTGGACATCTCTTTGCCTATAAAAGGAATCCATGGGCATGCATCTAAGAAGGGAAAATCATAGCAAGGTTATACTGTTGGAATTATGTTGAGACTTCCTCATAGTTCACCTCTTCCCCCACCTATTGGCGATCCCCAAGATCCCTTTCCACCTTCCTCCAAGGTGCAAGTGTTTCTCTCATTGTTCTTCAAGTTATTTATCATTTAGTGTGGACATAAAGGACCTCCCTAAGGTAGATTATTGGCTTCCCTTGAATCTTGAACCTCCTAGATGAAACTACATGTAACAAGCTTGGCCATTGCACAATCTAAATTGGTTCTAACACCTAATTGTTGTTTTGGTTTTAATATCTTTACTCTCTTTGTTTATTTCATGTTATATGCTTTTACTTTGTTTTGTTTTCTAACAAGAAATTGCAGGATCAATTTGGAGTTACTTCTTTTGCTTTAGTAACACAATATTGGGCCTTGGTAGAAACCTATAAGGCTTTCACCCCTCAAGTGGGAAGAGTTGCACACCTTTGTGCTATTTTTCCCATAATAGTATTTGTGGTGACTCCACTTCATTTTTTTTCATTTCATATGAACTAGGTTGTTATCTGCTAAATAGATAATTTTGGGTTTTTGTGTTGTGCAAGAAATCAGGTTCATACCCTCCATTCCCAGAAATCAACCTCCTCTGGGCCGAGATTGTTGTTTACACAATCGTATGGATCCCAATGCCCTATGTGTGCTACTTGTGTGTATTTTCTTTCAACAGTCGCGCTAATCACGCAGTTTATTGGACCTCTTCCCACGCGGTAATTTGCTCTCTAGTCGCGCAGCCTTACTATGTTGTAACTGTGCTATAGTAGGTATGTGCTTGGAATACCCATGCTATTGTATTTTATTTTGGTTTTTATTTGCTTTGTACAAATATTGTATTCCCAATGATTGCTCACTAATGAACCAAAATTAAAATAAATTGCAATAGTTGTATTTTTCTCTAGTAATTAGCTCACTTAGCCAAAGATTAGGAAGTAAAGGGGTCTTCCCTCAAAAACTACTTAGGTAAAAGAATTTGGGGATTTCAACGAGCCTCATAGTTGTTAGTAGTGTTTTGGCAAGAGATCATGCTTTCCATTCAATAGAAGTTGTTAGTGTATACACCTTATGTTATTTGCTTACATCTCATGTTGTGGGCAAGGTAGTGCAGTCCTCTTTTGCACACAAGCAAGGACCTAAAGACTCCAATATCCTGAAGTATTCTCTTCACCTCACACTCACTGTGAACTTGGTGAATCAGAAAAGGGGGAGAAGTGTGAAATACCTCCATTGCACACTTTTTACTTCAAAAGCATTGTTGATCAAATGGTTGCTTGCAAACAGCTTTAGTATCCTTTGAGTTGAAGTTCAAATTACACGTACATTTACTTCGAGCTCTTTAGTTAATTGCAACAATCAATTTCATTTGCTTATTACACACATGTTTCCACTAGCGCACACTAAGAGACCTAAAGAATCTTGTTCTTAGAGTATGCTCTCCATCCCACACCTTGTGTGACCTTGATGGATTAGAAAGAAGTAGGATTGTGAAATACCTCTCTTACACTCCTTAATTGAATTTGGACCCTTAAAATCAACACTTGTAAATTCTCAACCAACTAAATTCCTCCACGGGAGGTCACAAGAAAATTTATAGTTTGGTTAGGATTGATTTGGCTAGGAATCCAAATTATTCCCTCCAATCGTCTACACTTTGTATGAAACAATAGATTGTTGAATTATAGGGTACTTTCAAATATTTCTACCAGCAACTGTCAAAAGACAACCCAGATAAGAAGGTGTGGTTCCCAAGAATATGAAAACCAAGGTATAGTTTCCATGCTCCCCACAAAGATTCACTTAGCTTTTTGTGGAGAGAACACTATACCGCTCAGGCCGAACCACTTATCCACACTTGATGCAAGTATCTTAGTGGCCAAAACATAGGATATCACTAAGGTAATTGTGAGTGCGATTGACTCCTAAAATCAAATATTTATATTGGGAAATGTTTCCATCCCTTCTGGAACATAGCCTAATTTCCTTTATAATTGAATCTTTGTTACCTTCACTAGCCAATCGTTGGGAGGATCCCATTACCACCAATGGTTGTGCTTTTGGAAGGCCCAATTAGATTTAAGAGGAAGGACGTTCGGTATTTAGGGAATTTACATTTATTTTATTTTTAAATGTAAGTTCACAAAACTCCTAATTAAAAAGAACCTACATGTGGGATAACTCATACTAAATGGCATGGCATAAAACATATTTAGGGAGATGACCCAACAAACCATGTCATGTATTTCCACTTATGGTGTTCCTCCAATAGCATAGTGGATGACTCAGTGAGCCTTCTCCTATTCGAATGACTCTTTATAGGAACAACTGCAAAATGGTATGTGAATTTAACAAGGGAAACCCAAGCCACCATTGGGATGATAGCCACTGTGTTTCTCACTTACTTTCAGCTTCCCATATGCCATGAACTCGGCCTCAAGATTCTCACAGAATTTTAATAGAATACCTCTACCCACATAGCAGGCCACATCCATGAGTGGTGTAGATGATGCACATTGTGAAAAATAGACATACAACTTTAGTTCCTGTTGGATTGGTTCATCAAATCACTCCAACCTGTGATTACAAAATATGTGGCAACCTCATTGCCCCAAACTGAGGAAGAGGCCATCCCAAAGGCCCAACATTTTGATATCATTTATGCACAATAATGTTACTTATACACCATCCTACCCAATTCCCCTCGGCATCGATATTTGAATCCCATGCATGCAGGGTACTCACATTCAGCAAATGGGCTTATTGGCTCCATTTACCAGCAAGGAAAGTTTCCTCCTCCCCCAAATTCTATGTCATTCAGTACGGAAATGAAGTACCCTCCCATCCCTCTTGTGTCATCACCCCTACAATTGTACCAAATCCTCATTTTGGGAAGCTACAATATGGACCCTACAGTCATACCTACCCCAATGCAATCCAACCATTGTCGGTACCTCCACTCCAAATGGCACAAGCAACTCCTACATCGACATCATATGGATATCAACGCACGTATATCCCACCATAGGGGTATAATCCTTATTACCCATTTCATTGTCCTCCTGGTTCCGCCCCTTACCACACATGGGGGTCAATTTAGTACAACCTTATTTTTCACAACAATCTCAATAGTTTGAGCCGTTAAACACAACTAAACCCCAGAATCCTCAAAATCAGGGGAAGAAGAAAGGTAAGAACAAGCAGAACCAACAACAGGGGCAAGGGGGAAACCCCCCCTCCCTAGAATATTTAGAACCAGGGTAACCGTAATGCGGGGGATAATAAACCCCCCAAACAAGGAAAAAGTGATAACCTAAGGACAAACTATTCCTACTCGGTTTGTGGAGAATATGGTCACTATACTCACCATCGTCCACTCCTCCCATATTGTCGACAATTGGTGGAAGCAAAGAAAAAGACAACAACAAATCCTCCTCAGGCACCTAATGCACCACAAGCCTAGTAAGCTATCTTGCATCAACCTTTTTCCAACCAAGGGGTATTCATCCAACAGTAGGAGCCTCACCCCCATGGAGATGGATCCTTTAAAAATATTTACATCAACACGACAGATGTCAACCTACAAACTCGAGCCAAGGATATGGCGGGCCTGAACACCCACAAGGGGACGATGTACCTACTACCTCGGGAGGCCCTTTGCAAATATCGCACCCAATCAGTGAAAAAGTACCAAGGATTCCAAAGGCACCGCCCATAACCCTCACATGAAATCCAGCCACAACTACAGTATTGTGGATGACTTGGATCAGTTCTAGCTTCCATGTACACTTTGGAAGTGCTATAGTCATGCCCCACCCAAAGGAAGGCATTACTTAATGCACTTGTTGTTGTCAACTATTGAGACTCACGCCTTATGACCTTCGATCTAGATAAATGTGAATTGTGACTACCCTCATTAATCGCATTCCAAGTTCCCATTACAGTTAAAAACATCATGATTTGTCGATGCATTAATATCGATGAAGGCGCATCCACATGCGTAATGTCATCTAATGTTTGGAAACAGTTGGGGTCACTCGATTTAGTTCCCTCATCTATCACCCTTCGCGCATATGATGGGAGACCATCACAACCAAGGGGTTTGTTCCAAAATGTCCCCATTGAGCTAGGGGGGAAGATGGTAATGATTGATATTGAGGTAGTCGATGCACAACTCAACTACAACATCATTTTGGGTCATAGTTATAAGTAAACCATGAAGCTGGTTTCCTCTTTGGTATTCCACATCATGATGTTTCCCTTTAACGGGAAAATATTCATCCTTGACCAGCTCAATTAGTATGACCCTCAATCCAACACCAACCCCAAAAAATTCTTACCATTGTAGGTGAAGTGAATCAAAGACCCCTTACATTGATATATGCATGGGCGTGTACAAAGATTCTGGATTGCTAGGGGCATACTCAGGCCCTTCACCTAAAATCCCCACATCGAAAAACGACCTTATGTGCACTATTTTCACCTCTGAAAATACATATCCAACCCCATAGGCATCATCATAAAACCCTCCAATGATTCATGGCATTGAACAGAAATTGATTCTCTTAGTGCCTCCCATCTTTCAGATACCATTCTTTTACCCACGTAAGTTATGTCTCAGCTGACTCTATCTGGGATCACTTTGGGAATACATGTGTGGTACCTTACTTCTCTCTACCTAGCAATCCTCAAAACTAGTGTCCCACTACAAGTTTGTACCAGTATTGGTAGTTATGCCATCCAATCCAGTTACACCATCTATACCACACAACGAGCCAGTGACGCATGTGACCAAACCACGACCGATTTTTGCTAAACTCAATAATCGGGGCATAAGACAACCTAAGTTTAAATCCCCTGTTGTGACCAACCCTATTACCGAACCACCATTGGTAATCGCTAGGCCTAAAGTAGAGGGCATAAATCAACCTATGTTGAAAACCCTAGTAATCACAAACACTACTCTTGCAGTGAGGGTCACCCCACTGTGTTCCCTATACATGAAACAAGGCCATGAGACCAACCTATGCCCCACCTTTTCGGAGCCCAAGAATTTTCTTAGTACACCTGTTAGTGTGATGCATAAGGCACATACTATAGCAGGGGGCACACCTTCAACCTCGTCTTCGTCCAACATGACAACTTAGTCCAAGTCATTATGTACCAATCATATGTGTTTGGTTTGCTTTCATTTTGGGAATTATACACACCCTTGTCCTGACCTCCCTCGATTTTAAGATGCCTTGGCGACCAACCGCCTCACCTGTGCTTTGCTTGAGATTCCTTCACCTCAACAACAAGAAACAACTTCCATTAATGTTTTCACTACATCGGCGGCAACACCAGTTGCACCTGCTTTAGACATGGCCATATCAGCAGTACCTCCCACTGAGACACCTACACCGCAAGGAACACAACCTACGGATATTGATTCAAAAGAACAGCATGATGGATGTACACCCTGTGGGAACCATACTCACATGGTTCCTAATAATATTAGCACAGGCATACGTAACCGTGCCACCCCACCATTAACTTCGGAACATGATCCTATCTGTGCTAGGATCCCACGTCCATGTCGATTGTGCGACAACAATACCCACTACTCGTTTCAATGCCCCATCTTACACACTGAACAAGAGCTTCGCCTCGAACATATGCAGCTATAGGATCAACTTCCCTACCTTAGGGTATTCCTGCAAGGATTACCTGCTGATGAAATCATTCCCCCTTCACCGGATACCATCGATAACGCATCATCCCTAGATGGTATACTTAATAGTGATGATTCATCATCCTCAGGCAAAGACCAGGATTTACTCCGTTCCATATCGTACATGGAGTAGAAGCAGTATTACTTGTTGAGTGCCATATACCTACACTCCAATCAATTGTGGAGTTATTACCCCATACCTTAACTCTTGAACAATGGTTTTTTAGTTTGGAACACCTTGATGAAGAAATAATGGGCTCACTACAATAAAACTAGGCCATGAAGCTTCGCTCCAAAGCACACCATGACCGCTAAGTCTGACCTCGCACCTTTAGTGAGGGATACTTTGTCCTAGTTTTCAACGCTTAAAAGGACACCAAACCTGGACCGGGTGAATTTGTATCTAAATGGACAGGCCCTATGTCATAAATAAATGCCTACCCAAAGGGGCATATCTCTTAACATATCCTGAAGGAGTGACCTCAATAGCCATGTCAATGGTTGTACCTAAAATGGTTCTTTCCATAATACCACGCGCACACCGCAAGTGTGCTACATTTTTTGTTATTATTTTTGCAATGTCAATACATTTGCCATGATCTCTATTACACGTGGGTATTTACATCATGTGTGCAGGATAATGACCATGAAATTGATATTCCAACCCTTTTAGCAATGGCGCAGGACTTGCATCGCAGGTATCATTCCAAAACTAGAATATAGGCAATGTTTTCCCTCTATTTACATTGCATTTACCAGTACTCCCGTTGATAAGCATAGGGTCCTAATTCCCAATAATTATGTGCCATCAATGTCATCACTGAGAATAGCATGTTTCCCCCATGGTTGTGCACACCATTCCAAACCCTGTCATAATTTGGCACCCATGATGTTGAACCACCACAATTTCGAGGAATCTAATGAAGTTTGAAAAGGTCAACCCATAGTTGATCATTTTATAGTTATTCATTTACTCCCCAACTTCAGCAGTTGATGCCAACATATTCCTCGGTACATGTTATGATCAAGACTCACAATTAACCACTCATACCTCCATGATTAATCTACCATATGCACTTTTCCTCATATCATCACCCCCGCAAATACAACAATGGGGCCCCCACCCTCCGAAAAAACCAATTCTATTCGGTTATACCTGCAGGAACAATCTGCATGGCATTGATTCATGGGGCACCCATCTTTGCATTTGCAAACAATTGTCACATCATCATGGAAAAAGTTTCCCGACCCACTCAAAAACTTTGGGAACTCCACCCATCATCAAATTGATTCCCTGATTCATCCAAAACCATTGGAATCCCACCCATCTTCAAATTGAGTCCTTGATTCACCCAAAACCATGAGAATCCCACCCATCAACAAATTACTCCCCAATTTTACATCGATCAAAGAAATTTATGATCCCCACGCTTATCATCCAGTCTTGTGTCACGTCGTCTATCAGTCTTACAGTTGGTTAAAAAATCATCCTAGTTCTCAAGATAAGGCCCTCATCTTATCAAGTACTTCAGCTCTCATTGACATCAAATCACTATATTTTGAGAGTTGTAGTAGTTACAGTTGCACCTTAGGGTCCCTTTCAATCAATATAAGGGATCGCCTTGAACTAAGTAGGGAGATTTAACAGTGCTCCTTAACTTAGTGGTCTCCCCTATGCTTGACATCAGAACATCTATCGCATAATGGGGATTCGTACGTTTCAAAGGTAACAATGTTCACATTTATTAAACATGGCAGCATCACATCTGGTACAGTGAGGTGCCCCATCCAACAACTTCACCAATATTCCAGTCCCCCACCCCGGTGACATTCTCATGATAATCAACAGTTCTGCTTCTTTGACACTAGTAACGTAATTTCCAGGTTCATCTACTCTTACATGGATTGAATCCACCTTCATCCATGTACCGAAAGTATTATGAGTTGACCCATCGGTCTTCTTATTGTAGTCATCTTGACATGTTTTCACAAGCATGGGTATTCCCACCTCGTTTGTATAAAACACCATTATTTATTATAGCTTCATCGATCGTCACCAGCAATCTTCTCCCATAGGAGTAACTTTTCATCCACACTTGCTTCACAACTTACAAGAATGAGAGAGAACAGAATAAATGATGATGCATTATCGGCCCTACAGTACCCCCCGAACCCCATACATTATGGGGCATCCATTAACGCTTAAATTTTGCACACATGTGACATTTCAACTAATTTTGTGGTAAGGCCTCATCAACATATAGCATGCAGCTCACCGTAGACATATTCATGAGATCCAGAAAGAAATATGAGTCCAAAAATTCCAAAAAGTAGTCAAAAGAAGAGGTCACACGATCAAATCCATGTTCACCCATGCTACAACACGAGTTATTAGTTTTGTGCACGTGCGACTCTCACGTAAATTTTCCTTCGAAATCAGTGTGACTATCAAAATGGAGGGATCTCAATTACCCGTAATGCATTGCAGGCTCATGGAACCTCTCTCACAAAAAAAAATCGAATTTGGCTCTCCACATGCTTGGGAGCATTGAATAGCCCCCCTTTTATACTTTGGAGCTAGTTCATGAAGTGCAGAAGTTCACACTTGGATTTAGATGTTTCTTGGCCACCTCTTGGCCTATAAAAGGAATGCATGGGCATGCATCTAAGAAGGAAAAATCAGTGCAGGTTTATGCTGCTGGAATTATGTTGAGACTTCCTCATAGTTCACCTCTTCCTCCACCTATTGGAATTCCCTATGCTCCCTTTCCACCTTCCTCCAAGGGGAAAGTGTTTCTCTCATTGTTCTTCAAGTTATTTAGCATTTCGTGTGGACAAAAAGGACCTCCCTAAGGTATATTGTTGGCTCCCCTTGAATCTTGCACCTCCTAGGTCACACTACATGTAACAAGCTTGACCATTGGACAATCTAACTTAGTTCTAAAATCTTCTTGTTGTTTTGGTTTGCATATCTTCACTCTCTTTGTTTATTTCATGTTATTTGTTTTTATTTTGTTTTGTTTTCTAACAAGAACTTGCAATATCAATTTGGATTTCTCTCTTTTTCTTTAGTAACACAATATCGGGCCTTGGTAGCAACCTCTAAGGATTTCACCCCTCAAGTGGGAAGAGATACACACCTTTGTGTTATTTTTCCCACAACAAGGCCATACCAACTGAATTGGCTGACATTGCCCAATTCTTACAAGAAGGACAAGCTCCTGAAGGGACACTTGAAAAGAAAAATAAAATCCTGGCAATGAAAGAAGCACCTTACACCTTAATCAATGGATATCTTTATAAACTAGGACCATATGACATACTATATAGGTGCATGCTCAACCATGTAAGGGAAGATATTATTTAAGAAGCACATTCAGGTGTAGCAGGAGGACATTTTCATGCCGACACAACTGCTAGGAGAATACTACAATCTGGAGTATGGTAGCCAACATTAAACAAAGACTGCAAATACATATCAAAAAACGTCATAAGCACCAAGGAATGGGTTGACGCCTATGACAAAACAAAATGCCTCTTATATTCGTAAACCCAAACCTAACATTTGAATTTGGGTTGTTGACTTCATCGTATTGTTCCTAGTACCTGGCCGATAGACATGTGCTCGATACATAATCACTACAGTCAAATATGCTATTGAATGGGCCGAAGCAAAACCGGTTGATGCATGCACAAGTGAAGTTGCAACGAATTCATTTATGAAAATATTATTACAAGATTTGGATGTCCTCTTACTTTAATTAGTGATATTCAAACACACTTCATAAACAAAACCATAGGTGTATTACTCAAAGAATTCATGATCAGCCATCATAATAGCTCGTTGTATTATCCTCCATCAAACGGAGTTGTCGAGTCATTTAATAAAACACTGACAAAGGGTCTTACAAAAATATGCAACATCGACAAGGACGAATTAGATGAAAAATCCCCATGATATTATGGGCATATTGCAAAGCTTACAAAAGATCAACTAGTCAAACACCTTTTAAGTTAGTATATGCACAAGAAGAAACTATCCCATTACACTTTAAACAACAAGCACCAATTATTACAGAACTACTACACTTAGATGTTGTACAAGCAACACAAGACAAAATAATTTAATTCCAAAAACTTGAGGAGCAAAGAATGATTGTTATTCATCACCAAGAAGTGCATAAACAACAATAGAAATCCTGGCATGACAAGAATATCGGGAGAAAGTTTACATTAGTCGGATACCTTATACTTTTGTACGATAGAAAAATAAAAGGAAAACCGAAAAAACTCGAGACTACTTGGTTGGGGGCATATATTGTAGAAGAACTGAATTATAATGGAACTGTACAATTAAAAATGCTTCAAGAATGAGTTTTCACTAATTATTTCAGAAGTACTACACTTCGATGTTGTACAAGCAACACAAGATAGAATAATTTAATTCCAAAAACTTGAGGAGCAAAGAATGATTTTTATTCATCATCAAGAAGTGCATAAACAACAATAGAAATCCTGGCATGACAAGAATATCAGGAGAAAGTTTATATTAGTCGGAGACCTTGTACTTATGTACGATAGCAAAATAAAAGGAAAACCAAAAACCTCGAGACTACTTGGTTGAGGTTGTATATTGTAGAAGAACTTAATTATAATGGGACTGTGCAATTAAAAATGCTTCAAGAATGAGTTTTCACTAAATTTGTTAATGGATCTCGACTAAAGAGATAACGAATATAAAAATACACTTCACCGACTAGTGGTCGTACCACCATTAGTCGACCCTTGTGGCCCCAAGTTTGTGTATAATTAATAAAAATAACTAATTTGTTTAAAAATAGTTGTAGAACTAACCTAACTTTAATTTCATATAAAAAGGATACGAAGACTCGGATTTTGGCAGGAAATAAGTGCTTCAACACACATGATGGTTGATTGGGAAGAAGAGGCAGAGTAGGAGATCGAAATTATGCAGCAGTGCAAGAGTAGTAGACCCTCACCAAGTTTTGACTATAAGAAGAAAGAAGTGTAAATAAGGACAACTTATTCACCAAATATGAGAAAAGAATCTAGGAAGACCAAGACAACTCCCCCAATGACCAATGAGTGACAAGACAAGGAAAGGACCAAGGCATAAACGTGACCGTCGATATGAGCATCAAACATCAAGTGGATCGACTGGTTCACGAACAAAAATTATTTTGCAAGTTTCCTCAAGCGTGCAAGCTACTTGTCTTCCACAAAAATCATAGTTAATGCTTCCAAATACTCATAATAAAAACCTACTAAGGACCGTTCCTATAAATACACTTGTACTTGAATATTACTGGAAAATATTTTGTAATGAATTAGAGCATGCGCACTTGATTCCAAAAATCGTATATTTTTCGCCCAACCAATCGAGTATAGATTTCCAACAACTAGCCATGGCACCCAAGAAAGCCACAACAAAATCCAAGACAAAAGTAGTCAAAGAAAATGCTAGGATACATCAAGAAGAAGCTGCCATGACCTCCTTACAATCTAGACTTCAAAAAATCAAGAAAGCAAAAATCGACAAACACAATTGGGCCAAGCAGTATGTATAACTCAAAGCATGGGGCATCAAAATAACTAGTGGGATGAAGACGCCAATAAAATTTCTATTGCAAAGATTCGAAGCTATTTGGGTGCATTGTCATTATCCTCCCATGCGAACTTGAAGGACCTCATTGAAAAATTCATCGTTAGTCACTACCAAGATGGAAAAATATGGATCGATGAACCCATAGAGATAATAGACTCACTAATTAGACACATTGCAGGCCTATCAAACAAAGGACCACCAATACCAATCTCAACAAAACCAATGGAGTTGGTGGAAGAATTCATAGGGTCCCTGACGGGGAAAAATTCAAAAGGGGTCATTATAATTAAAATATTGTATGAGATAGTCAAATGGATCGCAGTCATAGTATCCCTCTACTTAACACGTTTTGGTCAACCATCTAAATTAAAACTTGAAATTATAGAGGTGGTTAAGCATATTGCATATGAAGCAAAAAATTTCAACTAGCTCTACCACCTCGCCGCAATAGTAAAGACAAATTATGAGAAATGTCAGGAGTTTGGTCATGCAATATAATTCCCATCACTCCTCATCTAGATAGTAATGTTGATTATTAGTCTAGTTAGAGAAGTAGATTTCATCGGCACACAGGACCCCCTGATGAACAATTTTTTAACATTTGCACTAGAGTGGTCATCACAAAACCCTTAAAAAGTTAATACTTACTTGGGGAATTGGTTTCAGGTAATAAAAACTAAGTGCAACCTTTAGAGAGTACCCCAACATGTTTGTTGCAGTTTACCCCAGTCGACAGACATCTAGATTGACGTCGACCATACTAGGGTATGGTACATGCAAAGCACAGGAGGAACTACTCAATATTTGGACTATTATCCTAATGTTCAACAACTATTCAATGATCTTGATAAACAGTTAAACATATTGATATTGGTTCTGACCTTATCTTTCTACTACTCTGTCGAAGCTTATTTAACACCTAATGGATGGGGAAAAGGAATATCAATTCGAAACCACATTATACATTACTACATATGGGCCAGACAATGAAGCAGACAATCAAATAGCACTCGTACCTTCACGAAGCCAAAGCAAAGCACTAGCCGTTGAACCGTCAAGAGAGATGATCGAGGAAGAAGAAGAAGAAGAAGATCTGCTTCTTAAAGAAGTCAATCCAGACTTCAATGACCTTCAACTCAAAGACAATCTCAAACAAGTCGTTGAGTAGATACTGTTAAAGGAAAGGCTTCCATGCAATAGTCCAAGAAAAGAAAACAACTATTGTCATCATTTGCATAAGAAGACCTTGTAGGATTTTGGGAATAGGCCAAGGACATAATTATTGAAGCTGCTAAAAATAAAGTGACAACCAAGCTCTAGATTCAAAATAATTTGGATGAACAAATAATACTAGTGGTGTCGATTGTTCCAAATAAAGCTACTGCATTGTTGTCGTCACCACATAAAAGACTCAAGTTAACACAGACTCCTCATGTAGAAGATCCTATGGATTTATCAGATGATTCCACGCCTCCATCCCCGGTCCATCCACAAGAATGAAAGTAACTGAATCCAATATCAAACCTCACTTATTTAAACCTAAGCCCCAAGATTACTCAAATAATTCATTGTCTACTGTAGTTATCCTCCCAATTAAATTAGTTAAACACAATCAAACTGATCCTGGAAGCCACGACCACACCATATATGTTAATCAGTCCACCCCCGTTGTTGGAATATGTAATGATGACTGAATGTATTTGGAAGGTAATAATTATGTCCAATCTTATGTAAAATAGTTATCCCACACATATTATGTAATAATTTGCTCTTATTATATAAAGAGGTGAAATTACATTTATCCCACATGTGTTATGGGATGTAATTCCTCTATTACCTCTTGGTATATAATGAGGTGAGGAGTCATTGTTAAATCATCCAGAATTCAATAATTCACATATGAACACAAGGACGTGTCATGTAATGTGATTATGGAGTGGGATGTAATGCTCATGAGTGGGATCTCTATTGTAAGAATGGAGATTATCGATGATTAAGAAGATTTCAACCTTCTCGTGGATGTTTCCTCATTTGAGGTTTTACCAAATATATATGGTGTTCTCTTGTTTATTCTCTTATGTCCATTTTATTCATGTTCATGTTATTTGTTGCTAATTATGATAGAAGTCTATATTATCTCACGTTATGCATGTTTTGTATCGGTGTATGACTTTATCATATTCTCAATATTCTAAAACCTGCCTTCTCCAAATTCCAAGTCTCCCAAGAAAACACTTAAGCTTCCATCCATTAATTCTTGTTACAAATTTATTCGCCATCGACCCCCCTAATCATATAATCCATTCCTCCTACTTCTTCAAGCATTACCCCTGTTGTTGTTTTTTTTACAATGTTGAACCGTTCAATGTCTTGGTGCACTATAGCCCAAAAATTTATTCCTTCGATTGATCCAATCCTTATCTTGATGACTCTTCCCCCAACCAGTCCTAAATCGACTCCACTTATATATATGGTATTGACCACTTTAGTAGCCCCTATTCCATCTGTCAATACATATGTCATCCCAAATAATATTCCTACAACAGGCTCATCCTGGATCCTTGTAACCCTACCAGTCAAGACTGCTATAGCATCGACTGCCATCACAACTACTCCACTCCCACCTGTACTGACTCCCCTTGATTTGACCTTAACTATTTTGACCCCGCCTTCATTGACCTTGGTTGCATCAACCACACCACATATGACTCCGACCCTTACAAAAATTCAACAAAAGATTTCAAAGAAAAGTAGTATAAGTCAGAAACCCAAAAGTGTTCCTCAATTTACTTTGCTAGTACAGTAGGTAGTAAGTTCATCATAAAAAATAACCATCTTTGTACCATCCAAAGAATCAAACCAGGATCTTGACAACTTCATTATATTTTCCACTAGAGAACACAATAAAATATGGTAGGAGGATATTAAAAGACTTGAAACCATGAAGGATTATTAGAAAAATGCCTGGAAATCATGTTCATCAAATGTTGAGTAGTTCATTGGACCCGTAGAAGGACCCCAACCAGAGAGAACACTATAAAAAATACAAATCTTAGTTGGTTCAGTCTTAACCTATTTTGAAAGAGTACAACAACAGTATATGCAACAACAGAAGGACAAAAAATGGTCTAATCATGTTCGACCAATTCAGAACATTCGAGAAACACGACAAAAAGTTGAAAGAATATGAAGTCCAAGACACCAGAGCAACACGTGTTCGGAAATAACCGGTATTCTTATTATGGTAAAATATGTGTTGAAATTTAAAACTTACAGGTTACTATGTTAGACCTTTATACAAGGAAGAACTTCGCTGAACCAACAACAACAAAACTTTGGAAGAATAACTTACTATGGAACATCAACAACGGGATGAACTATGGAAGAAATAAATCAATGGTTACGTGAGGCAAATAGAGCACAAGGAGAAGTAATTCGGTTGTCCAATCATATTTACAAATTGATAAGGGCCAAAAAACTTCAACATCGGTATTGTGGAACAGATTTTCCATCGACTGGTTGGCCCAATCTAATCGATTTAGTTACGCCAACTATTAGACAATTATATAGTTACAATTGCGTAACTGCTTCAATGATGTAAATATATAGGTTGTTGATCCAAATGATATATGACATGATTTACCCCATCTTATGTACATTATGGTCTAATAATATAGTAAGTAAGTTGTTGTTGGTGTGACCAATACTTGTTTTTCTTGTTGCTCCTTTATGTGTGCTTGTTATCGTACTTAATTATCTACTGCTATATGTTATTGGTAACCTAATGTAATCCCTTAGATTACAACAATGCTTGTCTCTTATGATGGTGACACTAGCACACTATACCTCTTATGGGTAGCACATTAGTTTCCCTCTAATGTACTATGTATATATTTTATGACCACGTAGTTTTCCATTACTTTACAATAGTTTTGTATTGTTCTAGATTGTGGTCGTAACATGTTTGAGGGAAGAGAGCTCTTGTCCTTTGCTTTAGAGATATTTGATTTATTTTTTGAGAGGATTTTAGTGACTCGACCAACATTTTACCATCTTCGTTCTTGGTTGAAAACTAATGTGCATATGTGCATGTGGAGGAAAATGTTTCCCAAGATGGGCCAACCAGAGTACCCATGTAGGCTAGTGAGTTCAAAAGTTTTAGAATGGTTATTTAGTGCAGACGATTACATCCTTAATCAAATACAATATCCATATGCAGGGATGGACCAGCAAAGATGTGCAAACATTTTATTTATTCAATACGACCCAACAGACGAGAGAAGTAATATTATTGTTATCTTTTGATTAACTAGTTGCATTTTTTGTCCTATTTAATGCACATGTAATTTATTACAAGATTTTGTCTAAATTGTTCAATTAGTGATGTCTATTTTTTTATATATATTGGTATGTTGGTGAATGGCCTCCCCATCCTGATGTAGAGATGGATGATACCAATCTGCCAAATTGAATGCATAAACTTGGCATGACACAATGGCTAGATCACACTTAAAGACATAGACACTTCAATGGGTAAACTACTTATATATGCTCTTAAACAATAAGGAAGAGACATGATGGGTGAGTTGATAAACATTTTAAAGGTCATAAGTACAAACAACTTCTCTAGGAGTGGTTCTAAATCTTGCCTTAATCAATTCACACCTTTCAAATTTCAAATGAACCTTGATATCCCTAAGATCCAATAAATGTTTATTCATATGCAATATACCTCTAGATTTGATAGCTTGCATCCTACTTCACCATTAATAATTTCACCTACAATGAGAATTTCACTGTTGTTATGAATTAAAGATGCCCATTTTAGTGCAATATCATCATTGGGAAAACAATGAATATTGCATTGCAAAAAAGAAACATCCAATTGACACATGGTAAAACCTTGTTGCAAGAATAAAATAGGTATTTTATATCCCCATTGTGAGTATTGGATTTATAACAAGTGATGGCAACAATTATCGCAACACAGATACTAGACTATCTAGAGATACACCAATGAATTATATCAACTCATGGCAAAGTTATACATTATAGATTTAGAGTAGCACAGAGTGTTAAAGTATGTAAGTGGTCTCATTCCTTATCTTTAGAAAGAAATTGATTTATTTGATATGAATACTCTTCTGCAAGCATATAAGTTTGCCTTGAAGTTTAAAGAAAAGGTACAGCATAATCAAGAGAAAGGTTAAATGCAACAAACTTGTATGATGCCATCCCATTTGAAAATTTAGTGCATAAACAATATAAGCGTAGGATGAAGCAGAGACCACTAAATAGGACCAACCCATATGAAAATACCAACATTAGGAATGGTGTGACTACCATAAGTCACCTCGATACAACTAGAAAGACTACAGATCACATGGAGCCTTTGTTGCAACACCAACACCTTCACAGCGTGTTGCAAATGAATATGCACTAGTTTCTCATTATTTTGATTCCCCATGAGGTCATTGTGACGAATCTGAAGTATATAAATACCAATGATGTTTTTCTCCAATGTTCATCTTTAAAAACCATATACAATGGTACAAAACATAGAGAAGAAGAAACTCTTCGAGACACAAATATGGATTAATGGTACACCTATTTAAATCATCGTTAACAATGGAAGCTAGAAGGGTTTGATTTTTATGCACTGGTCCAACTTATTGCGTTAACTACATAACCTAATCCAAAACCTATAGCGTCAAGTGGGAATGATAAAAATAGTCATGCATTGTGTGACAATGCCAAATCTAGTAATACTCAGCCATTCTTTTGCATGATTATGTCCTATGTGATGTTGCAAACTTTGAAATTACAAATGTCGTATTTGTGTAGTGAAAAATTTAGGAGCGACATGGATTTTATCATTCATGACTGTAGCTAGCGTTTTCACACCAGCCTGTTCAAAAGGATCCCTACTAAGGATTATGGAACCCTTAGTAGCATATCCAAATATAGATAAATAATGATGTGTGAGTGTAAATAACAATGACAATAAGTCTAACTAATTACTGCAGTAAAAACAACAAGTAGATCGGAACTCATGAAATATTTTTGTATATGGTGCAAACAAGGGTTTACAATAAGAGTTACCTCAGAAGGTGAGCATATGTGGGACCTCGTAGCTACACGAAGAGTAGCATGTCGGGCCTCCAGAGTTCCTTGCTCTTCTCCAAATGCTCAAGAGGTGTCCAAGACTCAAATGAATGGGGAACAAAAGCTCAAGGTGATAGGCTAAAGTTCAACAGGAATTTTAGCAGCATGAGGGTATGAAGAGTTGATCATGGATGTGAAATGGGGGACCTCCATCACCTTTTTATAGTAATTTTGAGTGGTGGAGTATGGACCCATGGTATTGGGCAACCAATAGTATTGGCTAGTGGTATTTTGAGTTTTCCTTCTTCTTTTTTTTACTTTTTCCCCTTTTTCTTTTTCTTTTTCTTTTTTGGGGATTTTGACTCTTTTTGAGGGATTTTGACGTTTTTTTAAGGATTGTCATTAATTGATGAGGAAAATAATGATTTTTTGCCCATTTGGTTACCAATTTATGGATTTTTGGGTTTTAGAGGCCAAAAATGTAGGCAAAAGGGGTAAATGGGTTATGTGACTAGGGAGATGAGCTAGGTGAACAATTTTTGGGTTTTAACAAATTGCCCCCTAATGTGTGATGGCATGAGCTCATTGTATGGCTGATAGACATCATAGTTTATTAATTTTTCCATGGGTGTGAGCATTGTGACGGCGGAGAGCAGAAACTGGTTGGATGCCGGAACACATGCTTCATGCCAACTACAAGGGCTAAAACCGGAAATACATCATCTCAATAATGGATGAGGAGCATAATCTCAAATATATGGACGAGGCGGGCATACCCATGCTCGTATCAATATATACAAATGGTGAATCCCAAAGGGGACCTGAAAAATACATAGAGAACTATGGTGTACATCAAAATGGTCCAGAGGGGACACAAATATGGGACATATTCATGGTCCAACCATGACTGATCTGAAGAACCGATACATGGAAACAATGGCATCCATCATGAATGCGGTACCATAAAAACCGATGCTCTATTGGATGTGAAGGCATCCAACAACTATATGGACTCAACGAATGAGAGTCAGAATCTCATAGGTACATTGAACTGCATCAAAACTGGATACTCTAGGAAGCATATAGCATGATGGCTTCCAAACAGTGTTGCCAACACAACTCGGATATTGATGGGAACATACAACTGGGGGTTCCAAATAGACTCACCAATGTGCTAGAGTACGGGGACATCCGGGGTCTTCGACCAATAACTGAAGGGACCAATACCATGCACGAATCCCAACGGTGTGATAATGGATTTGAAGACAAGCACGTTTGAAACAACCATGCTAAGTGGCACTAAGGACTCCTCTCAGATGGTCTGTAAGCACTCACCACTGATGGAGATGAGTCTAAGGTACAGGGACCTCTGGGTCTATCCTCTGGAATAGATGTGCTGGCGTCGACAGAGGGAGACCTGCAACTACCAAGGAAGTGGTGTTTCCTCGATAGGAGCACAAGGCGTACAACCAAGATATGTAGGACTGACATACTGTGGGGGGGGATACGGGGGTCAGAGAGTGATTGGACTCAAACTTCCTTTGTTCAAAGTATGATGGCAAGGATGACCTGGCAGTGTATGAAACTGACTTCTCGGGAAGGGGATCGTATCTTAGGGGATCAATGGATGTGGCTGCAATGGGGGAGTCTCAAGGGGGAAATGATCAGTGAGATCAAGAGACTCCAAGGGTGACACATCGTAGAATACTCTGAACAAAGGAGAACATACTAGGGATGCTTCTATAATGGTAGGACTAGTTGTGATCTATCGTGGGCACCGAGAGGCACCGTTTGGGCCTTTACAGAGGTTAAGGAGCTCGAAGAAGGGATAAAAGTGTGCTCTAAATGATACCATCGTGTGGATTTAAATGATCCCAGTACAGTGTATGCTCGTGGGTGCTTTCAATTTTAAGGAGTCTGAAAGCGATAAGAAGACTCTGAAATGGTGGAAAGGTACCGTTGTGTGGATTTATACGATCCTAGGATGGTGAATGCTCATGGTTGCTTTCAATTTTAGAGAGTCTAAAAGCAATAAGAAGACTCCAATGGGGTTCTTTTTCGTGTCTTACTCCCCAAGGCCCGAAAAAGCATAAAAGTATGAAATGGTGAACTCTTATAGCCGATGTGACTAGAGTATTCCTTTTTCGTAA
The DNA here is from genome assembly GCA_027924585.1 of Larix kaempferi. NCBI lineage: Eukaryota > Viridiplantae > Streptophyta > Pinopsida > Pinales > Pinaceae > Larix > Larix kaempferi. The sequence continues at coordinate 25,030,775 of BSBM01000158.1, read as the reverse complement.
TTAGTCTATAAGGTCTAGAAAATGGATAAAATTATACCAGATAGCGAGCATGAAAGGACGCAAGATTGCTTAGCGATATTTTCGTTCTTTAAGGAGTCAGAAAAGAGCTTAAAATAAACTCCCTAAGTGCCTTTTTCGTAAAGGAGCCACTCGGTCCAAAAAAGGGATAAAAGTATGCCGAACAGATGCAAAATCCAAGCAAGGAGGAAGTGTTCGGTCAAGGGACAAGTGTGAGAACCAAAATAGAAGCTGAGGGGGGAACACTGATGGGGTCTCCTTGCGGGTAGATGAATGGTGGAAAAATAATGCAATAATTGCAGTATGGAGAGAGCGAAGGGCTCGTGAATAGGCCACGATAGAAAAAATGGTGAAAGTGGTGCAAAAAATGATTGTGTCATGTGTGGCACACAAATCAAGGTGGTGAGGGGCATGGGAAAAATTCCCAAAAAAATATTGAGTGAGAGTGATAAATGATCTCAAGCATCATCACAGGCACTAAATTCAGAATCCAGTGGTGAAAACGACACGAAAAATGGAGGTCAGATGACTCCAGAATGGTCAAAACAAAAGAGGAGCAAAAATGTTTATAAATAGCAAAGGAGCCCACCTCCACATGTCATTTTCATTGTGCAAATTGGGAGGAGTGTGGAGGGGCCCAAAAGAGAAAATTCAGATTTCTCTTAATCTGTCTAGTGGAATCGAATTCAGTGACTTGCAGGTATGTCTTTTAGTGATCTATGACGTTTTTCATGCATTTTGATTTGGATTTGGTCCTCTAGGGAGCCCTAGCAAGCACGTCTAGGGCACCACTGCGCTGGAGCATGCTTTTCGAGGTAAAAGGAGCACCCAAGGTGCGTCGATGGGCCGTACAATCGCGTGGTTGTTTTTATTATGAGAATTTATTAGGGCTCCTCGATGTATTGATGTTTATGTTATGATGTAAACACCGTGACACTTTGATTATGATATATATGCACGTGGATGCATTTTATTATGATAATGGTCCTCTTTTTGTGTTTATGATGATGTATGCCTATATGATGTATATGTGCATGTGGATGATATGATGATGCATTTTTATGGTTTACTTCCTACGTGTTGTAATTGATATGCCATTCTAGAATATTATTAGCCATTTGATCTGCTACACTATTCTGACTTCGTGGGACATGGATGAATGTAATCAACTCAAACTGTCTAATCAGTTGTTTTAAGAGCAGGAACTTTCTAAGAAGGCAAGGATCTCGTACCTGGTAAAAGTTATTGAGTTGGGAAACAAGGAGCTGGGAGTCAAGAAACACACGAAGGTGACGAATTCCCAACTGGAGGGCAGCGGTCAAGAGATTGGTCACAGCATCGTACTCAGCTTGGTGGTTAGGGGCAGCGCCTATACACACTCTGTCAAGGTGGATCAACTCGTGTGAGGGGGAATTCAATACCCAAGCTACGTAGGTGAGGTTTGGAGATCATCTACTTGTGCCATCGGCGAAACCGACATAGAGTGGAGGAACATGATCCATCTATGGTCAGCATGGAAGCAAACTGTAAGGTTGTGGATGCAAAAGTGGAAAAAAAACAGAAAGAAAGTTGTACAACATGGAATAGTGGAGCCGTAAAAAGTTAAGAAAAAAATCACTTGAGTTACAACCCGTTGCGAAGGTTGGGAAGAGGGTGTCCTTCAGAATCGGTAAGGATGTATGACCTCTTGTCGAGGTAGGTGTGGACAATGTAAGGGCCTTGCCACATGGATTCAAAATTTTCTTTGTGGTCCTTGTCATGAGCTTGGTCATAGAAGAGAACCAGGTCTCCTTCTTGGAAGTTGCATGGATGGACGTGTTTATCATAATGGGATTTGGAGCAATCTTTGGAAGCCTCGATGATTTGTAGGGCCGCTCATCGGTCTTCGTCCACTTGTTCCAACAAGAGTAAACATTTCTCAAGTGGTGAGGTATCCGAGAGAAGGTCCATGGAAATTTGTAAAGCAGGGATTTGACACTCATTGGGGAGAACAAACTCTACGCCGTGAACCAAATGGAAAGGGGTAAAACCCGTGGCGGTCTTAGTAGAAGTGCGATAAGCCCAAAGTGTAGGAAAAAGCATATGATGCCAATTGGAATTATGCTTGTTAATTGTTCATTGAAGGATTGTCTTAAGGATCTTATTGATAGCCTCAAACGTTGTTTGTGCTTTTTCATCCCAAACAAAGGGAACGTGAGTGTGAAGCAAGCGAAGGAAACCATGAACTTTGATAGCATAATCAAGAATGAAGCGACGGAGAAAATTGGCTTTCCCTTGAAGGCCTTGTAATTGGCATAATGTACATGGGGGTGGGAAATCAAGAATGGCTTGAACCTTCAAGGGGCCGACAGTAATTCCTTTTTGGGAAACAATGAAACACAATAACCGGCCGACAGGAACGCAAAAAACACATTTGAGGGGGTTCAAGCGAATGTTGTAATTGCGACAATGCAAAAATATTTGTCGGAAAGTGTCCAGGTGGTCGGATCGTTTCTTGGATCGAGCGATGAGGTCGTCCAAGTATACAAGGATAATATGGACCAAGTCGTGAAAGAAAAATGTCATGGCCAGCTGAAATGTGGCACCAGCATTTTTAAAACCAAATGGCATAACGCGGTAGGAAAAGGTTCCCCACAGGGTAGTAAAAGCAGTATTATATCGGTCTTCTTTACGAGTATGAATCTGATTGTAGCCAGAGAAATCGTCCATGAAATACATAATCTCATGACCCGCACATGCATCAATGATCTTATCAATGAAAGGCATAGCAAAGTTGTCTTTGGGACAAGATAAATTCAGATCACGAAAATCAGGACAAACCCGAATGGTGCCCTATTTTTTGTTAACCGGCACTGGATTGGACATCCATGTGGTGTAAGCAATGGGATAAATGAACCCATCTTGTTGTAATTTTTCAATTTCGGCCTTCACGGTTGGTAATTTAGAGGGGTGAATGGGACATTGCTTTTGGCAGACAGGCGGGATGTCAGGCCAAGTATCAATACGGTGTTCAACAATGGTGAGGTCAAGACCAGGCATCTTAGTATATGAACAAGTGAAAACATCACAGAACTCTTGGAAGGGTTTCTTTTAGGCATTGAATTCGTCTGGAGTACAAGAAGCACCTAAAGTAAGGCTCTCAACTATACCAGGTGTGACGAAAATATTGACTGGAATGGTAGGCGAGATCTTAGCCATGTTTCCTTCTTTGAAGGCATCAGGATCTGGGATGGGGTTCTTGAACCAGTCCACTTGGCTATGAATGAAGTATTTTGACTCGACCGAAAGTTGGTTTGCCGTCAGAGGGGTGGACTCCTCAAGTATGAAGTAGGATCTATGATGCATGTCATCCCAAGGGAAATCAGGTGTCGTAAGTGCTTCAAGGATTTCTTTGTCACCATGAAAATATTGTGTGGACAGATCGAAGGAGGTAAAGTTGGAGATCGGGGGAATGTTTGGTTTGCCACTTGTGGAAACCATATAAATAGTGTCGACCTCTCCTGAAGAGGAGGATTCGGGTGGGTGAATATCCTCAATGGTAGTAATGGATGATTCTAGCGTAGACTGGTGCATTTTATGCAGCACCAACCGATACTTTGGTAAGTCTGGACAATGATAAGAGTAATGGCCGTAGACTCCACATATGGTGCAGGAGTGGTTGGTGCACACCGATTTGTTACATGGTGGGGGGGGGGTAGGTGGAAATTAGACAACCGGTATAGTGAGGTCATCATCCAATGTTTTCATGTGTGCTTGAAGATCGGGAAACTGTGGACAAGTATGGGTTAGATGGCCCAACTCATCGCACAAGGAAAACTTGGGGGGTGTGTGGGATGGAGGGGGAGGGTGTAGGGTTTTGGTCGCATTTGGGGTGGTATGAGTGTGCGTGGCTCTGCCCCCAGTGTTCTTGGGTGGTTGATGGGAGTTGTTGGAGGGAGATGTTTCCACCACATTGGGAGGTGGATGATTGGCGGTGGTGATCGGTTTTACCGGTTGGAGAATGACTTGTGGCATTGGAGTGGGATTTGGGGCAGATAAATACCACACAGGAAGTCCTAATGTCAACCCTGGGAGATTCAGCATGGCCATGACAGGCATACTTACTACTCCTGATGGTGGAAACAAGAACGAGATTGTGTGGATCGGTGTGGCTCCAACATGGCTAGGTACCAATGGTAGTTGGGACAGGAGTGGTGGTTGAGGGTGAGGGACCGATTGACTTGACGAAATGGTGCACAATTCAGAGATATCAATGGTTGAAGGGGGAGGCGGTAAAGAATGAAATGTGGATACCAATGGGGACTATGAGTAAAGGACAGGATCGATGGTGGAAATCAATGAGGTAGGAACACCATAAATGGGTTGTTCAACCATGGGGATAACATTTTTGGGTGTAGCGGGTGCGTTTGGGTCATGGTAAGTGACCTAATATATTTTGAAAACCTATCCCTCATGGGGGAACATCATGAGCCAGAACACAAAGGAAGAAACGAACTTCATGGAGTACATGCAGCTTCGTCCTAGGAGCAGGTTGTAGTCAAGTTGGGTGTTGACAACTTCAATGTCAATCAAGACATTTTTCCCAGCTAATTGGATTGGAACATTAGCCAGAAGACCTTGCGGCTGAGATGAACTGCCATCATAAGCTCATAAGGCGGTCATGGATGATTGTAGTGTGGGGGATCCCAGCTTCTGCCACACAAATTTAGGCATGACGCATGTAGAGGAACCCTCATCGATGATGCATTGATGGATAACAAGATTTTGGATTGACACAGAGACTTGAAATGCTAAGGTAGAAGGCATGCGCGGTTCAGATTGGTCTAAATCAAATGCCATCATTCTTGAGTCAGAAGGGTCGATTGCACCTATGGCGGATAACAGTGTTTTGCGCTGCGCTGGGAAGTTCTTTAAAAATTCCAAGGCTGACATAGCAGCGGGTGACTGAGCTAAGTCATCCATGATGTTATAGTTGGTGGCGGCTCGAGCATTAGGGTTGTTATTGATGCGGCGCAGAGGAAATCTAGGAGCTTTGGGGGGGCCATCAAACGTGTTGGGGGCAGGCGTAATGATTGATATGTGGGAAGAGTGGTAGCAGCCTTGTCCACAGGAATGGTTTCAGTGGTGGAACCATACTAGTTATGATGTGTCTGAAGGTTGACATCAGCTGAAGACATCATTAAGAGGTGGTGGGTACCTAAGTTGACGTGTTGGATACCTGGAGCAGCGTAAGTAGTTTCCAGGTTTTTGTGGTGCGGCAGACCCTTGAGGGGGAGCCAAAGGTTGGGTGGCTATTATCCCTTGTGTGGGTAGGGGGTTCTGCAACACCATGGGTTGTGCATTGGGTTGTAGGGGGTTTGGTGGTGCCAGAGGTGCAGCATGTCCTTGGCGTTGGGCATCGTCACTCCAGAGTTGGAAAACGTGCACTAGGTGGGGATAATTATGCATGTAATGGCCATAGACCCCGCAAATAGAGCATGGGTGGTTCGTACGTAAGTTGGGGTATTTACCTTGCCAGTATTGTCGATCAGGATTTTGGTTAGTCGATGCAGTGCCATTATTATCAGGGGGGTTTCAGTGGTGGACCGCCTCTACCGGGAGGCTGGTTATTGCCTTTATTACGCCCGCGTCCCTATTGGGCGTGGCCTAAGTAGGCACAATTTTGATAAGGACACAATTTTGGGAGCTGCACAGCTTTTGGGCTGCGAAGTCATAAGACACAGTTTTGAGGAGTGCGCAGCTCGGAGTGCATATGCAGTTTTGGCGCAGCAATGCTGGTGCGCAGGGCCTGTGCAACAGTTATTTTTGGTAAAGGGGTATAAAGGAAGTTCAAGTTGATTGAGCAACCTATTTTGGGTAAGAAGCAGGATGGAAGAAGAGGAAAGCGACCTATAAAAGGGAGTGGCGGCAAGCAGTTAAGGAACTAGGCCACTAACTCGATTATGGCAGGCAGGCTAAAGGGACGGAAAGTGACATGCCACAATGCAGTGCAACAATTTTGTGATGACTACAGCTGTCAGAAGGCCGTTAGAGCCATGAGTGGCCCAGTCAGGCAGCCGAAGCAAGTGGAGTAACCTGGCGACGGCGACAGGCAGGGTGGCGGGTATCTACACCATTTTTGGGAACCTTAGGGTTTATGCCGATGTATTGTAAAGACATGACCTACGGGAATGATCTATAAATAAGGAACATTTTGTAAGGGAAAGGGTTGTTGATTGGGTTTAATTCTCATTGTATAATCTGGAGCAAAACTTGTTTTGAGTTTTCCATTGTAAAGACTCTACAAGCTGTGTACTCAGAGGGCTATAAAGAGAGAAGAGAGTCTGCAGCTGAGTGCGTAGACTCGAACTGTTGTACCCTTCCCGAAATAATATAACAACAGTTCCTGTGGATGTAGCTCCCATCCTGGGGGTGAACCACGTTAAATCGTGTGTTATGTGATTGTTTATATGGTTGCACCTATTATTTGCTTACGATGAATGCTTAAGATCTTGTTATCAGTTTATGTGTTTACTTTTATATGTATTCGCCATAAGGAATGAGATGGGAATAGTATGTTAAGTTTCACATGTATGGATGAATGTTAGATGCATAGGCATGTCTAAGTCTGTGAATGTATGAATCGGTTGGACAATCACTTAATAGAGAAAGTCTATACAGTGTGCAGCACCGGAAGTGCGCAGTATATTATGTTTGCCATGTTGCATGAATCATAAGATAAGTAATTCAAGTTAAGAAGGAAGCGCAACTATTAGTGGCATTGTCCTACTATTGAATAAGGCTTGAAGCGCGCAGTCATTGGATGCACAAGTGGCGCAGCATCTTAGCTTGTAGAAGTGTCGGTCCACAGCGTAGGCCCCCCCAAGGCGCACTGCCTATTGGATCTTTTTAAACAACTTATCACGTAGCTGTGGAAACCTGATTCCGCAGCTCCCCCATACCTTCGCTTCGAGTGAGACCTCAATCTATTTGCAGACTGTTTCCAAAAGGGCCGGTGAAAAGGGTTTTTGTTGGTTGCTCGAACCGCTAAGAACCTGGGTCTACATTGGAAAAATCTAGAACAATTATATAAGCCAACAAATGGTTTCGTTTCCATGCTAAGAATCCGTGACGAGTTGAAGTCATGATGTTCCATGAAGAATAAGCTTCGTTGGGTATTGACATTTGGAATCTAGACAAGAAAGAAATATGGGCTTGGTGTGATAAGACAGAAAGAGATTTTGCAAGGAACGAAAATAAGCACCCACATCTCTCCGACATCCAGTGGTTGAACAAATACCTGTGGAAAGACGTTCATGAAGTCTTCTGGGCAAGTTTTGGAAATGAATTACACGAGTGGTTATCGAGACTCGCAGAGCACAGAAACTGTACTCCACAGGAAGTACCAACCGAGTGGACACCAGAGCTCATTTAGAGGCTCAAAGCAGTAGATACTCCATTCACGCGAGCGGTCGACTTCTGGGTTGACAGTACACTAGAGAGATTTGTGATGCAGTTCGCTTTGGACATGCTAAAGTCCTACAGGGCAGCAGAAGCAGATTTTTTCAAGGGTTTCATAGGTAAGTATCTGAACAACCTCAGTTTATACATTAAAATGCTTTTAGCTGAGAAAGGCATTTTTAGAATGCAGTGAAATTTTTGAAATTGTAATGGTCAATAGCATTTATAGTGAGTCTAATGAAGAGACACATAATTTGAGGAGTGGAAAAAGACATAAATACACTCCTAAGAAGACTTCCAATGAACATGGACTCCGTGTAGATATTGATCCACAAACCAAACCTGATAGCCAAATCGCACCTCAATCATCCACCTATCATCCTATTACTCCCTAGAACCCACCGGTTGTGAACACTACACCTCCCATTGCACAAAATCCACCAGTTTAGAACCCCCCAGTTGTGAATATCCCTAGCACTCAGAACATCCCAAATCGAAACAGTCCGCACAACACCACATTTATTTTTTCCGCACAGAACCTTACACCACCTAGAAGAAGGATGACTGATGATATTAAGCTGCCTATATTCAAAGGAATGGGTCTAGAGGACCCTGAGCAACATTGGTTTCTATGTGAATCCATATGGAATGTTAAACAAGTCCAGGATGATGCTGTGAAGCGAGCGCAACTCATTACCACATTTAGAGACAGAGCCTTGAATTGGTTCATGAAGTATTCCGGTGGACAACAGAGAACCTTAGTGGATATTAAGGCTGCACTATTGAGTGAGTTCAAGAAACCGAAGTCAAAATCCCAATGTATCACAGAGTTAAAGGAAATCAAGTAGAAACCTAATGAGACAGTTTGGGAATTTGACCAAAAATTTAAGACGCTATTGGACCAAGTAAGTTTCGTCATAGCACCGCAACAACACCAGGAATGGTTTATAGCAGCACTGTTGCCCCATGTCAGACTGCCGTTGATGTAGCATAAAGTGGCTTCGCAGGCAGAAGCCTTGGATATCGCGATGAAGTTAGAAGCTTCTCCTATTGGAGAAACTAGCGCTGGGATGTCTCAGATTCGGACCCAGTTGGCTACCCTGACACTACAACTACAGGATATGAAGAAAGGAAAGCAAGAGAGACAAGATGTTTGGTGTACAGGATATAAGGGAGAAGGACACACTAAGGATCATTGTCCTTTATTCCAAGAATTCCTTAACATGGGTGCACCAAACCCATTAAATCATAACCAAGGGCCATGGTGTGAGATCTGCAAAACTAGAGGACACCGGCCAGAGCACTGCTACTTAATTCATAAATATGGCAGAACACCTAAAAACTTATATTGCAATTTCTGTAAGTCAGTTGGGCATGATGAGTCCAACTGCCGTGCATATGAGATCAGGTTGGAAAGGAAGAAATATATCGAGCATATGTATGGATGAGTATACAGAGTCCAAGAAGAGACTCCGTAGAAACAAGATAATGTGCAGCACGATCAGGGACCACACAGATTCCACGGAGGGTACTGCGAGAGAGGAAGGAATGCCGACCTAGCACAAGGAAGAGGCTGAGTTCAAGTAATCTGTTATAACTGTGGCCATCCAGTTCATGTATCTAGACACTGCACCAACCCATGCACTACGTGTAGTTATTGTAAGTATTTCGATCATGTTATTGAAGATTTCCCAGTGCTAGTAGCAAAAATGCAAAAAGAAATCAAGATGTCGCTAAACCAAACATTCAGTTGATCGCAGCAGAGAGAAGTCCTGCGGATCTAAGTATCAATGTAGTGACGCGAAGTGGCTCTAGGACAGGGAGAGATAGAGGAGCAGAAGCTTTGACATATGGAGACTTTAACACTAAGCAGACCCCTCTTGAAACAATATGGATAAGAAAAGCTACTGGAAAGCACCTGCTTTCAACTTGGGGAAAAACAGAGAATTCTTTGAAGAAGCGCTGGATATCTTCAAAGAGTCAGCACCCAGTTCGCCAAGAATCCCGTTTCACAGTGAAATACCACATATAGAAGATAAGCCAACTGCTTATGACAAAATGTGCCATGCAACAGAGACAGGAACCTCTATTGCGCAGTTCCTAAGAAGTTGCATGCAGTTTCTAAAGAGCGCAGATGCTATAGAGGAACTGCAAAAAATGTTAAACCAATATGAGCCACAGAGCGAAATGGAGACTACCGATAGCATAGTTCACCAGATCAAGAAACACAAAAGATCGGGCCGAGAAATGAGGCTCAGTGCACAGATAGGAGACTATGAAATGGATGAGATCATCCTTGATCTGGGATTTGAAGTAAATGTCTTAACTAAACAGGCATGGCAATAGATGGGGAGACCAAAGCTGTTATTGTCACCTATCCAACTGAGAATGGCCAAACAGGAGAAATTCATACCCTTTGGAAGGTTATCCAATGTCATTGTTGACATTGATGGAGTGCAATGTCACGCAAATTTCAAGGTTATCGAGATTGTGGATGATAGTCATCCTTATCCTGCACTGTTGGGAATTGACTGGGCTATGGACAACCTCACCATCATAAAAATAAGATGATCTTTGAAGGAAAGCATCTCAGGGTTATCGCAACACTAGACCCTGCAGACGGAGACCGATACAGTGAGCCAATTCAGGAAGAATCTAGAGCGCAGGATCTTGACCGTCTTTACAAAATGACTAAGAACCAAGAAGACTATATTAATCCTATTGCAGATGGAACACTCAGTTGGAGATGTGACAGCTCTTGCATATCAGAATCTGATGCAGGATTGGAGAGATCGCAAAGCCATATGCACGAAGTATCAGTAAGGAGATGCGCGCAGGTAACAAAGTCGCTGCGCTGGATTGGAAAGGAGGTAATCCCAATTCCCACCTATGATGGTTCGTCTAATGTCTATTCCTTTATGAAATAATATACTGTAGAAATTGCAGATGAGCATCACTTACCAGCACTAGACATGCCACTGCGCGAGACACCTTCCATATGGTGGGTTGCGCATAAGCAAACATTGACCACATGGGATCAGTGCAGAATCAAGATGCAGATCAGGTTCGCTGACAAGGTTGTACTGCCCTTTAAAAAATATAACTGACAGACAGATCCAAGGGAGCATATTGGAATCTGTTCACAAGCATGGGCGGAGAGACCATAGACAGAATGGGTGCATCTGTTTGTGCACACGTTGGACGAACAAATTCCAAATAAGTGGTATCTAGACATGGAGTTGCGCAGGGAAACTATAGACTGGTCTACCATAGCTGCGAACTTCCAGAAGAGCTTCAGCTTTGAAGACGAGAGTCCTACTATAAATGATGCTTTGCAGATTATTAAGGAAAGAATATTTAGACCAGAATGTCCACATAAACATGACATTGGAGGAATTCCTTGGAGAAGTACTTGCAAGCCTACAGATAGATTGCACGGAACAGATAGAGCATGCCATGGAATTCTATAATCTAGCTGAAGAGTCTGAAGATAAACAAGAAGAAAGTGATGACGAGGACCCGTGCAACATAAACATACCTGAGTCAGAGGGAGTGCACGAGGTCGAGGGACCTCTGCTGGAAATACTAGACATGAGCGGACCTGTGAAAACAAGGAAATTGAACATTGGCACCAGCGAAGAACCAAATTTCGTGTCTATCGGAGACTATTGGGATGATCATACGGTCGTAGAGATTGTAGACCTGTTACATGAATATCAAGATTTATTCCTGACAAAGTTTACATAAATGAAAGGTATTCTAGGTGACTTAGGGGTTATGAATATACCTCTTAAGCCAGGTGTGAAGCCTGTTAAGCAAAGGCCCTATAGACTGAACCCTCGATACAAAGAACGAGTCAAGGAAGAACTCGATAAGATGCTCGATGCAGGGATCATCGAGCCGGTTGAAGAGTCTGAGTGGATAAGCCCTATGGTGGTCCAAGACAAGAAGACAAAAGGCGATATCAGGATCTACGTCGATCTTATAAAATTGAACGATGCTTCGATGCATGACCCATTTCCTACTCCCTTCACAGATGAGGTCCTCGATAATGTTGGAGGAAATGAGGCATATTCCTTTACTGATGGATTTTCGGGATATCATCATATAAGAACTGATCCAACAGATAGGCATAAGACCACCGTTGCCACTGAATGGGGGTCGTTCCAGTACACAGTGATGTCGTTTGGTCTGAAGAACGCGCCCTCCATATTTTCCAGAGTTGTGGTCGCAGCATTTAAAGATTTCATGCATAAGTTTTTAGAAGCTTATTTTGATGATTGGACAGTATTTGGGTTGCTGAAGGACCCTTGCGCAAACCTCAGATTAATGCTAGAAAAGTGCAGACAACATCAAATGTCATTAAACCTCAAGAAGTGTATCTTTTGTGTACCCTATGGAATTCTGTTGGGAAACATTGTGTGCAAACAAGCTTGATGGTTGACCCTGCAAATATCGCAGTTATTGTAAACTTGCCAACGCCAAATTCAGTCAAGCAGCTGCGCACTATGTTGGGGCATATGGGTTACTACAGGAAGTTTATAAAGGGTTATGCACAGATAACCGCGCCAATGGAGAAGCTGCTAAAGAAAGACGCGCCGTTCATCTAGAACACAGAATGTGAACAAGGCTTTGACACATTAAAAGAGAAAATGGTAACTGCATCGATCCCAGTTTTTCCAGACTGGGAGAACTTGTTTTCATGTACATGTTGACGCTTCATGTATAGCATTGGATGTTGTAGTAGCACAACCAGGAGAGGTAGGTATTTACTATCCCATTGCATTTTCAAGCAGGAATCTCTCATCTACAGAGAAGAATTATACCACCATTAAGAGAGAAGGCCTAGCTATGGTCTACGCGCTGCAGAAATTCAGGCACTATCTGCTTGGTGCGCACTTCTCTATGTTCACTGACCATTCTGCTTTGAAAAACCTGGTCAACAAGCCAGTGTTAGGGGGGCGAATCTGCAGATGGTTGTTACTCTTTCAGGAGTATGAATTTGAAATAGTGGTTAAGCCTAATAGATTGAACATAGGACCTAATCATCTGTCAAGGATCAAGTCAGGAGAAGAACCTACGAACCTCGAAGACAATCTTCCTAATGCACAATTGTTTTCTATTCAGATTGTTGATGACTACTATAAAGATATCATAGACTTCTTGACTACTGGGTTGGAACCCATAGAGTTTACTACGCAGCAGAAGAAGCAGCTGGTAGTAAGAGCAGCGGACTTCACTATAATCATAGGTTAGTTATACAAATTGGGACTGGATGAAGTACTGCATAGGTGCGTTTTAGAACACGAGAATCCATTCATATTGGCTGATGCAAATTCAGGTGTTGCCGGAGGTCACTACGTAGGACGAGCCACTGCGCATAAGATAGTGCAAGCAGGTCTATGGTGGCCTACTATTCACAAAGACGCAAAGGAACATTGCCAGAGCTGCGATGTCTGTCAGAGGATAGGAAGACCATTGCGCAAGGACGAAATTCCATTGAATCTGTAGTTGACCCTTCAGGTCTTTGAGAAATGGGCCATTGACTTTGTGGGGCCGATCAACCCACCAGAAAAAAGGACTGGTGCGAGATACATCATCACTGCTACCGATTACCTCACCAGATGGGAAAAAGCAAAGCCAATAAACAACTGTAGCGCAGGTACTGCCGCACAGTTCATATTCGAAGACATCCTTACGAGGTTTGGATGCCCGAAGATCTTAATGAGTGATCAAGGAACTCATTTTCTTAATAGAACAATTGAAGCACTAACTGAAGAGTTCCATATTCACCACCAGATGTTGATGTATATGTAACTTCGGAATGAATTTCACATATATGTATATTGTATTCCTATAGAGATGTTATTATTCCTCTATATGGAAGTGTTTGTATTCCTATAGAGATGTTATTATTCCTCTATACGGAAGTGTTGTCATTTATATTGTAAGTGTCGTAACTTATACTTGACGGGTTATTAGACCACCTTGTTGGGGTCGGCCCTGTATAAGTCATGTGGGTCAAAGAGTTACTAGACCACCCTATTGGGGGTCGGACATGTGGTTCAAAGGGTTATTAGACCACCCTATTGGATGTCGGCCCAGTCATCATTGTGTTATGTGGTTAAGTTGAGGCCGACCTAGTAAAGGTTATTAGGCAACTCAAGTCAAGTATAAATAGAGTGTGGGAGGCACTCTATTTTATCATTCTATTCTCACACACACTCTTTGGAGAGTGGCACACTTGTGGAGGAGGAGAAGCTGCTTCTAGGAGATGTCTATATCTTATGCTTGGGTTGTATCATTGCTCTATCTATCTCTGAGGAAGTTATTGGGGTTTTTCACCTTTATGGTTTTCCCCAAGTAAAGTCTGTGTCTCTTGTGTGCTTGCATTATTGTGTCCATGATTGATATGCTGTAGATATGCTATACATGTTGTTCTCTCAGTTAAGATCCTAGATCATATTGAAGTAAATTCTGAAAAATGAACATGGTATGAGAGATAGCCTGAAAGAAGGCATGGTATGGCATGTATGACACTTGTTGCACTTATGATGCTAGGGCTTGATATAGCAAAAACCAGTCATCGTAGAACTTTCGCTATAAATCCATTTTGGAAACGTTTTCGGATCTGAAACTTTTACAAGTCGAATATTAGATCCCCATGTACCTTGTGTCCAAAGGAAAACTTCTAATTCGTTGTAATTTGTGTTTTATGATCTGTACAATCTAGGGTTTCTGCCTCTTCCATATCTGAGTCATAAACTAGTGACCTAGGAATAAAGGTCATAACTTGGACTAGGAAGCTCCAAATGAAATTTCCTAAAAAGTGACAGGTAGTGCATGGACTACACTTTCTCAGGTAACTTTTTCAGAGGCAGAAACTGAACCAGTGACACGTGTCACTCCGTACAAGTTCACTCTCCTGTTTTATCCCATAAATAGGTCACATTGCGACACTTGGCATAACTCTCTCTCAGAGAATCCAATTGAGGTAAGACCTGTGGGTTTGGAAATATGACTGGTCGGGATACCACAAGTAGAGGTTTCAGACCCTTTGGATCAGAAAGTTTGGATTTACACCAGAAACAATCAGGTACATATTTCTGTCAAAACAAAATTATTTTTGAGCACCTTCATTCATGGCTTCGGGAATTTAGGGTTTCGAAAAAAGATGGAATTTTTGTAATCAGAGACCACGGCTGAATGCTACTCATCAAAATCAAAATTTAGAGACCAAGATCAGAATTTTTGGTTGGGCAGAAGGCCGAGCTTGATTAGACCCTAGTTCGGGACTTTGATCGGAAAAGTGAAAAATTAGGGCTTCTGTAAAAATGGGAATTTTTGAAATCTGTGACCACGGCTGGAAGATACTCATAAAAATAGAAGCTTAGAGCTTTGGATCAAACCTTTTGGTTGGGCAGAAGGGTGGAATTTATCAAAACCCTAGTTCAGGATCCTGTCCAGAAGATCCGTAAGTTTCAAAGGCAATTTTGAGGGGTGAAACTTTGCAGTTTTCAAATTCTGAGTATACCAGCTTGATCAACTCATCAAGGCACATATTTCTATCCTTTCAGAAGTTTGAAATTCAAAGTTTAAATTTTTAGGTTTTCTCTGACAAACCCTAATCCAACTCCAGATCCAGTTCCTGAAAATCAAGTGGATTGGGTTAATCCTAGAAGAGAATGGATTGGTCACCTGCATAAGTGAAGAAGTTCCTGTTTCAGACGGAGATGAGGCTAAGGCCTTACATAAGAAGATTACATGCAATCTCGACAGGTATGACTTATCTAGGTATGTTTCGATATTTGTTCATGATTAAGTTTATGGTATGTCTGTCTTCATATCATTACGGTTAGTGCAATCGATTAATTACTAGACTTGTCATATCACCTTAATAAAATTATGAATACATGATAGAAGATATTCATTGATTAAGGTTTTGACACTTATGATTGTACTAATGCATTGTGATGTTGTATGAGGTTTATGTTGTTCGCTAACATGAAAGGTACACCAAGAAAGACAAATCATGTTCTACTTCAAGAACATATGATCATGGTGAAATGAAGACAAAGATTCATCCATTGTCATGGACCACATAGAAGATCTACTTACGAGGTATGTATAACTTGGTTCTACAATGGTTAACTTATGAGACATGCAGGTTACTAGCACAAGTCATTGAAGAGAACCAGAAGACATCATGCGGGTATGTTAGACATAACTAGCTAACATATTAATCCAGTTATGTTTTTCCTATATCAAGTTAGAATATTACCTTGTGTTAGGATCCCTTATATAAGTATAGTTGGTATGATTGGTCATGTTTATTCATAAAGTTAGAAATGTAAGAAATCAAAGGTTTATGCATATTATGTCTGTTATCTTGATTGATGATTTGACTAACCAGAAGAGTCCTATGATCAAATAAGAATATGCATGAGTAAAAGAAGTCTTCCCTGAAACCTTGAATACTAATGTTTATTATTTGTGTTTAAAATGATCATGACTATACATGTTTAAGATTATTATGTTTTGATAGTATTAATATTATACTAATGAATGTGTGATTATGTATGAGACCTAGAGAATAACACAATGATGATACTAATAAGCATGCGTAGTGATTAAGGATGGATATAAGGTCAAGGACAGGTAATCCAGGAAGAAAAGATCAAGAGGGAGCACAATTCAATAGTTTCTGCAAGGATGCAGATATTCAGAGGGAGTTGACCACTTCTCACAATCCACATCAGAATGGAGTTACAAGAGGAAGCAAAGACTGAGAGCGAGTCAACCCAACAAACAAACAAAGATAAGTATTTGAATTATCATTTCTTGCATATTTGTTTGTTTAAATAATATTGTTCAATGATGTATATGCTTATGTTCCTACACTTAGGGTGTGTATTATGCATATTAGAATAATTGCATTAATGAACAGTATACTACTAATTTTCATATGATGGGTAAGTGGCCTATGGCACTGTACAACATTCCATTGCTACTTATCTAGAATGAAACCTCTTTGCTGACATATTGGGAGTTGTGCACACTCTTAACAATGTTCTGGTAGAGATTGGAAGGCATCTAGAAAGTTACAGGATATGGATAAATGTTGTATTGAAGCATTGGCTAAAGATAATTGCATGACTGTATGACATATTTCTTCAGATGTAAGAATTTGTTCTGAAAATTATGAGATGTTTCTAATCATGCAATTTAACTTGTTTTGTAGGAAAGATCGTATACCATCACCTACAAAAGAAGGACTACAACATTTGTTCAGCAACAAAGTTATCTATTGAAAATATTGAAGATATTGACGTTCCCAGGATCTGGGAAGAATGCCATCATCGAGGAGTACCAGTCGATCATGAAGATGTTTGGGATGCAGTCCCAAGAATTGAAGAGAAGTCTGTAGTGACTTCCAAGTGGATCTACAAGATCAAGCATGCTGCAAATGGCAGCATAAAGAAATACAAAGAAAGATTTGTAGCTTGTGGAAAGAAGGAATAGACTATGAAGAAACTTTTGCTCCTGTAACCAGGTACACTTCCATCAAATTAGTACTTGCTCTGGCTGTAGTGATGAAATGGAAGATACACCAGATGGATGTCAAGACATCCTTCTTGAATGGTGTAGTCGAAGAGGAAGTGTATGTGGAGAAGCCACTTGGTTTTGAGACACATGACAGAAAGTCATATGTATGCAGGTTGAAGAAAGCCTTGTATGGCTTGAAGCAAGCTCCTAGGACTTGGTATGGTAGGATAGACAACTTTCTATCCAGTTTGGGCTTTACCAGGAGAAAAGAGGATTCCAACCTTTACTACAAGGTTGAGGAAGGCAATACAGTGATACTAATTTGGTATGTGGATGACTTGTTTGTTACAGGTGATGATAGATTGATTGCCGACATGAAGAGGAAGCTTGCTGCCGAGTTTGAGATGAAGGACTTGGGGATGATGCATTATTTTATAGGCATGGAGGTGTGGTAGAGTGCAGATGGAATCTTCCTTGGACAAGTGAAGTATGCAGTAGAGATCCTGAAGAGGTTCGGGATGATGGACTGCAAGGCCATGGCAACACCTATGGCATCGAACATGAAGCTTCTATGTGATGCTTCATCTGATCCGGTTGATGTCACTGTGCATCGTCAGATGATTGGGTCCTTGATGTACCTGATGAACACGAGACCAGATATCTGCTTTGTGGTGAACACATTGAGCCAATTCCTGACAGATCCCAAAGGTGTTCACCTGGTTGCTGTAAAGCATATTCTAAGGTACCTGAAGGGTACGGTTGACTATGGGCTCAAGTATGATGCGAATCAAAAGTTTAACCTGTAGGGTTATGTTGATTCAGATTGGGCAGGCAGTGCTGCAGATAGGAAGAGCACTTCTGGGTGCTGCTTCAGTATGGGATCAAGTGTGATCTCTTGGTTTAGCAGGAAGCATTCCTTCGTAGCACTGAGTACAGTTGAAGCAGATTATGTTGCATCTTATTCAGCTAGTTGTGAGGTAGTATGGCTTAGGAAGCTACTGTCTGAGTTATTTGATCTCCCGCTGGAGGCTACTGGTATCTTTTGTGACAACCAGAGTTGTGCGAAGCTGTCTGAGAACCCGGTGTTCCATGACAGGCCGAAACACATAGAGATAAAATATCAGGGATATGGTGCAGAGAGGAGCAGTGAAGCTTCTGTATGTTGCGACGGATGAGCAAATTGCAGATGTGTTGACGAAGCCACTAGCCAGAGTGAAGTTCGAGTACTTCAGAGAGAGGCTTGGTGTTCTTCAAATCGATGACACTTCGAGGAAGAAGTGATGGAGACATTTGCTAAAGCCATTCAAAGCATGTTGGAAGGAGGATCCTTCACATGGTTGTGGATGTAAGCGTTGGATGATGAGCATCAGGACGATGCTCCAGTTACTGCTTCGTATATGTATATGCATCATGTTGGATGCTTGATGTGATCATTTGGATCATTTATGTATGTATGCATCATGTTGGATGCTGGATATGGTCAGTTGGATCATTTATGTATGTATGCATCATGTTGGATGCTGGATATGATAAGTTGGATCATGTGTATGTATTTGTATATGTATTAGGTGGATACATTGTATGATCAGGTAGATCATTTATATTGATATGTATCAGGTATGATCAGGTGGATCATGTATTTGTATATGTATCAGGTGGATACATTGTATGATCAAGTAGATAATGTATGATGATATGTATCAGGCAGATACTGTGTATGCATAAGGTGGATGCATTGTATGATCAGGATGATCATGGATGATGAGCTTCAGGATGTTGCTCCAAATGACATGCGTCAAGACGATGCAGTGATGATGATCAGGATAATCATGTGTACATCAGGATGATGTATGGTGAGTATCAGGTTGATACTCTCTGTCCATGGATAGGTTGTGCAGATAAGCATATAATAGTGCCCTGGGAGGTTTGCAGATTCTGTTGCTAGGTTTTGCCGCTGGCATATAATAGTTCCCTGGGAGATCTGGGAAATGCTCTTTCGAGGTTTTGCTTTGGGAGGACATATAATAGCGCCCTGGGAGGTTTGCAGATTCTCTTGCTAGGTTTTGCCGCTGGCATATAATAGATCCCTGGGAGATTTGGCAAACGCTCTTTCAAGGTTTTGTCTTATGGCATGTAAGTAGACCTGGGAGATTTGGATAGGATGAAAAAGGCCTCAGATGCTCTTTCGAGGCATTTCCATGAGCACATGTAATAAGTCCTGGAGATCTGGACAGGATGAAAAAGGCCTCAGATGCTCTTTAGAGTTCTTGCTTGACAAGACACTCTTTTAAGGTTTTGTGGTGGGGGTCACATGTAATAAGTCTTGGAGATCTGGACAAGATGAAAAAGGCCTCAGATGCTCTTTAGGGTTCTTGCTAGTCAAGAGACTCTTTTAAGGTTTTGTGACAGTCACATGTAATACCTCCCGGGAGATCCGATAGGTTGGGCTGTGTGCTCGTAATCAGTCCTGGGATGCTCTTGCGAGGTTTTGTGACGCACATAATAAGTCCTAAGGATTCCACAGTATTGGCCAGTGATGATGAAGACCTGCAGATGGTGGGCCTACATCCAGTATGAAAAATGACTAGCTTTGTAGAACTTCCTATGATGATTAGATTCAGAGATTAATTGAGATAGAAGTAGCAGTGATGATGATGATGATTCAATGACGATGATCTAGGGAAGAAGACTTGTGCCAGAAGACTTGTGTCGAGAAATACCTTCCTAGTTAAGAGGGAGTGTTGATGTATATGTAACTTCGGAATGTATTTCACATATATGTATATTGTATTCCTATAGAGATGTTATTATTCCTCTATACGGAAGTGTTTGTATTCCTATAGAGATGTTATTATTCCTCTATATGGAAGTGTCGTCATCTATATTGTAAGTGTTGTAACTTATACTTGATGGGTTATTAGACCACATTGTTGGGGTTGGCCCTGTATAAGTCATGTGGTTCAAAGGGTTACTAGACCACCCTATTGGGGGTTAGCCATCATGTGGGTCAAAGGGTTATTAGACCACCCTATTGGGTGTCGGACCAGTCAACATTGTGTTATGTGGTTAAGTTGAGGCCGACCTAGTAAAGGTTATTAGGCAAGTCAAGTCAAGTATAAATAGAGTGCGGGAGGCACTCTATTTTATCATTCTATTCTCACACACACTCTTTGGAGAGTGGTTCACTTGTGGAGGAGGAGAAGCTACTGCTAGAGATGTCTATCTCATATGCTTGGGTTGTATCATTGCTCTATCTATCTCTGAGGAAGTTATTGGGGTTTTTCACCTTTATGGTTTTCCCCAAGCAAACTCTGTGTCTCTTGTGTGCTTGAATTATTGTGTCCATGATTGATATGCTGTAGATATGTTATACATGTTTTTCTATCAGTTAAGATCCCAGATCATATTGAAGTAAATTTTGAAAAACTAACACCGGAGAAGTACACCATACCATCCGCAAGCAAATGGAACTGTGGAGGTTTTCAACAAAGTGTTGGAGCATGCGCTCACTAAGGTATGCAATGTGAATCGGGATGACTGGGACCTGCGCATTCCAGCTATATTATGGGCATACAGGACCACATGCAAGAAATTGATGGGCCACACACCTTTTAGGTTGGCCTATGGACAGGAAGCAATAATGCATATGGAGTACATTGTTCCCAGCTTGAGGATAGCTGCGTTTACAAGCATGGAAGACCAAGAGGCACTAGAAGAAAGACTTCTACACTTCGTTGGGTTGGAGGAAGATCGCTTCATTGCAGGCTTTCACCAGCAAGTGCAGAAAGATAGAGAAAAAGCATGGCATGATCGCCATATCAAGAACAAGTCTTTTAAGGTAGGTGATCTAGTCCTCCTGTATGATAGCAAATTTATGAAGTTTCCTGGAAAGTTTAAAATGCATTGGCTTGGTCCATATACTATTTTACATGTCACTAACGGTGGCACAGCTTAATTAGCCACGCTAGCAGGAGACAATTTACCTGGATTAGTCAATGGAAGTAGGCTAAAACCTTATCGGGATAGCCCTACCTCGCAGCATCCTCTGTAGTAAAAAAAATAAAAAAGAGAGAGAAAAAGAGAAAGAAAAGAAGAACCGCGCAGCTCAAAGCTCGAAAAGGTAGCTGCGGCGCCCAGAGAAGGCAGAGAACATACAAGCCTCACAGCTAAGAACCGCGCAGTGCGAAGCTGAAAAGGTAGTTGTGTCGGTCAAAGGGAAAAGGACGACTATGGACTATGAGTAGCTGCGATGAAAGACATAAATCTGTAGCACAGCTACGCAGTTGAAGACACGAGGGCAATGGATGCCAGCGAAGAAAACTGTTAGAACCACCAGCGCATCATGACGATAGTATGTGACCATGACAATTGTCGGTCGACTCGTGAGCCGTTATTCAAAAAAGGGAGGCACTGACATGATTCCGCATTAAAGGAATATCCTATCCGTTCGGGCGTAATAAAGGTTGAAATGATCGAGATCATAACGGGATCCGAGCAACGGACTTGGAATTTAATTGCTCGCTAGGCTATCATACGGCTGCCACTACCGTTACAACTTAGCATTTAAGGAAAGTTAATCTGACTTGACATATTTTACGGCAGAAAAGATTGAGATGCCAGTGAGATCTCATCTAGCACACCTAGCACTTAATGCCTACTATAGCCGTTCCCGGTACATTCAATGTCACATAAGGTGCATATCCAGCCGATATTTTTGCATGTGGATGCAACATTAAAACTCTCAGTTAAACGACGAAGGCTAACCGTTGGGTAAATTCCCTATATATAACAACCCACTCGTCCTTATGCATTTTACCGTGAGTTTGAAATTTTACTAACTGTGAAGATTGTAAGAGCTTAGAAACCAAAAGCACGAGTATTCACTGAGTTTATGTCCGGAGAGTAGACATTAGAAGATATCCTTGGCACTTTCAGCCGTTCAGGTATAAGTGGAGTGATGAAGACACTGCCAAAGCAGACGACACCAAAACGAGGTGGCTCATCCAAGAGCCCAAAGCTGAACCAGCCGAAACAACAAAAGAAGGACAAGCACCCGGCCACCGCACAAGAAAAATCAAAGACACCAGGTGCTTCTAAGCCGGCGGATCCACAAGGGAGCCCGCCACCACCTGTGTGGCTCATTCTCGAGTATATCAGTCCAAGTAAGAGCGATGCCCCGGAAAGGCAGTTGGAGAAAAATGTACAATACGACATCCCATTTCCACTGATGTCAAAGCATGTCTGGACTAAGGAAGATTTGCTCGAAAGAATTCCTACCTGCAAATTCCTTGATTACAATCTAATGGATGCTGTGAAATTCCCACACCTGCAGCCAGACAAGTACATGTGTAGCAAAGATGGCACGACCACAAAGCATGCAGAGGTTGTTCCAATGGACTGGGCGTTGCCATTTTCCCGGGCTGGTTTGCTCAACCTACTGAGGATCCCACATTTTGAACGTAGCAAATAATGCAAGGTTGTGGTGTGTACGCTCCTATACTGCACGCACCAGGGATACATTTGGCTGGACTTTAAGGTCAATATCACCGTCGAATCGATGGAAAGAATTGCTAGTCTGAGCAAGAGGGGCGACGACCCTGCTACATAATTTTTTGGCAAGAAGGACGATCAGGAACTAGCTGCGACAATAAAGTCTGAATTCAACTTGACACGAGGGCACAAGGGGTATCAAACCGATCCCATCACAATTGAACCTCTGCGGTTCACAATTCAACTTCTGGCGGGGAGGTTGCTACGGAAAGCAATCCCAAAGGAAGTGTCTGCATCAGTAGTGGCCCTAGCAGCCAAATCCATGGATGGACATGAGTATAATTGGGAAAAGTTTATGCTCAATGAGTTTTTGTTGGATGTACAAGATACCCAGGACAAAGGGTTACCTTTCCACTTTACCTAGTTGCTAATACTTATTGCTTTTGTAGGTTGGAAAGAACCTGCGCATCAGAGCGGCCTGCCGGTAGCAGCAGATGACTGCCGCGCGGTCTGCTTCACGAACATGTGGGCATCCACAAACGCATAGAAGCAATGACTCAATGATCTGCAATTCCTAATGTATTTTGAGAAGTTATGTGCGGTTATTGAGAAGACCCTGCGCATCACAAAAGAGGTGACAAACACCTATAAACCCAAGATGATTTTCAAGGCTAGCTTACACTGTATCCACATACAGTCGCGCATGTCAACAGAGACATGGTTCGATGGCCAATATCAGCTCGGCGCGCCAATGATCGAGCTGATCATTGAGGACTGGCCTGATAGCTGGAAAGAAGATGCACCGAACACTGTTATCACTACATCTTCGGAGGAAGAAGAAGGGGACCAAATGGACAAGAATCTAGAGGTCCAAAGCACACCAATACAAACACCTGCGCTGCAAGTAGGCGAGAAAAGAAAGGAACCGGCTACACAGACGCTGGAGAAGCCACAAAAGAAGAAGTCCAAAGCCAACAACCGTCGCTTGACAGAATGTTGCATGATGATGACTATGAGCAGATCGCATCACAGGTGTCTGCGCACCTAGAGGATAAGGAAGAACCATCACAAGCAGAGGTCAAAGAAAATATCAATAAATTGACTAGTCTGGTCTTACGGATGGAGCAAGTCCATCATGACTTGACTAAGGAGCCAGACCATGATGGCCACTTGGGGGAGTCAAGTGAGACGATGCGCAGGTCACCTTCCTTTACAACACGGACGCACATTGTCAAGATTGCACCAATGTCCATTTTGTTCCCGGCAGACGAGATGACAGAAATTGCGAGGCTGCTCGAGCAGTTGGAACTTAATGTAGCTATGCTACCAGCTGAAGGATTGCACCAATTACACACCCAAATATCCCATGAAATGAACGAACGAGACATCGTCTCGCACAATCAACGCCATCAATATGAAGAGAGTTACAAGAAATTACAAGGAGAATGTGAGCAGAAGGCAAGGGAGCTTTAGCGCATGCAAGAAAAGCAGCGCAGATAAAAGGAGTAGTGTAAGCGGTATACGTGAGGCTACCAGAAATCGAAGAAGAATCAAAAGTTGAGGCGGCTATCCTACAGATCGGTGCTGCCGTCGATAGCTTGCAGGAAAGAATGAAGGGATTGGAAATTTCCCGTGCAGAGAATATTACAGAGATGGAAGCTGCCCATCAGGAAGAAATGGCGGAGCTGGCAGCTCGATGGCCAGTTGATATGGCGCATCAGGTGGAAGAAGCAAGAGCAGAGGCACTGAGGGCCTCTACACAGGGCATCTGTGCAACAGTCGTGCGATTGCCAAATCCTGCTAGATGATGTTTCGAACATATGGAGCATATTGCAGGATGATCCGGAGTTGAAAAAGATCCATGATGACATCCAGCGAAAGCAGCAAGAAGTGGATTCCACGGATGCTTCTATGAAGGACTTGCCGGTACGCCAGAAGAGGCACGCCTTTGAGCAAACCAAGGTACTTATAAAGGAGCTGGAGGCTTTAAGAGCAAAGGAAGCTGAAACCTCTTCGAGGTTAAATCCATCACAAGAAGAGGCACTCACCCTGACCAATGAGATTGAAATAAGGTTGCAAGACCTTCATGCAACATAGGCCAAAGTCAAGGAACAAATTCTAGAGCCGACTTCAGATGAGATGCTAAACATGGTCAGAGGATATGAGCAAGAAATAAAGGAAGTAGTTGCAAAGTTGAGTGCAACTGTTCAAGACTTTGCGGCCCGTTCAGGAATCTCAAAAGAGGCGCAGATGGAGCAGCTGAATTGAAGTGGCTCGGGACGAGCCACAAGTCATTGTTAGGGGCCTGTTGGGAATGGACCAAGTAGGCACAATTTTGATAAGGATGCAATTTTGGGAGCTGCACAGCTTTTGGGATGCAAAGTCAGAAGACACAGTTTTGAGGAGTGTGCAGCTCGAAGTGCATATGCAGTTTTGGCGAAGTAGTGCTAGTGTGCAGGGCTTGCGCAACAACTATTTTTGGTAAAAGGGTATAAAGGAAGGTCGAGCTGAGTGAGCGACCTATTTTGGGTAAGAAGCAGGATGGAGGAGTGGCGGAAAGCAGTTAAGGAGCTAGGCCACTAACTCGATGATAACAGGAAGGCTAAAGGGATGGAAGTGACAGGCCACAATGCAGTGCAACTATTTTGTGATGACTGCGGTTTTTAGAAGGTCGTTAGAGCCGTGAGTGGCCTATTCAGGCAGCCGAAGCAAGTGGAGTAACCTGGCGACGGCGACAAGCAGGATGGCGGGTATCCGCACCAGTTTTGGAAACCTTAGGGTTTTTTCCGATGTATTGTAAAGACATGAACTACGGGCATGATCTATAAATAAGGCACATTTTGTAAGGGAAAGGGTTGTTGATTGGGTTTAATTCTCATTGTATAATCTGGAGCAAAACCTGTTTTGAGTTTGCCATTGTAAAGACTCTACAAGCTGTGTGTGCAGAGGCCTATAGAGAGAGAAGAGAGTATACAGTTGAGTGTGCAGACTGGAACTGTTGTACCCTTCCGGAAATAATATAACAACAGTTCCTGTGGACGTAGCTCCCATCCTGGGGGTGAACCACATTAAATCGCATGTTATGTGATTGTTTATATGGTTGCACCTATTATTTGCTTACGATGAATGCTTAAGATCTTGTTATTAGTTTATGTGTTTACTTTTATATGTATTCGCCATAAGGAATGAGATGGGAATAGTATGTTAAGTTTCACATGTATGGATGAATGTTAGATGCATAGGCATGTCTAAGTCTATGAATGTATGAATCGGTTGGACAATCACTTAACAGAGAAAGTCTATACAGTGCACAGCACCGGAAGTGCATAGTATATTATGTTTGCCATGTTGCATGAATCATAAGATAAGTAATACAAGTTAAGAAGGAAGCGCAGCTATCAGTGGCGCTGTCCTACTATTGAATAAGGCTCGAAGCTCGCAGTCCTTGGATGCGCAAGTGGCGCAGCATCTTAGCTTGTAAAAGTGTCGATCTGCAACGCAGGCCCGAAGCGTGTAGTCCTTGGATGCGCAAGTGGCGCAGCATCTTAGCTTGTAAAAGTGTCGGTCTGCAACGCAGGCCCGCCCACAGGGCGCTGCCTATTGGATCTGTTTAAACAACTCATCACGTAGCTGTGGAAACCTGATTCCGCAGCTCCCCCATACCTTCACTTGGGGTGAGACCTCAGTCTACTTGCAGACTGTTGCCGAAAGGGCCAGTGAAAAGGGGTTTTGTTGATTCCATGAACCACTAAGAACCTGGGTCTACATTGGAAACCTCTAGAATAGTTATATAAGCCAACAGTCCCCTATTTTGTTGTCTTTGTTGGTTTTGTTGGGAACGTTGGTTCTTCGATTGGTTATGTTGGGCATAAACTTGCCCTTGGGGAACGGGGGGAGTTTGCGTTTGAGAGAGTGCATAGGAAACCGATGGTGGGTAGTAAGCGAGAGGTGCTTGCGGTTGTGCGGGTGCAGGTGTAGACGTTTTATGGTAATAGGAAGGTGGTGCGGCAGGGGGGGCGTATATTGGTGGGGTGTGACCGTAGCAATGCGCCAGACACAAAGGTCCATGTATATGAGGGGCTTGGACCATGGGGACATACGAAGATGTTGCTCCAGAATGAGTCATGGCACGCAAAAGGTCAGGGCCACGACTCATGGCGAGTGGTGCGGAACTGGATGTAGGATTATATGTTGGGGTTGTGGCGAGAGGCATATGGACATATGGATGGTTACGAGATGCGACGTGTCCAATAATGTTGTCAGTGGCGTAAGATGCGCCAAGCGCTTCCTTCCAGGAGGAATCACTACGAGGAGAATCAGGTAAGATGGAGTAACGGTATCCTGACTGGGCATAGATAAGGCCAAACTATTGGGATTTAAGTATGGCTTCTTCTTCAGTTTGGGGCCGTTCAGATGCCACATCCTTGGTGATAACTGGTATGAGGGACTTCAAGAACCAATCTAAAAATATACAGTCATCTAACCTGATCTCACACAAACTACGACATACACACCATTCATGGATATGGCAGTGATATGGGTAGCCATGTTATGTTTGCAAGATAGTAAAATCTCAACACCAGCATCATAACGGACTGGTAACTAGAAGAACTGCAGGAAAGTTGAAGCGAGGGAACTAAAAGTGTAGTGTGTCCCATATGATTGTTCAATATACCACTTGGCTAGAACACCAGTGAGTTTCCCTTGTAAAAGGTGTAGGCAAATCGAGTCATCCACTATGGAGTTAGAGGAACACGATAAGTGGAAGGATATGATATGGTTCTGGGGGTCCTCACCACCCTTCCCCTCAGACTTTAGGATGTCTGAAGGGATTTTGGTAGGCATGGGAGGCCATGTAGGGTCATGTCGGATTGGATCATTAGTCAATCGGGCCAGATTAGGTAGGTTGATATTGGCCATGAATGGAAAACTAGCGGGAGGATGTGACGTGGTCGAAGTGGCCTGCGTGCTAGTCATGGAGGTGATCGTGGGGCCACCTCCATTGAGTGGTGGGGTAATGACATCTGTCATAACACTAGTACAAAATGAGATATAAATGACTAAAAAAATGACCAAAATCCGCATATAAATGACCACTTCTGAGTTGGTGACCACTGGTAGCAAATTAGCGGTCATTTATCATGCGACCAAAAATGTGGTCATATTTAGCTTGGTCACTTATAGCTTATCTTGTGGTCATTTATTTGGTCCTATATTTGGTCATTAATTTGGTCATATATTTGGTCATTAATTGTCATAATTAATGACCAAATTATGACCACATTTTTTGTCACGTGATAAATGACCGCTAATTTTCTACCAGCGATCGCCAACTCAAAAGTGGTCATTTATATGCATATTTTGGTCATTTTTTGGGTCACTTATCTCTCATGTTGTAGTGGTGGTTGTTTATATGAAATTTTTTGACACTTTTTTAGTCATTTATCTCTTTTTAGTGGTTTCAGAATATATATAGGGCACGGAGGAATCGAACCACCAACCTCCTGCCTATAAGGTAGGTGCTCTACCATTGAGCTAGCACCATTAAATAGAATTCCTTATGGATTGCTCTACCATTGAGCTCTGCTCATGAATTCCTCACTATAGGGTTTTGTTTTTTTAGTGCAGATATGCTTACCATGTGCCAAAAACAGTAAAAATTTAACAAGTAGTTCTTAATGTAGCGGAGGGGCAAGTGCCCAAAGGGATGTGTGCTCCAAATCAAGGATGTCCCCAAACCAGACATGTCCAAACTATTAGTTACATAACCTTTCCTTATCTGTAACCAAATATACCCCAGTCATACCCAGCCACTTCCACCTTTCAAACACAAAGTAAGAGAAAAAACAAACTCAACTTTGAAAATAATGTTATAACGAATTACCATAAATCATATAAACGAACATATCAAGTTCACATCGCATTTTCTTTTGGAATTGTATTCAGTAAACAAATTACAGTTGGGGAAATACAAAATTTTCATTCAATTCAGTGTTCAATAAATTATTTATAATTATATGAGTATATTTTCCTCCCCAACTTGCAGGTTTCTTATGCAAATAGTACTACTTCTAGAGAAAGAAAGCAGTTTTTCTACACTATCAGGTTATTTGAGAGGATTTATCTCATATTTTTCATTCATCCTCTCTTATTGTTACCCTCCTTAACTTTGAATTCATTATTTTTTGAAATGAAATAAGACCCTTTAAATCTTCAATGTAATTAGTTTTGAAACTTCAACTTTATTTTGATCTATATACAGTGAATTGAGGTACATAATTTTTTAACATACAGTGAAGTAAGGGCGTTCCATATGTAAGAAATTTCACCTTCATTTCTTTTAACCGTGCAAAACCTTCAAAACATTAACAATGATCTTCATTTACTATTGATCTTCCTATTAACATGATGTCTTACCCTGCTTATTGACATCATGTTACTGCACAGTCCCATTGACCTACTTCTGTGGTCATTTGCTGGATATTAATAAAATTATCTTATCTTATATTATCTCATATTCCATGCATGTGGCTCAGTATTGCTTTCTTGTACCTTCATATTCTTTTTCATCCTTCACGAACAAGTTTTCATACAATTTTGATTCTCTATTTCCTGCCTGGAGGATTTTTTCCATTGAACATTTTGTTTTCTGGGAATAATGATTCCAAGGGTACAGGAAACTAGGACCGAGGAGGAAGTCTTTAGACATTCTAGTGGCATGGTAAACAATACTATGACAAAAGAACTGTAGGATCAATTTGATGACACTTGATATAAAAAAATTTCGTGGATCTTCCTACGTCGATAACACTTTTAGACAAGGATATTATTTTGGGTCAACATTTTCATTTATATTTTATCATGTACTGGAAATTGAATTTTCAACAAAAAATACATATTTTTAATAGAAGTTTTAATATATTTTTAAGAAGTGCATAAATGTTTTAACAATTTTTTTCCAGGTGATAGTTTTATTATGTGGTGTACTTTTGATCCAACATCTTTTCTGATTAGAAAAATATATGTCCTAACTGTGTTTAGGAGGATAGTATGTCGTTGGGTTCTTTGGGAATCCTACTGAAATAGTTGCATGGGATTTAATTTATTTTGCAAGGAAACCCATGTGCAATATCAGTTCTGAGTGTTGGTATAATATAGTAACTTGGATGCTTTGAGTTCATTTTATTTCTTTAGAAGTACACCTGGAGAACATTCTAGTAGGTGCTATAATGGGAATGCTCTCATTTCAGACAGCTATCATTTTAGGCTTTTATTATCTCATCAGTATCATTTACTTCCCTTGCCTATTTGTGCTAAGAAAGTATATATGTGGTGGGTTTGTTGATATATTACATGAGGCTTGCATTTAATCTCTACCTTTAGTTAGTCGACAGTCAATGGATTATTTGGTACTTTTGAATAATATAAATAGAAGGCCATCTAATGGGGAGACTAATTATTGAAATGCAGCAGCACATCTAATCCTCATACATCACTAGTAATCTTCTGGAAGATATTGTTGCTTAGTTGAATTTGTTATATTGGAGTTGTTCCTTTTGACTGTTTATGCTTTCTGCAGGATTGGAGTTATGCATTCTATGAAATCTTGTTTTTCTGCCAAGTCTTCTA
This sequence comes from Larix kaempferi, assembly GCA_027924585.1. Taxonomy (NCBI): domain Eukaryota; kingdom Viridiplantae; phylum Streptophyta; class Pinopsida; order Pinales; family Pinaceae; genus Larix; species Larix kaempferi. Next base: position 25,000,652 of record BSBM01000158.1, on the reverse strand, counting down.
GTGAAAGGAAAACTAAATTAGCACAACTATTTATATATGTTAGGATGGACTTTGAAGTATGAATTCAAGTTCTCTCAAGTTTTCTTTACCAATTTGCTTGTCATTGTGAAAGCTTAGTTGTGGATTCAAATGAAGTGTGTCTTAATCTTCAATCAATTTGCAACATCAAAACCTTTTGGCAGAATAACTAATAACTACCTATCAGACCTACCAGGTAAGATGTGAAGGAAATCGGTCATGTTTCAAAATAAAACTCAAATACATTTCACCCTTATTGGCCAAAAATGTGTCATCTAATACAAAGAATGTAATCAAATCCCGGGAATGCTTTAAGCATACAACCCCTTAAACCATAATTATAGTATATGTTCACATTTTAAACTAAATATTACAAATAGAAAAACTGCTACGGCTGTTACAACGCAATCTTCCACCTTGTGAGCATCAGCATTCTTTGGCCTGTAGGATCCATTTCACTGACTCAGATCCACTTTATATCCTTCATACATATTATTTCCACATTTTTCCTCTGACCCACTTGTTGCATCATTATAGCAAGCGTACCCGCGAGTTGCATCACTATAGCCCGTGGGTATCAAGTAAAATGGTAAAAATCACTAGTTTATTACTTTTTACTCCCAAAAAGCGGTCATTGGGTGACCTTTGGCTCTCCATCTTCCTAAGAAACGTCTCGATGTGTCCTTTCACTTACCTTTGAGAGGACTATATATTGAGCACATATGGCTTATGGATGGGAGGAGAAAGAAGAGAAAGAGAACTCTAGTGGATTTTTTCCCTATCTTGAGTCTACACTCATTGATCCTTGTAGTTGTGAACCCTTTATGTTCACCTTCCAAACTCCTATCTAGTTTGATTTTGCCATTCATGGAGGATTAAAGTGGTGGAGGCACCAGTGGATTGATCCAGATCTTGGTTCAGATTGGTTGCCGGAAAGAGGTCGTATCACATTGTACTTCTTCTTGTTTATTAATAGAAATACTCGTATTCTCGTCCATTAGTGTTGTAAATGTTGTTTATCTTACATTGGGTTGCATTTACTTGTTATATCATGGGCCATTGCTATTGATGATGTTAATGCCGTTTATATATCATATGTACTTGTTGTATATTGACTGTCAAGACTAATTTGCAGATTCAAGTGCACGGATCGGAAAGCTCCAATGAGGATCTACATCAAACGTTTGGATCGAGGTTGGTTATATTCTTCATTATCTTAGCATTGTCATTTATATAGCATAGTTCTGAGAATTGAGTTGATTTCTGGTAGTCATATGTCTGTTGTGGTCTACCCCAAGCCATAGTGAGTTTTCTCCAACACAACGGGTCACTAAATTCCTGTGTGGAAAACAAAAGATCACACCACATGCGCTGAAGCTTGCTACATACATAACCAGTAAATGCATCAGTAATAACTCTAATACTGGGATGGTAAAGTTGAGAGGTCAAAATCCTGTGATTATTAAGGCGCCATGTTTCACTGGAATGGGAGGTTTGCAAGATTTCTATCATGTTCAATCATAGCAATCTTAGAAATTCATCTTTCGGTAAAGCATCAAAATTCCATCAATAATAAGTCTGGTATTAGGATCACGAAGGTGAGAGCTCAAACATAACCATGTGCTGATTAGGTAGCCATGTTTCCCTCCAGTTTCTCATTATGGAAATATGAACAGTTAGAATTTCAGTCAATTACCCAAAGTAGTGTTGAAAATTACAGTCCACAAAAGAAACTTACAAAGCTCCCCCGGGTGGTGACAGTAAAAAGGCATTTCACCGTTATTTCTAAGGGAAGGAAGACCCTAACCGTAACTAAGAGAAGAACTACTTTGCACATCCTTGATTGTAAATTAACCGCAAGCGCCTCAAAACGTAGGCCAGTCAATACGTACGTTCAAAACCAGCGAAAAAATACAAAATTCAGAAAATATTTAAACTCCGGAGAGAGAAAAGGATAGAAACTTACCGAAGGTGGGGATCTACATGCCTATATCTAACATGAACGTTCTCTGTTTCAAACCAAACACCGTTGGAATTCAAGTAGACGGAAAAATACTTCAGAGCACTTGAAAGCAAACAGAAGGAAACTTTGATATGTAGGTAGGCAGTAATATTCTTTCTAATCTGATTGCACAATTATAATACATGCAATGCCAATGTCAACAGGACGTAGTGCTTGAGGCACCACCGTGACTATGACGAATTCCTCCCAAAGATACCCATCATTCTATAATGCCCGTGAGGAGGTTCCCACCTTGAAAATCCTTCCTGTTACACTCATGTAAACTCATTTTAGAGCAGAAGATACAACCTACATATAATACTAATAAATTGTATAGTCTGGCCAAATTAAATAATCCTACCAATGTTTCCTCCGTTGTCGTTGAGACAAGTACCGATCCATAGCCATTGTAGATGGGATCTTCAGCAGCTTGCCACGTCAATATTTCTGAAGAAATGCGTTTGAATTCTTGTCGAGACAGATACTCGTTCACATGCCCTATGATGCAGCTTCAATGCTATTATTATACAGGTAATAATACAGGTATGCAAGGGGGTCATCAGTTGCAAGATTGCCCTAAAGGCATATTATAGTGTATACCTTGGATGGAGTCTGCCACATTCTTGAATTTTTTTATTATCAATTTATGAAGGTATATCTGCAAGATTTCCCTAAAGGATCATCGATGGAGTCTGCCACATTGAATGGAGTTGTAATATTTCCCTAAAGGTCCTCTCCTGCCCAGATGGGGTATATGCATGCGTTTACATCCAAATTTATGGTCGCTCCCATAGCAATGAGGACAAACCGGGTATCTCTGGTTATAGAGTGTTCGGGTACATAGGGTACTCTCAAAAGACCGAACACCTAGAGCAATCACTTCACACAAACAGATCACAGATCGATACATCGATGTTTTGACATGGTTTAAACCCTCGAGAGGGAAACACGCCACGGCCCCTCCAAATAGCTACTACGGCGCAATTTATTATGCAAAGAAAGAAAGTTACAAATGAGCTTCTCATAATCGATCAACTAAACAATGACCCTCCATGCTCTTTAAATAGAGATCATGGACCAATCGGGTGTTAAGCTACGGATCAAGGTTAGGTATGATCTAAGAGAAGTTGAGTCGTCGGATCACAACATATCGTGACCGTCGGATTAAATATTTACAAATGCATACTAATGCATACTAAAGAAACACACTTTTCCTAATGGATATATTACACAAGTTGATCTTAACTAACTCCTAAGTGTCTAAATATCCTAACATCCCCTCTTAAGAACAACTTGGGATAGGATTGAAGGATTTACAAAAGTGACACTATTAGGAGAAGGAAGGAGGCATTAGAGCCTATCCCCCCTTAATGACAAGTTCCTGAACTCCTAACATAGATCGAAGTTTAGAAAACTTCGCTTTTGTAAGAGGCTTGGTGAAGATGTCTGCAACTTAATCATCTGTAGGACAAAAGGGCACTTCAAGAACACGATCATGAACAAGATTTTTGATGATGTGCATATGTAGCTCAATGTGTTTGCTGTGTTGATGTAGGACTGGATCTTTGGAAATCTTGATGGAACTCTGATTGTCGCACCAAAGTGGAGTAGGCTGCTGCTGCTCGAATCCAAACTCTGATAGGATATGTTGAAGCCATAAAGCTTCCTGACTGGCATTAACTGTTGCTCGATATTCTGCCTCTGCTGAAGAAAGAGCAAGAGCTTGTTGTTTCTTACAAGCCCAAGTGACAGGTCCAGATCCCAGACTGAAAACATAACCTGCAGTAGACTTTCGATCATCAGGATCATCGTCCCAATCTGAATCAGTGAAACCAACCAACAAAGGTTCCCCCCCATACTGTAATGAATCCCAAACTGAATTGTACCTCGAATATATTGAAGTATTCTTTTAGCTGCTTTCTAGTGACTTTCATGAGGTGTTTGCATATAACGGGCAACATGACCAACGACAAAGGAAAGGTCAGGATGGAAATGAGTCAAGTATAAGAGACTACCAACAAGCTGACGATACAAGGTGGCATCTACTTCAGGTGAAGTACAAGTGGCATAAAGTTTGACTCTAGACTGGAAGGGAGAAGGGGCTAATGTACAATATTCCATGTGAAAGCGACGAAGAAGGTCACAAGCATACTTAGACTGAGAAAGGAAGATTTCTTCTTTGGTTTGCAGGACTTGGAGACCAAGAAAATAGTGCAAATGTCCTAAGTCTGACATTTCAAAATTTTGCTTAAAACTGGATTAATTCACATGGGTTATAAGCTTAGGGCACTACCAGTAAGAATAAGGTCATCAACATATAGATCAAGTATGATGAGATGGTTTCCTACTTTCTTGGTATATACATTGGGGTCAGAATGGCATCTAGAAAAACCTGTTTCAAGGAGAAAGCTATCCATTTTGGCATACCAAGCTCTAGGAGCTAGCTTAAGGCCATATAAGGATTTCTTAAAGCGGCAGACAAGGCTAGAGTTATTATGAACATATCCAGGAGGTTGTTCCATGTAAATTTCCTCCTGTAAATCACCATGTAATAAGGCATACTTGACATCCATTTGATGGACTTCCCTGTTATGTAAGGATGTAAGGAAAAGAACAAGGTGGATGGAGTTCATTTTTGCAACAGGAGCAAAGGTTTCATTGTAGTCAATCCCTTCAACTTGGGAAAAACCTTTGGAAACTAACCTTGCCTTAAGTCTTTCAACACTTCCATCTGAGGCATACTTAGTTCTGTAAACCCATTTACATCTGATAAGTTTTATTCCTTTTGGAAGAGGTACAAGATCTCAAGTATCGTTCGCCATTAAGGAATGATATTCTTCATCCATAACTGCATCCCAATATGGATTTCCTGAAGCTTCTGCAAAATTTTCTGGATCATGATTCTCGAAAACCTGAGCCAAAAGAGAAGAGCCTCGCTGAAACTGAGAACATGTTCGACGTTGATCTCTAGGATCACCGGCAAGATCACCAGTTGCTTCACATGTTGAACGGACCCATCGAGGAAGCACTTGTGCTGGTGCAACTGGGGGAACATGAACAGGCGGAGGTGGATTTTCATCCTCACTATCATCATCAGAAGCTGGATTTGGAAACCTGTCAAGGAATTTGGAAGAAGAAGGCACAATCGCCGAATCAGGCTCGTGGGCCAAAGATGGCACAATCACTGAGTTAGGCTCGCAGGCCAAGATATTTTCATCAAATTTAACATCTCTTCGAATGATTACATCATGAGAATGTGGTTGAAGAAGTCTATAACCTTTTACATCTTAAGAATATCCAACAAATATACACTTTTCACTTTTAGGCTGCAATGCTTTCCGTTTTTCATCCGGAATGTGAGCCCATGCTTCACTACCAAACACACGGAAGTGACTTACATCTGGTTTAATTTTACTCCATGCTTCTTCCGATGTGATGCCTTGTAAAGCTTTAGTGGGGGTGCGATTAACTATGTAATTTGCACAATTTATGGCTTCAGCCCAAAATTGAAGACTTAGTCCCTTAGATTGGATCATACAATTAGCCATTTCTTTTAAAGTGCAATTTTTTCGTTCAGCTACACCATTTTGTTGTGGTGTATATGGAACAGTGTGTTGTTGTTGGATTCCTTGTTCAGTGCAGAAAGTAGTGAACTTTTGTTAACATATTCTCCTCCATTGTCAGATCTTAACTTAATAATTTGATGACTAGATTGTTTTTCAACAAGGGACTTGTAGGCCAAGAACATGTTAAATACTTCGCTCTTAAGTTTTAGGAAATAAACCCAAGTTCATATGGAGTAATCATCAATGAAAGTTAAGAAATATTTGAAACCAGAAAAGGAAGCAGATGGAAGAGGACCAACAAGTCACTATGCACAAGCTCCAAAGGAACCGAGGCGTGCCAAGAGGCACGTTTGTCAAAACTGTCCCGATGATGTTTTCTGAGTACACAACTGGAACAAACACCATCCCTGCAAGATACCATCGGAAGACCTGTCACCATATTGTCTTTACATAGTTGTTGCAATGAGCAATAATTTAAGTGACCAAATCACTCATGCCAAAGTTTGCTCAAGTTATCACTATGAGCAACAAAAACTGAAGGAAAAGGTGATGACCCAAAGTTGTTAAATTTGTACAACCTGGTAATATCATCAACAATTCCGATAGCTAGGACATGTTGAGGATCTTTAAAATCCTTGATTACAACTTGGTGAGGTGTAAACGTCACAGTTTTACCTTCACCGGAATGAGTGATTTGATAGACTGATAACAAATTGCAGGAAACTCTTGGAACACATAGTACATCACTAAAATGACCATTATTTACTGGAACTGTTCCAGCTCCTACAACACTTAGAGATCTATCATCACCAACAAATATTTGTTTGGTGTTACATTCATGCATAGTAGAAAAGATGGCTTGATCCTTAGCCATATGATAGGATGCTCCAGAATCAATGAGCCATTCATTTGAAGTAGAAGAAGAAGATGCATTATAAGAATAACTAAAAGCACAAAGTGCATGTCCATGAGAGGTAGATTCTGAAGGCGAATCTAGGCTGATGTGGTGCTTCTTCATTGCTGCTTCCAAGGCTGCCATCTTCTTGAAACACTTAGATTCATCATGATTATCTTTCCCGCAATAGTTGCAATGACGCTCAGTCTTCTTTTCTTTTGGATTGGATCCTTTGTCATTTTTTAAAGAATGAGCTGACTGAGAGGGTTTAGGATCCGTGTTTGACTTATTATTGCAAAAATTTTATTTCTTGGGAGGCTTGTACTTTTCTTTCTGTTGGGACAATAAGACTTTCCCAAATGTATCTGCATTGTTAATTATTCTAAGATGGATGAGCTTATCTTGCTCTCTAATCAAGGAATCACAAAAGGATTCAAGACTAGGCTCTTGATAGCTAGCTACATTCAAGGATTCTTTCATGGAGTAAAATGTAGATACAAAAACAGAATATGCAGGTCCAAGTTTGGAAAGAATATGATAAATGCATTGTTTGTCTTCCCTCTTAATCTTGCATTCTTCACATAAGAGTTTAAGAGTTTTGTACTTAGATAAATAATCTTGTATGCATGAAAAATCACTTGGATTTAAATAAATCAACTCATTTTCGAATTGGTGACCTCGAATTTCGTTGTGTTTACCAAACACAGATTCCAACTTGTCCCAAGTAGCATCAGGTTCATCAATTCCAGATAAGTAGAATCGCAAATCAGTAGAGATTGACATCCCAATCAATCCACGAGCTTCGTCACATATATTTTCCCATTTGATTTTCTTATCATCATCAGTAGGTTCTGTTTCTTTCCCTGAAGTAATCCTGAAAGGTCCTCTACTTCGTAAAACATCCTCCATACGAGATTTCCATGAGAAATAGTTGGAACTGGTAAGTAGAATATCACAAGGGGCGGCCATATTTGTAAATTAATGGCTATAACAGCAAAAACCAATAGTCTGGATACGAAGAGCTCGAAAAAATAGGTGATTTAAAAAAAAACGGCACTGAAAACTGACTCTGTATGATGAAATTATGCTTTAACAAAGAAACTGTTGAAGATGTCCCCAATAGTGACGTGGTAGATAGAAAATGACTAGCTAAAAAAAAGGACCCCCCTCTTCTCAAGATGAACATTTAACAATCACTTTACAATCAATTTGTTTTAAGTGAATTACTTTTGTAAAATAAGTGATTTCACTTTTACAATGATGTTACTTTAAATAGTGCAGCAATAAAAAAGAACTTAAGTGACTCACTTTTTATTTTTATTTTTTATTATTTAAGTGAGATGCACTTTTACAATAAAGTAACTTGAAAATAGAAATTGCATGCACTTTTTCTTTTAAAAGTAACTTCATGAGACTTGAACTCAACTTTGAATAAAACAACTTTGGAATAAAGCCACTTTGAACCAAGTGAGCTAGATTAAAAGGTATGTAAAATATGGGAATGAGGAAGGGGGCTTTTTTCTTTTTTTTTTACTCTTCTTGTTCGGTTTCCTTACTTGCCTTTTTTCCTGCAAAACACACCACAAACCAACACAAAAAAAAAATTTCCACACGTTTGGGGTTGGATCTTGTTAGCTTGCCCATAAATTCTACGTTTTCTCTCTGTTTCTGATTTGCCGAGATCGCTCAAAGTGCACGGCAAAGAGCATACGCAGCCGAGAAAAACCCTTTCCCTTTATGTTTCTGATTCGTCGAGATTGCACAAGGTGCACAGCAAAGAGCATACACAGACAGGGAAAGCAACAATCCGAAACTAAAAAAATCTAATAATAAAAACTGATAAAATATGAGATATGTTTAAAAAATAAAAATAAAAAAGCGTCACTATAACATTATACCTTCGATTTGATGAAATACGCGTTTATGAAGCAACCGGAAACCGTTTTCGATCAAACGAAAACTATTTCCCAATGGAAATGGCACTCCAGACGCAATGGAACACCTCCCATAGCCCATAAATGGACAGAAATACCAGAACTAGAAACTCTTTCAAGTTTCGACAACAACAGTTCAAGATCTAGATCATAACCAGAAGCGACTCTTCATAAAAGCTCTGATACCATGTTCGGGTACACAGGGTACTCTCAAAAGACCGAATACCTAGAGCAACCACTTCACACAAACAGATCACAGATCGATACACCGATGTTTTGACGTGGTTTAAACCCTCGAGAGGGAAACACTCCACGGCCCCGGCCAAATAGCTTCTACGGAGCAATTTATTATGCAAAGAAAGAAAGTTACAAATGAGCTTCTCATAATCGATCAACTAAACAATGACCCTCCATGCTCTTAAATAGAGATCATGGACCAATCAGGTGTTAAGCCACGGATCAAGGTTAGGTATGATCTAAGAGAAGTTGAGCCGTCGGATCACAACATATCGTGACCGTCGGATTAAATATTTACAAATGCATACTAAAGAAACACACTTTTCCTAATGGATATATTACACAAGTTGATCTTAACTTACTCCTAAGTGTCTAAATATCCTAACATAGAGCCAGAGTCCAGAATATAACACAATTTCAAAGTGAATACCTTGAAACCATACTCAAAATGAATACCCTGAAACAATACTCATAAATTGAAAATGAATGGAGCTTCGCTAAAGGACTAGCAAGTGAACCTGAAATCAGAAAACAGAAAAACAAATTTGAGGATGAGAATTAAGGCAATGAAGATAACCAATTGATCCTGTGACACATAATTATGCAATGAAGATAAGTAAATGTGTTAATTATGATGGCTATAGGCTACGACGGAAGACCTAAAGCACCTACAGAAAGTGTTCATAAACCTCTATTGAAACCCTTTCTCAGTGTTGCACCTGTAGATATAGAATTGCAGGTTTTCATGTGTAGAAACTAAATTACAGTTACCATTATGATTGTGTACACTATTGTGAATAACAATTTAATAAACAAATGAGATCATACTGATAGTGAATTCAGAAACAACCACCACTGTCAAAATCGCCCAAACACAATGGGTGCTGACATCCTCGTAAACTGAGTATATTCTCATATCTTCAAATGTAACTGCTTCATATTTTTTAGGATGCCTCTCATCGATCAACTCTTCAAGAAAAAACGCCATGGACAGCCTTTCTGATCATCCATATACCACAAGGTGTTCTGTGTTGCGATATCTGCCATTACTCCACATTTTCCAACCATTGCCATCACTTATTTGAGTTACAAGAGAATTGTAATTAAGGACTTAAAGTTTTTGTATATTCTTCCAATGCTCCTGCTGAGAGGGCTCCTGGGCTTCTTTCTGGGTTATAATCCATTTAAACTGCAACCATTTTTACTCTCCTACCACCAATCCAGCAAGGTGCACTTTTCTCTTCCCCTCATTGCAACCTCCATATCCCTAATCATATGAAATAGACCGAATAGATATTCAACAGGCTGTGGAAGAAAATCAGGTCTTGGTAGGTGTCTTCGATCTGGGCATCTTGAATCAATTCAAATCTTCGCATATTTGCAACTCTGCAGCCAATATTTGATCTGGGATTCTGATCTTAGAGCTTTGTCAATCTGAGCCTTCGATCTGCCACAAGGAGGAAGGCTTCATTGTGTAGCCAAGGAGAGTTCGATCTATGGCCAATCTTTGAGTCTTCCCTTTCGAACACCAATATTTGAGGCATCTGAGAGCATCTTTGTATTTGGGCATCCATTCACATCTTCACATCTTGACAACTAAGGCATCTCATATGTGGCCAAGGTTCGATCCGGGCTTATGATGTTACAGATCCACTTGAGAGGGTTTGCATCTGATCTTACAAAATAGCCCCTTCTTTCTCTTCCTACATTAAATACCAACTTCAAAATTAGTGAAAAAAGCGGGAAATCAATGGCCAGGTATGTGGATTTTGCTTTTATTTAATATTTTTGAACTTAAACGAATTTAGAAAAACAATTAAATTGGAAACACCATTTTGTTGTCTTGCTTTTTTATATTTTACCATTATAAAATTCAAATGATTTAATTTAATTCAAATAATAATATTATATTAATATCACATAGTATTAATATATTAACTATATTAACATAAATATAATATATTGTATACTATATTAGATAAAATTTAAAGAATTTGATCTAATTCAAATAATAATATTATATTAATATCACATAGTATTAATAAAATAACTATATTATTATATAATAACTATAGTTAACATATTTAATACTATGTCACATTAATATAATATTATTATTTTAGTCAAATTAAATTATTTAAATTTCAAAATGGTAAAATATATATTAAAAAATAAAAAATTACCGTAGAGAACAAAATGGTGTCCATGTTTTAATTTTTTTCCTAAATTATTATGGGTTATATTTTCAAAAAATAGTATAGCATAGTGTCTTGAAAAGAATCTTCTCTTGATTTGATTTTAATTGAGTTTATTTAGGACCCCGGTTGAGTTTTATTGAGTTTATTTAGGACCCTGGTATGGGTATAAATGCTGGAATACATATAAAATATATGTATGATATGGAGTGTAAAATCCTCTTTGAGTAAAATAGTTGGGAAAGTGCATAATCCTCAAAGTTATTTGAAGAATATTTGGTTGGAAAGAGAAGACATGGAAAAGTTTACCAAGGAATGCTCTCAATGGACAAATCCATTCCTTGCTGAGTGGATGGTCTAGGCACAATTTGAGGAACAATTATTTGAAAAAAGTCTACAAATTGCTTGGAACTTAAATCCTCATAATAGATTTGAAGTGATTTATAAATAATAATTGACTAGATAACACTTGCACTAAGGGTGGATGGTTTCGGCTAGCAATCAATTGGCTAAAAGCGAATTGGTTTCGGGTTCAGGTAGATAAGCTCTCGGAATCTAGCCCCATATTACTAGTTCAGGGGATCCTTTACTTCATCCGATGGGTATTTTTTTCCCATAGATTCAATTACCTTTTTGTTCCATCCTTAGTTTGGGATGTCAGGTTGAATTGGTTAATCGGGTGCGGGGAGGGTGTGTACTCATCAATCCTGACAAGATACAGAATTTTATATATTGTTGACTTGAATTTGAATGTACTAACAATGTGGAAGATCCACTAACTCATTGAAAATCATGCCCAAGTAGATTGAGTTGCTACATTTTTCTACTAGCCATCATGAAATGAAATTACCTTGTCTGCATCGACCTAGTCTTTTTGGGTTCGATCATAACTAGTCATAAACTGATCCTCACTTTGGATGCTTCCTAATCATGGCCTCAAAGAAATGATCCCTTAGAAGACATGTGTTGAAAAATAATCCAAGTTGTATACTATTAATGTTACAATTTACTAAATTTTAACACTGCAGGTGGATTCTAAGACCCCCTTTCTAGGGGTCTCTAAATCCACCTGCAGTGTTAAAATTTAGTAAATTGTACAAATTCATTATCAAAATTATCATTTTCCACTGTTGGAATGACATAACTAAAAATGACCACATAAATGACCTAGTTCTTATCTCGTGACCAAATTGGTCATTTATCTTGGTCATTTTTAGTTTAGTTCTTATCCCGTGACCAAATTGGTCATTTTTAGTCAATTCACTTAAAATTTCTCAATTTTGGTCATTTATCCCTTGAAAACGCTATGGTGACCAAATTTTTCGGTCTCATGGTCACTTATCTCTCATTTTGTACTAGTGTAATGAGGATCGAGGGACCGTCGGTAAAGGGCGGAGGGATCAAGGTGGAAGGGGCAATGCCCCAAGGCATACTATTGGTGACCAAGGGGACAGTGTTCAGAATAGATCCGCTCTCAATAGGTATAGAAGTAGTGACTAAAATGTTAAGTGTAGGTCTTGTAGATGGCATAGCAGGGATGGATGTTGAAATGGTGGTTGGGCCAGTGGTGGAGCCACTGCCAAAAATACCGCTGAAAAACGAGTTGGGATTCACACCGTCCATGGGGCTCGATGGAGTTGTGTATATGGGTGAATCTGGCTCAGAATCAGATGTAAAATAAGGGGCATTGGGATGAATATTCGACAACAAATATGTGTGTATCAAGGGAGCATGACGAGTGGGGTCAAGTGGAACGTACTGCGGGGATTGTCCTGTAGGAGACGAGAGTGTCTCGGTGAATAAATGGTTGCGGGTGTAAAAGTGCTAAAGAGCTATGGGATATAAAATGCTCAAAAAATCCTAGTGCAATCGTGTGTGCAAAATGAGAGCTCAAAAAAGACGGCACTCAGGTCAACAAAAAGCTCAAAAACACGTGTTTCAACAACGTGCTACAATAGGTGGAGCGGCAATAAAATTGTCAAAATACCAACAAGCAGCACTCCTAGAAATAAAAAAGCCTCACTAACCAACGGGGTTATAGGAGCATGCAAACACCAATCTAAAAGATATGGAAGTTCACACAAATCGTATCCAATGCAGGGTGATGAAATCCGTAGTCAGGAAATACGAAATGTAGAACCAAATGGCTAAAGGATATCCCTCTACCGAGAGGGACTCTGGGTAAAATATTAATAGAAGAATGGAAACTAAGCTACCTCGTTCATGGCACGTCCGGAAAGGTGTCCCGCAGCTTCAGTTCTTTGGTCATCACGCACCCAGTATGGGCACCAGCATGCACGACGAGAACAACGAGTAGGTGTCCTTCAGTACAGAATGGATAGCGGTATTCCACTCAGACTTTCGGAACCAATCTTGCTACTTGCACTCCGACAAATCGATATCAACCATACCAATAAATAATAGGGGATTTTGGTTCCCTAAAGAACAACAACTATGTCTCAAATGTGTATGACAAAGGGGGTGTTATTTGGATGCCTAACCCCAATGTACTACCTAGCTACAAAGTTGTTTTTGGGTTCCCCAAATGGGGTTAATGTGTGTTTGAATTAAGTCAATTTTAGTCTCACTTGAATTATGGGGAGTGTGTGGGTGCACAAGTGGTGTAAACTCAATATCGCCAGAAGTAATGTTGGAAAATAAATCACTAAAACTGAAATGAAAAGTATTAATTGCTATGTGTAAAGTAAATGAGCTTACTGAAAATATAATGCACTAGATAGCAACACAGTAAGGATGTATGCAAAGTAAAATGTCCCAAATGCTACAGCAAGTAAACAACAGAAAAGTACCAATGGAAAAATGGATGCAGGCAAACAAGAGTCTGTTTGGGAAAGAAAAGAAGAAAAAAGGGGTGCAAGGTGCATCTGTGAAGCGAAAGGTCGTGATTTGGGCACTGCAGACTGCAGAAAAAGTCACGACGAAACAAAAAAAACAGAAACAGGAAATAGGGCATGACTTTCGGGCTCAAAGGCACGCCGAGGGCATGGGTAACAGGGACAAAGGCGCGTGAAGGGTGCGGGTTGCAAGCGTATAGGCGCGCAGAGGGCGTGGATTAGAGGCCGGAAGGCGCGCGGAGTGCACGACTTTCCGGATGGAAGGCGCGCGGAGCGTGTGGCTTACAGGCGGAAAAGCGCGCTCTGAGCGCGAGTTTTGGGCTAAAAGACGTGCTACGGAGCACAGGTTTCATGCTGGAAGTCATGGTCGGGTCGCAGGTAAATGGCATAAACTCGCGGGTTGAGCTGTAAAAATGGAAATAATGTGGGGTATTGCGAAGGAAAGGGCCATATCTGCAAGTAGAGGGCCTACGGCTAGGTCTGAAAACTAAAATGCAAGAAAAATAACAAATACAAAACTTAAAATAACTTAAACCAAAGATCGATGGGAATCAACCCAATGGAGTCGCCAATTCTGTAGCTGGTGTTTTCACACCATCCTGTGCAAAAGGGAACCTACTAAGTATTATGGAACCCTTAGTAGCAGATCCAAATATAGATAAATAATTATGTGTGAGTGTAAATAACAATGAAAATAAATCTAACTAATTACTGTAGTTTACAACAAGCAGATCGGAACTCATGAAATATTTTTGTATAATGGTGCAAACAAGGGTTTACAATAAGAGTTACCTTAGAAGGTGAGAATATGTGGGCCCTCGCAGCTGTACGAAGCGTAGCGCTTCGAGTCTCCAGAGTTCCTTTCTCTTCTCCAAATGATCAAGAGGTGGCCAAGACTCAACTTAATGGGGAGCAAAAGCTCAAAGTGATAGGCTAAAGTTCAACAAGAATTTTGGCAGCATGAGGGTATGAAGAGTTGATCATGGATGTGAAATGGGGAGTCTCCATCACCTTTTTATAGTAATTTTGAGTGGTGGAGTATGGACCCATGGTATTGGGCAACCAATAGTATTAGCTAGTGGTATTTTGAGTTTTCTCTCTTTTTTTTATTTTATTTTGACTTTTTCCCCTTTTTCTTTTTCTTTTTTGGGGATTTTCACTTTTTTTTAGAGATTTTGACCTTTTTTTAAGGATTTTCATTAATTGATGAGGGAAATAATGATTTTTTTCCCATTTGGTTACCAATTTTTGGATTTTTGGAGGCCAAAAATGTAGGAAAAAGGGGTAAATGGGTTATGTGACTAGGAAGATGAGCTAGGTGAATAAATTTTGGGTGCTAACAATGACCATGCAACATTGATGTGTGGATTATCCTAAATTAAAACTAACAAGAAGATGGAGCTACCACAACACATAATGATTCAACCATGTTGTTCCTATGCAGTATTAATGTCAGAACTTAAGATCTAGCTAAACTAGCTTACCCATCTTAGCAATCAATAACATATCACAGTAAATAAGAACAGAAAGAGAACAAGGAAAAGAGTACACCAGATATACGTGGTTCACCTAATTGGGCTACGTCCGCGGGAAGGTTGTCTTCTATTATCTCCAGAAATCTCCTTCAATCTTACAAGAGAGCAACTATAAATAACCCCAATACAATAGCAAAGCTTGAGATCACAAAACCATGTGTCAATACTATCTATGAGCATATACCACTTTATCACTTGTTGTATCTTAGTACTTGTAATGTGACTCCCTTGACCCTATTATATACCAAGAGATGTGAAGGCATTACTCTCACATATTGCATGTGGGATAATATAATTCTCCATAATAACATCTCTTTATATAATGATGGATATCAAGAGTATACTTTACCATAATGTATATGGGATAAATGTATTACTCTTTTACATAAGATTGTGGATAACTTTCGACATAGTATAAAGACATTATTATCATCCAAGGAATATAATTAATATATTCCAACAATTAGAAACCTACATTATTGGTCCCTTAAATTACTACAATGGCTACCATTGTTATCCAAGGCGGGTGTTAAGAATTGAGTGCAACCATGGATTCTTCTAAAACATCCCCACATACTCAAAGAAGCACTTATTTTCCATGTTTCCATCCTCTATCCATTCCACTTCATCTCCCTATCATTGTGTGCACCATCTAAAGATTGGATCTAGCAACCCCACCCACGCTTTTTCCCAAGATCCAATGGATAACACCATTAAAATCCTCTCATCACCATCTATTGTTAGGATTGATGGGAAATGTCATTGGTTCCTATATATCCTCTACAAAATTTGGTGCCTTTGCTTTCCATTTCTTTCACCAACTCCAAACTTTGTAGGCACACTTGGATATCATGGGAACTCTCATCTCAACAACCGACACATATAAACCTTGTACTCTTGAGTGTGTATACCGTAGTAGCTTGCACATTGAGTATGATAACGATCATATCTACAATTGCACTTATAAACGATCAACACATGGTGCATTAAGGGACAAATAGTCATCGACAATTATAAAATTGAATTCCTTTAGAATATGAATGGTATCTTGTAATCACTGTGTAACCCTATTAATAGAATGTATTATTAGCACATACATAATAGAGCATTTTCCCTTTTCATGCTCTCCCTCTCACAAAGCAATATTGAACTTTTACACAATAATACAACATTGCTTCAAACTAGTTTGCTTTTTTTGCAACTTATTCATTGTTTTGCTTTATTTTTGTTCATGCTTTTGCTTCATAACTTGGTCAATACTGTATTGTTTTAATTTTCCTTTAATTTTCTTCTTGGATTTGGATCATTGGTTGATTGTGGGGAAACAATTTACCCATATGTTAGGTTATTTTAAGTATATATGTTAGGTTATTGGGAATTACGAGATTTATTAAGACTAGCTTGTTCTATTCTCGGATGGGGTGTCTGGAATGAACAAGGCCCATGTGGCAAGAGAAAAAGAGGCCTATGTGGAAAGGATATAGGATGACCGCATGTCAAGGGAGGTGGAGGATTGACAGTCTAGAGAAGAGGTGTCAAGCTCCTCTCCCTTGATCATTAAAATAACTCCCCCTACCATTAAAACAAATGACTGTTGGTACCATTCTACAGTGGAAGTGAATTATAACACAAGGTTGGAGGGAGGTGAGCTTGAAAGCTCGCACGAGAGTCAAGAAAAGCACATAGTGGAAAACAATGTCCATATTCATTACCCAAGCTTGCAATGAAATTTTGGCATACCTAGAGCCAGATGTGATTATGGTGAGAAGAGGACAATGATGCCATGAACCTCTAGTTTTAGCACCACTCTCACTGGAACAATAACTTTGTTTATTTTTTGTCTTGTTTGGGTATTTGAATCCCCTCACTCCTAGTTTTATGGAGCCCCATTGTGGTAGTTATTTCCCTTCTCCTGCTGGTTCAACTTGCATGGACAAGGCAGTATGGAAGCAACGAATTTCTACAACACATAAGTCTTGAAGGAGGAGAAGGCGGCTATGGATGTGGTGGAAGCAGAGGTTAAGTTGATCGGGTCCTACTAGGAAGATGATGAGGTTTAGAGGCAACTTCAAGGGATAATTATGGACTCGGGTTGCACTACCCAAAATTCTCAGTTTTATAGGACTCTAGAGCTCTATTGGCACACAAAATCAATGGTAGCCCTGGGTATGTTGTTGAAGGATGAATACTTCTGCCACCTAAAGCAAATAATGGAGACCTTAGAGGAGCATACCACCTATCTCCTAAAGATTATCACATGGATGGTTAGTTGACTCAGGAGAACCATCAAAACACATGTCGATAAGCCTCCTCAGGCTGCGCCCTCGGAATTTGCTTGCCATAATGTTGTGAACTAGCCTTTGTTAGAAAAACAGGATCGCAAAGCAATAACAATAAACAAAAATGCAAATATAATCACACATACACATTACAAGAGAGACATAGATATATCGTGGTTCACCCAACTTGGGCTACGTCCACACTGAATTTTCCAGTCCTTATTATTACTGTCCAGCAAGGTGAAGGGATACAACCTGCAGCACAACCGCTGCACTTCCTCTTCTCTGTTTCACAGTCTCTCTCCTGATCTCAGAGATCTTTACAATGCATAAAACCTAATACATCCTCTACCCTAGCCGTATTACAATGTCTTTCTTTTATAAGGGAAATACAATGGGAAAATACCACGGGATACCCAAAACCATGGGCCTGCAAAACAGCTGGCGAAAACAACCCCAAAAATTTTCTTTGGGGGTGTTGCCCTCGAACCCCCGCCGAGGGACCGCTGGCCCCCGGACCCCCCAGCCAGGGGGGATGGTCCCCCCTGGAACCCCGTGGGGGGGCAATGCCCCCCCACATCCCCCCGCTAGGGTGAGTGTACAGTCCACCTACATATCATATAAAACTGGGGTACAAACACGACTGATACAATATCATCTATGAGACTAGAAGATCTGGCTCCACAACCAACAGCCTTTTTCCTAAGTTCTGCAACCCTATGACTAGCATAGT
This sequence comes from Larix kaempferi, assembly GCA_027924585.1. Taxonomy (NCBI): domain Eukaryota; kingdom Viridiplantae; phylum Streptophyta; class Pinopsida; order Pinales; family Pinaceae; genus Larix; species Larix kaempferi. The sequence goes on along the minus strand of BSBM01000158.1, from coordinate 24,982,403 downwards.
CATATAGATCTAGTTTTTCTATGTTTTAGTCTCAAGATATTTTAGTTTCTTTCATATCTAGTTTCAGGGGCTTAATACTTCAAAGATGACATTTAGAACAGTTCCAGTTTCTCTTTGAACTATTTTCCCAATCAGACAAGCATAATTTTTTTTTTTTCGAAATCATGGATGACTATGGATGATTGTTTAAAATGTTTTGATATGTGGACCTACTCTACTACCTCTGTACATTTTTCCATATATTAATATTCCTTACAAAAAAAGACTAGCTTGGTCTAATGTACTATTCGTGTGTGATTTTAGTGTTTTTTTAATGTTCTTTGTACTTGAATCATCTAACAATCATCATTCTATCTCATGCATAGGTGATCAGATGATCCTCATATTCTTTGTATTCACGACAATTATCTATGTCTTGTCACTTGATTGCTCCATGATCACTATCTAAAGATCATGGATGGTCATATGTTTGTAATTTTGCAGGACAGAGAGTATTGTATTGGATGTAACCTTTCTTTCATGAGTAGTAATGCAAATTTTTTATTGCTCCATGGATGTTGCTGTCTTTGAAGTTTTTACCTTGTAAATCATTTTATCTTTATCTTTGATTTGTGTGATTTATTCCTCTGCGGTGTTTGTTCTTATGGTTTCCCACCTATTGATTTCATAATATGGTATCAAAATGCCTTTGAGGTTAACTCCTCTTGTCTTTGTAGAAGAAGGTTACTTGAGACAACTAATAGTGATTTTTTAATGGACATTGGAAACCTATTATTATAGGATTGGACATGGAAAATTTCTTAAGTATTTGAAAAGCTTCAATCGCTTCATTTGGTTCTAAAATCATACCTACGAAGCCCCTATTATGATCCATAATCGAGGGGCTTATATCCCATTCGCTTCACGAACATGAATACCTTACGGAACTTGACTCTAGACTTTGTTCTTATTCATATACTAGTATCTTTGTTCTTCTATATTGCCTCCAAAACTTTGTTCTTGTCACAGTTCTAGGTGTGACCTCTTCGATGGGTACAATAAAGTACCACTTTCAACCTTTCAACCCAACAACTTTAATTTAGCTCCAGTGGCTCTAAAAATGCCCCATTATCTACGTAACATGCCTCAACACTTATAAATTCACCCATCGTGGTTTTAAAACGTCCCAGGAACTTCTATATTTTCCTATGTAAAAGCGCCTTAGCATTTTTAAATTCTCCCAACACCATTTTAAAACAACGCGGGCATCAATAGAAACATCCATGCATCAATGAACGCATATAGGCATGACTGAAAACGCCCCAACATGTATAAATTCGCCCAAAATTGTTTTAAAACGCTCAGACACTTCTAACTTTCCCAAGAATGATAAAAATGTCCCAACATTTTTAAATTCAGCCCAAGCAATACAAACTCACCTAGGAAATGATAAATTATGCTAGACACTAATATATTTTCTCCATGCAACACAAATACACCCAACAATGAGAGGAATTAACCCAACTATGTTAAAAAAACACCCATGCATTGATAAAAATGCCCGAGGCAGCGATGAATTTTCCCATACACTAATAAATTTGTCTCAGGCAAAATAAATTCACCCCAGGCAATGACATAATAACTCAGACAAAGGAAAATCGCACTAGGAAGTCAATAACTCTTAAAACTCAATTTAGAAACTCCTCCAGAAATGAAACAACTCTTTAATTCGGTCCCTTAATCTTTGAGATCGATCGGGCATCCAATGGATGAGATTATCTAGCTCTTGTAACATCACTATATCCTCAACACATCTCAACAACACAATGAAATATGTAGCAATGACATTTTCTAAGTTATTTGTAAATCACACATTAATTTTCATAGCTCAATGACAGGTATTAATGGTATAGAAGCTTGGTGAAGTGCTCGGGATTAACGCAGTACCCATTCTGAAAGTCGACGTTTCGAACCTTAATCACGGTTCATCATCAGGACAATGAGTCAAGGTAAAGGATAGCATTTTAGAGCATTAATATTCATTTGTATTTGTTTGTTGAGAGAATGACAAATCCAAGATGTCGGCTAGAAACCTAACCCTAGGTGTAGTTTGTTTGTTTAATTTATTTAATTGATTTTATAATTAGTTTTAATTTATTCAATTAAAATATAACTTATATAATTAGTTGTTATAACCATATATTGTAATAGCAATAGATTCAGATTTTAATTTTTAGGTTTTTAGTTTTGGATATTTCTAATGTTTAAAATATTTTAATATTTAATAATTGTTTATTAGAGAAAAATTTTATTATATTTTGTTTTCATAGTAATTTATTAATTAGTAAATTAATAACATTTTTAAGAGTAATTAATAAATTACATTTATTTACTAAGTTGAATGAATTAGTGAAACCCATAGTTTATGAAAGAAAGAATAAAAGAATGTTATTTTCAATATAATTATTAATAATGAAAATAAAATAAATAAATAATTTATAATGTTAAAAACTTATGTATTTTAATTATGTTTATAATTAAATTATTAACATTCAAGTTTGTTTATACATATTTCTTTGTCATATGATGATGTCAGTGAGTATTAAGAAACAAAATAGATTTAACTTTATATTAAAAATATAAATTTTAATGATGTTAATGATGTTAATTTTTACTTTTTTATTAATTTCTTTTAAAAGTTTTGATTTATTTTAATTTATTTAAGAGATTATGAAATCATTATGATATTAATCTTTCTTGATGAGGGGAAGCCAGGTATTGCTAATCTCAAGGCCACCGTCTCTATTTAGGTTATTAGGGTGTTTGGCTATCTCTAGGGCCTCTATAATTTTACGTTTGAAATAATGGTTTTCCTTTGCGAGAATTTATGTGTTTTCTAGGCATATGTGGTGTCTAGTGTTGATGGAATGTTTGGCTAATGCAGAGGTGCGGGTTCTTCCATTTCGGATGTCTGCCTCATGTTCCTTCATTCTAACCCTGAAGGAGCGCCCTGTCTCACCAATGTAGCAGTCTCCACAGGAACAAGGAGCTTTCAAGCTCACCTCCCTCCAACCTTACAATGGTGGAAAAATTTATTGAACTTAGTTGGACTGCTTTTCTTGCCTGCCTTCTCCATTTTCCCCCGAGTTTTTTGAGGGTTTGGAGAAGCCTTATTTCCATCCTTCTTGTGAGAGGTATATGGCTTGTTTCATGTGACTTGATTCTCCCAACAAGAAGTCACATAATGACCTTTCTTTATGTAGAACGAATATGCTTCTAAATACCAGCAGTTAGCAAATCTATGGCCTTTCTTCTTGCAATATTGACAAATTAAGTATGCCTTGACTGATGTATACCTCTTTCTTGTCTTACTCTTTCTATGGTTGATTGGTTTGACACTTCTTATAAATGTTGGTGGAGGATGAGTCTTCAAGTTATTCTCATCGCTTCCCTTCTTCAATATGTCACAAGAAGGCTAAGAAGGTAGTGGGATTCTACCTTCGCTTATTGTTTCTTTTTCTCATGATAAGCAAGAAAATTATGTCAGGTCTTGTGCCTTTTCAAAAGTGTCCTTCATGGACAAAGAATTTTACATTCTTCCATCGAAACCTAGGCCATCATGCTTGATCCTTGGTTCAGCTACAATGGGGTTGAGGATGCCATGCCTTTGCTTTCCTAGCCCTTGCCCATCATAGCTCATTTGCATTAACAATTTTGAACCAGTATGTTTTTCAAATTCACCAACATGTTCTTAAGGAGTGTATCAAGAAAGTGAACTTTCCTCAATGGTCTCAATCATGGTGGTGGCTTCGACAGTTCTAATGGAAGGTGTATTTTCTCTATGGTCCCCTTTGACAATTTCTTGTAGTTTTTTCAAGGCTTCCTCCTTCTCTTCCAACTCTTGTTGTGATTGTGCCATCGTCTGAGTAAGCCTTATCTTATTCCAGCTATCCAACTGAATGACCTTCTCACCAAGTTGTGCATGTTGCACTCTACGCTTGTCCCAATTTGTCATGGCTACAGTGAGGGTGTCTTGGTGTTCTTCAAACTTCATATTTAGCAATGCCATCAGTTTGGAAGAGGAGGTCTCAAGGTGCTTCTCCATATTTTTCATCCTCTTGTTAAACATTTGGACATGCTCCTTCAAGCGCTCATTTTCTTCTCGAACCTGAGTATCGATAGCCTTCAAGTCCTCCAACCACTCCTTATTTGCTTTACCCGTGATAAGGTCTACAATGTTCTCTTTAAAGTTATGGTGTGTGGAAAGTTATTTATCCAGTTCCTTTTCCTTTCCTCTCTAGTACCTGCTTTCCTCTTGGATCTGCCTATTGAATTCTTGAAGCTCTTCCAAAAATTACCTCCCCCGTGAAAGGATCTAGACGATTGCACAAATTGAATAGAGAGCTAGGATTTATTTGATCTCTCTTCTCTATATGCTTTTCTCAATCAACGCAAACAATGAGGAGCATTCACACAAAACGAATGGACTGTGGCAATTTTATTTGGCTTCTTCTCAGAAGTCACGTGCAACAGGCTTGTTTCGATGTTTGCTCCTGCATCATGTGAGCTAGGTCTTATTTTGCTAATGTTGATCCTCTTCTTAGATCTCATTATTTTTCTCATTTAGATGGGCTACTGTGCTCAATGGGATGGTTTAGCTCTGATATTCACAACTCACCCATAATTTCCTTTCGAGGTATTGTGTTCATGAATTACCTAATTTGTCATTTGCCACATGCAATGAAGGTCAACCATCATTATACTAGTCTAGGACGATAAGGCATAACTCTGAATTTTTTCTTAAAGTACTTCAAAATATCTATAGGTGTTGAATTTCATGATTGTGTTATAACTTATTATTGTAGATATAACAAGGGATCTAACACAATACCATAAGATCTATATCGGTTTCTTGGTATTGTTGCTACCATATTAAAAAACTTCTAATTATATTTTGTTTCATCCTTCTCTCTAGCCCTCGCTACTATAGAAGTATCAGCAAAGATATTTGACATTTTTCAACTGTTGTAAAAAACATCTACATATTCCCTATATAGTTTACAATAGTGTACTTTGTCGATTGTGTAGGTGGGGAATTTGCTTGTCCAAGAGCATAATTGTGAGACTTGGTAGCATTCATAGCAACATGCAACATACTATTAAAATATATCATTGGCAGAATAGATTTTAAGGTCATGGATATCCTACTTCAGCACACTTGTAATCACCAACCTTGAACCTACACAAGCCTTCCCCAAAACTACAATGAATTGGACCCAATTGAAGTTGTCGTCCTCTTCATAACATGCATTGTCACCATAAAATCACCAAAGCTATATCCATAATAAAATCCCACACCCTATGTAATTTCATAGTGTGTTCCCTATGTTCATCATTCATACTAGGCTAATGCATACTAAAAGATAAAACTACTCGGACTTTATGCCTTATGAAGTGAGGGGTGTTTCTATATTGACAATCCTAGTCCAACTTGTAAACTCTAGACCTATAAAAGACTCTGGCATCATATAGAAATTGTTCAATGCAACACATGCTAATTTTCTTGCATTTGTGTATTCTACAATAGACATTATCCAACTCTGAGACATTTTCACAAGAACATTCATTCATGTAGCTTAGGAAGCACTCCAACCAATGTTAATAATGTCTCTATATTAGTTAATCGAAACAGAAGATCATAAGCTTTCTCCACACTGAAGTGATGTCCATACATCACCCCTACCAAGGATTCATACTCACTAAATAGTCTTTGAGTTGGTCCTTTCAATGAGATCCATCTTGTATCAACATCTTTTAGTAGTTTTTTTCATTTGTAACACTGTCAGCAAATTTTTGAAACTCCAAAAATATTTTGAGACTACGACAAAAGTATGCATGAACCTCATGTACAAGATCTTCAACTTTTGAAACAAATGGAAACTTGCTTACTATTCTAAATGGAAGATTCATCCTATGAGCCATGCAATGAATACTAATAAGCATATATGGTGAAGTTTATAGTTGTAGTCTAAAACAAAGGTCGCTTGTTTATCCTTGCATTACTGATGCTCCATCTGCTCCAACACATACCAACTTTTGTGCGGTCATTAAATGATCCATACCACCAATTTCCTTCAAACTATTAATAACAAGTTCATAAATATTTTTCCTTTGTAGAACTCTCACTCATTTTATGAATCCCAAGTAGATATGAATTCCTAATATGGCCATTAACTGTATAAATGCTCATGCATATCCTTGAAGTATTATCAATAGTTGTAACCTCATCCAAAGACAATGACAAAAGACTGGCATTTGCAATCTTCTCTTTCATATCCTCCTTTTCTACTTGAGATAGATCTTTTTCTCATTCCCGACCACTCGTTACATACCAATGAGAAGATGGAAAATTCAACACTTGAAGAAAAGAGAGATATTTCATGTAATTTGGATAATATGCCATAGGACGATCACTAGATAAGATCTAAAATACAATGCATAATTGAACCATCATGGATAACAAAATTTATTTCCATCATATTTCCAAATAGATATATGATGGTTCTTCCACTTGCCTCGGGTTTTCCCTTGCTGACTAAGAATTTCTTATATTCATCTTCATATTTGACATGTCGACATTCCTTAACAGATTTCCATCTAATAATAGACTTTTCCTTGCCATTTACAATTTCCTTAACATACACACTAACTTCATATGCAATTTCACTACCCTGCCAAGTTTCCAACTACATACAATGCAGATAACTTCTCGTGAAGTCTCTTTCCCTTTCTCATTTGTTGGAGGTATGGGTTCAATAAATATAAATTGTGAGACCCATCCCGCTTAAAATACTCTCCCTTATGCCCCATTGGCTATTTTCCTTTTCCGTGAATGGATTGTGTCGCCTTCCAAGGAAAAATATTCAACATTTTTATCATCAATTTCTGATGAAAATGTATTTGTCTCACTTTGATCATTAGAGGAACCTATTCTTCCATTCATTATATGGATATCAAATGCATTCTCACAAGAGTTGACACCTCTCTCACTAATAGGCTACTCAAAAGAGCTGGAGGCATGAATAGAACGTGGATTCCTAGATTGAGGCTTTTGAAAGTATGATAGTACGTCCCTCTATCTTGTTTTTTTCTTCCCATGGTCGGTGTTTGACATCTTACTAACTAGATATTCCACAATTGAAATTCCAATCGTACTAGAAACCAGAAGCGAAACCTGCATGAAAAAAAATATAAAACTAGTACAATTCCATGCAAAGCACAACTTGATCTAGAAAAAATGCACTAAGTCATGGGTAGAGACTTGCAAACTATATAATCGAAAATATAAAGAAACCTTTGGGATTACTACATGATAGGAACACATAAACATAAGGTATAACTAAGATATATACTTCTACAAAGTCACATAGGAAAAATCCATATAAATATATTGAAGGCCTTAGAATAGTCTTATTAAAATATCAAAACCCTTTGTCCACCATGCAAAACATAGATATTCTTTAAATTGAAGCATGAGCTACAATTTCACTATCGCGAAAAGAGATTTAAATGGTGTGCATTAAGATACAAACATGCATGTTACAAGTAATAGTCACCAAGGATGACATCATAGAAAAAGATATTATTACATATTAGAGATTTACAAGGCTTTATTTTAAATTATTTTCATCTTGTTAACTTATTACCATTTTGCTTTTTCCAAAAAGGGGGTCTCTAGTCTAGCTCATGATACATTGCAAGGAAACTACACCAACACTATCAACCTGATGATGCGCTAATTTAGTGGAAGCATTCCTGCTACACGGATGCATAAGGTGACGATTATGACAAGAGTTTTAGTTGAAATCCCTCCCATTAATGTTATGGTTGAGTTGCTTCCCATTTTTGTCTATAAGTAATGACACCCTTGGGTAGGTTTGCTACAATATGGATTTAGAAACTAGCAACCTTCGTAGTATGAGAGCCTTCATGTATAAATGAAAAATCTACAAACTACTCTCTTCTATCAATTCATAAGAAGCAATTTGTGTATCTAAAATGATATATGAAGGTTCATTAAGATGCATTAGTTTTCAAAGCTCTTTAGGAAGGTTTCCATGCTTTCTCTTTCAATGCAAGCATGAATAAAAATGACATCATTAGGAGCAATTTGTGTATTTAATATGATATATGAAGGTTCAATAAGATGCATTGGTTTTCAAAGCTCACTAGGAAGGCTTCCATGCCTTCCCCTTCAAGGCAAGCATAAATAAAAATGACATATATGATAGGGAAGAGCATCTAGGACATGCTATGAAATCAACTTACACATGCAATGATGACATATACAAGTTGACTACTATATCAAGCATAAAATATACTTTATAAAAATGAGATATATGACAGGAAAGAGCATCTAGGACATGCTAGGAATTCAACTTAGACATGCAGTGATGACATATACAGGCATAAAATATACTTAAAAAATAATAGGAATTTCTCCCAAAAAAATCTAATCATATTGGTTATTTAGAAAGTAAGTAAAACTAGTTAAGATAGCCAATCAAAAATGACTTATACTTTCCTTATTTGGATCCTGTCTAAGATGAAGTATTGTTTTTTGTTATGAAATTTTTTTGGGACGTGTGCGCATGAATGTTACACATTTGACATTTCTATGCCACATCAACATTTTAGATGTGACACTATCATCTAAAATGTGGTTAAAAAGGTGTAGGTAAATCAGGCAAAGCATTTCTCTATAGTGAAAATGTTAGGGCCTGAAGTTGTGCTTCTTGAACATCAGTCCAACACATATGGCATAAAGATTCATACGTTTCTCAATGTAGACATGACAACAATTTGGAATCAACTAGTAGAATAGCCAAAGCTTCATCTATTGTGGAGAAGCAAAGGCTTTCCATTGTTTTGAGAAGAATATGTGAGCTCAAAACATTTAATATTTTTGTCAACACTTTTTTTTCACATGAAAAAACTCTATATTTTATAGTATATAAAATTGTCAAATATTACAATCTTTCCGTTAACTAACAGAAGCACGAGGATAACCCATCCAAAAACATGCAGAAACCTTGCATCCATGACCAAACCCACAATGATTCCCAGAGATATCCATTGTTCTTATCCCCAATCCCAATCCTACGAGGTGCCAAAGAAACTAAGATGCATAATAGAGGAAAAAGTAAAGTCGAAAAACTCTGATGAAGTGGAGATATAAAGAAAAAAGGAGTCAGCTGCCAACAAACATGAAGCAGTTAACACCTAAAAACAGGAAGGGATCTTGAATCCCGCATCATGAGTTCTTCATGGAGCTCAAAAAGTATGCTTCCCACACAAGCTAGGAGACCACGTTTGGACATCTGATCCGCCTCTGTATTGTTTGCACGAGGGGAGTGGTGGAAGTGTATCCCCGGCATATCCGAGAGTAGCCTGCGGATCTGTAACATCCAAGGAGAAAGAACAATAGCCCGGATATCCCCTAAGTAGCTGACCCAATTGATAGTAATCAAAGAGTCCCCGATGACATGAAGAAGATCAATCTTGATCTTAGTAGCAAAATAAAGCACCATCCATAGTGCTACCATTTTTTCCCTGGTATTTGAACCAATACCACAATTCATCCATAGATAATAGCTCCTTCGAGCATACAATTTGATGAAATCTCTTGCCCCACACTTAGTGCCCGACATCTAAGAGGCACCGTTAAAAAAAGCTAGAACACCCATTTTTCGTAATATGGCAGGATGGATTCGAGTTTCCTGCTTGTTGTCAATGGTTCTACCTGAATATTCACGAAAACCAGCCACAGCAATACCAGCACATCTAAATGGGATAGTGATCTTGTTTTCAAATAGCATAAGATTCCTAGATTTCCACGTTTCCCATATGATGTAGACTGCAATCTCTCCCAGCCCTCCATTCGAAGCAAACCAATTTTTGACACATTCTTGTGGAGAAGATCCTATCCACAATCCAATAGAAGGGAAGGATTTTCTGGCAAACTCCCATACCTGAGCAAAATAATGACAGTCCATAAACAAATGAGCCACAAAATATTCTACCATTTTACAGAGAATGCATCTGTTTGGGCCATGAAAGCCTTTTTTCAGTAGAGTTTTCTAGGACGGGATTCTATCTTCAAGTGTTAGCCACATGAATATTTTTAATTTAAGTGGTATTTTCCACTTCCAGCAAGCCCCATGCCAACAAGCCAGATTGGTAGGTGATGCGTGAAAAAGAGCCTTGTATGCTAATTTTGTTGTCAGTAAACCTGTTTGTGAATTCCACGTCCAGACAAGGCAATCCTCGTCCTCGGTTAAACTCACATTTCCATTATGGATCCCTTGAATGTAACCTGACCAATCCTTTTCCATTGCACCATCAAAACCGAGTTGATCTTCCGTGAGCCAGTTTTGGTTGGGTAATGCGTTTGGAGCCGCCGAGAGGGCATTCTGCAAAGTGTAAATCCCCTTTGCGTGCAAAGAAAATAACAAGTCATTTTGAAGGCTATAGTTGCTTGGACCACCCACAATGAGGTCTTCCCCAATTCTGATTGCGCGACCATTCCTCGGGCGCCATGCTAACCAAGCAACCATCACATTAAAAACAGAAATCAACCCAAACCACGTGTTAGAAGAATTCTTAATCGGTTTGGTTGGGGATCAGATCCACTGAGTGACTGTGAGGTTCTTTAAATATTTATCTCTAATGATGTCTCCCCATAGTCTTTTCTCCATGATGGCTCTCCATAGACTTTTGGCAAGAAGAGCCTTCGAGAAAATGAATATGTTCTTTACCAACCATCCCCCATTTTTGTATGGGATTTCCAGCTTCCTCCATTCCACAAGGTGTATTTTTTTTTTGTCTTTTCCAGACCATATAAAGTTATGGATCCGCCTCTGAATACCTGTAAGTACTGATTTTGGAAAATTGCTTAAATACAACCAATAGACACCTAAATTTTGCATAACAGACTTGGCAAGAGTAATTATGCCACCCCTGGATAACCATCTCCAGCACCACTGATATATTCGCCTATCAAATTTGTCAAAGAGCCATGACTAGTCCTTGGGGGTGTAGGCATTGGGCTTTATGAAGTAGCCCAAATATCGAGTGCCTCCTACTAGAAGTTTCCTATCAAATTGCATAATGCCTTGTATAGCCTGCATGGAAGCCAGATCCACATTGTGTTCTATGAATATCGATTTTCGTTCGTTGATTTCCATACCCGTGGACCTACAGAATAGATGAAGGATCTTTGAAAGCATGTCCACTCGGATAAATTAGCTGCCCCGAATAGCATCACATCATCAACAAAGAGTTGATGAGTGACTGCTATATTTTTAGTGACCCTGATGCCTAAGATTTCACCACTTGTTTTGGCTTTGGACCATCCTGCTCAACCCTTCTATACCTATCAAAAATAGAAGGGGCGATAATGGATAGCCTTGTCTAAGGCCACGTGAGCAAGCAAAGAAATCCGTAGGGCTTTCATTGATCAAAGCGGAATACTTCACTGATGCAACGCATGCCATGATCCACTTCATTGCCTTCCATGGTAATCCAATTTGTATCAAGGCCAAACAGAGGAGGCCCCAGTTAACTTTGTCATATGCCCTGGAAAGATCCAACTGTAGTATAAGAGCCTTAAGGTTCCTCTTCTTGATACTGTGAAAAGTTTCCTGAGACACGCCAACTGCATCAAGGATCTTCCTGTTATTCAAGAAGGAAAATTGTTTGGGTGATGAGCCTTTGGATAAAGCTGGCTTAATATTGTTTGCTATTATCTTGGCCACTAACTTATATGCCATATTACATAACGAAATGGGTCTGAAATCATTGAATGAAGATGGATTGGATGATTTAGGAATCAAGGAAATAAATTTTGAGTTCAGTGTCTCCGGAATCTAGCCCCAAATTCTGGTGTCCTCCACCATAGCAAGGAGGTTAGCCCCCATGATATCAAAAAATTCCAAGAACAGCTCCACAGTCCAGCCATCTGGACTAGGGCTTTTTATTTTGCAAACCCCTTTAAGACATTGTGGATCTCCAATAGTGAGGTCTGTTTGAAAACCTCATCGCCCTTTAGGTTAGTAAAAAGATGTGGAATTTCCCTGATTACTTGGATTTGTTCCGCATTACTTTATCCCTAGGGTCCTGGAAATATCTCTGAAAATGTTTGATCGCTTCTCTCTGTAGGTCATTCTGATTACTTAAACATTCTTCATCCTCCGACTTAATAGCCCAAATGGAATTTTGAATTCTTCTCCCATCAGCAAACTTGTGAAAATAATTATTGTTGCCATCCCCCAGCTTTATCCATAGAGCACGGCTTTTGAGCTGCCATGCTTCTTCTTCTTTTAATAAAATATATATTTTATTTTGCTCCAACCTCTGCAAGGTTGTATACAGTTGATTAGGATATAAACCATCTGGTTGCATCTCTGGGATGATGTCAATATTCATTTCCACCTCAGTGAGCTCCCTCCTCTACTCTTTTTTCCTATTTCTTTCCCAAAGACTGACCTTTGATTTCAGGTACTTTAGTTTTTTGACCAAAAAGAAAGTTGGGGTGTCATAATCTAGGTTCTCATAACCCTCCCAAAGTTGCTTCACCATTGTGTTAAAGACTTCGTCCTTAATCCACATGTGGTTGAATTTATAGGGATAGTGAGTTCTAATTCCTTCGAAGTCTAACTCCAAGAAGATTGGACAATGATCTGAAATTTTTTCCTTATCAATCCAAGATCTGAACCGATTAATAGACCCCACCAACATGTCCCCCATCAAAAATATTTCAAGTCTTTTAGTGATTATGTTCGACCCTTGTCTTCCATTGCTCCATGTTGAGCCAAGTGGGAAGGGTTCGATGTCTGAAAATCCCACCGAGCTGAAAAAATCCTTGAAATAACTACCCAGTGGATCCTGTCGACCATTGGGACCCCATATTTCAGCCGATGAAGTAGTTAGGTTCAGGTCTCCGCCTATAATTATATTGTTCTCTTCAAGGATAGATTGTGCATCCTCATTTTCCCAAAAACCCTTACGATCCAAATATGGAGCATAACAGTTTAGAAAGCCCAGTAAACCAGCATATCCATATATATGCCCAGTAAGTTTGATACCTAGAGCTGTTATTGATCCATTGAGGACACATGTTCTGGGGTTCCATGCTTCCAGGAGACCCCCAGATTGTCCCATTGAACCCATCAATACCACAGCCCAATCCCACTTCACATTTAAGAAAAAAAGTCTGGCCTTTTCTGTAGTGGCCATGGTTTCTTGAAGGAATAGGATGTCAGGTTTTTCCTTCTCCAACAGTCTCTTGAGGGTCAATGTTTTCTAAGGGCCCCCAATCCCTCTTATGTTAAGAGACATAAGTATCATCTCTTAACCCTGGACAGGGCTTTCATGCCTGTAAGTGCCTTATTTGAATCAGTGGATATCGATGCTGGATCATCTGCTAATGTAGCCAATTTATTTGCCTCTGACAAACTCAAGGATTTCCCTTTCCTCGCACTCCAAGTTTTAATTGGTGATAGATAATGGGAAAGGCCCCCTTGATAAATCCCCTTTGCATGTCGTTGATCCAGAGTGGTGCCCTGTCCTTCCTCAAATTCCAGATCCCTCCCCTTGTCAACCAATATGTTCCCTATGTATGTGATAAGAGGAGTATTATGTTTTTTTAGAACAGATCAATATGAAGGATTCACCGATATAGAGGCTGGCCTCATTATGGGCACAGAAGCTTGTACACCATCACGCTACTCAGAATGGATTTTTTTCTTGATAGTAGGACGAGTTAAGGGATGTAGAGGATCACCCAAATCCAACGCAGATGACTGTATGAGTTGTGGAGTGTTTGCACCCACCGAGACCGGAGATCCTGACAGAGGAATGGTGGAATGGGATGATAGTTGAACAATGTTTGGAGTATTTTTCCCCATGGCTGTCCTAACAGGGGCATTCACCAATATAGCATCCTGAGAGATTTCGGGTTGTTCTTTCAATTCCGGCTCAGCAAGATTAATCCCTTGGAAGAAATACGACCCCCCTCCAATGACCTCATCGCCAAGATTAGCACCTTTCCCCTCTAAAGCATGTAAATAATATCTCTCCTCAACAAATAATGAATCTACGAAATCAAGGGATAGAGATTTCAACTTACCCAGTAACGAGGTCGGATTCGGGAACCAGTTGCTACATGGTTTTTGAATGAGTGGATGAATAGTTTCCCGAGTATCCAAATTCTCATCTGAGCCAGAGCCCCCATCAAATTTCCATGCATATACCTCCTCCATCGAGACCACCTCATCTGAATCTAAGCCTAACACATTGCATTCCCTCCAGATATGTCCAACCGCATGGCATCTAGAGCATTGAAAGGGCAATCCCCAATAGTCCAATGCTTGAGAAAAAAAATTCCCGCTCCATTCAATGTCTAGTTTCTCCAGTAACCCTTTGGACATATCCACCTCAACCAATACTCGACCTACTCGCCTATCCATAACTTTAAGGGTTTCCTCCCTTATATGTAGAAATCTACCTATGTAGTTTCCTACAGCTGTAAAGGCTTCCATATTCCATAGAGCTAATGGAAATCCTAATAGATGATGCTACAGCTGTAAAGGCTTCCATATTCCATAGAGCTAATGGAAATCCTGGTAGATGAACCCATAAGTGCCTGAGTCTAATCCTCCATGAGTCCGGGTCAAAACCCGCATACCACCTTTGCAGCATAAGGCTACCATGACCTCTGATCCAAGTTTTCTCCAAAATGAAGGTAGTATGCTCTTCATATCTAAAGTAGAAGCTATACCATCCATTTTTTAGGATGAGGACCTTCGGCTTGTATCTTATTAATGGAGACCATGTAACCGGCCCAATGGTTTATATCACCGAGATTCATTTCCCTATAGCTAAACTTCCCCACTAGTCCTTTAAGAGTTAAGGTTGAAGTTCCTTCCAGGCCTATGTTTTGGCCAATCATCATACAATCCATCTCCTTCCTCATATGCCACTTTCTGCTTCTCTGAACCAGACCTTTCCTTCTAACTTGACCATGTTGATGGATATAGTTTATAGGATATTCAGTGTTTGGATTATTGCGTTGAATCCTGTCGTTCCCCATGGGCACATCCGTCGATTTCCGATGATCTTGGGTCCCAAATAGCAGGGAAACACCATATGGGTCACGTGTCTTTGATGGACCCCCACCATCACCCAAGATTTTAGTGGCCTTTTCCACATTTTCCTTCCAAATAGCCCTGTATTCTGCATCTGATGTGGCCAGTATCACCCGAGCCCACCCTTCATCCGATAGCCCTCTACCAATTCCAATGGATCCCTCTTCCCCCGAATCTTGTTGCGTGTCCCCCATTTTTATATCCCAGCAAGATACGTGGCTTGCTTACTGCCACAAAGTCTCCCTTAATCACACTCTCTCCCAGGTTTCCAAACAACACAGGACTAAACCCTGTGTATTTAGAACCTTCCCAATCTGACTAGGTCATAAGTTGTCAGACTGAGCACTAACAACTGAGGAACCGATAGATTCCTGTCCCTAAACCCTATAAACTTTTTTTCCAGGACATGATTAGAACCTATGATTCCCATATCCAAACTTGATAACATTTAGCTTACTCTGTCGACTTTCACAGCTCAGAGACATCCCCTCAATCGTACTAGGCTTTTCAGGAAGTATAAATAACTCTGAGTATGTTGGAGTTAAAACAATATTAGAATGAGTATGCTTCACACTGAGGCAGGGGCTCTTTTGGATGCTAGTTTTTATGTTTCTCCCTTGGTATGCGTTTTCGGTTTTTTTCTTATTTTTTTCCAGTGTCTGGACTGTCGACCATTATTGTTTTCCTACTTACTGTCTTGTGCCCTGTCCCGGTACTGCTACTGGGCCCCTGGAGTCCATTCAACATGGGGTGTTGAACCTAGTACCAACCAGGTAAAAAAGTGGGAAGTTCCGTTATTTTTTCTCGAGCGGGCAGTTTGTTTGGCAGGCATTCTAAGTCGTTATGTTTGGTGGGGGTTATTGGTGTGTTTTTTCTTCGTTTTTACTGTCTTTTTGGGTTTTAGATGCTTGTATGGGGGCACGAGCTTCTGATGCGTCTTTTGGGGTTTATACAAACCCTTATGCCCATATTTCTTATGTTCCTTCGATTTCGAGGACAAGGAATATTTCTCAGGGGAAGGAGTCGGGGAAGGAGTCGTTGGGGACTTTGGGAGCTGAGTATAATGTCAGGCTCTGTCATGAGAAGAGTCGGTCTGGCCCGGTTATTCTAGGGGGTGACTCTTTGGCCAGGAAAGGGCCCTTCCTCCAGTTTGAGAAAGAATGAAATGGGAGACCCTTGTGTGTTCTCGGGAAAGATGTTACGATGGATTTAGTTTCGGCTCTGAGTGCTCGTGCTCTAGTCGGTAAATTTGAATACATTCACTTAAAGCGCCCTGATGTTCTTGCCTGGGTTCAGGAAAGGTGGAAGCCTTTGATAACAAACATTCCTCGGGTACTTATGCTTGCCAAAGGCTGGATTATGTTTCAGTTTCTCTCAGAGGACGACCGTGAGGCCATTGAAGAGAGGTTCTAGGTGTATGGCAGGGGATCTCTTGTTCTTCAACGATGGCATAATAGTTTTGACCCTCGTATTGAACGCCTTTGTAAGCGTCATTTGTGGACGATTCTCCCTGGATTCCCTTTACAATGTTGGAATATAAATGGTTTCATGGCGGTAGTCAATACCATAGGGCATTTTATTCTCATGGAAGAGGACCAGCTCTTCGGTCTGAGCGTAATACCCCTCGTATGTTGGTCGAGTTGGAGGTGAGTGAAGGCTTACCCAGTGAGTTGGATGTTGTATGGGATGGCGGTTCCTTCATACAATGTTTGGACTATTGGAGAATACCGTTTCGTTGCCATTCCTATCGTAGGGTGGGACATTCGAAGGCCCAGTGTGGTGTGCGAAAGGAGATAGGACTTCATCCTGTTCTGGAAAAGGGGGTTGATGTGAATCCGGAAGATGGACAATGGCTCCCTGTGTCGTTGGATAAGAGTTCGGCTACCTGTGCTCTTGGTAAACTGACTCATCTCCTCCCAGTACTACTAAAAATTTTACCTGCGAAAGTAGTAAAAACTGCTATTGATTCGGAATTTGTCCCGGCGAAGTCATTTGTTCCACCTGTTTTGGAGGGAGGGGATTTGATGGGGGCTGGCCTGGTTTCCGCTAGGACCCGGGAGGTCTCGGACAAGAGTTGCGCTGTGACTTAGGAGAACCAGACTCTCTCAGTCTACCCTGTGGTTTCTAGAGCAAACCCTCATATAGTGGTTTTGGGGGGTGACGGGGACTCCTCTCCTACGGTGTTGATTACTATACCGGATGAATCTCTGTCTCGGTTGTTGGGTGAGACCTTCATCTCGCTCTGTACCTATTCCACTATTGCCAAGGAAAACTCATCGGTGGTCCCCATATCCCCTATATTTCATGGAAATTTCACAATTCGTAAACCTCGCAAGCCTCGCCAGGTCTCTAGCTCTACGGGAGTGTTACACCAAAATGTCGTCACCCTTGTGCAAGTGTAGCAAGTGTCGCAAGTGTTGCAAGTGTCGTCATCCTGACCAAGTGTCGTCACCATGACTGTTGCAAGTATCATCATTGTTGGCTCGGTTTTGCAACCAAGCTTAGTGCTATGGGCACCTACTAACTAGTAGTAGCAGTTTCAATAGAAATAAAAACAATTAAACTAAATAAACAATACTTTTCATGGATCTAAGCAAGAATCTAAGCAAATAATTTAAATATTTCAAAAATCAAGAACAAGAAACATAAGAAATAATTTTTGTATTGAAAAGTGGGGGGGGCAAGCAAGTGCTTGCGATATTACCTTCAATGGTGAAGGTTGATGTTGAGCAACTCCCAAGATGAGTAGCTCCAAACTCCAATAGGTCTCTTTCTCCAAGGTTGCTTCAATGGCTAAAAGTGCTCAAGGGAGATTTCAGCAGCATAAGGATGAGATAATGGAAGGATGTGAAATGAGGAGCCCCTACCACCTTTTTATAGGTTTTGGTGGTGAGGAATACCATTTGTGGTTTTGTGGAAACCAATGGTATTGACCAACATGGTTTAGGTAATTTTCCCTCCTTTTTCCTTTTTTGAATAAAAATAATATTTTAATTCCCTTTTTAATATTTTTGGGAATTTGGACCCTTTTTGAGGGTTTTTTATGATTTTCTTGGAAAAATAATCTTTTTTAATGGAAAAAGGGGTGTACTAAGGTCTTTTGGTGACCTTTTGTTGGTTTCAGAGGCTCAGATGGTGGAAAAGTGGACAAATGGGTCATGTGAGTAAGGGAATGAGCTAGTGAGCACTTTTTAGGTGTTAACAGATTGCCCCCTGATGTGTGAGGGCAGGAGCTCATCGTATGGCCGATAGACATCATAGTTCTTTTGTCCTTTTTCTGGGTTTTAGGGGAGAGAAGAGACCGGTTGGAGACTGGAGCCACGGCCCTTGGAAGCTGCAAAAACAAAAAATATTACATTGCCTCAATATGAATGAGGTATAATCTCTGATAAAGGACGAGGCGGGCATTCCCATGCTCGTATCAAGACATATACAAAACAATTAGTCCCAAGAAGGGGGATCTAATACGTAAAGAAATATACTGGTACATCATAATGGTCCAGAGGGGACATGATTGTGGGATATACTCATGATCATGGCTGATCTCAATAACTGATACACTGGAATAACTGTTGAACTGCTGAAACTGAAGGTGTCCAACATCTGTATGGACTCAATGACTGTGAGCCATCTCTAGGGAGTATTGTAACTGTATACTCAAGGGAGTATGGAACCTGTGTAAATCTGAATACTGTCGCCATGCGCAGCCCGGATATCTATAGAAAAAGTGTAACTGGTGTTATCCATAGGAAGACTCTCAAATGTGGAGGAGTCAGGAGGTATCAGGGGTCTTCGACTAAATAACTGAACGGACCAATACCCTGTGCGAGTCTCAACGATGCGATCAAGGTGTTGAAGTCGAGCATGTGAGAAACAACCATTGGGAGAGGCACTGAGGATTCCTCTCGAAATGATTCGTAGGTACTCATCATAAATGGTAATGAGTCCAAGACACAGGGGCCTCTAGGTCTATCCTCTGGAATAAATGTGGTTGTCGTCGACAGAGGGAGACCAGCAACTAACAAGGAAATGATGTTTCCTTGCTAGGAGCGCGAGGTGTAAACTGAAGTGATGTAGTACTGCTGGTAGGACTGACATACTTGTGGGGATGGGAAATAACTGGGTCAAAAAATGGGTAGACTCAAACTTCCTTTGTTCAGAGCATGATGACATGGTTGACCTGGAAGCGTAGGGAACTGACTTGTAGGTGCAGGGATCATAGCTTTGACTGAATGGTATATATTGACTCTGGGGGGGAGGACAAGCTGATGGTAGCTGTCGAGGGAGTTTGAGGGTGACATACTGCGAAATACTCTGAACAAAGGCGACCAAAATGGGGAAGCTGCTATGTGAGTAGACATGATGTGTTGTAGTGCCAAGAGGCACCATTGATTACTTCTTCGTGGTTTCAATGAGCTCCAAGAAGGGATAAAAGTATGCTCTGAAATGGTACTGTCCTGTGGATTTTGTGAGCCCAGGACGGCGCATGCTCATGGTTGCTTTCATGTTTAGAGAGTCTGAAAACGGTAAGTGGACTCTATTGGTGTTTCTTTTTCGTAAGTTTAGTCTCCAAGGCCCGAAAAAGCATAAAATGATGCGGATGGAGAACTCTTCTAGCCGATGTGACTAGAGTATACCTTTTTCGTAATTAGTCTACGAGGTCCGGAAAAGGGGTAAACTTATACCAGGTAGACGCCCTTTCAAATACGTTTATCGAGCATGAAAGGAAGCAAGATTGCTCGGCGATCTTTTCATTGTTTTAGGAGTCAGAAAAGAGCTTAACAGAAACTCCCTAAGTGCCTTTTTCGTAAAAAGGGGTTGCTCGGCCCGAAAAAGGGATAAAATTATACCGAACAAAAATGGATTGATGAGGGCGAGGAAAGGTCTCAAGCATCGTCATCAGTGCGGAAAACTGGATCCGATGACAAAAGGATTGTCGAAAACGGAGAACGGTCGATGTGGCCCGCAAACCGAGGTGACGAGGGGGCGTGGAAAAGATGCCCGGAAATTCTAGAGGTGAGAGCGAGAAATGATCTCTAGCATCATCAAGGGCGCGGAAAACTGAATCCGGCGATATAAGACACATCGAAAACGGAGAACGGCCGATGTGGCACGCAAACCGAGGCGACGAGGGGGCGTGGAAAAAATGCCCAGAAAATCTAAAGGTGAGAGCGAGAAATGATCTCTAGCATCATCAAGGGCGCGGAAAACTGAATCCGGCGATATAAGACACATCGAAAACGGAGAACGGCCGATGTGGCACGCAAACCGAGGCGACGAGGGGGCGTGGAAAAAATGCCCGGAAAATCTAAAGGTGAGAGCGAGAAATGGTCTCAAGCATCATCACGAGCGCGGAAAACTGAATCCGGCCATATAAGGCACATCGAAAACGGAGAACGGCCGATGTGGCACGCAAACCGAGGCCACGAGAGGGGCTAAAAAATGGTCAAAAATGGACCCCGGGAAAAACGGGAAACGGGAGGAACCTTTATGAAGTTCTGACTGTGCTGATCCCAACGGTACCAACGGTTTGAAAAATGGACTTCGTATGACACCGCAATGGTTGTTTGAAATTTGTGGAATTTCTATAAATAGGACGTGGGGCCCAATATGACTTGTCATTGTCACGTGCGAGTTTGATAGAGCAGTCAGAGCTATTTCTCGATTTCTGGGAGATTTCACCATTGGTTTTCGATTTAGCGAGTTGCAGGTAACTCTATTCGCCTTAACCTAGTCAATTATGTCTTTTTTATTTGGCGGTGGGCCCCCGAAGGCCGCGAAACTCCACGTTGACTCTCCAACGTGGAACCGCGCGGGTTTCGGGGCGGAACCCGCGATGAACCGCGCGGGTTTTAGACCCACAGTCGCGATGTTCATCGCGACTGTGAGGTCGGAACCCGCGATGTTCATCGCGTGTTCATGGGTGACAGTCGCGATGTTCATCGCGACTGTCTGGACGAAACTCGCGATGTTCATCGCGAGTTTTTTCATGGAACCCGCGATGGTCATCGCGGCTTTTGTGGAAAATCCGCGATGGTCATCGCGGCTTTTTGTGAAAAAGCCGCGATGGGATTTTTTCTAAAAATTTTTATGCTGGGGCTAAAATTTTCTGTGTTTTCTTGGCAGGATGTTGCGGAGGGCTCAGTCCGTATGGCGGGAGAGAGATGTTGATGCCGAGATTGTGGCGAGGATCGAGAATGATGGGGGGGTTAGACAGACCCTAGCCATGAGCGGACTCTTGAAGTTCGCTCAGATACCTTATATCCGTTCAGTGAGGAGACTCCTGAACAAGCTCGTTCAGTGGTGGGTGCCGGCAGAGGGTGCCTTTATTATTGGTGGTGAGAGGTTGGAGATTACTCTCACTGATGTATATTTTTTGACCGGTTTGCCTCGCTTGGGTGAGGTGGGTGATATCTCTCCGAGGTTGCCTCCAGGCGTGGACATGGAGGACCTCTTACAGACCTTTTGTGGGGATGACGCTGTTTTGGTAAACAGCTCTATCAGTCTGAAGTTCCTACGTGAGTGGGATATGCGGGCCGTTGGTGCCTGTGTTCTGAGGGTTTTGGGTGCTGCTGCACCACATCGTATGTCTAGGGGGCAGATGGTGATGGTGGACTCCGTTCTACGGGGGTACTTACTATGCTTGAGCTCAGATGTTCTTGGCCGGTGTCCGGAGAGATCTGGACAAGGCCGTGAGAGAGGGAGGTGAGTTCTGTTACGCCTCTTTTTTATGTTGTTTTTTCTTTGAGCGGGTGCCGACCTTACGGCCACACGTACCCGTTCGCGCTGGTCTTCCTAGTGAGCCTCGTATGATGAGGTGGGGGCAGATGATGCCCCGTGCTGGCGGGGGTATCCGTGGCTTCTTCACAGAGGATTTTTTCCAGCAGTGGGAGCAGATGCCACTGGTGATCGAGGACTATCCATACGCCGGCATGGACTACCGGGGAGACCCAGAGATGCCACGTGCCCCAGGACAGGCCTGGAGCTTAGACGGTATGTTTTTGTGTCTTATGTTATGTTATATCATATGTATTGTGATTGATCGTGATGATATCTGTTGTATAGTATCTGATGGTTCTACTTGCTTTGTGCAGATATAGGTCCAGTACCGCCACCTGACTATGTGGCTCGGCAGGGGCGGGCGATAGTGGTTGTTCGTCCCCCCGTACCTGTACGTCCTCCTCGTGGTGGAGGATATGGAGCCCGTGGGCGAGGGGTTGGCCCTCAGGACGATGCTATAGATGGTGTTCGACGGACTTTGGCCCGGATCGTAGCTAGACTTCCGGAGGATGGCTGGAGGGACCTTGATCGGGACATTTTGCAGGGATGTCTCGGTGCCCCGCCAGAGTGGCAGTCACTGTTGTTGAGGGCAGCGGTGCTTGCTGCGAGACACGGGGGTGGTGGAGGAGATGCTCCGGCAGGGCCGGCACCGGGGAGGATACGTCTGAGGGACGATCCAGCAGGACCAGCCGAGCGGCGAGTTCGGGGTCGTCTCGACCCGGCTGGGCCGGCGGAGGTGGAGTCGGAGGAGGAGCCGGAGGAGGAGCCTGAGGATCCGGAGGATCCTGATGATTAGATGTCTTGTACTTGCCCCCAAATGCTCATGAGCATATGGGGAAGCATTTTTTGTATGACAGATGTATTTTGTGTATATCGAGTGCTGAGGGCACTTATGACATGTAGACTATCTGGTTCGTATATATATGTGGATATATATTTTGGATATTTTGTTGTGTATGCACGTGGATGCACTTTGTCTTTTGTATATGCCCATGGAGGCACATGTTATGCACGTGGATGCAGTGTGTTTGTAGATTTATATATGCCCGTGGAGGCACATGCTATGCACATGGATGCATTATTTTGGTTTGTTTGTTTTATGCCCGTGGAGGCACATGTTATGCACGTGGATGCAATATTGGTTTTTTGTATATGCCCGTGGAGGCACATGTTTTGCACCTGGGTGCATGTTTGTTTATGGATATGACATGATGTGATTGGTGTGCCAGTCGAGGACACTGTTGGCCATATTATCTGCTACACTATTGAGGTGTCTTGGGACATGTGTGAATGTAATGGATTCAAACTGTCTAACCATTTGTTTAGTGCGCAGGAATTTTCTGAACAGACAGGGATCGCGTACCTGGTAATCATTGTTGAGCTGGGAAACTAGGAGCTGTGAGTCCAAGAAAACGTTGAGGTGACGTATGCTCATCTGGAGAGCAGCGGCCAGGAGACCGGTCACGGCATCGTACTCAGCTTGATTATTGGTGGCGGCACCTAAACATACTCCATCAATGTGAATTAACTCGTGTGAAGGGGAGTATATTACCCAAGCTGCGGAGGCGAGATTGGGAGACCAACGGCTTGCACCATCAGCGAAACCGATATGGCAGAGTGGAAGAGGCTCCATCTGTGGTCATGCAGGGAAAACAAATATTTAGGTTTTTTGAAATTTTTTTGTGAACGAAAAACGTATGCCTATACTAAAAAATGGACGATGGTGTCCATGAGATTTTCTATGGGTAAAATCTTTTAAGGTACAACCCGTTGCGTGGGTTGCGTAAGGTGTTGCCTTCTGAATCGGTCAGAATGTATGCCCCCTGCCCGAGGCAGGTGTGTATGATGTAGGGGCCTTGCCACATAGACACGAACTTCCCCTTTCCGGTTTTATCATGAGCTTGATCGTAAGCGAGGACAAGGTTTCCCTCCGAAAAGGTTCTTGGGTGGACGCGTTTGTCGTAACTTAGTTTCGATCTTTGTTTAGCGGCTTCCATGTTTTGAATGGCTGTGCGCCGATCTTCATCGGCCTGCTCTAGGAGCAGTAAACGTTGCTCGATCGGGGAAGTATCCGGTAGGAGCTCAACGGCGATGTGTAAAGCTGGGATCTGGCACTCAATAGGGAGGACAGATTCGACACCGTGAACTAAATGGAAAGGGGTAAAACCGGTGGCGGTTTTGGTTGATGTGCGGTAAGCCCAGAGTGCTGGGAAAAGCATGTGATGCCAATTGGACTTGTGCTTGTCTACAGTGCGTTGGAGAATGGTCTTCAAGATTTTATTGATCGCTTCGACTTGGCCGTTTCCTTGGGGGTAGTAAGCGGAAGAGAAATGGTGTTCGAATTTCAACATGGTTGATAATTCTTTCCAGACGGCATCTTCGAAGTGAGAGCCGTGGTCAGAGACTAGCTGTTGTGGTACTCCGAAACGAGCGATGACGTGGTTGAAGAAAAACCACGCCGCGGTGTCGGCTTTGCAGTTATAGGTCGGCATGGCTTCTGCCCACTTGGTGAAATAATCTACGGCCACAATGATGTGTTTGTGACCGCCGGCTGACGGGGGGTTGCAGTCGAGGAAGTCTATGGCCCATTTGCAGAATGGTCCAACAGTGATGACTGGATGAAGGGGGGCAGGGGGGGTTCTTGCTTTGGGGGCAAAGAGCTGGCAGTTCTGGCAATGCTTGACTGCGGTGATGCAATCAGTAAACAACGATGGCCAAAAATAACCTGCCCGAATGATTTTCTGGGCGGTAGCCATGCCGGAGAAATGGCCTCCACAGGCACCGCTATGACAATCATTGAGGACTTGTTCTGCCTCACTATGGGATAGGCAGCGGCGTAAGATAGTATCAACGCCGCGTCGGTAAAGTACATCTCCAATAAGTAGGTATCGGGGTGCGTGGTGTCGTATGCGACGGCGTCCATCACGATCGATGTGTGGTCGGAATTTTTGCGTACGGAGGTAAGTCAAAATGTCTCCGTACCAAGGGTCGTCCGACGAAATGACGAAGATCTGCTCGTCAATCAGGTCCGTATGGATAACGGGTGATGTCGAAGAGGACGGGAGATCTGTAATTAAGTGAGCAAGCGCGAGGGCTTTGGTGCTTTTGGGAGTCTTGAAAGTAAGGTCATATTCCTGGAGGATAATGACCCATTTAGCGACACGACCCTGAAGGAGTCTCCTGGTGAGGAGGTAGACCATGGGGTTGGAGTCGGCCACGACCGTGGTATGACTAAGCAAAATGTAGTGTCGTAGTTTTTGTACGGAAAAGACTACAGCTAGGGCTAATCTTTCCTCATATGGGTAACGTAGAGGTGGGCCAGACAAGGTCTGGCTGACGTAATAAATTACATGCTCTTTGTGGGAAGCATCTTCTTGGACCAAAACTCCGGATACGGCATGTTCGGATGCCGAGACGTAAAGGGTGAAGTCTTGGGAGAAATCCGGTGGGGATATCAAGGGGGCTTGTGTGAGAGCCTTCTTGAGGGCTTCGAATGCCGTGTCCGCTTGTTCATCCCAAACAAAGGGTATGTGGGTACGAAGTAAGCGTAAGAATCCATGGACTTTGGTGGCGTAATCAGGAACAAAGCGCCTAAGAAAATTGGACCGCCCTTGCAAGCTCTGAAGCTGTCGAAGTGTGCGAGGAGGGGGGAGTTCTAAGATGGCTTTGACCTTCAGGGGGTCGACAGTGATCCCATCTTGGGAAACAATGAAACCCAACAACCGGCCTGCCGGGACGCAAAAGACACACTTGTGTGGGTTCAAGCGGATTTTATATTTACGACAACGCAGGAAAACTTGCCGGAGGTCGCTAAGGTGGTCTGATCGTTTTCGGGAACGCGCTGTGAGGTCGTCAAGATAGACCCGCAGGATATGGACCAAGTCGTGAAAGCAGTAGGTCATGGCTCGCTGGAAAGTGGCACCAGCATTTTTAAGGCCAAAGGGCATGACTCGATAGGCAAAGGTGCCCCATGGGGTGGTAAAGGCAGTCTTGTACTGATCCTCCTTGCGGATGTGAATCTGGTTGTATCCGGAAAACCCGTCCATGAAGGATAGGACCTCATGGCCCGCACACTCATCAATGAGTTGGTCAATGAATGGCGTGGGGAAATTGTCTTTTGGACAAGCGTGGTTTAGGTCGCGGAAATCAGTGCATACTCTAAGGGTGCCTTGCTTTTTGTTGACAGGGACGGGGTTCGACACCCATGTGGTGTACGGAATAGGGTAGATGAAACCTGCTGTTCGAAGTTTCTCGACTTCAGCCTTGACAGCGGGGAGCTTGGCAGGGTGAATAGGTCGCTGTTTCTGACGAACAGGGGGTACTTTCGGCCATGTATCGATGTGGTGTTCAATAATGGCGGGGTCGAGACCAGGCATCTCGGTATAGGACCAGGCGAAGACGTCTCGGAACTCTTGAAAGAGTTTTTTGTATGCCTGAGTTTCTGCTTGAGTGCAAGATGCGCCCAGCGAGATGAGCTCAGGTTTCCCTGGTGTTATGGAAATGTCTATCTGTATGGTGGGGGAAATGTTGGACATGTTCCCTTCTTCAAAGGCATCCGGTGCTGGGATGGGGTCCTTTAACCAATCGACCTTAGCAGGTATGAAGTCTTTCGACTCGACTGATAGCTGGTTGGATGCGGTGGAGGTAGATGCTTCCGGGAGGAAGTACGAGCGATGATGCATATCATCCCAAGGGTAGTCGGGTGCAGTGAGTGTTTCCAAAATCTGCTCGTCAGTATTGAAGTAGTCAGACCATAAATCAAGGGGTTCTGGTTTGAAGGTTGTCGAAATCATATATATCGTATTGACTTCTTCTGACGAGGATGATGGTGGAGGGTGAATCTCCTCGATGAGGGGAGGAGATATTTCTAAATCGGCATTGTTTAACTCGTACAGCGCTGCTCTATAGTCTGGTAGATCAGGGCAATGGTGTGAGTAGTGGCCGTAGACACTGCATATAGCACAAGGATGGTTAGTGCGCAGTGATTTGTCGCGAGGCTGTAGAGGTGGCTCTAATCTGACTACTGGGATTCCTATGTCATCGTCCAACATATTCATATGTTCTTGGAGTGCCGGTAAATGTGGGCATTGGTGAGTTGGATGGCCAATTTCATCGCATAATGAACATTTGGGGGGAGCTCGAAACACCGGTGGGGGTTTGGCTGCCTTAGGAGGTGGTATGGCAGTGTAGGGTTGTGGACCTCTGCCCCCAGTGGGCTTAGCAAGGAGAGGGGGATCCTTTGACGTCGACGCAATCGTGAGACCCGGAGGAGGTTTCATTGACGACGAAGGAATATTGAGGTTAGGAGGAGGTGTCGTTGCCGACGAAGGGATCGCGACGCCAGGAGGAGGTTGATTTGTGGTAACAATAGGTTGTACCGGTTGGAGGATGACGTCTGGTGTCGGTAATCGAACGGGAGGCGGAATATACCACACGGGTAATCCCAATGTTAGCCCGGGTAGGCTAAGGGTAGCCATAACCGGGGCGCTTACTACACCCGAAGGAGGAAATAGGAAGGGGATGGTGTGGATGGGTGTAACACCAATGTGACTGGGGATCAATGGTGGTTGACCGCCGGCTGCTTGCGTATTCTGCGAAACAGTACAGAGATTTGCGACCTGTTTCTCCGGTGTCGGTGGTGGGATGGCCTGGAATGTAGCGGTCATTGGTGTATCCGAATACAGTCCGGGTGCCACAGAAGACACAAAGGAGGTAACTGCACTAGAAGCGGGTTGTTCAATCATGGGGAGAACATTCTCCGGTGCTGCAGGGGCGTTGGGGTCATAGTAGGTGAGTTGGTCAATTTTGACCACGCGGCCCTCATGGGGGAACATCATGGTGCGGAAGACGGAGGAGGCGACCGCTTTCATGGCATACATGTAACTGCGGCCAAGTAAAAGGTTATAGTCTAGCTGGGCGTTAATGACCTCTATGTCGATGAGCACAATCTTCCCACCTAATTGGACGGGTACCTTGGGTAATAAACCTTGAGGTTGAGCTGACCGGCCGTCGTAGGCCCGCAATGCAGTGGTGGATTGCTGGAGAGCAGGGGAGCCCAACTTCTGCCAAACAAAAGTGGACATGACGCATGTGGATGCACCTTCGTCGATGATACATCGATGAATGACAAGATTCCGAATAGAAACGGAAACTTGGACTGCTATGGTAGAAGGCAGTCGTGGTTCAGATTGGTCTAAATCAAAGGTCATCAAGTTCGAATCATTTGGGTCAATCGCCCCAATGGCGGAAAGTAAAGTCTTGCGCTGAGTAGGACAGGTTTTTAAGACTTCTAACGCAGACATGGCTGCGGGAGATTGAGCTAAGTCATCTACGATGTTGTAATTGGACGCAGCTCGTGCATTGGGGTTGTTGTTGATTCGGCGAAGGGGGAAGCGAGGTGCTTTAGAAGCGCCATCAAGTGGAACCTGAGGTATACGCAATGTCTGATCAGTGGGATTAGCAGTGGTATCCTTTTCGGCGGGGGGGGCTTCAGAAGTTGGTCCGTATTGATTCCGACGGGTTTGGATATTGACGTCAGCGGTGGACATCATCAATAAGTGGTGGGTGCCTGAATCAAACATGGGTTGATCAGGAGCTGTGTAAGTAATTTGTTGTGGTTGCACGTTGCCCTGTTGGGGGGCTAACGGCTGGGTGTTTACCACTCCCTGTGTTGGAAAGGGGTTTTGGAGAACCAGAGGTTGTTGTGGAGGTGGTGGGGGGTTGGGTGGTGGCTGAGGAGCCGCCTGCCCTTGACGATGGGCGTCATTTGTCCATAGTTGTCGAGCTCGCTCGAGATGTGGGAAAGCGTGGGTATAGTGGCCATAGACACCGCAAATGGAACAAGGATGGTTTGTCCGTAAATTAGCATTTTTAGGTTGCTTAGGTGGCCGATCAGGATTCTGATGAGCGGGCGCCGCGTTATTGTTTTGCGGGGGCTGGGTAGGCTGTGGAGCCTGGTTGCGGTTTTGATTGTTTCCACGGTTGCGCCCTCTTCCGCGGTTGGGTTGTCCACCCTGGTTGCGTTGGTTATTTTGATATTGGGGCTGTTGTTGTTGTGCGTACACATGCCCTTGAGCATTGGGGGGATTCTGAGGAGCCGCAGTTGCGGGAGCAAGTTGCGGTGGATAGTATGCAGGTGGAGCTGGAGGTGGTCCAGTTGCCTGTTGGGGTTGTTGGTACCCCTGAGCTGGTGGAGGTGTGAGGTTAGCCGGTGCAACCGGTTGTGGGTAATGCATGGGCTGTTGTGGAAACTGCATGGGGTTTTGTACCGTAGGTTGAGCATAGTATGTAGGAGGTACATATGCTGATGGCGCTTGGCCATAACAATGTTGTGGACAAGAGGGTCCATGAACATGATGGGTCTGGTTTGTTGGAGCATAAGAAGTTGTCGCTCCGGAACTGGATGTAGCCCTAGAAAGGTCTGGGGCGGGCATGGTGCTCACCATACTGAAAGGTTTTGCGTGCGGTGTAATTTGGCCAATAATGCCATCAGCGGCATGGGATGCCCCCGGTGTATCACCGCGTGCAGAGTCACCTCTTGGGGCGTCAGGTATGATGGTGTATAGGTAACCTGACTGGGCATAGATAAGGTCAAACTGTTGGGCCTTAAGGATGGCCTCCTCTTCAGACTGGGGTCTTTCAGAAGCTACATCCTTCGCAATGAGGGGAAGGAGGGATTTAAGGAACCAGTCTAAAAAGATTCGATCGTCTAATTTGATCTTGCATAGGCTTCGGCGCCGACGCCAATCATGAATATGGTCAGTGATGTGCGTGGCTGTGTTCTGTCTGCAAGACGGTAGGATCTCGACGCCCGCATCATAGCGGACCGGTAGCTGAAAGAACTGCAGGAAGGTCGAGGCAAGGGAGGTAAATGAGGAATGCGTCCCATGGGGTTGCTCGATATACCATTTGGCTGCAGAGCCAGTGAAGGTGCGCTGTAATAAACGGAGGCGGATAGAGTCGTCCACTATGGAGTTGGAGGAACACCATAAGTGGAAAGACATGATGTGGTTCTGGGGGTCTTCTCCGGCCTTTCCCTCAAACTTAGGGATGTCAGAGGGAAGCTTAGTGGGCATATGGGGCCAAGCAGGGTCATGCCTGATGGGGTCATTTGTGAGCCTAGCTAAATCCGGCAGGTTGAGACTTGCCATGTATGGTAGACTAGCGGATGTAGTGACCGGAACCGGGACCTGCCTAGCCATTGTGGTATGGTGTAGGGGTCCAGTAGCGCCTATAGGTATGTTAGGTATGGAGGGTATGTGCCCTCCAAAAGGTGTGGCCTGATATGGGTTAGCACTCCCAAGTGCAACCTGGGTTACACTTGGGTTAGGAATCGCACTAGGGATTCCTGGTATAGCACTATTGAGTGCAACATGGGTTACACTCGGGTTAGGGATCGCACTAGGGATTCCTGGGATAGCACTCCCAAGTGCAACAGGAGTGACACTTGGGTTAGGAATCGTACTAGGGATTCCTGGGATAGGGTTTGTGGAAACCGAAGGGGGTATGACCCCCATGTTGGGCATGCCCATGGCAGGTGGTGGTCCTGTGTTAGGCATTCCTGAATGTGGAGTGGTACCCATATTGGGCATACCCAAGGGGGTGGATGTTGCCATGGATGGTACTCCCGCAGAAGGGTTTGCGGATGTCTGACCTATGGTTAATGTAAATTGTGGATCATCCGGTGTTCCAGACATAATTGTGGTCGGTGGTAACTCTGTGGGGTTTTCGGATTCTACCTCCAAATCAAAGGTGAAGTGGGGTATGTCAGAATCGGATGACCGTCTAGATGATCGACGATGTGTCGAATCAAGGGATAATGCTCTGCGTCCGTGACGTGGAGAGCCAAGTGGACTAAACTCTGGGAGTTCGCCCTGTAGACGACGAGAACGTCTAGAATTCTCAATGGTGAGAATATGTTTTTTATGTAAAAATTTGTTTTAAGTATCAGGTGGTGATATATGTATGTAAAAGACTCAAAACCCTAATGCAACCAAGGGTGCAAAAAAGGGGAGTGAAAAAAGAAGGCTCACAGGCCAAAAAATCAATCCTCAAAAAATGCACTTATTCTAGCAGTTGTGCTACAATAAGTGGAGGAATGCAACAACCGGTCAGAATACCAACATGCAAGCGGCTCCTAGAAAAAATAGGTGTAACTAGACTCAAAAGGTGGTAAAGATCATGCAAACACCTAATCTAAAAGTATTGTGACTCAAACAGACGATATCCCCTGCAAGGTGATGAAATCCAAGTCAGACAATATGAATGTAGAGACAACGGCTAGATATCCCCCTACCGGGAGGGACACCGGGTAATCAATCCTAAAAAGACAGGCTACTAGGATACTCCGTTCATGACGCGTCGAGAAAAGGTAAATCTGCCGTTTGGTCCTTTGATCGCAATATCCCAATACAGGGATATCCCGAGAACTGCGAATGGTAGCCCTTCGGTTACTGAATGGGTTTCGGTATCCCACTCAGGCTTCCGGAACCATCCTCGCGACTTCAACCCTCCTAGGGGAGAGGCCTTCCCACAAACCGGTTGTGACCGCGCCAAAAAGTAATAAGAGATTTTAGCTCCCTAATTGGACAACTTCTATGTCTCAGATGTATGAACTGAGGGGTGTTATTGGAACACCTATCCCCCCAATACTACCTAGCTACAAGAATTCTTTTTGTGTTCCCCAAGTGGGGTTAAGAGTGTGTTCAAATTAGGGTAAGTTTTAAGTCTTAGTTCAATTAAGTGATCGTGTGAGTGCACGTGAGGTGTTGTAAACTGAACTTGAAAAAATTAAATGCTTTAAGGGAAATTTTTCAAAAAATAAAGGACTTTTCGAAAAATAACAAGCAAATATTTAAGACTTTTTTCACTAAAAGAAATTAATTTGCTTTTTCAAAAATAACTCAAAAAATAATGGATTTTTTGGATTTATGAAAGCAAATAATAAACTTTTAAAAGAAATAAATGGATTTCTTCGTTTCAATAAAATTTGCTAAGGGCAAGATTCTAAAGAAGTAAACAAGAAAAAATTTGAATCTAGATAAAGAATGCAAAATGAATCTTTCTTTCACTTTCTTGAAAATTTTTAAAAAGATTTCTATGTATGCACTTTTAAATAGTAAAAGATTTTTCTAAATCTGGAAAATATGCAGAATTTGATACTGTAAAAAATGTGCTATGGGCAGAAAGTACAGTAAAAAATATTTTTCAAAATCGGGATGGCCGAATGAAAAAATTCAGCCGCGCGGGTTTTGGACGAACAGCCGCGATGGGCCGCGCGGGTTTCGGCCGCACAGTCGCGATGGACCGCGCGGGTTTTGGCCGCACAGTCGCGATGGACCGCGCGGGTTTTGGACGCACAGTCGCGATGAGCCGCGCAGGTTTTGGCCGCACAGTCGCGATGAGCCGCGCAGGTTTTGGCCGCACAGCCGCGATGAGCAGCGCGGAAAAATGCAGAAAAGTCGCGATGGACCGCGCGACTGTCTGGAAAAAGGCCGCGATGGACCGCGCGGAAAAACGCAGAAAAGCCGCGATGGACCGCGCGACTGTCTGGACAAAAGCCGCGAGGCGGAAGCCGTGCACGGAAATCGAGAAACGAACCCGAAAAATGAATTTTTAGGGCTGTTTTTGGAGCCAAATCTCAGATCAGCAATGGATCTGCTGTCTAAGATGGCAGATCTATGGATCTAAAGGTTAAAAACTCATAAAAACTAAGATTTAATGGCAAAGCTAGAGATCTAAAGTTCAAACCAAAGCGGAGTCGCCAAAAACTGTTGGCTCGGTTTTGCAACCAAGCTTAGTTCTATGGGCACCTACTAACTAGTAGTAGCAGTTTCAATAGAAATAAAAACAATTAAACTAAATAAACAATACTTTTCATGGATCTAAGCAAGAATCTAAGCAAATAATTTAAATATTTCAAAAATCAAGAACAAGAAACATAAGAAATAATTTTTGTATTGAAAAGTGGGGGGGGCAAGCAAGTGCTTGCGATATTACCTTCAATGGTGAAGGTTGATGTTGAGCAACTCCCAAGATGAGTAGCTCCAAACTCCAATAGGTCTCTTTCTCCAAGGTTGCTTCAATGGCTAAAAGTGCTCAAGGGAGATTTCAGCAGCATAAGGATGAGATAATGGAAGGATGTGAAATGAGGAGCCCCTACCACCTTTTTATAGGTTTTGGTGGTGAGGAATACCATTTGTGGTTTTGTGGAAACCAATGGTATTGACCAACATGGTTTAGGTAATTTTCCCTCCTTTTTCCTTTTTTGAATAAAAATAATATTTTAATTCCCTTTTTAATATTTTTGGGAATTTGGACCCTTTTTGAGGGTTTTTTATGATTTTCTTGGAAAAATAATCTTTTTTAATGGAAAAAGGGGTGTACTAAGGTCTTTTGGTGACCTTTTGTTGGTTTCAGAGGCTCAGATGGTGGAAAAGTGGACAAATGGGTCATGTGAGTAAGGGAATGAGCTAGTGAGCACTTTTTAGGTGTTAACAATCATTATGACCAAGTGTTGTCATCATGACCGTTGTGATAATCTCGTCATCTTGACCATTGTGTAAACTCTTTGCTATTTTACCTAAACCCATTTAGAGTAAAAACACATCCCTAAAGTTTCCCATGACTGAAGGGCTTAACTGACCTACTTTTCAAGGTCGTCGCAGTCTGCCCTTGTGCAACATGCGACGTCGCAGGTTGTCCTAATGCAACCTGCGACGATGTCAATTATTTGGATAAAAGAGTATCTTCGAGCCCATTCTCGAAGATGAGTGATGTGGAGGCCTATCCCTAGGCTCTAGGTGAGCTGGCGTTTCGGTTCCTAACCTTATGGGAAGATGCCTTAACCATCTCCCCTTAATCCTCAACCTACCCTATCTCTTAATCCCTTACGACGCTGGAGCATTGGATCAACAAAGAGCAAAGGGATCTGCAAATCTGAGGTAAGCTATCTATCCACTAGTTTGCACTTCTATTGATCTAGAAAAGTAGATCTATATTCTGTTTGATTTGTTCTAGACTTGCATTGAGCTAGGGAGATCACGCCTTAGATCCATCTTTGGTAGATTTTCCGTTAACAAATTTGGCGACTATGCTGGGGAATGAACATTGTTTTAGTTTTCAATCTGAATGTTAGTTTCAGTTGATTGCTTTTCCAAGCCATCTTTTTACCTCGTAAGCATTTTCACCATCAAATCTTCGCTTTGAAGAGTCTGATTGCCTTCCTTTGAGTTTGTACTTCCCATTTGCAGACCTTTTTATGCTCATTATCTGGAGAATTGGTTCATTTTTTAACTTAGATCTCGCTTGTCGCACCTGGTCAGTGTACCCAAAGCGACACTGTGTGTTTTTTATTCATGTTCTTATCCTGTTAGTCTGTCGTCGCAGCCCTTCCATTGGTAGACTGCGACGTCGTCGCACTTCCCACATTGGTGAACTGCGGCGTCGCACTGTGCATAAGCACAGAGTGCGCTGATCTGCCATTTTTTCCATATAGGCACCTTTTCTCCATTTCTAATTTGAGTTTTGGTTTTTGTGCAGGCTCCTCTGCACTGTACCTTCCAAGCAGAGACCATTTTGTCCAGCAGTGTTTTGTTTGGCTTGTTTGTATTGGTTTTTGGGTCTTTTGAGTTTTGGATTCATGTTTGGCCCCTTGAGTAAAAACTAGTGTTTTGCTTGCATTTTTTAAGCGAAATGGGTTCTATTTTTGAAAAAAAATTCCTATGAATCGTGCATTCTTCATTCGTTTTGACCCATCTCAAGGTTTTGAGATCATTTTTTGTTTGGCGTGATTGGCTTGTTTTAAAGACTTGAAGAGTGTGGGATGTCCATGTCTTTTTTAGCCTCTCTTTCTTGGGTTATGCATCTTGTTTCCCTTACATGTTGAGTTATTCAATCATTTTTGGGGAAGATTGATTCTTTGTCTCCAGTTTAGTTCAAAGAAAAGCTTGATCTTGTCACTCTTTTGCTATATTCATGAATTTGGAAAATGTAAATATTCTTCATACTTTATTTTTGATCATTTGATATTCTTGGTCTTACCATCATAAGAAGAAGAAAGGCTTGTTTCAGATTTGTGTGCATTTGAGTTAGATAAGATTGTAAAGTGTTTTTCTTTGTATTGCATTTGATTGGAAACGTTAGTGGAATCCTTCTTTCTGTAGATCAAATGTGTCTTTTCCAAGTGTAAAAAGATAGGAAATGAGTTATAATTATTGCATTTGGTAGATTTTGAGCCTCTCTTGGGTGCCTTTGAGTTGTTTGGGTGCTTGCCATTTTCTTTGGAAATTTCTGAAAGATTAGAGTGCTGTAGATATCTTCTCACTTTCTGTATATAGATATGAAAAGCGTTGAGTTATCAAATTTCATTTTTGGCACATGCATTTGAAAATTGAAAAGTGTTTCATCATTTTGTCTTACACATTTTTAAGATTAGTTGCATCTTTCATTTTCTTTGCGCTCTTTAGCTGATTATTGCAGAAAGTTAGAGTTATTGCACTCTAGGAAGGAATTCTTCTTTTCACTACTACTTAAGTATTTTTGGTTTGAAAAAAAAGAAAAATCTCTCCTTACCTTAAGTAGTTTTCATTGAAAAGGAAAGGAAAATGTGCATTATCATGTAGTTGAGGATTGCATTATGTTTACATTAATGTACTCACCTCATGCATCCACCTAACCGTACAAGATAAAATTAACGCTAGCTTAGGTTAAAATCATTTAGTAACTGTGTGTAAGTTAGAGACGTGTTTCGACGTCTTTAAGCGTGGCAGCTGTCGTTATTTTCCAGCACTGTAGCCCGGGGGTATTGTAGTCTTCCACGTACTTATCGGTATATTGAGCTCCTTCACGTACCCACCAAGTACCATAATCTGTACTTGGCATATATCGAATGGTGTGTCACGTACTCGGTAGTATATTGGAAGGTCTCGTGCCAACGGCTGTGCATTAGACAGCACCACTACGGATTTGAACTCCCACGTACCTTGCGTATATCGAGAGACACCATTAGGATTCTTGAAACCAACCGAGTTAACCATTTGGCCATCTTGGCAAAGTAATACACCGAGAACAACACTCCGGGAGATTAGCACGCACGTACTGTCCAGGTAATCGGGTATGCAGGAAAGGGTACGGTCCCAATCCTCCTTGTCGCGTCATATTGTTGGACCCTGCAATATATAGTGGTTTGCAATGCCTTGATAATCCCGTGAGGTTCCAGACTTTGAATCCACTCCTATTCACACAGTTTGCTTGTTGCTTTTAGACTTGAGTAGTGTTTGTCTTGTGTAGTCCTTTAGAGACTCTTAGGAAGTTTAGATATGGAAGATTCTTCCAGGACTACCAACCAGGAGGCACCTTTCCAAGGTATGCCATTTGTTATTCCCCCTTGTGGAACTGTTGGTCCTCCCTTTATGGCTACGTTGAGTCTTCCTGGATTGACGATAGGATTACCAGTATGGTTATTCTTCAATCCGGTTACACCAAGTTCACCCATCGTGTCGGACCTAGGTCCTTCACCACATGAGCATCAATCTCGTGGTGACCCTTCTCCTTCTCCGTCGAAAGTTGAATCGGATTCCGTCTCTTCCTCTTCTCCTACTGAAAACTCTAGTGTTAGTATTCAAGTGGAGAAGAAGAAGAAGAAAGGGAAGATTAAGAAGAAGAAGGTTAATAAAGAGACCATGCATCAACCATCTGCCTCTAATGGCACTCATTCTATGAGAACACCTCGTAAGCCAAAGTTTCCTTGCAAACTTTGCAAGGGTGACCACCTTCTCAAGAATTGTCCCGGTCTTTCCCGTTTGTCATAAGTGTGGTCTAAAAAACCAAAACCGCTTGTATCGTCAACCTCTGACCATCATATTGATGATACTCCCTCGACCAATGACCCATTGGTGACAGGTCGGAAGGGTAGAGCTGTAGACCCTTGCTGGATATGCAAGGGCTTGCATCGTACTTACCTTTGTCCAAACATGGATGAAGCTTCACAGTGGTTGGAAGATATTACTAGTTCTCAACATGTGCTTCCAACAAGCGATAGTAAGTTGTCCCTCGATCCCCCGCTGGTTGACCAAGTGATCAATTCAGTTTCATCTGTAATTGATCCCACTCTTTCTTCCGAGAGTGAAGTGATCGAGTTGTTGTCATCTCCACTCGATCCCGCTCTTTCATTGGAGAAAGTCCAGACTGAAGCAGTCACCATGACACAATCTTCGTCTCATTCTTATCTTCCAAGTCAGAGTGAATTGGAAACCGCTGATGTTTTCCTAGTCAGTTCAGAATTTCCTAGGCAAGGGGAAACCCTGTCCATTTCTACAGGACCCCCCCCAAGTACTGAGGTCATTTCCTTTGATTGGAATGGTCTAACAGAATCTCGTCTCCCTTCGAGTATTCCTTTTCAAATATCTGTAGGAGTTTCCGATAAAGAAATCTTTCGTACGATAGTTGATGAGGGAGCTTCTGTTAGTATTGTATCCTCAACCGCATGGCAAGCTATAGGTTCTCCTCAACTTGTGCCAGTAACTAACAATATTTTGGCTTTTAATAGAATGCCTACCGGACCTTTAGGGATTCTCCCGCAGTTACCTATCACGTTGAGAGCTAAAACTGTTTATGTTGAAGTCATGGTTGTCCAAGGTCCTTTAGATTACATATGCTCCTTGGACGTGATTATGTCTATGCTATGAAAGCTATAGTTTCCACGCTCTTTTGAGTGATGTATTTTCCTCATCATGGGAATATTGTGACCATTGATCAGCTTTCCTTCGTGACACCCACTCATCATATGACTCCTAGTCATCAGACTTCCCTGAATGTTCCACATGTTTTAGTGGTTTCTTCCCCCTAAGGATGGGGGTACGAGCATAGTTTATGTTCTATTTCAAGCTCGTTAAAAAATGAAACCAACCTTCAAGCAAAGTTTCTCTTTGATTTCAAGCTTGCATAAAAATGAAACCATTTCACATGAGCATAGTTCTCGTTCTATGTCAAGCTCGTTAAAAAATGAAATAGGTTCCTACGAGCATGGTTTATGTTATGTTTCAAGCTCGTTAAAAAATGAAACCAACCACCCTAGCATAGTTTCCCTTTGGTTTCAAGCTTGCATAAAAATGAAACCATCCACTCGAGCATAGTTTTATTCCATTTCAAGCTCGTTATAAAATAAGACGGGCCCCCTCGAGCATAGTTTTATTCCATTTCAAGCTCGTTAAAAAATAAGATGTGCCCCCTCAAGCATAGTTAGTGTCTATTTCAAGCTTGTGTAAAATGAAATAGATCTCCCTCCCATCAGTTCGAGTCTCTTGCTAGAATTAGAACTTGACCTCATCTAATTCTCATTTTCCCCCCCTTGGTGAACATTTTCATATTAGTAGCCAAGTTGGTAGTTGGGTTAACAAGCAACATTTTCAGATGAAATGAAGCTTGGGGGGCATGCCACATGTCGTACCGTCAGCAATCATGTTGAGGGATCACCACCATGTTGAGCTGCTAGCAATCACGCTGGGGGCATTTACCAACCTCTGGGCATCATGTTGGGAAGGAACCCGTCAATGGGCTTTAACCTATGAGCATAGTTCCCATTCTATGTCAAGCTCGTTAAAAAATGAAATAGATTCTCGCGAGCAGAGTTCTAATCTTGTGTCAAGCTCATTAAAAAATGAAACAACTCATTTTCCATTGAGTCGAGTCTTCCCATTGACTTAGTACCTGAACCTTATTTTCACCCGCCTATGCCTTAGGTGGATGAAATGAAGCTTGGGGGCATGTATTCAACCTCTAGAAGTTACGTTGAATTCAAATCGATCGCCTCTCCACACCACATTGGAGCTAAGTCACTTACTTCCAGCAATCTTGCTGGGGGCACACACCAACCTATGGATGCCATGTTGGAGAAAAGTTCACCATTGGGAACATTTTCGAGCATACTTTCCTTTCTTAGGTTTCGAGCTCATTAAACCATGAAAATTATCCCGAGCATAGTTCATTTTCTGTTACAAACTCGTTAAAAAATGAAGCAGACATCATGAGCATTCTTCCAACCTATCTTCGAGCTCATTAAAAACAGTAAGATGGTGTTGAGCTTACTTTTCACCTTTTTCGTGCTCTGGTTAAACATGAAAAGTGGTTTGAGCTTACTTTTCACTTTTTTCGTGCTCTGGTTGAAACATGGAAAGTGGTTTGAGCGTAGTTTTTACTTTTTCGTGCTCTGGTTCAAACATGAAAAAGATTCCGAGTGCTTTTGATACCATTCTTGTGCTCGTTAAAAATTTGAGTTAAAAAGGTGTGTCTAACGAGTATAGGTTTATCACTTTATCCGACCTCGCTAGACTATTTACGGAAAAGGAACTGTGCCGAGTTTACTTTTTCCTTTGTCGTACTCGGTCATCAACCATGACAAAGTTGTTCATGGAGTCCTTTTTAAGCTCTTTTCAGACTCCCTAAATAGGAAAATATTGCCAAGCAAACTTGATGCTTTCACGCTTGTAAAAGCATTTGAATGATCGTTTTTTTGGTGATAGTTTACCCTTTTTTCGGACCAGGAAGCACTAATTACGAAAAAGGTATACTCCAACCAACCATGGTTGGAAGAGTCCTCTCCCGCGTTGTTTTACCCTTTTTCGGGCGATGAGGCTAACTTTACGAAAAAGGACTGTTGGA
Organism: Larix kaempferi; assembly: GCA_027924585.1. Lineage (NCBI taxonomy): Eukaryota > Viridiplantae > Streptophyta > Pinopsida > Pinales > Pinaceae > Larix > Larix kaempferi. Next base: position 24,942,780 of record BSBM01000158.1, on the reverse strand, counting down.
GTCTCCTTTAGTTCTTTTCAGACTCTCTAAACATGAAACAACGCCGAGTTTTCCTTCTCTGGACTCGTTAAATTTTAAACATTGAAGGGCCCATTATGGGACTAACCCCTCCTTTCCTAGGTTCGTAAAAAATTTGGGATTGGACTCATCTATGAGATGAGCTATACCGAGCATCTGGTTACCCTCGTAAAGCTCGTTAAAAAACAAGTGAGGCACTCATCATTCATGATGGGGAAAAAGGGAAGATTTTGTGTTACATCTTAATTACGGCAGTACATAGTCACTCTTGAACATGGAACTCGTTTACATTTGCATTCAGTACTTGGATAATCTGTTTGTCCTCAAGTCTTGTCAATTCCATGAGTCGTGTCACTCCTTTGGATCAGCCAAAGAATGCTTCCACCATCAGTTGCATTAGGGGTTGGTATCATTCTCGTCATGTCAATACTGCCAAGTCATGCCATGCCCATGTTCAAGAGATGTTCATTACTCATCACCTGCAGTCAGTACACCTTCAATCATGTTGATATACCTTGAGTCAGTCTTGCACATCACTCTGCCATCTGATCTACTCCAAACATCTGTTATCAAGTTTCGTGTCGATGATGGGGGATTCATCATGGCCCTCCTTCGACGGGTTCATCCTTGTTGACTTCAAATCATCATCTGAGGATTGAACTTAGAAACCAACCAAGTACCTTGGCCCTACATGCCTCAATGGCAGGTTACCTCGCTTTCATCATGAGTTTACATCATTGACTCTTGATTGGAAGATTTCATCTTGCGTTCGACTTCAACTCATTTATTCACGCTTGATGATATGTACTGTGATACCTTGGAAATCATTGACATCAATGGTGATCTCCCTCGCACTTGTTAACGGTTTACATCAATGGCCGGTAATCAAGTGGTTTCTACCATGTTCAACGTCAAGACATTTGTAATCACATGGATAGATTCGTATCATTGCGGGTTCAGCTTGAAGACCCTAGGGAGTCATGTTTTACCCAGGTTACGATGGATTTTGTATTGAGTCATATTACACGGATCCACTTTTGTATTGGTCGTGGCTATGTTATCATCTCATCATGGATCTACGCTTGTGTCTAGTAGTCATGATTGTGTTCAGTTGGTCTTTACTATCATGGATCTGCAATGTATTGGTCGGCAGCCATGTTTTGTGTTGTATGAGACTTGTGGATCTCAGGTCATTTCTGCAGCAACTCCTTCCAACCAGCAAGTCCTAGCCATTTTTTACTACAAAGCATTTCACCTGTCTCATTCCGTCAGCTTCATGCTTTGGGGGGCATTCTGTTACACCAAAATTCCGTCACCCTTGTGCAAGTGTTGCAAGTGTCGTCATCCTGACCAAGTGTCGTCACCATGACCGTTGCAAGTATCGCCATTATGACCAAGTGTTGTCATCATGACCGTTGTGATAATCTCGTCATCTTGACCATTGTGTAAACTCTTTGCTATTTTACCTAAACCCATTTTAGAGTAAAAACACATCCCTGAAGTTTCCCATGACTGAAGGGTTTAACTGACCTACTTTTCAAGGTCGTCGCAGTCTGCCCTTGTGCAACATGCGACGTCGCAAGTTGTCCTAATGCAACCTGCGACGATGTCAGTTATTTGGATAAAAGAGTATCTTCGAGCCCATTCTCGAAGATGAGTGATGTGGAGGCCTATCCCTAGGCTCTAGGTGAGGTGGCATTTCGGTTCCTAACCTTATGGGAAGATCCCTTAACCATCTCCCCTTAATCCTCAACCTACCCTATCTCTTTAGCCCTATATAAACACCCACTCTCTCCATGGGAGGGGGGGAGGTCTATGGTACCCTTATGCTGATAGGATCCATACTGGTGATTGGGAAGCTTGTACCATCTTGGAGACTTGGATTGGACATGTTGGATGGAAGATGCGACGTTGAGGCTTTGGTTGTAGCTTCATCCTTTCTATGTAATTCCCACTTTTATACAGTTAATATAATCTCTTTCCATAAACTGTTGTCTCATTGATGATGATGTTTAGAGTTTTCTTCCTTAACTGTTAACTTAGATCAATCATATGAAATGTATGCTTTCACTGTTTGTTAGTATCTATATGTTCAACAGGGTCTTGCAGCTTGAGATCTGACGACGCTGGAGCATTGGATCAACAAAGAGCAAAGGGATCTGCAAATCTGAGGTAAGCTATCTATCCACTAGTTTGCACTTCTATTGATCTAGGAAATTAGATCTATATTCTGTTTGATTTGTTCTAGACTTGCATTAAGCTAGGGAGATCACGCCTTAGATCCGTCTTTGGTAGATTGTCCGTTAACAGGGAGGTGGGAAGGTTTATGTGGGGACTGATGGACAGCATCACAACCCTTCGGTTTCTTCACTTTTTGATCGTGGTCTCGGCAGTCCTCAAACATTGGGGGAACAACAACAATCTTGGGCTCTTAGAGAATCGGCCCTTGATGAGTTTTTTCCATGATAATTGTCTCTTTTAATATTAGGGGGCTTGGAAGTTGCCCAAAGAGGACTGCCTTAAAACGTTTCCTAGATGTGTACAAACTGTCTCTGGTCCTTATCCAAGAAATGATGACTTCATCGATCAATGCCTGTAATTTTTTCCTTAAGATTAAGCCCTTGTGGCATGTTTGTGCTCTGGATGCTGATGGTCACTCGGGTGGTACACTAGTTGCTTGGAACCCTCAAAAGGCCGATTTTTACTCATACATAACTTGTGCTGGTATTCTGATTGAAGGCAGATTTCAGGGTTTTCAGCAGATGGTTCGGGTCTTAAATATATACGGTCCATATCAACAACGTAAGGTTTTCTGGGATAGAATTCATCTATCTGGCCTACTAAGGGACTCGGCCCTTATTGTTGCGGGGGATTTAAATCTTACTTTGAACCCAGAGGAAATCTGGGGTGCTGGCAAACTTTTAGACCCGTTGGTTGAGTATTTTACTGAACTTTTTGAGGTTTCTAACCTTTTAGATGTGGTCCCTTATACTCTTTATCTTACATGGTCGAATGGTCATTGTGGCAGAGCTGGCATTGCCAAGCGTCTGGACAGGTATCTAATGGTTGAAAAGCTCTATGGGGAAGTGGGTAAGTATCGGTCTTGGTCCTACTCTATGGGGTTCTCGGACCATAAAGCTGTGATCCTCGAATTGGACTTCGATAGAACTCACCATACTTATCCTTTTAAGTTTAACCCTGGTCTTCTGTTAGATGATTATTTTGGCAAGATGGTGCGGGATGAATGGCTTCTGATGTCGGATAGACTCCTTTTACCGCCATTGCTGGGCTTTACTAAAAATTTGGCACTTCTGAGAGATCCGGTTAGAAGGTGGGCTAATGAAAAAAAGAAGGAAAATATGCTTACTCTTGAGGCGATAGAAAAGGAACTTCTAACTTTGACTGCTGAGATGGATGAATCATATTTTTCTATGGAAAGGAGAATTCGTGTTATGGATTTATTTAAGGACAAGGAGAAAATTCTCCTGCAGCTGGAAGAAGAGTGGCGTCAGAAGAGTCGGGCCATTTGGCTCTCGGCGGGCGATAAAAACACCAAATACTTCCACAGATTTTCCAATAAGAGAAGACTAATGAATGCTATTTGGGATATAAAGGTGGATAATGATAAGACTGTTTGTGACAATCCCTCTATTTAGCAGGCGGCCGTGGATCATTTTAAAGGAATTTACACTGCCGATAGTTAGATTTCTCTTCAGAGTCAATTGGATACCATCATAAATTTTCCTAGATATTTCTCTGAGGAAGATTGCAGGGAGGTGGGCAAGCCTATTACTATTGAGGAGGTCCACTCTACTCTCAAACATTTTGCCAAGGACAAGAGTCCTCGCCCTGACGGCTGGACCATGGAATTTTACCTATTTTTTTCGATCTTTTGGGTAAGGAGCTTACAGAAGCTATTGAAGAATCCAGGTTGACTACGTCGGTTCCAGCGAGTATGAATACTACTTATATCACCCTCATTCCTAAGGTGGATCGCCCTACTGATTTTAATGTCTTCCGGGCGATTTCTTTATGCAATCTAATGTACAAAATTATCAGTAAAATTATCGCTGAAAGGATAAGCCCATTCTGGGCCGTTGAATTTCTGCTGAGCAGTTTGGTTTTTTACCAAATCGCCAGATTATGGATGCTGTGGGGGCTGCTTAGGAGGGCATCCATACTATTAAAAACAAGAAATCATCTGCTCTTATTCTTAAGATTAACCTTCAGAAAGCCTACGATCGGGTTGACTGTTCTTATCTCCGTTTTATTCTAATCCAGGTGGGTCTTACTGTGGAGCTGGTCAATTGGATGATGAGTTGCATTTCTTTTGCCAGTTTCTCAGTCTTGATTAATGGTTTTCCGACCTCATCCTTTGGTGGCTCTCGGGGATTAAGGCAAGGCTGCCCATTATCACCATACCTTTTTATTTTGGCTATCGAAGGGCTTAGCCTCCTCATTTCTAAGGCTAAGGATGTTGGTGACATTTCCGGGATTACGGTCGCCAGAATTGTTACTATTACGCATCTTCTCTTTGTAGACGATGTCCTCCTTTTTGGTACTGGGACTTTGGGTGAATGGAGTATGTACAAGGCGATTCTCAATATATTTTGCAAAGCATCTGGACTGGTTATCAACTCGGCTAAGTCTGGATTTTTCGGCAGCCACTCTGATGTGGATCTTATACTTACTATAAAGAATCTTTTTTTCCTCTCAGCCATGGCGGGTGGGGTATCAAGCGTTTGAAAGATTTCAATTTGGCTCTATGCGCCAAGAGCCTGTGGCGTTGTCTCTTTGACCGGGGGTTATGGGGAAATCTGATAAAAGCTAAGTATTTGAGGGGTTTGGACCCTAGCTGGTGGTTCCGTAGGACTGATAAAACTTCTCAGAAGTCCTCGGAGATTGGAGAAGTCTTCTTAAAGCATACCCTATTATTAACTCTGCAATTGGTTGGAAGGTGGGGAGGGGTATACAATTGTTCGTTGTCATTGACCCTATCTGTGGCATGGGCAGAGCTTCTTATTTACCTGTTAGTCTATTGGAGGAGCTCCAGCTCCAGGGTATTACTACTCTTTCTCAATTAAAACATCCAGTTGGGGATCATTACCCGCGGTGGCTATCCTCGGTGGATCTTCAGCTTCCCTCTATCTGTTGTAAGGAGTGGGATGGTTACATTGATGGCCTCTCTTCGTTGGGCATCATGTTCTCAGATTCGCCCGATTCTCTGGTATGGGATACTAATCTCGTGGATGGATCTGTCACTGCTCGGCTGGCATATACTAAGATTTTGGAGATGGATCAGGTTCCTGTGGCAGCTTGGAATCCCCGTAAACTTTGGAATCCTATGGTGCCGATGAAGATTAGTTGTTTTGTCTGGCTCTGTCGTTTTGATAAAATTCTTACTTGGGGAAGCCTTCAGAAAAGAGGCATTTGTGGACCAGGGGTTTGTCACCTTTGTTATCATGCACACGAGGATATACATCATTTGTTCGGTGACTGCAGTTTTTTTTAGGGAGATTTGGCGATTATTATTGGGCTCAGTGCCGGAGCTTCCTCGTTGGGATCGGCCTCATTTTATTGACAATTTGGATGCCTGTTTCACTTTCCCTTTGAAGACTGTCCCTTTGATTTTCCATACCCTCTGGGAGGTATGGATCGCTCGGAACAGGCTGATTTTTGAAAATAGAAACCATTGGCGGTTTTGGTAATTGGAAAATTTCTGGCGAGTACTTGCATGTATAGGACTGAAGAAGATGCGTTGCACTTCGCGTGGTAACTTAGGTGAAGGTTCTTTTTCTTTTCCGCTGGGCTATTTCGATGGTGCGGCTCAAGGTGGTCTCTGCGGGGCTGGAATGGTGCTAAAACTTAAACTTACTGCTGAGCATGTATATCACCTTATGTTTTTGGCCGGTAATGGCACAAATACTCGTGCTGAATTATTGGCATTATAGGGTCTTCTTAGTTTTGCCAGGCATTTAAACCTTGACCAACTTTGTATCCTGGGTGACTCTCGATGTATCATCGATTGGGCTGCTGATCACTCCCGTCTTCGTTCTCTATATTTACATCACTGGTGTTAGCGGATCCGGTTGCTGATCTCTTCCTTCTCCAACACTGGCTTCAAGCATATATACCGCTGTCATAACTCAGTGGCTGACGGCTTACTGGCTTCAAGCATATATACCGCTGTCATAACTCAGTGGCTGACGGCTTATCAAAGAGGGCGTTGGTTTTATCTTCTGGCAGTTTGCATTTTAAAGAATTCCGAGGACCTTCTTTGATATCGGAGGGGACCATGAATCTGATTTCTATGTAATATCTATGTCTTCGCTGTTTGTATCTTCCCTTGTAGGACTTGTCTTACTGTAGGTTTTTTTTTTGGTGCTCCCGGTAGCATGCAGGATACTAGTATTATATAGCCGTGGATGTTATTAGTTTGTTTCTTTTAAGCAGCTCGTAGGGGCATTGCTTAGAGGAGTTGCTTCTTTTTTCGAACCTGTTGTGGTATGTTTTGATTGGTGAAGTCTACTCGACTTCCCATCGTTTTATATGATCTTTGTAAGCTGACACACCTTTTTATCAATAGAAAGATGTTATTTTTTCGTATGAAAAAAAAAGAAAGCTCAGAGCTTGTCCCTCCATAACTTATGCCTCCAGCCTCACTGTTTCCGGCCAAGGCCAGCCCATCTTCAAGGCAATGCATAATAGACATCTCTGTACTAAGTAGCAACAACGTTGCCTATGTGCATTCGCTGCCAAGGCTGAGTCCTTCTCCAAACTGCCTTCCTTGTTAAAGGAAACCTTGATGAGAAACTACACTCTGTTTCTTGTAAGTGTTTCAGACCACCTGTACTTGCTTTGTTTGTAGAAAAACTTCTCTAAGTTGTATTCGTAGTAACAACTGCCATAATTTTGCCCCTGTGCATTAGCTGCTAAGACTGAGTCAAACCCTTAAAGATGGCTCAAACCATTCCCAGCTTCTACAGGAAGCGATGCCTCTGAGCATTCGCTGTCGTGACTGAGTCTATCACTTGAATAAGGCTCAATCCACTGACGCTTAACAGCCTAAATACTTCATAACTCACTCTGTTGAGGTGCCATGCTATGCCTAATAGTCATTTCAGTACTAAGGTGCTGCAACGTTGTCTCTGTGCATTCACCGACATGGCTAACTCCCACCGCCCTATGGAGCTCACTCTTGAGATCATTGTCTTATCTGCCATGCTATGCCAAATAGTAACATGAAGCTACGGCGTTGCCTCTTTGCATTCGCTGCCATGACTTTCTCCCACCGACCTATGGAGCTCACTCTACAGCAAACAAATCGCAGTCTCCTTCGCTGCCATTAGCTTCTGGTCATTTGCTGCCATGGCATTCTCAAAACTTGCGGGCATTCTCAACACTTGCGAGCATTCTCAAAACCTGGTTCATGGCGGGCATTCTCAAAACTTGGCGGGCATTCTCAATGCTTGCGGGCATCGCCAAAACCTGGTTCTGGCGAGCATTCTCAAAACCTGGTTCAAGGCGGGCATTCTCAATACTTGCGGGCATCGACAAACCCTGGTTCATGGCGGGCATCCAACTCTGACCCTATATTGCAATTATTCCCCCGACACATGCGTCTTTAAGCTTATCTCACATATCTCGACCTCAGTTTAATAATTTTAGATGTGTTCAATTTTTTTGTCAACACTGTGAGAACATGTTACCTCGACTTAAAGGTCGTTTATCAGAGGACCAGTGCTCAAATATCACGGTTTCTTAGAATTCAGATTTTTTGAAAACTGCGGAATGAAAGTAAAGATAATTTCTCTGGTACTATGCTCCTGAAGACTTTCTTAAGCCCGTTTGGCTTACAATAGGACTTGCATATTTGCTTGTAGAAACCAACACTCTTATCATTATTGGAATGCTCTCTTGATTGCCTGTAGGATATTGTTTTTTGCATTTGAGTTGTTGAAAAAAGACTGGCTGAAAATGATGCCTAGTCATACGAGCAACAGTTGGGATGGGTCCCACTCAAGGAATTGAGGTTTTTACCCTTAAAAGATCAAAATTGTTAGTGACAAGCATAACACTCTTATCCATATGATGGTGTACATGAAAAGTTCTGGAATAGCTCCTTACTGATGAATCCTCCAACCACTATATACTCCCATCGTAAGTGCACCTTAGCTTCTTGTATGAGATTGCAAATTCGTTACTTCGTGCTCAGATTACATGTAGAGCTGCTGCGATTTGAGGATTGTGTTGCTGCTATAAGTGCACTTTCAAACTGTTATACAACCGCCAAAGAATACCCCTATCCTTAGAACCAGTCACCATGAGACCTTTCCATTATAATTCAAAGATTGCATTTCCATCCTTTCCAAAATAATAAAAAAGGGGATACTCTCAAATAGTTACTAGTTCATCGCGTTTTGATAACTGCTACAAAATAAAAAAGGAGATACTTTCAAATAATTAATGGTTCCTCACATTCTGATAACAGCTACAAACCTCCATGATATGGAACAGGAAATATCAAAGTGTTGGAAATATATCAAAGATATGGTACTGCCATTAAATTTCTTTATGCATCCAGACCTCCACAAGATTACCTCATATACAAGCTTGGGACGATAGGTTATCTAAAACCTTGGATTCATTCTTAAGCTTCTTTACAAGATACTTCTTTACATATGAGGTTTGTTTGCTTCTACCTCCTTTCCTGTAGCTTTTGATTGTTGGCTTAGAGAAAGGTATGACCACTCTAGAGTCTGATACTTTGAAAATGGACTAAGAATGCCAGAAATGACCGTTGGACTGATCCAAAATTGCTTCGAGCGTTGTTCCCATCCACAAGATTGGCCCAAACCTGAATTTTAAAGCCCTTCTCATGCTCAAAATTCCATGGAAATAACAAAACTATAGAATGGAAACACCCATGTGTAACACTACCCAAGATAGCTTCTAATGTGCCCAACATTTTAGGATGGTGAGCTATGATATTATTCATCACTTTTCGTAGGTCTATTCACGCTCGGAATGTCTCCTCTTACTAAATGGATTCGATTGTAATAATTCAATTCTCAGATTTGCATCTTACATCTGACCATTTTTCTCCTGTAGGATGCGTTCTTGAGGAATCCTTCGCATTAATCTAGTATAAGCCAACATTCTCATTTATAAACCTTTGGTATTCAGCTACTTGCGATTGTATGAAGGGCACAAAATATAACCCTGTCCCTTATGTATGATCAAATCAAAGTTCAATATATCATCTGTTTGTCATGTTTACAAGAAACATATTGCTATAGCAAACTCGCTCTCTAAACAAGTTCTCAACCTAGCAACTGGTACTCTGGGCACCCATCCCTTATGTATGATCAAATCAAAGTTTTGGAATCCAAGTTCAATATATCATCTGTTTGTCGTGTTTACAAGAAACATATTGCTATAGAAAACTCACTCTCTAAACAAGTTCTCAACCTAGCAACGGGTACTCTGGACACCCAAAATTCAAGAATGAAGCTTTGGGTTATCAAGAACCTTCTATTAATGATTTTACATTTGCTATTTTTCTTTTTATTTTAAGCACAAAAGACAACCATTTCCAATCTGTGGAGTTTTAAAAAGCGCAACAGATTTCCATTTGCAATTCGCAAAGTCTACACTAGGGAACAAGTCAACATATAGACCAGTCGACAACCTTTCCAAAAATATATGAAGCTCTTCAAATATGAAGACTGCAAAAAAAACACTTCAATGTTTGGCTATAAAGACCTTTTTGGTTGTTTAAGCACATTTTGTGAGACAATTAACGTGTTTGTCATCTATACACCACTATTATCGAATTTCAAGCAAAATCTATATAGATCCTTGATATATGACATATATTTTTCAAAACATTTGGTTGGCAACTATGGCCATATTTTATGTATTTTTGGATTATTAATCCTATAAGGCATCAGTGAGTGTGTTTACAACTTTTATGTGAACTACACTTGGCGATCCATGCTAATTGTATCATGGGTGTTTTACCATTCAAATCGCATCTCTCTTATGTAACATAAGTGTAATTTTTCTTTTTAAAAACAAAAATGATGAGAAACTTTCTTGATGGTTCAACCTTCTCTTTCCAACACTTCCAACAAAAACATCTAACTCAAATTTCCTTATGAGTATGAAACCTTGGATCTCTTGGCAGGCTATTGCAAGCATGATCAATAGATGCATACAAACTGAAATTAAATTACCTTTCGCATACAAGCTCCTTTTAGGTGCATGATAACTCACTAGACAGGTCTCAACGTGAAAAATATTTTTTCTATGTTAACAAAAGCCAATAGTTATTGTTCAATGTGGCCGGCCAAATTTTGTTTAGGGCCCAAAAACTGCCAAAATCACAACTATTTAGATGGCTTAGAATGACCACCTAAATCAGGGGAAGAAACTAAATTAGTTGAATCAACCCTAGCAACGTTTGAAATATCGTGATATAATTAGATACTTGCTTTTGTTAGTTTCATTATAATACCTTCTTTGATTATTGCACTGAGAGGAGTAAGGTGCTCTACAACCCAGTATGGAGGAGATGTTGCATAACGTAGTGTTGTGTCAAAAGTAAAAAGTAATTAAAGGTAAAATAATGTTGGCTCATAAATAAATAAAAATAACTAAATAAAAAGTAATTAAAAAAATCCATGTCATCTCATAAAACCAACATAGATCAATCTTAATCCGGATCTATCAAGCACCAAGAGGTATCAAATTTCTCGAAGTGTAAATTTTTTTTGGATGTGTTAAAAATTTAAGATAAAAAAAAAATTACACCACAAGAAATTGTATCACTCTCGTGCTTGATAGATCCGGGTTTAAGATGGATCTATGCTAGTTTAGAATATTGCTTAGAAAGCTTTTAAAATCAATATTTTTGTTGTTGAGATGCACCTTATCTATAGTTACATAAAACCTCATTACCTTACCTAAACATTGAGGAAACTTCATTCAAGTTATATTTAATTAAAAGATTCCATGATATTTGACAAAAAAATCCATACAAATTCATTCAAAGGAGATATGTTTTGAAGCCGAAATTATCATAATCCCTCCTTCACTTGGATTGGTATTCCCATCAAAGAATTGTAAGGTCTTTTGGCTTTTTTAAAATAAAAATAAAGTAAGGTTTTTTGGTCTTTTAATTAACAATTGCACCGAGAATAGTGAGGTGTTCTATGGTAGAGATGTTGTCACGTTCTTAACATTATGCTACCAAAAATAAAAATAAAATAATTAAAAAATTCATGTCGTCTCATAAAATTAAAAAAAAATAAAACCAAATAAAAAAAGGCTTATAAAATATAAAATTAAAACCAAATAGAAAGTTATTAAAAAAATCCATATTGGCGTATAAAATAAAAAATGATAAGCATAAATCAATCTTAAACACAAATCTATCAAGCAATTACACCTCAAGAAATTGGATCCCTCTCGGTGCTTGATAGATCTGGGTTTGAAATGGATCTATGCTAATAATAATACTACTCCTTGAAATGGATCTATGCTGGTAATAATACTACTCTTTGATAGATCTAATTTCTTATATTCTTAAGATCACAAATATTAATGTGATAATATATACGTTATATGATATAATACCTCCGACTGTGGCTTTAATCCACTGATTTTAGTTTTTTATAAAGATGATAGATTTTTATTGACTACTTGATATTATATTAAGTTTTTTATAATACATATTTATATATTATAATTTAACTTTTATTAGGTTATTATCGAATTTAGACTTTCTTCATTGAGAGATTGTCCATAGTGATTTTGAATGAGATGATAAATTTTAACAGAGCTGAAACTATTATCATATTAAAAAGGTTTTTCTCAACCCAAAAAAATTGAAAAAAAAACAAAACAAGAAAGTGGATTGGGATTATCTTTATATTCTGAAATTAACGTAGTAATATACAAATACATATAATATAATCTAATTTATAATATTAAGCATATTTATAAATTATCACGAGTGAAATTCACCGCTTAAAGATATATTACCTAGCAAGAAAGTGGGTTAAGATTATCTTTATATTTTGAAATTAACATAGTATACAATTAGCATACCCCCAAAGCGGGGGAAATGAAAGGCCGAGAAGAACTTCAATATGTTGTAAAATGAGAAAAAGTTGTGTGTACGTAGACAAGGGGTAAATTCTGTAACATATGGCAAGTTTCTTGAGCACTGATGTCTCGGTCAACAATTGCTTATAAGTTCGAATGATGATAGGCATATAAGGTTGAGCCATGTGGACATGATGTAGTTGTGATTCTAGTCACCATATGATGGTAGGTCACTGATTTTCCCTCTGTTTTGGAAGCATATTTGGCTGTGTATTTCAAGACAACATATTTGATGATTTACATTTGCTCGCCATGTTTGAAGTATGTTGGATGTTCAGAAAAGGGTCAGTGCATGCTGGGAAATATGTTTTTTCCATAAATGTACAGAGTGATTATTCATGTTGTACCTTCCAAAGGAATTTATATATGCATTCAAGTGTATTCCCTTTTCTGTCTACATGTACCAGTAATCTGGATATAATGTGTACATGTACCAGTAATCTTGATATAATGTGTACATGTTTTTATAAACATCTCCCCATGGAAGATTGAAAATCTTTTATGCATGTATGCAACCACAACGTGGGGCTATCAATGATGTTACGATTACGCCATTGCTAATGGGTTGCCAATCAGAAGGGCTATCCTCTTGCATAATTGCATGCAAGTCTGGTCGTTTTGTGTATACTGTAATGGGAGTGAAGAACAATGTAGGGCATGGCAACTGTGTGATTATATTTGTCAGCTCACTCCTGCGTAGTGTCCAGAATGCTCTGGTCCAATGCAGGTGTGCTCCGAAGCGCGTGACATGTTCTGGAAGCTTGTCTATAGGAATTTCTTGTAGATGTGCACACAAATCCTCAATTGTGGTTCGTGCGTTATACTCTTGGCTCTACTTCACAAATAAATTAGTTGTTGCTTGACTCCTATGGCGCATAATCAGGTTGTACAAGTAATATTTGAAGCGGGGATGACTACCATATACGTTGTCATGGTATTTCATTAAGTGTATTACATAGATATTAAGTGGAATGTTTTTGATATGTGGTTGGTGAGGTAGTGCATCCCCATTTGGGAAAAGAGTTGGGAATGCGTCGAATATACCCTTTGTGTTGTACTCATTGACTGATGATGAGCCAATATCTGGCCAATCAAGTATAGTAGGTGGAGCATTGGATGCAACTTGAACAAATTCTTTGATCTTTTCCATTTCTCATTTTGCATTAGGCAATCCGAAGGAAAAATTAGAAGATACTACTTGCGTTGGATGGGTAACATTGTGGTTATCCAGATCGGGTATATTTGAATTTGTACAGGAGGGCATGCTAATGTCTGTAGAAATATAATGGAGTTTAGAGGAGACAATTGCATGATTATGGAAGTGATGAAATTGTATTGTGGTCAATTTGGACATCACTATAGTATTTGTCATTTTGTATCTTATAAAGCATTGCATTGACGACATGTAATTTAATCACATAATAGTGATAACATTTACCTTCCATTCTGTGCCTCCTCACAACCATGATATCAATCGTTAAATGGTGGCGTGGAATGCAATTTACAACTTGAACATTTTTGGGGGGGAACCAATAGTGTGACCATTGTACTTGTATTGTCCAACATGAAAGTACCTGACTTGCAAAATTGGGCTAACACGAGCAATGAGCATTTCTTCAATTTGAGTATGTATGGTACAATGGGTTGGTCACTGGGGTATACTTATATCATAATGTGGATAAAGGAATATACTTCGGATATGCGGATAGAATTTAAACTTTTAGTTGTATAGGAATACTTATATCATAATTTGGATAAAGGAATATACTTCAAATATGTGAATAGAATAAACTTTTTACTGTATAGGAAAATAATTGTTTTCTCACTAGGGTAGAGAATAAGCAATCCCATATTATTAGTTTCATTTACTATGGCAATCAAAATTATTTTAAAAAAAAAGTTGATAGTTATAATAATTATTTAATAGAATGTTTAAAATTAAAATAATTTTTTGGTATTATGTATTAAGTTGGAAGTTTTAGTTTTGTTTAATTAATGGGAATTTTGTTTAGCAAATTTAATATTTTTTTCAATTTTAAAATAAAATAAAGTAAGAAATAAACGATTTCAAATATTTTTTAAATTCTTTTTCTAATCTAATAAAAATATTTTTTAATTATTTTTCTAATCTAATAAAAATATTTTTTTAATTCTTTTTTCTAATCTAATAAAAAATTTGAGACCTTCTAATTCTTTACATTTCTAACCATTAAATAAATCAAAACATAACCTTAACATAAAAAGAGTAAAAATTTAATACAAATTAATCTTATTATACAAATAATTTACATTTGTAACAATTAAATAAATAAAAACATAACCTTAACTATGATAAATAAAAACCTAACCTAAACTTAACATAGAGAAAATAAAAATCTAATACAAATTAATCTTGTTGGCTACTTAGCTCAATATTGCATTCCTAAAAGAATTAATATAATCATAAAAAATACAAAATCTTTGAAAGTTAACCAAACATTCAATAAAATGTATTATTAAAAAGAATAAAAGTGTGGCATCTGAAAGCCATCTCGCATTAATTGGAATAAGCAAGCATTCTCCTTTTTCAATTTAACATATATTTTATGCATTTTCTTTTTTAGTTTAACATATATTTTATGCCCACAAAGTATGATCCTTTACCTAATCTAATATTTTATTGAATTAAGCGATTGATGGAGATTCGAGACAGTTCAAGCTATGCTTCTCCCGCAGAAAGTTTGTGGAGCATATCGTTAGGAAAATGGATTATGGGTTTAATTTGTTTTTATTAAAATCACTAATAGTAGGAACTTCGTATCATTTTTATTATTAAAATCATTAATAGTAGGAACTTGGTATCCTGGAAAGAGAAATTGTCATTGATTCCCACAACAACAAACAACTAAGTCGACCTTTGCATGGCTTGTTCTCCACTTGGTCTTCCTTATACCTTTTTTGTGGATCAAAACTTTATTTTTCAGCAAACAAATATGAAGTTCTGGACTGCAAATTTTACATATTTAACCAACATTAGTTTTTGAAGCAATTAGAACAAAACAAAAGATTGTTCACTTGATTGTTCTTTCTCTCAATCTAAGGCGTTGTAGATCTAATACATCAACCCGGTGACATAGCATGCAAAGTGACCGCAGCGACGTGAAGGCAACCAACAAGAATATGATTGGAGTATTGGATTTCTAGAGTATTTGAAAGTCCTGCTATCTTTCTCGTTAAATGACAAAACATGCTTCTCAAGTATATGTGTCGTGATCTTTGGTTCCATGTAGAGCTTAATTATAGGACAAATATATATATATATATATACACAATTGCAATTTTATGTTGAATGAATCAACCCTTTGTTGCAACACAAAATATCCGATCTATACATCGAATTTTTCCAATCAGGTGCGTAAAACGCCACAATGGGTGAATTGAAATCTCTCATTCAATCCCTACTTTTTAACCTAGCTTATGGACTGTGGATCTAAGGCTTGCACTCCACCTTGCTCACAACTATGCGTGCAAATACCTCTCCATACTTCGACATTATGAAGGCGATCAATCATACTTGGACCTTAACTATGTTTATACCGTCTTTATATGCTCCTTCCTAATGTAGACACGTTGCACACTACCCACCATTTTGGAGGTCGGATCCGGTCCTTCCGTTAGCCAGTCATCCATACGTCTCACCGATTTCGAAGTAAGAGTTCATGGTCGGAGCTAAGTCACAGGAGTCAAGTTTTTTCCTTACACTAAGTCATGGAAAATGGAAACGTTGAAGAGGACTTTGATATGTTGTAAAATGAGATAAAGTTGTGTGTATGTAGATAATATAATTTTATGTATTGAAAGCAAGTCTAGCGAATCTATAGTAGGCATAATAGTCTATGAAATTGAAAGGAAAACTCTCTTACAAGCACTTATAAGCAATAAATAGAAATTCATATAATCTATGGCAAGTAAAATGAAATGTACATTAATTTGTCATATGAGCAAGTATACATGTTAGTAAAACAACAAATGGCTGAGTAAAACAATAAATGGCTAGGTAGTGATCAAGTTTGAATCTAATTATATTGGCAATCAATATTGATATTTTCATTTGGTATGAGTGCATGGATTGAGGGTTGCAATGTTAAGTGTGAAAGGGACAGAGAATGAAGGCGTGCTTCTTCATTTTTCTTGAAGTGAGGCATAAGAAGTGTCATTCATCTTTGCATAGCATTTAAAGGAGAATGATGGTGCCCATGTACATGGCCGAATATACTCCATACTTTGTTAGCCAGGTTACCATTATGTGTGGAGGATTAGCATAGTTTCTCCTTCGTCCATAGTAAAAACTTAGTGGAGGTCATTTTGGATCTCCACATTTGAAATTATCTCAATTCTTAAATTGTTATGGAACTATATTTTGTCTATAACTAAAAACCATTTCACTACATAAAACAAATGGTCAAACAATGCTCGATACCATACTTGCCAATGAAAGTTCGATACAATTGTTGAATTCAAGTTTATTTTCCATTTCATTTATGCATGCCTTTTAGTTACATATGCTCTCTGGTTTTGAGAAAGAAAGTACACTAATGAATTCAAGTTTTGTGTCCATTTCATTCATGCATGTCTTTTATTCTGCATACACTCTAAGAAAAAAAGTACAGGAATAAATGCTTCTAAACCAGCGTAGATCCAAATCCTAGGCTCTATCAAGCATCGAGAGGGATCAAATCTCCCGAGGTGTAAACCTCTCCGTGAAAAGCTCCTTGAATGCAATACCTGAGAAGAGGTTTGCACCTCGGAAAATTTGATCAATTGATAATTTTTTTACTTTTTATTAAATTGATAAATTGAATACATACATGTAAAAAACATATTACATTATTACTACTTTTACATTATTACATTATAAATTGATCTCCCTCATCTTATTACTTTTTACTTTTTATTATCACATTTTATTAATGACCGACAATAACATGGACAAATGTTACAAGATCTCCCTCATATTATTACTTTTTACTTTTTATTATTACATTTTATTAATGGCCGACAATAATATGGACAAACATGAACAAACGTTACAAGATCTCCCTCATATTATTACTTTTTATTATTACATTTTATTAATGATCGACAATAATATGGACAAACGTTACAAGATCTCCCTCATATTATTACTTTTTACTTTTTATTATTACATTTTATTAATGACCGACAATAATATGGATAAACATGGACAAATGTTACAAGATCTCCCTCATATTATTACTTTTTATTACTTTTTATTATTATTTTATTAATGGCCGACAATAATATGGACAAACATGGACAAACATTACAAAATCTCCCTCATACTAGGCTGTAGAGCGCCTCTCGGCGCAAAAATTGTACTCTAGGTAATATGTTCACCAAAATGCAAAATTTCAACATGCTCTCATTAATACCTATTGTTTATCCATTGAATATTTATTATTTAAGACATTATCAAATTGCATTTAGTATGCTGACTTCAATTTTAACCACTGTAGGAGTGAATCTCTTTGTACATTTTAGAATGCTATGCACTTGCCTTGCACATAGGTACAGAGTCTCAACTTAGCATAATTAATTTCAACTTTTTTTTGTTGATATCCATTTTGTGTACTTGTCGATGCTTTTATTTTTATTTAAATAATTTCCTCATAGATATATTCAAATATATGGGCAAGTTAAATATTTGTTTGGAAGTCTCTACAATGAAATTTGAGCTCACACATCAATATGGGTGATTGGGTGATTTCGTATTAAAATCTCAAATGCAAGTTAGTCCGTCTTCTTATAATGAAGTGAGAGAGTTGTACAAGATCAAAAGAGAGACATAATGGCTTAGAGGCGATAAAATTTGTTCATGCATTTTGAATTCACATGCCTGTTGTGGCCGCGCTCAACGTGTAAAATTTAAATGGTGGATGTTGTGGAGGATTTGAGATACCATTTTTCATGTTGCGTTTGTCTAATTGCTCGAAGATTCATCAAGCATTATGGTGTGATATTACCACCGTCAGTAATACAATATGCTTATTAAAGTGTTATGTGATGAATTTATAAAATATAATATTTAATGAGAAAGAATTATTATATTTTTTTTTATAATAAAATAAAAATATTTATTAATTAATAATATTTATATAAAAACAATATTTAATGTGGATAACATTTAAATTTATTATGCTTAGTGGAGAACAAAATAAATACCAAGGGATATTGAAATATTGAAGTAGTTAATTGCTGAAGCAATATACACTAAATCAAGGAGTTGTGATATTATAGTAGAAACAGAGGGTCCTGGGCTCATCAATGTCTGTCCCAAGACGGTTACCGACTGTGGCAGACTGAACGGCATGTGGTCAATGAAAACCTCATTGGAAGGGCAACGAAATGGCTCATCGTCCAACATGCCCATGCCCATACCCATATTACCCCTCATCGACCCAAAAAGATTGTCGAAACCAAACAGACTGTTGCCCGAAGGGCCCAACAAACCCCCGAATGGACACCGGAAAAAAGGATTGCCAAATGGGTCATGGTCGAAAACATCCTCAACCAAGCTTCGCCCTCATCCTCCGCCACCGCCACGGCAGCCATCGCCTCTGTCGCTTGGATGCATTATTTTACTTTGGATTGGAGCTCCTTTCTATATAACTTGTGAATCCACCAAGGTTTCAGAGCTCACTAGATGATAACAAAGTTTGATTGACAGTAATTGGAAGCAGTTTTCGAATACAAGAGGGTTTGAGGGAAGATCGAGAGCCGAATCAAGAAAATTCACCCACTACAGTGAAGTGTCTGGCATAGGAGTATGCAAAGGCTGGAACTAGATGCTCTGCAACGCTTCCTTGTTAGTGAACAACTACATTATTCAAATTCATTCCATACATCAGTGGATGCCACTTCTTACATAACACATGACAAACTCATGAAGCCCACGAACAAACACACGATTGTCCACTTCATAAGATTTCAATGAACCCGACACCCTGTGTGCTATCATAGAGATGAATAATTTCAGAGACGAGGGGTGGCTCCTCGTAGGCCGTCAACAGACGATGAAGACCAGAGAGAAACAGGCCTGTTAAACCAGCATAGATCCATCTTAAACCCGTATCTATCAAGCACCGAGAGGGATCCAATTTCTTGAGGTGTATTTCTTTTTTTAAATTTAAACTCAAGAAATTTAATCTCTTGATTGATCCGGGTTTAAGTTTTAATTTTTTATTTTATAAATAAACATCTATTTTTTAATTACTTTTCATAATATTTTATTTTACGAGGCGACATGGATTTTTTTTAAATACTTGCCACAATTTTACTTTTTTTTCCATTTTAATTAATGGCCAACAATACATTTTACTTTTTTACTTTTCATTACATTTTACTTTTTTACTTTTCATTAAATACTTTCCATTACATTTACTTTTTTTACATTTTAATTAATGGTCGACAACAATAACGACAAACGTTTATAGCCTAGGATTTAATTCAAACGAAAATACACGTCCATGTATTATATAATCTAGGATTTAATTCAAACTAAAATACACGTCCTTTTATTAATCGCCGACATAATACTGGTAAACAACTTCACATGAAATAAAAAGACACACACACACACACACATATATATATATTCTTTATTTCAGTAGTAAAACACTCTTTAGGTGCTCTTGGCACATTACATAGATGTGAGGTTGTTTCCCATATATTAGTCCACAAAAGAACAGTGGCCACAACTATCTACCCCAACTAGGTACCTGTTGTGTATAGTTCTTTCATGGAGCTCAAAAATTGTCATAAAGTCGGATTACAATCATACCTATTTTGTTTAGTGCTCCTCATGGAGCTCAGATGTTCTCACGAAGTCATAATACATCATCCAATACTAATGCAGTTTTTTCAATTCTGCAATTATCATAGCCTGTATGGACTGTTCTTCAATGCTATATATCAGACCTGGATACATGATTAGAGCCATCCAGTGACTCCTCCGAGAGCAGTTGTCTCTACGGTAGTAATAGTCCAGCTTTAGATAAAGCATCAATGGTAGTGTTATGTGCCATGAACTCCCCGAAACTGTTTGTGCCTTGTCTCAGGTTTGTTTTGAATTGTGTGTACAGAATACACCCCATGCTGCTGCTTGAATTGGGACCCTGGTAATCCCCATCAATATTGTCATATCAATCAGCACTTCTCTCGATAAATAGCGCATACCTAGTCGGTAATTTGAAAGATAGGTATAGGCCTATCCTTGAAGCGTATGTCATTTTGGGCGATACATATACCTCACAACATAGTAGCATAATTCGAGTACGAATACGGATTCGAATACGATTCGATACGGAAAAAATACGTAATGAAAATATCTAGTACGGTTAAAATACGGAAGTAGCTTGCTTATATATAATATTTTTAATCAAATATTTACAAATATACCATAAATATACATAGATATTTCTATAATAAAATTTAATCTATATTTAAAAAACAAAAATATGAAATCTCAACAACTTCGGATATGGATGTGTAAGAGTCGGCAACTACTTATTCATAGTTATTTTAATAAGAAAGTATGAAATTGAATGGTATTTCTATTTTAAAGTGTTTAAATAATTACAAAAAAATTATTTTGTTTTTAAATTGGTTTTCAAAATTTAATTGTTTACTAACAATCCGTATCTATATTACACCTACACCGAATATTCGACGAATTCGAATTTGTTCGGAATTTCCGTACAGGAAGTACCAATACGGCCGAATTATGCTACTATGCCTCACAAGACTAGGTAAGGAATAGTTCTAAATATCTTCAGTTCTCACCTTTCATACCAGCTCTTCCTGAACAGGGAATACTGGGTTTTTTTCAAACGAAATAATGAAACCGATGTTTTTATATATAAGTTGTCAAAATATAAACCCCATTAGACCATTATCATTGCTTCATCCACAACTGAATTCAATCATAACCTAGGACTTTTGAAAACTCTAAAAGATGGTATTTAGAAAAGACGATGTCAAGAAGAGCTGTCACCAGTTGTGTATTTGTGGAATTGATGGTTGCTGGAATAATTAAATCAAGCTGCCAGAAATATCTGTGGAAGCAACCTTACACAAGCTGGAAATATTTGTCCAAGTGTTAAGGTCAGTCGCCTTTATAAGTGAAAAAGAAAGACACGACTCTCTCACATATCTGGCATTTGAATGAACCAGATTCAAGGGATTCATAACATAACAAAAGAAGTAAATTCTAATTTCAAAAAGTTTGAGAAGATGAAATATTCCATTTGTGATAAATAAAACAAATAAAGTTAAAATTTTCCATTTGAAAATCTACTTAAATTCTAAAAAGTAAAAAAGTAAAGCACATTTGGAAAAGTAACATTATTAAACACTATTACTACCTGGAAGTGAAAAAAGGGGTTTATAATACAACTTTTAAAAATTAAGAAGTTCCACTTGTAGAAGACTAAGAATATTCTCAGTTATGGTTGGGATGAGGGATCCTTGCCATCCAGTCTGGTTAATATCAAAGAAGAGAGTAAAAGAAATCTTATTGTAACCAGGCTGATTTGCAGGTTGCTGAAAACAAATGCCCAGGATAAGTGGAAAACATGATCTATCTCTTTTATATAGAAGGAGACGTCATTCACAACATGGCAATGGCTGAACAAGGGATCATTATGGAGAAAATTTCCGTAGAAAATGTGGAAAACTTTGCATAGGTAAGGTGAGATTTGACTTCATACAAAGGAGTTTGGTTGCTGAGGTGGATAGAGTTTTGGAGGTGATGGCATTTCATGTACTTGATAGATTATCCCATGTGGATTGGGATAGCTAGAGATTGACCGATGGAGTCATGAACAATCTATAGAGATATTGAACTATTGGATGTGGAAATTTGGAGTGCCTGAATGGGACACTGTCGAGAGTGAGTCATGGTTTGATAGGTGGAGAAAGTGGAGGAAAGCAAAGTGCAATAACTCTGAACTAGGAGATTCGGAATTGTTAAAACAAGGGAATATGATGCGGAAGATCCATAAAGCCTGCCACATGCCCTGAAGATTCTAGAAGCCCAAACATAGATGCATGCAGTTTGAAAAGGTACCCACTCCCTATTTTAACTCGAAGTTTACACTTAGTTCTGTTAAGATTGAGTGGGTACGTGTGTGCCCTTCACTGATGTATGAGTGCATTTGAAGAGGAATGGTAGAGTGAAAGGGAAGAGGGAGAGAGCTTCAGAAGGAGGCAGGGAGGACTTTTTAAATGGTCTCTGTCAGAGAGTTTGAGTTTTGGCAGATATGTGCACACTCAGAAAGGGCAACAAAAAAGTGTTAAGATGTTCAAAGGAGCATTTCTAATGGAGCTGCGAGACCCATTCTCAGAGATGATGGTACCCTAGTCAATTAACTATGGTTTCTGGTTAGTTAACCAGGCAGAGTAAAGAGTAAGTCCCTAGAAGGTACCCTAGGGCCCCCAGCTGTCTCTTGAGTTCTTGGTCGAGGACCAAGTAGGGCTAGCGTGTGGCGAGGGCCCCTATTTGTCTCTAGGGTATTCTGGTTTGGAACCAGACAAGTTCTTGGTCACGAGGACCAAGCAGATCCTGCAAGTTGCTAGGGCCCCTATTTGTCTCTAGGGTATTCTGGTCTGGGACCAGACAGGTTCTTGGTCACGAGGACCAAGCAGATCCTGCAGGTTGCTAGGGCCCCTATTTGTCTCTAGGGTATTCTGGTCTGGGACCAGACAGGTTCTTGGTCACGAGGACCAAGCAAATCCTGCAGGTTGAGATAGAGACCTCCTGGTTTGGGACCAAGTAGATTCTTGGTCACGAGGACCAAGTAAGTCCTGTATGTGGTTGATCAACATTCAGTCTGGGACTGAAAGCTCAACCTGGGGTTGAGGACCATTCTCCGAGAGAATGGAGGCCAAGTCAAGGAGCAGGGGGTTGATCAACATGATTCAGTCTGGGACTGAAGCTCAACCTAGGGCTGAGATCCATTCTTTAAGAATGGAGGATCTTGGTTAATTAACCAAGATGATGATGTGTGATGTCCTCTTCTCCTAGGTCTTTGAGATGGTTAAGCTAGATGGTCTTCTCAAGGGACTGGCCACCCCTTGATGGAGTCACTAGCATTTGACCTCAGGAGCTATCTGGAGGATCACATGATCACATCATCCAGTGTGGACCTTCCTTATACAATGATGATGAACTTTCAGGTACTGTATGGAACACTTGTACATTTGAGAGAGAGATTATTGGTTGTACCCCACCTTGGTCTTCCCACCTTGTTGTTCTTGGTCTTGTAGTTTAAGGGTTTGGCTCTTTGACTTGTTCACCACTTTGACTTGTGGTTAGAAGGGTTATCTACCCACCTTGGTTTATCTTGACTCTTGCTACCTTGATGTTTTGGTCTTATGGGTATTAGGGTTGATTGCCCACTTTGTGGTACACCCTATGGTCCTAGGGTTGTGGGTCATGTACCCATCCTTGTTTTATGTTTTGACTTGTACCATGTGTTGGTCCTTGTACCCTCACCTAATTATTTTATATGTGGTGACTTGACCCTAGAACCCACCTAAAGACACTTTAAATATATTTTTTTATTTTTTATAAGTTGTGTCTAAACCCCTTAATTGTTGGTACCTTCCTAAATTTAATGGAACCTTAAAGATTTAAATTAATGACCTTTCTAGAAGTTTAAGATCCTATTTATTGAAGTCCTATTCTCCTCATTTTGTCATGTACACAAGACATCTCAGCTCTGCTTACCGTCAAAGATTTCAAGGTTTGTTCTGCTGTTTGCTCACTTGTTTTGAAGGCCGCCCCCTGTTGAAGTCTACCTCCTATCTTAGATTTGATCCTGTAGGTTGATGCCACGGTCCATTTACAGCCAGGGTTTGTTTGAGGGTTTATTGCTGCCATATAGATGACAAAACCATGAGCCTTTTGATGATTGTTGCTAACGCGTGAGCCTGTTTTAGGAGAGTCATGACCTTGTATAGGTCTGTGAGTCTGTTGTTCATATTTTTGTGAAGGCCGCATGCCTTGTTGAGGACCCATCAACCAGCTATAGGTTTGTCTGAGCTCCGATCTGCTGTTATTGGGCTGCCTGTGGTCCGATATGTTGATTAAGAGGTCTAATCTACTAAATATCTGCTGGTTGGGGAGGGCATGACCCTAAAACCCAGCCGTGAGCCCTAGATCTGCCTATTGGTTGCTTATTAGTGGAGGTCGTGAGGCCAGAGGGTCTGATCCAGTCTGCTGGCGGCATATTTGTGGAGGCTGTGAGTCCCCAGGGTCTGATCTACCCTACTGTGTGCACACCTATGGAGGGCGTGAGCCTCTTTGATCTAGATCTGCTTGTTGACAGTATACTTGTGGAGGCCACAGTTTGTTTAGACTATATTGTACTGAGCCTTTGACTGTTTGTTTATGCTGAGACTTGCCTTTGATCAGATCTATACTGTTGAGACTTGCCTTTGACCAGATCTATATTATTGAGACTTGATTGTGATTTGATCTATGTGCTGAGACCTAATTAGGGTCTGATCTTTGAGCTGAAGTTTAACTGTGATATGATCCCTTGTGCTACTTACCCTCTAACAAGGTTCAGCTTGTTCACAAGTCTTTTCTGAAAGTAAATTCTTCTGAGTATAAACTAGAAAGGGTCCCACACTCCAGGTAAGTATTCTAACCTGTCTCTTTTATTCATGTTATTGTTAGTACTTTGTTAGTTATACTACTGCTGGTAATTACATGTTACTGAAGATTACTTTAACACATGGGGACCTACTTGGTAGTGTTAAAGTTAAAAGAGATGAAAATTATGTTTTAAATTATATTGGTTGTTTACTGTTGTAATATTCTATTACAGTACTAGTTTGTTGAATTTAATTTTGCATTAAAGTATATGAATTTTTTAATTCTCTGCATCAAACCCTAACCCTAACCAAAATTTAACAGGAAGCTCATTCATTTCACTTCTGAGCAATGGCCATACCATGAGAACATGGATTCAGTTTACTTGATAATGCATCAGGTTGAAGATTCCTTTAAAATATTCAACCACGTCAGAAAATCAATTGGCACCCACAAATACCAACATTCATATTATGAATTAAAATTATTGACAACTAGACTACAATTACCTATACAAGACTCTCAATATAAAAGAATCAAAAGTGTCCACAATTAATGAAAGCTACTGTGCACAACTGCAAAGGTTTATAGTGAAAACACCCTTCAAACCATAAATTACAGGCAAACACTGGAAATCTCGGTGTTTTATGAGTCAAAAAATCCTTCAAACCATAAATCTGGGGTGAATACAACTCTTTGATCAATTTACAAGAAAAAACCCGAGATGATATAGCCGGTAAACCTAAGTTACCAGAAACGCCCAAGTAGCCTTGGTGAAACATCGTTCCCCATTTCAGATACTGAAACGGAGGGGATACGGCCCTGAAACGCCACTGATACGTATCAAATTGCTACTGATACGTTTCAAGGGTTTTGGATACGTTTCAGCCTAGAGGTGATACTGTTATCACACCATAGTAGCAAGGCTACTATTCTTGTACAGCAGATATCTGCACATTCCAGAGCTTCCTTTATTCCAGAGCATGGCTATATATTTTGGATCACTCATGATCAGAGCAGTACATTATTCAGATTTTATGACCTTGTGTCAAGGCTGAGCCTTGAGAGTTCAGATTTGATGACTGATGTGACCACTTATCCCATTACAGTTTCAGTTCAGTGCCTAGAGATGTATTTCAGCAGTGTTTCAGATGATGCATGATGATGATTATTATGATGATGTTGTATGATCTATGGATATGTTTTCACTGACTGTGGATTATTATCTTGTTGATTTAGTCATGATCATAGCATGTGCTTGGTATATTATTCCTGATGTGGCAAACTATTTAAAATGAACTGTAAATCATAAAATGGACAATTACTTGCACTTTTAGGTCATTTAACAAAACTTACTGGTTTTTCACCTTACATAGACATGGTCTTTCTCGACACCAGTTGTCTGCTAGTGTAGGCTCCATACTCATTTGTCTCCATTCATACATGACCTTCCTGATTGACTTTAAACCCTGACTTGTCTCATTTGACTTTCTGATACTGAGGACTTCCCCATTTTTCTACCTCTGTGTTTGGACCGCATCCCTGTTTATTCAGTGTCTCGGCTCTGAGTTGGTGACAGAACTTGCCTTTGGTAAGTTGGATTGTAGGCCTAAATCATTCTGGTCGGTTGTCCCGATGTTTGGCATTGGCTCGAACTCCCCCTAGTCACTTGAGATGTTGTTGGCTAAAACTGAAAGCTCATGTTCTACCTATGGAAACTTGAAAAATTCGCCCATGGAAACAAAAAAAAGGGCAAGAGCAATGAAAAGCTAAAAATACTCCTCGAAGAGTATAAGAAAGGTCCAAAAAGCAATAGTTCTTAAAAGCTATATCTAAACAATTGCTGACCTTGTGAATATATGAAAAACATGCCCTGGATGCAAGCTGCAACTAGTTGTGCTTCTCAGCACATCTGAAATCCGAAGGGTTATGTAGGCCAAAAAGGCCATGGAATAAAATTGAATGATCCTAATGAACCTGGATCAACTTGATGTAGACATGATGCCTAAGTTGAATAAACACTCTCTAAACAACTTATCCATTTGTGAGGCACAGCCATCCCCCGTGTTCTTTTGTCCAGCACAGAGTTTGTAGCTTCCCCCTTCTCCCAGTTCAAAGTGTTTTTGAGTTAAGTTAGACAAGTCAAACCCTTGGCCCAACCTTACTCCTAGCCTTCATCCTTCATTAGCAGTTTGACCATGTCCAATGGGTAAGTTTGTCATTTGAACTATTGTGCAAGTAATTTTATATAACAACGGAATGTGTTAACTTGATTAATGCCACTGAATGGAATTTATACTTTGAGCTTAGCTGTGAGAATGATTAGAGAAGCATTGTCTTAGTCTACTGATGTGATTTATCCTTGATTATATATTCTTGGGATCCGTGATGATGTGGACCATGTATGGATGATTATTGATGATGATTTATGGTCCCACATGTTTGATGATGATATCATATGATGGACATATGATGCAGTTGATGTTTGATCCAGTTCAGCAGGTTTATTACTACTTCAGATCAGCAGATTATACATTGTCCATATATGGTGGACCCTACAGCAGGCCCATAAGGGCAACCCAGGGTGTATGAGTACTCGTTCCTAGTGGATTTGGGTCTTCTGGATCCATTGAGACACCTATCTTTCAGTTCCGGGCACTTCTGACAGTGATTGATGCAGTTTTACACTTGTTGACCAGATTTGGGGCTGATTTCCCAGCCTGAGCAGCAGGGGCCCCGAGAGGCCAGTTCACCTAGGGCGCTGATGATGGAGGGGGTGGTCCAGCCACTTGTTATTACCATTTATCCCCCCTCCCGGAGAGCCTGGTGGGCTCAGATGGACAGCGCTAGCACCCTAGGAGGCAGTTTTGGCACTTTCACAGTTCCCGAGGCAGTTAAAAAATGGGGTAAAGTGGTCACTGAGGAAATCGATTTGGGCAATTGAGGCAAGGTTTTGGCATTTGGTCTTCACAGAGGTCTTCCAGGATGGCATCACTATCTTCCAGTCAGTTTTCACCATGTGGGTATGCCCGGATTGATCACAGGAGGACATTTACTGCTTGACTGTCATGGATTCTGAGGACAGTTTTGGTCATTTTTATTATATTGGACATATTTTATTATTTTATTGTGCCTTGGGGATGAGCTAGTAAGGATTGATGCCTCCTAGCCCCACCATGTGCTTATTTTATCATGTCCTAGTCATCATGAGGTGGATTATTGTACTTTTTACCCCTCTAGTGGGATGACGTCACCCTCCATTGTACCATTTAGTGAGGGCGCTATTGTTATGTTGAGTGATCCATGTGATATATTGTTATGGGTCATCTTAGCCATTGATTGTATGATGAGATCTTTTAATCTCAACCACTCATTTGATGTAGTATTGTAGAGTGGTATAGGGTTTTGGTCTTTATTATCCTATATAAGGAGGAGACCCCCCATTGTAAAGCTCACCTTTGGAGCTCTGGAATATTGGAATAGAAGATTTTTTGTGGAGCACATCTCTCTTGCATTGTGGATTCTCTTGCATATTGAATATACAGTATCTCTTCTATGTATCATTGTGGATTTTGGTGCTTTTGCTAACCTTTTGACAGGAAAGTCGAATTGGAGAGAGGAAGGCGACTTCATGAGGGTTATTGTTGGAGGGATCCACATATTCTCTCTTGGGTTGATCTTGTGACAGGGAGTATCATTATTGTATCTTCGTGACATAGTTGATGCTTTCTATTACATCTTTCTACCATTTTCATAATCATCTTGCTTGACTTGTTTCTTTGATCTTGTCTTGTAGGAGGAGGACGATTTGGCTATCTTGGAGAAGGGCGATTTGGTTGGAGCACTTGGATCTCACTCTTGAATATACACATAGGAGAATGCTATCAACTTGCAAGGTGGCCATAAGCAATTGAGGTAAGATCTACAAGGTATGTGCCTCTTTCATCCATTCTATCTTCATTGGTCATAAAACCTTAATTAAATCAAAACCCCAATTTTGGTATTTCTTAGATCTACTTAGATCTAGCCTTGCAATTGAAAAAATATTAAAAACCCACCTCTATAGGATCCACCCCTAGTTGGATCTATAGTTTGGTGGTGATTGGCTAAAAATTGACACACTTTTCAATGCAAAAAGCCTTCTTGAACCTAAATCGATTTTCCTAAGAGAAGCTTGTTGGGTTAGATCTAGCACATGGGTAGGTGAGATCCCACTTGATTTGACATCTTGACACTTGATAACCTATACCCATATCTTTACTTTGGTGAAAAATACCTTGTGGACATCTCTCCATGTTTTAAGGGGTTGGAACCCCCTTTTGACCTTCTTGGCATCTTAAAACTTAGATCTACTAAGATCTAGCCCTTGGATTGACTTGATCTTTTGAACACACATAGATCGGGACACTAGCATCCCGGATCTACAGTTTGGTGGCCATTGGACTTGATTGGGTCCACCAAACCCACTTTTTGGCCTTCCTTGAGCAAATTGCACCCCCTTGAAAATTTGAGTTTGTCCACTTCTAGGAGGTGGGTGTTTGAGATTTTCGTGGATTTGGAATCCCCATGCCTTGAAACCTAGGTCCATACTGTCTTTTTGTCACGATCCACCTTGGGGGTTGCATTCCTTGTTTCAAGGGATTGTGGTCCACTTAGGGTCCTCACTTAAAAACCTAGATCTAGTAAGATCCAACCATTAGATTTCACTCAACCCACTTGACTTGGCTTCTAGGTGTCCCGATCTACAATTTGGCATACTTTATGACCCCATTAGCCCACATAACAAGGCACTAGTCCATCACCAAGCAAGTCGCACTCCTTGGGATTGGTGTCAAATCCTAGATCTAGTACATGGGTATCCTTAAAATCAACTTAAACCCATAGATCTAGCCTACATCTAACCTATAGTACCTACCTCACACCTAACTTCACCTTGTGGGCCTACCTAGAATCATTTCACACTTCCCAAGAACACTAGACCCACTTGTGTAAACACATGGTACTATACCTAGTCATCATACCCCATCATGTGACCTAAACCATACATAGGTTGAAACATTAACAATCTCTTACATATCCCTCAACCATACCTTAACCCTTAGGTCCACTTAGCCTTGCATTGGTTTCCGTAACTCATTGCTTACCTACCCTTAGAAACCTTTGTTTGGGTGCAATCAACTGTGATTGGGGTATAGGGTCTCCCCCTTGGTCTAGTTACACCTTGACCTAAAGCGAAGAGTGCCTCGGTTG
This sequence comes from Larix kaempferi, assembly GCA_027924585.1. Classification (NCBI taxonomy): domain Eukaryota; kingdom Viridiplantae; phylum Streptophyta; class Pinopsida; order Pinales; family Pinaceae; genus Larix; species Larix kaempferi. The sequence continues at coordinate 24,912,683 of BSBM01000158.1, read as the reverse complement.
ACGTGACTCCCACCTGCATTGGGAATCGTGGCATCTCTTGGGTCACCTCTTTAGTTGCCTGACTCCTCTACCGTCCCGGATGGGATACCTCTAGGGGCAACTACAAGTTGTGTGATAACAGATACGTTTCAAGGAAATGGTAAAAGTGACATTTTCCTTATATTTCATTTCTATCATTTTACTTAAATTTTTAACATTACCATTAATTGTTTTAGGATGTTTGAGAGTGGTTCCAACCTCATCGGACTTCATATGCAAAAAGTAGAATTTTTAATCCCATTCAAAATTCAACAAACTTAACAGTTTTCAGGATTTTAGGATTGCAACGTTGCCAGTGTATTCTATCATATATGAGGGTATAGGATTGGCATTCAATCAAGCACACAACCCCTCTATGTACATTGATGTTGGTGGTGCTGATTGTTGAACTCCATTGTCTTGGATGGACTTGGACCCACTTCCATAGCCAGAGGATGTGAACATTGGTGCTAGATAGGTGCCTTCAAGCCCGGGGGAATCAAGCCAGGCTCGGGATCCCTATTTTCGATCTACTTTTGTTGAGAACATAGATTATGACTCAACTCTGAGCATGAGGATTCAGATGATATTAGTTAAAAGTTATCATTGTATCATGTTACATGTATGATTAATGATATTCGATGGTAGTATCAGGTGATGATTATGATGTACAATGCTATGTTGTTGGGAGCGAGAAGCGAGAGCGAAGAGCGGGAGCAGGGAGCAGGAGCGGAGAGAAAATTTCAAAAGCTCCCGTTTTGGGAGCATTCCGGGAGCACTTTTTATTTTGTATATATTTTGATATATTTATATCTAAAAAACATGTAGGATGTTGAATTAGCTATAGAAAACATGGATTAAGCCATATAACATCAATCATTGAGTAGTTATCTTATAACATTATCATGAAATGATCAACCATAACTACTTTTATATGAGCTTGGCAATGAGGGGAGGTACCATAACATTGTCATCAAATGATCAACCTAGTATAGGAGCTTTTAGTATTGGAGAGGCAAGGAGCGCCTTGGGAGAGTGCTCCCAAAACTGGGAGCGTTTTGGGAGCAAGCTTCCGAAGGAAGCGAACTTCGGGAGCAGGAGCAAGGGGGTGGGGGGCGCTCCCACGCAACATAGGTACAATGATAATATTATGATAATTATGATGACAATGATAATGTTTATGATGATGACGATATCGATATATATAATATCATCATCATCATAAAAATTATCATTGTCATCATAATTATATATATATATATATATATAATTACGATTTTTTACTCCGAAGTTGGGCAGTAGCGAAAAGCTCGGTTGCGAGGGTGCGAGATCATGAGGTTCGGACAGTTGATACAGTATGAAGTGCGGAGGCGAGACCTCATGCAGCGAACACAGGAGATGGAACAGGGAGGTACAAGGAGACATAGTTGACGAGGCTCGCCTCACTCATGCGAAGAGACGAAGTGATAAGGTTTCACGCATCCGCAGCCTCCTACCTGGCGTCTGGAAGAGACAGATCATTATCAGTTTAACTACCGAAAGGGCGGCTCACACAGGCGAAGAGCCTCCACGATGGAGATCGATGAGGTCGACTACGAACCTGAGACCTCGGGCGAATCATTTTTTTGCACGCAAGCGGAAGTACATTGCACTACAAACCTCCAACCTTCATTGACGAACATTATTGATGACTACCCTCTAGGCGTTTACACAGAAGTTCATAATGGAACCTCAAAACACGAGCATGCCACCCCTCTCAATTCCGCACACTTTGGTAAACCAGGAAAATCAAAAGGAATTCGATCGAAAAAAGCTGCAGTTGAACTCGTAGTTGGTAAGGATATCCACATCGATCAAATCCCGGAGTATTTGAACACAACTTTGATCGGAAGGCTCTGTGGAAAGAATCCTGGCCAAGACGCGCTGCGACAGTGGATGGATTCCAATTGGAAGGAAAGCTTGGGATACACTCCAGACTTTTTAACTCTTCCAAGAGGATGGATTCTCATCAAGCTGCAAGAAAAGGAGGACGGTCCGAAACTTCTAAGCAGACATTGGCAATGGGGTCCCTCCGGCTTAATTCTTAAAAATTGGAAGATCGATTTTAACCCGATCAGAGAACCTCACAATCTCCAACAAGTATGGGTGATTCTACCTGGTTGCCCGTGGTGTTTTGGCAACAGCAGATACTTAAAGCTTTTGGCAACAAATTTGGGAAGTTCATTGCACTAGAAAAGGATTGGGAACTAAAAATCTATTGACATTGTGCCAAAATATTGGTAGAACTAGACACTAAAGATGGACTTTTCGAGGAGCTGGTATTAGAAATGAATGGAAGCAAATGGACTCAAAGGCTGGATTACTGGAAGTTACCTTTCCGTTACTTTACTTGTCGCAAGGTAGGCCACCTACAAAGGAATTGTCCAGGGCGCACTTCTCACACTCTATTTAAAAAAGTTTGGGTCAAAAAATCTACCACCCCAGCAATGACAGAACTCCCATGCATGCCGACGTCGTCTAAAGAAGCACGTTGCTCAGATACAAATAAGGACAGTTTCCAATTGCTAGGCACTATTGCTCACGACATTATGGAAACGTCTTTACAAAAGGTGGCAGACCCAGCTTTACACTCGGAGCAGGCGCAACTCGACAGTACGTTACCCCTCCCGGACAAAGATAGTCGCATTAACAGAATTCAACATCCACAATGGAACATGTCGAACTCCAAAGGTACTCCTATCGTTTCCCCTTTTTGAAAACCCTTTGTGCTTCAGTTACGAATTTGCCCCCCCCTTCCCCGGTTAAACCTCCCTTTTCACCACCAGGTTTTCCCACTTTAATCGAGGACTTTACTTCCCAACAAGCGGGTAAAACTTCTAATCCACTCCACTCCTCTCCCCCTTCCCCTGGTTCATTTTCTTCCTCCATATCCTCCTTTGCGGGACAGACAAGGGTATACAATTTGAGGTCTAAAAAACCTCCCCTGGTAGAAAAGGCAGAGGCCTCAGCTGGTCACTCTTCAGGAGGTTTAGCCTTAAATCCCACACTAAAAGCCAAGGCGGGTAGAAAATCTCTTTTATCCAAAAGCACAAAAGCAGGCGGTCTTAGATGTTAAACAGGGCAAGCAAACACTTCTTACTCAAGCTCTTAGAGTTAAAACAGCCCCAGGCAGGAGCTCTTGATGATCCTTTTATCCCTAAACATCAGGGGGGTTGGAGCAGCCTCCAAAATAATCGCTCTAAAACAACAATTAGCCTTACAAAAACCCTCAGTACTGCTATTGCAAGAAACAATGACAAATGGTAAGAAAGCAGAGGAATTTATCAGTGACTGTGCACGAGATTGGGAATCAGCAAGTATAGATGCGGATGGACACTCCGGTGGAGTTGTCATAGCATGGGGCCCCAATTTAAAACTGGTATCCATCACACGATACGAAACAGTTCTAGGAACGCGTTTGGAAGACAGGGACACAGGTTTGATCTATACAATCTTGAAAGTTTATGGACCCTTCTATAATAGAAATTTTTTTGGGGAATCTTTGGATAATTCTGGAGCGTTAAACCAACCAAATTTGATCTTGGGTGGAGACTTTAATCTCACCCTTTGGTCGAAGGAAATTTGGGGCAAAAATGCAACATGTGATGCATTAAGTCAGTTTTTCGGTCACCTCTTTGAACATAAAAATCTGGTGGATATAAAACCGGTCAAATTGGAACCTACTTGGAGAAATAAAAGAGGTGGAGATCAGGCAATCTCGCAGAGGCTGGACCGTTTTCTAATCTCTGATTCCTTACTAAACGAACAACTGATTTTCCAATCTTCAATCGAGATAGGTGGAAACTCAGATCATAGGCCGGTCCGACTGGTTGTGAAGACACCTGATAAGAAACCCCCCTCCCCCTTCAGATTTAATCCAAATTGGCTTCTGGATGAGGATTACAAAACTATGATCCTTGGAGCTTGGAAAAATCTATCAGGTGATTCAAATTCGTCCTTCATGCAACAATTTTATGACAACCTAATTCTAATGAAAAAATTGTCCAAAGAGTGGGACAAAAAACATAAATCAAAGCATCAAGAAGAACTTCGAAGGGTGGAAGGGAAATTAGAAGAACTTTACAACAAAAACCCTGAAGGGGTTTTTTCGACGAATCAAATCGACACTCTAAATCTTCTGGAGAAGGACAAAGATGCACTGTTACTCAAGGAAGAACAGTTATGGAGGCTCAAGAGCAAGGCGCTATGGCTAAAAGCAGGCGATCAAAATACAAAATTCTTTCATCGTTTTGCCACCCATCGAAAGAATATCAACACCATTCATGAGATCAAAACAGAGCAAGGGACCCTGGCTACGACCTTTGCAGAAAAGGCAAACGCTGCAGTAGAGCATTTCAACAAGATCTTTAAAGACCCTGAAGGATGCCCTATCTCAAAAATTTTAGAGGTCATTAATCTTTTTCCCAGCATGATAACCATTGATATGAATGTTGAGCTCACCAAAGAAGTTACAGAAGCAAAAATCTTAGCAATTTTGGCCTCCTTTCAAAAAGGGAAAAGCCCAGGCCCAGATGAATTCACATTGGAATTCTTCTTAAGTTTTTATGATAAAATTAAGGATGATTTGCTGTCAGTGGTAAGGGAGTCTCAGAAGGCAGGAAAAGTCCTGGGAAGCTTCAACTCCACTTTCATCACCCTAATACCTAAATCTCAAAAACCAGAAACCTATGATGATTTCAGACCAATCTCTTGTTGTAACATGATCTACAAAATAATAGCAAAGATCATAGCGTTGAGACTCAAACCCATCTTGAGTGAAATTGTATCTGAAATAGACAGATTCATGATGCTGTCTCGTTGACACAAGAAGCAATTCACAGCATTAAGAAGGACAAACAGAGTGCCTTTGCCTTGAAGCTAGATCTTTCAAAAGCATATGATCGTGTAAACTGGACTTTTGTCAAACTTTTATTGATTCAGATTGGCATGAACTTGCAAATTGTGGACTGGATTATGGGCAGTCTCCAATCCACATCCTTTGCAGTATTAATCAATGGTGCACCTTTGAGCTTTTTTCGCCCAACAAGAGGTCTCAGACAAGGTTGCCCCCTCTCACCCTTCATTTTTCTTCTTATAGCTGATGCTCTCAGTTGTCTAATACACAGGGCTAGTAGAGATGGAAGGATTGTAGGGGCAAAGGTCTCCAGCTCCGAATCAATCACTCATACCCTGTTCGTAGATGATGTTCTTTTATTTGGAGAAGGTTCAAAACAAATTCTCAAAGAATATGCCTCCATCCTAGAAATATACAAACGAGCAATTGGAATGATGATAAATGTCAGGAAGTCCAGTTTAAACCACAATGAATTCTCTACGGATCTAGTTTAGAAGGCTGAAGAAATCTTACCTTTCCCTTCCAACCCCCTCACATAAGGGTTCAAGTACCTTGGTTTCACTCTTAAACATAACAATTATGGATTTCAAGATTAGGTGTGGCTTTACAGGAAAGTCTAAACAAGAATTTCACTTTGGACCAATCGCTTCCTTTCTAGGGGAGGAAGATTAGTTCTCTTAAAGGCCGTTTTACAAAGTATTCCAGTTTACTAGGCTTCTATTACCTACATACCCAAAGGAATTCTTACTAAGTTGAGAAAGAAATGCTTCTCTTTTTTATGGACAGCCAGCAAACAGAATGATGGAATCCCTCTTGCCAAATGGAATATCATTTCGCTACCAAAAGAAGTGGGTCGATGGGGTATCAAGAACCTACCATTATTTTGTCAAGCTCTGGCTGCAAAAACCCTTTGGAGGTTAGCACAAAATCCTAATACCCTATGGGGACAAGTACTCAGCTCAAAGTACTGCCCTAATTCTTCTATAGTGGACTGGTTCAGAGTCCCAAACAAAACCCATAAGAATGGTTTGGCGGGATGGAAAGCTCTGGTCTTAGCCTTTCCTCTAGTAGGCAATTGGACTGCCTGGAAAGCTGGAGATGGCAAAAGGATCCGCTTGGGAGAAGACCCATGGGTTGGAGCAGGGGAAAACTATAAACTCTCTGATCCTGTGCTGGCAAAACTCAAATCTCAAAGGCTCTTCAAATTAGCAGACGTGCAAGCCCAACAGCCCCAACTCAGAGGCACTGAGGGATGGAAAAACGCTCAGTCTTTAGGCCTTACAGGAATCAAAGCTATTGAATGGTGCAACTTCGTAAACAGACTGGTTTTAAACTTCATACACTTAGACGAAGATGACAATGATAAACTGGTATGGACCAAAAACTCTGTAAATGGAGACTTTTCAGCCAAGCTAGGTTATGAGACAACAATTTTGGAACAGATGATGAAGGAAAACAGTGGTGGTGGATTAAATTATGGAAAACAAATAGCCCCCTTAAAGCCATTCTAACTTTGTGGCTAGCTATGAACAAAAAACTCCTAACTTGGGACAATTTGAGGAAAAGGGGGTTACAAGGCCCAGGTATTTGTGCTTTGTGCAAGTCCAATGAGGAACTCTCTGATCATATATTTGATACTTGCCCATATGCAGGTGCAGTTTGGAATACTGCATCCAGAGCCTTTTCTCAAGATGCCGAGATCACCAATGCCGTTCCCCCCCTAGAACAGAGAGCACAAAATTGGTGGCAGCACCTAGGGGTAAGATGTTTCGATGCTCTCCCTGTACTCTTTGTTTATAGCATTTGGGAGGCCCGCAACAGAACTATCTTCAAAGGGCATTGGACGCCAGCTGATATCACTTCTACCATGCTCATACAGAAAACACAGGAGTGGAAATCATCACTCAAACAACACAAAATTCAAGTTATTAAAGATCTGATAATAGACAAGAGCTGCCCCTGGGCTTTTTTCGACAGAGCAAGCCAAGGTGAACCTCAAATTGGAGGAGCGGTATGCCTCATATACGTGTCTGAAACCAGGAAACTGAAGGCAAAACTTGCACTAGGGAATGCAACTAATACTAAAGCTGAGCTTTCTGCTCTTTGGACTGTTCTAAAAATTGCCAAAGATCGACAAATAACAAAGATACACATTTACAGGGATTCAAAAACAGTAATTGATTGGATCAACGGCTTAAGCATTATCAAAGCGCCGCATCTGCTCAACCTTCTCAAAGAAATCCAATCCTTGAAACTTGCCTTTGAACAAATCAATTTCTCTCATGTATACAGAGAGCAAAATGTGGAAGCAGACATCCTTTTGAAGCAGGCACTGGCAAAATTCACCCAGGTATCATCGAAGGGGATGAGATCATTGATGGGTTTGAAGTTAACTTTGCCATCCCTCTATGATTTAAATGATGGTTCTATTTGAATTTTGACAGTGCAGGCAACGGCCAATTATGCGGAGGCAGTCCTTTTACAGTTAATGGTTCTGCTGAAGGTTTAACACAGAGCACAAAAACTGCAAAGAAAATGTATGACCTTTAAGGGAGTTTTGAAGACTAAAAAAGTCGTGAATGTAATTTTATCAAGCTATGTATAATGAAAGTCCGTTTCGGACAGTCCAATGGTTACTCTTTATTTAGAGTAACGGATATTTTCCATTTGGAAGATATATATATATAATTATGATGACAATGATAATATTTATGATGATGACGATATATATATATATATGCTGTTTCCCCCCGTATCCGCTTCAATGCAACTTAGTGCTAAACACCTCCATTGCTGGAAATCCTGGGCATTTGAAGGTTTGAATTCGATTTTCAGGGGGCGAAAATGGTTTTTTTTGGCCCCCCGTCATAAATAAGGTGGGCTAACTATTTTCCATATAAAAATAAATAAATAAATGATGGGCTAATAATAGAAAACCCCTTATTTAAAAAAAATTCGCCCATTAAAAAATTTCACCCATAAGCAAAGTTCAGCAACTAATATTTTCCCTGAGGTGGATGAATGGCGAAATTCAAGTTCATAAAGCTGTTCTCTTCAACCTAGCGAAGCATGCGAAGGAGACTGTCACTCTCTTTGATCAGATTTTTTTTTCATATATATAGACAGTCTAATTCATCAGCGGACACCCTCTCAAAAGCAAGCCTCTCTGGAATTCTACACCAACTCACTGAAGAAGAATTTATACATAGGGCTCATCAAATATCTCAAACTCATATCTTGAATAGTGGTATTTCTGTTGAGTCAAGATTTTTTCGGTCATGTAGAATCATATACATGGTCATGCAGAAAGTTGAAAGATCTCTGTGTGTCATGAGATCACTGCAGTTGGAATTTTTCAGAAGACAGGGAGCTACAGGCAAGCTCTGTCAAAAGAAAGTTTGAATAGTAGTCTCTTGCAAGTTGCTTAAGAAGAATGTAGAGATGGGACTGTTGTCTCATTAAAAACTTTTCCTATAAATGAAAATAAGTATGTACTGGCTAATTAGCTAGCTTTTGTGAGACTTTTGTATGTAATTAAGAAGGCTAAAGGCATAGAAGATCTCTCAATGAGACAGAGTATAGAATTAAAATCTGAAACATTTTGTTGATGGTGGTGTAAAGCGAAGATATGCTGAGTCCATTTTGATGATAAATCTGGAGGACAGAGTATAGAATATCTCTTGATGAAAAGTAAAACTATGTAATTAAGAAGGCTAAAGGCATAGAAGATCTCTCGATGAGACAGAGTATAGAATTAAAATCTGAAGCACTTTGTTGATGGCGGTGTAAAGCGAAGATATGCCAAGTCCATTTTGATGAAAACTCTGCAAGACAGAGTATAGAACTAAAGTACTGATTGTGAAGACTGCAGAAGACTAAGGTATGTTGAGTCTATTCTGAAGACCCTTTGAGGATTGTATGTTTCTTTCTTGCCGAAATAAAAATGTGTTTTTTCTGAGGTAACAAAAAAAAACATTCCAAGGCCTCATTCTCACACAAGAACTCAAGCCAAAATAATAAGGATTTTACAATGCAATCAACATTAAGAATCCTTTCCTTCATCAAGACAATATACTATACTGAAATAATTGAAAAAAATCATCATTTCCATTTTTGGGTATCATATGTGGTTAAAAATAAACCATCCTAGATTGCAAATAAAACACAGGTAGTTGCAATCGTTGAAGGTCACAATTTGCTTGTAAAAATCCATTTTCTGAGATATTCATATATTATTTCTTGAAATACCATATTTTTATGACTGCCATTTAGAATATCAACCACCCCCTAACCATAAGATCCATTCAAGTTGTACCACTCTGCTCTATTATCTGCTGAAAACTTGCATCAGCTGCCAATAAAAAGTATGTCATGCTCAAATAGTAATCAAAACCAGAAAGAAACTCTACTAGTAATCAAATTCAAGAGAAGCTACATGGTTGACAAATTATGAGATATAGAAAGAGGCAAAAGAATATTTGCAGACAAGAAGCTGACCTGATCTTGCTTTGTTTGCATGCACCATGATTTACTCTTTTCAATTACCCAGAACACTGAAAAATCTCCCACTTTCTAAATGATCACAGGTCACTCAAGGAAAATCTCACTCTTCATTTCCCCAAATGGACTCCAGTGCTATCATAAACAAATCATCTGCCTCAAAATTCCACTTGCAAGATGTCAATGACTCAAACCCAATGTTCCACCCATATATCCACCGTGTATGGCCCAACCTGACCACCTACCACTCAATTCCAAATGACATCAAAAAAATTGTCCATATTTTATACTTTATAGACAACCAAGCATAGTAGATATAGATTGAAATTATTAGTCTTCCTTTTTTTTACCCATTTCCATCCTATTTGATGATATAAATTGCTTTGGCTTTCCCCGTACAAGGAGGTCAAAGCAACATGTCACTTCTCTAAAAAAGTAACTCTGAGATTTCATCATTCTGAAATGATCAACAGCTTTCTTATGAGAAGCTTATGAAATTAAAATTAAAAAAAAATAAAAATAAAATTCCCAAGTCACACTGGCCTGCAAATAAACTAAACAATGTGATATTACAAGGAAGCAATTGAATAAAGTTAAACTTTATCATTTATCATCACAGCAGTCAATCATTTTGAAAACTACGTATGAGAGATGATTCCAGTATGAACAAATAAAAAACAGATCAAGATGTAAAAACTTATAATGCAAGAAAAGATTCATATCTCAGGAACAATGGAGGTGAAATGGCATTCGATGTTACATCACTTGTGGAGGTCAAATGCAAGAAAAGATTGACATCAGTTGCTCAAACTTCACAAAGTAGGACAGACTGTACGGTCTGCTAGCAGCTAGACAACCAGAGACTAAATGAGGCCTCTATATCATTACATTGAGTAAAGTCGTTTCATTTTCCTCAACTCAATTCAATGATGGTTATATTCGTGTGTGTCCAAAAGGAAGTGCCAATCTTTTAACACAGCACCTCTATACACACTGGCATGCTGAGCTAGAGATATTGGATAATGCTGAACTGAATTCAATCCCTGCAAAACACACATAAACATATAATTAACTAGTTGCCAGTTTTACCAAAAAAAAAAGCAAATGTAAACTTAATGCCAATTCCAACATAGAACCCAATTTTGTAAATACTAAAAATTCAGAACCATCGTCAATGAGACCATCGAACTGATGCTCATAACTAATATACCCCACGTATAGACCAATAATTTTGTCATCGGTTAAAAAATGTTACATACCAATACTTAATCATTCCGTCCCAGCCACATGTAGCAACCTTGCTCTGTTCCAATGGATGCCACTCACAACCTATGCAAACGCTGTCGTGGCATTTTAAAGTTCTGAACACTTTACAAGTTTTCCAATCCCAGAACCAACACCTGCCCTCACCATCTCCGGACATAACAAATCGCCCATCAGGTGAAAAGTTAACTTGGCAAGCATAACCTGCTGCAATATGCCCTGCAAACCTCTTCTTCTTGTTGAGTTGGAACCTCTCCCTTGTACTATAGATCAGAATTTGATTATCCAAACTCTGTGCAGCAAGCCAATTCGTATTTGGATGCAGAGAAATCGAAGGCATTGAATGCATATGAGGCTCACTGATGTATTTGATGACCACGGGAATGCCGAATTCCCAAACCCTCAGGGATTTGTCATCACTGGAAGTCACAAACCTCCTATTATTGTCCACAAAAGTAATAGTATTCACAGCACCAAGATGCTGATCATATTCCTGAGTGATCTCACCGCTAGTCATGTCCCACTGAACAATCTTCTTATCACTCATACCTGCCAGAAGCACATTTTGCTTATCCTCGTCCGGGTGAAGCTTCACAACATATGGAATCTTCCCTGTGGAGAACGTCGAGATCACCTTCCCTGTCTCCGTATCCCAAAGCTTGATATTCCTATCATACCCAGCACTCAAAAACCTGGAGCCATCATTGCTGAACGATATGTCACGCACCGCCTTCGAATGACCCATGTAAGTCCGCATGCATTTTCCACTGTTAAAAACGTCCCAGATCTTTACCTTGGTATCCATGCTCGCAGATAACAACAGATGGCCATACTTGGGGAAGAATCGGATCGCCGAAACACCCTTTGTATGCCCACTCCATGTATGCACCCACCGCTTCGGAATATAACAATGATCATTGGTAGCCTTCGCATCCTTGGGAGGATCAATCCATGACCTCCCCTGGTAGTCCCTCTCCTCCTTACCATGGAAAGTAGTCTTATCTGCAATCTCAACCTTCTCACCCTTCTCCTTCTCACCCTTCTTCTCAGCATGCTCTTGGGCATACTTCTTCTGCTCCTCGGTCAATTCAGTTTGCAAACCCTCCTTCTTACCAGCCCAAGGGCTTTGCCTATTCTTCTTCAGCCACTCTTCAGTAGCAGGATTATCAACTTCCTCCCCGACTTCTTTTTCCTCCTCCTCTTCGTCCTTCTGTAACATTTTTTTGTCAAGTTTCTGCCTCTTGTGCTCACGTTGGGGTAAATTATACACAGATGCCCCATCGTTTCTCTTCAAAGACTCTAAATCGCCAACAATATGACTACCCAAAGACGCAGAAGGGTCAGCAGCGTAACCATACCTGTGAAAAGTATTATACTGCTCGTCGAACATGAAGGGCTCGATGGCTGAATCCTCCACAAACCCTAGCTTGTGGTTTCTCATGCCCTGAGCCATCCCGTCCTTGGCGTAAGGATGAGCGGGGCCGTAAAGCGGAGCCCAGAGCTGATCATATGTTGGATTGAACGTCACGCTGTGCTGGGTAGGATCGATGGGTTTGCTATGGTTATTTTTCTTCTCAGATCCCGGAACCCCGAGGGCCATTAGGGTTTCGTCCACCTCCGGAGCGCAGGATTTTGCTGGCAATGAGAGGCGTAAAGGGGAGGAATCTGGTGAAGAAGAGGTTTCGTCTTCGACTACTGCGGGTGCCGAAGAGGCCGTGGCGTCCTCCAGCGGTGGGCGACTTGTAAGTTCTGGGTTCGAATCCTCACTGCCATCCTGGTAATTTTGCAATAAATCCATTGCTGCTGGAGTCTTTATTTTTTGTATGGCAAGAATATGTATATTAAGGGGGAGAAGAACATCAAAGAGCCAAATTCTATTATATTTACTGGATGTCGACTAGGAGCAGTTGCCGCTTGGGATATCTCAACATGTTGCAACTATCGAATAAATACAAAGAGTGAGAAATTTGTGAACATGTTGCAACTATCGAATAAATACAAAGAGTGAGAAATTTGTGTTGTTTGTACATGTAAGAATTTGACATGTCGGCTCAATTACATTTTGGGTCAACTCATTTGCAAGTTGAGTTATAATGGATTTTTGTGAAGGCATTTAAAAACAAAGAGGTTTATCAAGGCAAGCTCAATTTCTTTCTTAATGTTGGAGAAGACTATGGGTGTTATGCATACGTGGATGTGTTTAGTGTTTGGCAGATCGATCGAAAAGTAGTGATGTTTTTTATCTAAACCTAAATGGAAACCCTCGAGATGGCATGAGTTCAGTTCACTTTTGCTAGTCGACAATACCTTGCCATCAATTAAAAAAGTAAGCCTCAATCGTGCATCTAGATAGAATTGGTCTTTCGTGGTTTAATATGAATACATAAGATGAAGTGTCCTAAGTCATGAGGTCAAAAAGTGTTTACATATATATATATGAAGGATAGTCCTAGTCAAGTTCAAAGTTACTTCAGTCTTAGTATTTGAAAAATATAAAATCCTATGTCAAGTTCAAAGTTACTTTAGTTTTAGTATTTGAAAAATATAAAATCCTATGTCGGTTAGTAATTGAGTTTGAGAAGTCAAGCATATATAATATATACATCACTGTCAAATTGAGATGTGTCTAAAGAAAAGACTGTCAAATTGAGATGTGTCTAAAGAAAAGAGGGGTTAAATGTGAGTCTTCTTCTTGTTAGGAGACCCCTCCATCGTTAAAATGAAAGTTGGTTTCTAGTTGATTAGATTAGTTCATTGTTGGTATTAATCAATCTTCAATCGATAACATTTTGGGTGAGTTAGTAAAAGCTTAGTCGACAAAAAAGTCTTTGTGTCTTACTAGTTGGGTCGAGAGGCCCTTTCTACAGCCCAAAGTGGATGAGATGTGTCAAGTCTATCACATGTAGGCTCCAAATTTAAATTGGTAGATTGTAAAATACATTTATATAAATATGCATTAAATTTCAATTCAATTTCAATTTCCATTCATGCATCCTAACATTTTAAATAATTATTTTTATAAATAGTTACAAGAATAACTATTTCTTTTGTGGATTTGTAGGATTTATATCTTATAATTTACAACATGAAATAGTTGGCATTTGGATGATTAAAATTGAGTAAATAACTATTTTACTTCATAACAAATGAATGAATGCAATTTTTGCATATTTGTAGGATTGATGTGTTATACTTTAGAACGTGTAATAGTTGGCACTTCAACCATTAAATTTGAGTAAATAACTATTTTATTTTTTTTGTAAATAAAATGACTCCATATTAAGAGTAAATAACTATTTTACTTCATATTTAATTAATTAATGAAATTTTGCTTATTTGTAGTATGTAGGTGTTAACATTTACAACATTTACAGCATGATTCCAAATTGGAATAGTTGGTGCTTGAATGATTATAACCTAAAATACATTAGAATAAATGTATTTTTAAGTTGATAATATGACAATGATTTAGATATTAGTTTTGTAACAATTGCATATTAATAAACCAGCATAGATCCATCTTAACGTTCTATCAAGCGTCGAGTCCAAGGATCAAATCCCTTGAGGTGCAAACCCCTTTTTAGAGTCCTAAACTTCCTCAAGAGATTTGATCCTTATTGTCCCTTAATAGAAGATGGATCTATGCTAGTAGTTAAAGATTTATCATTGAGTCTAACCATAGAGTTGTGTCTTATTTTAGTTATGTCAAGTCAAGTTGTGCACACATAGAGTCATAATCAAGTCATCCTTCATTTAATGTAAAATGCAGACTCTAGTACATTGCCAAAGATATGGAACTACAAAGAAACTATTAGAGAACATCCTTTATTGAGAGAGCCGCAAAGCAATAGAAGACAAAGTTTGACAAAGTTTTGAAGATTCATGATAAAGCATCTAGGTATAACATTTATGATTAATCAAGCATAAGAAGATGTTTATACATGTTAGAGAGAATAACTAAGCAATAGTGAAGGGCATTCCAACCAAGCAATGAACATATATGCATTAAGCATTTGAATGGGCACATAATTGATGAAATGACCAGTTGAGCATTTGAATGGGCACATAATTAATCACATGACCAGTTGAGCATTCCATGGAACACTCAATAAAGCATTTGATTAGAGCACTTGCAGAGACTAATGATTTTGAGATTCTCACTACAATGACAAGAGAAGAAATCTTTCAAGAAAGAGACATCAGATGATGCACACAGAAAGAGATTAAAGCAAAAGATGAAGATACAAGAACAAATGAAAGGATTGAGCCCCTTATTATATGAGTTGTAGAGCAGTCCTTGGTTTGCAACCTTGGATACTAGAAGGAAAATAAATGGTAGGTAAGCAGAGTGCAAAGTAAGATGCTCACATTGTCAAAGGAACTGACCCTACCATGAGTGTTTTGTAGGTGTGAAATGAGCATAGGACGAGCCACTCACCATCCTAGGGGCACCAAAGAGAGAATGGTGTAAAAATAGGATCAAGAGGACCATTGTTGTGTGGGAGAAAAGCGTTGGAGACTCATTGACTACACAAAGACCTACTAGATTGAATATGGAAGCTAAAGAGTAACAAGTCATAGTAGAAGCTTGTATACATGTATATTCCTATACCACTTACGATTGTTGTAGATGATTTAATTATGAAGACTAGTTTGCATTGTGGTGAAATTTACCCTGCAAGTTAGAGCAATGGCAAGATAAACAATGATAAACAATTACCATAAAATTCAATATTATAGAGCAAAATAACTAAGCAAGTGGATAAGCAAGAGAAATGGAACAAAATTGACTCTTATGCTACGAAAAGGAAAGATGGAAGAAAATTCCACATGCCTCTTAAGGTTGGGCGACCTTTCACTTGAGCAGGGCTCATATACACTAATTCTCGACAAAACAATTCATATCCTTCTAGTTATTAAAATAGGCTTTCAAGATACCATACCCTAACTACTTGACATAGTCAAATAGTTAATAAATACCAACTTCTTGATATGCCTTGATTAATAAAGATACCCTTTTTACGTTGATTGTTGACTACTAACTACTTAACCTTATTCAAAAGGGATGGTCGTATACATTACATGGATGACTCCTAAAGTAAGGGGGTTAGGGTAGGACCCTAACATGCCCCCCCTTTCAAAAGAAGCGTTGTCCTCAAGGATGAAAGTGCATAAATTGTTGCAAAATCCCCGTTGGTTCCCATGCACCATCTTCTGGTTTAATATCTTTCCACTAGATCAACACTTCTTTGATTGTATGTTTGCACAATTGACATTCCTTGGAAGCCAAGACTGCTATTGGCTAGAGCCAAATGGAGCCTTCGTCATCCAATTCTGGTAATATGGCCTGCATTTTACAATTAGAGACCACCCATTTTTTTAGCCAAGAGATGTGCAATACTGGGTGAATCTTGGACTGATTTGGCAAAGTGAGCTTGTAGGCCCCATGTCCAATGCGTTGGAGGATTATGTAGGGTCCATAGAACTTCGGAGCGATATTTTGGTGGAGTTGATTCTTGAGGGATGTTTGTTCATAAGGTTTTAGTTGAAAAACACCTTATCCCCTATGTCAAAGGAACACTCATAGTGATGTTGTTTGACCTATTTTTTCATTCTATTTTGAGCCATAATCAAATTGTCCTTAAGGGTGTAGAGAATAGTTTCTCTAGTTCAAAGTGTGTTTTCCACAACCTTAACCTTGGAGGTGATTAGCAAATAGTAAATCATTGACAAGGGATTTTAGCCATACACTACTTCATATGGTGTCATCTTGGTGGAGCCATGATAAGTGGTATTATACCACCACTCAGCTAGAGGAAGCCATTGCGTACAATGGTGTGGCATGTCTGACAAAGAGCATTGCAAATAGGTTTCCAAGCATTTATTGACTACCATTTGACCATTCATTTGCGGATGATAGGTTGTGTTGGGATTCAACAGGGTACCCTAAAGTTTGAACAACTCCAGCCAAAATTTACTTATGAAGGTAGGGCCTCGATCATATACAATAGAAGTCAACATGCCATGTAGCTTAAAAATTTGATTCATGAAGACTTGTGCCACGAGGGATGGTGTAAAAGGGGGTGATAAGTAAAAAAAATGAGCATATTCGGTCAAACAATCTATTACCAACATAAAGACATATTTATTGCTTTCTTTAGGAAGCCCCAATATAAAATCCATAGAGATTTCCTTCCAAATATGGTTGGGAATCAAAAGTGGTTTCAAAGCACCAAGTGACTTGCCCTTATTTTGTTGATAAGTGTTGTAGGTGGCAACAAAGTTGTGGATATATGTTTTCATTCCTTCCCCCAAAAATGAGCGCTTAATACATCCATAGGTTTTATGAAATCCTAAGTGTCCTGCTATTGGCGATGAATGTAACTCCCCAAAGGTTTGTTGTTTTACTGTTGAATCCAAGGTGAGAAAAACGTGCTCCTTATTTTGCAATGTATTTTGGTGCCATGTGTACCTCGGAGGAGGGTTTAGGTCTTCTTGTAGTGATCTGATGAGTTGTTGAATGGTGTTTTGGGCCATCCATTCCTGACGTGCTTCATCAAGTCATCCTGGAACTCGTAAGGACAATGCAAAGAGGGAACCTTCCTCCTCAAATTGCCTAGACAAAGCATTCACCACCATTGCCATGGCCCTTCTTATAGATGATCTCATAATCATACTCTAACATCTTAGTGACCCATTTATGTTCTCCAGTGAGGACAACCATTTTCTAGGAAGTATTTGAGAGTATGATGGTTGATCTTGATTTGGAAATGCCGCTTGATTAAATATGGGTGTCATGTCTCAATGGCATGAATGATAGCCATCCTTTCTTTTATGTAGGTGGAATTTCCCAAGTTTCGCTCACATAGTTTCTTATTGGTGAAGGGGTGATCTAGATGGGTATCGGTGGCCACCTACCTATTCCACTAGCTCAAAACAACTTTTCTAGTTTGGAAGTTTTTATGGGTTTTCAGGTCAGTGGACTATTCCATATGGATATCGGTAGCCAACCACCTATTACATTGGCTCAAAACAGTTTTTCCAGTTTCGTAGTTTTTACGGTTTTTCAAAATCAAAACTTTCAGGGCTATTTTGAGGTCTTAAACGACTTTTTTTGGCAAAACCGCGGTCCAAACGTAGCCCAAGGTAGGTATGGATAGGCGAAAATGTACTTCTCGACTAGAACATACAATGGGTTATCGAACACCCTAAATGGAGATCATATGCAAAATTTATTGATCTAGGAAACGACCCAAGGATCCAGTGACTAAAATGCATTTCAATGTGAGTATAAAAATGTCATCATGATTGTCATTGTTACATAATAATGTTGCAAATTCATAACATAATGCTTAATTAATGATTTAAAAGCATAAATAAGTTAAATGCAACAATTATGACAATATTAAAATCAAAGCATGAAAACACACGACAAACCAAGCTTGTTAACAGAGTTTGTCCACAAAGGGACTACGTCTCCGAATCCACTTATCCAATCAGGAATGATCTTATTAATGTGGTCAAAATGTTGGATGCATCAATGCACAATCTTCGACAAGTACAATTTGGATTTGGAAATATTGCCAAAGAAGCTTCACTAATCTTCTTCAAAAGATCTTCCACTATAAGAAGAATAAAATAAGCCTCGCACAACTTCCAAGAATTCCCACCAAGAATTCTCCTCCAAAAAGGCCTCTCAAGCATCCCCCAAAGCTTGGATCCTCCCAAAACTTGGCCTCCTTACATGGAAGCACACCTTGGTTTAAATACCCAAGTGTTCATAACTTCAACCCAAATTTAAAATATTTGATCCCCAAAATATAAATATATGTTCAAATAACCATATAATACCCTTTTGAAACAAAACAACCATATAACGTAATAATGGTCATATCCAAAACCATATGGATATTCGTAGAGTGGAATCCATGGTGGCATGCCTTATTTTGGGCATAAAATATACTATGGTGTTTTTAACCACCTCCAAGTATAATTCATGCCAACTATGTGATAAACACATGTTTCAAATAAAATCCCACCCATATCCCAAATCCAATTCATAAGATTATTCATATCTTGACTTTTTTCGGATAGCTTTAGTTGGTCTTAACTAAATATGGAGGAATCACTAGATTTGGTGGAACTTCCATTAAGTTTGGCAGAGCTACCAATTCATTAAATAATAAATATCATTTAAAAAAAATGTTATTCACGTAATTTTCAAATGAATAACTTTTGGCATAATGGTAAGTCAAAGGACCTCCAACATTCGGGGGTGCCACGTGGCAGCCCCTCATTGGCTGCCTTCTAGCCACGTCACCAGCTCCTGCCATTGCACCTTCCAACTAGCTGTACGGCTTGCCGCGTGTCACCATGAGAGGATTCCACGTCATCAACTCATATTCCAACTAGATGTACGGCCTTCCACGTGGCACACTGTGAGAGTGCCACGTGGCACCTCTGTTTTTGCCAAATTTCCTTATTTACCCAAAGCTTTGGAACTGCATAACTTTTGCATACGGAGTTCATTTGACGTGCCGTTCACGCCGTTGGAAAGATAACGGCGAGCTCTACGCAATGGAATAATTATATTTAGCATTAGAGAATGAAAATTTCTAACCAGGTTTTAACCACTTTCGATCGATGAAGATCCTCCTGGATCACGCCTCCCCACTGGGAAGCTTTTGGACACCAAAATCTTGTTCTTATTCAGAAGAAGAGTGAGGACAATCTATCCCCACTTTCCCTATATCCTTCATCCATCTTGCTTGAGTCATGATCACCTAGATCAAAATCATAAAGATGAACACACCCATAAAATTGTTAACAAACTTAAACATGGATCCATTCCCACACAAATATGTGTTTATTGTTGCTGCTATCATCCAAGTAGAACTTAATAGCAACATAACCAAGCATAAAACTGAAAATGCAGATGTGTAAGAAAATAAACAAATATGAAGCTTTCCCTTTTCAATAGGTTCTGATTTGCTGTCAACGATGCCTTCATGTTGCAATTCCTCATGTTGTACCTGTAGTGTGACATTTATCAACATATTTTTCCTTGTAGAAACAATAGACAAATCGTGTTTCATCTTGTGAGCTCTTACGATGAATCCATCCCATCCTTGAAGAGATGATACTTGTTATGCTCCATGTAAAACACTACTTTCTTGTCGTAAAGATAGGGCCGCCCAACACAATCCCACATATATAAAGTGGAATCACATCCAATTCCACCTCATCCATAAATTTATCAGAAATGGAAAAGTGAAGCTTACATTACTTAGATACATGCAAAGGATCATTCTCATGAACCCATCCTAAAGGATAAGGTGTTGGATGTGGTTTAGTATCCAACCCTAGTTTCTCAACAATGTCTTCAGAGATAAGATTAACTTGAGATCCACTATCTACAACTGTATAAATCTTAGTATGATGGGAAACCACTCGGATATGGAACAATTTTGTCTTCTTCCTTTCATCATGGCTCAAATCAACAGAAGTAGAAGCATATGAACAACTAGCAATAGAATTGTTACCTCGAAGACTCATGGCCATTATCTTGGACTCATCTCCTGAATCATATCCAAGATCCTGAAATGTAGCAACAATATTCTTGTTACCTTTCTTATGCTTAGCCCACTTCGGTTTTAATTCTGGGTGCAACTTCCAACAATGATCCTCATCATGGCCCTTCTTTGTATAATGAGAAAAAGTAGGTTTCTCATCCTCCTCCTTCACAGTAGCTATCCTTTTGAGCTTGCCTTGTTTCAGCTACAAAGATTCCTTCGAAGAACTGCCATGGTCATTCCTTTTACTTGCCTCAAGGTGAATAGCTTGCACACCAACTTCATCAATGTTAGTTCGATTAAACATAAGTATATGATGCCTTAAATAATCATGTAATCCACCTACATAGTTCAACAAAGTTTCTTGTGTGTACAAAGGAATACCCAACATTAATGCTTTCTTTATGAATTCACAAGTATAATCTTGCACGCCCTATCCTTTGTTTTGCCTTAATTTTTTCCAATCCATAATGGCTTGTTGCATGTATCCTAAAGGATATCATTATTTCTTCAGTGCAGATACAAATTCAAACCAAGATGAGAAATCTTTACCTTGTGTAAGGAGGTCTTGTTGAACCCTACTCTCCCACCAAATTAAAGCAGTGATTCCCAAGCGAAGAGTAGCGAGTTGAACCTTTGTAGACTCATCCACAATTTGTTGAACCCTGCAGTAAACCTCAATTTGTTTGATCCAATTATCAAGTGTTTCTGCATCCAAATCTCAATTATATATTGACAAATCAAATTTGACATCAAGCTTCAATAATGGCTTCTTAAAAGAATCTTTCTGATGCAAAACTAGAACGATGAGAAGATGAGGAAGAAAAAGAGATTGAACTTGAAGATGGAGATGGAGGTTCATGAGGGCCTCCTCCATTTCCCCGGTTCACATAGGCATCATTCTCTATTTTTGTTTCCTTCTTCTTTTCCTTCTTTGCCATTCTCTTTTCATAGCCTGCAAACAATTTTTCTACCTTGTCTGCCATCCGGTATAAAGCCTTCTCGTTCTGTATATGAAGGTATTCATCTTCATTTTTTATTTCTTTGATGTGCACGTCCAATCTCTAGGTTGAAAGGCTCGAGTTTCCCTTCACCTGCTTTAAACTTGGACCTAGTAAGCATCCATACTCACAATCCAGTCAAACCTGCTCCGATACCAACTTAATCTAGGACATGACCCAAGGATCCAGTGACTAAAATGCATTTCAATGTGAGTATAAAAATGTCAGCATGATTGTCATTATTACATAATAAAGTTTCAAATTCATAACATAATGCTTAATTAATGATTTAAAAGCATAAATAAGTTAAATGCAACAATTATAACAATATTAAAATCAAAGCATGAAAAACACAACAAACCAATCTTGTTAACGAAGTTCATCCACAAAGGAACTATGTCTCTAGGTCCGATTCTCCAATGAGGACCGATCTTATTAATGTGGTCAAAATGTTGGATGCACCAAAGTACAATTTTCGATAAGTACAATCTTCGACAAGTACAATGTGGCTTTGGAATTATTGCCAAAGAAGCTTCACTAATCTTCTTCAAAAGCTCTCCCACTCTAAGAAGAATAAAATAAGCCTCACACAACTTCCAAGAATTCCCACCAATAATTCTCCTCCAAAACGATCTCTCAAGCACCCCCTATAGCTTAGCTCCTCCCAAAGCTTGGCCTCCTTACATGGAAACACAATTGGTTTAAATACCCAAGTGTTCATAACTTCAACCCAAAATTAAAATATTTGATCCCCAAAATTAAAAGATAAAAGGCATGGTCAAATAACCATATAATACCCTTTTGGAACAAAACAACCATATAATGTAATAATGGTCATATCCAAAACCATACGGAGATTCGTAGAGTGGAATCTATGGCATGCCTTATTTTGGGCATAAAATATAATATGTTGTTTTTAACCACCTCTAACTATGATTCATGCCAACTATGTGATAAACACATGTTTCAACCAAAATACCACCAATATCCCAAATCCAATTCATAAGATTCTTCAAATCTTGACTTTTTTTTGGATAGCTTTAGTTGGTTGTAACTAAATATGACGGAATCACTAGATTTGGTGGAACTTTCGCTAAGTTTGGCGGAGCTTCCAATTCATTAAATAATAAATATCATTTAAATACAATGTTATTCGCATACTTTTCAAATGAATGACTTTTGACATAATGGTAAGTCAAAGGATTTTCAAGTTGGAGGTCATGGGTTTAATACATGTGAAGGTAAGCTTTGGAGAGTTTAAGCCCATCTTGGCATTCGGGGTGCCACGTGGCAACCCCTCATTGGGCCATGTGGCACTTCTTCATTGGCTACCTTCTAGCCACGTCACTAGCTCATGCCATGTCACCTGCCAACTAGTTGTACAATATACCACATGTCACCATGAAAGGATGCCACGTCATCAACTCATATGCCAACTAGTTGTATGTCTTACCACGTGGCACCTCTATTTTTGCCAAAATTCCCTATTTAGCCAAAACTTCAAAACTGCATAACTTTTGCATATGGAGTCCGTTTGATGTGTCGTTCACACCGTTGGAAAGCTCTCAGTGAGCTCTACGAATTGGAATACTTCGGTTCATCATTAGAGACTACAAATTTCTAACCACTTTTGATTGGTGAAGATCCTCCTGGATCAATTATGCCCCTATGAAGTTGACACATCAACCAAGCACCTCACGACCCACAAACCTTTTTACAGTTCGTCTCCTAGGGTTAGGTTTTTGGATGTTTAGGGTTTTTCCCTTCATGGTTATGATAAAAGGGCCTTTGGCCACTTTTTGTAATCATCTTATGAAGAATTAGCGTAGCCGCCACATCTCTTCTAAGAGATAAAACTACCACCATTCTAGTTGCTTTTATTTTACAGTATGTTCTATTTTATTTAGTTAATAGAATTTCAGTTTACTATATCATTGCGTTCTCTGCAATGTATCTATGTATGTGGTTCTATATATTCTCTTTCATTTCATTCTCACATATACCTGGATTAGTGGTATCAGAGCAACCTTCTCTTTTTTTTTTTCTCCATGCATGTCCTCGATGAGGTTAGAATATATAGAGTTGGGTCTTGAACTAGTTAAGCTTGAGAAAGACCACCCTAGGAGACTCAAGCCACCTCCCATGGCCTATGAAAAGAGAGAAGATGGAGCAGGAGATCCTATCAAGTTGTCACTCGAGGAATCCCTCATGCAACAAAGGAATGAGATGATAGACAATTTTGTAGATCCTTCGACGGATGCCAACAACAATGGGGGGATCATTAAACAATCACTTTAGAGGAGCCACACCCTTCAAGGTACAAATGAACTTTGATCATAATTCCCTAGATAAATAGTTGAGTTTTCTAGAAGGGTATTTCTTTGTCCACAATTTTTCCGACAGGGAAAAGATCACCTTTGCACTCGTTAAGGTCACCCCCCATGTAAAAAATTGGTGGAAAACTCATTGTGAGCAAACCTTAACAGAGGAGTTTGGAATGTTTGAGGCTAATCCCACTTGGGCCTCTTTTATAGATGTTTTTGAGGAATGATATTACCGTGTGGGAGACTATGATGACTAGTACACAATATGGAAAAACTGCATCAAGAGAGGGACCAAACAGAGTCAGAGTACACCAACAACTTTCATACCTTGTTCACAAAGCTGGGTATTAGAGACTCCGAGTGGCAGTTGAATCTGAAATATCATAGTGGCCTACATCAATACATCTGAACAGAGATGGAATTTTTAGACATCTCTTCACTTGGAGCCGTTTATCGATACACTGTCAAAATGGAGTAGAAATTTCAGCAAAAGAATAAGCGGGATTTTGAGCCTGCAAATCCACCGTAGCAAAAGTATGGCAAAGGCAACCCTGATTCACAAAACAAAGGATAGAAAAAGGATAACCAACCTCAAAAAATAAATCCAATAAGGGTAATGGGAAGGTTAAGAAAGACATTGAAAAGTGGTGCAAGTTCCACAATAGTCCATGGCACAACACTAACGAATGTCGCTCAAAGCAGTCATTGGTGGTTGAGATCAAAACTTCAAAATTAGATCTCGGTTTCGAATTCAATTCAGAACCAATGTCATAGTCACAAACAAGGGGAAGTAGATCATTGATGCAGAACCCAGTGTCACTATTACTACCACACATATTCAACAATAGGAACTATAAGGGTCAAAGGCAGATGAGCACCTCTTCCACTCACAATTGTGGCTGAAGGGAATCCCCCTACATTTTGTTGTTGACAATCACAGCCAAAAGAACTTGATCTCAGCAGAAGTCATCAAGAGATTGGAGCTGCCGACAAAACCACACCCACAACCATACACCATCGATTGTCTAAGCTAAGGATAAGGTATTTGTGTTAGTCATCAGTCGTCTACCATACAACGTCAAGCCTTTCAAATACAAGGTACTGCGTGATGTGGCCCCACTTGAAGTCTGTGATGTTGTTTCAGGGAATCCATATATGTGGTGTCATATTGTATATGAGTCATAGCCTCGTAGTGTCATTGTCACTTTGGGAGGAAAAATATATCCGATAACAGAGATAGTTGCACCTATCGTAGTATCTTTGACCTCAACCAAGAAGTGCAGGAAGATAATATTCCATAATGGGAAATTTTCCCTCTTCACAATTTCCTCTGAAGGTGAACATCAAATCACAGAGACTTCCATAACCTCTGCACATCCCTTTACTTAGCATAAACAAGAGGAACACAAAGGCATTGTTGCCTTGCTTATTCAGGTACCTCTATGGTGCAAGGCCATGCATTCAAGGTGCTCCTTCAGAAAGAACTCATCCACAGTGGTTCAGACCAAGGATAATAAGGAAGCCAAAATTGTTGAATGGGTCCAACACATCCATGTTACACCAAAATGTCGTCACCCTTGTGCAAGTATCGCAAGTGTCGTCATCATGACCTAGTGTCGTCACCATGACCGTTGCAAGTGTCGTCATTATGACCAAGTGTCGACATCATGACCGTTGTGATAATGTTGTCATCTTGACCATTGTGTAAACTCTTTGCTCTGACCCCTAAACTCATTTTGGGATAAAACACATCCAATTGAGAGATTTCCCTGCCTAGTTGACCTCTTTGAGTAGGCTGTCGCACTTTGTCTTCCTACAGGGTGAGATAGATCCCCTCTGTCGCAGTTCTTGGGCAGCTAGAGTGAGACACTATCGCAGTTTATCCACAGGCAAAGTGCGACAGACCCCCTCTGTCGCTCTGTGTCCTCTACCAGGGTGCGACGAGGTTGGTTAAAGGCTATTTTGGGGAGTCTCAAGGTCTTTCTAGAAGTTTGTTGAGGTGGAGACCTATCCCTAGACTCTAGGTGAGGTGGAATTTTGGTTCCTAACCTAATGGGAGGATCCCTTAACCATCTCCCCCTAATCCTCAACCTACCCTATCTCTTTAGCCCTATATAAGTGAAGCTCCTCTCCACTCCAAAGGGGGGAAGGTCTATAGTATCCTTATGCTGGTAGAATCCACATTGGTGACCCCTTATCATCTTGGGAAGCTTGTACCATCTTGGAGGTTTGGCTTGGACATGTTGGATGGAGGATGCAACATTAAGGCTTTGGTTGTGTTCTTCTCCTTTCTATGTATTCCCACTTTTAATACAGTAATACAAACTCTTTACACAAATGTTATTATGTTGATTATTATTTGTAGTTTACTTCCTTAATCGTTTACTTAGATCAGTTATTGTTTAGATATATTGTACTGCTTGTATTGTTTCAATATTGTCTTGACAGGTCTTGCAGCTGGAGATCTGACGACCGCGGGACTTGGAGCAACAACAAGGAGAGGGATTCACGATCTGAAAGGTACGATATCTAAGTACTCGATCTGTAACTAGATCTAGGAAATGAGTCTTGTATTATGTCCTATTTGTTCTAGATTCACTTGAACTAGGCAGATCCGGCTCGCGTTCGCTCGAGTGGATTGTCCGTTAACAATCCATCAACAACAATTACAACCCTATCAGGCTGTAAAAAAAAGCCTTTTCACCTCAGTAAATGCCTCACTAGGAGCTCAAATAAGCACACAGTTCAACATATGATAAGGGAATTGATGCATTGGAGACCTATTAATGCATAAATATTGCACACATGTGACATTTTTGCAATTCACACAGTAAGGCATCATCAACATATAGCATGCAACCCACCGAAGACATCCTCATCAGATCCAAGAAGCAATATGAGTCCAAAAATGCCAAATAACAGCCAAAGACAAGGATGTGCAACTTGACCTCTGTTTAGGTGAGTGACTTTGCATATTACCGGTTATAGGCCCACGCGACCTTGCACGAATTTCCCTTCAATATCCACGTGGTTGTCAAAATGATGGGATCTCAACCACCGGTTTCACATTGAAAGATCATAAAATCCCCTCATCAACACAAATTTGAACTTGTCTTCTGAACATGATGGAATGACATTTAATAGCCCCCATTGCGTACCTTGAAGCTAATTCATGAGGTGATGGGGTTCACACTTGGATATAGTTGTTTCTTGGTCGTTTCTTGGCCTATAAAAGGAATCCATGGGTATGCATCTAAAGAAGAGAAATCTAGAGCAAGGTTATGCTATTGTAATTATATTGGAGCTTCCTCATAGCCCATCTCTTCCACACTTATTGGCATTCTCCAAGCTCCCTTGTATCCTTCCTTCAAGGGAAAAGTGTTCTCTCCATTGGTTCTTTAAGCTTTCTAACATTTAGTGTGGAAAAAATAGGCCTTCCTAAGGAAGATTGTTGACTTCCCTTTGAAGCCTTTTCCTCCTAGGTGAGACTACATGTATTTGCTTGACCATTGGGCAATCTAAAGTGGTTCTTGCATTGGCTCTTTGTTATGGTTTGCACCCTCTTGTTCCCTTTTCTCATTTCAAGTTATTTTTGTTTTTATTTCGTTTTATTTCACTAACAAGGCCTTACAGGATCTACTTTGGGGTTATTACATTTGATTTTTGTTTCTAAATACTAGGCCTGGTCAACAACCTCAAGGGATTTCCTCCAACATGGGAGAGGCTACACACCTTTGTGCTTAATTTCCCACAATAATATTTATGGAGACTCCACTTATTTTTGTTCATTTTCTTCTTAACTAGGTTGCTAATTATTAGATAGCTAATTTCTAGTTTATTGTCCTTTGTGGGTGAAGAGGTCCATACTCTTGATCCCAGGAATTATGTTAAGATTTAATATGCTAAGACATAAAATAGCAGCATTACATTCCATTTCACAATAATAGCATATACAGGATCATTGAAGAAACAACAAGCATAGCATAAACACAAGAGACAGAGATTTATCCTGGGAAACCCTCATGGGGTAGAAAACCCAGCAAAGCTTCCTCAATATAGATGACCAGCAATATACAAAGATGAAACCCTGAGACATGATCTCCTCCTCCACAATAGCAGACCTCTCCTCCACAAGTGCGCTATCCTCAAGTGAGTGAATGTGTGTATAATGAGGAACACACCTCCTTTATTTATACACTACTCTGATATGTATTTTACACAAGTACATGTAGGCTCGGATTTAACCATTAGGTTAAATACCCCATTATAACTGACTGGGCCGACCCCTCTAGGGTGGTCTAATAACCCTTTGACCCACATAACACATTTAGGGCCAACCCCCAATAGGGAAGTCTAATAACCCGAGTTACCGCATTCCGACGGAGGAATAAACATCTCCGGATATACAATAAGATCTTCACGGAGGAATGAATCATCTCCGGAATAATAAAGTACAAATATAATATTCTTTGAAGTTACAATATCTCAACACTCCCCCTTAACGAGAAGGATATTATAACAACATCTGCCCGAGCAAGGAGTCATCAACATCATACATGATACATCTATAAATCATTGGAAGCTTTCTCAACATCATTAGTAACTCAAGCAGTTACTGGAACATCTTCAATACTGGAACATCGACATCTTCAGTATTGAGTCTTTATCTTTTGTAGCACTTGAATAGCTACAACAATATCATCATCTGGATCCTCACGATACACGATCATCAGCATCATCATCTCACGATCATCAGCATCGTCATCACACGATCATCAGCATCGTCATCACACGATCATCAGCATCGTCATCACACGATCATCAGCATCGTCATCTCACGATCATCAGCATCGTCATCACACGATCATCAGCATCGTCATCACACGATCATCAGCATCGTCATCACACGATCATCAGCATCGTCATCACACGATCATCAACATCGTCATCTCACGATCATCAGCATCGTCATCTCACGATCATCAGCATCGTCATCACACGATCATCAGCATCGTCATCACACGATCATCAGCATCGTCATATCACGATCATCAACATCGTCATCACACGATCATCAGCATCGTCATCACACGATCATCAACATCGTCATCAATACAGGTATCCATAACAATACAAGTATCCACATCATTAGTACAAGTATTCATGCCAATACAAGTATACATATCATCAATACAAGTATCCATACTGATACAATTAATCACATCATCAATACAAGTATCCTACCGATACAAGTAACCACATCATCAATACAAGTATCCTACTAATACAATTAACCACATCATCAATACAAGTATCCATACCGATACAAGTAACCACATCATCAATACAAGTATCCATACCGATACAAGTAACCATATCATAATAAAAAATCACTTTCTCGGAGACCATTCGTCTACGGATCAATTCAGGGACCAAAGTCCAGGGATGATACAATCCCCACTTCTCGGAGACCACACGTCTACGGATCAATTCAGGGATCGAAGTCCGGGGATGATACAATCCCCACTTCTCGGAGACCACACGTCTACGGATCAATTAAGGGACCAAAGTCCGGGGATGATACAATCCCCACTTCTCGGAGACCACACGTCTACGGATCAATTCAGGGACCAAAGTCCGGGGATGATACAATCCCCACTTCTCGGAGACCACACGTCTACGGATCAATTCAGGGACCAAAGTCCGGGGATGATACAATCCCCACTTCTCGGAGACCACACGTCTACGGATCAATTCAGGGACCGAAGTCCGGGGATGATACAATCCCCACTTCTCGGAGACCATACGTCTACGGCTCTCTTTAGGACTGAAAGTCCAGGGATGATCCAATCCCCTCAACTGTCCACTAAGGACTTCATTCTCGGAGACCTCACGTCTACGGCTCTCTTTAGGATTGAAAGTCCAGGGATGATCCAATCCCCTCAACTGTCCACTAAGGACTTCATTCTCGGAGACCTCACGTCTACGGCTCTCTTTAGGACTTGAAAGTCCAGGGATGATCCAATCCCCTCAACTGTCCACTAAGGACTTCATTCTCGGAGACCTCACATCTACGGCTCTCTTTAGGACTGAAAGTCCAGGGATGATCCAATCCCCTCAACTGTCCACTAAGGACTTCATTCTCGGTGACCTCACGTCTACGGATCAATTCAGGGACCGAAGTCCAGGGATGATACAATCCCTACCTGTCCACTAAGGACTTCATTTTCGGAGACCATACGTCTACGGATCAATTCAGGGACTGAAGTCCAGGGATGATACAATCCCTCTTCTTTCTCTGTATTATTCAACAATATGAATACAATATATAATACATCTCAGGAGAGAAAATAGAATGCATTGAAGGCAAGTTGTAAAGCACAAAAATGAAGGCTTACGAAAAGCTAAAAACCCCTTAGGTGTCAAAAACACTTTCCAAATCAGTCTAAAGGCTCACGAATTATCTAAATATGGCATGGCAGCTAATGAGTGATGAAAATGGAATGTGATGATGACTTTTGGAGAGAAGAAAGAGGTGGAGGTCGAATTGTCCAAGTAGAGATAGTTTCCAAGTCAAACTAGCTTTTACCTTATCCACTAGAAAGCAAAAAAAGTAGGATAAAGTTATCTAAAGTAGGAAGGCACCTTTCTAATCTAGGAATAGAATAAAATCGGACAGAATCAACCAGAATCTTATCTAGAATCTATCAAAATTCATCCCAGTGACTTAGGATGGCATATGGAGGCATAAAAGACAAAAAATAGGCCAACTACATAGTTTACACCTAGGGAAATTAATCTAGATGACTAATAAAATATATCCTACGTATGAGTGGGTTTTTAAATGTTCCAACACCCCCCCTTAATCCCGATTGTATGTGGTAAATATCAGAAATATAGGGCCCAATCAACAAGGCTTATGGTCACCCCAATACAAACATTTATTAGTCCATGTGGGTGAGGAAAGAAGGAAAACCACTTGGGAAGAAAACCTCCCCTCAAAATCATGGAATACACCATAATAAGGCTCTCTAGAATCCAATCAGGTGAGAAATTGGTCAAATGTCTCGAGGCATCTTCTTCTTGGGAAGAAGTGGAATTTTCTCACTAGACTTGAGCTTCTTGAGATCAGGTCCAAATGAGTCTTGATGATGTCCTTCATCTCCTGTGCAACTTTGATAGTTGGTTCCAACCATAATCATGCAATGGATCAGAAGCATGACAGAGAGAGCGAAACCAATCACTCCAAACTGTAATTCAGCCTCTATAGCATCCAATAACATACCAAAAAGAAACCCGAGGAGAGGTTCTGAGCGTGTATGATCTACAAAAACTGGTTGATGATTTGAATAAGAATACATATGAGGGAACTGAGAGGTGTCTCCAACTTCTTGAAAAATGTGTTGGAAATCATGTAGGAACTAGCACGAGCATGGACATAGGAATTGAAGGTGCAAACAACTACCTCAATTGTATACTCAATTCCAAATAAATATATATCACCTTCTTGTATACCATTGACCAGCAAAGTAAGAGGAGAACAATGATGAGAGATGGAAATATGTGAATTCTTCTTCAACAATAGATTTCTACCATTTGATCTTCAGTACCTGGAAAACAAACTCTTTGAAACTTATACTAGAAGACTAATTTAATTGAGAGATCACAAGCTCTGATACCATGTGAGGATTCTAAATAGGTTCATAACCATGAAAGAATTCTAATAGCCAAGGATCTTGAAGCAAATAATTCCTCACAAGAATTTATTCAAAGATATGCAAGAATAAGAAGAAATATTGAAGTAGAAACATAAGAGAAGGAACTCAATTGATGGAAATATCATCTTTGTATTATTCAACAATATGAATACAATATATAATACATCTCAAGAGAGAAAATAGAATTCCTTGAAGGCAAGTTGTAAAGCACAAAAAAAGAAGGCTTACTAAAAGCTAAAAAAACCCTTAGGTGTCAAAAGCACTTTCCAAATCAGTCTAAAGGCTCACGAATTAGCTAAATATGGTATGGAATATAATGGGTGATGAAAATGGAATGTGATGATGACTTTTGGAGAGAAGAAAGAGGTGGAGGTTGAATTGGCCAAGTAGAGATAGTTTCCAAGTCAAACTAGCTTTACCTTATCCACTAGAAAACAAAAAAAAGAAGGATAAAGTTGTCTAAAGCAGGAAGGTGCCTTTCTAATCCAGGAATAGAATAAAATTAGTCAGAATCAGCTAGAATCTTATCCAGAATCTATCCAAATTCGTCCTAGTGACTCAGGATCGCATATGGAGGCATAAAAGACAAAAAATAGGCCAACTACATAGTCTACACCTAGGAATATTAATCTAGATGACTAGTAAAATATATCCTAAGTATGAGTGGGTTTTTAAATGTTCCAACACCAACGATCGGTGTCAAGGGGAATTAGGAAGGATGGTGTATAAGTATATGAATTGTGCATAGATAAGATCAAAATGTTGGGCCTTCAGGATGGCCTCCTCCTCATTTTGTGGCATAGATGTGGCTACCTCTTTTGCAATGGTTGGTTAGAGTGACCGGATGAACTAATCCAACAAAAATGGAGGTTGTATTTGGATTTTACAAAATGTTCGGTGTCTACACCACTCATGGATATGGTCTGCGATGTGTTTAGATGTGTTTGGTGAAATTCTGTGAGAATTTCGAGACCAAGGTCATGGAAAATAGGAAGCTAGAAGTATGTGAGAAATGTGGTGCCCAATGTCGCAAAGGTGGCATGGGTAAATCCTAGTAGGATCACATACCATTTGGTTGTTTTCTTGGTGAGGGTTCTTTGAAAGAGGAGAAACCTCACTTAGTCTTCCACTATGTTGTTGGAGGAACACAATAAGTGAAACGACGTGACATGGTTGGATGGTTCGTCTCTTTGTTTCCCTTTGAATTTAGGAATATCATAGGGGAGTCTATCTAGCATAATTGGACATGTAGGTTCATGTGCTATAGAGTTATTGAGCAATTTGGCCAAATCAGGGAGATTTAAGCTATCCATGAAAGGTAGGTTGGGAGTAGGTCCTACCATTGTATGTTGTGTATGTTTTATGTGATGTGGAGACCATTGTATGCGTGGCA